>CM077014.1:141866640-144836635 GCA_039090855.1 Macrothele yani
AAGCAAGAACTAGATATTTGTCATGCTAAGGTACTGTGGAACTCTATGGGGAACTTTCACAGATATTCGTCAGATATTATTGTTATTTTATATCAGAAAATTCATTACACTTCACAAAGTCTTAGAGCTTGTTTCCATAAACTCAGTCCTTTAGAAATACCCATAAGAACAATATTGAAGGGACAATTCAGTAGACTTGGACAGCCACAGAATATCTGAAATCACCTAGTCTCCAAAGACAGGATTCTACCTCAGCTGCCAAATGATGATACATGACATATTGCTGAATTCTGCTAGAAAGAACAGCAAACAATGACAAAATTTGTCATTCAGCTATGTGACGAATTCATTAACCCTTTAGGCGGCCAAAATATCTGAACCATATAGTGCCCAAAAATTACTGCATTTTCCAAATGGAAATGTTCACAAAGTAGCCTGGTTTTACGAAAACTACGGCAAAACGATTCCTTTCCCCTACTCATCTCAGCAGCACAGACCACAAACATGTCATTCATGAGAAGATATCTCTTCTAGTCCTATATTATTTGTACCACAATCCAAAGCATGATAAGGAAAGGACAGTTCCCTCTGACACGGACATCACGACACTAAGCAGAAACAAACATCTATCTCCTTTCCTAGCTTTGTCACCATTGTTATAGCACTTTTAGTTGGTAATCAGTCAGAAATGTTAAGTGTCAATCATCCCCGTTAATGACCATTTTTTTTAACAAGAAGGCTAAGGGAAAAACAGTGTTTTCTGATGTACAGATTCACTTGTTACAGTCTCTTTTTTGGACAGCAAATATATTCAATGGAGCAAATTTCAGTCAATTTTGCTAAACCCAATTAATTTTTTCCAGCCGGTTAAAGGATTAAACAAACTACAAATGGTTTAGAATCCATAGCTGCATGAAAAGCAAGGGCTGATTATTGGCAGGGCATTTGAGACATATTTCCAAGGCCCCTAAAATGAATAACATCACAATTATATGTTGTGGTACAAAGATTAATGCTGTAATGTTTATGGTACAATACAATTTTTATTTAGAATCCCAGAAAAAGAAGGATGGCAAAAGAAAACTAAGTCACACACACACACAGGGTGAAAATAAAAATTTGCAAGTTATATACAAAACAAAAGGATGCAAGGTATATGAAATATACAGTGTGTGGCGACAGAACAAATGCATGTGTTCCTTACTCATTGCAAGAACAGGAGACATCAATGCTGACAAAGAATCTTATTACTTCCACCTGTTTTTCCTAGAAATGATGTACTAGCCCTAAGAAATGGGTTGCAACTATCAGGTTCCAGTGTAATGTCGGAAGGCATAGTTCACACATGCATCTCAGGAAACACATATAAAATCAAAATCAATTGATTCATTACTTTCAGATGTTAAAATAACTATGCCTTTTGACATTACTCTTCATTCTGAACCCTTGGAAAACTTCAGAATCGTGAAATCTTTCAGATGTGCCTTAGACTTTCCAAGTGTTGATTTGCAGAATGAGACTGATACAGTACCAAAGTTTTGTGAAGATCCTGCTTTATGGACTGATATCACAATGCAAATGGAAGAGCATTTTACAGAATTTTCACCGAATCAACATGAGCAATCCTTAGCAAAATCAGAATGTTTAACAGGTAATTGAATAATTTTTATAATTACACATGAAACAATAAGAAAGCAAAGAGAACTATTTGCTGCTTTTGAATCAGCTGGTGCTGTTTTTTGTTTTGTTGGGTGTGCAAGTTGTACAGCAAAAATTCTTCACCTTTATCTATAACTGGTTTTTCTGATTGCAAACATGCCAATAAATGTTTTGCTGAAAATAAAAAAAATATTCTCATAAAGAGGTAGTTTGCAATATGATTTGCCATAAGGAGAAGAAAACTTGTGGACTAGCATCTATCTGAATGTAACTACTGGTGCAAAGTGCTAAAAAGAGTTGTTGCAGTAACTAAGCATTTGGCACATAGAGGAGTACCATTTTTTAGACATAATGAAACAACTGGTTCCCCAAATAATGGAAATTTCCTCAGTTGCTTAGAACAGATAAATGAATTCGATCCTTTCTTGGAAAATATAGAAATTGTGGTACTGCACATACAAATTACCTAGCATCCACTAGTATGAATGAAATTATTGATTTGATAGCAGCAAAAGTCCAGAAAAACATTATAATGGAAATAAAAAATATGTACATACATATCACTAAGCTGTTCTCTAAGATTCAGAGGTTAGCTACCAAAAAGAAATACAAACTACCAGATAATTTTTACTTACTGTCGCAGTATCAAACTTCTCCATTTACAACGATCTTGACATATGACTCGGGCTTCGCTGACATCCATTACACGCCATAGACAAGATCCTCTGTACTTCGTACTCAATCTTTTTCTCATGCAGATACTCCTGAATCTGATCCTCCCATGATTTCCTTGGCCTTCCTCTGCCTTTCCTTCCTGCCACTTCGGCCAAAAAGATTTTCTTAGTAAGCATCTCATCATTCATTCTTTCAACATGGCCAAACCACCGAAGCATATTAGTTAGTCTCCACCTTGCTAACAACATTTTGCTTCACATTACACAATTGCAACACATCTTCAATCCTCACCCAATCAGAACATGTCTTGCCACAAACCCCCGTAAATAACGCATTTTTCCAGCACACAAATGACTTCTATGTTTCTTTTGTAATACCCAGGTTTCAAAGTTGTATTCTATTATTGTAGAATTCACTGTGCACCTATCACATACAAATAAACTGTCTTTTATAGTTTGGTATGTCTCATATGACTGTGAGACAGCTGAGCAATTCTTGTTATTTCTCCCCATGTATAATCACAATGGCTTTTTTAAATTTGGTAAGCATTGTGGTAAGTTGTACTGAGAACTTGAGCCTCGTTTTAAGAGTCTGTCGAGACCAGGGCTATGAGAAAAAAAGTCAGCTGCTTGCAGCAAGTTATTATTATATCACTGAACCTACTCACAGAGTTCATTTATTCCATGCTCAGCTCATTCCCTCATTTTGATTGGTGTTCATGCTGTGTGTTCAAGGTTGACAGCAGTTTGTTGCTACCTTCCTTGAAAATCCATCTGATTAGCATGCTGGAAATTTTGATTTCTATTTTATGCCAGTAAATTCAAGTTATTAGTACAGTTTTATTATTTTAAGTATAGTTGGTATACAGTTACTCATTATTATTGAGAAAAAGACAATGCTCATGAAACTTCAAAAATCAGAAACAACTGTATTTACTGTTACATTGCATACTAGTTTGCGGAGAGTAAGTAAAGTGAGCAAAGTCTTGCAAAATTTAGAAGCGGATCTTTCTGAAGTGTCTACATTATTTCCATTTTTGATAGTTTACACAGCAAAATTAAGAAATGTACAAACAAGAAGCATGTTCACTTGTCGGTTGTAAAGAATACCAGACAATAAGAAAGAGGACCACCCAACACACACACAAAATTAAGAAGAAGGTAGTGTAGAACACGCTAAGTTACGTTTAAAAGTTTAATGCAAAACTTTTATACGTACACAATACCATCATCTAAACAGTTGCTTCTTATACACACAAGAAGCAACTGTTTAGATGATGGTACTACATACAAAGTAGTTCTTCGAGATAGTGAAAAGTTCCAAGTTTCATGTTATTATGTACTACGTAAAAGGGGCAGCATTTTATTTAGGAGAGCAAAATTTGTATGTGCCAAAATCCACAATTTGGAATATATATACAATGTTTGTGAGAGGGGTGGGTGGGGGAGATTGAATTTCAAAAATGACAATGATTGTTAACATAATTTTAGTAATTTTCAAAACAGTTTATCATACAACATTGCATTACATAATTTAACAAAATATAATTACCATTTACTGGAGTTATAAATGTCAGCAGCTAGTGTCTGGAAGAAGTAAAAATTTTGAAACCATATCATCATAATCAAGAGATATGTCTTTTTCAATTGCCAAGACAGCTAAAGATTAAAGTCTTTCTTCTCCCATTGTACCTCAAAGATAATTTTTCAATTTTTTTAGACACAAAAAAGATGATTCATAGCTGGCTGAAGTCATTGAAACAGTCGAAAAAGTTAAAACCGAAATGGAATACATACAGGGAATACATTTTTTGGATACTTCTCCCTAAAAAAATTCAAGTAATTTTCAAAATTGGAATTTTCCATGTTTGCAAATTTTACAATTGAACAACTAAATTTGTTACTGCCCAAAAATTTGGGAGCGCACTTTTTGCCGCCTATGCTATGTAATAAGCTATCTACTAGCTATCATCATCATCATCATTGTCAACCATTATCAATCCACTGCTGAACGAAGGTCTCCCCAAGTTTCCTCCACAACGGTCTGTCTTGTGCCAGTCTCCTCTATGTCACCCCTGCATACTTTCGAATTTCATCCACCCATCTCCTATGTGGTCTTCTTCTGGGTCTTTTCCTGTCCCTTGGAATCCAATCTAAAATTTCGGCTGTCCATCGATGATCTGTCCTTCTGGCAGTATGTCCAGCCCATTGCCATTTCAGGGATTTAACTCTGATCATGATGTCTTCCACTCTTGTCATTTTTCGGATCCACGAGTTCCTCTTCTTATCTCTCCTGGTTACACCAAGCATGCACCTCTCCATGCTTCTTTGAGTTGTCTGCAGCCTTTGTATGTCTCTTTTAGTTAAGGTCCACGTCTCTGCACCATATGTAAGCACTGGAAGGATGCATTGATCAAACACTTTTCTTTTAAGACATAATGGCATATTGCTCTTGAAAATTATGCTGTTTCTTCCAAAAGCTCTCCAGGCAAGTTTTGTACGCCGATTAATTTCTTCATCAATGTGACCCTCACTTGATATCTGCTGTCCAAGATAAACGTACGTGTCTGTTATCTCCAGCTTTTCTCCATCAATTGATAAATCTTCATTTCTTGTAAAAGCATTGAACATCACTTTTGTCTTCTGAAAGTTCATTTTTAATCCCACTTCTTTACTCTTGTCAGCAAGTTCCTGGATCATACTCTGCAGCTCTGATGGGGTAGTTGCAAAAATGACTACGTCATCAGCAAAACGAAGGTGGGTTAGATAATCTCCATTAATCTTTATCCCCTTGTTTTCCCAGCTCAGCGACTGAAAAACACCCTCCAATGTGGCATTAAAGAGCTTTGGAGATATGGTGTCACCTTGTCTCACTCCCTTTCCAATTTTTATGTGTGTTGTATTTTCAAACAGCCTAATCTTTGCACTTGCATTTTCATAGATGTTATTAATAATATTAATGTATGCATCTTCGATACCGCAGGTTTTCAGAGCCATTGTAACTGCTGATGGTTTCACCGAATCAAAGGCTTTTTCATAATCGATAAAAGCCATGCACAATGGAAGTTCATATTCCTCGCTCTTTCAATTAGTTCTCTCAGCACGTGGATATGATCTATTGTGCTGTAGCCACTCCTGAATCCAGCTTGTTCTCTCGGTTGAGCCATGTCTAGTGCTACCTTCAAGCGGTGTGAAAGAACTTTTAGTGAAGATTTTATAAACTACTGATAGGAGGCTGATAGGTCTGTAGTTTCCGAGATCCTCAATGTCACCTTTCTTATGTAGCAGGATCATTGTAGCGGTGTTCCCAATCCTCAGGAATCTTTCCTTCATTAAGGCATCGAGTGAAAATTTGGGCGAGTACTGTTTCGATTTCTCCACTTGCTTCTTGTATGATGTCTACAGTAATTCCATCTTCTCCTGGAGCTTTTCCTCGCTTCATGTTCTTGATTGCATGTGCAACTTCTGCTGGAAGGACTGGAGGAACTCTGGTACTGGTATCTTTCATGATGTCTGGAGTGCATATATCATCCCTTTCATATAATTTGGAGTAGAAATCTTTCACTCTTGTCAAAATTTCGCCTCTATTTCTTGTTACAGAACCATCTTCTTTTCTCAGTGCCATAATCTGTTTTCTTCCCTTACTGAGATGTCCCTTTGCTATCTTTAGGCTTTGGTTGTTTTCAATTGCTTTCCTCACTAGTTCACAGTTGAATTTCCTTACGTCTTCAGTGATACTTTTTCTTACTGTCTTGCATAGCTCTATATATTCCACTTTGGAAGTCACATCTTCTTTAGTTGTCCTCATCTCTCTTCTTTTTTGCATCAACATTTTGGTTTTTCCTGATAATTTGTTCACATGCAACTTGTTCTTAGACCCAGCTAATTTTGTTGCTGTTTCCATAAGAGCTTTGGTTACTTTTCTGTTAACTTCAGAGATGTCCACTTCTTCCGATGTTAGGCCTTCTAAAGCAGAGAACCTGTTCTTCAGTTCTAACTTGAAGGTATTATGGTGTTTTTTAAGGTTGGTTATGTCAATAGATTTTGTTTGTCTTATGAGCTTGCCACGTTCAAGTTTAGTGTTGAGGTGCATCTTACATCTCACCAATCTATGGTCACTACCTGTGTTGAACTTGTTTAGCACACTGCAGTCTTCTATGACGAATTTTTTGTTACACATAATAAAATCAATTTCACTTGTCGTCCCATTTGGATGTCTCCATGTCTATTTCCTGTGTGGCTTTTTCTTGAAGAAGGAGTTCAAGATGAAAAACCCTTCTGCCTCTGCAAACTCAACGAGAGTATTTCCACGCTGGTTTCTGTTTGCCATGACCGAATTTACCTACTGAAGTTTCATTCTGTTGACGTTGCCCTATTTTTGCATTGAAATCTCCCATAATTATTTTCAAGTGCTGCTTACCTTTATTATTTAGATGACAAATTTCCTCATAAAATTCTTCAATTTCTTTTTCAGGATGACTTGTGGTGGGTGCATAAGTTTGAATAATCTGAGCCTGGTATCTTTTCGAGAGTTGGATAACAAGTCGTGCAGCTCTGTCAGAGGAACTTTCAACTTCTACAACTTTATCCTTCAGTTTCTTGTTTATTATAAATCCAACACCACTAGTTCTGCCAGTATCTGTCCCACGATAGTAGAAGAGATGTCCACTTTTCAGTTCGATGAGATCTTCTCCTTTTCTCCTTACCTCACTTAGCCCCACGATGTCCCACTTGATCCTTTGTAGTTCCTCTTCCAATTCAAGAAGCCTTGAATCAGAAGATAGGGAGCGTCCATTGTAAGTAGCCAAGGTCAGCATCAGATGGCAGCTCTAGTCCGGTCCTCCGGGGATTCTTAGCACCCTCTGCCTTCATGTCGCACTGGCCGCTGCCTTGGCCAGGTACATTCCAGCTGCCGGAGACTGAGGGCCAAGATTTAAGTTGTGGAATCATTTTGGAGGGGTTTGGCCATAACTCACCACGCTGGCCAAGCGGGTTGGTGAGTGTGGGATAGAATTTCCTCTGATCCCGATGGTATAGTTATACCGCTATGGGCGGTCGTCAGAGCCCCTTTAGTGGGAACAGGATGCACCACGAGAAGGCGGGGTTGACATTTGTCAAGGAGAGGCTGTGATGTTACGCATCACCTGACCTTACATCCCTCTACTAGCTATAAACAAGTTTATATTATACTACTGGAAGGAAGTTTTTATGTTTATTCAAAACAGATAAAGAGATGTATATTAAAGCCAAGTCCATGCAAGCAGTTTACACCAGTAATCTTGAGAAAGACTTTGCCAAAAGAAAAATAAAAAAAACGTAAATTCCGTTTTTGTCAATTGTCAAAGACGGGGATTCTGTTTCAGATATGCTGAAAAAAAACCCCTATGAATGCTGGGGAATATGTTCAAATCATGAAAGGTCCTTGAAATCTTATACCTGCCAGTATCAAACTGTTTTAGTGAATAATAATTTTTGTTACTTAGGTAACTAAAAACACTTGTGAATCATAACAAAAAAACAAAAAAAAAGTGTACTGTGGAATCATTCGTCCGAATGAAATAACACCAAGCAGCTATTAGGAACATTAGCAACAAAACAGGGCTAGACAGACATATACAAGCAAGTGGACACTCCATAAATTGGGACTCGGTAAGAATAATCACCCACCAGTCAAACTTAGTAAAGAGGAAACTAGAAGAAGAAATCGAAATAGCAAGAAGAAGTACCACAATTAACGATAATTGTGGTTGGACTCTTCCAACTGAGTGGCAGCAACTACTCCAGTGACGTAGTCCTGATGACGAACTAGGCTTTAGTTCGAAAATTTGACCACCAACTTTTTTGAATAATAACCTCTATAAGACCCATAAAAAAGTTAATTCCACAGTACAATACGAATAGGTGCCATAAATTCATTTACAATTAAAATGAAAAATTGTCAACATTGTATACTTCTTTCTATTGAAAGTGTCATGGCAGCTAAACTTGAATACGATGATATCATTCACGATTTTACAGCAAGAAAATTAAGGGGAGAAATTTTTGGAAACAGTTAAACCATAATAATTGTATTTAGGTTTTGTGTTTTTCCTGTCTTGGATAAGGCATTCATTTCATTTTCTATAAAATTTAAATGAATCATTTAATTCATCGTGCTTCCTTAAAAATTTCTACTTCATCTTGTTAGATTTTCCTTAAGAAATTATTAACAAACTTCTTCCAGTTTAAAATAACTCAGTGAATTAAAATATAAATCCAAAGGATCATACCAATTTAAAATATACAAGTCATAGTATAACATTAAATATGCACTAATAGATCAAATACAATTACATACCTCTAATCCTTAGTCTATATGATGCACATTATTGGTGTGTCACTTTTCTTTGTTTATGGAATTATTGACACTTCTCAATACATGTCGCAATATTCCAAACTATAATTCCTTAGGAGATGAAATATTCGGTTTTAATCTTTTATTTTAAGTACACTATGTACAAACAGTACAAACATTTTTACATTCTGGTTCCAGCTCTTTAAATGTTAAAATCTCTATGTGCATGTTGATAAAATATCCTATTTCATCGATGTTCTCTGTACTAATTTGCACTAGTAATTTAATTTGAAGTTTAAAAATATATCAGTAAAAGTCACATTTCATCTATGTTCATTGTACCTGTTGCACCAGCAGTTAAATTTGAAGTTTCAAATATTTGACTATTTCAAACTTCAAATTTAACTGCTGGTGCTTTTAACTACAGTTAAATTTGAAGTTTTAAACACATGTCTATTTAACTGCTGGACAAATGTTCTGAGGATGACTTTTAAAAGAAGTCGAAAAGCTTTAACAAGTGTTTGGTGGAATGGTGGTGATTGATCTCAAGCATGCCATGATTTTAAACTTTTTATTGGATTTTACTAGTTAAAGATTTTAAACTTCAAGTTTAACTGCTGGTGCAACAGGTACAGTGAACATAGATAGAATGTGACTTTTACTGATAAATTTTAAAACTTCAAATTAAACTACAAGTGCAATAAGTACAGAGAACATCGATGGAATAGGATATTTTATTAACATGCATATAGTGATTTTAACATTTAAAGAGCTGGAACCAGAATGTAATAATGTTTGTACATAGTGTACATAAAAGAAAAGATTAAAACCAAATGTTTCATCTCCCAAGGAATTATTGTTTGGAATATTGCGACATGTATTGAGAAGTGTCAATAATTCCATAAACAAAGAAAAATGACACACCAATAATGTGCATCATATAGACTAAGGATTAGAGGTACGTAATTGTATTTGATCTATTAGTGCATATTTAATGTTACTATGAATTTTCGGTGTGACTTATCAACGAGGACCCGAAATTTGTAGTTCTACTGAGATATTTTATATATACAAGTCACTTCAGGTGTTATGGCTGAGTTTCAACAATTAAAAAATAAAGTTAGCTATTCATGTGGCTGGCACAAGGCATTTTTAGTTTATTATTGGTGTAACATGCATTTCATGGATTTCAAAAAACTTTTTGTGTATCATTATAAAAACACACATACACACAAATATTCTGTTGCACCAAACAGTATCTTATAAGAATATGTGCATATAAAAACTAACTAAATTATCTCATGCTGGTACATAATTTTCTACTTATTAGTCTAACAACATCAAAATCCATTACAAGTTTTATATTATAAAATAAAATAGATAACACTAGTATGCACACAAAAAAACTTTTGATGGCATGTAAAGATTATTGGTATGGGTTCAAACATTGTCACATATTATATTATGTAAGATAAATTGAAGGACAGCATGTTATATCAGTGGAACCAAGTACATGAGAAACAATCAGAATAAATATTTTATAGTCAACACTTCAATAGAAACATGATTCTCTAATGTCCTGTAATATTTTAGATTTTAAAAACTTTAAGATAAGTACATGAGAAGAGGTTATCTCAGTAAAAATTAAACTGTATAGGTATAACTAAAATGAATAAATAAAATAAAAAAAAGTGATAACCACTGAAATAATGTGAAAACACTTTTCATTTCCTGATTAGTAAGCTCTTCCTTGGGAGCTTGTTCAGGGGTCGTGGATCCGTATGGCTTCCCAATGCTTCCGTTGTCTTGTCGAGTCCGTGCCGAGACAAATCGCCGCCGTCATCAGGTCGAAAGGTGCTGCTACACGTTACTCGACAGGTATCTCTAATTCAATAGCTCTTCAGTGTATACCGATGAGTCATTACATTATGACCACCCCTAGCCTAGAGACATGAGTGCGCCTGGAAACCGAACGGTGGCGCAGGTGAAGTTCATAGAGCAGTATATATACAATCTGAGTACCGCTTTAGACCATGTTTAATCACAAATATAAGTAACACACAATAGAGGAGGTTTTGCTGAAAGCCCTTTGCCTAGAACCCCAAAATCTGGATTGCAATTTATGCTGCTGATATTCTGTAGCAAATACTACAGTGAACAAAGCTGAAGGCTAACTTGGTGCTAAAATGTTATCTTCATAAATGGGAGAACCAAAGGGGTACTGAGATGTTACTTTTGGGGAAATGCATCTCTTTAATCAATTAAAAACTTTTAATATTTTTACTGTTATTATTAAAGATAAAAGTATTAGAAGGCTTTGATAATTGTGTGTGTGTGTGTGTGTGTGTGTGTGTGTTTGGGTTTAAGGACCATTGTGAGCAACTCAATGGGCTATGAGCAATTACCAGTCTAATTCACGGCCACTGGCTCCAGGGAAGGGCGAGAACCAGTGCCATAAGCAGAGAACAATTACCACAAGGACATGGGACCCCCTGTTTAACCTCATTTAAAAAATTGTTTCTAGAAATGATCATTACTGAACTCCTTTTCATCATTACTGTTAACCATTATTTGTATAATATTATTAATATTATCATTATATATATATACTATTATTGCTGTTTCAGTGAGAGAAAGTAATACTTTAGTGGGACTTTGTTGCACTTTCTTATAGGTTTTAATCTCCAAAGTTTTCATGCAAAGAACACTTTCAGTTTTCACAAAACTTTTTGTTACTCTTCACTAAAATTGCTGCCTCACTTTAAGATCACACAATCAACTTTGCTTTAGAATTTATTACAAATCCTAATACTACAAGAAATTATCACAAATTCATTGATAATTAATGAAATTCTAATCCCTGGCTGTAAGACAAACACACTATCCATGCCTCACCCAGGATTTGAACCCAGACCCATCTCGGATGAACGGTCACAAGCCAACACTTAGTCACTGGAATGGAATACTGGTTTTTGTATAAAACCTAACTTCAGTATAAGGAAACAAAAGCTCACACCTTAGATAATTCCAAATTTGCAATCCTATAGTGACTTAGAATATGAATAAGTAATTCCTGAGGTCAAGTAAACACGAGGTCTTCTGCCCTGCATAACACCGAAAACAAGAAAATATGAAACCAGATATATAAATGAAATCGAAACAAACATAATGGCCACAACTGGATAATAATACTTCAAACCAATATAATTTTAGTTTTCTTGTGATGCATTAGATTATTTAAAAAACATTGGATTATGTTCAGTAATGAAATATTTTTCTAAAACTAAGTTTTCACATATATGTCAATTTCCTTACTTAGTGTCAGTTCGATTTAGTATTTAAAATTTCCATTTAAAAAACAATTATCTCTGTGTCTGTGCATGAATTTTAGCCAGGTTTTTTTAATGTTGACACACTGTCATATTTTTAGATCAACTTGACCCAATGCCAAAATCAAATAATTTTAACCAACTTAACATTGTTGACTTTAACTTCGTACATATGCATACATTTTAAGCTCAGTTTTGTATCAAGTGGAAATCAGCTGATTATTATCAACCATAAGAAATGCTTTACACGTGGTGCCTTACTACCAACACGGATTGGTGGCCTTAATACCGAATACGGTTGGCGGCAATTCCCACAAGGTATCTGTAATACTTCTCAACACGTTTGTGGAAATTACGCGATCAAGCAGCACCAATGGAAACTGAACATGAAGAACATCCTACGGATTTCTCAATCAATACACATTGATGTCGCCACATCATTTGAATCCCATTTAGCATGTGTTACAGCGATCTACAAAACCGGCGAGGGATTGTAAAATCATTGTTGCTAGTATTGACGGTTTTCACGTAAGATCGTAATGTGATGAAAAAATTATACACACCTATTAAATCCGGTTATACAATCCTACGCAACATAAAGTTTACACTTTAATCGCTAGAAAGGTTAGGATATTAACAATGAATTGGTATAAACCTAAGAAATGGACCACGTCAAAGGCAAAATACGATCGGTTACAAGCTCTCCCACCGTACGAAGAGAGCGGATTCTCAAGAGCCAATGGAAGATTCGGGTTCATTACAGTATGTCCCTATTTTTCTGTAACAAGCTTTATGATTGGACGCGGGAAAGCAGCTTCTGCAAAATAGACGCTGAGTCTTATGCACTCGGTAGATTTCGTTCTTTGCAGTGGGAGCTGCTGTTGTATAGAGCTGTGATTATGGCAAATGTAGTGAATAAAATTTCACGTGCTGCTTTATCCGGCACGAGAAAGCTAAATCCTTCCACGGTAGCCTTACAGAAGCAGCAGTGTAAGTGATTAATTTTAAAGGCCGGTTTTCATTGCATTATTTTCCTGTTATTTTTTTCTATTACATTTTAATTTGTTGTTGTCCAGCACTGAACTGAACTTTCTGTGTAAGCATGTCATGTACATAGGCCTAGTGAATCATTCATTGAACACGTTGGCACCAAGCGGTAGGCTGATTGATATTCGCGCTTAAACAGTCGGAATTTTGTGCTGGAAGTGACTAGAGTACACCTATGAAAATTGGGATTGTATTACTGTCTAAATCCGTCTGTTTATAAAGAATACTATTATTGTAGGGGATTTGGACGATCAGCTATAATATGACAACAAAGCGCATTGTGATCAATGATTTTTTTGTTTTTTTTGTTTGGATTTCCTTACCACGTACTTGAATGTAGTTGTTTTCGTGCGCGTCTGCTTTATAACATTAAATGTTTTGCATGTGTGATTTTTTTTTTTCAGGACAATTGACTGAAACTGATTTCAGTTTTGCCTTTGTCTTTTTTTTTTTTTTTTTTTTTTTGGAGAACAGAAGGTTCTTAAGGCGATGGGGTAATTTATATGTAATACATTTATTATTTTCAGGGGGACAGTGCCTCTACCGTGCTTTTGTTGTCTTTTTTATTTAAATTTTGTTTTGTCTTTTTCATTTGGAAGACATTCTCAAAAGATTCAGCCTCCCTTCTACAACTAATCGATTTCCGGGGGGGGGGGGGCTTACTCTGTCTGCCTAACAATACTTCTGATATATTAAAAAAAAAAGGGGGAGGGGTATGTGACAAATTTATGCTGCCTTGTGCCGGCATAGTTTCAATTTTTTTTAAGCGGTTCTAGTGAGCACCGCATTCTGTTATAGAATAAAATAGCAACGTTTATTCACAATTAAATGTTTATTTAACATCTACGATAGTTTCGCAGAGCGTTTGACTCTGCATCATCAGGTTTGCATGCATCTTCAGTGCTGCCCCATATCTTGTCGCTTTTTCCAGTGAAGTCGCATGCAAGTGTGCGTGACAACTGTTTAAACCCGTCCAGTGATATTTCATACAGAGCGAGAAACTGATTGGTACACGTTTCGCGCTTTGATTGCTCATAAGCTTTGCAAAGTGGCATTTTATGGAATTTTTCTGAAATAATTTGAGTGTGATCTTTGATCAAGTATGAGAAACCTACGGAAAATCACTAAAGGATTTTGCATAATTATTCTGTATTTTCAACCTAGTTTTTGATTTGTTTTTTGGGATCGGTCAATTTATTTTAAAACGGAATATTAGGATGGTTGCCATATTAATCTGCTTTATTTACACATCTGCCAGAAAGAAGCAGTTTCGTGTAACTCGGCAGAGGGGCAGTTACCTCCCCAAATTTAGTGAAATTGTATTTGTATCATTATATGATGCCAAATAATAAAAAAATTAAACCCCCTACCCCCCAACAAAAAAAAAAATTCTGGCGGCTCTCGTGTTACCGGAGTTTCAGTACAAGCGTGTTTCTGTGGAAAGGGGGTAAAATACGGGTGATGTGTGTCGCAGAGATTTTCAAGGCCTTAGGAAATCGGAGAAGACATCTGATTTCCTGGAGCCTTGAAAAATCTGTACAAAAATTCCTACTGTACAAGCGATGTGAAATTTCTTGTGGTCGAAATCTAGTTCAGTCTGCTCAATTTTTTTTTTTTTTTTGGATGGCTTACTAACCCGAAGTGTTTATCAATTAGTTTTGCTTCATCTGGTCCAACAGGTCGTCTCAGTAATACCATGGTGAGGTAAAACTTTTGTTACCGGCATATGCACTTTTTGGTTTCCCACCATCTTTTTTTCTTTATGCGGAGGGGGGAGACCAGACCCCTAACTTTGTTAATCTTGGTAGTATGAATGCTTAACTGTCCCATTTTTCACTTCTCTCTCCTTAAAGAATAAATGCGCTCAAAGCTGTTGTTTCATAAATGAATTTAAGTATACATTATTACATGATCAACGTGTTTTTTCCACAGATTATTGTATTTTCCCCGAGGCAGATGCAGAAGTTTTAAATTATATGCATTCAGAACATGCACTGTTTTTTTCTTTAACCATTTCTGATTTTTACAGCTTTCTTTTTTCTGAAATAGCTACTAATATTCAACTGAAGGAAAACACGCAAACTCATAATTTGTATGACGACTGGCGTGTTCCACGATCGACATACTGGTGCATATTCACTTTAGCGATTTAAAGACTGAAAATATTCCCTTAAGTTTGAAATTTTTAGTTACCTGGTACTTAGAAAAGACTGAATTATTTGTAAAAACAAAATTGTAAAGTTGGCAGTTATTTCTCGACAAGGGATCTAATTCTTTTGACTGCGAAGTATAAAGCGTATGTATACTCCGTTGATAAGGCAAGGGTTTCTTTCTTTGCGCAGGAAATTCCTGCTATTAAATTAGTTTTGCTCTTGCTCCCCCCCCCATAAAAATGGTAATTATAGCATAAATCCTAGCATTTTTGTTCAAAAGTAGGGTTCCTAACATCGTTTACGAATCGATGTATATCGTTGCTTGAAAAAGATGTATACTACAAAAATTGATAAAACATGAACGAAGTAATACGATTCCATTGGTTTCCAAAAAATGACGACATACTTTTTCGTGTAATTTGTGGTAGGCAAATGACATCCCCTTTTAGTAATTCTTATAATTCCAGAATGGCCTCGATACAGAAGGGAACTTAGTGCATATTGTGCTTAGAGGCCACAAAATCTCTCATTCGAGTTCAAAAAAATTATTGTACTTCTTATGGAAAGCCCCCGAGTTAAGGTCTTTATTGATGCGTGTTTGAAAAAGTTTTAGAAAACGGGAAACGTGTTCGCGCAAAAAGTCCAAGGAAATCGATCAGGTGCGGTACAAGAACTAGTTACCGAAGTCCACCGCCCATAACATTTCATACAGAAGGCTAGGTAGTCGTGCCTATAAAGTGCAGCTGGTGCTGTAGCGGGCTAATAATGGTCCTCGGTGTTCGCAGTTACCATGTGCAGAGGTTCGAAACCTACGCAGATTTTTTTTTTTTTTTAATTGAAGCTACATTTCATACGTTGGGAAAGATAAACCGGCGTATGAAGTTTTTAAGAATCCTTGTGTACTGCGTGAACATATTAGATAGTTCAAAAATGAATGTGGTGCGGTTTGCTCTTGACACTCGGCGAATTTTTTTCCAGCGCGTCTTTTGTAAAACGTGCTTATAGTATATCACTTTGCTTATCTATTTTATTTTTTTTTTACCTTGGAACGCTCGAAATGTGAGAACGATTATCCTTTCTTTCTGGCTTTTCTCTGATGCACAGCTTCGAAGCTAAGGGGCGTAAATTGCAGATGCTATTGAATTCAAAATACATTTTATCCCATAATATTGCTTTTAAATATCAGACTGGAAATATTATTTCTTTCCATGCCATTTATAACTTAGTGTTTTTAAAGTAATGCATATTTTTCTGTTTGGGGACGTAAGGGTAAATCACGATTTCTTCGTTTCTGAATAGTCGATTTGAATTTTTTTTTTTTCCCTCTGATACATCTCCAGGTTGGAAATATTTTGCTTATAATTTTTTTATGAAGACCGGGTTTGCAATTAGGGAGCGTAAGTATTTCTGTTTCTAATGCATTTGCAGCAATATCTGAGCTTCTGAAAATTCGATTAAAAATTTTTATGGTCTACCTCTCGCTACGAATATCCTTTCCTGCCGCCCCGGTGGCGCAGTGGTCTAAGCGATGGCCTCTGATCATTCGTCCGAACGGGGTCCGGGTTCGAATCCCGGTGAGGCATGGATGTTGTGTTTGTCTTACGGCACTGGCTCTCTCCCTTCCCTGGAACCAGTGACCCCAAATTAGGGACGGGCAAAAAAAAAATATCCAAAATTTCCTCTTGGATTTCCGGTGGCACAGTGGTCTAAGCGCTGGCTTCTGATCATTCGTCCGAGTGGGTCCGGGTTCGAATCCCGTGAGGCATGGATGTTGTGCTTGTCTTACGGCGCTGGCTCTCTCCCTTCCCTGGAACCAGCGACCCTAAATTAGGGACGGGCGACTGCTTATAGCCTACTGAGTTGCTCACGGTGGCCGTTAAACCTCAAACCAAAAAAAAAATTTCTCTGCCTAAAATAATGCATAGTTTTTTTTGCCAGAGACGTAGATGCACATCTTGCTTTTCTCTATCTCTGCTTCTAACAGTCCGATTTACAAAAAAAAAAAATGTTGGAATGTGTTTTTAATGCGAAATGTTTTGCATATAATTGCAAATTTTTCTTAACGTACAATTTCGCCGCTAGATGGCATAAGCCACGTTTACTGCATGTTTAGTCAGGGGCGTGTTGGGTCTACCAGACCAGGCCGGGAATTCGTATTGCGGTCTACTATATAAATACACACATACCTGCAGGACCTTATAAATTCTGTCGCACACATAAAAATATGTTAGCACCTGGCTGATCTTTCAGCCAGGTGCTGTTGAAATCTACATTGTAAAACGAATGTGTTATTACGGAAGGGGGCCGCCCCGGTGGCGCAGTGGTCTAAGGCGCTGGCCTCTGATCATTCGTCCGTCTGGGGTCCGGATTCGAATCCCGGTGAGGCATGGATGTTGTGTTTGTCTTACGGCACTGGCTCTCTCCCTTCCCTGGAACCAGTGACCCTAAATTAGGGACGGGCGACTGCTTATAGCCCATTGAGTTGCTCACGGTGGTCGTTAAACCTCCAATCAAAAAAAAAAAAAAAATTACGGAAGGGAGGTATGGTGTACCAGTGACTCCGGGCTCGAAGTCTAATAACCTACGTTTAAATGCACAGTGAAACTTCAATTAGCAACCACTCCCTATTTGACGACCACCCCTCATTACGACCGTTTTTTGTGTGTGTGTGTGAACAGATTTCAAAAGCCATAGCGCTAATGCTAACCTTCCCCCTATTAAAAGACAGCCCACCCCCTCTCTTACCGACCATCTTTGCAAAAACTGCGTTGTCCGGATTACCATTCCTACTGAAAATTTTCTCTATACCCTGGAATCTTAAAACAATACGTTAAACAAATGTGCATTAGTATGGAGGAGGGGGGTGAAGGTTTTCTTGGCGATGACATGCAATTCTAATGGTGTACGTAGTAACTTATCTCGGAAACCTTGTCCTCACACTTCCTACAAAGATTGAGAAAGGGATACAGTGGGCACTTAAGAGGGATGACTGTCCAGAAGGTGAAAACTTAAGAAACAATTCTGTGAGCTGAAAGAACACCAAACAGAAATCATCGCTCCTTCCACGTAAATAAGTGAGTCTCGGAAAAATTATCACCGGTCGCCACCAGGAATCGAACCCAGGGTCATCCAGTTACGCGCCGGACATGCTACCACTGCGGCCTCGAATTCTCCAGACTCACAAGTGATTAACTGCCAAACTACATGGCAGGTTGCTTCATGGAGCCCCGCACAATTCTGGGGATTTACTAAAGATGGAAAGCTGCAACTCAACAAATAACTAGTAAGAGAATGGATAATTAATTCAAACACACGATGTGGATCAGGAACACCAAACAGAAATCATCGCTCTTTCCTCGTTAATAAGTGAGTCTCGGAAAAATTCTCATCGGCCGCCACCGGGAATCAAACCCAGTCGGTCTGGAAAATTTGAGGCCGCTGTAGTGCAGTGGTAGCATGTCCGGCGCGTAACTGGAAGACCCTGTGTTCGATTCCCGGTGGCGGCCGATGAGAATTTTTCTGAGACTCACTTATTAACGTGGAAAGAGCGATGATTTCTGTTTTGTGTTCCTGACCTACGTCAAGTGTTTGAATTATTGAGCTGAAAGAAAAGTCTGATAAACTTAAGCAGACGACATTACATTCGTTTTTCAAATAATTTTTTTAGGTTACCACTATAGGCACTTTTCAAATGTGTAACTGTACTACATATACTGCTTTTTTTGTTACTATTTATACACATACATCATCATCAACCCTTATCAATCCACTGCTGGATGAAGGTCTCCCCAAATTTCTTCCACAATTGTCTGTCTTGAGCCTGTCTTCTCCATGTCACTCCACCATACTTTCGATTTTCAACCTTCTATCTCCCATGGGGTCTTCTCCTGTCCCTCGGAATCCAGTCTGAAATTTCGGTTGTCTATCGATAATCCGTTCTTCTGGCAACATGTCCAGCCCATTGCCATTTCAGTTATTTCACTCTGGTCATGATGTCCACTCCTGTCATTTTCCTTATCCACAAGTTCCTCCTCTTATATTTACAAAGGTTTAATCTCCAAACTGTTCGTTGGATATGCCATTAAAACCTTCCCCTGTTTAACTACCACCCCTCTGAACGACCGTTTTTTAGAACAGCAGTGGTTACTTTAGAGAGGTTTCACTGTAGTTAGGTTTGGCTTAATTAATTTACAGTAGCGTACT
The DNA here is from genome assembly GCA_039090855.1 of Macrothele yani. NCBI lineage: Eukaryota > Metazoa > Arthropoda > Arachnida > Araneae > Macrothelidae > Macrothele > Macrothele yani. The sequence continues at coordinate 141,886,040 of CM077014.1, forward strand.
TGGTCTAGCAGCACTTCGTTCACATGAGTACCAAGAATTTTGCTGTCGTTTCAGAGGAAACTTCCAACATACAGATAGAATGAAACTTTTTTTTTTAAGGAAATAACTTTTTAGATATAAAGCTTAATGTTAATGATTGTTATTCATAAACACCGGTGTGATTATTCCCTACGTTCCAAAAATTTAGGCAAAAAGAATACGAGAAAATGGAGGGGATCGGTGGGTAAAAAACGTCAGCGGGACATCGGTGGGCTGATCCGCACCTGTTCACATTAATATCTTGTGTCTAAAAACCCAATTGGCGCAGTGGTCTAAGGCGCTGGCCTCTGATCATTCGTCCGTAAGGGGTCCGGGTTCGAATCCCGGTAAGGCATGGATGTTGTGTTTGTCTTACGGCACTGGCTCTCTCCCTTCCCTGGAACCAGTGACCCTAAATTAGGGACGGGCGACTGCTTATAGCCCATTGAGTTGCTCACGGTGGTCGTTAAACCTCCAAAAAAAAAAAAAAAAAAAAATTGAAAAAGTTCTTATACAGTCAAATATTGCTAACTGCTAAAAATATTTGTGGACATTTGCTTCAAAAAATAATGCTCAGTTTTCCCGCTAGAGGTTCAAATATTTGATGTTTTCCTCGATATCTCTTAAGTCATATTTTAAAAAGTTTTACACCGGGAACCATCTGCGTAATTGAACACTTTGCCTGTACTCGTGGGTTTTCGTATTTGACGGTTCTGGCGCTAGGTGGTGGTTGTATTTCTCTTTGCAGCTGTTGTATCGCCGCTTCTCAAAATCCTGTTTGTGGCCGCACCGGTGAGGCGTGGATGTTGTACTTGTCTTACAGCGCTGGCTCTCTCCCTTCCCTGGAACCAGTGGCCCTAAATTAGGGACGGGCGACTGCTTGTAGCCCATTCAGTTGCTCACGGTGGTCGTTAAAATCGTCAAATCAAAAAAAAATCCGGTTTGGAAATTTCTTTTTATAGTATGTCTTCGCTACACTGAAAATGTGGAACACATTATCCTCAAAAAAAAAGCACTGTGTTCCCGTTAGAAGGCGTAAATGTCAGAACCTTTTTTTTCGCTCTCTGTTTCCAGGAGAGTTCTTTAAAAAAAATTCTTAGCATAGCTTTTGTAGTGAGCACTTTTTGCATATGTATTTTCCATTATATATGGCCTCTGATCATTCGTCCATAAGGGGTCCGGGTTCGAATCCCGGTCAGGCATGGATGTTGTGTTTGTCTTACGGCACTGGCTCTCTCCCTTCCCTGGAACCAGTGACCCTAAATTAGGGACGGGCGACTGCTTATAGCCCATTGAGTTGCTCACGGTGGTCGTTAAACCTCCAATCAAAAAAAAAAAAAAAAAAAAATTTTCCATTATGGGAACACATTATCCTCAAATAAAGCACTGTGTTCCCGCTAGGAGGCCTAAATGTCAACCTTTTTTCGCGCTCTGTTTCCAGGAGAGGTATTTAAAAAAAAATTCTTAGCATAGCTTATGTAGTGAGCACTTTTTTGCATATGTATTTTCTACTTTTACATTATTCAGAATTCTTCCGTTGGATGGCACAAAACTCCATGTTTTCCTCTAATTTCGGGTTGTAACTGTTCGATAAAAAAATCCCTTTGTCTCTGGTATCTTTCTTCATTTGGGAGAAACGCTGTGTGCATAGTTTAGTTTTCGTAACATACTTTTCAGCCGCTAGTGAGAGAAAGTAGCTGTTTGTATTTCTCGATGTCTGATCGATTGTAGAAATCTGGTTGTTTTCTATTTAACTGTTTGAATGACTTTAAAATATATTATTCGTGTCGGAAAGGATTCAAAAGACTTGCTCATCACAACCGAAAATTCGGTGTCGTCTGTCTGGTTTTTTTTTATAAACTGAATAACACCGGAACTGTGCATGTCTCTCTCCCAAGAGTTTGCAGTGATACCTGAAATGGTTCTCAGCCCCAGTAGGTCTGATCTTCAAGCCCGTTCTGTCTGTGTGTGTGAAAGGAAACGAGCGTGAGGGTCCCACAGCTGCTTGGCTTCCCCTTTCGTCAGATATATCACCCGTTAGATTTTTTTACTTGTGGGGTGGTGTATAGGCCATTGTGTTTACCCGACACCGGAACCAAACGTGGTGTCCATTGGGCCTAAAATGGTTACTCTCGCAGTGACCCCACCCACACATGACACAAGTAGTGGGGATTTTGAATGTGGGGGTGGCGTGATCCGAACTTCTTCCCCTACTGCCTGTTTAAGTAACCTTCCTTTCGAGTTTGGCCGAGTGGACAACGTTCGTGACTGCCACGGGAAGGGCCTCATGTTCGATCCCAGGCAGGTACGAACGCTCGATCCACTAAATATCCGCCGTGCATCGGATGGGCACGTTAAGCCGTCGGACCCCGGGTACTGGCCCCCGGTATTAAATAAGGGCGTCTTCCTCCCCCTTTCTACTTCGCTTCCGTGTCGCTTCCCTATCGGGCGCTCTAGCCCAAATCTCCTAGTTTCGTACTTCTAAGGGTTGTTTAAGACCTGGGGTCAGACATTCTCCTTCCTAAAATCCTCTACATATGATCATGATCATTTCCCCGATTGTCAGTTTGTGTGTTAGGAAAAGGTCTTCCCCTTCTTTTCAAGCTATTTCTGGACAGAAGCAGCCGAAAGTACGAGGCTTTTGATTAAGTTATTCCCATATCAAACTTACTTCTAAAAAAAAAAAAAAAACCTACTTTTAGAAAATTGTTTCAGGTAGCAATGTTGTCCGAAAAACTGTTGAGCAAACAAAAGGGATCCTGAGCAATAATTTTGCTGCTTTTCTCTCTAAACGCTAGGGAAATTTTTCGAAGCAGAAGTAACTGTTCCGTACCTTAAATAGTGGTACGTTCTTAGGTTGACTCAGAGCTCTAGGTTTGGGTAGAAGAGCTAAATGAAAGATACTAGCAATTCTTTCCTTTAGCCTATACGATTTATTTTTTTTATTATTATTTTGTATGGCTCTTAGAATTGTAGATATTTTGTTGGGCACAATGCATGCTGCACCTCGGGATGGTGACGTTGGAAAGGAAGTAGGTTTGCATGAGTGTTATCGCGAACGGTTTCCGATTAGGAGGAACTGAAAGATGATTAAAGTTAGCTGTGAATTAAGTCCCTAGAATGAACTGGGGAAAGGGCAGAATGATGTATGTCAAAATGGGATACGTGCTGCGTGATAAGGATTGTCAAAGCGAAAGTCTTAACATTCATGAATGTTCTTCCGCTGTCCTTAACTGCTCACTGAGAGGCACAAAATTAAATAATTTAAAGCATTACCATTAAATGAAATCTTGTCTGTTATACAAATCCACAGTGTGAAACCTAGAATCGCCAAACTTCGTAGCAACCTACTACAAATCTACCGTAAAACCTCTTGATGCTGTTCAAAAAAAGAACATTCCTGTGATTAACACTCACCGATTGCTTTTATACCTTTTTTCTCGGGCCGTCAGTTCATTGTGTCGCTACTGTTGTGGGTGCTGCTCTCAAGAGCTGCCGGTCCTCGATCCACTTCACGCAGTTTCATTTGCGCTGCAAGATGGGCAGTTCTAAATGAGCATCTTGTAGAGCAGATGAAACCATTTGTTGTAGTTGTGCATTAATCGCTCTTTCCACGAATTTATTCTTTCTGCGTCGAAACTTTGGAATTCCGTGCCTGATTACATTTCCCCACAAATTCACAACCGTAAACTGTTTCGATAAAAGTCCGTCTCCTTGTGGCCGAGTGGTCAGAGGCTCTCTAGAGTCGGGGTGGTCCGAGCTGGGCCCGGCATTGTTGGTGTACCTGTCTCACGGCGGCATTGGCTCTCTCCGTTTCCTGGAACCAGTTGCCCTGAGTTAGGGACAAACGACTGCTTTAAAACTGTTCCACTTCTTAAAATACAAAAATGATGGTTGGTGAACTTAGCCTTCTTTTCATTTTCCTTTTTTAGGAAGAGGTGCACTGAAGGTTAGTTATTTCGTGTCGTAGTTGTACAGATGTAGAGTTTTTCTTTCGTGACTGTGTTTCATTCGCTGTTCTGGAGTCAGTGACTTCAAACTAGATTGTTGACTAGTTCTTGTTGCTTATGGGAATAAAAAAAAAAAAGTTTGGCATTTACATACAGGTAAAATATCAGTTGAGAAATTCCCATTCATCTAAATATTTTGACCATTTATCCGAAATCAAGGTGTCCGCTGCTGAAACGAAGAAGAAACATATTCAACTTTGTTACTTTAGTAATTAGTTGTAATGTAGTATTTTGTTAAATGTCTGAGCATACACGAGATTCTTCCGCGGATTCGAGGAATTCCGCTTTTTTTTTTTTTCCCCATGTGGATCAAATCCGAGATATATGCAGAACTGAAGAAAAATATAATATTTGGGGGTTGGAGCAGGGGAAGGGGTTTCCGTTTGAGGACGGTATTTCGTCTTTTAAAATTTTCGAAAACTGAAGTTTAAACAGAGCGAAGATTGTACCCGTGATTGTAATTTTTTTCTCGCGATTTTGCATCTGGCCAGTATTGTTGCTAAATATCATTGCATTGCGTAAATGTTTGTATTTCGGCTTGAAACTGGAGTTTACGAAAACGGACGTTAGATACCAAGAAAATATTCTGCTATTCTTCAGCGGATTCGAGGAATTTCGCCTTTTCTGTTATCATTTGGGTCAGTTACGAGATCGATGCACAACTAAACAGAATTTTCTGTAGGGGAAGGGGATACTTTCCGCCGAAAGATGGAATTTCATCCTTCGAAACTTCTTAAAACAGAATTGTAGACGGAGTGGAAATTTCTCCCGTAGTCGTATTATTATTATTATTATTTTTTTTTTCTCGCGATGTTTGTTCTGCCTGAAATTGTTGTTAGATATAATTTTATTCCACAAATATTTGTACTTCGCCTTGAAAATGTTGAAAAAATTTCCGGAAACGGAAGTCGGATGGAGCAAAGATTTTTCCGGTACTCGTAATGTTTTCCATCGATGTTTTAACTCCTGTGTTGTTAAATGTTATATCCCCCGGATAAATATGTGGAATTAAGCTTGATAAGAAAGGGAAATATTTCCGAAAATAAGAGTGACTAACTAGGAAAATTTGTAAAAATTGATGCACGGTGTTCACAAGTATCAATTTTTACAAATTTTCTCAAAGTTATACCGTTTATCCAAAACAGCGAAAGCTTTATATCATCATCATCATTCATTGTCGTCAAGCAGATAGTTCTTTCATCATGCTGGATGAAATTGTCATCTGAGGGAATAAAACATAAAAAAAGTGACAATCAAATGGTAAGGAAAAGATATCGGCAGAAAGAAAATTTAAGTAATGGATGCTGTGCAGCGGAAGAGTCGATGTAAGACAAATATGGCTGTGAAACTTGTTGAGAAGAAAGCAAGACTTGCTTGCAAGAGGAAAGTTAGATGCTGCTTTTGCAAGTACAACAACAACAAGAAAAAATGACTGAACAGTGTGGTTTCAAGACCATTTTATTTTGTTTTGAATTCACTAATTTTATGTTTTGAATTCAGTAATTTTATATTTTGAATACAGTGTTATGCAGCAGTTTAAATATTTACATAAATAAATCGCAGGTAACAATTTCATATTCCTGATGAACTGTTATATTCACTTTTTCTTTCCGCATGTTCTGATTGTTAACCCTGTTAAGAAGTTCAGTTTTTTTTTTCTTCCTCGGTCTCGTGTATGTGAGTGAAATTTAAATTTCAAACAAAGCCAATTAATTTATGAAATTCACGTTGTCAAAGTTAATTTGCTTTGTCCGACTGTAATTTAAATATAAATATAAGTCAAGAAGACAATGGAATGAGAATACGAGGGTTGCGTTATCTTCAGAATTCATACGGTCACGTCGTGGGTTATACTTTCGAAACTTTCAGCAAGGTGTCTCATTAAAGCTGGTGGAGGGGGAGGGGCGAAGAAAAGTGTAAATAGCCCTACAAACACCTTAAAACCGCCTGAAGGGTAACGATTGTACTAGGGGCGTTCAAATGAAAAGGTACGAAACGTCATAAGAACGTAACCGTTAACATATTAGCCTATGCCGCTATGGGAGAACGTAGCGACACATCTAGGGATGCGATTGGAGTCGCTGGCGTGGATCGGAGCATGCGCGGGCGGGCGCCCGCATGCGCAGGAGAGAGCAGAGGCTCTTATAAAGAGCGCCGTCCAATTGACGCTTGACGCGGCAGTGCGTGTGAGGACAGGATGGCGAACCATTAACTCCGATGTGTACTGTGAGGCACTCCGAAGCCTACGCAGGTCCATCAAGAACAAAAGACCGGGGCTGCTCACGGATGGTGTGGTTCTGCTCCATGATAACGCGCGTCCACGCGTTTCCAGGGTTACACACGCGGAACTGGCCAAGTTCCAGTGGGAGCAGCTTGACCATCCGCCCTACAGCCCGGACATGTCACCCTGCGATTTCCATGTGTTTGGTCCCCTGAAAAAACATCTGAAAGGGAAGCGCTTCCACTCGGACGACGAACTCAAGGACGCTGTGCAGGACTGGGTCTCGTCACGGCCGCAGGAATTCTGGGAACAAGGAATCCTTCGGCTCATTAATCAATGGGATCGTTGTGCTACGGCCTATGGTGTATACTTTGAATAAAGTCTTCATTTATACCCATAGTGTCGTTTCGTACCTTTTCATTTGAACACTCCTTGTAGCTATCTCTCTTTCAAACAACGAAAAGCGTAGTATTTGCACGAATGATCTGCTTTTGTAAGTATTGGCAGTTTCTCCTGTTATACACAGAGGTAAGTGTTGACCCGTGCTCTGTAGCAGACAAAAATGGCAAACATCTGTCGTTCCTGACACAGAGGCATGTCTACTTCGTGCAGCTCTGTATAAATGAATCACAGGTAAGTCGACGAGCTTATTTTTTTAATTTTACCTGTACTGGACTTGCTTTGTTTTATTGTCCTTAGAAAATACTAAGTTATTTGCATTGTAATACAGTATTTCATGTAACTGTATGTTACAGCTTTATACTGTCTGAATGGATGGCATCTTCACGACATTCTTTCATGAGTCATTTGATTACTTCCTGTTGTGAATTTGATATAAACTGAAATGTTTCCTAATACATAAAGTGTTGAAGTTACTACACCTGTGGGAATAGATGAAGTTTCCTCCCCCACCTGTTGCTGTGTTTCCTGCCAGTGAGGAAATTTGAACATGATTTTAAGCTGGTTGTGAAATATTACGATGTTATTCTGGTAAGACTGCACTCTGTGCGTTGTATGTTAACGACAAATTGCCTAATATTAACATTCCCAGGCAATTGGTCTTCGTCTAGATGGGCGTTGGTATGTTGTGCTGGTCATTTCAGTCGTTTTTGCTGACCCAAAGTGTTTCGTAAAAAAAAATTCCTATTAGTCGCTCCGTTGTTTTGTAGAAACTTGTGCTTCATTTTGTCTGTTTGTGGGTATCGCACTTGGATACATTACTTTGGTGTTCGAACGCTCTACCGAAAATACGGTATATGCTCAGGGTGGTCTAATGCAGTTTAAAAACTGATGGAAGGGAAAACTTGTTTTTTAGGTTTGTTCTGATTGTGATTTGACTGATTGTAAAAGCGAAGCTTGTAAACTCTTAAAAGAAATGCAATTCTGCTGAAGATGTTTGTGATGTCAATTACTCAGACTACTGAGAAAAATAAATGGTTGTTGAGCCTCAAGAGAACGTAACGAAGAAAATTTTAGAACCTTATTCGTGAAACCCAGAAACGGGGTTTTTTTTTTTTTTTTTTTTAGAGAAACAGTGATTTTTCAGGATGCAATATCTCCTGAAGAAACTTACTAGTCTCCTCGGTGTGTAGTTTCAAGTACCAAGATTTCTGCAGAAGCATCTTATTTTGGTAGGCCACCTGTAGGAAAATAGTTTTACGTATCCCGTTTTTCCTCCTCGAATTTGTGATTTCACTGTAAAACTCCTGGTACCTACTTTAGAAATATAACTACTTCTCGGAAAGGTGGGAGGGGAGTGAGGGGGCATTAACCCGAAGTTCCGAGAAAATGAATCCGACCTGTGAATACGGAAGTATTCTCAGGCATTCATTTGTATGGAAAGGAGTTTGATGCATGCGATATGAAAGACATCATTTATCATGAAGGGTTGTTTTGTTGCTCAGTGTTTAAAGAAATGTAAATATTTCTCTCATTTTTTAGTGTTTTTTTCTGTCGAAAGTTTTTTTTAATGAAAAAATATACGCGTCAGACTGTCCTGTTTTAAAAAGATATTGTTTCAGGCTTTGTATGCCTTCTGTAATTTATTACATGTATGGACTTCAAAAGTTTTTTTTTTTACAAGGACCTTTTTACTTATAAAACTGGCAAGCATCATAGTACAGTGAAACCTCCATTAACGGACACCTCCGAACAACGAAACCTCTTTTAACAGCGGTCAACGGTCATCCCTGAAGGATAACTAACATACCCCCGCCCTGTTCCTTAGATTTTACGTGGTTCTTTCGGTACTTCGGTAAAAGGGATAAGATAGGGACAAAGAATATATCATACAGGGGATTCTTTCCCGGAATTCCGCCTTTTTTTTTTGTCATTTGGATCGATGCAGAACTGAAGAGAAATGGGGGGGGGGTCCTTTTCCGCCTAGGGATGGCATTTCGTCTTTCAAAACTTTCGAAAACTGAAGTTAAACGGAGTGACGATTTTTCACATAATCGTAATTTCTATTTTCTGACGATGTTGCCTGTTCCCAATATTGTTATTAAATGTAATTTTATTGCATAAATGTTTGTATTTGAGCACGAAACAGTGGGCAACGATTTCCAAAAACGGAAGTTAAGACGGCGCGAAGATTTCCCTGTAGTCTTCAGAAAAAGATTCTTCCGTGGATTCAAAGAATTCCGCCATTTCCGTTATCATTTTGGGCGTTCTCGTGATCAATGCACAACTGAACAGAAATTTTGGGGAGTAATGGTGGGGGAGAAGGATTCGTTTTTCGTTTTGACGACGGGATTCCGTTTTACGAAACTTTCGAAAACTGAATCGGATGCAGCGAAGATTTCTCCCAGAATCCCCCCCCCCCCCCGCCGCGCGATTTTCGTTCTGCCCAGTATTCTTAAATATCCTTGTATTCCACAAATACTGCATTTCAACCTAAAAATAGAGGGAAAAGTTTCTGAAAACGGAAGTCGGTCGGAGCGAAGATTTATCCCGAAATCGCATTGTTTTTTTCTTCTCGCGATGTTCTCACTATCCAGTCTTGTTGCTAAGTGTTACTTTCCCCCATAAATGTCTGTACTTAAGCTTGATAAGGAGAGGGGAAATTTTCCAAAAACGGAAGTGACAGTTTGAAAATTTGTTATAATTGATGCATGGTGTTCAGAAGTATTCATATTCTGAAAGTCACACCATTTATCTAAAGTAGCGAAAGCTTTAATATCATGCGTTCGTGGTCCTCAGGCTGAAAGTTCTTACAGCGTGATTGATAAATTGTCATCTGAGGGAATAAAAGGGGAGGAGGAAAGAAAAGTGGTGAAGAAATAGCAACAGAAAGAAAAACTAAGCAAAGTTGCTGTGCAGCTGCAGAGTCAACAAAAGACAAATAAGGCCATGGAACTTGCTGAGAAGAATGCAACACAAGAGTAAAATTGAGCTGATGTCCTAGCAAGTACATAAAAAAAAAAAAAGTGTTTGAAGCAGTGTCTTTCAAAATCACTTTATTTTGCTTTGAATTCAGTAATTTTATATTGTGAATACAGTGAACAATTCCACCTTGCTCGTGTTGCTTTGTAATCGCACTTTCTTGTAGCATGTTATGATTTTTTTCGCCCGATTAAAATGTTCAGACTTTTTGTTCCTTGATCAGTTCGTGTATGATATATTTATTGCTAAAGGCGTAATGGGTTGGATTACCTCTGGTACATTGGTATGCGTAAGTAAAAGAAAAAATTTAGTTCTACGTGAGGCTTCCATGTATGGTTTAATCGCCCCGGCGGCTGTTGGGGGTGGTTGATAGAGCCTGGAATTTCGCCCATTGGAGGCGATGTTTCTTCGTTTGGTCCCTGTGGGCTATGTACCTGCATTGACGCGCGCGACCAGCTAACTGCGCAGTTAGCGCTATCTAATATCTATTTTTTTACGCTTTCCAACCGTAGGTTGAAAAAGCGTATATGCTCCAACTTTGTCCGTCCGCACGAGAACTTTCGTAAAAATGGTTCGATTTCGATGAAATTTTAGTATGGGGGGGGGGGCACCTACGAATGAACCCTATTGAAAATGGGCGAAATGGGGTCAAAGGTCAGGACATAGCGGGATCCATTTCATTGCCCTCATGCGTCATAACTTGCGTAAAAATGGTTCGATTTCGATGAAACTATTATGTAGTAGTGGACCACCTGAGTACGAACCGTATTGAAAATGGGCGAAATTGGGTCAGGAGATAGGAGCGGGATCCATTCCATTGTCCTTATGCAACATAACTTACGTAAAAATGCTTCGATTGCGACAAAACTTTATCATGTTCCGGAAGTAATACTGAACCGGCTCTGTTGAATATTATCGAAATATGGTCAAAGGTCGGGACACAGGAGCGAGACTTATTCCACAGCTGTTATCCTCATAACTTGAGTAAAAATGCTTCTATTGCGACAAAACTTTAGTGCGTTATTCCGGAAGTATACTGAACCGGTCTTATTTAATATCGTCAAAATGGGGTCAAAGGTCAGGGCACAGGAGCGAGATTTATTCTACAGCCATTATCTTCATAATTTGAGTAGTAGCTTGAATAATGATTTCTGCTATGTTGGAAAGCGTATCATAATCAATGCATTGCATGATTTTACTAACTTGTTTTCTTTCCTGTAACATACCATAATCCTAATCTCCTAGCTTGCTGTTTCTGAGGGCGGTTGAACACCAGAAGTCAATCGTCATTGTTTTCCTAAAATCCTCTGCACCATGAATTATTTATTATATTCGGTTTTATTCAGCAGTCAGCATATGTAAAAAGCACTGTAGTGTTTATTCTACTTTTGCAGAAACGCAACCTCGCAATGTTAACTGAATCCTAACCTCCTAACAACGGTCACTTTTTCCCGGTCCGAGCAGTGACCGTTATTCGGAAGTTTCACTGTATATCGATTTAAATCCGTTTCAGTAAAGAAAACAGTCTGTACTTTGATCTAATCTTTTAAAACGCACGGCGAAGTCTGTCCAGTCTGGTCCTCTTTTGACACCTCCTGGAAATTTCGTCCAAAAAACGGATTTTTATCTTTATTCCATACAGTTAGTAAAGTGGCTTCGTTTACCAGATTAGTTTGAGAAAAACCGGCTTTTCAAACTTAGCCTTCAGAGTCTATAGCTCTTTTTCCATGAAATTTGGGCATTTCCATGGAAAAATTTACTAGACTTTTTGCGTACATAGATCATCAGTATAGGTAGGGCTTTAATGATCCCAAAGTCGATTTTGCCCCTCGTAAGTCCCCATTTCACTGCTCACTCAAGGCCATGTTGAAAGTATGAGGACATGACATTAGAGTGAGTTTCATCCGTTCGTGACGTTGTTCTTATGTTACACGGCCTCCTGCGATAGAATGAAACCTGCGGTTCTTTGCTCCAGACTGTTTAGCCAGAATGAAACTGCTTTGAGAAAATTTTGACTACAGGCTTAGCTGTGTAATGAGATAAAGTAGATTTTGTAATAGCGGGGATCTGCTGTTTCAGAGTTTATTAGGGAGTGGCTTTCCCACTGCTCGAGCCGAACTTATTTTATATATATTGTTACACGGCACTAGCAGTGTTCCTGCCGAGTCGGCCGGTAACGGTGCTTGAGACCTGAAGTACAATTTAGTTGGCCACGGCACCAGGTGAGAATCTCAGGTGCACTGCTGCACTCAAAGATTCACACCAGAACATAAAAAATGAAAAGTTGAAGAATGACCCGAAGCATAAGGCTTGGGTGAATCCACCTTGTGAACAAAATAACAACAAATAAAAAATAAAATAATCTAAAAAAAAAATGATACTTTGGGATCAGAGTTGTGATGAGGTTCACCCGCAATCACCAATTCGTGACTGAGTGTAGTGGTCCGGATCTTACTCCGGTACATTCAATCCCCAACCAGCCAGTACAACACTCACTTTCGCAAATAACACATGATTCTCAAATACACAACACAACATTTAATAACGTTCTGCGAGATTTAAACAGATACGGCGCTCTCTGGGCGTATAGACAATTGCCCCTCATATGTGGGCAGCATACGGTGTCACACTTTACTGTCGGATAACGCAGCCGACTGAGTCTCCACCGGACTATCTGAAAAAGAGATACTACTCGTTTACACACTAAATAGAGCTGCAGGTGATATTCATATACAATTGCTTAGAGAATGAAAAAAAATTATATGCAAACGATCACATTAAAAATACTCGCGACACAAAATACACAAGCACGTTAATTTGCGGTATAAGATTATAGGTGCGAAATACTGCCAAAGTTAATTAACTAAATCTAATAAGCATGCACATGCAGATCCCTTCTCCGCTAGCTTTGGCCCTGAACCAAAGTTAAAAGAAACTGTCCCGCCCAGCGGAATTTGTGGCCACACCTTCTCCCTTATTCATGTAAAAAATAATCAGGAAATGGGCCCTGTAAGAAATTGAAATCTGTATGTGCAGGTATTTCCTCTGAGGTTCAGTCACTCAGCATTACTGCATCTATGTCCATGCAGCTTTGGGTGTCGGGATGGCACAAGTTCGCAGATGTGCGAAGAAAGAAAAAGGAAATATTCATCTACTTACAGTTACGTGACTTTGCTGTGCAAATCCGTTGTGCATGACATAATATCACACGACAAAAAAAACACACACACACAGACACTTGCACCATGTGGCAGCACCGATGATTCAACACTTCACTTTGACGCTTGATGTAAATGAAGCACACAATTAAAAATGGTAATATCACGCCGCACTTTGTTGCAATGATTAGAGTGCACACTGATCTATTCTCGTGACGATTTGAAGGTGGCCGTTAAGCAAAATAGGCCCTCTCACATCTGCTGTTGCGGTTTCCAAGATTGATTTCTGTGTTCCTGGGAAATGATTTTTGTTGTCGTGAAGAAATAATTGTGAACGTCGACTGCTGGGAGAGTGGGACACATTCAATTCCGCTGCTGCTATAGTTGATTCCGTCCGTCGCTACCTTCCGTCCTTTTTGACCGTTCATTCCCAATTCAGTCAGTTCCTTTCCGTTAGCAAACCATCTACCCTGCCTGAGTACGCAGTTCAAATATGCCACTCGCAGGTTTTGTTTCCATTTTTTTATCGAGTTGCGACCGCTAGCCCTGAGATTAATTTTCTCGGCCGAGCGAAATCAGACGTGCTTTTACCTTAAGCGTATATCGGCAACTGCTGACCGAAAACAACGCTCGAATCCACCCCCTATTCTTTTCAGCGATTCTAAACTCTTAATTGCCCATTGTCCCTCGCATACGTCAGTCAAAGTATCTTTCTCGCTGACAGAGTTATGTGTCTGCTGAGGGTCTCTTGGCCCACCCACTGAAGTAAACATACGGACCACAGCGTTAAGCTACAAGCGGAAAGAAGAAAAGAAAGAAAAGTGAAAAACCACTTCGAACATTGCTGCTTCCATCCGCATTCGAAAGCACATTTCCCTCGTTCGTTTTGCAGCCCCTCTAAGACACTTGAGATAGGAATTTTTATGTTTCACTTCAGGGCTATGTGTGAGGTCTAGCAATTCAAAATGGCAAAAATATTGCGTTTCTTGCCTTCAAAAGCATTGGAGCGACTTCCCAATTATCCCGCAATTTTGTTAATTAATTTAGAGAACAGCCGAAAGAAAAAAAAACAACGTAAATGAGAAATAAATAAAAAACTGAACTGTAAAAGAACATGTGAGCCTGCCGAACTGTGATTCCTAGCTGCCTCATACAATACGCGACATGGCGGACAAATTTTAAAGTTTTCTTCAGGTTTTAGGATGGGGGGGGGGGTGTCCACTGTAACAATATATAAGCATTGCATTCGGGCGCTGTTTGACCAAATATGAACTTTGCTGCAGAATTGAAGTGAATAAGTAATGCTTATGAAAATATTTATTTCGTTTTTGCCGGCTCGCTGCGGATTAGGGGACTATTAATGGATCGCGAACAGGTACCGGTTCTCGAACCTCAACATTGGGAAACTGAATTTGTAAAAGAAAAATTGTTCTACGTTGACGCGAGCGAGCAAAGGAGTGGTCTTTCCAATATCAGCGTGGAAGAAGAAAAACAAACTATCCTTTTCCGAACTCACGCATCTGGCAAGATTCCTAAGCGAGAAACATAGCGGAAAATGAAAGGAGGGCACTTCGCACTTCCAGAAACACATTCCTCCCGGGAAAGCCACGTAATTTTCGGGATAAAATTAGGCTCACCGTCTAGAATCTCATGAATGAAAAGTTTTAGCTAAGTGCCATGATTATGTACACCTGTCGTTCATGTGGACACTAAGGTAGCTCCTGCTTGTCGCAGTTTGCCTTTCATTGGTGCTCGTTTTTTCGCTTGCTGCATTTGTCAAGGTTTTACGAAATTGTAGTGTAACGTGTGACGACCGTGTAAAGCCAGACGCTTAACACCTATTTCGTAGCTGTGTAGCGTTGGGGTTAAGTGTCCTGCTTCGATATTTTTAGGATAAGCACTTCTGTTTATTACGTGGCGGTCAAAGTAGCATCAGATGAATCATCATTTTTGTGTCCATTAGAGTTATTGATCAAATTTCTCCAGATACTTCCGTGCGTGTTTCGCTAGAGCGTGAGTGCACGTAAGTACTACTCAACTTATTTTTTGTGAAATTTTATTTCTCGATATCACTCACAAGAGTATAAAGCTGTATTTCATGTGGCTAAGTGACAGGTGTGAAACCTTCAGTGCCTGTACCGCATAAATCTATACCGAATGTTTGATGTCTCGAAGTTTCGACTTCATTGCTTAAATTTAAAGAAAGCCTTGATAGCTCCATAACGTCGGTGAAAACACAAGTTTGTCTTCTCACTCCGGAGTAAGTCGCTCTCCCAACTGAACTACGCGGACAAGAGAACGTCTCGCTGCAGAATTGTCTTGACACATGTTTTCACTTCAGTACTACGTCACACGTCTTAAATTTAATTCAATAAGTAGGAACAGCTTTGCACCTCATTCGGCGTCATAATATTTCAGCTAATTTGAAAGTTTATTTCCACAGTTGAAAGGAAAGTACCTTGGATGATCGAGCAAGATATCCGCGGGCCAGTTATTGAAAAACGTAGATTCTTTTTTCTTTTTTCCCATGTTGACTAAGTGTTGTATAGCGTGTCTACGGTGATGCACACAAATGCGTGTGATTTGTGTGTGAAAGAAACCGAACTGCTGTGTAAAAGAATAGCTCGAACTGTCAAATTGCACGAACAAGTGGAATATCTGTGAAAACACATTTGTCCGTGACGGGGATCGAACTCACGCCCGCCCCCTTTCTGCGGAGTAAGTTGCTCTCCCAACTAAGCTACACGGACAGAATGTACCGCTGCAGATTTGTCTCGACAGGTGATTCACTTTTGTAGTAAGTCACATTGTGTTCCCGCACAAACGTCGTTAAATCTTTCCCCATAAAGAAAATTCCTGTATGTGTGTATATATATAACCAAAAATACTGAAGAATACGAGTAATAATAAAGGCCAAAAGTAAAAAATAATGAAAAAACAAATAAGTAAATGAATCAAAACATACCAAAGTGGGATCGCGCATAAGCAGCTAACACCTACCCGGAACTGTATAGAGTAGTCGATTTGTGGTTTGTGATAGACTATTCTCTTATTTTTATATATATATATATATATATATATATATATATATATACTGAAATCACCTTAATACTGAAATATGTAATGATTAATTTGTAGAAACAAACCCATTAATGACTACAGGGAGAGAAAAAAATGGAAATGATATAGAACTATGGAAAGCTGTTATCCGTGGCGTTGTCAAGGGTCAGCCACGGACACCTTTCCAACCTCTATAGAGACCTGAAAAGTGTGGGTTTCTGCACGATTTAGGCAGCTACTATGCGGCAACAAACCTATCGGAAACAAAAAATGGAATAGCTAAAAAAATGAAAATTAAAAATATTAACCCTTTCTAAACAAGGACACAGATACCCTCCGATCCCCTAAACACCCTACAACAACAAAAATAAAATAGAGTACGAACCGTATTTTATTGTGTTTGTGCATATGCGCAGTACTTGTTTTCGGACGCGCTTAGTTCCCGTTAAACCTGGACAAAGGCGTAAAGGGTACAAGCAAAAGTCCTGTAAACGTATCGTTTCGATATTTTTGTGCATACAGAAATGAATGTTGCAAACTAAACCGGGGGATTCTGCACTTGGTTAAACGTAATGCTGGGGGGGGGGGTAGATAGAAAACCTAAGCTGCCTGATTTTGGAGAGTGCAGTTGAACTAATGGTTTTCGCGATTTTTTTTACCCTCAGTTATGAACAATTAGTATGCAAAATTTCAGCTTTCCGAAGTTGAAAATAGTTTGCGTCTGCTGAGTACTGTTATATTTTTCGAAAGTACGTACCTTATTTTTCTTACTATAATCCGCAGACCGTGAAATTCAGGAGGGGGTAGGGGGTCGCCGTATAATCCGTACCCGCTATGTTGATTCCGAACCGTAATTCCATACAGAAAAGGCGCAATTGTCGAGATAGCCCAGCATTTCAAAAAAATATGAGGGGGGGGGTATAACCGGCATTTTAAATATTTTTTCTATTACTTTCAAATGAATAATTATTTTTTTTCTTGTTCAGCATTATCGCAGTCCCGTATATAGACCTGCGGCTCCCACAAACTTGTGTGACACACTTCCCACAGCATGTGATCATCTCGAGAGTAAATATTGTCTTCGGTGCGTCGTATTTTCTGTCAAAATGCTCGTAAGTAAATAATTGTTTGCGGGCCTACATTTCGTATTTTTAAGTTATTAACGCATTTCTGAAATTTTTCCAAAAAATCCCCCCTCCAAACAATTATTACGCGGATTTTGTAAAATTCGAAGTGCCGCAAAAAGTTTTCTTTTGAGAACGTGTAATCCGCAGTACCAAAATTTATAACTTTTTGAACAGATGCTTGAAAATGCAGTACGTTAATTTTTGTGAGTATCATGTAAAAACAGATCTTCCTGTTTTCGCATTTTTTTTCTTTCATAAGTAGACAGTGTTCAAAATTTTATCGTTATAACTGATCAGTAAGTAAAATATCAGGTAATCTCCCAATAGGTTTGTATATGTCACGTTAACAAGTGCACAATGTTCCAAATGTCGTTTCTCCGTTGTAGACTTATTTAGAGTGGATTGTCTGAGGTACAGATAATATCCCAGTTCCCAGGCGCATTTTAATGGAACTTGAAAATGGTCACAGCAATAAAATCGGGGCCGTACCACATTACAAAAAAAAAAAAAAAAAATACTTATTGGGCACTATGTGGCAGGCCATTTTCTTGCTAGAGAAATGTACTTCAGAAATAGCAATTTTCGAGTAAAATTTTCCCATTTTTATAGCGTAATGATCGTAGTATTAACAGCGCATATATTTTAATGACTAAAAATGGATAACCATCAGTTAAAACTTCAAAAACGTCAGTTTGTCTTGTAGTTAAATGAAGCTGTGTAACTTAAATTATCCACGGCAGAAATCAGATAAAGGTACCTCGTTTCTTTGGAATCGGGGCAAGTGTAGTTACTTTCGGCACAATTTAGAGCATTGTATCTACAATACCGGATCTGGGGGGATAGTTCTCCCATTTCCTTTGTTCGAAGGAAGTCATTGGCAAGAGAGAAGGGAATGCACCCTGTGAGCAGCTGTTAGTTCGCTTGGCGAACGCTCAAGGTCGCTGTCATTGTCATTAAAAAATCGTCGCAAAGTTGTTACGGTTCGTACACATTTCGCGGATATCTTTGTCGCATGATTTGATAACCAAATGAAAAAGGGAGAAAGAAAGAGAAGCCTCAGTTCAAAGAACCCGTACTACTGATTTCAGATAAGCTGTCATATTGTTTAAAGTTAAAAGGTTTATGTTCTAACACTTTTTTTTTTAGGAATCTTCCCGTTCAACGAAAGTATTTTACGCCGAAATGCAGTTGTTTAAAAAAGAAACAAGCGTGCAAATTCCTGTTGTTGACATGTCTAATTAAGTTTGATCTTCCATAGTGAAATAAAAATTGCGCAAATTTTTAGATTTTTACATGACTCTAAGTTCAAACGTTTGATGATGTAAAACTTGATAATTTTTCTGGGAGTTTCTGGTCTTGCATGCCCGCCTTTTCTCCGCCGTTCCCGAATTAGGCAGACGGAAAATATTCGTATCAATGCAAATAACACACTTATACGCAAATTTCTCCTCTGCGCCTTCTGTGTTCTAATCGTTTTTAATACACGCACACACAAAGAAACATCTTGTTGAATGCCAGAAACTACTACACAAGACATGGTTAGACAAAACTGGATATCAAGTTTAAGATCTTTTTGAGATTTCTATGCCATTTTGCTGTGTGCGTTTTTCTTTTAAACGTTGGGCGACTGACATTCAATGAATCAGTCAACACTAAGACAAAACCAGAGTTCTGGAGAAAACGGGAGAATTCTTTGTTCAGTAGGTAACGCCAGAAAGCTTAAGTATACACTGAACGGCCAGTTTATTAGACCATATTATGCGAAAAGGTGCGGCCTCAGTTTCACGTCACTACGTGAACATTTCCAAGATGGACGGACGGAAGAGTCTTCCACCTTTTTCAGTCCGGGACCATGCACAAAATTGCATTTGACACAAAGTATCGAACGTGGGGGAGATTTCCGGGGTCATTTCCATTTCCACGCTGTTTAAAACAAGATGCAGCCGAACAACGTGCACAAATATGTGGGAGAAATTTCCGGGTCAGTATTTCGTCTGTTACCGCGCTTTTTAGTGAAAAACGGTCTTACAATCAGCAAGCTGACAGGGTAAAGGAAAATTCCGGAGTCGGCATTTCAATCGACCGCTGTTTAGAGTAAATATCGGTTTACAATTAGCATGGTTGGGTGGAGGAAATTTCTGGGTTAGTATTTCTACTGTTATGGCGGTTTTTTATGGAAAACGGTCTTACAATCAGCAGGCTGTCTGTGTGAAAGAGGGGGAGGGATTCTAGGGTCGGCATTTCAAACTTTTATCGCTGTTTATAGTAAAAAAACCCTCCGTCTTGCAAGTAGCTGGATGGGATAGGAAATTCCCGGGTTAGTATTTTGTCTGTTGAAGCGCTTTTTCGTTAAAAACGGTCTTACGCGCCCCACACACACACACACTTATTTTCGCGCGGATTACGGTAGACCACCTGTCTAGGTTTGGCCACAAACACGAACTTAAAAACTTCGCGCTTTTCATTTCCAACTATCTGTCAATTTTCGTTCCCAGTTAGTAATCTACAAAAGGTCGTTTTTCCTTTCCGCAGAAAAGAGCAAAGCGTTAGCAGTAATAATTTCGGCAAACGAAAAAAAAATGGAAAAAAAAAGTATATATAAACGAATATTTAACTACATGTTGTCGAAGGCGAGAAGGGTGTCGGAAAATACGTTTGGATTTTTGACTTCGGCTTTCAGGATTCTCCACACATAGACAAATGTTTCTCTGAAAAACTTAGACTATACATTATGCTTGGCGTATGCATACTGCACGACTTTCTACGACGAAACTCAAAAAGTACATATATGCATCGTACCTCTGTGACTTGCAAAAACAAACTAAAAATTCTACCGAAGCAGCTCAACAAAGCCGTAATATGTATTTGGATTATTTTAATAACAGAGGGAAAATACCTTGGCAAGACCAAATGGTGGTAAATGCCTAAATGTTGGAGTGGTCAGGGAAGTTATTGTTGGTGATTCTTTCAATCCGAAATATGTTAGTATGGAAATTTGGAAAATGTTTTAAATAAATTAATAGCAATATTTTGGATATCCATTATTTTAGCCGAGATATACTATGCACGGAGTGTTTCGTACGTTTTCCGAATATAGTGACGCCGTATTCAAAATTTTCGAATTAGCGTCACATGACTGGGGAGTTCTAGACTATGGAAAACTTTCTAAGCCGTAAACATAGCTTAGTTACGTAATACAGAAGAAATCTTCCCAATTCCTATACTGGAATGACAGAATGACACTCACTCACGCCACCTAGAAGGTTAGTTCCGAACCTTGAGGATCTGGAACGTAAATGTACCTCTTCCAAGGTAATTCCCGTAAGTCACTAATTCAATTGTGCGTGTCACGGTAGGAGTCTTACGGAAGTTATTTGTCCTTTAACGACTATCGGATGTCTTTAAAACCAGATACACACTACCCAAAATCCTGATTTCAAAATCGAATACGAGGTCCGATCAAAAAGTTCAGAGACTAGGCTGATAGACAACAAAGTACTTACGTTACTTAAGTCTGGCTATGATCTCCGTCAAAGTAGTCTCCTTGGGCAGTGATGCACCGCTGCCAGCGTTTTAGCCACTGTTGGAACGCTCCCTGTAAGTCCTCTTCGCGAATCGTGTCAAGCACCATCTGCGATTTGCGCTGGATCTCTTCCACAGTTTCAAAACGGCGACCCTTGAGCTTCATCGGGAACAGAAAGAAGTATCAGGGGGCCAAATCCGGAAGATGAGAAAGGGTTAGTCACGCTGTTTTGCTAACGCTCAGTGAGCTGCTGCATTGTCGCGATGGAGCAGGAAATCGCCCCGTGCGCCGCATTTCAGGTCGTTTGCGGCGAATGTCCTCCCTAAGACGCGCAGAACATCTCAGTAAAAAAAGTGCGGTGATGGTGTGGCCCTGGGGGACAAATTCACGGTGCACAACCCCACGAATGTCGAAGAACACGATGAGCATGCTTATGGTTGCGCTCCGGACCGGTCGGGCCTCCTTCAGTCGTGGAAATGCCGGGCTCTTCCACTGCGACGAGTCTCTTCCCCAGCGATGACCTGCTACAGGAACTTTGGTTCATTCACCACCTGCTGACGAAGATCTTGACAGTTCGACACGGAGCGCCTTCTGTTCGGGATTCGGAATCTTTAGCACAAACTTTGCAGCTATGCGGTGCATGTTCAAAATCGACGTCAGAATTTCTTGCACTGTTCCGTATGACACATTGACAATGGTAGCAATGTCTTGAATGGTTCTCCGACTATCCTCATACACCAGTTCTCTAATTTTGTCCACATTTTCGGGGGTTTTGCTTGTGGACGGTCGCCCTGACCCCTCGTAGTCTTCCAGTGCCGTTCTGTCGCTCTTGAAGCGCGATTGCCACTAAATACCTTGCACGACTCATTGCCAGAAGCCTGCCGCAACATTTCGTGCGTCTCCGTACCCGATTTGCCGAGTTTGAAGCAGAATTTGATGTTCGCTCGCTGCTCTAGTTTGCAGTCCATGCCGAAATCGCAGCTGTGTTCTGCACGTGGTCACCAAATATCGTGTAGCACTGCTCCCGATGTTTACAGAACGTCACTCGGCGCAATGACTCGTGAAGGTCACTGTACTCGACCGTTGCTCGTGCGCCCGCGTACTGCAATCTGTTGGCACGCTACGTACCTAGTCTCGGAACTTTTTGATCACACTACGTATCGTAATGCAAATATTTGAAATCAGAATATTCGGATTACAAAATTGAAAAACTCTTATTTGAATACTGAAAGCAAGAGGAAGAAACCTGTTGGCTGGGTACTGTTATAGGGTGCAGCCTAACTTGTGGAAAATTTTTATATTTCATTTATACGGTAATTGATCCTCTAATTTGTTCATCACTGCCATTGTTAAAATTTGTTCAGTATTTGATAAGTGCATAATTCGTAGCCTTCTGGCAAACGAGAATTGTGAAAGGCCACATGGCAACAGACCATCTCTATTTCGGACTCATAGCAACAGTCGTGTGCATTTTCAACTAACGAAAGACTGCAAAACTCACCCCAAAAGTCCCTCTGCAAGCCAAGAGCCATTCGGTGGTTGCAGTTTTTCTCCGAACTGAACGGGATAAGGGAAAACCGACTACCACCCACAGTTGAAAAGAAGGTGATAAATCCCTTTTCAAGTGGCTAAGAGAAGCCCTGTGACAGGACAAAGAGGAGAGAAACGAGCAGAAGAGAAAAACAAGCGGCGGGGCATTCTCAGGACGGTGGCAAAGCCAGACACACGCACGAGAACAGCACCAGCGAGCTGCATGGAACCTAGGCCTGAGAGCTGACCGCTGGGAGAGCTCGGAAAAGAAGCAGAGAAGCACGTAAGGAGGGCTATGAATGATCCCCTCTTAAACGAGGACATCTCAGTCCTTTTGGACTTCTCGACCGATACTAGGTCGACATTAGTGCACTTTTGCCTAGGCGGTCTACATAGACAAAAAGGCAGGACATTTCTTGCCACTTCTCTGCGCTGAGGACCTCAGACAACGGTTGCCAAGGTATGTTATCTTTACATGAACATTTGCTCACGACGTACAAGTGCCGTCGGACAGTGAACAGCATATAGAACTCTGTCCCCTGAAAAAATGAATACGCACGACAGCGGAGGCCTCCAACACATTTTATTCGTGATTTTTATTTGTGTTATGGCCATAAGTTTTAAGAGCTCTTCCCTGCTAATTTGGCATCAAGCCTATGCAGGTGTGTGTAATAGTATAGATATATACGTAGCTTATAATTAAACTGCGGCAGTCATGATAATTACGGTATCATTTAAATTGCTGGTACCCACGCTCGTACTCGATTATAGTTTTCTAAAGTGTGTATTTAAATGTTTTGGGTCATCTCTCACATGTTTCCTTCGCTCTATTTGTTTATTGTGCATACTAGAATTTCATCAGTGAACAGTGTTTGAATAAGTGTTAATTGTTAAATCAGAGTTAGTTAAATCAGTGTTATCGTTTAATCAGTGATAAAGTGTTTAAATCATTGTGCATAATTAAGCTGCCGATAGAGCAGCCCACCATACATTCATCTCAGCAGATTTTTGTGCCACTTCATGGATAAAGGTGGCAGTGTATATAATATAACGTTGGATATTAAATGTCAAGCGTACGTGAAATGAGCGTGTGGTATCTTTTCGAGTGTGTGTGTGCGTTGCTGTGATTTTTCGGTAGATTGGGACGTGCTGGAGTTAAATCCAGGCATCCACGCCCAATCGCGGTACGGGTTTGCGGGAAGTTAATAATTAATTTGTTATAATTAATTATGGGAGGTCATTATTAATTATTGGAATCAGATAATTAATTTGTTGTTGCAGAATTTTCGGTTGTCAACGCAAGTAGGAAAACTCCTTGCTAGCCCCTAGCAGCAGAGGAGGAGAGCAAAATTTTTGACAAAATTTTCTTTAGTTTTTTTTTATTTTTATTTAGATATTTATTTTTTTTTCGGTGGAGATATCGGGTGCTTCACTGCAGGCGATACTTCACCCGGTGCCGCGGCCACATCAGCCTGTAAAGGTAAGATCCAACAGTACTCTTTATAGTAGGTACCTTTCGCAGTAAACGAAAGTGTTACCAAGCCATCATACTTGTACAGTTGGTCTGTTATCTATGAGAGAGAAAGCAAGCAGAAAGGAACATTGCGTTCGTGCTCCGAGTCAAAGAGTGGACTACTATTTAAGTTACGGAACAGCAACCTCCTCCAAGAAAAATAGTCCCTAGTGTTTAGAGCGAAAAGCAGCAGAATTATTGTTCAGAATCCATTTTGTTTGCTCAGCATTTTATCCGACAAAATTGCTATCTAAAACAATTTTTCCAAAAGCCAGAGCATTTTATAGAAATAAAACGGATATAAGAAACTGCTCAATCAAGTCTTGCACTTTTGACTGCTTCTGTACAGCTAGGAAATAACTTGGGAAGGGGTGGAAGACTTCTCCCAACATTCACCACACAGAGGCTCAATATATTGACAACCAAGGAAATTCCAGGGAAATATTACTTAAACAGGTTGTAGGGAAAGAAGTTGGGCCCACAGCACACCCCCATTTGCAATCTCCGTTGCTTGTGTTATATGTGGATGGGTGGTGGGTCTGTGAAAGAGTAATTGCTTGACAGAAAGGAAACAGGAGTGCAATGTAAGGCGGATTAATACTGTTTTGCGTTCCACGCAGAGGTCGTGATAAGCCTCCCGCCTTTATCAACATTATTGTGACTTGGTGGACGAAAGCATATGTACCACGATCTGCTTCCTAAAAGATATTTCGCTTTACCAGAGATATGGGCGGAGCAGTGTCAGTCCAAAGTGACGTTATGGGTGCATCAAACGTCTAAGAATGGTGAACGAAATTCACTGTTGAACATTCTATTGTGAGCTGTGCGACATGCCATTAACCGCAGCAGACAACCTGCCGTGTCTGTGGAAAGCCTGCTTGTAAAAACTTCTGACGTGAGGACAATTGCGTCTGTTTTTGCATGTTTACTGGTAAATAGTTTGATATTTTGTGACTTTTTTTATTGCCAATGTGAAAGTATGTAACAATTAATTATTTTATACAGTGAAAAATGTTTGCAAATCTAACCAATTCCGTGAGAGAATTAAAATGAAACTTGCCGAATTTGAGAAAACTGTCATGGCTGAATCAAAACTTTGCTCCAGTATTCGGAAAAAATCGAAATATGTCGCCGTGTTTCTGTTCCCCCTGGCATTTTTTTTTCAGCCATCATAACACTGAGCAATAACAAAAACAATTACTTGATAATTCAAATAGAATTCAAACTGAGGGTGAAGGTGGAGAAATTGTCAAACGTTAGAGGTGGCTTTTGTAAAAAAAAGATCGTGCTTATGTTATCACTTTGTCCCTCGTCAGTCTGTCTGTGGACATCTCTGCAATTATTAGTCCGATTTGAAAAATTCTTTTTGCGTTGAAAAACTTGAAATGTGAGAATGATGATCCTTGCATTCCGTTTTTTTTTCCCTCGATGCACAACTTTGCCGCTAGAGAGAGTAAATGCAGATATCTAATTCAAAATCAATTTTTCCATATTTGCTTCTAAATATCCGATTGAAAAAATTCTTTCCTTTCGATGTCGTTTATATCAAACACTATTTTAGGTACTCATTTTCAAGTAATGCGTAGATTTTCCGCTAGGGGGCGTAAAGGTAAATTGCGTTTTCCTCAATATCTCTGTTTCTTAAAGTTCGATTTGAAAATTTCTTTTTGCCGCGGCGGTGGCGCAGTGGTCTAAGGGATGGCCTATGATCTTTCGTCGGAAAGGGGTCCGGGTTCGAATCCCGTGAGGTATGGATGTTGTGTTTGTCTTACAATACTGGCTCACTCCCTTCCCTGGAACCAGTGACCCTAAATTAAAGACGGGCGACTGCTTATATAGCCCATTGAGTTGCTCACGGTATCTGTTAAAACTCCAATCGAAAAAAAAAAAAT
This sequence comes from Macrothele yani, assembly GCA_039090855.1. Classification (NCBI taxonomy): domain Eukaryota; kingdom Metazoa; phylum Arthropoda; class Arachnida; order Araneae; family Macrothelidae; genus Macrothele; species Macrothele yani. The sequence goes on from CM077014.1 coordinate 141,911,473, forward strand.
GCTGCATTTGATGCAGCTTCCGATGGGGAGATCTTTATAATTTCTAATTTTTAGTAAAGAATGATTCGGCCACCAAGAGGGCATGTTTATTTCTGCTTCTGATGTATTTGCAGCAAAGTCTGAGCTTCTAAAAACTCTACTGAAAAATTATTCCCAGAACCCATTCCACTCACTTCGGAAAACCTTTTCAGAATACCTTATCCTCAAATAGTGCATAGTTTTTCCGCCTGGTGCGTAGCTCTGTACCTTGTTTTTGTCGATATCTCTGCGTGTAAGAGTCCGATTTGAAAAATTATTTCTTTGTTGGAGAGCGTTTCTGGTGCGAAATGTTTCTAATATAATTTCAAATTTTTCTTACCGCACAAGAGTGCCATTTAGAGGGCGTAAGTTTGTTTGTAGCATTATCTGAGAGACTAAAAACCCCATTGGATGTTTTTTTTTCTTTTTTTTTCTTTTCAGGTACTACTAAGAAAACATCTTTCCTGTATTTCCTTCCCAAAATAGGGCACGATTTCATCCCCTAGGGGCGCAAATGTTTAATTTGTTTTTCTTAATATCTTTGCTTCTAAATGTCCTATCAAAAAAATTCTTTGAACACCGGATACCATTTACCTTGTGGAATACTTTAAAGTTTGTACTTGTGGAGTTACTTTTAGTTCACAGTTCTGTCGCTAGGTGGTGGTTGTGTATCTCTGCTTTTTAAAACCCCATTGAGAAATTTTTTTTACTGTATGCCATTCGCTACAGTAAAAATGGGGAGCATTATCCTCTTTAAATAATCGCTTTGCCGCTAGGGGCGTAATGGTCAAAACTTTTTTCGCTATCTCTGCTTCCGGGAGAGTATTTGAAAGTTTTCTCCTTAGCATAGCTTTTGCCACGAAAAATATTTTCCGCCTATTTTCAACTTTTCCATTAAGGCATGTTATATCTTTCTTTTTATTTTCCGCTGGATGGCATACAGTTATATCACCTTTCCTTTATATTTCTTCTTTTAATTGTTCGTCTTGAAAATGTGTGTCTCTGATACCTTTTTCTGCTATGAGAAACTTCGCCGTCTGTTAATTTTCTTAACATACTATTTAGCTACTGGTGGAAGTAAGTGGATGTTTCTAGATGTTTTGTCGACTAGAAATTCGGCTGATTTTTTTTTTGTTCTAATTCCATCGACTTTTAATAACTTTGATCAATTTTATTCGCGTCCGAAAGGATTCAAAAGACGTGCTCATTACAACCGATAATTAGGTGTCACCTTTCTTGTTTCTACTTATGAAGAAATGATGCCGTGTTACAACGCATTAGCTAGACCAAGTTTGCCAGGTCTTTAAGTGGCCATTCAATGTATAAGTACCATGTTGTTTACGGTATTTATTGCTTTTCCGCGCAGGATATGTACTACTATACTATAGAATCAACACTTTGGATAAATTAATTTATTGCTAGTGTACTTGTGTTTAAGTTTCGGCACCATAGACAAACTTTTTACGGCTGATTTTTCTTCATGTGAGAAAGTCAATTATTTTAGAAAAGGGTGTGTAGCTTCAGAAGTGGGGCATTTGTGGAAGATTTTTTTATTTAGTACAGTAGAGAGAGATAGAGCCCACATGTAACGAATTCGGGACTGATGGAAATCCTCGCTAAATCCCTTTTAGGGTGAAACTCCCAACATATAAGAATATGCATATTTTGTGTATATTGTAACATTGTTTCACCATTTTCTTGTCCTGTAATGATGGCTGCTTTGTTGTTTACGGATAACTTTTTCTCTCAGACATCTTGTCACTTATAAAAGTGTAGGATTTCTTACTTTGGCGGCTATGCGAGACTGACCTCCGTTTAACTGCACACATCGTCGGCACTACGCCAAAACCACGAATCTGCAAAATACGAGTTTGGATAAAATCGCGTCTAAAGACTCGCTGAAAAATCGAAAATTCTGCAGTTCACGACATCGTACTTGCGTTTTTGCCCGCTTTTGCGTTCTGGCTTTTGGTATAGTGTAAAGAGGCATGTACTCATCCAGCAACTGCAGTTAAGTGAAAACGGCCAAAAATGCAGATTCGTGGTTTTGGCGAAGTGCCGACGACTTATGAAACAAAAGTAGCACAGATTCTTCCAAAGCAAAGCTCACTTGGAAAGTGAAAGGGACAATGGACACAATTCCAGGAATCTTCTGTTTCCCCTCACACAGGCGACATCTCCTCTCTAAATATGTCAGTGGCAGATGGATTCCGTATTAATCGTAAATGTGTAGACATACCTCAGAAAACTTAAAAAGTACATCGTCCTGGAACCAGACTGTCTCGATTTAAGTTTAAGCATGTTACCATTACACTACTCAGAACGACACATCTTCAGTTGCATGGAGGTTTATCGTTCTGGTTGGTGTATCGATCAGGAACATATTCGAACGTAAATCGGGAGATGCGGGTTCGATTCCCATTCCAGGACGATGTAGTTTTCTGGGGTATGTGTACATGTATCCCCTCTCCGTTACTTCCTGGTCCGCTCTGATTCACTGTGCGTGAAAACCATCCATGCTCTTTTGCCTAAGAGTTGATCGCCTGACGCGGTACTACCAAGGGTAGCTTTTTGGAATGGATGACTTGAAGGAATTAGAGGTAGGACCGGGCCGGGCCTTCAATATTTAACGTAAAACAGACACGGGCGGAGCAGTTTTTTTATTATTATTATTATTATGAGCAAAACAATCGCTGTGCGGTGTCTTTCTCGTTTGGAAAACTTGCAACATACAGCAGCAGGATAAGATTGCATAATATCCTCTGATAGAAAAAAAATAGGAGTTTTACGACATCCTCCCCTCCTACAAAACGATTGGAGTGGGTCAGCTCCCTTAGTTTTTCAATGTGAATGTGGTCTCTTCTCTCTCTCTCTCCCTCACACACACACCCCACCCTCCTTTCATGCTTCAGGGCAGGCTATTAACTGCAGCATTTCTAAACCGAGCCACCCGCTCGCAGACGATCTTTTTTATTATTGTGGTCTGAGGCACTTTGTTCTCTAGATGTGTGAAAAGCTTTTAAGTTGTCTTAAATGGGCTGGGAGAAACTTCTGTGTATAAATCTGTGCCGTATTTTCCCCATTTTTACTCTCAGGCAGCCGTTTTCAAAACTACTGTGACACTGATTACATGGGCAGTCTGTCGTTGTTTTCCCTTAGCATATGCTCAGTTCAGTGTTGCTGATAAATACTTTTCCATATTTATTATGGAGTTTAAAAAAGTGAAAGATTTTCGCGAAATAATCGCTTCCGGAGAATATGTGCTTGTAGACAATGTAAAGGGGAAAAGCAATATTTGGAATATTTTAAATTACTGTCCCGTTCTGAAACTAATAGGACGGAAAACGTTGCGCGATACTCCAAATGCAAAAACTTCTTGAGTTACGATAGCACAAAATCTGGAACATCGCATCTTAAGCGACACAAATGTGTTCCTTCCCACACACACGAGACATATTGGGTTCCAGCGATATGATATGCCAGTAGAGATAGGTGCAGTTTATAAATCCATAAAATCTCCCAGTAGAACGATCGGACTCATAATTCTGGATATTTCGTACTTTTCGAATCCCCCCCCCCCTTCTTATCCCCAAGGATATTTCCGGGTCCGGCGGTAGGGAATGATAATTTGAAAACCCAGAAAATTTGAAACGCGTGGAAATTGTCCTTTTCATGCAATATTTTTGAGTATACACGCTCCCACCCACCCCCCTCTCCTCGGACGTCGCGTGACTTTTACAGTCTCAGAAATATTCTGAATTAACGTTTATTGTAATAGAATACGTGTAGCAATTAAGAAAACGAAAACTCTTCAGGAGTCTAATGACCCAGTGCACCAGGTGTCAAATTCGTGTTTTGGTAATTGTTGAAATTTTACGGGCTGGCCTGGGCTTTGGAAACCAGGAGAAATATACGGGCTGGGCCTCGGACATGCGGGCTTTTCAAATTAAGGCCCGTGCAGACCTCTAGAAGGAATCTCTCGCTTGTTGAGCATGTTATATATTACCTCTGCGTTGCTTTTCTATCAACATTCTTCCATTAGCACATCAAGATTCCCCTGCGCTGTTGCAATTTTGTCCTGTGTGTCCCCACTTTTATTCCTCCATTCCACGACAGTGCGTTTTCTGCCTCGTTAAATACGGAATTTCATTAAATTTTGTTACTTTGCTTGTTAAAAGTGATCTTAGCTTGTGTGACCCTTTCAGTTAAATGCGGGGAAGTCATTAAATTCTGTTCGTTGAAAACAATCAAATTAGGTTTGAATTAGCATTGTACTGAACAGAAGTTCTTGTTTTGCTCGTTAAATCTGAGATCTCGCTTATGTGGGCTATTTTATAAGCGGGTTCTACTGTATTAACAAAAAATGTATACTTTCTCTAACAGTATGTTGGATGAATCGGTTTATTTTCTCGTCCTAGAGTCACAACTAAATGAAACCATATCCGTTGATGCACGATTAGTAACTTGTCAAAGTCTAAAATTTGCACAAGCAAAAACTTTAATTGTTAAAATTACAGAAACGTAGAGTTAAAAAACAAAACATCTATCAATGCTGCACCAGGTAAGTCCTCAGATGAAGTGTCAAAACGCACAACTTGAAAGGGATTTTTATGTCTAGTCATGTATCATTACTGACGTACATAGTACAAAAACACACTGCGCATGCTCAGTTCAAGTAGTATCGAAGAACTCCTATGGGGGGGGGGGGCAAGCAATCGGTATCACAGTTATTATATTATGTTTCGTATACACATCTATTTTCAGATATTTCCATTGGTTTGCTATAGTTGATGGTTTTTCGTCGTTACAGCACCTCTCTGCAAACTTTAGAATACATAAACTCTCAGAAAGTAAGCAGGTGAACTCGGTATGTGGGAAAGAGAGCAAAGTTACATCGTTCCATATTGGGGAGTGTAACCCCCCCCCCTGCTAATCGTGACAAGGCCTTCGACCTAAAACCGATTTTTATATCATATTTGTGTTCCATGATTCGGGCTCTTAATGTTCTTGAAGTGGAATTTATGTATAGTAGATCGATGCTGTTAGGATCTACATGCTTCATGGGTACACAATAAACACCATGTTTATTGTCGGGGGGGGGGGATAAGATGTGTCCCTTTTAAGCAGTGATAGTATATTGTGGATTTTTGCTCCAAAATCCAGTTTAAAAACTGGTAGATCATATCATCATATCGGCATTGATCTATTATACACTGAAGTTCCCAAAAAAAAAAAAAAAAAAAACTGGTACAGACAAGCTTATACAAAATACATAGCAACGTCACCTATGCGCGTACTCTGTGGCGTCCGCCAGTGCGTATATAAAGCGATAGACATCCTTGCCAGCTGTCAGAGCTGTTTTCGGCATGAGAATGACAAGTAATAACGATTTAAGCGATTTTCAACGTGGTGTCATACTTGGTGCTCGTGAGATGGGCCATAAGTATTTCGGGGATAGGAACTAAGTTCGGATTTTCACGGACGGCCATTGCAAGGGTATACCGTGACTACAAGAATTCCGGCAAAACCTCCAACCTACGATACCAGTGTGGCCGTAAAAAGACATTGGGTGAACGTGACCATCATCGGCTATCAAAAATCGTTTCAAGCGATGGGCGTGCAACACTTTCGCAGGTATCATTGGAATTCAATGCTGGAGCCTCAACAAGCATCAGCGTCCGGACTGTGCAACGTACCTTTCACGATATGGGCTTTGGGGGCCGTCGCCCAACTCGAGTCCCCTTGATGGGTGCACGACACTGCTATGCGTCTCGCTTGGGCACGGCAACACTGCCACTGGACACTTGATGGCTGGAAACAAGTAGCCTGGTCTGACGAGTCGCGTTTCCAACTGTATCGGGCAGATAGAAGGATTCGTGTGTGGCGCAAGCCCCATGAAGCCATGGATCCTGCCTGTCAACAGAGAACTGTACCGGATGGTGGGGGGGATGGTATGGGGTGTGTTTATCTGGACTTCACCGGGACCCTTGGTACGTCTACAAACGTTTGTGACCGGCCAATGCTATGTGCACATCCTTTCTGACGAGGTACACCCGTTCATGTCCTGGATTCATGCTGATGGTTGGGTCTGTTCCAACAGGACAATGCACCTCCACACAAGTGTCGGGACGCCACATTATGGTTAGAGGAGCATTCATCTGATTTTGGGGTGTTGCCATTCCCACCCAAGTCCCCAGATTTGAACGTGATATAACACATTTGGGATGCCATGCAACGCGCTATCGAACACAGCAATCAGAGACTTCGGAATACACACGAATTGTGGAACGCTCTGCAGGAAGTATGGTGTGCATTGCCTACAGCATATTTCCAGAAGCTAGTGGAGTCCATGCCCCGTCGTATTTCTGTGGTCCTGCACTTCCGTGAGGGACCTACCAAGTAACTTTGCAGGGAGATGCTGTACCGACGAAACACCATCCCCTATAGCAAACTAATGGAAATATTTGATATCTGAAAATAGATGTGTATACGAAACATATGTGATACCGACACCCCCCCTCCAGGCGTTCTTTCGTACTACTTGAACTGAGCATGTGCAGTGTGTTTTTGTACTACGTCAGTAGTGATACATGACTAGATATGTAAAAAACCCCTTTCAAGTTGTGCGTTTTGACTCTCCATCTGAGGACTATCCTAGTGCAAGATCGAAAGAAGTTTTTTAACTTAAGTTTCTGTAATTTTAACAAAAGTTTTTTCTTGGGCCAATTTTAGACTGACAAGTTATTAATCGTACATCAACAGATACTGCTTCATTTAGTTGAGTATGTTGGATTATGTGTTTTGGCCTTACAGAATGTAATGTGAGCAAAAAGTAGGATAAAACGTTTCCAAAGGTCAGGGATTTTATGCTGTGTCATGAAAAAGGTCAGTAAATTTAATCTTCGTAATCTAGTGGACACCCTGGTCTTCCGCACTCTCGCATTACATTTTTCCGCACTGAAAACTATGCTTGCGAAACCTGTTGGGACGGAAAACCGTAGTTGTAATCTTTGTTGACGCAATTTTGTTGCGTCTCCTACTTGGAAGCGCTAGTTTTTCGTGAACTCTTAGAAGTGCACTCTATCGAAAAATTTTGCAGTGCATCTGTGTCAGGAGAACGTACGTCTTTCATGTTTTATCTAAAGGAAATTAGCGTTCAGTCGTTCTAAAGACAATTTTTATCTTATCTGTTTAGTTGATTAGTAGTTCATTCTTTCCAGATTTCTTCCGAAAACATTTTGATCAGAGTATTGTGTAATAACTGATAGCGTACTTGAAATGATTTCTGCTATCATGGTTGTAGGAAAAATAAATGTCTGTTATGTGAAGCAGTTGTTGAGTAAAACCATGATCTGACTGTTGTGTCTCACTGATAAAATTCATTCTTCTTAACCTTATCTGTGTCGTCTTCAAATGGCTTTGCGTAGAACTTCGTACAGTCATTCGTACACTCAAAGAAGAGAGCAAAAAGTTCGTTTTATAGCGAACTTCATGAATTGATTAAATGTAAACTAGTAATAATTGATGACATGGCTATTCTTAGATTTAATAAACTACAATTATCTCAAACTATGGGTTTTTACTAAGGAATAAAAAGAAAATTTACTGTCAAATTTGACAGTAAATATTCTTTTTATTCCTTAGTAAAAGCCCATAGTTTGAGATAATTGTATTTCATGTAAACTACTTTTCACGGAAATAACTGCACATACACTGTTAAAAATTTTATGATTGGTTGCACCACTTTCTGAGGGAAATGCATCACTTTGTGATGCAAACAGAAACACAACAGCATAGTGCAACTTTGCTCCACGTTATGGCACAAGGTCGTACCATGTTGTTTGGTTTTGTTTGTAACACACAGTGATATATCGTTTCTGAGAAAGTGGTGCAACTGGTGTAGCACAACTTTTTTGTGCAACCTACCACAAAATTTTTTAACAGTTTAGAGTCCAACCCCTGGCATCAAAATGAGATTTAAAAACTAAGGGGGGATAATTGAACAAAACGCATTAAAAAAAAACCTGCCTATTCGCACACTGTGCAGTATCTGTTATCTCTGCCTTGTAACTATTGGGGTGATGCCGTTTTTTTCACCGCACTACAGGAATGTAAGTGAAAACTGAATTAATCAACTATGTATTCCCTCCCCCTGCGCCCCATTGTTTACGATGGTGTACCAACGTCTGAATAGGTCTGCAATGCCATTCTTGAAAAAAAAAAAAAACGTTCAGGTTTTGCTGCGAAGAAATCATCAAAGAAATTATGGACATCAACATCTTTGATGAACGTTCTGCCATGGAGTGCATTAGACGGAGATCGGAACAGGTGATCATCTGAAGGGGGGACATCTGGAGAATAGGCCGGATGTGGAAGGATCTCCCATTGCATGTCCTGAATGGCCATTTTCGGTCATGTTTGCACTGTGAGGGCGTGCGTTATCATGTTGGAGGACACCACCCTGGTGTCGATGTGGCAGTTTCTGCTGAATCGCTCCCTCCACACGGCGGAGTTGCTCACAATAGAGGGCAGCGTTGATGGTCCGATTCCTCGGCAACATTTCTCAGGAATAATGCCTTCCATGTGCCATCATACATACATACATGATCTTCGCGGGATAGTCATGTTTTGGACGTGGTGTGGATGTCTTGTTTGGACTTAAGCATTCCCTCCGATGCCTGCAATTCACGTACAGGAACCACTTTTCATCTCCAGTAACAATAAGTGACAGAAAGGGTTTGTGTTGCTGAGAACACATTAGCAATAACGGGCGAGCAAGGAACCACATATGCAACACGCTGAATCTTGTCCTCGGTGAGAGTGTGAGGCACTCAAGACCCCAATTTTTCGACCTTTCCCATACGTTCCAGGTGTCCACTGTGGCTTTATCACAGTGACCAATTCGCGTGTGGTTTGACGCGGATCGAAGTGGATGGTTCAAATGATCCTCATCAAAGTGAGATGGACAACCTGAGCGTGTAGAGCCGTTGAGGCCAAAATTGCCACCTCGGAACAATTTGCGGACTGTCCTCGGAGCAATAGCATCCTCCCCATACACAGTACAAGTTTGTCGAGTAGCCTCGGCGGCTGTGGATCCCTTGTTAAACTCGTAGAGGAGCAGCTGTCGGAAATGATTCCTCTCTACTTGATACTCCATACTTCCGGACCTGAAAACCAAAACACCATTAGCCACAATCACACAAAGCAATATGATTTAGATACACTATATCACTGGCTACATTTTGATATACAACTGGCCACATTTTGATATGCAACTGGCCATCTGCACCGTCACTACTGACCTGGGGAACACTTGTGAAATGAAACGGCATGAACTTATGCATCAGCCAAACAGTAATTCGTGGAAAGCCGGTTCAGTGAATAAGACAAGTTTGCAGGTCTTAATTGCCAGTTTTATGACATGAAAAGATTGTCCGAGACAAAGTTCCTCCTCGCAAACATTTTCGAAATTACTCAGCCGCTGGTGTACGGACACTGGGGGGGGGGGGGGGGCTAACTAATCTGGTAATCCTAAATAGAGTACGCGACTTCATTATGTTCTTATCAGCAGGTGTCTTCTAAGAAAGATATTTTAGCCGCCCAGGTGGCGCAGTGGTCTAAGGCGATGGCCTATGATCATTCGTCCGTAAGGGGTCCGGGTTCGAATCCCGGTCAGGCATGGATGTTGTGTTTTTCTTACGGCACTGGCTCTCTCCCTTCCCTGGAACCAGTGACCCTAAATTAGGGACGGGCGGCTGCTTATAGCCCATTGAGTTGCTCACGGTGGTCGTTAAACCTCCCATCAAAAAAAAAAAAAAAGATATTTTAATAATGAATAGGTACAAGTATTTAGTACGAGCGGCATTCTGAAAGTAAGACTTAGGTAATAACTTTTTTGGAATTAGAGTAGAAAGCTCAGCATGCATGTGCAAAGTACATCAAACATTTCCCTCTACAGACGATACACTCGCAGTATCTCTGTACCGTAGATTAAAATCCTTTTCGCGGAAGTGATCCATATCTTTGAAGAAATTTCGATGTCCTCTGCGTCATCAAACCTTTCTCATCTCATGCTGCCCTTCACCGGGCCAAAGAGAGAAGTCTTAAAGGTACACCCATGTTTTGTCTCCTTCCGCAACATTCGACAATAATGGGTCACTTTGTTATTCGAACATCTGCAGCAACTTCGTGGAAATCTCCAGCCCTGTTTTTTCAGATCGGATGTTAGCTGACGGGAAATCCATTTGACCCCCATACTTTTCTGTAGTTTGAATCGTAATATCCCGTTCATAAAGTTGTTACCACAGTTCTTGGTGATTAGCTATCTATATATGACTGTGTGCGCCTACCAGTCGGAAAATAAGATACCGAGGAAAACATTATACATCTTTGTGCCTCCTGGTGTTAAAAAGGGATGCAAAATGCTCCTCATGATGGAAAGTATCTTGCCAAAAAAGTTTTTATTTTTTTCAATGGCTTTTTTAAATTACTCTGCTGGCCACCCAAAATGCAACACCAAGAAGGAAGCATCCGATTGGCCTGAAATTCGCAGTATGCGTCGCCCGCGTTAGGACATGCAAACGATTAGCATTGCAGGGCATATGCAAATCATGTGCGCCACCGAGAAGCACTATAGGAAGGGTGCACAGAAGTAGTGGAAGTGTGTTGTGCTGCCGGACCTGTGCGTGGGAAGCTTCCTAATGATTCGTCGCAGAATACGGCAGTCATTCCAGCAAGTTTCGGAATTCGATAGAGGACCAATAGTGGCTTGTCGCGACAGTGGGCTTATCGTACCGAGACATCGCGCCCGTGTGGGACAACATCCGGCCACAGTGAGGAGAGTATGAATTCGGTGGGTGCAGGAGGGAGGGAGGGAGGGAGGGAGGGACGGACCGACCGACGTGAGAGATTGCCGCAGCCCACCACGGAACGAGAGGACCGGCATGTTGTGGGACGAGCATTGACGACTCGCACCGCGCCGCCCCGGTGGCGCAGTGGTCTAAGGCTCTGGCCTCTGATCATTCGTCCGTAAGGGGTCCGGGTTTGAATCCCGGTCAGGCATGGATGTTGTGTTTGTCTTACGGCACTGGCTTTCTCCCTTCCCTGGAACCAGTGACCCTAAATTAGGGACGGGCGACTGCTTATAGCCCATTGAGTTGCTCACGGTGGTCGTTAAACCTCCAATCAAAAAAAAAAAAAAGACTCGCACCGCCACATCACGAACGTTAGCGCAGGAATTAGAGTGTGTTGCACAACAACCTGTGTTAGCGCGTAGCGTTCTACGTCGTCTGCAGGAGCGGGGACTTGACGCCCATTGCTCCGATTACCATTGACGTTACACCACCCGCGAGTGCGGCGGCAGTGGGCCGTTAAACGCCGCACCTGGACTACGGAAAGGCAAGACATTGTCTTCTCCGACGAATCCCGCTTCTGCCTGCAACACCACGATGGTCGGATCCGCGTGTGGCGGCACCGCGGCGAGAGATTATATGTCGCCTGCATTATGCATCGCCATACCGGTCCGTCGCCTGGCGTTATGGTTTGGGGCGCAATTGGATATGACAGCCGCACCGCTCTGGTACGCATCGCCGGTACACTCAACAGCCACCGCTTCATCTCCGACGTTTTGGAGCCTGTAGTCCTCCCTTACCTGCAGGACCTGCCGGCGGCCACGTTTCAACAGGACAATGCGCGCCCGCACGTTGCTCGCATCGTGCAACAATTCTTCACGGCCCACCAAGTGTCACTGCTGCCGTGGCCCGCCTGTTCTCCCGATATGTTGACTATCGAACAAGTCTGGTCGCTGATCGGCAAGCACCACCCGCGGCTACGCTTGATGAACTGTGGCAACGTGTGGAAGCAGCCTGAACGGACATACCCCAAGCCCACATCAAAAGCCTCTTTCGTTTGATGCCGCTGCGTGTAGTGGCCGTTATTGCCAGCCTGGGGAGGGCCACGCGAACAATTGATGTCTGCGTGTTCCGCAAGTCGCACGGGTCTGTAAGCTCAATCGTTTTATCTTTGTATCTGGTGTTATGTGTCCAGTAAATTTGGCTTTGCTATCTCGTGTCCTTCTTGGTGTTGCATTTTGGGAGGCCAGCAGTGTATTTAAAAAATATGCGCAAGGGTTTCTAGTAAAAGCTATGCGAAGGGAAAATGATTTTTCAAATAGGACCACTAGAAGCACAGAGAGCAAGAAAAGAAAAAAATGTTTTCACATGCACGCATCCTTGCGGAAAAACTGCAGTATCTAAAGAAAATGTTCAGTCATTACCGTGGCGCATGTCAAACAGTACAAAAATAATTTTCTCAATAGGAATTTTAGATGTAATTAAACAGAAACACACACACAATAACGCCACGTAACACCAGAACTATACTCACTTTCGATTTTTGTGCTGTCTTGTGTTCCAGCACAAACTTTTAATTAAAAAATGTGATACTTCGCTTCAATAAATAACTCGTGTGGAGTCGAAAGGGCGCTCGCTTACAATAAAATGATTTGTTAATTAGTTCCAACTTCCTTAGGAAATTGCAGTTCATGGCAGTAATCCTTTTGTGCAGATAGCTCTGCATTTCCGTCAAGCAAAGCTGTTCGGATGTCAGAATCGCATCATTACAGAGTTAACGCTAGAATTAATCCTATTTTAGCTGACTGGTCTTTCAACGAAGGCATTTTGTTCACTTCTGATTTCAGATGTTGGAAGTGGAAATTCTTACAGAATAAATAATGTAGTATGAGGAGATGGCACAAGACAGACCGTTGTGGAAGAGCTCGGAGAGACCTTCGTCCAGCAATGGATTGATAATGGTTGATGATGATGAATGTTGTGCTTGCCCCTACTAATATGTCTTTTGTAAGTTAGCGTTCGTCGCGCTGTAGCGCCGTGAGTTTCACAGAGGATGCCGTACTTTTGGAAGAATTATTTATTCCGGGGACTCGCTTTCCATTTTTTCTTACAGAGGAAAACTTATGGGATGGAGTTTCCCCATTGGACCCTTAAAATCGATGGTCAGTGCTGAACTAAAGGAAATTTTTTTGAAAAATTTAGTCCTGCAGGAAACAATTTTGTTTATGCCACTGCCTATTGAAGATATGCTGGACATATAGTATAGGCATCTATGCCGCCCCGGTGGCGCAGTGGTGTAATAATAATTTAACTTATTAAATTATCGTGCAAAGACGGTGTGAGTTTCAATGTATTAATATCATCATCATCATCATCATTAACCATTATCAATCCACTGCTGGATGAAGGTCTCCCCAAGTTTCCTCCACAACGGTCTGTCTTGTGCCAGTCTCCTCCATGTCACCCCTGCATACTTTCGAATTGCATCCACCCAACTCCCATGTGGTCTTCTTCTGGGTCTTTTCCTGTCCCTTGGAATCCAATCTAAAATTTCGGCTGTCCATCGATGATCTGTCCTTCTGGCAGTATGTCCAGCCCATTGCCATTTCAGAGATTTAACTCTGATCATGATGTCTTCCACTCTTGTCATTTTTCGGATCCACGAGTTCCTCTTCTTATCTCTCCTGGTTACACCAAGTATGCACCTCTCCATGCTGCTTTGAGTTGTCTGCAGCCTTTGTATGTCTCTTTTAGTTAAGGTCCACTTCTCTGCACCATACGTAAGCACTGGAAGGATGCAAACACTGGAAGGATGCAAGCACTGGAAGGGTATATATTAATATATAGCACGAAATTTATTAGTTCTATGGCAAAAGCTTTTTCTTTATTATTATTCCGCTTATAGTAACCATATAAATATCTGGAAATATTAGTTAATTTTCAATACTATGAAAATGTAGATTTATGTTTTGTGTTGGCTTCCCTTCCCGTAAGCTCAATTTACCTATTGAAGTTGCTGGTAAATCCTAAGCCGCTGCCATCTTCCCTTCCCTTAGGCTATTGCCGCAATTTACCAACACCGGCTGTAGTGCCCCGCGGAGATAATTTTGAGTCTGATAAGGTGGGATAATATGCTCAATTTTGAGTCTGATAAGGTGGATAATGCTCAACTTCTTGGGATGGGAGTTATCAAGCGAGGATTGTATACACCAGTGTTCTGGGGGTGTGGGATCTTTTACTGAACTGGAACACGCAGCTGAAGCTTGTTCTCTCCAGCCTTGCTTCTAAGACGCATACACACTGGAATGGCCTTGAAAGATTGTGCACCATTCACTATAACTTGGCAGTTTGGAAGGATTCACTTTAGCAGTTTTAGGGGAACTTCGCATTGTAAGCAGCCTGTTTTTTCGGGAGCTTATCTCTTCCAATGCTTGAAGCAGGGGAATAAATAATGACTACGCGGGGCGGAGAGGGGAGTTCAGGATTGTCCCTGTGGTGCTTAGAGCTTCTCCTTCAGTAGTCTTTGTGGGAGGGAATGAAGTGGTAAGGGGATTCTTGATCCTTTCGACTTTAGGCATTTAGTCCGGGTACCGAGAAGTGGCCACATTACGCTTTCAGTGCCATAAAATTGTTCTGAATAAACAAATATTGTGTGGCTATATTTCCCACTACTTGAGCAACTACTGTTCACAAAACAATTTTTTTAATATTTCATTTTCAATAAGAAATTTAGACATTTCCATAATTTTCGGGCCAAAAAAATTTTAAGGGGCCATATAAAAATTGCGTTCTTGACTGCTCCGTGGCCACGTCGCCAGAGGTTGGTTACCTGGCTCACATAGTTTCCGTAATTTCGTATTTTCTTTATTGCGAAATTTAATGTAATTTCTTATAGTTTAGAATCTACAACTCAACAAGAGTTTCAAGGTTTGTAAACTATAACTCAAAAAATTCTCTGCGGGCATGTGCAAACGCATGAAACCCATAAATGGCGGGGGATTAATACCGAAAATATAAATAAGGAAGATTTTCGGCGTTTACAGACTACAACTTAACAATTTCTCTGCGGACATGTGCTGACGCAGGAAACCTGTCTGCGGGTGTTATCTCTAGGGCAGTAATTTTATCGCGGGAAAAAACAGGCAAAATTCGCAGGGCAGTCGTGGGAAAAAAAAAAAAGGCAAAATTCGCGGGACGGTCGTGGGGTGGAAAAGGCAAAATTCGCGGGGTAAATTATGAAATTTCACGAAAAGTTCGGGGCCCATGGTATAAACTAACATCCCCCCCCCCAAAAAAAAGTTGCCAAGTTACAAAGCGGTAATACAAATGACTAGTACGTAACTAAATAAGCATAACTTATCAAGTTTTTAAAATTGATACTTACATTTATGAAACCATTCAAATTCTGGCAATGTTATATTGTACAAACGCAGATTTTTTTTCTTTAATGCTGTGTCTGTTGTCCTGTACGTTTTTAAATTTAGGAAAGGATCGTGTTCAGCATCGATACTGTTTGTGGGTACTGACAGACAATGGATGGCGACCTTATGTAGCTTAGGAAAGCGACCTTTTTTCGTATTCCAGAAGTCTAGCAAACCTTCGCTGACACGAAATTCTTTTACACTCGCTTTATATGAACGAAATTCAAATTTTAGTTGGTCCTTATCTTCGAACATAGGAATGTGGCTGAAAACAAAAAAAAATCTTTGTCGTCTGAAAAGCCAAGGACTTAAATTGATCGGATCAAACACCCTACATGCTTTGAAGAAATTTGCGGCTCGCTGACAAAATCGATGCTTTTTATCTTTTAACAAATAAAAAATGCTTAAATTTTTTCATAACAAGTGGATAGAGCTCTTTTTGCAGCGACGTAATTGCAGTCTTGACTCTTGCTAAAAAAAAACTGGTGGCGATGTCCGACATTTCATTATATTTTGTGCGCGGAAATTCGCTATTTTTCAAATAAAGTGAGCTGTCCGGAAATATACGGCGCATGAACCTCAACCTGCTTCAGATTTTCTTTTAAATCCCTATCTTGACAATACCCAATGATTTTACCCACAATACAACTATTACTGTTGTCTTTCTTTTTCAAAAAACTCTGCGTAATTTTCTAAATGTTTGCAAACCAACTGTTCCACCTAGTCTGCAAGGGTACTTACTGGTGGTAAGCAAGGTATTTTGTCCGCTTGCAAAAATAGTTTAAAACATCCTTTACGGGAGAGACAAGCTGAGGCACGTTTAACAGTAACTACTAAAGAGTTAGCATTTTCAAATTCATTCTGCCAAATTTCGCTCAAAAGATTTAAAAGATGCAAATTGCAGGTTACGTGAACATCATTCCAAAATACGGCTTTAAGGCTTTTTCCCCTTCGCTTTGGACATGTAAGATGTATTGTCTGTTACAAAAGCGGTTATATTAGCAAAAAGTATTTCATAATTATTAACGCATTGAAGTATTGCCTCGCTGACTGCTTTAAAATCTACGAATTCCGAAGTGGTGCACTCAAGGAAGATTGCGTTCAAAGAGGTTTCATCATTGCAGCTTTTAACATTCGGTTCAGCTGCTGGAACAGCAAGAATATTCAAAATGTGTATTTTCAGAATCAGTTGTTTCGTCTGCAACGATGCTTACACCGGATACCGATTTTAATAAAAGCTTTCACTTCCTGCTTTTGAATATCATATCTTTTCGGCAAATAAAATTTTCGCATCCAATCTGCATTTGGAATAACACCAATATCCATTGAAGAGCTTACACCGTCTTTGCACGATATATTTAATTTTAAAAACGACAGATATTTAAAAGATTAAAAACCCATTAGTACTTTCTGGTCGACAATAGACCAGTCTTCAGATGGAGGAGAGCCGCTTCTGCACGAGTGCTCCCATATATATGTCCGAGTATGATGACGTACAAGGCATGGACTAGCGTCGCAAGGGTGTCACTCTGTTGCCATCATTTCATTGCTAAATCACAAATCAGATGAGGTCCATGTGGGAATATGATAAACAGGGTGCAAAATATACGAAATATATGTATTTGTTATAACTCACATATTTAACAAGAAATGTTATGTAAGTTCATAGCTGTAATGAGTCTTTTCCAAGCTATGAACTTACATAACATTTCTTTTGAACTTGCGTCATTTCCTGGTGTGATGAGGAGGCGCATCTTGTTGGAAAATGGCCGGAGTTGCAAGTTCATCCAACTGAAGATACACAAAACTGCTCAATCATGTCCAGGTAATTATAAACTGTCACAGTCTCTTCCTTAAAGAAAATGGGTCCAATAACACGGTCGACCATTATGCCACACCAAACATTCATTTTGAGGCTTTCATGTTCCATTGTGTAATGCGGGTGTTGAGTTCCTCCAATTCTCACATTCTGTTTATTAACCTTTCCATAAACATGGAAAATGCACTCATCCGAGAAACAGATTTGTCTCAGGAAAGATTCAGCACTTGCAATGTTCTCTGACATCTCTTCAGCAAACTGTTTACGTTTCACATGATCATCTGGGGTTTGTGATGGGTTATTTGCAGTTTATATGGGCCATTTCCAATCTCTGAAGTAACACTATATGCACTGACGATTTGGGGATGGCCAGCTGTCTTGCTGCTTGTCTGATTGACTTTGAGGGCTACGAGTGAAAGTTTGCTCACAACCACCTCCTTTTCTGGAACCGGCGATGGTCGTCCAGGGCATTTCTTTGTAAGGACGCTACCAGTTTCCGTGAATGACTTGTACCATTTTCTGATTCTGTTATGTGTGAGCGGTTTGCTACCATATTTTGTTTTGAAATTCTACTGAACCTGCATTTCGGGTCGGGTTTCAATACACCACTCCACAATCTGTGCTTTCCTCGGAGGATCCATTGAGTACACTTCTAGAAAACTTGAGAGTATTCCTTCTTACTACCTGCAGCAAACAGGATGCGACGTTAGTTTTGTATCCAAAGTTATCATTTGAAATTTGTTACTTTTTGAGGACACCTTGTATATGTAATGTGCCACTCTCTTGCAAGCACTTGCATTCGGCTCTCTGGTCGAATGTGGTGTTTGTGCTAGGAATACCAATAAACAGAGATTAGGACTTCATTGGATTTTCAAAATTAGTTAGATTTGAGGTTAAATTCTGATTCCGTTCAGTCCTCTTATATGAACATCTCACAGGGCTGTCAGTCTCTGCCTTGAAGGGGGGTGATGGGTGTGGGTGATCCATTCTGCTATTTTTTTATTCTTCCGTTACTTTGTCTTACAATATAGTAATGTATAGGCTTTGACATCAAAATCTTCAGCAGAACTATTTCAATTGTTATTAAAAAAAATTTCAGATAAAAAAATTTCAGATAATGTGTTGCCTTCAACCATAAAAGTTGCTTGCTAAAAATATAAATAATAAATTTTTAGATAATGTCTTGCCTTTACGAATATTGCGTGAATAGGTTTTCATTCACACAATTTGGCACGTATTGGTCTCTCACTCATTTATGCGAACCAAGTTCGTGCGAAGGTTTGAACAATTTGCTGATTGGTTTACTACTTAATCCAGGGGAAAAGTAAAAAAAGAACACCACTTAATTCCCTTTTTTTGCCTAAATCAGTACGAGTGGAATGGTTTTTTTTTTTTTTTTTTTTTTTTTTTTTTTTTTTTGAGTGAATTCAGGCTCTCTTTCTTTGGGAAACTAGATACTTTCTGTATCACAATTTTTTTGAGTGCATAAGCTTTTCCATGGGGGATGGTTATGATTTGGAAACTACCAGGGGGAAAGGCTTTACCGTGGAAGGGGTCTACCTTCCTTGAAAAAGCTATCTCGTTGATGTACGAAAGCTTGGTATCGTTAGATTTTTTTAAGCCAATAAATTCGTTACGAGTATGGTTCTACTGTTTAAATTCTGAATTTTGACGATTTTTGAGTTTTACATATTTTTTTTTTCGTTTGGGAAAGGTAAACAATTTCTAACAGTTTCATTACAAAATAATGAACACGGGCAACAAAATGGAGATTTGAAACACTACAAATCTTGTCTGTTTCGTAAATAGAGGGGCTGAAATACGTAATAAGTTTGTATGTTTAACCTGCATATACTTAACGACATTAAGCGGCTCAGGTTTGCGGTTGGTCTTTCGTTGCTTGCATATTCGGATTTTCCTATATAACTTAAGGAATCGAAAGGCGTTCATTTTGCATCATCAGTTTCCTTATTCCCCTTTTGCGGTTTCCTTAAATTATCTTGAAGAATTTTAGTGTTTAGAAATGCAAGAAATAACAAAAATGTAGCCGTACAATTTTGCAACTGAATAAGAAAGGATCATCTGGAATATTACGCACTAGAACCAGGTACTCACCGTCAAAAGGAAACTAGGTTTTCTATTGGTTGATGCAAATCTTTCGCGTTTCGGGAAGTTGTTCAACAGGAGATAACTAAGGACCCAACCCGAGTGGGTACAAAACAGTGGCGACAGAGAGAACGGACTTCCAATTCTCTGATTGGTTGATTGCCGAAGTCCTGGATGCAACAGAAATTTCGCATGTACAATGCTTTATCTTCATTGCTGTTCTTATTAGTCAGACGGTAAGGATAGTTTCACCACACGGCACAACTACTCATCTCACACGAGTACAGGCTTCATAATACGACGTTAGGTTCGCATTCGCGCTTTTTGTTCAATCTAAAATACACAAATATGTGAATTTGATTTTAAATAACTTCTAAAACCAGGCACTTAGTTTAAAATTTTTCGTAAAATACTGCAGCACAAAGTTTTTCTTCATGTAATTCTTCCATTTTTTTCAGAGCACAATTTTTGCACGCATTTAAGGCATGGAAAAATCAACAGAAATAGCCATTTTAACATTTCAGAATATCATAATTAATAAAAGAAAAAGGGGATTAATTACCATTGCGGTATTCCTGGTCCTTACAAAGGCATTTGATACGGTCGATCATGGAATACTTTTGGATAAGCTCTATGATAATGGAATAAGAAATCAATATTACAATTTATTAGAGGACTACTTACATAACAGGAAACTATGTGCAGATTAATAAAATGAAATCGCACGGGCTGCTTAATGAAATGGAGTGCCCGGGACCATTACTTTCTTTAATTTATACAAATGACATTTTTAACATTGAACGTAACGAGGATTTTATTTTATTTGTGGATGATGCCACGGTTCTTATTACGGGGGCAGATATAAATGAGGCAAAAGTAAAATGTAAAAAATTGATGGAATGGCTGGACACAAATTTTCTGTGTTTATATATTGAAAAAACTGAAATTATGATTTTTAAGCAGGGAGATAAACAGATTGTTGAGCCACCATCTATTTGTGTGAAGTGTCCCCTTGAAATAGTAAATAATAAATATTTGGGAATAATAATCGAGGATAATCTAAAATGGAATATAAATATTCAAAATATTGTAAACAAAATTTCGGGGGGGTATTGGGTTTAATTACGAGAATTTCAGATAATTTAACAATTAAAACATTAAAAATGTACTACAGTCTGATTTATCCATGTTTGACTTATTGTTTATTAGTATGGGGGCAAACTACTAAGACTAATTTATATAAATTACAATCGTTACAAAATAGGATGGTCAGAATTTTAAATAACTTTAGGGGAATTGACTTGAATATAGGGGTAATGATAAATTCTTATGGATTTTTAGATATTGAGAAATTATAGCAATTTAGATTATTAGGATTCATGTATAAAAGAGAATAGGTATCAACATTTAATTCAGCTGAACACTAGGTCACGACTATCAAACAAGAGATAGAAATGCATTTTTGTTACCAATGCCTAACACTTTAACCCAAAAAAGATTTATTGATTACCAGGGATTGATATTATGGAATAACCTACCTTGTGAATTAACACATATTAATAATTATAATTATTTTCGAAAGCTACTAAAAGAATATTTGCCAACAAATTAAAATATAAAATTCTATGGTAAAATTTATTAATCAGACCACATATGAGTAAATTTTATATGTGAAGGACGTTTGACCTGACTACGTACTTTAGGGGAATTGGGATTCACTCAGGCTATACATATATAACCTTTTACTCAATTTCATGTTCTGTGGTTACCCTGTAAATAAGTATTCACATTATATATGTTGTTTTTCTTTTACTATCTGCTATAAAATTAATTTCGAAATGTAATATAGTCAAATGTAACCCCTAACGACCGCACGCTACTTATGTAAAGACCGTCTCGAACTCTCAACATCCACTTCCTGTCAAGACACACAAGCAGTTAAAAAGTTTTGAAAGCAAAGTTTAGGGAAGTTAACGGTAAGCATTGAGGACTGCATGCACTTCAACCGTTGCTCCATCCCACGAAACGATTATGCTTATCATGAAAGAAATACGGGATTACATCATTTAATACAAATTTTGAAGATGACAAAAGAACTTGAGACTTGGTCGTTCTTGTAGTGGTTAGCATGCGTACCCGGGCGCTATCAGGGAGACGCGGGTTCGAGTCCTGCTCCAGGACGATCAAAATTTTTCAAGATTTCGGATATTATCCGACTTACCATCCTTGTCACATTTACACCAAAAATCTGATTGTCTTCAAAATTTGGATTGTGCTTTATCTTACTATTACAGAGGAACACATCCAGTGCAAACAATAAACTCCGGTTTTCAGTGCGAAAATGCTGCGTTCGCGGACACACTGAGTGTTAACATAAAAAAGCAGTTTTCTGACATTGGTGTAGTGTATTTTTGGTATATTTGCACCAGAAGGTTTATTGTATGGTTGGGCTTTTTGTGTATATCGCGCATGCATGTGGGTTTTGACCACATATGACTTTTGCGGCGATGTTGTTAATAAACTGCAAAAATAACGGCTGTTATATAAACCTTTCTCTGTGCTTTGTGTGTTAAAATCCTATATCCGCAATCACTGTCCCCCAATCGCCCTCTAAAGCAGGAGGGGGATTCCTGTAGGAAAATTGCTGTGAGCAAAGTTTCCTGTGACCTGTCCTTGAGAGCAGTTGTTGAAGGTGGCTGATGCGCTCTTAACGTTAGTTATTAACTAGTGCGTAGATAATAAATGCCCTTATTTTGAAGTTGACTTCTTGCCTCGAGGTTATGAATTGCCAGATCCCTAATGTCCACATTGGCGAACTGAAGTTCTGGCAGCACATAAGTTTATTCCTATTTCTAAAAGTGCCAGAGAGCGTTATGTTGCCTTTTTTTTTTTAAGAATATTGAGGCGTTATATTTTAGGGCAGTTGGTGGAATAAGTGACCTTCCATGTGTACAAAAACCGTTGAAACTCTTAGCGAAATAGCTTGTAACGCTTTATTTATTTGTATCTGTATCGGGTTTCCAAATTTAGTCTTGTACTAGTGGAACCATTAAATTAAGCATGGGTGACTACTACTAGCATTAGATTCGTTGTTAAAACCTTTACAAATATATATATAGATAAAAATGGTGGTTGCTGCACATACCCTATGAAGGCTTTTTGTGCCATAAAACTGAATAACAAAGCAGTTTGTTGCAGCTTCTCTCAAATATTATACGTAATAGCAATCAGAAAACCAACTGCAATCACTTGTAAAATTAGGAGTGTATTTATGATAGCTGTAATACACTGCTAGACAATTGCTAAGAACGGATCATAAACGGCTATATAGCGCATAAAAAGTAAGTGTGGCTGGATGCCAAGTGAAATAAAATGTCAGAATGCCAGGACATTACAAGAAAGACAATTTATTGTGCTCTGAAATCCAGAAGGCTTTGGAACGTGTTCAAGGGACAAACAGGCCATTTTGTGCAGAATACGTAAACGTGAAAAAAATGTAATTACCGTCCGCAGGCGTTCCGGCGTAAGATGTCAATACGGGATATGGCCACCATGGAGGGCGATGCAAGATTCCGCACGTCGTGTCATGCTTTGCACAACATTATCAAGCAGCTGTTGGGGTAATTTATCCCATTCCTCTGTCAGTGCACTGATGAGGGTGTCCTTGTTTATTGGAGGGCATTGGCGACCAGCAAGACTCCTCCCCAAAGCATCCCACACATTTTCAATGGGATTCAGATCTGGAGAACATGCTGGCCATACGAGGCGTTGAATATCCTCGCTCTCAAGACACTCCTGGACAGCGACTGTTCGATGACATGTTGCGTTGTCGTCCATGAAAATGAATCTATCACCGACAGCAAGACGGAACATGCGAACATGAGGTAGCAGAACATCATTAATGTATCGTTGGTCAGTCATAGTCCTAGTTGGAAGCACATGGAGGGACGTACGGCCATTCATCATGATGCCAGCTCATACCATGACACTACATGTCGGATATCGGTCTCCTTCCTGTATGTTTGCTGGACAATATGCAGTACCACTATCACGCCAGATCAGTTGTCGTCGACAATCAGACGATAGACTGTATCTACTCTCATCTGAGAAGAGGACAGCAGACCAGTCGTTATCAGTCCAATTACGATGTTGACGGCGCGCGTATAGTCCTCCTTCATGCAAACGTCTGGCGACAGTATTTCGGGAGATCCGCTTACCAGTAGCAGCCATAAACTGATTTGCTATCTCACTAGCTGTGCTGCGCCGGTATCTTTTTGTTGATAGCACTATGTACCGATCTTCTGCAGGTGTCGTACTGCGAACACGACTTCCCCCGTGACGTTTGCTACACTCTCCATTTGTTTGAAATGATTTCCAAAGCCTTGAAACAACACTGTGGCTGACGTCGAACTCCCTTGCAACATCTGTTATTTTTCGCCCTTCTTCAATCTTGCCAATAATACGGCCACGCGTAAAATCAACTAGGTGATGTCGGGAAGACATACTGAAAATTGCAAGTTCGTCAATTGATTCTTTCCCTTTCAACTTTGCTTTTGAACAACGGTCAATACGCGTCAAATCCTTTATCTCTTATCAGCGCTATGACGTCACGAACAAGTTCGGCAATCCAAAATTTGCTTACGCACGACACGTCTTACTGTATCCCGCACTTATGCTAATTTCCACATTTTCCTGCCTTCCCTTTTATGGTTGCTATTGTCATCCGTCCTTAGCAATTGTCCAGCAGTGTAGTATCAGTTTTCTACAAATAAAACAGTGGTATGGGAAAGCCAGTAGAGCAAATTTCGTAAACCTCTTTCAACTTATTTGTTCAAATCTTGCATCTTTGCGATACCCTTTCAAACAAGGATCCTTGCAGAACAATAATTTTGACAACGTTTGTTTTTTGGCCTTTCACGTTTTTAGCAGTTGGCAATTGTTAATGTGACTTTTAAAAAACCAGATCTTAATCTAAAAGCTGGACAACGATTGGGGGGGGGGGTAACTAGACAGTCACGCTAATTACATTGTAATTCTATAGTTAAAAAAACAATCCGTGCTCAGTTTGCACATGATTCACCCGGTAAATATTCACATTCGGCATTTGAATGAAATAAATTCAGAGCAATTTTGATCATTTTTTAATCAAAGAGGATTCTTATTAAGATGCCAGTAAAGGAAACTATAATGACTTCATGGTTTAATTTTTGCTCTGATTATTATATAATCAGCAATTTATACGCATTTTGGAATAGGTTTGTAATTTTTTTTTTTTAGTAAGGTTGTTAAAGTTGTGCAAAGAAATTTCTTCTTTTCCCTTTCCTCAGCGATTCGGTATTCCTTTCTTTCTGCTGTTCTAGTTTATTTAACAAAACATTCAACGAAAAATGCCCGCCATATAGGGATACCCACAGATTTGTCAGCTGTTACTGCTTGTACTAGTAATAACAAGTTTCCAAAGCTTTAATAGTGGCAACACTTTTCTTTGAGGTAAAAGCCTAAAAGAGAAGCGAAGGTGGAATAGTTCTTTGTCGATTTTATGATAACGTCAGTCACTCTGTTTTGAAAAGGTCAGACCAGGATAGTGTTCGATGATTAACAATCGCCATGTATCAGACTCTGAACAATGTCTTGGTTTTGTTTCATTCATGCGATGGGGGGGGGGGGCAATGTCGGGATAGTTCCAGTCCAATGTTCATAAGAAGGCTGAACAATAGGCGTCTGTTTAGAAATACACGTACGGCGTATGTTACTGCTGTTTCTTATAAATCATTTGTCATGCGCTGCAGTTGTTTTTTCTTCAGTTTTTTTCTGATAGTGAGGGGATATTGTATTGGCAATGAATCTGATCGTTCACATAAGTAGTAAATTACTTTTTTTTTTTTTACAATTTGGGGAAGTACTTTATTAATAACGATTTTTTAGTTGTGATAAAAACACACTGCATAACTGTCGAGACTTTTGGCCTTAATGACTGTAACAGCCTTCGTAGTAACACTCCTTTATCTCAGAGGTGTTATGTGTATTTGGTAATTTTAGCAACTTATGTTTGATATACAGCTTTAGCTTCTTGCATTTTCCTTAAGAAAGCAGAAGCTGCGCCGCCCCGGTGGCGCAGTGGTCTAAGCGATGGCTTCTGGTCATTCGTCCGAGGTGGGTCCGGGTTTTAATCCCGGTGAGGCATGGATGTTGTTTTCCTTACGGCACTGGCTCTCTCCCTTCCCTGGAACCAGTGACCCTAAATTAGAGACAGGCGACTGCTTATAGCTAAGTTGCTCACGGTGGTTAAAACTTTTGTTTCGGTGTAGGTGCCGAAGTAGCGTTCGGCCTTTCACGCATTAAAGTAATTCAGTCGAAAGAATAGAAGAAATATTCAGGAATGTTATAATTAGCAATTCAAGAACACATAATTAACCATGTAATAAATTACTTAGTTCATCCTTTAAATCGCGAATTTCTGTTCTGAAAACAACCCCCTTCCCCCTTCAAATAAAAACCACTCCAAATTATAAGATTTATTTTTTTGTCTCATGGTTTTGCCTTTTTTCGCGGCGGAAATTTGCCCCTTTGGGTGCGCGCAGGTTTATGTAAACAAAGTGAAGTGAAGTGATACACGAAACTACATGAAAGCTTCGAGATTCGGGAATCCCTCTGCGTTATCTTATTGAACTACATGAAAGGCGTCAGGCGAGTGGAACTTTGGAGGACTAAAGCTCCCCTTTGCCACCCCGGTGGCGAGTCCATTCGTCCGAGATGTGCCCCGGTGAGGCATGGATGTTTGTATTATACGGCACTGGTTCACTCACTCCCTTCTCTGAAACCATTGGCCCTAAATTAGGGACGGATGACTGCTTATAGCCCAAGGAGTTGCTCACGGTGGTCGTTAAACCCCCAAACAACCTCTCTTTAAAGATATACTATTACTGTTGGGAAGGGGAGTTCACCTGCCCGCCCAAACATCTACAACTATAACTACATTCCGTCCATGGATGCCAGCATCTAGTTCATGATTTAAGGTTCAAATTGATAGAAGTACAACATAGTGACAGCTTTTCATATTAACAATAAGAGCTCTCTGGAAATGCATGCTCTTCTGTACCTTCAAAAATGCCTGGTAAGGAACCTACAAGAGTAGCATGCTCTTCTGTACCTTCGAAAATGCCTGGTAAGGAACCTACAAGAGTAGCTTCGATGGAAGTCTGAAATAAGTTCTGTGCTCCACGACTTAGAATTTAAATTTTCAGAATCCAGCTTGGGCATTTTTTTTTTCTTTTGCTGTTTATCTAGCGTGTTTTTTTCCCTCTCTCTCGGGGCCAGGAGGTGTTAACATAATAAAACACTATTTTAAAACATAAACTAAACGAATGCCACGAGCTCAGGCAATAGATTTTTTGCCATTACATCAATGAACGTTAATCTTGCAATTCGCATTTATTCTAAAAGTTAAGCTATTTTGCAATGTAATGCTGTTATATAAAGCATATTTTATTTAGCACGATCTTTGACGAATTATTAATTTTAAAAATGGGGCATATGAAAGCAAGCAAAACAAAAATTCAAGATAATTCATGACAGCAGCTCGCATTTTGCTTCCAGGGTCGAGATCTCACGTGCTGTGTTGAAGGCAATACCTGACTGAAGTGTTTTCTATTTCATGGGGCCTGATGACTCTGGCGGTATTTTTTCATATTAACTGAACTGTCTTTTAAGTAAGAGCTTCACTGCGTCGGTGGCTGAGTTGTCCGAGGCGCTGACTACTGGCCGGCGTCAATTTTTTTTTTTTTACCAATGTCAAAGAAATGCCAAAAAGATACAGAACTTGAAGGAATCTAAGAAAACAACAAATGGATACAGACTTGCAGCCTTCGGCCGTGTTCTTTATTCAGCAAATGAACCGTGCAATATTAGAAACGTCGCTAAAGTTCGTCCCTGAATATCGACGTGCTCGATATGTGAAGTAATTTAATATACACAGCATGAGTCTTTGTAAGTACCCAAGAAATAAAGATCTAGTGGTAAACAGAATTAGGAAGGCAGTTTGAGCCTTCAGAGTCGAGAACAAGTAATTTGTCAGCACAAAACGTAATTTGCGTGACTATTTTTTCTACACCACACTTGAAAACCATATGCGTAACTGCAAATAATATCGCTGTGTCCGTCCGTTTGTGAACACTATATCTCTGAATTTGTAAGCCCAATTCAAAAACACTTCCAAGTGGGCTAAGCGATGGCTTCTGATCGTTTGTCTGAAAGCGGTCCGGGTTCGAATCCCTGTGATGCATGGATGTTTGTCTTACGGCACTGGCTCTCTCCCTTCCCTGGAACCAGTGACCCTTCGTTATGGGCGGGCGACTGCTTATAGCCCAATAAGTTGCTCACGGTAATCGTTAAACCTTCACACAAAAAAAGAACTTCTATTGCATAGCTGTAACCTTAAAAAACAAGCACCTTCTTCTTTTCCCAGTGCACTGTACTTCCGCTTCAGTTTTTGCTTACCACTTGAAAAGAATGGATCACCATGATGAAGGGGCAAATTATTCACCGAAGTCTAGAGGGTAACGGAGCAACGAACTTCCATAGAAAGCATCCGTCGGAGTTCGCTTCATTTTCAGAGGACAAAAACTCGGCGTTGGTAATAATGGCGAGTCGCTGTGGCCAACTACTGTCTCATCATATAGTCCTCTCGACGTAACTTTATTTATGGAGTGAGCCAAAAGTAAGCGTTTCTGCCCAATAATATACTGTAATAATTCGAAAACCTCCTTGTTTTCCTCCGAAGAAGGGTTTATTAATCGAGCTTGTATGGTTTTTTTTTTTTTCTTAAGAGATACGTTAGTTGTACAAGTAAACGCTCCCACCATAGCATGTTCAGGAGGAGTAATATCAGTCCGCTCCCACTAGAGCAAGAGGTGAAAAAGGATAGTGTTTTGATGAAGTCCACTGGAAATGCCAAGAATGGATCCGTAAGTCTTCTGTCGAGAGTTGCGGCTGATTCGGTCCAGGAAAAACTTGCCTTGTCACAACGAGTTCGTTGTGCGAAATGGTTACACACCAGAGAAGATAGAGGTTCAACTTTCGCATTCTTAACAACGCCCCAGTGGTCGGACATGAAACCACGTTAGCGTCTATCACGTGGTACTGTATCAGTGGCTATATAAGTAACACCGCGGAGAGATTTGTAAACTCTAAGGGCCGCGGGTGGCCTAGTGGGCAACGTTCATTACTGCCACGGAAAGGACCTCATGTTCGATCCCAGCAGGTACGAACGCTCGATCCACTAAATATCCGCCGTGCGTCGGATGGGCACGTTAAGCCGTCAGACCCCGGGTACTGGTCCCCCGGTAATAAATAAGGGCAATGAACTGTTGTTGTGCAAGACTGTGAAAACTAATATTGCTTAACAATGAAATAAACTATTATTGAGTGCGCCTGTGGCACAGAATACCGTAATGTCAAATTTTAGTAATGGTTGAGTGCTTTAAAAACTGAAAAAAATAATTAAAATTTGGCAAATTCTAATTTCAAAAAAGGCTTCCAAGTGTACACTCCTACTTTGGATTTCATGTTCACACCAAATTTCAAGTCTTTTACGTTTAGTAGTTTCTTCTGCATGCGATTGACAGACAAGGTAATTTTATTAATACACATGTGTATAGATTTGCAAAATGCATCTCATCAGATAACCTCGTAGATGAATGGAAGGAACCCCTTTTTTTGGTTTTGTTTACACGGCAAAAGTAATCTGAAACGTTTCCCGTGTCTGACTTTGTAACTGAATCGGAATAGTGCTTTTTAATGTTAGAAGAGTTCCTACAATATCCTAGATAGTACGTAGGATGGCATGTTTCGTTGTAAACATTCCTTGTATCAGTGCTCATTATACTGTGTTCCGACTCCCAAGAAGCTTCAGTTAAATTTGAAGAGCATAAACTCGGATCGATTTTTCTGACTACCTCCACATGTCTTGTATCAAAACGATATTTGGAGCAGTGGAACTCCTTTCAGTTTGGAATTTTACAAGATTTGAGCCAAGTATTGATTTCTGTGACCACTTGATGTCTGTTAAGCGTGCTCTTTATATCCGTCAGCATTTTGTCAAGTGTTAGTCGACCGAACTTAGTTTTAGCTGTTTTATCTTCTTTCAGCCGTGACTCGTTATGCGCTTCCGAACATGTTCGACTTTGTGTTTCATCAAGAATATTTATATTATTGGTTGTAGGCATAATCAATCCAATACGAACAGCACCTGATATTTTTCGAATTCTGTGGCGCTAACAATTTTCCGCCTGAACAAGTAAGTTTTTTTTTTTTCGTTGAAGTATTCTTTAACCAGTAAATTTAATTGCACCCGGACATTTTTAAAGGCTTATTTTTAAACTGAGATCTGGAAAACATCTTGCTGGGCATAAATCAGCGAATTACGGGTCATCCTGTAATTATCTTGCTACAGACTGAGTTTTATGACCATATGAACTTGTTCGCCGAACTCCATATTTTATCGTGATCCTTTTGTTAAATCAACTTTTAGTGTTGTGTGAGGAGGGGGGGGGCTGCCAGTTACGTCGCGTCGGGTGAGCGAGGAAAGCAAGAAACAATTTCCATCAGTTCAATCCTTAACCATTGCCGTTTGTGTTACAGTAAAAAAAAAAAAAAAAAAAAAAACATGGTTGTGCTCGAAGAAGTCGTCAGGTGTTCAAAATTCATTAGAGACTAGTTTAAATGTCCAAGCGTTGACCGTTCGTCCGAGAGGGCCCGGGTGAGGCATGGTGTTGGAGTGTTTGTCTTACGGTACTGGCTCTCTCTCCCTTCCCTGGAACAAATTACCCTAAATTAGGGAAGGAAGACTGCTCTGTAGCCGTTTAAGCTGCTGCGGAGGTTGTTAAAAACCCCTAAACAAACTAGAAAGTCTTTCTGTGGTTTCAAAATTTGTTTCCAAGAAAGTTAAACGTGCGCTACAACGAGGTTTGTTGCGTTTGAAAGACGAATTGCAAGTTTTTTTGTTTTGTTTTTAATATTCATTAATGCGTGTTATCCCTTGGTTGCACGAAGGACGTCCAACGGTTACTCATATTCTTCCATGCCCTCTGCAAGATTTCGATATCAACGGCGGCTGTGGCGGCACTCTTCATACGTTCTTCTAGATTGTTTGTTTAAATCCTGTATTTCAGTTTTTGAGACAGCGTCTTTTACACACCGTAAAATAAATCTAACGACATAGTGTCCGGAAACTGGGACGGCCACTGAATCGGACTGTCTAGGCAAGCAAGTATGAGTCATTTTCTTGTAGGACTTCCGTTCACAGTGAATAGATTTTTAGGTCCCAGCCACCTACAGCGAGTTCGCCTTTTGGGCAGGACACAGAAACAATGAGAGCAAATCTAGCGACTTTGACAGAACAGTTTGTAGTGAGATTACAGTACAGTAGATAGCGCCACCGTACAAGTATGATGTCGCACATAGAGAAGTGAGAGAATTTCAGGGGGGGGGCATAGGAAAGGATACCCATTTAACCAGTGGGTCCAGCCTGGGGGCCATCACTTAACGTGCTCGTTTGATGCACGGCGAATATTCAGTGATTGTTGGCAAATCACACCACCTCCGCAAGATCAGCCCAGGGTCGAACCTGAGGACTTTGCATTGGTAGCCTGAACTGCTAACCACTCAGCCATTCGCGGCTTTTGGGCTGTCTAGGCTAATCCACGGTTCTTTAAATACAGGCTCAAAGTAATTGCCAACGATGGTCCCCCTAATGAGGCGCAGCACCACCTTGTGCTGGAAAGTAACATTAGGCTTGAAAGTCTTCGACCTTTCGGAGTCGTAGCTTCTTATTGCCGTGATCCTAGAAGATTAAATGTTAGCGTGTGGTGTACTTTTCATTCCTAGCAGTTATGGTATCTGGACAGCTCATGGACCCCTCTCATAGATTTTTTTTATTGTTATTATTCAAGGTTCATACGGTTCTTAAGAACTCCTTTTTTTTTTTTTTTTTTTTCCATTTCTAAGGCCTTAAAAGTCCTTATTTTTTTTTAAACAAGTGCTTGTTTTTCGCACTGCAGTAATGGGCATCACAACCCTGCCCCGTTTTTGTTTGCGTGTCTGTAAATGGTGTCCTCTCGTTTCCTTTAATCATGTGGTTCGTTGAAGCCCATTCTCCCTATGTATATATATTCCCGATTCCCCTAATATTGTTACTGCAATTCCCGTTTCCCCTAATATAGTTGGGTCAGAAGTTACTATTCCCGTTTCCCCTAATAGTTCGGTCAAAGCTACGATTAATTCCACAGCGGCGTCAGGTTCAGTTCTTATTTATATTGGTATTCCTATTTGAATTTACAAAGGAAGAGCGTCATGTCTTACTTTATACATACAGATTACAAACATATATTTTGACCTAACCAGTAGGCAGAAGCATAGCTACAACATTTATGTACAGTTTGATATAGAACAAAAAACTTAAAAAACACTCATGGCATTGAAAATAAGATACATTGTAATAATTTGTTGAATAACTAAATCAGCATTTATTAAGCATTGAATAGCATTTAGCAACAGTATTTGCTAAGTTACCTCGTATCTGTTAAATTAAATCCAACAGATCACATAAAGAGAATTAAACTGCATTCTTCGTTAATATATTCGTTTGTCAACTTCATTATTTTTTCATTGATTTTCTTGTATTTAAATTTGAGGTGTGGAGGCCGGTTTCAACGTCAAAATTGGAATGCTGGGTTTTCAATTGGTTGATGAATTCGTACAAATATATATTTATAACATACATAAATTGATCTCTTTTTTTTTTTTTTTTTTTTGACTGAATAATTTCAACAGTGAAATCCATTTTTTCTTTTTTAATACTAACCAAGAAAACTTAAATTCTAATAAACCAACGCTACAACGCATGAAATCCTTGCCCGGAATAGCATTGTACGGCGTTTCTTGTTTGAAACTGTCCGAGGTTGCAGAACCGTGTTGTCTACAAATGACCTTTTCTCACCCCACCCTCAAAGAAAGGATTGATGGAAAACGAGCAAGTCGGCAGAGGGAAGGCAAAATAACCTTGGGGGAAATGATATTCCGGGATACCGAGGGGAGGAACCCTGTAAATATGCTTATTACCCGTTCACCAGGGGAGCTTTGTTCTAGCTCATTGAAGGGAGATAATCCCCTGGAATGTTCTTCGAAATGATCTGCCTTCACCCCCCCCCCCCCCCACACACACACACTTTTCCCGTTGTAGCCTGTATGACTTACCTTGCGTGACCTTACCACTGGGATCAACATCTGTGTTGTGTATCTTTTCAGGGGTCAGAGGGTTAAGTCAAAGGGTGGGGGTGGGATTCTGTTTGACTTCTTCACAATTTATGATGTCAGTTGTCTCGTGCTTTGATCTATCTATACTCCGAGTCAACCTAAGAGTGAACCACTATGAAAGGGTACGAAACAGTTCGGCCTCCACCAGACCCCCCACTGACACAATCCCCACTGCTTGTGAGATGTCTGTGTGTGTGGGGGTCAGAAAGGAAACAGTAGAAGAGCACATAACGCGGATGGATACAGTTCTTGCATTCCACGACGAGATGTGATAAGGCCCTCCCGCCTTTCCCAGTAGTGCACTTTTAGGGTGAATTGGAGTGTAGTGTCTGCTGCTCTACTCAACTCGCCTTGCTTCATTGTCGCTGTATCTCCTGCTTGTCCCTTTTTTTTTTTTTTTTTTTTTTTGCGTGTATTTCATTTTGTTTTTTGCAGCCAAAGTAGTTTATATTTGGGGCAAAATGCCTGGTAAACGGCCACTAGCGCTGTTTAATCCCCTACATATGTGTATATACATACACCTGGTGATATTCCAGTGGCGCAAGATATCAATTGGTGGGTAAGTTCTTAGAAAGTCCCTTTTTTCCCACCCCACAGAAAAGGGTATGAACCCTGTTATTGGACGTTTAACAACCACCGTGAGCAACTCAGTGGGTTATAACTAGTCTCCCGTCCCTAATTTAGGGTCACTGGTTCCAGGGAAGGGAGAGAGCCAGCGCCGTAAGACAAACTCATCATCCATGCCTCACGGGATTCGAACCCAGTCCCATCTTTTTCTGATTCTGAAAGACAATGGGAGGGTTAACAACAGTGGAGCTCGAGATCTTTGTGTACTTTTGGAAAGAGAGATAACTGGCTTATCAGGTGTCTCTAAATTAGCATTGCCTATGTTTAGATATTCGATTTCTTTTTTCGTATTTCTCCCTCCAATCATGTTTTTCCAAAACTTCTCCGGCGGCTCTTTTTCATTCCAGTTATCCATCTTCTTTTTCTTTCTTCTGGTGATTAATATTCTCTGTAGCCATCCTTCCACAGTTTTTTCTACGTGCATGGACCTACCAAGATAATCTTCAATCCTATCATTTTCAGTTTTATTGTCATGTGTTAAGATTTCTCCTGCAGTTTAAATTTTATCTAATCGTTTGACAGCACCTTAGCCAATGGCCTACCATGAGTGGCCTAATGTCCTTATACATTACCCATAGTCATTCACATGTGACTACTTACGACCCCCGCCCCTCCCTCCCCCGTTTAGCAGCTGAATAAACCCATGTGTAGACATTGGTATTTTATTAAAAAGTAGATATACAGTCTAACTTCGATAAACCACCACACCCGCCTTTCACCCACTGCTCACTTGGTACAAATCTCCTATTCCACTAAACGGAAATTTCGCCCTTTAAACATCCACCTCTGACTACCACTCCACCAGAACATTCCGGCGACATTTTGGTATTTCTCATTGGAGAATACCCCGTTTTACCACCCTCAATATATTCACTTGTGCAACGGACACCCCGAATCGCCCACCTTGTCCTTGGCATGCTCCGAAAGCACGCTACACGGGTTCTCCAAGTTTTACGGAATGATGATATAACAGCCACACAATGGTGCCGTTAGCGAAGTGTGGTCAGCTAGCGAAAATCAAGGGCAGGCTCTTCTGTGATTTACTGCATCTGACAGAAGTAAGATGTGTGTGCAGTTAAATATCGAACTTACTAAACTGAGGTATAAATTACCGTTCTCATAGGGTTGGGTTCCCTTCACGATTTGATCAGATGGCAGTAGCATAACTGTGTTGCTTCTTACATTTCCATGGAGGCCATACTTCCTCCGAAAACGAAATTTCCAATCTCACATTTCTCGTTTTTGATTTTCAATAGGATTTAAATCTGGGATTTGGCGTGTCGGTCGAGGTGAGACTGTTTGATTGTTCGCCGTTCCACTCAGGCACAGTTTTAGCCCTGTGCACACGGCAATTGTCGTCTTGGAAAGACAGGAGTGCCAATGTGATGCTACTCCTGGAGATGTAGGGCAAAGGGCAACACTTCGTCATTCAGAATGCGGAGGTACACATGCTGGTTCAAATTCATCGTCACTGCAATGAGAGGGCCCATTTCGTTGTACGAAAAACATCTCCAAATCATCACAGGACTCCAACATGAACAACACATTTTACACAATCAGGATTTAAACGCTTGATTGGGCCTGCGTTGTTCTCGTCGCCCCCATTTGCACTCGTCGCCTCCCATCATTGGAGTACAAACAAAAACGACTAATCAGACCAAATTACTCGTATCCAATCTTCCACAATAAAAGTTTGGTGCCTCTGAGCCCATTTATATAACGTGCGACTTTATGACTTGCTGTTAAAAGAGGCCTCTTCCACGGTACCTGCTCCAGATGGTCCATCACATGCAGTTCTCGTCGCAATGTCCTTTCGGAAATTGGTTGGAGTGGACTTTCATTGACTGGTTTGGAGCAATAGTTGCCTGGTCTGAAACAGATTTTCAGTTACTAGGCGTGAAACATGGCGGCGATCCCTGTTTGTGATAATTGTTTTCTGCCCACAGTTACGTCGCCGATTTGCAGTTGACTGCCAACTACACCACTGTTTGTAGACCCGCTAGACAGTACGCTTCGACACCAACAAATTGGCTGAATTCATTCACTTCGTGTCCGTGGGCAGGGCCAAACACGATGGCTCCTTTTTACCACTCAGTAACGTTTGTCTTACGGCCCATATTGCGGACTAAATTCAACACACACGTTGCTCTTCACCATTGCACGAGACAGAAATGATCCTGTAGATCACGTCAGCGTTATTTTCCCCCAACAATGCTATCACGGCGCCTTCTGTGCAACCGATAACTTTCTACTGTAATTTCTATTAGGGGTGACGAATTTTTTTGTCCGGTGTGCTAATAGCTTGTATACAAAATGAGGAGAGAAGAAGAAATATCCTGTGCCACAAAAATCAAAATTCATGTGATGTGCTATCCACAATATCCGATCTCGGTGCAGAACTCAAAATCAGATCCTTCGACAAACTTGAAATTAAAGAGTTAATCAGAATCGCTCCTGTTACTGGAAATTTTTCGTCGTACAGATAAGGAAAAAGTAACTGCTTTTTCCATTGAACACCTTTTAAAATCGGTAATTTACCGTCAATATAAGAAAGGAATTGTCGAAAAGTTTCTGAAAATTCAAAATTTTCCTGACGTACGAAAAATCCGTAAAATTCAGGTTTCTTTCCTTCATTTCAGGAAAAAGGTTGCATCACAGAAATAATCAACCATTATCAATCCACTGCTGGATGAAGGTCTCCCCAAATTTCTTCCACAACGATCTATCATGCGCCAGTCTCCTACTTGTCATTCCTGCATGTGTTTGAATTTTATCCTCCCATCTCTCATGTGGTCTTGTTCTGGGTCTTTTCCCGTCCCTTGGAGTGAGTCCAGTCTAGAATTTCGGTTGTCCGTCGGTGGTCCGTTCTTCTGGCAGCATGTCCAGCCCATTGCCATTTCTGGGATTTTACCACTCTTGTCATTTTCCTTTTACACAAGTTATATTTCTCCTGGTTACATCAAGTATGCATCTCTCCATGCTTCTTTTTTATAATATTGCTATTGTACAATGGAAATAAGTTATTGCTTATAAAAATGTCAGAATTGCCAGATTCTCATCACAACAGTCGTGCAATGAGATTTTCCTGTGTTCTAATGCTATCACGGTTTGCAGGTGTGTATGGATGACTTTTCAGCACTCGATGGTTTCTTCTTTTTGTTTAAGTGGCTTGAGTGCTTGACCTACTTTCGCGCTCCTGACACGTGTTAAGAAAACCATTTGTTCATAGCTGGGCAAAATGTTTATTTTAAGTGGCAGATTAATGTTTTAACGGACTTAATTCCTCAACTTATATAAATCAAGATTTTATCTTTTCATGTACTACCATTTATTTAATCTTTTAAGCTGCCAATGCTTTTTATGTATGTTTTTGCTCATTAGCATAATAAATAATGATTTCAGTTGTCTGCAGTCTTTGTATGTCTCTTTTAGTTAAGGTCCACGTCTCTGCTCCGTACGTATGCACCGGAAGGATGCATTAATTAAGCACTTTTCTTGTAAGACATGGCATATTGCTCTTAAAAATTGTACCGTTTCTTTGTATCAGAAATATTCTACGTTAGCTCACAAAAGGAGTAGCTGAAAGTGGCTTGTGAATTTCATAAAATTGTTTATGGTGTACATAACCGGTTGGTTTCAAAGATTCAAGAATCAGCATGGATTATCATTGAGAAAACTACGGTGAAACAGTCGAAACTCTAAAAGTTCACTGGATGAGGCAAGAAAAAAATGTTAGAAATCATATTTGGCGATGAATTAAAAGATGCATATAACATTAATGAGTTTGTTTTGTATGATTTTACCCGATAAATCGATTTCAAACAAAAATGAGAAAGCTTTTTAAAAGATTAAAGATAGCAGTCCAGTTTTTAAATGCCGATGATACTGATAAACGAAGTATTGATATTATAGGAAAATGTGAAAAAGCAGTGTTTTAAAAATTTTCGATATGAACTTTACTTAATTATTGTGTTTCCTATTCCTACGTTCTCATAATTAAGATATCCGATACATAAGAATGTATACAAACTTTGAAAATTAAAATCCAGTTTTTGGTGTAAATATGACATGGATGGTAAGTCAGATAATACCCGAAAACTTGAAACATTCGTCGTCCTTTGGTGCGGGAATCAAACCCGCGTCTCCCGGTAGCGCCCGAGGAGCTAACGACTACACTACCCAGAACGAATAAGTCTCAAGTTTCCGATTAATTTGAATATAACCATCACAGGATTCGTTAGTCGAAGCAACCGGGATTCATGTTTAGCAAATCTGGAGGATAAGAAGTTTTTACGATATTATCTGACTTACCATCCATGTCATTTACTCCAAAAAACGGATTCATCGGAAATTTTGAAAATTTGTATTGTATGTTGTAATCCCGTATTCCATTCATGATAAAAATGTACGCAAATTTTGAAGATGAGAATCCGTTTTTTGGTGTAAGTATGACAAGGATGGTAAGCCAGATAATATCCGAAAACTTGAAAATTTTGTCGTCCTGGGGCGGGAACGTATTCCATCGGACAATCACGCGATAGGATTCTTAACCTGCAGATTCGCTAAACACGAATGCCGGTTGCTTCAGCTAGCGAATCCTGTGATGGTTATATTCAAATTAATCGGAGACTTGGTGTTTCTGGGTGGTGTAGTGGTTAGCTATCCGGGAGACGCGGATTCGATTCCCGCTCCAGGACGACGAAATTTTAAGGTTTCCGGATATTATCTGACTTACCATCCTTGTCATATTTACACCAAAAAACGGATTCTCATCTTCAAATTTTGTATTGTATGGTGTAATTCCATTTTCCATTCATATGAATGTATGTTTGTTTTCTTTCTTTTTTTTTTTTTTTCTTTCTTCTATTGTCATTCAATGAATTTTACCCGTTTCTTCATATGAACTTTTTTAAACCGCCATCCTCGCATTTCGCCAGTTTAGCACGATGAACAAAATAGAGCGGTTTAACGTGGTTCGACTGTAATACGTGTTGAAGAATGTTACTCTGAAACAATGCCCATGTTCTATGATTTTGCGAGTGTTAATATTTAGTGATCGTTTTGATAAAGTCTGTCTTCATTTCTATCTGCCATTGACTGCAAAACACATTTTTTATGTTAACTACTGGGTTTATGCTGTAGCGGCTCTCTCTGCAGATACAGTTAACTCCTGTGCGTCAAGCGCAGAACAGTCCGAAAAGGGGTGGGAACTGGCTCTGGTGATCAAACTTCTTCATTGAAATAAATGCAAGTAATCTCGTACCGAAATTTCAGGTTAATTGTTATTAGCCTGGATTTGTTTTTTACAGCTACGAATTGTGAAAACATCGGCGGGAAGGACTTGTTGCCACCACCAATTAATTTGGGCAGTTCCGTAACATAACCTACTTTCTTATTTGATTTTGCTGCAGCTGGCACACTGCACCATCCCATCTACATTGCTGTGTGCACATGTGTTGTTAGATTAGAGCCTTCTGTTTATGCTGACATACGGAATCCTTCTACATGATTGAATCGCCTCGCTCTAGAAATTTATTAGCAGATATACAGTTGATTGTACCGCGATTATCTGCATGCCTACCCATTTCTGGGTGCATTAAAAAATAATTATAAAGAATCGGAAATAGAAAAATTAAGGACATAAAAAGAAAGATTCCCTAGAAGATTTTTGGTTATGAATTTCTGGATTATTGAAGAGAGCCACGGAAATAAAAAGTGGACTGTAAACATTATGAGGGACCATTAGATGTTAGAGGCTTTCAAGTGTGTGACTGTGTAACTAGTTCTCGGAAATTGTGATCCTATTTTGTTTTGTTTTTAAAACAAATCCAGGATTACACCGGTTCTAAGTCCTTAAAAAATACTTATTTTTCATAACTGGCTACATGAAATCTGGAAGTTACGATGTCTAAAACTTCTGTTCTGGTTGGCTATGTGGATGACGTCACGTGTCAGCTGAAAGTTTGTGTATGGGAGAGAGCACGGGCACTACCGTAGTAGTAATACAGCACCAGGAAAGTTAAAGAATCAGACCAGATTATATGTAGAGGATTTTAGGAAGGAAGTGTCTGACCCCAGGTCTTAAACAACCTTTAGAAATAGGAAGCTGGGTTGTTGCTTTTTTTGGGGGTGAGGGAGGGGGAGTTTAACGACCACCATCAGCAACTCAATGGGCTATAAGCAGTCTCTCGTCCCAAATTTAGGGCCACTGGTTCCAGGGAAGGGAGAGCGCCAGTGCCGTAAGACAAACACAACAACCTTGCCTCACGGGATTCGAACCCGGACCCCTTTCGGACGAATGATCAAGCCATCGCTTAGACCACTGCGCCACCCGGGCGGCAGGAAGCTAGGTGATTTGGGCTAGAGTTCCTGATAGGAAAGTGACACGAAAGTGAGGTATGAAGGGGGGAGAAAGACTCCCTTACTTTTAACTGGGGGTCCAGTGCCCGGAATCCGACAGCTTAACGTGCCCATCCGACGCACGGTGAATATTTAGTGGTTCGAGCGTTCGCACCTGCCCGCCATCGAACCCGAGTTCCCCCGTGGCAGTCAAACGTTGACCACTAGACCATCCGCGGTCCAATGTTAACCAATCCTTCACCCCCCACCCGATATAGGCTTACAACCTGAGCTTTTTTTTCCCCCATCTGGTTGCTTACTGAACATTCCACAGTGGAAAGTTGTCTGAGAACACCTCAGAGAAAACTTGTTCTGTCTACAGTGGATAATAACCGGAAGAATAGTAACAGATGGATTTACATGTGTAAATACGGAATTTTGAAAGTGGTGTATGTTTTCAGGCCTGTTCAAGAAATGTAATAGCGTTGAACCGGGCAAAAACATCTTCGCTTTGAAATGGAGACCTGATCTCAGGAAGCGGCACTGAAGCCTCAAGGAGGGGGGTGGGGCGGACCTGAGTACGCCTTTGATTATACAACGGAAAGTAAAATATTTGCTGCTAATTACGAAATTTGAAGTAAAAAAGAAATTAAAAAAATGGGCTCCTGGAATTGGAAATTAAGGAATTGCATCACAGCTACAAATGCATATGCCGTAGTGCTTAGCAGCAAATTCTGTTGGAAAGCAAGGTGAAATCAAAATAGGAAAAAAAGCAGATGTCGTTGTTACACCAGTGACACCTGATGTCATTGTAAAGCAAAATTCTACTGCTTTGGTATTTTGAAAAATTGGCAACTACAGTTATAGATATTTTGATTTTATGCGTATGTGAATTAATGGTGGATTTTATTGGAGAGAACTATTAAAGAGAACGTTTTTCCGCTGATCAAATTTCTGTTTCTATTTTTAAGCTGAAAATATGAGTCCTTCTATTCTAAACGTTTCGTAAACCTGATTTTCTTTTCAGATATCAGTATATAGAATAATTTGCGTGTGTGATGTTGAAGGTGTATGTTCCGAAGATAAAGAATCTTGTCTTTATCTTAAAATAAAGATCCTTGTTTATGGCTTTAATTTATTTTTCGTTTAGTCTAGTTGCCTTTTAAAGCAAAACTTAGAAAATTTGTTGCACTGAAGTTCTGGAAAAAAATTTCAGTGCCAGAGCTTTTGGAAACGATAAAATCATTATTCTTATGTTCCTTTTACTCGTATTTACTATTGAAAGTTAAGTAATGAAATTTTATATGGTGCATCTTTATAGATACGATTTTTTCATACCTGAAAAGTTTTTTAAAGGGGGACGAATATAATCGCCAGGTACTAGAACAAAATCCATTACCTCACCTCGTATATTTTATTATTGACGATTATATTGCAGAAATTCTGTAACATAAAATATTTCGCCTCGGGCTCAGTGGATACGGGCTGTTTCGTTTTGTAAACTGGGTGGTCGTGGACCAAACAGAAGCTGAGTGGCGGCAAGCAATCGTTATTTTTAGCCTGCAGCTTCTACGTGATGCACAAAATAAGGTAGAACGATATCGGACTAAAATAAAAAACCTTGTTTATGACTTTTATTCTTGTTTAAAAATAAAAGCCATAAATTAATCTGTTGAGTGGCCACTTCATTTCTGGGGTCCATCGGCTATCTCCTGATTGTGCTTTTTAATAGGAAAGACGAGTTATGTTTAGACAGTATCTCAAACTTCACTACAAAAAGGAAGTGATAGGGAAACCGGCCATCCTTGCTACTTGACGTATGGCTGATTCTGTGAAACATAGTGCTATCTCCGAAAATCCCAAAATATTTTCAAGGACCTGTACATAAGACAAACAAGACTACGGAAACGCCTCGCTGACATCACGCGTAACGGAAAACGCATCAGCTCGCATCTCCTACCCGA
This sequence comes from Macrothele yani, assembly GCA_039090855.1. Taxonomy (NCBI): domain Eukaryota; kingdom Metazoa; phylum Arthropoda; class Arachnida; order Araneae; family Macrothelidae; genus Macrothele; species Macrothele yani. The sequence goes on from CM077014.1 coordinate 141,952,928, forward strand.
TCACAAACCTTCGCCGTAGTGAATGCTTTCCGCTGCTGATTCTCACATGCGCCGTCAGATGTCAGGACCAGCTGCTTTCAAGCGAATGAATTTTGAAGACTGCAGAGTTTGTCATAATCAATGGAGTTTGAGATCACATCAGTGCTTGATGTGGCGTTAAGAGATGCGTGGAATTTGCTGCGGAATTTCATTTTGCGCAACTGTGATGTAAAAAGAAAACTTGTCACATGAAAAAAAAATGTATATAAAATTCAAAGATTTGAATTTTATACAAAATAAAAAAAATATTTGTTTAGTAGCATGGTACCCGAGATTTACATGTATATTTACTGAGCGCAACTGTGATGTATTCTGCATAAATTCGATTTGCTGAAAACATGACCAGGTATCTCAAAATGTTTATATGCTCGCATTTTTGACTTGAAAGACATTAAACGAATGTAATAAAATGTACGGCATTTGTGCTACGCTTGATTTGGCAACTCCTAAACTGCCGAGGTTGCAGAGTTTAAATTCTGCAAAGCAAGTCAAATCGAGTGGTCAAACTGGGAAGCCATTGAAAACTGTTATAAATCTATTAGACAAAAAGCCCCCGTCAAACTCCTGAAAAATACACGCGGAATCTGGGCAATAGCGATAGGCATGTGCATTGCCCCTTCTCATTTTTTTAGCACGTCTTTTGTAAAAAAGATCGTGCCTATGTTACCGGTTCGTCCGTCTATCCGTAGATACCAAATGCTGACTATATTGAAATCAAAATACATTTTATTCCATATATTTGCTTCTAAATATCCGATGGATTTTATCTTTTCAATATTCTTTTGCCTTTCGATGCCATTTATATCGAAGATAATTTTAGTCTCTTTTTCAAGGAGAGCATATAGATATTCTGCTAAGTCGCATAAAGCTAAATGGCGTTTTCGTCGATATCTCTGCTTCTAAAAGTCCGATTTGAAAAATTCTTCCTGCGTCGGATACAACTTCGGATTGGAAATGTTTTGCATATTTCTAATTTTTGATAAAGGATAGTTTGTTTGGGCCTCCAGGGGGCGTAAGTGTTTTGTTTTTCTGCAAGATGTTGCATTTGCAGCAAAATCTGAGCTTCCGAAAACTCGGTTGAAAAAATTATTTTGTGACCAGATGTCGCTCGCCTCGGAAAACCTTTTCAGAATACTTTCTTCATAAAATAATGCTTAGTGTTTCCACCAGGGGAATATGCCGTACCACTACAATAAAGACTGGGAGCATTATCCTCTTTAAATATTGCATAGCTTTCCCACTAGGGAGCGTGAAGGTTAAAAATTCCTTGCTATCTCTGCATCCAGGAGATGTATTTGAAAAGGTTTTTTTTTTCGTTAGCATAGCTTTTACCATGAATATTTTTTGCCCCTTTTAAACTTTTCCAGTGTGCAAAATTTTTTTGCAAGAAGGCATAGAGTTAATTTCCTTTTATATTCCTATTTTTCGTCATTCAATTTGAAAATCTTTTTTCGGGTACCTTTCTTCTACTATGAAAAACTTTTTGTGCAGAATTTGTTAATTTATAATACTTTTTTTTAGCCACTGTTAGTGTACAGTAGTTGTTTCTATTTCGACAAGTAGCTATTTCTGGTTGTTTTATCAATTGTAGAAATCCAGTTGAGTTTTGTTTTCTAACCGGTTCCATTGGCTATGAGTGACTTTGATAAATTTTCTTTGTGTTGAAAAAAATTCAAGTCGTGCTCATTACAACCAAAAGTTCGATGTCATCTTTCTTGTGTGCTTTTTTTGTTTGTTTGTTTTCTTTTTAGAATGCAATCAATATGTTTTTTGAAATATTCGCTGTCTGAAGATTAAAAAAATACTTAGTTTCTTGTTAATGATAATGGTGGTGTTGTATTATCATTGGTACAAAAAAGATATTTTTATGTTGTAATTACTTGAAATATGAACAAAAATTACCAATTGCACTCGTTCAGGTTCATTTTTTTTTCTTTGTTTACAGTGTAATTTTACAGTTGAAAGTTTGAGCCATTTTCTGATTGTTACAATATTTTACTGTGAACAAGTAGTACAGGATTTTAAACTTTGTTTCATTTTTATCTTTCTTCAGATGGTACAGACAAACGGATTACTGTGGAAAAGCCTGTTGTTGAACTGGATGGAGATGAAATGACAAGAGTAATATGGGAAAAAATAAAAGAGAAGGTACTTGATTTCAGTTAAATTTGTGAAACATTAAAGATGACATTGTGACATGCCACCCAAAAAAGAAAAAATCAGTTATCATGCGAAATATGGAGACTATTAGACTCCAGTGTTATAGATTGTGCAATTAATCATTAGTAGCTTGCTGCTAAAGATCCAGACTTACAGATTTTGCTAGTAGACATTAGCCACCAAGACCAAAATTGTTAGAGGCCAAAAAAAAAAAAAAAATCAAAATTGTATATTTCATACTATATTATTTTTATAAAATTGCTTAGTTATAATATCAGTATGTTTTATTTTTCATATTTCAGTTATAGTATGCTTAAAAGTTGAAACTGAAGCAATATAAAACAATGTAGGAGAGTGGGAACATCATGCGGGGGGGGGGGGTGCGATTACAGGAGAAACCTTTGCACCGTCCGACTTCCGATTTTGGGAAATGTTCTCGCTATTTTCAAGCTGAAATACAAATATTTATGCAGGTAAATATTATAAAACAGTAATACTGGGCAGAAGCAACTTCGCGAGAAAAAAGTAATTACGATTGCGGAAAAAATCTGAACTCAGTCGACCTTCCATTTTCTAAATTTTCGTGGTTGGAATTACGTCCTCCGACGAACATCCACTCCGCCTCCCCAAATTATGTTCACTGGTGCATTGATCTCGCGAATGACCAAAATAATAACGAAAAAGGCGGAATTCCTCAATTTCGCGGAAGAATATGATGCCTGAAGATTACGGGGGAAATTTTTGCGGCGCCTAACCTACGTTTTCGCAAACGTTTTCCTACGGTTTCAAGCTGAAATACTTTTACATAATAAAATCATATTTAACAATAAAACTGGACACAGGGCAACATCGAGAGAGAAAAATTATGATTACGGTAACTTTTTCACTCCGTTCAACTATCGTTTTCGAAAGTTTTGAGACACGACATACCATCCCCAGACGGACCCCACACCCCCTGCAAATTGTCTTCAGTTTTACATTGATCCTGAGAACAATCTAAAAGATGAGCTAAAAAACGCGGAATTCCGCTTAAGAATCTCATGTATACCATAAAACAATTACAAAATTAAAAGGAAAAAAGTAAACAAAATGAAAATTCGTAGAATCTGTAGTTTCCACAGCGAGGTCCGAAGTTCCGTAGTCAGCCAACGAAATCCGTAAAAACTACTGACATTCCGTAGCAGTTCACAAGTATGGAAATACTTATTACAGTACAACCTCGGAGATCCGGACTTTGCCGCTTCTGGATTTTAGAATTTTTCTATGGACTATGCAGGCTTTCGGAGAACATTCATTAAAAATAATAAAAAGAAAATGCCTAACTTCTAAAGTTTTCATCGGATTTTGACGAAATTTCACAGGGGAATTTATTTTGACGTGTCTTGGTTACTGTAAAATTTGCAATCTGTTATTTAAAAAATTGGAGAAATGTTTTTTCATAAAAATTTCTCCCAGTTGAGCTGTCCACCACTGGCAGGAAGCTGTCATCCCCACCGCAACCTTGCGAACCTCGTTCCCCCATGAAGACGCATCAGTGTTGGCCCATTCTTTGTGATCAAAAACCGACGCCCTTGCCTTTTTAATAGACTTTTTTTTTTTCTGCTGTTCTAGCAGAATGAAAAAGGTGATGGCTGACTTCCGTACAACTAAAATTTTGTGCCATTTCGTACGAGTTAAATAAAATAATTGTTTTTCCCGTACAGGTCGCCAGAATTGGCGATTTAATCAAACACTTTTAGTCGCCGCGCCGATGAAGTTTATCGCCAGTGGCGACCGTGAGTCTTGATCTTTACTTGCTGCTTGAACTTGAATGAAAAGATTTCTTAAATGTTTTTCTCATATTCCAAGAATATGTTGCAAATACCCTTTGTAAGCTTTTAAAATTCTGTGCTCTGTTAAACATTGTGAAATAATAAGCAGTTGGTCTTACACTTGGTAAGAGTACTCTTGTTTCATTCTGCATACATCTTTCATATTATTACTACCACCATGATAATGGTAGAGACTAAAATCTATATTAAGAATTACCCAATTGCAGTACCTTTCATTTTATAGGTGCTCAGTATATTTAAATGGCTCTTACAGAGCAAAGTTTGTTACCTCAACAATTAGTTTTATAAAACTTCCTGATTCTAGTCTTTTTTTTTTAATGAAGAAATGAATTTTGAAAATATTTCACTTTTATGCTGATTCAGTTTTCTATAAGTCTTTTCAAAATATGCAAGGAATTGTTAAAGGGATAGCCAAAGTTTTATGAAGAATATTTAAATTCCCATTTCAGTTCTGGCTTGTGTTTGTGAGCTTTTGCTGGAAGCATTCTTTTTTTCACTTAATCCCGTTTTTCTTTAATAACCTTATCAAATTTCATGTCATAGGTATTAATTAATTTTCAGAAATAAAGTGCAGGCATTTCGGCACACCTTTTTGATACAAATGCCAACACATTAACTGTAGTCCATTTTCTAGCTTCCTGGAAAACTTGAAAGTTGTTCCTGTTCCAGGACATAGCAAATTTCAAGTTTTCTGAGGAGTTGGTTGCATGGTAACAGTTTAGTATGGTATTTTTTATTCCAAAAAATGCATTTACAAAGGTTACTTTGAAATCAAATACATAACAACCAGTTACATATGTACATATACTAGTTACATATGTACATATACTAAGCTGTTCTGATATTCAGAGGTTAGTTCTGCAAAGAAAGCTCATCTGCCAGATTAAAGTTTAAAACTGGTGGAACTATGTTTTACATACTGTTGATGTAGGAAAGTGTTTTGCATTCTTGGAAGTCTTTTCCTTGTCTGCCAACAGATGGAGGTTGATGCTTGTGGTTTGTGCGTTTGCATTTCATGACAGAGTTCAGGTAACATACTGCAAGAGTGATCACCAGTGTGTCATTCAGCACATAATGACAAAATTAATGAACACTCCATAATTTTTATTAAGTGCAGTACAGTTTGCCTTTCTTTTGTTAGCCCTAAATTTATTATATCTATATGAAATTTATTATATCTATATGAATTATTTCGTGGAACTTGTGGTCAGGTGATACAGTAGCATAATGTTCTCAGCTAATTTCTATAATAAACAACAAAAAAAAGTGAAGAATGTAATAAATTATATATTGAGTTTATGCACTAAATAGATATATGTGAATAATGAAAGGGATTCTGCATTGTAACTCTAATTAGGATTCTTCACTATGTGCATGTGCAGCAATGGTCACCAGTGTGTCGTTCAGCACAAAATGAAACAAATTAATACACTCCTTAGCTTTTTACTGAATGAAAAAACAATTTGATTTTGGTTTATTAACCCTAATTTTATTATGCCTATATGATTGTTTTGATAATCTGTACTGAGGTACTATACAGTAACACAATTTTCTCAGTTATACATAGTGCATTTGATCTTTTATGTATTTTATGGTAGGGGAACATAGGCCTCTAGCACCATAAAAGACATAAAAAGATGAGAAGATTGATATCATATTACCTCCTCCCTTTCAGCAGATGTGGGCTGTCTGCAAAGTATGCTTGTGTAATGGGAGGAGGAAAGAGGTAGTCACTAAGTCAGACAAAATATAATAGTGTCTGCCTTGGTGATGTAATGGATAGCATTCTTGAATGGGAAATCGGTTGATGTAGGTTAGATTCCTACTCCAGGTCGAGGGGATTTTCAAGTTTTTGAATGTAACTGATGTGCGTGAGAAATTGGCAAGCACAGGCAATTCAGAGATGTCCAATTGCTGGGTAAATTATACTGTAATAGGAGGCGTGGAGTCTGAAAAGCAGCCATAACCGTGCATGTACTATATGAACTATGTCTAACTTACAACATAAGTTTGAAATGTGTGTGCCACATCCCACTGGTGGATTGTTCAAATATTATATGTATGTATGTATATATAAAGTGACGGATACCCATTGTAGACTAATATATACAACACTTTTTTTTTGTTTCCCTCTGAAAAATGTAGAAGTTATTGCTTTTAGCACAGTTGGACCGTGCACATTTTTGGTTGCTGCACACAAAACTTGTGGGTTGTTACGCAGCAGACATGTTAATCAAATTGGAAAATTCCACTTACTTGAGGAGACAGTTTGACTTTGATTTAGTTATTGCTGTAATTTTGGGCAACTCAGATGACCTGAGATAGCTACCAATAGCTATTACTTGCTGCAGCATTCTGGAAAAACAAAAAACATCTTGTTTTGTTACTCCTCATGCGTGAATTTACAAATAAACAGAATCGACAATGTTTGGAATGCTTCAACAAGTGTGGTTTTGCCATCTGCTAAAAACAAATAAAGCTTATCCAAAATGCACTTTTTAATTTTTGCATTGATAAAATGTTCATGATGCAATGTATTAATAGAGAGAAATAAACTGGGTAAGTCTTGATTTATACACTGCTGGAAAGTGAAAAAAGAGAACATTAAAAGTTGCAGCTGCATCTATGAGATTTATGTCTTAGTCAACAACTTGTTAAGAAAGGAAAGTGATCCATGTGTGAAGTGATTCAATGTTTATTTTACTTCTTAATGTGTGTTACAGTGTACAAGGCACATTTTAATAAGGTGTTGCACCTCCTCCAGCAGCAATACAAGCTTCCAATCTGTCATGCAATTGGTCGTGCAAATGCTGGATATCACGCTGGGGGATAGCATTCCATATGTTTTCAACTTGGACATGTAATTCTGAGATGGCCGTTGCCTGCCAGGGTCCAGTGAAGAGTCTTTGTCTGATCCAGTCCCAGACAGGCTCGATTAGACAAGTCCGGAGAGCATGCTGGCCAAAGGAGTTGATGCACGCCTGAGGAGCATGTTGAATTGCCCTGAGTGGAGTGTGGGTGGGTGTTATCTTGCTGGAATATCGCATTGAGGATCACACTACTGCTATTCAGTGTACCCCGTACAAACACCTGGCTTGTGCGAGAGTGATAGCTAATCGCTCCCCACACCATGATGCCTGGCATGATGGGGCCTGTGTGTCGTTGGCGGATGCGCGATGGCAGAAGCCACTCGACAAGGTGAGCAGCTTCTGCCATCTTGTCGCCTTCAGACGTGAACACGGGTGTCAGACGCTCCTAAGCAGAATCAGCTTTTATTACTGAAGTTCCCTCCCATGAACTCGTTCATGACACCATCACAAACGTGCTCAATGGTGACCAGAAGTCGGTGGCAACCATTCCGGCGGCACACGTGCCCATAGTCCTGCTTCCAACAAATGATTCCATATTGTTCTGGTAGACACCCTGGGTATGACGGGATCAAATTTGTGACGCAGTGGCCATCCGCTCTGCCATCCTTATACAACGATCTTCTCATGCATCCACAACTCTGTCTTGCCTGGCCGGAACCGCATCTGTGAATGTGCAAATGCTGTCTGACCACTGACTTCACCATCTTACCTAACCCAATACCTCTTGTTCCACTCGATGCACCATTTGACAGAAGAGCCCATTGTATGGTGTTGCTCGAACTCCAATAACTGAACATGTTGCACAACTGTGACTTCCAGGCATGGTAGCTTCAACGAACACTGAACAACAGACACCAGACAAATGATTTCGTTCTGCACGCCCTAGTTTTTAAATATGCACTGTGTAAATTTGTATGTTGTTGTCCACAGTGACTTCATTATTTCATCGAATGGCATTCCAAATTGGATCACAGTTTCTGCTGCCCTTAACAATTTATTATATGGTTGGTACAAATGAAATGTTCATTGCAAACAAGCAGTGGAGGTAGGCCCCAACCCCAGTGGAATAGAACCCCCCCCCCCCCCCCCCAGGTGTTATGTCACAGAGTTACTATAAATAGCTAGCTCATGTGTGAAGAACAAGGTTTAGGTGTGGTTTGTTTGGACGTAACGTGGCTTGCAAAGGAAATGTGCTGATTCCGGGATTTTTAGTCATCTTCCTGTATGAATTTAAATTTGGCCATTCTGCAGGAATTGTTGCTTGAAACTTGAACAAAGCGTTTGGGGAGAATACAGCCAACGAACGAACCATTCAACGATGGTTTGCGAAGTTTTGAAGCACATATGGACCTGCAAAATGAAGCACGTGGTCACTGACCTGTTGCTGTTTCTGACGATGTTTTGTTACGTGTGGTTGAAGCGGATCCCAAAAAACGTTTGGCGAGATAGTGGCAGAGATAGGTATCCACCACACGACAGTTGTTCGGCTTCTGGCTGCACTGGGTAAGGTCAAAAAGCTGGACATGTGGCTGCCACATGAGTTGACAACTGCCAAAAAGACTAGGAGTTTGCAAGTCTGCACGTCGCTGCTTGCCAGGAATAAATAGGGACCTCAAGTGCATCGAATCATCACCTGCGACCAGAAGTGGGTCCTTTATGATAATCGGAAACGATCTGCACAATGGTTAAGCAAGGCACAGCCTGCTGGATGGCATCCTAACCACCCCTACACACCAAGAAGATGCTCCTTGTCCGGTGGTCCACAGCCGGGATAATTCATCTGAGTTTCTTGGCAAGAAACCAAACAATCACTGTAGAACGTTATTATGCTGAATTACGCCAGATGCACTGGAAATTGCTGCAGAAACAACAGACTTTGGTCAACAGACATGGTGTTCTTCTGCACCAGGGCAATGCCCACCCTCATGTCGTACAACGAAAGATGCTGACATTAATTGCCTTGGGCTATGAAGCACTGCATCATCCTGCCTATTCCCTCGACTATCGTTTGTTTGGTTGCCTGGATCCCTTACTGTCTGGGAAACAGTTCACGGCGGACAACGAGGTTCAACGTCCAGTTGACTTCTTCGGGTCCCAGCCACAATACTTTTTTCGTTCTGGGATCATGGCCTTGCCAGACAGATGGCAACTATGTGTCAATGCCGAGGGGGGGGGGATATTTTGCCTAGGTAAGTTGTCCTATTTTTCCGTTCTCACTGTCCAAGTGTGCTTGGTCCTTTGCCAGACACAGACACCAACAATGGCTGTCTCTCCAGTTAAGAATGTTATTGGTTTTACATTGCCATTTTTCTTTGGAGGAAGTGGCAGATATTTTTCCATTCAACTCTCGTGCTGCCACTTTTTTTTTTTTTATGTGCGTTTGTGTGAAATTAAAGGTACATTATTAAAATGCATGTGTTAACTGTAAATTCCTTTCTTTTTATCTATTTATTAGCTCATATTCCCGTACCTGAAGTTAGATTGTCTCTATTATGACCTTGGGTTGCCATACAGGGACCAAACTAACGACCAAGTAACATATGACTCTGCTATGGCAATAAAGAAGCATAATGTAGGAATCAAGTGTGCTACAATCACTCCAGATGAAGCAAGAGTAGAAGGTATGTATGTTATTAATATTATATTTAGGATGTATATACTATTTTCTTTTTGTTTTTGATTTGTACTTTTATGACATATATATCAACAACCATTATCAATCCACTGTGGGATGAAGGTCTCTCCAAGTTTCTTCCACTATGGTCTATCTTGCACCAGTCTCCTCCATGTCACTCCTCATGCTTTCAAATTTCATCCACCCAGCTCCTATATGGTCTTGGCTGAGGAAAAGAAGAAATGAATTTCATATGGTGAATTTGCTACCATAGTAAAGAAAATGTTTTTGATTTCACTACAAACCAAGGATTTTCTTTTGCTGTTGTGGTCAGGGCTTAATCACTTCTGTAACTCAGTAGCAACTTTTCAGGTGAAGTAGGTGAAGTGCTTCTTCACCTATTTTACTTAAAATAAAGTTTTATTCAGTAATTCGTATAATATATTCTTTTTTGTCTCTATTGTGTTACAAAATACTCAATTTTGATTAGATATCAATTCACATAGCGCATTTCAGTACGGAAAACAAGTCCTCATACGCAAAACATTGCAAGTGAAGAGCCGAAATGAAAACCCTTGGAAGTCTGCAGCTTTCGACCGTGACGTCAACCTCCCCTATCTGATGCGCAAGTGAAGTGTTTTCTCTTTCGGTGCCAAAGCTCTGCAGATGAAATCATAACCTTCGAAGGAGATCACGGTGAAACGGGACGGTTTACCCAGTGTATCTTGCAATCCACTAGGGCTTTCTCCTTGCGGTGTTGTGTAATACATGCTTTCCAAAAGGGATGTTTTTTTCATGCTTTGTTATTATTTGTCAAAAAGTTCAGCTGTTACTGTAGTTTCGTGTACAGTTTCACAGTAAGTGATAGTTTTAATTAAAGTATTATCCTGTGACCGACACTGTTTGTAATTTATTACAAACTCCATTTAATCGGTGGAAAGAATTTTACTTCAAGGACGACCGACGGATTCACTGACAATTTTTGCCAAAAAAGAAGTCAAGAAGAGTGGTAAATCTTACAATATTAAATTTAAAAATTGTTGGTTTACTGAATATAAATGGTTTTGTAGTACTTCTGTGTTACAAAAATTATTTTGTTGGCCCTACTTTTTAGTAATAAACATTCGGCGTGTAATAAAGTTGGATTCTCATATTTATTAAATATAACACTCACTTCATAAACATGGCGATTCTAGCGAACACCTGAAATGAGAGTTTAATGCTAAGGAATTTTGAAAAATATCAGAACACCATTGCCGATGCCCTGAAGGAGAATGCTAGGCTTTTGAAAATGCATTTCAACAAAAATGTTCGTTTAAATAGACTTTTCCTGCAGACAGTGATTGATGCAGTATTATATTTGAGCAAACAAGAACTAGCATTCCGTGGCCATGACAAAAGCATGGACTAGATAAATCGTGAAAATTTCAAGGAATTACTTTCATTGTTGATATCAAGAAGTCCTTTAGAAATTCAAAATCAATACGAAAAGATAAAAAATGTCTTCACAGGTGATTCAAAAACTATTCAAAATTAATTAATTGAATGTATTTCTGAATATATAAATAATCATGTTAAAAATGAAATAAATGAGGTTGGTTCAATGCTTTTCTATTCAAGTAGATGACACCACAGACATAAATCGGACTTCTCAGTGCTCTTTAATAATAAGATTTGTTGATTCGGAAGGTGTATTGGCTGAGCGATTTTTGGGTTTCCGCGATGTGAGTGGAGATCGAATGTCAGGAGCTTTATACAAAATGCTAGACAAAATGTTTGAACAATTCGATTATCAACACAAATTAATAGGACAATGTTACGATAGGGCAAGTTTCGTGTACAGTTTAACAGTTAGTGGACACTTGAATGGGCTCCAGAAAAAAATAAAGGATAAAGCTTCTCAAGCTGTTTTTGTTCCTTGCTTATAGCAGATCGTTTGAACCTTGTATTACAGCAGAGTTTTTCTAAAATTTCAAAGTGTCGTATATTTTATGCAAGCCTCACTGGAATTCCTTCGTTTTTTCACCACTCAGTGAAGCGATCTTATACACTCGCATCTCCAACCGCAAGACGCATACCAACCATAGCAGAAACTCCATGGTCCTCCACTTCAAAATTAGTAAGTGTAATTGTTGAAGATTGGGATAAATTGAAGGAAGTATTTGAATTTCTGACAAATAGTGAGCAATCAGACAAAAAATCAATTCAACTTGCCAAGGGTTTTTTAAACGATATGAACACTTTTGAATTTACATTTTTGGCAATAGTATTTAATGAAATTTTTGGCCCCACTAATCTATTCAAAATTTTTCAGAAAAAAATCACTAAACATAAACTACTGTGTAACTCAAATTAAAAAACTTGGGAAATTTTGAGTCATAAAAGGAACGAAGTATTTGAAACACTGTTTGGAAAAGCTAGCAAAATCACAGAAATAAGCAGATCTAAATGGAAATATGCTGCTCTTACACAAACAATTTTTCAAAATTATAAACAATTGTATTTTGAAATTTTAGACCACATTCTTATATGGAAATTATAAGATTTCAAGACTGTGAAAACTTCAATTTGTTTGTCTTGCTGACACAACCAAATTCGAACAATTTAATTCAAGCTTTCCCTCTCACGCTTTTGAAAATCTACAACATTTTTACGAAAAAATATTTACTAAACTCCAGTGCCTTAAAAATGAACTGAGTCTTGTATATGCTAACGAAAAATTAAGGAATATATTTACTCAAGAACTTCTTAACACTATTTTTCAAGACACTTGCTTCTTTGGCAAATATTTCTATTCAGAATGATATTTTATTGATGTTCATGAAGAAACAACCATTCTATGACAACATAATCGACAAAATTGCAGCTTTAAATGAAAGAATTGATCTAATATGCAAAAAATAGGTCAGTCCTCATATAGTGATTTTCATTGAAGACAGTAGATATCTTTTCATATTGCTCTTGTAGCTCTTTACCTATTTTTTCAACCACGTGCCGCCACTGCTGTAACTGTCTTGTGATCCAGATATCGACACTGGGCAGTATAGTGTGTTTGCTCCAAACGGTATTTGCTGCAAGCCACAGGAGTACTGAGTTGTCAAAAAATTTGTGTTTTCAATCTTGAAAACTGAGGCTTCTGATTTTTTTTATTTCAAAAGAAAAATTTTTCTGGACATCTTGCTTTTTACGATCTGGGAAGGTAAATTTTGCTTGCACATTCCCAGCTGGGTATATAACATTTTGGATATTTTTCAAGCCCTGTAATGTTGTTCATTTAACCATAAAAGTGAAGTTTGTTATAAAATTTGTAAAACAAACTGAATATATTTGTCCTTTGCAAAACAGTTCATACATATGCAGACATGGTTTCTGGAAAGTCTGTTGGCATATCTATCTCGGTGAACATTGTGAAGTCAGTTATTGTTGTTTTCAAGATGATTGGAGTCATGTCCGTTGTTTTTAAATGAGATGCTAAAAGAAATAATATAAAATCATGTTGCAACTAAATTTAGTTATGTTTTTAAGTGAGAAGATTTAGTTCCGACTGAGGAAATACATTGGTAGCTCCAGGGTACAGTTCTAAGCAATAATGTACCTTTGAGAGAATAACATGAATATATTTTAAATATAAATAATTGGGCTCCTCATACTGAAACTATATCTTCACTTCAGTGATCAAACTCTTGAGAACATATTTATGAAAATGTAAGGAATGGTATGGTTTTTGGGGGTTTTAGCAACCGCATCAAGCAACTCAATGGGCTATAATCAATTTCCCATCCCTAATTTGGCACCACTGGTTCTGGGTCAGAGAGAAAGCCTGTGCCATAAGACAAATGCACTACTCATGCCTCACCTGGGCCTCAAACGAACCATCAAAAATCAGCGTTTAAACCACTGTGCCACCGGGATGGCATATTGAAAATTAAATTTAAAGACTTGTTGCCGTTTAATGTTAATTTCTTGTATGGAGAGATGAGCTGGATAGGATTGGTTGTAGAGAAAATAGAATTCACTTAAGCTAAGTAAAAAGGATTATCTCATGTGGAAGCTGTCATTCTTCACTGGTATCCAAAAGTTAAGCATAATTGGTAAAACATACAAATTAAAGGGTTAAAACCCATAGAGTAGTGGGCATTGGTATGTAGATTAGTCATGCACCTAAACCAATCCAGTGTGCGATCAAATAACAACCACTGACATTTGATATGCAAATATCTCGCAGTTCCATAAAAATGGTTTACCGTATCCTGAGTGTCTTATTCCATCATTTTGCAATCCCTATAAAAAGAGTTCTTGCCATTGGTTATCAGGAATGTAAAATGGAACAAAGACGTCAGGTTGACCATTTTTTGCAGGGTAAAATAATCGGAAAGTTCAGATCAGGACAATCGCAGACTGTAGTCTCCAGAGCACTAAATGTGCTGCAAAGTGTCATCTTCAGGCTTTGGCGAAGGTTTTAAGACATAGGAGAGGTTATACGCCAACCAGAACAAGGTCTTCCAAGAGTCTCAACTCCTCAGTAGGACCAGTATATCTTGCATTAACTGCACGACGTCATAGGACATAGGACAGTGACTGCCAGGTCTCTGCAGAGTTTGCGGCTGCCTCAAGACCAAGAGTTTCGAGAAAATTTGTTTACAGGAGGTTCAGGACAACTAGTCTCTTTGCCAGACATCCATTAGTTTGAGTCCCGATCACCCCTGTGAACAGGAGGATCTGTTTAAACTGTAGTCGGGAACATTGAAACTGTATTAGTGGAGCAATGCTCTTCAGCGATGAGTCAAGATTCACTTTACAGACTGATTCTCGTCGAACCACTCTCTGGAGAGAATGGGAAACCCATTGCAATCCCAATAACATTGGGGGAAAGGGACCAATTTAGTGGTGGTGAAGTCATGGCATGGGCAGGCATAATGTCGAATGGGTGCACAGAACTCTAAATCTTTGACTGAGGTACTGTTAATGCTCTGTGGTGCAGATACGAGATACTGGAACCTTGTGAGACTTTTCAAAGATGCAGTGGGTCCAGAGCTGGTATTCATGGATGACAAGGCATGCCCCCATGGAACTCAGCTGGTGGACAACTTTCTCCAAAGTGAAGGTATCCAGCACATGGAGTGTCCCGCAAGGTCTCCGGATATGAATCTAATATAGAATGCATGGGATGCCCAAGGGAGGTGAATTGCATCCTGTCGGCCTCCACCAAGGACTATTCCGGGGCTCCGAACTGCTCTTCGTCAGGAGTGGAACTTGTTGTCCACAGAGCTCTTGGACAACCTGATAAGCAGCATGAGAAGTTGATGCAAGGTTTGTATGGCTGCAAGGGGTCACCACATCCCTTATTAATCATGGTGCATCAGCCTTTTCTCAATTTTATGTACTGAACATGAAAATCACTTGTTGATTTTTGTAAATTTTCATAAGTAATGCAATAAACTTTGTTTCATACCTCTGCTGTTGTACTTGCAATATGTTATTACACAAGCATACCAGTTTCATGCCTTTCTGACAGTTGGCTCTTGAAATATTCAGATATATTGATAATGATTAACCTTTGAACATGAATGTAGATCTTTAGTCTTCAGAGTTTGGATGAAAATGATTGGGTTGTTGCCAGATCTTTATCATTGAAATAATTTCATAACTAAAGACTTAGTTTATAAGCTCCCATGCGGCATCATCCTTTTTACGTAACTTAAGCATGAATTTCCATTTTTGATGGCTTTTTTAGAAAAAAAGAACCAAAAAAAAAAAACTTGATCACACTTTGTAAGAAAAACTTTGTCAGTGAAATGAGTGATGTTGGATTAGAAACATTTTGAATCACTTATTTGCAGCAATCAGTTTCAATGCAGCATTAAAGAAAACAGTTTGGTTATTGCAGGTGTTTTTTATGGTTTCAAAAGTAAGGTGGATTTTTTTGGTTAACAATTTTATATTAAATATTCTGTTGCCTTTAGAAAGTTGTTTTATCAAAAAATATTTTTAATGAACCAAACATTCTTCTGGCTGTAAGATATTTGTTTAGAGCACAATCATTTGATAAGCAGTTTTAAATTGAAATTTTATTCATTTGTTATCAGTGCAATGAATTTATTTTATCAAAACAGTTGCATGGTTAGCTTTTTAAAAAGTATATTTTTGAAAATATGAGTAAATTTTGTTTTTGAACACTAAGAAGTTTTTCTTACATTATCTGTTTTTACTTCCAGAATTCAAATTGAAAAGAATGTGGCCTAGTCCAAATGGAACCATTAGGAATATTTTAGGGGGTACAGTATTTAGGGAGCCAATCATATGCAAGTCCATTCCTCGTCTAGTTCCTGGTTGGACAAAACCCATAGTCATAGGCAGGCATGCACATGGAGATCAGGTGAGCACAATCATTTGATAAGCTGTTTTGTTTTTTTTAGTGGGAAAAACAGGAGCTGTGATATTTTAAATTTTTATCTGTAGTCAGCATAGTTCTTAAATGAATTTCAATCTATTATATTATGTAACTTAAACTTTAAATGCTTAGTACTACTTGCATTTAGAAATATATGAACAAAAAAAATTGTGGCCAAGAGTGAAATTTTCACTATTACCTCTTTCACTAAAATAGTGTGCAGAGCATAGCAAGTACTCTCTCATAATTTTGCAAAATTTGCATATTGTTTTTTCATCAGTTAAAAGTATGTTCAGTTCATTTAATGAATTTGGTAATAGTCAAGTAATTTAGTAGTTCATCTTCCTGTTTTAAAACAAAGAGGACAAAACTGACTCCAAAACAGTATAAGTCCCCAAAATGTCTTACATATGTATGGAAAGTTAGGCTACAAAAGAAATTGCAAAGCTTCTGTAACAGACTCCCAGAAAATAGCAATAACACATACATACAGTAGATGAGCAGTGCTCTTGGATATATGCCTTGTTTCACATTGTGCAAAGCATCCCAAACTATGATATAGTGCTTTCACAAAAGTATTGAACATGTAAAGAAATTATTTATTGCAACCCATTGTGGGAGTTTTAGTCTATATAAGTATTCCTTGCAAAAATCTAAATATTTATTTTTGATAGATTTAAAAACTTGTGTGTATCCCCTCTGTTTTTGCCATGTGTTTTGTGGGAAGCACTGCATGTTTTAGATCATGGGCTGTAATGAAAGCTGTGTTGATTTGACCATGAATTGCTTGTAATAATTCATTTTGACTGGAAACTAATTCCTGGCAGCAGAAGCAATTTAAGACTTATTTCAATGAAAATCTCTTAAAAACTTGAATAAGAAAATTACTGGCTTATTAGAATATGAATCTTTTGGAATATATTATAGAAAGTGGTTTCTAGTGACATGCATAATGCAAATGTCTTGGAATCAGTCTCCTTCAACAGGAAATGAAATTTTTAACATCAAAAAGTTATAATAAATTTGAATCATTTGAAAATCATTTTAACTGAAAAATTTGCTATCTTACAATGAGTGTTTGTTCCAAAAGTTCAGCCCAACCATGAAGAAATAGTCATTAAAAGGAGGAAGTGGTGGGGGGGGGCTTGGTTTCCTGCTTAGTTCCCTTGATGAAGGTTCACACAATTTTTTCCACTGGTGCTCCAAAGTTGTCGTGCCCTCCAAAAAAAAAAAAGGTTTTGTCAAGGCTGTCAAAATAGGCTTCCACAGCATCACTAACTTCTTCATCCATCCCCAAATACACACGAGACAAGTTCTTTTCGAGATTCAGGAACAGATGGTAGTTCAAGGTCAGCTGGGAAGGGGCAGTGTGGTAGGAGTTCAAATTCACATTCATGGACGGCAGCCATGATTTCTGGAGATAAATCCATCGCTCTTTCAACGTGAAAAGAGCGATGGATTTATTTATTCAACTGACGCCACATATTTACAGGATTTTCACATGATTTCTGGTTTGGAGCCTTATCCGGATGAAGCAACACCCCTTTGGTCAGCTTTTCTTTGTATTTATCCTTCAAATGCTATCAAAGTTTCCTTAGTAGGTTAACATAGCATGCTCTGGTGGTGGTTTGGTCTTTTGCAAGGTAATCCACCATTACCACTCTCTCTGCATACCACAAAACTGCTGCCATCACCTTTCCAGCAGAAGAGGTAGACTTCTTTGGAATGGAGGAGCCACCACACTTCCGTTGTGTAGACTGTTGATACAACTCTAGATTGTGTTGCTGTGCCCACTTTTCATCCACTGAATCAGATCATTGCAGAAATTATTCTGGATTGGCTGCAAAATGGCACAGGATTGTCTTGTAACATGTTCTGTCTGATCAGCTTGTGCTCAAGTTTCAGGAGTTTTGGGGCTCAGTGGGCATTGCAACCTTTGTCATTGCTAGATGTTCTGTCAGTGTGTGATCAGCTGTTATTTTTTACAAGTGCAGTATCTCATTAATCTGTCTGACCATTAAACATTTATTTTACAGTACTGTTCCATGCACCTTGTCTACATTTTCTTGAACGATTGCCTCAAGAGGGGTCTGCCTGCTTGAGTAAACGTCATCTTCCACACTCATTCTCCCATGCTTGAATTCCACTGCCCACTTATTTACAGTACTGTAGGGATGGGCACCTGCCCTGGTGTTACCACCATATCTTCATGGATGTTTTTGGCTCAAATCCTTTTTTTTTTTTAATGCAGATACTTTATCATAGCTCTGAGTTTTTGCTTTATTTCTTTTTTTTTTTCACCTAGTCACCTTCTAGGACTAGGTAAAAAAAAAAAAAATGTAACTAAGTATAAAGCTGAAGACTGGTCTTCTAGGCATGTAAGGACTTATAGATTCTATATATATATTTTGTATCTTTGGATGTAGTAATGCAACTATTTCATGATGAGTCAAGAACTTGTAGACACCCTTGTATATGTTGCAGTGTGCTACGTAGCACTAGAGGTAATAGAATTGTTTTGTATATTCTGAATAGTGTCAGCTTCCCTCCCTTCTCAACCCCAGTGGTTGACTAATACCACCACATGTTTTATACTGTACAAGTATCTTGGTAGGATCAGCCATCTATCTGAGAGTATGTGCAAGTTGGGAAAACTAATATCAAAAATGTGATGTTATTTAAAGTTTTTTTCAGAGATAGCAATAATCATACTACAATGCCAAGATTTACAAAATAGAATTCGCTGTTAAAGCATTTGCTGTCATAACATTAATGGAATCCAAGCTGTTTTACTATGATAATTAAATATTAAACTTGCCTGAGAAGTGTTAACATTATTCAACAAAAGGATTTTGTTTTTAGGTTGTCAAAGTGGTCCCCATCAGATGCTATTGCTATGTATTGTCATCATAAGCAATACAATAGTAATAGATAAACTCAAGAATCTTGTGTGAAGGTCCTCAAAATGCCCACCCCCTTGTTTAGGCAGCTGTATGAACATTGGCAATCTGGCTTGTAGAATCAGCAGTCTGAAAATTGCAAATGTGTTGCAAGCATAATGTCAAAGTAGGAAGTAGGCTGAAGTGCTGTGATAATAATGAAACCACATGGCCTTTAGCCTTAGAGAAAATATGAAATGCATGCTGGTGGATATGAGGGAAATGATTGCAGTTAAACTATGGGATATTCTTCCTTTGGAGAAGATATACAATTTGTTTACCTTTTTCCTAAACAAAGAAAAAAAAATTCAAATATTTAAAATGTAATGCTATTATTGGCATATTTTCAATGTATTCCATGTAACCACTTCCTTCAGAAAATTTTCATCGTCCTGGAGCAGGAATCGAATCTGCACCTCCCGATTTCTAGTCAAGCATGCTAGTCATTACTCTACCCAGGACAAGGAAATTCCAAGCAACTGAATGTAGATCTCTGAGAACCTTCAGATTTGCGATAGTCTGCTATTCCTGTGAGGTGGGGAATTCAATTCCCGCTCCAGGATGATGAAAATTCTAAAGTTTTCTAAATGAAGTGGTTACATGGAATACAGTGAAAATATGCCAATAATAGCATTACAATGCCTACCATGTATTAATGAAAAATTATTTATTTGGGGAAATTAGTTTCTCCAATTGTATATGACATTTTAAACATGTTTGTTAAATGTTTCTAAACTTCTCAGAAACTTAGCACAGCCAGTTTTATAGCATTGATCTAGGTGAAAATGCTGCAATGCAAAACAAATCCTTTATTTTGAACAGTTGGTATTTATGCTACTGCATAAACCAGGACTTTCCTGGTAAAAGTCATGCCAATAGCCACACTGTGTACATTAAACAGTAAAGAAAAAACAATGCAAAAGGCACTTAAAGCCTAACTTTCCTAGTATACCACCAAGTGCCAAAAGTGGATGCCAAAACACCCCTGATACAATTTTAATTAAAATATAGAACCTGATTTCCCTAATCTATAGCACTTATGATCCATAAATTCAAAATTATTGGGACTTACATGTTCAGTAAAAAAAAAGTTAAGACAGTACTGTTCACTTCTGTATATCATGATCTTTTTTCTTCTAGAAAACTAAACAATATTCCATGAGTCAATAAAGAGAAAAACATGTGGATTTGTACCAACAAGTGGCATCATCATAGCTAACCCATCTTGAATTGACAGAAGTTGTAATTCAAATCAGTCGGCTTCTTGTCGAAGTATGAGATGGCTTTCCATTATTAGTGTCTATCTTCACTTAAAGAATGCAGATCTGCCTGTGCCAAAAATTACCTTGAAAACCCATGTTGTTTCTATCTGCTTTGACTCTGCAACTTCAGTATACCAATACAGCTGCAAGTATTGATTGTCAATGAATATTTTCCACAAAAAGAAAATGCATAACCAAGCTACATTTAAATCATTGCTCTTAACATCAACAGTGTTTTCTGGTAGAGGAATAATTTGTGATGTGCATGCAGTGGAGAAACCTGTTATCATATTTGCACAAGTAAAGGTGGATATCTTGCTCCATGCTGTTTTATCATGGTTTCACCTTTTTTGTTCCACAGCTGGAATTCCTTGATGCCATTCTTTCCACCCATGTGACCAGTTTCCCAGAAAAAGTTTTATCCTTGCAGGATTACTATCATTTCCATGTTTCAGTCTGCGCAACACATAAATTGCTCCATTTTTAAGTGGTGCATAAAAAAATTAAGAAAAAAAAAATAGTGAAAAGTAAAGGAATGCAAACTTTCTCCTTTCTTGTAGTAGATTTGCTGTCTTATATTATGGATATGTGATGCATTATGCAAATGGCAAACCACGGCATTCTGAGCAAAATGGCTGTCCAGATATGGGGAACCACAGCAACATGTCTTTTAAGAGCAGCCTTTTAATTTAAATTCAATTAATAGACAATGTTTTCATGTTTAAAGTGGTAGTTGGAATTTCGTGCAATGTCACATGTGAAGTTTAATTGACTATATGGATCTTTCTGCAGTTGCATATTTTGGAATAATAATAATTTGCAAAATGTCAGTATTTTTTTTAACCAGTTACCTCTTCAGGAATTCTCCTTGTTCCATATCCTTAAGGATTTGTTGCCTTGCCTGGTGCATAAGTGTTTGATGTAGTTCATGCATAAAATGTTCATATCTTTGTCAACTGTGCTTACATATATAACATTGTTTGATATTTTTTTTTTTTTTTTTTTTTCCCCTCCGTGTTTTAGTACAAAGCCACAGATACAGTTTTCGAAAAGCCAGGAAAAGTAGAACTATTATACACTCCTCATGATGGTAGTCAACCCCAAAAATTAGAAATTTTCAACTTCCAAAATACAGGTGGTGTTGTAGTTGGCATGTATAACACAGATGAAGTAAGTGGTTAAAAAAATTTGTTTGTGTTGTAATCTGCGATTTGTGTTTCGTATCTAAACTGAACTAAATGTGTTGACTTTAATTTTCACGCCACTGGTGTCTTTCTATATTATTTTATTTTAATATTAGCATATACTAATTGAAAATTAACAAATTCTACTATTTCTTTATTGTGCCATAACTTTTATTTAATGTGGATTTTTTCAATAGGGATTACTTTTACTTTTGATCGCACAGCCAGAAGCATTAGTAGTTATTTAACACAATATTTCCTAATGCAAGTCTTAAATTCCATTGTCACTGATAAGTCTTATAGCCACTGCTTTAAAAAACACTGATTTAGTGAATTATTAAAAATTATCTCATGGCTTTTATGTAATGAATATTGATGTTTCTTTGGATAACAGTACCCCACAAATTGTAGGATCTTACCATGGATGGATCAGCATTATCTACTTAATTTGAGTGACCTTGATTAACACATGGTGTACTTTAGAAAAATTCATATGTTTATGAATGAAGTGATTTGTGTCATACACTATCGGGTATTGATCCTGCTGGCATTTCATACGGTTGGGCGGTATTTTCACAAAAGTATTTTTACCTCAAACAGTATCTTCACAAAAATATTTAAAACTCTAATGGTATCTTCACTTTCAGTAAAATTTTATCTTAACAAGAGTATTTTAGTGTAAGAGGAATTTTCAATAATATTGGTGGGTTTAACGAATATGCTCTTTCTCAGTTTTGAAATGTTGTCAGTAAAATGGTCTCTGATGGATGGTGCATCATCACTACCAGCTGCGCTGGCAACTAAGCTGATGCTCACTGAAAAGAACCCCAAAGCAATATGGGAGCATCCCCCTCCCCCCGTCCCCAATGGGTGCCTCATTCCACATGCATTTTCCAGGGCTAACTTAGACTGTGGGGATGGGAACATTGGTGAGAAACATAAGTGTGGGACATCGGTGAATACTCATTCCCTAACATCCATTCATCAGTAGTATCGGTAGAAATTTTTTATGTAACGGTTAAAATCTGCACGTTTCACCACAAAGTCGGAGAACTAGCATCTTTTCCATCTGCACCCGTAATGGGCACATCGATGAGTAAAATTGCTGTTCAATATATCGGCGATTACTCAACAGTTCAATATCAAATACCCAATATTTGTTAAAATGCTTGATGTATAGGTGGAAATCTCGATATTTCTTTGATGGCTCCTGTAACGTCAAAGATAAGAACACCATTTTCGGCAACGAAACATTGAAAAATTGCTAATTCATGGCACAGGAATACACAAAGAAATTTCTTTGCTTTGTGTAGAAAATATTCTTTTGCAGTTTCAAACATCAATTATCACTCGCAAAGCAATGTGTCCCCCTTCATACTCAGATTAATCTTTTCCATGTTTCGTATTGGCCAGGATTCCAGGACACATTTACACTTTGCATATTTACATTTATGAGAAGAGGAGCCTGATGGGAAAGTGCTGACCATACACTTTTATGGGGGATCGCATTGTGACAAGACTTTTTTAAATATATATCATCATCATCATCATTGTCAACCATTATCAATCCACTGCTGGACGAAGGTCTCCCCAAGTTTCCTCCACAACGGTCTGTCTTGTGCCAGTCTCCTCCATGTCACCCCTGCATGCTTTCGAATTTCATCCACCCATCTCCCATGTGGTCTTCTTCTGGGTCTTTTCCTGTCCCTTGGAATCCAATCTAAAATTTCGGCTGTCCATCGATGATCTGTCCTTCTGGCAGTATGTCCAGCCCATTGCCATTTCAGGGATTTAACTCTGATCATGATGTCTTCCACTCTTGTCATTTTTCGGATCCACGAGTTCCTCTTCTTATCTCTCCTGGTTACACCAAGTATGCACCTCTCCATGCTTTTTTGAGTTGTCTGCAGCTTTTGTATGTCTCTTTTAGTTAAGGTCCACGTCTCTGCACCATATGTAAGCACTGGAAGGATGCATTGATCAAACACTTTTCTTTTAAGACATAATGGCATATTGCTCTTGAAAATTATGCTGTTTCTTCCAAAAGCTCTCCAGGCAAGTTTTGTATGCCGATTAATTTCTTCATCAATGTGACCCTCACTTGATATCTGCTGTCCAAGATAAACGTACGTGTCTGTTATCTCCAGCTTTTCTCCATCAATCGATAAATCTTCATTTCTTGTAAAAGCATTGAACATCACTTTTGTCTTCTGAAAGTTCATTTTTAATCCCACTTCTTTACTCTTGTCAGCAAGTTCCTGGATCATACTCTGCAGCTCTGATGGGCTAGTTGCAAAAATGACTACGTCATCAGCAAAACGAAGGTGGGTTAGATAATCTCCATTAATCTTTATCCCCTTGTTTTCCCAGCTCAGTGACTGAAAAACACCCTCCAATGTGGCATTAAAGAGCTTCGGAGATATGGTGTCACCTTGTCTCACTCCCTTTCCAATTTTTATGTGTGTTGTATTTTCAAACAGCCTAATCTTTGCACTTGCATTTTCATAGATGTTATTAATAATATTAATGTATGCATCTTCAATACCGCAGGTTTTCAGAGCCATTGTAACTGCTGATGGTTTCCCGAATCAAAGGCTTTTTCATAATCGATAAAAGCCATGCACAATGGAAGTTCATATTCCCTCGCTCTTTCAATTAGTTCTCTCAGCACATGGATATGATCTATTGTGCTGTAGCCACTCCTGAATCCAGCTTGTTCTCTCGGTTGAGCCATGTCCAGTGTTACCTTCAAGCGGTGTGAAAGAACTTTAGTGAAGATTTTATAAACTACTGATAGGAGGCTGATAGGTCTGTAGTTTCCGAGATCCTCAATGTCACCTTTCTTATGTAGCAGGATCATTGTAGCGGTGTTCCAATCCTCAGGAATCTTTCCTTCATTAAGGCATCGAGTGAAAATTTAGGCGAGTACTGTTTCGATTTCTCCACTTGCTTCTTGTATGATGTCTACAGTAATTCCATCTTCTCCTGGAGCTTTTCCCCGCTTCATGTTCTTGATTGCATGTGCAACTTCTGCTGGAAGGACTGGAGGAACTCTGGTACTGGTATCTTTCATGATGTCTGGAGTGCATGTATCATCCCTTTCATATAATTTGGAGTAGAAATCTTTCACTCTTGTCAAAATTTCGCCTCTATTTCTTGTTACAGAACCATCTTCTTTTCTCAGTGCCATAATCTGTTTTCTTCCCTTACTGAGATGTCCCTTTGCTATCTTTAGGCTTTGGTTGTTTTCAATTGCTTTCCTTACTAGTTCACAGTTGAATTTCCGTACGTCTTCAGTAATACTTTTTCGTACTGTCTTGCATAGCTCTATATATTCCACTTTGGAAGTCACATCTTCTTTAGTTGTCCTCATCTCTCTTCTTTTTTTTTGCATCAACATTTTCGTTTTTCCTGATAATTTATTTACATGCAACTTGTTCTTAGACCCAGCTAATTTTGTTGCTGTTTCCATAAGAGCTTTGGTTACTTTTCTGTTAACTTCAGAGATGTCCACTTCTTCCGATGTTAGGCCTTCTAAAGCAGAGAACCTGTTCTTCAGTTCCAACTTGAAGGTATTATGGTGTTTTTTAAGGTTGGTTATGTCAATAGATTTTGTTTGTCTTATGAGCTTGCCACGTTCAAGTTTAGTGTTGAGGTGCATCTTACATCTCACCAATCTATGGTCACTACCTGTGTTGAACTTGTTTAGCACACTGCAGTCTTCTATGACGAATTTTTTGTTACACATAATAAAATCAATTTCACTTGTCGTCCCATTTGGATGTCTCCATGTCCATTTCCTGTGTGGCTTTTTCTTGAAGAAGGAGTTCAAGATGAAAAACCCTTCTGCCTCTGCAAACTCAACGAGAGTATTTCCACGCTGGTTTCTGTTGCCGTGACCGAATTTACCTACTGAAGTTTCATTCTGTTGCCGTTGCCCTATTTTTGCATTGAAATCTCCCATAATTATTTTCAAGTGCTGCTTACCTTTATTATTTAGATGACAAATTTCCTCATAAAGTTCTTCAATTTCTTCTTCAGGATGACTTGTGGTGGGTGCATAAGTTTGAATAATCTGAGCCTGGTATCTTTTCGAGAGTTGGATAACAAGCCGTGCAGCTCTGTCAGAGGAACTTTCAACTTCTACAACTTTATCCTTCAGTTTCTTGTTTATTATAAATCCAACACCACTAGTTCTGCCAGTATCTGTCCCACGATAGTAGAAGAGATGTCCACTTTTCAGTTCGATGAGATCTTCTCCTTTTCTCCTTACCTCACTTAGCCCCACGATGTCCCACTTGATCCTTTGTAGTCTGCCTTCCAATTCAAGAAGCCTTGAATCAGAAGATAGGGAGCGTCCATTGTACGTTGCCAAGGTCAGCATCAGATGGCAGCCTAGTCCGGTCCTCCGGGGGATTCTTAGCACCCTCTGCCTTCGTGTCGCACTGGCCGCTGCCTTGGCCAGGTACATTCCAGCTGCCGGAGACTGAGGAGCCAAGATTTAAGTTGTGGAGTCATTTTGGAGGGGTTTGGCCATAACTCACCACGCTGGCCAAGCGGGTTGGTGAGTGTGGGATAGAATTTCCTCTAATCCCGATGGTATAGTTATACCGCTATGGGCGGTCGTCAGAGCCCCTTTAGTGGGAACAGGATGCACCACGAGAAGGCGGGGTTGACATTTGTCAAGGAGAGGCTGTGATGTTACGCATCACCTGACCTTACATCCCTAAATATATATATATGTATTTTAGTGAGAGAACAAGCTGGATTCAGGAGTGGCTACAGCACAATAGATCATATCCACGTGCTGAGAGAACTAATTGAAAGAGCGAGGGAATATGAACTTCCATTGTGCATGGCTTTTATCGATTATGAAAAAGCCTTTGATTCGGTGAAACCATCAGCAGTTACAATGGCTCTGAAATCCTGCGGTATTGAAGATGCATACATTAATATTATTAATAACATCTATGAAAATGCAAGTGCAAAGATTCGGCTGTTTGAAAATACAACACACATAAAAATTGGAAAAGGAGTGAGACAAGGTGACACCATATCTCCGAAGCTCTTTAATGCCACATTGGAAAATGTCTTTCAATCACTGAACTGGGAAAACAAAGGGATAAAGATTAATGGAGATTATCTAACCCACCTTCGTTTTGCTGATGACATAGTCATTTTTGCAACTAGCCCATCAGAGCTGCAGAGTATGATCCAGGAACTTGCTGACAAGAGTAAAGAAGTGGGATTAAAAATGAACTTTCAGAAGACAAAAGTGATGTTCAATGCTTTTACAAGAAATGAAGATTTATCGATTGATGGAGAAAAGCTGGAGATAACAGACACGTACGTTTATCTTGGACAGCAGATATCAAGTGAGGGTCACATTGATGAAGAAATTAATCGGCGTACAAAACTTGCCTGGAGAGCTTTTGGAAGAAACAGCATAATTTTCAAGAGCAATATGCCATTATGTCTTAAAAGAAAAGTGTTTGATCAATGCATCCTTCCAGTGCTTACGTATGGTGCAGAGACGTGGACCTTAACTAAAAGAGACATACAAAGGCTGCAGACAACTCAAAGAAGCATGGAGAGGTGCATACTTGGTGTAACCAGGAGAGATAAGAAGAGGAACTCGTGGATCCGAAAAATGACAAAAGTGGAAGACATCATGATCAGAGTTAAATCCCTGAAATGGCAATGGGCTGGACATACTGCCAGAAAGACAGATCACCGATGGACAGCTGAAATTTTAGATTGGATTCCAAGGGACAGGAAAAGACCCAGAAGAAGACCTCATGGGAGATGGGTGGATGAAATTCGAAAGTATGCAGGGGTGACATGGAGGAGACTGGCACAAGACAGACCGTTGTGGAGGAAACTTGGGGAGACCTTCGTCCAGCAGTGGATTGATAATGGTTGACAATGATAATGATGATGATGATTTTAGTGAGATATTTCTTTTCCTTCAGCACTTAAAAATTTTCATCTTTGATGACTTTCCTGATTAATACAACGTGGAGTATTATTATTATTTTATTTCTATCTTAGCTGGAGTATAATCACAGAGTTGTATTTAAAAAAAAACTATCTGCCTACACAGTCATCAAAACAAAAAACTTGTTGCAAACTAGTAAAGCGTGAACCACGTTCAGCAATAATAAATAAAAAATAACTGAAAACATAAAACGATAATTACTGTCAAAATAATGATTATAGATTTTTGTGATTAAATTCACAAAAATAGGGTAAATTTTACAAATAGGTATCATGTTTAAAAACCTGGATTGACTCCTGACTTTTGTCTTTTTGCTCTAGATTTCCATTACAATGTGATATAACTAAAGTTGGGGAGTAATGAGGATTGGGGAGGGGTATTTAAAATCCTCCATAACTACATGGAACCTTTCTAGTGAAGATACCATGCCCATGTACAGACAAAACTAAAACTGGAACATTCTGTATATAATTTAGACTGGCCTGGCTGGCTAGCTATGTCATGTGTTGAAAAAGATTTTTTCAAATAATTTTCTGCAAAATTACACATGCCACCTAACTGGAAAATCACTGGTCATTCTTTTCTCTGTTGCTCATGAAGAACTCTTCAATCTTTATAGAAACAACTGTGATTTAAAAAAAAAAAAAAAAAAAAGTGCTTAAGCTGCTACATGGCTGGAAAAAAAACTGCATAGGCAAAAAACTGGAATGTGAGAATTGCATCTATTCTTATTTCAATCAGATCTGAACATAATTCTAGTGTCTTCAAGAAACAGATACTGCAATGAAAGTATTTGTTAGTTCTACTTAGTGGGATATTGCACAGCACAAGAAAAGTTGAAAGTATGCTAAATTTTGGTGTGGCTCATAATAACAAAAAAAAAAAAAAAAAAAAAAAAAATTGGATGCACTTTAGAGTTCGGCCCCTGTCGTCTGCTTGAACCAACACGCTCGTGAAATGACTGGAGAATTTAAGGAATATGTTTATTTGGTAATACGGCTGGCCCTGAAAAGGGCCTTCATGGAATGTGAGTAGTTCAGGTGGTGGTAAATATTTATAAGGATGGAAAAGAAGTGTTTCCTCCTCATTGGGAACCTGTCTATCTAGTATGAATATTTCACTGGAAAACATTATGTACTAGGGAAGAACTGTTTGATACCAATCACCACCTCAAAACAGTGTTAAGAGGAAACACTACAATTTTGTCGGAATAAATATTCGAGAATGTGGTCTGTCACGTGGTCTTTGTGAATTACATTAGATAGTGTGCATTAGAGGGGCTGCCAATTGCTCTTAACACCTTGGATATGCGCCCCAGTAGTTGGATCAACGAAATTGAGCGAGTGGTTAACTGAAAGATGTTGGAAACCACACCACAGGACGGGCGTTTGCGGTACGCAGCGCACTGATCTGTCATTACAGTACTTCCAGGTTGAACATGTTTCTGGATACTTGGCAGCAATGTGTGAGCAGAGCAGTTATTCTCCGGGCAGATATCTACCCTGAATCGTTTAGAATTTCGTTCAAAGATGCCAAGGATCCAGGTGCCCTTAACAAGATGACCACGATTATACTTCCAATTCCCAACCTTTGCCTCATCCACCTCTATGATTACACCAGGGACTCCAAGCTGTCCTTCATCTTGTTTGTAGGATACCATAAACTCTGCGACTAGTTCTCTGCAAGACTGATAATAGTTGCTGGCTGTTGCAGAGGATGTGGAAACCTCTCCCTGTGAAGATTCCTTAATTGCATTATCGTAGAACAATCCTTTGACAAAGCAATGCACAAGAGTCATCACCTTATCAAGAGGAATACAAGCAGCTTCAAACCACGTCCCAAGTAAACAGGAACACTGCTCACTTTTCCCTGTAACATGATTCTTCCTACACCTGAATTTTCCTAAACAATGACAATATCCACTCGCATACTCATTGGATGACCTGCGGAACATCTTCTTTCGGTTGGAAGCAATCCTTTCCGCTCGCACCATGCAATACATGTTTCTTCATCCTTCCGAACTTCGTCGAAGAAACGCCTCCAATTCCACATCTCTAGACTAACAGAGCTACAACGCACGCTGGAAAAAACACAAGCCACCTATTGCTTAAAACAGGGTGAACAGAAGTAAGTGAAGGGGCCTCACAGCTCACACACTAAGCAAAGAGCGATTGCGTAACGCAAACAGCGCAGGAGCAAATACCAATTACAAGGAAGCTGCAGCAGCGCCACCTATCGCGATAGATTTCTTATGTCATTCCACAGGCACATTGGTTCAAGCAGACGACAGGGGCCGAACTCTTAAAGTCCACCCCATAAATTACTTATTGGTTTCATTTAGATGCAAATATATTTTGAAATTTTGTTCCAAAATGAAACAAAAGAGCAAACAAGACTAAATTACTGAAGGTTTTTTTTTTATTATTAAAGTGCCAAACATTCTAAGCCTGTTGTATATTGATGCTTGTTTTCAGTGCTACACAAAACATTTTTAAAGTGGAAAGATGACAAAGATTTCTTTGGAGGTGGGGGGGGTACAAATCCTCCAATTTAATGTTCAAAAGTTCCATCAGGGTTCCCACGCCACCTGGAAAACCGGGAAAACCGGGAATTCTCAGGGAATTTGAAAATTGTTCAAAAAATCAGGGAAAACTCAGGGAAAATCGTGTTTTTCCGTAAAAATCAGGGAATTTCTTATCAGGGAACTGAAAAGTCAGGGAATTTTTTATTTTGCCAAAAAGATATTTTCTTTAAGACTTTTGTAGAATATATTTCTGTATTGCTAAGTTTTAAAATAATTCCGAGTTGTTTTATCCTTCGAGGCAACCCACCCACCGATTAAAGTGCAGCTGTGCTGGGAGTGCGTCTTCGCGGTTTCCCCCATCTCCAGATGCTCTAAACTTCAACCGAACAAACGGACACGTCAAAGCGTGAGAGAAAGCCATTAATCACACCCCCACTTCGCAGGCTCTTATCTGCTGCGTTCGCAGAGGCAGTCACTTGTTCCTAAGTAGGCGCCCTGGTTCTCTGTGTAGACTGGGAAAAAAATTATGAAAAAAAGCTATTTCCTCAATTTTTTAAATAACCGACTGAAATTTTTACAGTGGGCAAGATATATGAAAATAACGTTCCATTTTAAATTTCGCTCAAATTCATCGGAAACTTTAGAAGTTGCGCTTTTTCCCCCCTTTCTTTTTGCATGTTTCACTTGTCTTTTATCAAACCGTACAAAAACATTTTATTTTGCCGGATGTTGGTTATCCTAATAAATTCGTCCCCCCTTCCCCCTTCAAGAGCAGTGTGGATGAATGTTGCAAATTGAGGGCACAATTTATTTTTTGAAAAAAGTTCGTATCACTTACGAACTAAAGCTTCACTTTCGTAATTCTGTAGCAGAGTTGGTATAGTTGGAAAAGTATGTACCTTCAAATGTTTGAACAGGGAAGATATGAAATAGGAAGATTCTTCAAAGAGGGGGAAAGATTAATTTTTTCATAGTACTTACGAGTATTTTGTATGAAAAATACCATGCAATGAAGCCGGTACTATTGCATACCTACCAAATTTCCCAGATTTCACGGCCGTTTTCTAGATTCGTTGTTTTACGGCCGGAAAGAGATTTTTCTTGATTCTGTCTTATTTCTATTTCATAATGCATGAAGAAATTAATTTATAGCTATTTTGGTGATATTCCGATTACTGCAAGAGCTGGCTGGTTGCGAAAAATAGGGTAGTCCGACGTCCGGAACCATAGATTTTCATATCTGGGTCATTCCACGCAAAATCGTCTGATATTGAAATAATTTTCCACCAACACATCTCCGATTCTTACGGGTAGCTGCCTCCAAGTTATAAAAAACCCCTAAAAGTTTCACCTTTTTTTGTTTCTGATAGATTAGAAGATATTATTTTTTGAATTTTTGTGCATAGTGGAACCGTTTTCCGTAAAAACGCAAATATCTCCGTTATTTAGAATAAGAAATATAAAATTCATCATTCTCTCGTAATTTTTCCTAAGGTTTCAGCTTATACATAGGGAAAAAATTTGCGAGAACAAAAGTTAGACGGGGTAGAAATTTTCTTGTAATCGTAAATTCTTTTTCTTGCGTTGTAAACATTATGAATTTCGTGGTCTGCGGATAATACGACTAAAATTACAGGTAATATGCCGCAAGTGTCATCGTAAAAGAGTTTGCGCTTGCTATCGTATCGGTTCCCCACGCACTTTTCCGTGTGACAGGAGAAAGGTTACTTTAGCCAAAACTTTTCCTGCTGCAGTTGAGGCAGTGCTGTTCGCTTTGCAATTGTTGGTGAATTATAAGACGTCGTACTGTCGGAAATCACTTTTTCGAGCCCCGTCTCAAGTGCAATAACGATCAATTCCCGTCGCAACGCGTGGTCCCGTGATGACGGATGTTTATATTTCTTGCGGACTTTCGCCGCGCGGGAGAACGAAGTGCAGTGTTTTATTACTAGAAGCTCTTCACATTATTCATTTCTTTTTTCCCAAACAAACAGACACAATCGCAAAACTCCGTGAATTACGAATCCCCATCTTTTTCCAAACTCGTGTTAGCACAGGATGATTTTATTGACAGCTTGTTCCTCAGACTAGGAGACGTGCTTTTTCCCACTGCGTGAAATTGTTTTCTAAGGTTATTTGAAGTGGCTTGTAGTGAGAGTGAAAGTTTGCCAAGTGATGGTGAGGATTTTGAATCATCTGAGAGTGATATTGGCCTAGCAACATCAAGCCAAAAACTAGCCACCGTGCCACGCACACCATATCTTCTTCAGAAGGTGAAGATCTTCATAGTGAATCTTCAGATCATGAAAGTTCTGAAAGTGAATGGGAGGATGTTAATAGAGAGAAGTGATGAACAACCTCAGCATCTTTTTTTATTAACATGAAATGCAGGGGCCCAAACATGCTCCAGCAACTGATGTGGCACCTATTGCATATTTTTACTTGTTTTTTACCAATTTCATCCTTGGAATTGTCGTTTCTGAAACAAATAAATATGCAAAGAGGTTACTCCAGGAACATCCAAATCTTTCTCCCAAATCTTGAGCAAGGAAATGGAAAATGTTACAAATGCTGAAATAAAGGTTTCCTTGCGTGCCTTCTAATATGAGAGTAATCAGTAGCCCATGTAGGACGAGATGATTGCCGAAGGCATATCCAGTCAAAACAAATACCAGGATTGTGTAAAATTAAAGACTCGATCAAAGCCTTTGGATAATTTTTTTGCAAAAAAGAATGAAAATAGCGTGATAAACGCTGAATTGCTGTTTACTACAATCGTTGTGGAGCATAACCTACCTATAGCAAGCTGTGATCATGCTGGTCGCTTCTTTCATGCTATGTTCCCAGACTGATATTGATGAAACTGGATATCCTTGAGCATATGTGGCATGGAATGAAATATCTAAGACAAAGGATTCATCTGGCCTTCCCAAGTATTCCACATTGCCTAAACTAATGTTGGTAATATTGACTATCCCTCACAGCAGTTCCTCTACGTATAGAATATTTAGTATAGTAAGGAAATACCTCACTTACTTTTGCCCAACAATGAGCACCAAAACATTAAGTGCCCTTCTTTGTACAGAAAAGTAAAGCATTTTCCTCAGGTGAGCTGTGTTATAAAAAGTTTTCTGAAAAAAGAATATACCACTGCAAAACAAGCAACAAGGGAGTTTTTATGTCAGCAATGACATGAGGTAAGTACAATATTGATAATTTAATTTCATATTTTTTTGTGAGGATAGTGTAAACATGCAAAGTTATTACATATTTCATGCATTAATTTCTCATGAAATACCCATTCCACGCGTTAACGACGTATGGTGATTACCGATAGGCACCTCATACAAGTATTACAGGTTACACAGTAATACTATAATATTGTCCTTAACTTTAAAAAAAAATGGTGTGTTACATTACTGAAAGTTTGTGTTACATTATTGAAACATTACTGAAAATTCCCCTATTGATTACTGATATGTTCTGCTAGAGGTTGGCACCTTTGAAATAGCATAGATTCGATGTTCTCATTGCCAAGTGCAAGAACTAACTTTAGCTAAAATAATTACAATTTTGATTTTTAAATGTCAGCAGTATTTTCCCTGATTGCTAGAATTGTTGGGATGGTACTGGCACACGTTTTTCCTCAGACGCAGAAATGCTGTCATGATTTCCGTTCTCTCTCTCTTCTTTTTTTTTATTTTTTAATAGCTGTTTTAGTTTGCTTTGTCTTTAAAGATTCTAAGTGAATTCTAATAGAAAATACAAATTGTTAGATCGATTTGATATAACCGCTCTAACAAAATGTTAAGAGACTCTGTCAGACACTCTCCATTTTATCATTCCCATTAGACTTCAATTTCAGCAAAAGTTTCCGTGTTCTTTTATACTTATGTAAAATAAGCACTTAAAGGATTTAAAGCTTCAGCATTGTATCATTTAACGGCAATTTATTCTCTTCAGTCTCATTCTCCCAGCTTGCATTTTTAAACCTAACTGGAACTCTAAATGTTGTGAGTCGTTTAAAATATTATTTATATACTTGTGTGCACTTAAAATACAGATAAATCAGTTACATAATTTCACCTAATCGATTGAAATATTTCATTATATGTAGAATTTAAATTAAGTCTTAGTTCAAATATTCTTTAAAACATGTAAATACATGGTTTGCCACCTCGGTGGTCCAGTGGTCTAAGCTCTGGTTTCTGACTATTCGTCCAAGTGAGCCTGGATTCAAGTCCCAGATGAGGTATGGGTGGTGTGTTTATCTTACGGCACTGGCTCTCCTTCTTCGTGAAGCCAAAGGTCCTAAATTAGGGATGGACTGATATAGCCCAACAAGTTGCTTATGGTGGTCGTTAAACCTGAAACAAAAAAATAAGACATGATTTTGTTAAATATTATGTAAAATTTATGTTAAATACACTAATTTTTGTAACTATAAAGTAATTAGGGAAAAATGAAAGTTATTTATCCTTTATATTCCACATTTTCTGTTTATCTTTATGGACTGTATAATCGGGACGTTCACTATGTGGCGTCTTTTTAATTCTCCCTCGTGTGAGATGAACATAACATTATCAGTATTAATTTCAGGTAAGCAATTATTTGCAATTACAGCCTGTCTAGAATTTGATAAATCTTGCTTTCAATACATTACATTATTCCTTAGTTCTCTAAAAATTATCAAAACTGAATTTAAAAAAATTGCCTTTAGACATTACGGTTTTATTCGATTTCTGCAGATAGTTTGCTTCATATTTTGTAACATGGAACAATTAGGCACAGTGGCCTTATACACTCTTGCTTGGAGAAACACATCACAAGAGAACCACTTAAACAATGGATCAAAGCCCTTTGTTGGTTGATTCTCTTTCGACATTTCTCTGAGCAGGAGCCCATTCGGTCATTAAGCTTATCTACACTGTGCTATAGAAGAAAGGAAAACAAACTATTCAACATACAGATTTTTTCTTACATATGAACTGTTTCTACGGGGAATGTATTAACAAATTGTACATGGGCAGTATACCACTTAGGTTCAGAAAAGATCATGGAATTATAATACCAAAAATAATATGCCTCATGCATTTAATTGTTATTCATAAAAAGCAGGTAATTGTATAAAGAACAGTTATTTAAAGAATTAACAAATGTATGCTTTCGTAAGGAACGCAAGAATGTAAGGAAATGCAACAATTTGTCGCAATGTTATTTGATTTGCCGCTCTGGAAAAACTCTCAGAACCACCTGGAAAACCTGGAAAAGTCAGGGAATTTTTTTCTACTTTTGAGTGGGAACCCTGTCCATTTATTTTAATCAATGTTTTTTTTTTTTTTTTTTTTAATTAACAATTCGTTTACAAACATGTGAAGATTAGAACTTACACAAATTACATTAAATGTGTGTGTTGGGAAGAGAATGGATGTATGGATAATCTTGTTCTTTATGCCATGTAATACAAAAAGAAAAATTTACCTCAAGAGCCACTGATATTGTTGGAAGAGATGCAAATGTATATATTAACCATAGAAGTACAGAAATCTTGTCAGGGAATTAGAAAATGTACAATTTATTTTTTTCTCGTGTTTACAACTTTTTGATACAAAAAAGTTTCCAGTTTCTCTTCGTCCATTGCAGCATAAGGTGTGCTCTCATGCATAAGTGTGATGTCAGTATTCTTATGCCTGTTGCTTTTCTTCCCCCTGCCCCCTTCTCCCCCATAATTATTTTCTTAGCAAGAGGCTAGAACACAACTAAGTGATCACTTACAATGAAAATGTTATTTCTAAATCACTGCTTTCTGAATTATATTCTGCTCTATATCTAATATTTCTAACTCTTTCCCTGTGAGGTCTTTTTCTCAAAAGATATTCTATGTATTAAAGGCTGTCTACAGAGAGAGAATAAGCTTAACAGATGCTGGCAGATTGCAAAGTAAATTTTATTTCATTGATTTTATTGGCTGTCACCCATTGGTCCATTGAAGACAAGCTCTTTGAGTGCATTGAGTGTATTATTTGTCTTTCATGTACAAGTAGAATTCCATTAAAATGAATTCTAAAAGGAAATTATTTGTTACAGATACCTGCAACAAACTAGGTAAAACAATCACTTTAATGTTAAAAAAAAATGGTATGAAATAGTCAGAATTATATGAACATTGTGATCTACTTTTCACAAAAGGAAAACAAACATTTTAAAAATGTAAAGTGACTCATCACTGTTTTTTTTTTTTTCTTTCTTCATTGATTTATCAAGCGACTTACAGAATTGCAGATAAAATCTAAAACCACGTGTGTAAGCAAGGCCATCAACTAAAACTCAACTTGCCTTCAACCCACTCCTGTCACCACAAACAGTGAACTGCTTTGGAATGGAAGGTTTCTTCTTCTCAGATGAGCCTTGAATGCATTTTAGTGCTCAAGGTTATGATTTAGGTAGTGTTTTCTCCAGACTGTGATCTTCAAGCATTATTCATTCCTGTTGGGAGAGAACAATTCTTTTCAGTTCTTGGTATTATGAAAGAAATGCTCCTGCCCAACTGAGGCATCTGAATTTCTCTCACCAACTGTAGTCTTTAAGAATTTATTTTTAACTTTGTCTTTTAGTTAGCCCAAAAGATGATTTAAAAAAAAAAAAATGCCAATATTTAGCATCAGAAGGGAAAGAAATTTTCAGGAAAGTATAAAATTTGGAAAAAGAGAGATACTGTATTGCAAAAGAATTTGGTGTATCTCCTTTAACACTATGCCCTAAAAACAGATTGTGTTAAACAACTCGTGGTGCATAACATCATGAGATGTTTTTAGTCAAATTCGAGATGCTCAGCCAAGGAACAGCTGACTTATCGGTCCAATAATGCATGTTAGCTAAATTGTTTGCAGCTAATAAACTAATGCAAGATTTCAGTAGCATATACATCGTTTTCAGTACAATAAATAAATTTTGTAGTTCGTGAAATTTCATAATCAGATGTAGCCTTGTAATAACTTGATATAATAGCTTTCTTGTTAAACAAATGTTTGAAATCAAGCACTTACACTTGGTTCAATCACTCAAGTGGCTAAGCAAACAGAGGAACAACTCTGACTACTCACATATGTGAGACCTGGATGATATGTTTGTACTATGAAAATGGTTCTCTCCTCTTCCTGGAACCATTGACTCTAATTTAGGGATTGGTATCTCCTTATAGCCTTAAATATTCTCTCGGAGGGGGAGGGGAGATTGTGAAACTTGAGAACAGGAAAAAATTAATAAAAAATGGTCCCATAGTGATCTGCACTTCATTTCAGGCTTTTGTTTCTTTCAATGTCTGTTTTTTTTTCTTTTTTTTTCTCCCTCCCTCTCATCTTTGCCTGTCCCTACTTCTAGCAGTTTTTGTATGTGTGACTTAGTACTTTGCTTTTACTTGTGAGGTATACGTTGTATACACACAGCTCAAAAGAAATTATGTGACGATTATTGCTGTTACCTTCCAGCTGCTTTTAGCAGCAAATAAAATGTCCAAGCAATTCCACCTTCAATTTTCTTTCAAAAAAAAAAAAAAAGTAATGAAATTTGAGTTTTGTCAGTTTTTTTATTTTTCAGGCCTTTGTTACAGCAATAGTTTTGAGATTTTATGAAAGTTAGCTCAACTAACATGAACTTTCATGATAAAATTGCCTGCTTTAAATCTTCATGTATACCCAAAAGAATTAAGGAATACACAAGGGATTTTTTTTTTCACAAGATTGTCACAATAGTTGGCATAATATTCCACTTTGTTACACTCAATATTGAATTCATTTTTGTTGGTGAATCATATGTTTTCCTTAGAAGATCTGAGCAATATATTGAATTTTTGTTTTAATTTCTAAATTTGTATGAAATGCATTTTTGAACTGTTCCTCTGTTTCAGTCAATAAAAGGATTTGCCAAGAGTTGCTTTGAATATGCTGTGCTGAAAAAATGGCCTTTGTACTTGAGTACAAAAAACACTATTCTGAAGCGTTATGATGGACGGTTCAAAGATATTTTCCAAGAAATTTATGACAGGTACAAGTAGCACTCAGATTTAGTTTGTCATACTGAAATTATGTTTTTTAAAAGAGCAATGCTCATCTTCAGAACTGAATAATATTTATCAGACTTGTCACATGGCAATCATGTTTTCTTTTTTGGGGTATCACTTTTTTTTCCATTTGTTATGTAATTGGATATAGCTTAAACTTTGCCAGAGACACTAGCACCTATGCTATGTTCATATGAATAAGTGCTTCTGTGTGTCACTGAACACAGTAGCACTTATTCATATGTACATGTGATATTTTTGCAAATACAAAAACTAGCACATGCTACCATGTGTTTTGATTGTGTGTGGAGCAAATGTATTCTTTTTCTCTGTGACTGTCTTATCTGCCAATCTGTCTTGTCCATGATTTTCATCTGATTCCAACCACTTCTTCTGTGATGGGTGTAATTTGAGTGTTCCATGGCATGCCATCTTGAAAGTTTTCTGCGTTGTGCTAGAAATTTCAACATGACTTAATTTTGGAATCTCTAGTGCACAGTTCTGCCTTTAAAGCAAACCTTTAGCTAAGATTTCTTTTTAGCTATAGATTTACAGCTCAAAAATTTTGTTTTTTCCACTTCTACTCTTTGTCAAGACAATAAATCTGGACATAAGCACATTACCATAAAATCAAAGATGCTTTAAGAAACATTTAAATAAGGAATCTTTCAGCTAATGATTTCAATCTTTGTACACTTCTGCTGAACTTCTATGGGCTTGAATCATTAATAAATCATTCTGTTCATGAATTGGTTTTCATGTTGCTGTCAGAAAGTTTAGAAATTTTCCTCTGCCTCTAAAACTGATTCTCCTTTTTGTATTCCATTGATATGGAAACTAATTTTAAAAGAAAAATAATGAATATGATATTACAGATCTTGTGACCACTTACCATTATCCATCTTTTCTTAGGTTGAAAAAGACTGAAGCGATCTGTTGAAAGCTTCCTTAAACTTTTTTTTTTAAACACAGCTTGAGCATGTTATATTGGTTTTATTACTTGACCCTTTTGTCTTTATTTTCTGCCATACAACTTGTCCTCCATGCAGCCCAAACTAATTTTTATACCCGTTCCACTCTACCTCATTGCTATAATGAAGCAAGATTTAGTGTTTTTACAAAATCTTCAGTGATTCTCCTTAAGTTTGCATGACTTCAGTACTGTTCAGTTTATTGCACATGGTCTGTTTTAATGTTTGTTTTTGTAGCTGTTGTATCAAAATTTTGCAAACTGATCACAGTTGGTTTTGAAACTTGTCTTAGTGCCCTTAATCACATTTCTTAAGAATTTTTTTTGTTTCTAAGTGACAAACATCTTTTCTGTTCCAAGCCTCTAATTGATATTATTCAACTAATGGATGATATTTTGTGTGCAAAAATTGTGCTAATAATTATTTCACTTCTCAAACATGTCAAATCTTTTTCTGTTTACATAACCTCAGCAGTTTTGACCAATTTCTCCCACTATAGAGTGGAAGAAATATTCTTCTCATAATACATGGCAGTATGCTTTTTATTTTCTTGTTACATTTTCACTTTTTTGTTACTGTGTAATCTTTAAGAATAATAAATTTTCCTCCTATATGTTATCCCTCATACCTAAATACTTAAAAAACAAACCTACCTCTTCAAAACTAGAACTTTCTGCTTGTCCGTTAATTGCTTTTACTTTTAAATGTGTGCCATCCAGTTTCAAGCTAGCTTCTGCTTGACCCTTCCTTATGCGTACCTGTGACCTTAACTAGGCGTCGGTCAGACTGACTTCCCAGAGGAGAAGCGAACTGTACCTGTGTGCATGATCCATGGACTCTGTCGAAATAAGTTTCCTGCAGATTGTATTTTAGACTATGAGTGTTTTTGTTTAGTTTGATCTACGTTTGTGTCTTCTCTACATAATAAGCAAATAAAGACTTTTTTTGTATTGTGCTACAGATCATCTCAGGATACTAGTCTAAAGAGGTGAGTTTAATGAAGTAGTTTGCTACACTTTATCACAGTATGGACGACTACGTTCTACAGTTTCATGCTCGTCGATATTGAGATGTTTTCTTTTTACCTATGTGCGTTGAGGTTACGCGGTCACATGCCTTCTACTATCATTTTAACAACAGTTTCTGGCTAATTCAAACTGATCCGGAATAAGGAATGATGTTTTTATGGATAGTGTTTGTATATTACTTCATTTGGACACAGGTGTTGCAATGATTAGGTACCAAAAATGATAACCAAACCATGGACAAATGTGTTAGTAAGTCTTCATGTTGAGGTGGTATTTGAAATTCTTTGTTTTCAACATTGTTCTCTCATAGATGGCATGGTTTATGTGTTTGTGACATCGCCCAACAGTATTTAAGTTAATGTCCATCTCGTGATATTACACTGTATCTTCTGATGATGAAGACTATGTGTCTTCGAAAGATCTAATGAAGTATGATGTGTTTTTATTAGTAAAGTATTTTAACATGTGGTACGTTGTGCACTGCATTTGTTTTTGTCGTGTTCAGTCGACATTTTATTCTACTATTGGATTTTAACATGAATTAGTTTCATCAACGAAGTTTGTTTGTTGGAGCTGACTCCCCGACCAGTGGCTCCAAATTATGGATGAGCAATTGCTTATATCCATTAGAGTTTATCATGGTGGTCGTTAACCACTTTTCCCAAAAAGAAAAAGAAACAGGATAAAGAACAAATAGAAAAATCTCTTGTGACTTGCACACTCTTTAATGGAAGAAGCTGTTTCACCTAGGCACAGGGTGATATGCAAAGATATTCTCTCAATACTAGCACTGTTCCCAGGTATGGTTACAGTGCTGCCTTAAGTCAACTAATGTTTCAGTTGATTAAGCAGTTGCATCTCTAGAACCAGAACTGGCTACTTACTTAACCTTTTTATTTCTTCCATTTTGAATCATACCATGTCTGACATACTAAGGCCACATCTAGCCTTAATGCCATAAATATCTATAACTAGTCTTTAGTAACTGTTGCTATTATTTTAAGCAGAAACGTGGATATTGCTAATACGTTTTGTAGAAGTTAACATTTGCTGTATTCTTTGTGTTCCAGACTGAATTTTGTTTGATTTAATCAGTTGTGTAACTTTGACATTGTTTTATTAATTGGTTCATGAAGATAACTTTTGTTATACTAATGTCCTTTTTATATTCCAGAGATTACAAACAAAAATTTGAGGAGAAAGGTATATGGTATGAACATAGGCTAATTGATGACATGGTTGCTCAAGCACTCAAGTCTTCTGGTGGTTTTGTTTGGGCGTGCAAAAACTATGATGGTGATGTACAGTCCGATGTTGTTGCTCAAGGTGAGTTATAACTGTTCGTATTAATAAACATCTTTGTGTTAATACTTTTGGGCTACAAGTTTGTAGTGCTGGAGCCAAAGCAGAGGTAAAACAGAAATTGCATTAGAGTAAATCTGCTTTGTTGACAATGAAACAAGGTAAATTTTTTTGTTTATTTTATTTTTTTCCTCACAGCATACATGTGGAGACATTTATACATTATTTCTTTGTCTGGCCTTTTGACTGTAAATACATACCCACATATGGCTTTCATATTAGAAAAAATATTTTTTTGTATTTGACTGGGGAAAGTGATCTCTGGTGCTGAAAGTTCCACAAATCTGTACATGTTCCTGTTTGTCAGAAAATCTTTCTCTGTGCTAGTGGTTCTTCACCAAAATTCTGTAAAAACTTTTAGGATA
This sequence comes from Macrothele yani, assembly GCA_039090855.1. Lineage (NCBI taxonomy): Eukaryota > Metazoa > Arthropoda > Arachnida > Araneae > Macrothelidae > Macrothele > Macrothele yani. The sequence continues at coordinate 141,994,526 of CM077014.1, forward strand.
GTGCAAATTTGTATAAAAACTATTATAATAAAGAATTATTAGGTATGGCTTCAAGCTGGTTGTTATATACATGGTATGGTATTCCCAAATTTTTGCATTATGCACGATTGGAAAGTATCTGTCTGTTGGTAAGCAAGTTTTTTCTGCCTTCATAGATTTAGGGAAAGCTTATGACAGAGTAAATATACTTCTGTGGAAGATACTGAATAAATATGGTATTATTGGGAATCTACTCAATAATGTGAAAGCCATGTATGCTTGCAGCAGAGCTTGTGTATGAGTTAATGGTGTTATATCAAAATGGTTTTCCATTGGTGCAGGAGTCAGACATTGTTGTTTAATATACAATGTATTTATAGATGGATGGATGCATGCATGATGCCAACATGGACAATACTGGTTTATGTCTTGATAATATCTGTGTATGCTGATGACAGTCATGTTGGCAGAGAGCAGAAGTGAGTTGCAGAATATGTTGTCCCAGATATACAAACTTTGTATGAAATTCAAACTGAGTAGAAATAAGTGAAAAACCAAAGTTATGGTTTTTGAGTGAGGAACTGTTAGTACTGAATGCAAGATAAGTCTAAATTGCACAGTATTGACCAGATGAATGAGTTTGTATATTTAGGGAGCATGTTTGATAGAGAACAAATTGGATGGTGAAATTAGTAGGCAAGTGAATTTTTCATTGAAAGTCATAGATGCTTTAGGAATATTTCACATAAATGGTTTCTTGAGAGTCCTGAATGGCTGTGTATGAAAGTGTAATTGTTGCTACTCTGATGTGTGGCAGTGAAATCTGGGTACTTGAGAACAGTTTAGTGTGATTGATTTATTTGATTGATAATCCAGTAAAAAAACAAAAACATTCTGACAATGTTTATTTTTAGTTAACTGTTAAAACTAATTAATATGCATAGTTTTTATTGGGTTTCTGAAAAATATTACAATATAATTTCAAGGTTCCTCCACTTGAAAAAAGGCTGAGTTGAGAACCACTGCTCTAAAGCAAGAAGACAGAGGATGTGAATAATTTTTTTCATAAGACAAAGCAAACATGACTAGGGTTTTCTAATTTGCTTTTCAGATTCATAAAAAAAATAGTCACTTTGAAATGAGTTTTTGTCTTCAGTCTTGCAGCCACTGTATCATTTCACATAATTGTTGTGTGTGTTACTTTACCTACAAAATGAAGTGAAATCATGTTTTTACCTACAAAATGAAGTAAAATCATTTGGTCTAGTATTTGATTCTACTTATTTTATCCTTGTATATTTTTCCATGCCCTGTAATCAGTAAAAGGTGGCCCTGGTAAACTTTGCTTTTCTCATTCTCATCCTTTTCTCCCTCCCTCATACCTAGGTATTGAAAGTGTGTGTGTATTCATTTTAGGTTTTAACCTTACACAATGTTTCATGTTTCCAGGTTATGGGTCCTTAGGCTTGATGACCAGTGTTTTAGTTTGTCCTGATGGCAAAACCATTGAATCGGAAGCAGCCCATGGTACAGTTACTAGGCATTACCGTGAACACCAAAAGGTGCGTATTTTGTATTATATTACACAACAGTCTAACTCTTTTAGATGCAGTTGAGAAATTGCTTACAACGTTACTTAATTTTACATGTTTTCATATTGTGTAGTATTTTAATAGTGCAAAAATAGGTGACCAAAACAAAACATTTTGTCGTGCATAGTATATATGAATGTGGGTCTGTATGTTGTTGGGGAATGTTGTAAAACAATAACTACTCCCTACAAGCACAACAGTAAGTCACTCAAAATACACGAGAACACTTATGAAAGGTCCCCATACTTTGATTGTGTTTATTGCATTGCCGCTTCTTAGTAAATATGGAATGTAAAACATACAAATGAGATTCAAATCAACTCAGTATTTTTTTCATGGAGCATTTCACTACAATCATGATGTAAGTTTGTGAGCTGACATTTTGCTTCACACATCTTATTAAAAGAATAAATATTGTAAACCCCCCCCCCCCCTTTTTTTTTTTTTAAGGTCACATGATGGATGAAATTACATCACTTACTTGGAGCGCAATGAATTATGTTGTTCAGTCATGGATAAGAGTTATGCAGTTTGGGGGTCAATAAATAATACTGTTGCTCTGTTGGCAAAAGTAATTAACTTGCAAAATAAGATTAAAGTACAAACACTGTGCAGAAAGCTAATGCACCTGATGCATTTTACTCAGTCAAATTATTTTTAAATATATAGCTTATCAGGGCTTGAAAAATACCATACCTAAGATGCCTGGGACATGTACATTATTAACCTAGGCAGGTTAAAAAAATCTGTTTGCCCAATTGGTCAGCATTAGTTGAAAATTCGCCTTCCACATTGCTGAGTGATGTACTCATAATTTCAAAATTGGAATCTACATCATTGGTAAAACGGAAACTTGCATAGGTGGACAACAATAAAGTGTGTAACACACACACACACACACACACACAGTTACAATATTCAAGAATCATGGATAATATTCAGGAATCATGGAAACCCTTAATTCATATTTAAATTGCTGTATATTTAACTATAATTACGTAATTTTTTCTGAAAAACAATATATCTAAAAAATTCAGGAACATAGCATAATCACTAAATTTCTCAAATACCAATCCCCTCCCCTCATCATCATAACATTCCATAACAATTTCAGCATCATAACACGTGAGATACAGGCTTTTGTGCATTGAACATTTTGAACACAGGGCCTAAAAATGGCAATGCAAAAGATGTATAAAAAGTTCATATTTTTTAACTTAAAAAAATGAGGATTCTGTTTAATCTTAAAAGAAAAATTTTCCTGGACATCCAGCTTTTACTATCTTTTTAGATCACAAAGCAGTAAATAATTTTTACACATGCCCAGCCGGGGGGGGGGGGGGGGTATAACTTTCAGATTTTTTGAAGCCCTACTTATGCATTGATTTATGGCTTTTCAGCGAGGAACTGTTCATACTGAATGCAAGATAAGTCTTAATGGCACAGACATTGGTCCTGTAAATAAGTTTGTATATTTATGAAGCATGTTTGACAGAGAGAACAAATTAAATAGTGAAATTAGTAGGACACTGAATTCTTCATTGAAAGTCATAGCTGCTGCCTTAGGAGAATTTCACAGGAATTATAGGTTCTCAAGGAAGTCCCGCATGGCTGTGTATGAGAGTGTAATTGTTCCTACTCTGATGAATGGCAGTGAAACATGGGTACTGCAGAAAAGACATAGGAGTTGTTCGTGTGCTGGGGAGATGCTTTACTTATGGGAAGATTGTGGCAAGACATGCTCTGATCATATGAGGAATGAAGATGTGTAATGTGAGGCAAAATGTTGTTAGTAAGGTGGAGACTAATATTCTTAGAAAGCTCGAGCGGTGTGCGGAGATTGTTGTAAATGGAGACATTTGATACACCAACAGTAAGTAAATTTTAATTCTCTAAGTTATGTGTGTACTTGGCTCAGGGTCCTTCTTTCAGGAGCTAAGTTCTAAATCTCAGAGAACAGCTTAATAATATGTTTGTATGTACTCAATGGCCTGCGACTACACAGCTCCATTTTCAGCAGGGTTCGATGCACTGTGTGTTGTAAAACAACTCTTGTCACCAGCATTCAAATTACTGGTGAGTTGTGCCGCAGTATCTCTTAAATTGGCTCATACCATATGGGATAGCCTTCGCTCCCCTCTAGCATTGATCAGTTGTGGTAGACACCTTGCTGGGGTTTATGGTTTTTTCTCTCTTCGGGCCACTTTTTGAAGGTACTAACTATGGCTGAGTAATGAGCACCCTTTCAAGCCTTGCCACTTCAGAATAGCTCTGACCCATTCATCTGGTTATTACGATTTGGCCTTTGTCAAACTCACTTTTAAGTCCGCTGTCTTAGCCATCTGAAGAACAAGAATAACACTGATTAACGGAGCTCAGTATCTGGTGTTATTTATACCATTTCATGACCTTCACACGTGCCATTGTTTACCAACAGTTGCTTAAATTTGCATAAATACAGGCTGGTCATAATATTTTGGCTCTTCATTGTAGCATTGTGGGTTTCCACAGTGGAAATGTATTAAATTGGAGCTAAGTTTGTGTTTACATCAAAACATGTACCATTCAACAATTTTATCCCAAGGCTTACTGCCATGTAGAAAATAATATAAAATGCACTTGCTCTATAAACTGTTTGAACAAATTTTGTTATAAAAACTTTTCTATGCCTCAGATATGATTTCAGAATTTGCATGGAAGAATTATTCTTATCAGTTGCTAAGAAGACTTTTCAAAATGAAGAGACTTCACAGTACATTCATTTTGTGACTGATAGTCAACTGTTAGAGTTTATTTATTGAAGGGGGTAGTGTGTTTAACATTATTTTAAGTATTTTTTTTTATTTTATTTTTTTCTGGCAAAAAAAAGGTGGGGGGAATGTCTTCCATAACAAGAAGTTAACCGTTTTTAAGAACATCTATGGTATCTTATTTAAGAACTGGTGGGACTGGTTTATACCTGCCAGGTTTTACGGTTTACTCGTAAAATTTATGGAAGTGACTTATTTTACGGGCAAAATGTTAATTTTACGGATTGGTGATTCTCAGAGATTTTTTTTTCTGATGATTTTGCACCCACTATTAAATTTTCCTTTTTTTTTTTTTTTAATTAATCCATTCAAAGTAAAGTGTTGATGTAAGTTACGAATAAATCTTCAGTTACATGTGTTTATTTGTGAACATTTTGTTGCAGTTTTCCCTCGTTTTAAGTTATTGTTTTGCTTTTTTCAAATGCTAGAACACCAACCAGCTGGACTTGTTTAACCTTGGGCCTCTCGCGCGAATGCTATCCCGCCCCCTTTTCACATAATGCATTGTTCGTCTCCCGGGTTGCAACTTCTCAGTAAGCCAGCGCAGGGTGTGTCTTGTATTGGAGCGGGTGTCTTTATTACTCACAGTTCGAAATGCTATCTCAAAACGTAGTTATCGTAGAAGGGTCATTCCATGTTAACTCATCACACTGTTTCTGACTGACCTCCTTATATTTTTATGAAATTTGGGGTGCTTAATGGTCCTATGGTGTAGTGCAAAAATGCCAATTTTTAGGAGCCTATGTTCATTATGTGAAATGTTAGAGCTATGTAAAGTTTTTGATTTTCGGTTCAAAACGGGCTTGGAGATTTTTTTTTTATATTGCTTTAGCGGGCCTCCCAATTGAGATATGGAGCTGGAAATGGTCTCATTTTAAAGCTCCTTTAATGAGCTTTTATATGATATACAACACAACAGGGTTTATAAAAAGAAAAAAATTGAAAATTGTAAAATCTATTTTCTCAAAAACAGATTTTTTTTTTTTAATTTTGAAAAAAATCTCAATTAGTTTATACTTATCTGTAACTACCCACAAAATATTTTTTTGGGATCGTGATGGGACCATAAGATATGAGAGGTAACACATACACATGATCAAGATAAATTACATTGAACTACATTGAACTAGAATTAATTGGATGAATAGTACCACAACTGTTCAGATTCCCATTAGAGGCCATTGTACTGATTACCAATGTAGAAGCTAATGTATTATTATCAGCCATATAAGCTCACAATAGGCTCTTATTTACTCCAGAATAAATCACACTAAATCAGCAACCCAAATCAGAATTCCTTGAAATAATAATTTTGATCTTGTCCCTGCCATCCTACTGTAATTTCGATTTCTATTGTTCTACTGCTTCTTTCCTATTGATTCTACCATATGTTTATGCAGTGAACATGGCCTTGTCGTAATTATCTGGTAATTTTGTGAGGGCTTTCCCTGTGTTTGGATCTGTTATTTTAGAATTGTTTTTATTCAGAAGTGAATGAATGGGAAAAAAATATAGTAGAACCTGCTGATAAAGAAACCAAATTTAACATGTAAAACAGGAACTTTTGTTTGGTGTTGTGTTAATTCAAAGCTTAACTTGATTGCTTTTAATAAACAAAATTTAAAAAATCCCCTGTTTAATGAGAGATAATGCTAAGATCACTTTTTTAACAAGCAAAGTGACAAAATTTAATAAAATTCTGTATTTAACAAAGTGGAGAATATCTACTGCCTACTGTCCACGAATGGAGGAACAGAAATGGTAGCATACAGGATGGAATTGCAACAGCACAGGGGAATTGTGGTTTGCTAGTGGAAGAATCTATATAATAATTATATAAGGGTTTTTTTTTTTTTGTGACTCCTATTTTGAGAGAACAGCTGAGCATAAAGATATGGTTGAGGTATCAAAATAAACATCTTACCATGTAGATGTGCCAGTTGGAGAGAAAAATGAGATTGGGGCATAGGTTCAGGCATTGTGGGGCTGCAAACTTCACATGTAAAGTCTATGGGAGAAGCACGTCGTGGTTGACATTCGATCGGCTGCAGTTGACTCATGTGCTGTTAAAGGCGGAAGAATGGAGGGACTGAAATAGCCAAAGTCCAAAGTTCTTATCTGAACAGCGAACACACTCAAAGACCTACTTGCATTATGCCGTTGGACTGTGTGATGTATATATCATCATCATCATCATTGTCAACCATTATCAATCCACTGCTGGACGAAGGTCTCCCCAAGTTTCCTCCACAACGGTCTGTCTTGTGCCAGTCTCCTCCATGTCACTCCCGCATATTTACGAATTTCATCCACCCATCTCCCATGTGGTCTTTTTCTGGGTCTTTTCCTGTCCCTTGGAATCCAATCTAAAATTTCGGCTGTCCATCGATGGTCTGTCCTTCTGGCAGTATGTCCAGCCCATTGCCATTTCAGGGATTTAACTCTGATCATGGTGTCTTCCACTCTCGTCATTTTTCGGATCCACGAGTTCCTCTTCTTATCTCTCCTGGTTATACCAAGCATGCACCTCTCCATGCTACTTTGAGTTGTCTGCAGCTTTTGTATGTCTCTTTTAGTTAAGGTCCACGTCTCTGCACCATACGTAAGCACTGGAAGGATGCATTGATCAAACACTTTTCTTTTAAGACATAATGGCATATTGCTCTTGAAAATTATGCTGTTTCTTCCAAAAGCTCTCCAGGCAAGTTTTGTACGCCGATTAATTTCTTCATCAATGTGACCCTCACTTGATATCTGCTGTCCAAGATAAACATACGTATCTGTTATCTCCAGTTTTTCTCCATCAATCGATAAATCTTCATTTCTTGTAAAAGCATTGAACATCACTTTTGTCTTCTGAAAGTTCATTTTTAATCCCACTTCTTTACTCTTGTCAGCAAGTTCCTGGATCATACTCTGCAGCTCTGATGGGGTAGTTGCAAAAATGACTACGTCATCAGCAAAACGAAGGTGGGTTAGATAATCTCCATTAATCTTTATCCCTTTGTTTTCCCAGTTCAGTGATTGAAAGACATTTTCCAATGTGGCATTAAAGAGCTTCGGAGATATGGTGTCACCTTGTCTCACTCCCTTTCCAATTTTTATGTGTGTTGTATTTTCAAACAGCCGAATCTTTGCACTTGCATTTTCATAGATGTTATTAATAATATTAATGTATGCATCTTCAATACCGCAGGTTTTCAGAGCCATTGTAACTGCTGATGGTTTCACCGAATCAAAGGCTTTTTCGTAATCGATAAAAGCCATGCACAATGGAAGTTCATATTCCCTCGCTCTTTCAATTAGTTCTCTCAGCACGTGGATATGATCTATTGTGCTGTAGCCACTCCTGAATCCAGCTTGTTCTCTCGGTTGAGCCATGTCCAGTGTTACCTTCAAGCGGTGTGAAAGAACTTTAGTGAAGATTTTATAAACTACTGATAGGAGGCTGATAGGTCTGTAGTTTCCAAGATCCTCAATGTCACCTTTCTTATGTAGCAGGATCATTGTAGCGGTGTTCCAATCCTCAGGAATCTTTCCTTCATTAAGGCATCGAGTGAAAATTTGGGCGAGTACTGTTTCGATTTCTCCACTTGCTTCTTGTATGATGTCTATAGTAATTCCATCTTCTCCTGGAGCTTTCCCTCGCTTCATGTTCTTGATTGCATGAGCAACTTCTGCTGGGAGGACTGGAAGAACTCTGGTACCTTTCATGATGTCTGGAGTACATGTATCATCCCTTTCATATAATTTGGAGTAGAAATCTTTCACTCTTGTCAAAATTTCGCCTCTATTTCTTGTTATAGAACCATCTTCTTTTCTCAGAGCCATAATCTGTTTTCTTCCCTTACTGAGATGTCCCTTTGCTATCTTAAGGCTTTGGTTGTTTTCAATTGCTTTCCTCACTAGCTCACAGTTGAATTTCCTTACGTCTTCAGTGATACTTTTTCGTGTTGTCTTGCATAGCTCTATATATTCCACTTTGGAAGTCACATCTACTTTAGTTGTCCTCATCTCTCTTCTTTTTTGCATCAACATTTTGGTTTTTCCTGATAATTTGTTCACATGCAACTTGTTCTTAGACCCAGCTAATTTTGTTGCTGTTTCCATTAGAGCTTTGGTTACTTTTCTGTTAACTTCCGAAATATCCACTTCTTCCGATGTTAGGCCTTCTAAAGCAGAGAATCTGTTCTTCAGTTCCAACTTGAAAGTATTATGGTGTTTTTTAAGGTTGGTTATGTCAATACATTTTGTTTGTCTCATGAGCTTGCCACGTTCCAGTTTAGTGTTGAGGTGCATCTTACATCTCACCAATCTATGGTCACTACCTGTGTTAAACTTGTTCAGCACACTGCAGTCTTCGATGACGAGATTTTTTGTTACACATAATAAAATCAATTTCACTTGTCGTCCCAATTGGATGTCTCCATGTCCATTTCCTGTGTGGCTTTTTCTTGAAAAAGGAGTTCAAGATGAAAAATCCTTCTGCCTCTGCAAACTCAACGAGAGTATTTCCACGCTGGTTTCTGTTGCCGTGACCGAATTTACCTACTGAAGTTTCATTCTGTTGCCCTATTTTTGCATTGAAATCTCCCATAATTATCTTCAAGTGCTGCTTACCTTTATTATTTAGATGACGAATTTCCTCATAAAATTCTTCAATTTCTTCTTCAGGATGACTTGTGGTGGGTGCATAAGTTTGAATAATCTGAGCCTGGTATCTTCTCGATAGTTGGATAACGAGTCGTGCAGCTCTGCCAGAGGAACTTTCAACTTCTACCACTTTATCCTTCAGTTTCTTGTTTATTATAAATCCAACACCACTAGTTCTGCCAGTATCTGTCCCACGATAATAGAAGAGATGTCCACTTTTCAGTTCAATGAGATCTTCTCCTTTTCTCCTTACCTCACTTAGCCCGACGATGTCCCACTTGATCCTTTGTAGTTCCTCTTCCAATTCAAGAAGCCTTGAATCAGAAGATAGGGAGCGTCCGTTGTAGGTAGCCAAGGTCAGCATCAAATGGCAGCCTAGTCCGGTCCTCCGGGGATTCTTAGCACCCTCTGCCTTCATGTCGCACTGGCCGCTGCCTTGGCCAGGTACATTCCAGCTGCCGGAGACTGAGGGCCAAGATTTAAGTTGTAGAGTCATTTTGGAGGTATATATACAATTTAATATTCATTCGATCCAGTTTATTCGTGTAGGTAAGACGTTTCCCATTATGTAAAGATGTAAATAAACATTCCGTTTACCATTGTTAGTGAAAATATTTAGAATATATAAATATTGAGTTGTGCCATCTATATATTTATTCTATAAGGTTTTTACTGTGTGACCTATTTTGAGAGAACGGCTGAACGTAAAAATATGATTCAGGTATCAAAATAAAGGTCCTACCCTGTAGATGTGCCAGTCGAAGACAAAACTGAGATTGGGGAATTGGTTCGGGCATGGCGGGGTGGCAAAGTTCCCATGTAAAGTCTATGGGAGAAGCATGTGGCCCTTATCTGCATCAGGCGCTCAGTCCAGCATCAGACTTGGTGTGCGCATGATCAGTCATAAAAGTAAGTTAATACTTTATTGCATACTTACCCTTAACCGAATATTTGTCCCGCAGAAAAGAAAATGTAAGAGCCTTAGCGAAAGGTGTGAGCAATCAATGGGTCGCAACTATATGTCTCGGACAAGAGAGAATGAAGAGTATTCGCAACACGTATCCCATTCCAACAACATTTGCAAGCACTGTTGTGACTGAAGATGAGAGTGAAAGAGTGCGCTATCCAGTTAAATTTTTACACACTATCGACACGAGTGGACTTCCGCTTCACATTCTACGACTGAAAAGGGGTGCAGTCGTGATGCTTATCACAAACCTGGGATGGTGCGGTGGTCTAAGTGCTGGCTCATGATGATTTGTTTGTGAAAAAACCAGGTTCGAATCCTGATGAGGCATGGATGTTGTGTTTGTCTTACGGCACTGGCTCTCCCTTCCCTGGAACCAGTTACCATAAATTAGGGATTAGCGACTGCTTATAGGCCATTGAGTTGCTCACAGTGGTCATTAAACCTTCAGTCAAAAAAAATAAATCTTTACTGAAGTGGTTGAATGAATTTGTCAATCAAATAAAGTTTACATTTGTTGTTTCGTGTGAGTTGTTTATTCTTTAAAAAAAAAAAAAAAACTAACCATTGATTCCTGCAGGTTTCATCTAGTGTTGATAGAAAAGTAGCAAGAAGGGTGTACATCATGTGCTCAACAGGTGGGTTGTGCGAGAGAGACTCGCTGCCATCAGTGAGCTTTGAGATTATCGCATCAGCAGAGTTGAAAACAGGTGACTTGCTCCTAGGCAAAAAAAGGATTGGGAGCAAAGGCGTTCACACACATATTAAGTGGATTTCTAGATGACAGTTGCGAAAGAGGGATACAGGAGTACTGGAACGCGGATGTTGCCTGTGAGGGAGAACAGGAGACAATTCCTGGAATTGTCAATTGCCCCTTTCATCCTCCAGTTGAATGTTGCATTGAGAGGATTTGTGCTGCTTTTGCTTAATATGTGTAGTTAAAACATCAGTCAGTCTCATCTAGCCATCAAGTAAAAGAGCTAGAAGGTTGCAATATGCAAAAAAATATGGACTATCATCTTTGACTGTTTCCACAGTGCTTAAAAATAAAGAATATTGATGCAGGCATTCAAACACAGTGTTACTGAAAGTAAAAAATTGAAGAAATACAAGAAAGTTGATTTGGATTAGGCTTTATTGAAATGGTTCACCATTCAGTGAAACTCTGGCCTACCCATAAATGGGCTGTAATAAAACTTCAAGCAGAAAAATGCAAAGTTCAACTTGGCTGTTAAGATATCCCATGTTTTAATGGGTGGCTTCACCATTTCAAAGCACAACACATTCATCCCCTAAGTAAAAATTAGTGGAGAAGCATCATCAGTGAATGTGAAAAAAATGTCAAGGTGGTTGAATAGTCAGATATTTGTGAATGATACAGTGACAGTAATATTCATAATGTGTGTGAAGTATGTGTTTTTATGACTCCTTATCAAACTATGAAATTCAAAGGTGAGAAATACAGATTGAAAACTAAAGAATCGCCTGACTGAATTAGTACGTGCCAGTATATCTGGTAGAGACGAAAAAATTATTACAAAAAATCTACAAAACCATTTTGAAAATGTACTGCATCTTGCTTCTAAAAAATCCAATATGAAAGCATAGATGTGTTCAACGCAGATCGAATAGATGTATTCGATCTGCGTTAAACAATATTGGTTTTTTTTTTTTTTTCAATCTGCGTAAGGGTGGCGGACAATGAACTTTGAAAAACAAATTGTTATAGAAAACTGTCCAGTGCGTTCATGCATTAAAAACCTCACTAACATTGAGCTGGTCTTCATGCCTCTAAACTCAGTGGCTGTATTACAGTTCATCAAGGAAATGATTCAAAGCCTCAAGTGCCACTATGGGCAGGAATTGGTCCTCACATTAAGAAGAATGGAGAAAAAGGTGGAAATTAAAATTTCTATTCTTCATGCCATTTGATTGATAGCTGATGCTTGGTTGGGGATGCATATCCCAATCTTGGGCCCAAAACTTCTGCAGAAAAGTGGGGTTGGATAGCACAGCCAACTTTGATGAAGTAAATGATCTTCCATTCTCGGATTGTTTGCAATATCAGAACACAGCACATTTTTTATGATGTTCCTGCAATTGATGATTTCGTTAATGTAGATGATACTGTCACCATATCTAGCATCCATTCTGCAGATGATGTCATAGAGACAGTTAAGTTGTCAAATTGCTGAGGTGAGTGAAAAAAATCGGAGGTGAATCCTCAGCTACGTCCTATGGCCCCTGATGTACACTGCCGGACAATTGCTAAGGACGGATGACAATAGCAACGATAGCAACCATAAAATGGAAGGCAGGAAAATGTGGAAATTAGCATAAGTGCGGGATACAGTAAGACGTGTAGTGCGTATGCAAATTTTGGATTGCCGAACTTGTTCGTGACGTCATAGCGCTGATAAGAGATATAACGGATTTGACGCGTATTGACCGTTGTTGTTCAAACGCAAAGTTGAAAGGGAAAGAATCAATTGACGAACTTGCAATTTTCAGTATGTCTTCCCGACATCACCTAGATGATTTTACGCGTGGCCGTATTATTAGCAAGATTGAAGAAGGGCGAAAAATAACAGATGTTGCCAGGGAGTTCGACGTCAGCCACAGTGTTGTTTCAAGGCTTTGGAAATCATTTCAAACAAATGGAGAGTGTAGCAAACGTCACGGGAGAGGTCGTGTTCGCAGTACGACACCTGCAGAAGATCGGTACATAGTGCTATCAACAAAAAGACACCGGCGCAGCACAGCTAGTAAGGTAGCAAATCAGTTTATGGCTGCTAGTGGTAAGCGGATCTCCCGAAAAAACTGTCGCCAGACGTTTGCATGAAGGAGGACTATACGCCCGCCGTCCTGTTGTGTGCATCCCATTGTTCAGACGTCACCGTACCGCCCGTTTGCAATGGTGCCATCAACATCGCAACTGGACTGATAACGACTGGTCTGCTGTCCTCTTCTCAGATGAGAGTAGATACAGTCTATCGTCTGATTGTCGACGACAACTGATCTGGCGTGATAGAGGTACTGCATATTGTCCAGCAAACATAAAGGAAAGGGACCGATTTCCGACATGTAGTGTCATGGTATGGGCTGGCATCATGATCAATGGCCGTACGTCCCTCTATGTGCTTCCAACTGGGACTATGACTGGCCAACGATACATTAATTATGTTCTGCTACCTCATGTTCGCATGTTCCGTGGTGCTGTCGGTGATAGATTCATTTTAATGGACGACAACGCAACATGTCATCGAACAGTCGCTGTCCAGGAGTGTCTTGAGAACGAGGATATTCAACGCCTCGTATGGCCAGCACGTTCTCCAGATCTGAATCCCATTGAAAATGTGTGGGATGCTTTGGGAAGGAGTCTTGCTGGTCGCCAATGCCCTCCAATAAACAAGGACACCCTCATCCGTGCACTGACAGAGGAATGGGATAAATTACCCCAACAGCTGCTTGATAATGTTGTGCAAAGCATGACACGACGTGTGGAATCTTGCATCGCCCTCCATGGTGGCCATATCCCGTATTGACACCTTACGCCAGAACGCCTGCGGACGGTAATTGCATTTTTTTCACGTTTACGTATTCTGCACAAAATGGCCTGTTTGTCCCTTGAACACGTTCCAAAGCCTTCTGGATTTCAGAGCACAATAAATTGTCTTTCTTGTAATGTCCTGGCATTCTGACATTATTTTATTTCACTTGGTATCCAACCACACTTACTTTTTTATGCGCTATATAGCCGCTTATGATCCGTCCTTAGCAATTGTCCAGTAGTGTATATATAGGACATGGCTAAGGGTTCTGATTGTGATGAAAATTTTCAACTTTTTTTAAATCTTTTTGAAGCAACAGATTACAGTGATGATGAGGTATTTAATGCACTAGGTTTTATTCATTAGAAACTAACCAATCGTATAAATATGAAACAAAACAAGCATTAGATTCTTTCTTTAAAAATGTTTCCACGTGATGCCTACTTCAGGATTTGCTGCTACTATGTATTCATGTAAGTGCTTATTTTATTGCAATTTGTATTACTGTATTTAATTAAGTCTTTCAGATATATCTAATTGTTATGGGTTTATAATAAAATGCATATGCAGATTATCATGTATATGTATTTTTACATGCTGGGCTTTTTATTACAAAATGGATTTAGCAAGCACCTGGATTTAACGAGGATTTCTGTTGGTCCTGAGCTGCTCATTATAAGCTGGTTCTACTGTATCCGTTTATCATAAGTAGATTAACAGCTCTGCATTTCCTCCACAGACCATTCACAACACTGGCTGGTGTCATATTCAGCTCTCAGCACTGTGCTAGGCTGAGAGCTGAATATTACTGCAGCCAAACAGTGTTGTGAATGGCTGTGCATAATGTTGTGCTATACAAATGATTTGGCCTAAATATATCACAAACCACTAATCCAGCAACCATAACCCATTTTAATATCTTTGTAATAAAAGAGCCTCTACTCTGCATCATATAGAGATGTGTACAGATTGTTAGACGGCATTTCCAGTTGCTTCTACAGTTTCTCAGAATGAACAGGAAACAAATCCCCCTTGCTACCCTGGTGCCTCAGTGGTCTAAGCATTGGCTTATGATTATTGGCCTGTGATGTGTATGGGTTTGAATTCCCGGTGAGGCATGGATATTGTGTTTCTTACTGCACTGGCTCTCCCTTCCCTGGAACTAGTGGCCCTAAATTAGGGATGGGCAACTGCTTATTGCCCATCAAGATGCTCACAGTGTTCGGCAAACCTTCAATCAGAAAAAAAAAAAAATCCCCCTTGAAACAATTCTTCACAATTACGTGGAAGGCACTTACAAATGTCATAATCAGAAGTTCAATATGTGGGTCTCCTCCCACATAATTACACCTTAATTTCTCTGTCATGTTAGTAAGAATGAGGGGAATGTTACTTTCTTTAAAATAAGTAAGTTTATGTAAAGGGATGAGTCGGTGAGATTTATACTTCCTTAAAATTGTCTTAATTTGTCTTGCAAACTATTGCCTTGGTATGCTTTTTAAAGTGTGATGAATGGCAAATGATTTTAGTATTATGTACATTTCATCTTGCATTAATGCGTCTGTATGTTTTTTTTATTAGTGCTGTGTAAATGTTTCATTAAATTTTGCTATAGTAATTTCACATTCTATATGCTAGTAATTCCAATACTAATTTCACATACAAGTGTACTATATTTTAAAAATTGCTGTTTTATATATTTACATAGGGTAAATCAACTAGCACAAATCCAATTGCAAGTATTTTTGCCTGGACTAGAGGCTTAGAACACAGAGCTAAGCTGGATGGGAACAAAGACCTCAAAAGGTATGTTGTAGTGTGACATCTGTGTGTATATGTATGAGCAGTGTTCTTTGTAGAAAACAGAATCAGTTGCCAAAATAAAATGGGAGGGGGTTGAATTAAATTTCCACTATTGGTAAACATCCACAAATAGATTGCTACTCTTGTCCACTAGTGGTGACAGATTTTCATGTTACAAAAATTTGCAAATTTTGTATAAAATGTCTCTCACAGTGGAAGATATCGAAGGCTGAAAATTTTTTCAAATCAAACAATTGGAAGAAATTATATGGATAAAAATGTTATATAACTTTGCTCTTCCTAGTGGAAATGCTATGCATTATTTGGAGAATAAAATGGGGACAAACTATTCTTTGTAGTGAAGAGTATGTTACCAATTAAGTCTTTCCAGGGGTTTTTAGAATCTGGGATGCTCTTTTAAATATAAATATGTGCCAGCAGTCTCTGGCTGCATAATTGTGAATTATGAAAAAGACTAAATTATGCACAAAATATTCTTTATAGCAAAAAAAATGTGATGGAAGGGTTTTTTCATATATAACTGCTAGAAGCAGAGACAGCTAGAAAGTTTTGACATACACTCGCAGACAATGAAATTTGCGCACCTAGAAGAAAACTTGCTACAACCGCAAAACTTTGCAAATAGCTAGAGTGCATGCTGGTATGCAAATGATCCGCATTTGGTGCATGTGTGCATGCCTGCACACCCTGCGGTGGCACTGCAACCATGAACCGGCAGCCTTATAAACTGGCGTGTAGTCGATGCCCCATGAAAGCGAAAAGCATCGGCCGATGCAAGCAAGAGTACAGAGTGACAAAAATGCAGCGTAGATGCCAGAGACGTCAATTTATGCAACTTACGGACTTTGAGAGAGGCCTGATCATCTGGTTGAAAATCGCAGGGTGGTTGGTGCACCATATGGCCCGCCACATGGATCATTCTGATTATACCTTCCAACTGTGTTAGGAGCAGTGGATACGTGACGGCACTTCCACACAGCGGAGCTGGTCCAGGTGAACCACTGGTAGAGAGGATTGATGAATCGTGCGCCAAGCCAGAACGGATCCCACAGGGACCCGGTTCACTGTACAGGCAGATGTAACAGCTCCTGTGTGTGCCCACGAACAGTTTCCTGACTCCTCGCGGAAGCAAATCTGCAATCCCAGCGCCCCTTACGTGTGCTGCCATTAACACTGGAACATTGCTGGCTTCGTGTGCAGTGGTGCCAAGCCAAAGTGACGTGGTGTTTAGCTATGAGTGCCGCTTCGTTTTGGGGACAGATGATCATCGTGTCCGGGTGTAGAGGTCCCCAGTTCAACAGCACAATCCCAAACTCACTATTGAATACCACACCTCTCCCACTGCAGGCATTATGGTCTTGGGAGCCATTGCCTATGATAGCCGATCAGCTCTAGTAGAGGTACGTGGATCATTGACGGGCCATCGGTATGTGGGTGAGGTCCTACTGCCCCGTGTGCTGCCATTACTGACTGGGAGTCCAGGTGCGCTATACCAACAGGATAATGCCCGCTTGCACATGGCTCAGGTTGCCCAGGATTGCCTACCTAATGTCCAGACACTTCCATGGCCTGCCCGCTCCCTGAACATGTCCCATATTGAGCATGTGTGGAACCATTCAAAACACCGGCTGCCGCCGTGCCACACTATCCGGGATTTGAAACACACCATCCAGCATGTGTGGGCCAGTCGGCCGCAGGACATCATCAGGCGTCTGTTTGCCTCCATGCTGGGCCATATCGTAGCATGAGGTGGTGTGATGCTCTATCGAAGATGACCGGACTGCGTGCCACAGATCCCTCTGTGTCCCGCAGCTCTGTTTTTGCCATCGTGTATATCATTCATCTGTATCATTACGTCCATAAAATTTCAGTTCAATCCGATGCTTCTTTCTTGGTGCCCAAATTTCATTGTCCATGAGTGTATATGCCTCCATAATGGGAAAACTGTTTTTTATGTAAAGAATGTGTAATCTTTACCATAGTGAATGGTATACAGTAGAAAGAAAATTTCTTCAATGGGATTTTTAAAAACATAAATGCAGTTGCAAGTGCACACCTAGTGTCGTAATTAAATCCACGAGTAATGTTCCATGAAATGAATGGTATTTGGTGTCAAACTAATGTTTTTCAAATAGGACTTCTAGAAGTTAAGATATTGAGGAAAACAGATTACAAATTATCATCTCTTGGTGGCTAAATTCTGTTTTGTTTTGAGCAGGAAATGAATGCACATGAAATTCTGTCTTAGGGAGCAATGTTTGGGGGAAAAAGAATTATTTCATTTGGGTTTTTAGACTTGCAGGCATTACTGTAAATATGTTGCAAACAGAGATGTGCACTTTCTCCCTCTGATGGCAAAATTGTGCAGTAGGAAAATTTGAAATTACATGTAAAATATGCATCCCCAGGAATACTGTTGGACAAAAGAATTCAAATCTGTTAAAGGTAAAGATATTGGGGGAAATAAGACAGGCATCTATGCCCCCAAGAAAAAGACTGTGCATTATTTATAAGTGGGAAATTATTCAGAACAGATTCCATCATGCACAATATTTGGTTGGAAAAGAATTTTTTTAAATGAGTTAAGAAGTGTAAATACTGCTGCAAAATTTACTGGCAGATATATCACTTACTCTCTTGTGGCCAAATTGTGCATTATGAAAATTTTGAAATTCTATTCAGAATATTCCTCACCATAAATTCTATCGGGCACAAAAATAATTTTTCAAGTCTGACTTTCAGAAGCAGAGATGTTGAAAATGATGTATGCTTATGCTCCATAGCTGGAAAATTGTGTCTTACTTGGGGGGGGGGGAGTTTCAGCAGAGTGGTCTTCATTGTAAAAGGCTGTCGAAAGAAAAAAATGGATTGTTTTAGTCATAGATTTAGAAGCAACGATATGGAGTAAAACATATTTGAATTAAATAGCATCTGCATTTATGATTCCTTGTGAAGTTGTGCATCTGAAAAAGGCAAAGGCAGGGATCACAGTTCAGGCTTTACAACTCAAAAAGAATTTTTCAAATCAGACCAAATAGGTACAGAGATACGAAGACCACAGACAGACATAGTAATAACACACATGTTTTGAAATTTGTTGCAAAATAAATATTCATAATGTTTTCCATTATTTATAATTTCCAGTAATACTGTTATTTTGTAGCTCAGTTGTGAAGATGTCAAACACCATCCAAACAACTAGCTCTTAAGAGAGCCATATAATAATGGCAAATCTTATTGCTTGAATACAACATTATATGGTTGAAAGCCACATGACAGTATATCAAAGTGGCATGCTTTTTTTTTTTTTATTGGTGGAAGATATTGTGATCAAAGTAAAATTCCTGAAATGACAATGAACTGACCACATGGCTAGAAGAACTGACCACCAACGGACAACTGAAATATTAGGCTGGATACCAAAGGACAGAAGAATACCATATGGAAGATAGCTAGATGAAGTTTGAAAGCCTGGAGTGTCATGGCGCAGTTGACACAAAGACAGCTGTGGAAGAAACTTGGCGAGACCTTCATCCAGCAGTGGATTGATAGTTGTTGATGACAATGATTATATGTATTTTTTAATGCTTTTGTGTATATTGCACTTTTTGTTTTGTTAAAAAAAACAACTCCCACTTGCCATACAAGGTTGTTAGCTACTCTTGGTTGTACCTGTGTTGGGCATTATTGCTTTCACTTGGGTAACAGCCACATCACAAGTTTTGTGTAAAATAATACTTCAAAACTTGGCCATATTGCCATCTGCCATTCCTTGCAGGTACTTGAATGAAGAAATGGCAAAAGTTATGGATATTCATACCAGTAGTTCATTTTACAAGTTGTAACATAAGTAGAAAGTTTATTATTCACCTTAAATGGTATGACTTGAGTCTCACACATATGCAAACTTAAAAGCACATGGTGTTGATTTGATTTTGTGAAGAGTATGTTTTTGGTGCTATTTTCTAAATAAAGGTTATCCTATGTTTTGTAGAACAGTCTGTCTCATGAATTTCATTCCTTATATAGCATCTTCATGCTTAAAATTTTTAAATTGCAATTTGTTGTGTGCAGTTTAAACTGAGTATGTAATCTCAATGTTTTAATCCTTCAGCACAAACATTTCAATACTCTTTGCAGCACTGTTTTGTGATAGCCTATTTTTAAGTTGCTTTGAGTCCAATGAATAAATGAAAGTTGCTTGCAAGCTTACAAATAAATGGGAAACAAATCTCCCTGAAGATTTGAGCCGACAATGCCAGTTGCTGCAGCAAGCTTTTATGCATTCAGTTTAGTGCAAATTTATTACAATGAGTAAAGTTAGACTTTTTTTTTTCCCCCTTAATAGACAGTGTATGTGTTGGTGCCCACACAAATATTAAGATCAGAAGTAGAGTCACACATAGGATGTGAAAGATTCTAGAACATCCATTAGCATACCTGCCAGGTTTTACGGTTTACCCGTAAAATTTACTGAAATGTGACTTGTTTTACGGGCAAATTGTTAATTTTACGGATTTGGCGATTCTCCGAGATTTTTTCTTTTTCTGATGATTTTGCACACACTATTCATTTATTTATTTTTTAACTTAATCCATTCAAAGTAAAGTGCCGATGTAATTTACGAATAAGTTTTCAGTCACGTGTTTATTTGGGAACATTTTGCTGTAGTTTTCCCTCGTTTTAGGTTATTGTTTTGCCTTTTTTCAAACACTAGAACACCAACCAGCTGGGCTTGTTTAACCTTAGGCTTGGTTCTCTACCCCCCCCCTTGTCTCGCGCACGCTGTTTCCCCACCTTCTTTTCACAGATAATGCATTGTTTGTCTCCCGAGTTGTAACTTCTCAGCAGGCTAGCATGGGGTGTTTCTTGCATTGGAGCCAGGCATCTTTATTCCTCCTAGTTCGAAATGCTATCTCAGAATGTAGTTATCGTAGAAAAAAATCGGACAGATTTTAAATCTGTGGAATTTTTAAGCTCAGATCGATACCCAACATGATGATGAAATTAAGCTAAAACTGCCAGTTTTATGAAATTAAAAATGCAGTGGGGCATAGTTTTGTGACTTCTCTGTTAATAAATTTGACCTAAGGAAAGAATGCTACTATAAGTAAGTCCAGTGCTGCTTCAGCAATGATTAATTTTGCTGGTCCGTTAGTCAGTAAGTTTTCTACGTTTTCCAACCGGGCTTTGTTCATCACGTTCAGAAAAATGTCTTGGCTTGATTCAACAAAATTAATATGTTGGGGTACATACTAATTCGTTAAATCCTTATTGAAAATGGTCAAAGGTAAGGTCAAGACATTATTTTCAGTTGCTCTCTGCTTCCTATTTCTTTCAGTTGCTCTCTGCTTCCTATTTCTTTCAGTTGCTCTCTGCTTCCCTATAGATTCTTCCGCCCTTTTGCGTGATGACTTGCGTAAAATCAAAGCATGATTGTGATGAAGTTCAGGTATGCTGTTCAGCACCCATGTGGACCTATCCTATTGAAAATGGTTGCTATCAGCATTCACGGGGACAGTGCAGTAGTACATGCACAAAACTTGTTTGCTCGCGTTTTAGAATTTCAGCACAATATCTTCTGTGGAAATTGACTGATTTGGATTGAATTTTTAATTATAAAACGATGCGTTTGTGGTAGCTTTTTAATTTAGAAATTAACAGGCACAAAAAATGTTCTATTTATAAAGCAAAAACACGCAACATATACAGTATCAATTAATTCATACTAAGAGATTCGTAAAGAAAACAGTAAAGTATCGTGAAGAACACTGTTGCTTTTGCAAACCCACTCTTTATTGTAGGTATGAAATTTTAGGCTTTTAAAAAACAACTCTGAATTTTAAAATATCCGGATTTTGACAGCACGAGTTTAATCTAGGGGAGTAGACTTTTTTTCAAAAAAAAAAAAAAACGCCATTGGCTTTGTAACTTCTATCAAACCGAATTGTGTGATATTTAGAGATTTTTCATTCCGCATTTTGTCATGTTAAGACTTTTTTTTTTTGCGCAGAGGTATGAGATCGGAATTAAAATCCTGGTTCAAAACGTTTTGTGCCGTGGCTACGCCGCAAAGAGAGCAGGGGATGAGATGGGGATTATGTCACCGACGAAGTGGCTGTATCGATTCTCGTGGCTCCTGATGAAAAAGACTGTTGGTTTTGTTCCGGCAAAATACAGTGTTAGTTTACTGCAGGAGGGAGGGGGGGTCAGACATTGATGGGCCCAGATTCCTTTTTTAAAGGAATAACTAGACTGGAGAAGCTGTATTTTGTAAGATGAGGGGAGGGGAGAGGACAGGAAGGGAAGACAGAACTATAAAATCAGTGCCATTTGGAAGTATTAAGGATGCCGCTAAAGGGGTCTGATTTGGTAAAAGACAAGGCATTGATCCGCCTGTGAGGAATGATGGGGAGGGAGGGGAGGACCCCAGAGAATGACATTCGTAACTAAAACCTAAATCTTTGTTTCTAGATGAAAGAACTTTTCAGTTGCTCTCTGCTTTCGTAGCTGACCAGCTCAAATTGGATAACTCTGCAATCAGTATTTTTTTCCTCTTCAAACTGCAACTCTTTCAGCTGCTACTATTTTGCTGTAGCAGTTTGTACTTGCATTTTTTTTTCTGAGTGGTAATAAATTTTGTATTAGTGATTCGCTTATGAGCAGCAATATAGAAAGGGAAAAAAAGTACTATCAAACATTCTGCGATGCGTGTTCTGCAGAATTCCTGTGTATTGCGAAATCTTCAAAAATGGAAAATATGCATTTAGTGCTACGTGTCGATACAATTTCAACATTTCGCATGGTGGAACGAATGATATTATAAATCATATTTCTAGTGACAAGCATAAATGTAACATTGACTGCGTGGAAAAAAATAACGAAATTGACTTCCTTTGTTAAAAGTTATAAGGAACTGGATGCAATTCGTACAAAATTTTTGTTCACTTCATTTTTAGTTGAACGTAATTTACCAGTTAGTGTCTCTCAGTCACTCTTACTTATTTCATTTTTTTTTTTTTATTTGACTGTCTCATCGTCCGTGTCTCCGTAAGATAAAAGCCTAACGTGAAAATGGTTCGTTTTTGAAAACATTTTATTATGTTTCATTACGGCGTGAGACACGATCCCATTGAAAGAACATCCTTCTCCTTAGATGCAAACTTCCGTAAAAGTAAATTTTTATCACTTTATAGATCATAATGTAGCATAGTAATGAGAAATTATGTATAGAATCTATTTTAATCGATATAAATGTGCCAATAAATTCAAACATCTGTAGTCACTTCAATTACAAGTTTATACTTGATTTGGGTAACATTGTTTTGAAATCGATATGTTCAGTACATTTAATCAATATGTGCGACAAGTAATCTAATCGATTGTATAGATTAAAAATTTTCATCGATTATATAGATTAAAATATTCATTGAATATATCGATTAATTTTTTTTTACGGATTTCTGTTTCTGAAAGTTGGCAGGTATGCAGTTAGGCAGCTCAACTTCAGTCTAGATACTGCCCAGTAAAAATTTTTCATTCTCCTGTAAAAGAACATTTTCAAAAAAAAAAAAAAAGAGAGAGAGAGAGAGAGAGAAAGAATATGTATGACAGTTCAGTTGATTTGACACTGTACATTGGATGAGCCCATGTTTCTTCTAGAGTCTCTCTAAATTAGCAGCAGCCTAAATATGTGGTTTTTCTTTTGGCTGGCAAAATATCAAAACTTGTGTAAACATATACTTGGAGCAGTGCATTTCCAGACATCCAGTACCTATGGCTTCTGCTGAGCAGTTTCTCAAAAATTGAAACAAAATAAAAAAAGAAAATTGAGGTCTGGCGACCAAAAATTTAGATTTCAATAATTATTAAAAGACTGCATAAGTATAAAAACCAGAAAAATTCAGTTTGTGAATTATTTTAAATCATGTTCTCCATACTGGAAAGACACTGTTTTTCATTACAGTATATAGTTGAACACAAATTGTTTGTAATTATGTCAAAATGTAATGAGACACTAATAGGGAATTATTTTTCACTAACTACAATTTTGTATGTGGGAGTGTACTTTTTAAAATATTTTAAACAGCCAAAAAAAAAAAAATTGCTGAATGAGAACATGTGTGAAGTCCAATAATGAAGAGGGGGACAATATAAGAAAAAAAATTGCTTGAAGCAGCAAATGGTTTAGAGCTCCTACCCTTTTTTCTTGTTGTACTAGATATTTGCAGAGAATTTACTTAATCTGAATTAATTTATAATTTGCAGGTTTTGCCAGACACTTGAGAAGTCTTGTGTGGATACTGTAGATTCTGGAAAGATGACAAAGGATTTAGCAGGGTGCATTCATGGTATAAAGAAGTAAGTGCTTTTTATTGCTAGCTTTCTCTCCTATAAAATCAATTTAAACATTAATGAACTTTTCTTCAGAAAGTTGTAATGGTAAGAGTTAATATTCTCTCTGATTCACACATGTGTGCGACTTTTAACCATTGTGGGAATTACAGTGAAATTTTGAAATTCTATTTCTGGATGTATATATATTTTAAAAATTAAAAAGGGCAAATAGGTGTTTTAAGTTTACTGAATAGTTTTTGGGGAAATAAATTTCTTTGTATGATGCCCATATAGAGAGTCATTATTTTTATATTGTGATATGCATGGTTGAAAATCTGATGTAAGTTATTTTATTGATGACATTCATTCCTCCCTCTCTACATAAAGCTTTGTCTGTCGAACATTTCAGAATGTGAGTTTGAAGAATCCATATACATCATTCTGCATATCTGAAAAAATGATTCTATTGTATCTTTGTGATTACTATCTAAATGATGTAAAAAACAGAATTAGTAAATGCTTTCATTCCTATGAACAGCATCTGCTGAGGAAAATTAGTTACCTATAGGTTTAGAAAAAGTTCAGTATTTTGTGTCATAATATCCAGGCTTGAAAAATACCATGCCAGAGATGCCCGGGGCATGTAAATTATTGGCCTTGGCTAGTAAAAATGAAGTCTAGTTGCCCTGGCCACTAGATTTAAAGAAAAAAAGTATGGAATGGAAAATTTTCTACTCTAGAAAAAAAGATGGTCATTGTGTGTTTTTCATTTTACTGCAGTTGTATTATAGTTACGGGTTGAGTGCCAAGGCCAGGAGAATAGCGCTTCTCTAATTATATTATGCTCTATGTCCAGAAATTGGGGCCATACGCAGTTTTGCTGCAGATGTCGTTTACAGTTAACAACAGGATGCATGCTTCAGATAAAACTAGCTACCGGTGTTTAGTGACCAAAAAAAAAAAAAAAAACTATGTAGGCTGATGGGCAAAAAAGCTGTGCTTTATGGGGAAAGAGCACCTTTGGGAGGGAGTGACAACAGAATATTTATTGCACAGCCCCGGGTGTGGTTGGGTCTCTGATATAGCTTGAGCAAGTGAGGGAGGGGAAAGTGAAGCCCCCCCCCCACACACACACGTGAACTGACAGCAATACTACTAAAACAAAAGCTAAGTTTCGTTTAAGAATGAGCCTGCGCAATGCATTCCACTTAACCTGGAAAAGAGTGGAAATTACTGATGCCGATAACTTAGTTTATCTGAGAGAACAGTAGTTCGTGTTAGCTCCGGATATAAGTTGTATTTAGTAATGAATATACGATGGGGTTTTTTTTTGGGGGGGGGGGGTCTAGCAATGAGAGTATATCTCATAGTAAGCAATTATGTGAAATTCCAGATGTCAGTGATAGTTACAAATTCGTCTTCCGCATTGTTGAGAGACTGAATTTCAGAATCGGAATTTACATCATTAGCAAAACTGAAACTTGCACAAGCAGACTATGATAAAGCATACAAGACAAAAAAAAAAAAAAAAAAAAAAAAAGCGCTGTCACACAGTTGAGGAATCTTGGATAAAAACATTTAATTGGCTAAAGTCAAATGACAAGACTTATGTGGTGCACTTTTTGCAAAAACCATCCTAAAATTGCTAAAATACCACCAGCAATTTTTTCAAGGAATGTGGGGTGCCCGTTGAAAATATGCTCATAGTTTAATAACTAAGTACACACAACAGTAGTCAAAAACATAAGATTTGTCTTTGTTTCTAAACAATTTTTGGGTTATTATATAATGCAAAATCACTTCTGTTTGCACAAGAGAAAAGGGTAAATAATTTTTACATTCAAAATTGTTAAGAACTACTTAAACTGCTATACAGTTAACTACTATTATTTTATTTATTTTGCAAAACACAGGACATATATTAAAAAAAAAATTCAAAATATTCCATAAAATAAAATTTTGAAAAACACCAAAACAGAGGGGCAATTCAAAGTTAATAAAATAAACCAACAGGGGTCAGGTTGGTAACAGTCATTGAAGGTGTGCTCATCCCAGCTAAGTTTAATGCTCTGAATTTACTAAAATACCTACCTACTGACCAACCGACAGTACACGCATATGGTAATTCGGGTTTTAAAAGTCCTTAAGAAGTGCTTGAATTTATTTTGCTTGGAAGAGTACGAACCTTGTTGAACATGGCATCACTAAATTTCTTAAATCCCATCGATTACCTTTCTTAAAACTTGAGATATATGCTTTTGTACATTTTGAATACAGACACTTTAAAATGGCAATGCAAAAGATGTATAAAAAAGTTTCTCATAATTTTTAACT
The DNA here is from genome assembly GCA_039090855.1 of Macrothele yani. Taxonomy (NCBI): domain Eukaryota; kingdom Metazoa; phylum Arthropoda; class Arachnida; order Araneae; family Macrothelidae; genus Macrothele; species Macrothele yani. Next base: position 142,020,573 of record CM077014.1, read on the forward strand.
TTAAAAAATGAGGCTTCTGTTTTGTTATCTTAAAAGATAAATTTCTCTAGGCAAGTAAATATTTTCTGCACATGCCCAGCTAGGCATGTAACTTTTTAGATGTTTTTCAAGCCCTGATATCAGTATTGCTGCGAGAATGTCCAGCAGCACAACAACCATGAAGCATGCCGTGAAACATTCCATTATGTGGCCCGATTTTTTTTTTTTTTTTTTTTTTTCGAATTAACAATAAAAAAAACGCCAAGTAGATTAAATACTATAGCAGGACTTTCAGTTGCATCCAAACTCTTGTCGCGGATGTCCAATCATAGTCATTAGTTCAGCTGCTGGATCTCTCAAGTGAGTTTTGTGTATTCGTTTAGATAGGAATAATTCCAAATATTTGTTACAATACATGAACAGATAAAATCTTAGGTGTGTGTACACACACACACAGACTTTGTATATGTATACACCAACTAGCCAAAAGGGCTCTCACCCGACGAGGTATAGATTCAACAAGATGTTGGTAGGTGTCTCTTGATATTTGATACCATGACTGCAACAGAAGATCCACAGTTCCCATAAATTATGCGATTGGGATGATGCGTCTTGTGCATACCCATTTCTCAAACTCAAACCACAAATGCTCGATAAGTTTCGTATCTTAAGAATTTGGGCGCCATGGCAGTAAATGGGATTCCTCTTCATGTTCTTGGAACCATTCCTGAACCTTCTTCGCAGTGTGGCATGGAGCTTTGTCTTGTTGAAAGACTCCATCTCAGCCAGGGAATACAGTCGTCATAGAGGGGTGTACTTGGTCAGCTACGGTGTTCAGGTATGTGACAGCTATAAGAGTTTGCTCTACAAGGTTAATGGGTTTAAGTGTTCTCCAAGAAAATATTGTCCAGACAAAAAACTTTTTCTAGCCAGCTGGATCCGTCCCACAGTGCATCCAGGCGAGAGAGCTTCCTTGGCTGTGAATGTCCCTCACAAGTTAGTCTGTCGACATGGTGTAACAGAAAACTGAATTCGTCTGACTATAAGACCTTCTTCCAGTCTTCTATGGTCCAATGTCAATATTTATGTGCCCACTGCAAACGTTAACAACTGTGAACTGCTGTGGGCCTAGGCACATGAATGGGTCTACTGCTGCGGAGACCGGTGTCCAAGAGTGTACAATGAACTGTGAGTTCGAACAAAATTAGGCCTTCCACCACAATTGAAATTATGGGTAATGTCAGTCAGTAGCCCTCCTGCTGTTGCGAACAAGAAGATAGCCTGTGCTGGCTTCCGGCATCAATGAGGTGTGGCCTGCCCACTCCATGTCGACATCTAACTACTTACTGCATAGCATGAGCAGCCTACCAGCATTGTTGTTTTGGAGATGCTCTTACCAAAGTATCTTGCCATAATGATCTGGCCTTTGTTGAAATCAGATAAATCATTTACTTTTCCCATGTTGAGGTGAAACTAAATACTGACTGAGAGAGCTCCCACCCTGGTATCCTATATAATGTTTGTGACCTTGGAACATGATGCTGATTTGCATAACACAGGGATGGTTTTAATGTTTTGGCTGATCGGTGTATATATAAAATGTCTTATCTTACAGTTAATAGGCAATTTTCCTTTTAAATAACTCAAGCCTATCTTTGACCTGTCATTTCTATCTGTTATCATCAGTCAATTTTTTTATTATGGGGTTTGGTCAGTATACACCCACAGAAAATTGCTCAAATTTTTTGAAAGAAATCTGTCTTGTACATTCACCTAGTTTGAAGGACCTAGAGCTTTTATCGTTATGCAAAAAATTTAATGTTGAAACAATCTCGTGACTGCTGTGCAAGCAAATAAAATTTGGAGAATTAGTCTTTGAAGAAGGTATAACAGAATTGAGAGACACAAGTTTTATTTATTAGAATTTAAGAAATTATAATTGTATATTCTAAAATTTCATATTTGACCAACCATAGAACGTCATCTTAGAAATCACTGGGAAACTAATCCCCCCTGAAGAAGTAATTCTACACAAATACATGGAAGGCATATAGAGATGTCATTATCAGCACAAAGGTGCTGCATTTTCACTGTTTCCCCATCTCTTCAAAAAAAGTACATAGCCATAGAACATATCAAACCAGCACTCCTGATTTCCATTGGAGCTTGGTGCCATTACACCACCCGAGACAATGAAGTTCCAAGCAAATGGAACTAAGCAGGTGTGACATTGAAATCTGAATAGCATTTTAATTTGCACCAATCAAAGCAATCTAATTCTTCCTCATAACATCAAACAACCCTAAAAGCAGAAGTATAGGATACTTACATTTACCAATGTTCATCTTGCTAAATTCCTATATCAATATTAATGCATGTGGTTCAAGGTACCAAGCCAATTTCTCAGTGGTAACATGCAGCCAACTTCATAAAAAATTTAGTGATAATTCAATCCAAAATGCGTACAAACACAAATATTAACCTCTTAACCCAAAAATTATCTTATTTACTAAAAAGAAAGTTTTCATTATTAAATGCTTCATTCACAAAATCCCTTTCATTCAGAATACTCACTAATTTACATTCTATATTCATACAATTATCCTGGATAGCAAGAATATTAACTGACAGTTCTAAAAATTGAAACACCTAAAACTTTAAAAAAGCATATCACCACATAGGGAGATGGCAAGACTATGCCTTTAAATATTTTCACACTATAACTATAGGCATCTTCAGAAAGTTGACATACTCGTTTCACTACCACTTCGCAGCAAAGTGACAAACTTACAACCATGTTGCCTGCCTGGCTGGAACTCAGTGATTGCCATGCCATCTGGTGAAAAAAATTGCAATCTACTTCATTTCTTTTTATTTTATGCTTATTTTCCAATTTTATTTGTTCTTTCCATTGAATAGACAGTCTGCTTAATGGAAGGAACAAAACTTACTGTATACTCAATGGAAAGAACTAATAAAATTGGAAAATAAGCACAAAAAAGAAATGAAGTATATTGTGGTTTTTCTCCACCAGATGCAACCAGGGCATGGCAATTGCTGAGCTCCAGATGAGCAGGCTACATGGTCTCAAACAGATTCTAGTGCTTCAAAGAACATGAGATTTCAATGGGAAACAAACTCCTAAAGAAATAATTCTTCACAAATACAAGGAAGGCATATACAGATGTCATTATTGGCACAAAGATGCTGTATTTTCACTGTTTTTTTATCTCCAGAAAAATGTGCAGCTGTAGAGTGGGAGTTAAACTCTCATCTCCTGATATCCATTTAAGCATGCTATTAGTACACCAGGACAAGGAAGTTCTAAGCAGATGTAGCTTAGAAATTTGAATACCATTTAGATTTGCACTAGTTTAAACAATCCAATGTTTCCTCGTAACATAAACACATATTTAGGTTTCTAAGTTACATCTCCTGGATGGTGTAATAGTAGCATGCTCGAACAAAAAGCGGAAGATGCAAGTTCAATTCCCGTTCTATGGCATGTATTTTTCTAGTTTTCTGAAGTGAAAATACAGAACCTTTGAGCCGATAATGACATTATAGGACACCATTTTTGTGTACAGCTCTTTGAAGCAGCCTATATATGCAGAAAATATTCGTTAAATATTATATCATCTTTGACTTAAGGATTTCATGTGATATGGAGTGAAATGCAATTTTGGAATTAAAAACGCAAAACCAGTTTTTGATTGAAATCTTAACTGAACACACACTTTCATATATTGCTATGATTGTGATTTTAGGCAAACTCCGGTTGTATAGTATTCCAGACCTCAGTGCAAGTCACTTTTCTCACTATTTGTCACCTTTTTTTAAATTTGTCACTTTTTGTAACCTTTTTTAAAATTTTTGTCACTGTTCTCAGCTTTTTCTTAAGTGTGCCCGTATTTTTTTTTCAATTTAGCTATAGTTTTGCGTTGTTGTTTTTTATATCTAGGGGATTTTTGTCAGATGAAAAACGAAATGCTGAAACAAAAAATAAATTGTTTTGTTAAACACCCATCCCTGTGAACATGGGTCACGAGTTGTAAACGCAACTCACCACTCACCGCAGCAGCAAGAGCGAGCTTCGTAACCAAGCAAGAGGTAGTGACCCAGCCCACAGCAGCTAGCGGGTTCTCTCAAGGATTTTTTCAAGTGGAATAAATATTACAAAAGTTCATCTCCGTGGAATTTTCATGAAAATCTCTAAAATTTTGATCGCCATAAATTGCTGCTAGGAATGAGCCCTCCAAATTTTGTGCAATTCAATTAAAAGCTTTTTAAACGGGCCGTAATTTTTTTTTTATTTGCTCTTTATCATGTGGCTGGTAGGCCCAGAATTCGTAATCAGCATTTTATGGCTAATTTAAAAACGTTTTTGCCTATTCAATTGAAATTTTTAAGGTCTTCATCTCCTAGCCAATTATAGTATATGTACAAATTTCAGACTGTTACGTAAAGAATTCGGAAAAACAGTTTTCTTAATTTTTTAGCACGTCTTTTGTAAAAAAAGATCGTGCTTAGGTTATCAATTTGTCCGTCCATCTGTAGACAAGATATCTCTGCAACTATTAGTCTGATTTGGAAAATTCTTTTTACATTGGGAAGCTTGAAATATACGAATGAGGATCCTTCATTTCTTTTTTTCTTTTGTACGATATACAATTTCACCTCTAGAGGGCGTAAATGCAGATGTCGAATTCAAAAATACATTTTATTCCACATATTTGCTACATCCGATTGAAAAAATTCTTTTATCTTTCGATTCCATTTATGTCAAAGAGTTTTAGGAATAGTTGCTTTTTCAAATTATGCATAGATTTTCCGCTAGGGGGCGTAAAAGTAAAGTATGTTTTCCCCAATATCTCTTCTTCTACAACTCCGATTTGAAAAACATTTTCTTTAGCGAATACAGCTCCTGGTGAAAAATCGTTTGCATGTAATTTCTAATTTTTGGTAAAGAATACTTTGGCCACCAGGAGGTGTAAGTGTTAATTTTTGCTTCTGATGTATTTGCCATAAAATCTGAGATACTAAAATCTCGGTTGAAAAAATTCTTTAGTGGACAGATGCCACTTACGTTGATAAACCTTTTCGGAGTATTTTCTTAAAATATTCAATGGTTTCTGTGCCAGGGGGCGTAGACGTATATCTTATTTTTGTCAATATCTCATCTTCTAATGGTCTGATTTGAAAAATTCTTTCTTTATATTAGAGTTTCCGATGTGACATGTTTTTCATATAATTTCAAATTTTTCAAGTAATTCATAGATTTTTCGCAAGGGGGTCTAAAGGTAAATTGTGTTTCCCCTATATCTCCGATTTGAAAATTTCTTTCTGCAGCAGATACAGCTCCTGATGGGAAATCCTTTGCACATAATTTCTAATTTTTGTAAAAAATGGTTTGGCCACCAGGGGGCCAAACCATTTTTACAAAAATTCTGCTTCTGTCTTAATTTCTGCTTCTGGTGCATTTCCAGCAAAATATGAGCTTCTAAAATCTAGATTTAAAAAAAAAAGTAGTTTGTGGACCGATACTACTCATTTCAACAAACCTTTTAGGAACATTTTCTTCTTAAAATAATGCATGGTGTTTCTATGCCAGGGGGCGTAGATGTATGTCTTATTTTTGTCGATATCTCTACTTCTAGGAGTCTGATTTGAAAAATTTCTTCTTTGTTGGATAGTGTTCCCGATGCGAAATGTTACGTATAAATTCAAAATTTTCAAGTAAATCAGAGACTTTCCACTAGGGGCACAAAGGTAAATTGTGTTTTTTGCGTTATTTCTGCTTCTAAAACTCCAATTTGAAAAATTATTTCTGTATCGCATACAACACCTGATGGAAAATATTTTTCATATAATTTCTAATGTTTGGTAAAGAAATGGTTTGGCCACCAGGCGGCATAAGTGTTAATTTCTGATGCATTTGCAGCAAAATCTGGGCTCTGATACCGCTCATATGGAAAAACTTTTTGCGAATTCTTTCCTCCTAAAATAATGCATGGTTTTACCACCAGGGGGCGTAAAGTCACATCTTATTTTTATCGATCTCTCTTTTTCTAAGAGTCCGATTTGAAAAATTATTTCTGTGTTGGAGAGCGTTTCCGGTGCGAAATGTTTCTCATATAAATTCATATTTTTCTTAACGCACAAGTCTGCAACCAGAAGGCATAAGCTCAAGATTTCGTTTACAGCAATATCTGAGGGATTAAAAACCCGATTGAAAAACTTCTTTCTTCCGTCAAATACCATTGTTTTCCATTTCGGTTCCATTGACTTTGAATAGCTTTGATAAATTTAATTTGCGTCAGAATGGATTAAAAAGACATACTAATTACAGCCAAAAATTCGGTGTCATCTTTTTTGTTTTATCTAGTCCTGCCGTGGGGAAAACTAAAGCGAGGAGGCTCTGTTGCTGGGAGCCAAGGAAGGAAGAAAGCTGGCAGTCTTTTCATTCTCTAGTTTTGAGTGGTAGCTAGGCATTTTGTGTGTGCCTTTATTAGCACATCTTTTGTAAAAAAAGATTGTCGTTCTTATGTTATCGATTTGTCCGTCTGTCTGTGGACATCCATATATCTGCAACCAATTGCCCAATTTCAAAATTTTTTTCTGCTTTGGGAAGCTTGAAATGTACGAATGATGATCCTTTATTTCATTTTTTTTTTTTTTTTTTTTTTACCAATCACGATTTTGCCTCCAGAGGGCGTAAATGCCAAATTCAAAATACATTTTATTCCATATATTTGCTTCTAAACGGCCGATTGAAAAAAATTATTTTACGTTTTTGATTCTATTTATGTCGAAGACTATTTTAGGTATGGTCACTTCTTTAAGTTACGCATAGATTCTCCGCTAGGGCGTAAAAGTAAATTTCGTTTCTCCCGATATCTCTGCTTCTAAAACTCCGATTTTAAAAATTCTTTCTGCAGCGGATGCAGCTCCTGGTGGAAAATATTTTGCCTGTAATTTCTAATTTTTCCTCCAGACTTCACACACGCTAACTTCTGTGACTCACTTATAAACGTGAAAAGAGCGAAGACCTTTGTTTGATGTTCCTGGTCCAGGTCAAATGTATGTATTAATTATTCATTTGCCTTCTAATTATTTCTTCAGTTACTGCTTTTTACCATCTTTGGTGAATCCCCAGCATTGTGCGGGGCTCCAAGAAGCAACCTGCCAAATTGGCTTGGCAATTAGCGTGTGTGAGTCTGGAAAAATTCGAGGCCACTGTGGTGTAGTGGGATCATACCCGGCGCGTAACTGGAAGACCCTGGGTTCGATTCCTGGTGGCGGCCAATGAGAATTTTTCCGTGACTCACTTATAAACGTGGAAAGAGCGAAGGCCTTTGTTTGATGTTCCTGGTCCACGTCAAATGTCTGTATTAATGAAGAATAATTTTAAACTTTTCCATTATGCAAAATTTTTCCGCTAGCTAGCAGACATAGACTTACTTATATGACGTTTCCTTCTATATTTCTCATTTTAACTGTGTTTGATTTGAAAATATCTTCGTCTCTGGTACCTTTTTTTTTCTTTTCCAAATTAAAAAAAAGATAATTTTCAAATTTTAAACATTACATTCATTCTTTATTATTAGTCTTTCATTATATAAACCTGCTGTAGTTTGTATATGTAATCATTTCTAGAGCATACTTATTTTGCTAGTGCAGTATATAAATCGTCAAATGCCATCATGCTGATAAAATAACCTACTGTTTGTGAAAATTGCAACAACATGAAGGAATGATGGTAATCACATAAAACTTACAGGATATGCAGAGCAGGGTAGGACATGCAAATGATTAGAAATGCAGAGTCATTGTGCATGTCTTGGCACAGCAGTGCCAAGACATGCACAATGACTGGCAACATATACATGCTGCCTGTCAAGCAATTATGACAGGCAACATATACATGCTGCCTGTCAAGCAATTACCCAGGACACCATCCAACGCCTTTTCGATTCAATGCCAACCCATCTCAAAGCTCTTATTGCAGCTCGCAGAGGCTTCACGAGATACGGATTTTTGCAGGTAAAAATTGCTGTGTTGTTCCGAAAATTAAATCACTTATGTACGGTCATATCAGTAATGTTTGGTATAAATTTCATTCAAATTGCATGGTGTTCCTCCTTCTTCGTGTTGCAATTTTCACAAATAGTAGTGTATAAAAAAATGTTGAAAGGAATCGCCTGCCCATCCAATCTATCGTTGTTTTTTTGTTGTTGTTTTTTTACAACAGATAATCACATTGATTAACATATGTTATATCACAAATTATAAAGTGAATTGTTCACTGTTGAGCAAAGAATAAAGTAAATCTGTTCAAAGTGCAAATTATATGTCCTATCCATATACTGTATATATACATATGTGTGTGTGTGTTCTATCGTTTTAAACGGTTTAGTCTGGTTTTCAATTATTTGAGCAGTCACTTTAAAAAAAAAAAAAATTGGTCACTTTTCTCACTTTTTTTCTCCGAAAAAGTCGCTTTTCTCACTACTTTTTACAATGAAGTCTGTGCTGAGGTCTGGTATTCATATTAGTACAGAATTTTCCAAATATTGATCAGGTTTACTGTAATCTCAATGTCTCACAGTTGTCAGAATTCAGTGGTGCTTCTCTATCTGTAGTCAGAAGTTTTTATTACTTGTTATGTTGTTCACTAAAACATTTGCACTGTATATACACACTCTGAAAATTTCCTCTCATTTTAGTGTGAAGGAATCTGATTATTTATACACTATGGATTTCTTGGAAGCCATTGCTGAACAGCTGGAAAGAGAACTAAAACTCTAAGTCCACAAAACATCGACACTGGATGATCTGACATTTGTTGAAGGCAGCTTGCAGTACTCATAAATCTCTACCATGAAATCTACCCTCAGTCACATTCAAAATTATTTCTTCACTCTTGAAAAGTCACCCATTTTACTGATTAATTTTTATGAATTTCATATCTTAAGATTTGATACTGTGAATAATGAAATTTTATCAATCCATATTTACAAAAATGCACTTATTTGCATTTAAAGTATGTAAATGCACTTTTTTAATTTTATGTGATGGTTGTACATTTTTGTACATGTAGGTTAGTCTTCTTATATTGGCTTGTAAAAAATACCAGGCATTTGAAATTGAACGTAGCTGTTGCTGCAATGGTGTACAAATCATGGTACTTAGAGATTGTCAGCTCTTTCCATTTTGATATGAAAAAATAAATGTTTTATGTGACACTGTCTTATAATTTATTCAAAAAAAATCTGAACTTTTATTACACCATTTCACGTGATATTTTGAGGTAAAAGTGTATAATTTTTTCTGAATTTTGACGAGTTTGCAATTTTGATGGTGAGGCATTATTACAATATAGTAGCAGGGTTTCCACGCAACCTGGGAAATAGGGAAAACCTGGAATTCTCAGGGAATTAGAAAATGGTTCCAAAAATCAGGGAAAACACAGGGAGGTTTGTAAAATCAGGGAAAACTCGTTTTTGTAAAAATCATGAAATACTTTATTTTGCCAAAAAAAACCCTTTTTTTTTTTTTTTTTTTTTTTTCTTTTTTTTTCAGATTTCAAACTTCAGTTTGCAATTACTGCTTGCTTTCAGTTACATTACATTTTCCTTTTATTCCCTAAAAAAGATGCAAAATTGAATTTTTTAAATTTTCTGTTAAGTATTTCTTTACTTCTGCTGACAGTTGTCTTAACATGGAACAATTGAGCACAATGGCTCAACACACTCCTGCTTGGAGAAACATGTCACAAGAGAACCAACCAAATAATGGATCAAAGTCCTTTGGCCATCCCAGTGGCACAGTGGTCTAAGAAATAGTTCCTGATCATTCATCTAAGATGGGTCTGGGTTCGAATCCCAGTGAGGCATGGAAATTGTTTGTCTTAAGGCACTGGCTCTCTCCCTTTCCTGGAGTCGGTGGCCCTAAATTAGGGGCAGGTGACTTCTTATAGCCCATTGAGTTGGGCGGTCCTTAAACCTCAATAATAGGAATATTAATAGTTCCTTTTCTGTTGGTTCTGTTGCGACATTTCTCTGAACAGGAGCCATTCTATCATTAAGATTAGCAGTAGTGTGTTACAGAAAAACTGAAAATAAACTGACAGATCTTTTCTCACATGTGGCCCATTTCTATGGTAACATATTAACAAATCCTATGTGGGTAGTGTTCATGAAATCATGGTATGGAAAATAATGTGCGCATTTAATTGTTATTAATGAAAAGCAGGTAATTTTACAAAGACAGATTACTTAAAAGAATTTGCAAATGTGTGGTCTGGTGAGAAAATGCATGAATGGAATCAAATGTAACAATTCATCACAACATGATAGGGGTTGCCACTCTGGAAAAAAATTAAAAACCACCTGGGGAAAAGTTGGGGAATTTTTTTATTTCTTTTGAGTGGGGACCCTAAATAGGACATTCAAAACAGAAAATTCTCTAACAAAAATTTGTGTGTAGCAAAATTGTGTTCCCAAAAGAAAACATACTAAGCCAGTAATAAATAAATAAATAATCCTTCATGAAATACTTGGTCTTTGCAGCCTGAAATTTTTTTTTTTTTTGCTTCACTTTTGAACTGAAGTTTTCAAAAGCTATGTGGGGAAAAGTGTGTTTAACTACTCTTGGATTACATCTTTATTCATTGATCTTTTCGTGCTAGTTTGGCATGGTTTACACAGCACTTATTTACCACAGAAGCATCATTCTGCCCACTGCTTTAACATAATCGCTTAATCTTGAGCTTTTTTTTTTTTTTTTTTTTAAATCAAAACTAGCTTTTTTAAAATGTTGACATGGGTGCCATACACCAACAGCATTAAAATGTACATCAGGACCATTATTATAGGCATATCTATACCACTTTCTCAGTCAATTTTCGTCAACTGAAAATGGTTTTCATTTGCATGTTCATTATCGCACAAATTTCTAAAAGGGGGAAAAAAACCCACAGTATTAGAAATTGGGGGAAATATATAAAACTTTATGGTTCTAGTAATATACAAAAGTATACAAATTTTTGCCAAAAATTATCACCAATAATTTGGAACATTAAACTGAAGATTTTCCCCAGGTGCAAATGTTAGTCACCACAGCCAATTTATCCACAACTGCAGTAACAAAGACAATATATGATGAAAAATAGAATGTTATGTTACATTCAGCCAAAAACAGTCACTGGCTTTTGGTGCCAAATGAACAGTGGCCTCATTAAATAGAATAGTGACTTGGAACACGTTTTCGTATACTTGAATATCTTTGTCTGTGATGCACACACCAACTGACCTTACACTTCAATGATCCAGACTTTTCCAACAAAATGTAACTTCCTGCCTACTGTATGAAATTATGAAGAACAATAAACATATGCAAATTCGACATTCATTTGCTGCATAAATTTGGGGGTGGGGGTTAATGTGTGTAAAAACCTATCTGGTTATATATATACCAAGAGCAAAGATGAATCAGAAAAATCTCAGTTGCAAATTTGTTCATAAGTGAGTTCCTTTAATTTTTCTAAAAGTTTAAAAATTATTTTTTATTAACATTTTGTATCCTCCACTCCATGCTTTTAACCCTTTAAGCTGCCAATGTGTCTGAACAAAACAGTACCAAAACTTTTCTGTACTCTCCAAATAAAAATGTTCACATAGCAGCCCGGCTCAGGGTGCGCACGCGTGCTTGAAAACCTGGAAAATCATGATTACGTTTTCAAGGCCTGGAATATCCTGGAAAAACGGTATTTTTAATGCTGTCTTGAAAAGCCTTGAAATTTGAAATTAGTGCTTAAAAAAAATGCCCTTTTAGGAAATCGTGTTACTGACTGTTACCCCTTAATTTTTTTAAGTTCCTCCTCTGTTCTCAAAGAAACCGCCGGCTACAGTGGTGTTTCGGATGTGCCCAAATCCTAATTTGGCTGGGGAGGGGGAGCACTACTTCCAGTGCAATAAAATTGGATGATTACTAGCAGGTCTGTTAGGGAAGGGGAGCTTGATGCATTCTCTAGCCCTGAGCTTGATGTCCGTCCGACAACTACTGAGAACAACAGAAGGGGAAAGAAGAGACATTTAGCATTTGCAAGGGGAGTCGCGTGTTTACCAAGTCAGCTGGCATCCACCAGTGAAGAGTATGCCTGAACAACACATTCATCTGCTCCTTGTTTATTGCATTAAGACGCTTGCTTCCGGCCCACCCCTCAAGAGACTTCGGCTACTTATGATAAAAAATAAGAAAACTATCTTTGCGAATTTTTCACAAAAGTGACTGAAATTTTTACATTTACTATAATTGGATTACAGAAGCTCACTCCCAAAATTCCATTTGAATCGGTTTAAAACTTAAAAAGTTAGCATTGGAAATTTTTATTATGTGTGCCTCTTTAGACAGTGAGCCTTGAGCAGAAAGTGTGTTACCAAAGCAACGGTTGATTGACAGCTGGGAGCGCTGATCCGAAGCCCTTGGTTGGGAAGAAAGCAAACACCTGTTTATCACTTCCACGGCTCAAAAGGACTAAGAGATATTTTCAGAAATCCATTTTCCGGAATTTTGAAAATAACACAGTAAAATTTTTACAGTGGTTAAAATACATCACAATAAAGTTCTAGTGCAAATTTCGCCGAATTCCGTTTGAAACTTTAGCAGATGCAAAAAAAAAAAAAAAAAAAAAATCTTCCGTTGCAAAATCGGATTCAAAAAAAGAAACGGCAATTATAAATTACGGGAAAAGCAAGCAAATTATTTTTTTTTAGATGCCATGGTTTATTTAAACAGAGTGATCCTTAAATTTTGTTTCTGTGATGATATGGACTTTATTTTAATTACAAACATACATTTTTATTCAGATGTCTGAGTTACTGTTTTAATAAAAAAATCTATAATTAAAAAGTTTTCAATGGATTTAGGCGAAATTCAGCAGATAAACGTATTTTAGTAAACTGCAACGTTGTGACGTAAATTTGGTCATTTTGTCGAAAATTGGGCAGCATTTTTTTTTTTTACGTTTTCTCCTATAGTTAGGGTGAAGGAGGAAGACACTTCAGTGAGCTGCAGGTGGTGATTTATGGCAATGTGCCAAATGAAAAGAAGCCGTTCCATCAGGACATTCCAGAGGTTGAGTGTGCGTGGACGCGTGCTCCTGCTGTTTGAACTTAATCGGAATGTTTTCGGGAGGGGGAGAAATATCCGTTTCAGCTTTACAGCTTTCAGGCTCCTTTTTTTTTTCTTGGTAATAAATAAAAACCATAGTTGCTGCATTCACCATTGATCCATATTCGCATTTCTTGAATATAAACAGCAGACAATCGGAAACATGGTGTTGGGTGGGTCTTGATGTTCTTCATTTGTATCTGCTGAATTTTGTTCTGTGGGAATACGGAATGAGTTATACTGTGAATACATACAAAACTACATATTTTTGAGCTGAAAAAATATGTCTACTTGTACACAGTAGCTAACGTGTGAACTCAGACGAAGACAATCAGACATATGGACGTCTGATTCCATAAAAAAAATCAACCCATTTTATTATAGACGACAGGTAAAAAAGAAAAAACATTACATGTTTTTAAACATTATAAAGGAAAGCGGATTTTTGAAACACCATGACTTGATGATATTAATTTCTGAAAGTTTTTTTTTTCGATTTTAATTTCTGAAATCTTCTTTTTTTTTTTTTTTTTTTTTTTTTTTTTTCCAATTACAATACATTGTAACAGGATACCTGTGTGTTGTATCCCTTAGTTGTATGGCAGATTTTCAGTTGGCCGATATCCGCGATCGTAAGTGGTAGTTACATTGCTATTGTTGATGATGACGAGATAAATACTGGAGTAATGTAGAATGTTGCATAAAGTAAAAAAAAAAATCGCCCCCTCCTCCCCCTTCGAACTTTTATGCGGTTATCATAGCTGATCAACCATTTCATTCCATGAACATCAGCACATTTCAATCATTTGACCATTGGGGGTCTGACGGAATTCAGCAGTGCTTAAGCGCCTGGCGCAACGAGAACATGCTAATTATGGACAGTTCTATTCCCTTCCCCCTATCATCCCTAATAATTGAGAGTGCATACTGTAGTTTCAAATATTCTGTGTATGAGCTAGTTTTCACGCTGTTCGTTATGTTTTTATTTTAGAAATTACTAAGCCTTTTGAACTGTAGGGTGCAGAAACGTTTATGCTTTGGTTTTTTCCATTTGTCCGTACGATAATTCACGTAAAAGGGGTTGGGTTTTGGCGAAATTTTAGTATGCTGTTAGGTACAACCTAGGAACCTACCCTGTTGAAAATGGTCGAAATTAAATTCAAAGGCATAGATATAAGAGCAGTATTCATTCTCCAAGCTTGAAGCCCTACGTCCACTCCAGCTGGGTAAGTATGAAAGATTTGAGACTTGGAGGAGACCCAGTACAAAGTTTTGCTTCCCTCAGGCACTAAGTGTTTGTTAACATTTCCTTTCCTCTGGTTTGGAGCCCAGCTGTAAGAGGTGATGCTTTGTAACAGTCTTTTAGCACAACACTCTGTCTACTGATTGGCATACAGGTCATAAAACAGTAACTTCACTAAGTGTTGTTTCCTTGTTTTGAATGAAGACTAAATCAATGCCAAAGCATTTGCAACCCAGGCTGCCTAAAGGACAAAGCTGGGGAGCAGGAAAGAACATAGCAGTAAGACCCCTTTTTCTTTAATTACTTAAAATCTGGCCTATAGTAATTGGTCACATGTGTAGCCCCTTACTCAGGGGAAATTCTCAATTTTTAGTTGTGTGGTTCCTGATCTTAGATATTTTTTTGGTTTTCATTTACTGTTTCAGTTGATTTACCCATTTTTTTCACCCCCCCTCCCCATTAAATATGGGTAAGTGTACTTTTAGTGATCTTTGGCTAATAAATCCTAAATATGCTGGATGGATTAAAAAAGATGAAAGCAATTGCCATGTTGCAAAATGCATTTTTATCCATTAAAATAATAGATGCTTCGAATATGGGGGAATCCGCTTTAAGAAGCCACATGAAAGGAAAAAAACATAGTGGAACATTTTTACAGCTTTCTGTCAACATACTAACTGTTGATAAATTGCTATGTGTATCAAGTGATAAACAAGTACAGCCTATTGCATCCACATCTAATCCTCTGCATATTCCTCTTGAAAAAAATGCAACCATTAAAGCAGAAGCATTGTGGTGTTTAAAAGTGGTTAAATCCCATTACTCTTACAGGTCTTGTGCAGGTAATGATGTTTTATTCCGCCTAATGTTTTCTGACAGCAGAATTGCTGGAAACTTCAGCTGTGGCGAAAAAAAATGTTCCTACATTTGTTGCTTTGGTTTGGCACCTCACTTTAAATCAGTGTTGGTTCAGGAAGTCGAAAATGAAAATTTTGTGATTTTGTTTGCCGAAAGTTTAAACAAGTTTAGTCAGTCAAAACAAATGGATATACATGTTCGTTTATGGGAAAAAGGAACAGTTTCAACCAGATATTTTTCATCAGTTTTTTTGGGTCATGCTAGTGCAGACATAATGATGGAAAATTTTCTTGAATGCATGGCGTGCCTCCCACTGTGTAATATTGTGCAGTTATCAATGGATGGACCCAATGTTAATTGGAAGTTTTTTGATATGCTGCAATCAACACTTAGTGCTGACTCAAATGTCCAACTCCTATACACAGGGAGCTGTGGACTTCACATTGTAAACAATGCCTTTCGACATGGAGCCTCAGCAACAGGGTGGGAAATTCAAAAGTTGCTTTCATCATTATTTAGGCTTTTTAAAGATTCACCTGCAAGGAGGGAAGATTTTTCTAAAATAATTTTAGCCAGTAAGATGCCATTAAAATTCTGCCCACACAGGTGGCTAGAAAATACTCCTGCCTGCGAGCGAGCATTAGAAATTTGGGCAGACATTGAAAATTATGTTAACCAAGTTGAAAAGAAGTGCATCAAGAATCCCCACACTGTATCATTTGATGCTATCAAAACTTTCACTAAAGATCCTTTTGTTTTGGCTAAACTGCATTTCTTCAATTCAGTTTCAAAACAGCTGGTACCATTTCTCAAGGCATATCAGTCAGATAAGCCAATGATGCCTTTTATGGCCACAGATCTTGAAAAGATGCTAAGAAATATGATGAATCGCTTTGTTAAAAGAACCGTAATAGCAGAAGCTAACTCTGCCTTAAAGCTGTTACAAGTAGACCTTACAGATGCATCTCAGTGTTGTCACTATAAAAAAATTGATGTTGGGTTTCAAACAGAGAAGGTATTGAAAGAATTAAGTGCTAAGAACATTAGTGAATGCAAACTTACGGAGTTTAGAATGGAATGCCGAATATTTTTGCAAAAGCTAGTTGTGAAGCTATTGGAAAAAAATCCACTTAAGTACTCCCTTGTTCGCCACATGAAGTGTTTAGATCCTCGGTTGATGTCAAAAAATAGTGAGACTTGTATTAAGAATCTAACATTCATTCTCACACTTGTTGATGCTCATAGAATACAACCAGAATTATGTGATGGTGTAATATGGCAGTTTAAGGAATTTGTGACCAGTGTTGCAGCAGTAAAATCTTCATTCATAAACTTTGATCCAGAAGATAAACAACAAAGAGTAGACACATTATTGTATGAGTACATGTCTTCTACTAAAGCTTTTAGTGAACTGTGGAAAGTTGTGAAACTTCTTTTACTGTTGTCACATGGGCAAGCTTCTGTTGAGAGGGGTTTTTCAGTCAATAAGGAGGTCATTGTAGAAAACATGAGAGAGGAGTCAATTGTAGCACAGAGAATTATTTATGATCATATATCCTATGTAGGTGGTATTGATAAGGTAAATATCTCAAAATCCCTTCTGTTATCAGTTGGAGCTGCAAGGCAAAAATACATACATTATTTGGATGATAAGTCCAAAGAAAAGGAAAAAGCAGCCATATGTGGAAAAAGGAAAGCTATTTTAGATGAAATTGATAGCATAAAAAAGAAAAGGAAACTCATTGAAGGAGAAGTCAAAGAATTACTTAACTCTGCTGATGATTTAGCTTTAAAAGCTGAAACTACAAATAACAATACATACATTGTAAAATCTAATAGCTTTAGAAAAACTGCTCATGAGAAAAGAGCAGTACTTAAAAAAATGGATATGGAACTTGAAACCAAAGTCAGCAATCTTAAATCTGTATAACCATCCATTGATACTCCATATTTGTGGTATCTTCCAAGCATATAGAGAATTAATACTAAAACATAAAAATTTTATATTTGTACAATTTACAATAGAAATGAACTTTTTTCTTTCTTTGAAGCATGTTGAACTTCAAACCAGTTTTGATCTTTTATCTTCATAATTATTTAGTGTTTTTCATATGAAGTTCATGTAAATAGACTAATGAACTCTTGTGTTCCAAAAACTTATAACTTTCTGCAACTAACTTCCACAATTGGGCTTCTTATTGGACTAAAACTTTGGTAAGTAATATAAAACCTTATATATACTTGTACAGTAAATACTCATGGGCTCCTAAAACATATTTTTGCTGTACATTTTACTATGAATTTGTGGCCAAAACAATTCAATCAGTTGTCCTTAATGCATTGATCAGATTTTGGTTTATATAACTGACAAACTTCCAATTTTTTTAAAAAAAAGCTTTTAAAAACATAATTCATATAATTGTCTTATGTTTTGGGAGTTGAACCAAAAGTGGTTATTCTGATTCTGGTTATGATTGAAGCTTAACTGGAGGTAGAGATTCCTTATGCTCATCATTTTTCATTTATGTAAAATACTTAAGAATATCCTAATTTATACCAATAAAAAACTGAAATTGTTTTATGTTTAAGGTTTTTATAAATAGTTTAGCTAGTTCCACATTTTGGGGTAGCACTTCATAAATTTAGTTTAGCAGTGATTTTGATTTAAAAAAAATAAAAGTAAATTGAGGCAATCTTGTTTGATATGAAAAATAATTTTTGGAAAGTAATATGAGGCAAGTGTACTGGTAGACATAAAAGTGGTTAGATTCTTTTGGGTTGGGTGGTGGGCCAGGACTTTCTGACTTCTATGATGAAACTTATTTGAAATTTGTTGCCATGTTCCTAAAATTACACTTTCTGTTTTAAACTCTATTGGTTCACCTTTCTATGATCGTCCACTCCTGAATCATTTCTTGAGGTGCATAGTGATTCCGTGGCTTATGCTTTTTGATTTAACATAACTGTACTACAATTGGGGGAAATTTTCCTCAAGTCTGGAACATATTCTGTCTAGTAATAAGATTTTCATTGCCTTCAAAAGTCACATCCCAATATGCAGCCACCAGTGGCAGTTATTGGGAATGTTAAAAGAAAAAAAAATCATTCCCATGTATGGAAACACTTTTTATCAGAGCTAGAATCCACCTGTGGGCATAACAGGCACATGCCCCATTTCAAAAAAAAAAGGGGGGGGGGGGTTGAGTAAGTAGATAAATGCTTTGCTTTGTCTCACGTTTCTTGTTTTCAGACATCACACTTTTTCACTTATGGATTTGCAACTCCACGTTTTGTCTTACATTGGCCCGAACTTTTCAGTGATCCACACAGCAGTACTTCAGAACTGCTGTTTGTGATGTACTCTGACAGGCAAGCACCCCATCTCCCCCTTATGGGTCCTCCATGTTTTACCACCGTGTTTTTTTGGAGGAAATAAATCTCAGAGATTTTTTTACCAGTCCTCTGTTAGACGTGCGCCCTCCCCATTCTTAAATTCTGAATCTGCCCTCACTTTATTTTATAATAATTTCAGTTGTTATCAATAATAGTCTGATTACATGGAAGATAGTGCAGAATAGTGATGCAGCTAAAATGACTGATTAAATTAATCATTTTCTGATTGAGGGAAAGGATTTTCTGAATAGCCTTGTGGTAATTGCATCATGATTCAATTTAGCATTATTGGGTAATTCGCCAATTAAAAACTTTAAAAAGAAATGTAATGGGTAAAAAAGCACACTCGTCCATTTGCATCTTTCATCATTTTTATTACTTAAAACTGAAATTGCTTTTAAAAACTAATTTGAGCATGATACTGTAAAGCATAGTAATCATCCTGGAATTTTTTGTATATGGCCTGGAAAAGGCCTGGAAAGTCCTTGAATTTTTTCCCCCAAAAAGAGTACGAACCCTGCCGGCTTTATTAAAGCTATGGCAAAACTATCCCTTTCTCCCTCTCATCTCCTCAGTACAAACTATAAACCTGTCGCTAGTGATAAGTGCTTCTGTCTATTCCATGACTCACGGCACGATGGGAAAGGGCTGTTCCCCTGAGATGAACACTCTGCCACTGGGTTGAAACAAGTGACACAAACATTTTTCTTTTCTTAGGTCCTCACAATTGTTACAGACCCTTTTTAGCAGGTAGTCAGTCAGAAAAGATTAGCATCAATCATCCCCCTAAATGCCCACTTTGAATAACGAAGCTAAGGACACTGTGTACAATAGTCAGGTGATACAACTCCCCATGCAGTTAACAATTAGAAAAATTTATCATTAATGTCATAGCTCACCAGGTGGCTTGCAGGAACTGTGAGCCAATTGATTACTCTAATCATAGGAATACACAGTGTTTATGATTTCATCAGTGCTAAATCTGTATTTATCACAAGTATTTTTTATTAATTACATTGTGTAGTTGTGTGGTATTGAAATTCCAGAGATGCTGAAATTTCTCTACAGGAGTTAAAGCATGGCAACTCTTTTTAATTTAGAAGGAAACAAAAATTTATAGTGTAGCTGTGTGTTGGACTAGGATCAGTTCAATTCTTACGTTTTTGATATGGGGCAAAAGTGTTTTGTATCAACTATGGGACAGATTTTTTTTTTTATTCGACATGTAAAGAATGTATATCAACATTTAAAGCCCCAACTGAAAAAAAATTATCACTGATTTATCCTTCGATATCAACAGAACTCTGGCAGTGCTAGTTGTTTACATTATATATGTACACCACCATTTTGATATATATAAAGAAGATACCTAAGCAAAAAAATACATATATAATTTTGACTCACACCTAATACAACATAGAAAAGGTTATGTATCTACCTGTGTGAGTAAAAGGAGAAAAGATAAAAAAATAAAATAAAACAACTGAATGTAGAAGGTGTCGAGAATACTGAGCCTTGGCTTTATCAAGGACCAGCAAAAACTCTGCATTTTCTCACTTCCACAAAGACCTAGTTGGAAATTTGAATGTCAGCACGCATAAAACCATAGCAATCGTGCGTAAATTTAAAAAAAATTTCTAATTAAAATAAGCTATTGTACGATGGAAAAACAAAAATTTACCGCCACTTTAAACTAGCTGTTCTACTTATTAAAAAATGAAATGATCCTACACAAAAGTGTGGAAACATGAAATGCAATGCGTACCTACTAATCAATACAATTATGAAACATAAATATGCAAAGATATTGCTATGATTGATGACATTCCACCTGGTAGGCACAAAAGTGCATGTTGACAAGTGATTGAAACATCCCCTAGTTAAAACAGTAGCTATCAAAGAAAATATAATGGAAATTTTCTTGTTATCATAATTGTGATGTTACAAAAGGGTAGACTTCTGAATCTCGGCACTTTCAAGAAGTAGTTTTATGTATCAGCACTTTGTTTATATAAGACTGATACTTACCATTAAGGGGCAAAGAAATTAGTTTTGCCACTAAAAAAAAAAAATAAGAAAATAGAAACAGGAGAAACAAAATATTATTTGGAGTGGGTTTTATTCACATGATATGGAGAGCAAGGTGATACAAAAGGTGCAAAACAAAAACTTCTGGCTTAACGAAAGACAAACTTAAGGGAATTTGTTGTACTGGCAGTTAATTATTTGTTTCTGAATGGAAGTATGGCTTCTCAGTTTTGCTTCTACTTCAGACATAGAAGGAACTATGGCTTCTCAGCTTTTGCTTGTACTCCCTCTAGTGATAATATAACCACGGTGATGTTCAAAATTAAGAGAATTTGCACATTTTGTCGAATTTCTGAAAAACTAATGTACACATTTTAATGAAATTTGGTATGGATACACAGTTATATAAGAAATAAAAAAATATACCATAAAACAGTCATGGTACACACTCGTGATCGCCAGTAAGGCTCATCAGCGCAGGAATGTCCAAAATCCACGTTGCAAGATTTAACATAAAATGACTATTATTGGGTATGGTCCCCTCTCACAGTGCGACGTCATACTGGAAACGAGGCAGTTGAAGAGTCCCTGTGGCAGGCGGTTCCACTTCTGCAGCAACGCAGTTTTCAGCTCCTGGATGGTTCTCGGAGGAGGTGACAAGCTGCAATTGTCCTCCCAAGAGTGTCCCAGACATGTTCGATAGGGTTTAAGACGATCTGGCTGGCCAATCCATTTGGCGAATATCCTCACTTTCAAGATAATCGTCGACCAGGTGAGCCCTATGTGGACGAGCGTTGTCGTCCATAAAAAGGAACCGAGGGCCAACTGCACCCCTGAAAAGTCTAACACGGCTGTAAGATCTCATCCCTATACCTCTCAGCAGTTAGGGAGCCTCTGTCAAACACATGGAGAGGTATGCGGCCATCCAACATGATGTTTTAAAGCTTAATTTGTGTATGGGTCAATATAAATTTAAAAAAATAAGGCCGCCCCGGTGGCGCAGTGGTCTAAGCGATGGCCTCTGATCATTCGTCCGGGTTCGAATCCCGGTGAGGCATGGATGTTGTGTTTGTCTTACGGCACTGGTTCTCTCCCTTCCCTGGAACCAGTGACCCTAAATTAGGGACGGGCGACTGCTTATAGCCCATTGAGTTGCTCATGGTGGTCGTTAAACCTCCAATTAAAAAAAATATAAATAACACTTGCTGTTTTTACACGATGTTATAAAAGTCGACGATGGTGACTATAAAACTTTAATCAAAAGGTTGAAATACATTAGTACCTTCGGGTCTACTATAGACCCATCTTCAAATTTCAAATAATCTAACTCTGAGATTACATATGGTTATATATCAAGAACAATGCCAGATTACAACTTAAAACCCTCCCACAAAACGTTGACTCTCTTGCACAGGCTTTGTGATTGATTACGTCACATATGTGTTTTGCTTCTCAAGTTTTAAGTTGTAATCTGGCATTGTTCTTGATATATAACCATATGTAATCTCAGAGTTCGATTATTTCAAATCTGAAGATGGGTCTTATAGTATGCCTGAAAGTACTAATGTATTTCAACCTTTTGATTAAAGTTGTATAGTCACCATCATCAACTTTTATTATATCGTGTAAAAACGGCAAGTGTTGTTTATACACTGCCGGACAATTGCTAAGGACGGATGACAATAGCAACAATAGCAACCATAAAATGGAAGGCAGGAAAATGTGGAAATTAGCATAAGTGCGGGATACAGTAAGACGTGTTGTGCTTATGCAAATTTTGGATTGCCGAACTTGTTCGTGACGTCATAGCGCTGATAAGAGGTATAAAAGATTTGACGCGTATTGACCGTTGTTGTTCAAACGCAAAGTTGAAAGGGAAAGAATCAATTGACGAACTTGCAATTTTCAGTATGTCTTCCCGACATCACCTAGATGATTTTACGCGTGGCCGTATTATTGGCAAGATCGAAGAGGGCGAAAAATAACAGATGTTGCCAGGGAATTCGACGTCAGCCACAGTGTTGTTTCAAGGCTTTGGAAATCATTTCAAACAAATGGAGAGTGTAGCACACGTCACGGGGGAGGTCGTGTTCGCAGTACGACACCTGCAGAAGATCGATACACAGTGCTATCAACAAAAAGACTCCGGCGCAGCACAGCTAGTGAGGTAGCAAATCAGTTTATGGCTGCACTGGCAAGCGGATCTCCCGAAAAACTGTCGCCAGACGTTTGCATGAAGGAGGACTATACGCCCGCCGTCCTATTGTGTGCATCCCATTGTGCAGACGTCACCGTACCGCCCGTTTGCAATGGTGCCATCAACATCGCAATTGGACTGATAACGACTGGTCTGCTGTCCTCTTCTCAGATGAGAGTAGATACAGTCTATCGTCTGATTGTCGACGACAACTGATCTGGCGTGATAGTGGTACTGCATATTGTCCAGCAAACATACAGGAAAGGGACCGATATCCAACATGTAGTGTCATGGTATGGGCTGGCATCATGATCAATGGCCGTACGTCCTTCTATGTGCTTCCAACTGGGACTATGACTGGCCAACGATACATTAATGATGTTCTCCTACCTCATGTTCGCATGTTCCGTGGTGCTGTCGGTGATAGATTCATTTTCAAGGACGACAACGCAATATGTCATCGAACATTCGCTGTCCAGGAGTGTCTTGAGAGCGAGGATATTCAACGCCTCGTATGGCCAGCACGTTCTCCAGATCTGAATCCCATTGAAAATGTGTGAGATGCTTTGGGGAGGAGTCTTGCTGGTCGCCAATGCCCTCCAATAAACAAGGACACCCTCATCCGTGCACTGACAGAGGAATGGGATAAATTACCCGAACAGCTGCTTGATAATGTTGTGCAAAGCATGACACGACGTGTGGAATCTTGCATCGCCCTTCATGGTGGCCATATCCCGTATTGACATCTTACGCCGGAACGCCTGCGGACGGTAATTGCATTTTTTCACTTTTACGTATTCTGCACAAAATGGCCTGTTTGTCCCTTGAACACGTTCCAAAGCCTTCTGGATTTCAGAGCACAATAAATTGTCTTTCTTGTAATGTCCTGGCATTCTGACATTATTTTATTTCACTTGGCATCCAACCACACTTACTTTTTTATGCGCTATATAGCCGTTTATGATCCGTCCTTAGCAATTGTCCAGCAGTGTATATTACACTGCTGGCCACCCAAAATGCAACACCAAGAAGGAAGCATCTGATTGGCCTGAACTTCGCGGCATGCGTTTCCTGCGAGAGGACATGCAAACGATTAGCATTGCAGGGCATATGCAAATCATATGCGCCCGGCATGCCAGCGAGAAGCACTATAACAAAGGTGCACAGAAGGCGGGGTGTAAGTAGTGGAAGTGTGTTGTGCTGCCGGACCTGTGCGTGGGAAGCTTCCTGATGCCTCGTCGCAGAATACGGCAGTCATTCCAGCACGTTTCGGAGTTCGACAGAGGACGAATAGAGTCTCATTGTGACAGTGGTTTATCATACCGAGACAACAGCGCCCGTGTGGGATGACATCCAACCACAGTGAGGCGAGTATGGATTCGGTGGGTGCAGGAGGGACCGACGTGAGCGATTGCCGCAGCACACCACTGAACGAGAGGACCGGCATGTTGTGATGCGAACATTGACGGCTCGCACCGCCACATCACGAACGTTACCGCAGGAATTAGGGTGTGTTGAGCAACAACCTGTGTCAGCACGTACCATCCGCCGTCATCTGCAGGAGCAGGGACTTGTCGCTCAGCGTCCATTGCTCCGATTACCATTGATGTTACACCACCTGCGAGTGCGGCGGCAGTGGGCTGTTGAACGTCGCACCTGGACTACGGAATGGCACGACATTGTCTTCTTCAATGAATCCCGCTTCTTCCTGCAACACCACGATGGTCGGATCCGCGGCGAGAGACTGTATGACGCCTGCATTATGCATCGCCATACCGGTCCGTCGCCTGGCATTATGGTTTGGGGCGCAATTGGATATGACACCCGCACCCCTCTGGTATGCATCGCCGGTACACTCAACAGCCACCGCTACATCTCCGACGTTTTGTAGCCTGTAGTCCTCCCTCAGCAGCAGCACCTGCCAGCGGCCACGTTTCAACAGGACAATGCACGCCCACATGTGGCACGCATCGTGAAATAATTCTTCACGGCCCACCAGGTGTCACTGCTGCCGTGGCCCATCTGTTCTCCCGATATGTCGCCCATTGAACACGTCTGGTCGCTGATCGGCAACCGAGTGGCCCGGCAAGCACCACCCGCGGCTACGCCTGATGAACTGTGGCAACGTGTGGAAGCAGCCTGGACCGACATACCCCAAGCCCACATCCAAAGCCTCTTTCGTTCGATGCCGCGGCGTGTAGCGGCCATTATTGCCAGCCATGGGGGCCACATAAACTATTGATGTCTGCATGTTCTGCAAGTCACATGGGCCTGTAAGCTCAATCGTTTCATCTTTGTATTTGTTATGTGCCCAGTAAATCTGTCTTTGCTATCTTGTGTCCTTCTTGGTGTTGCATTTTGGGTGGCCAGCAGTGTATATCCAACATGATGCCTGCTCAGACACCTCCACTGCCATAGCGGTCCCTTTCTCGGATGTTGGAGGAAAGGTATCAGGTCCCAGGTTTTCTCCAGATGAAGGTACGTCGAGAATCAGAGTCCAGGCTGAATCGCGACTCGTCTGTGAAGAGAACATTACCCCACTGAAGTCTGGTCCAAAGCTGATGTTGTCTGCACCATGTTAAACGCACTTTCTTGTGTGCTGAAGTGAGTGGGACACAAACAGCGGGTCTTCTGGCAAAAAGCCCTCTCTCATGAAGCCTTTGGGAAACAGTAATCCTTGAAACTTGGGTTCCAGTGGCAGCATGCAGCTCACGAGATAGCTGTGCAGCTGTAGCAGTCCTGTGGCGCCTCGCTGAAAGTGCCAAATAACGATCTTCATTGGCCGTCGTGGCTCTTGGACGACCTTGCCCAGGCCTTCTCGGTATGGATCCGGTGTCCTTAAACTGTTTCCACAAATTGCAGACGACACTGGGCGTTACATTGAGCTCTGTAGCAACTTGCAATTGCCCTGCCTCCAATCTACCGACGATTCTCCACCTCATTCCGTCATCAATACGTTCGTGGCAACTCATTTTACCTGACTGCTTATGAAATTGAACCAACTCCTACAAGAAACATAACGAATGTCGCCGAGGAGTACGAGCGAACTAATCGCGAAAAAAGCCACGTGTGCTTTTCATTCCCTACGCCCACACGCACGTGTACGCTTACGTATTCGACACTGCAAATTTGCATTTTTATTCGGTGGCATAATTTGTACCTTTGGTCCCTTACTTTTCGTGAAAATCGACAAAATGTGCAAATTCTTAATTTTGAACACCAGTGTATATAGAGCTATATAGTTCTTATTGACATAAGTTGCTAAAATTACCCAATTATATAAATTTTAAAGGATTTTTTCATTTGGTACTTATTTGACCTATTAACATACTGATAAATTGTAACGTAATTCTGCCTAATCACTTCTCATTAAAAATCATACAAAATGTTTAGAGCTAACATTAACAGTTCCTCAGAGAAGAAAAAAAAAGGACCATTCTATTATTTTTCTACATTTCCTTCTTATAAAAGAATCCACATTTTTTTACATAAAATCTATGAGGGCAGTCATATTAAAGGTACACATGGCGTTGATGCACGATATGCAAACACAAGTGTGACATAAATTTCTTGCGTACATCATGTGGATAAAGAGTACTAGTGCTGCATTCATTATTGCTCTCTGATAAGTTGTCTGTGATTGGGAAGCAAACAAATTAGATGTGTTACTTTAAAATATTCTAAGTTAAGAGTACACGCAGTCATCAGACTTTTGCAAGCAAAAGGTGTCACTTGAAGGGATATTCATCGTAGGTTAGTGAATGTTCATGGACAGACGTTTTAAGCTGAAAAGAGGTGTCAGTGCGGTCGCCAGTATCCAAATGGCGCCCAGATATTTTGTAGTGGCTAGCAAATTTAAAAAACGAATGGAAGTAAAGGTGGGGTTCGAGAGAAACTAAATCTGCGCTTTGTATATGTATACAGGGTGCCCACTAGAGTCCCTTCTCAGCCCCGTAACTTTCGAACGGTGTCTAGATATAGTAAAGTGGCTATGCGCTATTTGATGAGACCGCTTACAGCGCCACCTAGTGGCAAAGTCGGGAGTTAGCTTGCCGATCTCGAAAACTATACGAGATACAGGAAAATAGTCAATTACAAAGTTGTAGAGCAGCATCGATTTTGCCCGAAAAGACACCTTGTGCACATGAATGCTAAGAATAGAACGCGTGCAACGCTCGTTTGTTTGTTCGCAATGTCGAACACTGTTGCGTCACGAAACACGTCAGAAAGGAGATATCGCCTTCCGCAAAGCTCTAGCCCGACTCGACTGCGGAATGTTTGGTTCCAACATGACGGCGCCTCTCTGCACCAGCCAGGAAACTTAAGAAGGTACCTGGTCGAGACATTCGAGCAACAAATCATTGGCTGTGGTGGTTGCGTAGAGTGGCCTGCACGCCCAATGGACCTCAACCCCAATGGACTTCTTCCTGTGGGGCTACCTCAAAAAGCAGGTGTATCAAACCCCTCCGACAACGTCGCATGACCTTCAACGCTGTGTAACTGATGCTTGTTCCAGCGTGTCACCTGACATGCTGCAAAATGTGCAGCGTGAAATTCAATCTAGAGTCCAAATGTGTATTGTGGCTGACGGAGAGTACATTGAGCACCGATGATAAATGTGCCTAGTGACAACGAATTGCTCCTTTCCGACGCGTTTCGTGACATAACAGTGTTCGACATCACAAACAAACAAACGAGCGTTGTACGTGTTCTATTCTTAGCATTCACGTGCGCAAGGTAAGGTGTCTTTTCGTACTAAATCGATGCTGCTCTACAACTTTGTAATTGACTGTTTTCCCATATCTCATATAGTTTTCGAGATCGGCACGCTAACTCCTGACTTTGCCGCTAGGAGGCGCACAGTCTCATTGAATAGCGCATAAGCCACGTTACTGTACCTATACACCGTTTTCATGGCTATAGCTGTTGGCATTCGAAAGTTACAGGGTTGAGAAAGGATTTTACTGGGCACCCTGTATATACAAGGTTACAAGGAAAGTCCATGATCAGGCCAATATCTCACGAACTATGGCAGTTAGCGATTTACTTCTTGTGCAGTTGTATAGTAAAGCCCCTATGGTGCCCACAATAACACCACAAAGGATCCCCTCACCCCCTTTGGGGGGTTGAGGGCTATCGTGCCCTCCTTTGCAGATAGTGCAAAAAAGTCAATTACAAACTTGTTCAGCGAGGCAAAAATAGCACGTAACTGTTTTTGTCCCATAACAAAAGATGAAAGGGGACTCTCCAAATGCAAAAAGCTACCAGAGTCGCTGTGTCCGACGCATATTTGCATGGATTTCAAATGTGCTTTCTGCTCAGTGTTCCGAATACAAAAATGATATGCGTGGTCAGTATGCCAACACTTTGTGAACCAGTTACTGGAAGTCGAAAGCTTTACCACGTATGCAAGTCAGTTAGATGTGCATACAGTTTTCCTATTGGATGAGTGTTTCGCCACTTTATGCTATTTCTCTTTGTCTCAGTGTATTTTTTACTGTATTGGACATCAAAGTGTGATATTGAATGTCAAGGAACTGCATTTTATTTCAGAACAAGAACTGTTGATAAGGTTTGTAGGAAAAGTTTTCCTTTGTACTTTCATTTACTTAGAACTTACCAGTTTAGATCAGTTCTAAGGAATAAGTTCTTGTCTAAATACTCTGTCGTTGTTTCCGGATATTGTGATTTTCTTGGGGCCACATTCTCGGTCCCTTTCCATCCTTTGTTATGGGACAAAAACATTTATGTACTATTTTTGCCTCGCTGAACAAGTTTGTAATTGACTTTTTTGCCCTATCTGCAAAGAGGGGTGCGATAGCCCCCTCAACCCCCCAAAAATTGGGCGAGGGGATCCCTCGTGGTGTTATTGTGTGCGCCATAGGGGTTGTTTCCTATACAACTGCACAAGAAGTAAATCGCTAACTGCCATAGTTCGCGAGATATTTGTCCCTTTGTTTTAAATATTATGAAAGAAATTAGACATCTAACTTCAATGGCCTCTCAAAAAATAAATTATGTATGTGTAAATTAAGATAGTAAGAGTAATGATATTACAGCACTGAAAATAAACTGTCAAAAAATCAATCATTTTGGAACAAAAGCATATGCAATATTTGCAGTCAATCTAATGATCTTATGCAATAACTGCTGTGAATCTGTTTTTATGAAGTTAACGGGGAGGAGTCTCATTAGAAAGAAGCAAAAAATAATTTACCCATTGAATTTCATAGAAACATAAGTAGAGAAGTTACTGAATTATTATTTTTTTTTAAGTACATTTTTTCATTTGGCTAGTAAAATTTTTCTTCCACTAGCCACATTGGCTAGTAGAAATTTCAGCAGTTTCGTAAGGGATGATCCCAAGCAACGCAAAGGCAGACCAAGGACTTTGTATACGGTTGTGTCCTTGTCGAAGATTCATGAAATTGCTGAACAGACGGGTATTCCTAATGGTACTCCTGTTCATGAGATCATCACAGAGTTAGGGTTTCATAAAGTCCTTGTCAGTGGGTTCCAAAAATGCTGACTAACAAACAAACTGGCTGCTTCACTTGAAAATCTCACCCATTACCATGATGAAGAAAATTAATTTATTGAAGGCATTGTGATAAGAGATTAAACATGAGTGCACTATTGCACCCCCAAGTCCAAATGGAACTCCATGACGTTGAAGCATCCACAATCTCCAAGAAATTTAAGGTTCAGCCATCTGTAAGGAAAACGATGATGTTGGGATTCTGAAGGCCTCTGAGACAGTCCTGACCTAGACCTTTCAGATTATCATCTCTTTGATCCATTGAAAAACTCCTTATTGGGTAAACACAACTGCCAACCACTACGGAATGTCCGTAGTTTCTACGGATTTTGTTGTCTGGCTATGGAACTCACTGTCGAAACTACGGATTCTACAAATTTTCATTTTGTTTATATTTTTTTTTATTGTTTTGCTATTATTTTATAATATACATCTGATTTGTACATGAATTCGCAGAATTCCGCTTTTTTTTTGTCATCATTTAGATTTTTTTCAAGATCAATGCAAAACTAAGAGAATATCGCGGTGTCATTTTACGTATGAGGACGGTATTTCGTGTTTCAAAAACTGCAGTTAAACGGAGTAAAGAATTTTGCTGTAATCGCAATTTTTTCTCCCAATGTTGCCTTTGTGTCCAGTATTCTTGTTAAATATTTTATCGCACAAATGGTTGTATTTCAGCTTGAAACTGTAGGCAACAATTTACGAAAACGGAAGTTAGACGCCGCAAAAATTTCCCCATGATCTTCTGATTAAATAACTTTTTACTGCATAAATATTTTTTTTAGCTTGAAAAAACGGGAGGGGGGGTCCAAATCCGGAAGTCGCACAGAGGCAAAGATTTTTCCGGTAAGTGCATACCCTGCAGTGTTCCTCCTCTCTTGGCGTTGTTAAATATCTTCAGTCCCAGAAGTTTTTGCATTTAAGCTTGATAAGGGAATGGGGAAATTCCCGAAAACGGAAGCGATAAATTTGGGAAAGTTTATACATTTTTCACAAATTTTGAATTTCCCATCTGTCAAGCTTTGTGAAATTCTGAACTCATGTGGACGATTTTTACTGGTGGAATTCCAACTTAAATCTCGCAATGTTGCTTATGAAGCCCTCTCCAGGGGAATCAACTTTGTGTTTTGCACGTGTTAAGTGTGTTTCGTAAGCATCCTTGTTTGTTGTGACGTTTTGATGTGGCGCTTATTGCTTTTTCACAGAGAGATGGGTCGTTTCATAAAAATATGTCTTAAGTGTGCTGCGCGTAATACTAGTTACTACTGACAAGGCTCTTGCTAATGTTGGCAGGTATGGGTAAACAATTCGATAAAGAGGCAACACTGTAGATCACAGTTCTACAGTACTTCAGTTATCTTGAGCAGGTAAGCTACTGTGAAGGAATGTTTAAACTCATTTATCGCTAAGATAAATGTCTTAATGCATACAGTGACTACGTGGAAAAAATAAGCATTTGTATGTAGTTCTGTCAGCAAGTATTGCTGATATGGTGACATAAACAATTTGCATGTGATCGTGACCTGTACCTTATTTATCGGACGACCTATGCACATTATTAGGGCACCTAAATTATTATTCTAACAAATACTCCACATGAAATGTATGTGAAGATAGTTTCTTTGCCCAGTAATGATGGATGAGTACTCGCATATGTAAATAAAGCAGAGTGATACACAGAACTAATTGAAAATACTGATATTCAGAAGTCCACCTATTACAAAACATTTTCTTGTCGTTTGCTTTTCAGTGGTATTGCTACTACTTGGACCAAAACTTGGGTGACATGCCACTTATCAAAAATAATTAAGCTTACAAAATTATACAGAAAGTAAAGTAAGACAAGACTGTGAATTATCTGTTTATTATGAGGTTTCAAATTAATGAAATACAAAATTAAATAATATATTTGTACCATTAAAATTGCATCATCAACATCATTATGCAATTGGACTCATGTGACCATGCCAATACTTGCAACATTAGTCTCCAGACTTCTTGATATTCAGCCAGTACTCTTTAGTCAGTTTATCACATTGTTGCTCTGGCATCTCCCGTCACACAATCTTCTTGCCAAATCCTTGGTCTTTCCAAAGCCTCACACAGATTTAGTTAGGTCTGTAGTCTAGCACAAGTCAACAGAATTCTGACCATGTCTTTCATTACTTCAGTTATGTCCTGTTTTTTCATACATAATTTATTTCTCCAAGTTTTTTTTTTTTTTGTATGCTTTCTTCATTAAAATTATAAGAAAGTAGAATGGCAAAATGAATACACTGGGCTGCTTAGAATTTGTAAAAATAAAAATATATATGCAAATCTCCTGAAGTATCACTAAGTTTCATGATATAGTGATATTCAGACTTTCAGTCTGTGTTATGTTAACCTTTACAGGGCTTGAGAAACACCACGCCCCGAGATGTGTGGGCAGGGCCGGCGCGACGTCAGGGCGGCACTCCTCAGGGGAGGCATTCTTTCTCAAAAAATAATGAAAGGAGAGAGAGTGGAAAGAAGGAAAAGAAAGATGATGAGAAGAAAAAAATTATAAAATACTGAAAAATAAATATAAATAAGTAAAAATAATAATTCAAATTTAATTTCGCAAACGATTAGATAATATTGTTTCAGTTTGCCTCAGTTCAACAAAAAAACAAAAAAAAGCCCCAGATGGCGACAAAGATCTGGCGTGCCAACGTACGAGAGAAGCTTTAGTGGATCACGTTATTACATATTACAATCAGTAAGCCTTCTCCAGCTGTCTCACTCTTGAGTAGTGGGTGTTCGGGAACTCAGTAGTGAAGTTGTTTATCCTCTATCATATTTGTTCCTCCTGTGTAACATCAAGTACTTAGTGCATGTCAGTGCAGTATGTACAGAAAGTGTAATTTAATTTTGTGTTAGTAAACTTTATTGTATGAAAATGTTGTCAGCAGTCATATATTTATTTGTGTGCAAAGCAGCATGCTTAGCTCGATGACCATGAGCTTCAAACAAGGACACAGACATACTGATACTACAATGGTCAACCTACAATTTTTGGTTTGTGAATAAATGTTATCTCAAGAAGATTTATGGTAAAAGTGATCTAGCTTACAAAGTAATATGGTCATTAAAAGCAACAATTGAAACTGTAGTGTTGGCAGGGCTTTTTTCAGCACGTCTTTTGTAAAAAAAAGATCGTGCTTATGTCATCGGTTGTCTGTCCGTCCGTCTGTAGACACCATATCTCTGTAACTATTAGACAGATTTGAAAAATTATTTTTGCATTGGGAAGCTTGAAATATCCGAATGATGATCCTTTATTTCGTTTCTTTTTATGATGTATAATTCTGCCGCTAGAGGGCGCAAATGCAGATGTCTAATTCAAAAATACATTTTATTCCACGTATTTGCTTCTAAACATCCGATTGAAAAAATTATTTTATCTTTCGATTGCATTTATGTCGAAGAGTATTTTAGGTATAGTTACTTTTTTAAATTACGCATAGATTTTCTGCTAGGGGACGTAAAAGTAAATTACGTTTTCCCCGATACCTCTTCTTCTAAAACTCAGATTTGAAAACTGTTTTCTTTAGCGGATACAGCTCATGATGGAAAATCTTTTACATATAATGTAAAATTTTTGGTAAAGAATACTTTGACCACCGGGGGCATATGTGTTAATTTTTGCTTCTGATGTATTTGCCATAAAATCTGAGCTTCCAAAATCTTGATTGAAAAAATTCTCTCGTGGACCGATGCAACTCACGTCGATAAACCTTTCTGAATATTTTCTTTTTAAAATATTCCACGGTTTCTCCGCCAGGGCGTAGATGTATATCTTATTTTTGTCAATATCTCTACTTCTAGGAGTCCGATTTGAAAAATTCCTTCTTTGTTAGAGTGTTTTCAGTGTGACATGTTTTTCATATAATTTCAAAAATTTTCAAGTAATTCATAGACTTTCCGCTTGGAGGCGTAAAGGTAAATTGCGTTTTCACCTATATCTCTGCTTCTAAATCCCCGATTTGAAAAATTCCTTCTGCACCGGATACAGTTCTTGATGGGAAATCCTTTGCATATATCTCCAATTTTTGTAAGAATGGTTTGGCCACCAGGGGGTGTAAGTCTTAATTTCCAATTCTGATGTATTTGCAGCAAAATATGAGCTTCTAAAATCTCGATTGAAGAACAAGTCATTTGTAGACCGATACTACTCATGTCAACAAACTGTTTAGGAACATTTTCTTCTTAAAATAATGCATGGTTTCTACGCCAGGGGACGTAGATGTATATCTTATTTTTGTCAATATCTCTACTTCTAGGAGTCCGATTTGAAAAATTCCTTCTTTGTTGGATAGTGTTTCTAGTGTGACATGTGGTTCATATAATTTCAAAATTTTCAAGTAATTCATAGACTTTCCACTAGGGGGCGTAAAGGTAAATTGCGTTTTCTGCGTTATTTCTGCTTCTAAAACTCCGATTTGAAAAATTCTTCCTGTATCGATACAACATCTGATGGAAAATATTTTTCATATAATTTCTAATGTTTGGTAAAAAATGGTTTGGCCACCAGGGGGCATAAGTGTTAATTTCTGGTTCTGATGCATTTGCAGCAAAATCTGGGCTCCTGAAAACTCGACTAAAAATTTATTTTTCTTGGGCAGATACCGCTCATATTGAAAAACCTTTGTGGAATAACTTTTTTACGGGTCTTTTAGAGGTTATTTTTAATGAAAGTTGGTTGTCAAATTTTCGAACTAAAGCCTAGTTCGTCATCAGGACTATGTCACTGGAGTAGTTGCTGCCACTCAATTGGAAGAGACCATCCGCAATTATCGTTAATTGTGGTACTTCTTCTTCTTGCTATTTCGATCCCTTCTTCTAGTTTTCTCTTTACTAAGTTTGACTGGTGGGCGATTATTTTCACTGAGTCCCAATTTATGGAGTGTCCACTTGCTTGTACATGTCTGTCTAGCCCTGTTTTGTTCCCAATGTTCCTAATAGCTGCTTGGTGTTCTTTCATTCGGACCTTAATACTTCTCCCTGTTTCTCCTATATAGCTGAGTCCGCAGTTACAGTCGATGCAGTAAATTACTCCTTCCTGCAATTGGATGTCCAATTCTTTCTGCTTTAAAGCTGGCAGGAATTTCTTTATTTTGTTATTAAGATCTGGAGCTAGCCTGATATTATATTTTGCTCCGATCCTTTTCAAAGGAAATGTTGGCAGAAAACAATTACCCCCTCCCCATATGTTGAGAAAATATTTAAACAAGTGCCAAAAAAGAAGCAGGAAAAAACCAACTTCAAATTCACCAGCAAAATTACGTACCACAAGAGACTTTTCGAGAGACTGAAAAGGATCGGAGCAAAATATAATATCAGGCTAGCTCCAGATCTTAATAACAAAATAAAGAAATTCCTGCCAGCTTTAAAGCAGAAAGAATTGGACATCCAATTGCAGGAAGGAGTAATTTACTGCATCGACTGTAACTGCGGACTCAGCTATATAGGAGAAACAGGGAGAAGTATTAAGGTCCGAATGAAAGAACACCAAGCAGCTATTAGGAACATTGGGAACAAAACAGGGCTAGACAGACATGTACAAGCAAGTGGACACTCCATAAATTGGGACTCAGTGAAAATAATCGCCCACCAGTCAAACTTAGTAAAGAGAAAACTAGAAGAAGGGATCGAAATAGCAAGAAGAAGAAGTACCACAATTAACGATAATTGCGGATGGTCTCTTCCAATTGAGTGGCAGCAACTACTCCAGTGACATAGTCCTGATGACGAACTAGGCTTTAGTTCGAAAATTTGACAACCAACTTTCATTAAAAATAACCTCTAAAAGACCCGTAAAAAAAAAGTTATTCCACAATCACTATGAATAGAGGTGCCATAAATGCATTTACAACTAGGATAAAAACCACATACGGGCTGGATATATGGCGAAACATCAGAAAGATAGAAAGGAGTAAGTGCAAAAGCGACAAATGTAAGTCACAACTGTATTTTCTTAAGAAATGTAAAAGAGCTAATTTTGTTCCACCTTCTTTGAGACTCACGAAAAACATCGCGGAAAATCTGTCAAGAAATTTTATTAGAAAAATAGAACTAAAAACGGTGAATGGCGCGATTCGTAATAAATTCAAAACTATTGAGCAATGCGAAGGAATAGAAACTCGTATTTGGACCTCTTCATTAGGTGAAATTCCGGAAGCAGAAAAGAAAAATATTGATAATTGGTTAGCTAAAGCAGTGAGAGATAAAAACAAAAAGTTTAAGGAAAAATTGAAAATTAAAGAAAATAAATGGTTAAGTCCAAAGTTAATGTCTACAGCACCTGGCCCACAGTTAATACCATCCACCACTAACAAACATGTCATGGATCTGACGGAAGAAGGAGTAGATGAAAACCTGATTAATCTCCTCAATAAGGGATATAATTACAACCTTTCCTCCGCAACACTTGATAAAAAACGTATACTGATTGATTTAGAAAGCATCTGTAGTAAGGTAGAAAGAGAAGATGAAAATACAGCAGTTACTTTAAGGAAAGAATTCTCAGACTGCGTCTCAAAATTTGTAAAAAAGCCAGTAAAAGTTGATTACAATTTTAATAGAAGTGCCATTACTGACCTTAAAAAATTCAAAGCCAATGATAAAGTAGTAGCACTGAGAGCAGATAAGAGCAAAGTTTTGGTATTGGTAGAAAAAGAGAAGTATTACAATAAAATGGAAGCTGAATTGAGCAAGCCTTATTATGAAGAACTCAATGGTAATCCTATAGATCAAACTGTAAAAAAATCTTAAGAAATTAATCAGCTCTTTAAGAAATAAAAAACAGCTTAATGAGCTCTTCAAAAACTTCTCCAAAATCCAGTCAAGAATTCCACAGATCTATGGTACGATAAAAGTTCACAAAGAAGGCCATCCAATAAGACCTATAATAGACACTAGAAATTCGCCACTCTCCAACATTAATTATTATTTACTTGGTCACCTCAGAGATATTTTCCCTTCTCCTCCCTACCTACTAAAAAATTCCATGCAGCTAAAAAGAAAACTGGACAACTTGCCAGAATTAATTCATCCAGTAATGGCAAGCCTGGATATAGTCTCTATGTATACCAACATTAACCTGGACCTCCTACTGGAATTCATTGCAGATGACCTTGCGGAAAAAATAGTATTCCATAATCACAATAGAGAAATACTACTTGGCATATATGAACTGCTCCTATTTTCCTTCAAGAATAATTTCTTCCAGTTTGGAAAGAAATATTACAGGCAAACTTCAGGACTTGCAATGGGTTCTCCACTAGCACCTCTGCTAGCAAATTATTATATAAGTAAACTAGAGGCAAAAATCCTTATACAACCCTCCTTGTTTGCTCTCTATGTAAGGTACATGGATGATGTCCTAATTATAGTAGATACTGTGGACCAATCTCTACCCTCTCAGATTCTGGAAGAATTTAACTTACTAGAGAATACCTTGAAGTACACCCTGGAACAGGAAAAAAGACCATAGCATCAATTACCTGGATTTAACCTTGACCTCAAGAGAAGGGAAAATATTCACTCAGCTTTTAGAAAACCCACCAACACAGGGAAGATGTTAGACTTCTGCTCATTCCACCCTGATTATATTAAATCGAATACAGCGAGACAATTTTTGGAAAAAATTGAAATCCTGGTCTCTTCAGCTTCTCAAAAAGATCTTCACAAAGAAGAATTAAAGGAAATGTTGGCAGAAAACAATTACCCCTCCCCATATGTTGAGAAAATATTTAAACAAGTGCCAAAAAAAGAAGCAGGAAAAAACCAACTTCAAATTCACCAGCAAAATTACGTACCACAAGGGACTTTTCGAGAGACTGAAAAGGATC
This sequence comes from Macrothele yani, assembly GCA_039090855.1. Classification (NCBI taxonomy): domain Eukaryota; kingdom Metazoa; phylum Arthropoda; class Arachnida; order Araneae; family Macrothelidae; genus Macrothele; species Macrothele yani. The sequence goes on from CM077014.1 coordinate 142,057,859, forward strand.
GGAGCAAAATATAATATCAGGCTAGCTCCAGATCTTAATAACAAAATAAAGAAATTCCTGCCAGCTTTAAAGCAGAAAGAATTGGACATCCAATTGCAGGAAGGAGTAATTTACTGCATCGACTGTAACTGCGGACTCAGCTATATAGGAGAAACAGGGAGAAGTATTAAGGTCCGAATGAAAGAACACCAAGCAGCTATTAGGAACATTGGGAACAAAACAGGGCTAGACAGACATGTACAAGCAAGTGGACACTCCATAAATTGGGACTCAGTGAAAATAATCGCCCACCAGTCAAACTTAGTAAAGAGAAAACTAGAAGAAGGGATCGAAATAGCAAGAAGAAGAAGTACCACAATTAACGATAATTGCGGATGGTCTCTTCCAATTGAGTGGCAGCAACTACTCCAGTGACATAGTCCTGATGACGAACTAGGCTTTAGTTCGAAAATTTGACAACCAACTTTCATTAAAAATAACCTCTAAAAGACCCGTAAAAAAAGTTATTCCACAATCACTATGAATAGAGGTGCCATAAATGCATTTACAACTAGGTTGAAAAACCTTTTGAGAATAGTTTCTTCCTAAAATAATGCATGGTTTTCCCACCAGGGGGTGTAAAGTTACATATTATTTTTTCGATCGATATCTCTGTATCTAAGAGTCTGATTTGAAATATTCTTTCTGCGTTTGAGAGCGTTTCCAGTGCAAAATGTTTCTCATGCAAATTCATATTTTTCTTAACGCACAAGTCTGCAACCAGAGGGTGTAAGCTCACAATTCCGTTTGCAACAATATCTGCAGGATTACAAACCTGATTGAAAAATGTCTTTCTTCAGTCAGATACTATTGTTTTCCATACCATTTCCATTGATTTTGAATAGCTTTGATAAATTTAATTTGCGTCAGAACAGATTGAAAGGACGTGCTTATTACACCCAAAAATCCGGTGTCATCTTTCTTGTTTAACTTTCTCATTCATTTGTATGAGGAAGTATTCATCATGCAAAAATTCGACTTCGAGATTTCAATGAAAATACACGTTCTGGGGACCGCCGAATACAATTTCAATATTTTGGCTGTGGTGTCTGGTGTCTGTCTGTTTTGTGTCCACCATAACTCAAAAACTATATTAGCAAAATTTAATATTTAGTGGTTTTGTGGTACCCTGATGTGTTGCTTATATTTTGGTACAAATCGAGGAAACGGAGGGAGGACGTTCTCCATAACGCGTTTGCTCTCCCTTTATAAAGCTCAAAGGCTATTGTAGATATCTAGAAGAAATTTATTATTTAGCAGCTTTGTTATACGTATATTTATGTGCTCACCAGATTTTAGTAAAAATCGGGTAACCGGAAGTAGGCGTTCCCTATTGAACTTTTCTTATTGTGTTACATAATTCAATAATTGTCGTGCTTATCAACATTAGATTTTATATTTTGCAGTTACTTTTTTTGTTATGCACCTTCACATCTCAGTTTATATACGAGAAAGTCCAGTGGAGGCCACTACAAAATTTTTCAGCTCATAGTTTGTAAAAAAAGTCATGCTTACTTTATCGGTTTGTCCATCCTTCTGTCTGTTCGCAAGTCTGTAGACACCATATCTCTGCAATAATAGTCCGATTTGGAAAATTCTTTCCGTATTACGAAGCTTCAAATGTAAGAATGGCGATTCTTCATTTAGTTTTTTTTTTTACGATGCACAATTTCGCCACTAGATGGCGTAAATTCAGATTATATTGAACTCAAAATATACATTTTATTCCATATATTTGCTTCTAAACATTAAATTCAAAAAATTATTTTACCTTTTGAATCCATTCATGGGTATAGTCACTTTTCAAGTTACTTTTACCACTTTAAAATTCTTTTACCTTTCAATTTCCATTTTTTGGGTATAGTCACTTTTTCAAGTTAAGCATAGATTCTTTGCTAGGGGGCGTAAAGTTAAATTGTGTTTCCCCGATATCTCCGCTTCTAAAATACCAATTTGAAAATTTATTTCTGCAGCGGATACAGCTCGTGATGGGAAATATTTTGCATATATTTCTAATTTTTGTTATAAAATAGTTTAACCACCAGGGAGCGTAAGTACTAATTCCTGCTTCTGATGTATTTTCAGAAAAATCTGAGCTTTTAAAATTTCGACTGAAAAAATTCTTTTATGAACCAATACCATTTATGTCGATAAACCTTTCGGAATTTTTTCTTCTTAGAATAATGCATGGTATTTACGCCGGCGTAGATGTATATCTTATTTTTGTCAATATCTCTGCTTCTAATGGTCAAATTTGAAAAATTTCTTCTTTGTTGGATAGAGTTTCCGGTGCGACTTGTTTTTCATATATTTGCAAAACTTTCGGTAATTCATTGACCTTCTGTTAGGGGGAGTAAAGGTAAATTGCACTTTCCCCGATATCCCTGCTTCTAAAACTACGATTTGAAAAATCCTTCCTGCACTGGATACAGCTCTTAGTGGTAAATGTTTTGATTGTAATTTCCAATTTTTTATAAAATATGATTTGGCCACCAGTTGGCAAAAGCGTTAATTTCTGCTTCGTAGGTATTTGCAGAAAAATCTGAGCTTCTAAAAAGCTCGATTGGAAAACTTTTTTCGTGGACCGATATCGCTCATGTCAATAAATATTTGAGAATATTTTCTTCTTAAAATAATGCATGGTAGCTCCTCCAGGTGGCGTAGATGTATATCTTATTTCTGTCAATATCTGCTTCTAAGAGAAAGTTGAAAAGTCTGCGGAACAGGTTTTTTGTGCGATAGATTTTTAACTATAAATGAAATTGTTCTTAATGATAATGATGCAGAATATGCAAATTTAAATACCAACAACATATTCTATTACAAAACATCATCAATTAAAATATGTGATAATTTTGAATAAAATCACCAGTCATTGCTGACCTGGGTATCCTCAAAATAAGTAGGGCCGCGGTGGCCCGGTAGCAGCATTCTCGCCTGGAGTTCATCTGGGTCACCAAAGATCTGCCGAGGTTCGGAAGTCTCATTAAGCCATTGGTGCCACGTGCCTGGGTAAAGAGACTCCTCATTATGAACAATTCTAACCCCTGATCTCATGAAATTCGGCCCGGGCTATTTAGCCCTACGTCTCAGTGTAGCACATGAAATCATTTCGGGGTTGGTTGTTCTAACCAACCCCAAAATGAGGTTTGCAGGCTCGTATACTAAACAAAAATCCACGAGCATTTTATGTTCCTTTCTCTGCTCACACGTTCAATTTGGTAGTTTATGATGCCGCAAAAGTAAATTATCGGATAATTGATTTCTTTTCTGTCATCCAACGTCTGTTCGCACACTTCCCTTGCTTGACTAAGAGGTGGGGATTTTTAACCAAAAAAGTGTCTCAGTTTACCCTGAATGTAGTTGCAGACACTCTACGGGGAAGTCAAGTTGAAGCAGTAAAACTTTACGATTCGGTTTATCGGAGGTTTGTGACAGCTTATCAGAAATAATCGATGAAGAAAATAAGTGAGCTACCTGCCAAGTATGACACCCAATGTTTTTCAGAAAAATTGGAATATTTTACATTTTTACGTTCCACCATTATATGGTATGAGGTGTTACCGAAAGTAAACGTTGTTTCCAAAATGATGCAAAATTGAAACACAGGTTTATCATCTTGCATTGAACATTTAGACCTCTTTAAAAAAAAGTCTTGCAAACTACCGAGATAAATTTTAACACATGATACATACTGCGTCTGAAATTGCCACCTCATGTAATGTAGAGCCACACTTCCCTTCTCAACAGTTTCGCAAGCAGAAAAAAGAAAACAATGTTCGAATATGAACACGAAGATGAAACTATGACCAACTCTAAAAATAACTACTGCATAGTTTTTTTTTTATGTTATCATTGACAAGGCTGTTAGATCAATCGACGAAAGATTTGATTTGCTTTAAAATCACAGTGAAATGTTCAGTTTTTTTGTATGATTTTGAGAAAATGTTGGAACTGAGTAAAGAACAACTGTTGAAACATTGCATGGATCTTGAAATAAAGCTATCCAACAAAACTGATGAAAACTGCCTGAAAGACATAAGAGCTACGGAACTTGCAGATGAACTTAATATCATTACAAGTTTTCTAAAAACAGAAACTTCACCAAAAGATGTCTTCCAGTGCATTTATAAGAATACACTGACGGGAACTTTCCCAAACATTAAAATAGCATTACAGATTTTATTAACGCTGTGACAGGTGCTTCTGGAGAGAAGTCCTTCTCAAAATTAAAACTGATCAAAAATTATTTGAGATCAACAATGATTTAGAAAGTCTTACTGACTTAGCTCTAACATCTGTTGAAAGTGTGATGTTCGAGAAAATTGATTTGCAAAATATTTTGAAAAATTTTGCTAGCTTGAAAGTTAGAAAAGTGAAATTTCTTTAGCTTATCTGTGGATTCTAAAATGACCTACTTTTGATGAAGAAAATAAATTGCATTGCTTTAAATTAGAAAGTACAGTGACTGTAATGTTTTCTGAATCCTCTGGGAGTCCCTGGACGAGTTAACTGGTCCACTGTCACCATTCCTCCAAATGGGTAGAAAAAATTTTTCATCCTGTGGAAATTTTTTTGAAGGCCCGCTCACTGCTTAATGCTTCCAATAGTATTTTCACAGGAAGAATAATTTTGTCTCTGCCTTTTGAGGAACGCTCACTGTCCATAAGGCCTGAACTTCCTGGAAGCTTTGACAAACTTATATATATATATCATCATCATCATTGTCAACCATTATCAATCCACTGCTGGATGAAGGTCAGCCCCAAGTTTCCTCCACAACGGCCTGTCTTGTGCCAGTCTCCTCCACGCCACTCCCGCATACTTTCAAATTTCATCCATCCATCTCCCATGTGGTCTTCTTCTGGGTCATTTCCTATCCCTTGGAATCCAATCTAAAATTTCAGCTGTCCATCGATGGTTTGTCCTTCTGGCAGTATGTCCAGCGCATTGCCATTTCAGGGATTTAACTCTGATCATGACGTCTTCCACTCTTGTCATTTTTCGGATCCACGAGTTCCTCTTCTTGTCTCTCCTGGTTACACCAAGCATGCACCTCTCCATGGTTCTTTGAGTTGTCTGCAGCCTTTGTATGTCTCTTTTAGTTAAGGTCCACGTCTCTGCATCATACGTAAGAATTGGAAGGATGCATTAATCAAACACTTTTCTTTTAAGACATAATGGCATATTGCTCTTGAAAATTATGCTGTTTCGTCCAAAAGCTCTCCAGGCAAGTTTTACACGCCGATTAATTTATTCATCAATGTGATCCTCACTTGATATCTGCTGTCCAAGATCATCATCATCATTGTCAACCATTATCAATCCACTGCTGGACGAAGGTCTCCCCAAGTTTCCTCCACAACGGTCTGTCTTGTGCCATGTCACTCCCGCATACTTTCGAATTTCATCCACCCATCTCCCATGTGGTCTTCTTCTGGGTATTTTCCTGTCCCTTGGTATCCAATCTAAAATTTCGGCTGTCCATCGATGGTCTGTCCTTCTGGCAGTATGCCCAGCCCATTGCCATTTCAGGGATTTAACTCTGAAAATGATGAAAGATTTCTACTCCAAATTATATGAAAGGGATGATACATGCACTCCAGACATCATGAAAGGTACCAGAGTTCTTCCAGTCCTCCCAGCAGAAGTTGCACATGCAATCAAGAACATGAAGCGGGGGGAAAGCTCCAGGAGAAGATGGAATTACTGTAGACATCATACAAGAAGCAAGTGGAGAAATCGAAACAGTACTCGCCCAAATTTTCACTCGATGCCTTAATGAAGGGAAGATTCCTGAGGATTGGAACAACGCTACAATGATCTTGCTACATAAAAAAGGTGACATTGAGGATCTCGGGAACTACAGACCTATCAGCCTCCTATCAGTGGTTTATAAAATCTTCACTAAAGTTCTTTCACACCGCTTGAAGGTAACACTGGACATGGCTCAACCGAGAGAACAAGCTGGATTCAGGAGTGGCTACAGCAAAATAGATCATATCCATGTACTGAGAGAAGTAATTGAAAGAGCGAGGGAATATGAACTTCCATTGTGCATGGCTTTTATCGATTATGAAAAAGCCTTTGATTCGGTGAAACCATCAGCAGTTACAATGGCTCTGAAATCCTGCGGTATTGAAGATGCATACATTAATATTATTAATAACATCTATGAAAATGCAAGTGCGAAGATTCGGCTGTTTGAGAATATAGCACACATAAAAGTTGGAAAGGGAGTGAGACAAGGTGACACCATATCTCCGAAGCTCTTTAATGCTATATCGGAGGGTGTCTTTCAGTCGCTGAGCTGGGAAAACAAGGGGATAAAGATTAATGGAGATTATCTAACTCATCTTCGTTATGTTGATGACGTAGTCATTTTTGCAACTACCCCATCAGAGCTGCAAAGTATGATCCAGGAACTTGCTGACAAGAGTAAAGAAGTGGGATTAAAAATGAACTTTCAGAAGACAAAAGTGATGTTCAATGCTTTTTCAAGAAATGAAGATTATCGATTGATGGAGAAAAGCTGGAGATAACAGACACATACGTTTCTCTTGGACAGGAGATATCAAGTGAGGGTCACATTGATGAAGAAATTAATCGGCGTACAAAACTTGCCTGGAGAGCTTTTGGAAGAAACAGCATAATTTTCAAGAGCAATATGCCATTATGTCTTAAAAAAAGTGTTTGATCAATGCATTCTTCCAGTACTTACGTATGGTGCAGAGACGTGGACCTTAACTAAAAGAGACATACAAAGGCTGCAGACAACTCAAAGAACCATGGAGAGGTGCATGCTTGGTGTAACCAGGAGAGATAAGAAGAGGAACTCGTGGATCCGAAAAATGACAAGAGTGGAAGACATCATGATCAGAGTTAAATCCCTGAAATGGCAATGGGCTGGACATACTGCCAGAAGGACAGACCATCGATGGACAGCCGAAATTTTAGATTGGATTCCAAGGGACAGGAAAAGACCCAGAAGAAGACCATGTGGGAGATGGGTGGATGAAATTCGAAAGTATACAGGAGTGACATGGAGGAGACTGGCACAAGACAGACCGTTGTGGAGGAAACTTGGGGAGACCTTCGTCCAGCAGTGGATTGATAATGTTTGATGATAATGATGATTATATATATATAATCATCATATATATATAATCAGCCCTGTGTCTGGGGAATATAAGTTATTGGCCTGCGCAGGTAAAAAAACAATCTAGTTGCCCGGTCTGGATAACTAAATTTAAAAATAAAAAAGTCTGGAATAGAATTTCCTCCTACAAGAAAATAGGAAGTCGTCGCATGTCATGCTGCATTTCACTGCTAATCATTGGAAGTTGTATTATTGTTACAGAGTGCCAAGGATAGAAGAATATCACTTCTTCTAGGTCCAGAAATTGGAACCATATGTAGTTTTGTTTCAAATGTTGTTTATAGTCAGCGACTGGATACGTGCCTCTGATGTTTAGTGACAAAGGGTGAAAACTTCAACAAAAGGAACAGGGCAGAATCTCTAAATTTCTGAAATATCAATTTCATCATCTTACCATTTCCCATTTCACATCAATTTTAGCATTGTCATCTTAAAACTTGTGATACATGCTTTTCTGCATTGAATTATTTGAACAGACCTTTAAAACAGAAATGCAAAACATGTAGAAAAAAAAAAAAAAAAGTTCATATTTTCTACCTTAAAACAAGATGAGGGTTCTCATTTGTTGTTTTAAAAGACAAATTTTCCTGGGCATTCAGATTTTACTACTTAGGTGGGTAAAATAATTTCTGCACATGCCCAGCTGTTGAATGTAACTTTTCAGATATTTTTCAAGCCCTGCTTTATTTAACAACTGATGGTGAAGAGAGAGAAGTGTAAATATCCCCCCCCCCTTTCAGACCCACAGGAAAAGTTCATACTTCACAAAAGTAAAAAAAAAAAAAATTTTTTTTTACATATATATACGTAATCATGTATTCCAAATATTTTTTTTTTTTTTTACATTTGTAGTGAGGTGAAGACAGAAAATAGTGTTGTTATGGATATTTTGGAAGTAAAACCACAATGACTCTCCAACCCAAAAATCCTCTAACTGCACCTAATGGGAAGGGAGACCAAGAAATCTTATGATACAATCTGCAGCATGCCTATTTTTGAAAAAAATGCATGCTTAAAAATAATAAGTAGAGTTTCAATTCACTATCTTTCTGCCATGAAAGAAACAACATAGTGGCTTGTGTTAGCTACCGTAGCGAAAAAGGTTCCACTTTTGAGACCTTAAAAAACATAAAGTAGCTTTCTATCTCCAAACGTTTTGTTGGGCACTTGTTATCCCATAGTTGTGAATTGTACCTATACCATTTTTGGTAAGGCACACAAGAAAAAAGCAGAAAAGTAATTATACTTTATTAGCCAAGTGGTTCAAACTGATACCAAATTTTGGCAGTGCTACAGATATATAAACCCATACAAAAATCATTCCCTTCCCTACACTCTAAAATTCAACATGTTTTGATGTAAAATATCTAGTCCATACTCCATACCTGCCAACTTTCAGAAACTGGAATCCATAAAACAGAAATTAATCGATATATTCAATTAAATTACTTGTCCCTCATATCGATTAAATGCACCGAAATTATCAATTAAAAACTATGTTACCCAAATCAAGTATCAAACTTTTAATTGATATGACTACAGATGTTTGAATTTATCGGCAAATTTATAGCGATTAAAATAATCTATAGATGATTTCTCATTACTGTGCTATCATTATGATCTACAAAGATATTAAATTTTATTTTTATGGAAGTTTGCATCTAAAGGAGAGGATGGTTCACCTTTTCCTTCAAATTCAATAGGATCGTATCCCACGCCATCATGGAACATACTAAAATGTTTTCAAAAACAAACCATTTTCATGCTAGGTTTATCTCCAGGAGAGACGGACGATGAGACAGTCAAATAAAAAAAATTAAATAAATAAGAGTGACTGAGGGACACTAATTGGTAAATTATGTTCAACTAAAAACGAAGTGAACAAACATTTTGCACAAATCACATTCAGTTCATTATAACTTTTAACAAAGGAAGTTAATTACGTATTTTTTTCCCACGCAATCAACATTAGATTTATGCCTGGCACTAGAAATATGATTGGCAACATCATTTCTTCCACCATGCGAAACGCTGAAATTACATTGAAACAACATAGTGCAAAATGCATATTTTTCTGAAGATTTTGCAATGCACAGGAACTCAGCAGAATATGCGTCACAGAATGTTTGATAGTACTGTTTTACTCCTTTAAAATTGCTGCTCATAGCGAATCACTAATACTGAATTTACTGGCAGTTGAAAAAAATGCAAGTAAAATTACTATAGTAAAACAGTAACAGCTAAAAGAGCTGCAATTCGCAGAGGAAAAAATAACGATTACAGAGTTATCCGATCGAGCTGGTCAGATAGGAAAGCGGAGACCAACTGAAAGGCTCTTCCATCTAGAAAAAAAGTTTAGTTTAAGTTTTTAAGTTACGAACGTCATCCTTGCCGCACCCCTCCCATCATTCCTTACAGGCCGATCGATGCCTTGCAGCAGCGTTAAAAGTTTTACCAAATCCGACCCCTTTAGCGACATCATCTAGGCCTATCACTCTCTCTATCTCTCCTGCAGTAAACTAACACAATGTGTCCCTGGAACAAAACCAATGCTGTCTTTTACAGTACCAGGTATCACGGGAAATGATACAGCCACTTCATCGGCGATTTCCTCTACATCTCCTCCCCTCCTCCCTTTGAGGCATAGCCACGGCAAAAAATGTTGGAACTGTTGTTTTAATTTAATCTTATATCTCTTCGAAATAAATAAATAAATAAAATATAAAAAAATGGCCTAACATGACAAAATTTAGAATGCAAATATTGGTTTTAGAAAATGAAAATCTCTAAATATCATGCAATTCGGTTTGATAGAAGTTACGAAACCAATCAATGGTGTATTTTTTTTTCAAACACATAAAATTTAAAAAAATTTAAAAAATTCTACTCTTTTCCTAAATTAAACTCATGCTGTCAAAATCCAGATATTTTAAAATTCAGAGTTGTTTTCTAAAAGCCCAAAATTCCATGCCAACAAAAAGTGTGGGTTTGCAAAAGCAACAGTGTTCTCTACGATACTTTGTTTTCTTTACGAATGAATCCCTTAGTATGAACTAATTGATAGGCTGTATATTTTTTGCATGTTTTTGCTTTGTTATAGAACATAATTTTTTCTTTTGTGCCTGTTAATTTCTAAAAAAGCTACCACACAAGCATTGTTTTATAATTAAGTATTCCATCCAAATCGGGTAATTTCAATGAAAGTTATTGTGCGAAAATTCTGACGTACAAATCTCACGCATGTACGCACTGCCCAGTGAATGCTGATAACCATTTTCAATAGGGTAGGTCCACTATGGGTGCTGTACAGCGTAGCAAAACTTCATCACAATCGTGCTTTGATTTTAAGTAAGTCATTACCAACGAGTGGTCACCATGCAAAAGGGGAGAAGAATGAATCCCACTTCTATGTCCTGACCTTTAACCATTTTCAATAGGGATTTGACGAATTAGTGTGGATCCCAATAAATTAATTTCGTCGAATCAATGCATTATCGTGCTGATGAACAAAGCATGGTTGGAAAGCATAGAAAACTTACTAGCCGACCAGCAAAATAAATCCTTGCTGGAGAAGCACTGGGTCGAATGAACATTGGACTACCACATTTTTTCGTTAGGTCAAATTTATTGCCAGAGAAGAGAAGTTACGAAACCATGCCCTAAATGCATTTTTAATTTCACAAAACTGGCAGCTTTTATTTAATTTCGTCATGTTGGGTATCGATCTGGGCTTAAAAATTCCACAGGTTTAAAATCCGTTTGAATTTTTTTCTATGATAACTATTTTCTGAGATAGCATTTCAAAATGGAAGTAATAACACATGCTCTGTGCTCCAATGCAAGACAACCCCACGCTGGCCTACTGAGAAGGGGAGGGGGGGGGCTTGCAAAAGATAAACAAGCCCAGCCGGGGAGGTTCAGTTTACGTGCAGCGAAAGCTTTAGCATTTGAAACAATGCAAAACAAACAAAAAAATGTGGGAAAACTGCTGACAAATGTTCCCAAATAAACACATGTAACTGAAAAGTTTATTCCTAACTTACATCGGCACTTCATTTTAAATGGATTAAGTAAAATAAATAGTTTTAATGGTGGTGCAAAATCATCAGAAAAAAAAAAAAAAGACTGGGAGAATCAACGAATCCGTAAAATTAACATTTTGCCTGTAAAACAATTTGCATTTCCATAAAACCTGGCAGGTATGCTAGTCCCACTCTTCATCCACAGCTTTCTTAAGGCAATAAATACCACTAGTTGCAGGACATTTCTACTGATTGCTGGTCACAAAGCTTAAAATAATTTCTTATTTGTCAAATGGCTCTGAAAATAGCATTTCAGAAAAATGCTTAATTCTCGTTATTTTTTCATTCAAGTATTAGGGGAGAAATATTTAAATTTTTTGTGCTACTTTTCAAAGCTCATGACCACCTAAATTGGAAAGGCAACCACCCCCTGACTGGATGCCCTCATGGATTAAGCTGCACTATGAATCCACCCTAAGCATTTTGCACTACCACAATGCAACTGTAACGTATGTGCGAATCTTCGGGCTGGACAGTACTGCAATTCACTTAACAATACTATTTAAATTCATGGTTGTTGCAGTTTCAACAGGTGTGCTGATAGAATGATCAGTATGCATATAAATGTATTTAATATTTATTTACACTGAGAGGGCAAAAATCATGGGGTACCTGGTTTTAGGGCAACGTAATGTCATCCCTCTAGCTAGTGGAAGAACCCACTGCCCTGCAGCTATATAGGTAGGACATCACAGCATTTGCGTAGACTGCACATGTCAGTATGGATAAACATTGTGAGTCAACAGTTTGAAAGAGGGATGATAGTGAGTGCTTGATGCATGGGTCATGCTACTGTGGAGGTGGTACATGAATTGCAGTATCCCTATTCGACGGTATCAAGAGTTTATCAGGAATACGTCAGTTCTGAAATAACATCACATCATGGACAACACGGTGGGTAGAGAAAGGTGCTGGATGAAAGTCGCCATGGCATCTGCCTCATACAGTTGCAACCAACCAAAGAGCAGGAGTGGCACAAAACACTGCCAACTTCAGGGAATGAGGTGCTAGAAACATCTCCACTAAGACTATGAGGTGGTGATCATTAGACGCAATGGGTTAGGGGAGCCGCTGACCCACCAGGGTATCATTGCCAACGCCACATCATTGGACTGTACACAGCAACTGGGTGAAAGAACATTATCATTGGACCTTGGATGATTGGAGATGGGTCTCGTGGTCCGATAAGTCCCATTTCACAATACCGGACTGTATGCCTCAACTGGGCGAAGTCCCATTGAGATCATTCCTTTGAAGATAGTCAGATATTGAGGTAGTTCCATTGAAAATAGTCTGATATTGAGATAAGTCTGTTGAGATAGTCTGATTATAAGCCAATGATAAATCTATTAGATAGTCCGATGACAAGTCCATTTAGAAAGTCTTAGATATCAATTAGATAGTCTTTAGATATCGATAAGTCCATTTGCTAATCTGATATTGAGATAAGTCTAATAAGTCCCGTTTCAAATCACCAGACTGTACACCTCAACTGGGCAAAAGAACATTGGCACTGGACCTTGGATAATTGGAGATGGGTCTTCTGGTCCAATAAGTTCTGCTTCCAGTTATGTGCAGGTAAGAGTGCCGAACTGGCAGAAACTGCAGAAAGTGATGGACCCGGCATGCAAACTAACGGTTCAGCAGGGTGGTGGAGGCTTGGTTATCGTCTCGGGTGCGTTCAACTGGCACACGTTGGGACCTCTGGTACTTTTAAGATCACACATACACAACTTGCGGCCCGCATAAAGATTAAAATTGGCGATTTTTTTCAAGTGGCCATTGGCCAGTGGGTGGACAAAATCTAGTGGCTACTTTCCTTACGGCTATTTCGTGTTGTATACACATTTTATCACTGCACTGTATACCTTTCATTTATTTAGACACAGTTGAATTTAAGCTTAGCAGTTACAAGGGTCTAGTGTCCAATGCAATTAAATGAATAAATATAATCTTAAAAGTTGTATTTTTCTTCAACCACATCAACCAAATTTTCTGGACAGTTTTTATTGGTAAGATAATTTAATTATTTTTATTTGGTCTCTCGCTATGTTCACAAATAAAATCTCTCAATCTCTCCACCATAAATTGATAGCAGAGGATGGGTCAAAATTTTCAAAATTTACTTTATTTCCTGTCTATTTTCTGAAGTCATTTTTTGCATGAGCACTGTCTTGTCATCAAGAACATTGCCCATAATGCTTGCATTCTCTTAACTTCTGCATTGCTTGGCATAACAATCAGCAGTATTTCAACAATTTGTGCTATGTACTAAAAATTGCCTGTTTTTAGTTTCTCTAGCAGTTTTTGGTGAGTTATTGATGGTCAAAATTGTTCAGACATAATGTTTTGTAGCTGCTTCCATTCTGCTAAATTTTTCTTTTCTTTCCATTTATTTTTGGTTAGGTTCTTCTTGGTGTCAAAAATGAACTGGCTGTATAGCTTTCAAAAATGAATTTCGTATCTTATAGCAGAATCATTTTGTGGTACAGCTGAGATTGGGAGAAATGTGATACCAACCTGGTCACTTTATTTTACAAACTCGCAATGATTCCTGACCACTAACAGAAAATATTCAGTAATTTCCTGGGTTGTTCTAATAAATATTACATTAAAAACATTGATAAACCTTCACTGGTGTTGAAAACATAGCCATGACGAAATAAGAACACTTGCAGAGTATCCTGATTCCATCAGATTCTGTCCAGTTTTCGAATCCAGTGTCAAGTTTTTTTTTTTTGTTTTTTCAGAAAACATTCCCTTTGGTAGAATTTTAATGATTTGCCTTTTTGCCTTTTTTCCTGTTTGCCCACCACAGAACTTCCAAATACTACGAATTATCCATAGTTACTGCAAAAGTCGTCGATCGTTGAGGAGTACAGGAAACATCTATATACTACGGAAATAAAAATTCTGGTTGTCGGGTTCTTTTTTCCCCTTCAGAAAATGTTGTTTTGGTAGAATTTTAATGATTTGTCATTTATTCCTGTTTGCCCTCCTCAGACCTTCCAAATGCTACGAATTCTCCATAGTCACTACGAAAATCAGCGATCACTACGGAATACGAGAAACATCGAATATACTAAGGAAATAAAAAATCTCTATGAAATAATGTTATTCAACATTTGTTCAAAGTTTATTTTCATGTTTCCAAAATTCCAACATTCATCAAACATTTTTGGGACTGTTTATTGGATGTTTTTAATGTCACGACATTTGTTCGTTATAATTTGGGCATCTTCTTGCCGTCCACAGTCGCCTGAAAATGACTGTTTTAGCATGAATGAAAATGTTTCGTAGTTTTCTAAATTTCAAATTTTTCCTACTCCCAAGAAGCGCTTTTTTTTTTTTTTCACTTTCTGGTTATATTCTTCGTTGTTATATTTTTTCTAATTATGTTTCTTATTTTTAATATCTTCAGTTATAGTGAAAAAGAACAACTTCGTGTTTTAAAATAACTTTTTTCTAGTGAAGGGCAGTTTTTGTTATTTCTAACAGCCTGTTTTTCAAAACCTATCAATACGGAAAGTATTTTGTCTTTTCCGCTTTTTTAAAGCTAAATTAAATTTCAAAATCCGTACTTATTCCGCCCGTGATGGAATCGGCCTTTTCCGTGACTCGTAAAATGACAATCACGGCGAGGGAACAATACAGTACTGATTTTTTATATTTAATTTCGCTGAAAAACTTGTGTTTACCCATTCCTTAGTAACATTCTACTGTATTAAGGGGCAGACAAGAGTTTTTTTAGTTTGTTTAAAGCAAACTTCACACATGCAAAGGAAACGTGACTCTGTGTGGAATGAAAGATGGCAGCAGAAAGTGGTCTCGATTTTCTACCTTTGATTTCTTTTTGTAAACAAAAGGGAAAATGCTTGCCCATTTTGTTTGATAAGCAAGAAGTGCCTAAGCAATGGAAAATCGTGCATTTTCAGAGAAACCAAACTTTAAAAAACGAGCTGCTGAAGCGGGTTGTGATACCACAGTTCCATCTAAACTTACAGGTGTTCATTCCCAATATAGTTACTTTGACCCCAACTTAAGTGGAAAAACAAACAACCACCCCGTTCTTGAAGAGAGCATCTATAAATAGATCATACCCACTTATTTGTGGGGGACAGGGCTGTTTTTTACCATGCGTGAGTTGGACGATTTGATAATGCATTTCCTAAAACAGGAGCGTTTTAAAAAATGCAAATAAATTCTTTAGCAATGGAAAAGGCAAATTTTCAAGTGTGGCAACTCAAGTAACTTTTTCTACAGGACATTTTATTTTATCCAGTCGCCACATGGCGAGTGGCGACTGCTAATTTTAATCTTTAGGCCCTCAGCCTGGTTGTATGTGGCCAAAAAATTACAGGGATATGGAATTTTATGGGGAACTGGAGGTACCCACAAATATATATATATATAAAGATATGGAAATTTTATGGGGATACAGATGCCGGGTTTGCAGTACCATTCGCGATTAATACTGAAACGGCGCCCGTCGATTTTCAGATGAAGCTCACTGACCTTCAAAATAATTCCGAATTGAAGACTAACTTTGCAGAAGTTTCTTTACTAAAATTTCACATAAACTACTTGCCTTGTGACATGAAAAGTTTGAAAATCCACTTTCAAGAAACGGCAGCTTTATTCGGAAGCACCTACTTATGCAAACAATCATTTTCTGTAATGAAACAGGAGAAATCAAGAAGTCATTTTTATTAGGGGCTTAAGGACCACCATGAGCAACTCAGTGGGCTATAAGCAGCCACCCATCCCTAATTTAGAGTCACTGGTTCCAGGGAAGGCACAGATCCAGTGGGTGCCTTAAGACAAACACAACATCCATGTCTACCGGGATTTGAACTCGGTCCCTTCACGGATGAATCGTCATAAGCCAGCACTTAAGACCACTGTGCCACCGGGCCGGCCAAGAAGTTGACCTCAATAAGTAGGAACTGTACACCAATTATACTCAAAATAGTATAACTATACTAATAATCCAAAATTTCTTAGCGTAGAATAGAAATAAAACTTTCCAAGCTTTCACACATCAACCAGATGGCTTTTTCAAGGAAGATGGACAGCTAACTGCAGTTAGCTGTCTCCCAAGCTGTTAGCTGCTTTTCAAGGAAGGTAGCAGTTAGCTGTCTGCCTTCCTTGAAAAAGCCATCTGGTTGATGTGTTAAAGCTTGGAAAGTTTTATTTCTATTCTATGCCAAAAAATTTCAAATTATTAGTATAGTTATATACTAAGTTGATCTCATCTAACTGAAGAACACTTTGAGGAAAATGTACAGAGGTGTGTGTCTAACATTGAACCAGATATTGAAAGACTAATAAAAAACAATGTCAAATTTCTTACTAGAGACCTACAAAAAATAAAAAGGTTTTGGCGATGCCTGCTTTTTTTTTTTTTAAGCAAGTAAATTGTTTTGTTTATTTAATTTCTGTGCACGTTTCTTATTTGTTTAATATTTTGGTTTGGGGAACTTTTTGGAATCTTTTGTTGGGGGTACCTGCTGCGGCCTGCTTTGTTCAGTCAATCCGAAATTGGCCCGCAAGTGTTAAAATGTTGTGCACCCTTCATCTAGATGCATGTCTGAATGGTTAATGCTACATGTCCATCCTTGTAGACTATCTGTATCTATTCATGTTCATCATGCACCCACAGTGCAGTGAACTCTTCCAGCTGGACTACTATTTCTCCAAAGCCTTGGTGACTAGGACTCAGTGGAAAGGCAGCCTTTAAGAGCATTCCACAGAAATTCCCACTGTGGAATGGCCTCCCTGCTCACCAGACATGAGCCCCATGGAGAATCTTTGTAATGCTGCAGAAAGGTCTGTTCGAGCTTTAGATCCTCCACTTAGGAAATGCAACATAATTATGGACAGTGGTGCAGCAAGCGTGGGAGAAGACACCTGTGGAACTCTTTTGTGACCTAGTGGACTTACTGCCTCGCCATGTGACTGCCCTTATCCTCACAAGAGGTGGGCCTACCAGTTACTAGATAGGTAACAAATGATTTCTGTCCACTTAGCATATATACTGTGTTATAAATCTAATCTATTCCACATTTTCCTGAAGAACAGCATTACCATTATCCTACTTTATGGGTACTACTTGTATAACGGATAGCTGGGTTAGTGAGGATGCTACTCTACAATGAACTGTTAAACTAATGTTCCTACAAGGGCATGCTAAATCACAAACAAGTGAAACATGCATGTATTCTGAGAACTACTTACTGTTGGACAGCTTTATGTTTGTTTGTTTTTTCATTGAATAAAGATGTTGAAAATTGGCTTCTTAGTACTTCTTAATTCAATTACTTAATCAAACTTCTATTACAATTTTTTTTATTTTAATTGCATTATTTTGTTGACAACAAATTACAGCCTGAAAAAAGAGAAGAGTTTTCTCCAAAAATATAAAACTTTTGCTAGTAGAATTTCACATAATAGTATTTAATTTTTTTTTTTTTTTTTATTGAAGGTTTAATGACCACCATGAGCAACTCAATGGGCTTATATAAGCAGTTGCCCATCCCTAATTTAGGGCCACTGATTCCAGGGAAGGGAGAGAGCCAATGCCGTAAGACAAACCTAACATTCATGCCTTACCGGGATTCGAACCCAGACCCTTTCTCGGACGAATGGTCATAAGCCATCACTTAGACCACTCAGCCACAAAGGCAGCCAACTTTACATTTACTTTTATGTTTGCTCACTCAAAAATTATCATGCAATCCAATGCTGTATTTAGGTATGTGTATTTTTCCTGTTACAGTACAATGTTACTTAGTACTTACTATCATATAGTTAAAGGGAATCACCGGTGGTGCAGTGGTCTAAGGCGCTGGCCTCTGATCATTCGTCCGTAAGGGTCTGGGTTCGAATCCCGGTCAGGCATGGATGTTGTGTTTGTCTTACGGCACTGGCTCTCTCCCTTCCCTGGAACCAGTGACCCTAAATTAGGGACGGGCGACTGCTTATAGCATATTGAGTTGCTCACGGCGGTCGTTAAACCTCCAATCCAAAAAAAAAAAAAAAAAAAGGGAATCACCAGATCTGATTAGTTTTAAACAAAGGGAAAATATATATATATTTGTCAGCATATGAAGTTACTAGAGTTCAGACAACTAGCCTCTGATATCTGGCCACACAGACACTAACGATTTCAGATCCATGAAATAGAAATACCATTCCTATATTTCTCCGTACTTTAGTCATTGTTGGGTACAATTTTTTTTTTCCTCTTATCAGTAAGAAAAAGACACTTTTATCTGAAAGACAAAGCAGACAACTGGTCACAGAAGCATTAAGAGGGCATTTAAAAATAGCACTTTTTATTGTGTTCACAAAAGCATTAGGGAATCATATAAAATTGCCCTTTTCAGTGTTTTTTTTTTTTTTTTTTTTTGATTGGAGGTTTAACGACCACCGTGAGCAACTCAATGGGCTATAAGCAGTCGCCCGTCCCTAATTTAGGGTCACTGGTTCCAGGGAAGGGAGAGAGCCAGTGCCGTAAGACAAACACAACATCCATGCCTCACCGGGATTCGAACCCGGACCTCGTTCGGACGAATGATCAGAGGCCAGCGCCTTAGACCACTGCGCCACCGGGGCGGCCCCTTTTCAGTGTGTTCACTTCCTTGTAGGTCACCTGTAAAGATTACAATTTTATTGTGGTCATCTCACTGTGCTTGTGCCTCTTTGGAAACATGGGAAAGTCAATTATTTTTAGTGAGATAGCTTGTAGTAACCTTGCATTTATACCCAGGCATTACTAATATGGACCTTGGGTTGGGCCATTTTAGCAACTTTTAACCCACAATACTTTAGTTTTTAAGGTTTATATGAAAAGTAAAAATAATAATGTCGCATTTTTACTCAAGCAAAAAACATTTAAGACCCTTGGCATGAGCCTCTTTCTCAATTATTAATCCACCGTGCTTATATTCATAAGATTTGCATAACAAGGCAAATGTGCTTTTACTTTGACACCAAACATCAATTATAGGGTCCCTAGGCCTTTATAATAATTTTTAATCAACCATGCTCACATTCAAAATGTTTACACAACAAGTCATATTAATAATGTTGCACTTTTACTAGGTCACAAAACAACGTAACAAGAACTTATTCCTCTTTTTAGAAATTTCTAATCTGCTGTGCTCGTATTTGTAAGGTTGACATAAAAAGTCAAATTAAAATATTTTGCACTTTTACTTGGGTACAAAATATTAAGATCAGTAACTAAATATTTAATTATATTAATATTGGTAATTAACATATTAATGTAAAGTTATATTAATATCAGTATTATTAATCATGTACAAAATATTAATTAATAGGCCCTATCAATTAACATTTCGTACAAGATTAAAAGTGCAGTACAATCAAACTCGATTTTTTTATGTCAACCTTATGAACTTGAAAGTTTAAAAATTTTCATAAACACCTGGGGTTAGTAACATTAACAGAAGACGCAACCTGAGAATACATACACATTCTCGAAAATTGTTCTTATATTTTATGTGCAAATTGTAATTAACATCGTTAATAGAAACTCACCCAAAGGTTGTTGCTTCTTGGCACATTTACTGCACGTATCTTTCCAGCTGGACTTGTCATACTGCGTGATAGGCCTTACGTGGCCTTCCCTGTGTCTTTACACATAATCTTGCTATTTTTGTTTTTGAGCCAACATCTTACAACCAGGGTATGAAACTAAAAAAATTTGCCATGTGCTAAATGGCCCGTGCAGCTAAATATTTAGGAGCCATTCACAATTTTTTAGGAGCCAAAAATTAATTTTTTTACATACACAATTGAAGAGTAACTAAAATTCTGGACAGCGATTTCGCCCAGCATAAACTTCTCAGCAAGTACCACAGCCACATTTGTCTTTTGTTGACTCTGCAGCTAAGCAGCATATAGTGCTTAAATTTTCATTTTGTTGATATCATTGTTACCCTTCCCATTTCTTTATTGTCACTTTTCTTTTTCTTTCTTTTATGCCCTTGGATGACAATTTTATCCATCATGCTGAAAAACTTTCAGTCTGTGAGGACCATGAATGCATGATAGCTTTCACTATTTTCTATAAGATGAAGTGTAACTTTGAGGATAATAATACTTTTGAACACCATGCGGCAATCAATTCTTACAAATTTTTCAGCTTCGTCACTTTCTTTTTTGGACCCCCCCCCTTATCAAGATGAAATGCAAACCTTTTTTGGGGGAATATTTAAGAACACGGGACACATGTTCGGAAAAAAAATTACAGTTAAGGGAGAAATCTTTGCTACATCTGAGTTTCGTTTTCAAACATTTCTCCCTCCAATTTCAAGGTGAAATACAAATATTTATGAAATAAAATGATATTTAACAACAATTCTAGGCAGAGGAAACATCGCATTAAAAATAAAATTACGATTACAGGAAAAATCTTCAATGCGTTTAACTTTCGTTTTTAAAAGTTTTGAAAGACAAAATTTCTGTTTTCGAAAGTTTCCGGTGGAAAGCATCCTTCACCAGTACCAATTGCCCCAAAATTTCTGTTCAGTTATTATGCATCGATCTCGAGAATAACGCAAATTAAGACAGAAAAGGAGAAATTCTAGAAGCCGTGGCATTCTCATGCCTGAAGATTACAGAAAAATTTTTGTGCCGTCGAGTTTCCGTTTTTGAAATTTTTCCTCCAGTTTCAAACTGAAATCCAAATATTTATGGAATAAAATGATATATAACAACAATGCTGGGCAGAGGCAACATCGCTGGGAAAGTGAAATTACGATTACAGAAAAAATCTTTATTTCGTTTACTTCCGTTTTTGAAAGACGAAATACCGTCCCGACGCGTGTCTTTATACATTGGTAAAACTCTTCGGAGTGTATTTTACACATTTCTCGATACATATTTTTACGTGTCGAGAAAAATTCCTGATGCATATTTTTATGCGGTGGTAAAATTTAGATACATAAACACACTTTTTGATGTGCACTAGATGCGTAATTATACATTTTGGCAAACTCTGGTTAGTGCAACAAGCTAAAAAATGATGCACTATAAGCCAAGAAGTTATATTGACACTAGATTTACAATGAATCAATTCAAAGGACAAGCGATGGGTAAAGTGATGAACAAATAATCACACAATTCTTCAGTTACAATTACGGAATTTCAGGCAAGCCGTGGCTCCGCTGGGCTCTGCTCTGCTTTAGGTTGAGAGGGGCGGAGGGGTGCTCGTAAAGGTCCAATGATCACTGTGGGAGGATCCTGCTCATTGTTCAAGGTCACTTCTTTAACTTGCTTGTGCGACAATAGTGCGAGTAAGAAGGGGAAGTCCGCAACGCGAGCGAGCGTTATTGATACACAGTTTTACGTGTTAAGTGCATCTTGAAGATGAATTAAGAAACTGAGCGGGCGGGGGGGGGGGAAACAATTATTGCAAACCACTAAGAATTGCGAACAAAAATAGTCATTCAGATTAAAAAGATTCATAAAAAAATGCAGTAGAAAATACATATAGTCGCAATTTGGCCCCTGATGTCAAAACGCTGGTCGCCAAATGCAGTCACATTTCGCTCATGGCCCCCGTTAATTTCGAACCCTGCTTACAACTACATTCACATATTTCTTACATATGGACATCTTTCATTATCTTCAGCATATATTAAAAACTCAAACTCTATACAGAACTCACTCATCATTCATTATACAGAACCCTTTCGTCATTCGTCAAATACTTTTTACCCTAACTATCTTAGTCGTTAAATACCCTCCATGTCTTATTCACAATCCATATATACATACATTCATATTAAAAACTGCCTTTTATATACACTAGGGTGTTGTAAATAGTGTATATAAAAGGCAGTTTTCAATATGAATGTATGTACAATATATATATATGTATGGATGTTGTGAATAATAAGATGTGGATGATATTTAACGACCAAGAGAGTTAGGGTTAAAATGTATTTGACGAATCACAAAAGGGTTCTGTAAAATGAACGACTAGTGAGTTCTGTATAGAGTTTTTAATATATGCTGAAGATAATGAAAGATGTCCATATGTAAGAAATATGTGAATGTAGTTGTAAGATGTTGGCTCAAAAACAAAAATAGCAAGATTATATGTAAAGACACAGGGAAGAGATACGACAACCACGTAAGGCCTATCATGCAGTATGACAAGTCCAGCCAGAAAGATGCGTGCAGTAAATGTGCCAAGAAGCAACAACCTTTGGGTGAGTTTCTATTAACGATGTTAAATACCTAGGGTTAAGTTTTGGCAATTAATGTTTGGTGCCCATGTAAAAGTGCAGCATCATTAACTTGACTTGTTATGCAAACCTTGTGTAAATGGGCATGGCCAATTAAAAAGTGTTAAAAGGTCTAGACCTAGGACCTTATAAATTAATGTTTTATGCCTAGGTAAAAATCTAGTGAAATGATTCAAAAGTAATATCTGACATTTTGCTGCTTTGAAGCTGTGAAATGCCAGATTTTATTCAGGCATAAAACATGAATTTATAAAGCCATAGGTCTAGTTAGGCATTTTTAAAACTTTACAGTTGGCCATGCTCATATACACAAGGTTTGCATAACAAGTTAATAACTTGTCACTGTTCATAGTCAAAGCAAAGTCGTGTACGTGTGTCATCAAAGCAAACATTTAGCACTGACAGTCTCTGCAATTTCACCTGTCAGGGGAAAAAATACCCTTATTACCCTTTTCCAAACATAGCATGAGTCATGCCATAATTCAATTGTTTCACTACCCACCATTTTTTAAAATCTACAAAGTCACAGCAATTTTTTTCTTCCCCAAACAAAAGTTAAATTTTCACGTGACCCCCAAGGTAATTCAATATATTTTCTATTGGTAAAAGAATAACTTATTAGTTTTAATGGAGTTTCAAGTTCAGTTCTCATTTTATATGTGGCAATGCTATTTGTTGTGCATGTCAGATTTACACACAAATATGTAGTAATGGATTTTGGTTAGTATAAAATACCAAAAATATGTGTTATACAATATATATTATGTGTTATACAAAAAAAAAAAAAAAAAAAAAGAAGGGAGCAATTTTTTTATAAAACTAACCCCCTCAAATGTGTGAGGCGAGTTGCCTCGTGGCCACATGTCCTAAATTTGAAGTGAGTTTATCAATACTTTTACAACACTAAATGTTTATTGTATGTTATACTGCTCAGCTTGTGGCAGAACCGTTAATCAACCAAGGGAACATCACTGTCAGATTACTATAACATTCAACAAAAATATATTCATGAAAATAAACATATGCTGACATACCTGGTTAAAAACCAATATCAGAATTCCTTTACTGATGGAAAAAAATGGTAAGATCTCCCAACATTCCTATTGTGTGTGTGTACTAAGATAAGAACTTATCATATTTAGTTATTTCTCACAAACAGTTTCAACAGAAACTGGACTAAAATCAAGCAAATAGACATATATGACTTTGAAAACATTTAATCTCGATCGAACTGTTTAAACACAAATTCCTCATAACTCGCGGGCAATTCAAAAGATGCCATTGAATAGTTGCTCTATGCCAGATATTTCACAACCAGAAACATTATCAAACAAGTTAGGACCATTCCAATAAATAGGACAAATTTATCTTGGTATGTACGTTTTTCAATCAACCTCATAACGGTATTTGATAATCCTAAAGTATTGGCGATATCAAGAATCTTTTTATGTGCACCTTTAAGGGTAGATCGTTGGTCCCTTAAATTGTCTAAAACACCTACACCTGTACCAATGAGTTCATCCACCGAGCGGTTCACATTGTGGAGTGAATTATTTTGCTGCAGAGCCTGGTCAATTAAAATTGACGTATCCCTGTCATTAGCTGAAAAGGTTTTGGACAGGAGTTCTTCACGATCTCGGATTTCCTGTTCTCGAACATACCTCCGATGTTGAACATTCCTCAGGGAAGCCTCATAGTGACGACAGTCGTATTTAATTTGGTCCACTTGAACACGGGCCGTAGTTCGCCGACTAGGTGGTTCCTTGTTGGCCATTATATCCAATCTATCACAATTAGACATCACTAGCTCCAAACGATCCTGAATTTCGTTTTCGATAAGGTGGTATTCGCTGGGCTGACATTTCTCCAATTTCATAAAGCAACGATTTATCTCTTCTAACATCAGATTGGTTTTGTGATAAAGGGACTCCATAACTGAAATTCACCCCCAAAAAATGGGGCAGTGTAATAAATTTAGGAGAGGCTCTGCTTTTCTAGAAAATTTATACACATAGCCTATTCCCAGCTTCTGAAGTGTAACAGATAATATTACAGCTACTAGCCTTTTAATCCAGGTTACGTGTCACTCAGTCACATCATTGAATTTCGTCTACTACAGCGGAAGCGGAAAAACAAATCAAATTGTGATACCGCAGTTAATCTCTAATCTTGTTATTTAATGCTGCATTAAGTCGTTCATAATCTCCTTTTTAAATAAAATAAAATAATTTTGGTATTTAAGAAATCACAACAAAAGAGCTGTGATTTGTTTATGAAAATATTTTTGTCATCCTTCATGACGTCAGAGGTTGCGTCAGTATTCTGATTTTAATGGCTGTTTTGCAGAGGTAAACAATCGCACGCTGGTATGTTGTTTCTTACTGAACTAATGGATTGTTATCGATGTGGCTAGTTCAATGATGCAAGCCATCGAAGCTAAAAGTCAGGAAAATGAAACAGCAGTTAAGGTTCGTAAATTCAGCGTTTTTGATTCGAATTATGACCATTTACAATTTATATTATTTTACTGCACTTCTCAGGGTCATGTGATCGTGTGACTATAGGGACATAAGCCTAATTCCGAAACCATTCTTTGACCAGAAAGTTGTTATATAATTACTTTGTTAACCTTGCGTTGAAGATAAAAGTATTACCAGTTTTACAACTTTAGAATGTAAAATGTGTTTTGATGTAAGCTAAATGGATACTTACGAAGGAAGTAGCATTGACGTTAATCCACTACCACTACTCCGTTTACAAACATTGTAGCAAAACATTTTTGTACCTGTACCTAGATACTTTTGTATTTGTCATATGATGGTGTTTTGTAAAAACTTGTACGAAAAGAAATTGACCGTAGTTTTCGGGCATATAGATATTGAGGGGTAGTTAATAACATATGCTGTTTTTTTAACTATGTTCATACGATATTTTTATAAAACTGAGTTTTAACATTAGTTTTATGATAGTGGTTTGTTTCCAATTTTACGGCATGAAATCTGATTAAAAGTTGAAGAAAAGGTTTATATTTCGTCAGAGAATTTGTTTTCGGTATCCGTCGTGTAGTGCCTTTGAAGTAGTTCAGAGGCGTTTTTGACCAAAACTGCCTTAACAGAAGTTTCATGTAATCAACAGACCAGGCCTGTTTTATTAAAAAGAATCACTAGAGAACATAGCATTTTTATGCAACTCACCAAAATTATATATGTAAAAAACAAAACAAAGAAAAAACTGATTTATGTGTGTCATCCCTGTACCAACCTTTTTTTTTAGTTTCATCTTGTTCTTTATAGCTAGTTAGTATTATGCTGTGTGTTATAAACTATTTTTGTTTTCCATTTTGCTCATTTAAATGACATGTGGAAAACTACTTTATTTTCACAGCATTGAGAACCTTAGAGAACAACAAACAAAATACCTAGATGGATATATAAAGTGCAAATAAAAAAATGAATGTGCAATTATTTTTTTCTTGATACAAGAACATCCTGATAATCGAACTAAAGTTAGATAATTGTGTATTAATATTTGTTCAAAACTTTTTGGGTGCTGTGCCGTCAGAGTTTTTGAAAGTATTGGATTCCATGGTATATTCTGCTGTACATTGACAACTTTCAGTTTTGCATAACATTACACACCATTTAAAATAGTAAAACTATACTAATACACGCATACATATACAGTACAATTCCAAAAATCCACACAACTTGGTTCCAGAGGTTGTGCAGATTGTAGAATTTTGCGAATTTTAGAGAACTTGGGTGTGTTTACCAGTACATACGTACTGTATAATACTAGTTCAAATAGGATGGTATGTATGCACGAATTATAGTCTTTCATTTATTTAATAATTAGTAAAATTAATTAGTAATATGTATTTAATACTGTAATTAGTAGTATTTGGAATTTATATAGATATATACAGTATTTAATAAGTAAGTAAAATATAGGGAACAAATTCATAATACAGTACTGTATTAATTAATTGAATTTTTATTTACCAAATATTGTATATATCAATCAAACATTCTGGCTGGCAAACATTCCATCAATGTTCAATTGTTTTAAATTTGGAACACATAAGGAACAAAGATGATTTTTGAAAATAACGCGGGTGACATCACGAGCATATTACACGAATTTTCATCACGCAATTATACAGTTTGTCGCGATGTATTTCCATCTTTTAATAACACATGCCAAGTTCTTCGTAGTTCAGCAGAAACTATATCATTGCACGCTAGTTTGATGGATAGGATTTCGACTGTTTCCCTGATGGCAGTCTCTTTAAAGTTCGTGTATGGAGCAATTCTTCTAATACTAATCCATAGAGGAGCGGCTGATGAATGCATGACTTCTCTGGCGAGGGCTGTATTCTGCATGTCCTGTTTGACACTTCGCATGTGCTCTTGACAGCTAGTGTCCAAGGATCGCTTTGTCATTCCGATATATATCTTTTCCGTGCTGTTAGGATATACCAACAGTATAGTGTACACACCTGCCTTTTCTTTATCACACTGTCTCTCCTTGCAACTTGATATCTCATGTGATAGTGGAGTCGGAGACTTCAGTGCTATCAATATGTCGTATTTATGTAACAAATTCTTTAACCAATATGTGAAGCCTAAAACATACGTGATGGATCCTGCGAATTTCACAGTCTTCCTAGGTCGTTTCGTTATAGTTGACATTATACGGTTTCTTACAGTTCTATGTATTCTGTCTATGTCATCTTTCTTATATCCAGCCTTTTAGACCTTTGCTATAAATATTATCAATTTCCTTATTATTTATGTAGTCGGGTTTGCAGACGTTATATGCTCCATAGAACTAGGCTCTAAACGCAGAAAGTTTGTACTCTTTTGGGCAGTGCGAATCAGGAGGAACAAAGTTCGGTACTGCAGTTGGTTTATTATAAACGTCAAAATTGTAGCTGGATGTTCTGTTTCTCCCTATTATTATAACCGGCCGCAGTATGTTCGAAACACATCTTGCAGAAACCATCATTGATAATGGCTCATTACTAACTTCTGGTAAAAACAAAAATCGATCCATCCTAGATCGAGCAGGAGTATATGCCGTTCCAACCAGGACAGACAATAATCAACAAGATTCTATTTACATCGGAAGTACAAAAAGGCGTATGATTACGAGATTAAAAGAACATATCCAAGATTGGCAAAAGAAAAGACCAAGGACAGCTCTGATACAACACTGCATGGAAAATCAATCAAAGCCTGATTGGGAGAATATTAAACATATAACATCACACAAAAGTCATAGACAAATCATAACATCGGAAGCGGTGGTCATTGAAAAATTCAGAGATTAATGCTGCAACACTAATTCACCAGTTGAGTTATCTTATGCCTGGCGATATCTGATAGAACAGGAAAATAATCAATTACAAAAGGCTAATAAACATAGGTTCAAAGATCACAGGAGCGGAATGGCAAAAGTAGACAGAGATGAACACATTGCCATAGATGCCGCCACTATCAGCTTGCGCAGTGATTCACAGTTGGTCTGCGACGACGAGGGTTAAAGGCAGAGCGATACAAGACATTACATCAGTCTTTCAAGATTCGTCGACGAGGACTTGGTGCCCACGTATAACTTGATGTTCCACTGAAGAAGGCAAAAATTCTTGTCGAAACATGTTTGGAAGTGTGTTGCGATAGTGGGTTGAGTTTAGGTACATCTTTTGTTCCTTTGGGTTTTAACTTTCCTCATTTGGGTTTTTAACTTTCATTTTTTAATCATCATTCCTTGCAAACACCTATACAAAGGTATAGAATTTTAACTTGAAATAGTACTTTTAATCCGTGAATCTTCCGTTCAGGCAAATCTAGTAGCTCATCAAAATAAGCAAATATCCGTTCTACGAGCAGAGGAATTGCAACAGTGACAAAATGTAAAATATTTTTTACCATTAAAGTTCGTTTTTTGTATTTCATAGCATTATATGGACCTAGCTACTCCACCCTGCATACTTAAACAAAATATACGTCATGAACAGTATTATCACTACTTAATATAGCAGTTCTATATTGAAGTCTTTGGCCACGTAATATCGCGCCATACGGGTTTTTGCATATGGGAATATAAGAATACTTGTTCCTCCTGATTCGCACTGCCCAAAAGAGTGCAAACTTTCTGCTTTTAGAGCATGGTTCTATAGAGCATATAGCATCTGCAAACCCGACTACATAAATAATAATGAAATTGATAATATTTATAGCAAAGGTCTAAAGGCTGGATATAAGAAAGATGGCATAGACAGAATACATAGAAATGTTAGAAACCGTATAATGTCAACAATAACGAAACCACCTAGTAACGGTGAGATTTGCAGGATCCATCACGTATGTTCCAGGCTTTACATATTGGTTAAAGAATTTGTTACGTAAATACAACATATTGATTGTACTGAAGTCTCCGACTAGTCCCATTATCACATATGATATCAAGTTGCAAGGAGAGACAGTGTGAGAAAGAAAAGGCAGACTGTGTGTATGCTATACTGTTGGTATATCCTAACAACACGGAAAAGATATATATCATAATGACAAAGCAATCCTTGGACACTAGATGTCAAGAGCACGTGCAAAGTGTCTTACAGTACGGGCAGAAAACAGAACTCGCCAGAGAAGTCATGCATTCATCGCCCGCTCCTCTATGGAATAGTATTAGAAGAATTACCCCATACATGAACTTTAAAGAGACTGCCATCAGGGAAACAGTCGAAATCCTATCCATCAAACTAGCGTGTAATGCTATAGTTTCTGCCGAACTACCAAGAGCTTGGCATGTGTTATTAAAAGATGGAAATACATCGCAACAAACCGCATAATTGCGTGATGAAAATTCATGTAATACGCTCGTGATGTCGCCCGCGTTATTTTCAAAAATCATCTTTGTTCCTATACATAATATCTAAGGTATTTTATCTGATATTGTCAAAGTATTTCTTGCGTTGTTTGCTCTGTGAGGCATATGCTCCCGTCCCGAGAGGTCCCTTACGTTATGTAGCTTTGGTTAGTTATTAAAAAAAAAAAAATCTGCAGAAATAAAACAGCCAGTTTATATATCCTCAGTTCCACATTCATTCACTTGCACAATCAAACATTTAAAATTTACTATTAATTAAAAGATTTTAGTAGAAAGAGTTATACTCATCGGGTCAGGAGACTTCTCACAAGGGGTTCGTTGTTACGGTGAGTGCTTTCTGCGATACTGTACCGCCATCTTCGGGCCACTATTTCTACACGAGGGTTCCTCGCGTGTGTGTAGTTTTGGAGTTGCTTGTCGGGAATCGATGGGAAGGTTTGCTGCCTGTATGTGTTAGGTGATTTGTTTCCATTGTGTCACCATCTATTGAACGAGTTGGTATGTATCAACCTTCCCATCGATTTCTGACAAGCAACTCTAAAACTACACACACGCGAGGAACCCTCGTGTAGAAATAGTGGCCCGAAGATGGCAGTAAAGTACCGCAGAAAGCGCTCGCCGTAACAACAAGCCCATTGTGAGACGTCTCCTGACCCGTGAGTATAACTCTTTCTACTAAAATCTTTTAATTAATAGTAAATTTTAAACATTTGATTGTGCAAGTGAATGAATGTGGAACTGAGGATATATATAACCTGGCTGTTTTATTTCTGAGTAATTTTTTTTTTTATATATAACTAACCAAAGGTCCATAACGTAAGGGACCTCTCGGGGCCGGGAGCACGTGCCTCACAGAGCAAACAACGTGAGAAATACTTTGACAATATCAGGTAAAATACCTTAGATATTATGTATAGTTTAATCAAAAGCACGTTTATAACATGAGACAACCTTATAGGTTGTCTCATGAATTGCATTTTTCGTAAATCTTTGTTCCTTACGTGTTCCATTTCTCTGTATTTTTATGTGTACCGTTGTTTTAAATTTGGTTTCTCTCGTTGAAGTTTCTCCTGAAGTCTATAAATCATCATTTCCTGTGCTAAAAACACATTTCTGCTATTCTAAAAAATCAATGTATTGTTCTTCCAACAAAATTCCATCACCTAAGGATATTTTTTGGTAGTAGAATCCTCGCTGTCAGTGTCTGAACCACCTGCATCAGGATTAATCACACTAGCTATGATTTCATCATCAGCTATCGTGTGGACTTCACCCTTGTCTGAATATTCCATCCATTCAACTATATCTTCTTCTCTAAACGCATTAATCATTGACACATTTGCTTGTTTGGCATATGCTAGAAGCTTCGTAGCCTTTGATTTGGCCTTCAAAGCTGTGAAACCTTTGAATTTGTAATCCTCGGGTTCAGAGTCAATAAATATTGATGCTGGCCATAACGTATTCCATGCGTTTATCAGAGTAGAACGGTTCACATTGTTCCATGAACCTGCTATTGAGTACAGGCAGTCCTTCATGGTAAAATCTTTAATTAACGTTTTGATTGTTTGAAATGATTTTTCAGAGTTCAACAGTTTCCTTAGGAATTCTCCTTTGTAGTCGTAACTGTTAACTATGCCTTTCATGGGCTGAATTAATGAAGTTATGTTTGGGGGTAAGAACATAATTGTAACATTATTTGAAGTTACCATAGGAAGTCAATTTTTCGTGCTGAAGGATATTAAGAACACATTTTTTAAAAATTACGGTTAAAATGATATATACATTAGAACATGAGCACTTTCAAGTCCACTGTGGACCCGTCATCAGAAGGTGTGGTTGCATTATGCCCGGGGGGGGTGGTATATATTATATAGGATAGTATGCACACTGACGCAACATTATGTTTTGTCATGCGCATGCTCACTACGCAATCATGTCGTTTCATTAGAGCAGCCGGTATTGTCTCTTTCGCTGTAATAGTTAAAAAGTAGTTTCCATGGCAACGGTATAATGATAGGGGTCGTCATTACCGCATTCTGCCCTATGTTTATGTATCAAAAGGCTTTCTAACAGGAGGATAGATGAACAGGTAGTCGGCGTATGTAACAAAGTAACATCGTCCCAGATAGGTTGGTGTTGACCCTTCAGGCATAGTCTTGAAAGGGCGTGGAGGTGGAGCATGCCCTAACATTATATCTATGTTCAGAGACACGTAAATTAATATTGCGACGGGTCGAACCTATGTATATCTGGTCAGTTACATCAGCATTCATAGCTTTTAGTAGGATTGCGTACACACCGAATTTGGAACCATGGGGAATCTGATCCCTGTCATTTTTAATATGGGCGAGAATGTTGCACGTTTTTATGCCAAAATCAAAATTAAATGGACGACATGCGTTTTTAGGGTATTTGTGACAGCAGGGATGTATGGTAGTTTGCCGACGTATGAAGTGCTTGGTCTCGTTCTTGGTAATGTTGAGTATGATGCATTAAAGACACAGCGCATTATGGAATTAACTGTGGTAGATGGATAATTATATAATGCTGCAATATCCATAATTTTCGCAACTTCTAGGTCTCTTTGATCAGTTGAGGATGAATGTGTAACTGCTCGGTGAAACATAAAGTGAAGGGCTGAGAGTTTTTGCCTGAGTGGGTGGTAGGAGTTATAGGGAATCATAGATATTGTTGCAGTTGGTTTTCTATAAACAGAGTGAGTTACTTCATTCGTATTAGGGTTTCTTTCCAACAAGATGTCCAGATAGGGTAATGCATAATTGGTCTCGAATTCTGTAGAAAATTTTATGGAACTGTATTTTGTAGACAACAAGCTGGTGAACTCGGTAAGGCTTTCAAGGGTGGACTGCCAAAACAAAAGCACATCGTCCACGTATCTCAGGTATAAAATAGGTTTCACATGAAAGTTTGCGAGTACTTCGTTTTCCAGGTCTTGTAACAACAACTCAGATAGAACTGCTGAGAGGGGTGACCCCATAGGGGCCCCTTCCCGTTGACGGTAAATAGTTTCATTAAATCGAAAAAATGTTCTGTTGTACACTAGTCTTAAGGCATTAACAATGCCTTGAATTTCATTATGAGTATAAGTTCCGTGGGCTGACAACATTTCTTCGATGATACGGTGGACAGCAGGTACAGGTACGTTAGGGTATAGGGAAATGATATCGAGTGAGACTATTATAAACTGCGAGCTAATTGGTGTAACAGAATGTATTTTATTTAACGCCTGAGCGGAACTGGACACCGTTAAATAAAATACATTCTGTTATACCAACTAGCTCACAGTTTATAATGGTCTCACTGGATATCATTTCCCTATACCCTAACGTACCTGTACCTGCTGTCCACCTGTACCTGCTGTCCACCGTATCATCGAAGAAATGTTGTCAGCCCACGGAACTTATACTCATAATGAAATTCAAGGCATTGTTAATGCCTTAAGACTAGTGTACAACAGAACATTTTTTTGATTTAATGAAACTATTTACCGTCAACGGGAAGGGGCCCCTATGGGGTCACCCCTCTCAGCAGTTCTATCTGAGTTGTTGTTACAAGACCTGGAAAACGAAGTACTCGCAAACTTTCATGTGAAACCTATTTTATACCTGAGATACGTGGACGATGTGCTTTTGTTTTGGCAGTCCACCCTTGAAAGCCTTACCGAGTTCACCAGCTTGTTGTCTACAAAATACAGTTCCATAAAATTTTCTACAGAATTCGAGACCAATTATGCATTACCCTATCTGGACATCTTGTTGGAAAGAAACCCTAATACGAACGAAGTAACTCACTCTGTTTATAGAAAACCAACTGCAACAATATCTATGATTCCCTATAACTCCTACCACCCACTCAGGCAAAAACTCTCAGCCCTTCACTTTATGTTTCACCGAGCAGTTACACATTCATCCTCAACTGATCAAAGAGACCTAGAAGTTGCGAAAATTATGGATATTGCAGCATTATATAATTATCCATCTACCACAGTTAATTCCATAATGTGCCGTGTCTTTAATGCATCATACTCAACATTACCAAGAACGAGACCAAGCACTTCATACGTCGGCAAACTACCATACATCCCTGCTGTCACAAATACCCTAAAAAACGCATGTCGTCCATTTAATTTTGATTTTGGCATAAAAACGTGCAACATTCTCGCCCATATTAAAAATGACAGGGATCAGATTCCCCATGGTTCCAAATTCGGTGTGTACGCAATCCCACTAAAAGCTATGAATGCTGATGTAACCGACCAGATATACATAGGTTCGACCCGTCGCAATATTAATTTACATGTCTCTGAACATAGATATAATGTTAGGGCATGCTCCACCTCCACCGCCCTTTCAAGACTATGCCTGAAGGGTCAACACCAACCTATCGGGGACGATGTTACTTTGTTACATATGCCGACTACCTGTTCATCTATCCTCCTGTTAGAAAGCCTTTTGATACATAAACACAGGGCAGAATGCCGTAACGACGATCCCCCTATCATTATACCGTTGCCATGGAAACTACTTTGTAACTATTACAGCGAAAGAGACAGTACCGGCTGCTCTAATGAAACAACATGATTGTGTAGTGAGCATGCGCATGACAAAACATAATGTTGCGTCAGTGTGCATACTATCCTATATAATATATACCCCCCCCCCCAGGGCATAATGCAACCACACCTTCTGATGACGGGTCCACACTGGACTTGAAAGTGCTCATGTTCTAATGTATATATCATTTTAACCGTAATTTTTAAAATCGTGTAAAGACGGCAAATGTGTTCTTAATGTTTGAAGTTAAATCTTCAGGATGTGCCGTGCAGTTGTCCCCATACCAACAAAATTTTACAGTCTAGAGCAAGTCCAACCTCCACACAGTGCCTTCTGGCGTCTTTAACAAAGTGATTATTGAACCAGTCTGTAGCGATTTCTTTGGTCATCCATGATTTTTTATTACTGCAGTAGATCACAGGTAAGACCTTTAAAGCCCTTCAAAGCCCTAGGACAAGCACTTTTTCCACTCACAAATGGCGTACATTTATGATTTCCAGAGGCATTGGAACAAAGAGCAACTGTTACTCTTTCTTTGCCTTCCTTAACACTGGAAGCTCCTACTTCATCAGCACACCCTAGAGTATGTTGTGGTAGACAACGCCAGACAAATCCAGTTTCATCCATGTTATAAATTTGATCAGGAGAAAGAGCTTCCTCCTGGACAGATTTGGCAAACACATCCAGAAACTCTTCTGCAGCTACCTTATTTGCCGATTCTTGCTCCCCTCAGGATTTCAAGTAACGAATTCCATATCTTTGGTTGAAGCGGGATAGCCATCCAACTGAAAAATTACAAGGCTCATCAGTCTTCAGTTGCTGATGAAATAGCTTGGCTTTTCGCATAATAGTGGACCTGTAATTGGCATACCATCGTTACGCCTTAATAAACCACTTGTAAAAAACAGCATCGAGGATGAAG
The DNA here is from genome assembly GCA_039090855.1 of Macrothele yani. Classification (NCBI taxonomy): domain Eukaryota; kingdom Metazoa; phylum Arthropoda; class Arachnida; order Araneae; family Macrothelidae; genus Macrothele; species Macrothele yani. The sequence continues at coordinate 142,092,808 of CM077014.1, forward strand.
TTTCTGGCTTCGTGCATCATTTTGCGATCAGCCATTACAGAATTGCTACCACTCATTGCATAAAATTGCAATATCTTGTCTCAGTTTTTCTTAATATCGTACACAGTCTGAACAGCAATACCTAAAATCTCTGCAACATGCTTTGGTGCACTGCCATTATCAAGTTTTTGCAACAAGTCAACTTTCTGCAGAATCGTTAAAGAGCTGTGCTTTCTCTTCACTCCTGCCCTTTTCTCAAATTTCCAAACAATTATTCAAAAAATTTCACCTTAAGACGTGAAACCAAGACATAAAAAAAGATTCTCACAGCACGTGTACCAGAAAAAAAATTTAAACACACAATGCTGAGTTGCCCGCTTGATATGTGCTTTATTTGAACTTCAATCTCTCAATACTGTACTATCGTTTTTGATCAAAAAGAATTTGTCATTAGTAATATTTTTCAAATAGAGAAAACACATAAAAAATATTTTAAAAACCTTTAAAAAGATCTTAAACATTTTTTTATGTCAGCTGGAAAGTAAAACATTTCTATTTCTTAAACCTTTTTTTTTTAATCAATAACTACCATTTATAGTAGCAAAATACTGTTCTACACGTTTTTATACTAGCAATTTTAAGCAGAAGTCAACAGGTTCCTGGTAATATTAACTAAAAGCAAACTACAAGCAGCACAATCAAAAGGACTTACCCCAACTTTGAAAAGTAGGCCTACATCCATTGTCGTCCGGCTTCCTCTGCTAGTGAATGTATATCAGCAGTCGAAAAGACATATATCACACAGCCGACCAGCTAGTACAAATAGTTCACTTGACCCTACAAAGTTTTACGGTAGCCTAAAACAATGCATGGAAAAATGACAATGACATACAAATACCCGAATGGATGAAAGTCTTAGATCCTAAATTCTGGCCGCAAAACATTGAGGAAAATGTAACATTTGGTGAGATGCAAGTAATGAATTTATGTCAGTGACTTGGGCTTCCAGAAAGACAGAACCTAAGAAGTTACCACTACTTAGTCGACAAGAATTTACCAACCTGCCCTGTTGCCTCTTATAAGCATAATAAACAGCGTACCAATTTCTACCAGCGAGTGTGAGTGGTTTCTCTCAAATGAATTTGATTGTAACACCAAAGGGCATCAATACACCTGAAGACTAAGTTCACTGATGTTCATTAAGATGGTCGGTTCTCTCTATGTGTTTGTATTTTTACCATACGTAAATTCCTGGTTCCTGAAAAGTAGACATCTAGCAACTGAACTAAGAGCAAGACAAGGACACATGAAAACGGCAGTAACAGTTCATTACTGGCTTTTTTGGAATCTGTTTTGATATAAGGTACTCATATTTGTTGTTGCTATTATGATTCCTGTTATTAAATAATTTATATGTATTATTATTGTTTACATTGTACTGATGAAAATAAGAGAGCTGCATAAGAAGATGGGATGAGAGAGAACCGGTAAATTTCATTAAAAAAAAAAAAAGCACTGGCTATGTGTATGTAAGATTTGAAAGCAGCTAACTTACATTTTTCAAAGGTATGTGATTGATAAGGGATGATGTTAGGAATGACAGTACAGTTTGTATAAGCAAAGAATGAAAGAGAGTAGTCAGAATCTATGCTAATGTTTACAGCTAGAAAATTTATTTTATTATTTTGTTGTGCATTAGAAATGAATTTTGTATCATAGAATTGGAGGTGATAGCTGACATCAGTACCAATACTGAGTTTTTCTAGAGCAACCAAATGATGGAAATGTCATGAGCATAAATCAACCATAAGGTTCAAATGAAAAGGAGCAATAAATAGTTTCTCCAAATTCAGCAAGCATAAAAGAAAGTGGTATACCCATGAGTTGACTTTCTTCCATGTTTGCAGAGATTTATATGCAAAATTTAGAGAAATTTTATTTTGCTCCTTCTCATTTGAAGCCCTCATTATTGTTTGAGGTATGTATATTGATGATATTTTCATCATTTGGCTATACCAGAAAAAAACCTTTGATATCTGCTAATCACCTCCAAATTCCCTAATATAAAATTAACTTCTAATAGAAAAGAAAATAATAATATAAAAACAAAGTGAGAAGGAAAAAAGGGCTGCATCTCAGTACAAAACATCATGGCAGATGCTTAAGACATCCACCAACAAATTGGGGTGCAAACTCATTAGTGTCAGCTGCATTATTGTTGTTGCAAATTCTTTGGTTTACCCAGAACTTTCGTACACAAACGCAAAAGAAATTGTTAATTCACGGTCACATAAATACTGTGTTGTAATTTTTCAAAATATATGTTCATGAAACGTGCACTTTAACCGGGCGAACTTACTTTTATTTGCAGTTTGTGACAGATGATGCCCTTATATCCTAGTCTCACTTCTTTGCTGTTCGCCAACAATCTGCAGAGGTTAGCTCGTTCACTCTTTTGGTGGGTGTTTTTTTTTTTTTATTTTGAATGGTTCCTGGCAAGCTCTTAATTAAAAAAAAATCTCCATTCCTTGGAATTGTTAGTATGCCACAGAATGCCAGTAGATTTCAACCAAGGCTGTCTTACTTTGACTCATTAGTAATGACCCAATAATGAAGGTCGTTGGTTGTATGAAGGTATGACTTGTGGGCAAATCCTGCAGTGCATGTGTGCCATTGGCTGATGGACTGAGTGGTATTTCTCTTCATTGTTTTCATCAGTGGTATCACACGTTGCTAATTCTGCAAATCGCAAGGATTCAGTGATTCATAAGGTGCTGCTTTTACACATAAAATTAAATTGTTTTCTTAGTAAAAATCTTTAAAATGCCATTTTTTTTTCTTAAATTTTTCTTAAAAAATAGGGGTGCTTCTTATATTTTGTAAACTGTATTTAGTTTCAAAATGACTTAAAAATTTGGCTAAAATAAATGTTTAAATGTATGAGTACATTGTTCTGCAGCTTGGTTTCATTCCCACCATATAATACTTCATTATATACAATGTAGTTTTTTTCAGTGCCGCCCCAAGCTTACACGAAGCCCTGTGTGAACTCTCCCTGCGAGGCCATCCCTCTTGCTAACTAATAATTTTTGCCAAATCAACCTGGCAACAGTATTTTGCACATGTATGCAATAGAATATTTTTTTATTTTCTGATAAGGTGATTAATAAGCTTTTCACTCATTTATTTGTTATAAAAGGAACTGATCTTTTTCTCAAACTTGTAACTGTAACTGCTATTATTATTATTAAGCTCAACCATCGTTCCCCTTTACAAAATAAAAAAAAAAAAAAAAGAAGGTAAATGTTAGTAATACTATGCAATATGATTTTTTTTAAATCTGTTTTACTATAGCTGTGTATTTTAAAAATTAAACCTATTCGGAACAGAAAGAAAAATGTTTTAAATAGGTACATCAATTTCCTAGTGAATTGTAACACCTTAAAAAAGTCCTTTAAATGTAAGAGAAACAGTCATCGTATTTCATGAATATACTTGTATGTAAAAGGAAAACACGTTTTATCTGTCATGCAAAGGAGACCTTTCTCGCCTTTTGTCCAGCAAAATGTTCAATAATATCATCGTAATTTAGTTTTGATGCCACATCGTGTTTTATTGACAATGTAGCGAGTACAGTTAACCTTTCTTGAGACATGCTTGTCCTTAGATACGATTCGACTAATTTCAAGCGAAAGAAACTTCTTTCTGCACTCGCAATTGTTATTGGCACAGTTAATGTGATTTTGTACATGATAGCTATGTTAGGGAAGGGATTTCACATTCCATTTAAAAATTGCAATACTTGGATAGCAGTATTGATGTCATCCGGAACCAGTTCTCTGACTATTTTCAATTAAGAATAGCTCCTCTCCGCATATATCGCGGGAATTTTCTGAACGAAGGATCAAATCCAGGTTTTCGCAATATTTCATTAAATCTTCGTCATTCATTTGTTTCATTTTTGGTAGAGAATACAAAAATCCAAACTTGTCATTGAACTCCTTATATTGTACAAAATGAGATTTCAGAGACTGTAAAGCAGTGTCTACAGTAGGATAAAAATACTCTATTTTGAAGACTTCCTCTTCAGATTTTGTATTTCTCAAGGGCTCATCGTCTACTTCGTAATCAAAGATTCTTCTTTTTTTAGCCACTCTATGCTCAGAAAATTTTGGTTCAACACCTAACTGTTCACAAATTCCACGAGTGGCCAGAATTGCTGAATTGAAGCCTTCATTTCGAAATTGATTCAAAAATTTAATAACCCCCTGAAGCATATTTTCTGCCATGTCAAGCTGCATGCTCTCTGATTGAAGTGGTTTGCTCACACTGTTTACAAAAAAAGAGTATGTCATACTGTGTAACAATAGCCAATAAGAATTCATAAATTTATAACGAGGAACAGTACACCAATTAAGTAGTAAATAGTAACCATGTACTAGTGATCCGATTTATTGGCGTATGAAATAAACACATAAGCATTTCCAAGCTTTCGCACATCAGCCAGATGACTTTTTCAAGGAAGTTAGACAGAAACTGCTAACTGAAAAATAGAACGCTTAACAATTTGAACGCGGGAACTTGACAATAAATAGATGCGACGTTACATTCATTAAAGATACGAGCCATCACGTTGGTTGCACGCTGGATCCTAGTAGAGAAAAGGTGTTACTTGAAGAATTGGTTCCAAATTCCTGGCAACTCGAGCAAGACAGTATCATTGCAAGTATCGCTGTTGGCGATGATCTCCAAGGTTTCCCAGATGGCTGTACATTTAGGGGTAGAGTAGCTAGCTAATTTCTTTATATCATCCCACATAGGAGTAGCTGACCTAAATTTGACTTCTCTGGATAGTGCCGTGGTTACTTTACCGTATTTTGTGTCCCTTTTATGTTCGTTGACTCTGATTCCAAATGAAAACTCCTGCTTCGCAGGAGAGAGATGGTTTTTCACTATTTCTCTTTAGTATATTATGTAAAGATGCAGGGGACCTTATGCCGATGCCGTAGTTCATCTTCTTGACGGCGTTTTTGAGTTTGTAAGACACTCTTGGTATGTAGGGAATTGTGCCTAAATAGCGTAGCTGCGGCACAGGAAGACTGGAATGTTTGGCTCTGGCTTTTTGGATAAAGCTACGTATCTGATTCAATGAATATCCTGCATCAGTGGCTAACTTGATGACGCTTTCAATTTCGTGTTGTCTAGAATGGGTATCAGAAGAAACGTCGAAGGCTCTTTGAATTCGAGAATGGAAGATAGCTGCTTTGTATTCTGCGGGACAGAAAGAGCTGCGGAACATCAGGTTGGGGACGGAGGTGGGTTTGTAGTAGACTTGAGTACCGAGGCGGTTGTCAGACGATTTCCTCAATAAAACATCAAGATAAGGTAAAGCGTTGTTGCTTTTAAGTTCCATCGTGAAATCGATCGTAGGATGCATATCATTGATTATATCAAGGAAGATTATAGAAGTCTCTCTTTTCCGTGAGGCCATACAAAAAATATGTCGTCTGCATAGCGCAGCCAAGTGGTAGGCCGTGGGGTAATGCTGGAGAATATATTCCGCTCAATTGGACGAAGAATTGCTTCTGCAGGGACGGGTGAAAGAGAGGATCCCATCAGAGCGCCGTTATTCTGTTTATATACTTGTCCTTGGAAACTGTAGAAGCTAGTATTAGTGACCAAGTGATGCTGAGGCATGATTCCTGCGTATAAAATGTTGAATTAGATATGGCCTCCTTTAATGTTCTGATGGCTTCTGGAACGGGAATTGAAGGGTAAAGGGAAACTACGTCGAAGCTGCTGATAATGTCGCTTGGCAGGACAGTGAGTTCTTGGCTTTCGTTATAAAATCCAGAGTGGAATTTATTACTAAGTCCGATTCAGGAAGAAAACTACGCAGGAATTTGGATAGTGCTTTCTCTAAATGGTACGTTGGTGCAAACTTCCTGGATACGATGGGTCTCAGTGGGTTTCCGGGCTTATGGTGTTTAAGTCTTCCGAAGAGCTTTGGGATCTGAGGCCCTGGTGGTAACCTGGCGGCTTTCCTAAGCTCGTCTGGAATAGCTGGTAACCGGGCTGCTCTTTGTACCTGCGCAATCCAAGAATTTATAGGGTTCCTTTGAAGGGCTATAGAACCAGAGTCAGTGATAAAATCTTCAATCTTCGTCTTGTAGTCTTCTGCGTCCATAATCGCTATCTGGCCAGATTTGTCCGTTAGAGTCAATATTATGGACGGATCATTTCTAAGGATCAAAACTGGCCTCAGAATTATAAATTTATTAGGTATTTTAGTAGGATCATACCAAGATCGTAATTTAGAAGAACAGAGCTGGCGTAGTTTCATCTTTTGAGTCGTTTGGAACTCTCAATATTACGCTTTCGAATTCGGAAGCGACGCTTTTTGGGTTCGATCTGGTTCGGAAGCAGAATTTTGGTCCAAGCTCCAAAACTTTCGTTTCTTCTTCGGAAAGCGTCCAGTTGAAAATATTGACAAATGGAATTGTGAAATCTTTAGCCTTTGGAGTCTGGGAAGATCTCAAGTAATTCAGTTTTTTGCTATGCGTGGAGAATAAGGAACGATTGATTTTATCAACTAATATATCTACACGGAGGGTCAAGATGTTGAAGGTGATGGGGTCGCACAATCCGTGCAATTTCGTGTAGAAGGTGTAACACTTAGTCTCCAATGACATAACGTCCTTTCTTTTCAGGTTAACTATGCGTGACAGGGTCTGACGAAGAAATTTGTCCTTTTTATTTTCAAACCAGGAACCTTTAACCGTTGATTTAAAGTTGAGGAACTTTGGGATTAGGCCCGAAGTTTTGCAGGCGGGTAAAAAAGTCGAGGTGGGAGCGTTCCTTCTCCAGTTTAGGTCGAAGACATCTAAAATGTTTGAAGGTGTTCCACATTGCTCGGAGAATGACAAAAACAAATTTATAAACAGTACACCAATTAAGTAGTAAATAGTAACCATGGAAGGCTTGAATAGCTTGTTGGAGTTCTTGAACACAGAGAGTGTATGTACGGCCAGTGGGTGTTACAGGGTTCACTTTACACAGGACATATGTTGACAGAATCCACAGAACATCTGGATTTTTAGGATAAGCAAATAAAGGAGATGGACCTGCTGGGTGAAGAAATGTTAACTTTACTTCATCCTTCTGTTCCTGTTTTGCTAAAACATAGGCCAACCACCAATTGCCACTGTAGAGTGCAACGACATAACCACATATTTCACTGAAGAGCAGTCTTCCTGTACATATTGTTACAGTATGTTCAACTGATGTTTGAGCAAAAGAGAAAGGTTTGACTGAGATTTTTGTTTCACTTAAAGGTATGAAAGCATGTAGTTTTTGACTTCCTGGTACAGTTTGTGCCTTGCTGAAACGATCTGTCAAAAATCGCTTTGTTGCAATGTACTCTTCCTGTGTAACAAATGTGAAGTCAATTTTTGAAATGTTTTCTTTCGCCCATTCATAGAGTTGTCTCTGCATCATTATTTGGTCCTGGTATGGTCTTTGGAGACTTGCTCTTGCTGCCAACCTTTTCACCGTCTCCCCAACACCATTGCATGCCCCTTTGCCATGAGCTGTAGCAGAAAAATGCCACTCTGCTGCAATGTTGAAATCTTTTTTATGGTGACATAAATTAAAAAGTTCTTCTTGTTTTTATATTGTGCAGCACAGCCGTCAGAAAAATAATTGATTCTTTTGGGCAGTTTCTCAAATCTGGTCTTCAAAAAGTCTAAGAGTTTCTGTTGAAATAAATACACAGCTGCAGTATTGTGTTCGAGACAGTCTGAAATCACAACAAAGCTGATATGCTGAATTTTTTCTACTGTTTTAAAATATACAACAAATGGATGCACTGTAGTTGGTTGCAGGTCCAATTATAGGACTGTGCTTCGTCTTGCACGACAAAAGAATAGTTTTCTGAAAAATCGCACACAACAGCAATTTCTGAATCGGTCAAATTTTCTTTGACATGATTCATAAATGAACTTTGTTGTTTCGCTATGAAGTCATGGCGAAGTAAAATGAAAATTTTCTCACAAAATAATTTGACAAATTCAGAGACTGTTTTTTGCAATGTCTCTAAGGTACATCTTTCTACAGATATCCACTGGCAAAAAGTTAGTCTCGATCAGATTTTCTTTGAAGGCATTTTCTAGCAAACTTTGGATTACTTGAACTCCAGGGCAGGAAGCACAATTACCCAAGTGGCAGTCAATTGATGCTGGGTTGCATACTATCTTTACAAGGGCATCTTAGTAGTTTTTCATTTCACCATTAGTAATTGATGATAACTTGGCATTTTCAGTCATAAGTTTTATGTTCTGATGTATGGTACACACACAAACTGCATGTGTACCACTCTGACCAGCTAGAACACAATTTTTTGGGTGCAGCTCTGCAAATTTTGAAAAACCCACATGTACATTTGGAAACTTTTCTTTAAAAAATATGTACACCTCCTTTAAATTATTAAGTATTGGGTGTTTGGAGACATGAATTTTTTGGCCAGTGCTGTTTTTCATGGAAACACAGTCTTCATGCCTGGCATAGGTCTGCTGACCTCATTACTTTCATAAAATGTTTTTATAGTTTCGGCTGTTTTTGCAAGTAGAGTTTTTCCTGATTTCTGATCTGGAGAGATAGAATTCCTTTTTGTTTCAGAAGTTTCTTTGACTGTATCACCATATAACTTGGTGCATCAAATTCCCTCACAATCTTCTTAATACTCCATGATTCAGGCAAAATAGTCAGCACCATGAGCTTTTCCTTTCTGTTCGTCAAAGTTTGGAATTTTGTTTTCAGGTGACTTAATATAGTTTCATCTTGGGACCCAACTTCACTGTCGGAAGACTCTGCATTGACAAGAAGTTTGCGCTTTACAGCAATATTGATTCTTTTAACTTTTTCAGTAAAATATAGTTTATATTCTGCCTTTTTCTGGTCAATGGGGCACTCTCCTATGTCTTGGACGGATGTATTAAATGTTTTTAAAGCTTCTGAAGGAAATAATACAGCAGGATCACTATCACAATAGGTAGTGCAATCATAACCTACATCCTGGCTATTACTTGGAAAACTTGTAATTTCATCTTTTGTAACCTCAGTTTTCATCTTGCTTAGTTTTTTCCTACAGTTGTCAGAAACTTTAGCTATCATTTGTGTTTCAGGAAAAAGGGAACACATCCATGTTGTCACTGGTCTTAATCCCTTCCTTATATTGGAGTGGTTTTGTTTCTTAAATGGATTAAAACAATTTAAGGCCCATTTCTTATCCATTTTAGAGAGGTTTTGTTCAAAACTTACTAACAATAAAAAAACTTTTTCACACCATCACTTCACATTCAAAATCATTTACACTGCATTCACATTTATCAACAATAAATAAAGGCAAGTTGTCTTCACAAACTCTGCTGGGAGACTGAGCCAAGTACAGTAATGTGGAGAGGAGGGGAATGGATCTGTTGCATGATCCAACATGTTCATGCCTGTTTCAGCTTGCATTTTTCAAGCTATGAGTTTTAATTACATCACCTAAAACTGAACAAACTGTCAGAACAGAACAGAAAGGGAAAAGTAATACACACAGAAAGCAACATTCATAAATATTGTTCAAAAATTATGCTGTGGAAATTTCTTTTTTGTCAAGTACTTGGCAAATTAGGATCCCATTATTTTCTCTTGATCATGCAAATGTGTTACCTCTCATATCTTATGATCCCAAAAAAATATTTTGTGGATAGTTATAGATAAGTGCAAACTAATTTTGATTTTTTTTTCAAAATTAAAAAAAAATCTGTTTTATTAAAAAAAAATCTGTTTTTGAGAAAATTGATTTTGAAATTTTCAGTTGGATTTTGAATTTTGTGTTTTTTTTATTAACCTCATTGAGTTGTATATCATATAAAAGCCCATTAAAGGGGCTTTATAAAATGAGACCACTTCCAACTCCATATCTCAATTGGTGGCTGATTTACAGATAGTTAAAGTATCACTGGTAGGCCATTTTTTTAATAAAATTTTGAAAATTTTGGCTTAAATATCTTTTCCCCTTGTGAGCTTAAAAAAATGTTTTTTTTTTCATAACTACATAGGATCATTAAGTATGCCAACTTTTATCAAAATCTAAGTTGGGTGAGGTAGAAAAATATTATAAATTGTGATGATTTGACATGGCATTAATGACCCAACTGTGATGTTTGTGTATGCGGACTCGCTAAGAACTGGGATGGTAATTCATATGTTTTGAACTGTTGGATTTTTTTTTTTTTTTTTGTCTGTGTACTTAATGTTATATTTTTCTTTCTTTCTCTCTTTTGTTTTGTTTTATCTCATTTATACAACAGCGCGAGGCCCTGTGCGATTGCACGTGCATCGCACCCTGAACGGTGCCCCTGGTTTTTTTGCTTTCGTTGGTTGCTTTGAAATCCTCAGCGAATTTTTGAGGAAAATGCTCAGCTTTTTTATAGGTATTTATTGGCTTTTTGGGGCATTCATAGGTCTTGCTTAATTGCAAAAAGGTTTTTTCAACATCATCACACTTCCCTTTGTTATTTCTTTTCTTGTTTAAATTTCCATTCAGTGTAACTTCTGCATTGAATTCATTTCTTGCTTTTAGCACGTCTTTTATAAAAAAAGATTGTGCTTATGTGTTATCGGTTTGTCCGTCCGTCTGTCTGTACCCCGGTATCTCTGCAACTATTAGTCCGATTTGAAAAATTATTTTTGCATTGGGAAGCCTGAAATATGAGAGTGATGATCCTTTATTTCGTATTTGTTTTACGATGCACAATTGCGCCACTAGAGGGCGTAAATGCAGATGATGTCGAATTCAAAAACACGTTTTATTCCATATATTTGCTTCTAAACATCCGATTGAAAAAATTCTTTTATCTTTCGATTCCATTTATGTCGACGAGTATTTTAGATATAGTTACTTTTTCAAATTACGCATGGATTTTCCGCTAGGTGGCATAAAAGTAAATTGCATTTTTTTCCGATAACTCCTCTTCAATAACTCCGATTTGAAAAAAAAATTTCAGCGGATACATCTCCTGATGGAAAATCTTTTGCATATAATTAAAAAATTTTGGTAAAGAATCTTTGGCCACCAGGGGGCACAAGTGTTTATTTTTGCTTCTGTTGTATTTGACATAAAATCTAAGCTTCTATAATATCGATTGAAAAAATTCTTTCGTGGACTGATACCACTCACATTGATAAACCTTTTCGGAATATTTTCTTCTTAAAATATTCGACAGTTTCTCCGCCAGGGTGCGTAGATGTACACCTTATTTTTGTCGATATCTCTACTTCTAGGAGTCCGATTTGAAAAATTCCTTCTTTGTTAGATAGTGTTTTTCGTGTGACATGTTTTTCATATAATTTCAAGTAATTCATAGACTTTCCGCTAGGGGGCGTAGCGGTAAATTACATTTCTCCCTGTATCTCTGCTTCTAAATCTTCGATTTGAAAAATTCTTTCTGCACCAGATACAGCTCCTGCTTGGAAATCGTTTGCACATAATTTCTAATTTTTGTAGAAAAATAGTTTTGCCACCAGGGGGCGTAAATCTTAATTTCCGCTTTTGATGTATTTGTAGCAAAATATGAGCTTCTGAATAGTCGATTGAAAAAAACTGTGTTTGTTGACCGATGCTATTCATGTCAACAAACCTTTTAGAAACATTTTCTTCTTAAAATAGTGCAGGGTTTCTACGCCAGTGGGCGTAGATGTATATCTTATTTTTGTCAATATCTCTACTTCTAAGAGTCCGATTTGAAAAATTCCTTCTTTGTTGGACAGTGTTTACAGTGCGACATGTGTTTCGTATAATTTCAAAATTTTCAAGTAATTCATAGACTTTCCGCTAGGGCGTAGCGGTAAATTGCATTTTTCCCTGTATCTCTGCTTCTAAATCTCTGGTTTGAAAAATTCTTTCTGCACGGGATACAGCTCCTGATAAGAAATGGTTTGCAGATAATTTCTAATTTTTGTAAAAACATGGTTTGGCCACCAGGTGGGATAAGTCGTAGTTTCCGCTTCTGATCATTGCAGCAAAATATGAGCTTCTAAAATCTCGACTGAAAAAAAGTTGTTTGTTGACCGATACTACTCATGTCAACAAACCTTTTAGAAACATTTTCTTCTTAAATTAGTTTAGGGTTTTTACGCCAGGGGACGTAGATGTATATCTTATTTTTGTCAATATCTCTACTTCTAAGAGTCTGATTTGAAAAATTCCTTCTTTGTTGGATAGTGTTTATGATACGAAATGTTTTTCCTATAAATTCAAAATTTTCAAGTAAATCATAGACTTTCCTCTAGGGGGCACAAAGGTAAATTGTGTTTTCCGTGTTATTTCTGCTCCTAAAACTCTGATTTGAAAAATTCTTCCTGTATCGCATACAAGACCTAAGGGCAAATATTTTTCACATAATTTCTAATGTTTGGTAAAGAATGGTTTAGCCACCAGGGGTCATAAGTGTTAATTTCTGCATCTGAAGTATTTGTAGCAAAATCTGGGCTCCTGAAAACTCAACTAATTTTTTTTTTTTTTTGTTGTACCGATACCGCTTATATGGATAAACCTTTTGAGAATACTTTCTTCCTAAAATAATGCATGGTTTTCCCAGCAGGGGACGTAAAGCCACATCTTATTTTTGTCAATATCTCTGTTTCTAAGAGTTTGTAAGCTCACGATTCCGTTTACAGCCATATCTGAGGAATTAAAAACCCGATTGAAAATCTTCTTTCTTTCGTCAGATCTAATGTTTTCCATACCGTTTCCATTGACTTTGAATAGCTTTGATGAATTTAATTTGTGTCAGAACGGATTCAAAAGACGTGCTTATTACACCCGAAAATTTGGTGTCATCTTTCTTGTTGAATTTTGTGATCTGGTCTGTGAAATATTTAGTTTCAAAGCAGTATCCCTGTGGCTGTGTTTTGGAGAAAAATAATTTTACTTTTTTTAGAATGCATTGCTCCTTCAAAAAATTGGAGGCTTCCCTCTATGTCTTAAAATGCCTACTTGAACATGAGCTTCCCTTGGTGGAAGTGAGGTTTCTGATGGAACATATGTAGCTTTCAAGCAGAAGTTGAAGAACACTCATATCTGTGTGAAACTTCCTTATTGTGATCTAAAACAGTTTTGCTCATTAAAAGAAAGCTAAAATTTAGCAACAAATTAACTGTTTGTTGAGCCTTACATATGGGGTGACTGACCCTTACGAGCAGTGATTTTTACATGAAAAATCTCAATTTGTATTTTGAGTTTTGTAAGGAATGAACCATATAAGCAGTGGCTACTATTAATATTTTGAAGGTATGCAGTTTGTGCTGACTCAGGTAAAGCCAACATGATAGCAGTTAATTTTCCTTGCCATATGTTTTTGTACTGTATCTCTGCATCATCCATAAAAATTCAATACTTATATATAGTATGAAAAATGCAATTCATGAGGCAACCTTATAGGTTGTCTTATGTTATAAACATGCTTTTGATTAAAATATACATAATATCTAAGGTATTTTTTTACCTGATATTGTCAAAGTATTTCTCTCGTTGTTTGCTCTGTGAGGCACTTGCTCCCGGCCCGAGAGGTCCCTTATGTTACAGACCTTTAGTTAGTTATAAAAATTTTTTATACAGAAATAAAACAATTAGGTTATATATTTTCAGTTTCACATTCATTCACTCACACAATCAAATGTTTAAAATTTACTATTAATTAAAAGATTTTAGTAGAAAGAGTTATACTCATCGGGTCAGGAGACGTCTCACAAAGGGGTTCGTTGTTACGGCATACGCATTCGACGGTGCTTAACTACCATCGTCGGGCCTCTACTTCTACACAAGGTTTCTTCGCATGTGTGTAGTTTTGGAGTTGCTTGTCGATGGGGAGGTTTGCTGCCTGTATGTGTTAGGTGATTTGTTTCTCATGTGCCGCCATCTATTGGATGAGTTGGTAGGTATCAGTCGTAAGTATAATTCTTTTGTGTAGATATTTTTGGGCTATTATTATTTGTTTGTAGTAATAGGTGTGTTCTTTTTTCTTTTTTTTATTTAATGGTGTGATTTTTTGTAATGTTCTTTTTTTTTTTTTGTCTTTTTTTTATGGATTGTTTCTTTTTTTATAAGTGATTTCCAGGCTGTATCTAGTGTGGTGGGGTCTTGTAAGTTGCATATTTTATCTTTTTTTTTTTTTGTTCAATTATAACGTTTTCAGAAATCCTTCATTCTTTTTCGTTTGTGTGGGTGGTTAGTAATTTAATATTTTCAAAATCAGGATATTGTTTATATTTAATGCAGTGTTGAATAAGCACAGTTTTTTCTTCTTTTTTGTTCCAGTTTTTTATGTGTTGATGTAATCTTTTTATTAATCTATTTTTTGTGCTGCCAATGTATGAAATGTGGTCCCCAAAACTTTGTGAAACAATAGGAATTTCATCTATGCCTACTGATTGTAGTTATATTATTGTTACTTTTTTTCTTTATAATTAAGTCACCAATATTCTGAACTGTATGACCAAAAATAATGTTGTGTTTCTTCATCAATCTTAAAAATTTTCCACTTAGTCCTCTAATAAAAGGGAAAGAACCTGAAAATTTGTATTTCTTTTTTGGGATGTTTTGTATAGACTCTTTTAATTTCTTCTTGTATTCAAAAATCAACTTTTTAACAGTTTTTGTGTCATATCCATATTGTTTGGATGTGTTAATAATCCATTGGATTTCTTCTCTGTATTTTCTATTTGAGGAATGTGTGAAGGATCTTTTTACCTAATTCCTAATACCATTTACTTTATGAGTTTTTGGGTGTTCAGATTGATATGGAATCATTATATAGGTGCATAGGTTGGTTTTCTAAAAACTGTATTCAAAATTTAAGTCTTTTTTTTATTATTTCTATATCTAAGAAGGAAATTTTTTCATCTTGTTCAAATTCTAAAGTTAATTCAATCTCTGGGCAACAAGTGGTAAATTTATTCTTCAATACTTCAAGTTCTTGTTTTAATTTAGATAAAATAAAAATGTCGACGTATCTAAAATAAATGATGGATGGGTTTGGTAGTTTTTTAATAATTTTATTTTCTATATCACTCATGATTATTTCTTAAAATAAAGAAGATAATGGGGATCCATTGGAGCTTCTACTTCTTGCCTATAGATTTTTTCTCTCAAACTCAAAGTAATTGTTATTAGAAATATAGGATAAAATGTTAAATAACTCTTGTAATTGTGTATTATTAAAGTGAAATTTATTTTTTAACTCTTTAATGATAATGTCTATGGCTTTTGGTACAGGGGTACTTGGGAATAATGATTTAACATCTAAACTTGCCATAAACATACTAGATAGTGGAACATTAATAGATTTTATTTTCTCAATGAACTCTAAACTGTTTTTTAAACAGTATTCATTATTCATGAAAAAGGGGGTCAAAAATTTTTATAATTTCCTTTCTAGATTTATTAGTGGGGACTTTGATTTTGGAACAATAACTCTAAATGGTCTATCGGGTTTATAGGTTTTCATTTTCCCAAAAATACTTGGAACTACTGTTCCTACTGGTAGATAGGCTCTGGTAATTTCTAAAGGTAGTGAACTATGATTTCTAATAAAGTTTATCTTTGAGTTCACAGGGACTTTTTTAATTATCTCACATTTTAATTCCTCAATAGCTGTGTTCATTTTAATGATATATTCATTTTTATCTAGTATTATTAACTGATTTAATTTATCTGCTTCACAAATTACAATACTAGGGTCTTTTTTTTTTAAGTCTAGTAGTTGTTGTCTTTCATATGTCATCTTTCCAAGTTTAATTTCTTTTTTAGACTGCAGATTATATATTCATCCAATATATTTCTATACAACTTAAATCTTAAAGTTGGTTTGTGTGAATATGGGACACTTTTCGATCACACCATTAAATAAAGAACAAAAAAATAACAATAATAATACACCTATTACTACAAACAAATAATAATAGCCCAAAAATATCTACACAAAAGAATTATACTTACGACTGATACCTACACTGGAGTGCAAAAATTAAGGACGAAGAAGAGAAATTAGCATAACAGCGGAACGAGCAGGCAGAACGGACCGAAAGACCACTCAGGAGATAGACTAGGGTCCAGTATGGTAGGGCATGCGCATATATGAAACATGACGTGGGGGAGTGTCGGAAGGGTATAAAGCACACGGGCGGTGTACGCTCAGCAATTCGGTGAAAGCTATTGCACGATGTACATCGGTTTGAACGACGTAGAGTTGCTGCCACCGTGTGATATGGCCAACAGGCAATCCGGTAGACATCTAGATGACTTTACCCGAGGTCGCATCATTGGGAAGTTGGAAGAAGGTCGAAGTGTGACTAGTGTGGCTGAGGAGTTCGGAATCGCTCACAGCATCGTTTCACGAGCTTGGAGCGCATTTCAAACAACAGGAACAGCTGTCTGAGAGTTTAGCAATGGTCGTCCACAAGCAACCATGGTGGCGGACGACCGGTATATTGTCCAACAGGCGAGAAGAGACAGACGGCAGACAGCAGGAGAAATCGCAAGGCATATGCAACAGACAACTGGAAGTCCGTTATCGCGTTTTACCATGGCCAGGAGGCTGCACAAAGGTGGTCTATTTGCACGACGACCAGTACGGTGTGTGCCATTAACGCCTGCTCATCGGAGACAGCGGTTTCTGTGGTGCCAGGAACAAAAGAACTGGACACATCAGCAATGGGGTAGAGTTCTCTTTACGGATAAGAGCCGATTTAGTCTGACGAGCGATTCTGAATGTATACACATCTGGAGAGAGCAGGGAACACGCAATCACACCTCCAACATCATTGAAAAGGACCGGTTTGGAGGTGGCAGAGTTCTCGTTTGGGGCAGTATCATGCTTGGTAGCCGTACTGACCACCACATCTTACAAGGAGGTTCAGTCACTAGTGTCTGCTATTGTACTGAGGTTCTCCTGCCTCATGTGCATCTGATTAAAGGTGCTGTGGGTCCTGGGTTCCTCTTCATGGATGACAACGCTACACCTCATCGTACAATGGCTGTTGCAGAGCTGTTGGATAGTGAGGATATTCAATGCATGGATTGGCCCACAAGGTCCCCGAACCTAAATCCAATCGAACGTGTGGGACCTTCTCAGGAGACGCTTGGCAGCACGTCACCAGCCGCCAGCAACGATTCCGCTGCTGCGATTGGCGCTACAAGAGGAATGGGCCATGATGCTTCAACAGCTCCTTGACAACCTTGTCCTCAGCATGGACAGACGTTGCAAATCCTGCAACGCAGTCAGGGGTGATCATATCCCCAACTAAAGACTGGATTTTTCTTGGCAGCCGCCTGTCACATGGACGTTTCTGTCCAGTTGTGCTCGAAGCTACCTTTTCAATAAAGTGCCTTTGGATTCCTTGTTTGGATGGTTTTGCTCACTTGTCCCATATTCTTACATCTTGGGGATCTTATGGTATGATTTGAGTCGATGTGGAGCACTTCTGCACGACGTTACATTCGAAAAACCGTCTCGTCCTTAATTTTTGCACGCCAGTGTACCAACTCGTCCAATAGGTGGCGACACATGAGAAACAAATTACCTAACACATACAGGCAGCAAACCTTCTCATTGATTCCCGACATGCAACTCCAAAACTACACACATGCGAGGAACCCTCGTGTAGAAGTAGAGGCCCGATGATGGTGGTTAAGCGCTCGTCGTAACAACGAACCCCTTGTGAGACGTCTCCTGACCGGATGAGTATAACTCTTTCTACTAAAATCTTTTAATTAATAGTAAATTTTAAACATTTGATTGTGCGTGTGAATGAATGCAGAACTGAAAATATATAACATAACTGTTTTATTTCTGTATAAAAAAAAATTATAACTAACCAAAGGTCCGTAACATAAGGAACCTCTTGGGCCGGGAGCACCTGCTTCACAGAGCAACAATGTGCGAAATACTTTGACAATATCAGGTAAAAATACCTTAGATATTAGTTACATTTTATATATAGTGTGGATTTTTTTTTTTTTTTTTGAGCATCACACCTCACCTCTAAGTAAATAATTTGCTAATGGGTGACTAATGTTTTCAAACTAAAAAACAATTCTTGTCTTTCATATAAGTATTTTGGAAAAATAAAATACTGTTTTAGATGAAACCTCAAATTTTATAATTACATTTTGATTAATTTTTTACATTTCAATATAAGATACACTGGAAATAGTTTTTAATGCCATATAAAGAGAGGCCTCAGCTCAAGTGCACTTTAGGTTTGGGCCCCACACCATGATGATAAGGCTGTTTCTGTAACTCCAATATTGTTGGATGTTAGCGTCCTTTGCTCATTCCTTTTATTTCATCGAACGCCTGCTGCAAGTGTGTTTACGTTTGCGTTGATTCCAAGCAGCCAGCCAGCGACGCGTTGTAAAGAATTATGGGATCACGACCCTGGACAATTGACAGAGTGAAGAGAGAGGAGACAAGATGGCATCGTCGCTTTGCTGTGTGTGAACACGATATTTGTTGTTCTTACAAAAGTGCTCTAAAAAAGTACATGTATTATCATCGTCTAAAAGGACTGTCGCTGGAATGCTCTGTGTGTTGTGTGAACCTCCTAAAAGGAATATTAATCATGGTAAGACTGTTTAAAACAGTCTAAATAGAAAGCAAAGTTTGTTGTTAACAATAACTCATTCGTTCTATGTTTATTATATATCCGTGAACTATCTGCAGTGTCTTAGTTGTGTGTTTAGTCAAGAATAAATAACGAAAAACTTAAATCAGGAATCTGTCGATTAGGAACATAGTTACTGTTGCAAATCATTTCTTAGTTTTTTTTAACTTACACCATCAAATATCTTATGACTTTATCCTCTCCAGATGGCCACTCTGTCTTCATTCCTTATTTTCCATTCTTCTGGTTATAAAAGCCCGTAACTTGTACTATGAATAGCCTACTGAACCTCAGCTACCCTATCCCCCCCCCCAAGGCAGAGTCTGAAATGAAGCAAATATGTGAAGTTTTCTCAATAATTCTGATAGTGAAGTGAAAAAAAAATTGATTTTATCTTAGTATACATTTGGTGATGTGGGCTTATGATACTGGAATGAAAGAAAATGTGATTTCAGATTTGATGATGTGATGTAGGCTTATGATACTGAAATGAAAGAAAATGTGATTTCATCACAGTATTATACATTTGGTGATGTGATGTGTTTAAAGGTTTTGTGATCTGTTAAAACCTACAGATCAATTGTTCAATTTTTATTGACTGCACCTGGAAAACAGTGCTTGTTCATGTAACATCATTGAAGGCCTGCTTCCAAGAGAGCTTAATTTGGTATTAAACAGTATATTCTTAAGACATGAAAAATGGATTGCCGATCGTTCGTTAAACGGAAATATGGGTTGGAGACTAATTTAGATTCCGGTGAAGCGCTACAGCACTTGTGCGCAAATTGCGAGTCGCTTTTATGTTTCATTGCAGTTCTCTACCCCCAAAAAAATATCGAGTTCAAGGAAGGATTTTCGTTTGTATTAGAGAACCATCAGATCAGTTTTGTTCCGTTGATGCCGCATTGTGATTGCTTGTTAGAATCACGTATTTTCGTCTTTGAGAGTTTACTAGTGGAATATTACAGTGCTGCTGCTGCTGCTCTGCAAATGATGATAAAATGCTTATTGTGTGAGTTAGTCTTCGTTTTCATTCAAATCAGGCAAGACGATAGGGTACCGAACAGTATCAGAAAAGCCTTGTGGACGTGCGCACTGCGCAGTCGGAACCGAGCGTCATAGAAGTCATGCCCTTGGTGTCCTAGGTGGAGTTCATTCTCCCTGGCGACGAGGGATGTCCGTGAGACGCATAGCAACAGCTACGCGTCTTAGTGCGTAGTTCGGTGGATCCCTGGTTCGGTGGTCGGTGAAGAATTTTGGGAGTGGAAGAAAGGCCGGCGGCTTCGGTACGGTAACCCCTCATCTAATTTTTTGTTTTTTGTTTTGTTTAAAGGGTCAATGAGTTAATACGCTGCAATACTTAATAATTTATTTTAAGTTTATCTGTTTGTTCTGTTATTTATGGTGTGTTCTCGCAATGCGATCCTATGCTCATGTTAACAGAAGAGTGAATCATTTTTTGTCCCCCTCTCTTTTATTGAAAATGTACTTTGTGATCTTGCTGAGCGATAGTCATTTAAACTTTTGCAAATGAAGATGAAATTAATAGGTTTTTACCTGATTCTATTTCGCCGGTTTGCGCGTGTAGTAAGACTGATGACGTATGGCCCTCGAATGTTATTGTAGGCCAGCGTTTTTCAAGTTGGTTTCCCCTTTTTACAGCAGGCAGTTAGATGCTGGATTTAGATCCGCAATGCATTTCAGGTGAACTAACGCATATCAATTTTCTTGAACTGATGCATATCAATGTTCTTGAACTGGAAATATTAGAAATTTTTTCATTCTTCCTACCAGTTGGTGCCCTTCTGCCCTAGAAGTGGAATTTCTCCAATTTTAAAATTATGTAGGTTACCTGAAAGACCTATGAAAATAGCAATTTTCCGTGATTTTTAATAGATTATGCCATCACTATTACCAGTGTTGTGAATGGCAAATTTACAGATGATTGAATTGCATTTCTTTGTTTTGCTGATTTGATTTACTGATATTTCAGTCAAATTTTACAATGCCGTACATGTTTTTCTTAATAGCATACAAATGTTACGTCCAAGAGACTATATGGTCAGAATAATTCTTCTATCATGGATGTATTTTTGGAATTTTGAGTTCAGTGTTTAAGCACATGAAATCAATGAAGGAAGAAATATTCTTCATAATACATGAAAAATTCACAGAATATTCAAGGAAAGCAAACTGAATTTGCGTGTACCACTTACTGGTCATCCATGTAACACTTCTCAGAAAACTTGAAAATTTCATCGTCCTGGAGCGGGAACTGAACCCCACATCTCCTGATTACCGGTTGAGTATGCTAACCATTACACCACCCAGGACAGTGAAGTTCCAAGCAACTGAGACATAGGAATCTGAAAGTCCTCAGATTTTCACTAGTTGAAGCATCCATGCTTCCTCATAGCGCTTTGACCCAATCCCATTCAGTCGGATGTAGGTCGTAGGCAGGGCCTGATTCCTGCATGTCCACAGGGCCTCAGATTTTGGGGGACTGCCAAACTACCTCCAAAAACCAAATATGTTTTTAAGTCTCTTCATGCCAAATTAATGAAAAAAGAGACTGCTTTGTTAACAATTATCTGGGACAATAATGCAACGAATCAACAAAATGAGCACTTCCCTTTCAACCTTCCATGGGTAGTTTGTCGTTAGTTTTACCATTATACGAGTCAAATATTGACTTCATCCTGCATTTCGTCAGAAAAAATTTTGAACTGTTCGAGAAAGATTCCAACCAGTTGTTATGGGGAGAAATGGATTATGAATCCTCAAGAAGGAAGAAAATACCCAAGAACTGACTTCTATATGATTCACCAACTCCAGATGTTTTTTACTAATCTAGATTCCTTCATCACTCAAACTTTTTAGGTAATATGTAACAATCTTGTTTCACAGTTGCAAACCAGAAAGAAGTCATATGAGGAATTGGACTCTATATTTGGATTTGTCTACAAAAATGACCTAAGCGATGTGATGGAAGCACCTGAGTTGTTGCAAAAGCAATATTCAAATGAACTTGAAGAAGACTTTGCTGAAAAGTTCCTTCAGTTTCGAATCCTGACGAAACAATTCATTCACTGAGAGCACAAATCTCCTCACTTGCCTTGGGAAGTTAAGGGACTTGAATTTAGTTTATATTTTCTCCATTGTTGACACATGCCTGAGGATTTTTTTACCAATACCAATATCCAACGGTTCAAACGAACGCTCGTTTGCGGTTCTGAAAAGAACAAAGCATTAAAGTTTAAAAGAAGAGTTAATTGATGCTCTTCATATAGTGTCCATTACAAGTGATTTAAGAGCAGATTTAAGTTTTGACGATATAATTGATGATTTTGCAGCCACAAAAGGTTTTTTCGACCTTTTTAATGTCCTACTGCCAATTCAACAGTTAAAAATTACCAAGTATTTTTTTAAATATTTTTATTCATGCATTTTTAATGGTTTGTTTAAAAATGGGGTGTGACTTATAATCACGCTCCTGTAATGACATGTAGGTATGGTTTGTTTTTCCTTGAGATCTCATATCACGGATGAAGCCTATATTCAGAGCAATACGGTATATTATACATGAAAAGCATTTCAACAAAACATGTAGAATTTACTAAAAATATTTTTATTAATCAGGGTTCCAGAATCAGGGGTGAAAATGTCCCCCAGGCTTTTGTTCTGGGGGTGATTTTGAAAAATCAGGGGTAAATTTTAAACAATCGTAAACTTAGAGAAAGATACTATGTTTATGGGGGGGGGGGAAACAAACAAACAAAAATAATATAAATATTTTATACGTATCTTTTAATTTTGTTATTAAATATTTCAGCAGCTTTGTGAAATGGAAAGCTTTCTAGTGTTACATTTGCTGCTGATATTCAAATCAAATTTTTCAAAGTTTATTCTTTCAATCTGTTGCAAAATTTATCTTTTATTTGATTTTGTGTACTAAAAGAATGCCCTACTGATGCACAACTTGTTGGCGCAACCAAAGCAATTTCATATAACAACACTGTGCTTGGATACACATCTTTATACCTGTAGATGAAAAGTTCTGCAACATCTGCAAATTTAAAACTAGCATTGCTATTTTTTAGCAGAATAAATATATGGATATTTATCGATTGATGGAGAAAAGCTGGAGATAACAGACACGTACGTTTATCTTGGACAGCAGATATCAAGTGAGGGTCACATTGGTGAAGAAATTAATCGGCGTACAAAACTTGCCTAGAGAGCTTTTGGAAGAAACAGCATAATTTTCAAGAGCAATATGCCATTATGTCTTAAAAGAAAAGTGTTTGATCAATGCATGCTTCCAGTGCTTACGTATGGTGCAGAGACGTGGACCTTAGCTAAAAGAGACATACAAAGGCTGCAGACAACTCAAAGAAGCATGGAGAAGTGCATGCTTGGTGTAACCAGGAGAGATAAGAAGAGGAACACGTGGATCCGAAAAATGACAAGAGTGGAAGACATCATGATCAGAGTTAAATCCCTGAAATGGCAATGGGCTGGACATACTGCCAGAAGAACAGACCATCGATGGACAGCCGAAATTTTAGATTGGATTCCAAGGGACAGGAAAAGACCCAGAAGAAGACCACATGGAAGATGGGTGGATGAAATTCGAAAGTATGCGGGAGTGACATGGAGGAGACTGGCACAAGACAGACCGTTGTGGAGGAAACTTGGGGAGACCTTCGTCCAGCAGTGGATTGATAATGGTTGACAATGATGATGATGATGATTCACTCAACAGACATTTCAAATCTTCAAAATCTTTGAAGTGGTCTAACAACTTCAAAACAAATTTGCATGACACCGATGAAGATATTTACTTCCCATCCCAAAAGCGTTTGAGCGAATTGGCTCCTTTCACAAGAATGAATAATAAAATAAACATAGGGACCTTTACAACGTCGAAAACAAAAAATCACTTTAACACTGTATGAGCCGTTGCTTTTGGCCCAAAAATTAATACAGGATAAAAAAAAAAAATTCTCAGTGTCAGTACAAGCCTGAACCAAATTTTAGAAAAGAGTTTTTCAAATGAGAAAAAACAGACCATTTATATATTGATAAAATAATGAATGGCATTAACTTACCTTTTGCAAATAACGCTGGTTTTGACGACGCCTTGCAAAATGAGCAAAACATCAAAATTGTTTTATTTTCGTCGGTTTCGACTTCAAGCCAGTCGTACATTTTGCGCCATTTCTCTTGAAAGTTAAGATTCTTTTTAATTTAGTTGGAGGTGGTACAGCAGGAACAGCCTCACTACATTTCTCAGGCAATAATTTCACTGTTTAAAATCGTAGCATTCAATGCAGAACATGCAGAATCGTCAGTAGAACGCTTCCTCTTTCTAATGAGGAACTTTTCCATTGTGTTATAGTAAGAACAAATATCAGAGATGCCAACTTATCAAAAACTGGGGCATCAATGCGCGCTCAGCGGCGCGTATTTACACTTTATAAATAATAAAATTATATATTATAAGGTTTCTCTATTTTTTATTACAATTAATTATTTAATACAAATAAAGAAATATTTACAGAAAAAATTAGTATTTAAGTATAAAATAAGATTAACAAACCTTGTTAATGAGTTTCATTTTTAGAGAGAAAGACACTATTTTTTTCAGAGAGTCATCAATTTTTCTCCCCACCACAACAGGAGTCTTATCACGTAAGGCAAGACAGTTCATCCACGGAATACCAAGATACTGAAATTCTTCAGACACAAGTTTGGCAATATTTTCACCTGTTGAACTGGTTTCTAGGCATGGCAAAGAGAGCAGCATGCATCTCACTCGCTTGCAATGATTATCAAAGTATGTTACCACAATTGCCCCTCCCAAAAAAACTTTCCTAAATCAAAAAGATTGCTTGCAAAAATCAAGATTTACTATAAAATCAAGAAGATTTGAGACAGTACCAGAACTGTTAATTTATGATTATCTATTATTAGGGGAGAGCGGTAATGTATGGGATGTGCTAGCAGTATGTTTGATGATACTTGTATTCAATTATTTTTCTGTATCAGTCACTCATAGATGCAGTTCAGAAATTGTGATGTTTTTCAAAGTTTTTAATTTTTTTTTTAAATTGAATGATGTAATTTTAGAAAAAACTTAATTTTATTTAAGCAATGACAAGACAGTGACTTTTTTTTTTAATGCCCGTGGATGAAAATTTTATCCATCACGAATGCACGATAGCGCTATTTTAGATAAAAGATGAATAGTGTAACTTTGAGAATATGAATACTTTTGAACAACATGCATCAGTTCTTACAAATTTTCAGCTTCTTCACTTTCGTTTTCAGGAAAAAGAATTACGATTACGGGAAAAATCTTTATCCCCCCCCCCTCTCTCTTTGTCAAGCTGAAATACAAACCTTATTTGGGATGGGGGAATACAAGTACGAGAGAAATCTTTGCTACGTCCAATTTTCGTTTTCGGACAGTTTCCCTCATTTTCAAGTTGAAATACAAATATTTGTAAAATAAAATTATATTTAACAACAATACTAGGCAGAGGAAACATCGTGTGAAAAAAAAAATTACGATTATGAGAGAAATCTTCACTGCGTCTAACTTCCGTTTTTGAAAATTTTGAAAGACTAAACTTCCGCTTTCGAAAGTTTCCAGCGAAAAACATTCTCCTTCGCTACCAATTGCCCCGAGATTTATTTTCAGTTATGCATCGATCTCGAGAAAAACTCCAATTATGACGGAAAAGGAGAAATTTCTCGAAGCTGTTGCATGCTCATGCCTGAAGATTACAGGAAAATTTTTGCGCCGTCGGATTTCCGTTTTCGGAAATTTTCCCTCCATTTTCCAACTGAAATACAAATATTTTTGGAATAAAGTGATGTATAACAACAATAATGGACAGAGGCAACATCACAGGAAAAAGAATTTACGATTATGGAAATCTTTATTTCGTTTACTTCCGTTTTTGAAAGACGAAATACCGTCCCAATGCGTATTTTTACGCGTTGGTAAAATTTCAATCCGGAAAATACACTTTTTGATGCGTATCAGACGCGTAATTACGCATTTTGGCGAACTCTGCATGGCGCAGAATTACAAAAAATTTCGCACTTTGGCGCAATTAGCGCAGCTATTGCAACACTGAGGGAGAGCAAGTTTGGAAGGATTGGCGGGAGGGGGGTGCGATCGCTGCCAGCTAGAAACATGAGATAACATTAGGTTCAATCGCTATGAGATCATAATAAAACAAAAGCAGGAGTTTACACTAAGCGACAATAACAACGATATCAATTTCCATCAGTAAAAATAAAATTCACGGGCCATTTTAGCGAAAATCGAGAAGAAACTATCTTCCGATCGTAAAACTACCCAAAACTCCGTAAAACTTTCGGGAAATCCAGGCAGGTATATGCAGACGTCATTGCACCGATATCGGCTTTTCCGAATTATTATGTAATATCACTTTGCCGTTCTTCACCCGATATCGGCTTTGCCAATGCATCCAATATCCTCTGGTTGTTCTTCACCCCATATCCGTCCGATATTGGCTTTGCCGATGTATCCAATATCTGAATTTCAAAGGCGCTTACTTAGAGAAACGGGACCAATTAATAGTTTTCGCATTTGTGCGAAAAAAACTATAAATATATTTGCAAAATGCAGTTTAAACTGTGATTTTAACAAAAAAGGACACAAAATTCAAAACTTTTACGAAATACATCGAAATCCGCAATTCTTCCAACCTGTCTGTAATTCGGTAATCATGTGGCCGAAACCGTAATGGTTGGCACCCTTATCAGCGTGTGGGCTTTCGTCTCGTTGCACTCTGCGCCGATGATCATGATCATATGTAGAGGATTTTAGGAAGGGAGTGTCTGACCCAAGGTCTTAAACAACCCTTAGAAATAAGAAGCTAAGAGATTTGGGTTAGAGTGCCCGATAGGAAAGTGACACGAAAGAGAAGTAGAAAGGAGGAGAAAGACGCCCTGATTTATTACCGGGGGGGGGCAGTACCTGGGGTCCGACGGCTTAACGTGCCCATCTGACGCACGGCGGATATTTAGTGGATCCAGCGTTCGTACCTGCCTGGGATCAAACCTGAGGTTCTTTCCGTGGCAGTCACGAACGTTGCCGCCTGCGGCCGGAAGGGAAATACTGGGATTCTACCGTGACGTCATGAAATCAGCACATGTGACTGAACAATAGGATTGTACCGCGAGGTCGTGAAATCGGCACGCGTGATCTGAAACGGCATCGCCTTTGTAGATTTTCCATGCTAATAATAGCTCACGATTGAAATCTTTCTGCGCGCGCCCATTTCGCGCGTCGCTTTATTTTTCTTGCGCAAATTCAAATTTCTTTGCGCAAAACGCGCGTCTGCGCTTGCTATCGGGAACCCTGTTAATATTAGTTTTGTGAGAACAAGATTTGTGAATCAAAATTCATAATTATGTAGGGTTTATTTTCACATAAATGAAAATACAGAAAAAGTTCAAATGACACTACTTTATTTAAAGACTGTTGTAATAATTCACATGGACTGTTGCAATAATTTATCCCCCAATGTGTGTTATCAGCTACAACATTTTGTGAGGGATTACTTCTTACAGCTTAAACCACCATCGGTTCATCATTTCCATTAAATTTATGGTAGACTATAGGTTTTAAATTATATCTCTGGGAGGATGGTTATTTGTTTTGTAAATGATACTATAAAACAAAAAAGAATTCCAGAGTAATTAATGTTACAGCTGTAAGCTCTGCGGATGCGGGGAAGTACAAGTGGTGTGAATGCTCGTCTATTACCAACCACATTGGCTATAAAAGTTGACTGGCATGTGGGATGTATTTTAATGCTTTACTACTAGAAACATTGCTTGCAAAAACAATATTTACTAGCAAATATTCTTTTCAACTGTTGGGTGAAAATTTTAATCGAGAGGGCTCCAGACAGGATGTGCACAGGGCCTCTGCTGACCTAAATCGGGCCCTGGTCGTAGGTCACCAGTACCACAGATAAATCAATGAAGGAAGAAATATTCTTCATAATACATGGAAAATTCACAAAATATTCAAGCAATATGCTTGAATATTACGTGAAATTTAATTATGTCATGAATTATAATTGATGCATCTGTTAATTAAATTGCAATATTACTCAAGCAATCCTTGATTGTGCTTGTGTATTGAATTGGCATTTTTAGTAATATATTGCCTGATGTATCATAAGCTGCAAATAAGTATTGATTTCAAACATAACTTTTTTCAATTTCAAGAGAAATACTACAAACAAACTTCTGGTGTGGCTATGGGTTCACCGCTATCTCCTTTTCTAGCTAACTATTATTTGGGCAAGCTAGAAGAAAAATAATACTCCCACAGCCATCATTGTTCTGCCTTTACGTTAGATATATTGATGACATCCTGATAATAGTAGACCAAGAAGAAAAATCTCTGCTAATAGACATACTTAACCTATTCAACACCCTAGATGACTTGCTTAAATTCACCCTGGAAGTGCAGCAAGAAAATAGCCTCAATTACCTAGATCTGACACTCTCTGCCATAGAAGGAAAAATCTCTACATCACTCTATAAAAAACCTAATACTCAAAAAATGCTAAACTACCAATCATACCATTTCTCCTACATTAAATATAATGTAGCCGCACAGTTTCTAGAAAAAATAGAAACTTTAGATTCTGAAACAACTTCCGAAGAAATCCATAAAAAAGAATTAAAGAAGTCGCTGACAGATAACAATTACCCGGAAAATTGGATAGAAATTTTTTTTGAGGATTAAAAAGATAAATCGAGCCATAACAAGTCTGATAAAACCATTAAACTCATTAGAAAAATAACTTACCGTAAAGAGTTGTTTGAAAGGCTGCAGAGAATTAGCCTTAACTTCCATATTCGTCTTGCTTCTCACTTACACAATAAAATAAAAAAATATTTTCCACAGATTAAACAAAAAGAAAATAATATGCTACTACAAGAAGGAGTTATCTACAGTGTAAACTGCAATTGTGGTAACATATATTTAGGAGAAACTGGAAGACAACTCCGCACCCGAGTAGCAGAACACAAAGCCGCAATTAGAAACATTTCAAACAAAACAGGCCTTGATAAACATGTACAAAGTACTGGAGATTCAATGGACTGAGAATCTTTAAAAATTCTTGCACACCAACAACACTACCTAAAACGGAAATTTGAAGAAAGTCTACACATTGAGAGAAGAAGAGGTTCCACGATTAACGAACATAGCGGTATGACATTAGCACTTGAGTGGCAGCACCTTCTGTCTTAGTCAGTCCTGACGAAGGGTTGGGGCACAACCCGAAAATTTGACAAGTTGAAAACTTATATCCTAGTAATCCCCGTAATGCACAATTTAACTACAATAATTATTCACTAGGATTTGCCATGTCTGTATTGATATTTTTTTAATTAATTTATTATTATTATTATCAGGGGTGGATTTACTCACCTAGATACGAGTATTACCCAGTGGACCACACTAGAAATAGCCCACTTTTTCTTATTCTTTTTGTCTGGATTTTTTGGAATGAATGAATAATTATTTTGATACTTATAAATAATAATTGTTAACTTTATTTGAGATATGTTTCTCTTGGAGAATTACTTCCTTAACAAAAATTTATCAATATGTTGTGCTTTTGCTCAAAAATGGCGTATCAAAATTTGCAGCAGTTATTTGAAAAATAAAAATCATTGGACCAAGCATGTTGTTCTAAATTAATTCAGCTAAAGATAACTACTCTAGTTCTCTTCAACTGAATTAATTTAGTTCGTTGTACTTGGATCCCAGAATAACTGGTAAACCCTTCCCTCCTTTTGTATAAAGACACTAGCACCCACTTGTGCACCCAGTGGAGGTGGCGTAGAGGCCTGGTACAACTTAATCCTTTATTCTTTGTTATTGACTGTTTATTTTTAAGTATATTTGCATATGTTTTTAAATATATATTTTACGAATAATTGGAAGTACGCTTGAATATGGCGGAGATATTTTTATCGCTTCCCTATGTTTGGGGAAATGTTTTCTCCAGGTATTTTTCTTTGCATCCTCAATATTTTAGGTCACCTCCATAAAGATTACTCACATTTACCTTAAAAGAAAATTATCGAGAGATCAGAGCGATTTTCCTGCAGAGATATTTCAAAATCTGCATCCCACTCACATTTACTTAAAAGAAACAATGATTTGCCAGTACTAGTTCACGGGTCAAAATGGTAATTCATGGATCAAACTGCTACTTCATGGTTTAAAATAATAGGTAGCCTTAAAAATGGCTCTACTCGAGGAGATGCCATTGTGTCGTTAATGATCAGTGACCAGATAAATACAAAAATTGAGTAGGAAAACTGCTATGTGGCATATTTCAACTTTCATAATTATTGTGGTCATTCAGTTGAAAATGGAGTGTGCAAGAGACCCCTGTTTCTATTTTTATTTTATTTTTTCTCAAAGGAAAATAATAATCTGGTTTGATGCTGCATTCAGTCATGAGTGGAATTTTAAAGTTCTTTCACCATTGAATTGTTAAAATTTGTTCACAACAGAATTTGTTTCCCAATGCATATTTCAACAGTTCTCTTTCATCTAGGATCAGACGGAGATTTTTTCCTGAATTAATTTGAGGTGTTCTCATGTAATACCTGTTTTTACGGTGGACTGCATGACTAAATTTCCAGTCCTGGTCTGATTGCCCCAATCCGCCACTAATGATTATTATTTATTTATTTTTTATAATTTATTTTTTGCATGAACCTTGTATCATTATGAGGAAATTTGTGAGATTGTTAATGATGTCTGTGTGACCTCCAATTTATGTTTTGCAGTTCTATTAGTTCTAGGATTTTCCTTAAGTACATTGATCATGCTGTTCTGTATGAAGTCCTCCATTTCATTCATAGTTCATTTCCAGCAAATCTGCTACAGACTTGTTTACAGCATCCAAAATCACTGATGCTAGTTTAATAAGGTAATGCATATCCCAATTTCGTGTTTTTTTCTGCATTCAAGACAGCCACTCGTAAATGGCAGTGTACATACAACCAGCCAGACAATTGTGCTCTTGGCTGTACACTGTAGCTGTCCTTTCCTCACTGCAGTTTGCTTTTGTTGGTACAGATTTTGAGAACAGGGCCAGGCCTAAATTTTCTTGTTTTTATTCTCTTCAAGCAGTTATCACAAAAGAATTTATTTGTGTTGCAGTGTGCATCAGTTGTTTAGCAGACTGCAACAGCAATGCACCCTAAGTGACCTGTTATATACAATTAATAATGAATGCAACACATAACTTTTAACTGCAGTTGTTTTTTTATTTACCTAAAGATACTTCATTGATGTTTGCAGAACTTGTTAAGATTAAAATGTTTGTGTGTTTCGTGCATTACTATAGGGAAATAATTAGGTTCAAAATGATATTCAATAACAGAAAGGCATTTTGTTGAACTATTTTGTGTGCCATTTGTTTTTTAATGCCATATGAATGTCAAAGGAAATTATCTTACCCCCCCCTCTTTTCACCAGCTACAGCCATTTATGCTTTGATCTCTCCAATTGTAACATCATGGAGGATTTCTAACAGAACTAACAAGGGTTATTTCAGCAGCAAACTGAACTCGGTACATATAGAAAAACCAGACATTGTAGATCAACGTCTTGGAAGCCAAACTTAATTAATTGCAGAGTTAAAATGTAATGGAATATTCTATATAATTGATGCAATCAGTGGCAAGAAATCAGCTCTTGTTTAGTGAATTTTAAGAAAATCTCAAAAGCTGTCACTATGAGAGGAGGAAAATAAAAATCTTGCAGAAAACTCTTGCTTTCGTAAAGTTGTG
This sequence comes from Macrothele yani, assembly GCA_039090855.1. NCBI lineage: Eukaryota > Metazoa > Arthropoda > Arachnida > Araneae > Macrothelidae > Macrothele > Macrothele yani. The sequence continues at coordinate 142,124,377 of CM077014.1, forward strand.
AAAAATATGCATGGAGTATTTGATGATATGGAGTGTTATAACAACTTAGAAATCACCCATTTGAGAAGAATGAGATAACTAACATTATCTAGATATCTGAAGTCCTTAAAGCTCTACTCTCATAATTGAAGTTTGTTTCAGGATTCTAAGTAAGATTTAATTGCCTAACCTCCTCCTAGCTGTAATATTCATCAGCAAGTACAATAAAGAGCAGCTGTTACTGATGTTAATAGAGAACAAACTTTCAACCAAATTTCTTGGATTTCCAGAGCAAGTGTGTGTGTACACTTACAGAATTAACTGACCCAGTGTTGATATCATCACTTTTAAATATTGTGTGTGTGTGAAGATTTTTTATTTCAAAATTTTAAATTTCATTTTTTAAAATTAAATTTAATTCTTTACAAAATTTTCACTCCCAAACTCATTATTTTATACTTCTTTTGAAAACCTATTTCACATGGCTTCGCAAACACACCGCCAGACTACACTAATAACTAGTAGAAATTGAGATAATACTGTTTTAAGGCATAGCATAGTTATCAAGTTATAATTGTTTATTTTTTTAAGGTGCAATACCTTTTGTCCTGACGAAGTTTAAAAATATGAGCCTCCTATTTTTTTAGATCACATCTTTAAGTTTAAATACAATCCTTTGCATGTCTTTGTTTTTTATTTTAGGATTCTGTCACATGAGGGATACTCTGGTGCTGTTGAAATATACGTTTTACATTGTTTGCCCAAGCCTTATTGTGACTAAAAAATTTCTTTGTAGCATTGTTCCAAAATTTCTAATAATACGAAAGCATTTGCTCTGACAGTAAACAAATATTTTTTTGTGCTTAGCTTGGTGTAAAAGTCAGCTTCCCTCTCTGTGATGTATCAGATACATAGAAATTACTTGTACTTGGTGCTGAGACTGTGGGTATCTATATGGGAAGGCAAGAGAGAGCACTTGCCATCTCCTGAAAATCTGACTATTATGCCATTTCAATGCTTGGGAGATACTACAAAGTTTTTTGCAATAACAACAGTTCTGATTGCAAATGTTTCTGTTAAACTTTTAGATATAGGTATGAAGTAAAACTAGGTATTATCCTCTGCAGCAGCCATTCACTACTAGACAAAGAACCCCTGAAGTTTCTTTTAGAACTTTGTCTTGAAGGTATTTTTACCTTCTAGATGCCAATTGGATGGTTGCTGGGGTTTTGTGATGCAATGCAACAACTAAAACATTTCCTTATTGTTTCAGTAAGTTGTCAGATTTCATTTATCCATCACTTTTAATAGCTTTTGAGTCTTCTGGGTTTCGGTTTAATTTTATGTGTTCTGTGTTTGTGGTAAAAACGGGTTACATAACAAAAAGGCATGGGAAATGTGCAGATGATGTTTGTGTATGTTATTTGTGGTTGCAGTTTCTTTTTGTATCCTCCTGAAATCTAAGCTATCTATGGGTATGTATAGCTGAGACCATTGTGTGGTACTAAATCACTCTTGAACAAAAAAAGGAGGGGAGGGATGAAATGAAACAAAGGAAATTAATAACCTTACTTTTTGAAAGGATATTTTCTCAACAAAAGTTAATTTCAACTCTGAAATATATTTTACATAATATGTATAATTGTACTTAACTTGCAATTAACAGCCAGCTTGTAAATTTTGTGAATTTTATTTTTCTTCCTAGTAGAGAACAAAAGAATTCAATCAAAATATTGATATTTCAATTTGAACTAGGGAGAGTATGATTAAAAAAAAACAGCTTTTCTCCATCAGATGGGAAAGAGTGGTTTTTTACTCAACTACTTGAATTTTACCTTGCTGAACATCCATTTCACTGGATATTCTAGGAAGGGATGACAGGTAGAGAATTCAGGATGGGTGGCTTACATGTTTTTACACTAAATTGAAGATATTTCTTTAAGTTTGTGATGGATGCTAGAGAGTCAATGGTAATATCTAAACAACCCCAGTTCTTTAGAATAAATCATGTCTTCAGGTGAAACTCTTCTAGCTTGCATTAATTTTAAAATGAAATTCATGTCCACACAATTTTATTTTCAGGTAAGGGAGTAGCCCTTTCATTTATTGTGCATTTAACTATAATGCAGATATATTGGGCTTTAAAAGTGTCTGTAATGTTGATAGAAAATGGTCGCAGTCAGCATATGGGGTGGGTTTATCATTGGGCCAGGATGCTGCATATTGAGGGGCGTTAAAATTCTAGAAATACATGTGACAAAAGCTGTGTTTTACCATATTGTGAAAACAAAAGAAGAGGCAGTCATTGGTATAGCATTTTGCATTTCTACAAGTAAAACTTAATACTGTAGTATTATAAAATTTTATAATAGTACTCTTTCAATTTATTGAACTATTAAAAATATTAATTTATTAATATTTAATAGAAGAACAAGACAGGGCGACAAGAATGACAGGTTAAGGTGAATTCATAAACCAGCAAAGTTACTTCTTCCTGGCAAGGTCAAACTTAAAACTCAATAGAGTTTTAACCCTTATAACTGGATACACTAATGATTACACTCTTCGATATGGCAAAACAGTCGTAATACATAGATTTACAAATGCTTGCTGTAATAAAGAATCTCCTATTATTCTACCCCATCCTTGGAGACACCTTATTAACGAAGAGACTATTTTTTTCATGAACTGACGAAGAAATCTTGACCAGGACTGTAACATGTTGCTATGTTGAATATCTCATCTTCATCAAAAACCGTAACTGCTCTTTTTAGCTAACTTCTACAACAATTTGATATTTAAATCAAACATGCGCCTCAGTGTTCTTGCTCATAACCATCATGTAAGATATATTACTTGCCGTTATAATCTCAAGGGGTAATTTGAGTATTGTGTAGTGTGTATTTGAAAGGATTTGTGTCTTATATTACACCTGATGATGAAACCACGTGAAAGTTTTGAAAGCGCTAGTGTATTTTAGCGAAAATTAAAATATTTTAACATGCCTAGTCAGTACAAACTTTTATCCTATAGACATAATCTGGTGCGTAGTTAATCTTACCGAGTGCATGACTTCGTAAATCATCATACAGAGTGCATCACTTGTGGATATTTAGTGCTCAATAGAGTAGTTCGAAATGAGGGGGTAGACTTCTTTGACTGAGCTCGCTGGCAGTCAGGGGTGCAAAAGAGTGGTATGCTTGGAGCGGGTAGTTTTAAATTTGAGGGTGACAGTCAGAAGCCTAAAATTGGAATGGTTTACTCCATGAAACAGATTTCCACAAGATGAAGACCTCTATGGTAATGTAGGTGACAGGGAAGGAGAGTGAACTGGTTACGTAATACTTTTCACAATGCTCACAGCCTCAGTTGGATTATTTATCTGAATTTGAACAAGAATGTCTGCATTTTCAGAAATTTGGCATAATTTTAGTTAAGCCACACTTAAGAATCGCTAAATTTCTCAAGTACTGATTTCATCATCATACCATTTCATGCCAATTTCAGCAGCATCATCATCTTAAAACTTGAGATACACACTTTTATGCATTGAACATTTTGAATACAGACCCTTAAAATGAAAATGCAAAACATGCAAAAAGTTCATATTTTTTAACTTAAAAAAAAAAAAGGGTTCTGGTTTGTTACCTCAAAAGAAAAAATTCCCTAAGTATCTAGCATTTACTACCTGGGCAGGTAAATAATTTCTGCACATGCCCAGCTGGGCATGTAACTTTCAGATATTTTTGAAGCCCTGATCATCATCATCTTTGGTGAAATGTAGTCTTAGTGTGGTCATCTAACTTCTTGCCAAACAAAGAGAGTAATTTGATATTATTGTGATGTTTTTAACATATTTTTAGGGATTAAAAAGCTTGACAAGTCCAAATTAAAGCATCTGGGGGCTAATATTCCTTACAAGAACCACAATCCAGTAGAAGAATTTATAAGCTATACTACTCACTACCACTTCAGAGGGTCGGCTGTCTAATGACTTCTTTGCTTGCTCTCTTTCCTGGTCAAAAACAGGCTCATAATTGAAAAACGTCCAGACATCTCCATTTTTATAATTGCAATACTTTGTTAGTTTTTCTCACGTGTTCCATTCTGAAACTCGTTAAACTTCAAATGTTCCTGCATGCATCCTGGTGGGTTGGATCAGCTTTCATCAGTGTGACCACCTTCGTTATTGTGAGTATCAATCAGAGAGGTTTATGTGACACTCATCTTTTGTTATATTTCTATTAGTTATCTTCATGTTTTATGTCTCAAGCCTACCCTCTGAAGCAGTGATGAGAAGAATATCTTATAAATTCTCCTACTAGATTGTATTTATTCTAAGGAATATTATCACAGACACTGTAATCTGGACTTATCAAGCTTTTTAAATGCCTAGAAAAACATGAAGAATAGAATAATTTTATGTTATACAAGATGTTTGTATTATAATGTTTGTATTTAGATTTGCTGCTGCCATTTGATGAGTCAGCTCTAAAGTTGATAACTTATATTGGTAATAAATACTCAAGTAAGTATGCATTGAAACATAGTGCTGATGAGTAATATATATATATACTTTGTTCTCTAAACTCCTAGTTAATAATAATAAAGATTGGTCAAATGTATTAGAAGACATGTACGCATAAAATGGAGGGAGAAAAGGAGGAAACATTGCAATATTCATTCACCTCTGTTACAGAAGATATGGCTTAGACCAGAACTGGAAAATTACCTGACACCTAGAAATTAGGCACTGGCACTGAATTTCTTTTTTACTTGAAATTTTGTTATTTGCAGTAAATACCATAATTTCCGTCAGATTAGTTGACAGAAATTACGGTTTTGTATTGTTAAAAAGTTATAAATTTAGATTCTGCTGATAACACATTGCGTAAAAAAAAGAAAAAAATTGCACCAGTTTATTTTTTGGCACGTCTTTTGTAAAAAAGATTGTGCTTATGTTATCGGTTTGTCCGTCAGTCCGTCCGTACCCATGGTATCTCTGCAACTATTAGTCCGATTTGAAAAATTCTTTTTGCGTTCGAAAGCTTGAAATATGCGAATGATGATCCTTCATTTCGTTTTTTTTTTTTTTACGATGTACAATTTTGCCGCTAGAAGGCGTAAATGCAGATGATGTCGAATTCAAAAATACGTTTTATTCCACATATTTGCTTCTAAACATCCGATTGAAAAAAATATTTTATCTTTCGATTCCATTTATGTCGAAGAATGTTTTGGATATAGTTTCTTTTTCAAATTACGCATAGATTTTCCGCTAGGGGTGTAAAAGTAAATTGCATTTTTTTTTCCGATAACTCTTCTTCTAAAACTCCGATTTGAAATTATTTTTTTTTCGGCGGATACATCTCCTGATGCACAATCTTTTGCATATAATTTTGAATTTTTGGTAAAGAATTCTTTGGCCACCAGGGGGCGTAAGTGTTAATTTTTGCTTCTGATGTATTTGCCATAAAATCTGAGCTTCTAACATATTGATTGAAAAAAATTATTTCGTGGACTAATGCCACTCACATTGATAAACCTTTTCGGAATATTTTCTTCCTAAAATATTCCACAGTTTCTCCACCAGGGGGTGTAGATGTATATCTTATTTTTGTCAATATCTCGACTTCTAGGAGTCCGATTTAAAAATTCCTTCTTTGTTGGATAGTGTTTTCCATGTGACATGTTTTTCATATAATTTCAAAATTTTCAAGTAATTCATAGACTTTCCGCTAGGGGGCGTAAAGGTAAATTGCATTTTCCCCTATATCTCTGCTTCTAAATCTCCGATCTGAAAAATTATTTCTGCACTGGATACAGCTCCTGATGGGAAATCGTTTGCACATAATTTCTAATTTTTGTAAAAAAATGGTTTGGCCACCAGGAGGCGTAAACCTTAATTTTCGCTTCTGATGTATTTGCAGCAAAATATAAGCTTCTAAATTCTCGATTGAAAATAACATCATTTGTAGACCGATACTACTCATGTCGACAAACGTTTTAGGAACATTTTGGTCTTCTTGAAATAATGCATGGTTTCTACGCCAGGGGCGTAGATGTGTATCTTATTTTTGTCAATATGTCTACTTCTAAAAGTCCGATTTGAAAAATTCCTTCTTTGTTAGATAGTGTTTCCGATGTGAAATGTTTTTCCTATAAATTCAAAATTTTCAAGTAAATCATAAACTTTCCGCTAGGGCGCACAATGGTAAATTGTGTTTTCTGCTCCTAAAATTCTGATTTGAAAAATTCTTCCTGTATCGCATACAAGACCTGATGGAAAATATTTTTCACGTAATTTCTAATGTTTGGTAAAGAATGGTTTGGCCACCAGGGGTCATAAGTGTTAATATCTACTTCTGACGTATTTGTAGCAAAATCTGGGCTCTTGAAAACTCGACTAAAATTTTTTTCTTGGACCAATACCGCTCATATGGATAAACCTTTTGTGAATACTTTCTTCCTAAAATAATGCATGGTTTTCTCACCAAGAGACGTAAAGTCACATCTTATTTTTGTCGATAATTCTGCTTCTAAGAGTTCATAAGCTCACGATTCCGTTTACAGCAATATCTGAGGGATTAAAGACCCGATTGAAAAACTTCTTTCTTCCGTCAGATACTATTGTTTTCCATACCGGTTCCGTTGACTTTGAATAGCTTTGATAAATTTAATTTGCATCAGAACGGATTCAAAAGACGTGCTTATTACACCCAAAAATTCTGTGTCATGTTTCTTGTTTTTAATTTGCATGGTGTTAGCAGAGGTGGTGGCATTAGAAAAGTATCAAAAATGTGATAACAGAAAAAATGTACCTTAATATGAAGGTAGATAGCCACAAAGAGGTTTTTTTTTTTTAATTCATTTATGAGCGTTTTGACATAAAATATGATGCAATGAAGACTGCTATTTGTGCTTGCTGAAGGCTACATGCTGTTAAATGGAAGCTCGTTCAGCTATTCCACAGCATGTAATCATTGTAGTGCCAATAGCATTTGCAAAGTGCATTCATTAGTTTTGCTATGCTAACCACCTTAGCTAAAGCATTTGTTCATTTTTTAGAAATGCTGAATTTTAAGGATTGTCCACGATATCTATGGATATTTAGGTTCAACTTATAAACAATGGTAATACTGAAAAACCTAGGGATTTTCCTTTTTTCATTCACCTGAAGATAGCACAAAAGTATTTAAGAAATGCAGTTACTGTTTTTGATGACATGATCATTTCTTTCATCTTTGGACGTTTGGGTTACTTTTCTGTTGAAAATTACAGTTTGGTATCAACATAACAAGTGCGAATTATACGACAGTATGTTTTTTTCTGAAATTCACGTTCTACTGGTACAGCATCACATATTATACAAAAGAAAATAGGGTATTTTTGTTTTCTGAATATCCTGATTTTTGAATTATATGATATTTTGAGTTTGTATGGGCAAAGTTTAACTTCAATGAATTGTATTTTAATAAAATCGAAATTTATAATTTTTGACATCAGCAACTGAAAGAATGAGAAAATAAAATAATGGACCAAATTGGAATTTTATTAGCAGTAAGAGTGGTTTGGGTAATTTAAAAAACTGGCAGCAAATACGGTTTGTTATGTATGCACGATGTTCTTTGAAATTTTAATTATTTTCACCTGTCATCTAAATTTTAAAGCTGGCTCCTAGATCCGGAATGTATTTTTTTTATCCCTGGCTTCAACATTCAAAATTAAAAGAGTGTACCAGAACTTTTGTAAAGGAGAAGAAGAGTTTGTTGTGTTTCACATTCATTATTAGGTCCTTGTTGTCTTTTGAGATTAGGTACTAACTTCAAATTGGAAGCCTAACTTCAAATGATAAAAGATACTAAAAATACTCTTTTTGTAAACAGGATTTCAAAATTTATTTCAAGAATCTGCAAGTCTAGTGGCAGTCTTTTGCTGAGGTGGGCAGTTTATCTTTAATGACATGTCTTGAGGTAGAAATGTCTAAGAAAATTAGATGAGTTCATAAAAATATCTTTTAGCTCTCTACATCATAAATTACAGGTCAGGGCCAGTGTTGCCAATTTAACCATTTTATGGCTAGATTTAGCCATTTTTAACTATGTTTAGCCATAAGAAAATAGTGTTTAGCCATTTAGCCTATGGAATTTGCAAGTTAGCCATATCTAGCCATTTTTGCCTTACTTTACTGTTTCCTGACTTTTAAAGTAAAAGCAAGAGTGGCATCGGTTTTTTAAGCAGGACGTTATAATTTATCATTTGGCAACACAAAGTGCTGTCACCAACGAGATATAAGAGAAGACACTGCCTGTATTGAGCTGAAACTCATGACGTCATGAAGTCGACTGCAGCGCACCCACGGCCTAAAACAGAACTACAGTTGATTGACAGCTGAGCTTTCCAGAAATCACTGCGAACCACATGACTTTGTCCATTTCAGCTGTTTGAGCTTTGACCTACCTGCAGAGTGGAAGACGACATATACCTATCATTTTCCGGATTCTTTTTGGTTTACATCTTCCAGTTTCCTGTAGCATTTTAATAAGTGGCATTATTTTTGCTTATTCCTCACTGATCGTTAATTTTTCCTTTGTAAATTCCATTACTTAGGTTATTACATGTTTTTGTTGCACATTTCATTCACATACTTTGTCATTGTTTTCTTTACAATATAGCTTTACGTTCAATTCTGATTTGTATTCCATTATCATCTGTTTCGATATCTATGTGTTTGGCTTCAATATCTATGGATATTTCAATATTGTCATTTTTCCGATGCCTCACTTGGTTTAGATTGGGACAGCAGTTGAGGACAAAAGGTCGTGGGGGTGGGGGGACAAAGGAAGGGTGGAGCAGAGCAGCTGCTCTTCACCACCCCAGCACTGGGTTGTGGTTGCCATAGCAACCATTGCCGACGGGATGGATTCACGTCACAGTTTGGTTCTGTTTTAGGTCCGTGGGGGCACCACTTTCTATGGGAAAAGTTTCCACGGGCTCCTATGTCTGTTTCCACTCTATAATCCTTCCTTTATGGATAAAAGTAAGTTGTCAGTCACTTTAGTTTGTTCTTTTTAGTGTATGTTTAAACCAGAATATACTGCTGACAATAGGTGCAATTTATTTGTTGTGATGGCCCCCAAATTGTACGCACAGAAGTTCCGGGAAGAATGGCTGAGTATGCCAGAATTCAGGCATTGGTTAATGCTGAAGTATGGGGACTGCACTAAAGTGATTTGTAAGTGGTGTAAATGTGAACTGAAAGCCAAATTTTATGATTTGCAAGCTCATGCAAAATCGAAAAAACATGGCAGTTTATGTGATCAGTTTTCTTCATCCAAGCAGAAAACATTGAATTTGAAACCTAAAGAAAAGGTTAACCTTGATAAAGCTTCCGCAGAAGCACAACTTGCCTTACATATTGCTGCACATTCAGAGATCATGACGATCGATCATTTGTCTGAAGTTTGCATAAATAATTTTACGGACAGCAAGATAGCGCGGTCTTTGCGCATGCATAGAACCAAATGTGTAGTGCACTAATTTTGAATGTGCTGTATGACCATTTTAAGATGAAATTGGTAGAAGATGTCGGTGATGGAAAGTACAGTCTTCTGCTAGATGAATCAAATTATATAAGCATCACAAAAATACTAGTTGTTTCTATAATTTATTATAGCGTGAAACATTCCTGAGTCGTGTCCACATTCTTGGAATTAATGCCAATGGAGTCCTGCAATGCCGATGCTATAGTTTCAGTCATAAAGAACTGCTTGGAACAGAATGGATTACAAATTAAAAACTTGATGCGCATTGGAACCGAGAATGCTAGTGTTATGGTGGGTGTAAACAACAGTGTCTACGTTCAACTTATATTGATCCCTTGTGTATGCCACTCCCTTCAACTTGCAGTTTCAGCAACAATCAAAGTTTCTTTACCACGTAATTTGGAGTTCCTCATTAGCGAAACTTATGGATGGTTTTCGAAATCAACACGGCAAGAAGCATATAGAAAGTTATACCAAGTGCTGAATGATGGACGAAGTAACCCTTTGAAAATTGTAAATGCTTGTAAAACAAGGTGGCTGTCTATATCTGTTGCAGTAAATATACTTCTCTCGCAGTGGAGTGAATTAAAATTGCATTTTGAAATGGTGCGGTCAAATGAGAAATGTTACACAGCTGAACTGTTGTTTGAAATGTTTCAAGATAAGCAAAACTTGGCATATTTTTACTTTTTAAACCCAATTTTATTGTATGTACAAAGAGTTAACAAAGCTTTTAAATCAAATACAAGTGACCCAACAAAATTGCTTAGTAGTTTAACAGTTCTTCTGCAGTCGCTTGTAAAAATGATAATTTTGCCAAGTGTCAAAGTGGACCCACTTCAACAAAGTTTAAGCGACCATGTTAATGTGCATGCATATCTGGGTTATAGGTTTGAGACACATATGCGAGAGAGTAGTAAGTTTTCCAGTTGCGAAGAAAAACTGATTAGACAGAGATGCAGAGACTTCATTCTTTCACTAGTGGGACAGATACGTCAACGATTATCAGAAAATGTGAGAATTTTGGAAAATATACCACTGTTTTCAGTGTCTGAAGCTTTGAAAGTTGTGAAACCTTCCCTAGTTCCGGTGCTAGAAAATTTTCAAATTTCGCCATGTGATATAGACAAAATTGAGGGTCAGTGGCGAAACTTAACAATTGTTACCTGGCATAATCTTGAGAACACAGTTTCTTTCTGGGCTAAGGTCAAGAATTACAAAGATGCAAATGGTGAAAATCCCTTTTCTGAACTAGCAGATTTTTGCTGTAAGCATGCTTATTCTATCATATTCGAATAGCGAAATTGAAAAAGTGTTCAGTCAGATGAATATTGTAAAAAATAAGCTTCGAAACAAAATGAAAGTAGATATGACTAATGCAATACTTTGCATTCGAGCAAGCTTGTATCATGAGAATGTGTGCTGTAACAGTTACAAAATTCTGAGTGATGTTTTAGAGAAAGTTGGTAGATTGGAAGCATATTCAAAACAAAATGAAGCAGTGGCTGAATCTGCTATTGATGAACTGTGCATTCCAGGAGAAACGTGCCCCTTCTATTCTCATGAATAAATAATACAGAAATGAAATTATTTTCTTCATAATGAATGTGTACAGTTCATTTAATTTTTAAGTTAAAATCATGTGTTGGTAATGTGCGTAAGTTATTAATTGCTATTTTGTTTAATTATTAAAAAAGAGTAATATAATCGCATGTAACTAAGCGAATTCTTAAGGGTCCCTGTGCGTAAGCTATGGGATGGTAATAACTAGAAATTAAAAAAATATAACTAGTTAAAAAATAAATGCCTTACATCTGATTAATGTTTTGCGTCATATGGCTGTGGATCAATCTACTCGAGAAAAAAACTTGCTGTCTAAAATTCTAAAGTATTCAATTTCCTTTAAATCTGAATCACATAGTAATTCAATGCATTGTATATATATTTTTTAATATAATGTGTCACTGTCTAGTGTTAGTTGACACATCCAACAGCGTATATTTCTACAATAATATATAGCGCCGAAAAAGGTTCAGCCATTTTTCCAGCCATCTTCGACAGTGGCCTAGTCATTTTTTAGCCATTTAGCCATTCGTTCTTCATGAAAGTTAGCAACCCTGGTCAGGGCTCCTAAGTCATTATGCAACCATTTGTCCCTAATTTAGAGAAACGTAAAACTGCTTAGAATCCTGTTTTCACTGTGATGTTCAATGTACATAAGTATAATACTGTACATATTCCTTTGTGCCTGTTGCACTAACAACAACTTCAGCTTTAAGGCAGTGCTTCTTTCCATATAGGATATGCGCTGAAATATTTCATCAATGTTCTGCCCGGGGCCCAACCTAGCAAATTTGGTCTGCCATCCCATTGTGCACTTAGTTAGATGGCATATGATTAGTTAGTAAATATCTATTTTCTTCGGTGCCACATCAATTCATCATGGGCAAATTCATTGCCTACGTCGATTTTTAATTTTTCACATTCCCAACTTTCAATTATATACAAAATCCTATATGAAAAAGCATAAGATTTGGGTTGTTTTTCTGTTTGGCTCTCTCTCTCTCCTGCAATAACAGCACTCCAGCTTTGAAGTGTTGATTTGCTGAAAAAGCTGTATAGGATTTTAGACATCACTCATTCATTCCTCCGATTGCTAGTTGGTCTATTTGACAAAGTTACATTTCCATTTCTAATGGTCAAATTGCAGAAATTCTGTGACTTATAGAGGCATGAACATAAGATTATCAATGTCAGTTCATCCATCTGACTATACATCTACAGAAATGATGTCTAAAATAAAAATGCCTTTTCTGCCAACAGAGGAGAACATGAGCTTAACATGTCAGACATTTTTATCTGTCCATTTGTCCACAAAAATGATATTTCCACTTCTAATGATCAAGTGTCATTTCTGCAGGCTAAGAGAGAGAGAGAGAGAGATAAAGGGAAGGACAAACCTAGATATTCTGTGCATTCCTGTGCCGCAGAAAGAATTTCTTCATTGATAAATTGGCAGAGATATGTGTGCAGGCAGATGGACAAAGTGATGAATGGATTGAGAGTCATGCCTAAAATATTATTCTTATGTTTTTCTCTATAAGTGTAAGAAATGTAAAAAAAAATCCAGCATTTTAAAGCAGAAACAGATGAAGGCAGGGACAGACCCTTACAGTCTTCTGTACCTATTTGTATCATTCACAATGAAATTTCTTCAATGTAGCTTTTAAGCAGCAGAAATACAATTTATTCTTAGGGTGAACAGCCAGACAAACTGATGAATTGATGGAGAGAAGTCTGAATTCTTTTATACCTGCTTTCACTATCTAATAGGAAAAGAACTTTATAGATATCTGATTTTTTGAAACATAGATAAGTTCTGCAGTGGATGGACAGACCAACTGACGAATGTATTGATGGATGGACAGAGATATCCAAAATCGTATGCTCATGCTTTCTCCTATAAGGCAGAGGAGAATTTTTATAATTGGACATTTCAAAGCAGAAGTATTAGTTCTTCAGACAGAGAGTTACATGGATGAACAAAACACAAAATTGATAATCTTGTGTTCATGCCTGTCTCCATGAGTCAGGAAAATGTTTTCAGTTCGGCAGTTAAAAGTTGAAATGTAGTTTCGTTGGACAGACAGATGGACCAACTGATGATTGGAGGCAGAAAGAGTGATGTCTGAAGTCTTATACGGGTCTTTCAGTAAATCAACATTTTGAAGTGGGAGTACTTTCTGTTGCAGAAGAGAGAACCCCCTTAGTGAAGACAACATATACGCTTCCCTGTATAAGGTTTGTGTGTAACTAAAAGTTGGGAATGTGATGAATTGACGGAGGGCAATTTTGTTATTTTTTCATTAAATGTGTTTATTTACCATTCAACCACATAAATGTGTACCAAAACAAATGTTGAACAACAAAGTTAAGACAAAATATATCCTCTTTCTGGGGAAAGAAGGTTAACATATAACCCAGAGCTCTGTTAAAATTATTCTAACAAAGAACACTATAAAAATAGGTTAAGCAAAATATTTGAAATGGCATTATTAACATGTGTGTAAAAAAAATGGTTAAGACTTTCTTCCATTTATATGTGCTTTTAACTTTCAGGCGAGTCCTGAAAAGGAGGATAGGAAAGATAGAGGACGTAAAGGGCGCAAGCCAGGGAGAAAATCTGCTAAAATCGACATGAAGGCAAAGTTGGAACGAAGCCGCCAGAGTGCTAGGGAATGCAGGGCTCGCAAAAAGATACGCTACCAGTATCTGGAAGAGCTGGTTGCGGACAGAGAAAAGGCTGTTCTTTTGCTAAGGAAAGAACTGGAAATGGTAAGATACTGAATTTCTGTAAGCTACTTGTAGTCATTGAAGTGTATTTATCTTAAATGGATAAAGTGCTGTTTTACAATATTGAATTCTAATTTATTTTTTATGATAGAATATGTGTTCCCTAGCAATCTGTATGCAATGTCTATTCTGAGGGTTTCTTTTGACCTTGCGATAAGACTGCACTACTAGATTAAAATCATTTTTGTTTTAAAACATCTTATTTTCACTGGTTGTAAAAACAGTGGATACTGCTGTTTTAAATGCATTTAATTACAGCTTTCCATTTCTACTATAATATCACCAAGTTGTTCTCTGAGATTCAGAAGTTAGCTCCTCGGAGGAAGCTCATCTGCCAAATTAAGGTTTAAGACTGGTGGAATTAGATTTTACTTACTATTGACGTAAGCACACTGGACAAAAAATCAGTCACCCCTAACAGAAATGACGGTAGGAAGTTACCAGTTGCACAGAGGGTGCCGTGATAGCATTGCTGGGAGATAAGTAGCACTTGTGTGGTCTACAGCATCATTTCTATCTTGCAGTGGTGAGTGGTGAAGAGCAACGTGTGGGTTGAATTTAGTCTGCAATATCTATCCACGAATGCAAAGTGAATGAAGTCGCCCAATTTGTTGGTGTGTCGAAGCGTACTGTCCAGCGGGTCTACAAACAGTGTTGTAGTTTGCAGTCAACTGCAAATTGGCGACGTAACTATGGCCCGAAAACAATTCTCACCAACAGGGACCGCCGCCATGTTTCACACCTAGTAACAGCAAATCGGTTTCAAACCAGACAACAGTTGCTCCAAACAGTCAGTGAAAGTCCACTCCAAACAATTTCCGAATTCAAATGTACAATGATAGCTGTTTTTCTTCTTGCATTGAATATATATTTTATTATAGATGTGGCATTTACACTGGCGGAAAGTGAAAAAAGAACACCAAGAAGGAATTGGCGGACGATCATGAAATTTACATATGTTAATGGGGTCGAGTTTACGTAGGTGTGAAGTTAATTTCGGGACCAACCGGTGAGCGCTTATGCCACAGCACGACATAATATGCAAATTATCGTCGGTGGTATTTTAGGAGTACGGTGAAGTGAATGTAATCAGTCGTCGGCATATGGATACGTGCGAAGACCCTGAAGAAGCTGCAATGCCTGGACATGGAAGACGTGTACGATTTCAGCAGTTATCGGACTTTGAGCGAGGTCGTCTAGTCGGACTCTGCGAGGCCGGGTGGTCGTATTGCGGAGCGGAATTAGACGGGAAGTATCGGTGGTGGTACGATGGTGGCATAGATGGTCCGAGGAACATTCTCACACAAGAAGACGTGGAACCGGGAGTCACAGACGGACTGATGAGCAGACCGATCGATGCATAGGAAGAGCAGTGTTGTCAAGCAGAACATCCACTGCAATGCAAATCCAAGCTGCCGTTGCACATGAGGTGACTGTGCGAACAATTTGCAACCGTCTACTGGATGTAGGACTACGTGCACGTGTGCCTCTGGCATGTGTACCTCTGACTCCAGCACACCGTCGAGAACGGCTACAGTGGTGTCGCCAATGTCTGCACTGGAGAACGCAATGGCGATCTGTCGTGTTCAGCGATGAAAGAAGATTCTGCATGGGAGCCTCCGATGGCCGTATGCATGTTCGCAGATGAACAGGGGACCACCCTTCTTGCATCCGCCAGTGACACACAGGGCCTACACCTGGTCTCTTGGTGTGGAGAGCGATCAGCTATAACTCCCGTACACAACTAGTGTTTGTACCGGGTACGTTAAACAGCACCTCCTACATCAACAACATCATTCAGCCCGTTGTTGTGCCATTTGTATGGTTGGTCCATCGTGATGTTTTCCAGTAAAATAACGCACACCCACACACGGCACGTGCAATGCAACATGCACTTCAGGGTGTGAGACAACTTCCATGGCCTGCACGCTCACCAGATTTGTCCTCCATTGAGCACGTGTGGGATTTTATGGGACAACGACTTATCCGGTCTCCACAGCCAGCCACGACTACACGTCCAGGTTGAGAATGCTTGGAACTCAATACCCCAAACTTACATCCAACATCTGTACGACAGACTCCATGCCAGAATTTCACAGGGTGATGCAGTTCATGGCGGTTCAACCTCGTACTAACCATGTTACATAGAATGTTATTTTTCAGTTTACCAGCAAATACAGCTGTATTTTGCCATAATGTTTTGATCACGTTATCCTCTGTATTCCATTATTATGCTGTATAAATTTTGTTGGTATCAGATGTTTACTTCTTGGTGTTCTTTTTTCACTTTCCGCCAGTGTATATTATCATGGAGTTATACATAATCTGTAAATTTTACCTGAAATTTTCCGCAAAACTCGGAATTTTGAAAGCCAATATGAGTGGCAACCCTGCTTTAATGTAACTTCAAAAAATGAAATGTGCTTTTTTATGTAAAAAAGTAGGCTTATTGCAACCTAATTATTTGACAGCACAATGCAAGAAGATACTTTTGACATCATTTTATTTTTTAAATGAGCAGTTTTTGATGGAGTATACATAACCATGTAAATAATACCAAATATAGCTAAAGTAAATATCATTGGACACTTAGAGAAGTTGTTTTCATTGAAATATGTTGATCATTTATGTAATGGCTCCATATTCTATGATTTGAAATATTGGTGATAGCAATTGTTTTTCTTGCACTTTTAAAATGTATATACAATATTTCTGGATAAAACTGATACTTATCCTTCCATATTTCATAGAAGCATGTAAACTAATATTAATATGTGTATTGTTGGTCACTCACCTTTCTGGTCATATCAGGGAGCCCCACTTTCCAAATGACCTTTCATTCATTCTTTTCAAAATGAATAGTTTCCAAATCAAATAAAACGCACTGCACCAAAAACTTGACATAATGCACATTTACATATCTCCTTAACTCATGAAACATATCATCTACATATCTATTTAAAATAAACAACACAATATGCCAATTTAAAAAAAAAAAAAACATGTAGTGTCGTGTCAAAGGTTTTTTAAATTAGCCTTGTGTGTCTTTTTTTTTTAAATAGATATGTAGATAGGCGATGATATTGTTACCCTCTGGAGGTGTCTGACCACACACACACACACACACACACACACACACACACACACACACACACACACATTTAAAAGAAACACAAATTATTACTTAAAAAATTCAGATTGGTAGCGGAACTGGGTGAGACCCTGGAAATAAGCATCAAAACTTATCAAAAAGATTTACTAATTGGAGGGTTTGTTCAACACTGGAACCCAGTGTGTGAAACCCCGTGCGAGCATTTGACCAACAAAATCAAATTATTGTGATACGAAAAATAACACACTTAACTGAGGGGTTGGCACAAGACAGACATTTTTAATCAATAAACAAAATGAATTTGAATAAAATAACAAAAACAATGTTAATTAAGAACCAAGAGTAATCGTAGAAAATAATATGACTTAAAACCACTACTTGTATGTACAGCACGGCTTATTTATCAAGCAGTCTCGATTTTTGCTGTAAACCTT
The DNA here is from genome assembly GCA_039090855.1 of Macrothele yani. NCBI lineage: Eukaryota > Metazoa > Arthropoda > Arachnida > Araneae > Macrothelidae > Macrothele > Macrothele yani. The sequence continues at coordinate 142,141,800 of CM077014.1, forward strand.
TAAGTCACAATTTATCACGAATTATAGATGTAAGCTAAATCCGATTGCATTCAAGAATGATCTTCGGGTATGGTTTGGTCAGTAGACTGCATGAGCTTGCATCCTACTGCAGTTTGAGCTAATAATCCTTAACCAGTGGAACAGTTCAATTAATAAAAGTACTTACTGGTTCTTAAAGTGGTTCTTAAGGTACACCAAAAGAACCCAGAGGGAAGGAAGATTAAACAAAATTTATTCGACTGGAACTAGAACCAAATCAATATATCTATGTAAAGCCTTAAGTAATTTATTTAATTCTTAAAGTGTATACTCCACTTTGAATGGTTTAGCCCTGTGACACAACACTGAACTGTGATAATCTTAATTCACTGTCACTCTCACTGTAAACACACACTAACACAGCACTGCAGCAGAAGACACAATGATGTGTGACTTTTCTTTCTTTACGAGAGCAAACACACGTATTATAGACATTGTTGTTCCACTGAGATGGGTGCATTCTGCGAATTTCCAAACTTTATTCCCCAAGCAAGGCGGTCGTCTCCTCCTTTGCCGATGGGGAAAAGGGGTCTCTCTCTTTCCTTTGATTGGCAGATTACCATGGCTGCTGATCCCAGTCCAGCCGTAGCGCACTATTCATTCTTCTGTCTACTCCATCCCCAGTTTCACTTTCATTTCATCATCATTCTGGCAGGTTTTAGTTTTGGGGATCCAACAACCGTACCTATGCTTGTGTGCAGATTAGCTTTCAATCTCTACTTTGCTGCAGAGAGGTGATACTTTCTTTCATTTTTACGCAAAGGTACACTAGCCCGCTCTTTTCTTTAGTTAAGTATGTCCTCATTTTATTGGAGCACAAACTGTAGAACTTTTCCAGTCTCGATCAGATATTCCAGGTTTCCCGAGTACTTCGCCAGCGCAATGACCACTCTGCTATATAAATTCAGCCGACTCCGAGTTACTTGGCTCTCTCTAGATGGGACCTTTTTCTCCTTGTTCCTAAATCAAGGCTGCTCACTTTTCCTGCCCCTCTATTTTAGGTACACCAGATATTTGTGCATGTGCGAATATACTGACACATGTAACCCATTAGCATGTCTTTGCTGATTTTAGTACTTCGGGTGCTTGCCCCTTTTAAGCGAAATATCTGCGGATTCCACCCTGCCTCCATCATGGCCATAACCACATATTTTATTGTCCCATTTAATGTCCTAGCAAGGCTTGTATTTACACCATCTGCACATTGTGCTTCTAAGTTCCTCTCGTGGTTCACAAAATGGAGAACTTCTAAACATATTGACAGCGTTCGTTCAAAACCTTGAGTGCAAAAAGGCATTTGTTGCCCTGGTGGCGCAATGGTCTAAGCGATGGCTTCTGATCATTCGTCCGAAATGGGCCCAGGATCAAATGCCAGTGAGGCATGGAAGTTGTGTATGTCTTATAGCGCCTGGCTCTCTCCCTTCCCTGGACCAGTGGCCCTAAATTAGGAACAGGCGACTGCTTATAGCCCATTGAGTTGCTCGCGGTGGTCGTTAAACCTTCATATAAAAAAAAACAAAAAAACATCCCCCCCCCCCTTTTGTTTTTTTTTCTTCATGGCACCACTGTTTTGCGTGCTATTCGAAATCTTTCCTTTCAAGAAGCCTGGCCTAGAAGGGGCCTCTGCTTATCTTTTTCTCTTCTGAGCCACTTGCATTCTTCGTAATTCCCCAGGCCCACAATTAAATTTGCAATTAATCTTCCCCTATATACAAACACATAAGTTGCCATGTACTTTATCTTATTTACATTTAACTACATATACACACTGTTTTTGCCTCCATCTTGTGGCCAATTGATTTAAGCATCCCCAATATTATGCAATAATAAGTTTCATGAGTTAAGGAGATGTTGTGTGAATGTGCATTATGTCAAGTTTTTAGCACAGTGTGTATTATTTGTTTTGGACATTATTCATCTTGAAAAGAATTAAGAAAAGTTGGCATATCCTCGAACCAGAGTCCGAACATAAGGCTATCAACACATGTATGAAATGTCATTTGGAAAGTTGGACTTCTTGACAAAAAAAAAAGGTGAGTGACCTGAAATGCACATATTACTTTTTAAATAGATGGATAAAAAAAGAAGTTCTGTAGCTTTGCCTATTAAAACACTTTATTATTGTAACTTTCGTTGACACTTGATTCAAAATTGCTAACATGCCTTTAATGATTTTTGTTAATATTACATAGAATTCTTGAATGATTTTATCATTACCTTCCAAACTGAAGTCTTTGCTCTGTTTGAATCTTGTGTTAATGCCTTAGGTGACAGAAGGATGGTATTTTCCTTTTGTTGCAGTGTGAAATTTGGAAATTTAAGCTTTAAAAGGAAGGATTTGAACAGCAAAAATATAAGTGCAGAGCAAAATGCTCCCAAACAGGCCTCTTGCTCCAACCATAAACACAAAAAGGGGGCCTGGTAAACACAGCCCAGATTAAAACAGGCCACTATGATGTCTGAGTGAGTAAAAGAAGTTTGAGAGTTGGATGTAAACAGACTAGTGAAACTATGTCGAGTGTTCTGTTGTGACAAGAGCAGCAAGATGCTCTTATTAGAGAAACAGGAAATTCATTGCAGGGTGACACTTGAATAGGTTCCTTAGTAAATCATGGCCTTTAAGCAGTGTTAGTTGATTGGCACTTCTCCCTGCACACTGAGAAAAGACTGAAATTAAACAATATGCCAGTGATACTTCATGACATCTCAAAATGGGTGCAGTTGTTATGAACAGAGTGAAAGAAGAATTAATCTTTATATGTGGATATACTGTATATTTCATTTGTCTAAAAGACATAGTACTTAGTACTTTTGTTGTGCAAAAGCTGCTAAGAGCTAATCATTAGTACTCTGCTGATAGGGCTGTATTGAAAGGACTGAATTTGCATGCGGTTGTCAGGAGTCTCATTTGTAAATAGGATAAATCCATTCCAGATTTCCTTCCTTCAACCAATAATCTTTTTCTTTGTGTAATGTAATTAAATGTATATGCTTGTCTTGTGGTAAAAATTATCTCAACCACTCACCTGCAATATGAAAAGAACTGTTAATTTATTCAGTTGTTAATATATATCAAATACGTGGAGATAATGTAAACGGACGATGTCATCACTCTTTCCACGTTATTTTTTTAAACAACGCATAGCGACTGAAAAATTGTATTTCAGCACTGCTGGGATCGAACCCCAGAAACTCTCGATAACTAGTCGAGTGCGTTCGAATGTTGGCGCTGTAGCGTAAATTCGAACGCACTCGACTAGTTATCGAGATTTTCTGGGGTTCGATCCCAGCAGTGCCGAAATACAATTTTTCAGTCGCTATGCGTTGTTTAAAAAAATAACGTGTGGAAAGAGTGATGACATCGTCCATTTATTCAGTTGTGATGCAATTGGCATTTGTAAGGCCAGGTTGTAACACTTTGATAGAAAATGCTGTGCTGTATTTCCAACAATGAATAATTATTTGATTTACTGAATTTGATTCTGCCTTTGTAACCTATTTTCAGTATAATATCCCTTACTTTTTTTCTGATGTCTGTTCACACACATCATTCATAAACCATTAAAAACTCAAAATTCTATTTTTCTCTTCACTACCTGTGCTGTAGTCATCCACCATGTTTTGTTTTTGTTTTTTCTTTTCGCTGCTGGTCAATTGTTCAGTTTAAAGCTGTTAATTTCTTTCATGACGTGTGTATCAATCGTTATTGACCTCTCACACACAATGTCCTTCGTTTATTCCCCATTTTTAATTCTTGTCATGAGTACAGATGTAGGTCTGTACTCATAACTGTGATTGTATTTTGCACATAATTTGTTCGTCTTCTTAGTGCAGTTTATTTTGCCCCACTTCCATTCATGATGTGATCATTTCTAAAGAGATTTGGTTAGGGGGTCAGTCCGTCTATCTGTACCCACGATATCTTTGCAACTATTAGTCCGATTTGAAAAATTATTTTTGCATTCGGAAGCTTGAAATATGCGAATGATGATCCTTTATTCCATTTTTTTTTTTTACGATGTACAATTTCGCTGTTAGACGGTAAATGCAGATGATGTTGAATTCAAAAATACGTTTTGTTTCACATATTCGCTTCTAAACATCCGATTGAAAAAATTATTTTATCTTTCGATTCCATTTATGTCGAAGAGTATTTTAAGAATAGCTGCTTTTTTCAAATTAGGCGTAGATTTTCCGCTAGGGGGCGTAAAAGTAAATTTCATTTTTCCTGATAACTCCAATTTGAAAACTGTTTTCTTCAGCAGATACATCTCCTAATGGCAAATCTTTTGCATATAATTTCGAATTTTTGGTAAAGAATACATTGGCCACCAGGGGCGTAAGTGTTAATTTTTGTTTCTGATGTATTTTCCATAAAATCTGAGCTTCTAAAATATCGATTGAAAATATTTTTTCGTGGACTAATGCCACTCACATCGATAAACCTTTTCGGAATATTTTCTTCCTAAAATATTCCACAGTTTGTTCACCAGGGGCGTAGATGTATATCTTAATTATGTCAATATTTCTACTTCTAGGAGTCCGATTTGAAAAATTCCTTCTTTGTTGGATAGTGTTTTCTGTGCGACATGTTTTTCATATAATTTCAAAATTTTCAAGTAATTCATAGACTTTCCGCTAGGGGGCATAAAAGTAAATGGCATTTCTCCCTATATCTCTGCTTCTAAATCTCCGATTTGAAAAATTCTTTCTGCACCGGATACAGCTCCTGATGGGAAATGGTTTAGCCACCAGGTGGCATAAATCTTAATTTATGCCACCTGGTGGGGGAAAAAATGAAAAAAATGAAAAAATGTTGTTTGTAGACCGATACTACTCATGTTGACAAACCTTATAGAAACATTGTCTTCTTAAAATAGTGCATGGTTTCTACGTCAGGGGGCGTATATGTATATCTTATTTTTGTCAATATCTCTACTTCTAGGGATCCGATTTGAAAAATTCCTTCATTGTTGGATAGTGTTTTCCGTGTTACATGGTCTTCATATAATTTCAAAATTTTCAAGTAATTCATAGACTTTCCGCTAGGGGCATAAAGGTAAATTGTGTTTCCCCCTATATCTCTGCTTCTAAACCTCTGATTTGAAAAATTCTTTCTGCACCGGATACAGCTCCTGATGCGAAATCCTTCGCACATAATTTCTAATTTTTGTAAAAAAAAAAATGGTTTGGCCACCAGGGGTGTAAAGCTTAATTCCGCTTCTCATGTATTTGCAGAAAAATATGAGCTTCTAAATTCTCGATTGAAAAAATTGTCATTTGTAGACAGATACTACTCATGTCGACAAACATTCAAACCTTTTAGAAACATTTTCTTCTTAAAATAGTGTATGGTTTCTACGCCAGGGGGCATAGATGTATATCTTATTATTGTCAATATCTCGACTTCTAGGAGTCTGATTTGTAAAATTCCTTCTTTGTTGGATAGTGTTTCTAGTGTGACATGTTTTTCATATAAATTCAAAATTTTCAAGTAATTCGTAGACTTTCTGCTTGGAGGCGTAAAGGTAAATTGTGTTTCCCCCTATATCTCTGCTTCTAAATCTCCGATTTGAAAAATTCTTTCTGCACCGGATACAGCTCCTGATGGAAAATTGTTTGCACATAATTTCTAATTAAAAAAATGGTTTGGCCACCAGGTGGTGTAAGTCTTAATTTTCGCTTTTGATGTATTTGCAGCAAAATATGAGCTTCTAAAATCTCGATTGAAAAAAAGTCGTTTGTTGACTGATACTACTCATGTCGACAAACCTTTTAGGAACATTTTCTTCTTGAAATAATGCTTGGTTTCTACGCCAGGGGGCATAGATGTATATTTTATTTTTGTCAATATCTCTACTTCTAAGAGTCCGATTTGAAAAATTCCTTCTTTGTTGGATAGTGTTTATAATACGAAATGTTTTTCCTATAAATTAAAAATTTTCAAGTAAATCATAGACTTTCCGCTAGGGGGCACATGGTAAGTTGCGTTTTCTGCTTCTAAAACTCTGATTTGAAAAATTCTTCCTGTATCGCATAGAAAACCGGATGGAAAATATTTTTCACATAATTTCGAATGTTTGGTAAAGAATGGTTTGGCCACCAGGGGTCATAAGTGTTAATTTCTGCTTCTGATGTATTTGTAGCAAAATCTGGGCTCCTGAAAACTCGACTAAATATTTTTTTCTTGGACCAAAACCGCTCATATGGATAAACCTTTTGAGAATACTTTCTTCCTGGTTTTAGCACAAGGTTTTTTTTTCTTATTCGTTACGGGTAAGCAATCTTCATCAGCACACATGCTTCTGAGATGCATGGTTTTCCCGCCAGGGACGTAAAGTCACATCTCATTTTTGTCGATATCTCTGTATCTAAGAGTAAAGCTCACGATTCCGTTTACAGCAATATCTGAGTGATTGAAAAACTTCTTTCTTCCATCAGATAATAATGGTTGCATTGCCTTTGAAGAGCTTTGATAAATTTAATTTGCGTCAGAACAGATTTAAAAGACGTGCTTATTACACCCGAAAATTCGGTGTCATCTTTCTTGTTATCTATTGTATTTAATTTTACAGATGATCTAGCTTTAAAGAGCTAGTTTTTTAAAACTCAGAAAATGACTTAGTGATATATGCACTCACATGTATTTATTTTTATTTGAAAGTTGTGTATAGGAATAGCAAAAAACATCCTCGCATTCATATGAAACAGTTTGCATATATTGGCTTTACTCAGATGCAGATATATGGGGCATGTTCGGAAAGTAAGCACTGTGGTTATGATACTGCACATGCACACTGATTTCCCTCATTTTTGGACAAGCTACAGACTCCATTACGAGAACCTAAGATCGTGTATGTTTAAGAAGATCGAGTAGCTCGCCAACTGTGAGGTAAGGTCTGTAATTCGATTTTTGAATGCAAGAAATGTGAAATTGACTGGCAGACATTGTCAGATTTGTGAGGTCTATGGTTAATCTGCAATGAGTAATTGAATGGCGAGGAAATGGCTCAAACAGTTCAATGAAAGTCATAAGAACGTGCACGACAAGGAGCGGAGTAACATGCAATCTGTCGTCAATGAGGATTTGGTGCTTGAGGACAAGCTTCTCACAAATTCCAAGGAATGTTCTCTACAAAATTGTGCAAATCATTTAAGGTTTCAAAAATTGTTCTCACTCTGGGTGCTGAAGATGCCCTCCAAAAAGCACAAAAGCAAGCAAGTGTGCAGGCAATGTGTTGACCTTTCTCACGCAATACAGTGGGCAAGATGATGGGTTCTTCAGCCATATTGTCACAGGTGGCGAGACATGGGTGTTGCATGTGACTTGCTTTGAAATCAAAGCAGCAGTCTGTGGAGTGGCGGCACACACAGTGATGTTTTCACAATGAAAGTGTTTCATATTATTTTTTGGAGCAGCTTGCCACACCTACTCCAGTTGTGTGGGGGGAGGAGGAGGAGGATTCAAACTATTTGTTCCTAAACTAAATCTTAATAGCAATATTTTGATTTACTGTATTGCAGCTTTTGCCTTCTAAGTTGCATGGTTATAGCTTAATGCTACGAGCTACTTTATTTTATAACATGCTACAACTGCATTTTTCTATTTGTATCTGCAGAATTCAGTGAGACCCATAAAACAATATGCTCTACTGAGGGAATTACATCATTTTTTCAGCAGTATATGAGCACAAGGTTTGTTTTTTTCTTATTTGTTAAGGGTAAACAATCTTCATCAGCACGCATGCTTCTGAGATTTGTACATTCTCTGGCACACAGTCATCATGTCATTGCAAATAGTTTCTCAGCATATCAAAATTTCTAATGTGTTGCTTGAAACTTAAGATACCCAAAATCCAGAAAATTGTTTTCTCTAAATGAATCATGTCCTGACAAATTTGTTTTCTATGGTAGCAATTTAAGTATTTTGTGCTGTGGTAGTAAGTAATCTTTAATTTTCTTGTGTTCTTTTTTTTTCTTCCCCCTTCTGTGTTGTGCACAAGTATAAACAGTGGTCAAAGGCTTTAGATGAAGGACATATTCCTGAAGGAGCTTTAAAGATGGTGGAAGAAGAAAAGATCAAGGAGAAAGAAAAGGCTGAAGAAGACAAGTGGGGCATGGACTTGGAAAATGTTGAATGAAAGTGGGAATAAGAGTACAGAAGTCTTTCCATTGTATACCGTTGATCTGTCAAAATTGTCTAGTTATACAGTGTTACTGAGTTATGTTTTCTGTTATTACAACTTTACAGATATTTGTATTTTTATTTATAAAATGCATTGAAATCAATAAATGTAATTTGTTGCTGTTGGTAATATGTGCATTAGGCTGTCATGTATTATACATGTTTTTATTCTTTCATTAGCACGCCCTACTCTTGCCAATAAATTATTATACTATTCTTATATTTACAATGAGATTTGCATTTGCTCAGATCTCGTGGTATTGTGAAAAATTATCTTTTTGGTTTAAGGTGGTTCCACCTAAAATCTCTGCCTTATGTTTTCAATGGTAAAACTTCTGTACATATTTTCTTTGCAATTAATGTATTCCCAAGGATGAAAATTTGCACATTGATAAAACTAACTTTAAGTTATAGCATGAGATACTTAATACTTGCTAAAACATAACCATAATTAAGCAATCCAACATTTGTTTGTCTACTGACGTCATCAATGTACACGTCGCACCATCTATTAACAGATCTGAACATTACTCAAAGAAAAATTATTGGTTTTTAATATAATTATGGTTTTGTTTTAGCAAGTATTAAGTATCCCATGCTATAACTTAATGTTAGTTTTATCGATGTGCAAATGTTCATCCTTGGGAATACATTAATTGTGAAGAAAATATGTAAAGAAGTTTTACCATTAGAAACATAAAGCAGAGATTTTAAGTGGAACCACCTTAACATGTTTGCTGCCAGTGTGCTATTTTAGCGGGGAGCACCAGGTTCCGGGAAGAAACCTGTACAAATCTCCCATGGTGCCACAAGATGTTACATGGCCCCATGAATGAGTGTTTATGCATTTGGATCAACCTAGCCATGTGTTCACATCTCATAGCTTTGCATGACTTCAGTATTCCAAAATACGAGAAAATTTATCCATAATTTTACTTCTGCCAGTAATGAAATATTATAACAGTACTGATGTAGACATTTATTAAATATATATGTTAGACTACACTGCTGCATATGAAATGAGAAATAATACAGTGTTTCAAAAAGGGATGCACAACATTGCAAGACAATAGAAAGGAAGTAGTAACAGATGAACAATTAGTCTCACTGTGCAAATGTAGATGAACACTTGCCTCCAGTGATTCTGTAGTCAATTCCCTGCCACACGCAGCATAGCATATCAGGCGTAACAATAGCAGTGGCAGCACTAATTGTTGTACACAGCTCATTCATCGATATTGGTTGGTAGTTGGGGTACTGAGGTGGCCACACTACAGGCGTACCTCTACCAATCCACCTACCAGGAAAATGTTTATGTAATGCAGAGGTACTCCATCTTGCTGGAAGTGTAAGCATCTGTCATCTAATTGTGGGCTGAGGTACTGTTGTAGCATGTCAAGATACACGATACCAGTAATGTTGGTCTAGACAGAAACGGAACGGCCTGTATGCTTTCTTCATGCTCTATGGTTGCAGGTGGATGTTCATTTCCCCAAATTCAACAGTTATGGGTGTTGACCACTTATGTGAAAAGTGTGCTCATCACTGAAAATGATTGTCTCCAGGAATTCTATCCAACTGATCATTTCCGTACAGAAATCTGCGCATGTCTTCTCATCATCTGGCGTACGTCACAGAACGCGCCACACGGTCACATGCAAAATGTCAGTTTCTGAGACGCACGTCTAGTTGTCTTTCAAGCACTTCTAATGAAGCTCACAAACTTTGTCCACATCAGTGTAGGAGGCACAGGGCCAACCGCTTGACATTGGATGATGAATAGAAAAGCCCGTTTTCACAAAATTATTGTGCCATGTGTAGATCGTTCGCCTACTCAGTGCAAAAATTACTCTGAACTTGTGTTGCAAACTTATGTTTCCTCAAACCAAAACACACAAATGCGCTCACTCTGCACCTTGGAAAGTCATTATTTTGCAAGCGTTTGACGTGGAACACCCTCCTGTGGTGGAATTTGGTAATCCAGTGATGTGGCGGAAATTTGCTGTGTTCTACTACATTATACGACTGACTCAGCTTCTTCCAAATTATTCTCTGTACCCCTGCAAAGTTCTATACCCCCTCTTGAAACACCCTGTACTTACAAATGCCACACACAAGAAACTCTCCTAAAATAAGTTTCTGTACTAGATGAAAATTGATTGGGTCACCTATTTCTATGACCAGTTGTGCCTGTTCAGGAGTTTTGGGTTGAGAAGGGCCAGCAATGGTGCTTCCAAATATATCCATTGTTTTGACAAAACGAAGTACTAAAGTCAGTCTGGGTTTCCTTGAAATCCCTTTAGCCTCCTTAATAGGCCTTCCTGTTACTCACTAATTCTAAGTGGCAAATGCTTTTTAATGCCACTCAAATATTTATTTATTGATAGTTTCCTTCACCACAAAACCATTTACATTCAAAGGAAAATAAACATTGCACAACCGCTGTGGTATGTCTGTGGGGGAAAAACTTACCTTTCGTTTCCTAAATCATGTGGGAAAAAAAATCCACTAATAAACCACAGTCATTTTTAGACAGTTGGATACTCATTTCAACGACATTTACAATAATGGATAGGAGTCTTATTAGCAAATTTCACATTAGATTTTCTTTAATAGTTTTTTCGTTTGCATTTCTGTTAGTGAATTTCTTCCAGTCTTGCAATGTAAGACACTGCTGAAAATAGTACAAATGCAAATATGAACTTTTTCATGAAAATGACTGTTTAGAATTTTAATACAAAAATATAATTATTGACATTTTAAAGGGTTTTTTCCTTATTAAAATTTCCAATGCATAATGATTTATATTTCAAGGAATGCCTTGTTATTATTGCTAATGCTGATTACTCTGTAAAAAGATCATTCCCTTTTTAATTTCTTTTAAGTTATATTCTGTCTGTTGCACTGTTCATCCCATTGGTTCTAGGGTTAGTCAGTGGTGTGAACACAAATTGGGTTAGTAAATCATAAAGCTCTTTTTGAGTAGAAACAATTTATTTAAGTAAAAAAATGGCATCTTTTTACATAGCAATTCTTGAGCCAAAGATGTTTATAAAGTATAATGCATTGGGAAGGGGGTGGGAGAGTTCAGAAGTTCATAAGAACAATAAATATTTGTGATTTTTCTTCATGAAACTTTTTTCACAAGAAACAAAGATAACAGTATGTCTTTACCACCTACTAATTTTTTCCGCTTATTGTGTATGGAGAAATGGTGCTCAAGTTTTGCCAAGCATATACACTGGCGGAAAGTGAAAAAAGAACTCCAAGAAGGAATTGGCGGATGATCATGAAATTTACATATGTTAATTGGGTCGAGTTTATGTAGGTGTGATGTTAATTTTGGGACCAACCGGTGAGCGCTTACGCCACAGCACGGCATAATATGCAAATTATCGGCGGTGGTATTTAAGGAGTACGGCAAAGTGAATGTAATCAGTCATCGGCGTACGGACACGTGCAAAGACCCTGGACATGGAAGACATATACAATTTCAGCAGTTATCGGACTTTGAGCGAGGTCGTCTAGTCGGACTTCGCGGGGCCGGGTGGTCGTATCGTCGTGTTGCGGAGCGAATTGGACGGGAAGTATCGGTGGTCGTACGATGATGGCGTAGATGGCCCGAGGAACATTCCCACACGAGAAGACGTGGAACCGGGAGTCACAGGTGGACTGATGAGCGGACCGATCGACGCATAAGAAGAGCGGCGTTGTCAAGCAGAGCATCCACTGCAACGCAAAGCCAAGCTGCCGTTGCACCTGAGGTGACTGTGTGAACAATCCGCAACTGTCTACTGGATGCAGGAATACGTGCATGTGTGCCTCTGGCATATGTACCTCTGACCCCAGCCCACCGTCAGGAACGGCTGCAGTGGTGTCGCCAACATCTGCACTGGAGAACGCAATGGCGATCTGTCGTGTTCAGCGATGAAAGCAGATTCTGCTTGGGAGCCTCCGATGGCCGTATGCGTGTTCGCAAACTCACAGGGGAGCGTCTCCACCCTTCTTGCATCCGCCAGCAACATACAGGGCCTACAACACCTGGTCTCCTGGTGTGGGGAGCGATCAGCTATAACTCCCGTACAAAACTAGTGTTTTACCGGGTACGTTAAACATCACCTCCTACATCAACAACATCATTCAGCCCGTTGTTGTGCCTTTTGTAAGGTCGGTCAATCGTGGTGTTTTCCAGCAAGATAATGCACGCCCACACACGGCACGTGCAACGCAACATGCACTTTAGGGTGTGAGGCAACTTCCATGGCCTGCACGTTCACCAGATTTGTCCTCCATTGAGCACGTGTGGGATTTTATGGGACAACGACTTATCCGGTCTCCACGGCCAGCCACGACCATCCCCAATTTACGTGTCCAGGTTGAGGATGCTTGGAACTCAATACCCCAAACTTACATCCAACATCTGTACGACAGACTCCATGCCAGAATTGCACAGTGTGACGCAGTTCATGACGGTTCAACCTCGTACTAACCATGTTACATGGAAATGTTATTTTTCAGTTTACCAGCAAATACAGCTGTATTTTGCCATAATGTTTTGATCACGTTATCCTCTATATTCCGGTATTATGCTGTATAAATTCCGTTGGTATCAGACGTCTCCTTCTTGGTGTTCTTTTTGCACTTTCCGGCAGTGTACATATAAAAAAATATATATATTCTGAAAGCTAGAATCATGCAGCAGTATTGACAGAAATGTAAGCTTAAAATAGTATAACTATATCAGTAATTCAAATTTCTTGGTGTAAACTATAAATCGAAGTTTTCAAGGAAGGTAGATAGTGATTTTGGTTTAAAACTCGGGCTTCACGCGACAAGAACACATAAACATATAAAACGAGCGAAACACAGAGTCACGTACGGTAAAAGGTTCGTTTAGCGGTAGCTTTCGGTCATATTACGACCTTGATCACCCGCAGTCGACTGGTTGCCAGAACTACAATTTGAAGTTGGGGTGTTGGAAATGTTGCCAGATTTTAGAAGAGAGATCCAAATAAATGGGATTTGGTGAGGGGTCTCCGAATTGCAGTTTTTGGTGAACAAAATTTCAATGCTCTCTTGGAAATGCAGAGATGCCTTGTTGATGAAAGGAGCAACTTTTTTTGGTTTCTTTCCAAATGGGAACTTGCAGAGGTGTCTTCAAGGGTTAGTGCAGATAAAGCTGTCTTTGGAAGACCATTGGAAACATCTTTTTTATGTTCACCAAGTCTTGTTTTGATGCTTCGGTATGTGCTTCCAATATACACTGAGAGACCAGAGGAAGTTGAAATAGGAATAGCATTAAACTCCAGGGGTGTCCAAGGGTGAGACAGGATCCATGTCTTTGAGCAGGCACATTATTGCAGAAGTGTTTGGTTTCGCTGTGAGAGTGTAGCCCATAGTTTTGAAAAGTTTACACATCTTATAAGAGAAGGAACCAATAAATGGTGGGTTTTCCATTATTATTGGTGAGAGAGCAGACAGATTTTTCAAGTGGGAATTTTGTAGGAATTTTTGAATTGTAGAAGGTGGGAACTGAAGGGCTTCGGCAATTTTCTTTATGGTGTCAATTTCTTCATTGAAAGAAGATTCAATGTTGCAGACAATCCTGGCACAATCGGCATAAGTTTTAAAGGCTGCAAACTTGTGAGCAGTTGGGAAGTGGGATGAAAATGGGATTATGTTTGCTATTGCAAAGGGTTTTCTGTAGACAGATCTGTTGAGATGATTCCCTTGCCTTGCCAGGTGGACATCCAAAAAATCAATGCCTTGCTGTGATTCTTCATTGATGGGAACTTTAGGGAAATCTTTTCAAGGTCATTTCTATTGTGCGGCCAAATTAAAAAAATATCGTAAACATATCGAAGCCAAATGGAAGGTTGTAGATTGTGTTCCATGACTATGTTTTTTTCGATATGTTGCATGAAAACTTCAGCCAGAAGTGGAGAGAGAGGTGAACCCATCGGAAGTCCTCCTTGCTGACAATAGTATTTGTTGTTGAACTTGAAACAATTAAGATCTCTCAGAGTTTGTAGGCAGTCATACATGTCTTTTGTTAGTGAGCCAGAGAGTGATTGGTTTTCTTTTAGCAATTGTACTAGCAGCATATGAGAGTGGAAAAGAGGGACTGAAGGGAAAAGAGAGACTACATCCAGAGTGAACATTTTGTCAGAGGGTTCAATGCTAGGAGGGAGTTTTCTAATGAACTCTTTAGTGGAGGAAATTGACAAAAGATGGCTGGAGGCAAGATGTTTACATTTTCCCACAATCCTCCTTTCAAGGTTACGGGTGGGAGAGAAAGTATATTCCAAGAGTGGTCGAAGAGGGAAACCAGTTTTATGAAGTTTAATCTGGAAGAATAAGCTTGGAGTTAAAAAATATGGTTGTGGTGTAAAATCTCCAAGAAAGGTCTTTAGAGTGGGTTTCTTGTTGAGTCTTTCAACTGCAGTTTTAAGTTTGGGAGTGATATCAGATTTTAGTACCTTAAAATTTGAAGTTGAGAGGAATGATTCGGCTTTTTCATTGAGAACAGTTTTGGAGATAATGACAGGGCAGCCAGTTTTATCAGCTTTATAGATTGAAAGATTATTTTCATTCATTAGATTGCTGATTTCTTTGAGGAAGAATACTGCAGGGGTTTCTTTTCCACTTGCAAGATGGAGTGCTGCCTTGGCACGGAGGATTGGTTGAACTTCGGGTTTAGTACGGTGAAGTGCTGCTTCTAGCATGGAGATCGTGGCATTTAGATTAGTTTCAGGAGTGAATTTTGGTCCAAGGGAAAGGAAGGCCTCCAGTTTTGGAGGAAGTGAAGTATCCGAGAGATTCACAAAGCGGGGGGTGACAACGGACTTGCAGCTGTGATAGGAAAAGGTTTGGCCGGACACTGTTGAGTAGAAACTGAAATTTCTTGCAGTGTTTTAAGGTTTCATTTTCAGTCACTGTAGCAACGATTTCGTAGATGCATATCATAAAGATATCTAGCAAAGATGAATGGGTTTGGAAACTTAGAGCTTGGTATTCGGAATAGCAAAGGAGTTCGTTTTTAGCGATATTTCTGCGGAGATCGTGGATTGCGGCTCGGAGCAATTTTCCCTTGGTTTCTTGGAGGATTTTAGAATAGCGTCCAGAAAAAATAGGTTTACATACTCTAAAAACTTGAGGGAAGACCATTCAAGACTTGCAGCTCAACAGAAACGATAGTTGACAAAGGAGTTTTGCCACATGTACGCGGCGATTACGGAAACATGCCCAGTCCTGATTCTAGTTGATAACTGATTGCCTGAAAGTTGTGTTGACTTGTAACATGGTTTAAAACTCGGGCTTCACACGACAATAACACACAAACATATAAAACGAGCAAAACACGCAGAGTCACGTACGGTAAAAGGTCCGTTTAGCGGTAGCTTTCGGTCATCCTACGACCTTGATTACCCACGACGACTGGATAGGCTGGTTGCCAGAACTACAATTTGAAGTTGGGGTGTTGGAAATGTTGCCAGATATTAGAAGAGAGACCCAAATAAATGGGATTTGGTGAGGGGTCTCTGAATTGCAGTTTTTCATGAACAAAATTTAAATGCTATCTTAGAAACGCAGAGATGCCTTGTTGATGAAAGGGGCAACTTTTTTGGTTTCTTTCCAAATGGGAACTGCAGAGGTGTCTTCAAGGGTTAGTGCAGATAACGCTGTCTTTGAAAGACCATTGGAAACATCTTATTTGTGTTCAAGTCTTGCTTTGATGCTTCGGTATGTGCTTCCAATATACACTGAGAGACCAGAGGAAGTTGAAATGGGAATAGCATAAACTCCAGGGGTGTCCAAGGGTGATAACACCCCCAAACTTAAAACTGCAGTTGAAAGACTCAACAAGAAACCCACTCTAAAGACCTTTCTTGGAGATTTTACACCACCACCATATTTCCAAACTCCACGCTTATTCTTCCAGAATAAACTTCATAAAACAGGTTTCCCTCTTCGACCACTCTTGGAATATACTTTCTCTTCCACCTGTAACCTTGAAAGGAGGATTGTGGGAAAATGTAAACATCTCGCCTCCAGCCATCTTTTGTCAATTTCCTCCACTAAAGAATTTATTAGAAAACTCCCTCCTAGCATTGAACCCTCTGACAAAATGTTCACTCTGGATGTAGTCTCTCTTCCCTTCAGTCCCTCTTTTCCACTCTCATATACTGCTAGTACAATTGCTAAAAGAAAACCAATCACTCTCTGGCTCACTAACAAAAGACCTGTATGACTGCCTTCGAACTCTGAGAGATCTTAATTGTTTCAAGTTCAACAACAAATACTACTGTCAGCAAGAAAGACTTCCGATGGGTTCACCTCTCTCTCCACTTCTGGCTGAAGTTTTCATGCAACATATCGAAAAAAACAGTCATGGAACACAATCTACAACCTTCCATTTGGCTTCGATATGTTTATGATATTTTTTAATTTGGCCGCACAATAGAACTGACCTTGAAAAGATTTCCCTAAAGTTCCCATCAATAAAATTCACCATCAATATAGAACCACAGCAAGGCATTGACTTTTTGGATGTCCACCTGGCAAGGCAAGGGAATCATTTCAACAGTTCTGTCTACAGAAAACCCTCTGCAATAGCAAACATAATCCCATTTTTATCCCACTCCCCAACTGCTCACAAATTTGCAGCCTTTAAAACTTATGTCAATCGTGCCAGGTTTGTCTGCAACTTTGAATCTTCCTTCAATGAAGAAATTGAGACCATAAAGAAAATTGCCGAAGCCCATCAATTCCCACCTTCTACAATTCAAAAATTCCTCCAAAATTCCCACGTGAAAAATCTGTCTGCTCTCACCAATAATAATGGAAAACCCACCATTCATTGGTTCCATCCCTTTCCATGGATCCTTCTCTTTTAAGATGTGTAAACTTTTCGAAACTATGAGCTACACTCTCACAGTGAAACCAAACCCTTCTGCAATAATGTGCCTGCTTAAAGACAGGGATCCTGTGTCACCCTTGGACACCCCTGGAGTTTATGCTATTCCCATTTTAACTTCCTCTGGTCTCTCAGTGTATATTGGAAGCACATACCAAAGCATCAAAACAAGACTTGGTGAACACAAAAAAGATGTTTCTAATGGTCTTCCAAAGACAGCTTTATCTGCAGTAACCCTTGAAGACACCTCTGCAAGTTCCCATTTGGAAAGAAACCAAAAAAGTTGCTCCTTTCATCAACAAGGCATTTCTGCATTTCCAAGAGAGCATTTAAATTTTGTTCACCAAAAACTGCAATTCAGAGACCCCTCACCAAATCCCATTTATTTGGATCTCTCTTCTAAAATCTGGCAACATTTCCAACACCCCCCAACTTCAAATTGTAGTTCTGGCAACCAGCCTATCCAGTCGATTGCGGGTGGTCAAGGTCGTAGGATGACCGAAAGCTACCGCTAAACAAACCTTTTACTGTATGTGACTATGTGTGTTTCACTCGTTTTTGATGTTTAAGGTAGACAGTGAACTGTTTGCTGTCTACCTTGCTTGAAGAAGCTATCTGGTTGATGTGCAAAAGGTTGAAAACTTTGATTTATAATCTACACCAAGGAATTCGGATTACTAATATAGTTACACTAATTTAAGTGTAATTGGTGTACAGTCCCTCGTTATTACTTAGAAATATAAACGTTTTGAATTTGTTTTCTTGTTTTTGCTACTCTTTCAACAGAATTTTGAACATGAAGTAGGGAATACATATTTGTTTCACACTCAGTGGTACATCCAGTTCTGGAGACCAATTTAAAAATTGATGCTAATTACTCACAATGGTGCTTGTGTGTTGTGTATCAACCAGTGTGCAGTGGTTTTTACAGAATTTAAAAAAATACTGTGTCCTTGATAATAATACAGGTACATTCTCAGTCCATATGAATATGTAAAACAAAGCATAACATATTCAGGATGCTGGCACACAGAAATGGGGGAGCAGGAGCACAGATAGAAAATTTGAATAATTTTAAAATTCATCTTGCCCCTTTTCAAAAGCTATTAGGGACATGAAATTCCGGTGTCCCACAACATTGATGCAAATATGCAAAACAGAATTTTAATACATGCAGATTGAGGATATTCACTATCTCCCAACACTCTAGATTCACCATTGGCTGCATATTACAAGACAGCATGAGAAGCATATCTTCCTGCTGCACTTCCTTAATAGACAGTGGCAGACCTGCCAACTTTTATGCATTAAGTGTTAAAATTTACTCATACACTTTGTTGTACACGTTTATTGAAGAGTCTAATTTTTTATGCTTCTCTTTTTCAATTTTCATTATTCAGCATTTTTTTTTTTTTCATTTAATATTACACCATTTAAAAAGGCAGTTTTTATCGAGAAAGTACTTTAACCTTTAGAAGTTCACTTCAGCAAAAGAATGTTTATGTTTGCACTGCGACAGGTGCAATTGTGCTTCTTGATTTATGGTCATAGGGGTAATACGGTCATAAAAGTTCTGCACACTGTCCATTTTTAAGAAAAGTGTGAAGTAACAGAGAAAACTTACCTTATTGCTGTTCGATATACTCCCCTCCACTGCTAATGACAGCTTGCCAGTGGTGAAGTAGGTCCTGAATGCCCCATAGTACACCATCTTTGTTCAGCTGTCGTATTACTTGGGTCATGCCCAATGACAGTTCATCCAGCGATTCGTAGCGGATGCCACCGAGCAGATTTTTAAACTTTGGGAAAAGATCAAAGTTGGGTGGAATGAGATCAGTGCTCTATTGTGGATGGGATAAAGTTTCCCAGCCATATTTCAACAAAGTCCCCATACCGATGCTGCACCATGACCTGACGTGTTGTCACACAGCAAAATCGCTCGTGCTTCCAACAAGTTGGCGCATTTCTGAATCTTCAGTCTCAACTTTATCCTCAGAAAGTCACGGTAATGTTGCGCACTGGCATTTTGCCTTACTGGGACTCGATCAACATCCTGGGCATCATATGCAAAAATCAACATTTGTTTCACTTTGAATTGTTGCAGACGACACTTGGAGGGTGTGGGGAACTTGGACGCCTCCATTCCATTCATTGTGAATTTAGTTTTGGCTCAAAGTCTCAGCAATTGCGAGAGTTCGGTTCAGGAAGGTGTCAACCTCCCTTTCAAACCTGTGGAGGTGATCCTGTGCAATGCACACTCTGGCTGCCCTCTGTTTTGGAGTGAGTTGACGGGGCACTTGGAGCGCAGCGATTTTTCTTTTTCCAGTGAGTCGGTCAAAATCCGGTGAACAGACATGGTGGACAAATTTTCCTGAGGAACAATCTTGGCTGTCAAAATGGTGATTCTCTTTGAGAAGCGCTGCAACAATGGTGACAAGTGTTTTGTCTGTTGCCATTTGACGCTGGCCTGAGCGGTGATCATCTTCAATGCTGCTTCGGGCCTCCTGGAAGCGTAATGCCCATAGAGAAATTGTGCTTCGATCAAGAGTTCCTTCCCCACAAACTTCTTGCAAGACAGTGTGGATCTGTGTCGAAGTTTTTCCCTGCAGAGTTTCTATTTTCACGTATGAGCACTGGTCTAATGCCATGACTGGACGTGAGGGACTGCATGCTTCCATTTCCAAATCCTCCCACGTCCACAAAAAAATAGTGCACTTTGGCACCACTGTGTTGCAGAGAGTTTGACCTTGACATCATGCAATCATTTTCTCAATTGCATCATCCACTTTTGTTTTAGATTAAGATGTGCAGAATTTCTGTTATGACCCTCGTACAACTGGAGCCGGAAGCCATAGCTAGGGCTCAACTGACGACACATGGTCAAATCATGAACGCTCATTCCTATCGCTGCTCATTGGTTGAGGCATCACAGCTTTTGGTAGTAGGTTTTATCTTAATTTTCTCTTGCTATGTCCATGGGATTAGTTTGTGTGAGTAACAGAAAAACTCATTTTTCTAACACATCATCAGTGTTTTGCTTTGGTATTGTTCCGATATTTGCAGTGAAAAACTAGCAGTGGCATTAAGTAAGCCTAGTAGTAGAAAATCCTATTTCCAGGTACTCACTGACAGGTACACCCAAGAGTTAATTTCCTTGTATAAAGTCATCAAAAAAGGAAAGAAGTTTGCATTTTGTGAAGTATATGCCATGGCGACTTCAGTATTACGCACGGGCAATATAACATGTTATGAGATGTAGGCAATGTACAATGTGCTGGGAACAATGCCAACATTGATTTTTTTTTTTTTTTTTTTTCAAGAATGACATTCAGGAAGACGTACATGCCGAATTATTGTTCACATCATTTGTTATTGAGCACAATGAGCTAATTAGTGCTGCTGACCATGTGGGACCACTTTTCAGAAAGATGTTCCTCAAGTGTGATATTGCCAAATGATATGGTTCTGCTATGCCTGAAACAGTGGCAATCATTCATGAAATGGCTGTTGATAAAACTTCAACCATTGTTAAATATTTGCAGTCAGGCCCATTTCCCGCTGCCTGCGAGGAGAGCAACGATAACGAGTCCCAGTGGTACCCAATAGTTGTCATTTTTTTTTTTTATTCAGTTGAACGTTTCGTTCAAAGCAGTTTGTGTTTACCAAACTTGGTTGGGAATCCTACTGGTAAAAATGTAAGTGTACTTTTAAGTGAATTTGAGCACTTAAAAAATTTCATTTCAGCACTGCTTAGCTTTTAGTGATGCAGGGCAAAAGAAATGGGGTTGCAGCTTTATTTTTGAAGCAAAAGCAAACTAATTTGATTTCTACAGATTCTTACTTCTGAGAAAAGTGCTACAATTTTACCTGTTAACCTGGATGAAATACTAATTGATATTTTTTATTTAAATAACAATCCCAAAAGGAAAGAAACCCTGTGCAAATTTTTATATTTATACAATAAAGAGACTGGGAAAATATTAAAACATGTGTACGCATTGCATTGGCTTTCCCTTGGGCACAGCCTCGTTCGTCCTGTGGTTCAGTTGAATCCTTTTTGATAGCCCAAAGTTATTATCTTTTCAAATTCCTAAAATTGCAGCAGAATTCTCAAGTGATAAATTTGTGAATAAGTGCCAAAAAGGAACCAAAATTGACTACAAAAAGAAAAAGCCCAGCACTGAAAAGGCTATTTCAAAGAAGCAAGCAGTATCGTTGAATCAGACTGCATTTTTAAATAGGGAATAAAAAAATTGTATTTTTCTATCATCCCCTATTAACAAAGCTTATATATTGTCTTTTCATATTGAGTGTCATACCAGTGTTTGAGAAAGCAAACAATGTCTAACAGTCAGGGTCACGATATATCCACAAGTTAAAAGATGTTTTGTATGATTTGCCGAAAGAACGTTTCTCAAAATTTGTGAAACCGTCAGAAGCAAAAAAATAAACATTAATTGAGGTGGATTACTATTCTCCTACAAATCATAACTATTTCAATATGATAATGGGAAGTTCTACTTTAACAGTAGTGTCGCAACTTACGGAAGAGGAGAAAAGGGGTTTCTTTTCTGTTGTTACTAAATACTTTTTAACATTGTGTGAGTACACCATAAATCAATTTCCATTAAGAATGAGGTATTACAGCATGCTGCAATAGCAGGTTTGAGTAAAATTGAAAATTCTAGCTTCTCAAGTATTGGATACTTTCTGGATTTGTTTCCACTTCTGTTGCAAACCAAAAGTAATGAAACTTATTCTCAAGCAATGGATGAACTTCAGATGCAGTTCTGTTGTCTGCAACTTGAAAATGTGAGTACCATACTCGAAAAACATGAGCAGATTGATGTTCAATGGGCTGAAATTGACAAAATAAAAGGAGCTGATGGTTTTCTTAAGTTTGATAAGTTAGCCAGTGTTATGCTGTGTAACTTGCTTATTCCCCATAGCAATGCTTAGTGCAAGAGTGTTCAGTCTGGTGAGGAATAATCTAAATGAATTCTGGACGTCTATGTCCAATAAGACTACCATGTTTTTTCTGTTTGTTTGTTTTTTTTTTTTTTTTCTGAGGTCCTGTGACTGTATACACTGAAAAGTGCCAGAAAAACTGGTACTCCAGTCTAATACTTCATAGGTCCCCCACAGGAGCGCAGGACTGCAGAAATACGATGGGGCATGGACTCCACTAGATTCTGGAAATATGCTGTAGACAATGCACACCATACTTCCTGTAGAGCGTTCCACAATTCGGGTGTATTCAGAGGTCTCGGATTCCAGTGTTCGATAGCGTGTAGCATGGCATCCCAAATGTGTTCTATCACGTTCAGATCTGGGGACTTGGTGGGAATGCCAACACCCCAAACTCAGATGAATGCTCCTCTAACCATAATGTGGCGTCCCGACACTTGTGTTGAAGTGCATTGTGCTGTTGGAACAGCATCAGCATGAATGCACGACATGAAAGGGTGTACCTCATCAGAAAGGATGCGCACATAGCGTTGGCTGGTCACAGACATTTGTAGACGTACCAGGGGTCCCAGTGAAGTCCAGCTAAACACACCCCATACCATTACAGACCCCCCACCAGCCGGTACAGTTCCCTGTTGGCAGGTGGGATCCATGGCTTCATGGGGTTTGCGCCACACACGAATCCTTCCATCTGTCCGATACAGTTGGAAACACGACTCGTCAGACCAGGCTACTTGTTTCCAGTCATCAAGTGTCCAGTGGCAGTGTTGCCGTGCCCAAGCAAGACGCATAGCTCTGTGTTGTGCACCCATTAAGGGGACTCGAGTTGGGCGTCGGCTCCCAAAGCCCGTATCGTTCAGGGTACGTTGCACAGTCCAGACACTGATGCTTGTTGAGGCTCCAGCATTGAATTCCAATGATACCTGTGAGAGTGTTGCACGCCTATCGCATGAAACGATTCTTGACAGCCGACGATGGCCACACTGGTATCGTAGGTTGGCGGTTTTGCTGGAACTCTTGTAGTCACTGTACACCCTTGCAATGGTTGTCCGTGAAAATCTGAACTTCGTTTCTACCTCCGAAATACCATGGCGTCAATATCGCTTAAATCGTTATTACATGTCATTCTCATGGCGAAAACAGCTCAACAGTTAGCAAGGATGTCTATCACTTTATATACGCACTGGCGGACGCAACCGAGTACACGCATAGGTGACGTTGCTATGTATTTTGCATAAGCTCGTCTGTACCAGTTCTTCTGGCACTTCACTGTATAAGCCGGTGCACTTGGTTCTATATCCTCACGAAGCAAAGGTCATCAATACAAGTGTTGAAGAACTAGGTATACAGTAAATGGAGTGGCTTCCATTTTTTAGTCTTTGCAATTCTAGTGTCAAAGGAGGAAGTAGCATAGCTGCCCTCCAGTCCCTTTTGTGAACTCCTCCAAGACCTAAAAATGGTTCAACAGTTCTCATTTGCCAGTGTCAATGATAACCTTCCAGTTATTGCATTATCTTACAGAAAATATGACTTGTCAATGTTAAGCCCCTGCATTACTTCCAGAGAGAATTCCATTTCATATTGACTTATACATTTTTTAAACCAAATGCTCTTGTGTAGGGGTACAGAACTTCCTAGAACAGAAATTTGTGGTAGGATAATACTGAAATTTTCCAATGCATGTTGGAAGATAGCATGCGTATGCAGATGTGAAAAAGTACGAAAGGTGAACTCGGAATACGTCATCAATTTATAATAATAGAAAGAAACTTATCTTTCCACATCATTGTTCCTTGCCCTACATAAAAATTGATATTTTATATGCTGCCAGCTTTTACCCACTGCACCGACAGGAAAATGGTGCAAATTTACAGTAAAAATGTATGTAGGTTGTTCAAGGTTGAGCTGGGTCCTTTTTTGTACAAAGAAACAAATAGGAATACACTTACCAAATTATGGGTTCTTCTTTAAACACTCTCCCTTAACATTAACACACGTCCCATCTCCGTGGAAGACTGCATTCCAGCCATGTAGGTGGGTTTGAATTGCTCCTATAGCTGCAGTAGGATACACTCTTGTAGTGAATTCCTTCCTTTTTCAATGCTCCTCGAGTGGGATGAACAGGTGAAAATGGAGCATAGTCCGTACTGTAGGTACTGACTATGCTTTTTACACCACAACTGTCATTGTACAGGAGCCATTTGTGCCCTAACATTGTCATGCAACTCAGTGACCTCCTTTGACAATTTTCCTGGACCTTTCCAGCTGGTGGCAGATCAAAGTTTCTCTTTTACGAGGGCATACACACTGTGCATTTGTTGTTGCTTCCCTGTGCAAGAAAATCCACCAAGTATCCTGTTTGCATCCCAGAGTACACAGAGAAGCCATTAGCTGTACATGGCACTGCCTTGAATTACTCCATAGGAATCATCATTATGGCACCATTCACAGCTGGCTTATTTGGTTTCTGGAGTAAAATAATTAACCAAAGACACTTCACTAGTTACGATATGCTGCAGAAACTAATCTCCCTCAGACTTAAAAAAATGCAAAAGCTCTGTGCAGATGGCGACACGAAACTACACTATGTAAACAAAAGTGATTGAGCACTGTAAGTAAATAGAAAAACAGTATCATATTTACATCAGTAGCACGTAGGTCCTCCATTTGCAGATTAAAGCAGCCATCCGTCGGGGTAAACTGGCCACATGTCCATGGAGTACAGTGAGCGAAATGTTCCACCATGAGTACATTGACCAACTCTGTTAGTGAAGAAGGTCGTGTTGGTCTAGACTTAACCCATTGTTCAAGTTTATCTCATAGGTGTTTAATGGGATTGAGGTCCAGGGATTGAGCAGGCCAGTCCATCCAGGAGACCTGAATTTCCTCATACCACTCCATTGTAGCCCTGAAAACATTTCAAGTGGCATTGTCATCCTGGAAGAAATATTCGCCGTATACAAATTTGGAAGTTGTAAATCCGTACAATATTACACAATGGTGTAATCCCGTATTTCACTTATTAACAATCGTAGTGTACGTAGAACTGCCATAATGTTGGTAGCATCAAGTTATCCAAGATATCTCAACACAGTATAGAGTTCATGTTGCAATGAATAACAACCAATGGACCCACACCATAACTTCACTGCCTCCGTGCTTCACAGTTGGCACTGTACACTCTGGAAGCAGACGTTCTTTGGGTAACTGCGAAACCCAGACACGTCCATCCGATTGGAATTATGTGAAGTGAGATTTGTTGTTCCATAACACCTGCCACCATTGCTCCAATGACCAATTTTTGGGGTGTTGACACTATCGTAGCCACACGGCTTTTTGGTCTTTGTGATGAGAGGTTCATGGGCAGCTGCTTAGCCATGATACCTTAGTGCATGGGCCTGTCTTCAAAGTGTCTTGGTGGAGACCATAACATTTGTGGTCATCAGGAACTCGTGCTATGGCATGCACTGGTCGAGACCTGGTTTTCCGGACCTCCCTCTGCAGCACCCTCTGGTTCCTGGGTTGCAGTTCCGTGGGTCTTTGAGGGCGAGGCAAATTCCTGCAATGTCCTGTCTTCTTCCACTTGTTGATGAACAAGGCCACAGTTGATTTAGCGACCTATCCAATATCAGCAATGCTTCCCAATTAAGTAGCCTATTATAATGCCCTTTTCAAACTCTCCTGCTAGCCATTTTATCAGAGATTGATCTGAGCATACTCCTGTTGCCATTTTTTATGCCTATTGACCATGTCTTCAGCGGGAGCACACCACTGCACCTACATAGGGGTGTCCAATCACTTGTCCACATCACTACTTCTGATCAAATGCCAATGCTCTGGTACACAACATGCACACTTTTCTGAACAGCAGGTGCTCAAAATGATTTTTTTCCGTACTATCAACACTGCAGCTATGTTGTGCACCCATTTACCCTTCTATTTCCCAAAATATCCCGTTGCACCGATCACTGACACTTGCCTTTGACGGTGTTTTATCCTTACTGTGCTTGGAATGTTCAAAAAATGTCAGTGGGTTTTCCCTTCACAAGGAATTTTATAATACAACACTATTCCACATTTACATCTAACATACCCGAGGCTTCCCACAATGCACACTGCATGCATTATGTGGATGAAACCATTACTGGTGTGAAGGAGAGGCTCACATGTATTTACTATCAGGATCCTGTCACAATCAGTACAGAGATCATGGAGTGTTACAATAACAAGTTCACGTCATCAACCTTGAACAACCCTTGCACATACATAGATACATGTACATGCTCCATGAAACAAGCTAAGAATTCACCATAATAGTGTGCACCACCAACAACAAGAAATTGTAATGTACTTATGAAAATAAAAGTCAAATTTGAAACATTTTATACCCAAAGCTTTTTTATTTTTAATGTTTCAATAATACAAAAGAAATGGGATAAAAGGTGAAAAGGGGGTGGGTGGGGAGGAGCTTGCTTGCAGGTTATAAAAACATGTTCAAAAATCAATAAGAAAATCTCTAATTCAGCCAGCTTTAAAATGACTCATAATATGCAAAATATTATTTCAATGAAATCTGCTACAGAAATCCACCATAATAAAAGTGTAAAATTACATAAAACAACTGTTTTTTTCAGTAACCTTGGAACATAAGAAAAATGCAATGTATTGAGTTAGTTTCATAATAAAATAATTTTTAACCTCTAAAAATGTACATTTAATTCCCATAATTTCAAATGAAATGTGCCCATAAAATTAATGAACTGATGAACACTTTTTTCAGTTCTAAAAATATCTGCAAAATGTGGAAACAACTGATACAGCATGTTACACATAACCATTTGCTTTCAATGTGCCAAACTACATTTCCAATGAAACATCTCGATGAGCCAGTCTATTTTAATATTCACTCCAATGCTGTTCGACGGAATATCTTAAATGAACACTGATAGCTTGACATCCTGAAATTCTTATGATGTGTCACGTGCTCAAGAACAAGAAGTGTACAAGAAGGTAAAGTCAATTTTCAACTGGCAAGCCCATAAAATGCCTGTAAGAAAACACTGCCCAAGATAACTTTGATGGAAAATTTTCTGAACTGCATATGTAGATGATGCATCTCTTTGATATTTTTAGTAATACATTCAATCAAACATGGACACAAAAGTCAATGATGCTTCTTTGTTGTTGACATCAGTCTACCTACCTTTGATTTCTTTATATGCCTGGACATCCAAAAAAAAGTATGTTTGAAAATATCAGGTGTGTGTTCCATGCACGACATTAACCCTTTCACCAAAATGACAGGAAACTTTTCTCAAACACAGTTCCCCAACAGGAATTTTATGGGTTTGCTAGCTGAAGTATTAAATAGGGGTAAATATAAAACAGTATGTGAAGTTAAGTTTGATATTTTAGTTTTTACAACATTTAAAGATGAAGTGATAGTGAAACACCAAAGGACCGAAGCCAATGAGAAAAGTAGCAGAGGTCTGAAGATTGCCAGCTTTTCAACACTGAATAGATAACTCAGAGTGGACTGAATGTTGCATTATATATCATAAAGGGCTATAAAAGGGATAGTTAAAGAAAGCTGGACAAAATAATAATCTAATAACTAAATATGTTGAGACACCTATCCCACTGTGGTGCAAGTTACTACAATGTCTTTCCATCATGCTTCCTCAGCACCTGGTGGAATTTAGAATTAATGGGTTCTATTGCATCTATATTCAATTTGAATGCTGCCTTTTCAACACTTTTTTTTTTTTTCAAGAAAAATAAAACAATAGAGGAATTGCAGAGTGACATGTCTGGGAAATACTGATATTTTCCAATTATACCTTTGTTCTTAGTTAACATACATACTGATATCTAAAAGACTTCAATGCAAAACTTTTGCAATGAAGTATCTTGGATATTACAGTGAAACTAAATTCCAACTTTGGGTTAGGTTTCATGCTGGAGAATGAAGTACAAGACCCACTTTGTACTTGGTTCCACCAGGGAATATTTTGCACAGTAATATAGGTACCTGTTTCATGGAGAATATGCACCACAACAAGTGTGAAAAATGCATTCCGGTGACATTATTTCTATTTTATTTACCTCATGTTGCCTTTTCCTAGAATTTTGATGTGATTACATATATATTGGCTGCCATAAATTCTGACAATAAAATTTCACTCTCATACTTTAGATGGTTTTTCATGCTTTTACTCTACTTGCTGAGTATAAAATTATCTGTGTATAGTATGCAACTCTAGTTAGGAAAAAAATACTTTACATGTCAGACCTCTTTCTATTTGAAAAATTCAAGCTACCAATTACTTAAAACTCTGAAACAAACTATTACCTGTTCTGTGAAGTCATTGCCTTTCAAGAATTACTACACACAGATCTAAAGAACTCAAGTTCCATGAAAGATCTGATTGCCTGCGAGAAATCTGACATTATTTTGTTCAAGGAAAATGAAGGATTGAGCATGTAATTTTTGCTGGTATTTTTAGTCTACTCTTTATCTGTGAAAATGATACTTTTTATAAGCACGCATCCATAAATATAAGCATGTTGAATTTCCATACATGAAAAAAAAATTTCTCACTGACCTTGTCATTTGATACTTCATTTCCAGAGATAATATAACAAAAATGCACAATTATTCAGACATTACATTTGGCTATAGTGTTCTGCTGCTTGTAACTACAGCAAATACTGACAACATTGTTCATAACGTTACAGTTAACTTGATAAACAACAAGTTCCTATGAGGGAAGAATATGCAGATGAATATTGGGAAAATCTATATTTCCTGTAACATACAGCATTTGTTCTTAGCTTGTGAGCACTGATACTTGGATAGCAAAAATTGAATGACTTACAAGTTTGCAGAAAAATTGCAATGCTTTTACAAAATACAAACCAGATGGTTCTGGTCAATCTCAGAATGCAAGAATGATAAATACTATAAGAATAAGGCAGTGAAATATGCAGCATCACATGGTGAATTAAAAATCAGTTAAAAAGAAAAATCAACAGGAAACAAGCTCTAGCATTTAAAAAATTAACAAGGTATTAGTAAAAACAACAGATCTGAGTAAAATCACCAGCAGTTCTTGGAATTATAACAACAATACAGACATTGAATTTGTAGCACTTATCAGAAAGTGGTATAGTTAATGAGCAGTTCTAAGAAAACAGTGTAATTCCTGCCTTTCCCTTTTTAAACAGTGAACTTCTTTCAGATTTCACTTTATGTCAATACTTTAATCTTTAGTGGAAATAGAGCAATTTTCTACACTTGGATAAAAATAGCAGAAGCTCATTAAAGAAAATAATTATAATCAAGTCATCACTGGGTTAAGTGGAATGTAGAACATATAAAACACCTGACATTCCAAACTGCTAGTCCTCACAATTTACTGACATGAAAGATTGGTTAGAATAATCTGTTCAAATTACCTTGAAAAGTCAATCTTTTACGGCCATAAATTGTGACTTTAGTCATATATGGAATGCAGCTACTTAACGATAAAATCTGTCAAAATGTCATGAACTTTAGTTAAACCTACTCGTTTTTCACCATTAATGCCTTCTTATAAAAGGCCACAGATAGCCCTCTAAAGCTGTCCAATTCTAACAAACTTTCTCATTTTTACATTCCTGTGATTCAGTCATATGCCAAAGTTCAAGCTGCATATGTCGTTGAATTTAATTATAATGAATTCATGGTTACAATGAACACATTTTTTTTAAAGACAAGTTTGTTCACCTAATGCTCGCTCTCTCTCTCTCTCTCTCTCTCTCTCTCACACACACACACACACACTTTCACTGACAAAACAAACACCTTTACAGATACCTCCATTCAAAGAAAGAGGAGGGGTTTTTTTCACTAATTGTGAAACAAGTCAAGAAAAATGTTACTTTTGGTAAATAAATAACTGCCTAGCACTGCCTTGTGTACAAGACTTGTCCCACATTAAATTGCCCATTTTATCTCCAAATTCTATTCTGCAATCCATGGATATGATCGCAATGAAAACTTTGTTTCTCAGGTGGCTTTTACACAACTGATGGAAGTGAATGAGAGAGAGTCCAATGACAAGGTACCTGTACTGAATTTTATCTGTTTACTGAAAATATGTGGGATACAATGTCATAATTATTTCCAGAGATCAGATTTACCAGTGGGAGAATTTCTAGACAGTAATCAAAATACTGGTGTAGGTAATCTCTCTTTATCAGAATAGCCAAAACAGATGGGAATTAAGAAAGCTGGCCATTTAAATAGTATTCATAATTTTATTCATGCAATATGATACTTGGAATTAAAACAACAAATGCAGTGTTAAATAAAGAAGCTAATGATGAAGACAAAGATGAAATTGCAAAAGACACAAATATTGCAAAGTTGTGTTGTCATAATCTCAACACATAGCAGAAACCTTAAAAAGATTACTAATCAAAAACAACTATTATGGGAATTTTACTAGGAAATTTTTTATTTAAATTGCAAATTTTCGAAGAAAACTCTTCTTCTTCAGGCTGTCTTTTTGTTGTCACTTATTCCCATCACTATTGCGGTTACGGTTAACCATGACGGTTACAGTTAACCTTGAAGGTTACGGTTATTTTTCATCAAATCCTGCCAGATGTTAGGCAGGGAAAATCCTTTGCAGTCATTGATGATGGAATTTCGATTTTTCTCAATCTCTATTCTTTTTTTTTTAGCTTTCTTTTTTGAAAATTGCTTTGGAAACTGATGACTTTAAGGGAATTCCAATCCATGCTGTGACTAGTTTCTCTAACATGCCTATCTAAACCAGTCTTGTTGGAGCAATTTTTTATAGCAGCTTTATGCTCTGCTATATGAGTTTTTAGTCTGCGACCTGTTTCACCTATGTAAGATAGTCCACAATTACATTTTACTTCATAGAATTGTTTATAGTTTTCTGAAAGCTGTTTTTCTTTTTTTGAAGTGAAATAGGTTAACCGTAACCGTGATAGTGACAGGAATAAGTGACAACAAAAAGACAGCCTGAAAAAAGGAGAAGAGTTTTCTCCGAAAATTTGCAATTTAAATAAAAAATTTCATAGTAAAATTCCCATAATAGTTGTTTTTGATTAGTAATTGAATTAAGAAACTAGGAAGCCATTTCTCAACATGAGCTTCATTCAAAGACTTAAATAGATTTCCGGGAACAGTGTCACTTTCCAAAACATTTTTAATGCTTGACGTGAAATAAAAGTAAGTCGAGAGATAAAAAAGCAAAATCTGTAAAACAAGTCCCAATTCTGTGTGAAAATGAGAACGATAAATAAATATCATCTCTGAGTGATTTTCTATTTGTGGTATTTTACTTGCAAAAGTACTTAATTTTTTGGATACTTTTATCTTTTGCTTGCTCTTAAATGTATTAAATACGTACAATATACAGTACAGCTACCTTGTCACAGCAAAATATTTAATTTGTTTTTATTTACATGAAGGTGCATGTTGTTTTTTATTAGTAATTGAATTAAGAATGGATTTGCTTAATGGAGGGTATAATGAGAAAATCTGCTCAGTCCTGTAGCATTCATTGTAACCAAGTTTCTTCAGATTTGCATAATTGCAATAACTTTTACCAGTGGTGAGAACATGATTCACCAGTAGTGCCTACAAGAGTTCATGAACACAATTTATTTATTACAACCATATCAATATCCCAACAAATTTTAATGAGCATTTCATCATGAGCACATGGGAAAAAAAAGCAAACACTAATTAATCACCTGAGTGTACAGAGCTTTTCAACACACTATACTCTATCACAATTCAAAACTTATAATATGAATCGCAACATCAGCAAAAAAACAAAAACAAAAAAATCAAAATCTCATTTGGAATGTTTTTCATGTGTTACTGAAGTTTTTTGTTTTGTATGTTGGAGGAGTGGCTGTTTGTGCTGTGACCAATAGTTTCTTTAGTTTCACTGGAATGTCTTATTTTACAGACACCTTTCTGTATCTGCATCTGTGTTTTTCGTGACCTGCAGTTTTAGAACATAACCTTGGTATACTGTCCACATAATATGAAGCCGCTAATGAAATTTGTAGGGCACATTTTTGTCTCTTCCAAGAGGTGTCCCAAAAACTAGCAACAGATGATAGATAACCAAGAAAAAGTATTATTAAACTACTGTATGTGTGCAAGTTTGCAGTTGAACTACATTTATGTACCTTGAAGAATTTCATTTCAAATCAAAGTGAATAACACTATCATACATATACATATCACTAAGCTGTTCTCTGAGATTCAGAGGTTAGCTTTACAAAGAAATACAAACTACCAGATAATTTTTACTTACTGTTGCCATAACACCATCATGAACACACATAAGTGAAAAGCACAAACAAATCAAAGGTGTGGGGAAAACACTGCAAATGAAATGTTTTCACAATACTTGAAATAAACTATATTAAGCAACACTGGTTCAAATAAAGGCTACAACTCATTTTTCTTTCCTCTTTAGACTTGCAGTCATTTTGCAACAACTAAAATTTTAAAAATCAAAGGAGCATTTTCACAATTTTTGAAATGCACAAAATAAGGAGATAAAAACTTAGTCACAAATAACAGATTTCATGCTATGTTAGGAACTTTCAATTTTTAACATTTTAAATAGTATAAAAGCTGTTTCTTTTTTTCTTACATCACAATATTTTATATCAGATTTTAGTTTTTACCTTTTTTTTTTTTGTTTTTTTGTATTTGGCAAATCATGACATACCAAAATCAAAAATACATGACTATTAACATAATTCTTGTTTCAAAACTATATATATAAAAAAAAAACTTATTTTACTAATAGAAAATTTTGCACCACAATTAAAGCAGCTATGCAGAGGCAAAAGAAGCATTATATGGTTCATAATGTACACAAAACTACAAGAAATAGCTTTTTTTTGTGTGTAAAAGTATTATTAAAGATAGTTAGGTCCACCTACACTACTAGCTATACACAGTAATCCTCTTTCCCCAATCACCTAACAATGATATTTTTTTAATTACAACTTGTTATGAAATTATTTAAATAGAGCTCTACAATTAAATCACAGCCCAACAGCAGAAGTCCTGCGAGTGGAATGTTATACATGGAAGTGAAGAACTTTACAGTGGTTATTATTTACAAGAGTCAACAGCAAAAACTCATACATGCATGCACTTTCTCAGGGCGGCACTGAAGAGCTATCACACACAACATTGGCACTTGCTCAGTCTTCAGAGAAATAACAAACGGGGACACACATTACAAGTAATCTCGCTTTAGTGGAACCACTTTCTTGCCTTGCCAAAGGCTGTTTTGAATAGTAAAGGCATCAATTGTGGCCGTCAGGTGTTTAGTGTGAATCTGAGTGAAAGACTTACCCCTGAATTATATCTGAAAGGAAAAAAGTGAAAACATATCATGAAGCTGTAGTGAGCAACCAAAAGTTCACACTAGTTATCATTACACATATTAAAAATGTAAACCAAAAAAAAAAAAAAAAAAATTAGATTACTGTACAGTAGGTAACTATTTCAAAAACAACTATGAATTTGAAGAAAATACATGACTGCAACTAAATAAGACTTTTATCCCTTAAGAAACTGTGGATTCTATTAGAACCTAAGGGGGAAATAAAGCACAGTTATTTCAGCAGAAGTAATTATATAAGACTTATTTTCCTTAAGATACTGTGGATTCTATTAGGATCTTAGTGTAAAATAAAGCACAGTATTTCAACAGATGTATTATGTATGGATAGCAGCATTAATTTCCATCTATTTTCCCTATGCCCACTTCAACTTGAAGACTATCTCAGTTTGTATTTGTGAAAAAGATAATGATACATAATAATAACTAGTGACCTGGCCCGGCTTCGCACGGTAGCAATTTAGAATTTATGGCGAATCCAAAGAGAGGTGATTATTGCATTCAACAGGCAACTGTCTTTCTCTTTGAAAAGCCATTCTTTGTCTGTCATTTGCCAATTGAAATCCTGTTTCTTGGAAAGTTTCATTATGACGGGATAAACAAATTCTTTTAGCGTCCGATGCAGCATTGCTTATATTCGATTTTCATCTCAGCATAATGTAAATACAATATTCAAATTTTAATTAAAGAGCTACTCAAAGAGATACATATGTGTGGACGAAAACAGCAATGCATTTAGTCTGTGCAAGCGCCGATAAACCAAGTCTCTTTCAGTGTCTGATGTAACTATGCATTTAGTCTGTGCGAGCACCGATAAACCAATTCTTTCAGAATCCGATGTAACTACGTATTTAGTCTGTGGCCTTACATGCTGTCAGATCGGCTGTCGTGCATGCACCTCGCATCTTTTTCCCAATGGCCGCCTCTTGTCCTTTTCCCAATGAGCAAAAAAATTTTGTAAACCAGTCGCAGCGCATCGTTGTTTAGGCAGTGGAAGCCACAAAAGAATGCGAACGGCATTTTTTTCATTGACTTGTCACTAAAATCGTTACTGCTCGGCTCCCTTTTGTCATAGATTAATGTTTCATACACCTAAACCTTCCTCGGCAAATGCTCTGTGGAACGGTGAAAACCGCATCAAAATCCATCCAACGATTTTCGAGATTAGCCCAAACAAACAGACAAACGCCTACCGGGGTGCTTTATTTTATACTATGTATAGATAATAGCCCTCCAATTGTTTCATTTACAAACTTAAATACTATTTTACAGAAAGAAAAAAAAACTATTTTGAAGCATATTTTCAGAGAGAAGAATAATCCTGCTTTATGCAGCTTGGTTTTCCAAGCCAGGGATTCAGAGTATCTTAGTTTTAGGTTTTTAAACAATGAAGTCCTTAACACATTCACTGCCGCTGTGCTATTTCAATGGCAAGCACACGGTGCCAGCAAGAAACCCGAGCAAATCTCCCGAGATGCCTACGCAGCACCACGGATGAGCTTCTATGCATTTGGATCAACCTAGCTATGATGGGATCTCATAGCTTTGCATGACTTCGCTTTTTTAAATGCAATAAAGTTTATGCATAATTGATATTTGTAATTATAACCTTCAGTAACTCCAGGGATGTAAACACGTCTACAGAAAGCAATGCATGTGCTGTAGACATGCATGTTCTGTAGACGATAACTAATAAATTGTAAAATTCTTCAATCACAAAAAGATTGAAAAATTCGATTAATTCAATACCTGTCATATTAATTTTCAGTCCTAGTACACTAATGAACAGAATTATTCTCGTGATGTTGCGAACATCATACCAATGTGTACCTAAAATCTGTTGAGGCAGAGTATAAGAGAGCATGTTGCATTCTTCATTTTCACTGCTAGTTGTACTACAGCTACTAAAAGAATATGTTTTCTGCACATGAAGACAAATTATCGAAATCATCTATTTCCATGACAGAATGTGCCAACTGATGAACTTTTGGTTGAGAATGACTAGAGATAGTCTGTCTGAACATATCCATTGTTTCCACAAAACTAAGCAGTGATTTCAATCTGGGTTTGCTTGAACTGCCTTTAGCGTTCTCAATAGACCGCCCTATTACGTATGAACTCTAAGCAGCAAATGCTTTTTATTGCCACTCAAGCATTTATTTATTGATAGTTCCCTTCACTACAAAGCCAGTGACATTCAAAGGAAAATAAACATTGCAGTGAAAAGCGCACGCTGTGTTCAGTCTATGGGGAGTCAACTTACTTTCCCTTCCCTAAACCATGTGGGAAAAAAATCTGCTATCCCAAAACCACAGTCATTTTTAAACAGTTGCATACTCATTCTCTGTGCCATTAACAAAACAAATAGCTTTCTTCAAGTGCTTAAAGTTTTAGGAAGGAAAATATTAAGCCACGATCACCTGGACTAAATATTGGACTAAGTATTGTATGACGCCGTTCGGCATCATGTGGCAGTGAAAATGTTACAGATATCCAAAATTCCATCAAAACAACAAGAACAAAAACACAGGACGCTTAATGAAATTTAGATGGTGAGTAGAAGAAAAAGAACTTAACCTACCACTCAATTACAAAACAAAGCAATTCATTAATATTTACATAAAACTATTACATACATATACAAAAAAATAAGAAGAATGTTCAGACACTCAATTTGCCTGATGACTGACATACACATATTAAAATGAAAGTACTGTAATTTGATATAATCAGTTTTGAATGGATCCATATCGGTATATTCAAGTGGTGTATTTGTTATAACCCAGGTCCGTAGCCTGGTTTTGGCTAGTAAATTCATATATTAAAGTTGAATTTATTTCCCTGCAAATCAGTGTCGTGGATTAATTGGTGCACACATATCTTTGACAACCTACCTGCCTGATTGGTCCTACTACTACATAGTGTGTTTACTGAATAAGTACTATGGTCTTAGTGAAGTGTCATGAGAAATTTAAAAGAGATTTTGATAAGAGTGGTATAGACTTAACAATCAATTTTTTATTCCATCACATAATGCAAGATTCTATGGAAGTATGATCACTGTAAAAACTATTTGTCCAAATAAATTGTTTTGTTAAATTTGATCTCATCACTGTACCAAGTGCTCACTTTTGTCCTCCAGTGCTGTAGTCTGAATTCATCATTCCATATCCTTATGGTCAAGGGAGTGCTTGAAATGAACCCTTTTTTTTATTACTGTTTTAATTTTTACTTAAATCATGACACATTGCACTTTCATTTCCCATCCCTCCAGGGATATGAAAAGTAAGACATTAGAAGAACAGAAGTTTAGCACCTGGAATTGTACCAAGTACTAATTGATTAAGTTTAATCTTCTACATGATTCTTAAATTACATATCTTGGGACAATTCTTATGTTGCCTGTTAACGTTTGCTCTTACATTTTGATGGTCTAGTGTTCAAGAATAGTTTCAGACATATGACAGGCGACTAACAGTATACAAAATAGGAAACAACTGTCCATTTGCCCACCTCAGTATTAGCTTGATTTTTCTAATCCCAATATGTTGATCGTGCTCCTTTTTATTGCTACCCTTGGCACTTCTGCTCTCAATTTTCTTCATTGAATAAAACAACTTGGGCAAGAAGACTTTTAGAAACAAAGTGAAAACAATTCTAAAAGTGAACTAGAGAAGGTCTTAAAAGGTATGTCCACTCTGTAATATGAATGTATGTATAGGTATATATGGATGTTGTGAATAATAAGACGTGGACGGTATTTAACAACCAAGAGAGTTAGGGTTAAAATGTGTTTGATGAATGACGAGAGAGTTCTGTATAATGAACGACGAAAGAATTCTGTATAGAGTTTTTAATATATGCTGAAGATAATAAAAGTTGTCCATATATAAGAAATATGTGAATGTAGTTGTAAGATGTTGGCTCAAAAACAAAAATAGCAAGATTATATGTGAAGAAACAGGGAAGAGAGGGAAGAGATACAATGACCACGAAAGGCCTATCACGCGTTATGACAAGTCAGCCGGAAAGATATGTGCAGTAAATGTGCCAAGAAGCAACAACCTTTGGGTGAGTTTCTATTAAAGATGTTAATTACAATTTGCACAGAAAATATAAGAAAAATTTTTGGGAATACGTATGCATTATCAGGTTGTGTCTTTTGTTAATATTCCAATAACGTGTTCAGTTGTTTCCTTGTTTTACTGGGCAACTACCATTTTACAAATAATATTCTTTTTCTGTTCCATCATCATCATGAAATGTCAAAAGCAAATATTTGCCCTCTTTTGTTTAGCACTAAAAATTGATCTTCTTTATATTAAAAGTCATCAGATTTCGCATTAAAATTATTTATGATTTTAAGTTTTGAAGGGCAGAATATATATTATGCAAACAACTTCATCTGATAGGTATTTCACTTTAATATCCACCTAAAATAGGTTGAAGTTGTTACTTTTTCAGTAAATGTGCCAGACAGAGTTTCTATATTTTTTTTCTGTCTTAGATGCTGACAGAAAAAATAAATATGGATGCTACATAATTGTTCCCTCTTCTATGGTAGAAAGCATAACTTAGGCTTTCTTGACTTTCCTTTCTTATTTAGTCATCTTCAGCAAATGTTTAGAAAACTACTGTAATGGTTATTTTCTAAAATTGGTCATGTGCTAACAAATATCTAAATAATTATATACATAAGTAACTATATGTGATGCTCATAAAGTAACTTAATAAAAATATTCTCTTACTTATAAAACCTATCCATCATTTTATCTGTGACAACTCTGGGCCCAATACCATACAATTTGATAACTTCTTCAGTCTCTGGGTTGTACGAATACAGAGCACGGAACTGACAACCAGCATCTCGAAAAAGAATCAAAAAATGCTTCCCATCAGATCTGTCAATTTCCTGAAATACAATAAATACAAAACAGATTGCATAACTCACATACAGATACTATGGGCAAAATATTTTATGAATTCACATTATATTTATTGTCAATTTTTAAATGGCATAAAACAAAGCATTTATGAAAATAAGAAGTAGGGTGAGAGTTAAAACATGGTTCATACGCTTTTTCAATCACAAAATTCCAGGACTTTTGGATTTTTTTCCAGGACATACAATCCAAATGTCTTACTTAAAATATAATGAAACCATAGGTCCGTTCAACCTGTAACCTACAACAAACAACTTCTTACATGGTTGAGCAAACTTAATACAGAATGTTAAAAATGTTGTCCGCTGCAGCTAATCAGAAACTTAGAATCACGGATAAATACTAAAATACCAAAACTGTCACTGAAAATGTAACCAGTTTTAATATCAACTAAACTTTTGTATACTGCACTGATTTTGAGAAACTTTTATTTTTCTACTTTGGCTTTAGAGTTTAATTATTGAAGCAAATTACAGAATAAAAAAAAAAAAACTCAAAAATACATAGGTATGTGGCAATACTCTTAAAATGCTTTCATATACCACACAATCAATACATAAAATACTATTTATATTTAATTATTTTGAAATAATGCTTACATTGGAAATTTAAGGGTAAGAAAAAGATGAAATATTTGGAACTTTTTCATAGGACCAAAGGGATTGTTATTTCTTAAAGACATAATCATGGGAGCAAGTATTTGTGTTACATTTTATTTACAAAAGGTTCAACACAATATTGATGCTGTAGATAAGTTTTAAATTTGTATTCTCCAGCAAACAAAGTATGCACAAAAATTTCCAACATGAAAGGAAAGAGAATAATGGGAAAACCTTAAATCCAAGGGCTGTGTACAACTGTATTCATAAGTGATCAAGGCAATTTAACTGGGCATGATTAGAAAACTAATTATAGAAGATGCAAAGTGATGAGTTTGCTCAGAAAATATTAAGAAACACCTAGATTTAAGTTCTGATATTAGAAAGCAATATAATGTTATGGCAAATTTTTATATAAAGCATTCATTACTAAATTTCAATAAAGGTCGAAATAACCCACAAAAAAAAAAAAAAAAAAAAAAAAATCAGCTACTCATAAAACATCAGCTACTTACTTCCACCAGTGGCTAAAAAGTATGTTACGAAAATTAACAAATGGCACAAAAAAACGTTTCTCATAGCAGAAGGAAGGTATTAGAGACAAAAAGATTTTCAAATCACAGTTAAAATCAGTTAACAACAGTTAAAAGAAGAGATAGAGAAGGAAACATGATATAACTGTATGCCTTTTAGCGGGAAAATTTTTCACAATAGAAAAGTTGAAACAGGCTAAAAGTATTCCTCATAACAAAAGCTACGCTAAGGAAAAAGAACTTTTTAAATATGTCTCCCAGAAGCAGAAATAGCAAGAAAAACGTTTTGACCTTTACAACCATTAGGGAGAAAGTTGTACACATTATTTGAAGAGGATCTTCCTATTGTAGCAAAAATCTTATTCACTCTCCATCTTTATTATAGTGAATGGCATACAGTAAATAAAGAAATTTCTCAATAGAGATTTTAGAGGCAGAGATAGGCGGCTGCAAACATAAGTACATAAACATCACCTAGAGGCAAAATTGTGAACCACAAACCTCCGCAAATACAAACCTAAAGTGTTTCATAAGGTAAATGGTATCTGTTGTTAAAAGAATTTTTAATCGGACATTTAGAAGTACAGATATTGAGAAAAATAGATTAAATATTTGTGCCCCCTAGCGGTGAAATTGTGCATTATTTTGGGAAGAAAATACACATAAGGAGTTTTCATAGTTAGTAGTATCTAGTCAAAGGAGAATATTTTTCAATCGGGTTATTAGTCCCGTAGATATTGCTGTACACAGAAATGTGAATTTACGCCCTCTAGTGGCGCACTTGTGCATTAAGAAATATTTGAAATTATATGAGAAACATTTCGCACCAAAAATGTTCTCCAACAAAGAAAGAATTTTTCGAATCATACTCCTTCCTAGAAACAGAGATATGAACAAAAACAAGATGGTTTTCCCCTGGTGGGAAAATGATGCATTATTTAAGCAGGAGGTATTCCCAAAAAGTTTTTGGAGGTGAGGGTATCGATCCACGGAAGAATATTTTCAATCAAATTCCGAGCTCAGATTTTATTGCAAATATATCAGTAGCTAAAATAAACACTTACGCCCTCTGGTGGGCAAAACATTTTTTACCAAAAATGGGGAATTATATGCAAAACATTTCCCCTGAAAAGCTGTATCCAACGCAGGAATAATTTTTCAAATCGGACTTTTAGAAGCGGAAACATTGGAAAAATTGGGA
The DNA here is from genome assembly GCA_039090855.1 of Macrothele yani. Taxonomy (NCBI): domain Eukaryota; kingdom Metazoa; phylum Arthropoda; class Arachnida; order Araneae; family Macrothelidae; genus Macrothele; species Macrothele yani. The sequence continues at coordinate 142,182,644 of CM077014.1, forward strand.
TTTACTGTTACGCCTCCTAGCGGAAAATTATTAGTCCCGTAGATATTGCTGTAAATGGAAACATGAACTTACGCCCTCTAGTGGTGCACTTGTGCTTTAAGGAATATTTGAAATTATATGAGAAACATTTTGCACCAAAAATGTTCTCCAACAAAGAAAGAATTTTTCAAATCGTAATCCTTCCTAGAAACAGAGATATGGACAAAAACAAGATACACGTATACGCTCCTGGTGGAAAAATTATGCATTACTTTAAGCAGGAGGTATTCTCAAAAAGTTTTTGGACATGAGTGGTATCAGTCCACAGAAGAATTTTTTCAATCAAGTTTCGAGCTCATATTTTATTGCAAATACATCAGAAACAAAAATAAACACGTACGTCCCCTGGCGGCCAAACCATTTTTCACCAACACTGAGTGCAAAACATTTCCCCCTCAAGAGCTGTATCCAACGCAGGAAGAATTTTCCAAATTGGACTGTTAGAAGCGGAGATATTGGGAAAATCGCGGCTTACCGTTACGATCCCTAGTGGAAAATTTACGCATTATTTGGAAAAGGGACAGAAACTAAAATAGCCTTTGATATAAATGTCATCTAAAAGAAAAATATTTTTTTCAATTGGATATTTGGAAGCAAATGTATGAAATAAAATGCATTTTAAATTCGATACTATCTTCATTTGCGCCTCATAGCGATGAAGTTGTGCTTCGGAAAAAAAACAAAAACAAATGGATCATCATTCTCACATTTTAAGCTTCCAAATACAAAAAGAATTTTACAAATCGAACTTATAATTGCTGAGATATGGTCTTCCTGGTCGGACAGAGAAAGTGATAACATAAGCACGACCGACGCCAAAAGATTATAATAATGCAGCTTCAGTCCTCCTAACAGACAAGACCCCCCCCCCGCATTTTGCAGGGGATGGGGAGGAAAATTTGTCAGACAAGTTATGTCAGTAGAAAAATCTTCAACTACAAAACATCGTGAAGGGATAAAAAGGCTGGAATGGATAAAATTCCAGGACATGCAACAGAATTTTAGGACATTTCCAGGACAAAATGGAATTCCAAGATTTCAAGGACACGTACAAACCATGTTAAAAACCTTCATGTCATTCCCACTTTCCCATAATTAGAATACACTGTCCACCCATTAACATTTGGACACCTGCATATATGCAAATAATCTTTCTTTACAGAAAATTTCATTTTGTGTGCTGAAATCTTTGGCCCTTGCGATGGCCTCAAGTCTTCCTGGAATACTCTCCATCAGTTTTTTTTTTAGTTTTTTTTTCTTTTTAAGTGTCTGTCAATGAGTTCCACGATTCGGCCTTCAAAGCGATGAAAGTTTAGCTTTGTTTATTGGGTGATTGATGATCTGTTCTTTTACACAACGGACAATTTAAGTCATGCCAGAGATTATCTATAGGGTTCAGGTCAGGTTCCTCAGCTGGTCAGACCAGCTTTACAATGAACATGTCCTGAAGAAAACAATCTGTAACAATGTAAACAGTACTACATGGTATGTTGTCCTACTTCCAGAGGCATGGGTCTACCCCATAGTGCTGCCACAGCATGGATAATGCAAAATTGTCCAGGTCATTTAGGTAGAGCTCAGCATTCATGGTTTTGTCCAAACGACTAATGGCCCCAAGCCAAACCACAAAAAAATAGCACCATATTATCAAACTGCCTTCAGCAAATTTCATTGTTAAGACTATACAGTCCAGAAGGTATCTTTTCTCTTGGCATCTGCCACACCTAGAAATGACCACTAGACTGGTAGACTGTGTACCATAACTCGTCAGTGTAAAGCAGTTTTTCATTGCTCCACAGTCCACAATCGACATTCCTCTTACCATGCTAATTGGCATGTGGCATTAATCAAAGTGTTTAGTGGATTGTGGATGGTTGCTCAACTGTGGTAACCAATATCATGCAGCATTCTGCACACTCTACTGGCACTATCGTCAGTTCCAATAGTCTTCACATAGAGTTAGCATGACTTGAGATAATGTTGATTTGTGCTCTGAGCAGACACAGCCCTGTGTAGAGCTCTCCTGTCACATTCTGTTAGCTGTGGAGATTTACCAGGTCATTCCTTGGCAGATTCAGCCCCATCACCAACTGTCAACATAAGGACCTTCAATGTTGCTTAAATGTTTATTTGCACAGCACTGCAGCTATCAAAATTCTGTCTATCTCCTACAGCACTAGGTGCCCACACACTTCATATTAAAGCAAAACTTATGCAAAGTTCAGCACTGCCACGTGATCACTTCATGAACATCCATAGCTGTTCTTATTATGTTCAAGCCAAGAGAGGGGTCATGCCAAATACAGAGTTAAAAATGGAACACATGGCATCATGCCAAAATTTGGTGTCGCAGATGCTTGCTTACACATATGCACACATATGTACTACAACAAACAAAAATGAAACAAAATCCTTCTAAAAAAGAAAAAAAAATTAACATATCAGGCATTTTTAATTTCTGGGCATTGAACTCTCTTCCATAATGTTAGCTGAAGCTACACACTTAGGGAAGCTAGAAATTTTGAGCTGTGAGGATTTTTGATCCTTCCACTGGTTCTCTTCTTGATGCATTTCTTTCAAAGTCAGGTAGCATGTTTAGATTTCAGATTATTGTCAACAAAGTCAATGAGAGTATCCGGATACTGTCGTATCTGTGAAAATGTCTGTCTAGTTGAACTTCTGTCATTTTACAGATTTGAAGATGTGATTCTGTCAATTGGTGTAAATTATGATGAGAATGGTAAGTCAAATAATGTTCGAAAACTTGAAAATTATTTGACTTAACATTCTTGTCATAATTTACACCAATTGACGGAATCACATCTTTAAATTCGTATTGTATACTGGTGTAATCCCGTATTTCATTATTTCTGTCATTGTGTTCATCTTCACTTTTGTCTCTTGTTTCCTCTTTCTGACATTGCATTTTTAGCGATCTCATCTTCATCAAGTTGTGGTAGTCTTCTTTTGCTTCATCTAAAGTCAACCAGTGCTTTATATCTTCCATACTGAAAGTTCAAAATGCTCTTATATGATCTTCATCCTGTATTCCCTCCAGTTCAAAAAACCAGTTATATATCATAAAGAATTTTTTCCATGCATTGCAGATAGTTGATGTTTTGACCTTATTCCAACTGTTTAACCCAGTGAAAAGAGAACTCTTGACATTGCATTTGTTTATCCTCTCAAACATTTGAGCACTGCTTTTGGCTTCAGCTTCTTCACTGTCCTCCAAAAATGCAAGTCACTGCAGCTCCAGCTGTTCACACCCATAAAGCCATTTGCACCTTAGGTTAACTCCTTGGTATGTTGGTTGAATCAGAGAAGTGTTTGGAGTATGGCTTACAGCAGCAAACAGCTCAAGCTTACCCCAATGTACATTTTTGGGAATTTTGTATCTGCACAGCACATGACTTATTTAAAAAAGAAAAGAAAGAAAAAGGAAATAAAAAAATCCAAATGATTATTCTGATTTACTGAGGTTTTACTGCATACAACTACGTTTGATGTGTGACATTATGAAAACAGTTCTCGAAATGGTACATAATTCAACAAAAGTTTCAAGTACCACATACAGAGAGGACAAAAAAAAAAAAAAAAAAAAAACATGTTAGTATATTTTACATTTAATATTATGAAAATGATTCACATAATGTTATACAGCTTACTGAGAGCATTAAATATTGCAGTTAAAAAAATCAATGCAAACAGGAAATTTTAAATGAAAAAATCTACTTTAGTGAGATTACATTACGAAAGCCTTTAGTACATTGGCCAATTCCCCATATTAAAATTTGTGAATGTGACTGTATGATGGTGGTACTTCGCTCAATATAATTTGCAAATATGTCATAGAAGCACAAATGTTGGTCAAACATACCTCAACAACTTTTCTCTTTGTTTCATTATTCACTGCACCTGCAAGGACGGTATTGACTGCATTCGTAATGATGCCTCGGTTAGACTTGGTGGCAGGTTTAACAAAAAGTTTGGGACCCGTATATTCTGATGTCCAGGCAGAAGATATAGTTGAGCTTGTATCAGAGAGACCATCACTGGGCGTGCCACGATTACGCCCAATACCTAGCATTCCTGGGTACAGAGGAGAAGGAGAGGATGGATAGGAGGTTGGCGAGATGGGAGACGAGTGAGGATACGTCTGAGATCTACGAGGTGAGGAAGTATAACTATGCTCGGAAGACACATCATCGTGGAATCCACCTGCAAATTATTCAAACGGTTACACATTTGATGCCATTTTGCATGAAAATAATGTTATTAGCAAATCAAAAATACTGAACAACTTTCAGATCTCTTCTCAATGCTTCCTTGACTTTGGTCACATTTGTTGAAATTTCACTCAATAAACATGGCTCCAGCAAGAAAAGGCACTGAGAATGTACAGACAGTTGATATGTTGGTGAAAATCTGTGGACACCTGATCAATGTTTTCAGATTTTCATCAACATTATCCACGTTTTTCTTGAAAGAAAAAAAAAAATTTAATTGAAGGTATAATAGTGATCAGTTCAGGAAGGAGGATCCTTCCCTGGAGTGATTTGCTATTAAACTTTTCGTAAACTTAGATTTCACCTCCCCTGGGTTCGATCTTTGGATCCAGAGAGAAAGTCAAGAAAAAGTTACAGAAAATTGTATTTCTCATCGTTGTTTTTTTCCCTCTGCTTAACGTACAAAATGAGTGTTTTTACTTTGTCAAGGGATAGGAGAGTAGCAAAGGGCTACCCTCCCTCCGATTCAGTATTTATCATCGCTCTGGGGCTAGCCTAGGAATTTTTGGTTAAGTTCCAAAATTAAGCACATAAATTGTGAAATAAGAGTTAGTGATTGCTTTCAAAATTACTCAGCCCAGCAGGAGAGAAATGACAGTGCACACAAGAAAAAAAAAAAAGAAGTGAAGTAATATTTTGAGTGAAGAGTAGTGTAAATAATTTTTTTCTCTTTCTTTTATCTTTGTTGTGTGAACAAAAATGTAGCATTTATATGACTCAGTATCAAAGTTTGATGTCACACCATTCAAAAGATAAGGTATTATAATAGTAATGTTTCACTTAATGAGTTGGAACCAAGTAGATTTACTATGGAAGCAAGAGCAAATATAATATTCAAAAATAAAAGAGGGTCTTTCCCCTTGGCATATAACCAAATAAAGAAATTCTTTTTTTGTTTTTTTTTTTGTTTAGAGATCATAGAAAGAGAATAAACCTGGAGTATGCTCATTAAAAATAATTATGAAAAAGAATTGTATTTCTTGCTTTGGTCAGTGTATGAAATAACGTGTTAAAACATTTTGTAAGCCAGCTACATTTTCTCTCCTTTAACAGATAGCGGTCAATGATTTAAGTTTCCAAGAAAAGGGCTTGAAAGCAGCAAAATCTTTCAATCCCTTTCAGAGATTTTCTTTCCTAGAAAAAGACCACCAGGAGTAACCAACATTCTTTTTCCCCCCAAGGTCTGGCAAATCTCCCTAGCTGAAGGGGCTTAGTGAACTGAAAGAGATACCCTTGGAAAACACTCGGAAAAGGGATTTGTTGGCCAGTTGAATGTGGGAAGCAGCAGCCATTCCATCAAAATTTATGGGGTTGTTTACTCCGAAGTGAAAATGCTTTGGCGGTTGAGGCTATCACGCGCCTTGCACGTGTGATGGCTGGCGTCCTTTCTAACTGTTCTGGTTGGTCGGTTAATCCTCCGAAGGGAAAAAAGTTGTGGAGTGTCCATTTTGACTTGAGGAGGCGCTCTCTCTCGATTTTTGGTTGCGGTAGAAAGAGGAAGAAAAAAAAAAGTGGCTGGCCGTTGAGTCAAAAAAATGTCTCAGAAGCTTCTTGACCATCAGGGGTGAGGCTAGATGGGTATCCTCCACCTTGGAAGTTGAAATTTGCCTTAAGAATGTTCTAAGCGATGCTGATGATACCATCACCGAGAATGCCTTAAAAAGGTTCTAAACAATGCTGATGATACCATCGCCGAGAATGCCTTAAAAGGGTTATAAACGATGCTGATGAAACCATCACTGAAAACTCAGTAATTTTATTTTTCTTCGTTATGACCACACCTCTTGGAGCCGATGCCCTGCGAACCTGAAGTCCATAGCACATAACCCTAACGCCTCTTAATGGTTTTTCCTATCAGAACCTGCTATGCCAGAAGAAAAGGCGAAGGAGCATGAATAGGAGTTGTCATCAAAAGAACAATGGCTTGAAGAACCCATATCGGACCAGACAGGCCTGCCGAAAAATTGTTTACAAAAAAAAAAAAAAGATTTCCGGAATTCAACTATGCGCGGTGAGCGGAAGAGCCAGACAGTAAAAACAGGTGAAAATAGTGAACGCCATCAACACAGGTCCTCGGGCTTAATTATGTAAGTTTTCTTTTATTGTTTTTTTTTTTTTTCATCCTCATAATATGGTTAAAAGTTTTTTTTTTTTTTTTTTGGATAGGGGTATAAATTTGCTGAAAATTTTAAGAACGAGGCATTATTGAAAGGAAGGAAGCTGTAGCTGACAGAAGTATATATCATTTAACTAGTGTGTAGCTCAATGAAATGAAAATTCTTTAGAGAAGAATGGTTGATAATTAAAATCACTCATGATGTTTTTTGTAATGGCCTCAAAGAAAATTCTGAAAATGTGAGAGGCATGTGAAACAGAGCCAATCTGAACCAGGCTTAAATGTATCAACAGGAATTGCTATGACATAAGAAAAAAATTTTGATCTCGATACAATATTAGTACAATTTTGTTTTTCTGGTTTTTTTTAATACCACATGTTGTTACTGTTTTTAAAAAAATAAATATAGGCATTAGCCTTTCAAAAACCTAATTTTGGTACGAATTGGCAATTCAGTTATCTTGATGTCTCCTAAATTTCTGAGCAATGGCACTCATCGCCCAACGCTCTGATGTTGGCTAGGAATTCACTTGGGTGTTGTTAAAATAATGTTAATGTCCTAACAATTAAAATAATTACTGTCTAATAATCAAATTTTTTTACTCTTACAAACACGAGTTACAGAAATACGGTCTCATTGAGTTGGCAAATATATTACACATGTACCAAAAAAAAAAAAACACAGTGCTATAAGTTATTCCTCAGGTGTGAAAAACAAAAATTGTTCAGTATTCACAGAAACACTATCACAGGTGAAAACTCATGTGTGCTATAACAAATATGACATCTCAAAGTTTCTTTTTATATTATTTTTTGTTGTTTCAAAATGCATCTACCCATCTCCCGAAGTTAAATTTTAGTCTAAATTCAAAATTTTCCTTCAGGTTTACTTTTGGCTATTTATTATAATCATCTTACATAACGTGACTGAGATTTTCGCCACAACACAGTCATCTAATGCCAGAAATGCCAAGAAATCAATTAAAACTTAGGAAATAATGAGAAATCATTGAATTTATCAACTAAATATTTTATGCAATATTCTAAACAAAATGTGCCTACTACGACAGTAATGATATTAAAGGATACACAAGAGTATTTCCTTGCCTTCCTAGTTCAGTGATTAAAAGATGTTCCACAATGTGGCACTGAAGTACTTGGATGGTCATTTTTACAAGTACCCCCTCAGGCCTGCCAAGCATGGATCCAGGAACTTGCTGACATGAGTAAAGAAGTAGGATGCCGCCCCGGTGGCGCAGTGGTCTAAGGCGTTGGCCTCTGATCATTCGTCCGTAAGGGGTCCGGGTTCGAATCCCGGTCAGGCATGGATGTTGTGTTTGTCTTACGGCGCTGGCTCTCTCTCCCTTCCCTGGAACCAGTGACCCTAAATTAGGGACGGGCGACTGCTTATAGCCCATTGAGTTGCTCACGGTGGTCGTTAAACCTCCAATAAAAAAAAAAAAAAAAAAAAAAGAAGTAGGATTACAAATGAAACTAGAGAAACAAAATTGATGTACAATACTTATACAAGAACTGAAGGTTTAGAGATGGGTGGGACAAATTTAAAACTAACTGATGCCTATGTTTACTTTGGGCAATGGACATCAACCGAGGGTCACATTGAACAATATAAAACTTGGCTGGAAAGCATTGGGAAGAAACAGTATAATTTTTTAGAGCAATTTACTATTATTATTTCTTACCCCATGATGGTATCTTCACCTTGTCGTTGGAAGGAGCTTGCATGCTTTGACAACCCTGAAAGTTGGCAGTAGTTTGACTACCAGCAGGGACACCCAAGACAGACAAGTCTTCATGGGGTAGAAGCCAGACTAACAGAGATACCTATGAGAAGGATAACTCTGAAATAAATCCTGTAAGTGGGAAGCAGCACTTACAGAATGGGCTGGAGGCTGAAGATTTTAAAGGCATATGTTTGGCCAGTATCTCTCTATGGCTTTGAGACATGGACATTGACCAAGAGGGAAGTGAAAAGGCTGGAGGCATTTGAGATGTGGAGTTATAGAAGAATGGTGAGAATAAGTTGGCTAGATAGAAGGAAAACTGAGGAGGTCCTCAAGAGAGTGGGAGAATCCAGGAATCTGACTAACATGTTGAAAAGAAGAAGAAGAATGTTATGGATGGGACACACACTGCACCATGGAAGCCTGATTCCGAAGGTTTTGGAAGGAAAAATTCAAGACAAGAGAGGAAGAGGGTGGCCAAGGAATAGTTTTGTGGCACAGCTAATCCAAGACACTAATACCAGGAAATACACTGAAGAGCAATTGAATTAGAGACAGCTGGCGTTATGCAAATGTGGCGCTGTGGGCGGCCCTGTAAACGGAAACGACATGACGTATGCAGCGATCCGACAATATAAGGAGTGATGCGACAGGAATCAGTAAGAGTTGGACGCAGTATGGGTAAGACGAAGGATCTAAGTGCATTTGATCGTGGGCAAATTGTAGGGGCCCGACGAATGGGTCACTCCATCTCGGAAGTCGTGCAGACACTGGGATTTTCACTAGCCACTGTGTCATGGGTACACAGTGAGTACATCGAATCCGGTAAAACCATCCCTGCAAGGGCCAACTGCTGTGGACAACAGCGTGTGGATGAGTGGGGTCATCGTCGGCTAGCTCGCATTGTAACAGCGGATAGATGGGCCACAGTGCAAGAAATCACTCGGAAATTTAATGCTGGTGCACAAAAGCGTGTAAGTTGCCACACCATCCAGAACCATCTCCTCGCTATGGGGTACAGAAACCATTGTCCCATGAGGGTACCGCTGCTGACCCCACATCACAGGGTGCAAAGATTAGCACATCTGCAGGAACATCGCCACTGGACCCTAGACATGTGGGAAAATGTTGCCTGGACTGATGAGTCGAGATTCACGTTGGTACATGCGGATGGCAGGATACGAGTATAGCGCAAACCACCTGAGACGATGGATCCTTCTTGCCAGCAGGGTACTCTTCAAGTTGGTGGGGGTAGCATTCTCGTCTGGGGACTGTTTACGTGGACTGAAATGGGACCCCTAGTACGTGTGACATCGTCCCTCACAGGTCAACATTACCAGGATATACTGGACGACCATTTGCTCCCGTTTGTGTGTCTTCAACATCCCACTGGGGACCTCATCCTGCAACAAGACAATGCACCATGCCATCGCTTCCGAATTATATCCGAAAGGTTGGATGAACACTCCACCGACGTGACCTCGCTTCCTTGGCCAGCTAAGTCACCTGATCTCGATCCCATCGAGCACATCTGGGATGCCATCGAGAGATATGTTCGAGGCTCTGACCCCCTCCATCAAATCTTCGTGAACTGTGGGAGCTTGTTCAGGGGTCGTGGATTCGTATGGCTTCCCAACGTATCCGGTGTCTTGTTGAGTCTATGCCGAGACGAATCGCCGCCATCATCAGCGCAAAAGGTGGTGCTATGTGTTACTAGACAGGTTTCTCTAATTCAATTGCTCTTCAGTGTACTATGACTTGAAGAGAACGGTGGAGAATAGAGAGGGATGGAGAGACAGAGTACATTTACTGAACTGGTCCTTGGACTGAGTAACCAAGAAGAAGAAGAATCTTAAAAGAAAAGTGCTTAATCAAAATGAGGCATGATTGGTCCATATAAGCACTGCTTATGCCTAACCCTAGTGTGAAATACTTTTAAAATCCAAAACTCATAAATCACTATAAAAACCATTTTAATATCACATTGAACTTTCTCCATTTGTATACATTTTGACAGCCTCAGTTGTGCTTCACACTATTCATGCACCATTGTGCCAACCACATAAGCTGGGATGCTAACTCAAATTTGCTTCTGCAGTGCTCAAATGGCTGGGACAGAAGGCAAAGGTGGGTGAAGAGGAAAAGATGTAGAGGTAAAATAAGCAAATTTTGAACCTTCTCGATGGAGAAGAATATTGCAGTCATTGAAAGAACAGATTGGCGACGTGGAGTTGTACCAAGGGGAATGGTCGATGTTGACCATTGTCCAAGTGCCACTTTTACGCGCCAGTCATGTGGTGATGGGTGAGCTGAGAATGTGCCTGGTAGGGAACTTTAGAAACTGCTGTTTGTGTAAACAGTTGTGAATCATGTATTAACAAAAGGAAAGCGTTGATGCTGACCTTTTGCTCTCTGTTTCAATATGTGTATAAAAACATAATTATTTACTTTCAAGATATGTGCAGATAATCAGGAATGTGTGATTAAAAAACATTGGCAAAATCCTCTTCAAGTATTCAAGACATGTGATTAAAAAGGGCATTCTTTAAGCTGGTAGACCTACAACTGACCTCCTGCCACTGACTTTGAATAAGGAAAGTAAGAATCAACTATTCTACACAACTTGTTATGATGTTCACCCTTGAATTACTGGCTGTGCTGTAATTAGAAAGTTGTTCTTTTGGCTGTGTATTTTAATGTCTACCAAGAGATGTGTGTGGAACACAAATGGCTATGGAAATTTAAACAACCCAGGTTGTTTAAATTTAAAAAGGGAAGTGTTTAATCAAAATCAGGTGTGTGTCAAATGCTTCAAAACACCACGGCACCAGTTAGATATATGTGTGCATGTCTGGATATACACAACTTTGGAAAATCGTGGATAGACTTTCTGCTGCATTATCAACACTACAATAAATCATAAAGCAAAAATAATAATATGGAAGTGATAAAATCTCTACACTGCCACAATGAGACACATGGAAGTGATAAAATCTATACACTGCCACAATGAGACAAATAGTTTCTTGAATTGAAATAATTATGCTGAATTTGCCATTTTCCTCAACAATTATGGTGCTAATCCCAATAAACATAACCCTTCTAGTGGTTTTAGTGGCTTTTGAAAACATGCACAAAGGACTTAAAGCTATTGTGTGTGTGATCCTCAATGAAATAAAACACAAAATTAACGGATTTTAACTAGTTTGTATTTTACTTGACAAAATGTCAGGCATTGCCAACACGTCACAAATACCAATGTCATCTTGATATTGCAATATAAATGGTAAATTATACAGCAGGAATATGTAAATTTTTTTGCAAGAACGTTTCTTGGTGGTACAGATGTGAGTGCTGATAGAAAAACAAGTGAATTGTTGGTTCATGTTGAAAATGACCTGCATTAAGTTAATTGCAGTAAAAAGTTGGTCAGACAGGGTTCTGATGGTGCTGCCGTAACAGCAGGACATCTCAATGACCTGCAGGAACTGGTAAGGGCAAAATTCCCTCTTGCTTTATTTGTTCATTGCTCTGTGCATCACCTTAATCTGGTGCTAATGTAAGTATTCAAACAAATCATTCTTCATAAAACTTTAAAATTCTATTTCCCTGGAGTGGAAATTAATCACTTCTCCAAATTTTTGCACAATACAACTCCCTTCCCACATACTGCAGTCACCTGTGCTGGGCGGTAGAATGTTTGACATCTGACATACTCAGACAAAAATCAGGGGATGTGTATTACACACTCCTGCTCCACTGTCACATAGTTTTCAAGTTTTTTGATGAAATCTTAACATCAACAACAATTACTATTGTTAGTTCACTGCCAAGAAATAATTAAATTAAATCAATGTTCATCCACTTAATCTCTTCCAACCTGAAGAACATCCAATTATTCTTCACATCTTCTGAAAAACAAAAGAACTCGGAAGATATGAAGAATAATGAAAGTTCTTTGGGTTGGAATAGAATTAAGTGTATTAATCTGAGTAAAGCCTTAAGTAAGTGTTTTATTATCCATTTAATAACATTTGCATGTCTCTTTTCTCTACACACAAATCTTTTACATGACAGTGACACACTGACATTGAATCACATTTTCATGGAGTATTCAGATTTGAAAATTGGGAGTTTAAAATTTTTTTTTCTTTTCTTAATTAGATATGAACTGTCATTAGATATCAACATTCTTAAGTTAAAACACAAATTTAGGATGGACCATGAGAATGTACATAATAGTAATACAAAATCCTTTTATGTCTATTAGTCTACATTACTGCCACATATAGAAAAAATTGAAACTTCAGAGAATTGTAATTGTTGTAGTGTATGCTCCTTGTGACTCGGAACTTTCTGATAAGAAAGAAGATTTCTGGAATGAGCTAAAAGCTGTTTTGAGCCAGTTTGGTGCTAAAGAAAATATTATAATAGCAGGGGATTTCAATGCTAGAGTAGGTATGCAGAATGCAATTTCTGACAATCTTCTGGATAAGTTTAATGATCCTTGTGTGAATGATAATGGTGAAAAATTAATTGAACTCTGCATTGAGAATGATTTGTGTGTATCTAATACATTTTTCAACCACAAGTATATACACACATATACTTGGGAAAATCATACTCTTGGTCAAAAGAGTGTGATAGATTTTGTTGTTTACGATCAGCGTTTGAAACACTTAGTTGTTGACACCCGTGTGATGAGAGGTGCAGATGTTGGTTCTGATCATTACTTGGTAGTGTCACGAGTGAAACTTAATGTTGGTTGGAGGAAAAGGAATAGGAAGAGACCCAGGATAGAAAGAATAAATGTTGATAGGCTCCTTGAAGATCATCAGCGGTATTCCGACTTACTCAGAGAACGACTGAAGGATCTGAAATCTTGTGAGAGGGATGTAGAAAAGAAGTGGGAATGTTTTAAGAACTGTGTTGTCACTGCTGCTAAAGAGGTCTGTGGCACCACAATAGTGGGTAACAATAGAAGTGATGCTTGGTGGAATAGTGAGATTGATGAGGCAGTAAAGAAAAAGAAGGAAGCCTATTTGGGGATGTTGCAAGGTAGAGTCTCTGTGGATGAATATCGCTGTAAGAAGCGTGAAGCTGCTAAGCTGGTTCGCCACAGTAAGGCAAAAGATAGGAAAGAGAAAGTGGAAAGGCATGAACTGGCTTTTTGGAAAGATAGAAAGTCCTTCTGGAAGTACATGAGACTCAGGAAAAATAGGGGAAACAAAGTTGTAAGTTGTGTGAAGAATGAGATTGGGGAAATGATATGGGAGCCCAATGAGTTAAGTGACAGATGGGGCGAATACTTCTGTGAGTTATTAGATCAGGAGAGCAAAAATGTTTCTGAGACAGATGCAGATGATGTCACAATGAGGGATGAAAGCACAGGAGGGATCTCAAGAGAAGAAGTGTGAAAAGCTCTAAAATCTCTTCAGAGAGGTAAGGCTCCAGGAGTTGATGGCATAACTGCAGAGATGTTGGAGTATGGTGGTGACTCTATAATTGACTGGTTAACTGAAATTTGCCAGTCGTGCTGGGAGTTACGAATGGTCCCTCGGGATTGGAAGGATGCTATCATTGTTCCCTTGTATAAGGGAAAAGGTGATCAGACTGAATGCAAAAACTATCGTGGTATTAGCCTACTGAGTGTGCCAGGGAAAGTGTTTGGCAAGGTTGTTATTGAAAAAGTACGGGGTCTTACATCAGAGAAAGTGTGGGATGTTCAGAGTGGTTTTATGTCTGGTAAAGGCTGCACTAACCAGATTTTTGCATTACGCATGATGATTGAAAAGTATCTGGCTGTTGGGAAGAAAGTTTTTACTGCCTTCATAGGTTTAGAGAAAGCTTACGACCGAATCAATAGGACACTTTTGTGGAAGGTATTGAATGAATATGGTGTTACTGGGAATCTACTTAATAGTGTAAAAGCCATGTATGCTGGTAGTAGAGCTTGTGTACGAGTGAATGGTGTTTTATCAAAATGGTTTTCCATTGGTGCAGGAGTTAGACAATGTTGTGTAATGTCACCATGGCTGTTTAATATATTTATGGACGCATGCATGCGTGAGGCCAAAATAGATAATAGTGGTTTATGTCTTGGTGGTATCCGTGTGTGCAGATTGCTGTATGTTGATGACACTGTCCTGTTGGCAGAGAGCAAAAGTGAGTTGCAGAGTATGTTGACTCGGATGCACGAAGTTTGCATGAAATTCAAACTAAGTATAAATAAGGGAAAAACCAAAGTTATGGTGTTTGAGAGAGGAATGGGTAGCACTGAATGTAATGTAAGTATAAATGGCACTGTGATTGACCAGGTGAGTGAGTTTGTGTATTTAGGAAGCATGTTTGACAGAGAGAACAAGTTGGATGGTGAAATCAGTAGGCGAGTGAATTCTTCTTTGAAAGTCATAGCTGCTCTGGGAGGTTTTCACGGGAATGATGGGTTCTCTAGAGAGTCCCGCACGGCTGTGTATGAAACTGTAATTGTTCCAACTCTGATGTATGGCAGTGAAACCTGGGTACTGCAGAAGAAACATAGGAGTCGTTTGTGTGCTGGAGAAATGCGTTACTTACGTGGGGTTTGTGGCAAGACACGATCTGATTGTGTGAGGAATGAAGATGTATTGCAGTTGTGTGATGTAAAGCAAAATGTTGTTAGCAAGGTGGAGACCAATATGCTTCGGTGGTTTGGCCATGTTGAAAGAATGAGTGATGAAGTGCTTACTAAGAAAATATTTTCAGCCCAAGTGGCAGGAAGGAAAGGCAGAGGAAGGCCAAGGAAAACATGGGTGGATCAGATTCAGGAGTGTCTGCATGAGAAAAAGATTATGAGTATGAAGTATAAAAGATCTTGTGTACGGCGTGTAATGGATATCAGTGAAGCACGAGTTGTATGTCAAGATCGCTGCAAATGGCGAAGTTTGATACGACAACAATAAGTAAAAATATCTGGAAGTTTGTATTTCTTTTTGAAGCTAACCTCTGAATCTCAGAGAACAGCTTAGTGATATGTATGTATGTATGTATGTACAACCCTGACTGGAACACACACATCATCATGTGATGGCCTCACCAATGACATGAATGCTGAGAAACTAAACCGGCCAGTATACAACCCTGACTACAACACATGCAACATCATATAAACATGTTCTATACAGATAAATGAACTGGTCCCCATTCTGCAAAAGAAATGGAGGACTATACTGGTTGCATTCCACCATCCACTGATGGAAAGACTACTCAGGATGGAGGAGAAAGTAAGATTAGATAAAGGGGGAACAAAACACTGATTTTGAGCTGTGTGGCAGTGGAAATGTGAAATCCTGGGATAACTTTTTATAAAGTAAGCATACTTTTCCACCATCTCAGAAATTATGCACAGAGAAAGCTAAAAGCTGGAAAATATAATGAAAATTTTTGTCAGGGCTTATGTCAATCTCACTCAGAAAGAATTGTTTTTATTTATTGTTTTCTAAAAATAAATGGTATTTTTACAAGCAGTTAATTCCACTCAGCAGAGAATCTTTGCAACAAGAAAAGTTGGAAGATTTGTGGAAGATCTGGATCATGCTTGCCTCTATCTGATACCAAGGGAAATTTTCCAACCTCACTAAAAAACAAAAATATCAGAACAAATATTCATTTAGCCTCAGAGCAAAAACCACATAGCAAGTAAAATAGAAAATAAAAGAAAACACTGTGGTCATGTTTACCCCATCTGGCAGAAAAAAAAAAAATTCTACACTGACATCTAGAAGCACACATACTGAACCAACAGACAAATGAACATAAAAAATTATAACATAAGCATGTCATTTTTCCATATGCACATGCATCAAAAGATGTGTACAACAATTTTCAATGAATAGCAGAATTGCATCAATAATATTCTTGTTTTGCATATCTACGGGCACTTTAGTCTGATAGTTCTGTGTGACATTGGCGAAAAGACCCCAACTCACTTGGTTTTGTTCCAGAATCCTTAGGTTGAATGACCAACTGGAACCGTCAGCTGTGGGCTGATCCCCCACACTGGTGTACTTACATGATTAAAAAGACACACAATATCCGAACTCTAGTGTGAGACAGGGTGGATCTACCACACTTGAGAAGGATGGTCCACCACAGAATCGACCTGGACAGCAGCAGTAAGTAAAAATTATCTGGTAGTTTGTATTTCTTTGTGGAGCTAAACTCTGAATCTCAGAGAACAGCTTAGTGATATATATGTATGTACTTTAGTCTGATGTGTTTGATTTGGTTCATATATGGAAAACGATTTCATTTATGTACTTTATATGGAAAACGATTTCATTTATGTACTTTAGTCTGATGTGTTTGATTTGGTTCATATATGGAAAACGATTTCATCGTTTTCTCTGGAAAACGATTTCATTTCAGAAGCACAGAGGCCACCTAGATATTTGTTCGATATTATAATATGCACATGGTTTTATTAAATTTTGAATTAAAAAATAATTTTATTTAAAATTGATCTGTAAATAACTTTATAAGCTAAAACACAATATTTGCTTCACCATTATTATTTAAAAACTACAAAAGAAGGAATCAAAAGTAAAATAACCTGAAAGATTGGTATGCGAGCCCCTTCCTACAGGTGAATCTAGAGAGGACGGAGAAGACAAATCATGATACCTTCCACTAGTTGATTGTCCACCTTTTGTCTTAGCCCTTGTAACTGATGTTGATCTACAAATACAGACAGATGAACATATTTTACAACTAGCCATGAGAAGAACAAAATGTCAAAAGTGAATATAGACAGATGAAGGTAATAGTGCACTTTACTCAATGAATTTATAGTACCTATTTGTTGCACACTTAACTCTGAAACAAGCATCACACAATATATTTTCTTCAGTCTCTGATAAACCATGAAAACTCTTAGTGGCGATATACCATAGACATGATCAAGTCACATTATTGTGACCACCAGCTAATATCCAGAGTAACCGCCGTGTGCAGCGCGGACAGCTGCTGGAGGGTGTGTGGTGGAGGATCCATAGAGTGAACAACACGATTGAGGTGGTCTACGAAGTCTTCATTGTGCTCCTCCAACCACTCTCAGACATTTCTAGCTGTGTGACACGTCGCACTGTCATGCTGGAAGATCCCATCAGCCCCAGGGAAGACAATCAGCATGTATGGGTATACATGGTCTACAAAAATGGATTCATAATGAATCTGGTTCATAGTGCCCTTCACAGATATGAGTGGACCCAGATAATGCCACAAAAACTTTCCCCAGACCATGACGCTGCCCCCACCAGCTTGTGTTCTTCCAGCGATGGTTGAAGTGTGTTTGTTCTCCTATGTTTCTCGCCTTATTCGTCAACGTCCATTCGTTTGATGAAGCAGAAAACATGACTCATCGGAGAAAGCAATCCTTTACTAATCGGTGGAGGTCCAATTCCGATACTGTCGTGCAAATGTAAGTCTTTTCTGCCGATGCACCGTGGTTAGCATAGGTGCAGTGACCATCCGTCTGCATCGGAGCCCCATACGCAGCAGGGCTCGCTGAACTGTCATTTTTGACACACTTCCGGTAGTCCGCAGGTTTATTCGGCCAGCGAGTTGTTCCACTGTAGCGTGTCGTTCGGCCCTCACGCACCTTCGAAGCCGACTTTCACCTCTCACATCAATGGCACGTGGTGCTCCGCAGTTTCCACATCGCTTATTCGCGATGGTGCCATTTCTCCAATCACAATACACTTTAACCACAGCAGCACACTAACAGTTCACAAACAGCACTGTTTCAGAAGTACTGCCATGCTTGGCCCGAAAGCCGATAATCATCCCTTTTTGCAAATCTGATAAATCACTCCTTTTATCCATGACAGAAATGAGTGATATGTTTCAGAATGCTTACAGCACACCATATATACCCTCCAAGCCAGCTCACGACATGTGCCTTCTTTCATTGGCTACGCGCTGTTGACATTAAAAGTAGGTGGTGGTCACAATAATGTGACTCGACTATGTATTTCTTGATATTACAAAACATAAAAATGCTCATTAATTTTTGTTGTTGTTGTTGTTTTTCTTCCTATTTGTAATTTACTGACCTCCATGATCAGTAGAAGTTGGAGGCATTGATCCCCAGTGAGGATCACTGCCACCAAAGCTGGGAACAAATCAGAACTAAAGAATGAGCATAATAACCTTGCCTCACCATGGTGCAAGAACCCTGTTCAGCTGGTCAGTGGGCAACAAAATGTTCTGGTTGAGAGGAATAAAATAACATATGCTATCAATAACCAGACAACTGTGCAACAATTTCTTAAAAAGGAGATTCTTCTGGTATTTTAAAATTTATCTTTCTTAATGGGAATAGTACAAAAGAAACACTAGCTAAATCAATTAAAAGTATCTGCCAGAGCATATTATGTAAGAGTCAAAATTGCAAATAATTCTGTTGTCAGACAATATACTAAGCATTTTATTTCACTTGACTGAAGTATTGACTTGACTGTATGTTCTTTTATTGTAGTTAATTGTGCATTACAGGGATTACTAGGATATAAGTTTTCACTTTGTCAATTTTTCGGGTTGTACCCCAACCCTTCTTCAGGACTAACTAAGATAGAAGGTGCTGCCACTCAAGTGGTAATGTCATACCGCTATGTTCGTTAATCGTGTAACTTCTTCTTTTCTCAATGTGTAGACTTTCTTCAAGTTTCTGTTTTAGATAGGGTTGTTGGTGTGCAAGAATTTTTAAAGATTCCCAGTTCATTGAATGTCCAGTACTTTGTACATGTTTATCTAGGCCTGTTTTGCTTGTAAAGTTCCTAATTGCAGCTTTGTGTTCAGCTACACAGGTGCGGAGTTGTCTTCCTGTCTCTCCTACATATATGTTACCACAATTGCAGTTTACACTGTAGATAACTCCTTCTTGTAGTAGCATGTTATTTTCTTTTTGTTTAAACTGAGGAAAATATTTTTTATTTTATTGTGTAAGTGAGGAGCAAGACGAATATGGAAGTTAAGGCTAATTCTCTGCAGCCTTTCAAACAACCCTTTATGGTAAGTTATTTTTCTAGTGAGTTTAATGTTTTTATCAGATTGTTTATGGCTTGACTTAGCTTTTTCCTCTTTAAAATGTTTTTCTATCCAATTTTCCGGGTAATTGTTATCTGTCAGCGTCTTCTTTAATTCTTTTTTATGGATTTCTTTGGAAGTTATTGCAGAATCTAAAGTTTCTATTTTTTCTAGGAACTGTGCGGCTACATTATATTTAATGTAGGATGGATGGTATAATTGGTAATTTAGAACTTTTTGAGTATTAGTAGGTTTTTTATAGTGATGTTGTTCCACCACATACCATGCTCGTTCTCGGGGGTAGTTTGTTTTGTTTTCCTCCAGTTTTTTATTATTATTTTTATCATTATTTTTAAAAAAAATTCTTAGTGTTTTTCATTTTTTAGTATATATCATGTAGTCAATAAACTTTCAAATACCACATTAACAGAATTAGAAAAAAATTACAAAAATCAATACAAACCTAGATTTTGGTCTTGTAAATGTTGAACCTCGAGTGGGAACTTTTTCATCCCTCCCACCACCTCCACCACCACATTCTTCCGATTCTTCTTGAGCTTTCCTCTGTCGATACTGTTCTAAAATCAACTGCCTTCGCAGTCTTTCTTCTTCTCTTTTCCTTTCTTGCTCCTCTTTTTCATTCTGAAATATGCACAGATGCTTTTACAGTGAGATAAAGGTATGAGAGGGAAGATAAATGAAAACACATATATACACAAAAATCATATAAACCTAATTTTTTTCTGATCAACCCTAAGGGTGATGACCATAGCTAAAGCTGCATCCAGATACAGGTAATGCTTGTCACTAGCAACATAGTTTACTGACAAAAGTTACTAAATGTCTCTTTGTGTTTGATGTCAATGAAGCAGCACTGCTGATGCAAAGCTCATACACAACAGGCAAAAGCAATGCATGGTTTTATCCAGTGGCATAGCCAGAAATTTCTTAAGGGGAGGGATGGGGGGGTCCATGGATTTCGTTCATTGGTCAAAGCCACATATATATTGCTTTAAATTTGTACTCAATCCACACTCAATGAGGGGGGAGGGGTTCCCTACCCAAGGACCCTTTCCCCTTTGACTATGCCTCTGATTTTATCTCAAGGTTAAAACAGCAGAGACATTTTTAGGTAATGTGCACTCAACCCTGAGAGGGGTGGGGTTGTCAACTTGTCAATAAAGTAACTTCACCCACACTGGATTAAGAATTAATTTTTACTTTTGTTTTTCTCACATCCGTAAGGTTTAGCACACTAACCATTCCTGTGAATGATCACTACAGTGAACTACAGCCAGCAAAATGTGTTATAACTAGGGCCTGCCATATATGTTTTGACATACTTACAGGGTTTGTACACTTTTGGGGGAAAAAATTTAAGGGATTTCCAGGATATATACTAAAAGATTCCAGGATAATTATTACACTTCACAGTATCATGGTCAAGTTATTTTTAAAGTAATTTCGGTTTTAAGTAATAAAAACGATGAAAGATGTAAATGGATGAGTGTGCTTTTTTTCCCCATTACATTTCCTTTTAATGTTTTTGATTGGAGAATTACCCAGTAATGGCTAAATTGAATCATGGTGGTGCAATTACCACAAGGCCTATCTCAGAAAATTTTTTCCCTCAATCTGAAAGAGATTAATTCAACCAGTCATTTTAGCTGCATCAGTATTCTGCACTATCTTCCCACGTAATCGATCTACTATTGATAACAAATGAAATTATTATAAAACAAAACACAGGCAGATGTAGAATTTAAGAATGGAAGGGCACACATCTAACAGAGGACTGGTGAAAAAAATTCCTCTTCCTCATATTTATACTTTCCAGATTTTTTTTTTTTTTTTTTTTTTTTTTAATGGAGGGAAGTAGCCAAAGTCTCTTAATACAAAACAAAGCCTGGGGGGGAGAGCAAATGTCCTGCATGCACATGAAAAACAAAGAGCAGATGAATGTGTTGCACAGGCACACTCCTTGCTGACAGATTCCAGCTGAAATAAATCTCTCCCTCCAATCACAATAGTTGAATTGATTAAAACTTGGTACATAAGTGACCTCCCTGTCTCTTAAAAATGTGAAATGCCTTTTCTTTGCCCTTCCCTTATCAGCTGTCTGAGCCCCTTCCTAACAGACCTATCCGTATTCATCCAAAATTTTTCCTATGTGGTATTGCACTGGAAGTAGTGCTATTTTTAGCCAAATTAAAATTTGGGGCATATTCAAAACACCATGGCTGATGGTTTCTTTAAGAACAGAGGAGAGAAAATTAAAAGAGCGGGGGGGGGGGTTGACACTGATTTCCTAAAAGGAATTCAAATATATTTTTAAACACTAATTTCAAGGCTTTTCAAGACAGCTTTAAAAAACCACCGTTTTTCCAGGATATTCCAGGCCTTGAAAACATAATCATGATTTTCACGGACTTTCCAAGTTTTCAAGCACCCGTGCGCAACCTGTACTTATTACTATTCAGCACATTTTTAGCTCACTGTGACATATTGATGCAGTACCTCTTTTTATAAAAAATATTTTCAATGCAAAATAGAATTAACATTTGGCATGAGCATCAGAGAAATTTCAGTCTACGTTAAGCACAAAGTTATGTCAATACCTGTCTTTTTCTTTCCTTTGGAGGTATTCCTGTTGTTTGACATTTCGCTTAGCTTCCTGCTCAGCTCTGCGTTGTAATGACATCATCATGATCATTTCTTTCCTCCTTGTCATTTCAAGCTCTTTATCCTGTAAAGAACAAACATGTATGTTAACAACACATGACAGACAGCACTAAAACAAATGAAAACCATGGTGACAAAATTCTAAATGATTATTTAGACCATTACTGATGAATTGTAATAATTACGTGTACATGAAATTCAACAATATTTGCACTTGCATTGAACAGAAATACGTCTTTGCTTCTGGTATAAAAACTGCTTTTTGTTACTGATATAAAAATGGGAGCAAGACAGATTACGCAGTACAAATGGAATGCAAGGATCTTGCATATCATAACAGAATTATGTAAAACTATTATGGACTGCCTACAACGTTTTCCATGAAAAACAAAACAAAACAAAAACAGAAATGGTGAATATATTTCAAATACGTGGAGATAATGTAAATATACGATGTCATCGCTCTGTCCACATTATTTTATAAACAACGAATAGCAACTGAAAATTTGTTCAACTGACACCGCTGGGATCGAACCCCAGATCTCTCGATAACTAGCCGAGTGTGTTCGCTTTATGCTATGGTGCCAACAATTCACAGCGCACTCAGCTAGTTATCGAGAGATCTGGGGTTAGATCCCAGCGATGTGGGTTGAACAATTTTTCAGTTGCTATTCGTTGTTTATAAAATAACGTGGACAGAGCGATGACATTGTATATTTAAAAAAAACAGAATTCAAAATTACAAAATTTAGTCTGATGAGCTGTAATCTGTCATCTTTCTGTTTCAGATCTCTGTGAAATGTCTCTCTCTTTCATACTACAATGAAATTCTAAATGTATCGTTCACAAGTTTCAACTACCTACTCAATTTTTACAGTAAGTGGATGCTTATGTGTGTAGCTATATCTGGTAAAGAGACATGGAGCTCAATTAAATCCCCCACATCCCACGAAAAAAAAAATTTAAAAAAATAAGGAGGTCACTCAAAATACACTTTTTTTTTTTTTCATATTAGAAATTTGGGGGAAGAAACTTTTTTTTTTGCCTTAGCATCCCTACTTCGCACTTTTTCTATCAAATCATTCTGAAATAAATCAATTTGAAAAAGTTATCTTGAAAGCAGAAGGAAAATTAATGAAACATCATTTTTATAATATAGATATACCAAGAGTGCCGGTCATGCATGTATGAAGTCCTCTGAAAACTTCAAAACTACATCACTAACCAAAACCTAACCATCACCCAGGACACTTGAATAGCAAGGAATATTTCTTCAAAGAGATTTACGTACTTGGGAAGTGCCAATATCTGACCTGACCCTTCATATGAAATGAAAGGTCCTTATTATAAGAAGTGGGTATCTTCCTAAACGAATGGTTTCAGCTGCTTGGAGTTAAAATATCTTGGGTGATCTAACACATTCCATACTCAAACAAAAATCAGGAGAAAGAATTTCTCCTCAAAGATGATGATGATGATAATAATAATAATAATAATAATAATAATAGATTATAAAAAGGCCTTTGACTCATTGCCCCACAGCTGGATTAACACTTGTTTGGAACTATTTGGAGTTAGCAAAAACATCTGCCGATTCCTCAAAGAAAATATGAAAAACTGGAAAACAGTGTTGCATGCATATGGTGAAGAACTCGGAGAAGTTAATATCAAGAGAGGCATATTTCAAGGGGATTCTTTGTTGCCTTTATTGTTTAATATCTCTTTAATTCCATTGTCAATAATTTTGAACAAAACAAAAATGGGCTACCACATTTCGGACCAACATGGAAAAATAAACTATCTGCTGTACATGGATGACCTTAAATTGTATGCAAAAAGTTCCGCCGAACTTGAAACATTGCTGCATACAGTGCAAATATTTAGTGATGATATACAGATGGAATTTGGACTGGAAAAATGTGCAGTACTCTCCATGCGCCGGGGGAAAATCCAGAATATAGATGGAATAGAACTAGAAAATGGTAATATAATGGAATCATTGTCAGATAATGAAAATTATAAAAACCTTGGAATTCTTGAATCAGATAACATCTTACATACAAAAGTCAAAGGTCTGACTCAGAGTGAGTACATCAAGAGAGTAAGAAAAATATTAAAATCAAAACTAAATGGTGGAAATACAATCAAAGCCATAAATACATGGGCCACTCCAGTAATTAGATACCCAGCTGGAATAATTGATTGGACCCAAAGTGAATTAGAAATACTGGATCGGAAAACTCGAAAGTTATTGAACATGCATCATGCACTCCATCCAAAAAGTGATGTTGACAGATTGTGTTTACCTCGGAAGATTGGAGGCAGAGGGCTACTACAAGTACAACAGGTAGTAGAGGAAGAAAAAGAAGCCTGAATGATTACGTCAACAGAAGCAGAGAAAAGCTACTTCAGGCAGTGAATAATGAAAATATCTTTAAAACAACAGAAAACAAGGCTGAATACAAGGGGAAACAGTTTGAAAGCACGTCTGGAAGAACAAGCCACTGCATGGACAATTTCTAAAGAATATTGATGGGAAAAGTGACAACAACTTGACTTGGGCATGGCTGAAATCGGGTTCCATCAAGAAAGAAACAGAAGGTCTGATTTTTGCTGCACAAGAACAGGCATTGCAAACAAATGTTATGAAGGCTAAAATCCAGAAAGTCAGTGATAATTCAAAGTGTTGACTTTGTCAAGAAAAAGATGAAACTGTGTCTCATCTAATATGTGAATGTAGCAAAATTGCACAGACAGATTACAAAATTAGACATGACAGGGTTGCAAAATTGATTCACTGGTCATTATGCAAAAAGCACAATCTGCCAGCATCGAAAAACTCATGGGAACACAAGGCTGAGAAAGTCATAGAAAATAATGAAGTCAAGATCTTGTGGGATTTCAGAATTCAAACCGATCGACACATAGAACATAATACACCAGACATAACAGTCATAGAAAATCAGAAAGTCTGGCTAATTGATATAGCGATCCCTGGAGATGCCAGAGTCAATGAAAAAGAATTGGAAAAAATGACTAAATATAGAGACCTGGCCATAGAAGTTACTCGGTTATGGACTAAACACACAATGGTAGTCCCCATTGTCATCGGGGCACTTGGAACAATGTCAAAAAATTTTATGAATCATTTTGAAAAATTGCAGCTTTCTGATTTGCCACCTACAGAACTGCAGGAGACAGCTTTACTTGGGACATCATATATTTTACGCCGATTTTTGACTGATACCTAGGTCTCCGGTGGAAACTCATATCAGTTCAACAATACCAGTCAATGATAATTTGCTGTTTATTTTGTTTGTCAGAGGCTGTGATTTGTATATTTCGAATAAAGAAAATAATAATAATTAGTGAAAATTTAAAGTGTCAACCTTGTCAAGAAGAAGATGAAGATGAAACTGTCTCATCTTACATGTGAATGTGGCAAAATTGCACAGATAGAATACAAAGCTAGACACAACAGGGTTGCAAAACTGATCCACTGGCCCATCACAAGATCACAATTTGCAGCATCAAAAAACTCATGGGTACATCAGGCTGAGAAAGTCTTACAAAATGATGAGGTTAAGATCTTAGATCTTGTGGGATTTACAAGTTCAAATCAATTGGCACCTAGAACACAATGCACATCACAGACATAACAGGCATAGAAAATTGGGAAAATCTGTATAACTGATATAGCAATTCCTGGAGATGCCAGAGTCGATGAAAAGGAACTGGAAAAAATAACCAATTATGGAGACTTGGCCATAGGAGTTACCCGATTATGGACTTAAACACACAGCAGTAGTCCCCACTGTCATCAGGGCACTTGAAACAATATCAAAAAAATTTATGAAGCATTACAGAAAATTGCAGCTTTTGTTTTTTATTTTTGTTTGTCATAGACTGTTTCCTATGTTTCGAATAAAAGTAATAATAATAATAAAAACACTGACTTTTCCAGATGATTATGAAAGGCTTCCTGAGAGGCAGCCTACATCACATTGTGGTGAATTGCTTCATTTTCACCCATCCTTGCATCTCCTCACCAAAGCACACATTTGTAAATTCTTTAAATAACGGATCTTTAAACAGTTACCTGCTTCTTATTAATAACCGAACGTACAAGGGACTTTATTTTTGGCACCATAATTCCACCCATGATCTTTTGTGAAGCTGAGCAGTATACTGCCCATGTTGAATCTGTTAAAACATTTTCATGGAAACTGTTCATAAGTACAATAACAAAAAAACTTGTCAGTCAGTTGTTGTTTTTATAACACAATGTATCTGAACAATTCAACTCCCTCTATCACACACGCACACCTTTCCCCAAATAGATTGAGGTCCCAACAGGCCACCTTCAAATCAAAGAGATGAGCATTCACAGAACGAAGAATGAAGAATAAATAGGTGCAGATAGGGTCTGTTGCTGTTGGGAAGGTGATTGAATATAATAAATGAGATATCAGGAGGTCAAAGGTATCAGATCTTCCGTTAAACCAAAGAACCACGACCTTTGCCCTTGAGCTCCTCTTGGTCCAGAAAATGGAGCATCAGCTGGATAAAAGATATTATAACACTAATGTACTATCAGCACTAATCTCCCTGCTTGCTTCTGGGGATTAAAATAAAACAATATTTCCAAGAAATGGAATGGGACATCCCAATTTTGTTTTGCTCATTTTATTTTCAACAACTCCAATTGACTATGAAGAGATCTCAACAGGTTTCGCATTACTTTTGTAGATATGGAAATAGCATTAAAAAAGAAGAATGACAACTCAGAAAGTGTAAACCCTTAGCATTGGAGCTAGATGCTGTAGCTAGTAAGTCAGTTTCTAATAACAAAATGTGCCATAATGTGTATGACTGTAAAGAGTGCAAACAGAACAATAAAAAATCTTGGGAAAAGCACTATGAGTAGAATTAAATGAATAGAAAATGCACAGAACTTGGTGCACACAGTTCGCGCATGTGGCACATAAAAAAAAACTTGCTGTTTAAAGAAGCTGGTTGCTCAGATCAGTTTTCATAAAGAAACTCTTCAAAATTCATAAGCAAAGTAAATGTCACTTGTGATGTCATGATGCTAAATTTGCAAAAGCAAATCCAACAAAAACAACCTTTGCAGTTAAGAAACATGAATAAGGAAAACTTTAATTAACTTCTTTGATTCTTTAACACAGCTTATTTCCTTATAACTGAAGACCTCCCTTTTTCTATTATTTCTATTATTTCTGAGCTCCCAAATCTTAATAGTTATTCTGTAATTCTTTTTGATAAATAACTATCATGGTTTATAAGCTAACAAATAATGGTTGTAATTAAATAACATTGAAATTTTCGTAAAACACTTAAATCTGTTTCAATTTAAAGAAGAGATAGCTTTCCATAAATTTAAAGACTTGTTTAAACTTTAGATAAAGAGTGACCTCACGCAAGGTGACAATTACCTAAATCACGACCCATGTCAAAATTTAGTTATGTCTATTGCTATACAGTATTCTGGAAATTTGTTCAGATTTCTATATAAACTTCACCTGGTTGGAACTGCAGTGGCCAAGTGGTGTAAACTGGGAAATGCGGATTTGATTCGCTTTCCAAGTAAATAGACAGTTCATTCAGATTCCCATATACCAACCAGGTCGTTCAGAAAATAATGGCCGATTTGGAGGGTAAAAATGAAAAAGACACCCTCATAGCACATAACCTTGTATTATTCAAAATAGGCGCCTTCAGCAGCTGCACACCACTGCCAGCAGGTGACAAGTGCTTCAATGCCAGTCTGGAAGATATCTGGCTGCCTGGATGCAAAAATGTCCCGGAATGCAATTTCGGCCTCCTCTTGGTTTCTAAAGGTTGTCTGCTTGAGGCATACAATACATTAACAGGTGGAAATCGGTCAGTGCCAAGTCAGATGAGTAGGCTGAATGTGGGAGGGTTTCAAACATCAGTTCCTGTAGTTTCTGTCTTGTCATTTGTGACACGTGTGGCCTCGCATTATCATGGAGGAGGATGAGACCACTCCTGTTCACCAAAGATGGATGTTTGGAACACAACTTCTGGTGCATTCAGTTGATTTCTACACAATATATGACTGAGGTAATGCTTTCACCAGCATTCAAGAACCTGTAATGTACGACACCGTGAACAGTACACCACACTGTCAACAAAAGCTTTTTTAGCGTCAACCTTGGTTTAAGATGTTATGGTGGTTCACCATGGTTCAGCCACTGTCTAGATCCACTTACGGTTGTCATATAGCACCCACTTTTCATCACAGGTTACAATGCGATCAGGCAGGGACTCCTTTTCATTGTGAAGAAGAAGGTTATCGCACATCTCAAACTATTGTTGTTTCTGATTCTCTCTCATTTTGGGTGGGACTCACATATCGAGCTTCTTGATCTTAACAATTTGGTGGAGATGTTCGGAAATGGTTGACACCAACACAATGTACTGTTTGGTGACTTCTCTGACTGTGCTGCAAGGATTTGCCTCCGCATTTGCCTTCAGAGCGTCGTTATCAATGACCGAATGTCATCCTCAGCCCTCCTCATCTTGTACGTTTGTGTAATTGGAACGAAACTTTCAAACCACCGACGAACAGTACGTTCAGACGTTCCCTCCTCGCCCAATGCCTCGACCACATTATAGAAGGTTTGTACCACATTACGACTCAATTTGAACTCCTGAAGCAGAATCACCCACAAATCACTCCTTCCTAACATGTTGTACAGACCACTCTCACACGAGTAGCAACGACTGCAGCTCAACCGATTATGTCATGTATGGGGCATCTGAGTTGCCTTTCAACTTGTAAGTCGCTGCGAGTAGGTTGGTCAGCAAGCATTGTGGGCAAACTGAATGTGACATCTCACAAAATCGGACTTTTTTTTTTTTTTTGAATGACCTGATATTACACAGTAGTGTTGGTAAAGGTAAAGTTTCAATGTATCATTGCAGATGGCTAAACCATTAACAAGGTTAGAAGGCATAATCATAGTCAAAAGTAGTAAGAGTGATGACATTCATAAAAGCATTTTAAATGGTCTGAGTAAAATTGGAATAAGTGAGGAAGTGTATGCTGAAAAGGTTATAAGGCCTGAATTTTGATGGGATAGCAACAAATATCAGCACATACGAGGGTTGTACCAAAAGTAATGCAAAAGTGGGTGTACTTTTTTATTAACTGACAGAGGTCATTCAAATTACAGATGTTAGTAGAGTAGCTCTTTCTCTATACAAAGGTAATACTCAACATAGCCTCCATCACAAGCAATGCATTTGCGCCATTGCTGAACCCAACTCTTGAATCCTCTTTGAAAAAATTCAGGTGTAGACTGTTGTACCCACTTCTTCACAGCCACTTTCACCTCACCTGTGTCATCAAATTGTTGTCCATTTGGACAACAATTTGATGACACAGGTGAGCAATTTGATGACACACTTTGCACAGGTGAACAATTTGATGACACACTTTGCATTGACATGACATCCTGAACGGAATCATGTCAATGCAAAGTGTTGAACTTCAAATGTGGAACTCAAGGCTATCATGAAATTTCTGTTCCTGCAGAAGAAAACTGCAAAGGAAATTTATGAGTGTGTGACACAAGCATTAAGTCACAAGTGCCCCTCATATTTCACTGTGAAGAAATGGTATGACAACTTTCAGCATGGAGACTTTAAGATTAAAAATGGAGCAAGATCCGAGAGGCCTTCAACAGTGACAACACCCGAAATTGTTGATCGTGTTCATGACTTGATTTTGTTAGATCGGCAAATCTCGGCTAAAACAATAGTTGAGACACTGGAGATATCCAGGGAACGTGTTGGGTTCATAATTCACGAGCACTTGGATATGCAGATGTCAGCGAAGTGCGTGCCCAAATGTTTGAATACTGATGAGAAACGAAAATGAGTGGACACTTCCAAATCGGTTTTGCAGTATTTTGAGTTATCTGGTGATAATTTTTTGCAGCGACTTGTCACTGTTGATGAAACGTGGTTACATCACTATGATCCACAGATGAAACAACAGTGACCAAAGGAATTCTCCATGACCAAAGGAATTCAAGACTCAAAGGTCTGCAGGAAAAGTCATGGCAACAGTTTTTTTGGTATTTGGAAGGCATTTTACTGACTGACTATCTCTTGAAGGACCAAACAATAAATGCTGAATATTATTCCAATTTGCTGTGCCAATTAAAGGAGGCGTTGAAGGGAAAAGGGCAAAGAAAACTGCAGAAAGGAGTTCTCTTTCTGTAGGACAATGCACTGGCTCACAAGGCTGGCAAGACAATGAATGTTTTGAGGAATCTGGGGTTTAAGTGCATAGCCCATCCACCCTACTCACCAGACCTTCGTCTATCAGACTATTTCCTGTTCCCAAACCTTAAAAAAAGTTTGAAAGGGAAGCATTTTTCGAATGATTCGGTGGTGATATCAGCAGAAAAACAGTATTTGAGTGATAAGACCTCAGGAATTTTTTTTTTTTTTTTTTCTGAAGGGTTCAAGAAACTCCAGAAACGCTGTACCAAGTGTGTTCAACTTTGGAGTGAATATGTGGAATAGTCTGTAAGTTTCATGGCTCTAGCCCATTTCTTTCTTGGTGAGGCTGAGAACTTATCAGCATCCCCTCCTATGTTGTCCTGGATATACGAAGTGTGTACAAATTTCAGAGTATAAATAAGGGAAAAACTGAAGTTATGGTTTTTGAGTGAGGAACTGTTATTACAGAATGCAAGATAAGTTTTAATGGCACAGAGATTGGCCAGGTGAATGAGTTTGTGCATTTAAGAAGTATGTTTGACAGAGAGAACAAATTAGATGGAAAATTAGTAGGCGAGTGAATTCTTTAAAAGTCACAGCTGCCTTAGGAGGATTTCACAGGAATGATGGATATTCAAGGAAGTCCCGAATGGCTGTGTATGAAAGAATAATTGTTCTTACTCTGATGTATGGCAGTAAAACTGGGTACTGCAGAAAAGGCAAAGGAGTGATTTGTGTGCTGGGGAGATGTTTTGCTTATGGGGGGGGGGTTAAGACACACTCTTATCATGAGAGGAATGAAGATGTGTTGCAGATGTGCAATGTGGAGCAAAATGTTGTTAGTAAAGTGGAGACTAATATTCTTCGGTGGTTTGGTCATGTTAAAAGAATGAGTGATGAGGTGCTGACAAAGAGAATTTTTTCAGCCCAAGTGGCAGGAAAGAAAGGTAGAGGAAGGCCAAGGAAATCGTGGGAGGGCCAGATTCAGGAATGTCTGCTTGAGAAAAAGATTATGAAGTAGAAAAGGTCTTGTGTGTGGTTTGTGATGGATGTTAATGAAGCTTGAGCTGTGTGCTGAGGTCATTGTAAATGGAGACATTTGATACACCAACAGTAAGTAAAATCTAGTTCCATCAGTTAAATGTTTACTTGGCAGATGGTCTTTCTTTGAGGTGCTAACTTCTGAATCTCAGAGAACAGCTTAATGATATGATATGATATGATATGAGTGAGTGTGTGCATGCGTGCATGTGTAAAATAAAGGTATCTTTTAGATGCTAGAAGTTGCTGAAATGAGTGGGGTAAGAGAAATATTAAAGGGGGTAGCCTAATTAAGTGGAAGGGCAGTAACATTGAGTTTGGTTTTTTGGTAGGAGAAACAGTCAATGAGAACATACTGAGGTGGTTTGGAGATATGTGTTTACCTACACAGATGTTACACATTCAGTGGTGCCAGGTAGAGAGCAAGAGAAAGACACACAATGAGGTGGATTGAAAATGTAGTTATCAATTAGAGACCAAGTAAGCAACATGGTAGAAGCCAAAAATCTTGCTTTGGACACACAGAGATACAAAAAGTTTATAGCACACAAGAATGATAGACCAAGTAAGTAACATGGTAGATGATTTTCTTCTTTTTAAGTACTTTGCATCCTGAACAGCATAATTGGTATAAGTGTGAGATGATGATAATGATGATGTATGAATAAATAAAGACATCGCTCTTTCCACGTTTTATCAACACATAGCAACCGAAAAATTGTTTTTTGGCCACTGCTGGGGAAACAAATCCCAGATCTCTCGATATCTAGCCAAGCGCAGTAGCTTTACACCACGGTGGCCAACAATCCACGGTGCTGTGTGTGTTTTTCTGTCAGCTTCTGACACCATAAATCCGTAAGATGGGCTCAGCTACTGAGATGTCTCTATCTGGTGGGCATTAACGGCACTGGCTATATATTAGTTATAGCAGTTAAATCCAAAGGGCGAGATCCAAAGTGAAAATCCTCCAAATATGTGGCATCTACAGTAAGTTGAATAAATAATATCCATAATAAATAAATCCATCGCTCTTTCCACATTAAGCAATGCACAGCAACTGAAAAATTGTTATTCAGCCGCCACCTGGGAATTGACGGTGCTATGTGTGTTTTTCAGTCAGCATCTGACATTCTGACATCATAAATCCATAAGATGAGCTCAGCTACTGAGACGTTTCCATCTGGTGGGCATTAACGGCACTGGTTATATAAAATTAGAGCAATAATCCAAAGGGCGAGATCCAAGGTGAAAATCATCTAAATATTCAGCATGTTTTCGAATTTCACCCACCCATCTCCCACACGATTTTCTTGTGGGTTTTTCCCTGCCCCCTCGGTATCCAGTCTAGTATTTCAGTTGTCCAATGGTGGTCAGTTTTTCTAGCAATATGTCCAGCCTATTGTCACTTCACAGTTTTATTTTGATTATGATAAAAATAAAGAAAGTACTTTGTTCATAATGAAAATAGCAAATGAAACATAATAATAAACATAGAAAACGAGCAAAACATCACCTGCGATCGACTGGATGGGCTGGTTGTGAAACCAAACCCTTTGGCAATACTGTGCCTGCTTAAAGACAGGGATCCTGTCTCACCCCTGGACACCTCTGGAGTTTATGCTATTCCCATTTCAACTTCCTCTGGTATATATTGGAAGCACATACCGAAGCATCAATACAAGACTTGGTGAACAAAAAAAGATGTTTCCCAAAGTCTTCCAAAGACAGCTTCATCTGCACTAACCCTTGAAGACACCTCTGCAGTTCCCATTTAGAAAGAAACTAAAAATGTTGCCCCATTCATCAACAAAGCATCTCTGCATTTCCAAGAAAGCATTGAAATTTTCTTCACCAAAAACTGCAATTCAGAGACCCCTTACCAAATTTCATTTATTTGGATCTCTCTTCTCTTCTAAAATTTGGCAACATTTCCAACACCCCAACTTCAAATTGCAGTTCTGGCAACCAGCCCATCCAGTCGATTGCGGGTGATCAAGGTTGTAGGACGACCGAAAGCTACCGCTAAACGAACTTTTTACCATACGTGACTGTGTGTTTCACTCGTTTTCTATGTTTATGTGTTATTGTTGAGTGAAGCCTGAGTTTTAAACCAAGAAACATAATAAATCATTTTTATCACTACAGGGCCATTCCATGTGAAATGACATTTTTTAAGTCGAGTCATGGCTGAAAAATTTCCGATTTGCCTAATTTTTTTTTCTAGGTGTAAAATGAACCCTGTTTTTTCTCAGATTTGATTTTTTGCATCAGCATTTGCAGAGATACAGCCCCTTGAAGTTTGGCAGTCGCGGTTCTGCGGGTGGTTTCCGACTGTGGTTATAAAGGAAAGAACACCTACGCCATTTCTTTATTTATGAACCGATTTTCATGAATTTTGCACCAAAATAAAGGTATTAAAGTGTAGAATCCAAATATTCTGAGAAATATTAGTTTTGAACATACACTGTGGCACTAGTGAGCCGCAACCCACAGAAAATGTAAATTCGATGGAGTTCCATGCAACCCCTCATATTTCAGCTGTCACACCTAACAAGCATTTCAAATTTTTT
Source organism: Macrothele yani (assembly GCA_039090855.1). NCBI lineage: Eukaryota > Metazoa > Arthropoda > Arachnida > Araneae > Macrothelidae > Macrothele > Macrothele yani. Next base: position 142,216,467 of record CM077014.1, read on the forward strand.
TTCAGAGAAGTGCATAACCTTATAAGTGTCAAATATTTAAAAAATTGCGAAGGTGTTCTGAGGGAAAATAAAACTGTGATGTTTTCTAGTAATTCATATTAAAGTATCATTTTCAAATTGCTTATGTAAACAAATTTTAATACATTCTTCTCAGAAATAGCTTGCAAAATATAATAAACTTTCACTTCTTCCATTTTAAAAGATTTACAAATTGTAACTTTACTGTTGTGAAAACCAGTGTTGACAATACAATGGTTTTATTGTCTGGTGAATTATTACTTTATTAATGTTGTATCAGCTGACCTTTTGAGTTGTATTGTGTTGTTTTTCTCAGGTCTTAATTAAATTTTCCATAAAAAGACAAGTCTGAACATGTTTGAACTTACATTAATTATAAACTTGATTTCTACTTTCAGAGACACTGACAGCTACGTGGGCACCACTTTGTGGAAAGATTTTATTGAATGCACGTGTGTACTGACTGCTCTCTGTGAAGTTTACAATGGAACAAGATTTTTCATGTTCTCTAGGAGTTTATTTTAAAGAACAGTGCCATGAACTGAATTCAGTGACTGATGAGGGATGGATGCTAGCTGTAGGTACCTTAACAGAAGATCAAAAGGATTTTTACTACTACGAACTGGATGTGATCCTGAAATGTTGTGTTTATTTCACAAAAAGAATTTTTGGATCTATATTTAGCCAGACAACGTTCTTGCTGAAACCCCTATTTTAAGCCAAATCACGTTGTTAGAAAGTCACTAAAATTAGTCATGCTGCCATTTGTGAAGAACGTGTGGGCTGTAGTTTAGTTCCAGGAAAGAAACTTTGTATCACATGCTATAAACAGATTTTGGCTTCAGAATCATGTGAGAATGTTCCACATGAAATAGAAGAAGATGACAAAGCCTATGATCCAGGACCATCATCTGCTCTGGAAAACTTGAATCGTAGTTGTGAATTTTCAGGTTGCAGTCCTGTGAAGTTAACTAAGCGCAGCAAAGATGCATGGCAACAGAATATGACCAACAAGTTACCAAGACTTTGTGATGAACTTACAGATGTACCTGCAAAAGCTGTTGGTGTTGATCCAAGTAAACTAAATACCTCATCTTGTGAGCAAATTTTCGAGACTTGTAGTGATTGAAGGTTTAAGAAATCGTTTTTAAACTGTGTCCATAAGAGAGAAAGTTCAAATTTTAACGCTGGCACCAAATTCCTGGACGATCGATGAAACAGTGAATTATTTCGTTACAACAACATACTTGGTACGAAAAGCCCGGGACTTGAAAATTCACCAAGTTGTGCTAGCAATGCCAGGGAAAAAGAAAGACCACGACCTTGATGCTGAAACAAAAGAAGCAGTTAAAAGGTTTTATTATGAAGATGACATTAGTCGTCAGTGTGCTGGTATGAAAGAATATCGTTCAGTAATCACAATTTCGGAAGAATGGGAGCTAAAGCAAAAGCGTTTGATCTTGCATAACTTAAAAGATGTCTACAGTGAGTTTAAAGACAAATATCCACAGCATAAAGTTGGTTTTGCAAAATTTTGTGAATTAAAACCTACGGAATGTGTCACCGTTGGAAGTTGCGGAGGAGTTCATTCAGTTTGTGTATGTACTTACCATCAGAATGTAAAGTTATTGATACAGGGAGTACTACCAAAAATGTCATACAAAGATCTAATGTTAAAACTTGTTTGTTCTTTGGATTCAGAAGAATGCATGCTACATCGATGTACCTCTTGTCCTGACGTTGAAGTTCTTTGTGAATTTTTGTACGGTTTGGATGAACTGTCAATAGATGATGAGGAAGTTTCTTATAAACAGTGGCTTCAAACAGAGCGTACATTGCTAAAAACCATGACTGAATCTACTGATGAATCCATTGAATCATTAATCAGCAAGCTACAACAACTGTGCAAGCATCATTTTGTTTCCAAATGTCAAAGTAAATTCCTTAAAACTGTGAAGCTTCAATCTGGATGAATCAACTTGTGTGGCAATTGTAGACTTTGCTGAAAACTACACATGCATTGTTCAGGATGCCACCCAAGATTTTCATTGGCACAATATCCAGGTCACCTTACACCCATTTGTTTTCTATATCAAGGAAGAAGGTGAAACTGAACTCAAATCACTATCTCTTTGTTTTATAAGTGACAATCTGCAGCATGATACTTATTTTTTCTATTGCTTTCAACGAAGAGCTGTACAGTACATCAAGGAGACTGCACCTCAAACAAAAAAAATAGTGTATTTCAGTGATGGAGCTGCACCGCAGTACAAAAACTTTGTGAACCTATGCCACCACAAAGAGGACCATGGACTAAGTGCTGAATGGAATTTCTTCATCACAAGTCATGGGGAAAATCCTTGCGACAGTGTTGGAGGTACAGTAAAACCTATGTAAGTTGGCCACTCACGGTTCCAAACTATTGTGGCCAACTTAGAGAGTTCAGAATCAAAGTGAATGTTATATGTGCCATACATTAACATAGAAAATGAATTCATTTTAAGTACTGCATGAAATACTGTTTATACAGTACATATAAGTACAGTACCACTATATAAATACTATAAACTTGATTCTAAACAAGAAAGATATTCACTGAATGGTGAATACCGTACAGTATGTATTTATTATTTAGTACAGTATAAGAGTAGTGCGTGCATCTAAAAATATGTGAAAGGACATTACTTACATGATTTGCCCATTTCCAATTAGTGTATCCTTATTACGTATTAAGTTCATAGCAAAAATTATGTATTCTTTTAAAAATAGTCAGTCATAGTTTTCTGCTGATGTTCTTTAAATTTTGTTTGGGCCCAGTGTTTTTCAATTTCTGAATAAACTCCCACGAGTTTTTCTAGTAAAGCAGGAAGTTTTGCAGATGTATAGTGTTGTAAATTTGACATTAAATCCAGTGCTTCTTGGAAAGTAGAGGTTTTTCTTCTGATAGTTTGCTGTTCATTCACATTATCATGTTTGTTTTTCATCCTGTAGCTCTAGAATAGGATTTTTAATGTTTGATAGAGCATCAGAAAAAATATCCTCTTCTGTGTCTGCCACATCTTTGTGCACTATGATATTGCAATCTATTGCTGGGAACTTGTCTTCACTCAGCAGGTCATCTTGGATGTCTTGAGGTAATGTTCCTAGTAGGTTGTTGGCGTTATTGTCAACTTCAGTTTCATCATTCATCTCTGTGTTTTGCAGAAATCCAGCTTTCTGAAAACATTTAACTATTGTCGAAATCTGTAAATTTTGCCAAGAAGCCTGCACCCAATGAATACAATCAAAAACAGTGACTGCTTTAGAAAATTCTGTCACATCTTTACAAGTGTCAAGTTTATTCACCAAACACGTCAGCATTATTTTTCGATACTGCTTCTTTACAGCACAAATAATACCTTGGTCAAGAGGTTGAATGAGAGATGTTAAGTTAGGGGGCAGAAATTTACATTCAACATTGTTCATTGGAATCATACGCTTGTGTCTTGTAGCATTGTCAATTAGGAGTAAAAATTTTCTGTTTTGACTTTTCATTTGAGAGTTTACAGATTTTAACCATTCCTCAAAAATGTCTGCTGTCATCCATGCTTTTTTGTTATGACGCCAAGTTATTCGCAGATGTTCTGCTTTTACGCCATTTTTCTTAAATGCACGAGGATTTTCTGCATTGCCGATTACAAGAGGTTTCAATTTTTTCCCAGTAGCGCTGCAACAAAATAACACTGTCACCCTTTCCTTTGCCAATTTGTTCCCTGAACATTTTTCATTTTTGTACAAAAGATTTCGTTGGTAATTGCTGATAAAAAAGTCCAGTTATATCTGCATTGAACTGATTTTCCACAGGATAATCTTTCAAAACTTCTTTTAATTTTATTTTGCAATCTTCTGCTGTCATTATGTCTGCAGAAGCTGATTCACCACAAAGGATATGGAACTTGATGTTGTTTCTTTCTTTAAATGCATTAAGCCATCCATTGCTGGCATGAAAATCAGCAATTTTAAGTTCTTCTGCAATTTCTTTTGCATTAGCCTGTAACATGGGGCCTGAAATTGGTATGTTTACTGCTCGACATCTTTTTAAAAATTCCAACGTCGCCACATTTATTTCTTCATTTTCAGTCTTACACAGTTTTCTTCGTCGCTCATTACTACAATTTTCTAACCAAGATTTAACTATTGAGTCCTCACTTTTTGCAATGTTTTCTATTGTACTTTTAGCTATACCAAACTGGTCAGCTAATTTTCTCTGACTGCTGCCACTTGCTATCAAATCCAAAACTTCTTTATTTTTGTCAATAGACAATTCCACTCATTTTCTTCTGGGAGCCATCAAATTATTGAACTAAAAGCATAAACTAAGAACAACTTGGCCTGTTGCCTGGAGTAAAAGAGTGAGCCCAACACCTAACTTTTTCTAGAAAATTCCAGACTTTAGAAGCACACCACCTTCACAAAGGCAAGCCTTTATAGAACAATCCACCCACTACTAAGCTCTGATGGCAATTTGTATGCACCTCTCTTAAGAAAATCTCAACCCTCACTGTTTTAAACACACACACCTATTTACTGCAGAGAAAGACACTGATAAGGAAAATGACGCATGAATGGGGTCTCAATTTTGCTGACAACTGCTTAAGGGAGATTAAAGGCTACACAAACACACCTGTCTGGTAATCTACTGTACCCAAGGGGTTGGCCAGATGTTGCTGATTACACTAATTTTTTCACACATTCTGTTGCTACTGAACCAAAAAAAAAAAAAAAAAAAAATTCAAGCAGGTGGCCAACTTAGAGAGGTTTTGGGGTGCAGTTTTAGTACAGACAAATTCGAAATTTAAGATATTTGGGTGGCCAACTTCCAAGTTAGACAGGTGGCCAAGTTACAGAGGTTTTTCTCTGTGTTACTACATAGGATATTTGCCGTTCCTTGAAAAAGTGGTCAACTTAGGCATGTGGCCAACTTACAAAGGTGGCCAACTTTACAGGTTTTACTGTAAATTGAAGTGCTTAGTAACCAGAGCAAGCCTCCAACGGCCTTATAATGATCTTATTCTGAGCCCCATTGATTTTTTTAAATTTGCAAAGGCTGTGAAAGGAATAACACCATTTAATGTTCCTGAAGAAGAAATCACTGAAATGAAGCAGAAGCTGGAAAAACGATACACAGCTGCTCACACTATCTCAGGCACCAGAGAAAACCATTGCTTTATTCCAGTAAATAAAGTGGGTATGTCCCGAGTCTCAAGTTCACAAGCAGAAAAGACATATGTAACAATTGGGGAATTAAATACAGATGGTGATCTTAATTTAAAAAATCAAGATTATGTTGCTTGCATATATGGAAATAAATGGTTCTTAGGAAAAGTAGTGGAATCTTCAGAAGAACATGATTTTAAAATTATCTTTATGAAACCAAATGGGCCATCTAAGTCTTACTTTTGGCCTGAAACTGAAGACTTTTATTGGGTCATCTGAAAACTGCCTGTGCAAAATCCCTGTGCCGCATACAGCAACTGCAACAGGAAGAACTTACACTTTGCCACCAGGCTAAGATAAAAAAATACAGCAGATATTTAATCAAAAAATATCACATTAATATTTTCAGAATGTGTATTACATGTAGTTTAAGAATCAGTTTAGATGTCTAGCAGCCTGTAACTTTATAATTCAGAAGTGCTGTACCATATATATTAGCCAAAAATTTTTTGTTTAAAACTGGAAATCTTTTCTAGCTTTAGAGTGCCAATGTTTATTTTGAACATGTTTTATAAAAATGTCATGCAAAATAGAGAATTTTATACACATAAATCCCTGGTAGCATGTGATTTCTGATAGAATAATGCATACAATATATCAGTTATATGTTGTTTACTGATACTCTGTCATCTCTCAGAACACCTTCACAATTTTTTAAATATTTGACACTAGACATGTTTTAAAATGGAAGAAGTTAAATTTATTATATTTTGCAGCTATTTCTCAGAAGAATGTATTAAAATTTGTTTACAAAGCAATTTGAAAATGATACTTTAATACGAATCACTAGAAAACATCACAGTTTTATTTTCCCTCAGAACGCAATTTTTTTAATATTTGACACTTAGGTTATGCACTACTCTGAAAAAAAAATTTGAAATGCTTGTTAGGTGTGACAGCTGAGATATGAGGGGTTGCATGGAACTCCATTAAATTTACATTTTCAGTGGGTTGCGGCTCACTAGTGCCACAGTGTATGTTCAAAACTAATATTTCTCAGAATATTTGAATTCTACACTTTAATACCTTTATTTTGATGCAAAATACATGAAAATCGGTTCATAAATAAAGAAATGGCATAGGTGTTCCTTCCTTTATAACCACAGTTAGAAACCATCTGCCGAACCGCGACTCCCAAAATTCAAGGGGCTGTATCTCTGCAAATACTGATGCAAAAAATCTGAAAAAAAATCAGGGTTCATTTTATGGGGAATCCAAACCTAGAAGGGGGAAAAAAATTAGGCAAATTGGAAATTTTGGAGCACACATGATATTTGATTTGACATGGGATAACCCTACAGCTAACACATTAATCACCATCAATGTAAATGGTGGAAACAAACATTACCTTGAAACAGGTGCAATAAAAACAAATTCAAAATTTTATTAAGAGAGATGATAGATAATGAACGAAATATATGCAGTGGTTATACATAACTTTAATATACAAATGTTTCAAAATAATATAATGGATTCTAGTACAAAAAGGATTAAAAACTGTCAAAAGTATGCCTTCTCCCCTTCTAAGTCTCAGTTTTTGAGAAAAACATGCATACAGTTTTGAAACAGTGGATCCATTTTGCCGTTATACACTATCTACCAACAAGTAATTGGACACCCCTGCAATCGACGATATCTGCGGTCCTGGTACACATCACAGCCGCCGCCGTTAAATATCGTGTGCGAAACAACAACGCAACCAGTCGCATGCAAGATGCCACGCAGTTCGTAGCTCTCTGATTTCGAGAAAGGTGTAATCATCGGGTATCACAGAAATGGCCAATCCATACGTGACATATCCAGCTAGTTGAAGTACCTAAAATCGACAGTGGCCTATGTGATTGGCAAGTGGAAGATGAGAGGTGACTGTCGGAATGAGCCCTGACCCGGCAGACCCACAAAACTGGGAGTTAGAGACCAACGGGTGCTGGCCAGAGAAATTCGGAAGAACCGCACCAAATCGATGGGCCACATCTGCGAGGAGTTTCAACAGGCATCCGGGAGTGTTCTTTCGATGAATACCATCCGTAAGGAAGCCCGTCTGTTCGGTTATCATGGACGTGTTGCCGCCCACAAGCCTTTGATCACAAAGTCCAATAGCCCTGCCCGGCTAACGTGGTGCAAAGAACGTCGACAGTGGACCGTTGAACAGTGGAAACAGGTTCTCTGGAGCGATGAATCAAAGTTCACCCTCTACCGATTGGATGGCAGGGTCTGGGTTTGGTGTCTGCCTGGAGAACGCTTCCTGCCGGAATGTATTGTGCCAACTGTGAAGTTCGGCGGCAGTGGAATTATGCTATGGGGGCGTTTCTCCTGGTATGGCACAGGACCTTTGGTCGCAATTCCTGGTAGACTTAACGCCGAGACCTACTGCACCATTTTGGATGACCATAAGCTTCCTACGTTGTGGCAGTTTTACGGGGTGGACCCATGTTACTTTCAGGATGACAGTGTCACCTGTCATGTTGCGAGTTCCACCATGGCTTGGTATGGTGACAATGGGGTTAATCGAATGGACTGGCCTGCGCAGAGCCCGGACCTTAACCCTATCGAGCACCTCTGGGATGAGTTGGAGCGCCGACTTAGGGGTGACCCCACCGTCCGAAATCGGTGAAGGAACTGACCTGTCTTCTCCAAGCCAAGTGGAAGAAAATATCGCTAGCCGTCGTACAACGCCTGGTTGATAGTATGCCCCGGAGGGTCGCAGCTGTAATCGCCGCTCGTGGAGGCTCCACCAACTATTGAAGGTGAATAAACTTCGTTTTCCTTTGCTATCAGAGGTGTCCAATTACTTGTTGGTAGATAGTGTAGAATATTAAAACTACGCACAGGCCAAATACAATGGTGGTCAACAAATTTGTTCAAAAAATTACTGCACTTCTTGAGTGCCATATAACTAACAATTCAATGATCTTATTGTTAATTTAGTCCCCTGATGATTGCATGCAGTGTTTCACTTTTTTGATACACAAAAAAAGTTTTTCAAATTATATTTTTCCTTAAACTAAATTTCTAGTGATTATTACATTTGTTATTGAACATTTTCAAATGTGTTTTGCCAGTCCTTAATATTTGTAATGCATTTCAGTTACTCAATCTCTAAAAGTCACATAACCTGCTGAGACCTGTAGATCATTTGAAATAAAATATATCACACCAACAAATTTTTTTTGCCAAGTTATCAGACTGCATACAAAATAATTTCACAACAGAAGAGATAATTTTGATGAACTTGTAATGTATAGCTTAATTATGTTTTATTTCTGCTAATACAATTATCTTTTATGATTAGATTAGCATAATTGTACAATTCAAAACAACAAAACTATAACTAATGAAACTTGATGTCACAACTAAATGTGAAGAATATTAACAATTTTAAAACTTTGGGTTATGTTTCTCTTTTGACTTTAGGACTCTTATCAGAGAAACCTGCATAACAGTTTTTACTGCTTTAGTACACTACGAGTATGCTAAATCGTGTTACAAAATCATATTTGTAAATGACCTTGTATAAGTGACAAATTCATGTCATAATACAGAAATAGCAACAATGATAGCAACTACAAATTGGTAATAGGAACAATAATGTTGTAGTATGAGTAACAAGAAAACTTACAGGATCTGATTGCACTAAAGCGGATCCAATAACGAACCCTACCCCAGGAGCAGCAGAAGTTTTTGAGCTTTCTGACTCTTCTTCTTTCTCCACACCATTTTCTGTTTCATTCTCTACCTTGTATTCTGGTTTTGAATCATCACTGCCCATGTTTTTAAAAATTTCTTGAGGACTCTTCCATGAATGCCTTTTGGGTATAGTAATAGTACCTGATGATGAAAAATGTTCATTCCTAATTGTTGGAGTATTTTCCTTGGAATCGTCCCCTTCAGTTTTTCCCATTTCACTTTCATAGTCCAATTTTTTTCTGCTGATTTTTATTTTTTAGGTGTTTGGGTTTTAATTTTGGTTTTGGCTTGCGTGGCTGGTCAGCATCGTCAAAGGATACATAGAAACCTTTATCATTACTGACAGCCTCTTCTACAGGAGAACGAAAACCCTGAGATTCCTGTGTTTGTTCTGACTGGCTGGGTGGGGAAAACAAAGGACTCTGTCCAGGATCTGGACCCGACGGAGACATGAGTTTTGGCTTGGGAACTCTAAATGTTTTACCAAGCACAGGTCTGTTTGGAGGGGAATTCTGCAAGGCTGTGCTTTTTGCAGGTCTACCAAACTCGTCCGCAAAGGCAGTTGCTTGGTTATCTTGCTGGCTAACGAAATTTGTTTGTGACTGAGACCGAGGCACGTCCACAGCTTCCGATCGAGGTGGATTAAAGGGTTCATACAGAACGTTTCCTTGATTTGGAAGAACCTGATTTTGTCCTTGATTCTGAATGTATGACATGGAAGGGCTACGATGGAGGTGGAAACCAGATGGCTGATTCTGCATTTGTGGCTGGCCATCATAATTTGTATTCATGTAAGAATTTTGCATTACATAATTTGGCTGTGGTGGCTGCATTTGTTGCACTGTATTGTAAGGATACTGTTCTGGATAATAGTTATTCTGCAGGTCACTTGGATAAGCATTAGAATATGGGAACTGCATTCCCATATGCTGTTGATGTTGGGGATGCAAAGAGAATCCTACCGAATGACCACTGTTTAGGTACGGTGAGGCTGTAGGAGGTCTGTCATATGGATGACCAGGCTGTCCACCCATCATCTGGGGCTCTACAGATGATGGTCGCATGGTATGCATTTGAGGCGGTAGGCACATATTTTGGTTTTGTAGTAAAGACTGCTGATGCTGCAAGCCTGAAAATGGCTTCACGGGCTGTCCCCAGTGTCCTCTTCCTGCATGAGGGACTTCCTGTACAGACTGCATTTGGGGTGAAAACATTTGAGCTGCACTAACAGGAGGCACAGGCTCAGCCCATTTAGAATTCGTGCTCGTCATTGGAGGCTTTTGTTCGTGTAAGAAATAATTTTGGGGTTCTGTTTTCGGAGTTTCATTACTTCTTAACATTTTTTGAATGAGTTCCTGCTGCTGGGTAAGACGAGATATATCAGACTGCAAATCTGTTAGACTAGAATTTAACTGTTCAATGGAGGCTTGCACATCTTCTGATGGAATCTCACTTTCGTCGCTGTCACAAGCGGCATCTGGACCCTGTTCACTTTTCTTCTCTAACCACTTTCTACGCACTGTGTCCAAGTCCTCACTTATGTCATCAACAGAATAATTTTTAGCTTTAGTGCCATTGTTATTATCATGAGGGCTATTGAAACCTGTATCTCCTTTAGACACTGGACTTCCTGTACTTGATCCACCCCCTCTAACGGCTTGTAAAAATGCTGCTTTGCCCACTTTTTCTCTTTGCTTTTTTGACATACTTTCAAGTCTAGCCTTTTCTTGTTCTATGCGCTTACGTTTCTCCTCCAGTTTTAGTTTTATGTCGAGCATGTGCTTTGTCACAGAAGAATCTACAGAGTCAGGGTGTAATCTAAAGTCCTGTTCTTGTTGGGGAAGGTGTGAGTAAGTAGAAGTTGGGCTGGTACCGGAAGTGCCCGACAAAGAAGAACTGATATGTAAGTAACCTGGTCGCACTGGCTTTTTGATGGCAACAGGATGTTCTTTGTCCTGTTGCATGTAAACAAAATTTATTGCAGAACTGGAACTATTTCTCTGTTTTGATAAGTCAGCAAAACTAACTGTATTCATATGGTCATCAACTTCCTGGGTATTGTAACTATCCTGTTGGTCATTTATAGAATCTACATTTTCTTTGTTCCACTCACTTCTCTGAAACAAATCTTTAGGTTTCTTCCATGTTTGGCTGCCTGACAAAGGCCTACCTTGGCTGTCCAACTCCTGCTCTTTGGACGCATGGTGATCAACACCACTTCTCTGCGATACACTGGATTTCATGCTTCTACTGTCTTCATATAAAACATTCTGATCACTGGGCCCTGCTTCTAATTTTTCCTCTGAAATAAGCTGATCATAGGATCCAGACTGCGTGTGGAAAAGATTATAATTACTATTCCCACAATCTTGAGAGTTTGTATAACGAGAGTTAAATGACCGCTTGTCGGTGGGTAGATTCAGGTCAGATTGGCTACGTTGCTTAGGATATCCTGACCTTTTAACCAGTTCATGTTGCCTGCTAGGTGAACGGTGATGAACGTGATAAGATGTTGGTGACCTTTGGAGAGAATGTTCATATTCACTTCTGTTTTGTTCAGACCACTGACTGTCGGCATCATTACGCTCCCTAAGCACATCCAAATGCCCAGGTGAAGAATCATCAGTCAAAGGATTTGGCGTGTGGAAAACTTGATAATGACTCTGAGGTTGTGGCAATGCAATATTATCACTAGACATATGCCTAGTCCTGCGATTTTCTTTTTGGTTGAGCAGTGCTTGCTGATTATACTGCGGTGTAAAATATCCTGCAAGTTCCTCATCTTCTTCCACATGATACCTGAAAAAATTAAAATTAGAGAAATTTCAACATCCGCAAAAATAATAAATCACTCAGAAACTGAAAAATTCTTATAAAACACAAAATTACAATGAAAGATTACAAGATTAAAACAGGATGTATACCTTACTTCATAAACCAAATTAATGGTATGAATAGCACCTTCCCATCAAAAATAAAGATCAGCAATTACCATTTTGCTCAAACAAAATCTTTGTTTTCGCTACTGCCACAAAAAAAAAAAAAAAAAAAAAAAGGAGGAATTAATTTTCGCAAGCTCTCTTAACTATGAAAAAGAAACTGATATGAAAGTTGGTGCGGACAATAATGAATAAAGCTCGTTTCTGTACAACACACAATTCATTTGTATGTATGAGTAAAAACTCATTAACATTTTTGAAAAAAAGAAGTTACCAAGTTCAATTATTTTTTATTGTTAATTCAAAAAATAATAGGCATCATTAGTCTTCTTAGAAAATGTTAATAAGCAATTTCAGCTATGGTTTTTTTTTTTTTTTTTTGAATCTTGTTTAAGTTCTAATAATTTTTTTCCCTCACTAGCAAACTGGGGAGGCCATGCCATAGTGAAGGTATACCAGACATCTAAATGCATGCTCCTCACTTTTCACGAAAAAAAAAAATCTCTTTAAACATACATAAAAACTTCAAACTTAACTATCAAGTTTTTTAAAATATTTAAGTCCTGTAACGTGTAAAGGTATATTCACCCCCTGAATGGCATGACATTGTTTTTGTACTCTAAAATTGCATAAGGTATATTCATCTGTGCCTGTGTAGAGGATGCAGCATGAATGACTTCATATCATCATGTAGAATGACTATTTACCAAAAATATCCTGCTTTTCACACAATGCCTCTCTAATGTATGCATGGTTCGTACTCTTCCAAGCAAAATAAATTCAAGCACTTCTCGAGGACTTTTTAAACCCAAATTATCATATGTGTGTACTGTCCGTCAATCAGTAGGTAGGTATTTTAGTAAGTTCAGACCAATAATCTTAGCTGGGGCTGGCACATCTTCAATGACCTGCCATTACTCCTTCCCCATAGTTCGTTTATTTTAGTAACTTTGAATTGCCCATCTGTTTTGGTATTTTTCGAAATCATTTTATCTTGCGAAATATTTTGAAAGGGTACACTATTTTCGTATTCATTTGATGGTATAACACCAATTGTTTGTTTTAACCTTTTATTTTTGATGCATGGCTTTGATGGATGTTTTTGATGAAGTGAGGAGAACAAAGGGTCCATGCATGAAGCACAAGCAATCCCTGGAAGTTCCCCTTCCGGCAAGAATGCGTCCCTAACCCCCTCACAATTTGTAAATATATCATTCCACTCATTTTACTCACATGGCTGATGCTTCACTCAGTAGTGATATCATAGCCAAGGTACGAGCTGTCCACACACTCCCTGGGTTGAACGCAAGTTCTGCGCTATTTGATCAGCTTGGTGTTTTCTAACTACACAGAAATCTCCTATACGACTTTTTAGCACAAACAATTATTTTACACATGCTCTTTTATATCATTACTTAACATATAAAACAATTTTTTTCAAGTGCTATTTACAGAGCCTTAAACTTTTTCCAGTAGGTTCAAGGACTTGAAAATGAACTTTTTATTCAAGGACTTTTCCAAGGTTTTCAAGGAGCGTACAAACCATGAGTATGCCAAAAATTTAAGAAGTGCCAACTGACCCTCCAAGCTTCCAGTTTAGAGACAATTTTCATTTCAGTTGATGGATGCTCACTTAATTAAAAAGTTATATAGAGGAAAAGAAATGCTGTTGAAATCAATCAGAATCCTGTATACCAAGAGTATATAGTTAGTTTGGTGGTAGGAAGACAGGTAAATGGTTTGAAATACAACAAGGATGCATGCTGTCTCTATATTTTTATTTATGGTATGGATAAACTCATTACAGAAAGTAATTTGGTATCAGATGCTGACGTAGGTGGTTTGGGTATCCACAGTTTGCTGTTTCTAAGAAGATAAACATGTTACAAATAATCACAATCAATTGTCAAATATGTGTGAAAAATCAGGAATGACAATAAATGTTGGAAAGTTTACACAGCAAGAGACTGAAATGAACAATATGTTTAAAATATTTAAGTGCGACTGCTGATATGTCACTATGACAAAGAGTTTGACAGCAGAAGCAGCATAACAGAAAAGTTGGCCAGCTATGTAAAAATATTCTCAAACTGTGAAAGTCTTCTTTCTTTCTTTCTTTCTTTCTTGACTGTTTTTTTTTTTTGTTGTTGTTGTTGTTTTTTGTTTTTGTTTTTTTTTAAACCAATTCTTTATTGTGGCAGTCAGAGCTGGATGCAAAGTAAAGAACCATCTGCAAGTTTAGAAGCTACTGACACGAAAGTAGCAAGAGGAATATCAAGGGAAAATAGGAGGATTCACCCACAAAATAGAATTAGTAGATCAGACATTAGAACTGCACTGCACACTTTTTTTGGTGGAAGAAAAAGTAGTGCTACTACATCTTGCTGTCTACTGGGACATTTACACATCAATATGTGGTCTACCATCTATTTACACTATATTAAAAAAAAATGTTTACTTAGTAAATGATTTATTCATTTAATGGTACATATTTTGTATGTAATTTAAAAATGTTACACATAAATCATCTGCACTTTTTTTTAAGACTTTCCAACAAAATAATCAAGATGAGACTGTGAAAGTTTCTTTTTGACTCCCCTTCATTTCTGAAAAATGTGTGTTTTGGAGTCTGACCAAGGCCTATCAATGACTTGAATATTTGCTCTGATAGCAGGATAAATGTAAATTTGTTGATGACTGACTGTAAAATGTCTTTAGCCAATGACATTTTGATTACCATATGTCAGTTATTCACTTGTGTATGAATATCTGAACCGGTTATTCACCTGTGAATGAATATCTGAACCGGTTATTCACCTGTGAATGAATAACTGAACCAATTGCACTTTCGCATTCACTTATAGGAATCAAAGTGTGTCTGTCACACTGTTGCACACAGAATTTTTTTATTGGCAATCTGCACCTTACTTGAGACCAAAAACCCAAGGCCTATCAATTCTACCACTATGATTTCTATTACAGGGTTCCCACTCAAAAGTAGAAAAAAAATTCCCTGACTTTTCCAGGTTTTCCAGGTGGTTCTGAGAGTTTTTCCAGAGCGGTAAATAAAATAACATTGTGACAAATTGTTGCATTTCCTTACATTCTTGCGTTCCTTACGAAAGCATACATTTGTTAATTCTTTAAATAACTGTTCTTTATACAATTACCTGCTTTTTATTAATAACAATTAAATGCATGAGGCATATTATTTTTGGTATTATAATTCCATGATCTTTTTTGAACCTAAGTGGTATACTGCCCATGTACAATTTGTTAGTACATTCCCGTAGAAACAGTTCATATGTAAAAAAAAATCTGTATGTTGAATAGTTTGTTTTCCTTTCTTTTATAGCACAGTGTAGATAAGCTTAATGACCGAATGGGCTCCTGCTCAGAGAAATGTCGAAAGAGAATCAACCAACAAAGGGCTTTGATCCATTGTTTAAGTGGTTCTCTTGTGATGTGTTTCTCCAAGCAAGAGTGTACCAGGCCACTGTGCCTAATTGTTCCATGTTACAAAATATGAAGCAAACTATCTGCAGAAATTGAATAAAACCGTAATGTCTACAGGCAATTTTTTAAATTCAGTTTTGATAATTTTTAGAGAACTAAGGAATAATGTAATGTATTGAAAGCAAGATTTATCAAATTCTAGACAGGCTGTAATTGCAAATAATTGCTTACCTGAAATTAATACTGATAATGTTATGTTCATCTCACATGAGGGAGAATTAAAAAGACACCACATAATGAATGTCCCGATTATACAGTCCATAAAGATAAACAGAAAATATGGAATATAAAGGATAAATAACTTTCATTTTCCCTAATTACTTTATAGTTAAAAAAAATTAGTGTATTTAACATAAATTTTACATAATATTTAACAAAAGCATGTCTTATTTTTTTGTTTCAGGTTTAACGACCACCATAAGCAACTTGTTAGGCTATAAGCAGTCATCCGTCCATCCGTAATTTAGGACCATTGGCTTCACGAAGAAGGAGAGCCAGTGCCGTAAGATAAACACACCACCCATACCTCACTTGGACGAATAGTCAGAAGCCAGAGCTTAGATCACTGCACCACCGAGGTGGCAAACCATGTATTTACATGTTTTAAAGAATATTTGAACAAAGACTTAATTTAAATTCTACATAAATTGAAATATTTCAATCGATTAGGTGAAATTATATAACTGATTTATCTGTATTTTAAGTGCACACAAGTATATAAATAACATTTTAAACGACTCACAACATTTAGAGTTCCAGTTAGGTTTAAAAATGCAAGCTGGGAGAATTGTGGCTGAAGAGAATAAATTGCCGTTAAATGATACAATGCTGAAGCTTTAAATCCTTTAAGTGCTTATTTTACATAAATATTACAGAACACAGAAACTTTTGCTGAAATTGAAGTCTAATGGGAATGATAAAATGGAGAGTGTCTGACAGTCTCTCTTAACATTTTGTTAGAGCGGTTCTATCAAATCGATCTAACAATTTGTATTTTCTATTGGAATTCACTTAGAATCTTTAAAGACAAAGCAAACTAAAACAGCTATTAAAAAATAAAAAAAAAGAAGAGAGAGAGAGAGAATGGAAATCGTGACAGCATTTCTGCGCCTGAGGAAAAACGTGTGCCAGTACCATCCCAACAATTTCTAGCAATCAGGGAAAATACTGCTGATATTTAAAAATCAAAATTGTAATTATTTTAGCTAAAGTTAGTTCTTGCACTTGGCAATGAGAACATCGAATCTATGCTATTTCAGAGGGGCCAACCTCTAGCAGAACGTATCAGTAATCAATAGGGGATTTTTCAGTAATGTTTCAGCAATGTAACACAAACTTTCAGTAATGTAACACGCCATTTTTTTTTTTAAAGTTAAGGACAATATTATAGTATTACTGTGTAACCTGTAATACTTGTATGAGGTGCCTATCGGTAATCACCATACGGAGCCTCATCGTTAACGCGTGGAATGGGTATTTCATGAGAAATTAATGCATGAAATGTGTAATAACTTTGTATGTTAACACTATCCTCACAAAAAAAATATGAAATTAAATTATCAATATTGTACTTACCTCATGTCATTGCTGACATAAAAACTCCCTTGTTGCTTTTTTTGCAGTGGTATATTCTTTTTCAGAAAACTTTTTATAACAGAGCTCACCTGAGGAAAATGCTTTACTTTTCTGTACAAGAAGGGCGCTTAATGTTTTGGTGCTCATTGTTGGGCAAAAGTATGTGAGGTATTTCCTTACTATACTAAATATTCTCTACGTAGAGGAATTGCTGTGAGGGATAGTCAATATTACCAACATTAGTTTAGGCAATGTGGAATACTTGAGAAGGCCAGATGAATCCTTTGTCTTAGATATTTCATTCCATGCCACATCTGCTCAAGGATATAGAGCTTCATCAATATCAGAGTCTGGGAACATAGCATGATCACAGCTTGCTATAGGTAGGTTATGCTCCACAACGATTGTAGTAAACAGCAATTCAGCGTTTATCACGCTATTTTCATTCTTTTTGCAAAAAAATTATCCAAAGGCTTTGATCCAGTCTTTAATTTTACACAATCCTGGTGTTTGTTTTGACTGGATATGCCTTCGGCAATCATCTCGTCCTACATGGGCTACTGATTACTCTCATATTAGAACCTTTATTTCAGCATTTGTAACATTCTCCATTTCCTTGCTCAAGATTTGGATGTTCCTGGAGAAACCTCTTTGCATATTTATTTGTTTCAGAAACGATAATTCCAAGGATGAAATTGGTAAAAAACAAGTAAAAATATGCAATAGGTGCCACATCAGTTGCAGGAGCATGTTTGGGCCCCTGCATTTCATGTTAATAAAAAAAGATGCTGAGGTTGTTCATTACTTCTCTCTATTAACATCCTCCCATTCACTTTCAGAACTTTCATGATCTGAAGATTCACTATGAAGATCTTCACCTTCTGAAGAAGATATGGTGGCTAGTTTTTTGGCTTGATGTTGCTAGGCCAATATCACTTTCAGATGATTCAAAATCATCACCATCACTTGGCCAACTTTCACTCTCACTACAAGCCATTTCAAATAACCTTAGAAAACAATTTCACGCAGTAGGAAAAAGCACGTCTCCTAGTCTGAGGAACAAGCTGTCAATAAAGTCATCCTCTGCTAACACGAGTTTGGAAAAAGATGGGGATTCGTAATTCACGGAGTTTTGCGATTGTGTCTGTTTGTTTGGGAAAAAGAAATGAATAATGTGAAGAGCTTCTAGTACTAAAACACCGCACTTCGTTCTCCCGCGCGGCTAAAGTCCGCAAGAAATATAAACATCCGTCATCGCGGGACCACGCGTAGCGACGAGTTGATCGTTATTGCACTTCGAACGGGGGCTCGAAAAAGTGATTTCCGACAGTACGACGTCTTATAATTCACCAACAATACAAAGTGAACAGCACTGCCTCAACTGCAGCAGGAAAAGTTTTGGCTAAAGTAACCTTTCTCCTGTCACACGGAAAAGTGCGTAGCAAGCGCAAACTCTTTTACGATGACACTTACTGCATATTACCGGCAATTTTCGTCGTATTATCCGCAGAATACGAAATTCATATTTAAAAAAAAAATCCTTTGTATAATCCGCAGACTGTGACATTCAGGAAATAAAAATCGCCGTATAATCCGCACATCATAGATGTTAAACCAGAAGTGGAATTTCCGACAGAAAAGTCGGCCACATAAATAAATAAATACATCGCTCTTTCCACGTTCCAGAAACACATAGCAACCGAAAAATTGTTTTCAGCCGCCGCCGGGGAATTGAATCCACGGATCTCTCCATATATAGATTAGCGCGTTAGCTTTACACCATGGTGGCCAACAATCCACGGTGCTATGTGTATTTTTAAGTCAGCTTCTGACATCATAAATCCGTAAGATGGGCTCAGCTACTGAGACGTCTCCATCTGGTGGGTATTAACGGCACTGGCTATATATATTATAGCAGTTAAATCCAAAGGGCGAGATCCAAGGTGAAAATCCTCCAAATACGTGGCGTCAGAAAATAAATAAATACATCGCTCTTTCCACGTTCCAGAAACACATAATGAGTCCGAAGAAGTAAGAGAAAAAAAAAACGATTTTATTAAATGAAGAAATTCATTTTTAAAGGTAACTGTTTTATATTTTTCATCTCCGGACAGATAAAGGGTGTGGCATCCATAGATCACGCCGATGCAGCTCCAGAGTATTGCATTACACCTTGCCAATGACGAAAGGCTGATATAGAACAAGTCGTAGAAATACCGTATGTACTCGCGTATAAGTCGAAAGTTTTTGGAGGAATTCCTGCTTTCAGAGTTGAGAGATCGTCTTATACGTGGGCCAATAAAAAACCCGTGAATTCTCCCGCGGAATAAACAGACGGATTTGTTTACGTTTTAGATCGCGACACAGAGGCTTTCCGTATGTTGCTGCACGATTGTGTTCTGACCTCAAAACTATCGCGCAGTGACACGATCATATCCTCAATTCTGCCCACCACTTCAAGCTTAAATTCGGCAGTGTAACTTAAACGTTTAATTTTCAGAGACATCATGATTAGCAATGAAGGAAAACAGCAGCAACGACGTTCGCCAAAACAACGAAAGCAAACTAGACACAAGGTCGCGCACATGAAATCCGAAAGGAGAAACGCATAGGTTCGTGCAGCAAGTGCTGTGCGTACTTCTTTGGCTTTTTGCCAAAAACAGAGCCGGCACGACAGTCAGAGCTCTCCTCAACGATATCAAAATGACCCCTGTCGTCCTTCCCCACAACTTTCCCGATCTTTCGTTACGACATTCCTCCCCCTCCTCCCCGCTCCGTACAAACTCCTGAACTGAGGAAAATTCTTCCGAGGGAGTTCCTTTTTCCAATTATTACACCCTTCCCTGCACAATCACGCTGCAGATTTTTTAAAAATCGGAAGGTTGTAATTTTTTTTTTTTAAATCGGCGTATAACGGCATCGGTGTATAATCCGCAAAACCTATAATTTTAATTTTTTTAACAGATAATCCGCGGATTATACGAAGAAAATTACGGTACCACTCTTCCGATAATATCGCTGTTTGACAATATGATTCATGGACATTCCATTTTTTTTTTTTTTTTTTTTTTTTTTTTGATTGGAGGTTTAACGACCACCGTGAGCAACTCAATGGGCTATAAGCAGTCGCCCGCCCCTAATTTAGGGTCACTAGTTCCAGGGAAGGGAGAGAGCCAGTGCCGTAAGACAAACACAACATCCATGCCTCAACGGGATTCGAACCCGGACCACTTACAGACGAATGATCAGAGGCCATCGCTTAGACCACTGCGGGACATTCCATTTCAAAACGATATGATTGATAAATGATATGATCATTGAGACACCGAAAGCTGCAGTCTGATTCGGAAAACATGCGGATCAAAATCGAAGGCCGACAAATCGGCAGCGTCGCACTAAAAGGGTTTAACGAAAAAGGATACAAAATTGAGATTCTCCAAAACACACTGAAATCCGTAATTTTTTTTGTTGTTGTTTTGTTTGGAGGTTTAACGACCACCGTGAGCAACTCAATGGGCTATAGGGGCGGCAATCCGTAATTCTTCCAACCTGTCCGTAATTCCGTAATCTGACAGTCGAAACCGTAATAATTACGGACAATTCGTAATAGTTGGCACCTCTGCTATTTGCTTCTAAATAACGCAGCATAGGATATTTAGACATTGTGCTGTTAAATTTCATAATCAATAAGCTGGCACACAGAGATCCTAATGCCATAACGGCAAAAAAAAAAAAAAAAAAAATTAAACCCAGGGATAAAGAAAAATAATGGAAGCAACAAGTGGAGAAAACTAACAGTTAATACGGAATACCATTTTGCCTGAGAGGCTACAATTCATACAAGTACTTCCAAAATCCGGAAGTCTTAAAATTGATTGCATACGTTTGTGACACAAACATTAGTACTGAACTTTTCTCGCAGGTCACAGTTAATTTCCACGCTACGTCAAATTACTTGTACGGGAAACAATTAGAGGAAGTTTTATGTGCATGTGTGCTCATAAAATCCTCCTAACACTTTTTTGTCAACATAATTTTTCATCCTGTGGCGAGTGGCATGTTTATACTTAACAATATCTTTACGAAGGGCAATACATTTGTGCGATGTTGATCAGGCAAAGTGCGAGAAAGGTCTGGAGCATACTCGTGTCATTTGCAGTAACTCCCCACAAATAACGTCATCCAAAACGGAGACAGAAGCTTTAGCGCCTGCACTGACACACCTGAAACCAATAGAGCACGCACGGCAAAGATTTAAATCAGTAGTAACTAGGTAGATTTTTTATATTTTTTTCGGCAATGTGAGGGTAAAGATGTGAAATGAATAATTTATGCAACTCTTGTGAGGTGCAGCAACGCAAGAAAAAGAATTTACGATTACAAGAAAATTTCTACCCCGTCTAACTTTTGTTCTCGCAATTTTTTTCCCCCATGTATAAGCTGAAACCTTAGGAAAAATTACGAGAGAATGACGAATTTTATATTTCTTATTCTAAATAACGGAGATATTTGCGTTCTTACTGGAAAACGGTTCCACTATGCACAAAAATTCAAAAAATAATATCTTCTAATCTATCAGAAACAAAAAAAGTTGAAACTTTTAGGGTTTTTTTCATAACTTGGAGGCAGCTACCCGTAAGAATCGGAGATGTGTTGGTGGAAAATTATTTCAATATCTGACGATTTTGCGTGGAATGACCCAGATGTGAAAATCTATGGTTCCGGGCGTCGGACTACCCTATTTTTCGCAACCAGCCAGCTCTTGCAGTAATCGGAATATCGTCTTAAAATAGCTATAAATAAATTTCTTCATGCATTATGAAATAGAAATATGACAGAATCAAGAAAAATCTCTTTCCGGCCGTAAAACAACGAATGTAGAAAACGGCCGTGAAATCTGGGAAATTTGGTAGGTATGCAATAGTACCGGCTTCATTGCATGGTATTTTTCATACAAAATACTCGTAAGTACTATGAAAAAAATTGATCTTTCCCCCTCTTTGAAGAATCTTTCTATTTCATAATATCTTCCCTGTTCAAACATTTGAAGGTACATACTTTTCCAACTATACCAACTCTGCTACAGAATTACGAAAGCGAAGCTTTAGTTCGTAAGTGATACGAACTTTTTTCAAAATAAATTAGGTGCCCTCAATTTGCAACATTCATCCACACTGCTCTTGAAGGGAGGGGAGGGGAGGCGAATTTATTAGGATGACCAAAATCCGGCAAAATAAAATGTTTTTGTACGGTTTGATAAAAGACAAGTGGAACATGCAAAAGCGAAAAAAAAAAAAAAAAAAAAAGCGCAACTTCTAAAGTTTCCGATGAATTTCGGCGAAATTTAAAATGGAACGTTATTTTCATATATCTTGCCCACTGTAAAAATTTCAGTCGGTTATTTAAAAAATTGAGGAAATAGCTTTTTCATAATTTTTTTCCCAGTCTACACAGAGAGCCAGGGCACCTACTTAGGAACAAGTGACTGCCTCTGCGCGAACGCAGCAGATAAGAGCCTGCGAAATGGGTGTGTGATTAATGGCTTTCTCTCACGCTTTGACGTGTCCGTTTGTTCGGTTGTAGTTTAGAGCATCTGGAGATGGGGAAACCGCGAAGAGACGCACTCCCCAGCACAGCTGCACTTTAATCGGTGGGTGGGTTACCTCGAAGGATAAAACAACTCGGAATTATTTTAAAACTTAGCAATACAGAAATATATCCTACAAAAGTCTGAAAGAAAATATTTTTTTGGCAAAATAAAAAATTCCCTGACTTTTCAGTTCCCTGATAAAAAATTCCCTGATTTTTACGGAAAAACACGATTTTCCCTGAGTTTTCCCTGATTTTTGGAACAATTTTCAAATTCCCTGAGAATTCCCGGTTTTCCCGGTTTTCCAGGTGGCGTGGGAACCCTGTATTATTGTGAACATGCATGTCACTATTTTTAGGCTAGGGAGCTTGCATCACCAATGAACAATCTGCCATCAATATATTTTAATCAAACAGTAAATTAAGCCTTGTCACTTTCGATGGGGCTGTTCTCTGTTCCAATCATCTGACCTTGAGAAACAATGGATCCACATATTTCTCTGCACATATACCAATCAGAATCTGTAATAGTGTTATGTAAGTTTCCTGTTAGATAAACTATCTTGTTCATCTGCATTTTCTAAACAAGAAATAGCACTAATACTAAAAATGTCACACAAACTCAATTTGCAGATAAGTTTCTTGTTGATGTAAGTACATACATACATACATATCACTAAGCTGTTCTCTGAGATTCAGGTTAGCGCCAAAAAGAAATGCAAACTTCCAGATATTTTTACTTATTGTTGTCGTATCAAACTTCGCCATTTGCAGCGATCTTGACATACAACTCGTGCTTCACTGATATCCATTACACGCCGTACACAAGATCTTTTATACTTCATACTCATAATATTTTTCTCATGCAGACACTCCTGAATCTGATCCACCCATGTCTTCCTTGGCCTTCCCTGCCTTTCCTTCCTGTCACTTGGGCTGAAAATATTTTCTTAGTAAGCATTTCATCACTCATTCTTTCAACATGGCCAAACCACCGAAGCATATTGGTCTCCACCTTGCTAACAACATTTTGCTTTACATCACACAACTGCAATACATCTTCATTCCTCACACAATCAGATCGTGTCTTGCTACAAACCCCGCGTAAGTAACACATTTCTCCAGCACACAAACAACTCCTATGTTTCTTCTGCAGTACCCAGGTTTCACTGCCATACATCAGAGTAGGAACAATTACTGTTTCATACACAGCCATGCGGGACTCTCTAGAGAACCCATCATTCTTGTGAAAACCTCCCAGAGCAGCTATGACTTTCAAAGAAGAATTCACTCGCCTACTGATTTCACCATCCAACTTGTTCTCTCTGTCAAACATGCTTCCTAAATACACAAACTCACTCACCTGCTCAATCACAGTGCCATTTATACTTACATTACATTCAGTGCTACCCATTCCTCTCTCAAACACCATAACTTTGGTTTTTCCTTTATTTATACTCAGTTTGAATTTCATGCAAACTTCGTGCATCCGAGTCAACATACTCTGCAACTCACTTTTGCTCTCTGTCAACAGGACAGTGTCATCAGCATACAGCAATCTGCACACACGGATATCACCAAGACATAAGCCGCTATTATCTATTTTGGCCTCACGCATGCATGCGTCCATAAATATATTAAACAGCCATAGTGACATTACACAACCTTGTCTAACTCCTGCACCAATGGAAAACCATTTTGATAAAACACCATTCACTCGTACAAAAGCTCTACTACCAGCATACATGGCTTTTACACTATTAAGTAGATTCCCAGTAACACCATATTCATTCAATACCTTCCACAAAAGTGTCCTATTGACTCGGTCGTAAGCTTTCTCTAAATCTATGAAGGCAGTAAAAACTTTCTTCCCAACAGCCAGATACTTTTCAATCATGGTGCGTAATGCAAAAATCTGGTTAGTGCAGCCTTTACCAGGCATAAAACCACTCTGAACATCCCACACTTTCAATGATGTAAGACCCCGTACTTTTTCAATAACAACCTTACCAAACACTTTCCCTGGCACACTCAGTAGGCTAATACCACGATAGTTTTTGCATTCAGTCTGATCACCTTTTCCCTTATACAAGGGAACAATAATAGCATCCTTCCAATCCCAAGGGACCATTCCTAACTCCCAGCACAACTGGCAAATTTCAGTTAACCAGTCAATTATAGAGTCACCACCATACTTCAACATCTCTGCAGTTATGCCATCAACTCCTGGAGCCTTACCATTCTGAACAGATTTTAGAGCTTTACACACTTCTTCTCTTGAGATCCCTCCTGTGCTTTCATCCCTCATTGTGACATCATCTGCATCTGTCTGAGAATCATTTTTGCTCTCCTGATCTAATAACTCACAGAAGCATTCGCCCCATCTGTCACTTAACTCATTGGGCTCCCATATCATTTCCCCAATCTCATTCTTCACACAACTTACAACTTTGTTTCACCTATTTTTCCTGAGTCTCATGTACTTCCAGAAGGACTTTCTATCTTTCCAAAAAGCCAGTTCATGCCTTTCCACTTTCTCTTTCCTATCTTTTGCCTTACTGTGGCGAACCAGCTTAGCAGCTTCACGCTTCTTACAGCGATATTCATCCACAGAGACTCTACCTTGCAACATCCCCAAATAGGCTTCCTTCTTTTTCTTTACTGCCTCATCAATCTCACTATTCCACCAAGCATCACCTCTATTGTTACCCACTATTGTGGTGCCACAGACCTCTTTAGCAGCAGTAACAACACAGTTCTTAAAACATTCCCACTTCTTTTCTACATCCCTCTCACAAGATTTCAGATCCTTCAGTCGTTCTCTGAGTAAGTCAGAATACCGCTGATGATCTTCAAGGGCCTATCAACCTTTATTCTTTCTATCCTGGGTCTCTTCCTATTCCTTTTCCTCCAACCAACATTAAGTTTCACTCGTGACACTACCAAGTAATGATCAGAACCAACATCCGCACCTCTCATCACACGGGTGTCAACAACTAAGTATTTCAAACGCTGATCGTAGACAACAAAATCTATCACACTCTTTTGACCAAGAGTACGATTTTCCCAAGTATATGTGAGTATATACTTGTGGTTGAAAAATGTATTAGATACACACAAATCATTCTCAATGCAGAGTTCAATTAATCTTTCACCATTATCATTCACACAAGGATCATTAAACTTACCCAGAACATTGTCAGAAATTGCATTCTGCACACCTACTCTAGCATTGAAATCCCCTGCTATTATAACTTTTTCTTTAGTACCAAACTGGCTCAAAACAGCTTTTAGCTCATTCCTGAAATCTTCTTTCTTATCAGAAGGTTCTGAGTCACAAGGAGCATACATTACAACAATTACAATTCTCTGAAGTTTCACTTTCAAACGAATCCAGAGAATTCTCTCACTTATGCAACTATAGTGAATCAAGTTGCTCTTCATCTTTTCACTTAAAATCACACCTAGACCAGCCTGTCCTCTCATATTATCCAATACTCCAGACCACACACTCACCGTGCCATTCACTTCTTCTACCCCAATTTCCTTCTTTTTGGTTTCACTTACACACAGCACATCCAGTCTATACTAATTCATCTCCTCAATCACCTCACTCATCTTGCCATTTATACCTCTAGTATTCCATACACCAATCTTGCATTCACTCAGCTGAGATCGCTTTCTCATACGCCGTTTAGAAAGTCCAGGTCGATTCTGTGGTGGACCATCCTTCTCAAGTGTGGTAGGTCCACCATATCCCACACTTGAGTCATTCGTAAGTGCAATGGAAAAATCCAATGACATTCCTAACAAAATGCAAAGTCTTGCACCGACCCTCTATGAAGATCGCAAAGCACACGCCTGAATTCTTCACTTTCATCATGTTTCCTTTTTTACTGAATCTTGCTGCCACATCAATTACAAGGGTCTGTTGCTGGTACTGCATCAAAGAGATCATGCTAACATAAAAATGCCACAACAGTGACTTCTGCCAAGACGATCTTTCTGTAGAAAAGCTTCAGTAATATGTATTTTGTAGAGTGAAAAACTGTGATACATCAAAATTGTTTAAAATACTGATATTATGTTCTTACCCAACTACAACCCAGTTAGTACTACTGTAGACCCCATACAAGCAGAGACTCTAACCCCAAATGGGAATTTTCAGTAGTAAACACTAGAAAAAATCAGTAGTTTTTAACTTTTTTCAGTGGTAGTACTTAATAAAAATTGTATTCCACACTCTGTAACACACAAATTGCAGGGGCAGCAAAATAACAGTGTAAAACCATAAAACAGTGAATTTTTACTTAAAAAATTGTCCATAAATTGATGATTTTCTATGGGGAAACAGTAGTGGTACCAATATTTTTTCTAGTTTTCCTCAAAAACCAATGTATGTTCCAACTAGAATCCTATTAAACATAGCAAGTGCCTTCACACATTGGAAGCTGCCCATTGAGGTCATTAAACCCCAAAACAACAACAACAACAACATAATAATAATAATAATAATAATAAAATCTGAAGAACATTATTGGAAAAAATAGTAATAGTGCAGCAATTACTATTTTTCAGAAAATTTTCCTACTGAAATGCATATTTTTTTATTCCTTACAGTCCCTATTTATATAATAGTCAATGGAACAAACACTTTTATTATGGCAAAATTCAAATTGAAAATCATCACTTGCCTTGTCCTTGCTAGATATTACAACATTTCCATGACTAATGCAGCTGTTTTCACTACAGAATGAGGAGTAGCACTGACACTTTTTTAAACTACAATTTCACTATAAAATGCATGGTTTCCTCCATCACTTCATGCTATATCAAGAAACAAATTGAGCAGGCACTTTTTCCTTTTATTTAAAAAGAAATTAACATCCGAAATTACAACTTCAATTCTCTGTAGCCATCTTTTATTCTCGTATAAAGTCGCTTTTTCTGCCCAATGAGCAAGCAGTAACATTTTTTACTTTAAATTTATTTTACACTGTAAAAATGCTTGCTTTGTTCCTTGATATAGCAAAGTGTGACTAAAGAAAGTGGCAAGACAAATTTTAAGCAAAATTAAGTTTCAAAAACAGTCCTGCTTTGCTTATTTATGCCATCAATACAATTTTACAAGTAACAGAAATGGCACAGATTCCACCATGAACAGATTATTTTAAGTAATGATTTCGAAATTTAATTTTGTTTAAAAAAAGTGAAGGGCAAAAATTTTTGCTTTACTATTTGGTTTTGCAGAAGAAACTTAGAAATAAGTCACTCTTTTTCATTATTACTGAAGATATTAAAAACAAGGAACATGATCAGGAAAATATAAAATATAAGAATATAATCAGGGCAAAAAATAACCAAAAACGAAATAGAACTAGTCCGAAATATTTGAAATGTGGAAATAGGAAACTACAGAACATTTTCATTGCTGCTAGAGCAATCATTTCCGGCAGTTCAGAAAATGCCAGCAAAAAGACATTGTGAGGAATTCACTGACTTTCCTAAATCGCTGACCACCCAATCAGCCACCCAATCAGCCACCCAATCTTAATTTTTCAACCTTTTCCTTAAAATTACTCATTGCACAAAAGAATTCCTGTACCATAAATGAAAAATCAAGGACTTTCCAAGGGTTCATTTAAGGAGTTTTTCAGGAGTTAATGACAATATTATAACCAAGGCCTGGAAAATAATAAAATTTCAGGACTTTTCCAGGATTCCAGGGGTTGCATGAATTCTGTCATGTGATCAGAAGACATCCAAAAAATATTGAAAAACTTTGAAGAAAAGTCACTATACTAGTAACATCCAAGAAACAATCCCAAAAGTGTTTAACAAATGTTAGAATCTTGAAAACAAGAAAATAAATTTTATACTGATGTTTTTAACAACACTATTTCACTGAGATTTTCTATTTTCATGCCATATTTGGTGTTTTCCACACTTCGTAGTGGACTGACAATTCCCGTAGTAACCATGAAGAATCTGCAGTACTTGAAGTTTCTGTACATACTAAGTTTTTTATCACCTAACTGGTATTTCATAATCTCTACCTCCTGTTTTCAGTCCTGTTAAGTCTGAAAAGGTTAAGAAAATCCCAGTTTGAGGGAGATTTGTGGAACATAAAGAGAATGCAATGGCAAGCACAAATGGGAGGACCTAATACACTGTAACCTATAGTAGCACAGAAAAAGCTAATGAGAGGTTGGGTATAGATACTGCATGGAAACTGGCCGAGTAACCAAAAGTAGGCTTCACACAAGGTGAACAGAAGGTCCAAAATGATTGATTTATTATTGAGGAAGCTCTCTCTCTCTCTCTCTCTCTCTCTCTCTCTCTCTCTCTCTCTCTCTCTCTCTCTCTCACACACACACACACACAGAGTCTGTATGGTGTATGTCAATAACATATGACTGAACAACTGAACATAATTTTGGTATACAGATGGGAGATAAACTTCAAATCAGGTGATTGTGTTTCACAGCCTTAAAAACTTTAAATTTACTTTGGTTTTGCATATAATTTTCTGACTTAAGAAATATAATGCATTACTAACGTACAATACATTTGGAGCAAATAACCCTAAAACCGCATTATAGGAAAAACACATGGAAATTCACTAAACAAAAATATTTTATAGAAAACAGACATATTACCTCTGAGGTGAGAACACTGATGACTGTAGAGATACTGGTTCACTATATCTATTTGATTCTGAGAAGTTCATAGAATGGGTTCGTCGTAATAACCGAGAACCTAAAAATAAATACATAAATCAATAAAATGACATTAAGGATACAAACAATAAGAAAGAAATATGGAAAGTGTGTTTCTACAGCTGCTACTCAAGTAACAATTAGGAACCAATTAAGAATTTATATACTGAAAGTAGATGTGACATTGTGTTGACATAAGGTAACGTCAAACAGAAACATTCAAGAAGTTGAACTGCACAGCAGGAAAAATAATACCAGAAACACACTTAATAAAATAAGATTTCTTTGGAAAATGGTTGTGGTGGAATCTGAGATGCATACATGCTTCTCCTTTATTATGGTGAAGACAACACAAATGCAAAGAATTTTGCAAATTTTAGTATGACACTGCACTATTAAAATATATAAAAAGAAAAAAAAACTTGGAAATAAGTAAACAACCCAACATGAACTGATCAATGACTGCTGAAAAGAGTTCATACTGAGAGTTTTGTAAGTCCATTTTAAGAGTTTTCCAGAAGTCTGAAACCTATTTTCCAGGAGTTGATGACAATATTACAACTTTTTAAAACCTTCAATTCCACTTAGTAGTTCTAATTCTGACTATTATATAGCTCTAATTATTCTACTATTCTCTTTTACGTGCGATATTTCAAAGTAACTTGTACAAAAATGATACATAAAAAAAACAGCATAGTAAACTTGATACGGCGAGCGTACACATACACACCTAACAACAGGCTAAAAAATCAAGAGCTAGAGTTTATCTCGAAAATATCACAAGAGTATGGGTACCCGAGCAAGCTAATTAATAAATGGATACATGAGAGTAAAAAGCATATGACTCAGAGTAAAGAAGGCCAAGAAGTGCACAACCAAAGGAAGATGAGAAATAAAAAATTGAAATACATTGGAGCTTTCCCATACCTGGAAGGAGTGAGTAAAGAAATCAATAGGCACTGTGCTAAATATGACTTACAACTAGGAAGCTCAGTGCACACCGTGAAAAGTATGACTGTCAACAAAAAAACAGAGGAAAAAATGCTAGAAGAATCAGGAACCTACAAAATTCCAATAGCACACATACCCCCAATATCGTACATTGGAAGCACGAAAAACAGATTAAAAAAAGACTTAAACAACACATATCTAACTGGCAAAAAAAGAAGCCAAAACTGCTTTAGTGCAATTCTGCTTGGAAAACAGGACATTCCCAAAGTTCGATGAAATTAAAATGCTAAAAAAGAATAAAAAATCGGAAAGGCAAATGAGGAGGGAAGAAGCAATATTAATCTATAAAAATAAAGCAAGGGTATGTAACCAGAACGACCCTAGCACATTATCGGGCCTGTGGAAAGAACTAATAAGACAAGAAAAACAACAACAAAAGAAAAACCGGCAAAAAAAGACTAGAAAACCAGGATAGGAGAAGAAAATTAAAAAAAAAAAAAAAAAAAAAAAAAAGTGTTTTTAACGAAACATAGATGGCGCCAGCCGGGCTTGATAACGAAATATATCCAGGAAAGTATTTCCGACAAATGGCAACAAGGAGTATCTGACTCCATTAGCGCGAAGTTAACCACGAACATCAGTGGTAAAGTCGCCATGCTCCTGAAGATGCCCAGAGTATGGGCGAAAATTTCGAGTATAAAGAACGGTAAAAATTGATGTTTGAATCCTAAAGCAAAGATCCAATGAGTATACCCAGCGAAAAGTGTGAGAAGTAAAGCCAGTCATCGCATACAACGGGCTTTAGGACAATAACATCAACAAAGACCGGAAAACACGTGCGTGAAATGTTCCCGTCGCTGAAAGGAATGCCAAGGTAAACATTATCCGCTAGATTTTTTAAAAACCTTTTAAAGTTCAATTTCTCTGAAAATGCATGGTTTACTACTTCTTATGTACTTCTTGCTACATCAAAAGACAAAATGAGGAAACTTTTCTTTTTCTGTTCCCCATAAAGCTTTCTCTACGTCAGGAAAAAAGCAGTAGCATTACTGAGCATTAATTTTGCTTTAAACAAAAGAAAAAAGCAATGATTGCTCTGCACCTTAGTATAGCAAGAAGTGATTAAGGAATGGGAAAACACATGTTTTAAGCAAAAATTAATGCCAAAACTCAGTACTAAAATGTTCAATTTACTGTGAAAACAATTCCACGGGTCATGGGACAGGCTCAGATTCCATCACGCACAGATAAAGTACCGATTTTGAAATTTAATTTCGATTTGGTAAGGAATCTTGAAAGTTAAAAGAGCAAAACATCATCTATTGGGTTGTCAGAAAAGTCATGACGTATTCTGGCACCCGATGG
Source organism: Macrothele yani (assembly GCA_039090855.1). Taxonomy (NCBI): domain Eukaryota; kingdom Metazoa; phylum Arthropoda; class Arachnida; order Araneae; family Macrothelidae; genus Macrothele; species Macrothele yani. Next base: position 142,248,082 of record CM077014.1, read on the forward strand.
TGGTTGGGCGGTTTTGGAAGTGCTAGAGGCATGCGCAGCTCTGTGATCGCTATGGCATTCGACAGGTGTCTGTTCTAGCTGCAGTCTAAAAGGAATAGTGAGTGATTTGGTTGATTTGCAAAGATTTGACATCAAGTTTGAGATGGAAGACCAAACTGAGCATTTTTGTCATATTTTACTGTTTTACTTCCATAAAGGGAAGAACGCACGTCAAGCTTGTGAAAAGTTGCGTAAAGCGTATGGTGATAATGCTCTACAAGAACATCAGTGCCGGTGGTGGTTCACAAAATTCCGTGCTGGTGCTTTTGTCCTCAACGATGCTCCTTGGTCCGGGAGGCCAACCAAGGTTGATGACGACCAAATCAAGACATTGATCGAGTCAAACCCACATTACACGACACAAGAGATTGCAGACACATTGCACATCCATCATTCAAGCGTTCACGACCACCTGAAGAAGGTGGGATACGTAAGCAAGCTCGATGTGTGGGTTCCTCACGAACTCAAAGAAGCTCAATTAACGGCGCGTATAAACATCTGCGATATGCTCATTAAACTTGAGGAAAACAATCCTTTTTTGAAGCGACTGATAACTGGTGACGAAAAGTGGATTGTGTACAACAATGTGGTGCACAAACGGTCTTGGTCCTTATTAATATCAGTTCAAAAAACGCTAAATTCACGTTAATTAATGAACGTTATTACGTGGCACATTACATTAAGTTCATTAGCAGGAATTCATAGGTCTTGGTCCTGACGTGCTGCTTCGCCTCAAACGACATCCAAAGAAGACATTCATCAGCGGAAGGTTCTGGTCTCAGTGTGGTGGGATTTTAAAGGTGTCGTGTTTTTCGAGCTCCTACCACGGAACCAAACAATCAATTCGAATGTGTACTGTCGGCAATTGGACAGTTTGAACGAATCCATCATCTAGAAACGTCCAGACCTCGTTCATCGTAAAGGTGTTGTGTTCCATCACGACAACACGAGACCACACACAAGTTTGATCACCCGCAAAAAATTATTGGAGCTTGGGTGGGATGTGTTGCCACACCCAGCATACTCGCCTGACCTTGCGCCGTCAGACTTCCACTTGTTTCGCTCTCTTCAACAGTCCTTGTGTGGTATAACGTTCAATTCAGATGAGGCTGTACATCAGCATCTTGTGCAGTTTTTCACCCCGAAAGACAGGTCCTTCTATGAACGAGGCATTCCGCAGCTCACTGAAAGATGGCAAAAGGTTATCGAACAAAATGGGCATTATATCATTGATTGATCTTTGTCCTTTCTATCAATAAATGACCTTTGCAAAACATGGCTAAAATAATATGTCATGACTTTTCTGACAACCCAATATCTTGCACGGTGGAGAGAGAGAGAGAGAGAGAGAGAGAGAGAGAGAGAGAGAGAGAGAGAGAGAGAGAGAGAGAGAGAGAGAGAGAGAGAGAGAGAGAGAGAGAGAGAGAGAGAGAGAGAGAGAGAGAGAGAGAGAGAGAGAGAGAGAGAGAGAGAGAGAGAGAGAGAGAGAGAGAGAGAGAGAGAGAGAGAGAGAGAGAGAGAGAGAGAGAGAGAGAGAGAGAGAGAGAGAGAGAGAGAGAGAGAGAGAGAGAGAGAGAGAGAGAGAGAGAGAGAGAGAGAGAGAGAGAGAGAGAGAGAGAGAGAGAGAGAGAGAGAGAGAGAGAGAGAGAGAGAGAGAGAGAGAGAGAGAGAGATGAAAATAAAATAATAATAGGCAAGAAAGGAAACTGTAAAAAGACTGAAAAGACTGAGGGAAAGATTGTTGCATACAATTAACACAATAATAATGGGGAGGTTTGCTTATCACTTTGTTGGCAATTCCTTTTCTCACATCTGTAAGCTTCCAAGTGTTTTCTTAACACTTATTTGTGATTCCTGGGTTCCCCAAAATACAGCATTTTATCTATTGAACTGGTATGTTGTACAAAAATATACGTGTACGAGTACAGTGGTATGAGAAAGATGCTGCACTTGTCCACTGCGTACTTGCAATTTTTTTATAGCAGTTTCAAAGGAAATGAGTGTGTACCCTAAATGGTGCCCAGGGTCCCTTCTATTGTTTCCTTTGGTTGATCCTTGAATTCTCCTACCCTTCTCAATGGTCGATGTTCACTCACCAGCTTGCCCTCCCACTCCCAGACTGGCATCAAAGCACAAACAATACATTAACAGAAACCATATGTATTTCTTACAAAGCTTAAATGGTACTTGACCTCTCCTCTACGTCCTCATCCTCAGGCAAAACTTTTGCTTGAAAAAGATTCAACTGAGGCAGGAAAAAATGACTTCAGAAGCCACAAAATCTGCTTCATTGAAGTTATGGTTGCAATTTAGTGTGGTGACTTTTAGTTTAAGTTTTTACATCTCTTGAATGAAAATTTCCCTTTCTTTACCCTGAGGAGGCCTAATTTTGATGAAATCTCCCTAAAAAAGGAAATTTTCCCTGAAAGGGAGAAAAATCCCAATGTAGAATACTTTGCAGGTGTCACAGTTAAATTTAAGGACTTTTTAATTTCATTTCATTTCATTTATTGATCTTGCTGTTACATATTAAAATTAATAATTCTGAACAGTTAAGCATAAGCATATAAATAACAGCAGGGAAGATCAATGAAAAGGCCTTGAGGAGACCAGACCAGCCTTGATCTCCCTAGGTTTAAGTCAAGACAAGAACATTCATATAATAGCAACAAAGTCAAAAAAGAAAACAAACATCAAATAAAATATCTAAGCATGATGTTATGATATTGACAGCATATCAAGGGGAAAATAATGTTTAAGTACTGAAAAACATGAGTGCCCCCCTAATCCTCATTGTATTGATCCCTGTCCCTTGGTAACCGAATCCTCACCTTGTAAGGCTATCGCTTTCCCCCTCAGTCGAACAATCCTTGCATCAATCAACCTCCCATCCTGCATTAATGAATGGATATCAGTTATTAGGTAGATAGTGTTTTAATTTATTTTTAAACAAATTGAAGTTATTAATAGATAGTAATCCTGCAGACAAAGAGTTCTAAAACTCCAGACCAGAATAATCTAAGCTTTGTTTAGTAGTTTATGTTCTACGTGTAGTAAGTCTCAACAAAGCTTGGTTACGAATATTATAATGATAGGTAGCAGTATTGATTTCTATGAGCTCCTGTCCAAGGTTCATTTTAATTCATTTGTACATAATTTTACCTAAGTCGAAGTGAAATAGTTGCTGAATTGTTACAATATTATATTTGTTCGGGTTGGCTCTGGAATATCTGAACGTATTTCGCCCTGCTAAGTAGCCACCATTTAAGTTATGTTTACAATCTATTAATTGAATGTATTTATTTTGGAGAATTTGTAATTGATTAATATTAGTAACTGTTGCTTAACCCCAGGAGAGTAAACAGTAATTGAAATGTGGGTTAATTAATGTATAATATAATAATTTTTATGTTTTAACAGATAGATTTGTTAGTATATGACTAATTATTCCTATATTTCTGGATTTTTTTTGATAAAATTTCTATATGCAGATTCCATTTTAAATCATTGTGAAAAAACAATACCCAGATAAGTAAGATTATCAACTAACTCAATCTGATTATTATGAAGAGAGAGGTTAAAATTAAAGAGTTTGATTAGATTTTTGTCTGGAAAAAAGTAAGGCTTTAGATTTATTGTAATTAATTACTAATTCGTTGGAAGACAACCAGTCAGTGTACTTCAATAGTTGAGTAGTGGATAGAAATATTATTTCACTAATAGTTGGTACCGAAGGGAGGAGTGTTGTATCATTGGTGTAAAGATTAAGGTTTGAGTTAGATTCAATATTAAAGATATCATTAATAAATATATTGAATAATAGTGGGCCAAGTACTGATCCTTGAGGAACTCCTGATTTTATATATGCGATAGGTGAAATAAATTTATCAATTTGAGTCTATTGTGATCTATTACTAAGATAGTTAGTTCTTAAATAGAATATAATTTGAACCTCTAAAACCTAGATTATGTAATTTTGATAACAAAATGTTATGGTTTAGTGTATCAAATGCTTTAGTAAGATCCAAAAAGATGGCTAGTGTAATGAAGTTATTTTTTTAAAAAAATGTATCATTTGTTGAATGTGTAATACAGCTAATTCAGTAGATTTATTTAGTTGAAAACCAAATTGATTTTGATTAATAATTTTATATTTTTCTAAATATGTAACCATTCTGTTGTAAAGTAGTTTTTCCAAAATTTTAGAGAATATGGAAAGGTTTGCAATGGGTCAATAATTATTAATATCATTTTTTGATCCTGATTTATATTTAGGTACTACTTTGGTAATTTTCAAATCAGGAAAAATTCCTGTTTGAAACACTAAATTAAAAATTACAAGTAGAGGATCAACAATGATTTCAGCCACATGTTTAACTACCAGATGGTGAATATCATCTGGTCCTGGACCAGAACTGGATTTGATTTGATATAGTTCTTTTAATAATTCCTTACGGGTAATGCTTGATAAATAAAAAGTATTTGCAGAATGCGATTGTTTGAGATTATTTGTAAAGTCTGTATCAACAGTATTTAAATTTTGCTTGGTAGTTATTGGAATTGTGATGCAATGGTTATTGAGTAATGTCATTATTTAGTGTTTGTCATTAATTTTGATATTCCTAAGAGTTTGAGAGGATATAATAAGGAGAAAAAGGCCCATTTAATGAGTTCTTAAATTCCAGGAGGTGTAAAACCTTGATTGACTGACTGAAACATGACCAACCATGAAGTTGAACTGACTAAGAAGAACCTAAAATGATTAAGGAAAAGATCACAAGCCATGATACAAGGTAAAAGAACAGAAAAACAAAATCAGCATGAGTTAATTAAAATTGAGTTTCTGATGTTTGGTAGAATGGGTTTTTCATCAATGTATAAAATTAGTATGAAGGATCTGAAAGAGATAAAGAGTTCTGTGACACTGATGACACAAATGTGGTACTAATAAACTTAACACAACACAACACAACACAACACAACACAACACAACACAACACAACACAACACAACACACACACACACACACACACACACACACACACACATCTGTGACCTACAAGACATGCACTGTAAATGAGAGAAATATAGCAAGATGATTCCTTCCAACAACATATTAATTCTAAATGCTGGGTTTAGAAGTTGAATTGAATTCTTTTCACATGGAGAAGGGATAAAAAAAGAAGCTAAACGTGAACAATAAGAATGCAACAATTGACTATTATATTTTTATATTCCATAAAACAACCACTCCTTCAAACAGCTGTGCTAATAATGAAAGCCATGTTTCAAATAATCAACAAGCATATAAACAACCTTTATTTTAATATTGGAAACACTCACTGCTATTACAACACAAAGTTCATAATATAAACACGTAACACACACCAATAATCACATACCTTCGAACCTACGATCATCTGGTGCACTAATTCTTCTTGCAGAAGATGACTTCTGTGGTTGCCTTTGCCATGTTCCATTTGGACGAGGGCTGTTAAAAATTCAAAATATTAGTCATGTAGCATTCACACATAAAACAGAGATGTAAATATAACACAAAACAAAATTGTTAAGCATTTGTGACAGTAATATCTTTAGGAATATAATTTTTGTTTGCTATAGCCTGTTTTGAGTAATATCTCTAATATCTCAATATGGAAAATTATAGTTGCTGAATGTGCTCTATATGCATTTCCAGGTACCAACACCTGGATGATAATAATTACCACAAAAGTTATCACCTATTGAGTGATGCACTTTGACAGAAGACAGTAGGAGGAGAGAGAGACACACACACACAGACTGCAAGCATGCTCCCTCCCCCTATCTCAATATGGTAAATGAAAAAATAGATCTTTCAATGCTTAAATGTAAGGACACATTTTATCGTTTTATGCTCTAAGGACACATTTTATCGTTTTATGCTGAAAGGACACACCATCTATCTGTGACTCATTCTGTTTGCATCACCAGCAACCATTCAGTGGAGGGGGAGGAGCTTGTATACTTAAAGCAATGCCATACCACTCACTATGTGCATCATGCAAGTTTCATTAAAGCAATTACTTGCTCCTTTTTTTTTATGTTAACATCATCATCATCATTGTCAACCATTATCAATCCACTGCTGGACGAAGGTCTCCCCAAGTTTCCTCCACGACGGTCTGTCTTGTGCCAGTCTCCTCCATGTCACTCCTGCATACTTTCGAATTTCATCCACCCATCTTCCATGTGGTCTTCTCCTGGGTTTTTTCCTGTCCCTTGGAATCCAATCTAAAATTTTGGCTGTTCATCGATGGTCTGTCCTTCTGGCAGTATGTCCAGCCCATTGCCATTTCAGGGATTTAACTCTGATCATGATGTCTTCCACTCTTGTCATTTTTCGGATCCATGAGTTCCTCTTCTTATCTCTCCTGGTTACACCAAGCATGCACCTCTCCATGCTTCTTTGAGTTGTCTGCAGCCTTTGTATGTCTCTTTTAGTTAAGGTCCACGTCTCTGCACCATACGTAAGCACTGGAAGGATGCATTGATCAAACACTTTTCTTTTAAGACATAATGGCATATTGCTCTTGAAAATTATGCTGTTTCTTCCAAAAGCTCTCCAGGCAAGTTTTATACGTCGATAAATTTCTTCATCAATGTGACCCTCACTTGATATCTGCTGTCCAAGATAAACGTATGTATCTGTTATCTCCAGCTTTTCTCCATCAATCGATAAATCTTCATTTCTTGTGAAAGCATTGAACACCACTTTTGTCTTCTGAAAGTTCATTTTTAATCCCACTTCTTTACTCTTGTCAGCAAGTTCCTGGATCATACTCTGCAGCTCTGATGGGGTAGTTGCAAAAATGACTATGTCATCAGCAAAACGAAGGTGGGTTAGATAATCCCCATTAATCTTTATCCCTTTGTTTTCCCAGTTCAGTGATTGAAAGACATTTTCCAATTGGCATTAAAGAGCTTCGGAGATATGGTGTCACCTTGTCTTACTCCTTTTCCAATTTTTATGTGTGTTGTATTTTCAAACAGCCGAATCTTTGCACTTGCATTTTCATAGATGTTATTAATAATATTAATGTACGCATCTTCAATACCGCAGGATTTCAGGGCCATTGTAACTGCTGATGGTTTCACCGAATCAAAGGCTTTTTCATAATCGATAAAAGCCATGCACAATGGAAGTTCATATTCCCTTGCTCTTTCAATTAGTTCTATCAGTACGTGGATATGGTCTATTGTGCTGTAGCCACTCCTGAATCCAGCTTGTTCTCTTGGTTGAGCCATGTCCAGTGTCACCTTCAAGCGGTGTGAAAGAACTTTAGTGAAGATTTTATAAACCACTGATAGGAGGCTGATAGGTCTGTAGTTCCTGAGATCCTCAATGTCACCTTTTTTATGTAGCAAGATCATTGTAGCGTTGTTCCAATCCTCAGGAATCTTCCCTTCATTAAGGCATCGAGTGAAAATTTGGGCGAGTACTGTTTCGATTTCTCCACTTGCTTCTTGTATGATGTCTACAGTAATTCCATCTTCTCCTGGAGCTTTTCCCTGCTTCATGTTCTTGATTGCATGTGCAACTTCTGCTGGGAGGACCGGAAGAACTCTGGTACCTTTCATGATGTCTGGAGTACATGTATCATCCCTTTCATATAATTTGGAGTAGAAATCTTTCACTCTTGTCAAAATTTCGCCTCTATTTCCTGTTACAGAACCATTTTCTTTTCTCAGTGCCATAATCTGTTTTCTTCCCTTACTGAGATGTTCCTTTGCTATCTTTAGGCTTTGGTTGTTTTCAATTGCTTTCCTTATGAGGTCACAGTTGAATTTCCTTACGTCTTCAGTGATACTTTTTCGTACTGTCTTGCATAGCTCTATATATTCCACTTTGGAAGTCACATTTTCTTTAGTTGTCCTCGTCTCTCTTCTTTTTTGCATCAACATTTTGGTTTTTCCTGATAATTTGTTCACATGCAACTTGTTCTTAGACCCCCAGCTAATTTTGTTGCTGTTTCTATAAGAGCTTTGGTTACTTTTCTGTTAACTTCAGAAATATCCACTTCTTCCGATGTTAGGCCTTCTACAGCAGAGAATCTGTTCTTCAGTTCCAACTTGAAGGTATTATGGTGTTTTTTAAGGTTGGTTATGTCAATACATTTTGTTTGTCTTATGAGCTTGCCACGTTCAAGTTTAGTGTTGAGGTGCATCTTACATCTCACCAATCTATGGTCACTACCTGTGTTGAACTTGTTTAGCACACTGCAGTCTTCTATGACGAATTTTTTGTTACACATAATAAAATCAATTTCACTTGTCATCCCATTTGGATGTCTCCATGTCCATTTCCTGTGTGGCTTTTTCTTGAAAAAGGAGTTCAAGATGAAAAACCCTTCTGCCTCTGCAAACTCTACGAGAGTATTTCCACGTTGGTTTCTGTTGCCGTGACCGAATTTACCTACTGAAGTTTCATTCTGTTGCCGTTGCCCTATTTTTGCATTGAAATCTCCCATAATTATCTTTAAGTGCTGCTAACCTTTATTATTTAGATCACGAATTTCCTCATAAAATTCTTCAATTTCTTCTTCAGGATGACTTGTGGTGGGTGCATAAGTTTGAATAATCTGAGCCTGGTATCTTCTCGAGAGTTGGATAACGAGTCGTGCAGCTCTGTCAGAGGAACTTTCAACTTCTACAACTTTATCCTTCAGTTTATTGTTTATTATAAATGCAACACCACTAGTTCTGCCAGTATCAGTCCCACGATAGTAGCCACTTTTCAGTTCAATGAGATCTTCTCCTTTTCTCCTTACCTCACTTAGCCCAACGATGTCCCACTTGATTCTTTGTAGTTCCTCTTCCAATTCAAGAAGCCTTGAATCAGAAGATAGGGAGCGTCCATTATACGTAGCCAAGGTCAGCATCAGATGGCAGCCTAGTCCGGTCCTCCTGGGATTCTTAGCACCCTCTGCCTTCATGTCGCACTGGCCGCTGCCTTGGCCACGTACATTCCAGCTGCCGGAGACTGAGGGCCAAGATTTACGTTGTGGAGTCATTTTGGAGGGGTTTGGCCATAACTCACCACGCTGGCCAAGCGGGTTGGTGAGTGTGCAAGTATAAGGTTGCATAATAAAGATGTGACAAAACTCCAAATGTTTGAAGAACAATCAAATTTGTAATTTAACACTTAAATATTTAAGACTTCCACATAATCACAAACACACACACACATAATTACTACAGCACACTAAACCATGTTCAGTTCTGTTAAATGTGAAATTCAACAAAAGTTGGCTTATCAGTTTTTTTACTTAAATCATAACTGATTCACATAAAATTTTACTTATCAGATATTTTTACAAATTTCTGTACAAAAATGAATGATATGGCAAAGCAGTCTGTGTGCTAATTAGGCTGAATGTAATACAGAAGTTGGCACCAGCATTTCGGTGGAAAATTGTGGAAGAAAGAACAACTGCTGGTAGCTATTCAGAGCAACACTTATAGTAGCACTTGCAAAAGAGACAGACAGAGAACTGCATTTACTACTACTTTAAATGATAGGAATTACAAGAAAATAAGTGATTATAACAAGTGTTAGCACATGGCAAAGTTCCTGATCAGTCTGTGATGAACATCACGGTGTCACAAAATAATCTATAGGGCACTGGGAAAGACAGTTGGATATGAAAAACAATAACAATTTGAAAAAGTAGAAATAAAAAAATCACTTTCTTATATTTCATTTATCAAAAAAGTTCTGGTCTAGGTACTACAGCAATTGCAATGAAAACTAGGATCAAAAACACTGACCAATGAACCTACAGTTTCTCTTTTGGATTTCAAAGTAACATCTGATTTAACTATCAGTGAAAACTAGGAGGCATTGCCAAGACTGAAATTTTTGTTCACTCTACAACACTCTCCCACTTAACCATAACAAATCAGGCACTATGCTAATAACTGTCTCTTTATATTACTTTTTGAATGTAATGCCACCTTTTATACGCATGTGTTTGTATATATATAAATGCTGCATATTATAATGCCACTCTAATATAAGGAAAAAATTTTTTTTTTTTAAATTTCAGGTCTTACCCTCTAAATTTCTTCCTATAAAAATGTGAAAAAAATTTAACCTATTCAAAAAATATTTTGAGGTTTCACAGCACTGTCATATTTTAAAGTGTTCTTTTCACTGTGAATATTAGATCACTACGCAGGAGTCAAGGTCTGTTATCATCAGCTAAAAAGTAACAGACCTATTTGATCTTTACAAAACTTGATAGTAGTATAGCACAAAACAGTAGATTGTCCACTTATTTTTTCAGAAAGCAGCTAACACATTTAGTTTTGTTGTACCTGGAAGAAAATATCACTACTTGTAAGCATGGTGAACAGTTCAGTCAGATGTATTTATTTTGAAAGCTGTAACACACAGGTTCCTTCTAGTCTGGATAACAATCAGCAACCAGCATGAACAATATAATACCCAAGGAAGCCAAATTAAACACATTAACCTTAAAAGCAAAATTGTATATTTCACTCACCTAATTTGGCCAGAATCACCGGAACCACAGGCACCAGAACGTAAATCTGGTATTGGACTAACTGACTGCTGGAAATTTCTGAGCCTGCAATTAGTGAGTGATGACTGCCTCTGATTAGTAGGATACACATACCCTGATGCTGAAAATAAATGAAAATAATGGAAACCAAATCTTAAATACAGCTAAACGAAATGGTTCAGGAGCTGCATTGTACTAATAGTACTTCATGAAAAAAAAAATACAAGAGAAAATTACATCATTATTAGGGATGCGTAAATTTTGCCAAAAAAAAAAAATTTTAAATCAAAAATTTCGCATTTATTCACAAAAACTGAAGACAAAAAAAAAATGTTTTTCAAAGTTTACTTAGTTTCCTGTTTTTCAAAATTTACTTAGTTTCCTGTTTTTCAAAAATTTACTTACTGGTAGGCTAAGTACCAAAATACTTAGTTAAAAGCTAACAACACTGTAGTAGTCTCTATATTCTCTTCCTTTAGCCTTTGCCTTCTGTCAGTAATAACGATGTTGTATGTACATACTGAAATATCTCTCAGCATCCACACTGTTAACAGAATTATGAAGGCTTTGAAATAGCTGCCTTTGCATAGTTTAGGTAGCAGCACTTTGTTGCTTTTAAAATCTGTATGACATCAACAGGAGTCTCTTGGTTGACCACTGTAAGTAGCTGTCTGTGAAAATGATTGTATCCATCGATGAGCTCATCCCGTGGTATGTCTTTAAAAAATGGTATTTTAGAGAAGCTTTCCAATAATAAATTTGTGTTTAAAGATTATGTGGGTGTGGCCGCGACTACAGATGGACAAAATAGTCTGCCAATATGCTGGTAGGCTTCATTCGTTGCGTTGGATGCCACATGGAGAGTCCATTTGCCCTTCTAGATGAACATTACAAAAATTTGCTCATCACAACATTTGTATCACTTAAATACAATCCCTCGTGGTCAAACTCTTTCACTCTATTAACTAATTCCTTCTTAGGGCAGCCAAAATTGATATACGTCTATCAAATGGATCGCAAGTGTTGTAGTTTGTAGTCTACTAGCGAAATGAAAAAACAAACACGTGCTCATTCGTATTCTTTCAAGGCCAGCCAGCCAGTGCAACTGAGCGGCGTTGGCTGACTTGTCGAGAGGGAAAGAGGCGTGGCCTGGGGTTTCCCGGGTAACAAATGCTGAGTAGGACATGCACAGTACAAGTGCTGCACGAAATTACGTCTTATTTTCGCTTTAAAAAATGTTAATTATCGAGATGTCGTGGAAAAGTAATTAAAATCAAATTTTCGTATTTATTCGCTTATATTGGCAAATTTTGCATTTATTCGCATCTATTTCGTAAATACGAAAATTACATATCCCTAATCACTATCAATTTAATGAAACAAAATTGCTGACTATGCATATTCCTCACAAAATTCGGCAAGAAACCACCCACAAGAAAAACTGTACATGTGTGACACAAATCATTCGTTGAAGGAGGTTTTGAAGGTTGTACAAATAAAAAGGTTGTGGCGTTTGAAGGATAAGTGCAAAAAAGTATACAGACCATTTCTCTTTATGGAATCAATGATCACATGGATCGTGTACATCTAGCCATGATGGAAAACTTCCGGATTCCAAAACTGGATGTTGATACAGAGCCTGATTGACCTTGGGGGTCCTATTCCAAGAACTCCAGGGTCACCGAACTTATTAGCTTTGGATTTTGCTTTATGAGACTTCGTTAAGATGTCTCCAATGTCCAACAGTATTGCCCAGTTAAAAACCTGGATTTCAGAAGCCATGTTGCAAATGGATGAGGTAATGCTGGACAAGAATTGGATTATTGCTGAGATATATGCCATGTTATCAAGGGAGTGAATATTTAACACATGAAAAAACATGTAAGTAAATATTATTACATGTCAATTTCATGTATAACATTTCAAATGAGCTGTGTGAAATTTTAGTTTCTACCAAACTTTATAATTACCCTGTACTTTACATACGTATATAAGCTTCCTCCTTTTTCTAAACATATCATCACCAAAACACTGTAGAAAATCACATGCACTTGATGTTTATCATTTTTTAATAAAAATGGTGACTTAATTAACGGAAAGACGGTAGTGCAAGAAACAATATGCTTCACTCCAATAAAGGCATGAACTTTGCAAAACTTTACGACTTTTTGTTACCATGGCTGAGGAACAGTCAGAAAAAATCTGTTTTGGTCAATCCTACTAAATATCTGTCAAATAAAGTACTGTTATGTGTACGGATACAAAATGATCAGATGGGATACAATTTAGGTAATATCTGCAAACATAAGGTAAGGATATATATATATATACATCCTGCCTACACACCAAAGATATTTTTGCTATATTCTGGATACTGTGCAATGGTAACTTCAGACCACTACACAAGCACAGGACACATAATTTATGGCAGCTTGTTGTTAGTTGTTTTACACTAAGATCCTTGCTATTCCTGGCTAATATCCCAGGACAAGCTATGCAGGAGTGGGGGAGTAGCAAAATCTACAACCACAGCCCACAGAGCATATCAAACTATGGACATATCTTTTGGAGAGCTTTGAAGTTCACTTTCTTCTTCTACAACATTATTACTGTTATCTTGAAAATGAATACCGTCCTAGTTTGTTTTTCAGTAAAAAATTTCCTCCTCTAATCATTTGACAATTTTGATGACCCACCCCTCAAATATCAGGCAGCAACCAAATAAACTTACACTACATAAACTCCTGCAAAACTTAAAAAGAAAATAACCTGCATACAGTGTAGTCTTGAAAGATTACACATCGAAACTCAGTATGCTGAATAAACAAAGACGTTGCTTTTTCCACATTCTAGCAACACACAGCAATCAAAAAATTGTTATTCAACCACTACTGGGGAATCGAAACTCAGATCTCTTGATATCCAGCCGAGCGCGTTAGCCTTACACCACGGTGGCCAACAAATCCACGGCGCTATGTGTGTTTTTCTGTCAGTTTCTGACATCATAAATCTGTAAGATGGGCTCAACTACGGAGACGTCTCCATCTGGTGGGCATTAACGGCACTGCAGGATATATTAATTATCAGTTAAATCCAAAGGGCAAGATTCAAAGTGAAAATCTTCCAAATACGTGGCATCAGTGAATAACTGTGGTGTAAGGCTAACGCGCTGGGCTGGATGTCAAGAGATTAGGGGTTCAATTCCCCAGCAACGGCCGAATAACAATTTTTCGGTTGCTCTGTTGCTAAAATGTGGAAAGAGCGATGTCTTTGTTTATTCACTGATGTCACGTATTTGGAAGATTTTCACTCAGTATGCTTTAACTCAGATTGTTTTTCTTTTTTAATTCCAGTTAAGTTTATTGTACAAATGTTGTGAACATATGTACTATACTTTAAAGTACATAGTATGACTCAGTCTGACATTTTTCAATAACATGTAAATATTTAAAAACTACAGACTCATTTTTGTTGTTGTCACAATGTACATTTAATGTACAACAAATTCAGTTATTCATTATTAATAACTTTTAAAGTATAAAGAAAGGATTTTTCAAACTGACGATTAGTTATCATAATGTATCAGAATAAGTTGTGTAGTCTAGCACAACTTCAAAATTTTTTATTAAAGACTGTGCAGGATATTAGTAAATGTCATTTCTTGCTAAAATGCTTCTAAAGCACATGCTAACTAAAATTCTGCTAGGACTCTCACATGCGGACACCTGACTCAGCCTGAGGTATATTTACCTTTCTTCATCTACTTTTTCTGAAACAGTTGTGATGAATCACTTCAACATAATTCTGAGAAGTGCATACAGTTGGTTGCTTCATTTTAACTAGAGCCCACCTGGCATTCTCAAATAAATATATATATATATATATATTTTTTTTTTTTTTTGAAATCTGCACTTATGCAGAAAAAGCTCTGAAAAAGATAGAATAAAAGAAAGAAAACTTTACGTTACACTGTGAAAGAAACAGAAATAAAGAAAAAAGAAACAAATTACCTTCCACATTAGAAACTTGTTCTTCCCTTACACCTGGCCTACACACATATTTAGGAGGCCTGATTTCAAATATGTACATCAAATCTGCAACAAGGGCAAGAACATTTGGTATCACTGAAGGATGCAAGTACACCATATCCTCTAATGTCAAGCAGTAAATATCTTGTGTCATACAGTCCTGACAAAACTTCTGTACCAGCTGTAGGTTATGTACAGAATCTGCAAGACTCATAGGATCATCTAGTCTGATATCTAGGAAGAAGAAAAAAATCATTAAAATGACAACACAAAACAAAATTCAAGTAGAAGAAAAAAACTAACTTAAGTTTACAAACCAAGCAAAGTTATTAGTCTCAAAAATTATAATACTAAAATGCTGTTAGTTTCACATAGCAGTTCACTAGGAGAAGAACACAGAACTTCTTTTCATTTTAGGTATTAGTAATTTTTTCACTGAGGAAAAAAATACTTGAAGTCTTCACTTGCACAACTCACAGAAGCAACTACATATATGCTGAAGTAGCAAATTATCAGAAACACCCAATAGCAAACATTCGCTGAGGTGTACAGATAGCTATAGACATCCCCAAATCGAAATGAACTGTGTAATGATGACATGATCACCAGTTTGTCTTACTGCCATCCATGAGCATCATATGGCTCCTCAGTCTAGTGTCATGGCTTAGGACACTATCAGTTTCAACAGCTGTTCACTCGTACGTGTGGTGGGTACAATGACAGCACAACGATACATTGATGAGGTGCTGCCCACACACAGCCAACATTAGCAGATGATGTCTACAACGATACATTGATGAATACCTGCCCACACACAGATGATGTTTACAATGATACATTGATGAATACCTGCCCACACACAGCCAACATTGGCAGATGATGTCTACAAGGTGTCCAGGTCATTCAGAGGTCAGCTCCTCAAAGAAAGCTCATCTGCCAGATAAAAGTTTAAAACTCATGGAACTGGATTTTACTTACTGTTGATGTATCGAACATCTCTGCTTAAAACGATCTTGGCATACAACTCGAGCTTCACCGACGTCCACCGTGTGTTTCGCACAAGACCTTTCGTACTTCATACTCATTTTCTTTTTCTCATATAGATATTCCTGAATATGGTCCTTACATGATTTCATTGGCCTTCCTCTACCTTTCTTTCCTGCCACATGAGCTCAATAAATTTTCTCTTAGTAAGAATCTCACTAGTCATTCTTTCAAGATGACCAAACCACTTAAGAATATTTGTCTCTACCTTACTCAGGGTTCATTCTAGGACTAAAAAGGGTAGGGCAGGGCACTTGTTATGAAAAAAGGGGCAGCTTACATTTTCAAAGAGCATTAGAGTGCACATCAATTTCACAAAAACAAGACCGTACAAGCAGTGTTAATTCACCGGAAAAGTTCAAGAGTAATTCACTGTGGATATTAAAATATTATTATATATATTGTTATCAGCCCGTACTAGTTTAATTTGAGAATACATTCTACTTCAGCATTTGAAATTTCTAAGCTACATGCAATGTTTAAAAATATCTGCATTAGTAGAAATCTTCTACTCACAATTCCTTCTGATTGTGACAGAATTGAACATATTTTTGGAATTGACAAATTACCACTCTCAATATTAATTTGAGATAGAAACATTGATTATTACTCATCCCACTCTAATAGTAAATCATTTTCATCTAGGTTGAAGTATTCAGCCCCATTACTTCAGCAATGCCATAAAGGCTTAGAGTGGTTTCTGACTCCACTTTTCTAAGATACCAAGATTTGTAATAATAGATTGGTTTTCTGTCTAGAAATGGTTTCATGCAAATGATCAATAAATGCATGTGCATCTCTTTCAGATGATACTGTTAGTGGTAGGGCAGTCATTTTAGGCTTGAGGGCAGGCAGGGTGGGGTTTTCTTCAATTAAAGGGTAGGTACAGTGCCACACTCTTAAAAAAAAAAAAAAAAAAAAAAAACCAGCTGGGACAAACCCTCAGCCTTAATAACATGCTTCACATTACAGATCTGCAACACATCTTTGTTCATCACATGATCAGAACGTACCTTGCCACAAATCCCTGGTAAGTAATGCATCACTCCTGCACACGAATGACACCTATGTCACTTCTGTAGTACCCAGGCTTCACTGCCGTACTTCAGAATGGGAAAAATTACACTGAGCATGAAGATTATTTCTTCAAACTTGTCTTTAAAAATAGTAGCAGGGTAAAGTATTCCTCAAACTATGTTAGATGCGTTCCATCCATATATCAATTCTTCTAATTACAGAAATTTAACTTAACGCTAATACTTTCTTCTACATAAACTTAAAAGGGACCTAACTTAGATGTAGTGGCAAAGAAACAGATAATAGATTCTTCACAAACATGCTTTAACGTCTGTAAGCTTTCTGTTCTACACATTATAAAGTGGGTACAGTCTGCGGTGGTGCATTAAGTTATTCAATTCAGATATAATTCAGTTAAAAAGTCCTAACAATGTTACCTACTGAAGTGTGTCTTCAGTCCCACATCGGTAGTTTGTTCATAAACATATGTTCAATATCGTTTGAAGTAGTTCACTGTCTGCGTGCTCGAACATATGTTAAGAACGAACTACAAAAGATATTGAACATATGTTTATGAACGAACTTTGGATGTGGCATAGAAGACACACTTCGGTAAGTAACATTTTAAAGACTTTTTTAACAGAATTATATCTGAATTAAATAACTTAATGCACCACTGCAGACTGTAACCACTTATAAATTGTATGACATAAAACTTACAGACATTAAAGCATCTTTGTGAAGAACCTTGTAGTCATGTAATGGTATGTGAACTTTATGATAGAATCACATGAGATATATTCAGATAATAGATCACATAGAAACAATGGAACTTTTATGCAAACACAAACAGCCATTTTTTATGCACAGCAGTTGCACAAGGAAGCACTGATTTTGCTGGGACAAATTAGTGCCACAGATTTATGAATAAGCATGGACTGATCATACATACTTGAATTGGAATAACAAAAAGAAAAAAAAAGAACAGTGGAGCATAAATGAAAATACAAATAATGCAATATACACACATGACAGATTAATGTAGGTTGTAGGGAAAACATGCTAGTTATTTTAAGAAATTTTAGAAACAGAAGCTTTCAACCTAGCTTCAGGGTCTTCATCACCTGTTAATATTTGGAGAAACACTGATTGCCAGATTTCGATTTTCAAGTTCTTCATGACTGTTGGTGCCAAGTGATAGGGGAATTTCCAAATGATGGGGGTAAAATGTGGACTAACGCTATTGCAGTTTGAAGAGGTAGATATTTCAATGCTGTCACAAAAACCTAAAAATAGCTCCTTTTGTTGACAAAGGAGCAATATTTTCAGTATTCTTCCAGAGCAGCACACCTGAAGTATCTGAGAAAGTCAGTAATGCCAAAGAAAAATTAGGCGTGTTAAACTTTCAAATCCTATAATTATTTGATTGGTATGAAATCTAATCTTACCATCTAGAAACTTATCCTCCTGGACAGAGATAAAGTTGAAGAACTCTATGTTCCTGGTGTATAAAATTCCCATTTCTACTTCTGCTGGTATGACAGTTTATATTAGCAGCACTGTTTGCAGCATTACTAAATGTATGGCTGAACACAAAATGGACACTACCCAAGGTAGACTAATTCTTCCTTGGCATTACTGACTCTTTCTGACACTTCAGCAGTGCCTCTCAGGAAAAATACTGAGAAAATTGTTCTATTTCTAAATAAAAAGGGCTTGAAATATCTACCCCTTCAAACTGCAGTATTGAGAGTCATTTTATCCCCATCATTTGGAAATCCCTCCTATTATTTGGCAACAATCATATTGAAGAACTTGAAAACCAGTCTCACTCCAAATGTGTACACATGGCCAAGACCTAAGCTAGGCCAAAAGGCTTTTGAAATTTCTTAACATAACGCATAGTGCTTTTTTTACAAACTACAAAGTAAAATTTTACAATTTCATAAATTTATAATTGCTACTATGAAGAAATCATGGTTCAAGTTTAGTCTAATTTCGAGTTTGAACTTTTGAAATTTACAAACAAGACTGAATATTAAAATGTGACACACTGATCATACAACACTTTACACTACATGTTGTAGCACGCTACCCTGATGGCGCAAAATTGCCTGTGTTGTTTATATTTAAAAGAAAATTGTTACCCAGGAATAAAATTCAGAAAGAATTTTTATCTGCATGCATGCCAGAGAATGAAGAGATGAAGGATAACATAAGTTTGTGACTGGGTGAAGAATTTATAAAAGTTTTAAAAATATCACACACTTATGTAATCTTTGAATAAATGTGGGATTAATGATGTCCTTCAAAGAACTGAGAGCATCCGACACACTTATATGAAGAAAGTGAAAGCTCATACACAACAACAATAATAATAATGAGTGCAATAGTAGCGACCAAATTTTACATTATTCTATTGCCATTAAAACCTTT
The DNA here is from genome assembly GCA_039090855.1 of Macrothele yani. Lineage (NCBI taxonomy): Eukaryota > Metazoa > Arthropoda > Arachnida > Araneae > Macrothelidae > Macrothele > Macrothele yani. Next base: position 142,267,211 of record CM077014.1, read on the forward strand.
ATATTACATTAAGATTTTTCTTGTGAATATTTGTGAATTTGAGCTTCAAGAGGGAATAAAATAAAACAACCCCCACTCCAACCCCCAATTTACCTTCCAAGACCTAGAAACATCTTATGGTTTGGAAAATATAAGGACTAAATTTTTAAAAATACTTTTTGGACTTAAATCTGATTTTATCTACTCCACTTCAAGGAGTAGATAGAAAGGTTTTGTGATCATCACTTCATAATGATCACAAAACCCTTTCCAATAAGTAAAATAAATGTTTCTTATGACTAATTTCAAATAAAGAAAGAAAGAAAGAGTAGTTAGTCCTTTTCCGATGTTACTTTTTATTAATTTAATTTGTTTCTAATTAAATACTGTCAATGGATAAGTTGACGAAATAATTTGCTTAAATTACTGAAAATCAAAAATGACACGAATAACCTATGAAAATATAACGTGGACATAAAGTCCTTCCCTCATTAAAAAAAATATATATTTAAAAACCTATGATCATTAGAAACAAGTGGTTTGTGGCATGATGCATGTAAACTAAATGAGTTTTTTTTTGTTGTTGTTTCAAGTGCAAGCTGAGTAATAACTATGCGGTGCTGCTGGTGCAAGAAATCAAAATGGTGTCTTTGCAGAAAAAGGCACAATGTGTTCTGTGGTACCACAAGAGCAAATAGCCAATAACTGTTCAGCATAATTTCAGAACAGAGTATGGATGTCCACCTCCAGGTCACAAAAGCATAGCAGCTTGGTATGCAAAGTTTAAGGAGACAGGAAAGGTTGATGAACGAAAGCGAATGGGCCGACCAGGTGTTAGTGAAGAAACTGTTGATGCATTGTGGACAGCTTTCATATGCAGTCCCTAGAAATCCACCCACTGAGCTTTGTCTGAACTCGGAATCCCCTGCACTACACTGAAGACAATTAATAAAAGCTTTTGCCTGTATGCATACAAAGTGCAGATTGTTCAAGCCTTGCAGGTGGAAGACCGCCCATGTCGTATTGCTTTTGCAACCGAGATTTTACAGTGCATTGATGGCAATAACAACTACCTGCAGCATGTGAATTTTTTGGATGAGGTTAGTTTTCACACCTCTGGTGAAGTAAACAGACACAATGTGAACATATGGGGGTCAGAAAATCCCCATGTTGTCTTTGAAAAACAGTGGGACAGCCCAAATGTGAATGTTTGGTGTGGTTTTATTCACAACTGTCATCGTACCGTTTTTTGTTTTGTTTTTTGTGAAACCTCCATTACACAAATGTCAACCATGGGTAATTTTCCAGCAGTATGGTGGCCCACCACACTGGGGATTAATTGTTCAAAATTTCCTGAATACCATATTTCCCAACAGATGGACTGGGTGGGGTGGTCCAACATCATGGCCATTGTGGTCACCCAACATAACATCCCTAGACTTTTTCTAGTGGGGTTATGTCAAGGATAAAGTTTACTCAACATTAGTGTCTGATATTGAAACTCTGCAGTCAAGGATAACAGATGTTACTGCCGAAGACTCCAAAGAGAAGTTAGGCAAAACATGGCGAGAAACTGAATACCCATTAGATGTGCTCCAAGACATGATTGGTGCTCATGTGGAGGTGTGCTAACAATGTTAAATATATATATATATTGTTTGTACCTATCATAGTTTTGTAAATAAAAATTTTCTTAATGAGGGAAGGATTTTATGACCTCCTTGTATTAGAAATAAATGTCAGATGCATACTGATTCAAAAATGTATACTGGAATGTTTGCTACAGTAACTGCCATTGATCTGTAATCAATATCATAACATCCAAAGATCAAGGCGCCAAAGTGATAAAAATTTGCAATTCTTGTAGATTTGTTTATCCATAAGCAATTCATATTATATATGTAATTAGTTAAACAATATGGATTTATGCTAGCAAAGCTGTGACATCAAAAAGATAGGAGACAATGTTTTGTTTCAGATTTAACATAAAAAATAAATAAATATATGTAAATACACATGCATTGCATAAAACTGTTTTAAATTTTTTTTATACATACATACATACATACATACATACATACATACATACATACATACATACATACATACATACATACATACATACATACATACACACACACATACATACATACATATGGCTAAGATGTTCTCTGAGATTCAGAGGTTAGCTCCACAAAGAAATGCAAACTACCAAATAAATTTTTAACTGATTATTTACAAATCATTCATAGTAAGTTATTGGGTTGTCGGAAAAGTCATGACGTATTTTAGCCATGTTTTGCAAAGGTCATTTATTGATAGAAAGAACAAAGATCAATCAATGATGTAATGCCCGTTTTGTTCGATAACCTTTTGCCATCTTTCAGTGAGCTGCAGAATGCCTCGTTCATAGAAGGACCTGTCTTTCGTGGCGAAAAACTGTACAAGGTGCTGATTTACAGCCTCATCTGAATTGAACGTTATACCACGCAAAGACTGTTGAAGAGAGCGAAACAAGTGGAAGTCTGACGGCGCAAGGTCAGGCGAGTATGCTGGGTGTGGCAATACATCCCACCCAAGCTCCAATAATTTTTGGCGGATGATCAAACTTGTGTGTGGTCTCATGTTGTTGTGATGGAACGCAACACCTTTACGATGAACCAGCTCTGGACGTTTCTGGATGATGGATTCGTTCAAACTGTCCAATTTCCGACAGTACACATTCGAATTGATTGTTTGGTTCCGTCGTAGCAGCTCTAAAAGCATGACACTTTAAAAATTCCCTCACACTGAGACCAGAACCTTCCGCTGATGAATGTCTGCTTTGGATGTCGTTTGAGACGAAGCAGCACATTGGGACCAAGACCGTTTGAGCAGCACATGGTTGTACACAATCCACTTTTCGTCACCAGTTATCAATCGCTTCAAAAAGGATCGTTTTCCTCACGTTCAATGAGCATATCGCAGATGTTTATATGCGCTGTCAATTGAGCTTCTTTGAGTTCATGAGGAACCCACACATCGAGCTTGCTTACGTATCCCAGCTTCTTCAGGTGGTCGTGAACGCTTGAATGATGGATGTGCTGCAATCTCTCGTCTGCAGTCTCTCGTGTCGTGTAACGTGGGTTTGACTTGATAAATGCCTTGATTTGGTCGTCATCATCCTCGGTGGGCCTCCCAGACTGAGGAACATCGTTGAGGTCAAAATCACAAGCACAGAATTTTGTGAACCATCGCTGGCACTGACGTTCTTGTAGAGCATTATCATCGTACACTTTACGCAACTTTTCACAAGCTTCTTCCCTTTACAGAAGTAAAACAGTAAAATATCTCAAAAATGCACAGTTTGGTCTTCCATCTTCAACTTGATGTCAAATCTTCGCAAATCAACCAAATCACTCACTATTCCTCTTAGACTGCAACTAGAACTGGCACCTGTCGAATGCCATAGCGATAACAGAGCTGTGCATGCCTCTAGTACTTCCAAAACCGTCCACCCGCCATCGGGTGCCAAAATACGCCATGACTTTTCCGACAACCCAATATAAAGGGCAAAACACAAAAATTTATAACTTATAGCATATTTCTATAAATCATTTGTAGATATAATTGCACAAATATATACTTAGAAACCTACCCTGCCACCTGAAATACTTTGGGCAATACAAACTGAGCAATGCAGCAAGGCAACAGCCATCACTGAGATCACCTAGATCTTGGGCAAGTGCAATAGTAGGGGCATTAGGTCGATGAAACTGTAATGAAAGTATCAGTTACTGGTAAGAACTAGTTAGTGTCACATTAAGAAATACAAAAAACAATTTCATTATAGGAACGTAGGTTAAAATCAGAATGAAAAAAAAATCATCCATGCAGTATCATAATTAAGAAGATGGTAGTGTAGAACAAGCTAAGTTATTTATAAAAGTTTTAAGGCAAACATATTTCAGCCATTACTACGGCCTTCATCAGTGCGACTACGATTGGTTTCGTTGCCAGATTGGAAATGCAAGTTTTGTAATGGTAACTCCACTGATGAAGGCCATAGTAATGCCTGAAATATGTTTGCCTTAAAACTTTTATAAATAACTTAGCGTGTTCTACACTACCACCTTCTTAATTGTTTGTCAGTTACATGCATTGCCTACCACTCTTTTATGCAGTATCATAATACTCTATACCAGTTTCTTGACCATGCAGAGAATATTTTCACAAAATCTTCTTTCTCACCCCTCCCCCACAAATTTTAAAGTAAAAGTTAAAATTATACTTAGGGCTCACAAAAATTTAATTGATGAATGATAAACAACTAAAAGAAAAAGTGTTAACGAAAGGAGCATTTTACCAAAAGTTACTTCAACCTTAAATTTCTATGCCTTCATTACCACAATTTATAACATGTAGGTGCAAAACAGTGAAAGCAATACATTAATAATTGTAAGAATATAATTTACATAAAATATTTAAGGATAGGAGAAGCAAACATACAGGACTAGATTCTGAATCATCAGGTGTATGGCAGGTTCTAAGCTCATCTTCAATCTTGTGCCTCATCTTGATACAGCATTTGTTGATCCACAACAAAGCTGCTTCTTCACAGTCATAAGGCATTTCAGTTTCAGCATCCACAACAGAAAACCTACTGCAGAAGGGGTAAAAACACACAAACTTTCTTAAACATGCTAAATATCACTGTATGAAAAAATGAACATAATGATCATGATAAAGAGGAAAGAACTTAAGCCAATGAAAAAAATGTTTTCTTTTTTTCAATATGTAACATTTCAGATTTCATTGTTAGCTACGAAAACTCAAACTTAAATAATGTTATAAGCAAAAAAGAAAGAAAAAAAGAGAGAAATATATATATATATATAAATATATATATATATATATATATGGGATGTAAGGTCAGGTGATGCGTAACATCACAGCCTCTCCTTGACAAATGTCAACCCCGCCTTCTCGTGGTGCATCCTGTTCCCACTAAAGGGGCTCTGACGACCGCCCATAGCGGTATAACTACACCATCGGGATTAGAGGAAATTCTATCCCACACTCACCAACCCGCTTGGCCAGCGTGGTGAGTTATGGCCAAACCCCTCCAAAATGATTCCACAACTTAAATCTTGGCCCTCAGTCTCCGGCAGCTGGAATGTACCTGGCCAAGGCAGCGGCCAGTGCGACATGAAGGCAGAGGGTGCTAAGAATCCCCGGAGGACCGGACTAGGCTGCCATCTGATGCTGACCTTGGCTTCTTACAATGGACGCTCCCTATCTTCTGATTCAAGGCTTCTTGAATTGGAAGAGGAACTACAAAGGATCAAGTGGGACATCGTCGGGCTAAGTGAGGTAAGGAGAAAAGGAGAAGATCTCATCGAACTGAAAAGTGGACATCTCTTCTACTATCGTGGGACAGATACTGGCAGAACTAGTGGTGTTGGATTTATAATAAACAAGAAACTGAAGGATAAAGTTGTAGAAGTTGAAAGTTCCTCTGACAGAGCTGCACGACTTGTTATCCAACTCTCGAAAAGATACCAGGCTCAGATTATTCAAACTTATGCACCCACCACAAGTCATCCTGAAGAAGAAATTGAAGAATTTTATGAGGAAATTTGTCATCTAAATAATAAAGGTAAGCAGCACTTGAAAATAATTATGGGAGATTTCAATGCAAAAATAGGGCAACGGCAACAGAATGAAACTTCAGTAGGTAAATTCGGTCATGGCAACAGAAACCAGCGTGGAAATACTCTCGTTGAGTTTGCAGAGGCAGAAGGGTTTTTCATCTTGAACTCCTTCTTCAAGAAAAAGCCACACAGGAAATGGACATGGAGACATCCAAATGGGACGACAAGTGAAATTGATTTTATTATGTGTAACAAAAAATTCGTCATAGAAGACTGCAGTGTGCTAAACAAGTTCAACACAGGTAGTGACCATAGATTGGTGAGATGTAAGATGCACCTCAACACTAAACTTGAACGTGGCAAGCTCATAAGACAAACAAAATCTATTGACATAACCAACCTTAAAAAACACCATAATACCTTCAAGTTAGAACTGAAGAACAGGTTCTCTGCTTTAGAAGGCCTAACATCGGAAGAAGTGGACATCTCTGAAGTTAACAGAAAAGTAACCAAAGCTCTTATGGAAACAGCAACAAAATTAGCTGGGTCTAAGAACAAGTTGCACGTGAACAAATTATCAGGAAAAACCAAAATGTTGATGCAAAAAAAGAAGAGAGATGAGGACAACTAAAGAAGATGTGACTTCCAAAGTGGAATATATAGAGCTATGCAAGACAGTAAGAAAAAGTACCACTGAAGACGTAAGGAAATTCAACTGTGAACTAGTGAGGAAAGCAATTGAAAACAACCAAAGCCTAAAGATAGCAAAGGGACATCTCAGTAAGGGAAGAAAACAGATTATGGCACTGAGAAAAGAAGATGGTTCTGTAACAAGAAATAGAGGCGAAATTTTGACAAGAGTGAAAGATTTCTACTCCAAATTATATGAAAGGGATGATATATGCACTCCAGACATCATGAAAGATACCAGTACCAGAGTTCCTCCAGTCCTTCCAGCAGAAGTTGCACATGCAATCAAGAACATGAAGCGGGGAAAAGCTCCAGGAGAAGATGGAATTACTGTAGACATCATACAAGAAGCAAGTGGAGAAATCGAAACAGTACTCGCCCAAATTTTCACTCGATGCCTTAATGAAGGAAAGATTCCTGAGGATTGGAACACCGCTACAATGATCCTGCTACATAAGAAAGGTGACATTGAGGATCTCGGAAACTACAGACCTATCAGCCTCCTATCAGTAGTTTATAAAATCTTCACTAAAGTTCTTTCACACCGCTTGAAGGTAACACTGGACATGGCTCAACCGAGAGAACAAGCTGGATTCAGGAGTGGCTACAGCACAATAGATCATATCCACGTGCTGAGAGAACTAATTGAAAGAGCGAGGGAATATGAACTTCCATTGTGCATGGCTTTTATCGATTATGAAGAAGCCTTTGATTCGGTGAAACCATCAGCAGTTACAATGGCTCTGAAAACCTGCGGTATTGAAGATGCATACATTAATATTATTAATAACATCTATGAAAATGCAAGTGCAAAGATTAGGCTGTTTGAAAATACAACACACGTAAAAATTGGAAAGGGAGTGAGACAAGGTGACACCATATCTCCGAAGCTCTTTAATGCCACATTGGAGGGTGTTTTTCAGTCGCTGAGCTGGGAAAACAAGGGGATAAAGATTAATGGAGATTATCTAACCCACCTTCGTTTTGCTGATGACGTAGTCATTTTTGCAACTACCCCATCAGAGCTGCAGAGTATGATCCAGGAACTTGCTGACAAGAGTAAAGAAGTGGGATTAAAAATGAACTTTCAGAAGACAAAAGTGATGTTCAATGCTTTTACAAGAAATGAAGATTTATCGATTGATGGAGAAAAGCTGGAGATAACAGACACGTACGTTTATCTTGGACAGCAGATATCAAGTGAGGGTCACATTGATGAAGAAATTAATCGGCGTACAAAACTTGCCTGGAGAGCTTTTGGAAGAAACAGCATAATTTTCAAGAGCAATATGCCATTATGTCTTAAAAGAAAAGTGTTTGATCAATGCATCCTTCCAGTGCTTACGTATGGTGCAGAGACGTGGACCTTAACTAAAAGAGACATACAAAGGCTGCAGACAACTCAAAGCAGCATGGAGAGGTGCATGCTTGGTGTAACCAGGAGAGATAAGAAAAGGAACTCGTGGATCCGAAAAATGACAAGAGTGGAAGACATCATGATCAGAGTTAAATCCCTGAAATGGCAATGGGCTGGACATACTGCCAGAAGGACAGATCATCGATGGACAGCCGAAATTTTAGATTGGATTCCAAGGGACAGGAAAAGACCCAGAAGAAGACCACATGGGAGATGGGTGGATGAAATTCGAAAGTATGCAGGGGTGACATGGAGGAGACTGGCACAAGACAGACCGTTGTGGAGGAAACTTGGGGAGACCTTCGTCCAGCAGTGGATTGATAATGGTTGACAATGATGATGATGATGATGATATATATATATATATATATATATATATATATATTCTGTTTACAGTGTATATTCTGCAAGGACAGCATCTGAGCATTCACTGATCTTTATTTGTTTGGAATCAATATACACAGTAAACGTGGCCTATACGAAAAACAAAAGTAAAAATATATGTACGTAATTCATTGTTTGAAAAGTCACAGTTTTACTATAACCATTCATAAGTTTACGTGCCTACAATTACTTTAATGAGAGTAATAAGAACCTTACCTTTGCTAGAAGGTCTGTTCTCATTTGAAAAATATACATTTCTCTGCACGTTTTATCCAATTTTGAGTTCTACAGTTGGTTTGGGCTTCTGGTGCGGCGGTTTTATGTTGTCTTCAGCTCGTTCTTTATTTGACAGAATGAGTAATTCTTTAATCCGTACTGCGGCAATGATACTTGGTCTAAGAACCTCTATTTCACTTAAAAACCTATTATTTCACTGACATTTATATAACCCTAACCGGTAGTTTAATTGACTTATAAAACTTACTATTCAGTAAACCCACATGCGTGAACATTCACTAACATAAACTTCTTATTTACAAACACCAAAAACATCTAACTAAAAAATTAAAAACTAATATACAATTAGTTACATAAACTCAGCTCATTGCCCTCTATACCATTCTTTCATTCCTCAGAACAAATTTCTACCTCATTCATACACCACACCTGTGCCATTCCCAACGTAGATTGCCTCTAGCAGCTTTCTACCCGGCCGGGGTCGTCTTCAGGAAGCTCTTAGGTGGTATAGCCCTGCTATCACAGTGCGAGTGAGTGAGAGAAGCGATTATCAGCGTAAACCCATCTCTTACGTCATATTGAAAACTTTGCCACTGTGGCTCCATCTGTTAGGCACTTCAGCTATTATTTTCTTTTCTTCTGCAGTACTTTTTTTTGTTCTATTTTTATTAGTTCTTTCCATTTTTCGTTAAGTATATTTGGGTCATTATGATTACATACTCAATCCCTATTTTTTCAATCAGCACAGACTCTGTAATGTGCAAATGTCTTTCATTGTTACATGTTTTAATTATTTTGATGTCTTCAAATTTCGGGTATCTTTGATTGTCTAAGCAATACTGTATCAGTGCCGTTTTTGCATTTTTTTTTGCCAATTTTTTATGTTTTGTTGCAGGCGATGTTCCAATTGGTTTTTAGTACTCCCTGTGTACGATATTGGCGGGATGCCTGTTATAGGTATTTCATAAACGCCAGCTTTTTTCCAATATACTGCTATTTTCTGTATTATTAATAATCATATCTCTGATTGTCAGTACTTTGTTTCCCATCTGAATTCCATATTTATGGCATAACTTATTTATTTCTTTAGATATTCCTGGAAGGTAAGGTAAAGCACCTACATATTGTAATTCTTTTTTTTTTTTTTTTAGAGGTTGAGGTATCTTGCATCTTAACATGTACTTCATATATCCATTTATTTTTATTTATTTTATTTTTTTGTGGATATCCATAATTAAATGAAATTTCTTTAATGTAGTTAATTTTATCATTCAGGAATTCTTTAGAGGAGTGTGTGATTGCTCTTTTGATTAATGTTTTAATGCTATTGCATTTTTCTGTATAAGGGTGTGTTGAGGAATATGGAATCAGAACAGGAACATATGTTTGTTTTCTATGTACTTTATATTGCAGATGGTCATTTTGTTTGATAACCTTAACATCCAAGTAAGGTAAGGTATTCTCTTCTTCATGTTCAATATGATAAATTCAATGGATAAATATTGCTAAGTTGTTGTTTAATGCTTCCAGCTCATCTGTATCCATTCTGGTCAAGATGAAGATGTCATCTACATATCTACAGTAGATCAGAGGGGGATCTTGAATTATGCTTATTATTTGTTCTTCTATGTTATTCATGATTACTTCAGCAAACAGATTTGATAGGGGAGCCCATTGGGCCACCATAATTTTGTTTTATATTTTCTCATTATATTTGAAGATATTATTTTCATATATATACAATAAAGTTGTTTTTAACTCATGTAGTTGTATGTCATAACATCAGGAACCATAGCACCCTACCTAATGAGATTAAAAATGCAAAACCACCAATAGGTACAAAAGTCCCACAATTGTTTGCTAAAATTAAAACACACAAAGAAGGTAAACCCACGAGACTCAGAGTGTCCAAAAAGAACGCTCCATTGATTGAACTTGAAAAGAATATTTACAAGTCCTTAGCACCAAAATTTATGAAAACTCAATACACTGTAAAGAACACATATGAATTTATTGAAATCTTGAGAAATGTAAACCAGGATATAAAAGGTTACAGAATAGCGAGTATGGATGTCAAGTCGTTGTTTCCAAGTACACCTGTACTTGAGGCGGTTGATATCATTATTGAAAAATTGAAACAGGACCAATCTATGAATGGCATACAACTACATGAGTTAAAAACAACTTTATTGTATATATATGAAAATAATATATTCAAATATAATGAGAAAACATACAAACAAAATTATGGTGGCCCAATGGGCTCCCCCTATCAAATCTGTTTGCTGAAGTAATCATGAATAACATAGAACAAATAATTAGCATAATTCAAGATCCCCCACTGATCTACTGTAGATGTGTAGATGGCATCTTCATCTTGACCTTCTAGAATTGATGCAGATAAGCTGGAAGTATTAACACAACAACTTAGCAATATTTATCCATCAATACAATTAATAATTGAACATGAAAAAGAGAATACCTTACCTTACTTGGATGTTAAGGTTATCAAACAAAATGACCATCTGCAATATAAAGTACATAGAAAACAAACATATGTTCCTGTTCTGATTTCATATTCCTTAACACACCCTTATACACAAAAATGCAATAGCATTAAAACATTAATCAAAAGAGCAATCACACACTCCTCTAAAGAAGAATTCCTGAATGATGAAATTAACTACATTAAAGAAATTTCATTTAATAATGGATATCCACCAAAAAAAAAAAAATGGATATATGAAGTACATGTTAAGATGCAAGATACCTCAACCTCTAAAAGAAAAAAAAAAGAATTACAATATGTAGGTGCTTTACCTTAACTTCCAGGAATATCTAAAGAAATAAATAAGTTATGCCATAAATATGGAATTCAGATGGGAAACAAAGTACTGACAAAATCAGTGGTATGATGATTAATAATACAGAAAATAGTAGTATCTTGGAAAAAAGCTGGCATTTATGAAATGCCTATAACAGGCATCCCGCCAATATCGTACACAGGGAGTACTAAAAACCAATTGGAACATCGCCTGCAACAACACATAAAAAATTGGCAAAAAAAAAAGCAAAAACGGCACTGATACAGTATTGCTTAGACAATCAAAGATACCCGAAATTTGAAGACATCAAAATAATTAAAACATGTAACAATGAAAGACATTTGCACATTACAGAGTCTGTGCTGATTGAAAAAATAGGGATTGAGTATGTAATCATAATGACCCAAATATACTTAACGAAAAATGGAAAGAACTAATAAAAATAGAACAAAAAAAAAATACTGCAGAAGAAAAGAAAATAATAGCTAAAGTGCCTAACAGATGGAGCCACAGTGGCAAAGTTTTCAATATGACGTAAGAGATGGGTTTACGCTGATAATCGCTTCTCTCACTCACTCGCACTGTGATAGCAGGGCTATACCACCTAAGAGCTTCCTGAAGACGACCCCGGCCGGGTAGAAAGCTGCTAGAGGCAATCTACGTTGGGAATGGCAGAGGTGTGGTGTATGAATGAGGTAGAAATTTGTTCTGAGGAATGAAAGAATGGTATAGAGGGCAATGAGCTGAGTTTATGTAACTAATTGTATATTAGTTTTTAATTTTTTAGTTAGATGTTTTTGGTGTTTGTAAATAAGAAGTTTATGTTAGTGAATGTTCACGCATGTGGGTTTACTGAATAGTAAGTTTTATAAGTCAATTAAACTACCGGTTAGGGTTATATAAACGTCAGTGAAATAATAGGTTTTTAAGTGAAATAGAGGTTCTTAGACCAAGTATCATTGCCGCAGTACGGATTAAAGAATTACTCATTCTGTCAAATAAAGAACGAGCTGAAGACAACATAAAGCCGCCGCACCAGAAGCCCAAACCAACTGTAGAACTCAAAATTGGATAAAACGTGCAGAGAAATGTATATTTTTCAAATGAGAACAGACCTTCTAGCAAAGGTAAGGTTCTTATTACTCTCATTAATGTATGTAATTGTTGGCACAAATGTGCCGTATTTTCACTGTTTCTGTGTAGCAACTTTTTCAGAAAACTTTAAAATTACAATACCCTAGAGAGGGAACTGAATCAGCATCTCCCGATTTCTGTTCGAGCATGCTATCCTTTACACCACCCAGGACAAGGACATTCCAAGCAACTGAAGCTAAGCAGATGTAGCATAGAAATCTGAAAACAGTTCAGATCCAGCTCAATGTAATAAGTTTTTGAAGGAGTTGCTACATGGAAACAGTGAAAATATGACACATTTGTGCCAACGATTACATTTCTATTGCTTTCCATGTATTTGAGAAGAATTAATTATTTTTTCAGGGAAATTCATTTCCCACTTATGTGTATGACAAAATGTATATATTAAGAAAAAGAAACCACATAGGTGGGCTTGAAAACTTTTGCCTCTACTTGAATAAAAAATTAATGGTAAAAGTTTTTTAAATGAAACAAAAACAAATAAAATATACAAAATATTTACCTTTATCTTTTTACTTAAAGATAAAGTTTCATCTTCATGTTAAGGTAGACATCAAGTAATTTTGCTTCCTATACTTCCAATGGAAAAACTTCTGTGCACATTTTCTTCACAATTAATGTGTTCCCAAGGATGAAAATTTTAACATTGATTAAAATAGCTTCATTTTATAACTTGGAATACTTAATATTTTCTAAAACATAACCATAATTATGCAATCCAACATTTATTTGTCTACTGACGTCATCAAACTATAGGTCGCGCCATCTTTTTCCTGGTATCAACACCACCAAAGGTAAACTTATTGATTTTTAATATAATTATGGTTATGTTTTAGAAAATATTAAGTATTCTAAGTTATATTATGAAGCTATTTTAATCAATGTTTAAATTTTCATCCTTGGGAACACACTAATTGTGAAGGAAATGTGTACAAAAGTTTTTCCATTGGAAATATAGGAAGCAAAATTACTTGACGTCCACTTTAAGTTTTTCAATGAAACAAAATATACAAAATATTTACCTTTATCCTTTTACTTAAAGAGAAAGTGTTTCACCTGCATGTCTAGTTTTTTGAATGAAACATAAACAAACAAAATATTTACCGTATAGATAAAAGAGTGACTTTGTACAAACATGTCAAATGAGATAAAACTTCACTGTCTTGGTACAATATCTAACAAAAGACGAAAATATTTACAGGTAATTCAGCACTAACTTAGCTTTTTATAGGAGTGCAGCGATGAGCAATGGACAAGGGTCACGAGTGTCATGCGGGTCGTGACAGTTGCCATTACATCGGAGCAAAAGATACAATTTCCAAACATTAATTTCACATAATAATGGAAATGTGTTACAAATGAAGGTTATTGTCATATTAATAAATTGTTGGTAATATTTAATTTTTTACTACTGTAATTTAAAGTTCAAGTTGGTAATATGATCTTTCCAAATTTTGGATATGTCCGTAGGTGTGCAGTCATTGCAGCATCTGTCCCCCAAGGCTTCGATATACATGCTTTGAACAAAATGCAGCGAGTGTGTGTATGTTGGAGTGTTCAGTAGTTTAATGTTCGCCCAGTCTGGTTGTAGTATTTCATTTACAACATTCCTTGATAATGCCGTGTGGTTACTGATGGTTCGGATATCGTATTTATGTTCATGGACACGGGTACCCAAGCTCCGACGTGTCGAGCCTATATAATTGCTGACATGTTCGCCTGTGGTGAGGTCCAGTAGTGGAATATTGTATACACCCCATTTGCTCATGATATCAGTTGCTGCTCGATCTTTTTAAACAGATGATAGAAGATTCCATTAACAGGTGCCAAACTGTATGTTATGCTGTGAGCAAATACGAGACAGTGCGTTATTGATATGGGGGTGTTGATCCAATGCTCCCACGAACCGCTTATTAGGCCTTGGGTCTTGCTTCAGATTAATGGTTCGTTCATTTAGTATTCTGCTAAATAATCTGTTAACCATCATTCTTGGGTATCCATCCGTGTTTATCTGTCAATTTGAAAATGAACTTAATCTCCGACTGTAAATGGCTATCGTTTGAAGAATGTGTGAAGGCTCTTCTAATAAGAAAATTGATAGCAGATAATTTTGGGGAGGGTTGGGTGTGAGGAGTTAAACGGGATAAGACTATTACAATCAGTTGGTTTTTGATAGACATGTAAAGACAGATTTCGTATTTGGGTCACGAATTATACGGAAATCCAAAAAATGCAAAAAGAAATTAGACTCTAGTTCTATCGTGAGCCCGATAGTATTAGACTCTAGTTCTATCGTGAGCTCGATAGTATTAGACTCTAGTTCTATCGTGAGCCCGATAGTATTAGACTCTAGTTCTATTGTAAGCCCGATAGTATTAGACTCTAGTTCTATCGTGAGCCTGATAGAACTAGTTTCTTTGCCTTTTTTTTTTTTTTGGATTTCCGTATAATTCATGACCCAAATACTAATTCTCTGTCTTTCCGTGTCTATCGAAAACCAACTGATTGCAATAGTCTTAGCCCCTTTAACTTCTCACACCCAACTCCCCCAAAATTATCTGCTATCAATTTTCTTATTAGAAGAGCCTTCACACATTCTTCAAACGATAGCCATTTACAGTCGGAGATTAAGTTCATTTTCAAATTGACAGATAAACACGGATGGATACCCAAGAACGATGGTTAACAGATTACTTAGCAGAATACTAAATGAACGAACCATTAATCTGAAGCAAAACCCAAGACCTAATAAACGGTTCATGGGAGCATTGGATCAACACCCCCATATCAATAACGCACTGTCTCGTATTTGCTCACAGCATAACATACAGTTTGGCACAAGACCATGGAATCTTCTATCATCTGTTTAAAAAGATTGAGCAACAACTGATATCATGAGAAAATGGGGTGCATAAAATATTCCACTACTGGACCCCACCACAGGCGAACTTGTCAGTAATTATATAGGCTCGACACGTAGGAGCTTGGGTACCCGTGTCCATGAACATAAATACGATATCCGAATCGGTAGTAACAACACAGCATTATCAAGGAATGTCGTAAATGAAATACTACAACCAGACTGGGTGAACATTAAACTACTGAACACTCCAACGTACAAACACTCGCTGCACTTTGTTCAAAGCATGTATATCGAAGCCTTGGGGGACAGATGCTGCAGTGATTACACACCAGGGGGAAATAAGCGGTATCGCATCGCAAAATAGAAGTTTGCGATGCAAACTCATATTTGAATCGCAAATCCACGATTCAAAGTTTAAAAATGAAATTTCCATTAAAATGTTCAATCCATAGAGCAACTCGTTGTTTATCAAAAATACGATATTGCTTACATGTGAGAAAAAAATAATTCACGTATTCAAAACTTCACGAATACTTTGTTTGCTTTCAGCTGGAAAATGCTTCCTCGTGTAGCTCTAGTTGTGCAGTGATGAGGTGGTCATCATCCAACAGCAGAGCGTCTATGTGTATGTCCCACACTTCCGCCTGTCTGCACCATGTGTCATTTCAGGACAGATGCTCTTATCACTGTTTTGGTTTTAGTTTGGCTGCCACTTAATTTTAGGGGGATGTGAATTTTGTTGTTTTACTCTCTTATTTGAAATCGTGGCTTAAAAAGTGAAAATATCAACCATGAAAAGGTGGATGGAGGAATTAGATCCAAAAGGTAGTTTGGTTACGCTATGATGTTGACGCCGATAAAATCTCCATCCGGTCTGCCTATTGCGAACTTTGTCGGAAGAATGTTGACGGCATAAAAATTTGTCGAAATTTCAATTCTTCTTTTATTGATGGAGTTTCTGGACAATGTGGTAAGGCACACCAGACCAGAAATTCATCAAGTTAGTGTCTCCAAGGCAGAAGAACATAAAGGAAAATCACTTGCTGATTTTTATCAAAGAACATCTCTTGGTAAATCAATGATTGTTGCTTCCAATGCGCATAAAGCTTGAATTGGAAAATTAATTGATATAGCATATATGATTTCCAAAAAGGAAATTCCATTTTCGAAATGTCCTAAAACTATTACGTTAGAGAAACGCCATGGTGTTGATATTGGGCAAACTTACCATTCGTCTGTGATGAGTGCTCAGTTCACAGAGTGCATTGCTAATGTTTTCGAAACTGATTTGTGCAATGACTTAAGAAAGACAGGCTATTTATTTTACCTTATTCATTTATAGCAGTACAGATGCTAGTGCATCTGAAATGAAATTATTTGTATCATGTGTGTCAATGAAGTAAGAGATACCAAATTCCCTTTCCTGGCATTAAGAAAACTGAAAAATACTGATGATAGTGGAACCAAAAATGCAATTGTAGAGTCCATTGCAGAATTTGGAATAGTCAATTTTGAAAATAAATTAATAGGATTTTTAGCTGACTGAGCAAATGTTAACATGGGACAGAAAAGGGTGTTGCAGCTATTTTGAAGAAAAACTGCCCGTGTCTAGTGTTAGTGCAATGTTTAAGTCATCGCTTACAGTTACCTCTAAAAGATTTAATGCTATCAACATGTTTTCAAGAGGTACATAAGTTGATGGAAGACATTCATAATTTTTATGAAAAAAGTTGCAAACGAATTGGAGACTTTCGTGAGCTCTCAACAATATTTGATGAAGATGCATCAGATACAGCAGCTTTGCGAGTCCATGGCACCCGATGGGTATCACATATGCACAGAGCCACTGACACACTAATTAAAAATTATTTTATTGTTGTACAACTAGAAAATATGGTTGCAGATCTATCAAGCAGAAAAGAAAAAGCCAAGATTGCAGGCATTTTTAGAAAAATTAAGTCCATCAAATTCGTAACTTGGCTGTTGTTGCTTTGCAACATTTTATATTCTTTGTCAAAATTATCTGTCTCTCTAGTTGGATGATGTGGAAGTACCTTGTATATTGAACACATTAGAAAAATTCTATGATTCTATTGAAATTATGAAGAAAAGAAAGTTTTTGGCCGACCTGTACAAAATTTTACAAGACTTAGCATACGTATCAGCTTGTGATTCCAGTGTCTGTCATTCGGTGAAAACTGTAGAATTTCATGGCATTGAACTGAGCTGTAATTTGACAGCAGATGTATTCTACGAAAATTGCAAATATCTTTTAAATCACATTCAACAGTGTGAGCATATCCGGCTTGGTGACTTGCATGAAAATCGGGTTTTTAACCTTGCCAAGTTGTTAGAACCTAAGTTTTGGCCAACAGACAAATCTAATCTTGCAAATTTTGGTGATGATCAAAGTAGTGTATTAACTGAACATTTCAGTGAGTAGTTGACTGTCAACAACATTGACAACGATAAAATTCAAGAGGACTGGGATTATTTCAAAACCTTTTGGTTAAGAAATCGGCAACACCTGTCAAAGCAACAGTTATGGAAATGTTTGAAAGAAAGGTATGTGAATGAATTCCCAAATCTAAACCACATGATAAATATCATGAGATTATTACCCGTATCCAGTGCTAAGATCGAATCCTTTCTGCGATGAAAAGAATCAAGACAGATTTCTGTAATTGGATGAATTCCGATGCTTTGAACAATTTATTGCGGATAACGCTGGAAGGATCAGAGCTATGCGAGTTTCACACGAACAAACAGTGGAGGTATTTTTCAAAAAGAAGCACCAACGCACAAGTGTGAAGTCTTACGGAAAAAGAAAGAGAACAGACGCAGAACCTGAAGCTACCACAAGTTCAGGAGTACTCTCACTGTCAAGTGACAGTAAGTAGCTGCTGCAATGTGTGGCCAGGTAACATTTCACCATATATCCATAGAAAGAAAATTTGTACTTTTTACATATCTACTAAAATATTTTTAAATTTTACTTTTCCTTACTGATTAGAGTATTTTCGATAGATATTGAAAGGTGTTAGTAACAGTTTTATTTTATAATAAATTA
Organism: Macrothele yani; assembly: GCA_039090855.1. NCBI lineage: Eukaryota > Metazoa > Arthropoda > Arachnida > Araneae > Macrothelidae > Macrothele > Macrothele yani. The sequence continues at coordinate 142,285,464 of CM077014.1, forward strand.
TTAGTCACTTAAACCGAAAGAAGAATAAGTCTCAAAAGTGCTCCGCAATGCTAAATTTGAGGATCAATATTACAATATTTCAGTTATTTTTCACCCTGCTTGTACACACCTACGGACATATCCAAAATTTGGAAAGATCATATTACCAACTTGAACTTTAAATTACAGTAGTAATAAATTAAATATTACCAACAATTTATTAACATGACAATAACCTTCATTTGTAACACATTTCTATATTAATATGTGAAATTAATGTTTGGAAATTGTATCTTATGCTCCAATGTAATGGCAACAGTCACGACCCGCATGACACTCAAGACCCTTACCCATAGTGCATCGCTGCACTCCTATAAAAAGCTAAGCGAGTGCTGAATTACCTCTCTGTTCCACCTGATGATGGGGTAAATGTTACCCCAAAGGTGCTAGTGGGGTATTTTAATCTGTAAATATTTTCGTCTTTTATTAAATATCGTACCAAAACGGAAGTTTTATCTCATTTGAAAATATTTACCTTTATCTTTTACTTAAAGATACAGTTTCATCTGCATGTTTCTCTCACTCTCTCTCAGGTTGCACATTTCCTTCTCCTCATAATCACCTCCTACTTCAATACATTTCTTCCAATGTGATAATAGTTTTTGAGGTCAGTTTTTCAAAATTTCAAGATTTTATTTCTGAAATCACTGGTGTTGCTTACTTCAAGAGCTAAAACCGAGTCTTGGCCAGAGAGAGAGGGGAGGGGGGGGGTAATGTGATTTTGTATAATTCAGCATACAAGACTTTTCTTACACTTTCTAGTTGGTACACAGATTTCTTCAGCAACTAGTACTGGCCACCGTAGAGTGAGGACTAGGGGGTGGGATATTTATTCTACGCTTCGATAGCAAATGCCATAAGCCACACATTAACAGATGTCTGCAGAGAAAGGAAAGCTACTTAAAGAATTATAGATACTAGATAGCACACCAACAAAAATTTGTCCTCCTACTTCCAAGTGGTAGCTCCCTGTTAATTCTCATGAGCAAAGTACATAGAATGAAGCACAGCATGATCTTTCCAAAAGCTCAACTGCCTGAAGTATTTCAAGAGGAAACTAATGCTAAAAGAAAAGCATGCAGCTGTACTATAGCAACCCTTCCCCACTCCCCCAGCTGAGAAAAACATCAGTTAATTGGGGGAGGGGCAAGGGGTGCTGGAAGAGGAAATTTTTAAATTAATATCTTAAAAGGTTAGTCCTAGTTTGGGGGCTTGTTCAGGCCTGTGCTCTATCTTGTAATATAAAATTTGGGCTCGGACTCTTAAAATTGAGCCTGAACTCAGTATTGCTGTCTTCATTTCATCATCAGTTGTGAAGTGCTGGCCCCTCAAGTATTATTTCATTAGTTTAAGGAGCAAGGCATGTGTTACACTGAGGATGCGGTGGCACAATAAACCTGAGGCACTCTATGGTGGCAACTGTGGCAGCATTGGTGTGAGGCTGAGTGTTGCCCCATTGTAAAAGTGTTTGACCACTCTGCTCTGCTTTCCTTCAGAGTTTCAATGCGACATTCAGAATTTCTTCAACAACTTGTTGACGAAACTGGTGCATTGCAGTCACAGGCATTCACAATCTCGGTTTGTCACTCAAATTTGCTTTCTCCACTTCTTCATCTTTACTTTATTTTCCCCATTACCTCACAGTACACGCTGATCCCCATACACTGCTTTCAATCTTCAATGAGTGATGATGGAAATTTTTTTTCTGCAGTGAGGAATTCAAAAACTGCTTACTGCACATCTGAACAGCCTTCCATCGCAACTCACACTGAGTGGAACTAAGTGACCCCTGTCCAGCATAGTGGAAGGGGAAACTCGTGTGACTGCCCAAAATGAGTTTTATTTGGATTTCTCCATTTTTACCCTGAATCAGTGTTCAAAGTGGGCCGGTATGGTATACCGGTAGTTAACAAAAATAGAAGTGAGCATACTGGCAGTTAAAAAAAAAACATTATTTATCATCCCAGATATGTAATAAATTATAAACCCGTCATAAACTATGTAAATAAATTAGGATGAAAGCACAAATGCTAATGCAAAAATCAGCAAATGACATTTTTAATGGATAAAATTGATAAATGATCAGCAGCTGGGACTGAAAAAGACCACAAACCGTTCAATGAAGGGTTTTTCTAACTATTACATTAAGTTTTTTAATAGTATGTACATTAATTTTTTAATACCAAAAAAAAAAAAAGAAAATTATGTGGAATGGTATGTATTTTTTTTGAAACCTCCTATTTATACTATGTGAATCTATGGTCGACACCATACCGGCAGTAGCTCGGTGCCACTTCGACCACTGCCCTGAATGTTATAGTGAAGACAAAACTTTTCAACCCACCCTTGTATAAGGGAGTTTGGCAGGAGGTTGGCAAGTTATTACTTGCCAACCTATTGCAGACCTAATCTAAGATACTGTAGTTTGCTACATGAGCCCTTCTCATTCACATTCTCAGTGGTGCCAGACTCTAAATTAATGCTAGGACCCACTTGTCTCTTCAGTACTGTTTACCACACTGAAGATATTGTACAGCAAAAAATATTGTGATTGTTATGCTCTCTAATCCCTAATCACAGTGAGGCCTATCAGCTATATCCTGGTACATCTGTAAACTTAATGTAGTATTCATGCTGCACATCTTAAAAAGGACAATACTCAGGAGAAGATATTGTGGCTTGCTACACTTACTGACAACTGCAAGCTTGTATAGTTTGCTAGGAATGTCATGCAGGGATAGGGGGAAGTCCAATCTCTGCATTAATTGAATTCACAAACCCTTGTATTCTTATAATTAGCATGCCTCACCACAGACATTGATTGTAGAGGATGCCAATGGCTAATAATCAACCAGCTACTCATTCACATTTTAGTGAAATTGCACATGGAAAGGAAAAAATCCCCTAAAGCTGGAATGAAGGATACTTTACTTCTATAGGACAAATATAATACAGCAGATGTATGCATTACTTATCTCTATTCATTCTTTTTTCATACAACAGGGGTGTTAGGGCCCCTACCATGTTTCGGAGCAATTCTTGGAGCGGGAAACTATGCAATTTGGAGAGAAACGTTGGGTTTTGGAGCGAGAAAATTTGCATTTTAGAGCAGAACTCAGGTTTTGGAGCAGCTAATGATAGCATTTTTAATTGCTTAAAGTCCATGCTGTGCTTTAAGTTATGTTTATTTACTGAATTACCATTATTTTATGAACTATGGAAAAATGTTATATTTCAGGTTCGTTGACATTTTACTGCTTCTCTTATGACTGTTAATTAGCATTTCTGTCGTTTCTACAGTGAGATAAATAGGAAAATAATTATACTACCCACGATTTATTGAAAACTACATGACCTGAAATATTTTAAGCGTAACACATTAATATCAGGGATTTTCTTCAGAATGCATTTGTTTCACTGTAACACAAATAGGATGCTGCCGTGTCCAAGAACTGTTGCTATTGTTACTGAATGCTTGTGAATATACACTTAGGAAGAAAAAATAATATGTAATTACTTTTTGTTGTTTGGTTGGTTTTTGGCAGCACATTTTTCGAGATTCATGGCATTCAGATGAAAATACATTATTTCTGAAACCAACCAACTGGCAAGCCACGAGTATGTGGTTTGTGTGTGCATCACAAACTCCTAAGGTTTTCTGAAGGAAAGTGTACCTTCGATATAAAAGGAAAATTAATGTAACATTTAGTAATCAAATTGTATAATCACCTTTCAGCAGTTGCCCCATGATACTCTTCATCATCATCATCATCATCATCATTGTCAACCATTATCAATCCACTGCTGGACGAAGGTTTCCCAAGTTTCCTCCACAACGGTCTGTCTTGTGCCAGTCTCCTCCATGTCACTCCCGCATACTTTCGAATTTCATCCACCCATCTCCCATGTGGTCTTCTTCTGGATCTTTTCCTGTCAATTGGAATCCAATCTAAAATTTCGGCTGTCCATCGATCGTCCGTCCTTCTGTATGTCCAGCCCATTGCCATTTCAGGGATTTAACTCTGATCATGATGTCTTCCACTCTTGTCATTTTTCGGATCCACGTGTTCCTCTTCTTATCTCTCCTGGTTACACCAAGCATACACCTCTCCATGCTACTTTGAGTTGTCTACAGCCTTTGTATGTCTCTTTTAGTTAAGGTCCATGTCTCTGCACCATACATAAGCACTGGAAGGATGCATTGATCAAACACTTTTCTTTTAAGACATAATGGCATATTACTCTTGAAAATTATGCTGTTTCTTCCAAAAGATCTCCAGGCAAGTTTTGTACGCCAATTAATTTCTTCACCAATGTGACCCTCACTTGATATCTGCTTTCCAAGATAAGCGTATGTGTCTGTTATCTCCAGCTTTTCTCCATCAATCGATAAATCTTCATTTCTTGTAAAAGCATTGAACATCACTTTTGTCTTCTGAAAGTTCATTTTTAATCCCACTTCTTTACTCTTGTCAGCAAGTTCCTGGATCATACTCTGCAGCTCTGATGGGGTAGTTGCAAAAATGACTATGTCATCAGCAAAACGAAGGTGAGTTAGATAATCTCCATTAATCTTTATCCCTTTGTTTTCCCAGTTCAGTGATTGAAAGACATTTTCCAATGTGGCATTAAAGAGCTTCGGAGATATGGTGTCACCTTGTCTCACTCCTTTTCCAATTTTTATGTGTGTTGTATTTTCAAACAGCCGAATCTTTGCACTTGCATTTTCATAGATGTTATATAATATTAATGTACGCATCTTCAATACCGCAGGATTTCAAAGCCATTGTAACTGCTGATGGTTTCACTGAATCCAAGGCTTTTTTCATAATCGATAAAAGCCATGCACAATGGAAGTTCATATTCCCTCGCTCTTTCAATTAGTTCTCTCGGTACATGGATATGGTCTATTGTGCTGTAGCCACTCCTGAATCCAGCTTGTTCTCTCGGTTGAGCCATGTCCAGTGTCACCTTCAAGCGGTGTGAAAGAACTTTAGTGAAGATTTTATAAACCACTGATAGGAGGCTGATAGGTCTGTAGTTCCTGAGATCCTCAATGTCACCTTTTTTATGTAGCAAGATCATTGTAGCGTTGTTCCAATCCTCAGGAATCTTCCCTTCATTAAGGCATCGAGTGAAAATTTGGGCAAGTACTGTTTCGATTTCTCCACTTGCTTCTTGTATGATGTCTACAGTAATTCCATCTTCTCCTGGAGCTTTTCCCCGCTTCATGTTCTTGATTGCATGTGCAACTTCTGCTGGAAGGACTGGAAGAACTCTGGTACCTTTCATGATGCCTGGAGTACATGTATCATCCCTTTCATATAATTTGGAGTAGAAATCTTTCACTCTTGTCAAAATTTCGCCTTTATTTCTTGTTACAGAACCATCTTCTTTTCTCAGTGCCATAATCTGTTTTTTTCCCTTACTGAGATATCCCTTTGCTATCTTTAGGCTTTGGTTGTTTTCAATTGCTTTCCTTATGAGTTCACAGTTGAATTTCCTTACGTCTTAAGTGATACTTTTGCGTACTGTCTTGCATAGCTCTATACATTCCACTTTGGAAGTCACATTTTCTTTAGTTGTCCTCATCTCTCTTCTTTTTTGCATCAACATTTTGGTTTTTCCTGATAATTTGTTCACATGCAACTTGTTCTTAGACCCAGCTAATTTTGTTGCTGTTTCCATAAGAGCTTTGGTTACTTTTCTGTTCTCTTCATACAATGTGTTTCATCCAGTAATTATCAATGTCAAACTTTCATTATTGCATGTTAATTAACCCAGAAATCGGACATCGCCGAATTGACTGTAATTACTGTTTCACACGTGAATTAAATCACATCAGAAAACTTGAAAATTTCATTGCCGTGGAGCGGGAATCGAACCCGCATCTCCCCATTTACGTTTGGGAGATGCAGGTTCGATTCCCACTTCACGCTGACAAAATTTTCAAGTTTTCTGATGTGATTTAATTCACGTGTGAAACAGTAATTACAGTCAATTCGGCGATGTCCGATTGCTGGGTTAATTAACATGGCGTATTTACCATGTATTATGAGAATATTTCTTCAACTCTGAACTTCATTGTTGTTGTGAACAATTACAACTGGAACCAAAACTACAAGATAACAGTGAGATTTAGTAAAGTTGGTTAGATAAAAGCTGCTTCCATTGCTTAACACTCAAGCAGTGACATTTTGGTGTGTCATTGCCGCCCTCCTTCAGTAGTAGTAGAATCAGTTTGACTTTTAAGTTGTTGCTGTCTGAAAGAACCACTGCTCTTGCATACATGGAATCCTGTATGTATGGACATGGACATTAAGCAGACGATTACGAGTTAGTAACTGGTTCAACGCACCTTCCATCTGGAAAAAGAAAAATGTGAGGGTGAAGATGTTCCCCAAGGTAGGTCAAAATGAGAAAAGCAAAACCTCCTAAAAGTTCTGCTCCCTGAATGTACGGGGCAAAATTCAGACTTTAAGTTAGAACCAAAAGATCAGTATTCCTGATAATTGATTACAAGTTATGTGATATAAACAATCCTTTCGTTTATCCATAGCGCTCATGAGCAATTTTAGTTAACATACATAAGACTGACGAAGAAAAAAACAAAGCTGTACTTTTTAATTTGGTGAAAAATCAGACTGTGCGGTGAGAAAGTGTGAATATTACACAGCATGAACAAAACTGAATCATTCACTGTAATTTATTTATGAAAATATTTAACTAGATCACACCACTGTATTCACAATTATAAAATTACTGAATTCCAAACAAAATAGGGTGGTTTTAGAAGATATAGCTTCAAACAGTTTTTTTTCCTGGTTTTGTTCTTGTACTTGCTAGAAAATTAGCTCTGGTTTCTGTTGCGAGCAAACCCTACTTTCTTCTCACCAAGTTCCACAGCCATATTTGTCTTTTGTTGACTGACACTGCACAGCATCGATTGTTTACTTTTCTTTCTGCTGATAGTTTTCCCTAACCATTTTTCTTTGTTACTTTTCTTTCTTTTTTCGTTTTTTATTTCCTCAGATGACAATTTTATCCATCATGCTAAAAAGAACTTTCAGCCTGAAAGCCATGAATTCTGATATCAAAGCTTTCACTGTTTTAGATAAATGGTGTAATTTTCAGAGAATGAATACTTTTTTTTTATGAACACCATGCATCAATCTTACAAATTTCCAAACTTCGTCACTTCCGTTTTCGAAATTTCCCCCACCCTTATCAAGCTAAAATGCACACACGTTTATGAGGATGATGACATTTAACAATTGCATAAGAGTTGGAACATCGTGGGGGGTGGGGGGAATTCAGTTACAGAAGAAATCTTTGCTCTGTCTGACTTCCGTTATCGAAAATTTATCGGACATTTTCAAGCTGAAATACAAATATTTATGGAATAAAATTATATCTAACAATACTAGGTAGAGGAAACATCGCGAGAAAAAAAAATTATGGTTACAAGAGAAATCTTACTTTCGTATTATTCTTTCCGTTTTCAAAGGATGAAATTCCGCCCTCCGATGACTCCCCCCCCCCACACACACACACACACACACAACACACAATGCCTCGTTCATAGAAGGACCTGTCTTTCGTGGCAAAAAACTGTACAAGGTGCTAATTTACAGCCTCATCTGAATTGAACGCTATACCACGCAAAGACTGTTGAAGAGAGCGAAACAAGTGGAAGTCTCGACGGCGCAAGGTCAGGCGAGTATGCTGGGTGTGGCAATACATCCCCCCAAGCTCCAATAATTTTTGGCGGGTGATCAAACTTGTGTGTGGTCTCGTGTTGTCGTGATGGAACACAACACCTTTACGATGAACGAGCTCTGGACGTTTCTGGATGATGGATTCGTTCAAACTGCCCAATAGCCAACAGTACACATTCGAATTGATTGTTTGGTTCCGTGGTAGGAGCTCAAAAACACGACACCTTTAAAATCCCACCACACTGAGACCAGAACCTTCCGCTGATGAATGTCTGCTTTGGATGTCGTTTGAGGCGAAGCAGCACATCGGGACCAAGACCGTTTGCGCAGCACATTGTTGTACACAATCCACTTTTCATCACCAGTTATCAATCGCTTCAAAAAAGGATCGTTTTCCTCACGTTTAATGAGCATATCGCAGATGTTTATACGCGCCGTCGATTGAGCTTCTTCGAGATCATGAAGAACCCACACATCGATCTTGCTTACGTATCCCACGAGCTTCTTCAGGTGGTTGTGAACGCTTGAATGATGGATGTACAATGTGTCTACAATCTCACGTGTTGGATAACGTGGGTTTGACTCAATCAATGCCTTGATTTGGTCGTCATCAACGTCATCTCGGACCGAGGAGCATCGTTGAGGTAAAAAATCACCAGCACAGAATTTTGAGAACCACCGCTGGCACTGACGTTCTTGTAGAGCATTATCACCATACACTTTACACAACTTTTCACAAGCTTGATGCGCATTCTTCCCTTTACGAAAGTAAAACAGTAAAATATGGCGAATGTCATAGCGATAACAGAGCTGCGCATGACTCTAGTACTTCCAAAACCGCCATCGGGTGCCAAAATACGTCATGACTTTTCCAACAACCCAATAATACCCCGAAAATTTCTTCACTTTTGCATCGATCTCGAAAATGACAAAAAAAGGGGGGAAGGGGGAAGAAACTCCGCAAATCCGCGGAAGAATCTCATGTACGAATTAACCACTGAATCGATTTTGATTGTCGTAAGATTACGCTAAAATATCGATGACCGGTAAATTTTAACTTTTGGCGCAAAATTGGCGCATATTTCGTCCAAATCACGTTTTTTAGCAGAATGGCACAAGAACAACGTTTTGCCGTGTGCTGGGGCAATTTGGCGCAGGTCTGGCAGCCCTGCATACAATCTTGTTAACATTATAACGGAGGACAAGGACCACCTTGTATAAACTCACTACTTCTGATTGACACCAGTTAATTTCTTCACGCTGATAGCTAATTTCAGATGAGTATAGTGAATACACAAGTTTGTGTATGTGAGGTATAAATGTTCTTCATATACAGAAATAGAACTAGAATTAATTTCCATCAATAACCACTAGCAGTGTTTCCACACTTATTCTCTTAAATGGCACATATATTTTGCATGTGATCCATTTTTCCTGAACAAAAGAACCATCTAAGTGACTTTGCATTGCCATTATTCTATACCCTTCCCTTACAACTATGAAAAGTATTCTGTGCCCTTGCCTTGCAACTATGATGTAAAGAAAAAATCATTCTGTGTGTGATTAAGTACCAAAAACGTAATAATGTGTTTAAAAAAATCCAAGTTAAAATAAATTTCATAACAATGATTTACTCATTAGCTCGATATTTATTAGTAAATCTTTAATCTGTGTGCTTGAAATGGTGATAAATGCTTCTTGATCTGAGTGCTCTGTACCAACTTTGTAACATACTGAAGACTAATATTTATACACATTTCAGAAAAAAATAAGTTATAATTTTGAAAAATGTGTCGGAACTCACAACTGTGTGAATTATTGATAAAGCATGTGGAAGTGCTTTTATTTTATTTTTTTTTGCCAAAAACTAATTCTGAAATATCCTAAATTTGTTATATGATTCACACTCTACCACTACTGATTAATAGTTTCACTGAGTTTCAATGGCATTGCATTAACTAAAGTATATAAAATAGTATAAGTTATCTTTTAACTTAACACAGAGTTTTAATAATGAACTAATCCAATGTAAAAGCTTTTCTTACCTAACTACTTCCATAACTTTTTCAGGAATTAGAACTTCCTTAACAAAAGTGCCATGATCCCTTCTATGACCGCTAAATGGGAGCTCTGCAAATGGAAGGGAAAATAACAGTGTTTGGTAAGAATAGTACTGTTAGCAGAATTAAGAACATGTTGTTTTCAAAAGTTACACATGTTTATCAGTAGCATGAGCCATATAAATAAGATTTTGCATTAATGGAAATTTAACAGTAATAACAAATAAAGTGGTTAGTTTTAACTAGCCATATGGTTTACGTGGCCATTATATACCTTGATAGTTGTTTAAATACTAGTTTAACTGTTACACACGTTATGACATTTTCCATGTCGAGTGCTGCTTTGTTACGTAATCTCCGCTGTTACATGAGATCATCAACGTCAGTAGATTAACAGTCAATGAATTAAAGTTCAAGATATTGTATCGTTTCCACTATTATACCTAAAGACTCTTGTCACCCATGGAAATACAAAACTGCTGCATTCCTATCTTTCGTAGCACAAGCCATCACACATTCTTTGACTAAAAAAGTGCTAAATGAAGAATTGCAATGGATCAAAGAAACAGCAACCTGTTTTGGATATACTAATGGTTGGATAAATTCAATATATCAGAATATCATAAAAACAAAGAAATTCTAATAAAGATCATAAAGATTGCAAAAAAGAATTATGTCAGTGTACCATACTTACCAACCATCAGCAGTATACTAAACAAGTTAGTAAAATCATGCAATGCATTGATTATGATACGCTTTCCAACATACCAGAAATCATTACTCAAGTTATGAGGAAAATGGCTGTGGAATAAATCTCAGTCCTGTGCCTTGACCTTTGATCCCATTTCGATGATATTCAACAGAACCGGTTCAGTATACCTCCGAAATAACATGATAAAATTTTGTCGCAATCGAAGCATTTTTACATAAGTTATGATACATAAGGGCTATGGAACAGATCCCGCTCCTGTGTCCTAACCTTTGACTCCATTTCGCCCATTTTCAATATGATTCGTCCCCAGGCAGGCTCCTACAACATACTAACATTTCATCCAAATCGAAGCATTTTTACGTAAGTTATGACGCATAATGGTGATGGAAGTGATTCCGCTCCTATGCCCTGGTCTTCGACTCCATTTCACCCATTTTTAATAGGGTTGGTTCCCAGGTGGTCCCTACCACATACTAAAATTTCATCGAAATCGAACCTTTTTTACGTTAGTTATGACGCATAAGAGCAGTGGAATGGATCCCGCTCCTATGCCCTGACCTTTGACCCCATTTCGTTCACTTTCAATAGTGTTCCCTCCCAGATGTTCCCCTACCACATACTAAAATTTCATCAAAATCCAACTATTTTTATGCGAGTTATCGTGCGGACGAACATACTCACACAATGCGTGACCTAATGAGGCAGATGGGAATCGCGACCATCTGCTCAACCATCTGCTCGCAAGAGTGTGACATCATAAAACTTTAATAGGATCCACAAACAACGCGTGACATAATGAGACAGATGGCGTGACTGCACGCCAACATCTCAATTGCGAGAGTGTGACGTCATAAGATTTCTAAGCATGGGTAACATTAAAGGGACGACGCCATGACACTAAAAACGTGGTAATTCGGGGTGGTTATTTAACACACTAAATGAATTTTCCTAAAGTCGAGATCAAGCTAAAACGATTTCTAGTACCAGAAAACGGTAGGTTAACGACTTTCATCAAAACCCTTAGAGCCGTTTTCAAAATAAAATTTACATACAAACAAGAATTGCTCCTTTAATAGTATAGGATAAGGGCGATGGAATAAATCCTGATCCTATGTCCTGACCTTTGACCCCATTTTGTCCATTTTCAATAGGGTTCATTCCCAGGTGGTCCCCTACGATATACTAAAATTTCATTGACATCGAACCATATTTATGCGCGTTATGACGCATAAGGGCAATAGAATGGATCCCGCTCCTATGCTGCGAACTTTGGCCCCATTTCGTCCATTTTTAATAGGGTTCGTCCCCAGGTGGTCCCCTACCACATACTAAAATTTCATCGAAATCGAACCATTTTTACGTGAGTTATCATGCAGACAGACGGGCGGACAAAGCTGGAGCATATACGCTTCTTCAACCTACGGTTGGAAAGCATAAAAAAAGGAATGTAAAAATCATAATTTTGATAATGCTGGAAAAGTAATAGACAATTCCCATTTACTAACTAATGATTATGGCAAAAATCTATTACACAAGGCAGGTGTATACAAGATTCCGACTGTCAATCCTAAAGATGGCAGATATGACAAATATTATACAGGCAACACCAAAACAGATTTGCTGCACAACTGAATGAACATATGAACAACTGGACATGAAAAGAAGTTAAAACATCACTTACACAGCCACTGCATGGATAATGAACTTATACCAGATTGGAAAAGCTGCAAAATTTTAACAACACACCAAAAACATAATCAAATCCTATGGTCTGAGGCCGTTGCAATTGAGAAGACCCAAGGGAAGAATTGTAATTCTTCCACACCCAAAGAAATGCCATACCCCTGGAAATATCTTATAGAACAGGAAAAAAGAAAGAAAAAAGAAAAAAGTAATAATAAAAAATCAATCCAACAGGAAATACAAACTTGAATGCTAAGGAAGCAACAATAATGAACTACCAAATCGATATATGGCGCGCTGCTACATAGACACGTAGGCCCACGTACACGTGAACACGACGTGGAACATCCAAGTTATAAATGAGACACTGGGGTCGACTAGACGTAACAACATTGTTCAACAAAGAACAACATATATTGAGCTGCTGAAGATGACCGTGACAAATACGGGTCGAAACTAGTTCAGATATTCGTGTTGTGAGTGCTCGTCGTTAAGAATTTTCTGCTCTTTGTTTGAAATCTTCGCTAACATAATGATCTTTGTCATCATCTTCCGTTTTTAGTCTGGTGAGCAATTTTATAAATTTGACGACTGCATATAATGATAAGGATTTTAAATTTTAGAAATTTTTATAGACATTCTTTTAAATTCTGAGATTTGATTTTAACGATTATGTTAAGGATTATAAATCTCTTGTTGATAGTTTTTAATTCTGACTCGTTTGAACTCCAAATGTCGTATTCATTTTGAACTGGACTTGAATACCTTACGTTCTTTTAAAATGCTAATTCAGCGAACTACGACAGCTCAACAATCAACTATAAAAGCAACCGAATGGAATGTACTAAACATTGGGACCTACAAATGTACTTCCAGAGTATGTCATAGTAGATAAATGCCTATTACAATATCTTGAACTTTAATTCATTGACTGTTAATCTACTGACGTTGATGATTTCATGCAACAGCAGAGATTACGTGACAAAGGAGCACTCGACACGGAAAATGTCATAACGAGTGAAACAGTTAAAATAATAGTTAAACTATTAAGGTATAAATAACAGTAATGTTTATTTATTCATTAATTTACATTAGCTAATCATTACCAAGAAAGTATTGACAGCAGCTTGATAATATGCTTGAAGTCTGGAAAGGGATGTACACTATATGTTCAACATTCATACATATGACCAACATAGATAAAAAATATATATACAAGCAATTTGACAGATTTAATGCCTAGATATTTTGTTATTTAGGATAAAAACAACTCCAAATATCACAACAAATGAAAATCATCATGTTCTAACACCATGGATCCCATTATCCATTATACATGCATTTTCTTCAAATATTCACATATGTACAAAGGCAAAGCGTGCTAGTATCCTGTGTTAGCACTGGAAAGTTTTAAATAAATAGAAATAATTCATTCAAATAGGAAATTGCAATGCAGTGAAAATTATTTATGAAGTCATTCACTCCATATTAGCCATTGAAAGATATCATGCACCTGTCTGCTTTGTGAAAGAACCGATAATAAAGCCATTGGTAAGGGTATTTCCATTTCTGGTAGTCGTTCTGAAACACTGCAAATTCTGTCGACTGTGCTTATGCATGAATCTAAGAGAAAGTGGGAACTCATAGAGAGACTACTCATAAAGCATACCACTCTATTTGGTTGCACTGCATGTTCTTAGGTCGTGAATCTTTTTTTTCCCCTTTCTTTTTTCTGTTTCAGTGCTTTTCTGGCATTTGTTTTATGAGCAACTATTTATGAGCAACTACAACATGTGTACAACTGGTTTGTTATTATGTAGCTGATTATTTTTATTTATTATATCTTCAAGCTTTGTTTTGGACAACCAGAATGTGCAGTAAAGCTTCCTTCACATCAGACTTTTTCAATACTAATGCTGTGAATGAATGTGTTTGTATGGTCACAAAAGTTTAGTGAATTTACTGTTTTCTGCCAAAATAATGATGGAAAAAAAGAAATTATTAAGAAAGACAGACCCACTCCTTTGCTAAGAACATTGAAAAAACCATGTAGTCTGAAATATTTCATGATTTCCTTGGTGTTCTGATTATTGATGGCATAGTAGCTTCAAAAAAATAAGCTGATTTTACTATTGGCCATGTTTTTTTTCTCCAGAAATAAATGTTGGTGAAAAAGATGGTGTCCATGACTTAGGCAGTTTCAAAGTCTTGAAATATGTCCCAAACATGTTAATTCCACAGCTGACCTGATTCAGTTTGAGAAAAAAAACTAATAGAATTTTTGTTTGAGCTTATTCTTTCTTTCTCTCATTTAATTCTTCTATCCATTTTTAAATTCTTTGGCTGGAGAATGATCACCACAGTTTTGGTGTCAAAAACACATGGTATTTTTTTTTAAAGTTTCTGAAAATAAAAATCAAGGGGTTTGTGCTCAAAAAATGCACCCCACCCCCTCCAAAAACAAAACAAAAAATCTGCACAAGAAGTAACATAAAAAAATCTTGCAGATGAAATAAACTTGCAAATTTAATGATAAAAAACATCTTTAACACGATATTAAACAACCATTTTAATAACATTTTATTATTATGCATTGCCTCTTATATCCCATGTTGTAGAATTCTGGTATAACACTATTGAGAAGAACAAACTTTTCCACTGTTTATGTATTGAGAATAACTGATGTCAGAATGTTTTGGTTTCTGTACATACAAATAGGTTCTGTATCAGCTGTTGCTTGTTGAGCATGATGGATCAAATAGCTTTAGCGCTTTATTTTAATACAAAAATACTCTGGACTTGTTCCTATATTCAAATACATGAGCTCCTTTACCAGGCTTCCATTTTCCTCAGTAATTTATGAATCAAATAATCACAATAAGGCATCCAGTAATTTTGTGACTCAGTATGCATGACATCTAAGGAAGTTTCAACTGCAGCGGTTTATCAGAGGAGTTACCAACCATAGCTATCTACTCATCAGCTTAGGCATGGGACCCTTTCTATATGAACAGCATCTCATAGTATGTCTTCTACCAACAGGTAGATCAAGAGTTGTTTTATTGCTTCAACAAAGCACTGATGCAAATATTACTTCACTGCACTATTTTCAGTGTTCCCACCAGTACAAATCTCTCTCTCTCTCTCTCTCTCTCTCTCTCTCTCTCTCTCTCTCTCTCTCACACACACACACACACACACACACACACAACTGCAGCATGCAGCATCTATATGTTTCAATGAAATTACTCAATAAAACTGCTGTAAAAAAGTCGCACATAATTTTCGTTGAACATGTCCCATGGAAAATTAATAAGCCATTAAAAATTAGATACTTTGACAGAAAGCAATGTACGAAGATTGACTTTTGTTCTGTATAAAATGTTATCACTAACAGTATCGGTGCAAATGCATTTTGCCGCTTTGATTCATGATCATTATAGTCATCATCATCTCACACTTACATTCATACAAGTATGTACTCTAGGCACATTTTTAGCATGAACCATTTTTAAAAGAAAGATACATTAATTCTTGTTTACAACAAACCTTTTCCACCTCTTTCTGAAAACTGTCTAGTCATTCCTGCTAGCAGATGAAAAGGTGAATACAGCTGGCTTCCTCATGATTGTGCCACTGTTTGATCCCAGTGCCCTTCACTTTTAAGCGAGGTGCTTATGGGTTGTAAACGAAGAAGACTCCTTAGGGCAGAAAATTTTACCTTTGAAAAAGGTTTGCCTAAATACTGTATTACATACTTATTTAAATATTGAGTAATAGTGTGTTGTTGTTTTTCTCAATATCCTTAATGAAAAGCACACTTTGCCATTTCTTACAGATAGACTCTTCTAATTATATAAATAACACAAATATTTTACCTTTTATTTAGAGAAAAATCAAAGATCAAAACTGGCACCTTCTCCACCAGACTTTTGTGACCTGCAAAATTGTTTTTGCTGTACAATGAGTGCATAGTAACATTTTTATCATTAATTTTGCTTTAAACAAAAGGCTTGTTCTGTTTCTAGATATAACAAGAAAGATGACACTGAATTTTCAGGTGTAATAAGCACGTCTTTTGGATCCGTTCTGATGCAAATTAAATTTATGAAAGCTATTCAAAGTCAATGGAACCAGTATGGAAAACAATAGATCTGACGAAAGAAAGATTTTCAATCGGGTTTTTGATCCCTCAGATATTGCTGTAAACGGAATCGTGAGCTTACAAACTCTTAGAAACAGAGATATTGTCAAAAATAAGATGTGAATTTACGTCCCCTGGTGGGAGAACCATGCTTTATTTTAGGAAGAAAGTATTCTCAAAAGGTTTATCCATATAAGCGGTATCGGTCGAAGAAAAAAATTAGTTGAGTTTTCAGGAGCCCAGATTTTGCAACAAATACTTCAGAAGCAGAAATTAACACTTATGACCCCTGGTGGCTAAACCATTCTTTACCAAACATTAGAAATTATGTGAAAAATATTTTCCATCAGGTCTTGTATGCGATACAGGAAGAATTTTTCAAATCAGAGCTTTAGGAGCAGAAATAACACAGAAAATGTAATTTACCCTTTGTGCCCCCTAGCGGAAAGTCTATGATTTACTTGAAAATTTTGAATTTATAGGGAAAACATTTCGCATCGGGAACACTATCCAACAAAGAAGGAATTTTTCAAATCGTACTCTTAGAAGTAGAGATATTGACAAAAATAAGATATACATCTACACGCATTTTTTCAAGAAGAAAATTTTCCTAAAAGATTTGTCGACATGAGTAGTATCGGTCAACAAACGACTTTTTTTCAATCGAGATTTTAGAAGCTCATATTTTGCTGCAAATGCAACAGAAGCGGAAATTAAGACTTACGCCACCTGGTGGTCAAACCATTTCTTACAGAAATTAGAAAATATGTGCAAACAATTTCCCATCAGGAGCTGTAATCGGTGCAGAAAGAATTTTTCAAATTGGAGATTTAGAAGCAGAGATATAGGGGGAAACACAATTTACCGCTACGCCCCTAGCAGTAAGTCTATGAATTACTTGAAAGTTTTGAAATTATATGAAAAATATGTCACACAGAAAACACTATCCAACAAAGAAGGAAATTTTCAAATCGGACTCCTAGAAGTAGAGATATTGACAAAAATAAGATGTACATCTACGCCCCCCTGGTGGAGAAACTGTGGAATATTTTAAGAAAAAATATTCCAAAAAGGTTTATCGATGCGAGTGGCATCAGTCCACGAAAGATTTTTTCAATCGATATTTTAGAAGCTCCGATTTTATGGCAAATACATCAGAAGCAAAAATTAACACTTACGCCCCCTGGTGGCCAAAGTATTCTTTACCAAAAATTTGAAATTATATGCAAAAGATTTTCCATCGGGAGATGTATCCGCTGAAGAAAAAAATTTCAAATCGGAGTTTTAGAAGTTTATCGGGGAAAATGTAATTTACTTTTACGCCCCCTAGCGGAAAGTCTATGCGTACTTTAAAAAAGTAACTATATCTAAAGTGCTCTTCGACATAAATGGAATCAAAAGATAAAAAACATTTTTCAATTGGATGTTTAGAAGCAAATATGTGGAACAAAACGTATTTTTGAATTCAACATCATGTGCACTTACGCCCTCTACCGGCGAAATTGTACATCGTAAAAAAAAAACGAAATGAAGGATCATCATTTGCATATTTCAAGCTTCAAAATGCAAAAAGAATTTTTCAAATCAGACTAATAGTTGCAGAGATATCGTGGGTACAGGCGGACGGACAAACCGATAACAAAAGCACGATCTTTTTTTACAAAAGACGTGCTAATAAGAAGTGAAAAAGGAATGAGATATGTGTCTTTTAAGCAAAATGATAGTTCAAAAATTGGTACCACCACTGTTTATCATGGTGTGAAAACTACTTTATAGGCAACAGAAAAAATTCCAACTTTATCACAGACAGGGTGCATATAAACTCTGATCCTTAATGGGGCTTTTAAAGAAGCAAAAATGCTAGCTAGCACTGATGATTGATATAGCAAGAAGAGCACACACAAAATGTGAAAACTTCATTTATTGCAAAAGTTTGTATAAAAATATGAAGCTGCTCTTTTGCACTATTACCCAATATACACTATATTGACAAAAGTCACCGGGCACCCCTTCAAAAGCAAATGAACGGATCCGCTGTGTTGTTAAGATGTGCGGTACAGCTGCAAATGGTATAAAAACAAGCCTGCAGCTGACCGCGATCATATCGCACTCTGATGTTGAGTCAAAATGTCTCGGCGGGAGAAAACTGACTTTGAGAAAGGAAAGATTGTTGGGTGTTATACTCATATTAGTGGGTAGTCCACAAGAGAAACCGAGACGCATTTAAACATACCCGGAATTTGTCATTTTCATGTAGGACTTCCGTCCACAGGGAGTAGAGTTTAGGTCCCAGCCACCTACAGCAAGATCGCCTTTTGGGCAGGACACAGAAACGGAAGGAATGAGAGCAAGTCTAGCAACTTTTGACAGAACAGTTTGTAGTGAGATTAGAGTACAGTAGATGGCGCCACCGTACAAGTACGATATTGCACATAGATGGGTGAGAGAATTTCAGGGGCGGGGGCATAGGAAAGGATACCCATTTAACCAGTGGGTCCAGCCTGGGGGCCGTCACTTTACGTGCTCGTCCGATGCACGGCGGATATTCAGCGATTGTTAGTAAATCACACCATCTCTGAAAGATCAGCCCAGGCTTGAACCTGGGGACCCAGCATCGATAGTCTGAAACACTAACCACTAAGCCATCCGCGGCTCATGTTGAAACATACCCAAGTCAACTGTTTTAGATGTACTGAATAAGTGGAAGACAGTAAAACGTACCGGCAGACCACAGAAAATCAGTGATAGAGGACGTTGAAGACTCAGGAGAGTCATTAAAGTTAATCGACAGAGTACTGCACAAGACCTCAGTGTACAGGCGAGTAAAAATGCTGGAACCTCGGTATGTACACGTACCATTCGCAGAGAACTTCATTGCATGGGTTACTGTGGTTGTGCGGTTGCTCAAAAACCTTTCATCTCTACTGAGAATGCTACTAGTCATTTAGCATGGCGTAAAGAACATTTATCATGGACCATAGATCAATGGAAACGGGTTCTATGGACTGATGAATCCAGATACCCTGACGACTGTGTGTGGGCATGGCTGCAGCAGGGGGAACGCTATTTACCACAGTGTACTGTTCCTAAAGTCAAGTTTGGAGCTGGCAGTGTACTCGTGAGGGGATGTTTTTCGTGGTATGGTTCCGGCCCATTGGTTATCATGGACAAACCTGTTAACCAGAACGTCTACTTCGATATTCTGGACAATTATGCCCTACCAACTCTGTGGCAATATTATGGAACTGAGCCTTGTTGGTACCAGTAGGATAAAGCACCGAGCCATAAAGCAAGGACTGTTACGCGTGGTTTGACGATAATTCTGTATTGTGTGTGGACTGGCCAGCACAGAGCCCTGATCTTAATCTCATAGAGCACCTATGGGATGATTAGAGCGCCGCATAAGAAGTTTGGAACCAAGGCCTACTACTAAGCAACAGTTAGTGGCAGCATTATGTACTGAATGGAAGCGCATACGTATTGCTGTGTTCCAAAACCCTGTCGAAAGCATGTCTCGCAGGGTCAGTGCATGCATTAAGGCCAAAGGTGGACCAAAACCATACTAATGTATGTCAATAAATGCTATGTTGTGTTTCTCTTCTAGGTGTCCGGTGACTTTTGTCAATGTAGTGTATATTTAAGAACTTATTACAGTACATACTGGATGTGAAAACTTTTTAAAGACAGAAACACATGTGCTCCATGATGGAACTTGTGCACCAACGAAGGAATCAGACACTTAGCTTGAGTGTGGTTGTGCAACGTGAGTTGCTTGACCTAACTGAGCATACGCCAGACCATTGTTGTAGTGCTAAGTGAAAAAGTACAGGAACGTGCCATGCCTTTATGTCTTCAATACCTCTACCTTTTTACCCCCACTCCTATATACAACCTATCTCTTTTTTTACGTTTTTATATTTGTAGAATAAGAAAGCATAATGATCATACTTAGATCGTTTTTGAATCAAAGTTGATACTTATTAAAATGCCAGCAAAGGAAAACCACGAGTATAACGGGACCATGGTTTCAGTCGCTAGGACTCTTGTCAGCCATGAAAATGATTACGTTGCTTCATTCTTGATCAGCTTTTGAATCTTTTACCTTAGGATTGTGGTCTTGTGCTGCCATGTCTCGGCTGGAATCTGTTGAATTTTCGGAAGACTTTAATTGGTCGTCAATATTTTGTGAAAATGTCTTCTGAAAATTCAACAGATTCCATCCGGGAGATGGCAGAACAAGACCACAATCCTAAGATAAAATATTCAAAAGCTGATAAAGAACGGAGCAACGTAAATGTTTTCATGGCTGACGAGAGCCCTAGCAGTTGAAACCATGGCCCCATTATAGTTTTCCTTTACTGGCATTTTAATAAGCATCATCTTTGATTCAAAAACAATTTAAGTATAATGAAATGTCATTAGCAATTTTTGCTCTGATTTATTATTTAAGAATAGTGATCAGTTGAAATTAGACTTCCAGATTTACACATTTTGGCATTCAAGTAACAAGATTTTACTATTTGGAACTGGCAAATGAGAATGGATTTAGAGATTAACTCTATCTTCAAACAGACATGGGACATTAATTCCACTAACTGTGCAATTTTTCTGTTGCACTTTTTTTATTGGAAAAACATTATAGGACTCTGGCATTTTAAAAAGTAAACAAATTATGCTGTACAGGATTTACCGGAATGTGTGCCGACTGGAAAAAAAAAGTGCGGGAACGCCATACCAGGGTGTTCTGGCCCCACTACACCATTGTGCTAGAACCATTTGCAAACTGCTCTGGTCGGCCTTCCCTTGGGTTTGGGAACCTCATTACTTACCAGATAGCTTCTACTCCACACAATGAGGAGATGTGGTGGGACAATAACTGTAAACCGAGCTAGCTCTATACATTTCAAAATTCAACAGATGGGTTTTCTTCAAGTCTACGTGCTGATCATAAATCAACAAAATCAAGCTCTGGTTAAGATAGTAAATCTTTTGTGGTATTAACTCATTCCCTTTTGCCAACCAACATCAAGTGGAAAACAAAACAAAACAAAACAAAACAAAAACAAAAAGAAGGAAGGATAAAAGGAAGAAAACAAAATCTCATAATTTAGTTTCTATGTACTGTATCTGCTCCTCAATGCCTTTTTATTTTTTTTTTATTTTGATCTTAACATATTAATTGTTATTATTTATCATACTTCACCATAATCTGAATGATCAGATACTAAAGCTCTCTCAAAGTATTTTTCATCAAAAACATTCAGGATCATACATCAGAATTACTTTTCATATTTCAGATGCACAACTTACATACACAGTAGCTATTTTTAAGTTCCATAAAAAATTAAAACATGCACATATACACAATCGAGTCACATTGTGACCACCTCCTACTTTTGACATCAACAACGGGTAGCCAATGAAAGAAGGCATGTGTCGTGAGCTGGCTTGGAGGGTTTATAAGGTGTGCAGTAGACCATCTGAAAACATATCACTCCTTGCTGTCATGGATAAACGGAGCGATGTATCAGATTTGCAAAAAGGGATGATTATCAATTTTCTAACCAAGGGTGGCAGTATTTCTGAAACATCCCAGTTTGTGAACTGTCCGCATGCTGCTGTGGTTAAAGTGTATCGTGATTGAAGAAGTGGCACCATTGCAAATAAGCGATATGGAAACTGTGGAGCCACGTGCCCTTGATGTGAGAGGTGAACGTCAGCTTCGAAGGTACTCAAGGGCCAATTGACATGCTACGGGGGGGGGGGCAACTTACTGGCCGAATGAACCAGGGGACTATCAGAAGTGTGTCTAAAATGACAGTTCAGCGAACCGTGCTGCGTATGGGGCTTCGATGCAGATGGATGGTCACTGCACCTATGCTAATGAAGGTGCACCAGCAGAAAAGGCTTACATTTGCATGGCAGTATCGGAATTGGACGATCTCTGCTGACTGGCAAAGGATTGCTTTCTCCGATGAGTCATGTTTTCTGCTTAACGGATGGATGTTGGCATATAAGGTGAGAAACATCGGAGAACAAACACTCTTCAACCATTGCTGGCAGAACACAAGCTGGTGGGGGCAGCGTTATGGTCTGGGGAATGTTTTTGTGGCATTCCCTGGGTCCACTCATACCTGTGGAAGGTATGGACCGAATGCATTATGAATCCATCCTTGCAGACTACATACACCCATACCTGCTGATTGTCTTCCCTGGGGCAGATGGAATCTTCCAGCACGACAATGTGCCATGTCACACACCTAGAAATGTAGAGGTTGGAAGAGCACAATGAAGAATTCAAAGTATTTCCCTGGCCCCCTAATTCCCCAGACTTAAACCAAATTGAGCATCTGTGGAACCACCTCGACCATGTTGTTCGCTCTATGGATCCTCCACCACGCACCCTCCAGCAGCTGTCAGATGCACTGCAGTCAGCATGGTTTCACATACCTGTGAACACCTTCCAGCACCTTACTCAGTCATTCTTAGCTCGTCTAGCTGCTGTCCACATTGCACACGGCCGTTACTCTGGATATTAGCTGGTGGTCACAATAATGTGACTCGACCGTGTATAAATCTGTAAAAACCACATATGAGATGATGTAACATAATACTTTAGGATAACTGACTTTAAACAACTAGTTTTCTTTCCCTTTAAATTACATACTCCTTCATATGAAAAAGAAAAAAAGAAAGAAAACTGTTCATACTGCAATTAAAGTATAGTCATACTATTTCTGCCTTTATTCCTGCCATTAGTTTTACTGTTGTACTTATTACTAAAGGATTTCAGATTAATGTTATTAATTTTCCATAAAATGGCTTGTATGGCAAAAACAAAAAATGCTGATAATACCCCACGATGTGTTAACCTTTTTTAACAACTGATATGATCTATTACAGTTGTTCAAAAAAAAAAAAAATTGGAAAAGAGAAGATCCATTATAAGTTAGTCCACAAACTACTTGTAATCCATTATAAGTTAGTCCACAAACTACTTGTAATCCATTATAAGTTAGTCCACAAACTACTTGTAATCCATTATAAGTTAGTCCAATTACTAATAATTCTCTAGAAACCACTTCTTCCTGTTGAAATACACTGCTAAAAACAATTAGTTAAATGAAAACTGTGAGTGACGGAAAACTTCGGAGGTTGGAATAGAAACTACAGACATAGTACGCTGTGTGAGAAGAAAAATATGGCCAAAACAATTAGTAATTTAAATTTAATAATTTTTTAGGAGACGAACGTAAAAAAGCACATTTACGAACATATCATAAAAATGAAAATAAAGGTAAATTTTTGGCCAGAAAATTGGATTTAATAGGGGGTATGGTTTCCCCTGACAGAAAGCAATGTTGCACACCTGTGAAGCATGGAGTCAATCAGAGTATCAATGAGGGATTGGGGAATTCCATGCCACTCCTGCAGAAGAGCACTTTCCAATTGCTGGACTGTTTGTGGAGGGGTTAATCGGGCAGCAACCCTTCTCCCCAGAATGTCTCGGACATGCTCGATGGAGTTCATGTCTGGGGAACATGCTGGCCAGTCCATTCGGATGATTCCCTCGTCAAACAGGAAGTCGTCCACACATCGAGCGCAATGTGACCTGCAATTATCATCCACGAAAATGAACTAAGATTGCTGCAGCATAAGAGACGACTAAGGGTCTGAGGATCTCACCCTATACCGCTGAGCAGTAAGTGTTCCACTTCTGATGATGTACAGGTTGGTTCAACCACTGATAGAGATACCCCACACTATCACTCGCCTCTCCAAATCGAACCCTTTCTCGCACAGATAACAAGTTGTTACGAGTACCTCGTTCCCTCCAAATGATGAGTCACCTATTGTGAGGATGTACAGTAAAGTGCGACTCATCTGAGAAGAGAACGTTGCTCCATTCACTTCTTCTCCAATCGGCATGGTCCTGTGCCCAAAGTCTGTGGGTAGCATGGTGGCGTGCGCTTAAAGAAACACATACCATAGGTCGTCGAGCATACGGACTAACACTGTGGAGTCAGTTCTGAACAGTTTGAGTTGAAACATTTGTGACAGTAGCCATACAGAGTTTGTGTTGCAGAAGAGTGGCATTCATACTACAGTTTCTCCTGGCAGTCAGTGTTAAAAACCAATCCTCATATTTTGATGTTGCTTTCCTACGACCTTGCCCTGGTCTTCACCTTACTTACATTTCCGGTATCTGAAAACTGATTCCAAAGTCTGGAAATCACGCTTTGAGACACTCCGATTGCTTCCGCTACTTGTGATTGGGTTTGACCCACTTCTAAGCGACCGATAGCCCTCCAGGCTACGGATTCGGGTAAAGCACTTTGTTCGGACATCACATTCATCAATAACACACATTCAAAGCATGTGAGTCGTTTTTATCCTGGACTAAACGATTGTACGATACATGTCCCTTTTCATTTGCTGATGGAAACACACCCTTTTTAACATCACACAAAAAAAAATTGCGTACTCAGGTGTTTGTAAGTGTGCAAAATTTTCATTCTAATCACTTTCCTTCAGTTTCTCTTAGCATACAAACAGTTGATGCCAGTAGTTCATATCAAAACCACGATATTCCCTAATTGGTTTGAGCAGTGTATATATGCTTCTTGATCCTGGAAAAGATCACATGCCAAAAGCTTCAGTTTTGCCTCAAGTATATCAATAATGTATCTTTTGCCATTAATCACACAAATTCTGCCCACACCAGTACAATTAAATCGCACAAATTCTGCCCACACCTTTTGCTGTCATACAACCCCAGATCATAACACTAACTGGATGCTTAATGGTAGCTGTAATACATTCAGACAGCAAATCTCCATTTCTTCTTACATACTTTATATGCCATCACTACCAAATATGGATATTCTAGTCTTATCACTCCAGATGACTCTGTCCCACTGTTTCTCAGACCAATTAACATGGTTTGTAGCCCATTCTGATATCTTCCTTCCTTCTTTGTTTGGGAGATAGAAATGGCTTTTTCCTTTGAATTCTAGAATTTATACCAAAGTCTTTGAGTGTGCATCTAACAGTCCTAGCACTCATCTTTAAACCATATTGAGACAATTCATTTTTAATTGAGTCAGATGATTTTCTTCTATCACTTAAACACAATCTTTTAATTCTTCTATCACCACATACAGTTGTGCACTTTTTCCTGCCTTCACCAGTTGGGTTTTGTATCAACTGAGTCTGCTGATACCTCTTGCATAGTTTAGAAATACCACCTTTAATTAGATTTCCACTTACTTTCCTACTTTTCTTAAGATTTCCTCATAAGTGTAGCCTTCTACATGCAAAGTTAGTATTTTGATCACTTTCTAAATGGCCAGTAAACTCTTTTCAGTCTGCCATCTTACTAAGTTATCAAAGAATAGAAAAACCCATGAAAAAACCAGTGATCACAACTTAATGACACTCACACAACTAAATCAGAGTTCTATTATTAGCTGATACCTGGAAATGAGAGCTGACTCACACTAACACCTTATTGGCTCCATGCTGTGCCATAATAACACCTAACTGGCTCTCAGAACAATCAGTCTCAATACAAATCCCATATTTCATTAATTGACAATCAATCTCATTGGTCAGTTTTGAGTAAAGGAAATGCACTTTTTACATACGGCAGTTGTGTTTTCTTTTTCTGGTTATTTGGCTAAAATAAATATAAATATTTATTTAGCCAAATAACCAGAAAAAGAAAACACAACTGCCTTATGAAAGATAAATTGACACAATTTATAACTGCTTTTTAAAAGATAAATGACACATTTTGTTGTATTACATTCTGCAATAAATTGTCTTTCTAATGATATAAACTTTTATGATATTATTCTAAAAAGGACTGAGGTTATGAACCATCAAACCTTAGAAATACAAATTTTCCTAAAGGTTTCCACAATTTTGGCCACTAAAGTAATTGTGAAGAATTCTCTCTTCAAGGAGATTCATTCTCCATTGATTTCAATGACTTTAGAATACATTTTTGTGATACCTATATATCATTTTTACAATCATAATTATTCAGAAATATAAGCTGTAATTATCAATAATATTTGCTTTGGACATACCATTCTAATGGGAGCTGTCTGGACCAATATGGTCTCTGTCAGTGCCTCCGGTGGTTCAGTTATTTCCACACCCTTGCGCATAAGAATTTGAAGGATGCCATGGTGGTTCAGATTATGGTAATTCGGATCTGCATAAATATTGGCCAATGCTAAGCAATAAAGCTCAGCATTGGCCAAAGCATGTACTATCTGAGGCTTGAGTCTGTCATTTCCCTGAAATCAAAAGGAAATAAAGAAAAAGTCAAAATTTGAAAATATGAATTTGAATTAGTAACTAATTCAAAACACCTAGTTTAATTAGTAGGTATAAATAATGTGGTACATATAATTTATTATTATTTGTAAGTCTTAGATTAAAAATTAGTCAAAAACACTTACTCTATGTTATTTGTAGGAAACTACTACTATATTATGCACCTTTACCTCGTTTACGAAAGGGGACTCTTGTATTTAACACTGCTAGATTCATCAAAAAGAATTTTTTTCTCCAATGCAACTTACTAAACTATTACTTAAAAACTTTTTACCGATTTCACTTAAAAATATTAAAAAAAATTATAATTATAATTGAAACATGTAATGAGTAAAAGCTCCCATTGTACTTTACTTCACTTCAGCCACATGGCCATCATGAAGTACAGCATTCCTCATCATGTAGTTGCTAACTCTAAACTCATAAGAAACAATGCACTGAAACACCACAAACTTCATCTGCAAAACACAAGAGGCAAAACCTCATCTGCAAAACACAAGAGTGGACAGAACAGGACTCTGACTGATAGAGACACAGAGTCATTTTATCGCATGGGCATACCCAACGTTCGTTGGGGGCCTCAGGCTCTCTCTCTAGGGGGCCTCCATGTTTGATTGAGTTGCTCAAGGTATCTATGTTACGCCATTTTCCCAGTCCTATTCACAGAGAAGAGAGAGTACTTTCTATTTTTCTTTTAAGATTTGCCGAATCTAAAAGATGGGGAGAGAAAGGAAATATGGAAAGGACAAAACACACACACACACTTGTAGTTCACAAGAAATTTAAACACAGTTCTCGGGGTTTTTATAGGCCTACTGGGGATCTCATTCTCGTAAAAAATAAAAAAATAAAAAAGATGCAACACAGCAAAGCTTATTGTCCCATCAGCGGTTGTGGAAAATGAAAACCGCATGGGGTCAGCTGGAGTTCCAGCTGATTGAGGGATGGCGTCGCCATGGTCCTAGCTGACCATGTAACTGTTTTTTGACTGTACTTGGCACTCTTTAGCCAACCCTGGCTCTTGTGCCATAAACCCCAATAAAACAAACAAAATGAACAAAATAATAACACAAGGAACTGTACACCAACTATATATAAGATAGTACAACTATACTAGTTATCCGAATTTATTTGCTGTCTACCTTCCTTGAGAAAACCATCTGGTTGATGTGCGAAAGCTTGGAAACCTTGATTTTATATATGGCAATAAATTCGGATAACTAGTATAGTTGTACTATCTTATATAAAATGAACAAAAATGGTAAGTTTAAAGTCATTCTTGAACCATACATTATTCTCCTCCCTCAAAACCTTGTGACTTTAGTCTGGGTCACTAAATTAATCATATCACTGATGTGTCACATCTTGAAGACATTCAGATGCTTTTGTTGTGACAGCAGTTTTTTTCTCAATATTTTTTTAGAAATTCATTTACTTCTTTATTTATTTGATTTATTTGTAATAAATACTTACATTGATTATTCCATTATGTTCTACTGAAAATCAGAAAAATGCACAATACTTTGAATGTCTCATAATTATTTTCTCTTTTCCCATTTTATTTATATGATGGACTTTTTATGCAAACCTAATAGTATACATCAATTACATATGGAAATGTATTGCTAAAATACACTGAGAAACTTTTATCATATTTTCTTGAGATGAAGGAAAAGATACACCTGGCAATATTTTTAGGTTTTAGCTGATAAAATGGAAGGGGAGGGGGAGCTTCATGCCATGATGTGCTGGGGGCCTAACAAGTTTTAGGCCTTAGAGAGTCCCTGTAGTGACAGGAGAGCATTAAAAAGGATTGTTACCTGTAATAAGACTAAGACGGGGGAAATTACTGCAGAGCTCAATCTGCATCTCCAGACCCCAGTATCAACAAAAACAGTGTGCAAGGAACTGTATAAACAAGGTATTCATGGCAGAGCTGCTATTGCAAAACCTCTGGTGACCCAGGTGAATGCACAACAGCAACAGCAGTGGTGCCATGACCGTACAATGTGGACTGCCAATGCATGGAAGCATTGCAATGTGGTCTGATGAATAAACATTCACACTCTTCCCCACCACATGATGTGTTTATGGGTGGATAACACCAACAAAAGCATACAACCCAGACTATCTGCTCCCAACTATGCAGCATGGTGGTGGTTCTGTCATGCTCTAGACGGTCATATCGTAGTCTTCAGCACGTCCCCAGATCACCTTGAACGGACGGATGACTGGCAAGGTGTATGAAACCATTTTGGCCGACCAAGTCCATCCAATGGCTCAGGCATTGTTTCCTACAGGAGATGCCATCTATCAAGCTGATAATGACCCCAATTCACAGAGCTCAAAATGCCAAATCATGGTTTGAGGAACATCAGGACGAACTCTCACACCTTCCTTGGCATCCCCAATCACCAAACTTAAACATCATCGAGCCACTGTGGTCTGTGTGGGAAAAACAGAGTAAGATCCCGTTATCTTCCTCCTGCATCTCTCAAGGACCTCGAGCAGTTTCTGCATGAAGAATGGTGTAACATCCCACAAACCACCATCCAGAATTTTTATGCGTCTATTCCAAGGAGGATTCAGGTGGTTTTGAATGCCAAAGGTGGTCCCACACCCTATTTGGTAGGTAAAACCTTCCTTTCCTAGGTGTTCACATTATTCTGTCCAACCTTCAAGTTGGAACTGAAGAACAGATTCTCTGCTTTAGAAGGCCTAACATCGGAAGAAGTGGATATTTCTGAAGTTAACAGAAAAGTAACCAAAGCTCTTATGGAAACAGCAACAAAATTAGCTGGGTCTAAGAACAAGTTGCATGTGAACAAATTATCAGGAAAAACCAAAATGTTGATGCAAAAAGAAGAGAGATGAGGACAACTAAAGAAGATGTGACTTCCAAAGTGGAATATATAGAGCTATGCAAGACAGTACGAAAAAGTATCACTGAAGACGTAAGGAAATTCAACTGTGAACTAGTGAGGAAAGCAATTGAAAACAACCAAAGCCTAAAGATAGCAAAGGGACATCTCAGTAAGGGAAGAAAACAGATTATGGCACTGAGAAAAGAAGATGGTTCTGTAACAAGAAATAGAGGCGAAATTTTGACAAGAGTGAAAGATTTCTACTCCAAATTATATGAAAGGGATGATACATGTACTCCAGACATCATGAAAGGTACCAGTACCAAAGTTCTTCCAGTCCTCCCAGCAGAAGTTGCACATGCAATCAAGAACATGAAGAGGGGAAAAGCTCCAGGAGAAGATGGAATTACTGTAGACATCATACAAGAAGCAAGTGGAGAAATCGAAACAGTACTCGCCCAAATTTTCACTCGATGCCTTAATGAAGGGAAGATTCCTGAGGATTGGAACAACGCTACAATGATCCTGCTACATAAAAAAGGTGACATTGAGGATCTCATGAACTACAGACCTATCAGCCTCCTATCAATGGTTTATAAAATCGTCACTAAAGTTCTTTCACACCGTTTGAAGGTAACACTGGACATGGCTCAACCGAGAGAACAAGCTGAATTCAGGAGTGGCTACAGCACAATAGATCATATCCACGTACTGAGAGAACTAATTGAAAGAGCGAGGGAATATGAACTTATATTGTGCATGGCTTTTATCGATTTTGAAAAAGCCTTTGATTCGGTGAAACCATCAGCAGTTACAATGGCTCTGAAATCCTGCGGTATTGAAGATGGTTGGTTGGTTGGTTGTTGGATTTTATTGGCGCAAGGGCCAGGTTTGGCCAAAGAGCGCCAGACAAAGAACTATCAGCCACAGATTTTTAAAAACGTGGAAAATGATTAAGAGCAGACAGGCTTGGTAAAAGTTGAAAAAGAGTATGATGAAAGCTGTGAAGACAAGGTAGTTAATTAGGTTTATATAAAAATTTATTAATTTACTATTATAATTATATTTTTTTCTTTAAACACAACTACACAAAGGATGAGTCACTCTCCTCCCCCACACTCCTCTGCAATGCTGGCAGAGGGCGGGGACGAACTGTCACTCTCTTCCCCCCATGTTCCTCTGCAATGTTGTTTGAGGCTGGGGACGAACTGTCACTCTCCTCCCCCCTATGTTCCTCTATAATGTTGGTTGAGGGTGGGGACCTCGCTGAGGCCGAGACAGTTGGATGGACACTGCACACCTTTGCGGATTGAGGGCCGGGTTTTCCGCACGTGCAGGCTTTCGGCTGGAAACTGGAAGAGACGGTCGGCAGCAAAAGAGAAGGCCCAGAATCAGGTATTCGAAAAATCTCGAGCTCGGGGAAAAACACCTGTGTCGCTTGGTCAGCTGTAGATCGCTTGGCAAGGGCGGCGAGAGCTACAGGGCGCGGAACAAAGGGCTGCACGGGTTGTGGCAGAGACTGAACTACTGCGGCAAAAGTACGCTGTCGGGTGGTGGGTATACCCAACTTGGCCTTGGCAGCAGGGTACGAGAGGCCTTCCAGGGTCTTGAGGCGCTGGATCGCCATCTCGTCCTTCCATTTCATACGGTTGCGGGAGTAAGCTGCATGTGCCTCACCGCAGTTAACACAGCAGGCCGCAGAAGTGCAACCTTCCCCGTCATGTTCACTGGAGCCACAATTTGCGCAACGAGCGGAACTCTTACAGAAACGTTGTGAATGCCCGTACCTCTGGCACCTGAAACAGCGCAGAGGACTGGGAATGTACGGGCGAACTCCACAGACCAAGTAGCCAGCCTTGATTTCGGTCGGAACTTTCGGGAGTTAAAAGTCAAGATGACATTTTTTGACTTAATCATGGAACCATCACGCCGGAACATCATACGACGTGCAGCAATAACACCTTGATCAGCAAGTTCAGTCACGAATTCGTCTTCACTGCATGGCAAGAGATCAAACTCCGAAATAACACCCCGAGAGGTGTTAAGAAACGGGTGAGGTGTCACTTTTACAGGAATGCCTTGAAGACTAGTGAGGTTCAGAAAAGTGTTACTCTGAGAAACACTGCAAGTTTGGACAAGCAGGTCCCCAGAGCGAAGCTTCCTCACAGACTTCAAGGGGCCAACCGCAGCGTCCAAAGCTTTAGAAATGAAAAAGGGAGATCTGGTGGACAGTCTCTCATGCGGATCGATGGATTCTACAAGCAAGTGAGTAGCATGCGTAGTCACAGCAATCGAGGGGGAGAC
Source organism: Macrothele yani (assembly GCA_039090855.1). NCBI lineage: Eukaryota > Metazoa > Arthropoda > Arachnida > Araneae > Macrothelidae > Macrothele > Macrothele yani. The sequence continues at coordinate 142,317,335 of CM077014.1, forward strand.
GACGCTTCGGAGCGACTGGTACAGCTGCCGAAGAAGAGGTTCCACATTCTTGGTCCAGGTCAAGGTCTAAAGACCGTTTAAGGGTATGAGACTTGGTAGGTTGAGAAGACGAAGGACAGTCGTTGTCAACTATCATTTTGTCAGGTGACTTAAATTTGGAGTTTTTGTTCTTTTTCCCATGGAAAAAAAGGAGGAAGATTCGTCTGCAGACTACTCCACCCACCACCGAGCCCTACAAGGGAGAACTGGAGGTCTGCAAGCCAAGAAAATGACGCTGGACACAGTTCTGGAGCTTATACGTTGCAGATATAGTCCGTTGGCTGTGATCACACGCACTCGGCGGACACTTCGGCCTCCGGGTACCGTCATGCCAATGCCTTTGGCATGATCCCACAGCCCCCGGGCTCACCCTGCCGTGCTATACGACAAAAAAGCCGCTAAAGCCGTGTACACAACTTGGTACAAGACTTCTGACTAGAGGTGGGTTAGTCTCTAGCCTCCCGTTTACAGCGAAGCCGGGGTCGAAGAGGAGTGTTGGTACACAGGAGGCACTTATCCGGTCTCCTGCGACCTCAGCCGCCAGACATCCCATTTCCGCCTCACGGGTCTCCGCACGCGGCAAACATGCAGGTAGGTCTAGCACCCAAACCAGCTAAAAGGAAAAAAAGAAATCCAAAGAAGACAAATCCTGGAAGGGAACCTAAACGGAATCTCAGCAACCTACGAACTGAGCGGTTAATATAATACAGTTAGTGGTGGAGGGTAACAAAACCACAAGACCGGGGTGTTAGTGCATAACGTGGTAGCGATTAGGTAAAGTATACAACACGGGCAACTAGCCAGTGGAGAAAATAAATAAAAACGAAAAAGCGAGACACAAGACCAGCTCGGGATCGTGGGGCCGCGACTCCCCAACAGCTGGATGAACAGCCGTCCCTGCATACACCATCAGCACCAAAATAAAAATCAAGCGGTGGCATGACATCAGATGTTGACCAGTCACAAGGTCAGCTCGGGCCGTGGGGGCGCCGCTCCCCAAATAACTGGAAAACCAGTTATCCCCGTGCGGGGGTATTGAAGATGCATACATTAATATTATTAATAACATCTATGAAAATGCAAGTGCAAAGATTCGGCTATTTGAAAATACAACACACATAAAAATTGGAAAGGGAGTGAGACAAGGTGACACCATATCTCCGAAGCTCTTTAATGCCACATTGGAAAATGTCTTTCAATCACTGAACTGGGAAAACAAAGGAATAAAGATTAATGGAGATTATCTAACTCACCTTCATTTTGCAGATGACGTAGTCATTTTTGCAACTACCCCATCAGAGCTGCAGAGTATGATCCAGGAACTTGCTGACAAGAGTAAAGAAGTGGGATTAAAAATGAACTTTCAGGAGACAAAAGTGATGTTAAATGCTTTCACAAGAAATGAATATTTATCGATTGATGGAGAAAAGCTGGAGATAACAGACACATACGTTTATCTTGGACAGCAGATATCAAGTGAGGGTCACATTGATGAAGAAATTAATCGGCGTACAAAACTTGCCTGGAGAGCTTTTGGAAGAAACAGCATAATTTTCAAGAGCAATATGCCATTATGTCGTAAAAGAAAAGTGTTTGATCAATGCATCCTTCCAGTGCTTACGTATGGTGCAGAGACGTGGACCTTAACTAAAAGAGACATACAAAGGCTGCAGACAACTCAAGGTAGCATGGAGAGGTGCATGCTTGGTGTAACCAGGAGAGATAAGAAGAGGAACTCGGGGATCCGAAAAATAACAAGAGTGGAAGACATAATCAGAGTAAAATTCGTGAAATGGCAATGGGCTGGGACATACTGCCAGAAGGACAGATCATCGATGGACAGCCGAAATTTTAGATTGGATTCCAAGGGACAGGAAAAGACCCAGAAGAAGACCACATGGGAGATGGGTGGATGAAATTCAAAAGTATGCGGGAATGACGTGGAGGAGACTGGCACAAGACAGACCGCTGTGGAGGAAACTTGGGGAGACCTTCGTCCAGCAGTGGATTGATAATGGTTGACAATAATGATGATATATACTGTATATATATATATATATATACACTTTGCATCATCAAGCTTTCCAGGGTTCCAGTTTTTATTCACTTTGACGCAAACCTCAAAGGCGGGATATAACATCCTCTGGAATTTAAGAACCTTGAATGAAGAGCTCGAAAGCCACATTTTGGGGGACTAGGAACAAAAAGAAAAAAAAATTGTTTTTATTTCTATAAAGTTATTCAGAATTTTATTTTAATGATATATAACATGCCTTCCTACTAAGACCAGTAGAAGTGGGTGAAATATTTAAACTTCTGTTTGCCTACTTGGTGCCAGAGAAACATTTAAATGCATGTTTTTCCAACATATACTTTCCTTTTCTACCTGGATCTAATGTTTCTTTTTGATAATTCATTCCCACTGGATTTTCACCTTTTACAGAAATGCAGGCCTTTGTGGCCATACAATGAGATGCTAGCAGCCAAATCTTCCATCCAAACTAGTTCAGCTTTAAAAGGAATACAATTTCAGAAGTTTTCCAGGAGTCAATAACAATTGCATTTTTTCCTAGTTTTCAAGGGTCCTCAAAAATAAAAATTTAATTCCAGTTCTCCAGGAACTCTAAGAGGCATATGGACCCTGTCATTTACTCATACACCCATTTTCATAGCATACCTTTCAAGACACGAGAATGTATTTCTGAGATGTTCTTTGTTTTCTTCTATAATCACAATGTCAAGTGAATATGCTGAAGGGTTTGTTTTTTGTAACGCTTTCATCAACCTTTATCTCTCCAAAATCTTGTCCAAGAACATATTTTATAACTTTATCCAACAACATATTACACAGAATGGAAGAGATTCCATTATGCTATCTCAGTCCAGTTCTAATACAAAAAAATTCTGTTAATTTCCCAGCACTTTAACTTTTGAAGTTGTGTTGCCTAGGCACACTGCAATTAGATCAACAATTTTCCTGACAAAGCCATGCTCTCTTAAAAATGTAGACTTTTCCACTAGATACTGTCAAATGCCTTTTCAAAACCAAAACACAAGAGATCAAGACTCGTTTAATTCCCAGGACTTTTCAAACAACTGTCATAGAACAAAAATCTGGTTGGTTGTAGATCTTACTTTCCTGAAACTTTGATTCTTCTCGATTGGTTTAATTCCATCAAGGATGCAAGCAGCTAGAATGTTGTAGGTTCTGTTCACTAGAGCTATCCTCCTGTAATTGTCACAAACAAGTTTGTCTTGTTTTTATATACTGGGCAAATAACAGCTCAATTCCATTTTTCTTGTATCACTTCTACATTCCATATCTTTAACATTGATTTATGTTTTTCTTTGTGCAACCTTTGTCTTTCTGTTTGTAATAATTCTGCCTGGATTCCATTTTCACCCACACTTTTGTTTTGTTTTTTAACTTTTTGATTCTATCCACCATTTTTTGTAATTTTGGTGGTGGATGATCTTGATTGGCCACATCTAAAGCTTCAAATGGGTACTTTTCCTCAGGTTCCTCCATGTTCAGAAGTTTTTCGAAACACTCTTGTTTTCACCAGTTCATCTTATGTAAAATTATTTTCCCTGTCATCCTTCATCTATTTTAGACAGATGTTGTACCCCTTCCTCAGATAGTTGATTTTGCTGTAGATTCACCACGTCATGGAAGGAAGAAGCACCACTAGATATAAGTTCAAAGATGGAAAACGAACTGTTTCAGGAAAGCAGAAAATGCACTGTAACACCTCTCAAATTAAAATTATATCAAAATTTGCTAACTTAAAAACCTAATCCACCACTTCTGAGTGTGTTGTTTTAGTGGCTGGGGCAACTCAAAATTGAAAAACATATGAAAACCTGCACACATTAAATGCTCAATATTTCTGGCGCAGTTGTTTTTTTTAATACATAATTTAAAAGAACATTTTTGAATTTCAATTCTAATGTATATATCCTATGGGGGACAGCTTTTATAGAATGTTTTAATATATTATTTTCATTTGATGGATTACCTTTGTAATGATCTTTACTTCATGCAACAAACTATCTAGCTACTCAAGAAACATGCCCAAAATAAAAATCAACTACCCAGGTGCCAAAAATTCAAATAATCTGGAAAGAGTAATCATACAAGAATCTTTGTCCCAGGATGCCCAGACATACTTTATTGGTAACAAATCTGGTATTGGCCATGCAAAAGTAGTATATTAACACCTGTATACATTCCCTTGATAATGCATTTGGAGTGTGAGGGCCATTGTTTTGCAGAAACAACATGCTGTTTATCAATTGAAGATGAAAGTACTTATAGTTAACCTGCGTAGGCTATTCCAAAAGTTCGTGGACTGGCAGAACTGCACCATTGCTGTGGAAATGAGTCACATGTTTTCAGTAGGAGATTTTATCATCTTTGCTGTGTTAGTTTGAGTGAAGGCAACATGCAGTCTTTCTTTGTGAATGTAGCTTAATAGTTCATATGAAGTGTGTATTACACTGGCATATGAGCACAACATACTGCTAATTACCAGACAAAGAATCCCAACTGAATTTTGTGTAAAGTTACGCAAAAGTGGCCAGGAAGTGTTTCAGATGATTCAAGAAGCATATGGTGCAGGAGTGTTGGGCAGGTCGGCTGTATTTAAGTGGTGGAAACATTTCAAGAATGGCAAATGCAGTGTGCAGGATAACCCGTGAAATGGACATCCATCAACACCAGTGAGAGAAAAAATATTGTAAAAGCCAAAAAATTACACTGGACAACCAATTTTGACTTTTTGTGCAGATCTGAGATTAAACCAAGATACCTTTATTTTGTTTGGGTTGCTAAATATGAAAATGGCCATTAAAACACCAGATTAACTCTCATTTTTGAAATATCATTTGCACATACCCTATGATAATCCTGCATATTTCTTTTATGTGGACTGCATACCCGAGTAGAACACATAGTATATAATGTTACCATTATGGAGCAACACAGCTTTTAAGCTCAACTTGGACGAATCAATGAACAGCCCCTAATCATACATAGTCTTTGTAGTTGATTTGTAGTGCTGCCATCAGACCCACTATATTAATGCAAGCAATGAATTATCTGTCATTCTGAAAACTGGGAGCAGATCTTTTTGCTGAGCACAAAACACAGACACGTGTATGTTCTCTTCTAGAAGATTCAATTGCTGCAGTCTGGACCTCAACAGCTCTGCTTTACTTTTTGGCAATTCCAGATCTCTCACTAGATCAGTGGTTCCCAACCTTTTGCCACTTGTGTACCCCTTTTAAACCCATTTCTATAAATTGTACCCCTTGTTCTTAAAATACTCGTAGCTGCGGACACGCGTTGAGAAGTATTTGGCGACAGGTTATATTCCACATCAAGTTTTGGTTTTTTTAACTGTTCCTGTTTTCAACCACTGATCTATAACTGACACACTTAAAAATCACTGACGATAATAGCTAAAACTATGTTAAACATTAAATAAAAAAACTACTTGAAAAGAATCACAATTAAAGACAACGCACTTACTTATACTCAGTCAATAACTGATCTGATCAAACAGTCTGGCTGCGAATGTATTAGTAACACACGGTTGTTCTGGAAAGGAGGATGGGTGACAAAAGTGATGCATGAACTGTGCGTAATGATTGGTAGAAGAGTGGTTTGCGGGAGGGATTCATAGCCATGCCCTCACCAATCATCATTCGCTAATGTGAGCTGGTTTTGAAGTGTCTCCATCAGTGGAGATTCAAACTTAACATTTATTGTTCCATAAGTAACATTTTGCATTTTTTTTACTTTACTTGTTTTTCCGCCATTACTAATTATTTTTTGTGTACCCCTGAACAGCCCAGCACGTACCCCAGGGGGTATGAGTACCACCAGTTGGGAACTGATGCATTAGATCATTTAATTTGCTCTGGGTAATTTTATGTCGCTGTGCAGAATATGTGCAGAATATTCAATAGGAATGAAATCAGAATCTCATGATGTAGAAGATGCTTTCAAAGGTGACAGATATTCATTGGCTTCACTTTCTTCTTCATCACCCAGAACAAGAAGTCTTTCCCTGTGATGCACAGGGCACATAACAGATGGGATATTTACATAGGCCAAAAGCTGCTTTTTCTTCTTAGAAATACCATATCTAATTGGAAGTCATGCAAAAGTAACAATCATCAAGACGGTTTGTCAGTTCCCTCCACACCATTGGAACCGCAAAACGCATCGATTGTCCTTTTCAGTTCATAGCAGTGCGGATTTATTGCACAGGATTGACAACACATGCGTAAGGCCCAATACTGGTCTGGTCACTGATCTCACAACCAAAATAAAGACCGTAAGTATTCTTTATCATCAATGTAATGGGATGCCTTTGTGATAGCAAAGTAATTTTTCTACAAGTATAACAAAGATTATCCACACTGTTCACACATTCATGAGGCATCTTGAACAACACATCTATCTACACTCACAGAATCCACAACGCAAATGATGGCAAGAAAGAAATGTGGTTGAAATGACTGCAAGAGTAGCAGAATGTAGACGTGCGTATGCTGTACATGGATAGTTTCCAAATTATTAGCATCATAGTGAGAAGGATTGGCAGTGAAATCCGTAACACACAAAACATTAGAACAATTCTTAATATCATATCACGCATAAGTTATGTTAAAAATGATAAGTGGTGGGATGTTTCAGTAGTGACTTCTACCTTCATCAGTGAATGGAATGAAACACGTGGAATGAACCATGTGGTATTAAGCATCAGTTGTTGCCAGATTTCAAAATAATTTCCAAATGATAAGAATGTGAAAAGGTGCGTCTGTAGTGCAGGTGTTAGGGGTAAGGTAGATTTCAATGCTTTCGCAGTACCTGAGGGCTTTCCGATTGCTGAACTGAGCGATATGTTTAACATTTTGCCAATCAGAAATCGTGGACGCATCGCTGATAGTTAAAATTAAAAAGGAGGTGGAAGGGTTGCCTTTCTTAACATCAGCAATATGTTCCCTCAATCGCCTGTTGATGCTGCGGTAAGTAAGACCAATGTAGTGGTAACACCTGTGGAAAAGTTGACGGGGATAGAGTAGACCCCCTGTAATTCTATGGGTTTATTGGGATCTCTGTCTTTAAGGATGAGATTAAGAAGATGTAGAGGTGGTTTAGCTGCAATCCTGTAGCCAAAAGATTTGAAAATAGAGCAAACTTTATGAGTGAAGGACAAACTAAAGGGCAAAGTGCCAACAAACTGATGAGTGGTGGAAGGTTCAGGCAGTAAACTAGTGTTTCTATTCTGTAACTCAAATTTCTTAACTAGTCTATGTACTAAGAGGAGTGGGAAGCCATGCAATCTGCCAATGTTGATGATGTTCTGATATTATTTTTGAACAGCAGAAGGGCTGTTGCAAATAAGGTTAGCTTTGTGTATGTAAGACTTCATAACAACCAATTTATATTTTTCAAAGGTGCAAGAATGATAAGGAATGATGTTATGGGTGGCAGAAGGTTTCCTGTATACAGAGAGACAAAGTGAGAAGTCTGGATTGATGTTGATATTAACATCCAAAAAACTAATATTGTTTGAATAAAGCTCATGTTGAAGATGGATTTTTTGAAATGCTTACCTTCTCTTTGCAGAACTACTTTCTCTCTTTGCAGAACAACTACTTTCAATTAGAGAAAAAAAAATTTATTCAAAAAATCTGGTCTAGCTATGGGCTCTCCTCACTCTTAGCTAACTATTATGTGGGAAAACTAGAAGAAAAGATATTAGTACAACCCACATACTTCTGCCTATATAGCAGATACATGGATGACATCTTATTTATAATAGATAGCTCAGAAATTGTTCCAGAAAGAATTCTAGACTCATTCAATGAATTAGATGATTCCCTTAAGTTCACTATTGAACTTCAAAAAGAAAGAAGAATTAACTTCTTAAATATTACTATCTATTATGAAGATAAAAAATTCCTCACTAATTGGGGCAAAAAAACAATGAATACTAATAGACTATTGGGTTTTAATTCCTATCATCCAGTTTCTATTAAGAAAAATGTAGCAAGTCAGTTTTTAGAAAAAAATTAATAAAATAGTTTCTACAGCAGATAAGAAAGAAGCCTATAAAGAAGAACTTAAAGTCATACTTGCAGAAAATAACTATCCTAAAGAAGAAATTGAGAAGCTTCTGAATTTTAATGGTACAAAGAACCCACAAAAGCAAGAAGTAAAATTCACTAAAAAAATTATCACAAAGGTTTATTTGAGTCCTTAAAGAGAATTAGTCAGAAGTACAATATTAGGCTAGCTCCAAGTTTAGAGAACAAAGTTAAAAAAAAAAAAAATTCCCTAAAATAGTTCAAAGAGGAGAAGATATTTTAAAAATGCAAGGTGTAGTCTATGAAGTAAAATGTAGTTGTGGCCTATCTTACATAGGTGAAACAGGTCGCAGACTAGAAACTCATATAGCAGAGCATAAATCTGCTATAAAAAAATTGCTCCAACAAGACTGGTTTAGATAGGCATGTTAGAGAAATTAGTCACAGCATGAATTGGCATTCCCTTAAAGTCATCAATTTCCAAAGCAATTTTCAAAAAAGAAAGCTAAAAGAAGGAACAGAAATTGAGAAAAATCAAAATTCCATCATCAATGACTGCAAAGGATTTTTCCCTGCCTATCATCTGGCAGGATTTGATGAAAAATAACCGTAACCTTCAAGGTTAACCGTAACCGCGATAGTGATGGGAATAAGTGACAACAAAATGACAGCCTGAAGAAGGAGAAGAGTTTTCTCCAAAAATTTGAGATTTAAATAAATAAAATTCCTAGTAAAATTCCCATAATAGCTGTTTTTGACTAATATTGTTGTCGACCTGTTCCTGAGACGAGAGATTTATATGAGGGAATTTGGAAGTTATGGACATGAGTTCTAAATAGTGAGTGTTTCTGGAGTGGCCAAATGACAAAGATGTCATCAACATACCGTAACCAAATGGTGGGTTTTAAGATGGATGGGGCAACGACTAATTTTTCAAAATTCTGCAAATAAATTTCAGCAAGTAAGGCAGAAAGAGGAGAGCCCATTGGCATACCTTGTTTTTGTTGACAGAGACACCACATACAAAACAGGAATATTTTTCCATTGAATCATTTGCAGATAGTTTTTGCATTTGCATTAAAAAATTTTCATTTACAGCAATTTTAACACTTACTCAAGGCTTTACTCAGATTAATATACTTCATTCAATTTTAACTTGAAGAACTTTTCACTTATTTTTCACATCTTCTGAGTTCTTTTGTTTTTACAGACATTTCTGGCCTCTAGATTTTATGAAGGCCAGTTCTCAGTGTATAGGTAATCAAAAGTTTTGTTTACACAGAAAGAATTTAAATTTTGCCAGGTTTCTCTTGCGGTTGCCAGATATTAAATTAAAATATTTTCCTTGTGTATTTTGTAAGTCTACTATTTTTCAAATAAGTTGTTGAAAATGCTATTTATAAATTTTGAAGGTTCATTAATGGAACTGTTTCTCTGAAATAAAAACTTTCTTTAATTAACTTCTTGTTTTTATGGGATTCATAGTCCAATATTTTAATATTTTGCCATAAAGGTCCATTTTACACACATTGCTGCACATTCAACTCTACTGTACTTATTTTGTCCTCATCAGAATCTGTAATGTTCTGATAATTATTTATTGTTTTATTAATTTTTCATTAAATTATTTTATTCTATGTTATCGTGGTTCATGCTTCGTGGGTTTGCAGCAAGTTTTCTGTTGGTTGTGTGCTAGAGGTGAGATGGGCTAGGCCCGAGCCCGGGCTTGGGCAGGCTACAAATAACATCATCAGTTTCATCTCAGGCTTGAACGAGCTATGAATAGCATATTAATTACATGTCAGAAGGGCTTCTTTTTTTATGTTAAAATACTGCGAGTTTTTTGTTTTTCCATTGTTGTTTTTTCTTCTGAGTTTTAGGAAGACAAATCAGTTTGTTTTTGTTTTTTTCCTGCAATGTATCCGTGAATCCTGGTTGCGTGGGAAGAGAATTGATGTGTCATTGTGTGATAGTTTAAGTACTTTTTAAGAGAGTAATTAGCCTAGGAAAGTAGGGGGTTGAGGCAGGGGAAATAGAAATTAGTGAACTACACCTTCACACAGACGCAGTAGGACCGTCAGTTCAGTGGCCAACTAAAATTGCCCTTGGACAACATCAGAGAAGACGACCTCAATTCACAAAACAACCATCAGCAATAAAACAGATGGGCAGAAAAAAAGGAAAAGCTGCTAGAGTCCTAAATTTGTCATTGAAATGTAATAAACAGGAGAGTAAAAAATATGTTATAAATTGGAAGGTAGAGGGTGGATATACATATGCAGTTTAACTATGTTGAGAAGAATAGCTCTGGGGTATGATGGGAATTGAAGTGCAAATCAAAGTAAATTCCAGAGAGGAAATAGTCCACTTAAAAACCAGCAGTAGGACAGCTAGGAGATTTATTGGTTTGATGCATTTGTTCCGCTTGCGTGAAACCGTTCTTAGGATCTCAGCTCTGAGGACAGAAGTTTGCCCCCAGCATTTCAGAAGGCCGCGTTACACAAAACATCGTGTAGAAGGCTGCAAGAAAACAACAAATTAAACAAAGCTATTCTAATAGCTGTTACTGTCACCTCCACCCAACATTCATCCCTTAAGTTGAGTTACTCTTTTCATCCATTAGCGCATTACAATATGAATGATCCGTATCCTGAAGTTACACGAAAAAAGTTAAATGCTGGTGATTGTAAAACAGTTAAAAATAAAATGGGAAAATCTTCCATCTGGAAATTTTTTTCCCAAATTATTGGTTGCACAACAAACACAAAATTGGATTATGTTCAGTACGAGAAATGTGAATGCATTTTGAAATATAAAAGTTCTTCAGGATCTAGTAGACTTTTGCGTCATGTGAAAACATGAGTGAAGACTATCTCATCTCGTGTACAAAAAAGGTAGACAGTTTCTTTTTCTTAGATAAGAGAAAAATATCAGCTACTGCAAAATTTTCTGTGAAACTGTAAAATATAAATTTTATTTCAAGGTTATATCCTTCCTAATGAGACGCATAAATGCTGAGCATCATATTCCATGCTCCTTCCTGTTTAAATGAAAAAAATTGGATAAAAGGGAGAAAAGCATCAGTACTTGGAAAAGTCAGGCTTGGCCGGGCTCAGGCCCCACAGTACACAGACCTTATGGGGCAGAGTTAGGCTTGGGCCGAAACATCTCAAGTTCAGATGGATTCGGGCTTCAAAAACCAAGCCCAAACTCATCTCTATTGTGTATGCAGACAGTGGCGTAGGAGGGGGTGGGGGGAGGGGTACATGGGTACAATGTACTCCCTCCCCCCATTTTGGAGAGGGGTACATTAATATCTGCTGTACCCTCCCCAGATATGAGCAAACACAAACCAATGATTCATAAAGAGTGAACTGTAAAATTTATATGGTACTTATTTTTTTATTCTCTTTTTTTTCAAAGAAATATCATGGGTCATCCGGGTTTTTTTTATATCCGAAGCTTGTAGTGGGAGGCTTTTCATCCACCAAAAGCTGGCCAACCATCTGGGAAACTCCAGCAAATTAGTTCTGCAGGGAAACGATGAAATTGGTTCTGCAGGGAAACGATGAGTGCGAGGTTTTTGTTAAAAACTTCAAACAGCATATGGTAGGGCTAGGGCTTGATAACATACTTGTGAGCAGTGTTTCTTTTCTCTTAAAATTCCATGCATCTTGATCAGGTCGTCCTTTCTGCACTTTTAAAAAAAAATCTAATGCACAAGTGGACATTTCAGCGCCCGCAGCCCCGGCACTAAAATTGTTTTCTGTCTTAAGATCTGTAGCAATACAACAAGTGCATTACGGATTTCACATACCACTCATAGAACTCCAATTCCTCGATATCTCTACCATCATTTAGCTTTGCACCAGACCAATGTGCTTTTTACATCAATTGTCAGCCTATGCATCGTTCAAAGTTTTTAATATAGACTTCATAATGCTTCAATGGAACTATCTTCGTGGGTAGAGCAGTTTTTATCTTACGGCGGTTTTACTTTATTAACGTAAACAAAAATGATAAGAAATTTAATTCGTTCTTGTAAAGAGTTATATAACATTTCCTGAGAAATCCCCCTTTTCTAAACCCTGCTGACAGAAATCCATCCTAATGTTGACTTGTCCCTGCTCAGTATTTTAATGGAAAAAAAAAGTACAAAAATTAACAAGAGAGAACACACAAGAAAAACCCTTCTCCATTCATTTTCTGATAAGAAATTATTAATGTGAACTTTTTGTCAGCAATAAAAATAATAATGGTAATAATTAATAATAATATGATAACAATGTTCATTCGGATGAATTCCTGATCAGTATACATATTTTATAAAAACTCTAATATACTACCCCCCAAAAAAAAATTTGGAGGGGTCATCCATAGATGGCTTAATCCTTGAGATGTAAGGTTCAAGAGCTTGTACCCTCCTAAATCAAAAGCATTCCTACGCCACTGTATGCAGATACATTTTATTTTTATACAACAGACTGCTACAGTTTGTGTCATCCAATTGGAACTCAAGGTTATGCAACTTACGGGGAACCATGCACTTGACATATCGGAGTGCAGACCATTCATTCCCACTGACACCTCTCCCTCGCCCATGTTAGAAACTAGAACTAATTTAAGATTTTTAAGTTCATATTCATAATCAGCATGTCCAAATTGGTTAAAAATAGATGCTTTTGCCTCAGATACATTTTGGCTGTTGTCCAGTGTTATTGAAAGACAATACACATTTTTCAATTTGTGACTTGGCACTACAGTTGAATGTTGGTGTAACAAGATGTCATGAAATTGTAAAGTCGTTCTGCATTGTAGGAAACAGTTTGATCACAAAAGAAATATCTGTAAAAAAAATCATGGTAAAATTACAAATAAATATGGACTTACTTCATGATCCCTGTAACATGGTTCATACAGGTCAGGTGGGATTTTTGGCATATAAGCCTTTGATAAAAGCCATAGCACAGATGCTCGTAGCTTGGCCTAGAATTTAAAAAACATTTTTAAAAACTGAAAACAACAATTATAATCAAAATATTATAATACAGAAGCAAAATGTAGGATTTTTATGCCACCACATACAAACACTGGACATCAAAACACCATTTGCCATTTCATTTATATATGCTCATGAGCCATAATATTATGAACAGTTTTGAGTGAATTTCACAACAGAAACTGTTATACCAATTAGGCATCGACTCAACTGAACTGCAGGTATCCTCAGGGGCACATTCTGTACAATATATTACTAATTTAATAGTATAAAGTACAATATTTACCATTATCAGAGTTCAAATTACCTAGTGGTCCACTGGCCATTGGCCAGTAAGACTTCCACTGGACCACTAAACTATTGATTTTATTGGCCCAGATGGCCAGTATGACCCCCCCCCCCTAATTTGTCACAAGTTGAAAAATGAAATTCTATTTCTTTTACCTTGCTGTACGGTTTTCTTTTTAAGCTGCAAACTATTGATAGGTTCATGAAATGCTATTGGATGACAGCTATTCTTTTTATCTCTCGTGATTCTTAAAGAGTGGAAAAAACAACAAATACAGAAAGGCAGTTTCCCAGTCCTAAAGCAGAGGTGCCAACCTCCAGCAGAACCTATCAGTAATCAATAGGATATTTTTCAGTAATGGAACACAAACTTTCAGTAATATTTTCAGTAATGTAACACGTCATTTTTTTTTCAAAGTTAAGGACAATATTATAGTACTACTGTGTAACCTCTAATACTTGTATGAGGTGCCTATTGGTAATCACCATACGAAGCCTCATCGTTAACACACGGAAAGGTTATTTCATGAAAAATTAATGCGTGAAATGTGTAATAACCTTATATGTTTACACTATCCTGACAAAAAATTATGAAATTAAATTATCAATATTGTACTTACCTCATGTCTAAATAGTATTGTAATACTTTCCGTACCTCCATCCCCGCCATTCATAATGAGCAGAAGTAAGCACAATAAATATCGTGCTCTTTCTAGGATTCACCCGCCCTTGTGAATAATGCAGATATTGACACCAGGCACAAGACAGCTTTTGATTCTGCCCTAAGAAAACACACTGGTGGAGGACTTCAATTGGATGCATGAAGGTAATTTTTGTAAAAGAGCAATTCACATGAAACAGTGCTCAATGAGGGACTGAAACTAACTTCATGGGAAACTAGGAGGGATGAGCAGTAAGACTAAAATAAGAAAAAGAAGCTAAACCCTAAAAAATAAAACATATAAAAAAAAGTTGCTAATGTATGTGAATTTTTGTACCCTTGAAGTCTCCTCATTTCTTTCTTACTTAAAAACAGACGAGGGAATGCACTGCATTAATCTGCTATACCCCGATCTACCAAAATGTTATTCTGGAAACATTCTTTGTTCTGTGAGTTGCACTTTGAAATTAGATGTTTTAAAAACAAATACTGGAGATAATTCCGTTGAAATGATGTATGTTATTTTCTACATATATTTTAAAGTTTAAGGTTTTTTTGTTTAGTTTTTTACGGACAAGTGGACATTTTGGTGGACCAGGGGTTTGCAAATTCTAGTGGTCCACTGGGCCAGTAAAAGATTTATTTTTCATTCTAACACTGGTCATGTTTTAAAAGAAAAGTGTTAAATCAATGCCTTATTCCAGTTCTTATTTATAGATCAGAGATATAAACTTTAACTAAGAAAGAAATTCAGAGGCTGGGCTTCAGGATCCTGGGCATATGTGAAAGAAGTACAATGAAGTTCAGTGGGAAGATGTGCCTAGTAAATTCACCACTTTTGCACCGTCTTTCCTCTCATTTAGATGAATGAGGCCCCCTCTGCATTTGCGAAAACAACATGTGATTAGGCCACATAGCATCAGCTGCAACACATATTATACATGCACCCAATGGTAAACCATTCCACCAAATAATTTGATTAACCCCCAAACTGAGGATACACACAACGTAGTGAAGATCCATGGTATTCCCTGAAACATCATACCACTTGTGCAGGAGCAACTGTGCAGACTTTCATCAGAACAACCTTTCAAAGCACCAGTTTGCATCATTTACCATCCCCTACCTGGGAGGTAATAATTATGTACATTACCTACCAGTGAAAATATGTTTGCAAGAAACATAATGCTGCTTTTCTTCTCAATAAATACTCTAGCTTTGCTAACACAGCCAAAAAGATTTAAAAAAAAAAAAAAAAAAAAAAGAATCTCTGAGTCATTAGAAAAATCTATAAAAAATATATTTTGCTTCTCATGATCATTACACTTGTTCCTGTCAGCACACTATCTACCATCATCTCTGGCAAGTAAAATCTCATGATCATGAAGTATAAAAGAGCTGTTGTCTTTGTACTTTTAAATATTGTTGAGCTTCTTGCAATTTATTAGTAAATTCTAGTCACCATTACTCTACTGACATTTACTTTTGCATATGTTTTTGTTGTTGTTTTACCGAGTATATACCTGAAAGAATTTTAAGATCTAGTGCAATTACAGTTAACCAGTCATTTTCAAAGAAAGGACAAACTCTGACGATTGATTGTTCTTCCTAGTTTCTTCTTATTTTCCAAACTTTCTTTTGCCACCTTTTCTTAGCATTTGGTTGACTACTTACATTTATTCATCAGCATTTGTTTAGAATTACCTGGCATACCATACAGATACAAGAAGGGTATGTCTATATAGTTGCCTGCATTCCTTAATTAATCATTGGATTCTTTTGTGTAAGTAGTACATAAAAGTATGCATCAAACTAAAAATTACTCCAAAAAAGAACATATGAAAGATAACAGCAATTCTCTTTTCTTTAGCAACAATTATCATTCTAAATTGCATACAAATGTATTCCAAATCCATATATATAACACAACATTATGAACAAAAAAATTATGTATTTCTCGGCGTATTGAGATGAAAAAAACATATTTATAAATGTATTCTTCTTTACTCAAAATCCATTCGAATAATGGTTCAACTGTTGAAACTTTTTACATGTTTTAGTTCTTTTGTGTGAAATGCAATTTCCCGATTGAAAATTATTACTATGAACTGCGAAAAAAAAAATCCTTTTACTTACCTCTCGGTTGCAACAGCCGCTGTTCAAATTGTCTGTGTGTTTGTTCTTACTTAGTTCTTGAGTTTAGACTTTTTAAGAAGTTTAGATGGCACATTTTCCACAGAGGAGTACATATGCTTTGATCACGAAGTTGAAAACATAAAAGCGAAACAAAAGAGTGTGTATCAAAAAGTGGTCTTGAAAAGTTTCTCCAATACACACTCTTTTGTTCCTCTTTTATATTTTCAACTTCGTGATCAAAGCGTATGTACTCCTCTGTGGAAAATGTGCCATCTAAACTTCTTAAAAAGTCCAAACTCATGAACCAAGTAAGAACAAATTTGAACAGCGACTGTTGCAACCAAGAAGTGCGTAAAAGGATTTTTTCTTTTTTTCGCAGCTCATAGTAATAATTTTCAATCGGGAAATTGCATTTCACACAAAAGAACTAAAAAAACATGTAAAAAGTTTAAACAGTTGAACCATTATTCGAATGGATTTTGACTAAAGAAGAATACATTATGAACAATTTCTGGGGAAACCACATATATCGAAATTCAGAATGGTTAACAGCAAACAAAATAAGTGGCATTAACCCAGTTTTTACCCTATCCTTTTATATTTTATATATAACTATATCCTAATCCAATCACATATATACAGTCGAACCCACATATAACGAGCTCACATAGCATGAAGTTCCACATAAACTGAACTTTCTACAGATCCCTTGGACTATGTACTGTCTCTCTTGTTATTTTAATAACATATTATGAACAACAACTTTTGAGGAAACCACATATTAGGTGTGCAACTTAATTCTCGGCCACAGGCACTTCACGATGACAGCAAATTATAGCAAATCGACTATGTACCTAATCAGGGAAATAATTCCCGTCGTGTTGGATACATTTGAGCCATCGGTAAGAAAGGTGCCGAATGCCACTGTGGAAAAAGAGGGCTGTTTCGAGTTGATAAATTCATCAATATTTGTGTGGACTTCCTCAATAGAAGTGAAGTGCGTCTCACTCAGGTGATGTTGCAAGGAGCAAAAGAGGTGATGATCCGAGTCTGGAGAATACGCCGGGTGGGATAAAATCTCGAACGAATCCCAGGTTGGTGATTGTGTTTAAAGTCGTTTTTGCGGTGTGAGGATGCGTGTTATCCTGAAGCAATAGGACCAACCTTCTGCCCTTGCCGGTGTATGGCCTTTTTGCCTCCAGTGCACTCACTCACACGAATGAGTTGCTGACAATAATGCTCAGCATTGACCATTTCACCAGGTTTGAGCAACTCAGAGTGTATGACACCGCACTGATCCCACTATATGCACAGCAACAACTTCCTGGCATTGATATTCCGTTTGGCAGTACTAGTGGTAGGCTGACCTGGATAAACATACGATTTCCGCCGCTTAGGATTATTGTAGAGGATCCACTTCTTATCACAGGTCAAAATCTTGTGGAGGAAATCCTTCTTCTTGAATCTGGAGAGCAAGGACACCACAACATCGTAGCGCTTAGACTTGTTCGCAGCTGTGAGTTCGTGGGGCACCCAACGGTCCTCCTTGTGAATCTGTCCAAGCTTGTACAGACACTTTGCAATGACTTGCTGTGTTACTCAGAGTTCCTGGGCGAACTCTGACTGTGTGCAACAGGAATCCACGTCCAACAGTTGTTCCAGTTCCTCATCGTCAACTTTGTGTGGCTGTCCCGGACGTTCTGCATCACGGAGATCAAAATTTCCCTACTGGAACCACTTCTTACATATACTGTAGGATACAGCAGCCTCACCCAAAGCAGCACAGATCATTTGCTGGGCTTCCATGGCCCTTTTTTTCAGCTGAAACACGAACAGGAGGCAGTGCCTCAAATGTTGCTTCTCGAACGACAATTGCTTTCACCGTCAACTTTCGTCCCTTCTGTCACTACAGCTGTGAGCAGTTATGGTTGCCTGGAAAGCTGTTGGATGGCGCTGCAATCAGCCATTATCGCACACAGCTATTTGCATTTGCCGACGTTCTATGATCGCTTGTGGTTAGGGGCCGAGCATTAAGTTGCACACCTAATATATCGAAATACAGCAGAGTTATCTGTAAACAAAATAAGTGGCATTAACCAAGTTTTTACCTCTTCCTTTTTCACCAAAAAAGTAGGAATTACAGGCCATTTGATTCCCCTTGCAGATAGGTCAGTTTACATGGAGATAAAAATGTTTCAGTTCATTTTTATTCCCACCCCCTCCACGAAACACACATCTCCTCAGCAAATCCTGTCTTTTATACAATCCCCTCAACACCTTTCAACACAAACAGGTTCGGGACAGGACACTGTGTTAATCATGTCACTATAGCTATATGCTTCCCGAATAGGATTCCTAATATCTTCAGGGATGTAAGCCCACTCTTCAAGAGATGTTATTCAAGTACTCATTTTAGTAACAAAGAATGACACTGGTCATATTTGATAAATTTAGTAGGACATACACTGATCAGTAATCTGTGTAATGTACTTTTGAAAAATCATAGCTTTAAGCAAGAGCAAAAGTCTAACATTCAGTGTGAAAATTAAAGCAATCAATTTAGTTTGAAAAGGAGCAGAGGTTAAGCTACAGTCACTATTTTTGCAAACTGCTATGAGTTAATCCAAAATGAAAGAGAAAAATTAGTGTCTGTAGCAAAAGGGCATCAGCCGTTTAAATATCAACCCATCAGCAGATTCCACTTCAGCTTTTCTATTTCTGTGAAAACTAAAGCTTCCAAAATTCTGGCAGTGACTCATGCTCCACTAATGTTATTTTCTTAATCCTTAAGGTATGTTCCTACAGCACCTGTTGACTCAATTACCCCCCTCCATATACTCTAGAGTACTCCATAAAGAAAGGGGCAGGGTAAGATTTTAGAGGTTAGAGGGATTAGACCCCTTCCCACATTCAAAGTTCAAGTTTAAACCACAGTCCGCTGTGACGTCCCCACACATTCCCCCAAGGCCAAAAGACATTAGTTTTCCACTGATGTCCATCCAAAGCATTGTTGGTGTGAACAACTTAGCTGAGGTTATGACTTTCTGAGTGACAAAAGCGGCTAACTATCTTTAGCATTTTGCTACAACTTTTTTCCCCATTTTAGCCACAGCATTTTTTGAACCAGTTTAAACTCAGAAAAGGAGGAGTTCAAAAAATCTGAAGTGGTGGAAAAAGTTTGGTATTCCACCCACTTATCTTTCTACAATATTAAAATAACAAGGATGAACTGAAATTAAAATTCACTGCTGATTCATCAAGTGTTGAAAGAAAAGGTTTAGGAGATGGAATTCACACAGATAACATCATACTAAGTGGGAAACGAATTTCCCTGAAGAAATAATTCTTCACAAATACATGGAAGGCAATACAAATGTAATCGTTAACACAAATGTGCCATATTTTCACTGTTTCCATGTAGCCACTCCTTCAGAAACTTGGAAATTTCATTGCCCTGGAGGTGAAATCAAACTCGCGCCTCCTGATTTCCGATCAAGTACGCTATCTGTTAATTACACCACCCAGGACAAGAAACATTTCTCAGATATCTAAGCTACATCTGCTTAGATTCAGTGGCTTGGAACTTCCTTACTCTGGGTGGTGTAAATGATAGCATGCTCAACCAGAAATCGGGAGGTGCGGATTCGATTCCAGCTCCAGGGCAATGAAATTTAAGTTTTCTGGAGTGACTACATGGAAACAGTGAAAATAAGGCACATTTGTGCCAATGATTACATTTGTATTCACACAGATGTTGACATAGTGGACGACATTCAGGGCAAGAATGATGGTCTATCAAGCAACGATGCTATTAATAACTAAAATTAAATGTTTTGCTTATTGCACACCTCTTCAATATTTATATCATTAGCTACATTTTTTAATTAACAAGTATTATGCACCTTCTCTTATTTGGTAAACAATTTACGTATGACTAATTTTAAACTCTCTCTCTCTCTCTCTCTCTCTCTCTCACACACACACACACACACACACAACAAAATAAGCCAAAAATTGCTCTTTTTTTATTTATTTGGTTATAATAAAGTTTGCATATATCAAGCGTTTTTAACTCTCCCTTCAACTTTATTATGTATGGTTTCAACTGTATATACAGTTTATATTATAAGACATCATGATAAGATGAGATTGGGCCACAGATGGCTTAGTGGTAAACGTTTGTGACTGCCACGCAGAAACCTCAGGTTTGATCCCAGGCAGGTACGAACACTCGAACCACTAAATATCCGCAATGCGTCGGATGGGCACGTTAAGCCGTCGGACCCCGGGTGCTGCCCCCAGTAATAAATAAGGGCGTCTTCCTCCCACTTTCTATCTCGCTTTCATGTCACTCCTATCGGGCACTCTAGACCAAACCTCCTAGCTTCCTATTTCTAAGGGTTGTTTAAGACATAGGGTCAGACACTCCCTTCCTAAAATCCTCTAGATATAATCTGATCTGAAGATAACATATTATAAGATATCTTATCACTAAAAGACATCATGACATCTTATTATTATAAGACATTATGACATACATATTATTATAAAACATCATGATCAGAATAAAATTTCTGAAATGTCAATGGGCTGGACATATTGCCAGAAGGAGGGCGGACCACCAATGGACAACTGAAATTTTACACTGAATTCCAAAGGACAGGAAACGTCCCAGAAGAAGGCCACATGGGAGATGGGTGGATAAAATTTGAAAAGCATGCAGGAGTGAGATGGAGGAGACTGGCTCAAAACAGAACGTTGTGGAAGAAACTTGGGGAGACCTTCATCCAGCAGTGGATTGATAATGGTTGGCAATGACGATGATATATCTCCACGAAAGATCATGTTGACCTTCTTTCAAATCCGCATCTTATCCGAAATCACATAAAAATGAGCCAATGGCCATAGCAAACCTCCGAATGGGTTTACTGCAGCATTATCAACAAACACAAGTGGCACCACTGTAGTGTTATGATGCAGTGAAATGTGGCACTGCAATCACATGACAACAGAAGCAGTTGGCTTTTGTACAATACTTCGTGCAGGTGCTCAGTCCAACCGGTCATGATTGAAGCAACTAACACTGAACAGAGAGCGTTTATCCAGTTTCTAACCGTGGAAGGTGTTGGAAGTACCAAAATTCATCGCCGCATTAATAATGTGTACGAAAACTGCATGTCTTCGTCACGTGTTAAAGACTGGATTAAGCAATTCCGAGAAGGTTGGTCACCTTTGACCGATGATTCGAGGCCAGGGCAAGCACACCATGTGATCACCAATGTTTCCGTCCCTAAAGTGGATAATCTCATTCGAGAAGACAGAAGAGGTGATGGTGGAAGAGCACTTGCCGACAAAATTGGAATCAGTGTAGGAAGTGTGCATACCATTATCTGGGATTATCTGCAGCACCGGATGATTTGTGGGCAGCGAGTACCACACAACTTGCAATCTGCGACGAAAGACGTTCGCATGGGTGTGTCCTTGGAACATTCACTGTGGTATAAGGAAGGTCACCGTTTCATCGACAGAATCATTGCGGGAGATGAAATGTAGTGCTTTCTCTATCAACCTGAAAGCAAAAGACAAAGGAGCCGTGGAAGCATGTCACCTCCACTGCCAAAGAAGTCAAAGCAAATGCAAACAAATGCACGAAAGATCATGCTGACCTTTTTTTAACACGACCTCCCCCCCCTCTCCCCCCGATCGAATTTCTTGCCACCAGAAACGCCATAAATGCTGCCCAGTATGCAGAAACATTCAAATCTCTTCAAGCATCACTCAAGCCCAAGTGTCCCAAGTTGCTCACAGCAGGAGTCATTCTTCTTCACAACAATGCCCCCACACTGTGAAAATCCTCCAGGATTACCTTTCCAAATTGAGGCGGGAAACATTCCTGCATCCGGCAGACAGCCCAGATTTGTCTCTCTGTCACTTTCATGGAGTTGAAGAAGTATCGGTGAAGTCACAGATCACTTGCACAAAGATATGCAAGAAGCTGTTCGGGAATGGTTCCACCAGCAACTCACCGCCTTCTACGCATGAGGTATTGAACGTCTAGTGCAGTGGTCGTCAACCTGGCCTCTACGGCCCACTAGTGGGCAATTCAAGCTTTTATTCATGGTGGGGGTTTTTGTCCATTGCTATGTCTCGTTTCGTAGCATTACATGATAGTGTCATACAGTTTTTTGAAAGTAATAATGAGGCTGGTCTCTGTCAACAATTAAAAACAGTAAAGAATGATGCCTTTTATTTGGCAGACATTTTCAAGAGATTAAATGAAATTAATTTGCAGCTTCAAGGAGCCAATGTAACTCTTATCAGTTGCAAAAATATTGGGTTATTATAGTGAGAAGAATTGGCAAGAAAACACGTAACACACAAAACATTAAAAGAATTCCTGAAATCGTCATCACACGCATAAGTTACATTAAAAAATTATGAGCGGGACGTTTCGGTAGCGACTTCTACCTACATCAGCCATGGAATGAGACATGTAAAAGCGTCAGTTGTTGCGAGATTTCAAAATAGCTTTCCAAATAATAGGGATGTTAAAAGGTGTGTCAGTATTGCAAGTGTTAGGCATAAGGTAGATTTCAATGCTTTCGCAGTATCTGAGGGCATGCCGATTGCTGAATGGGGTGATTCGCTTAACATTGTGCCAGTCGGGAGCCGCGGACGTATCGCTGATGGTTAAAATTGAAAGGGGGAAGGACTACCTTTCCTAACATCAGCGATATGCTCCATCAAACTCTGGTTTATGCTGCGGTAAGTACTATCAATATAGTGGGTAATGCCTGTGGAAGTGTTGATAGGGATAGTGTAGACACCTTGTAAATCTAGGGGTTTACTGAGATCTCTGTCCTTAAGGATGAGTTTGAGAAGATGTGGAGGGGTTTGACTGCAATCCTGTAGCCAAAAGACTTGAAAATAGAGCAAACTTTATGAGTGAAGGGCACACTAAACTCTGCCCTTTAGGCTGTCCTTCACTCATTAAGTTTGCTCTATTTTCAAGTCTTTTGGCTACAGGATTGCAGTCAAAAACCACCTCCACATCTTCTCAAACTCATCCTTAAAGACAGAGATCTCAATAAACCCCTAGATTTACAAGGTGTCTACACTATCCCTATCAACACTTCCACAGGCATTACCCACTATACTGGTTGTACTTACCGCAGCATAAACCGGCGTTTGATGGAGCATATCGCTGATGTTAAGAAAGGTAGCCCTTCCAGCTCCCTTTCAATTTTAACCACCGGCGATATGTCTGCGGCTCCCGACTGGCACAATGTTAAGTGAATCTCCCCGTTCAGCAATCGGCATGCCCTCAGATACCACGAAAGCATTGATATCTATCTACCTTACCCCTAACACCTGCAATACTGACACACCTTTTAACATCCCTATTATTTGGAAAGCGATTTTGAAATCTGGCAACAACTGACGCTTTTACCACGTGTCTCATTCCATGGCTGATGAAAGTAGACGTCGCTAACGAAACGTCCCGCTCATAATTTTTCAATGTAACTTACGCATGTGATGACGATTTCAGGAATTCTTTTAATGTATTGTGTTATTATTTATCAAAAAACTTGATCTTCTCCGTCATAACCTTTTGAAGAGAGAATTTCATCAGTTCCCTGAATTGTCATCTACAAAAGATGATGCAACTCCAGAGGAGATTAAAAGGTTCAGTAGCCACCTCAGTGAACTTAAATTGGACATGGAAAAATGATTTAAAGATATTTTGAACTTTAAGGTGTATGACTAAATGATAAATCATTTCACTGCAACTTTTGCTGAGGTTGATATAACTTGCCAAGAAGAACTATTAGAACTTAAATATGATAAAGAGAGCAAATATAATTTCGATAGTGGTGGATACCAAAAACTCTGGCAAAATTTTTTTAAAAATGCCTGCTTTATATCCAAATATGTAGAAAATGATATTTAATTTATTGATACCTTTCCCTACCTCCTCAAGTCTTGTAGAATCAGGCTTTAGTGCTGTTAATCATATTATCACCAAACAGAAAAACCGTCCGAGTATCACCGAAAGAAGAGACCTTCATTTGTTCCTTGCGAAAGTCGAATAAGATATCAAATATTTAGTCTCACAGCATCAGCCTCAAGGATCTCATTAATCATTAGTTAAAGGTAATTTCAATAAACTTTATTGTTTTCACATTTAACTTTCATTTTCTTCAATTTAAGCAGTTCCCACACTAGTAGGCGCTGCATCAATGTAAACGCAGAAATTCATTAAATTGAAATTAACTATGTATAAACATACAAAAAGTATAAATGAAAAGATAAATTTAAGTACATATTTTTTACAAACCTTCCCTTCTAAAAATTACTTCGCACTTGCGCTAAATTGAGTTACTGTGTCACCAGTGGGTGGTAAGGAAATTTAACCATCAACAAAGATACAAAATTGGGCGGTAGGTATTAAAAGGTTGATGACCCCTGATCTAGTGTTAAAGTGGGATAAGTGCCTTAATAGCCACAGCGATTATTTCTAAGGTATGTCAGAATATCTTTCTTAGATGCCCTTTTGACTTGTTTTCATTTGAATAACCCTTCTATATCAATAATTATGCAGTGATTTCACTATGTACATGGCCACGTCTACTAAGAAATATAATGGTGTACTCTGCTGCAATACATATGCAATTTTCCAATCGGCATGTTTAGATCTTGCTGACTTACTGCAAAAGCACTAGGTAACAACCTAACAAAGTGCCTTAATATGCTAACCAGTGATATTAAAATCCATTAATATGTAGATTTAGAAAAAAGAATTGTTTTGCAATTTACAAACCTACACGATATTCACATTACTGCCTCTACACTCTATTCATTTACATGTTCACATTTAATTTTCTGGCAAAAACTGACTGGTTTGCAAATTGTGGTACAACTCACTCCCATTTCATATAATGTGACAGTTAACCACCAGTGGTTATTTCATATAAATGTTCAATATGAACACATTAATTAGTGACGTGTGTATAATTAGCAAGTCACAGAGTGGAAGAGGATCCCACCAGGAATTTTCCCAGAACCCCAGGAGCGTCTAACACTTTCCCAATTTAACTAGCATCCCCAGCCCAATATTTTCTGAACACACTAACCACCACCCCCTCCAACAGCCACACAAAAAATAAGGCATGCTGTATAAACACTGTATCCCATTGTTATAAAGTGCAAATTTTCTTTTGCTCAAAACATATTAAGTTATGCATTTTCTCATTTCTTCTACATGATTCCAGATGATGATACTATTATTTCTGCGTCAGATGTCAGCTTCATAGAACATCTAGTTTTTCCTGTAAAAACTTCATAATTTCCCACTTGATATGCATGGTCATAGCTTCAAATGATGATACTTATAACATGATTTTTGTGTCATGTCAGCTTCAGAAGATCTGCAGTTTTTCCCTGTAGGATGCTTCGGGATTTTTCCATTTTACATGCAGAGTTATGGCTTCAAATGGAGATACTTAAATGTAATTTCTGAGTCATGTGTCAGCTTCAGAGGACCTGAAGATTTCCCTGTACGATGCTTTGTAATTTTCCCATTGCATATTTGCACAGTCAACTTTAACTCATATCTCCAGATGGTGATACTTAACCATTATTTTTGCATCATGTGTCAGCTTCAGAAAACATGTGAGGAGCTTCATAATTTTCCCATTTCATATGCACAGCCAAGGCTACACGCACACACAGATGGCAATGCTTAAGTGTGATTCGCAGAGTAGCAGAATATAGACGTACACGAGTACACCATATGCGGATAGTTTCCAAATTATTAGTAGATTTTGCAGATAATTTTTGCTTGTAGATTAAAAAATAAAAATGATATTAACAGCAATTAAAACACTTACTCAAGTTAAAACATCCATAGCAGAAGCTACAGTTGTTTTTAAATGTATGTGCATACAATTATAGTAATTACAAGGTTGCTTACCTTTTTCACATTTCATTGCACGTTTTATTCTCTTTGTTGTCATGCTTGGTTTAAGCCTCCGGTGCGGTGTTCTATTTTTTTCCTTCAGGTTCTTTCAAATGCTCTATGAACGCTCAAGTCCATGAAGTGCCTTGCTGTCCAGGTTGCAAAATTGTATCCCCCCTCTTCCCTTAACATCCACGTGTAAAACCTAACCTTCATTGATAAAAACCCCAATTCACGAACTCAAAAACTTGATAAAAACCCCAATTCACGAACTCAAAAACTTTTGATATTATCAAAAGTTTTTGAGTTCGTGAATTGGGGTTTTTATCAATGAAGGTTAGGTTTTACACGTGGATGTTAAGGGAAGAGGGGGGGATACAATTTTGCAACCTGGACAGCAAGGCACTTCATGGACTTGAGCGTTCATAGAGCATTTGAAAGAACCTGAAGGAAAAAAATAGAACACCGCACCGGAGGCTTAAACCAAGCATGACAACAAAGAGAATAAAGCGTGCAATGAAATGTGAAAAGGTAAGCAACCTTGTAATTATTACTTACTCAAGGTTTTACCCAGATTAATATATTTAATTCTATCTTAACGTGAAAATGTTAAACTATATTTCACATCTTCTGACAGTGAATTCTTTTGTTTTACCGACGTTTCTGGCCTCTTTTATCAAGGACTGTTCTTTATGTATTGGAACTGTTTCAAAAGTTTCGTTCACACAGAAAGAATTAAAATTTTATTGCCAGGTTCCTCTTGTAGTTGCCAGTTATTAAATTACAATATTTTCCTTAAGTATTTTATAATTCTACTATTTTTGAATTAAGTTATTGAAAAAGCTATTTATAATTTTTGAAGGTTCATTAATGGAACTGTTTTCCTAGATATAAAAACTTTGATTAGTCTCTTGTTTTTGAGGTTCACAGTTCAATATTTTAAAGTTTTAGCCTTAAAGGTCTATTTCACACACATTTCTATGCATTCAGTCACAATGTACTTAATCTGTCTTCTCTGGAATCTGTAATGTTCTAATAATTATTTACTGTTATATGAATTTTTCTTTAAATTATCTTGTTGTATTGTTATCATGATTCGCAGATTTGCAGCAAGTTTTCTGTTTCAATGGTTGTGTACGCAGATGCATTTTATTTTTATACAACTCTGGTGATTGATTATACTTAACCATTTTCTTGGAGGTGTCCATTTGAAATATATTTGCTGATAGTAGAGAAAGTAGTTTAAATGGGTGATATGATTCACATTAAAAGCAAAAAACAATAGCATCATATTTTTCAAATGCTTCACCTTTTGTTCTTCAGCATTTTACCAAGCCTGCAGTTTTTAATATTTCCTCTAAGACTGACATACAATCTGAAGAATTTTCTATTTCAACAAGTTCTTGTGAAAACCAACTGTCATATGTAGTGAGAATCAAAATTATTTCACTGAACTCTTCAGAAAAATCAAAGTACTGTCTAAGTAGTTTTAAACAGTTTCCTTGGATTAAAGGTGGCAGTTACCCCTGTACAATGTTGCTAAATCATGGTCAAGGAATAAATGATGCAAGATGGCTTTTCCAGTTTTTAAAAGGACAATCTAAAACCCTTCATTAAAAGCATTAACTTACAGCTCACATAAGTAAGGGATTGTATTCCCTAAACAGCATTAGTGAATAATTAGTAGTTGCTGCAAAGAAAAAAAAAAAAAAGAGTCTGAAGTCATAAAAATTTATTAGTGTATTCATATCACTCCTATTCTACAGAATCTGAACATGCAACAAAATGTAGAACACTTATTTCAACAGATTCTTTATGCAACATTAGTAGGTAACTGTTATATTGTTTTTGTTTTTGAAATCCTCTTTGAGTGATGCTCATCATTTCCTACTCATTGCATTGCAGAGATTCTTCAGTGCTTTGGAATGGCTCTTTAAAATAACAGAAAAACTAAAAGGGAAATCTGGATCAGATTCCATTGATGGCAGATGAGTGTATGAATATAAATGGCCAACCCATTCTAAACTGTGTAAGTTTTTTTTTTTTTTTTTTTTTTTCAACGACGATATGAGAAATTTGTGTGTACGGATCAGAGTCAACAGCAGCTAAATGTGTTAGGAAAGATAAAGTAAACAAATTAGATAAGCAGTTCAATTTTTTACATAGGAGCATATGCTTCACGATATGTATATTACTTTTCAGCATGTCTTTTGTAAAAAAAAAGTATGTGCTTACAGTGTCACTTTGTTCATCCGTCCGTCTTTGGACTCTATATCTCTGCCACTATTAGTCCAATTTAAAAAAAATTTCATTAGAAATCTTGCAATTTGAGGATGATGATCCTTATCCTCTCCCCACCCCCACCCCACCCCCTGATGCATAATGTTGCCGCTAGAGAGTGTAAATGTATATGCCATTGAATTCAAAATACATTTTATTCCATATAATTGCATTTAAATATCTGATTGAAAATATCCTTTCTTTTGATGCCATTAATAAGAAAGACTATTTTGGGTACAGTTTCTTTTTCAAGTAATGCACAGATTTTCTGCTAGGTGGTGTAAAGGTAAATCATGATTATCCCCCGATATCTCCACTTCTAAAAGTCCTATTTGAAAAATTATTTCTGCATCAGATACAGCTCCTGGTGGGAAATGTTCCGCACATAATTTCTAATTTTTGGTACAGAACTGTTTGGCCGCCAGGGGGCATAAGTTTATTTCTGCTTCTGATGTATTTGCAACAGTATCTGCACTTCTGAAAACTCAATTTAAAAAATTATTTCAAGGAACAATTTCACTTACCTCAGAAAGCCTTTTGAGAATACCTTCTGCTTAAAATAATGTATAGTTTTCCCACCAGGGGCATGGAGATATATCTTATTTCTGTCAATATCTCTA
Source organism: Macrothele yani (assembly GCA_039090855.1). NCBI lineage: Eukaryota > Metazoa > Arthropoda > Arachnida > Araneae > Macrothelidae > Macrothele > Macrothele yani. Next base: position 142,346,419 of record CM077014.1, read on the forward strand.
CTTTTAAGAATCCAATTTGAAAAATTCTTTCCTTATCAGAGAGTGTTTCCATGTGAAATATTCAGCATATAATTTCAAATAGTTTTTCATGAACAAGTGTACCACTAGAGGGCATAAGTTCATGTTTCTGTTTTGTTCAACCAGGTTTCAGTTTTGTGGGACTAAAAACCTGGTTGAACGAATTGTTTTTCGATCAGATACTACTAACTATGAAACCTTCTTGACTATATTTCCTTCTCAAAATAATGCACAACTTCCCCACCAGGTGGTACAAATGTTTAATCTATTTTTCTCAACATCTCTGCTCCTGAATGCTCAATTTAAAAAATTATTTTAACACCGGATACCATTTACCTTGCAGAACACTTTAGGCTTGCACTTGAGTTTACTTGCAGTTCACAGTTCTGCCCTTTCTGTTTGTTTGTGTACTTCTGCTTGCATTTGTATCTCTACTTTTAAAAACCTCATAGGAAACTTTTTTTATTGCAATGTCATTCACTACAACAAAGATGGGGAACATTATCTTCTTTAAATAATGCACGACCAGGTGACATAAATGTCAAAACCTTTTTCACAGCATCTCTACTTCTGGGAAACAAATTTGAAAGATTCTTTCTCCTTAGCATAGCTTTTGATATTAATAGTGCTGCAATTGTAACTTGCATTTTCGCGCAATTGTGATAAAGACTAATTTTGCAACAAAAAGTCCCCACTGAATCACCAAAAAGGGATTGTTTTCCATCATTTTTTCTTTTGTCACCCCACCCACCCCTGCTTCGCCCTTGCATTGTTTTTCACCTCCGTCATTTTTTCATTGCATTATCACTGCTTCACCCCACCAACCTGGTTTCCTTTTCTGTGATTTTTCCTTTCCATCATCCCACTCACTCCTGCTTCATCCTTACATTTTTTAAACCCATCATTTTTTTGTTCCATCATTGCTGCTTCGCCCTGCCAACCTGGTATCCTTCCTCACCATTTTTTCTTTCTGTCATTGCTGCTGCACACTGCTTCACCCTGTCGTCATTTTCCCCATCCCCGTTGTCTTTTAATCTATAGCAGAAAAGCAAAAAACACCAGTGAGCCTCGAGAGCACCTTTCACTAGGGCTTTGCTGCAATGGATAACGGAAAAGGCATTTCGTCTGTTTCTTTGGCAGTTCGTCTGTTTCTTTGGCAGTTCGCTGCTGCAGCGGCAACTGTGAGGGAAGCATGAGCTGTTTTGATTCGGGTCAACCGTTCAGTCAGTGTGTCATCGATTGTGCCTTTGATCAGTCCTGGTCTTTACATATATTTTTACAAACTATGTGCATCAGCAAATGTATTTTTATTAAAATTAGAAGTGTAAAAGCCTATTTGTTTGTATTCTTGAATTATATTTAAAGTACAGAATTTTATTTAGCCAATGCATTGTGCTTGTATTTTCATACACAAGTATAGCACGAAATAGAACCGTAAATTTGGCTAATCTGCATAGCATTTTGCCACAACTTTTGCTGACAAAATAGCCAAATTGCTACAAGAAAAGAAATTCCAGCTTAAGCACTGCCTATGAAGAATAATTTTTGCATATTTTCAACTTTTTCATTATGCAAAATTCTTCCGCTAGGGAGCATAGAGTTGCATCACATTTCCTTCTATATTTCTTCTTTTAAGCATTTGATTTAAAAAAAAAACTGTCTCTGATATCTTCTTTTTTCTTTCTTTTACATTTTTATTTAGAAACTTTTTGTGCCCCTAATTGCTAATTTTTGGAACATACTTTTCAGCTGCTGGCAGCAGTAAGTATCTGTTTCTATTTCTGGATGTTTTACTGACTGTAGAAATCATTTAAATGTTTTAATTCATACACTTCTTCCCTGTATGAAAAGAATGAAGGTATCTTATATGAACGATACAATACTTTTTTCATTGTACTTTTTTTGTTCAGTGCTATTAGTATTTGGAAAACCTTTATTACAGAGTATGCTGCTGCTGCTACAAAAAGGAGTGTTTGTGCTGTTAAAGTGGTTTTAATTCATACGGTTTTACGTAAAATACCTATAGGTTCCAAAGAATTTGAATTATTAAAATGCCCATTAAACCTAGTTACCTAGTTAATAATATGAAATTTAAAATTTTCAGTAATTGTGGACAAATAGATTTTCATGAAAGGACCTCGTATTTTTTTTTTTTTTTTGCAGGGAGGTCCCGAGTTTTTCATGTACGCCACTGGTATCAACTAATATGTACCAAGTTTTCACACACACACACACCTACAATTTTATTTATTTACTTATTTTTATTTTTAGAATTCTTGTTTTAGGATTCTAATATTTTGTTATTACGTATTCAAAGCTTTGGCTGCTGTCAAATCACTGTTTAAGCTACATTCATGGTAGGAACATTATTCTTAAACCTAGGCATTTTAGAACATCATTTTTAAAATACCTACTAAGAATATACACACAAAAGAAGTAATATTTCTTTGATGCCTGTTCACCGAAGATTTGATTTTTAACACAAGTCCTTCGCCACTTACAGCATTCACATACTTTTGTTGCACACAGTGAGTTTTTCAAATGTGTGCACTGAACCTCAAAAATCGGGAGTCATCCCCTTTTTAAATTATTTTTCAAATTCTCATCGAAAACCCAAAATCCCACCACATAAAAAAAAATAACAACACTGAAGATAAAAATCGTGTGCCGAATATCGGACACGAAAATGTGCCACATGATTTTCACAAATACATATCAGAATGGGGTCTAGCTATATGGCATAAAATTCTGGTTATATAGCTTTCAAATGAAAGAAAATTCATGGTACGCTACTTAATTTTTTTAAAGCGATTCCTTTACCAAGTTTTTGTTTTCATTTCAGCAATGAAATTCAAGGTAACTTAAAAATAAAGAAATGTTCACGAAGTAAGCTTGACATACTTGCAGAACGGAGGTTGACCCCTTTCTGTTTTCCCATCTATGTCACTGACAACTGAGTATAACTTCCTCCCATCCTAGTTCGCTAACGTCACCTTTGTAAAATAAATCGCCAAGGGGCAGAGCTCATTACTTTTCCACCGCCTGAATATGTAAAAAAAAGCACGATGCTGCTTTTTGTATACTCCCGATCCACGTAACGACCTTAGCGTAAGAAGAACAAATGGTTGTGCATTTTTCAGAAAACCTGATTTTATTTAAGAAATTATACAACCTGTTGGGCTTTATGTACCCATACTGCAACACTACTATTAATATATAGTTATGTTTTTCGCTATAGTGAGAAAAAAAAATGAAAAACGTGTTTGTCGCTTCTATTTTTTTTTCTTTAATTCAAAAAGATGAATCGGAGAATAAATTACATACTACACTGAAATGTTCGGTTTTTCAAAATGAAGTGCATCTACTAGAACACCGTTTTTCAAATCTTAGACGCTCTCATGTTGATCTTTATTTTTGAGGCAACATGAACTTTCCTACAAAACCGAAACTACCTGGTGCACTTTATATCTCATCACCATTGATTAATGGTAAGTACAGGATACTTCAAAATAAAAATTTCGTCAAGATGCACACGAAAGTTTCCTCTTGCCTTATCGTAACGTTTTCTTACTTCTTTAAAAAGTCACAGTATCATAGCGAAATTTTAAGTGTGATACTTCGTTAAATAATTAATTTCTCAAAATGTCTTCGCATTTCACAAAATAAGATTTCACAAGTAATTGAAATGTCTTAAAAACACGCGCCAGATTTGGAGATTGATTTAAATTATTATTTCTGTACTTACGAAAAGCAAAAATATTTTTCTGAAAATACGTACTGCCATGTGTACGAACTTACTTGCATTAAGAATTTCTATCAGCATAAAAAATCAAGTATTCCACTAAGTCGGATCCTGCACAAATGAATAAGCAAATACAGTCACATAACTATTCGAATAGTATTAAAACAAATTCCCCGTGCATTCCAATCGAGGGTGTTAGAATGGTGATTACCGAAGTGGAAAACGCATGTAATCAGAACAGAGCATACATTTCTATTAAAAATCAACACATTCCATGCGCTTAAAAATTGTTATTTCACGCGGGAAAGAATTCAAAATAAAAAAATGTAGACACTGCACTACGGATGAAATCCTGCGAAACATCAGGAGAAATATAAATTAAACGAAACAGCAGGGCAGCTTCCATCAACACACAGGCACACACGTTGGTCAATCCCAAAGGCAGAAGAATGAGAACGGCCGCCCCCGTCTTCAACCGGCGGGGCCAATGCCAAACATGGTTACTATCCTGGCGCAGAAACACATGTTGCAATCGCGTGGATTAGCATTTCACCCACAAAACATCACTCACCGAAAATAACTGACAGTCGTTTCGTTCTCTAACGAGAAATAATGGGGCAGACAGGTGAACCATATTACTGTTAGGCACTTAGAAGAACAGAAATCCGCATTGGTTTGAGCATCATTCCACAGGTGGCAGCCAACCTCACGGGGAGAAAAAGTGCAATGGCGAGATTTGGGCCATACGGAATTCGGCTACCCACACATACGCACACACGAAACTGGCAAGTGCCGTGAAGCAGAAGCTCCGAGACGACTCAACCGGAACTACCTGATTCTCGTTCCGAATGCTCACTTCACAACCTGGCTGCTGCTATCAGACAGTTGTTGACCTGCAGCTGCTATGATACACGAGGCATTCTTCATTCAGAAATAATAGAAGAAGCTCTTCATTTCTAATTCTATCAAGGCAGTGAAAATCATGCACTCGGCAACGCTTTGCAACAGGCGCTTAAACTCTTTCAACTCAATGATCCGATTTTCGGCAGGCTCAACGCATTCGCTCCCAGTCAAAAGTCGCACGAGTGACTGGTTTCGCAAAGCTTCGCGACACAACGAACTGTGTTCACGAAGATGGTAAAAGAGATTTTTACCGTTTTGTCGGGCTGTGACAAATGATCCGCTTCGCATCCCTTTCGGTGTAATAGTTCAAAATTACCATTTTCACTACAGCTAGGACCTAACCACATGTTTCCATGCTTTACGCACAACTTTATTCCTCGCGGAAATTTCACGAACCGCTATATTTTTGCCCTTGAGCACACATAACTACTCCCACATTGTTTCTCTCCATAAAACAGCATCAAAAGTCCTGTCACCGCACACATTCAAACACAAAAAAGCAATATGTACAGCATTCTATTTGTTTGTTAGTTTAAATTGTTTTCTGGTTACCTAATCTTGTTACCTTTGACCAAAGCCAGTGTACGCTAGGCGAAAGTTATTGTGCGACATTGTTTTAGCCGATAAAAAAAAAAAAAACATCGGATGCTCATATTACGTATAGATAGATGTATTTCAGCTAATCAAATGAAATATAAAAGCAGCAATAAAAATGCTATTTTTACATTTGTTCCTGTTAAAATACGCTTTAAATGCAAGCCAACAGTAAAACTGCATCAGTAAAAGGCAGCGGGCACCCACATTTTTTTTTTTTTTTTTCGTTGTTGTTTGAGGGTTTAACAACCACCGAGAACAACTCGATGGGATATAATATTAGCAGTCGCCCATCACTAATTTAGGGCCACTGGTTCCAGGGAAGGTAGAAAGCCAGTGCCGTAAGACAACACAATATCCATGCCTCACAGGATTCGAACCCGGATCCATTTCGAACGAATGTGCAGCAGCCAGCGCTTATACCACTGCGCCACCGAGACGGCACACTTTTATTTTAGAATATTATAAGCTACTTGATCAATAATATATAATAAAATCATTTTCGTTTGCTTTTCTGTGTGTTTCCAACAATCATAATTTTCCAAATCTCTCCTCCTTTTTTGCGATCACAGTATACATCCAACACAACCCGCAATTAACGTTTTTCTCAGAATGAATAATTGCGCACCTATGTAAGTGTTTTTTGTTCGTTCACAGTTGGAAACGTAGAGATAATAGTATGCGCAATGCGCTTGCGGGAAAAAAATGCAGTACCCGTCTCCATTGAGAACTGAAAACCTAGAGAATAAACCGTTTCACAATAAACGATGGCAATTTGTTCTTTTCACAGGAATGAGCAAACTAGTATATAACGTTGAATGGGAAAATTAGCTTTCGACGGTGTTAAAGCGATAAATAAATAAAAAATTTGTTGCCACCTGAAAAAACAAGAAAAGAGGAAACACGTATTTCGCGGATAACGATATCGTAATTTTATAACTGGAACACATACAATCATTGGGGGAGCGGGGTACGACTGGCACGATCGCCCCCTCCTAAAGCAAGCTTTTCCTTATTCTAATGGCCAAATACCGTAATTAATGTTTTTTTTAAATAAAAATATAGCAATAAATACACAGATTTTCGTAAAAAGTTTTCATATCTGCTGTAAATTTGGAGATAAAATGTTCTGTCTAGCTTCAGCAGAAAAACAAAACAAAAAAAACTAGAGGTTCAGAAACCGAGAAAGTTGAGACTGGAAAGTGAAAGGGATATTTGACTGATCATGAAAAGCAATGTGTACTTTGTTTTCTTTTTTCAGTATTGTCTAGTATCATTAGTAATTGGAAGCATGGAAAGTCACCGTGTGGGGTAGACTTTGGAGTGTGGGTGACAAGTCGAAGTACGTACCAGAGCTGAGTTCGGGCTCAATTTTAAGAGCCTGAACCCGTCCCAGCCCGAAGTGTGTTAGCCCGAGTCCGAATTTTACATTGCAAGATAAAGCCCGGACCCGAAAATCATGATTAACCTGTTTAGGCATTAAAAAAAATATCTTCCAGACTTCCACTCCCCCCTGTGCAATTAACCGATGTCTTTCTCAACTGCGGAAGAGATGAATATCTATTTCTATAGTTTCTTTGAAAATTAATTTCTTCCTGAAATGTTTCGGGGGGCCGGGCATCAGGAAGAATAGGAAGACACAACAATCTACGTCGTACGTTGCTCAATAGAATTAGCAGGGAGCTATCCCGTTAAGGTACGGAGCAAAATTTCGTCAGCATGCTATCTACTATCTATAGTTCTTTAAAAAGAAACTTTTCCTTTGCAGAAATTTGGTAATTTATGGCCTATGGTATTTGTTACCTTTGCTCGGAATGAATAGCGCTGCCGAGTTCCCACTCCCCATCTAGAACCAGTTTAAATGGACGATGTAATCACTCTTTCCACGTTATTTTTTAAACAACGCATAGCGACTGAAAAATTGTATTTCGGCACTGCTGGGACCGAACCCCAGAACTCTCGATAACTAGTCGAGTGCGTTCGAATTTACGCTACAGCGCCAACAATTCTCAGCGCAATGCGTGGTTTATCAGTCAGCATCTGACTATACGAATGCGTATTGATGGTCTCAGCAACTGAGATGTCGTCATCTGGTGGCATTTAACGCAACAGCTATTTTAATTGTAGCTGATAAATTCAAAGGGCGATAGAAATGTTTAATATATATCAAATACGTGGAGACAATGTAAATGGACGATGTAATCACTCTTTCCACGTTATTTTTTAAACAACGCATAGCGACTGAAAAATTGTGAGTTCTGGGGTTCGATCCCAGCAGTGCCGAAATACAATTTTTCAGTCGCTATGCGTTGTTTAAAAAATAACGTGGAAAGAGTGATTACATCGTCCATTTACATTGTCTCCACGTATTTGATATATATTAAACATTTCTAGAACCAGTTGCCGAAGAATTCTATTTAACAACTATAAAGAAGTTTCGGGTGCTAAATCATACAAAATCACATTTAAAAAAAAAAGGAAGAGAAATCTCTTCCTCTCTTAGAGCCAGAGCCCGCACTCCAGTAACTATTATGCAGCTGGAGCCCGGTTCGTGCCCGGGCTCGGCCCGTCTCCACTGGTACATACTTCGATTGGGCCATAAACGAAATCTCGTGACAAACTTCCAAACTGGAAATTTTCCTATTAAATTAATCCATCTGAATAGAAAGGAACAAACTTTATTTTGAAGGATTATACGTACACGTGAGGTTTATTTAAAAGCCTTACAATGCCAGAAACGGGTATCGCTGCGAGTTTAAGTGTATGCACTCCACAAAGATTTTCTCTCTCTCTCTCTCTCTCTCTCTCTCTCTCTCTTAGACCATAGGCATCACCGCCTTCTGATTATGGGGGGGGAACAAAGATATGTCTTCCCTTACCTTCCCAACTCTCTTGTTCTTCTCACAATGAAACAATGCATTGTTTTTACTTGAGAGCTTCCCCTTCCCCCACCCTGTCAATTTATCCACCTTTAGATACTTCTTGAAGCAATAACCAGAATTTATGTCAACTGTATTGTACGAGTAATTAGGGGTAAAATCATTACATTACACTCTTTCAAAGGTGAGTGTCAACAATGTACAAAACCGGTAGTCTTACTGTATTTGGTACAGTAATAAGAAATTCTTAATGTTTTAATTAATTTGTAAAAAATATTCCTAATGTTTTAATTGATTTGTAATTTTTTTTTCCCACGTCAATGTAGCCTGTCCCTCGGTTCCCCATTTAGCAAAATATTGGGGGGATGCGTCCCCGAATCCCCATAGGCCGTGAAAATATAGGGGGACGAGTCCCCAATCCCCATAGCACCCCCCTCCTCCTTTAAAGTTTCTGGATCTGGTCTTGAACACAATTACATCACCTCGTTAACTAAAGAAACTCCAAAATGGGATAGTTTCGTCTGGGTATGACGACGGATTTAAATTCTGCGGCACAAACACTGAAAGGCACTGGCCAATTCAAAAATAATTCCAGAACTCGGGGACGCAAACAGAACCGCGTAGTAAATAAGGAAGAAGAAGAATTTCCCGCCATAGATGCCGACGCATATAAAAAAAAAAAAAAAAAAAACGGTGGCGCAGACCGTTCATCCTGGTGAGCCCGGGTTTGAGTTTTGAATGAGGCATGGGTGGTCTTACGGCACTGGCTCTCTCCCTTCCCTGGAACCCCCAGGAGCAGAATTATGCTCAATGTCCTGCGGGCAAAGCGCGCAAGACTTTGACCACATTTCATAAGAAAAAAAATAATCAAGTGAATAAATTACAGTAAAACAAACACCATTAAAAAAATTCCTTATCAGTCAAAACCCCTTATTAAATATAAAAATATAAACCTGTTATTTAAATCAATTAAACTTATCTAGAACCAGGGCATGTATTTAGAATTGAGGTTGCAGTATCTCGAAATCTTGAGAGGTCATCATTAGCAAATTTTCACATTTTTTCAGATAAAAACATAATTTTGACTCCACGCAATAATATCTTTTCGCAAAACAAATGCAACAGGCTTTTCAACCACCTTAGTCAAAAACTTACGAGCTAAATTTTAAATTCCCAAATGGGCACAACTGTTTTAAATCAACGATAGTGTGAGGGGAAATAAAAATACAAATATAATCTGCGCATAACAATATGGTCGCACATCAGAACGCTCTGGCTAAATTACGGCAATCACATAATTGGAACAGTGTAAAAAAAAACAACTTACGAGCCAAATTTTATTACAATATTCTTCAAATCGGTATGGTCTAAAACTTTAGACATTTTTTATTTTTTATTTTTAGTGGGGGTTTACCGACCACCGTGAGCAACTCAATGGGCTATAAGCAGTCGCCCGTCCCTAATTTAGGGGCCACTGGTTCCAAGGAAGGGAGAGACCCAATGGCGTAAGACAAACACAACATCCATGCCTCAACGGGATTCGAATCCAGACCCATCGCAGACCCTTTGAGACATGCAGAGGGTCTGCACAATACGGTGGAGTACTTATAACAAAAAGAAAGAAGGAAAACTACTAATGAGTAAAAAGTTCAAAAGCTGAACAAGTTTAGTTCAGACCGTCTGACGGCTTCAGCAAGGGCAGACAATGCCTTCGCACGCAAAAGATAGGTAACTAGCTGTTACCGAAACGTTAGTCATTAGTTCTGAGTTCACACATTACACCATGCAGGATAATTGAAAATAGCACCGAGTACACGCTGTTTCCCCAAATACCTCACACCGGTGATCACAAATGAAAGCACAAAAAGATAAGCGATTTCTGCAGCGATAGAAGTGTGGCACTGCTGCAATGTGATGTTACTGAAATGAAATACGGCCCCATAGCAGAACCGCGGTGATGGGCTGCGTACGTAGCTGATTTTATTTTGGTTTTGCAGACAAAAACGATATCCCCAGAACTACTTTTCAATCCTCTCTTCCTGATTTCCGGTCATAGGCGAAAGTTTTCCTTCTGGGGACAGAAATCTATTTTTCTAAACATTGCGAAAACGGAAGTTAAACGGACTGAGAATTTCTTTGGTAATACCCCCCCCTCCCCCGCGCAATGTGTCCTGCGTTGTTGTCCTTAAATATCATTTAATTCCATAAATCTTTGTGTTTCCGCTCGAAAATGCAGACAAAAATTTCCAACACCGAAAATTGGACGAGAGAGAATTTTTCCCGAAATTGTGTTGTTTTTTTCTTCACGCGATATTTCCTCTGTCATGTATATAGTTGTTAAATATTATTTTATTCCGTAAATATTAATATTTCGGCATGACGATAAGTCAAAAGGGCTTCAGCAAAGGCACAAAACAGTACAACCCCTTCCTAAATCTAACAGATAAATTCTAGGTTCAGCTGGCACAAATCACACCGTAAAAAATAAGCGGTGTGAATTCACGGAAAATTCCTAAAAATAACGTGAAAGGCATATCAGAATTACAAGAGTTTGTAAAACGTGAAAGGCATATAAATAATCAAACATATTAAAAATTCCCAAAATAAATAAAGCATATAAAAAATTCTAATTATATTACAAATTAAATTAAAAAATGTAAAAATTAAATTAAACAACGCAAAAATTATTTAAAAAAATTATAATTACATAATTATATTAAAAACTATAATTATAATTATATTAAAAATTACAACTATAATAAATAATCATACATATTAAAAATTCCTAAAAATAACGTGAAGCAAAGTTGCCCGTAAATAACTGTATTTTAACGAAATTTCCGTTTTTAAAAGTTCCCGTTTCATCTAACTTCCGTGTTTTCGCGGATTTTCTGTAGACAGTAATTCCGTTTATTTCAGATATCATTTTCAGATCAGATCACATGTAGAGGATTTCAGGAAGGGAGTGCCTGACCCCAGGTCATAAACAACCCTTAAAATAGGAAGCTAGGTGATTTAGGTTTAAAATGTCCGATAGGAAAATGACACGGAAGCGTAGTAAAGGGGGGACGCCCTTATTTATTACCGGGGGTCAGTACATGGGGGTCAGACGGCTTAACGTGCCCATCTGACACACGGCGGATATTTAGTGGTTCGAGCATTCGTACCTACTGGGATTGAACCTGAGATTTCCCCGTGGCAGTCACGAACGTTAACCACTAGGCCATCCGCGGCCCAGAAATCATTTTCTGGTGAGTTTTCCGTATTTATAGAGAAATTTTACAAAAAGTCTTCGATCTAGAATTTTTCAGATCCTTTCCCGTTTTCCCCTGGTGGGGATCGAACCAGCTTCGTCAGCGACAGCGCGTACTACTGCTGAGCCAGAAAGACTAGTAAAGCACAGTCACATATCAGGCAGAACTGTAATTGCAAAATGATTTTTTTTTTTTATTAATGCGGATGAATTAGTCATTTGATTTTCTGTCGGAAATCATTATTTTTCTGAATATGTGTGTAATCATTTTATTTATTTTGGGATGTAAGGTCAGGTGATGCGTAACATCACAGCCTCTCCTTGACAAATGTCAACCCCGCCTTCTCGTGGTGCATCCTGTTCCCACTAAAGGGGCTCTGACGACCGCCAATAGCGGTATAACTATACCATCGGGATCAGAGGAAATGCTATCCCACACTCACCAACCCGCTTGGCCAGCGTGGTGAGTTATGGCCAAACCCCTCCAAAATGACTCTACAACTTAAATCTTGGCCCTCAGTCTCCGGCAGCTGGAATGTACCTGGCCAAGGCAGCGGCCAGTGCGACATGAAGGCAGAGGGTGCTAAGAATCCCCGGAAGACCGGACTAGGCTGCCATTTGATGCTGACCTTGGCTACCTATAACGGACGCTCCCTATCTTCTGATTCAAGGCTTCTTGAATTGGAAGAGGAACTACAAAGGATCAAGTGGGACATCGTCGGGCTAAGTGAGGTAAGGAGAAAAGGAGAAGATCTCATTGAACTGAAAAGTGGACATCTCTTCTATTATCGTGGGACAGATACTGGCAGAACTAATGGTGTTGGATTTATAATAAACAAGAAACTGAAGGATAAAGTGGTAGAAGTTGAAAGTTCCTCTGACAGAGCTGCACGACTCGTTATCCAACTATCGAGAAGATACCAGGCTCAGATTATTCAAACTTATGCACCCACCACAAGTCATCCTGAAGAAGAAATTGAAGAATTTTATGAGGAAATTCGTCATCTAAATAATAAAGGTAAGCAGCACTTGAAGATAATTATGGGAGATTTCAATGCAAAAATAGGGCACCGGCAACAGAATGAAACTTCAGTAGGTAAATTCGGTCACGGCAACAGAAACCAGCGTGGAAATACTCTCGTTGAGTTTGCAGAGGCAGAAGGATTTTTCATCTTGAACTCCTTTTTCAAGAAAAAGCCACACAGGAAATGGACATGGAGACATCCAATTGGGACGACAAGTGAAATTGATTTTATTATGTGTAACAAAAAATTCGTCATCGAAGACTGCAGTGTGCTGAACAAGTTCAACACAGGTAGTGACCATAGATTGGTGAGATGTAAGATGCACCTCAACACTAAACTGGAACGTGGCAAGCTCATAAGACAAACAAAATGTATTGACATAACCAACCTTAAAAAACACCATAATACTTTCAAGTTGGAACTGAAGAACAGATTCTCTGCTTTAGAAGGCCTAACATCGGAAGAAGTGGATATTTCTGAAGTTAACAGAAAAGTAACCAAAGCTCTTATGGAAACAGCAACAAAATTAGCTGGGTCTAAGAACAAGTTGCATGTGAACAAATTATCAGGAAAAACCAAAATGTTGATGCAAAAAAGAAGAGAGATGAGGACAACTAAAGAAGATGTGACTTCCAAAGTGGAATATATAGAGCTATGCAAGACAGCACGAAAAAGTATCACTGAAGACGTAAGGAAATTCAACTGTGAGCTAGTGAGGAAAGCAATTGAAAACAACCAAAGCCTAAAGATAGCAAAGGGACATCTCAGTAAGGGAAGAAAACAGATTATGGCTCTGAGAAAAGAAGATGGTTCTATAACAAGAAATAGAGGCGAAATTTTGACAAGAGTGAAAGATTTCTACTCCAAATTATATGAAAGGGATGATACATGTACTCCAGACATCATGAAAGGTACCAGAGTTCTTCCAGTCCTCCCAGCAGAAGTTGCTCATGCAATCAAGAACATGAAGCGGGGAAAGCTCCAGGAGAAGATGGAATTACTATAGACATCATACAAGAAGCAAGTGGAGAAATCGAAACAGTACTCGCCCAAATTTTCACTCGATGCCTTAATGAAGGGAAGATTCCTGAGGATTGGAACAATGCTACAATGATCCTGCTACATAAAAAAGGTGACATTGAGGATCTCAGGAACTACAGACCTATCAGCCTCCTATCAGTGGTTTATAAAATCTTCACTAAAGTTCTTTCACACCGCTTGAAGGTAACACTGGACATGGCTCAACCGAGAGAACAAGCTGGATTCAGGAGTGGCTACAGCACAATAGATCATATCCACGTACTGAGAGAACTAATTGAAAGAGCGAGGGAATATGAACTTCCATTGTGCATGGCTTTTATCGATTATGAAAAAGCCTTTGATTCGGTGAAACCATCAGCAGTTGCAATGGCTCTGAAATCCTGCGGTATTGAAGATGCATACATTAATATTATTAATAACATCTATGAAAATGCAAGTGCAAAGATTCGGCTGTTTGAAAATACAACACACATAAAAATTGGAAAGGGAGTGAGATAAGGTGACACCATATCTCCGAAGCTCTTTAATGCCACATTGGAAAATGTCTTTCAATCACTGAACTGGGAAAACAAAGGGATAAAGATTAATGGAGATTATCTAACCCACCTTCGTTTTGCTGATGACGTAGTCATTTTTGCAACTACCCCATCAGAGCTGCAGAGTATGATCCAGGAACTTGCTGACAAGAGTAAAGAAGTGGGATTAAAAATGAACTTTCAGAAGACAAAAGTGATGTTCAATGCTTTTACAAGAAATGAAGATTTATCGATTGATGGAGAAAAACTGGAGATAACAGATACGTACGTTTATCTTGGACAGCAGATATCAAGTGAGGGTCACATTGGTGAAGAAATTAATCGGCGTACAAAACTTGCCTGGAGAGCTTTTGGAAGAAACAGCATAATTTTCAAGAGCAATATGCCATTATGTCTTAAAAGAAAAGTGTTTGATCAATGCATCCTTCCAGTGCTTACGTATGGTGCAGAGACGTGGACCTTAACTAAAAGAGACATACAAAGGCTGCAGACAACTCAAAGCAGCATGGAGAGGTGCATGCTTGGTGTAGCCAGGAGAGATAAGAAGAGGAACTCGTGGATCCGAAAAATGACTAGAGTGGAAGACATCATGATCAGAGTAAAATCCCTGAAATGGCAATGGGCTGGACATACTGCCAGAAGAACAGACCATCGATGGACAGCCGAAATTTTAGATTGGATTCCAAGGGACAGGAAAAGACCCAGAAGAAGACCACATGGAAGATGGGTGGATGAAATTCGAAAGTATGCGGGAGTGACATGGAGGAGACTGGCACAAGACAGACCGTTGTGGAGGAAACTTGGGGAGACCTTCGTCCAGCAGTGGATTGATAATGGTTGACAATGATGATGATGATGATTAAAAATTATATTTTTTTTTTCTTGGCGATTTTTTGAAGCAACAAAAAGCTTTGGAACTTGAGATCCTTTTAAACTGACAATGACTTTCAATTATCTTGAAGAAAACATGCAATGTACTGTTTCATAGAATTATTTAACAAAACTTCAAAATATAAAATTTGTTCTTGATAGCTATAATAACTTATTTCTTAATGGGGTCCGTTACAATTACCTGCACAATAATTTAAGTACCCGGTTTCTAATGGTAACACTATACAATTCTGGTGCACAAAATGGGGGATAAGGGAAATAATATCCGGTGCCCCAGTAAACAAAATTTCAGGCGATGTACTATCGACAATATCCGATCTTGCTAAGGAACTTTAAAATCAGGTCCTCCGACAGACAACTGAAATTTAATAGTTAATCAAACCTTAAGCATAAAAGCGAATCGCTCGTGTTACCGGAAATTTTCCGTCTTCATTTTCGAAAAAGAGAACAGAATTTGTCCATTAATATTTGAAAGGAACTGCGGAAAGGTTTCTGAAAATTCAGAATTTTTCTGGTGTACAAAACTCCATGAAATTCAAGGATTTTCCGTCACTTCACGGAAAAGGTTGTGTCAGAAATATGCTTCGTTAAATCAGGATAGGAAGAGCAGAAAATGGCTTGTGAATTTTAGAAAGTTTTGTACAGTGTACCCTTGATCCTAGCTATATAATTGCAATTGCTGTATAATACCTATAAGCTACATTTTTTTATGTAGAGCAGCCTTTCCATAAAAACAGAGTGATATCACACAAAATGAAGAAATCTAGGTACAGCAAAATATATGTTATTCTTTCTCAAAGTATCTTCTCTCGGATGATATGCAACGGTCCCATCGTTCAGTCCACTTTTCAAAGCATGTGGCGAAGGCATTTTGTGGAAGCTGCTTTAGCGACCCCTGTACAGCTTGAATAACGTCAGCATCTGTGTTGAATGTTGCGCCACGGAACTTCTCCTTCATGGTTGGAAACAACCAGAAATCGCACGGGGAGTGGTCAGGACTGTAGGCAGGCTGTGGCATGATTTCAATACTGCATTTAATAAGAAACTGTTGAACAGCCACATATGGGCGGGCATTATGACGGTGTAGGGTCCGGTCACTTAATCGACATGTGTCGTCGCTGACGTTTCAAAACTGAAATGTAATACTCAGCATTGACAGTAATTTGTGGAGGAACGGCATGCTGGTAGACTACACCTTTATGATAAAAGAAAACTACCATCATCACCATCTCAGCTGATTTGGTTTGGCGAACTTTTTCGGAGGAGGCGAGCCTGTGTGTTTCCAGACATTCGCTGCGCGCTTCGTGAGGGGGTCGAAATAGTGGACTCATGTTTAATCGGCAGTTATTACTGTGTTTAGAAAGTTTGTATCTTTTGCAATCATTTGTTTCCACTCGTGAAACACCTGAACTCTGGCTAACAATTGTTCTCTCGTCAGGTGATGAGGTACCCATCAGGAACACACACGATGCAGCAGTAATTTGTCGCGTAGAATGCGGAATGCTGACGTTTTTGAAATATCAGATGACGCCGTTATGTCTTCACACGTCATTCATCGATCTTCTTGCAGGATTGCCCAAACAGTGTTAACAATACGCTCCGTAACAACCCTTTCAGGTCAACCAGGCTTAAGAGCGAATTCTGCTGCCAAACGCCCTTTTTTTTTTTTTTTTTTTTTTTTTTTTGAAATCATGGCATATACATACATACACTGAAGAGCAATTGAATTAAAGACAGCCGGCGTTACGCAAATGTGGCGCTGTGGGCGGCCCTGTAAACGGAAACGGCATGACGTATGCAGCAGTCCGACAATATAAGGAGGGATGCGACGGGAATCAGTAAGAGTCGGACACAGTATGGGTAAGACGAAGGATCTAAGCGCATTTGATCGTGGGCAAATTGTCGGGCCCGACGAATGGGTCACTCCATCTCGGAAGTCGTGCAGGCACTGGGATTTTCACGAGCCACTGTGTCACGGGTGCGCCGTGAGTACATCAAATCAGGTAAAACCATCCCTGCAAGGGCCAACTACAGTAGACAACAGCGTGTGGATGAACAGGGTCATCGTCGGCTAGCTCGCATTGTAACAGCGGATAGACGGGCCACAGTGCAAGAAATCACTCGGCAATTTAACGCTGGTGCACAAAAACGTGTAAGCAGCCACACCATCCAGAACCATCTCCTCGCTATGGGGTACAAAAGCCATCGTCCCACGAGGGTACCGCTGCTGACCGCACATCACAGGGTCCAAAGATTAGCATGGGCGCAGGAACATCGCCACTGGACCCTAGACATGCGGAAAAATGTTGCCTGGACTGATGAGTCGAGATTCACGTTGGTACATGCGGATGGCAGGATACGAGTACGGCGCAAACCAAATGAAGCGATGGATCCTTCTTGCCAGCAGGGTACTCTTCAAGCTGGTAGGGATGTAGCATTCTCGTCTAGGGACTGTTTACGTGGACTGAAATGGGACCCCTGGTACGTGTGACATCGTTCCTCAAGGTTAACGTTACCGGGATATCCTGAACGACCATTTGCTCCCGTTTGTGCGTCTTCAACATCCCACTGGGGACTTCATCCTGCAACAAGACAATGCAGCAAGCCATCGCTCCCGAATTGTATCCGAATGGTTGGATGAACACTCCACCGACGTGACCTCGCTTCCTTGGCCAGCTAGGTCACCTGACCTCAATCCCATCGAGCACATCTGGGATGCCATCGAGAGAGATGTTCGAGGATCTGACCCCCCCCCCCCTCCATCAAATCTTCGTGAACTGTGGAAGCTTGTTCAGGGGTCGTGGATCCGTATGGCTTCCCAACGCTTCCGGTGTCTTGTCGAGTCCATGCCGAGACGAATCTCCGCCGTCATCAGGGCGAAAGGTGGTGCTACACGTTACTAGACAGGTATCTCTAATTCAATTGCTCTTCAGTGTACATACATACCACTAAGCTGTTATCCTAATATTCAGAGGTTAGCTCCTCACAGAAAGAACTCACTGTTGTTGTATGAGGCGTCTACAATTAGAGATCTCGGCACACAGCTCGAGCTACATTAACATCCCTCACACGCCGCACACAAGACCTTTTGTACTTAATACTCATTACCTTTTTCTCATGCAGACATTCCTGAATCTGGTCCTCCCATTATTCCCGTGGCTTTCCTCTACCTTTCTTTCCTGTTACTTGGGCTGAATAAATTCTATTAGTTAGCATCTCATCACTCATTCTTTCAATATTGCCAAAGCGACTAAGAATATAAGTCTTCACCTTACTAAAAACATTTTGCTTCGCATTACACATCTGCAACACATCTTCATTCCTCACATGATCAATGCGTGTCTTACCACAAACCCTCTGAAAGTAACGCATCTCCCCAGCACACAAACGACTCCTATGTCTTTTCCGCAGAACCCTGGTTTCACTGCCATACATCACAGTAGGAACAATCAAACTTTCATCTACAGCCGTTCGAGACTTCCTTGAGAAACCATCATTACTGCGAAATCGTCCTAAAGCAGCTATGACTTTTAATGAAGAGTTCACTCGCCTACTAATTTCACCATCTAATTTGTTCTCACTATCAAACATGCTTCCTAAATATACAAACTCGTTTACCTGATCAATAAAACGGTGCCATTTAGACATCTCCTGCATTCAGTACTAACACAGTTACTCGCTGAAAACCCATAACTTTAGTTTTTCCCTTATTTATACTCAGTTTGAAATTCATACAAACTTCGGACATCCAGGCCAGCATACTCTGCAACTCGTTTTCGGTCTCTACCAACAGGACTGTGTCATCAGCATATAACAATCTACACACACGGACATTAATTACCAAGACATAAACCAATACTGTTCACTTTGGCATTAACGCATGCACGCATCCATAAATACAGTATATTAAACAGCCATGATGACATTACACAGCCCTCTGTGACTCCTGCTCCAATAGAAAACCATTTCGATACACCACCATTTACTCGTACACACGCTGTACTGCAGCAAGCATACATGGCTTTCACACTATTGAGTAGATTCCCAGTTATACTATATTTATTCAGTACCTTCCACAGAAGTGTCCTATTCCCATCTAAAAAGCGTCGACTCACCCAAACAGCTGTTTTCATTAAATAAACTGTTTCTGGAGCCGTTTTACCATAACGATAGCAAAATTTTATCGCACAACGCACGTCACTTCTTAACTCTGAATCACTCACTTCCATAGTTGTATGGCGAAATGCAGATATACCTTAAACAACTGCACAATAACAAAACCAGGAGCGTCTGCCATGGCTAATAACTGTTGCTATAGATACTTCCTTAATTCAGTTAGTCGTCTGCGTGGTTATTTTCTACCCTTCGCACTGCTGCCAACTCAAAAAAATTACTCTCAGTTTTTATGGAACGGCCTTTGTAGAAGAAATATAAGGTGATGAGTTTCTTTTCTCTGTTGATTTCTTATTGCCATACCTGTACATTTTTTTCCCCACCTAGTAGTTGTCTAGCCCAATGACGACCGCAGATTTTTTTGGGGTACCACGATATGCCTCGCAGAACTGATAGGAACTTTTTGCTGCGGAGAAATAAGAATGCACCATTATGGACCCAGAAACGCGCAGAAAAGCGTGGAATAGAAACAAATCGTCATTCCAATAACCAGAAAATTAAGAAGTGATCCCCTCTTCTATACTCACGTTGACACTGTTTTGGAATATCGACAGGCTTATTCTGACGAAACATTATCAGGAACACGGGTAAACGCGAGTGGTACAATACTATTTGCTAAGTTTAAAAGAAAACTAAAATCTGTCGTTCTCAGTAAATGAAGAGAACTGCTGCCAAAAGACTTTATTTGGCGTCATGACAATACTCGGCCTCATTCAGCTGCTGTTAAAGCAATTACAGAACTTTAAAATTTCCATTGCTTGCACGAGATTACCGCTATTTAGCGAAATGAAAGGGAAAAAAATTAAAACGTGTTTTTACACGATAATGAAGTCAAAGATGCGACGCATACTTTGCTCTAGAAACAACCGAAAATGTTCTTTTGCTATGGCATAGCATGTTTTACAAATGTTTGGAAAATTAAGATAAAGCTAAAAACTGCGCTAATAATTTGTATTCTTCACCTTTCTTAAAAAAAAAAAAAGGAAGAAAAAGACAAAGAAAAAACCAAGAAAAGCTACTTTTCCTTTTAGATTTATCACAATACAGTTGCTGAGATTTTAGATTTATCACAATACAGTTGCTGAGATTTTAGATTTATCACAATACAGTTGCTGAGATTTTAGATCTACGTTCAATCGTTTGTGTATAAAAAGAAAACCAATGTTTAACATTACAAGCCACAACCTGAGGGCTTGCTACGCTATATTCACCGTGAAGCTCAACACCACACCGTGTTTCTTTTCAACAAAATAGCTGAGGTGAAACACTGCGCATGCGCCCATCTGCATTCACCAGTGCTGAGACGGGTACAGCCCGAACCGGGATCCATAATACACTATGATTCGTGCTGGGCCTCTGATTTATTATTATTATTATTATTATTGTTGCTGTTGTTTGTTGTTGTTGCTACTGTGATTGTTAATGCCTAAATAGGTTAATACGTTTGCCACAGTTTTCATTGCCCGGGCTTTTTATTTATGATACAAAATTCGGGTTCGGGCGGGCCCGCGCTTAATTTTGTAATAGAAAATTCGGGCTCGAGCTCATATTTCAACAAGGGCTTTCACTAACCATATAGTGCAGGTGAAAACTGCTCATGAAAAGATAACGCAACCACAATGTACTATTTCCACAGCGGTAGATATTTCGCCTCCTCTTTGTATTCTTTTAAAAGCAAGCTGAACTAGAGAGGAACGTGACAACATGGAATAGATAAAAGTCTGCGCTGAACTGACCCTCGACAGCAAACACAAACTTTGAGTGAATGCGCATGGGTAGTGTTTCACTTTAAAGATCCCCAGTCTCTCATTGATCTCTACCGAAATAATACAAGAACTAAATAACTAAACATATGCGGTCGGACCCCATGAGATATATTTAAAGACCTTGGGTCGGACCACACTGCAGTATACATACCAAGTGTGCGCACAGAATTTTCCAATACCTTGTAGTACTAAATGTTCAGCGCATCATTAACTTCCTCGTCTGAACCATTCAAAAATCTCCCATTAAAGAAAAAAAAAGTGAAAGTAATGATACGACTGAGCTCACCCACACTACTTTTTTAGACATTTGCGACTCTTACGCACTGAAAACCAGTCAAGGTAGCATAAAAAACTGACCACAGAGGAACAATTTCTTTGTTTAGTTATTATTTCAACGTTGAAGAAACTGTTATAACGTAAGCACTTCTTTGTAGGATTTGAGTCTGCGGAAACATTTCCGCTACATTTCAAGAAGGTATAATTCTAAATGTGAGTCATGATAATCACTTTGATACTTTCATCACGAAGTGCGGTTTTCTTTCCTCCAATACCTGAATTCACAGAGAACCGCAAAACATTAGTGAAACAAACTTAAGTGCAACACACGCTTGAGAACACGCAGGCATATGTTCAAATGAATGACGCCTCAACGGTGATCAAATTCTTAAGAAGCTAGAAGTTTTGTTCGAAGCAAACATAGATTGTATAAAATAATTCATAAACAGTAATATCCACTATTCTCCCCTACCTCATCGCCAATTCGAAAATCCGTACGCTGATCTGTAAGAAGAGTAACCCCCCCCAACCACGGAAGTGTAACATAGATTGTATAAAATAATTCATAAACAGTAATATTTACTACTCTCCCCTACCTCATCGCCAATTCGAAAATCCGCACGCTGATCTGTACGAAGAAAAGAATACCCCCCCAACCACGGAAGTCGTAATTTAATTTAAAAGAGAGAAAAAACCAGAGCATATATACTGCTACATATACATTTGCTGTCCGTTTGTCCGACACGGTAAATCTACTACTAGAAAATGGAAAGGCAATATACTTTTCTTGTATCAGTAGAAAGCACGACGAAGGTTTCGTCTCTCTGAACGTCGATCCATCTGTCTGTAAACACGGTATCACCACTTTCAGCAGTCCGATATGCAAATCTGTTTTTGGATCGGATGCACAAACATTTTTTTTATGTTTTTCAGACTAAAATATTAGTACTGCGTTCAGTTAAAAAAAAACTGCATTGGATTGTAATTTCCTGTAAGGTTCCACCTGATCCTGATACACAGTGTAATGTTCTAAATTTAAATCTCACACACTCTTTCAGCAAGGCTATAATCGAGATTCGGAGGCTTCGTTCCTATTTAGTTCTAAAACGTCTGCGAGATAACATTAAAGCTTCCTTGTTTACCTAATATTACATGAAACTGAACTTATCATTAAGCTGCCAAAGATCCTGCAAA
Source organism: Macrothele yani (assembly GCA_039090855.1). Lineage (NCBI taxonomy): Eukaryota > Metazoa > Arthropoda > Arachnida > Araneae > Macrothelidae > Macrothele > Macrothele yani. Next base: position 142,368,710 of record CM077014.1, read on the forward strand.
GTTTGCAGTTCATTTCTGAGCATAAGTTGACGACTGATAGCCCAGAATTCCGTATAACATTTTTGCTTTTTTCCAGAGAATTCTTCCACTTTCACCGCAGATTTATGGCGGCCAAACCCCTTCCAGATTTTTCAACATTTCCATGCACGCGGCTCACAGTTTCATTCGCAATTATTTACGCCACGGTTAAATGAGATCACTTGCGGATTTTTTTTTTTCTAGCGAAACGGATAAATCTCAAGCTGAGGTTCTGTAAACTCGGCTTCAAATCACGAAAAGATCCTTAGGGCTGAAGCATCGGTCGCACCCAGATCACGACAATAATGAAGTAGCTACATAACATGTCTTCGGGAAGGAACGGAATTTCATCACAAAGTAACAGCTAGGCACATCTGCACGCCGAAGTTTAAATGACCTGACACAAATAATATTTTTTTCTCCCTCTCTCTCTCTCTCTCTCTCTCTCTCTCTCTCTCTCTCTCTCTCTCTCTTTAATAAAAGAGGAAGAAATGTGCCACATTTACTTCCCTATACTTTCCAACGAAATCGTATCCTTGTCTCAGGGCACACAGCATAGTTCTCTTTATCCATCCTTTCAGTTAGGTCATTCTGTCTTTATACCAAATTCCAGTCATACATAACTTTTTCTTTTAATGTTTACTGACACTACACTGTTAAAAATTCTGTGATATGTTACACCAAAAAGTGGTGCACCCCAGCTTCATCACTTTTGAGAATAGGAAAGCAATTAGATGGTGCACAAAACACACAACAACGTGGTCCAATTGGTGCAAAGTTGCATCAGTCAAGTTGGAAACAATAACACACATAACTGCATCGCGCAGTTGTGTATTTAATATAACACACAGTGGTGTTTATGTTGTACCAAAAAGTGGTGCAGCTGGTGTAGCATGTTGCACCAAAAAGTGGGGCATCTGGTGTAGCACCAGAGATGGAAACGGGTCACGAATCAGCGGGTCGACAATTTCTTGGGGGTGAAACGGATCGGGTCAAAGTATTCCTCACCCGATTTCGATCGAATTTCATTTTTTAAAAGAATATTTTAAAGAACCCTTCAGAGGTTTTTGAAATAATACTTCAGAGCTGCAAGGTATGATCCAGGAATTTGCTGAGAAGGGTAAAGAAATGGGATTAAAAATGAACTTTCAGAAGACAAAACTGAAGTACAATGCTTTTACAAGGAATGGAGATTTATCAGTTGACGGGAAAAAGCTGGAGATAACCAATTCCTACGTTTACCTTGGGCAGCAGATATCAAGCGAGGGTCACATTAATGAAGAAATTAATTGGCGTTTCTGAAAGAAACAGTACAATTTTTAAGAGCAGTGTGCCACTATGTCTTAAAAGAAAAGTGTTTAATCAATGCATCCTTCCGGTGCTTACTTACGGAACAGAGACGCGGACCTTAGCTAAAAAAGATATACTAAGACTGCAGACAACTGAAAGAAGCAGAGAGATGCATGCTTGGTGTAACCAAGATAAAAAAAGGAACTTGTGGATAAGGAAAACGACAACAGCGGAAGTAATCATGATCAGAGTAAAATCCCTGAAATGGCAATGGGTTGGACATATTACCAGAAGGGCGGACCACCGATGTACAACCAAAATTTTAGACTGGATTCCAAGGGACAGGAAAAGACCCAGAAGAAGACTACGTGGGAGATGGGTGGATGGAGGAGGCTGGCCAAAGACAGTCCATTGTTGAAGAAACTTGGGGAGACCTTCATCCAGCAGTGGATTGATAATGATGATATATTTGAATTTATAGCTCAAAGCGGATTTTTCGGGTCAGGTCCAGGTCGGGTCCAATTATTACGTAACGGCCGGGTCAGGGTCCAAAATATTTGACCTGTTCTCAACTCTGTGTGCTGGTGTAACATACCACAGAATTTTTAACAGTGTGCCCCCCCCCCCCTCCATCGTCCATTTATTTTCCACATGATTTTACTTTACTATAGACAAACACTTAAAAAGTTATCGATCGAAGGAGCTGAAGCGCAAATTCTTGCTCACGAATTGGATACTTTAATAGTTTTGAAGTTCAAGTGGGGCCGCCATTTTTCAAGGTGAGACAAATAAAGTTTCCATTTCTCTTGAAAATGCTGGGGGAGAGGGCATAAAGTCCCAAGTCCCCAGTCCCAGCGCCCCTGGTTATCACCAGGCAGATATACAATACAAAAAGGGCCGGGTCAACCACTTGGCAGCTGCCTAGGATGCCAAGATTTGGAATTGATAAAATCCAATGAGTTAATAATGAGGGCGAAAAAACAAGGAGAGGTTAGAACAGGAACTCGTTGATAAAGAAATTTACAAGAGTGGAAGACATCATGATCAGAGTACAATCCGTGAAATAGCAATGGACTGGACATATTGCCAGGAGAACGGACCACTGGTGAACAACCGAGGTTTTTTAACTTTTTTTTTTTTTGATTCGAGGTTTAACCACCACCGTGAGCAACTCAATGGGCAATAAGCAGTCGCCTGTTTCTAATTTAGGGTCACTGGTTCCAGGGAAGGGAGAGAGCCAGTGCCGTAAGACAAACACAAGTTAGTAAAATCATGCAATGCATTGATTATGATACGCTTTCTAACATATCAGAAATCATTATTCAAGTTATTACTCAAGTTATGAGGATAATGGCTCTGGAATAAATTTCGTTCCTGTGCCCTGACTTTTGACCCCATTTCGATGATATTCAACAGAATTGGTTCAGTATACCGTAGGAACAACATACTGAAGTTTTGTTGCAATAGAAGCATTTTTACCCAAGTTATGAGGATAATGGCTGAGGAATAAATCTCGGTCCTGTGTCCTGACCTTTAATCCCATTTCGATTATATTCAACAGAACCGGTTCAGTATACCTCCAGAACAACATGATAAAGTTTTGTCGCAATCGAAGTATTTTTACGCAAGTTATGACGCATAATAGCAATGGAATGGATTCCGCTCCTATGTCCTGACCTTTGACTCCATTTCGCTCATTTTCAATAGGGTTCGTTCCTAGGTGGATCCCTACCATATACTAAAATTTCACCGAAATCGGACCATTTTTACGCAAGTTATGACGCATAAAGGCAATGGAATAGGATCCCGCTCCTATGTTCTGACCTGACCTTTGACCCCATATCGCCCATTTTCAATAGGGTACGTCCTCAGTGGTCCCCTATCACATACTAAAATTTCATCGAAATCGAACTATTTTTACGCTAGTTATCGAGCGGACGGACAGACAGACGGACAAAGCTGGAGCATATGCGCTTCTTCAACCTACGGTTGGAAAGCTAAAATAAAAACGATAGAAAGTAAAGCAATTTTATTTTCTGTTGTCCTTTCGATATAACTGACGTAGTCTTATTCCACTGGGTAAGCCAGCTTGCAGTTACTCCGACGACAACTCGAAAGAGCAAAAAGTCTGCATAGGGACGGGTCTGGTTTATGGTAGTCTTTTGACAGACGGCCATAAACCAGACCCGTCCCTATACAGTAGGCAAGTCAGGCGACGCCTATGTATGGGCTGCAATTTTTTTTAAAAAAGAAATAGATTCTGTATTATCCGGCTTTCAATGAAAATACCAAGACTGTCCACTTTCATCTCAAATAGTGGCAATGCTCAACGCCTGAAAGTTAGCAACTGTCACACTCAGACTATTTCCTAATGAGAGCTGGGGACAAGAGTAAAAGGGGCTCTACCACTAAATTCATTCCGCTGGAATTCTTGTTTCTTTTCTGTACTTTTTTTTTTTTTATTATTATTATTATTGTCTGCCGGGGGATCCAGGAAAGAACCTTGTTGGGTTAACAACGTTATCGTTCGAACAAGAAATTGTCAATGAGATTTGAAGACAGTTGTTGGAAATTTTGCGAATAATAAAGCAAAATGAAATTTAAATTTTAATTTACAGTGGACCAGTAAGAAAATAAATAGATGTACTTTTCATTAGTTTATTTCTGTTTAGTTTACATTGTATTTTTGCATCTTGAAATTATTGAAGAAATGCAGTGTTTATCCACACAAATGAATAACGAATTTTTGAAGCGCACGGCTGAGGGCTTGCCTAGGGCTTGCCTAGGGCTCGAAGCACCCTAGCACCGGCCCTGAATATAAATGAGGTAAGATTTACAAGCTGCCATGATGGCAAAGTGGTCAAAGAAGCGGGATTCTCACTAACAGTTTGAGCTGGGCTTGTGTTCGCATCCCGGATGATGCAGAAGTGGTGTGTTGGCTCTACGGCGCTGGTTTTGTCCTTTCACAGAAACATGTGGCTCCAAATTAAGGAGATGCGACTCCTTATAGCCTTAGATGCTCACGTGATGGCTAAATCCCGAAGGGAAAAAAAAAGGAAGAGAAGGGAGTACATTAGTTGAATACTGAAAATTTTAAACAGCAGTCCTAATTCGCAGTCTCTGTAACGTTATATGTGAGAAGTTTCAATAGTCGTCAGTACAATGGCATTTACCTATAGATGGACTAAACAGCTTCACGCGATTGCAGAATATCGGAAGGAAATACACCTGTATACGTAAAACATGCAACACACGCACTTTAAAGCAAGTTATCAACAGTTATAATCATCGTTATCTAAAAACTGAAGATTTACCAGCTGTGCTATTTATTTTTATTTTTTGCTCGTCGCCCATTGTTATCAAGAAATTCAACATTTCCCAGAAATTTTATTTTTTGTTTTCGAAACGTCCTCGATGGCTCAGTAAAAACTGAAGATTTCTCAAACGTTTCGTTATTTCGTTTTCAGTTGGTAGATTTCCCAAATTTTATTTCGCTTTTGGGCACTATATCACGACAAATACATTTTGCTACCTAGCGTAAAATCATGCATCACGAAATGAAACAATATATGAATAACTTTGGTCATGCTTACAGCTATCTAACGCTAAAACGATGTTCTTTGATCGGACTTCGAGAAATGGAGCAGTCGCGCTCACAAACCGATGGACGGATAACTTCACAGCCTAAAGCAGCACAGTATTTTTTTGACGTACACATTTCATTCATACGTCAAAAAAAATTGCATAACTAATGTGAACCTTTCTTGAATTATACTCATACTTTCAATTCATGGTTCGATCGCCAATAATCGGTAATTTTATGGTAGGTAAAAATGCCACGGTTAAATACAACTGGACTTCACTAGAGAATGTTTTCATTAAATTTAATACGCATTCCTCCCCAGTGTATCTTGAATATTGGTGTTCAACTGCAAGTTTCATTATTCGAACTGATTTAGCCTCAAGAAATAGTTGATTTTTTTTTAAATCTGTTTCGCAGGAATCGCATTTTTTTTTTAATCTGTTTCGCAGGAATCGCACTTTTTTTATTTTTTATTTTATTGGAGTTTTAACGACCACCGTGAGCAACTCAATGGGCAATAAGCAGTCGCAGGTTTCTAATTTAGGGCCACTGGTTCCAGGGAAGGGAGAGAGCCAGTGCTGTAAGACAAACACAACATCCATACCTCACCGGGATTCGAACCCGGACCCCTTTCGGACGAATGATCAGAAGCCATCGCTTAGACCACTGCGCCACCAGGGCGGCAATCGCATATTTTTTTTTTTTTATTGGAGGTTTAACGACCACCATGAACAACTCAATGGGCTGTAAGCAGTCGCCCGTTCCTAATTTAGGGTCACTGGTTCCAGGGAAGGGAGAGAGCCAGTGCCGTAAGACAAACACAACATCCATGCCTGACCGGGATTCGAACCCGGACCCCTTACGGACGAATGATCACAGGCCAGCGCCTTAGACCACTGCGCCACCGGGGCCAATCGCATATTTTGCTTGGCGCCGCTTGTCATGAAAGCAAGAGAAGCAAATCCTACAAATAATGCAAATGCATCAAAACAAATTCCGAAAACTTGATGGCTACCTACCCTAGTTCCATTGGAACACAAATCTCAAAAACAATCATAAATAACAAATCACTCGAAAATACATAGAAAGTTAAAAAGAACAATAACAGTGATTTGTATTGCGAAAATATATTTCGCTATTTATAAATTCTCAATTGTTAAGATTTCATGTCAATAAATGACTGCTGTTGAATTTGGATTTTTTTTTTTATTTACAGAGAAAATAAATCTCACATTACACCTAAATCGACGAAATGTTCGTTAACGCTTTACATACAAACTAAACGGAAGCGATGATCATTAACACCAATACTCCTACAATGAGAAATTTCATCATCGCCTTCAACCACCCGGAAAGTGTGATTCACTTAATGACGACCTCGTTTCTTATTAAAAATGCCTTTAACAAATGACCAGCCTGCCTAAGCTTGAACTGATTCATGTTCAGGCAAAACGTTTTCCTTCAAGAAGTCATCTGTGTACGGTCGAGATTCAAATAAAAGTTGTTGTTGTTGTTTGTTTGTTTTTTTCCTCTATTTCACCATATACAGGAAACATAATCATTAAAAATCTTCTCAGAGATATTTCTAAACTCAAAGATGTTGAAACTTCTGCAGAAATTTGTGGCCTAGGCTTATCCATTTCTTCACGCTCCATAGCTTCAAAGTTTCTTAATGATCTGTTTGTACACACACACACCGAAGAACCAACACATTATGACCACTTGCCTAATATGATGTTGGTCGTCCACGTGCCGTCAAATCAGCTCTTACCCGGCGATGTATAAACGCTACAAGATTTCTAAAGGTGTCTTGTCTTGTGATATCTGGTACCAACACGTAACCAGCAGATCCTTTAAGTCTTGTAAGTTACGTGTGGTTGAGAAGCCGCAGATCGGATTTGCTGTTCCCACACAAAGCATAGATGTTTGGGGAATTTGGAGGCCAGGGCAATACCTGGTGGAAGTCTTTGTTATGTTCCGCGAACCAGTCTCGAACGATCTGGGCAGTGTGGCATGGCGCATTATCCTGATGAAAGAAGGCACTAGAGAGGAATACCGTTGCCATGAAAGGATGTACCTGGTCTGCAATTATGTTTAGGTAGGTCACAAACGTCATAGTTTCCTGCACATGAATTACTGGGCCGTTTCACAACAGAACACTGTCAAAAGCATTTCACTTCCTCCACCGGCTTGTTTTCGTCCTATACGGTGCGTCCTGGTGCCAACACTTCCCCAGGTAAACGACAAACACGTACTCAGCCGTCCACATGGTGCAACAGGAAATGAAATTCATTGGACCAGACGACCTTCTTCCAATCATTTAAGGTCCAGATTTGATGCTCACGTGCTTATTGTAGGCGCTTTCGGGGGTGAACCAAGGTTAGCATGTACACTCAAAGCGGCCTGCGACTACGCAGCCCCATTTTCAGCACGGTTCGATGGACTGAGTGTTGTGACATAACACTCCCATCACCAGCATTCAAATTGCTGGCGAGTTGCACCACAGTATCCTTTATGTTGGCTCGTACCATACGGGATAGCTTTCGCTCACCTCTAAAATCGATGAGCCGCGATCGGCCCACACCTTGTCGGCGGTTCGTGGTTTTACCTCTCCTCGGACCACTTCTTGAAGGTACTAATCACGGCTGACCGTGAGTAACTCATATGCCTTGCCGTCTTGGAAATGCTCTGACCCAGTCGTCAGGCTATTACGATTTGGCCTTTGTCAAACTCGCTAAGTCCGCTGCTTTTGCCATCTGAAGAACAAGAATAATACTGATTTACAGAGCTCAGTAACGGGTGTTATTTAAATCGTTTTGTGACCTTCACACACGCCGTCGTTTACCTGCAGTTGCTTCGATTTGCACAAAGACGCGTTGGTCATAGTGTTATGGTGAGCAAAGCTAAACCACAATTTTCTCAGAATAAAACAAAGACCGCTCAGCAACGCGAACGTAAAAATATTCTGCTAGCAGAACAAGCAGCACTCCAGATTGTGAACAAGAAACCACGAAAACAAACCGCTGCAGATTAATCCATTTGAATCAACGAGCAATCGTATTGGACAAACGACACATTAAGAACCATGGGCGCATCAAGAGAGAGTATGCTGCAAACTACTCCACTTCTAGAATGCTACACGAAAACTTCAAAAGCGTGTATATAAATATCTACTGTATAATATAGCCTCGACCTTCTCTCCTTTCCTCTTTGTTCACGTAATTTCCGAAAAGCTGGATCACTTCTTTATTAACTGACAGCAATGCTTTTCAAACTATCTGATAAAAATGACCGACAATTGCTTTTCATCAGAGTGGGAAAAGTGTAGGACTGTCGCTGAGGGCTGGCAACCGATGGCTCGAGGGCCACCACTTTGCAAAGCACCGACTTACAGCACACAACTGACTGAATCGGTAACTGACATCAAAGACGAAGATTAAGACTTCAAACGAGTTTTTATGGGAACCACTAGAAAAATGATTATCAAACCGTCTCGCTCACCAAGTAAGGGTTCGAAATGGCGGGCGGGTCTACGATTCAGATTCACTACCTGTCCTGGAGCCAGTGGTCCCAGCCAGATCTGAAATTACACCTTTCCTCAGAAGTTCGTTAGAGTCGGAATGCTACCACAACAAAATCACTTACGCAGCAATTAAAGAACCACATACAAGAAATTTAAAGCCTGAAACGGCTCTTGTCAGATGTTGACTGTGAGAAGTAAATTGCACCAGCTATCGTAGGAAAAAAATCCAGACTGTACTTTTACGCATGCGTTCACAATAGAAAGACGCGAATATGAATTTTTCACTGCACTGGAGAAGAGCACAAAGTATGGATTCTCGCTGTCATATGGTAAAGTTATTTTTCTTTTTTAGGGGCGGTGAGAGGTTTAATGACCATCGTGAGCAACTCAATTAGCTATAAACAGTGGTTTGTCCCTAAATTGGGGGTCTCTAGTTCCAGGGAAGGAAGAGAGCCAGTGATGTAAGACAAGCATACCATGTAGGCCTCGCCCGGGATTCGAACGCGGACTCATCTCGGACGAATGTTAGAAGCCACAGCCTCGTACCACTAGGCCACCGGGGCGGTTGCTTAGGTTCGAATCGTAGTAATAACATACGTGACAAGTTTGTTCTATAGGTATGATTTTCTCTTTTTCTGTAGAACTGTCAAATTACAGCATGACTCATTCGAAGTCCTTCAACAAAATTGGTCACCATGTCCACAAATGATTAGAACGTTGCACCTAGCTCCACAACAGGCAATATATATATATATATAACAACAACGCAACCAGTCGCATGCAAGACGCCACGCAGTTCGGAGCTCTCTGATTTCGAGAAAGGTGTAATCGTCGGGTATCGCAGAAATGGCCGATCCATACGTGACATATCCAGCGAGTTGAAGTACCCAAAATCGACAGTGGCCTACGTGATTGGCAAGTGGAAGATGGGAGGTGACTGTCGGAATGTGCTCCGACCCGGCAGACCCACAAAACTGGGAGTTAGAGACCAACGGGTGCTGGCCAGAGAAATTCGGAAGAACCGCACCAAATCGATGGGCCACATCCGCGAGGAGTTTCAACAGGCATCCGGGAGTGCTCTTTCGATGAATACCATTCGTAAGGAAACCCATCTGCTCGGTTATCATGGTGCTGCCGCCCACAAGCCTTTGATCGCCAAGTCCAATAGCGCTGCTCGGCTAACGTGGTGCAAAAAACGTCGACAGTTGACCGTTGAACATTGGAAACAGGTTCTCTGGAGCGACGAATCAAGGTTCACACTCTACCGTTCGGATGGCAGGGTCTGGGTTTGGCGTCTGCTTGGAGAACGCCTCCTGCCGGAATGTATTGTGCTGACTGTGAAGTTCGGCGGCGGTGGAATTATGCTATGGGGGTGTTTCTCCTGGTATGGCACGGGACCCTTGGTCGCAATTCCTGGTAGACTCAACGCCGAGACCTACTGCACCATTTTGGATGACCATGTGCTTCCTACGTTGTGGCAGTTTTACGGGGTGGACTCATGTTACTTTCGAGAAAATAATGCCACCTGTCATGTTGCGAGGTCCACCATGGCTTGGTATGGTGACAATGGGGTTAATCGAATGGACTGGCCTGCGCAGAGCCCGGACCTTAACCCTATCAAGCACCTCTGGGACGAGTTGGAGCGTCGACTTAAGGGGTGCCCCCACCGTCCGAAATCGGTGAAGGAACTGACTTGTCTTCTCCAAGCCGAGTGGAAGAAAATACCGCTAGCCGTCGTACAACGCCTGGTTGAGAGTATGCCCCGGAGGGTAGCAGCTGTAATCGCCGCTTGTGGAGGCTCCACCAACTATTCAAGGTGAATAAACTTCGTTTTCCTTTGCTATCACAGGTGTCCAATTACTTGTTGGTAGATAGTGTATATAATATCCTGAATTTGTAAGGTATTTCTAAAACTAAAAAACATATGCGATCTACAGTACAACTCCAAGAAATGAATCAGGGTTTTTGCAGATGCATGCAGTTATTATTCCCGATTAACTCATTTTAAAAGGAGCCGTATAAGATAGTGAGTAATAGTTAAATAAATAAGATATTCACCAGGAACAACAAAAAATGAGAGGGGACTCCTTGTCACCTCCAAACTTACGGAATCTGCACAACGCGTAGTAAATCATCCAGAACACGTAACAATGTTCGCACAGAAATCTTCATTGTATCCGTAACAGAAAGCATTCCATTCTAAATTAAAGTACACGCATAGAAAAATCGGCAACCAGTCAGCAAGTGTAAGTGCATTATCTGCCAATGGGTTTTTCATGTCTTCCTCCAGTAAAGAAGAAAAAAAAAAAAAAAAGACACGGAATTCGCTGACGTAATAGGCATCTTTTAAATCCTTTCCGGCGCGAAAAAAAAACCGAAGCGGGTTTTTAGAAAAGGAGAAACCTAGCAAAAACGGATGTGCATTTACGCACCCTAGTGGAGGAGAAACTGGACATTAATTAAAATGCACAATCTACGCAGTGTTCTTCGTAGTGAACGGGCCCAGTTGCAACAAGAATGCTTTCAATTGGGTCTACAGAACCGGTAAAACATCTGAAAATAGCTAATTATGACAACTATCGGCAGAAATGTACGTTAAGAAAAAAACAGAAAGTGTAAGCAAAATCTCCCCCACAGAGTAAAGTACCCAAAATAAAAATATTTTTTTCAAACCGAACAACTACAGGGTGAGTCAAAAGTCGCAGGTGAAATATCGGAATACCCAGCAAAGAATCGGTGAGGGGGCCTAACTTTTAGGCTATTTCCGGAACATGGCCGCCATCTTGAAATCCGCCATGTTGGATCAAGGTCAAATTTTTCAAATGGTAAGGGGGTCATGTTGCATATCAAACAATACCAGAATTTTCTCAGAAATTGATTGCCGTAATCAGATTTGGCACATGTGTTGTGGTTCACAAGTCATCAACACAGAAAGTTGAAATAACTATTGATTGTTGCAGGTAACTGAAGATGGCATTGACGAAAGAGGAGACGATTGAGCTGATTCTAATGTCTGGGGAACGCAGCTGCCGTATCATAGCCGCAGACTTCAACAACAGACACCCAGAAAAACCACCAATTTCACACAACACTGTCGCATGGTCGCGCTTAAGAACTTCTGAATTTTTTGTTGCAGTTTTCGTTTGGGGTTGAACGACCACTATGAGTAACTCAGAGGGCAATAAAACAATCGCCCATCCCTAATTTAGGGCAACTGGCTCCAAGGAAGAAACAGAGCCAGCAGGGTCATCAGACTAACACATTAGGAAGAGCGGATTCAGAAAACTTATCCTGGGGAGGCCACGATAATGAACCTACGATGTGGTGAAATAACGAATGCACATCATATGAATAAATATAAATTTTACGAATAAAGAACCTGTTCATAGTTTGTAACTCAACTGAAGAAAACTATCAAGATTAAAATCAGTGCAAAAAGTGTAATACAACTCGTATAGTCTCTGTATTCTAATAAAAAGTAACTGGCGCTGCCGCCGCTGTTTTAGAAATTTCGCGACACTCCGCTTTTCTAGCTCGCAGCGCAAAAAGTATTGAACACAAAAATAAGAAATTTACATCGTTTGTAGCGAACTGCTCGGATAACACGCTGAAATAAACCGTTTTTCGATTTTGGCGATACTTCAAGAGCTGTATTTCAAAGTTAAGGTAAGCAAAAAAGTGCTATCAGTTCGCGTTCCAGACACACTAACAGCAACAGAACCATGAAACTTTGTAGGCGTGTAGGGTCATAGCCGACTTTTTGCACCTCGTCGCCCTTTTTTTTTTTTTTTCGATTTAGTTTACGAGAAATTAAATTTTTAAATTTCACAAAATTCTCTATTTCGCGATGAAATCCATTTTAAATAACGGATATATGGCAAACTATATCTCATAAGGGATGTAAGGTCAGGTGATGCGTAACATCACAGCCTCTCCTTGACAAATGTCAACCCCGCCTTCTCGTGGTACATCCTGTTCCCACTAAAGGGGCTCTGACCACCGCCAATAGCGGTATAACTATACCATCGGGATTAGAGGAAATGCTATCCCACACTTACCAACCCGCTTGGCCAGCGTGGTGAGTTATGGCCAAACCCCTCCAAAATGACTCCACAACTTAAATCTTGGCCCTCAGTCTCCGGCAGCTGGAATGTACCTGGCCAAGGCAGCGGCCAGTGCGACATGAAGGCAGAGGGTGCTAAGAATCCCCGGAGGACCGGACTAGGCTGCCATCTGATGCTGACCTTGGCTACGTACAACGGACGCTCCCTATCTTCTGATTCAAGGCTTCTTGAATTGGAAGAGGAACTACAAAGGATCAAGTGGGACATCGTCGGGCTAAGTGAGGTAAGGAGAAAAGGAGAAGATCTCATTGAACTGAAAAGTGGACATCTCTTCTACTATCGTGGGACAGATACTGGCAGAACTAGTGGTGTTGGATTTATAATAAACAAGAAACTGAAGGATAAAGTTGTAGAAGTTGAAAGTTCCTCTGACAGAGCTGCACGACTCGTTATCCAACTCTCGAGAAGATACCAGGCTCAGATTATTCAAACTTATGCACCCACCACAAGTCATGCTGAAGAAGAAATTGAAGAATTTTATGAGGAAATTCGTGATCTAAATAATAAAGGTAAGCAGCACTTGAAGATAATTATGGGAGATTTCAATGCAAAAATAGGGCAACGGCAACAGAATGAAACTTCAGTAGGTAAATTCGGTCACGGCAACAGAAACCAGCGTGGAAATACTCTCGTAGAGTTTGCAGAGGCAGAAGGGTTTTTCATCTTGAACTCCTTTTTCAAGAAAAAGCCACACAGGAAATGGACATGGAGACATCCAAATGGGACGACAAGTGAAATTGATTTTATTATGTGTAACAAAAAATTCGTCATAGAAGACTGCAGTGTGCTAAACAAGTTCAACACAGGCAGTGACCATAGATTGGTGAGATGTAAGATGCGCCTCAACACTAAACTCGAACGTAGCAAGCTCATAAGACAAACAAAATGTATTGACATAACCAACCTTAAAAAACACCATAATACCTTCAAATTGGAACTGAAGAACAGATTCTCTGCTTTAGAAGGCCTAACATCGGAAGAAGTGGATATTTCTGAAGTTAACAGAAAAGTAACCAAAGCTCTTATGGAAACAGCAACAAAATTAGCTGGGTCTAAGAACAAATTGCATGTGAACAAATTATCAGGAAAAACCAAAATGTTGATGCAAAAAAGAAGAGAGATGAGGACAACTAAAGAAGATGTGACTTCCAAAGTGGAATATATAGAGCTATGCAAGACAGTACGAAAAAGTATCACTGAAGACGTAAGGAAATTCAACTGTGAACTAGTAAGGAAAGCAATTGAAAACAACCAAAGCCTAAAGATAGCAAAGGGACATCTCAGTAAGGGAAGAAAACAGATTATGGCACTGAGAAAAGAAGATGGTTCGGTAACAAGAAATAGAGGCGAAATTTTGACAAGAGTGAAAGATTTCTACTCCAAATTATATGAAAGGGATGATACATGTACTCCAGGCATCATGAAAGGTACCAGAGTTCTTCCAGTCCTTCCAGCAGAAGTTGCACATGCAATCAAGAACATGAAGCGGGGGAAAGCTCCAGGAGAAGATGGAATTACTGTAGACATCATACAAGAAGCAAGTGGAGAAATCGAAACAGTACTCGCCCAAATTTTCACTCGATGCCTTAATGAAGGGAAAATTCCTGAGGATTGGAACAACGCTACAATGATCTTGCTACATAAAAAAGGTGACATTGAGGATCTCAGGAACAACAGACCTATCAGCCTCCTATCAGTGGTTTATAAAATCTTCACTAAAGTTCTTTCACACCGCTTGAAGGTAACACTGGACATGGCTCAACCGAGAGAACAAGCTGGATTCAGGAGTGGCTACAGCACAATAGATCATATCCACGTACTGAGAGAACTAACTGAAAGAGCGAGGGAATATGAACTTCCATTGTGCATGGCTTTTATCGATTATGAAAAAGCCTTTGATTCGGTGAAACCATCAGCAGTTGCAATGGCTCTGAAATCCTGCGGTATTGAAGATGCATACATTAATATTATTAATAACATCTATGAAAATGCAAGTGCAAAGATTCGGCTATTTGGTAATACAACACACATAAAAATTGGAAAAGGAGTGAGACAAGGTGACACCATATCTCCGAAGCTCTTTAATGCTACATTGGAAAATGTCTTTCAATCACTGAACTGGGAAAACAAAGGGATAAAGATTAATGGAGATTATCTAACCCACCTTCGTTTTGCTGATGACATAGTCATTTTTGCAACTACCCCATCGGAGCTACAGAGTGTGATGCAGGAACTTGCTGACAAAAGTAAAGAAGTGGGATTAAAAATGAACTTTCAGAAGACAAAAGTGATGTTCAATGCTTTTACAAGAAATGAAGATTTATCGATTGATGGAGAAAAGCTGGAGATAACAGACACGTACCTTTATCTTGGACAGCAGATATCAAGTGAGGGTCACATTAGTGAAGAAATTAATCGGCGTACAAAACTTGCCTGGAGAGCTTTTGGAAGAAACAGCATAATTTTCAAGAGCAATATGCCATTATGTCTTAAAAGAAAAGTGTTTGATCAATGCATCCTTCCAGTGCTTACGTATGGTGCAGAGACGTGGACCTTAGCTAAAAGAGACATACAAAGGCTGCAGACAACTCAAAGTAGCATGGAGAGGTGCATGCTTGGTGTAACCAGGAGAGATAAGAAGAGGAACACGTGGATCCGAAAAATGACAAGAGTGGAAGACATCATGATCAGAGTTAAATCCCTGAAATGGCAATGGGCTGGACATACTGCCAGAAGAACAGACCATCGATGGACAGCCGAAATTTTAGATTGGATTCCAAGGGACAGGAAAAGACCCAGAAGAAGACCACATGGAAGATGGGTGGATGAAATTCGAAAGTATGCGGGAGTGACATGGAGGAGACTGGCACAAGACAGACCGTTGTGGAGGAAACTTGGGGAGACCTTCGTCCAGCAGTGGATTGATAATGGTTGACAATGATGATGATGATGATGATATCTCATAACGCATTGCAATTTTTACAGCATAAACCAACAACTATCATCCCTCTTTTACAAAAAAAATTAAGAAAAAGTAATTTTCTGATTTTTAAGCGTTATTTTAAAGACGCAAAGGAAAGGAACTAGCGGCTTACTCTGCAAATCACACAGGAACGTTCTGGGCCTGTGACCTGCTGACATGGTGACGCAGCTATTTTTAGCACTCTATTCTCATTGGGTAAAAGGACAGGCTACACTCAAACTGATAATGACATAGCGACGCTTTTAAAGTTCGGCGTTTTCCGCCGACACACGTGAATACCTATGTAAATATAGGCTTTCGCCTCGTATATAAAAAGCAAAGAGAGAAAATGCGAATGTGTTCGTCCGCGAATTGTTCGACCACTTCTAAAGGACCTAGAGATCAGAAAATTGGCATGCTGATAGGTCTTAAGGTCCGTATAGCAAAAAAAAAAGTACGAAAAAAATGAAAAGGCGGCTTTGGAACATTGTCTGCTTGAATTTTTCGCGAATTGTTTGACCATTTCAAAATGACCTAGAGATCTGAAAATTAGCATGCTGATAGGTCTTAAGGTCTAGCTACCTAGAAAAGTCCGAAAACCAGAAAAACTAAAATGGCGGTTTTGAAACATTGTCTGCTTGAACGTTTCGCGAATTGTAAGACCACTTCTAAATAATCTAGAGATCTAAAAATTTGCATGCTGGTAGGTATTAAAGTCCGGATACCTGCAAATGCACGACCCCCCCCCCCCAAAAACCAGCGCTTTGAAACATTGTCTACTTGAATTTTTCTACCACTTCCACACCTAAAAAAAAGTTTGAAAACCAAAAAATGTAAAAGGGTGGCTTAGATTTACTATTTCAAAATGCTGATAGGTTTAAAGATAATTTTGTCAGAATAACTGAAATGCTTTGAAAATTTCAAATTTTGATTTAAAATTAAGGGGGCCAAAGCCTGCTCCGTTTTACGTCAAACCGTATGCATTGACGTCACGACGCTGTTCTAAATCGTAAAACAGTTACGGATTTTAAATTTTTCCTTTCTTTAATTTTATGTCCAAAAAATTATTTTATATATACACCGTTCGGAGAACGGGCATGATTGCTAGTGTATTAAACTTTAATTCAACAAACTCTCAAGCGGGAAGCCTTGGCTTGTGTGGCCTTCCCTTGCATAACTGCCCATGCGTCCCCCAGGACTCGAACCTGAGCCAATCTGGAACGAATGAATAAATCGGATCCTGAAAACTTATCCTGGGGAAGCCACGATACGCTTGGCCACTGGACGGTAAACTAATAATGAATTGCATTTGAGTAAGGAATGTGTTGTCACGTCTTTTTTTCTTTTTTTTTTTTTCTTTCTGATCAATTCTTTCATTGTCTTATTTACCACATTTTTGTCTTCTTTACTAAATCTTTCTTTTCTCTTTTTCGCAATATTTTTTGTCATTTTATTTTCTGCTTTCTTTCTTCTAAAAGATATTAGCTGCAGCTGCTGCGGTTCTTTGGCTCTTTATTCCTCTGACTTTGCTTAATAAAGCTTTTCTTCGTACATCACCCTAGTATTATTTCATAGAAATTAAAAATTTTCAATTCTGAACTATATATAGCCCTTTTCCGAGCTCTATCTTCTTCTTTTCATTTTTTTTTTTTTTTACTAACCCGGCGTATTGGTTTCGTTGATGCTTTGGAATGAGTGCTGCACTCCTCATGCTCCCCCCCCCCCTGAACCCCCATTTTGGCCCTTCCTTTTTTCTGTTTCAACGGTGTTTTTTGTCAGTTCGGTGTATTAACTACGTAGAAGTTCGTACGGGCCAGGCATTTTTTTTCTTTCAGTAAATGGGGGGGGAAACTGGCACGTGCCTGACCCTCCTGGGCGAGAAGGTTCAATTTTTTGCTACTAGATAAAAGAACAATACTTCGCCTGGCTTCTAGAATAAAGACCAACTTGTGCCATAAACAGTTGTTCCGTACGTCACCTTCCTATGCTACACCGTTAAAAATTGTATGGTAGGTTGCACCAAAAAGTGGTGCGACACCAGCTGCACCACTTTCTAAGAAAAGATACGCCATTGTGCGGTGCAAACGAAACTAAAACATGGTGCAACATTGTACCATAACGTAATGGAAAGTTGCACCATGTTGTTAGGTTTTGTTTGCACCACATAATGATGTATCTTTTCTCACAAAGTGGTGCAGCGGGTGTAGCACCACTTTTTGGTGCAACCTACCACAAATTTTTTTACAGTGTAGTACTGATTTGAATTAGCAAATTAAAATATCGAATTTGATTTTGTAAGAAAAATCGAATTTCATCTACACACATGAAAAGTCCCTTCCAAATACGTATATGTTAAAAACTATTTCATTACGAATTTTTTAACGCAAACGTCAGCCTCTCCTTTTCCCATCATCATAACAAGTTTCCATCCTATTGAAACACTGAACTGGAAAAAATTGAAACTAAATTCCATTTTCACTCTGTGAACTTTTCCGTTGGCCTTACTTTCCCTTCAGTGTGTGTAAATGTGTCCACGATCACAGAATGAAACGGGGAAAAATGGAAAAGCACCACGAGCAGGGTCACTTATTAATTATAGCTTAAACCAATGGTCCGAGCTGTATGTTGAAAGTCTGAAACGAACAGAGAAAGAACCTTGAGCGTACCAGCATGGACTGCTGGGCACGTCATACCCTGGGTGCTCACTGAATTAATACCACCTACCTAATGCTTTGCAGCAAGTATGGCATGTTCAAAAAGGAGAAGAAAATACGGTTTGTAAACTACATAAATCCATTCAAGGTTTAAAACAAGCCGCCAAGGTATGGAATGAAGACCTAGGAGAAACATTAAGGAAAAACGGATCTGAACAAAGTGAAGCTCATTCTCACTTGTTCAAAAAGTCAGAGGGAGAGAACACAATCTATACCTTAAAGTTCATAATATTATAACTATACTAGTAATCTGAATTTATTGGCGTAGATTATAAATCAAAGTTTCCAAACTTTTGCATATCAACCAGATGGCTTTTTCAAGGAAGGTAGAGACAGCAAACTGTGCATCATACTTTCTGGGTCCATACCTTGTGTCTTGCATATTATTATTATTTTTATCATTATTATTGGGGGAAGGGGATGTGTTGTCATTTGCTATGGCCAGAAGTTTATCAGTCTTGAATGAAGAGCGCTTGGGAAAATTGGGAAAAGATATGGACCAATGTTACAGACTTTTTATTCTGAAATTGAGATTTCTTTTTTCCACACTGGGATGCTCACCAATGAGGATCTTCTCGAACTGGATGGAGACTTAAATGAAGATAACCCCTGTGTGGCTGATGCTGTTAAACACCTTTACACCAAGCAAGTGCTGAATATTTTTTAGCACATTGACACTTCTATTAATATTATTGACGAGAATGGCACTAACTGGGAGACAAGGTTTAAAGTTGCTACACAGTAAAAAATAAGTGGTGTGAATTGACGGAAAAGTCCTGATATAACGTGCAGCAAAGTTGCCGGTAAGTCTCAGTCTTTTAACAATATTTCCGTTTCTAGCTTCAGTATTTTGACAGATTTTCTGTTGTCAGTAATTCCGTTTATTTCAGAAAAGTCAGTTTTGGGTTTTCCCGTTTTTATAAAGAAATGTCGCAAAAACTTCGATTTTGAATATTTCCTGCTCTTTTAACAGGGATTCTTTCTTGACTTACGAAGTGAACTAATCCTTTACCTTTGCCTCTACTGGGGATCGAACCGGATACATATTCTCAACACCATACAATCACCCGTACAATAATTTAAGTACCGGGTTAGCTGGTGCACAAAATGAGGAGAGAGGGGAAGGCATATCCATTGCCACAATAATGTAAATATCATGCGATATGCTATCCATAATATCTGATCTCGCTACAGAACTTCAAAATCTCCTTCGACAGAATATTGAAGTTTAATAGTTAATCAAACCTCAAGTATTCCTGCGAATCACCTCTATTACCGGAAAATTTCCGTCATACGGATAGGATAAAAATGAGAACAGAATTTTTCCGTTAATATACGGAAAGAATTACTGAAAGGCTTCTGAAAATTCAAGATTTTCCGTTAACGCCTCGTAAAAACGGCAATCTACCGTTAATATACAAAAGAAATTCCAGAAAGGTTTCTGAAAATTCAAAGCTCTCCTGTGGTGTACGAAAAATCCGTGAAATTCAAGTTTTATTTCACGGAAAATGGCTCGTGAATTTCAAAATTTTTTTATGGTGTAGAGAGAGAGAACATTTTGCTTAGTAACAAAGAAGCCTGCACGGTGAGAAAAATACTCCCATGTCATATCTCTCGTTTGACCATTTCTTCAAATGCGCTGAAAATCGTCAGTCCACAGACCCAGGACCGAGAGAATGATCTAAACTTGTTCGTATCAGTTGGTTCATCATCCCATTAAATTAACTGTAGCAACAATAATATAATGGGGGGAAAAGGGAATAAGTTCAATTTTTTTTTATCTTATTTTATTTTACTTTTATTTATTTATTTATTTATTTTTATTGAAGGTTTAACGACCACCGTGAGCAACTCGATGGGCTATAAGCAGTCGCCCGTCTCTAATGTAAGGTCACTGGTCCCAGGGAAGGAAGAGAGCCAGTGCCATATGACAAACACAACATCCATGCCTCACAGGGATTCGAACCCGGACCCATCTCGGACGAGTGGTCAAAGGCCGTCGCTTAGACCACTGCGCCACCGGGGCGGCCAAAAATTTTAGACACAATTTTTTTTTTTTTCTTTTAGCATGCATTCCTATTTTCCCCACGTCAAAATCAGTTCACTTTTACGCGGCCATTTCTGGGAACCAATTAATCGTATAATGCCAGGGATTCCTGAACAAGAAGTGGAACTGACATCGTGCGCTAGTTGCTTAGAAATGAATTGTCGTCGGTGGAAATCAAAAGATGAGAGTTCGATTCTAGCTCCAGGTCGACACGATTTTCAAGTTTTTCAAGGACTTTGTCCTACTGATGACATCATAACTTTGATTTTAAAAAGATTCCTACGTTATTATTATGTTTCGACATTCTACGTTGTTCTATGTATATAAGCATCATGACTCGCGCGTGTGTGTGTAAATATAATTAACCAATCTCAACAAAATTCCTAGAGAAAGCAGGTTTCGCACAACAACAGAAAATAAACCCTTCCAAAAAAAAATATTTTTTTTTCAGGTCACGCAGATAATAAAGTAAAATATTGAAGCAAGTTATCCCAAAACGACATCCTTACAACATCTGAGTACAGCTCAAAAGCAGCCTTAAGGCTATGTTTATTACCTCAGCCTAAATTCGGCTGTTCCGAATGGGAGAAATATGAAAACGATTGAGGGAAAGCGAAACTCGAGGTTTCTAAGCTTTCTCCGATTACCACACTTCCCAGAGAACTTCCTACGTATCACCCACAGTTTTAAGCAGACACTGCTGATACTGCCACCCCAGTATCTACGGTGTCGGAGAAAACACGAAGTGCTTCCTTCGCGTTCTTATAGAGCTCGAGTGGGTCATGAATTGAGGAGACAGGTTACATACACAGCGTAGGCAGCGTCGTAGGCGTCCGACAGAAGGGCGAATTCAAAAAACATAAAAGCAAAACATGCAGCCCACTCTGCTCTGTTACAATTTTAGCACGCCTTTTCTGCGGCGAGATTCAATTGAAAAAAACAAGAGCAATATCATGAACAAAAAACAATGAGACCTCGTTCAAGTCGTGCAAGACTTTGAACTTTATTAAAGGATTATTTCAATTCTCAATCAATAATAGTATTTATCCTTTCGGGATTTGGAATGAAATAAAACAAAAATATGTACTGTTTTGAGTGGACACAATTGCGCAGTCAGCAGATATCCCAGATAACAACTGATATATTTTAAACTAGTTAAATTTCGAGTTCCCGCCTTGGCATTTGAATGACTGCTGTTCGCACTGGCTTAACCGAAAGATGACGTCACACAATGCACCAGAACGGCATACAAAACCAAATGAATGAAGTAAATGTCACCAGGTAAAGAAAATTTATACTCTTCAATAAAATGAAAAACAACCTTTATGTAAAGCCTTGAGCAATCTACATGAATTATTCAAATACTGCGAAGTTTTCCTGATTTTGAAATCACGTGCTGCGCAGTCTCTCTCGTAAGTTTTTCTAATTCCTTACTACAGGAGGAACAGGAGAATTTATCGGCACAACGATGAAAAATAAAACGCTGCTTCATGGGTATAAAAAATTTTAACATGAAAATCCATATAATTTTAAGGTGGCATTCGATCTCAAAAGTATGTTTCATAGACAATTAATACTACCTTTTCAACATGGGAGGCTAGAATCCTGTTGTTTACAAATCCCTGTTGCGAAATATTAAAACTTCAGAGAATCTGGTTTAGCATTGAGAGAAACCACATGACTTGTGACGTGGGTGGCATTGGAATTATTAAACGCAGGTAATACATCAGTTAAAGAGTTTATCTCATGGATGTAGGAATTTACAGATGTCTTGAATGCGGATTTTTGAAGCCGGTCACATATTCGGTGCTCTTTACTACCTTCAGAACGTCGACTACCCTCAAGGGCGTGTCTTCCATACAAAAGCGTTGAAAATTTACGATTTTTCGGTAGATGATATTTCTTTCTAAACTAGATTCCCAGTTTAGAATTTTTTTTTTTTTTCGTGCTTCAAGGCGTATCTCAGCGTGCTTATATTTTGCTTCTTATAAATTTATTTTACATTTAATATTTATATTTTATACTTTCCGTGTAAATTTCATTTTACAGGTTATAACTTTTAACGTTTTTAGGGGACATCTAACTGCTATCTAGCATTTCTAACATTCTTTCTTGCAAAAAATTTTTACTTTTAAAAGTACATACTATTTTCACTGCGGAAGAGTAAAAATCAGACAAATCGGGATTCATATCGTTAGCGTAGGAGGAACAGTGTCTTCCCTAAGTTCCTACCACCATGATTTATCACATCAGAGAGTCGAGCAAGTAACTCGGTGTGGAAAATAATCCAACGACCAATTTGCTCAGCAATATACTGAACGGCATCCATCCTCCTCATGAGCACAACACGTCTGCTTCCTGTCTCGAAGTCAGAGTTAAACATATGGAGCATATTGTCTTCGAGGCATCGAATTCAGAAAGTTTTAACAAAAATACACTCACGGACAATGAAATTTGCGCACCTAGAAGAAAACATGCTACAACCGCGAAACTTTGCAAATAGCTAGAGTGCATGCTGGTATGGAAATAATCCACGTTTGGCGTGAGTGCGCATGACCTTACACCATGTGGTGGCGCTGCGAGCACGAACCGACAGCCTTATAAACCGGCGTGTAGTCGATGTCCCATAAAAGCGAAATGCACCGGCCGACGCAAGCAAGAGTACAGAGTGACACGAATGCCGGGTAGACGCCAGAGACGCCGATTTACGCAACTTACGGACTTTGAGATAGGACTGATCATCGGGCTGAAAATGCAGGGTGGTCGGCGCGTCGTATAGCCCGTCACGTGGATCGTTCTGACCATACCGTCCGCCTGTGTTGGGAGCAGTGGACACGCGACGGTACTGCCACACGACGGAGCGGATCCGGATGGACCACCGGTAGAGAGAAACGACGGATCGTGCGCCAGGCACGAAAAAATCCCACGGGGAGCCGGTCCACTACACAGGCAGATGTAGCGGATCCGGATGGACCACCGGTAGAGAGGAACGACGGATCGTGCGCCAGGCACGAAGAAATCCCACGGGGAGCCGGTCCACTATACAGGCAGATGTAGCGGCTCCTGTGTGCCCACAAACCATTTCCTGACGCCTTGCGGAAGCGAATCTGCTATCCCAGCGCCCCTTACGTGTGCTGCCATTAACACCGGCACATCGCCGACTCCGTGTGCAGTGGTTCCAGGCCAGAGCGACGTGGAACGCCACAGACTGGCGACGTGTGGCGTTTAGCATAGAGTGCCGCTTTGTTTTGGGACAGATGATAATCGTGTCCGGTGTGGAGGTCCTCGGGTCAACGGCACAATCCCAACCTCGCTATCGAGCGCCACACCTCCCCCACTGCAGGCATTATGGTCTGGGGAGCCATTGCCCACGATATACGAGAGTCGATCAGCTCTAGTAGTGGTACGAGGATCATTGATGGGCCAGAGGTATGTGGATGAGATCTTACGGCCCCATTTGCTCCCATTCCTGCACGGGATTTCAGGGGGCTATACCAGCAGGATAATGCCCGCCTGCACACGGCTCGGGTTGCCCAAGACCGTCTAAGTCATGTCCAGACACTTCCATGACCTGCCCGCTCCCCGGACATGTCCCCTATCGGGCATGTGTAGGACCAATTGAAACGCCGGCTACCGTCGTGCCGCACTATCCGGGATTTGGAACACGCCGTCCAACACGTGTGTTCCAGTCTGCCGCAGGACATCGGGCGTCTGTTCGCTGTGCATGCCGGACAATACTGCAGCATGTATCGCCGCACGAGGCTGTGCGACGCGCTATTGAAGATGACTGGACTGCGTGCCACGGATCTCTCTGTAATTGTTCTGCAGCTCTATTTTTGTCATCAAGTGTATCATTCATCTGTATCATTACGTCCATAAAATCTCAGTTCAATCCGATACTTCCTTCTTGGTGCGCAATTTTCATTGTCCGTGAGTATATGTGTAATTTGATGCAAAAAGCAAGTCATTTTAACTCCAGATTAGATAAAAAACAACTTTATATCGGTTTTAATACTGAAAAGCAGACACTGAAAATAATGTAATTTATTCTCATAATCCCCTATAAATATCATTACCAAAATCGGACTTCTGTGTTCTGGCTTTCCGTTTGCACTGCTGCATAAAAAGTATTGCCAGTAACATTCTTGAAGTTAAAAACAGAAAAGATTACTTATCGAGAAGAAATAAATGCCGCCATGGAACGTACCTAAAGGTTTGTTTGTAAGCATTACAAAAGAACAAAAGAAGAATCTGTAAATAAGACGATGTGAAAGAAACTAAAAACAGGAACAAAAACAGTCGCGTGTTCATAATCAAAAATTTCCAGATACACGAAAATCGACACATCCTGAACATAATTTTCTTTTCCGAAAGATGAAAACAGTTGAAACAAAAAAAAAAAAAAAAAAAAATGCATGTGAAGTTCACTAGGACTCAGAATCTGATGCTCGTACATTTTTTCCATGCCAGGGGTTTGGGAACCACCTACAGAGATCAGCACGAGCCTTAATTTGGGAAGGTAAGTCCAGCCCATAAACGAAAGTTTCAAACCCGGCCCTTTGATTTCAGCCATAACTAATGAACGTGCTCGATTCGTGTTGCACTTTTATGTCTTCTGTTCGACCAGTCATCCCTGAACCTCCTTAATGATAATTAAAGCCAAGAGAAAAGATTACAGAATGAAAACAAAATTTAATTTCAACGTTTCGTAGTTCAGTTTTTCAACTGGATGGAAACAGGGATATGGATGGTAGTGGTCGGGAAGAAAAGAGGACTACAAGACGGGAATATGTCTATTAAAAAAACTCAACCCAATGTTCGATTAAATCAACTTTCCAGTGATAATTAAAATGTATTTTGTTCCTTTGCGGAAATCAAATTTAGTTTCACTTTATTCGTTAATTTGGATACATAGTATGGTGAGATATAAGTTTGTAAGATTGTTAAATTATTCGGTTGGATCGGAGGTTCTTTTTCGTCATTTTCAGTTATTAACTATTGAGGAACTACATAAATACAGATTGCTGCTGATGGTCCAGGAACGTATTTTTACAGGAAGATACTCCAACTTGATTGCTTTACGACGTACAACTCACTCCGATGATACTCGTGGCCCGGGTTTTTCGGTTCCGTGGGCTCGTACAAGTTTAATATCAATGTGTTGGGATTGCGTGAGTGGAATGGATTACCGTTGATTATCCGGTATTTGAGCGAGTGCTAAGGAGTTTTTTGACGGGAAATCGAATATTGGAATTTATTTGTTTATGATTTGTAAAAAAAAATATTGTAAAATTGCTTTCGTTATCTTGACTGGACAGGAATGTTTTGCTTTTATTTAGAGGGGATCAGGGACTTGTCAGGCAGTATTTCAGCCTTTTTGCCTGGCCCTTTGCTGTGCATTTAATTATTACTATCACATAATATTTTATTCATATTGACAATTGATATTAATTTTCAATGGAATGAGTTTTGTTGTTGTGCAGAATTTGTATTTATTGTGAAAGTTTTGGTGATTTGTCGTATTTTGTGAGTTTCGTTGTGAATTTGTTTACACAATTAGTTTATGATTGTGGCACATATTGTATTATTACTGAGTATTATATTACTTTTCTATAATATTGTACAGCAGAAATTTTACAAAATAAATAAATAAATAAAATAAAACACATAGTAATAATGTCACAAGGTAGCTAGCCTCCATTTTGCCAGCCCACATAATTTTTCTTTAATCCAGCAGGAAAATTCTAAATCTTTTGGCATAGGCCCAGTCCAAGCTGTGATTTTTTCTTTTAGCTGATGAAAAAGAAAGCTCGGCCAGCAGTGGACCTTTAGCATCACCTCCTCTTTTTTCCGAATTTTTAGAGCCCGGAACCTTAAACTGCAAGGAAATCATGAACGGGATTGATTTGCATGTAGCTACTCTGCAATAATACTGATTACATATATATATATATTTTTTTTTTTTTTTTTTTTTTTTTAACGTCAGTACGGGTTACTGAATGTATCGCGAAATCGTTCTTAACTTTTAATTACGGGAGGAGATAATTCAAGAAATTCAAACAAGTGAGGGATGACATTTTGAAAAACGATGACCAGCAATCTGACTAAAACATTTATTGGAAGAAAACTACAGAAGTATCTCAGATCGCTTTCCAGTATTACGCTGGTTCAGACACGTGTACGTTTTTAGCATATTTTTTTTTTATTTTAAACTACACTAACAACAGAACTTTACTATTAAAGAGTGACACATACAAACTCATGTTAATTTCGTTCGAAGGCCATGCCGCACTGTCAGAGCGAGCATCTCCATCAAGCCAGAACTTTCAGTAAATATTACAAAGAACAATGTCTGCAGCTACAGCAAGACAAGCATACCGGACAAATAATTAGTCACCCCTGGCAGAACTTACCTAATAACGGGTGACGGCGTCTCTGGCCTTTATAAAAGCATGAATCCGGTGTGTTAGAGACTCCACGAGGTTGTGGATGTGTTGCACACTGATTTGTAGCCACTCGTGCGTCAACGGGTCCCGCAGTTCCGCCAGAGTACGTGGGTATCTATTCCGGCCTTCCACCTTCTGTTTCAAATGATACTACAGATTTTCAATAGGATTTAAATCTGGGGACTTAGCGGGCCCGTCGAGGTGGAACAGTGTTGCTGATTGTTCGTTGTTTCACTTAGACACAGTTTTAGCCCTATGCACACGGCAATTGTCGTCTTGGAAGACAGGAGTGCCAATGTAATGCTGCTCCTGGAGATGTAGGGCAAAGGCGCAACACTTCGTCATTCAGAATGCGGAAGTACGCATGCTGGTTTAAATTCATCGTCACTGCAACGAGAGGGCCCATTTCGTGGTACGAAAAACATCCCCAAAACATCACAGAACCCCCTCCAGCTTGAACAACACCTTTGACACAATCAGGATTAAAGGCTTCATTGAGCCTACGATACACTCGTCGCCTCCCATCACTGGAGTACAAACAAAAACGAGACCCGTCAGACCAAATTACTCGTTTCCAATCCTCCACAGTAAAGTGTTGGTGTGACTGAGCCCACTGATGACGCGCGACTTTGTGACTTTCTGTTAAAAGAGGCCTCTTCCGTGGTGCTCTGCTCCAGATGTCCATCGCATGCAGTTCTCGTTGCAATGTCCTTTCGGAAATTGGTTGGAGTGAACTTTCATTGACTGGTTTGGAATTGTTCTTAACTGGTTTGAAACCGATTTGCAGTTACTAGGCGTGAAACATGGCGGCGGTCCCTATTGGTGAGAATCGTTTTCCTGTCACAGTTACGTCGCCGATTTTTAGTTGACTGCGAACTAAACCACTGTTTGTAGACCCACTGGACAGAACGCTTTGATACACGAACAAATTGGGCGATTTCATTCACTTTGTGTCCGTGGGCACGGCCAAACGCGATGGCTCCTTTTTACCGCTCAGTCAAGTCTGTTTTACAACCAATATTGCAGACTAAATTCAATACACACGTTGCTCTTCACCACTGCACGAGACAGAAAGGATCCTGTAGACCACGTCAGTGTTATTTACCTCTGAACAATGCTATCACGGCGCCCTCTATGCAACCGGCAACTTCCTACCGTCATTTCTGTTAGGAGTGACTAATTTTTTTGTCCGGTGTGCTTACGATAGCGCGCGGTTATAGTGCTGTGTCAACAAATATGGGCAGAAATATAATATAAATTATAGGGGGAAATGATGAAGTTATTGGAAGAAGTATCATGGTCAGAATAGCAAAGCAAAGCAAAATATCCTCATTAATTAATCGCATCTTATATAGAGTGGACATTTACTTTGTACATCTTCATGTCTACGGGAAGATCCATTCACACCCAGGATAACATTTAAAATGAGTGTTGTGTGAAGGAAACACTGACCAGCTGAATTTCTCATAATCTACGTAAACCACCGCAATACTGCGATAATTATTTATTAAACCGCAACAATGTGGGAGCCTACATTTTTGAGACTGCTTCTGGGATAGTAAATTTTGCATTCACAGAGACGCCGAATTTCCCTCTCCCAACCCCCATTTAATCAATTTCCACAACACATAAATGCAAGTGAGTACATTTAAGCTTCTATATTCTACAAATGTGGTAAATTTGAATGGTTTACATAAATGCTACCTGGTTTTACATTTTAAATATCCCTATTCAATATATGTATAACACCACCTGTTCCTTTCTGTTGACATAACATTAAGATGGCTTTTCAGTATAATTTTTCCTTTCAGACACTTGCAAGAAATGTTTGTAATTTTTACGTGACGCACACAACTGATACTTTATTTGACATATATACTTTTATTTGACATGAGTGCATTATATGTGATTCATGGGGTGATCTAGGACGTTGGCTGTTAATGTCTCGTACTACTGAACCTGGGTTCGAATCTCTGGGCAAGGTGTGGATGTTGTGCGTTTCTTTCCTCCAATGGTTTTGTCCTCTCCCTGGAACCAGTGCCTCCAAATTAGGGATGAGTGACTCCTTGTAGCCTTAGATGCTCACGGGGATCGATAAACCCCGAAAGAAGAAAAGAAAAAAAGAATTACTTGTGCGAAGCAAACAATATATGCATGTATTCCACGATTCTACGAGCCGGTCTCGATATTCAGCTGCTGAATTACACACACACACACACACACACACACACACACACACACATATGTATATATATATATATATATATATATATATATATATATATATATATATATATACACCGTATTTACTGGAATCTAACACGCACTTTTTGTCCACAAAACTTTATGGTAACAACGAGTTGCGCGTTAGAATCGAGTACGAGCATTTGCAAATACGTAAGATTGACGCCCTTTTTGTTGTTGTTGATTTGAGGTTTAACGACCACCGTGAGCAACTCAATGGGCTATAAGCAGCCGCCCGTCCCTAATTTAGGGTCACTGGTTCCAGGGAACAGAGAGAGCCAGTGCCGTAAGACAAACACAACTTCCATGCCTCACCGGGATTGGAACGCGGACCTACCTCGGACGAATGATCAGAAGCCATTGCTTAGACCACTGCGCCACCAGGGCGGCAACGCGCCTTTTCATTCCTCCTCCAAGTATGCAGCGTATATGTGTCGCGGCAAATGCGTGGGAAGCGGAAATCGAAAAAAGCAGAAGCAGGTGACCTCGAGTATACGCGCACATTAATCACTCATTGCTCCTCGCTCCTCTTTCAACCCCGTTTTACCCCAGGGCTTAGGATATGCGCGCCTTTCTCCTCAGAATCCAAGGGAATCTTGCCTCTTGATCTCTTTAGCAGTCATTCTTTCCAAGTCAACGTGCACAGAAAGATGTCTTCAAAAAGGCAGCATTACACAGCAAAGTTAAAACTTAAAGCCATCGCTTTCACGGAAAAAAATAGCAATCGGGCATGTAAATTTAAATTTGGAGTTCCTTAAGTGAACGTGCGTTTGTGGCGAAAACAAAAAGAACGATTAATGATGTGCTCGACAACCAGACAAGCTTTTATTGGTCCTAAAAAGGGGGAAATTTTCCGAAATTGACGAACAGTTAAGCATGTTCGTAAAAGAACAGCGGGCAGGTGGATTACCAGTAACAACAGAAATCCTTAAAGTGGAAGCTAAAGAAATTCATCGTCAGCTACAGCTACAGGGAAAATTTGAAGCATACCGTGGTTGGATAACGCGGTTCATGAAGAGAAAGGGATTTTCTCTTAGACTGAGGACATTCATCTGCCCAAAAGCTGCCGGCTGACTTAAGAAAAGTTGAATGCTTTCCAAAAACATTTGATCGCTATTCGAAAGCAAGGACAACGCTGATCAGACGCCGATCTACACTGCTGGCCACCCAAAATGCAACACCAAGAAGGAAGCATCCGATTGGCCTGAAATTCGGAGCATGCGTCGCCCGCGAGACGAAATGCAAACGATTAGCATTGCAGGGCATATGCAAATCATGTGCGCCCGACATGCCACCGAGAAGCACTATAAGAAGGGTGCACAGAAGGCGGGGTGTAAGTAGTGGAAGTGTGTTGTGCTGCCGGACCTGTGCGTGGGAAGCTTCCTGATGCCTCGTCGCAGAATACGGTAGTCATTCCAATACGTTTCGGAGTTCGACAAAGGACGAATAGTGGCTTATCGCAACAGCGGTTTGTCGTACCGAGACATCGGCGCCCGTGTGAGACGACATGCAGCCACAGTGAGGCGAGTATGGATTCGGTGAGTACCGGAGGGGCCGATGGACCGACGTGAGCGATTGCCGCGGCCGCGGCACACCACCGAACAAGAGGACCGGCATGTTGTGCGGCGGGCATTGACGGTTCGCACCGCCACATCACGAACATTAGCGCAGGAATTAGGGTATGTTGCGCAACAACCTGTGTCGTCAGCACGTACCGTTCGACATCGTCTGCAGGAGCGGGGACTTGTCGCACGGCCCCCATTGCTCCGATTACCATTGACGTTACACCACCGGCGAGTACGGCGGAAGTGGGCCGTTGAGCGCCGCACCTGGACTACGGAATGGCAAGACATTGCTTTTTCTCCGACGAATCCCGCTTCTGCCTGCAACACCACGATGGTCGGATCCGCGTGTGGCGGCACCGCGGCGAGAGACTGTATGACGCCTGCATTATGCATCGCCATACCGGTCAGTCGCCTGGCGTTATGGTTTGGGGCGCAATCGGATATGACACCCGCACCCCTCTGGTACGCATCGCCGGTACACTCAACAGCCACCGCTACATCTCCGACGTTTTGGAGCCTGTAGTCCTCCCTTACCTGCAGGACCTGCCAGCGGCCACGTTTCAACAGGACAATGCGCGCCCGCACGTGGCACGCATCGTGCAACAATTCTTCACGGCCCACCAGGTGTCACTGCTGCCGTGGCCCGCCTGTTCTCCCGATATGTCGCCCATCGAACACGTCTGGTCGCTGATCGGCAAGCACCAGCCGCGGCTACGCCTGATGAACTGTGGCAACGTGTGGGAGCAGCCTGGATCGACATACCCCAAGCCCACATCCAAAGCCTCTGTCGTTCGATGCTGCGGCGTGTAGCGACCGTTATTGCCAGCCATGGGGGCCACACGAACTATTGATGTCTGCGTGTTCCGCAAGTCGCACGGGCCTGTAAGCTCAATCGTTTCATCTTTGTATCTGTTGTTATGTGTCCAGTAAATCTGGCTTTGCTATCTCGTGTCCTTCGTGGTGTTGCATTTTGGGTGGCCAACAGTGT
The DNA here is from genome assembly GCA_039090855.1 of Macrothele yani. Lineage (NCBI taxonomy): Eukaryota > Metazoa > Arthropoda > Arachnida > Araneae > Macrothelidae > Macrothele > Macrothele yani. The sequence continues at coordinate 142,400,214 of CM077014.1, forward strand.
ATTTCGATGTGCCTTCAAAGTGCACAGTGGACAATGTTGGAGCAAAACAAGTGAAACTATTGACATCGAGTGGCGATAAAATCAGAATGACAGTAATGCTCTGTGTTACTGCAGATAGAAATTAACTCCCCCCGCATGTCGTTTTCAAAAGGAAAATTTTTCCAAGAAGAATCTATGTTGCTGTGCAGGAAAATAGCTGGATGTCTGCAAATTTGATTTTAGACTGGCTAAGTAAAGTTTGCCTACGACGACCTCGAGGTCTATACCGAAGTTCCGATCGCTGCAAGCGCTAGACGCATTTAAAGGACATGTAGAAAATGCAGTAAAGAAAAAGATGCATGAAAACCGCAGCGATCTCGTCATTATTCCTGGAGGGATGACATCACAAATCCAACCTCTTGATGTTTGTATCAACTGCCCATTCAAGGCTGCCGTTCGTCGACTTCATAATGCCTGGCTTTCATCGGGAGAAACGGAACTAACAAAGATTGGCCGCGTTAAAAGCGCACTGCTATCGACTGTGTACGAATGGATTATTGCTGCTTGGGAATCCCTTCCAAATGAGCTTGTGCGGAAATCCTTTCTTAAGTGTGGAATTTCGAATCCTTTGGACGGGACAGAAGATGACGCATTGTTTGAAGTGAGCTCCGACAATGAACAATCGGAAGTAGAAAGCCTTGTTAGTGACAGTGACTGATTTATTTTATTTTATTTTTTATGCACTCATGTGTATTGGATCTATAGTACATATCGGAAATAAGGTAAATATACCTATTTGTTAGTATTTTTTGCAGATTTTCTTTTTTACTTACGTATGTGTGTATATTTTTTCTGATTCCTAAAAACGCAGCTTGGAATTGGGGCTGCGCGTTACATTCGGAGGAGCGTTAAATTCGAGTAAATACGGTATGTATATCATCATCATCCTTAACCAGTATCGATCCACTGCTAGATGAAGGTCTCCCCACGTTTCTTCCACAACTTTCTGTCGTCTTGAGCCTGTCTCATCTACATGTGTTACTACGCAATGCTTTCGAATTCCATCCATCCATCTCCCGTGTGGTCTTCTTCTAAGTCTTTTTCTGTCCTTTGGAATCTAGTCTAAAATTTCGGTTGACCATCGGTGGTCCGTTCTTCTGGCAACTTGTCCAGCCCATTGCCATTTCAGGGATTTTACTCTGATCATGATGTCTTCCACTCTTGTCATTTTCCTTATCCACGAGTTCCTCTTTTCATCTTTCCTGATTACACCCAGTATGCATCTCTCCATGCTACTTTCAGCTATCTGCAGCCTTTTATGTTTCTTTAGTTAAGGTCCGTGTCTCTGCTCCATATGTAACAACTGGAAGGATGCATTGATTAAACGCTTTTCCTTTAAGACATAACAGCATATAGCTCTTGAAAATTGTACGGTTTCTTCCAAAACTCTCCAGCCAAGTTTTATATGGCGATTAATTTCCTCATCAATATGACCCTCGCTTGATATCTGCTGTCCAAGGTAAATGTATAGGTATCGGTTATCTCCAGGTTTTCCTCATCAATCGATAAATCTTGTAAAAGCATTGTACATCAGTTTTGTCTTCTAAAAGTCCACTTTTAATCCCACTTCTTTACTATTTTCAGCAAGTTCCGGGATCATACTCTGCATTTCTGAAGGGGTAGTTGCAAAAATGATTACGTCATCAGCAAAACGAAGGTGAGTTCAATTACCTCCATTAATCTTTATCCCCTTGTTTTCAAAGTTCACTAATTGAAAGACACTTTGCAATGTGGCATTAAAGAGTTTGGGAGATATGGTGTCACATTGTCTCACTCCCTTTCCAATTTGTATTGGTGCTATATCCTCAAATAGCCGAACCTTTGCACTTGCATTTTCATTGACGGTATTAATAATGCTAGTGTAAGCATCTTCAATACTGCAGAATTTCAAAGCCATTGTAACTGCTAATGGTTTCACGGAATCAAAGGCCTTTTCATAATCGATAAAAGCCGTGTGTGTGTGTGTGTGCTCATTGTCATAAAAATCCGCGCACTAAGGAGCCGTCGGATTGAAATGAGATTTTAGTTGTGAGATGGTACATACCAAGGGCAGAAGTGATTACAATATCACAGCAGCAGGACGATTTCCCGCGTGCATACGGTACACATTCCGTTCAGCGTTAGTACCGCGTCGGACCGCCTCGTGATCGGATACATGCGGTCAAAGAGACGCCGTATGCTATCCTGGCCCACACTTCTTGCAACAGACGCTCTAAATCACGAACACTGGGAGATAGAGAAAGCTGGCGTCCCATCTGGTCCCACACGTGCTCGATGAGAGAGAGATCAGCCGATCTGGCAGGCCACGGAAGCGTCGAAGCCTGGCGTAGACAGTCCTGGAAAACACGAGCCGTGTGTGGACGGGCGTAATCTTGTTGAAAAATGGCTCCGGGCCGCCCCTCCAGAAAAGGCAGCACATGGGGCCGCAGGATCTCCTGTACGTAGCGCTGGGCTGTCAAAGTCCCTCGGATCACTGCGAGGAAGTCCGGTTGTCATACGCGATTGCTCCCCAAACCATCACGCCGGCAATTGGGACGTGTGCGACTGTACAGTGAGGTTGCAATTGTAGCGCTCACTTGCGGTCTTTTGCACTCTGACGCGGTGGTCGTCCGTTCCCATACAGACGCGGGATTTGTCACCAGTTCGTAGCATTCCACGTGTCTCGCTGCTGACACTACGGCAATCGACGCCGACGATGGTCAGATGTAAATGGCAGAAAACGTAAGGGGCCGTCGTGATTGCAGATTCGCCTCTGCCAGGCGTCTGGAAATGGTTCTGGGGGACACAGGAGTCCCTTGTACAGCCGCCACATATTGGACAAGGACGTCGTTGCATCTGTGCGTGCTGCTCTCACAGTCTCGCGGTCCTCTGAGCTGGTGGTGTGTCTGGGTCGTCCACAGCCCGTCCGCCGTGACTGGATGCCTTCCCATGGCCATTGCTCCCAACACGATCGCAACGTACTGTCCGGCCGGCCCAAATGGCGGCCAATTCGGCGCGCCGGCCATCCTAACTCTCTCATCCTGACGATACGGCCTCGTTCAAACTCCGTCAGTTGCTCGTACGCACATCTTCGGCGGCTCCTCGGCATGCCTACCGCTCAGGGATATCACCTGACTCTTAGCGTGCACTTCGGCACGAATATGGAGTCCCCTGCGTGACGCTTTATAAGCCTTAAGGATTGCGATTGTAGCGACGGTCTTGGACGCGCGGGCGTGCGGAATCGCACGAAACTTTAATCATTTGCATGTCTGCCCTCCCCGTAGGTATTCGCCGAGTTTCAAGTTAATCGCACGGCTTCTTTTTTTTTTTTTTATTTGAGGTTTAACGACCACCGTGAGCAACTCAATGGGGTATAAATAGTCGCTCGTCCCTAATTTAGGGGTCACTGGTTCCAGGGAAAGGAGAGAGCCAACGCCGTAAGACAAACACGACATCCATGCCTCACCGGGATTCGAACGCGGACCCCTCTCGGACGAATGATCAAAATCCATCGGTTAGACCACTGCGTCACCGGGGCGGCGGTTTCTTCTTGGTGCAAGGATTTTTATGACAATGAGTGTGTGTATATATGTATGTATATATATAGGGGTTGTCCAAAATAATGCAAACACTTTGAAACAATTGGTGTTACGCACCTAATATGGTGTGGGAGAACCCTTGGCTTTTAAAACTGCTTGAATCCTCCTTGGAATGGACGTATATAAGTCCTGGACGGTGGTAAGTGGTATGTTGCACCATTCTTCCTGCAGAAACTGATCCAATTCCTTGAGAGACGCCGGAAGAAGATAACGGGATCGCACTCTGTTTTCCAACACAGACCAAAGAGGCTCAATGATGTTTAGGTCCGGTGATTGTGCAGACCAGGAAAGGTGTGCAACTTCATTCTCATGTTCCTCAAAGCATGATTGAACAGTTTGACTTCTGTAAATCGGGGCATTATCATCTTGAAAGGTGCAATGTCTGCGCCATTGAATGCACATGGTCGGCAATAAGGGTGACATAGTCACCGCTAGTGATCCGTCTGTGTAAGGTTATAATGAAACCTGCTGCAAACCACGAGGTCATGGCCCAAACCATTACGGAACCTCCCCCATGCTTCACTGTAGGAAGGAGACAGTCTGGGTTGTAGGTTTCTGCGGGGGTTCTCCACACGTAAACTCGTCCTGTGGTGGGGAATAGTGAGAAACTTGATCCATCGGAAAACAAGACATGTCTCCATTGATCCGCAGTCTACGTTTTATGTTCTTGGCAACACTGTAGTCTCCGTTTCATATTCACCTGTGACACCAGGGGTTTTGCAATCGCAGCTCTGCCGTAAATATTGTGCTTATGCAATTCCTTCTCACGGTATGGGTCGACACTGGGTTTTGGAGATGTGCTTTAAGCTCAGCAGTCACTTTCGTCGCCGTGGTCTTTCTCCTTGCGGTCACAATTCTCTTTAATCTCCTCCTGTCTCTCACAGTGAGTTTGGTTTTCCTTTAACAGTGGTGTCTCGCGGATGATGTTGTGCCGTGAACATTGTATGCTGTCATGACCTTCGACACGGTACCTCTCGATACCCCCAATACCTGTTCCACTGTGGTTACCGACACACCAACCAGACGGACTCTTACAACCTACCCTCTTTGGAACTCCGACAGGTCACTCATTGTGCCTTCACATGGAACAAAATTATTATAATACTCTCTATAAGCAAGTAAACGGTATCCCTATGGGAACGTCAACATCCACGAGTATTGCAAATCTATTCCTGTTCTTTAAGGAATATAAATTCATTAAAAATCACTCCACTTGCTCCGATAACTACCTTTACACATTTAGATATATTGACGATCTGCTGTGTATAAATAATTCAGAAGTTATAGAGAGTGATTTTGATAATATCTATCCTAGCTCTCTTAACTTTTGTAAAACCAACCACAGTAATCAGGAACTAGAGTTCCTAGACTTAAGCATTAAACTTAACAGAGGTAACCCATCTATTAGCCTCTTTGATAAAAGAGTTAATTTTCCTTTCAAAGTAATTAAATATCTACACTGGAATAATAACATATCAACCAAAGTAATGAGAATGTACTAATTTCTCAGGTGCTTAGAATTTCAAGAATTTGCAGCAACAATTTGGACTTCAATTACCACATTAATATACTATTAGACAGTTTTCTAGAGAACAAAATTCCTACTTCTTTCATCAAAAGAACTTTAAGAAAAATTATTCTGATTAATAGAGTAAGGTTGGCAGATCTGCTTTAATTTTCTACACAGTTAATAATGTGATTCTGACCAATGAAAGCCTTTTGGGAGTTGGCTAGAGGATGCATATTAACTACAAAAAGAAACCTTAGTGCTATGGATAAGAAGGTCCTATTAAAAATAAAAAATTAAATAATATAGACAAAATCACAAAAAAAAACAACTTAAAAATCTGTTTATAAAAGAAAATAAAAATAAATATAAAATAAAAGTAGTTATTCACTCACTAGAATAGCTATACTAAAAATAGTAAAACTAACATTAAATTAATAGGATTCTGAATAGTCTACAGAAGCTCACTAAGGTGATTAAATACATGCAAAGATTATTAAATACACTACTTGTGTATTTCATAATATTTCTCATGTATTCTAGAGAGTTAATCCTGCTCTTTCTGATCATACAGGTCCACAATCTTAATTATATTTTTTTCTCTAGTTAAAATCTCCGCGAGTAGGATTTTTTAGTGTGTGGAGGCCTTCAGCCCCACCCACACTGCCCCCCAGCGACTAGGGAGTGGCAGGGGTGTTTGGAAGTTTGGGTTAAAAGGTCGGCCATGTTTCCTCAAGAATGGAGGAAGTTAAGTTGCATAAGAGGTAAGCTCTCTTCATTGTCTTTGGGTTTTAGGTTTTCCAAGTTCAATGTTTGAACTTCTTGAACATTTTTTCTTTTTTTTGCTTTAAGCATTTAGGCACTGCAAGCCTATTAACTTTTTTGCGGATTTTAACTCTTTCTTTTCTTGGTAACTTTGCGCGTTTTTTAGCGAACTAAGGCCAAGCAGCCGGCCGTTTCATTGTTCTTGTAGTCTGCGCTGTGTTTTTAATGTAGTTAATGTCTTAATAACTACTTAATTATGCACTTAAAAAGCACTTCTGAAATACTTTGTACATATTGCAACTAATTGTTTATGTCACATAACCTTCACAAAGCATTTCTTTAGTTTATTATTGTCTTTATTTTATTCTCGTTTTTGTGTTGTCAGAAGTTGTGGAGTAAGGGGTTTTTATAATCCAGTTTTCTTTCAAGAATCTGTGCTTTAGAAAAAAATTAATATTTCCTTTTTTATTGCAATGTAAAGAATTTGTAATACTTTTGTATTGCTATTCAGGTTTAAATTCTCTCTCGGGCGAACTTGGCAATTTGTTATTGCTGAACATTATTTCTGATTCATTATGTCACTCTTACAACTTGAGTTTTCTATAATCATCTTCTTTCTGTTTAATAGTAACAGATGAAGAGCATGGGTCGGGCCAGGAAAGTTATGGATGCAAGCTAAATTGTTAACTAAAGCTTGGTCATACAACTCTGAGGAGGTCATGACCTATATATATTTAAAATTTTTTTTTTTTTTTTTTTGGTGGGCTTATTACTAGTACTTGCATCTATGACTTTGCAGAAACCCATTTCCAAATAGGTCTTTGTGGAAGTGAGAAAATGCAGAGTTTTTGCTGGTCCTTGATAAAGCCAAGGCTCAGTATTCTCGACACTTTCTACATTGGTTTTTTTTTTTTTTTTTACTCACACCGGTCAATGCATAACCTTTTCTATGTTGTACTTGGTATGAGTCAAAAAAAGTTTTTGCTTCAGTCTCTTCTTAATAGAATATATATATATATAGTAGAAATAGTATCATTAACTTTGCCCTGGAGCAGAAGTCGAGCCCACATCGCTCACAAAAATGCACTTCCAAGCAGCTGTAGATTACAAATCTGAATATACAAGGAAAGTGTGCCAGTCGATATCTTCCCTGCCACCTTACAGGAAGGTATCTTCCATTCTGGCAACAGGCATCCAGGTCAGAAATCGCCAGCTCTTCTGATAACATCGTGCGAATTAGCGAAGAATTCATCTCCAATAGCGCAGAAAATGCCAAAATCAGCCAGCATGCGGATTGGTAGACTCAGACCCATTTTTCGGCCAATCTTACAACAGCCAATTACCACAAACACGTTCCTATATCGCTACAGTCCATCATGTCCCCATGCGGCAGAAAATTCAGACTCCTTTCCACGACTATTTTCTTACTGAAACTAAAAATGGCAACGAAGCATTTAACGGTATTTCTTCTGAGTTCAGTAGAAAAAAAAAAAAAAGAGTTTTTTTTTTTTACCCTACTATTGGAATACAAGTTTTATTTTTCAAAAAGCGGAACCTATTGCTTTCCGCTGCTAGTAATGTTGTTCCTAATGCGTAAGATGTCTGTGGTATGAAAAATATAAGTATCTCAAAACACTCCGCACGGTTATTTATCGACAGAAAAGTTTCGAAACCATTGCTCATTTTCTTTTTGCGAGTATTATAGAGAACTGAAATCCGTCCATTTACGAAATGAGATGCCATACATAAGCATTCGGTACACTTCGTAGGAACACTGCTCCCCTCTCAAAGCTGAAAATGGGAATGTGCAGACGAAAATTTTGGAAACATCGAAAATCTTGTGATTGGCCTCACATCTATTAGCTCCAAGAAAGAATTCTTCCAACAAATCTTCTATATGCGTTGATTAACAAACTTACGATTGGGAAAAGTTGCACCAGCGGGGGAAAAGCTGTAAAATATCAATACAGAAAACAATCGTACTATGCAATGCAGTGGCTCCGAGAAATCGAAGAGTATAGTGAATTGATTATATCCAGTGGTGTAGTCGTAAAATAAAGAGTACCGGGGCGCTTTACAAACTGCATCACAATGACATAAAATCAGGGGGTGTAAAAAAGCCTTAGAGCAGCCTAGCGACGCTGAGACACTTTTTCTCTAGGCTTAGTAGCGCTAAGGCACTTTTCGTGGTTTAGTTGGGAAGAAAACCGGGTAAACAGGATTTTTTTTTTTTTTTAGATGATCTTGCATCAGGAACACTAATTTATATGACAGCATACTCGTGTCTTAAAAGAACGTTCGAATTTCAAGAGCAAGACAAAACTGTCAAATCACGCAGTAAGGAGTGAACCCACTGTTAGGAGGAAAAGCAACACAGAAAAGTTAAACATGCACGTAGACAGAGTGACAAGTGGCTATTACGATGGCGAAGGCTTCTCACCATTCGTCTGGGTGGGCTTGGGTTCGAGCCCGAACGAGGTATAGGTAGTGTGCCTGTCCTAAAAAGCACTGCTTTTTCCCTTCCCAGAAGCCACTAGCTCTAAATTAGGGACGTACGACTGTTTATAGCCCTTACAGTTCCTCGTGGAACCGCTAACCCCCCCCCCCCCCCCCCGGATGGTGACAAATGTTTTTTTGGTTGAGAAGGGCATTTTAAGTAAACTCGTCACCGGCTCCAAAAAAAGTAACCACCTGTCCCCATTCTGTAATTCTTTATGAATAACCCAAAAGGACGCTCCTAGGGTTCCGAGTGGTCAGCGGCACTGGCTTCTGGCTAATCGCTCTAGAAGGGCTTGTGTTCCGGCCTCCCGGAATCAATGGCTCCAAATCAGAGATCGGCCACTATGGCCCTAGATGATCGCTGTGGTCATTATACCTGGGAAGGGGAAAAAAACAAAAACGCAAAAGATATTCGCCAATCACTCCTTAATCTTAACAAAAGCGGCATATAAGTTACATATATTCAATGTGATTGATTCATATTATTCACACGGAATATTCGGAACTGAAAGCAGTAGCTAAAGGGAAACGTAATATTCTTCGGATCTGACTACCACGTAAGTTTTCTCTTTTATTTAAAGTTGCCCCAATTAAGCAATTTTAATAAAAGCTGAAAAAGATAACTAGTAACTCAACTTTAATAAAAAAATACTAACTGATGACAACAAATGAAATTTTAAAATACTTTTGAAAATTTTAAGGGCCTTTTAGGATTTGTTTCACCTAATCCGTTCACCGATAAGGCACTTTTTTCTTAGAACTACACCACTGTATAAAATACTAGTAGTAAATACGTTAAGCTAAACAATATGGTGTTATAGTTGTTAACATTAATTATTATTATTATCATATCTAGTTACACACAGTTAACGTATGGCAATGTAATGACTAATACATGCCACAGCTGCTTACAAATCTCCAGCAGGACGAAATTAAAAAAAAAATCATTGAATCACTCATACAAAAAAAAAAAAAAAAAACACTCACCCGGTCAGAAGAGCTTCCAAACTTCCTTCTCTTCCTCGTGCTCGTCTTGTAATACCTTTCGTGATCTCAAAAAGGTGCACGTAGCAGACGAGGCGCTAATCACATAGTGTAGACTACACAATGTGATTGGCGCCTACACCGAGTAGTACCATTCATTTTATTTTTTCTTTATTATTTTGTGCTCTGTGTTGACAACCGGAAGGCAGTGCGGTAGCATAGTTTCGTCTCAAATGTCTCCCAATAAAATAATTATTATCTTGTTGTGCTATGTTAGGTCTGGTTCAGATAGACACATAACAAATTAATATTACATAAAGCAAATTTGAAAACTAAATATTTACTGTCATTTTGTGGGGCAGGGCGTGCCCTGGTTACGTAAAAAAGTACCGGGGCGGCCCCCTGGCACAACTACACCACTGATTATATCCGGAGAAAAATAAAGTGTATTCCAACAAAAGAAAAAAGTAAGTACAGCAAACCCTCGTTACAACGGACGAATAGGGAAGAATGGTGTCCCGTTATTGCCGATTGTCTGTTATAACTGGGCAAGGGAGATATACGTATTTATACATGCACACCATTGAAAAAAAACCAAAAAAACAGCCAATTAGCATGCACTAAACACGACACCCAATAAAGAGATAAAACACCAAAAAAAAAACTGTAAACAACAAGCTAAATAAAAACCAGAAAGATGACACCGAATTTTCGGGTGTAATAAGCACGTCTTTTGAATCCGTTCTGACGCAAATTAAATTTATCAAAGCTATTCAAAGTCAATGGAATCGGTATGGAAAAAAATAGTATCTGACGGAAGAAAGAAGTTTTTCAATCGGGTCTTTAATCCCTCAGATATTGGTGTAAACGGAATCTTGAACTTACGAACTCTTAGAAACGGAGTTATCGACAAAAATAAGATGTGACTTTACGTCCCCTGGTGGGAAAACCATGCATTATTTTATGAAGAAAGTATTCTCAAAAGGTTTATTAACACTTATGACCCCTGGTGGCCAAACCATTCTTTACAAAACATTAGAAATTTTGTGAAAAATATTTTTCATCAGGTCTTGTATGCGATACAGGAATAATTTTTCAAATCGGAGTTTTAGGAGCAGAAAGCGCAATTTACCTTTATACGCCCTAGCGGAAAGTCTTTAATGATTTACGTGAAAATTTTGAATTTATAGGAAAAACATTTCGCATCGGAAACACTATCCAACAACTAAGGAATTTTTCAAATTGGACTTCTGGAAGTAGAGATATTGACAAAAATAATATATACATCTACGCCCACTGGCGTAGAAACCATGCATTACTTCAAGAAGAAAGTGTTCCTAAAAGGTTTGTCGACATGAGTAGCATCGGTCAACAAAAGACTTTTTTCAATCAAGATTTTAGAAGCTCATATTTTACTGCAAATACATCAGAAGTGGAAATTAAGACTTACGCCACCTGGTGGCCATACCATTTTTTTACAAAAATTAGAAATTATGTGCAAAAGATTTCCCATCAGGAGCTGTATCCGGTGCAGAAGGAATTTTTCAAATCGGAGGTTTAGACGCAGAGAAATAGTGGGAAACGCAATTTACCTTTACGCCCCCTAGCGGAAAGTCTATGAATTACTTGAAAATTTTGGATTTATAGGAAAAACATGTCACACTAGAACACTATCCAACAAACAAGGATGTTTTTAAATCGGACTCCTAGAAGTCGAGATATTGACAAAAATAAGATATACGTCTACGCCCCCTGGCGCAGAAACCGTGCACTATTTTAAGAAGAAAATTTTTCTAAAAGGTTTATCGACACGAGTAGTATCGGTCTACAAACGACGTTTTTTTCAATCGAGAATTTAGAAGCTCATATTTTGCTGCAAATACATCAGAAGCGGAAATTAAGGTTTACGACCCCTGGTGGCCAAACCATTTTTTTTTTTTTACAAAAATTAGAAATTCTGTGCAAACGATTTTCCATCAGGAGCTGTATCCGGTGCAGAAAGAATTTTTCAAATCAGAGATTTAGAAGCAGAGATATGGGAGAAACGCAATTTACCTTTACGCCCCCTAGCGGAAAGTCTATGAATTACTTGAAAATTTTGAAATTATATGAAGCACATGTCATACTGGAAACACTATCCAACGAAAAAGGAATTTTAAAAATCGAACCCCTAGAAGTAGAGATATTGACAAAAATAAGATATACTTCTACGCCCCCTGGCGCAGAAACCATGCACTATTTTAAGGAGAAAAGGTTTCTAAAAGGTTTATCGACACGAGTAGTACCTGTCTACAAACGGCGTGTTTTTCAATCGAGAATTTAGAAGCTCATATTTTGCTGCAAATACATCAGAAGCGGAAATTAAGGTTTACGCCCCGTGGTGGCCCAGCCATTTTTTTTTACAAAAATTAGAAATTATGTGCAAACGATTTCCCATCAGGAGCTGTATCCGGTGCAGAAAGAATTTTTCAAATCGGAGCTTTATTTTATTTTATTTTTTTTTTTGATTGGAGGTTTAACGACCACCGTGAGCAACTACTCAATGGGCTATAAGCAGTCGCCCGTCCCTAATTTAGGGTCACTGGTTCCAGGGAAGGGAGAGAGCCAGCGCCGTAAGACAAACACAACATCCATGCCTGGCCGGGATTCGAACCCGGACCCCTTACGGACGAATGATCAGAGGCCAGCGTCTTAGACCACTGCGCCACCGGGGTGGCTATCGGAGCTTTAGAAGCAGAGAGAAGCAGAATGGCGAAACGCAATTTACCTTTACGCCCCTAGCGGAAAGTCTATGAATTACTTGAGATTTTTGAATTTATATGAAAAACATTTCGCATCGGAAACACTCTCCAACAAAGAAGGAATTTTTCAAATCGGACTCCTAGAAGTAGAGATATTGACAAAAATAACATATACATCTATGCCCTCTGGCGGAGCAACTGTGGAATATTTTTCGATATTTTAGAAGCTCAGATTTTATGGCAAATACATCAGAAACAAAAATTAACACTTATGTTCCCTGGTGGCTAAAGTATTATTTACCAAAAATTTGAAATCATGTGCAAAAGATTTTCCATCAGGAGGTGTATCCGCTGAAGAAAACATTTTTCAAATCGGAGTTTTACAAGAAGAGTTATCTGGAAAAATGTAATTTACTTTTACGCCCCCTAGCGGAAAATCTATGTGTAATTTGTAAAAGTAACTATATCTAAAATACTCTTCGACATAAATGGAATCGATTTTTTTCAATCGGATGTTTAGAGCGCAAATATGTGGAATAAAACGTATTTTTGAATTCGACATCGTCTGCATTTACGCCCCCCCTAGCGGCAAAATTGTGCATCGTAAAAAAAAAAAAACGAAATGAAGGATCATCATTCGCATATTTCAAGCTTCCGAATGCAAAAAGAATTTTTCAAATCGGACTAATAGTTGCAGAGATACCGTGGGGACGGACAAACCGATAACAGAAGCACGATCTTTTTTTACAAAAGTCGTGCTAAAAAGTTACAACAAAATGAAATTTCATTTATATTTTGTAGATGTCAGACGACTTTCTCCACTAGCGCTAGTTTGATTGCGGAGTTTTAATTCCTATGAGCTGCCCCGGTGGCGCAGTGGTCTAAGCGATGGCTTGTGATCCTTCGTCCGAAAGAGGGCCGGGTTCGAATCCCGTGAGGCATGGATGTACTGCTTGTTTTACGGCACTGGCTCTCCCTTCCCTGGAGTCAGTGGCCGTAAATTAGGGACGGGCGACTGCTTATAGCCCATTGAGTTGCTCACGGGACTCGCTAAACCTCCAATAAAAAAAATAAAAAATTCTATGACACGGACGTTGACCCCACAGGAACGTTGTTGCATAAACTACTTGTATACAACTTCCCCAAGGTTTTCACTGCTCAAGTCTCATGCGGTTCTTGCCACCAATAGAGGAAGTTTTAGCTGTAGGATCAACACTGAACTTCAATGAAAATTCACTAAGCTTGTCCTTTGCTTTTCGTATGCCTGACACAGTTTGCTTTGTCACGCCATACTCTTTACATACGCAAGCCACCGTAGCACCAGCTTCTTACTTCTTTCTATAGTTTCTGGCTAACTTTTTTACTAGTTCTCGTCAGGCCGACACGCTTCCTTTTTACCCAACCACTCTCACCGGAAGCCATGGGCAGTCAATGATGCAAAAAAATGAGTGAACTGTGTTTAAACATAGTGCGCGTACAACGAAAATAAAACAAATACTGGAGATAGACTTGAGACACCAGCCACCTAGCGGTCATTCAGTCCTTCATTCGTATTTTACCCGCTATAACCGAAATTCGTTTAAAAGAGGTTCGTAACAGCGAGGGCTGTATGTATTTAGAATTTGTAGAGAAATAAATTTGTTCATTTTTCTTCAATTAGTACACTGACGCCAAGCCTTGATTTCGTTTTTTTTTTTTTTTTTTTTTTTAGCAGTAGCAAAACTTGCTAGTGGCGTTATTTTTTACTAGCAAATTGCATTACTTACTAGCGAAAGTTTATTAACATTACACAAAAGAAACTTTAACATGTCCCCCTCCATTAGCTAATCATGACAAATTTTGATTTCACCCCTGTAACAGTCACATTGTAAAGCTGAAAAAATTACAGATATTTAGATATAACTCACCTTTTCATGACCTGACAGATTAATTCTAACAATTTAATTCGAATACAAATATTTAAAAAAATTTTTATATTTAACTTTATTCACAAAATTCAAGAACATTATTCAAAATCTTAATCTTAAGTTATTTTCCATATGGTTTAAGCTCTGGGTTTTGGGTCTTTTCATCATACCACTTTAAAAGAGCAGGCCTGGGGTCAAACTTGTCTTCGGACTGGCCTTCAACGTCAATACTCGTGAGAGCATTCAATGTTTGTAAGTTTAAACTGCCCCTCCAATCACTCCGGATTCTCTTCATGAAACTGAACATAACCTCACATGCAGAAGCAAGTAAGGGAAATATACTGGATATTTCTGCTGGCGCCAAAATGTTTTTATAATATTTGTACTTTTCAAGAAACATTCGTTTCCAGAAAGCAGTTGTTCCATTTTGTATGTGTCTAAAACATTCCACACGCGCAATGCAGTGGCGCTTTACAGTTCACACTAAAACATTCAAAATTTTTTCACTAGCTACTTTTGCAAGAACCACTTTTTATCACTAGCAAAATGCATTTGCTTGCTAGCAATTTGCTGCTAACTACCGGTCGAAATCGAGCCCTGCCTGATGCTGTAATTAATTTAATGAGATGATGAAGTAACTGTAACAGGTGAGTGTGGATCAACATTTTCTCGCTTTCACGTTGATTTGGAAATAAGAGCTATACACTCACCTACCTGCTGATGTCCTGCCGGCGTACTAGGCAATCTCAATAGCCAATGTGTGCCATGGCTCGGGCTTCGACTTCCGAGTACCTCGTCATCGGACATTATTTTCTTTCCAACCCAATGTACTTGTATCAATTTTGAGAGCAAAATTCCATTGGAAAGTACTCCAATTCTGCAGTCGTGCGTGTGTGTGCCTACACCCGATTAAAACTTTTGAGAATGTATCGTTATCGTGTCCGTCTACTTCACGCTTAGTACATTTGTGCCAATTTTCAGGGTAAAATTCCATCAGGAAATACCCAACTCTGGGATTAGGCCGATTTTTGGTTGATTTTTGGTGCATAGCCTCCGCCTGATTTACATCTTGAGAACTTTAACATTTTTGTAACTATTATATGTGTACAAATTTAATATTAGAACCCCCCCCACAAACTTTTTTGACAACTCCATTGTTTCTTTAGGTCTGTTCTCAACCGGTACTATTTGTGAACCAATTTTTATGTCAAAATTCCACCTGTAATTCTCCGAAAGGGCAGAAGTGCACAGACAGACATTCGGAAAATTAATTATACATAGATATAATTTTAAATACCCATGCATCTCTTTCTATTGTTCTGCGAAAACGCGAAAGGAAATAAAATTTACCTACTTACACCTACTTTCTAAACTGCGGGAAATTCCCGAGATCCAGGAGACTGCAATCATAACGTAGGAGCATGCAGTCCTTGTCATGACTCATGAACGATTTACGGTTTTGGAATCAAACTGATCAAACGCATTTTGAACATCGTTTCTGCTGGCTGATAGCAGTAGATGCGAAATCGCCGATTTGTTGCCCGTCGATTCGCGGTGGTCCGATAAGAACCGGTTTGAACATAGTGTTTGTTTCACCATGGATTCCCATCGAACGCGAAACTCCGATGTCCGCGATGCAATTGTACTTCACATCGTGTATTAACGTTAGCCAAAAACTCATATCATCGATTTAATATTTAAACCGATTTTTCGCGATATACCGATACATCGCCCAGCCCCACTTCACAGCGGGTTTTTTTGTAAATTTTGGAATTTTAGCAAATTGGCGCAAAACATCAAGAAAGCGCTCAATTTGGCGCAGTTTGTAGGCCCCAGCGCTTGGCGCGGTTGGACGCAACATCACTGTCTACAGTAGCTCCATAATAAACAATTTACAGTACCATCACCCAATAAAAATACACTCGTCAAAAAAATAGTTGCACCCAGAAGGAAGCAACCGACAGGAATGAAACTTAATGGGTAGGTTTGACATCATGAGACATGCAAATGATTCAAGTATCACGCTCGGCAGAGCATGTGACGCAACCAAGGAGGGGTCGTAGCACTGTGCCTGATCGGCTACATAAGGTCGTCCTGTTGCGCGTGCTTGCCATTCTTACTCGTGCTGCTGTGTCGGCTGCTTCTTTGCAAATGAGGTATTCCCCGGAGAAAAGTTCGGAAGCAATTCGGCAATTCGAGCAGTTGGAGGAGTCCGAGAGGGGCCGCATCGTCGGGCTCCGGGAAGCGGGATGGTCTTATCACCGTATTGTGCGCCATACCGGTCTTGCGGGTATCACCACAGCACACTGTTGGCGCGGTGGATAGAACAAGGCATACAACAGTGACAAGGTCTGGGAGACCTAGACGAAGCACGGAGAGAGAGGACCGACGGGTTGTCCGACATGCGCGAAGTGACCCAACAGCCACGATAGCTCATATTCAGCGAGCAGTGGTGCCCTCCATACATCGTCCGATTAGTGCCAGCACCATTGCAGACGGCTGCACGACAAGCACTACACGCACGCAGACCGTTACGACAACTGGCCTTAACACCATTGCATCGTCGCCAAAGACTGCAATGGTGTCGTGCCAGACTGTCACGGAACCACTCAGAATGGCAGCGGGTGATCATCAGTGACGAGCCCCGCTTTTTTCTTAGAGGAAACGACCACCGAATCCGTGTGTGGAGGCACCGTGGTCAGCTCCAAGATGAACCGTTTGTTGTCGAACGTCACACGTCCAAAAGGCCTGGTGTCATTGTGTGCGGTGCAATTGCCTACGGTGCCCGATCACCTTTGGTGTTCATTACTGGCACTTTGACAGCCCAAAGTTACGTTAATGACGTCCTGCAACCAATGGCCCTACCTTTTCTTACCGCTTACACCGGTGCGATTTCCCAAGAGGACAACGCTCGTCCGCATACTGCTGCTGTCTCGAGAGCTTGCCTTTAAGGCAAGCTCTCCGAATCGCATCGCCAGACCTATCGCCGATTGAAAATGTGTGGGATGCTATTCAGTATTGGACGCACTATCCACACTCCACTCTTACCGCACAATCTGCAGGAACTGCGAGAGAAGACTCAAGCTGCATGGGATGACTTATCACAGGACACCATTAGGAATCTGTACAACTCCATGCCGAGACGTCTGGCGTACTGTGTGAGCAAGCATAGCGGCCCGACGCCATACTGAGAGACACTACTTATTGGCGCGTAGCTCAATAAATACTGTCCATATCAGCCTCAATGAATACTAATCATTCATTGTTCCTGGTAACCTTTACGTTCCTCCCAAATAGCATTGCAATCGGACACGTCCTCTTCTGAGTGCCACTATTTTTTTGAAGATGAGCGTACTTAAGCGTTTGTTTGGCAATGAGAACAGCGGTAAATCTGCAAAGGTGAGTCTTTCCCTGGTCTGCCGAAAAACCAGCTGGTTCTCAAAAGGTATTGCACAACCGTTAATGATTATTGGTTATCTATTAACTCCAGAAGAATATGACAAAAAAAATATATGAAATTCAGTGTGAAGCGAAATGTCAGAGGCAAACACCAGCCACTCCCAGTCGCTAGTGTTTGTTATTTTGAAAATTTGTAACTAAATAATGCAAATCTGTGCGTAATCGGCACAGAGGACTTGTTTAACCTAAAAACTAATGCAACATGCATGATTATAATATTTCAAGCAGAAGGCGCTAAAATTGTTTTTGTCTTAACGACTTCGGGGGAGGGGGGCGCTGGTTTGCTTTGGGCGCAGAAATTCCTAGTTACGCTTCAAGTCAACACAAACACTGCAGCAACTCATAGACTTGTGTTGAAAATATGCTCAAACAGGAAATAGTGAAACTGACATACTGTTAATATTAGGGTACCTTCATAATTTCTCCCAAATAGCGGGCAGCCAAAAATTCTCTTCCAGGGCTGTTTATGTATTGTCAGTCCGACGGCACTGCCAACAAGGAAAGATTGGCGGGCCCAGGAATAGTTACTCAGATCGACCAAGCCATGGCATTCGTCATTACGATTTCCTTTATTATTATATTCCTTTTCTAAGAAGCGAAAAGTCGGTGTTTGTTAAAGAGTAATCGCTAATTTGCGTCTCCGACACATAAAATATCCTTTTAACAGCCACTTCAAAAAAATAAACAAGAAAGATGACACCGAATTTTCGGATGTAATAAGCACGTCTTTTGAATCCGTTCTGACGCAAATTAAATTTATCAAAGCTATTCAAAGTTAATGGAACCGGTATGGAAAACAATAGTATCTGACGGAAGAAAGAAGTTTTTCAATCGGGTTTTTAATCCCTCAGATATTGCTGTAAACGGAATCGTGAGCTTACGCCCTATGGCCGCAGACTTGTACGTCAAGAAAAACATGAATTTATATGAGAAACATTCCACACCGGTAACGCTCTCCAACATAGAAAGAATTTTTCAAATCGGGCTCTTAGAAACAGAGATATCGACAAAAAAATATGTGACTTTACGTCCCCTGGTGGGAAAACCATGCATTATTTTAGGAAGAAAGTATTCCAAAAGGTTTTTCCATATGAGCGATATCGGTCCAAGAAAAAAAAAAAATTAGTCGAGTTTTCAGGAGCCCAGATTTTGCTACAAATACATCAGAAGCAGAAATTAGCACTTATGCCTCCTGGTGGCCAAACCATTCTTTACCAAACATTAGAAATTATGTGAGAAATGTTTTCCATCAGGTCTTGTATGCGATACAGGAAGATTTTTTTAAATCGGAGTTTTAGAAGCAGAAAACGCAATTTACCTTTGTGCCCCCTAGCGGAAAGTCTATGATTTACTTGAAAATTTTGAATTTATAGGAAAAACATTTCGCATCGGAAACACTATCCAACAAGGGAGAATTTTTTTAAATCGGACTCCTAGAAGTAGAGAAAGTGACAAAAATAAGATATACATCTACGCCCCTGGTGGAGAAAATGTGTAATATTTTAAGAAGAAAATATTCCGAAAAGGTTTATCGATGTGAGTGGCATCAGTCCACAAAAGAATTTTTTCAATCGAGATTTTAGAAGCTCAGATTTTATGGCAAATACATCAGAAGCAAAAATTAACATTTACGCCCCCTTGTGGTCAAAGTATTCTTTACCAAAAATTAGAAATTATATGCAAAAGATTTTCCATCAGGAGGTGTATCCGCTGAAGAAATTTTTTTTCAAATCGGAGTTTTAGAAGAAGTGTTATCGATAAAAATGTAATTTACTTTTACGCCCCCAGTAGCGGAAAATCTATGCGTAATTTGAAAAAGTAACTATAACTAAAATACTCTTCGACATAAATGGGATCGAAAGATAAAAGATTTTTTTCAATCTGATGTTTAGAAGCAAATATGTGGAATAAAACGTATTTTTAAATTCGACATCATCTGCATTTACGCTCTGTAGAGGCAAAATTGTACATCGTAAAAAAACAACGAAATGAAGGATCATCATTCGCGTATTTCAAGCTTCCCAATGCAAAAAGAATTTTTCATATCGGACTAATAGTTGCAGAGATATCGTGGGTACGGACAGGCGGACAAACCGGTAACATAAGCACGATCTTTTTTTACAAAAGACGTGCTAAAAAAGAGAAAGAAAGAAATGTGTCTCAGTCTGTTACCACATAATGCGAACGAGCGAACGTAACGTCATCTGGTGGCGTCTCTGACAAATTGAACTAACGGGATCTTTTATACAAATGAACCACAGTTAATTATCAAGAAACGGTAATTGGGTGAGGCAGCAGTACTTTTTTAACTGTTACACGGCTATGCATAGAACCAATATTAATGAGACTGAGCCAGTTGAAGGAATCCTTGTCCAACAACAATATCAAAAGATTTTTAAACGTTACAGCACATAATCACACAAACATTGAGGATTTCTTGCTTTTCTTCAGCAATGGAAGTTCAAAGCATGATGTCAAAATTTTGGAACTGTTATCCGCAGCTGGGGGGACACATTTATGCCTCTTGAGATTCTATGCTGCTGTCATAATTCAGAAAACTTCTGCACCCCAAAACATTTTCTGGTTCTCAAAATAGTATAACTATACTAAAAATCCGAAATTTCTTGTCATAGAATACAAATAAAACTTTCCAAGCTTTCGCACATCAACCAGATGGCTTTTTCAAAGAAGGTAGACAGCTAACTGCAAACTGGATAATAGAACGTTTCACCCTACGATCAATTTCACCATGGAACTTTAACTTACCTTATCTCGACGTCTCAAATCGCATGACAATTGCCTTCATACGGAATTCTATTATAAACCCACCTCCGTTCCCAACCTGATGCTCCGCAGTTCATTCTGTCCTGATGATTACAAGACCGCCTTCTTCCGTTCTCGAATGAGAAGAGCCTTTGCTGTCTCATCCGATGTCCGTTCTAGACAATCCGAACTAAAAAAATATAGTCGAATTGGCCACTGAGGCAGGATATACGTCAAACCAGATGAATAACTTTATCGAGAAAGCCAGAAGCAGCCGTGCTAATATTTCTATGCCGCAACTTCGCTACCTTCCCTACATACCAAAGGTTTCCTATCAACTCAAAAACGCGCTCAGGAGGATGAACTTCGGTGTCGGCTTAAAGTCTTCGGCATCTTTATATACGATGCTTAAGAGAAATATTGACCCCCCCCTCTCAATGAGGCAGGTGTTTATGCCATCCCACTAAAATATCCGGACGGCTCCGGGCGATACCACAGCGGAATGACCAAACTTTCGTTTGGAATTAGAATCAGTGAACATAAAAGGGATACAAGAGACGGAAAATAACCACTGTCCTATCAAGAGAAGTCAAGTTCAAGTCCGCCGATCCTATATGGGGTGATGTAAAGAAATTAGCTTCGTAATCCACATCCAAATCTACTGCCATTCGCGAAACCTTGACCACCTGTGAGGCTTGCAATAATAGCATCTCTCTGGAGCTGCCACGTATTTGGAATCAATTCTTCAAATAATGCTGCGTTTTCTACCATAGTATTGCGTGCCCAATCAACGTGACCTCGTTTCTTCGAAATATAACGTTTGCTCCAATTCATTTATTGTCTAGTCAAGTCACCGCGTTCCAATTGTTGAAACGTTCTATTATCCAGTTTGCTGTCTACCTTCCTTGAAAAAGCCATCTGGTTGGTGTGCGAAAGCTTGGAAAGTTTTATTTGTATTCTACGCCAAGAAATTTCATATTTTTAGTATAGTTATACTATTTTGAGTATAATTGGAGTACAGTTCCTACTTAATGAATTTTATGGTTCGACTAATCTCAGCATGCGTCCGTAATTAAGCTTCCAGACATCTTTTTTGTTTTCTTCTCACATTTTCTACAAGAACATACACTTCGGCGCTTTCAGCGTAGGTCGTCAGCTTTGTAAAATCTCAATCCCATACAAAATAACGCACACTTATGTACACACATTGTCATAAAAATTCGCGCACCAAGAAAAAACTGTGAGATTAACGCGGAACTCTGCGAATAGCTACGGAATACCTGCGCGTCCATGACCGGTGCTACAATCACAATCCTTGGGGGCTTATAAGGCGCTGCGCACAGGACTCCACATTCGTGCCGAAGTGCACGGTAAGAGTCAGGTGAGATCCCGGAGCGGTGGACATGTCGAGGAGCCGCCGTAGATGTGCGTACGAGCAACTGACGGAGTTTGAACGAGGCCGTATCGTCGGGATGAGAGAGGCAGGGTGGCCGGCGCGCCGAATCGACCGCCATCTGGGCCGCTCGGACAGTACGGTACGATCGTGTTGGGAGCAATGGACATGGGAAGGAACCCAGACACGGCGGACTGGTTCTGGACGACCCAGACACACCACCAGCTCAGAGAACGGTGAAATCGTGAGAGCGGCACGCACAGATGCAACGACGTCCTTGTCCGATATCCAGAGACATGTGGCGGCTGTGCAAGTGTCCGCCAGAACCATTTCCAGACGCCTGGCAGAGGCGAATCTGCAATAACGACGGCTCTTACGTTTTCTGCTATTAACACCTGACCATTAGTGGTGTCAGCAGCGAGCAATGTGGAATGCTACGGACTGGCGACGTACAGCGCAGTCCCATGTGCTGCCCCTTTCCTGGAGGGGCGGCCCGGAGCCATTTTCCAACAAGATAACGCCCGCCCACACACGACTCCGAGTTTCCCAGCACTGTCTACGTCATGCTTTGACATTACAGTTCCCTGCCAGTTTGCCTGATCTGTCGCCCATCGAGCACGTGTGGGACCAGATGGGACGCCAGCTTTCTCAATCTCCCAGTGTTCGTGATTTAGAGCGTCAGTTGCAAGAAGTGTGGGCCAATATGTCCCAGGATAACATACGGCGTCTCTTTGACTCCATACCGGACCGTATCACCACATGTATCAGAGCACGAGACGGTCAAACGTGGTACTAACGCTGACCGGAATGTGCACCGTATGTCCGCGGGAAATCGTTCTGCTGCTGTGATATTGTAATCACTTCTGTCCTTGGTATATACCATCTCACTACTAAAATCTTATTTCAATCCGACGCCTCCTTCTTGGCGCGCGGATTTTTATGACAATGAGTGTATATACACACGCAGGAACGCGCCAAGCAAAAATTCGCGGAATGCTTATCCCCTGGACGACAGATTCCGAGGGGCGGGGGCAAGTCCCAATCAAATTTTAAGGTAAATAAAATAATATCACAGACATGGGAGAACTTGAGAAACCGTTTTACTGTAAAAAATCGTAATGCTACTTGGCACGTTTATTTTTTAGAAAAATAATTCATTATACACTCAGTAGATATAGGCACCCTGAGCGCAGAGTGGAAAAGACCCAAACCAAACACAGGTGATAAATAGGTGGACAGCAGAGCTTCCCAAAAGTGTATCGCAATCAACGAGCATGGATAAACGTGGTGATCTGAGCGACTTTGGCCATAGACACATTGAAGGCGTAAGACAGATGGGCCATTGTATCGCCCAAGTGGTAAGAACGCTAGGGTTCCCGAGGGCAACCGTATCAAGGACCGCGAGTATACCATCGACGGATGGCATTGATAACCGGGGTCGAAGTCCAGGCTCGTACAAACCGATCGCTGGGTAACGGTGGCGGCGCAAATCACATTCAGGTTAAATGTCGGAAGCCCAAGAGCATCACGATACGATGCATACCCTGGGGTACGAGAGTCGACGCCGAACTCTTATACCACTACTGACTGCTCGCCATCGGACATTACGCCGCGCTTGGTGCCAAAGACCTCTGCAGAGTGTCGCAGCGTCGTGTGATCAGATGAATCCAGTTTTCAGCTGTACCAAGCTGACGGCAGGGTCCGGGTGCGGCGTCGACAGTATGAAGCCATAGCTCGGTCCTGGTAGATCGGCTCTGTTCAAAGCGGTGGTGGCTCCGTGATGGTTTGGGGCGCCTTATGGTGGGACACATTAGTAGAGGTCCTTCAATATTTAATGTGAAACAGACACGGGCCGAGCAGGTTTTTTTTTTTTTATATATATATGAGCAAAACAATCGTTGTACGGTACCTTTCTCGTTTTCTCGTTTGGACATTTCACAACATATAGCAAAGATTGAATAATTTCCGCTGTTGGAAAAAATAGAAGTTTTACAACATCCTTCCCTCCTACAAAACAATTGGAGTGGGGTCAGCCCCATTAGTTTTTCAATGTGAATGTGGTACCCCCTCCCCCTCTCTAACTTTTACCCTCCTCTCATGCTTCAGTGCAGGCTATTAACTGTCGCATTTCTAAACCGAGCCACCCGCTCGCAGACAATCTTTTTTATTATTGTGGTCGGCGGCACTTTGTTCTCTAGATGTGTGAAAAGCTTTTAAGTTGTCTTACATGGCACGGGAGAAATGTGCTGGCAGAAACTTCTGTGTATAAATCTGTGCCGTATTTTTCCCATTTGTACTCTCAGGGAGTCAGCAGATGGCAAATGAACCCTTAGGTATTCCGGCCCAGCCGTTTTCAAAACTTCTGTGACACTGGTTAGCTGGGCAGTCTGTCGTTGGTTTTCCTAGCACATGCTCAGTTCAGTGTTGCTGATAAATACTCTTCCATACTTATTAGAGTTTAACAAAGCGAAAGATTTTCGCGAAAAAAATTGCTTCCGGAGAACATGTACTTGAAGACAATGTAAAGTACTACGATCGGACTCATAATTCTAGATATTTCGTACCTTTCAAATCCCCCACCTCATCCCCAAGGATATTCCGGGGGTCCCGCGATAGGCAGTTACAATTTGGAAACCCAGAAACTTTGAAAGGCATGGAAATTGTCGTTTAGATGCAATATTTTTGAGAATACAAGCCCCCCCCCCCCTCTCTCTCTCAGACGTCACGTGACTTATACAGTCAGAAATATTCTGAATTAACGTTTATTGTAATAGAATACGTGTAGCAATTAAGAAAACGAAAACTCTTCAGGAGTCGAATGACACCGGGTGTCAAATTCGTGTTTTAGTAATTGTTTAAATTTCACGGGCCGGCACGGGCCATGGAAACAGGAGAAATATACAGGCCGGGCTTTAATTAAAAAATTTTAAACTGGCCGGGCCTTGGACGTGCGGGCTTGGGCCGGGCTTTCCAAATTACGGCCGTGCAGACCTCTACACATTAGGTCCCTTAGTGTGTCTGGAAGATCCTTAACTACTGCGCCCTACCTTTTTTTTTTTTTTTTTTTTTTGATTGGACGTTTAACGACCACCGTGAACAACTCAATGGGCTATAAGCAGTCGCCCGTCCCGAATTTAGGGTCACTGGTTCCAGGGAAGGGAGATAGCCAGTGCCATAAGACAAACACAGCATACATGCCTCACCGGGATTCGAACCCGGATCCCTTTCGGACGAACGATCAGAGGCCATCGCTTAGACCACTGCACCACCGGGGCGGGGCGGGGCGGCGCGGCGCGTTACTCCCTACCTGGTGCCGGGAACATCAAAACTGGATCTCTGCACAGTGGCGCCGCGTTGTGTGATCAGATGAATCCCGTTTTCAGTTGTACCGAGCTGACGGCAGGGTCCGGGTGTCGCGTCGACAGCATGAGGCAATAGCCCCGTCGTGTTAGATCGGCTCTGCTCAAGGCCGTGGTGGCTCTGTGATGGTTTGAGGAGCTTTACGGTGCGACACATTAGGTCCCTTAGTGTGTCCGGAGAGGTCCTTAACCGTTGCGCGCTACCAGCATGTGCTGGATGATCACCTCCACGGTCGTGTTGCTATCGCTAAACCCTGGATCACCAGTGTGAATGCCAAACGTCGATTGCAATGGTGCCAGCACTGCAAATTGTGGAAGTTGGACAACGTGAAATGTATATTGCTCTCCGATGAATTGTCCTTCACTGTCTTTCCCACAACCTGGAGAGTTTACGTGTGGAGACATCCATCACAAGCTTACCACCGCGACTGTTTATTGCCCGCAGTGAAGCACGGAGGTGGATCAGTGATTGGTTGGGCAGCAATATCGTGGCAGTTTGTCGGCCCGCTTATTTTTAGCACGTCTTTTGTCAAAAAAGATCGTGCTTATGTTACCGGTTTGTCCGTCCGTCCGTCCGTCCGTCTGTACCAACGATATCTCTGGAACTATTAGTCGATTTGAAACATTCTTTTTGCATTGGGAAGCTTGAAATATACGAATGATACTTTATTTCGTTTTTTTTTTTTTTTACGATGTACAATTCCGCCGCTAGGGGGCGGGAGCGTAAATGCAGATGATGTCGAATTCAAAAATACGTTTTATTCCACATATTTGCTTCTAAACATCCGATTGAAAAAATTATTTTATCTTTCGATTCCATTTATGTCGAAGAGTATTTTAGATATAGTTACTTTTACAAATTACACATAGATTTTCCGCTAGGGGGCGTAAAAATAAATTACATTTTTCCAGATAACTCTTTTTCTAAAACTCCAATTTGAAAAATGTTTTCTTCAGCGGATACACCTACTGATGGAAAATCTTTTGCATATAATTTCAAATTTTTGGTAAATAATACTTTAGCCACCAGGGAGCATAAGGGTTAATTTTTGTTTCTGATGAATTTGCCATAAAATCTGAGCTTCTAAAATATCGACTGAAAAAATTCTTTCGTAGACTGTGATGCCACTCACATCTATAAACATTTTCGGAATATTTTCTTTTAAAATATTCCACAGTTTCTCCGCCAGAGGGCATAGATGTATATGTTATTTTTGTCAATATCTCTACTTCTAGGAGTCCGATTTGAAAAATTCCTTCTTTGTTGGAGAGTGTTTCCGATGCGAAATGTTTTTCATATAAATTCAAAATTTTCAAGTAAATCATAGACTTTCCACTAGGGGGCACAAAGGTAAATTGCGTTTTCTGCGTTATTTCTGCCTCCAAAACTCCGATTTGAAAAATTCTTCCTGTATCGCATACAAGACCTGATGGAAAATATTTTTCACATAATTTCTAATGTTTGGTAAAGAATCGTTTGGCCACCAGGGGGCATAAGTGTTAATTTCTGCTTCTGATGTATTTGTAGCAAAATCTGGGCTCCTGAAAACTCGACTAAATTTTTTTTTTCTTGGACCGATAGTGCTCATATGCAAAAAACCTTTTGAGAATACTTTCTTCCTAAAATAATGCATGATTTTCCCACCAGGGGTCGTAAAGTCACCTTTTTTTTTTTTTTTTTTTTTTTTTTTTTTTTTTTTTTTTGGGCGATATCTCTGTTTCTAAGAGTCCGATTTGAAAAATTATTTCTATGATGGAGAGCGTTTCCGGTGCGAAATGTTTCTCATATAAATTCATATTTTTTCTTAACGCACAAGTCTGCAACCAAAGGGCATAACGTAAGCTCACGATTCCGTTTACAGCAATATCTGAGGAATTAAAAACCCGATTGAAAAACTTCTTTCTTCCGTCAGATACTATTGTTTTCCATACCGGTTCCATTGACTTTGAATAGCTTTGATAAATTTAATTTGCGTCAGAACGGATTAAAAAGACGTGCTTATTACACCCGAAAATTCGCTGTCATCTTTCTTGTTCTAGATGGGAACATCACTGCCAAGGACTATTGGACAATTCTGGAGGACCAGGTGCTCCCAATGGTTGAAACATTGTACCCTGACGGTGGTGCCGTGTATCAGGATGATAACACACCGATACACAGAGCCAAACTGGTGGAAGAGTGGCTTACTTAGCATGACAATGAAGTTGAACATCTTTCATGGCCTGCAGCCACTCTGGGTGTTCCGGAGGAGTGAGTCAGGAAAAAAGTTTCTCCACCTGCATCACGTTGTGAACTAGCCACTTTTCTGCAGCAGGAGTGGCTTCAAATCCCTCTGGCCACTGTACAGGACTTGTATCGGTCCTTCCCACGACGAACTGCAGCTGTATTGACCTCCAAAAGAGGCATTACACCGTACTAATAAATTGTTGTGTCCTAAATCCATGTGTTTCGATTTCGTTGTTCACTCCCTGTAGATTTTGAAGATATGCAATGGAATACCGATGCAGTTTACAAAGGGTGCTGGAAGTGCCCACCATTCTCTCGCAGGCACCACGCGATGTTAACTGACACGCGTCTTAACACTGCAGGAGTGACTGCGTGTACTGCCTGCACAACGTTCTGCTTCTGGTCGCCAAACCTAAGGGAGCTATTTTTATACACCCTTTCCTTCAAGTAACTCCATAAAAAATCCGTTGGAACTGAATACGTGTATCGTGGTGGCCAAATTTTTTGAGAAGCTATTATCATCTAAATCCCTGGGCATGCCCATAGTTTCATTAGCGGTGTGGCACGTTGCACCATTCTGCTGAAACCAGGTTCATCCAAATAGGCGCACTAGGGGCGACCCTAGGGCCCCAGAGTGTGAGGGGGCCCCGAAAACGCATAACTGGATTGCCAGTTTTGTTTTGGTTTTCATAGACCGAAACATATCATCCCTTAAAGCGCCCACTGTAATTGTATTATGAATTGATAGTTTGCTTTCTCATATTAGTAACAAATTCTGTTCTTTTTTCTTTCTGTTGTCGAGTTTTTATCGATGTACTTGTTGAAAGGAGCAGTTAACATAATTTGGCCTTCCCTTTAGTTGAATAGTTTCTTCACAACAGAACTCCAATTTGAATTTTCGACTGTGGCAGCCCTTGGGGAAGTTCATGAAGTATATGGGATATTTAAATTGCCAAACTTAATATACTTTGATGTCCTATTAGCCGCAAAAATAATTTTTGAAATATCACTGAAAACAAAAAAGTTCGGTGTGCACGGACAGAAAAAGAGATTACGTCAGTACTGTTTCTTACAAAACCTTCTAATAGAAAGACAGAATGGCATTTTAAAAAGGTAAAAACTTTTATTTTGACATTTTTTTTAATCTGACGGATGAAAATTTCTGATGCGATAAGAAGGGGGGGCTGAATCTTTTAGCGCCTAGGGCCTCAAAAGATCTAAAATCGCCTCTGCTCGGTCTTAGATGCTGGTCCTAGATTTATACTTACCCGAGTTCTCTACGGGAAGAGATTACTGCTCAACTGTGGCTAGACGGACGAAAACTATTTCTGTATTTCTGCCGTAATCGATTATGATCTAGAATTTACTGAGGATAGTAAAGCGCACACGATGTTCTGTGGAGAGCACCTGATGACCTTCCCTGAAAAACAAATAAAACATTTCGGTCCTTTTTCTGCGACGTTTCGTCAAGTCACGGGGGTGAACAACAACAGAGAATGCACACTGCAGACAAAAGACCGTTAAAAAGAAAACCGAAGGAATGCACTATAGTGCTTTCGCAGGTGTTTTAAGTGCACCACACTAAGCATCTTGGTCACGCAAAATACTGATAGGATGTAGATAACAAAGCAGGAAGCAGATTGGATCGTCTTTGCACAACGCTTTTCGCACGCGAACCATTTCAAAATAGATTTAAGGGCGTGGTCACCCAGTTCAACAGAGCAAAGTCGAATAAATTCTTATTACAATTGTAGCTATTTCTCTACTTCAGGGTTTAGAACAAAGCACAGGGAAACTAAAACGCTCCGACAGGCTCAATAACTGACTCCTACATGGGCGCCTTAAATGTACACTGTGGTGTTTTGGAGACAGGCCCTTAACTTTAAATTCCTCTTTACTTCATTGAGTCTGCTCTCTCTCTCTCTCTCTCTCTCTCTCTCTCTCTCTCTCTCTCTCTCTCTCTCTCTCTCTCTCATCTAACCCGATCTTCACATAACCTTCGACATTTTCAATAGCATTAAGAAATGAAAAGAGGTGATAACAGTCTTAAAGTCTGGACCGACTCTTAGATGTATTGGCACACCATACTTACGTGTCATTTCCAAAAGACAATTCTAATTTTTCACTTAACATAAAAAGGAAGGAATACACGAAAGGAAGAGAGGTAAATTTGCTATTCAAGTTTTGAGAATAGCCTAGACACTAGCATATGATCCATTATATCTGTAACTTTAAAGTGAGAAAATATTTTGAGTAGGCAACTGCAGTATTATTCTCTACAATGCTAAAATGTGATATTTTGGGGTGTGTTCCTTCCAAAATATTCGGGATATTTCTGTAAATTTTTTTGCACTGCTACATCGGTTATTTTTGTTGTTTGTTCGTTAAGGGGTTTAACGACTACCGTGAACAACTCTAAGGGATATAAGCAGTAGCCCGTCCATAATTAAAGGCCACTGGTTCCAGGGATCCAGTATATAAGTACCAGAGGAGCCACTTATGTAAGACAAACAAACCACACATGCCTCATCCGTAACTCGGACCCGGGCCCAATCGGCGCTTAGACATCGGATACTTATACATAACGTAGCACATACGTCTCTAATTATCTCGAAGCAGCGAACAATAAATAGTTCGTTGGTATTTAGGGTACGAAATAAAATTAAAAAAAAAGTATGTTAACTTTAAATTTCATTAATTCAAGACATTCCCACGTTACATCATTTAAAAGTGTGGGATGCAACAGTAAGAAAAATTCGAACCAATATTCGAAACATTTTACGAGAAAATGTTCCTTAAAAACAGTTCACTTTAACAGCATGAAGGTCGGAGTGCAATAAATTCCTTAAACGTTAAACAGGAACGCTCAAAGGCACAGTGACAGAGCACATGAAGAGACTTCCATTTCTCAATAAATCTGCAGAAAATGGACGTGCGTTTTTAGTCGCATAACAAATCCGTTTTTCTTGTCTTTTTTTTTTTTTTTTAAGAAACTTCTTTTTAAGATTTCTAATCGATACTAAGAAGTAAAAGACAAAATGTTCTGATTTTTAAAAGACACGAAGAACATTCGAGGCGGCCACTGCGCCACCTACCACTGACCATCGCCGGCACCGATAGCCGTGGAGTCGGGCGTCATAAACGTGGGATAGTCCAGTGGCGTCGCGTTGTCTTCAGTCATGAGTCACGGTTGGCATTTGACGCCGATGACCAGCGCATATATACGTGTCTGGAGACGAGCCGGCCAGCGCACGGATTCTGCCTGCCTTTACCGTGGAACGGTACATGGCTTGGACACCGAAAGTGACTGCCTGGGGACAGAGTTTAAGCTGGCTCAAAAAATGCTAAAATGAAGGAAAAAGTTGTAGCAAAATGCTAAAGAAATTTAGCCTCTTTTGTCGACGAACTGGGACGCTACAAATCGTCGTAGTGGACGAACTGACGCGCGACGAATCGTCGTAGTGGACGAACTAACGCGCGAGGAATCGTCGTAGTGGACGAACTGGCACGCGACGAATCGTCGTAGTGGACGAACTGACGCGCGACGAATCGTCGTAGTGGACGAACTAACGCGCGAGGAATCGTCGTAGTGGACGAACTGGCACGCGACGAATCGTCGTAGTGGACGAAGTGGCGCGCGACGAATCGTTGTAGTGGATGAAGAGGCGCGCGACGAATTGACGCGACACCGTCAGACCGAACAATGGATGACGGAGTTTCCGTCGTATGACGGAATACTTTTACCCACGAATTAGCGGCGGAATTTTAATTTTTCCCCTGGACTACGGGAGTTCAAATTTTCGGAAATTTCGGAACACAATCACCTCTGTGATATTTAAATGTCTGGCGCCATTTTGCGACAGGACGCTAATTTTCTCGCGCGTTTTAGATTAATTCACCGCATTTTTCGAAAATAGCGATCGTAGCTTAACGTCTGCCTGGGGAGCCATTTCCTACGATAGCAGTACACCCTTGGTAATCCTCCGTACCACCTTCACGGCTCCACGACAAGCCGACGACATTCTACGACCTGTTGTATTGCCATTCTTGTCGCAGCTTCAGAGAAGTTTTTTTTTTTTGCAACAGAATAATGCTTAGCCACACACGGACGACTCTCCCAGGTCTGCCCCCCCCCGTAACGTCGACACCCTTCCGTGGACAGCCCGATCACCCGACCTCCTACCGATCGAACATATTTGGGACATGATGGAATACCACCTATGCCCATCTCGGAATGTCGGCGAACTGGCTCGCAATTTCGACCCTATCTGGTATGCCATACTTCTGGGCAGTATCTGTGAACTGTATGCATCTATCCATGCAGGGTATACTTGTATCTGAGCCAGAGGTGGTGCTACAACATACTTACTTGTTCCACTCCTGTACCTGTTTTATCCGAATAAGTGACCCAACTGCTCTGGAATTGCAATAATTTCCTTTCCTATACATGAACATTGCACATACCAATTACCAATTTTCATCTCATTTGGATGATTTCTTCTCAGTGCTTTGTTTTGTTTTGTTTTTGGCAAAGAGTGCAGATACATTTATATTCAATTTCAGCATTCCAAAAACTTGGGGTCATTTTGGATTTGAATACTAAGAAAAATTGCCTTACTAAATCAATGTTTCTGTACTAGTAGTAACACAATAACAACATCTGAGTTCTGATGATAACCGGCAGTCATGACATATTCCCCCAAGAAAGATATGGATGGCTTTTTCAGATTGCACTAACCTAACCCAATATGCTCTTACACCACGAGGTAAACTGAAAAAGCTATCCATATCTATGTTGGAGTAATACATCTTTGACTGCCTGGAAAAGTCAGTTAGGATGTATTACCCCAAGGGCGTAATAAATCCATTTATTTTCATGGTGTAAATCTGTATAAAATTCGCCAAGCTTTCACATTTCACTGGGAAGTTTTCTCAAGGTAATGTGACTGATTAACAACTTTTACAAACAATGTTGGAGACAGTTTTTAGGCATTTCATATAAGGTGTGTACAAATGAAACCTATTTGCGGAACTGCTAGAGCGGTGTACGTAACACTGCCATGTGGTCAACGCCATAAAGACAGTACAAGACATTCGTGTCAGAGCCCAGTTGTCAAGGTTTCATTAACTGATAGCAAGTGAGCCAACTCAAGTTGAAAATGGCATACCAGGTGGTGAATCCATCTAAACAAGATTAGAGGGCAGTGATCCACTTTCTCTGAGTGGAAGGTAGTCAACCTGCTGAAATCTGCATACAAATGAGTCTATATTGAGACATGTGTATCAAGGACAATGGTGGCTGATTGACTCTGTGTATTTTGAAATAAAATGAAGTGAACAGCAAACATGGCATGACCAGACAGGAGCACATTGTGACTACTCCTGCAAACATTGCAAGAGTGGAGAACACCTAACGCAAGGACAGA
Organism: Macrothele yani; assembly: GCA_039090855.1. Taxonomy (NCBI): domain Eukaryota; kingdom Metazoa; phylum Arthropoda; class Arachnida; order Araneae; family Macrothelidae; genus Macrothele; species Macrothele yani. The sequence goes on from CM077014.1 coordinate 142,432,861, forward strand.
CTTTGAAGCATTCTTTGTCATTACAGATATTGATATGAGCATTAGTACAGCATATATAATCATAAAGGAACTTGGATGCCATAAGGTGTGCAAGCAGTGGGTAGTACATCTACTGATGAGCACACACAAGGAGCAGTCCACATCACTGTTGCTTTTGATGAGGTACCATACTGAAGACAATGTATTTCTCTGAAGCATTGTGGCAGGCAATGAGACATTGTGTGACACCATGTTGAACCCACAGGAAAGGCAGCAAATATGCAGAGCGAGCGAGCGAGCGAGCAACTAACTAACTAACTAACTAACTAACTAACTCACTCACTCACTCACTCACTCACTCTCACTCTCACTCTCTCTCTCTCTCTAGAAAATATTCACATCCCAAGCTTTCACTGGAAAGTGAGATAGTGTTTTTTGATATGAAGTGACCCTTGCTTCTGGACTTCAAACACTGGAATGATTACTATGAAACACTGGGAAAACTTCTGACCCAAATCAAGAACAAACTTCTGGAAAACCTCACTGATGATGTTATTCTCTTGTATGACAATGCTCATCCTTGTGTGGAGTACACAATTCAGGATACATTGAATGCCATGTGCTGGAAGGTGTTAAAATGTCCTGCATCAGCACAGACCTTTCATCTTGTGATTTTCATGTGTTTGGACTGTTGAAGAAGCTCTAAAGGGTCACAGGTTCATATCTAATGAAGATGAGCAGCTGATCATTTTCCAAAGGTTTCAACAGCTACCTAAGGAGTTGTTTGCAGAAGGTATTGTGGGACTGAGGAAACAGTGGGACTCCTGTCTCAGTTCCCATTACAATTTCCTTTGACTGCTGCAATTTGTTTATGCATGGGCAACCATGAATGTTGTTGTTTTTTTTTTTTTTAATTGGAGGTTTAACGAACACCGTGAGCAACTCAGTGGGCTATAAGCAGTCACCTGTCCCTAATTTAGGGTCACTGGTCCCAGGGAAGGGAGAGAGCCAGTGCCGTAAGACAAATTCAACATCCATACCTCACCGGGATTCAAACCTGGACCCTTTGCGGATGAATGATCGGAGGCAATCGCTTAGACCACTGCGCCACCGGGACAGCAGGTTTCATTTGAGCATGCTTACATTGTCATTGATAATTAATTTTGCAAGAGAGCTTATATCCAAGACAAAAAAGTTAATTTGACATTTTGTATGCAATAGAACAATATTTAACATTGTCAGTGCCATATGAGCAAGCTATGCTTCAAACAATTCTACAGAAGTAAGGTTTAAGTACAAAATCTGCAGAAACCATTGAAAAATGGGGGTCATCTTACATTCTGGTAAATATAGTATTGAAAAAACATTTTAAACACCCCAAAAAAGTGGGTGACCAAAGAACAAGGATGGGGGTGCAAGTACACATTTCAGCATGGAATGCAACGCCTTTTTTTTTTTTTTTTTTTTTTTTTTTGACGTAGGACTGTCTAACTCCATGGATAGTATGGGGCTACTTACGGCCGACCAATTGTTGCAAAAATAGGTCTTAATTGAAATCATATAGTGTTAAAAATATGTGCAGCACACTAATCATGTTAGCATATTCGTAAACAGCATGGAATCCAATTCGTGTACTGTGCAATAAATCGTGCGTGCGACGCTCCCTGTGCACAGGAGAGATGATGCAATATTTCTGGGTGTGCTGCTGCGTTTGACTCAGTCTATCTTCGTAACCATGAGAGCAACACGGCTGTGTGTGGTATTGTTTTAAAGCTCTCGACGAGATCTATTCAACTATATAAAGAATATATAGTAGTGGTTTAAACTAAAAAAATTTTAAATTGTTTTTGTGTGAATGGGTTGAAATTTTTGACAATGCCACTGCATTCACAGAATGAATGCAAGCAAAAGTGGAGAAAATCAAAACGAGAGGCAGGAGCAAGTGATGAGGGATGTAAGAAGCCCAAGAAGACAAAGCACCACATTGGGTAATTCATGTATCGATCTGCTTTGTGTTTGCAATGTATCCAGCATTATTTGTAAAAATTATGTAAGCTACTTTTCATATCATAGACTTGTGTTGGTTATAACAAATTAAATAAACGCTTTGAAACCATACTCGACTAACTCATTTCAACTCTCCGATCTGCAAGTTGTAGTCCTACATTCCAAACTGACAGCTCAATCAGAGCCGAGTCTACCTGTATTTTTTTTAACCCTAGCTTTCTATTCTTACATTTAATTTCAATGAACTGACAATTTTCTGTCAGCTGAGTTCAAAAGAACATTGTGTGTGTGACTAATAATACAACTTCACTTATTCATTGAAACATGTGTGCCAAAAATTCTGTTCCACATAATGCTAGTAAACATGACAAAAATACTGTAAAGAGAGTAACATTTTTACTGTTGCTTAGCAGGGAAGACAACCATTCAAGTAACTGGTTGGCTAAGATTGACCAAAATGGCATGGGAAGCCAATTTACTGTATATCAATGTGAAGAGACCACATTCAAGGAGCCACATATTCCAATACACACATGTAACCTCAGCCTGATAATCTATAATGCTGCTGAACAACACGTCCATGGAACATCAGTGGGATGTATTCATTTAATAGCAGCTATGTTTTTTTAATAAAAATGGAAATATATAAACAGAAAAGTGCAAAAATTCAATAACAAAAAACTAATATAATTGTTAAATCTGATGTAGAAGTACTAACCATCCAGTTAATAAACAAAAAATTCTCATAATTCTGCACTAAATCAAATGAGAAGTGATATGTGAAAAGCATGTTCAGAAGAATAGGTATTTGTTAGTCAAAAGTTTGGTTTCCTGCAAAACAAATGGTGCAGCTCACGATCTTACAATGACAATAAATTTTGCCAAAAGTAACAGAACATAAAGAATGATTTTTTTAAATTTAAGTCAGTAATGAAGCTTAATTGCTTGTCAAACTTTTTTCCTGAAGTTACAAAATGTAGGGAAACATTTCTAAGTCAACTTCTTATACTAATTTTTATTATACAAACTTTCACTGTAACAATGTGAATAAGGATTTAGCCATTAGTTTAATAAAAAAAACAACAACAATCAAACAGGATATTCAGGTACCTCCCATAATCACCAGATCTCACCCAGTATGATTTTTACCTCTTCAATTACGTGAAAGACTGACTGAAGGGCCATTTTTCCAAGAATGTAGAAGAGATGAGAGTGGCCACTAAAATGTTTCAAAGAACTCCAAGCACACTGCCAAAGGTGTGTAGTTGCATAGGGGCCCAGTATTTTTGAAGGCAACTGAGCCTATGTGCCCCTCACTGTGTATGAATTTATTAAATTAGTGTCAAGTCTTGCAGCCTTCTGAAAATACTTTTTATATTATTACCCATCAGAAAAATGTCACATGAAAAAAATCATTTTTACAGCTTGGTGAAAAGAAAATATTTATTATTATCATCTCATATCCTTGTACTTCTACAGGATGTTCAAGCAAGTTTCTGGCACAGACCAAGATTGCAAAAATATTTACGATTCCTGGCAATTAATTTTTTTTATCTCTTCCTCACTACTGCAAGATCTTCCTTCATCATGTTGCTCCCTGATTCACCAGTGTCCGATTTTACACCGTGAATCCACCTTGTTCTAGATTTATTACTTGATCTATGGCCTGACACCACAAAATTTAACACCTGTTGAGGCGATCCTTCATTTACCATTCAACACACAATTCATGACTACCCTGATATGTTCTCATCAACATTTTTCATTTACAGAACAAATATCCAGTTCAGCACTAATGTGTAGCTAATTCTGTTTTACCACTGCAGATCCACGTCCATTTTCCCTAGATATCACTCTTACCACTCCCATACCTGTAACTTCTAACTTCTTTAAACAGTCCTTTGCTGCACATCAAAGAGATTCTTACTGCTATAAAAGACGGTGGGTCAAAATAATGCATTCTAAAACACAAGTCTGGTCCTCTGCTTACTTTTTTCAGCGAAAGCATTATTATGCAACTGATCTTCAATTCTATTGTGTCTAGCTCCTTTTGAAAAGCTTTTTAAGTTCCATCAATAATCATACTCAAATAATTAAAATCTACAAAATTAATAATTTTGGAGTTCAACTGAGGATCATTAGTTTAGATTTGTCAACTGTGATATTCATAAACAAAGACATCGCTCTTTCCACATTTTAGCAACACACAGCAACCCAAAATTTGTTATTCGGTCACTGCTGGGGAATCGAACCCCAGATTTCTTGACATCTAGCCCAGCACGTTAGCCTTACACCACAGTGGCCAACAATCCACGGCGCTGTGTTTTTCTGTCAGCTTCTGACATCATAAATTCGTAAGATGGGCTCAGCTATGGAGAAGTCTCCATCTGGTGGGCATTAACAGCACTGGCTATATACAGTTAAACCTCGAAAATCCGGCATCGACGGGACCAGACGAGTGCCAGATTTATGAAAATTCCGGATTTCTGAAGCTATCCAAAAATTGTGTAACAGGCGTTACGTAAAGCATATACTTACATGTAACAGGTCATTAACGAAAACTTGCACATCTACACCTTATAAATAAGCAGAAGTCATGCTGCCAATTGTATTCTTTGCAATTTGCAAAAAAAATTCTTCGGGCGATGGAAAAAAAGTTTGGCAAAAATATTGGCGATTACCTTTTTGTACTATTTATTATAAAAACTCTAGAAAAAAATTGAATTTGGCGAATGGTTTGGCAAAAACTAGATAAAAAGCCAGAGCGACCGCTAGGGCTGGGCGATGTATCGATACATTGCGAAAACACGATGTGAATTTTACATGGATGTTAGGGTTTTTCGTAACATCAATGTAAAATTCGGTAACTGCAATACATTGCGAAGGTGATTTCTGTGATGCATCACGAAGGCTGATGTAGATGTCATTACACGATCGAATCCGCATACTGCCATCAAGCACAGATTATCATCACGCATTTCACACGCCGATTCGTCGCCTCAATGGTTTGCGTCACTTCATCGTGGCTCAATAAGACAACTAATTTGAGAAACCTTCCGATGTTACACGTAGGCAGTTATCGGCAATTCGCACGCTGAGATCGGATGATTTCGCGATGTGTTGTTGAGATGGTACACCGGGGTATTTCCATGGTTATTGGTGAAACATCGGATAATCTCGCAAAAACGAAATAAAAAAAATTCGGGATTTCTGAAGTTGCCAGTTTTCTGGATGCCGGATTTTTGAGGTTTCACTGTATTAATTATAGCAGTTAAATCCAGAGGGCGAGATCCAAAGTGAAAATCCTCCAAATGCCTGTTGTCAGTGAATAAACAAAGACATCACTCTTTCCACGTTTTAGCAACACACAGCAACCGAAAAATTGTTATTTGGTCACCACTGGGGAATTGAATCCCAGATATCTCGATATCCAGCGCGTGTTAGCCTTACACCTCGTCTAGATATCGAGAGATCTGGGATTCAATTCCCCAGCGGTGACCGAATAACAAATTTTCGGTTGCTGTGTGTTGCTAAAACGTGGAAAGAGTGATGCCTTTGTTTATTCACTGACACCACGCATTTGGAGGATTTTCACTTTGTGATATTCATCCCATATTTTTCATGTGACAAGCTCAGCTGATTAAGATTATGCTGTAACTTGTTTACACTTAGAAACTAGCACGCAGCATATCAGAAGTTATCAGCACACAGTAAATCACTGATGTTGTTGTTAATGCTGAGGGGAAGTAACTTAGTTCTAACATCTGGAACTAAGTTACTTCCCTTCAGCATTTAATTCATAAAGATGACAAACAAAGGTGGGGACAACCTACATCTGTGTGTCACCCCAGAGTTGATTTCAAACCATTTACCAGTACCTACTTCCATCCAGACTGCTACAAGGCTCTTTGTACACACTTGCAACTGATTCCAATCACCTGCCTTTTTACTATGTAAGTATTTTACCACACTGAATAATGTATTCATAGTTATTAGTCTTTGCTGAAAGTTTTTTTTTCTTTTCTTTAGCAGCCTTACTTTATGCTGTCCACCAAGAGGTTCACACTTTCCTATCCTTACATACTGCTACACCACAAGCTTTCCTTGAAGCCTTAATAACCCATCTGATATGCCTGTTCCACTCAATCTCAATGATTTCAGTTGGTGAGGCTTTGATTCTGCTATAAGCCTCAGTTGGTTAACATGCACTTCTGGAGGAGGTTTGAACCCCAGTCTGCAGTTTCTCCTAGATCCTGAACAATTCCTTGTGAAGTCAGTCCTACATGCATTTTACTCCTGGTTCTCCCTAGCTTTGCGCTAGCCATCTAAACTAAATACACACTGGCTTTGACACTTCTGTTGCAGAATTTTTTAGTGAAGGTGGTAATGGATTGGAATTAGTAAAAAATGCCATTGAAGTAAATAAGTATAAGCTACAGTTATCTGTTCCTGGAAATCCAGCCTCACATCTAGATTATTTAATCTATCAATTCTGAAATATCTCAATATCTTAGTTCGTTTTTTTAACTAACAGGCAATTGGCTTCAAAAGTTATGCTACTAAACAATGTTTACTACTTTTTTCAATACCTCTAAATATTCTAATAACCTTCATTGCACTTCTTGGAGACCTTTCAACTATGACATAATCACCTACTTTTCCAATTTCTAGCTTCTTCCCAATAAATAAATATGTGGTAGCTTTTGTATCTAAAGATAAGGTTAGTTATTAAGAGTTCACTGTCTAAACATAAGTCAATGAGTCTTTTCCCAATCACTATTTTCACGCATTTCTTTCCAAATTCATCCATTGTTTTATCTTCAAGACTCTAGCTGTCACTGCCAATTCTTCTGCTGGTTCAAGAAAAACATTTTCCTTTGATTTGCTTTTAACAACCATGTCTAAATTCTCAAATTAAAAAAAAAATCCTCTTTTTCAAAACTAGAACATTTTGCTAGTCCACACACTGCCATAACTTTGAAGTCCATGACATTCATTTTGAGAAGAGTCCATGTACAGGTTCCCACTTACCCAACTAAAAGTCATTGTATCATCAAAGGCATATTCTTGGTTAGACAAGCAATTGATAAAATTAAAGCTAAATGTGGTAAGCCTAACAAAGCTTGTGCATTACCCTTCCTTAACTGGAATATATCATACTACACCTGCCACCAAGAACACATTCTCCTGATGTACACTTCTTGATCTCATTGATGCTTACCACATTTAGCTTAAAGTTTATCAATTCCTTACCTAATTCTACTTCTTTCCATTTACTCCTCATATATTTATGAAGCTAATTCTGTTCTTTCACATTTACTTGGCAATTCTGCAGGGGCATTTCCTCTAAAAGAATTTTGTATTTTACGAATGTTTCTTATAAACACTGAATGCATGGGCAAAGGTGAATGTCACTATCCATCTACTCCCCTAGTTGCTGTAAGGCTGGCTATGATCATGCTTCGCCAGGTTTCACAATTCATGACATGCCCTTCAGCTCTCAGCTCGATTAAGTGTGTCCCATATCACATGGCTAGCTGGTTTGGTAGCCCTCCTCTTTAGTCTCTCTGCAATTAAAAAAGAGCTTCAAACAGAAATCATTGCTCTTTCCACGTTTATAAGTGAGTCACGGAAAAATTCTCATCTGCTGCCACCGGGAATCGAACCAAGGGGCTTCCAGTTACGCGACGGACATGCTACCACTGCAACACAGTGGCCTTGAATACCTCCAGACTCACATATGACTAACTGCCAAGCCACTTGGCAGGTTGCTTCTTGGAGCCTTGCACAATGCTGGGGATTCACCAAAGATGGTAAGTAGCAACTGAACAAATAACAAGGAGGTGAATCAATAATTAATACAGACAATTGATGTGGATTAGGAACATCAAACAGAAGTCATCGCTCTTTACACGTTTATAAGTGAGTCATGGAAAAATTTTCATTGGCCGCCACTGAGAATCGAACCCAGGGTCTTCCAGTTACACGACAGACATGCTACCACTGCAACACAGCGGCCTTGAATTCCTCCAGACTCACATATGACTAACTGCCAAGCCACTTGGCAGGTTATTTCTTGGAGCCCTGCACAATGCTGGGGATTCATCAAAGATGGTAAGCAGCAACTGAACAAATAACAAGGAGGTGAATGAATAATTAATACAGACAATTGACATGGATTAGGAACATCAAACAGAAGTTATCGCTCTTTCCACGTTTGTAAGTGAGTCACGGAAAAATTATCATCGGCCGCCACCAGGAATCGAACCCAGGGTCTTCCAGTTACACGCCGGACATGCTGCCACGTCACCACAGCAGTCTCGAATTCCTCCAGACTCAGGCTTGGCAGTTGGCCGTATGAGTCTGGAGGAATTCGAGGCTGCTGTGGTGGCGTGGTAGCATGTCCGGCGTGTAACTGGAAGACCTTGGGTTCGATTCCCGGTGGCGGCCGATGATAATTTTTCCGTGACTCACTTACAAACGTGGAAAGAGCGATAACTTCTGTTTGATGTTCCTAATCCATGTCAATTGTCTGTATTAAAAGAGAGCTTTCACTCCACACCACTTGAAGGTGGGGTGTGACACTGTGTTATAGGTCCAGCCAGCTTTACACATCATCCACTACATTATAGGCTCAGCCAGCTATATACATCATCCACAATGTCCAGCATGTAGGTCTCCTTCCAGTTTTAGTACCTACCATCCTTATGCAGAGCTACTGAGCTTCTTTACATCACATTAAGTTTTGAGAATCAGAGATTAAAATATCCCTTCATTTGCAATTTAGTGCAATAAGTAAAAATATCTGGTAGTTTGTATTTCTTTTTGGAGCTAACCTCTGAATCTCAGAGAACAGCTTAGTGATATGTATGTATGTATGTACAAAAAAATGCTTCTTGAAGCACTTGCTTTTAAAGTCTTTGAAAAACAATTCTTACCTCATGTTTAATTAATACAAAACAAGGCATTCACTGCAACATAAGACAGACATAAAAATATTACACCAACCAACATGGTTTACAGCAAAGAATAAACGCACTGGTTTTTCTTGAGGCGTGTTCTTCTCTCAGAGTTATTTTCTATGTTTCCTTGCAACTAATTTTTTTATATACACAACGAACTCTTAAATTAACATACAAATGACAAAAAAAATACTAATTAAAAAATAACACAAGCCTTTCATAATGTCGCCCTGATAAAGCCTTCACGTGGGTCCAAGTGTGGCATATAACTGCAAACTTCCATACTGCTGATTTCTATTAACAATATTTTTAAAAGTATTAATATTTTTAAAAGTATTAACAATATTTTTAAAAGTATTAAAACTAACTTTACAGAAAGTTAAAAATTTAATTCATTATTAAAAGTTATAGATCACCTAACATCAACTCCGCTTAAAATTCACCTGCATATGATGAAAGCTTTTGCAACTATGTTCACATCATCAGGACAAATCCTAATGTTACAACACAATGTAACTTTTGCAAACAAAGCATGTGTGTCCAAAAGTTGAGCTTTGAAAATGAGATTTTCCTCTGATGCCTGGGTATGTTTTGTTTTGCATTAAAAATCTTATGGTGTGAAAATACCAGGAACATGGTCATCATGGCCAATCATCTGGAATATTAATTTAAATACCTTGTGTTTGAGTTAAATTATACCATTCTTTACAATAAGGTCTTCAGTACTAAGATTTCATTTACTTTCCATAAATGCTGATTTTTATCACAAATAATCCACATTTGTGTGTTATATAATGCCTTTCTGATTTTACAAATCTTCATACATGCTAGAATAGTGCTTAAAGTTTTTCTAGGACCATAGAACCTCAAGAAATGCGCATTTTTTTAAACCTCCATAAAAATTTACTTGAAGAAAGAAAAAAGATAGGCAAACCATGTTAACAAATGGGAAAACAATTCCACAGCAACAAAGCATATCAGTGAAGGTACTGCACTGCAGTAGTGTATCCAATTGATATATTTTTCATTACTGTTATTGTAAAATAATTATTACTTCTTTTTTAAGATTTCATGGAAGAAGCCCAACGAGTTTTCAACAGAATGAGATTTATGAAAAACTGAGCCATAATCAGGGTTTGTAAAGATGGGCCTAGCTCGAAAAAACCCATTAGATTCTTTCGAGCTGGACCCAGTTGAAAAAACCCGCCTGGGTTTTTTCAAAATTAGATGCTATTTTTGCTTCTTCAATATTCTAAATTTAATCAGCACCCAATATAATACTTTCTTTTACAATTAATAACAACAGGAAAGATGACTATAGGTCCTCTTTCTTACCTTCTTCACAAAGGTGATGGTTTACAGATTTTAAACCTTTCAAAGCAACTGATCGAAATAAGAAAATTAAACCAATAATCCTGAAAATAATAAATGGCTGCATATAAATAGCTTTCCACACACCCGTGCATTTTAATCCATGATGCTTTCCACCTATAAAGCTTTCCACCAATCAAGAATAAATACACAATATAGCCTATAATGTATTATGCACTTCCAATACAGAATTACTCAGCACAGATGAGTATGGTAAGAACAAATGCACCCGTGCATTTTAATCCATGATGCAGGTGTGAGATAGTAGCATTTGAACAAATGGCCCACTTGGTTGTAGATCTTTAAATCAGATCTTCAACATCAACTCGTAAACATTTCTGTGCATTTAATTCATACACTGCAACAATGCACTTATCCAAAAATATTTAAACTGCAAATAAATATTGCAACTGAAACATTAAACATCATATTTTAGAAGACTATCCATACTCAATAAAACTGTCTATTATTGAAATAATTTCGTAAGCCAATAAAGCATACTGAGCTGTACAGGATATTCACGAATTGTCATAAAATTTGAAACAAATAAGCTAAAAAAAAAAGGCATAATTGCTCATGACTAAAAAATTAAACTGAACATAAAAATATTTTTCATACTATTGGTAAAAAGTTATCGTGGTAGTTGCCTTCAATGCACAATCTTGATAACAAGAGTCACTCGCAATACAAATTTAAATTCGTTGGCTGAATTTAAAGATTTTATTGTACACTGCTGGCCACCCAAAATGCAACACCAAGGACACGAGATAGCAAAGCCAGATTTACTGGACACATAACAACAGATACAAAGATGAAACGATTGAGCTTACAGGCCCGTGTGACTTGCGGAACACGCAGACATCAATAGTTCGTGAGGACCCCATGGCTGGCAATAACGGTTACTATACGCCGCGGCATCGAACGATAGAGGCTTTGGATGTGAGATTGGGGGTATGTAGGTCCAGGTTGCTTCCACACGCTGCCATAGTTCATCGGGCGTAGCCGCGGGTGGTGCTTGCCGGGCCACTCGGTTGCCGATCAGCGACCAGACGTGTTCGATGGGCAACTTATCGGGAGAACAGGCTGGCCATGGTAGCAGTGACACCTGGTGGGCCGTGAAGAATTGTTGCACAATGCGTTCCACATGCGGGCGCGCGTTGTCCTGTTGAAATGTGGCCGCTGGCAGGTCCTGCAGGTAAGGGAGGACTACAGGCTCCAAAACGTCGGTGATGTAGCGCTGGCTGTTGAGTGTACCGGCGATGCGTACCAGAGGGGTGCGGGTGTCATATCAAATTGCGCCCCAAACCATAACGCCAGGCAACGGACCGGTATAGCGATGCATAATGCAGGCATTGTACAGTCTCTCGCCGCAGTGCCGCCACACGCGGATCCGACCATCGTGGTGCTGCAGGCAGAAGCGGGATTCGTCAGAGAAGACAATGTCGTGCCATTCCGTAGTCCAGGTGCGGCATTCAACAGCCCACTGACGCCGCACTCGCCAGTGGTGTAACATCAATGGTAATCGGAGCAATGGCAGCCGTGCGACAAGTCCCCGCTCCTGCAAACGACGTCGAACGGTACGTGCTGACACAGGTTGTTGCGCAACACACCCTAATTCCTGCGCTAACATTCATGATGTGGCGGTGCAAGCCGTCAATGCCCGCCGCACAACATGCCAGTCCTCTCGTTCGGTGGTGTGCTGCGGCAATCACTCACGTCGGTCCGTCCGTCCCTCCTGCACCCACCAAATCCATACTCACCTCACTGTGGCTGGATGTTGTCCCACACGGGCGCCGATGTCTCAGTATGATAAACTGCTGTCGCGATAAACCACTACTTGTCCTCTGTCGAACTCCGAAAAGTGCTGGAATGACTGCCGTATTTTGCAACGAGGCATCAGGAAGCTTCCCACGCACAGGTCCGGCAGCACAACACACTTCCACTACTTACACCCCGCCTTCTGTGCACCCTTCTTATGGTGCTTCTCGGTGGCATGAAAGGCGCACATGATTTGCATATGCCCTGCAATGCTAATCGTTTGCATGTGTCCTCTCGCCGGCGACGCATGCTGCAAATTTCAGGCCAATCGGATGTTTCCTTCTTGGTGTTGCATTTTGGGTGGTCAGCAGTGTATATATATACAAGTATTAGAACTTCCAGGTTTCCCTAGAACTCATCATCAGACACAGAAGAATCACGTAACACTGTTTTTAAATTTATTCCTTCTTCTGCATCTGATGATGGGTTCTAGGGAAACCTGAAAGTTTTAATACTTGTATATATAATAAAATCTTTAAATTTAGCCAACAAATTTAAATTTGTATTCTGAGTGACTCTTGTTATCAAGATTGTGCATTGAAGGCAACTACCTCGATTACTTTTGACTATTTCTGCACGAATCTGAATTCTAATACTATTGGTAACAATAACTCTTACAAAATGGTGATAGTTAATGAAATACACATATATTGATATACAAAATTACATCCAATCATTTTGAAGAAAAATTTTATACAGATCTGAAAATGATTCATTACCCTATTTTGGATGCATATATACTGCTGAATGAAAATCCAGAAGTAGGGACTATTCATGACAAAAATGTTGCCGATTATGACTAAGAAGACTGGATGGCTTATGTAAAGATACTTTTTCTCTGAATTGTGGTTAAAGTTGTAGGTTAACCTGGACTTTGTTAAGCATTGAAGAACTGGACTGGTTCATGAAGACTGGAAGAAGCCAAATATTGTGTAAACTTGAAAGAAAATGAACAAGACTGTACCACTTACCAAGACATATTTAACCATTGTTGTTTACAAGGTTTACCTAAGAAATTTTAGTAAGAGGCTCATGATGGTCACAGAAAATCATCTGAATGAAGGTCACTATGACATCATAACGGGTAGGGAATGGCAGGACATTAAAACACCATGAAACATTTCACGAAGCGCGAGCCACGATTTATATTTGATGTTTATTAACTCTGAAAATATTCTTTCTTTCAGTCATAGAAATCACAAAAGTATATCAGTGCGAGTGACCAGCCTACAGCTAACAAGTTCCAGTTGGTCTTTCCACCTAAGGATTCTGGAACAAAACCCAATGAATGGATCCAGTAAAAAGGATTGTTCCCTTGCACAAGAGAAAGGTGATCAAACTGAATGCAAGAACTATCGTGATATCAGTTTGCTGAGTGTGCCAGGAAAAGTGTTTGGGAAGGTCATTATTGATAAGTAATGAGGTCTTACATCAGAGAAAGTGTGGGATGTACAGAATGGTTTTATGCCTGGTAAGGGCTGCATCAATCATATTTTTGCATTAGACTTATGCATAATGACTGAAAAGTATCTGTCTGTTGGTAAGAAATTTTTTGCTGCCTTCATAGATTTAAAGAAAGCTTATGATCGTGTAAATAGGATTCTGCTGTGGAAGGACTGAAAAAATATGGTATTACTAGGAATCTACTTAATAGTGTAAAAGCCATGTATGCTAGCAGTAGAGCATGTGTATGAGTGAATAGTGTTTTATTGAAATGGTTTTCTATTGGTGCAGGAGACAGACAAGGTTATGTAATGTCACCCTGGCTGTTTAATATATTTATGGATGCATGCATGCATGATGCCAAAATGAATAATACTGGTTTATGTCTTGTAAATATGTGTTTGTGCAGATTGCTCTATGCTGATGACACAGTATTGCTGGCAGAGAGCAAAACTGAGTTGCATAATATGTTGTCCTGGATGCACGAAGTTGGTATGAAATTCAAACCGAGTACAAGTATAAATAAGGGAAAACCCAAAGTTATGTTGTTGTTTTTTTGTGAGGAACTCTTCGTACTGAACACAAGATAAGTCTTAATGGTACACAGATCGGCCAGGTGAATGAGTTAGTATATTTAGGAAGTATGTTTGACAGAGAACAAATTAGATGGCAAAATTAGTAGATGAATGAATTCTTCATTGATCTTATCATTACTTGATAGTATCATGAGTGAAACTGAATGTTGGTTGGAAGAAAAGAAATAGGAAGAGGCCTAGGATGGAAAGAATAAAGTTTGAAAGGCTCTATGAAGATCATCAGCATTACTCTAACTTACTCAGAGAACAACTGAAGGAGATGAAGTCATGTGAAAGGGATGTAGAAAAGAAGTGGAAATGCTTTAAGAACTGTGTTGTCATGCTACTGAAGAGGTTTGGGTAACAATAGTGGTGATGCTTGGTGGAATAGTGAGATTGAAGAGGCAGTAAAGAGAAAATATTCAGGGATGTTGCAAGGTAGAGTTTCTGTGGATGAATATCGCTGTAAGAAGCACGAGGCAGCTAAGCTGGTTCGCCAGAGTAAGGCAAAAGATAGGAAGGAGAAGGTGGAAAGGCATAAATTGGGAAAGATAGAAAAACTTTCTGGAAGTACATGAGGCTCAGGAAAAATAGGGGAAACAAAGTTGTAAGTTGTATGATGAATAGGATCGGGGAAATGATATGGGGACCCCAATGAATTCAGTGAAAGATGGGGTGATTACTTCTGTGAGTTATTAGATCAGGGATGCAAAGTGATTTTGAGGCAGAAGCAAATGATATTACAGTGACAGATGGAAGCACAGGAGGGTCTCAAGAGAAGAGGTGTGTAAAGCTCTAAAATCTCTTCAGAATGGTAAGGCTCTGGGAGTTGATGGCATAACTGCTAATATTGAAACATGGTGGTGACTCTGTAATTGATTCATTAACTGAAATTCGCCAGTTTTACTGGGAGTTAGGAACGGTACCTCGGGATTGGAAAGTTGCTCCAGAAGTAATCACCCCATCTTTCCCTTGTAAAGGGAAAAGGCGATCAGACTGAGTGCAAGAACTATTGTGGTATTAGCCTACTGAGTGTGCCAGGGAAAGTGTTTGGTAATGTCATTATTGAAAAAGTATGAGGACTTACATCAGAGAAAGTGTGGGATGTTCAGAGTGGTTTTATGCCTGGTAAAGGCTGCACTAACCAAATGTTTGCATTACGCATGTTGATTGAAAAGTATCTGGCTGTTGGTAAGGAAGTTTTTGCTGCCTTCGTTGATTTAGAGAAAGCTTACGACAGAGTAATTAGGGAATCTACTTAATAGTGTAAAAGCAATGTATGCTGGCAGTAAATCTTGTGTACGAGTGAATGGTGTTTTGTCAAAATGGTTTTCTATTGGTGCAGGAGTCAGATAGGGTTGTGTAATGTCACCATGGCTGTTTAATATATTTATGGATGTGTGCACGAGTGATGCCAAAATGGACAATATTGGTTTATGTTTGGATAATATCCGTGCGTGCAGGTTGCTGTATGCTGAAGGCAACGTCCGATTGGCAGAGAGCAAAAGTGAGTTGCAGAGTATGTTGTCCCAGATGTACAAAGTTTGCATGAAATTCAAACTGAGTATAAATAAGAAAAACACCAAAGTTATGGTTTTTGAGCAAAGAACTGTTAGTACTGCATATAATATAAGTCTAAACGGCACAGTGAGTGACCAGATGAATGAGTTTGGGTATTTAGGAAGCATGTTTGTCAGAGAGAACAAATTGAATGGTGAAATTAGTAGGCAAGTGAATTCTTCATTGAAAGTCATAGCTGCTTTAGGAGGTTTTCATAGAAATGGTGGGTTCTCAAGAGAGGCCCGCATGACTGTGTATGAAAATGTAATTTTTTTTTTATTTTTTTTATTGCAGGTTTAACGACCACCGTGAGCAACTCAATGGGCTATAAGCAGTCCCCCGTCCCTAATTTAGGGTCACTGGTTCCAGGGAAGGGAGAGAGCCAGTGCCTAAGACAAACACAACATCCATACCTCACCGGGATTCGAACCCGAACCCCGTTCAGACGAATGATCAGAGGCCATCGCTTAGACCACTGCGCCACCGGGGCGGTCGTGTAATTGTTCCTACTCTGATGTATGGCAGTGAAACCTCGGTACTACAAAAGAAACATCTATATAGGAGTCATCTGTGTGCTAGAAAAATGTGTTACAATAGGTTTGTGGCAAGACATGTTCTGATTGTGTGAGGAATGAAGATGTGTTGCAGTTGTGTAATGTGAAGCAAAATGCTGTTAGCATGGTGAAGACTAATATTCTTCAGTTGTTTGAAAAGAATGAGTGAATGAGTAATGAGATGCTTACTAAGAAAACCTTTTTTAGCCCAAGTGGCAGGAAGGAAAGGCAGAGGAAGGCCAAGGAAGTCATGGAAGGATCAGATTCAGGAGTGTCTGCATGAGAAAAAGATTACGAGTATGAATTATAGAAGGTCTTGTGTACATCATCTGATGTATATCAGTGAAGCCAGAGTTGTGTGTCAAGTTCACTGCAAATGGAGAAGTTTGATATGGCAACAGCAAGTAAATAATCAGTTAGAAATTTATCTGGTAGCTTGTGTTCCTTTGTGGAGCTAACCTCTGAATCTCAGAGAACAGTTCAGTGATATGTGTGTATGTATGTATGTATGTATGTAAGTTATAGCTGCCTTAGGAGGATTTCACAGAAATGATGGGTTCTCAAGGAAGTACTGAATGACTGTGTATGAAAGTGTAACTCTTGCTACTCTGATCTGCGGCAGTGAAACCTAGGTACTGCAGAAAAGACATAAGAATCGTTTATGTGCTGGGGAGATGCGTTACTTACGAGGGGTTTATGGTAAGACGCGCTGATCATGTGAGGAATGAAGATGTGTAATGTGAGGCAAAATGTTGTTAGTAAGGTTAAGACTAATATTCTTAGGTGGTTTGGCCATGTTGAAAGAATGAGTGATGAGGTGCTGACTAAGAGAATTTATTCAGTCCAAGTGACAGGAAAGAAAGGTAGAGGAAGGCCAAGGAAATCATGGGAGGACCAGATTCAGGAATGTCTGCTTGAAAAAAAGATAATGAGTATGAAGTACAAAAGGTCTTTTGTTTGGCGTGTGATGGATGTTAATGAAGCTCGAGCTGTGTGCCATGATCGTTGTAAATGGAGAATGTTGATACACCAACGGTAAGTAAATTCTAGTTCTATCAGTTAAATGTGTACTTGACACATGGTCTTTTTTTGAGGAGCTAATCTCTGAATCTGAGAGAACAGCTTAAAGATATGTATGTATGTAACTCTGAAAAGGCATTTGACTGAATGCTTAGGAAGAAGCCGTTAAGTGTCTTAGGGCAAGTTGCTAAAATTAAGACTCTAAACCAAAAGCTCTGCTTCAGTCAGGGTTGAGAAAAATATTGGTGGTTGGTTTGACACCAAATCTGAGGTACAGCAAGCATGATCTGTTTCCATTTCTTTTCTTAATTTATATACAGGATAAGATTGTTAAAATAACTTTGTGCCAAATGTTGCAACAGGCAGTTTAGCACAGCAATTTCCTGAGTTCTAATGGTTTGATGTTAATGTCTAAGAATGTTAATAGCCCACATGATAATCCCAATCAGCTGAGCCCAACATGTGAAAAATAACTGATGAAAGAAATGTTGGGAAGCCTAAACTAATCATTCTGAGTCTAACACAAAAAATAATTTATTTTATAATACAGTGAAAGGGGTTATAACATGTAGCAGATTTCAATTATTTGGATGCAACACGACTTGAAATTGGTAAGGAACTAGATCACAGAATCAGCAAAATAGAAAAAGTCTCAGGTATATCAGCTGTATAAGAATATTCTCACTAAGAGTTTGTCCAAAGAAGAAATCTGACTAAACAATTATGCATTTAGACCTACCCTGTTTTACGGCAGTTACAAGCTACATACAAAGTCAAAGAGCTACTTAGGAGATCAGCAGTTGCTGACATGAAAAATTATATGAGGAACTTCAGGTAAAATAGGTGGATGCAATGACAGAACGGAATTATTTAATACTATGAAAAAATGTACAAAATGTGTTTCTTCAGATGGGTAGGTAAAAACCTACCTTTAATAGTATTAAATATTATAGTGTATGATATTAGTGATGAAAATCCAAGTTTTTTTGTTTGTTTGTTTGTTTTTATTTTTATTTTCACTTACCTTTTGAAAAACAGAATTAGTAATGAAGACATTAAAAACAAAGCTGGGTGGGGGAAATGTAGGGCAAAGAATCAAATCTTATTTTATTTTAAATGAAATGCCAGAAAACAGTACAAACTGGTGCATCATGGTTTCAGCCACTTAGGCCTTCATAAGCCATTAGAATGTGCCAAGTGTTGCCGGCAGGTTGTCTGCGATGACCTAAGTAGATATTGTTCGGTGATGTCAACTGTCAGTGCATTTCCTCCAAAACCGTTGGTAATGTTAACTTGGTTTGGTTCATATTGACAATACACTGCAAGAAAGTTTTCCCAGATATTATTAATTTTGATGGAAGGAGGGGGAGAGAGAGAAGCTTATTGTAAGCTTGATTTTTATCTTGTTTTGTTTTTGTTTTTTTGTTTATTGGAGGTTTAACGACCACCATGAGCAACTTGATGGGTTATAAGCAGTTGCCCGTCCCTAATTTAGGACCACTGGTTCCAGGGAAGGGAGAGAGCCCGTGCCGTTAGACAAACACAACATCCATGCCTTACCGGGATTCGAGCCTGGACCCCTTCCAGATGAATGATCAGAAGCCATCGCTTAGACCACTGCGCCACCAGGGCGGCAAGCCTGATTATTAATGGAAATTTCTATAGTTTCACAGAGGAGAAAATGTTTTAACTTGTATATTTGGAAATGATTTTGGCATCATTCCAAATAGGTAAAACTCTATCATCAGTAACAGTTTTTACAAGTTTTCTCTATGTGTGTGTGAGAGAGAGTAAACTGTTCTCTGAGATTTAAGTTAGCTCTCAAAGAAGGATGTTTGTCTGCCAAATTAAAGTTTAAAACTGATAGTGCTAGATTTTGCTTACTGTTGATGTATCAAACATATCCCTTGGAGTGATCTTGGCACATAATTCAAGCTTCACTGGCATCCACCACAAGTCTCACACAAGACTGTTTGTACTTTATACTCCTTATCTTTTTCTCATGCAGACGTTCCCATGTCTGTTTCTTCAGCTCCACTGATATCCATGGCATTCGTCTACCTTTCCTTCCTTCCACTTGGGCTGAATAAATTTCCTTAGTTAGCATCTTGCCACTCCTTTTTTCAACATGGCCACACCACCACAGAATATAATACTTATGTTTCCCTCAATACACATCTTCATTCCTTATGTAATCAGAACATGTCTTGCTACAACCCCCACAGTGCCCCTCAAAATAATGAATCTCTCTAGCACACAAATGGCAGCCCGACGTCTCTTCTGCAATACCAAAGTTTTGCTGCTGTACATCAGAGTAGGAACAATTGCACTTTTATATACAGCTATTCTGGACCTTTTTAAGAATCACGTCCTGTGAAATTCTCCTACAGAGGTACGACTCAAAGCTAAATTTACTCATCTACTAAATTCACCATCTAATCTGTTTTCTCTGTCAAAATGCTGCCTAAAATATTCGAATTTATTCACCCAGTCTATCTCTGTACTGTTTAGACTGATAGCTGTAGCTTTCACAGTTGTTTAATATTGTGTTTATGCTGTTTTGAACAGATAGATATAACTTTTGGCAAATTTTGAATTTAGATTTTAACTTGTCATGCAGTAAATACATGGTTTTATTATTTGAGGTTTGAAGTGTTTGTATACTTTCATTATTCAGTTCATGTATATTTGCTTTTACAGGGAATATATGACCAGATAAACAAGTAGTGGGATGTAAGGTCAGGTGATGCGTAACATCACAGCCTCTCCTTGACAAATGTCAACCCCGCCTTCTCGTGGTACATCCTGTTCCCACTAAAGGGGCTCTGACGACCGCCAATAGCGGTATAACTATACCATCGGGATTAGAGGAAATGCTATCCCACACTCACCAACTCGCTTGGCCAGCGTGGTGAGTTATGGCCAAACCCCTCCAAAATGACTCCACAACTTAAATCTTGGCCCTCAGTCTCCGGCAGCTGGAATGTACCTGGCCAAGGCAGCGGCCAGTGCGACATGAAGGCAGAGGGTGCTAAGAATCCCCGGAGGACCGGACTAGGCTGCCATCTGATGCTGACCTTGGCTACGTACAACGGACGCTCCCTATCTTCTGATTCAAGGCTTCTTGAATTGGAAGAGAAACTACAAAGGATCAAGTGGGACATCGTCGGGCTAAGTGAGGTAAGGAGAAAAGGAGAAGATCTCATTGAACTGAAAAGTGGACATATCTTCTACTATCGTGGGAGAGATACTGGCAGAACTAGTGGTGTTGGATTTATAATAAACAAGAAACTGAAGGATAAAGTTGTAGAAGTTGAAAGTTCCTCTGACAGAGCTGCACGACTCGTTATCCAACTTTCGAGAAGATACCAGGCTCAGATTATTCAAACTTATGCACCCACCACAAGTCATCCTGAAGAAGAAATTGAAGAATTTTATGAGGAAATTCGTGATCTAAATAATAAAAGGTAAGCAGCACTTGAAGATAATTATGGGAGATTTCAATGCAAAAATAGGGCAACGGCAACAGAATGAAACTTCAGTAGGTAAATTCGGTCACGGCAACAGAAACCAGCGTGGAAATACTCTTGTAGAGTTTGCAGAGGCAGAAGGGTTTTTCATCTTGAACTCCTTTTTCAAGAAAAAGCCACACAGGAAATGGACATGGAGACATCCAAATGGGACGACAAGTGAAATTGATTTTATTATGTGTAACAAAAAATTTGTCATAGAAGACTGCAGTGTGCTAAACAAGTTCAACACAGGCAGTGACCATAGATTGGTGAGATGTAAGATGCACCTCAACACTAAACTCGAACGTAGCAAGCTCATAAGACAAACAAAATGTATTGACATAACCAACCTTAAAAAACACCATAATACCTTCAAATTGGAACTGAAGAACAGATTCTCTGCTTTAGAAGGCCTAACCTCGGAAGAAGTGGATATTTCTGAAGTTAACAGAAAAGTAACCAAAGCTCTTATGGAAACAGCAACAAAATTAGCTGGGTCTAAGAACAAATTGCATGTGAACAAATTATCAGGAAAAACCAAAATGTTGATACAAAAAAGAAGAGTGATGAGGACAACTAAAGAAGATGTGACTTCCAAAGTGGAATATATAGAGCTATGCAAGACAGTACGAAAAAGTATTACTGAAGACATACGGAAATTCAACTGTGAACTAGTAAGGAAAGCAATTGAAAACAACCAAAGCCTAAAGATAGCAAAGGGACATCTCAGTAAAGGGAAAAAACAGGTTATGGCACTGAGAAAAGAAGATGGTTCTGTAACAAGAAATAGAGGCGAAATTTTGACAAGAGTGAAAGATTTCTACTCTAAATTATATGAAAGGGATGATACATGTACTCCAGACATCATGAAAGGTACCAGTACCAGAGTTCTTCCAGTCCTTCCAGCAGAAGTTGCACATGCAATCAAGAACATGAAGCGGGGAAAAGCTCCAGGAGAAGATGGAATTACTGTAGACATCATACAAGAAGCAAGTGGAGAAATCGAAACAGTACTCGCCCAAATTTTCACTCGATGCCTTAATGAAGGGAAAATTCCTGAGGATTGGAACAATGCTACAATGATCTTGCTACATAAAAAAGGTGGCATTGAGGATCTCAGGAACTACAGACCTATCAGCCTCCTATCAGTGGTTTATAAAATCTTCACTAAAGTTCTTTCACACCGCTTTAAGGTGACACTGGACATGGCTCAACCGAGAGAACAAGCTGGATTCAGGAGTGGCTACAGCACAATAGATCATATCCACGTACTGAGAGAACTAATTGAAAGAGCGAGGGAATATGAACTTCCATTGTGCATGGCTTTTATCGATTATGAAAAAGCCTTTGATTCGGTGAAACCATCAGCAGTTGCAATGGCTCTGAAATCCTGCGGTATTGAAGATGCATACATTAATATTATTAATAACATCTATGAAAATGCAAGTGCAAAGATTCGGCTGTTTGAAAATACAACACACATAAAAATTGGAAAAGGAGTGAGACAAGGTGACACCATATCTCCGAAGCTCTTTAATGCCACATTGGAAAATGTCTTTCAATCACTGAACTGGGAAAACAAAGGGATAAAGATTAATGGAGATTATCTAACCCACCTTCATTTTGCTGATGACATAGTCATTTTTGCAACTACCCCATCAGAGCTACAGAGTATGATCCAGGAACTTGCTAACAAGAGTAAAGAAGTGGGATTAAAAATGAACTTTCAGAAGACAAAAGTGATGTACAATGCTTTTACAAGAAATGAAGATTTATCGATTGATGGAGAAAAGCTGGAGATAACAGACACGTACGTTTATCTTGGACAGCAAATATCAAGTGAGGGTCACATTGGTGAAGAAATTAATCGGCGTACAAAACTTGCCTGGAGAGCTTTTGGAAGAAACAGCATAATTTTCAAGAGCAATATGCCATTATGTCTTAAAAGAAAAGTGTTTGATCAATGCATCCTTCCAGTGCTTACGTATGGTGCAGAGACGTGGACCTTAGCTAAAAGAGACATTCAAAGGCTGCAAACAACTCAAAGCAGCATGGAGAGGTGCATGCTTGGTGTAACCAGGAGAGATAAGAAGAGGAACACGTGGATCCGAAAAATGACAAGAGTGGAAGACATCATGATCAGAGTTAAATCCCTGAAATGGCAATGGGCTGGACATACTGCCAGAAGAACAGACCATCGATGGACAGCTGAAATTTTAGATTGGATTCCAAGGGACAGGAAAAGACCCAGAAGAAGACCACATGGAAGATGGGTGGATGAAATTCGAAAGTATGCGGGAGTGACATGGAGGAGACTGGCACAAGACAGACCGTTGTGGAGGAAACTTGGGGAGACCTTCGTCCAGCAGTGGATTGATAATGGTTGACAATGATGATGATGATGATGATGAAACAAGTAGTGATTTTGTAATATTATTGCTTCAAATGAAAGTTCAAAAATTTAGTAGAACATATAATAAAAGCTATAATAAAATGTAATAAACCTGCAGAAACATCAAAGACTTTTTAAATATTTGAATTCTTTTAAAAATAAAATTTGCATCATTTTTTTTTTCACCTTGTACTCCCTTTTTTTAGATGCATTTTCTGCAGCAATCTTCACTGGCATTTTCAACTTACTGTTTGTTGATAATTAAGCCTAACGAGGCTGGGATGAGTTTAGGTTTCTCCATTGATGCAAGTTTCATTTGATGCCATAGCTTTTGTATTGTAACCTATCATTTCTTGTTGTAATGAGAGGTTACACAATGATGCATGTGCAGGGCCATAGCTTGCAGGGGGCTCAGCCCCCTCTGGAAGATGGATGTTGTTGTAAAATCTCTAAATTTTTATTTTTGGTGGTTTATAAAAACTACTCTGGTGTTAATATATATATAAGCACAAATACTTTATTTATTCATGCATTGAACTCTGTTTTAAAAAGTGAAATTGAAATGATACAGTACAGACAATGAATGACTCGAAAAAAGAAAAAAAAACTCCTTGTGGTGAATCTGTAGAAACAGTTTCACCAATGATTCTCAACCACACAGACACAGGGCTTGTTAACATTAAAGGTCAGGAAAGAGAGAAATGCTCTTTTTTTTTTTTTTTTTTTTGTTGTTGTAGAAGCATTAAATATGGAAGGATGAACCCCCTTCCCCAGAAAAAAAGAAAGAAATGAAAAAAGAAAAAAAAAGAAGCGGGAGTGGATGTGCAGT
The DNA here is from genome assembly GCA_039090855.1 of Macrothele yani. NCBI lineage: Eukaryota > Metazoa > Arthropoda > Arachnida > Araneae > Macrothelidae > Macrothele > Macrothele yani. The sequence goes on from CM077014.1 coordinate 142,456,883, forward strand.
TGCGCAGAAGGGTATAACTCTATTCATAATTTGATAAGTGACTGTAAGATGTGAAGCTGCAGTTAAGAAACTTCTAATTAATTGCCTTCAAAGAAGTGTAATGCCGAGGGAAGGGGATGTGGGTGGAAGCTAAATATACATTACATTCCTCTAGGTGTTGGAAAATAGTGCTAAAAGGAAATCTTTGTGAAAAAGAGAGAGAGAGAGAGAGAGAGAGCTTTCAACTTTTTCCTATTCATTGTTTTGGGGTCAATGGCAGCAGTTTTACAATGCATGTGTATAGGAGAAAAAGGGTTTGTTGGTGTGAGTCTGAAGGTTCTTGGGTTTTGAGTGGTGAAGGGAGAGGCTTGGCTGTTAAGATAGAGTCAGTATACCACAGCAACAACTCCTCAATGCTGTTATGCAGACCCACAGAAAGGACCAGAATAGTAAACCGAAAAGTTAAATACACTGCTCAAAAGAATTAGGGAAGCAAGAGATATTGTGAGGAAAAACATGCGTGACTAAAAAATTAGGGAAGCAAGAGATATTATGAGGAAAAACATGCGTGACTAATGCACATGATGTGAAATGCTATACAACAATATGTGTATCTGTACAAGAAAAATGACATTTCAAGGCAGTTAACTGACCTCTACAAGGGTGTACGATACCCTCAAATGGCTAAGACTGCTGCACACCTGTGTGGCATGGAACTGATGAGGTTATCGAGGAGGTTTTAGGGGTATATTCACCACTCCTTAACGAGGGCAGCCTCCAGTTCATGGAGTCAACGGAGGTACTGGCCAAACTGCAATACACGTCCCAGGCATGCTCAATTGGATTTAAAAGTCAAGGAAGTATGCTGACCACTTCACACACTTGATTCCCTTTTCTTTGAAGCATGATGTCCACTAATTGAGCTCTATAAAGTCGAACATTATTGTCCATGAAAAGGAACAAACCACCGACGGCTGCAGCATACAGCATGGCAATAAGTATGAGAATTCCATCTCTCTATCTCAGGGCCATCAGACTGCCATTTTGGATGACGTACAGGTCTGTACATCCACCAATACTTATGCTTCCCCCCCCCCCAACAGTAAATTCATGTCCACTGTAATATGATGTTTCCTACACAAAAGCTGGGTTATTTCATGTGCTGGGTTTCCTCCAGGTTAGCACTTGCTGATTGTCAAGCGCTAGCCTGCATCTGAACTCATCAGAGAAGAGAATTTAACTCCACTCATCACGACCCAAACATGACGATCTGCAGCCCAGTTTCCATGGGCAGTACAGTGTCGCGCGGTTAAAAGGACACACACCATTGATCTACGTGCATGAAAGACACCTTGGTGAAGACAGTTACGGATAGTTTGAGTTGACAACTTGTGACCTGTTGACATGAGAAGCTCTTGCTGAAGTTGAGTAACATTTTGCCACCATTTCCAACGGGTTGTTAACAACAGATAATGGTTGTCCCTTGCCATAGTTTTTCATGGACAGGCTTGACATTGCCTTCTTCAAACACTTTTCATATTCTGGAATTGTTTCCATAGTCAGTAAATGACACTTTGTGACACTCCAGGGCTTCTGCTGTGACATTGTTGAAATCGGACTTCAAGTAACGAAATGTCATGATAAACGCGATAGAATACAGGACCTTCCAGAAAACCTTCATTTTTATCCCAATCTGTGATTTATGCATGCTGGCATCACAGGTGCTAATTTGCATAAAGACATACATTATTCAGCTGTATACGTCATACTCACGTTTCGGCAAGATATCACATGATTGACTTGCCACAAAATTATTTTTAGCAGTATAGCTTATCCAAAAATATGGAACATGCAACTCAACCACAATCAAATAAATTCAAAAAGTATGATTTTTTTTTCATATATTTCAAGATTGAGCTTTCTTTCAGCCCCTCATTGTTCATATTTTGTTTTATTGTTTTTACTTTTTGGCACGAAAAAATTATTCACAAGTGAAGTAAATTAACAAAGGGAATGAGAAACATCTATTCATGGAAAAAGTTAGTTTGTAGTGTAACACTGAGCCACCCATGGACCTTCTCACCACTCAGCCCCCCACACACCCCGCCAGGGATCTGGGTCTTAGCTATGGCCCTGTGCATGTGCCGTTTGACATCGCAGTTTTTGTGTTGTAACCTATCATTCCTTGTTCTAATGATATCAGGTAACTACAAAAGTATTTGCCATTTTCAGAGACAGACAAAGTATAACACATACATAGTAAAAAAGCAATTTATTCATCAAAATAATTACCATGGGCATCAACAACATTCTGCCAACATGTCAACAACTTATATATACCCAAAAAATGCAATAAAATGCCAGGCCATGGGAAGAGAAAAAGTTTTGGAGGGCAGCGAGCAACTCATCAAAGTTGGAGAAGTCGTGTCCATGCAAATGATTGTCAAGTGAAAGAAACGATTGCCTGAAGGACAGATATCTGATGAGTAAGCTGGATGACACAAGAGCTCCCACCCAAGTTCTTTGATGGTGTTTCTGGTCAATGAAGTGGAGTGGGTATGAGCACTATCTTGAAGGAACAGAACTCCGTTTATGTTGACCAGTGCTGTTTCTTTCTTTTTCAGGTCCTCATACACACATTTCAGTTGTTCACAGCACACTGCAGTGGTGATCATTTGGCCGTGTTGCAAGAATTCTTAATGAACAACACCACATGTTGTCCACCATACACACAGCATAACTTTATGTGGAAGTAGTGCTGGCTTCAATGTGTGAGGAATTGAGCCACTGGAGGACAACCCATGTCTGGAACATTTTGGGGTGCTGTATTGGACTCACTTCTCATCACATGTGAGTACCCTATCCATAAATGGTTCCTTGTCATAGCAAGACAGCAATGCAAGATAAACTGAGACACACTGCTGTTTGTTCACTGCAGACAATTCAAGGGGAACCCACTTAGACAATTTGTATGCCTTACCTATTGCATGCAGATCACTTTGGACAGTTTTATCACTTACACCAAATGATTGAGCTAGTTCCTGGCATGTGTGGCTACTGTCCTGCTCAATAACCACTTTCAGGGTTTCTGTGTCAAGGCTGACGGGGACAACCACTCCGGGACTTGTCTTGAAGGGATTCATCTCCATATCTCAACTTTCAAAACCGATTCAGAGTTCTGCATTCTTTCACAGCATCTACCCTGAATGCTAAGCAAAAGCAACGAGTTGTTATGCAGCAGATGAACAGAGTTTAAATTTGTATAACAAACACCCACGAATAATCTCCGCTGATACTGCCATTGTAATCACACGTCTTTCCACTATCAAACTGTTACTCATCTGATTCACATACTCAGGGCATCTTAGGATTTCAGCTGACGATATACCATGAGCGGAAAGCCATCTATCCATAAATTCAATCATTACAAGGTATTTCTTTTGCTTCCTCGAAAAATGGCAAATACTTTTGTGGCTACCAGATAGGTTACGACACAAAAACTGTGACATCAAACTGCATGTGCATGATTAGAGAAATGATCTCATCCCAGCCACATTAAGCTTACTCATCAACAAACAGTTGTTGAAAATACCAGTGAAGATTACTGCAGCAAATGCATCCAAAAAAGGGAATACGACATAGAAAAAACAATGCAAATTTATCTTCTAAATGATTTCAAGTATATAAAAAGTCTGCAATGTTTCTGTAGGTTTATTACATTTTATAATAGCTATTTTATTCTGCTTTAAACTAAATTTTCGAACTTTCATTTGAATTCCAACAAATGCTGGACCTGTTCAAAATTTCGAATATTCATTAGAGTTCCGATGAGAGCTAGATATGTAAGACTTAATAAAAGAATGAATCAAGTTCGACCTACAAGTATCTTAGTGCCAGAACTTTTGAAGAGCTACAAGTAGGATTCAACAAAAGATATATTTGAAATGTAGCCACCGAAACAAATCGTATATAGTGACATTGAACTTGGGAACAGGACGAAATTAATGTTGGAGCTCATAGATCACGAACATATCTGGTAAACTTAATCTTATGTTTATATTTACTAAATGAAATTATGAAGCAATATTACAAAGCCGCTACTCATTTATCTGGTCGTTTATTCACAATAAAAGCAAATATGCATGAAGAACAGAATAATGAAAGTATGCAAATACTTCAAACTTAAAAACAAAAACAGAAGAAAAAAAAAAAGGTAATGACCTTTTAAAAATTCTTGCATATATTTTCCTAAAACAAGGACTCCTCTATCAAAATTAATCACTCCAAACAGAAATGATGCAAAAAAAAATCACTTCTAAAGATCTACAGAAAAGAAATATTCCCTCATCTGTGAAACTAAGACATCTCCATTAACAATTAAGCCTTAAATTAAGAACCTCTCTATCAAAATTAATAAAGTCTGGAAAAACTTCCTTAAAACACACTGCTAAACTAAATCAAACGAAATTAGCATCACCACAGTTTTGGAGGAAATGAATGGGAGATGGTATCACAGGACAACACTACCTTAGGTGGATTGCATTGCAGATGTACTATTTCCGAAGAATATTTCTTCCAACATGCAAAAACACTTGGCACAATCTAACACTTGATGAGGGCTCAAGTGGCTGAAACCATGGTACCCCAGTTAATATTAATACTATTTTCTTGCATTTCATTTAAAGTAAAATCAGATTTAATTTTAACCCAAGTTTTTCATACATCTATAAGTTATTTATAGTATGCCATTAGCAATTTTTGCTTTAACTTTTTGCTTCAAACCACGCTGGATATTTTTTGCAGCAAAAGAAAGTAATGAAAACACACTGCTGCAGTATGGACATTACTATTACCTAGACAGATGTTAAATTCTGCGGTACCAGGCTATAGACATTGAGAACAAGCTGGAGAAGGTATACCATCAGCCACAGATGATCAAGAAAGCTATTTATTTGAGAAAGGAATTCTCACATTGACCAAAGAGATGTAAAGAGTTTGTACATACCAACAATATCTCCCCACCCCTATTTTTTTCTCCTTTGTTTTTACAGTTCATCAAAAAACATCCATGAACACCATTTTGGTATGCACATGTGAGATGATGATAATCATGATACAATGTTCTTGGGTTAACCAATTTAACCAATTTGATTTTGCGATTGGCTCTTTAAACTGGTGGTTTCAATACAAAGAAGTGAAAACTTTTTAAGGTGGCAAACAGAATAACCATGCCATTGCCTTGCTTACTGTTCAGCATGTACCACTGCATCAGAAAACTTGAAAATTATATCCCTCTGAATTGGGAATTGAACCCACATCTCTAGAGCGGTGTAATTTTCAAGGTTTCTGATGCAATGTTACATATGGAACAGTAAGTAATGAAATGTGTGTGGCTATTCTTAAAAATTTTAACAGTTGTTCCATATATTTGTGAAGAATATTTCTTTCACAATTCCCAGAAGTGAAAGTGAATCACTACACAAATTACGAAGAAAATGTTTGCCACCTCATTTACCTTGCAAGCATCTGCAATGAAATGTTTATCACAATAAAAAAAAAAAAAAAAAAATCAGAGTGGAAAGCTTAAAATTAGGACCTTGCAGCCTAATTGTACAATCAGCTACTATTTAATAACAAGTCCTTCTGACCTAAGAAAATAGCCAGTCAATATGTAGTTGAAGTACTTGCATTGTTTTCTTGTGGCCTTTTCAGCATGCACGACAGTTGTGAACAAATATCTCATGATGTTACAAATACTCTACTTGGGTACATTTACCATTCTCACAAGCCACATTTGCAGAATTGCAGAGTAATTTTAGTCAAACACTGTAATTCCCAAGCAAACAGAATTCAAAAGACACTTTTAATTAATTTCTATTTGTAGCATTTTCAGAAATAAAATGCCTGAGAATTCTCAAATTCTTGCAAAACTTAAAAAATCTAGGTTACTAGGATACAATATGGAAGAAACATTCCTTTCATAACACGTGAAAATAAATCATGATAATTAACACAGCAATCAGACATCTCTGAATTGACTGTATTTACATTTCAACTATTAGTCTGAACTTCCAACTTCACGCAATATCAATCACATCAGATTGCTATCTAGGTTACTAGGTTTAGAAAGTGACAACAGCCTGGAATTCCAGGCTACACCCAGAAAGCAAACAGCTCTGTACTGTAGAGCTTTGAATGCATTTTAAAGTCTCTCAAATTGATTTAAAAGGTAAATCCACTTCTGAGCAGAAATTCAGCTGGTATAAGTAGCACACTGATAGCCAAAAGTAAAATTCGTTTATAGGGGGGGGTAGCACCTGCAAGTACTGTTGGTGCACTCTTCCATAGGTATAGTTTTGTTCATTGTGAACGAACTTCCTATTCAATTCAACAACCTATTTTTATTTCCCATAATTCACCTCCCTCCCTATTCCCTTTGGCCATTCACCATTTCGAAAAGAAAAAAATTCTGGCAGAAACAATATTTTCATTTTTTAAGAGGCGTGAAATTTGACTAATCATCAGAATACATTATTTTACTTTCTTTTTCTTATTTAAAATGAAATTCTCTGACTCTGCATTACATACTTGAGTGCTTGGGAGGAAGGGCAATGGCTCTAATTCTTTCCTGTAAAACAGAGTAATCTGAACGTCCAACAATTTAACAGAAATACAGTATTTGATTTGCATTTAATTTATTTATTTTTTTCATTTGATAACTGTTTCAAATTATCTAACTCATATTCAGAACAAATTTGACTGATATACCATATAGTAGTCAGATACTTGCTGCCAAAGAATCACATTTGTTAATAAGAGTTGTTGCTGCTAGTAAAGGGGGAAACTGAATTCAAGCCCCAGTCCAATTCATCTAAATGTTTACACATTCAATTTACTATGCAAAGACCAAGCTTTGGTCAAAATCGAAACCGAATTCAGAGGAACATACTAACACATTTCACCATCAATTCACAATTAAGCTGGCAGTTTATTTCAGCCTAGTTCTACATTATACCATTGTACTTAAATGTACCCTACTATTTACATGCTCTACACTTCTCTTCTTGACCTAACAGTACCAATGGTTAATTGAGCACATGTTTATTCATTTCAAAAGAGTTTCTGCCACAAAAAGCTAGCAATGTGTATAAGAACTCCTAAGAAGAGAGAACACTAAAAAGTACGGAATGTAAAAGCAAATACTTACATTTATTTTTGTCATTATCGATTACACAACTTTTCCCACTTTATTGTTATAAATGATATGACTTCTATATGTCAGTGTAAGTGATGTACATGTTTCACTGTTATTCAGCATTTCAACTATTAATGGAAAATTAAATATGAATGTCATTTTATCATAAAAGTAAATCAATATACATACTTTGAGTACCTCTTGATAATTTTCAATTGCTGTTAACATATGGTAGTATATTATAAAGTGACTGTGATATTCTAGATCAAGGGGTGCTGCACCTTTTTGAGAGTGTGTGCCCAAATAGATAGTAATCTAAAGAACCCTTTTGCATGCCTACAAGAATTTTGAGCAGCAGATTATCATTTTATCATTTATTTTTTATCCACAGTTCACTGAAAAACAACAGAAGAAAAATGCAAGTGGAGCAAAGCCAATACCAACTGTTCACTTTTATTGTTACCCAAATACTGATGTGTACACTGGCTCTGCGAAGATTTAAAAAAAATCAGGCATACATTATATGATCTTGCAACCTTCTGACTAGTGCCAAGCTGGAGCGAGACATCTGAGAACACTTCTCACTGCTCTTGTCGCCACTCGCAAGGAGTGGGGAAAAGCACTTCCATTCCCTTTCCTCCTGGTCTGGAGAGAGAGGTGATCGGGAGTGTTATCATGTTCATTAAACTGTGTGCTCTTCACTTGTCTAGTAATGTCCCTTTGAGTTACGGCAGGGAAGAATCCTTCCACACTCCTTTTTAGATGAACCCAGTGAACTGCCCTCTTCTCGCTGTCTGACTTGAAGCACTTTTTTGGGACACTTCTCTCCAAAGATGGATTAAGCTGAAACAAATACCCTTTCTCAGCCTTAACTGAAATTCTCTGAGCTATCCCTAAGATTCCAAACTTCAAAATTCCCCTAAGTAACAACCGCTTCATTTGGCAGTAATAATAACCACTGTATAAATATATACACTTATTATCGGGGTGGTTTAAAGAATCAAGAGGTGGTACTAATGCCATGTGCAACAAAAAATTTTGTGTGTTACTTCATGCCAACAAATTCTTTTTACATACCTTAAGTTTACCACCCCTGTTCTAGATATTCAATTTGCTTATATCAAAAGGCACTGAACACTGCAAGTGCAAAGAACTTGGGAAATTGGTGATTATCATTGACTAATAAATTCAAAGTGAGTGTGGAAGTAGTTAATTGCATAAAGTTCTGAGTGGTTCTATAAATATAAAATGGAACGAATGCTTGTAAAAAGTAACTAGTAGTCTTGGAATTTTACTTAATGCATCGGGTCCCACCCACTTGAATTCAGTTTTATATCCCATATTTGTGTGTATTAAAATGACAATGTTCACATCACTTACTGAAAAACTATGGTGTGGCCTCCTGCATGTTAAATAATGTACCACCTCAGTTTTTGAAATCTAACAAGAAAACTGAAAAACAGATTACTGTTAACTATTTTTTCCAGAATACTGCTGAAGACCAAATAAGAAAGAAAAAAAGCATACAAAAATATTACTTACTTTAAAATCATTGTAGTTCTCAACAGCACAGATTTCTGGACATTCAGATAATGAAATATGTTCTTCTGTCTGGATTCTGTTAGGATCTTGATCCATAGTACGGAATGCTGTACATCAAACTACAAATCTTATTTTACGAAAAAACGCTCCAACTGTTCCTAACATGGTAATCTCAGAATCAGCATATACTACCCTCTACCTACATTTCCATGAAGCAAATGAGATGCTTGGTGATGTAATATAGACATGACTCTCCTGAAAGAAAGAAAAAATAAAGAATATAATACCACAGACATAAAATATGTGCACAAAAGTAACATGCATGCTTATATGTATATGTCAGGGTAAATAAATTGAAAAATCTTCAGTCATAGTATTATTATTAGGTATCATATTACAGTAAAACCTCCCCAACAGACACTTCTAAATGGCAAATAGTGACAAAGTATGCTTTTGATAGAAATTTCATTAAAGCATCACAAAGTAGTAAGCAGATGCCACTAAAAAGTGAGAAAAAGAATTTCCATCAACTCTTGCAAAAGCTGCTTTGCCTACCTTCATTAATATGTAGGCAAAACAACAAGGGATGCAATAATTTATGTTAAACAGGATCTAATGTCCAATATATATTTCTGTGTGTGTGTGTGTGTCTCTCTCTCCACACTTCTCAAATTATTATAATTCCAGGCCAACGTAAATGTGTCCTGCCCCACATTTGCCTACATCAAATCTGGGTATGACAGAAAAGGAAGAAATGCAAGCTTTTATCTTTTTAAATGTCAATTAATGAGATGACTTATTAAAGCACTCCTTTTTCAACCATTATTCACATTACGTCTCATCATTTACTAGAGTGAAGTGACTTGCAAAGATTATTGAGAAGTAAAATAGATAAATTTGTTTATTATTATCAATGTGGCTAAGAATATTTTTGTACACATTATTTATCTGCAGATATACTTAATTATACAAACTCTCATTCGTTTTGCAAATGGTATTCTGTTATGAAATTTCATGCTTGTAGTTATTACATTCTTTGATAACATTTAAAAACCTAAAAACTAATACAACAAATAACCATACAATTTGTCATACACTCAGAAAGAGAGATGCACCTTTATCATCAAGGGGAAGGCCACTTACAAAAAAAGTCACCACATGTTTTGTCTCATTATTCTCAAGAATCAGAATACAGTAGGTTCTGGTTAACTGGGCAGTTGGTTAATCAGGACAGCTGTTTACTTGTGACAATTCTTGAAGAGTGTCCCAAGTTAGATCTTTGGGATAAAGCTTCACATCAAATAGAAGTCATTGTGAGAATTTTTCTGTGACTCACTTATAAACGTGGAAAGAGCGATTACTTCTATTTGATGTTCCTAAACCACGTCAACTGTGTATTTATTAAAGCTTCGCATAATTGGGACATCCGCTTAATTGGGCCAAAGACCCAATGTGTCCCAATTAACCGGAAAATACTGTACTTGAAAATAGTCATTTGACCATTATTTTGGAGTGAAATACTATTTACAAAAATTTCATAATGACAACAAAATATTCAAGTTTTGGCAAAGCCTCTTAAATTTCACAATCTGGGTCCATAAATTTCCAAATCTTGAGAACTTGCAGCCTTATCAAATATGTGCAGTAGCTTTCTTGTTTGTTTTTTGTTTTGTTTTTCTTTAATTTATTTAAGCAACATTTCAATAAAAAATAAGAATGATTACTTTCAAACACAGAATGGATTTGGTTCAAAACTCAGGCTTCATGCAACAATATCACATGAACATAAAAATTAAGTGAAAAACACACAGTCACATATAGTAATATACATGACTGTGTGTTACTGTATGTGACTCTGTGTGTTTTTCACTCAATTTCTATGCTTAACAGAACTGATATGGTTTTCTGTTTTATTAGTTCCCAAGCCTTTCTACATTACTAAATAAAGCAACTACAAACACATAATTTTATAACAAAGTAATACTGCAAAATTTTATGAGTATAAAAATGAATTATATTTGTAAAAATAAGTACATATTTAGATAAATCTGCATTTTGAAACTATCTAAAAATGCTTTCTATAATTATTTTTAAATGTACATAGTTTAAAACTCAGGCTTCACGCGACAATAACACATAAACATAGAAATCGAGCGAAAACACAAAGACTCACATATGGTAAAAAGGTTCGTTTAGCAGTACCTTTCTGTCATCCTACGGCCTTGATCACCCGCAATCGACTGGATGGGCTGGTTGTTAGAACTACAATTTGAAGTTGGGGAGTTGGAACTGTTGCCAGATTTTAGTAGAGAGATCCAAATAAACGGTATTTGGTGAGGGTCTCTGAATTGCAGTTTTTGGTGAACAAAGAATTTTTGTTGTAAATGCATTTATGGCACCTCTATTCATAGTGATTGTGGAATAACTTTTTTTACGGGTCTTTTAGAGGTTATTTTTAATGAAAGTTGGTTGTCAAATTTTCGAACTAAAGCCTAGTTCGTCATCAGGACTATGTCACTGGAGTAGTTGCTGCCACTCAATTGGAAGAGACCATCCGCAATTATCGTTAATTGTGGTACTTCTTCTTCTTGCTATTTCGATCCCTTCTTCTAGTTTTCTCTTTACTAAGTTTGACTGGTGGGCGATTATTTTCACTGAGTCCCAATTTATGGAGTGTCCACTTGCTTGTACATGTCTGTCTAGCCCTGTTTTGTTCCCAATGTTCCTAATAGCTGCTTGGTGTTCTTTCATTCGGACCTTAATACTTCTCCCTGTTTCTCCTATATAGCTGAGTCCGCAGTTACAGTCGATGCAGTAAATTACTCCTTCCTGCAATTGGATGTCCAATTCTTTCTGCTTTAAAGCTGGCAAGAATTTCTTTATTTTGTTATTAAGATCTGGAGCTAGCCTGATATTATATTTTGCTCCGATCCTTTTCAGTTTCTCGAAAAGTCCCTTGTGGTACGTAATTTTGCTGGTGAATTTGAAGTTGGTTTTTCCTGCTTCTTTTTTGGCACTTGTTTAAATATTTTCTCAACATATGGGGAGGGGTAATTGTTTTCTGCCAACATTTCCTTTAATTCTTCTTTGTGAAGATCTTTTGAGAAGCTGAAGAGACCAGGATTTCAATTTTTTCCAAAAATTGTCTCACTGTATTCGATTTAATATAATCAGGGTGGAATGAGCAGAAGTCTAACATCTTCCCTGTGTTGGTGGGTTTTCTAAAAAGCTGAGTGAATATTTTCCCTTCTCTTGAGGTCAAGGTTAAATCCAGGTAATTGATGCTATGGTCTTTTTCCTGTTCCAGGGTGTACTTCAAGGTATTCTCTAGTAAGTTAAATTCTTCCAGAATCTGAGAGGGTAGAGATTGGTCCACAGTATCTACTATAATTAGGACATCATCCATGTACCTTACATAGGTGAACAAAGAAATTTTTCACCAAAAACTGCAATTTAGAGACCCTTCACCAAATCCCATTTATTTGGATCTCTCTACTAAAATCTGGTAACAGTTCCAACACTCCAACTTCAAATTGTAGTTCTGGCAACCAACCCATCCAGTCGATCGCGGGTGATTAAGGTCGTAGGATGACCGAAAGCTACCACTAAACGAACCTTTTTACCATACGTGACTGTGTGTTTTCCCTCGATTTCTGTTTATAAATGTACATATTTCCAATTAAAAAATGATTAATAATAACAGTTTTGTAAAAACTGTTTTGCACATTTCTGACTTATTTTTTCCCTTTTCTTTTCAATGCAGTATATAATTCCCTAATGTGGTGCCATCAATCCTTAAAAATTAGAAGATTTAAACATGGGGGCCTTCCAAAATTCAATTTATTTAAAATACTTGTGAATAGGATGAATGCTGTATGCCTTGAATTAAGTTCCTGAACATAGAAATTCTTTTTATTTTTTTCTTCCTTTTCTTACTATTTGTTTCTATTAGAGAAAATTGTTTCACTATAAGTAGTAATTGGTAATACCTAATATACAGAACATTTGGATATGCAATTTAATAATCAGAAACTTACTTTACTGAATGTATTTTGTCTGTAAATATGCTTCACACATCTTTCAACTGAAGTGTTACATGCATTTGTCCTTTCTCTCTCAGGCATCAGAACCAATGAGAGAGAGAAGCAGCTTAGAATTTAACGTCCTTCCAAAAAAAAATATGCGATTCATCACACTCCCATTTTAAAGGTGAAAAAAGAGTGGGGGAGGATAATCAAACAGTAAAAATTAACTGTTGAACTACAAGTTACAAGAAAAAGTATTTCATTCATAATCAGAAGCAAATCCATGCATGTTCAATACATGCTAAGCACCATAAAAGGGAACTAGGAAGATAGCAGCATTTCTAAGAAGTGAAAAGCACACTGCAGGATGATTACGAATCAAGGGAATATTTTATTACCAAGAGTATGTCATAACCATAGGCAATCGATCACCTGATGATAGTAATCACCCATGAAAGTTCTCCAGTTCAGCAGAATGAGGTACCAGTAAGAGAAGTACCTCAATTTCTTCTTCAAAAATAGTAATGCAAATCTATGAACATATTTTTTTCTCTCAATCATAAAAATGTGTGCCTCTAACCTCCAGTAACTTTTTATACTCCAATACCACTGCTTCTTTCTTACTATGTTTATATTCACACATCTAACTGAATTATTTTAGAAACAGAAAAGCTTTCAGTAACTGTTCTGCATATGAAGACCACATAAAACTTGAAAACCATATTGCTCTGGAGAATGAATTAACCTGCCTCTAGATATCCTTCTTGGTACATTAATCATTCAACAATCCAGGACAGAAAAATTATCCACATATGGAATACATCTGCTGAAAGTCTTTTCATGTTTAAAACAATGCTTTTGAGGTAAACCACACTAAGGAAAATAAATATTTATCTCCTATATTTTTCACCTTGTCTATTATTCTTTTAACAGCTTGCACTGCCCTATGCTGCTTTTTCAAGTAACTTCTACTACATATGGCCTTTTTATATATATATTATTTTATTTGGATATTATATTGTTTTATTCATTTCCTTCCACAAATACTGCTTCTGTTTCACTGTGTCTGTTTTTATTTCTGCAGTAAGTTCAAGTCATCATCATCATCATCATTGTCAACCATGATCAATCCACTGCTGGACGAAGGTCTCCCCAAGTTTCCTCCACAACGGTCTGTCTTGTGCCAGTCTCCTCCATGTCACCCCTGCATACTTTCGAATTTCATCCACCAATCTCCCATGTGGTCTTCTTCTGGGTCTTTTCCTGTCCCTTGGAATCCAATCTAAAATTTCGGCTGTCCATCGATGATCTGTCCTTCTGGCAGTATGTCCAGCCCATTGCCATTTCAGGGATTTAACTCTGATCATGATGTCTTCCACTCTTGTCATTTTTCGGATCCACGAGTTCCTCTTCTTATCTCTCCTGGTTACACCAAGCATGCACCTCTCCATGCTTCTTTGAGTTGTCTGCAGCCTTTGTATGTCTCTTTTAGTTAAGGTCCACGTCTCTGCACCATACGTAAGCACTGGAAGGATGCATTGATCAAACACTTTTCTTTTAAGACATAATGGCATATTGCTCTTGAAAATTATGCTGTTTCTTCCAAAAGCTCTCCAGGCAAGTTTTGTACGCCGATTAATTTCTTCACCAATGTGACCCTCACTTGATATCTGCTGTCCAAGATAAACGTACATGTCTGTTATCTCCAGCTTTTCTCCATCAATCGATAAATCTTCATTTCTTGTAAAAGCATTGAACATCACTTTTGTCTTCTGAAAGTTCATTTTTAATCCCACTTCTTTACTCTTGTCAGCAAGTTCCTGGATCATACTCTGCAGCTCTGATGGGCTAGTTGCAAAAATGACTACGTCATCAGCAAAACGAAGGTGGGTTAGATAATCTCCATTAATCTTTATCCCCTTGTTTTCCCAGCTCAGCGACTGAAAAACACCCTCCAATGTGGCATTAAAGAGCTTCGGAGATATGGTGTCACCTTGTCTCACTCCCTTTCCAATTTTTACGTGTGTTGTATTTTTAAACAGCCTAATCTTTGCACTTGCATTTTCATAGATGTTATTAATAATATTAATGTATGCATCTTCAATACCGCAGGTTTTCAGAGCCATTGTAACTGCTGATGGTTTCACCGAATCAAAGGCTTTTTCATAATCGATAAAAGCCATGCACAATGGAAGTTCATATTCCCTCGCTCTTTCAATTAGTTCTCTCAGCACGTGGATATGATCTATTGTGCTGTAGCCACTCCTGAATCCAGCTTGTTCTCTCGGTTGAGCCATGTCCAGTGTTACCTTCAAGCGGTGTGAAAGAACTTTAGTGAAGTTCAAGTACAGTAATAAAAATGAAATCAAGCTTTTAAGTTACATTAAGTCATGTAAAAGAAGAATGCAAATGTGGGAGCTTTTAAACAATATCCCATACTGCATTTTTTTTTTTTTTTTTTTTTTTACATAACTAAAATGTGAATTTTATTTTTAATGCTGTATTTCTGATCATTACGTGTTTTGGCCATTTCTCTCAATAAGTTTTCACCAGTTCCGTTTAGTTTCTCTGTCCATGCAGAACTGAATTCGTAGTAGATCATTTTGTGCCCAGTTTCAATTACACAGTCAAGCCCATATAAAAAAGTTGAAGGGAGGGTCAAAATCATTAAATATGTGAACTTCATCATAACAGGACACATTAAAAAGGGCTATTCTTGGCATATTATGTTATATCAGGTTAAAACTAGTCAATCAAACTATTTATCAATTAATTGAAGGTAAATAATATTTGTTAAAGGAATATATACCAAGTATATCTATCTTCAATTAACATATTCCGTATAAATATATTTTGTAAGTATACATTATTTTTTTATTGCTCACTAAGAACTATGTATTGTGTGCGCACATCAGTTTTTTACTGTTTAACAAGTTTCAGTTTGTTTAACAGTAATTTGAAATTAAACCAAAAAGTAGGATACTCTACTCACTTGTGCAATGGCGCACTTTGTATGTTTCGGGCTTCACATACTGATGGGCCATTGTTTAAATCTTTGGTTAGACAAGCTTATCCAAATTTTATCGACACAAAGGTGTTATATTGTCACTGTTTCTCATGTAGCCAACCTTTTCAGAAAACTTGCAACTTTTATTACCCTGTTGATGAAATTTTCAAGTTTTCTAAAGGTGGCTACATGGATATGTAACGAAAATACTGCATTTTTGGGCCAGTAATGAAATTCATCAATGTATTAGGTGTGCAACTTAATTCTCAGCCCCTACCCGCAAGCGATCATAGAACATCGGCAAATGCAAATAGCTGTGTGCGATAATGGCTGATTGCAGCACCATCCAACAGCTTTCCAGGCAACCGTAACCACTCACAGTTGTAGTGACAGAAGGGACGAAAGTTGACGGTGATAGCAATGCCGTTCGAGAAGCAACATTTGAGGCACTGCCTCCTGTTCGCGTTTCAGCTGAAAAAAAAGTGATGCGGAAGCCCAGCAAATTATCTGTGCTGCTTTGGGTGAGGCTGCTGTGACCTATACTGCGTGTAAGAAGTGGTTCCAGTGGTTTAAGCACGGAAATTTCGATCTCCGTGATGCAGAACGTCCGGGAGAGCGACAGAAAGGTGACAATGACAAACTAGAACAACTGTTGGACACAGATCCCCGTCGCACACAATCAGAACTTGCCCAGGAACTCGGAGTAACACGGTAAGCCATTGGAAAGTGCCTGCACAAGCTTGGACGGATTCACAAGGAGGGCCATTGGGTGCCCCACCAACTCGCAGCTGCGAACAAGTCTAGGCACTACGATGTTGCTGCGTCCTTGCTCTCCAGATTCAAGAAGAAGGATTTTCTCTACAAGATTTTGACCTGTGATGAGAAGTGGATCCTCTACGATAATCCTAAGCGGCACAAATTGTGGGTTTATCCAGGTCAGCCTACCACCAGTACCGCCAAACCGAATATCCATGCCAGGAAGTTGTTGCTGTGCATATGACGGGATTACACTATGAGTTGCTCAAACCTGGTGAAACGGTCAATGCTGAGCATTATTGTCAGCAACTCATTCGTGTGAGAGACGCAATGGAGGCGAAAAGGCCATACACTGGCAAGGGCAGAAGGTCGGTCCTGTTGCTTCAGGATAACGCACGTCTTCACACCGCAAAAACAACTTTAAACATGATCATCGACCTGGGATGGGAGATTTTGTTCCACCTGGCGCATTCTCCAGACTTCGCCCCGTCAGATTATCACCTCTTTCGCTCCCTGCAACATCACCTGAGTGATACGCACTTCACTTCTGTCGAAGAGGTCCACACAAGTATTGATGACTTTATCAACTCGAAACAGCCCTCTCTTTTCCGCAGTGGCATTCAGCAGCTCCCTGACCGATGGCTTAAATGTATCCAACACGACGGGGATTATTTCCTTGATTAGGTACGTATTCGATTTGCTATAATTTGTTATCAACGTGTTGTGTGTGTGGCCGAGAATTAAGTTTCACACCTAATATTTAGGAAGAATTATTTCTTTAGAGGGATTAATTTCCCATTTTTCCCATTTATATTCAAGAAACGCTGTTGTTATCAATTCTTACTGCACTGGCTAGCCTTCATCCCTGGAGCCAATCAGTGTTTAAGCTGTCACTTGCATTTTTGCCAAAACGCAATAAAGACGGTAATTTTGTGCCAAAAAGTCGACTGAATCACTAAAAAGTGAATGTTTTCCATCATTTTTTCTTTCTCTCATCCCACTCACCCCTGTTTCGCTCTTGCGCTGTTTTTTCATCGCCATCATTTTTATGTTCCATCATCGCTGCTTCGTCCTGCCAACCTAGTTTTCGTCCCAGTCTTTTTTTTTTACCCCTACCGTGCCCACCTCTGCTTCACCTTTGCGTTGTATTTATCCCCATCATTTTTCATTCCATCATCCCTTTTTCGCTCTGCTGACCTTGTATCCTTTCCTCCCAGTCATTTTTCTTTCTGTCCTCACTGTTGCATGCTGCTTCATCCTGTTGTCATTTTTCTATCCTTGGTGTTTTTTCTCCTATTGCAGAAAAGTACTGGTGAGCCTTGAAGCACCTTTTCCAAGGCCTTTGCTGCAATGGATAAGAAAAGACGAGTTTTGTTTGTTTCTTTGGCGGTTTGCTGCCACGGCAGCAGAATGTGGCACTTTGGTTCGTGTTGACCAGTAGGTCTGTTTGTTGTCGGTTGTGGCTTTGCTCAGTTCTGGGTTTTGTATAAATTTTCACAAACTGCATGCATCAGCAAATGTAGGTATTTTTATTAAATATACTAGTGTAAAAGCCTACTTGCTTTATTTTTCTTGAATCATATTTAAAGTTCAAAATTTTATTTAGCCAATGCATTGCGCTTGTATTTTCATACGTAAATATAACAAAACAAAAAAAACCGTAAATTTGGCTAATCTGCATAGCATTTTGCTACAACTTTTGCTGACAAAATAGTCAAATTGCTACAAGAGAAAAAATTCCAGCTTAAACACTGGAGCCAATGCTCCTAAATTAAGTCCAGGTTTAGATATAGACAAATCCAAAGCATGACCAGTCACCATGGCACCTGAGTTTTCATATTCTTTTCTGAAAATTTTATTTTTTGAAATCTGGATTTCTATCATAAACCTTCCATCTCTTTGATAAAACAACAAATACAGTATATGAATTTTTTGTTTTCATATTTTTTGTATTTGTGAAGAATGAAGATGTGTAATGTGAGGCAAAATGTTGTTAGTAAAGTAAAGACTAATATGCTTAGGTGGTTTGGCCACATTGAAAGAATGAGTGATGAGATGCTTAGTAATAGAATTTTTACAGCCCAAGTGGCAGGAATGAAAGGTAGAAGAAGGTCAAGCAAATCATGAGAACACCAGAGTCAGGAATGTCTGCTTGAGAAAAAGATCTTGAGTGTGGCGCGTGATGGATGTCAGTGAAGCTCGAGCTGTGTGCAGAGATCACTGTAAATGGAGACTTCTAATGCACCAACTATGAGTAAAATCTAGTTCCATCAGTTAAATGTTCTCTGGCAGATTTTCTTTCTTTGAGGAGCTAACCTCTGAGTCTCAGAAAACAGTTGAATGACATGACATTTCTGTATTATTTATTTTTATAATGAAGATGCCAATAACTATTTTTGGCAACATTGCCAGCAGAGTTATGCATTCTTCAGCAATATCAGCAGCAGTAATTCAGGCTGAAGTTCCGTGGTGCAATCCAAGCCAGATACGTGCACGCATGCAAAGTAAGAATAGAGATGTCCATAGCCAGGGGTTGGGCTGCCAATTGCATTCTTCACAATTTGTGAAAAAAATAATCACTTTGGCAACGGAAAAAAAGTTTTGGTAAAAATATTGGTGATTACCTTTTTGTACTATTATAACATTTTAGCAAGAAAAAATTGAATTTGGCAAATGGGTTGGCAAAAACTTTTAAAAAGTCAAAGCAACTGCTGCATAGCTGTGGCATTGATTTTGCGTGGGGTGCTTATAAGATTTTGCTTATATATGTATATATTCACAGTTGATTTTGTGTATATGCTTATTATGTGTATTTTTTTGTTAATGGTGATATTAAATGTGATATACCAAAAGAAAAAGCTGCAACTATGAATATAAAGTATATAATATATTCCCTAGTTTTAGTTGTGGATATTATGCTGAATGATTGAACAGTATCTAATTCTGTATGTATGGTTTCATTTAGATCAATGATTGAACAGTATCACAATTCTGTATGTATGGTTTCATTTAGATCAATTGTAATTTTTTCCTGGTATCTCTTGAAAAAATGGGTTGGCATGGCACCTAAGAAAAGGAACTAGTGCCTGAAAATTTGAGGATCTGTTTATCCTTGGCCAGGTTGCACTTCCTATCTTAAGATGATTGTGGGAGTTTGGTTAAACTCTTAAAAAAAGGAAAGGATAAGTAAAGAGTAAGAAGTAGAAAACAGGAAAAAAAAAAGAATACACATGGAAATGGAAAAGAAGTCAATGTAGCTGAGTGCCCCAGCAAAGAGGTTAGTTACTCTAGATAGTAGCATAAGGAAATCAAGATTAAAAATGAACAAATTCACTTCAAATGTGTTTACAATTAGTAATTCTTAAAATGTAAGATGCCTGCTTTGACACATAAGTAATTTGACAAGTTTTAGTGATTCTCATTTAGTTCAACTTACTTAGTCATTTGCCATGAATTTGATAGTCATGTCCTTATTACATGTGATGATTCAACTCATTTGATAATTAGAGATTCTAATCATTCACTCAGCAGCCATTATTAGTACAGCTGAATAGGAAAAATGATACTGGAATTAGACTTGTTTTCATTTATTATGCACTTTGATTTTCAAATATTGGCAATATCCCTTGTTTAGCTGATGATTTGACTTAATTGCATATCTGTTACCTAATGAAATATGTATTTACGCATTAGTATGTAATTATAGCTATGAAAAATCATACATATAGGAAAAGAAGTGTTTTGCTGTTTAGTTAGAAACTCCTGTGAGGATGATGGGGTCATTAGCCATTATGGAGCTAGGGTACACATGACATAGAAGATTCAAGGACTTGCTCTAGCATTTTCAGCCAAGCTTTCACATTCCACTGGGAGGCTTTTTCAAGGCAATGGTAGATATTAAAATGTAGGGAATTGGGATACGTAAAGAATGAAGATGATTCTTGAAAATAACGTGGGTGACACCATGAGCATATTACATGAATTTTTATTACGCAATTATACTGTGTGTTGCGATGTGTTTCTATCTTTTAATAATACATGCCAAACCATTGGTAGTTTAGTAGAGACAATAGCATTACATGCCAGTTTGCTGGATAGGATTTCAACTGTTTCCCTGATGGTGGTCTCTTTAAAATTCATGTAAGGGGGCAATTCTTCTAATTTTATTCCATACAGGAGCGGCTGAGCAATGCACGACTTCACTAGTGAGGGCTGTATTCGGCATGTCCTGGTTGACACTTTGTACGTGTTCTTTACATCTAGTGTCCAAGGATTGTTTTGTCATATATCTTTTCTGTGATGTCAAGATATACCAACGGTATAGCTTACACATCTGCCTTTTCTTTCTCACACTGTATCTCCTAGCAGCTTTATATTATATGTGATAATGGGGTCGGGGACTTCATTGCTATTATGTTGTATTTGTGTAATAAATTATTTAACCAATATGTAAAGCCTGGGATATATGTGATGGATCCTGCATATCTCATCCTCTTACATAGGACTGTAAGAAATCATATAATGTCAGCAATAACAAAATCGCCTAGTAAGATGATGAGATACACAGGATCCATCACATGAATCCTGCGTATCTCATTGTTGAAAGAATGAGTGATGTGATGCTTACTAGGAATTGTTTTTAACCTAAGTGGCAGGAAGGAAATGCAGAGGAAGGCCAAGGAAGTCATGGGAGGATCAGATTCAGGAGTGTCTGCATGAGAAAAAGATTATGGGAGGATGAGATTCAGGAGTGTCTGCATGAGAACAAGATTATCAGTAGGAAGTATAGAAGCTCTTGTGTACATCGTGTGATAGATGTCAATGAAGCCTGAGTTGTGTGTCAAGATCGCTGTAAATGGAGAAGTTTCATATGGCAACAGTAAATAAATAAAAAAATAATGTTAAAAATTTATCTGGTAGTTTGTATTTTCTTTGTGGAGCTAACCTCTGAATCTCAGAGAGCAGCTTAGTGATATGATGATGCTTCAGATAATAGAAATGAATGGGAAGTGAATCCTCAGAAGAATTAATTCTTCACAAACACAATATTTGCAAAGAATTAATTCCTCTGGGGATTTGAAGAATAAACCATACTTTCCAGTTATGTATAAATATAAAAGCTATTCTGTGGGCTTCAAGATAAAATTGATTGCTTTCATATCACAACAGTGTGTCACACCCTACATTTTTTACACAAAAATCCTTAAGGCTTATATAAAATGTGAAACAAATACTAGAAGAAATGCAGTACCGCCATGGGCATACTGATAGACCCTGTAATCCCCGCAGTGCTGAGGGGGCCTCATGACTAAGAGGACCTCTAGCTTCAGCAGAAGGATTTTTCAAAAATTTTGCGGGAACTTTATATGAAACTAGTTAAAGAAATAGCCATGATTTTTTGACGGTAGCTTTGAATGAAGTATTAAAAAGAAAAGCAATGTCTGTTTTTCGTTTTTGTTTCAGTAAATAAGCAACATCTTCATGAAATTGTCTTTGCTTTAGTTTATAAAAACTGGGTGACAAGAAAGTCACTGTTCCAGAGGACTTGAGGCCCCTTTTCACAGCCATAGCCATAGTTCCCATGCATTTATATCAACAAAAGAATGTGAATGAAATGTAAATTGAATAAAAGAAATGTTTATATCAATGAGGATAAGGCGTTATATATTACACTTGTTTGTGCATAACTACACATCCTTCAGAATACAAGCTAAAAGGTGTTTGTTCTTCATGGGAATGAAAAAACAGAGACTTACCACATTTACTCGAATCTAACGCGCACCTTACTTCTCAGCTATGAAAATGCGTATTTTAATACTCATATACTACGACACAAGAAAACTTGAAAGAAATACAAACTTATGAAGCTTACGAAATATGGCAATTCTTGAATTCATTTAAATTCCACATTATTCCAAATTATGCATTGCTCACAGACCTTTCCATCTACATCCTCAGATATTTCACTGCATGAATCTTCATTGCCACTGTTGACTGTGGTTTCACTGCTGGATTGTTCGAAGATAGCGTCGTCTTCAGTGCCATCCATCACATTGGAAATACCTCACTTCAGAAAAGACCGCTTAACTAAGTCATTAGGAATGAACTCCTGGGCATCTACAATCCACTGTGCTACAACATGAATGAAGGTTTTTTAACACATCCAGTTTTTGTCAGTTCTGTGTCTCCCGATGTAAACCACGCATTTTTATAGCGTGATCGAATTGCTGCTTTAAAAGGCCTATTTATGCAGACATCAAGGGGCTGAAGTTGGGAAGTCATTCCTCCAGGCACAACAACTATATCAGTTCGGTTTTCAACAATCCTGGTTTTCACTGAGTTGGTTACATGCCCCTTGAATGAATCCAATACAAGCATGGACCGCAGTCGCCCGCACCTGGACGTCGAAACCACATTTTTTTAAGCCAGTCCTTTACCAGTTCTTCGGTCATCCAGCCATTTTCTTGAACTCTGACACGAATTTTCTGAGGAAAAGTCTCTCTTTTTGGAAACGTTTTTCTCTTGAAAATAACATACGGTGGTAGCTTGTTCCCGTCGGCGGTAATGGAAAGCATGACCATCATTCGGAGCTTCTCGTTTCCTGTTGTTAGCACTTTAACTTGCTTTGCACCAATACTTTCTACAGTGTAATTTTATGGCATATCAAAATACAATGGTGTTTAGTCAGCATTCCCAATTGGGCTTAAAACATGGTGCCTTGCTTTTTTTCTGATGTGACGTACTTGAGAAAACTGTATAGCTTTTCTTCAAAGTCAAATGGCATTCTCTGACATATTAAAGTATGCTAACTCAGAGAAAATCCTTTTCTTTTCATAAAATGGCAAATCCATCCTCTTGAAGCAGTGAACCTTACACTAGATCCAAGTTCACGAAAAATTTCTCGTGTTTTTGCCTTTTGCCTGAAGAATTTTTACAGTAACAGGAAAACCGGATGCACGCTGCAGCTTCATGAAATGATCTAGACCAGGGGTGCACAACCCGCGGCCCTCAAAGTCAGTTTATGCGGCCCGCGGATAAATATTTTATACTATTGAAAACGTGAATATATATATTGTGAATGATGAGATTTTTCCCATTATTGTAGGCCCTAGTTGAAATAAGAAAATTATAAAAATGTTTGTTAAAAATAAATTAAAAAGTAAACAATTATTGGACAGATTTTAAGTTTTGCATAACCAGACTGCTGCAAGGTTCAGACTGACTGTGGAGTCACTCTTGCAATACAAGTGGATGTGAGCACGTGACTGACACACCGACTCATCGTTGTGCGGCAGGGGAGGATGAGGGCGCTGTGTGACCTTGAAGTGGTGTAGCGCGAGGCTATTTATAGGTTTGTTATTTCCGACTGGACGCCACGTCGTGCACTGGGAGTATCATTGTTGTCGTGGCAGAGTTCACGTTTGTGAGTTGTTTGTGTGTTGTTACAGCTTGTGTGCAGTTTACAGAGTTTCTACATTATTATTATAATATCAGTATCATGTCTGTAAAAAAGCGTAAAGTGACGGACGAGTGTCGAGTGTTTCAAGAGACCTGGAGTGAGAGATATTTTTTTATTGAATACAACAGCAAAGCAACGTGTTTAATTTGCAAAGAAACAGTTGGTGTTATGAAAGAGTACAATGTAAGAAGGCATTATGAGACAAAACATGCTTCAAAATACAACGAATTTTCTGGTAATATGCGAAAAGAGAAAGTAAAAGAACTGCAAAGAAAATTAAAATTTCAACAAAATCTTTTTCGTAAGGTTAACGATGAATCGCAAATTGCGGTAAAAGCAAGTTTTATTGTGTCAAAGATTTTAGTAAAAAGAATGAAGCCGTTTCAAGATGGCGAGCTAGTTAAGGAATGCTTGGAAGAAGTGGCAAATGTGGCATTCCCAGAGAAAAAAAGTATTATATCAAAAATTAGCCTTAATCGAATGACAGTTTCCAGGAGGGCAGAAGAAATGGCAGTGGACATTGAGCAAACACTACAAGAAAAAATATTGGATTTCAAGTACTTCTCACTGGCAATCGATGAAAGCACAGATGTGACTGATACTGCCCAGCTTTGTATTTTTGTGCGTGGTGTTGATGAGAATTTTCATATTTCAGAAGAATTACTGGCATTGGTTCCTATGAAAGACACAACTAAAGGATGTGATATTTATCGTGAAGTGAAAAATATTTTAGAGAAGTTTAATTTAAATATGGAAAAACTACATGGCATATCAACTGATGGTGCACCTGCCATGGTTGGAAGTAAACAAGGGGCTGTCAGCTATTTTGCTAAAGAGTGCAGTGATCTAGTTACTATTCACTGTATTTTACACCAAGAGAATCTGTGTGCTAAAAGCATACGTATGGAGCATGTGATGAAGGTTGTGATTAAAGTGGTCAATTTCCTTCGTGCCGGAGCTCTTAATCACCGCCAGTTCAGAGAATTCTTATCAGACATGGAATCCCAATATGATGATGTTATTTATTTTACACAAGTTCGTTGGCTTAGTGCTGGGAAAATGCTGAAACGAGTGTATGACTTGCATCAAGAAATCATAATGTTTTTACACAGTCGTAATGAGTCTCAACTAGCAGCACATTTTGAGAACAGTGAATGGGTGAGTGATTTATGTTTTTTAGTTGATATGACCCAACATCTCAATGAATTAAACATTAAGCTTCAAGGTAAAAACAACATGATCAACAACATGTGTTACATATTAAAATCATTTGAGGTTAAACTCAGTTTATGGCAGTCACAACTAAGCAATGGACTACTAGCAAATTTTCCAACAATGAAAAGTTTTGTTGAAAGTTCTGAATTCCATGTAAATGTGGCTAAATATGCATCTCTTGTAGTGGACCTTCACAATGAGTTTAAAAGACGATTTGAAGATATAAGAAAATTTGAGGTTTTGTTTGATATGTTTTCTCTACCATTCACTACTGATGTTGCGTCAGTGCCACTAGATTTCC
This sequence comes from Macrothele yani, assembly GCA_039090855.1. Lineage (NCBI taxonomy): Eukaryota > Metazoa > Arthropoda > Arachnida > Araneae > Macrothelidae > Macrothele > Macrothele yani. The sequence continues at coordinate 142,482,362 of CM077014.1, forward strand.
AGATGGAATTAATTGATCTTCAGTGTAACAATGAGTTAAAAACAAAATACTCTGAAGTTTCTCTCCTAGAATTTTACAAAAATTACTTACCGAAAGAAATGAAATTGCTCAAAGATCATGCTTTAAAAACGGCAACGTTGTTTGAAAGTACCTACTTATGCGAGCAATCGTTTTCTTTGATGAAACAAATAAAGTCAAAGTGTCGTTCCCGTTTAAGTGATACACTATTGGAGGGAAACTTGCGCATTACCATCTCTAACATTGAACCTGATATTGACAGACTATTGAAAAATAAACAATGCCAAGCATCTCATTAGGAGCATTAGGCTACTACTTGATTTGATGGTCAGTTTGACGATATATTGATTTTAATTTTTTATATACTTTGATGTTAAGAATTCTGTTTTTTGTAAAAATAAAAATTTTACAACCTTGTGATAGTATTATTTTATTTTATATACCCCTAAACCTTTTCCAGTTAGGAGTAAGTTGATTGTAAATCAGTAATTTGATAACTTAATAACGCAATTCGCCAAAAAACTTCAAAAATGGATTTAAACCATTTAGAGGACACAAAAATGGTATTGAAACACATTTTTTGTCTGCTGGTAAAATAGGTTATTCGGATAATAGTAAAATTAGCTTTAGCGGTAGGGTTTGGCAAGTGCCTATGTGAAAAGGTAACTTGCGGCCCGCCACTTATTATGTAAAAATAAACTTGGCTCCCACTTATAAAAAGGTTGTGCACCCCTGATCTAGACGATCGTCAATCTCAGGAAATCTACCCGTCTTAGGTCCCGAGAAAGTCTTTCTTGTTTTGAAGCACTGATTCAGCTTTTCCTTTTGCTTCCTCCAAAGCCTAACATTCACTTCTGAAACTCCCTAAAACAAGCAAGATTGCCATTTTTCTCTGCATAGGCAACCACCTGCAGTTTAAACTTTACTGGATAATGCTGCCATTTAGAACACATTTCTGGCCAGTATACTCCACTTTCAAGTAACAAAATGCAGTGTTTCTTTCAGAGAACAATACTATGAGGCCAGTGACTGTCCATATTTTATATCTTTCGACGAAACTTCTCAACGAATGTAGAAGAATGGGGAAAGTTAGAGATTGTCGGTGGCCATAGCAACAGTCAGATGCTCTCCATCAGCTGTGCGGCGCAATGACTACATCCTAGACAGTCAGGCATTTGTGAGACTCCCGATGTAGGTATTTGTCACTGATTCTAACATGCACCTGGATAAACAGGTTCGATTTTGGAGGGAAAAGGTGCACATTAGATTCAAGTAAATACGGTATTTTTTTATTTTTTATAACCGAGTCAAAAGAAAATCACTTACTATGTGCAAAACATTGTAACTTTATGTTTAGTGTGAGTGTTTTTCTTTTTTTACATTCAAGAGTAAATAATTTAAGTATTTTTTCTTTTGTGCCACAATTCTAAAATTACAAATTTTGAAGATGACAGTCCGTTTTTTGGTGTAAATATGACAGGATGGTAAGTCAGATAATATCCGAAAACTTGAAAATTTTGTCATCCTAGAGCGGGAATCGAACCCGCGTCTCCCAGATAGTGCCAGGGTATGCTGACTACTACACCATCCAAAACGACCAAGTCTCAAGTTTCCGATTAATTTGAATATAACCAACACGGGATTCGCGAGTCGAAGCAACCAACATTCATATTTATACCAAAAAATGGACTGCCATCTTCAAATTTGTATTGTATGGTGTAATCCCGTATTCCATTCATGATTTATCTGCTTCTCTGGGCAATCACAGGATAGAAGAATTCTTAACTTCCAGATTCGCTAAACATGAATGCAGGTTGCTTCGACTAGAGAATCCTGTGATGGTTATATTCAAATTAATCAGAAACTTGAGACTTGGTCGTTCTGGGTGGTGTAGTGGTTAACATACCCGGGCGCTATCTGGGAGATGCGGGTTCAATTCCTGTTCCAGGACGACGGAATTTTCAAGTTTTTGGATATTATCTGACTTACCATCCTTGTCATATTTACACCAAAAAATGGACTGTCATCTTCAAAATTTGTATTGTATGGTGTAATCCCGTATTCCATTCATAATTCTAAATTAGTTGTTATATTTTAATTTGCTTACTTATTATCTGTATTTTCGGATAAATCGAAAAAAGTCAACAGACACTGTCACACGGCCGTTACATGTTTTATGTGGGTGAGCGTGAGTCATTTTCAGAGGCTGGCCTTAGTTCTCTAAAAGAATAAAATTTGCATGATATGATTAATTTTGGCATAAGTGTTTTGTAATACTTTGTATTGGTATAAAACTAGGGCAATCATTTTAAATACAAAGTGTACGTTTGTGTTGCACGCAATAAAAGGTAACAATTTCGTTTTCAAAAAATATTTGTAGGTTCAAAGAATTTGAATTACAGAATGTCCGCAAAACCTAGGATAATATGGAATTTAAAAATTTCGGCAATTGAAAGTAAATAGATTTTCGCAGAAGGGCCTCGAATACATTTTTTTTTGCGGGCGAGGTCCCGAATTTTTCAGTTACGCCAGATGTGAGCGCACAGTGGTTTTTGTTATAGTTTGACATGAGCAATGAGCCTCACAAAGTAACACTGTTGATGTTATTGTGCCTCACAATGTAACGAACACTGTTTGTTACCAAACAGCAAAGGCCTCACAGTTGCTAAGCCTCGTAATGTAATGCTGTTTGTTGTTAACCAACGGTGTGGCTGAAGACCTCATGTTTGCTAACAATAAATTGTGTTAAGAATGTTAGAAAAATTGCGAGACTTAGCAATGTAAGCCCAAAATTTGAATATTTAATCCTGTCATTTGTTGGTGGATATACAACTATAAGGATTTAACTGTCAGCTGTTGTTGTTTTTTTGTTTTGTTTTTTTATATGCATAAATAAGACAATTTAATTATTTTCTTCACAAAGTCACTGAGACAAGACTAAGCCTTCTAGAAATGTTTATCATAAGATCTTCTGAAAACCTTAGAAAATAATATTTTAACTCATTCATAAAAACTGAATAATAAAAGTATCAGTACTGACAGTTCAACAAGATTTTTTTTTAATCATTTAAATTGAAATCACTTCCAACTAGATAACAAGAAAAATTTTAAGTCACACCTTTTTAATCTATGTATAGCATGGGTTACTGGCTAAAGTAATACTGTATTTTTATAATTGCAGTTGATTTAGGTCTGCAGTCTTCAGTTCTTCAAATTGAAAGTTGGGTAATCATATCAATCAGACACTTCACTTAATGAACTCCATGCCTAGCTACAAATTTCAAATTCACAATTTGTTTCATCAAACTATTTTTCTTCTAAACAAAAATGCATAAACCGTAATAAACAATCGCCACCATGATTTAAAATTAGATTCCAGATACGTAAATTATTACCTCATTCCACATTTCTGACAAAAATACAGCATGTGGTTTAATTCAACTTATTCTCCAATTTAAAAGTCTATTTTAAATGTTTTAATATGCACCAGAAAGATATGATTACTGTTGCCACATTCAAACTTGAAACTTTATGATTTTTTTTTATTGGAGGTTTAACGACCACCATGAGCAACTCAATGACCTATAAGCAGTCGCCCGTCCCTAATTTAGGGACACTGGTTCCAGGAATGGGAGAGAGCCAGTGCCGTAAGACAAACACAACATCCATGCCTCACCGGGATTCGAACCCGAAACCCCTTTTGGACGAATGGTCAGAAGCCATCGCTTAGACCACTGCACCACCGGGACGGCCTTTATGATTTCACATTAGAAACTGTTAAATGGCAAAACTATATTGTTGTTCTTTCTTGATGCAGTGATTTTCTTAATAAGTCTTCTGCTGAGTGGGGATTTAAAATCTAACCATTTAAACTTAAATACACAATGAGTAAGCGATTTTTATTTATTTTAATTTGAGGTCTAAATTACATCATAAATGTTAAATCCTTTTCCAGTTATGAAAGTAAATGGTGACATTTTTTGTGTTAATTGCTGTTCTCCAAATCTGTGAGCTACAATCTTTCTACCATACTGAAGGATTTCATTTTCCTGTTTAGTTACTTCAAGAAAAAAAAAAATCTATGTGATTTTTTTCTACAATGACATCATTTGAAGAACCAGTCTGATAAATGCTATAGCCAACTTATAGTTTGTACTTTTTTTATTCCTGGTACTTTTCTGAAGGATCTTATGTCTACAGGCTGAATTTTTCTTAGCCTCATAGTTCCATACATTATTGATACTGTAATTAGAACCACAACTGTGTATCCTGAAATCACCTCTCTAGCATTCAGAATAATTATTTTATGTCTCAACTATTCTATGAAGTGTTAATAACAGAAATGACTGTTACATCAGTTATGGTTTAGAAAAATGAGGCTGTACTCTGTGTGTATGTGCAAATTATATAAAACAGAACACACACACAAACACATACATGGCAGAATTAGTTTTTTCCCATTTTTTGCACATGACTTTCATGAGTCAAATGAAAACTCATTTTACCATTTGGTATCTTTTCTATTCAATATAGATGTTTTTTCTAATTATTTGGAAGCAAGTAAATCCACACAAAAAAATTACAAAGAAGTTCCAATGCAGATTAATAATGAGTAACTATAGATCAACTATGTAAAATATAGTAATACTATACTAGCAATCCGATTTATTGCTGTAAGAATATATAAATAGACAAGTCACTGCATTCAAATTGTTGAATTGTTCAATATTTCGGATTGCAGTTTCTATCTTCCTTAAAAAAAAATCTGATTTATGTGCGAAAGCTTAGAAATGTTTATTTATACATTATGTCAATAAATCGAATTATTAGTATAGTTTTACTATTTTCCATTGCAGCCTTACTTTTGAAAGCTCGCAGAGCTGTATGAAACATTAACAAAGTACAGCCATCACCTGAAGTATTTCAGTTTCCGCAATCCAATTATTAAAACATTTAAAAAAATCCTTAATAAAAAAAGTATAGGATAAGTATCAAATCTTTAAAGTCAGTTGGCACCTCTGCTACAGAACCTCGAGACTACATACCAATAATTGTCATCCTACATACAAAAAAAAAAAACATTAAGAAATTAAAATCTGGTCTCATCTGTAACATCAGACACATATGATGTCAAGACACTATAACCACGGATCTACAACAAACAACAATAAAAGTGCTAATTTTGAAGATGTAAATCCGTTGTTTTGGTGTAAATATGACATGGATGGTAAGTCAGATAATATCCAAAAACTTGAAAATTTCATTGCCCTGGAGCAAGAAATGAACCCGCGTCTCCCGGATAGCATCCAAGTGTGCTAACCACTACACCACCCAGAACAACAAAGTCTCAAGTTTCCGATTAATTTGAATATAACCATCACAGAATTCGCTAGTCGAAGCAACCGGCATTCATGTTTAGCGAATCTGGAGGTTAAGAATCCTATCCCATGATTGCCCGGATGAACAGATAAATCATGAATGGAATACGGGATTAAGCCATACAATACAAATTTTGAAGATGTCAATCCGTTTTTTGGTGTAAACATGACATGGATGGTAAGTCAGATAATATCTGAAAATTCCAAGACGACGAAGTGTTCAAGTTTTGGGATATTATCTGACATACCATCCATGTCATATTTACACCAAAAAACGGACTCACATCTTCAAAATTTTTATTGTACGGTGTAATCCCGTATTCCATTCATGAATAAAAGTGTTTTTCAGGTTGCTTTGTTTCTTTTTATTGGAGGTTTAACGACCACTGTGAGCACCTCACTGGGCTATAAGCAGTCGCCCATCCCTAATTCAGGGTCACTGGTTCCAGGGAAGAGAGAGAGCCAGTGCCGTAAGACAAACACAACATCCATGCCTCACCGGGATTCGAACAAGGACCTCTTTCAGATGAACAATCAGAAGCCATCGCTTAGCCCACTGCGCCACCAGGGCGGTGCTTTTCAGGTTGAGCAAAATGATGTTTATTCCTTTTGTTTTAAGTAATGTTGAATGTTCTGTAAATGGTTTTTAAGTTTTCTGGGTTTTGACTTTCTAATGTGTTATTTTTTGCAGCATAAAGTCATTGGTATGCGGACAGGAGGTTCCAAAGCTCAGAGGTGCCAAGTGACTTTAAAAGATTTTATACTCATTCAAAACTTGATTAAGGATTTTTTAAGCATTTTACTGAAATACAAAAACTTCAGGTGATAAATGTGCTTTATAAATACTTATGTTTTAATTTCAATGCTTGAGGTTCTATTGGGTTGTCGGAAAAGTCTTGACGTATTTTGGCACCTGATGGCGGTTGGGCGGTTTTGGAAGTACTAGAGGCATGCGCAGCTCTGTTATCGATATGGCCTTCGGCAGGTGCCAGTTCTAGCTGCAGTCAAAAAAGGAATAGTGAGGGATTTGGTTGATTTGCGGAGATTTGACATCAAGTTGAAGATGGAAGACCAAACTGTGCATTTTCGTCATATTTTACTGTTTTACTTCCGTAAAGGGAAGAACGCGCATCAAGCTTGTGAAAAGTTGTGTAAAGTGTATGGTGATAATGCTCTACCAGAACGTCAGTGCCAGCGGTGGTTCGCAAGATTCCGTGCTAGTGATTTTGACCTCAATGATGCTCCTCGGTCGGGGAGGCCCACCGAGGTTGATGACGACCGAATCAAGGCATTGATCGTGTCAAACCCACGTTACATGACACGAGAGATTGCAGACACATTGCACATCCATCATTCAAGCATTCACGATCACCTGAAGAAGCTGGGATATGTAAGCAAGCTCGATGTGTGGGTTTCTCATGAACTCAAAGAAGCTCAATTGATGACACGTATAAACATCTGCGATATGCTCATTAAACGTGAGAAAAATTATCCTTTTTTGAAGCGACTGATAACTGGTGACGAAAAGTGGATTGTGTACAACAATGTGCTGCACGAACAGTCTTGGTCCCAATGTGGTGCTTCACCTCAAGCGGAAGGTTCTGGTCACAGTGTGGTGGGATTTTAAAGGTGTCGTGTTTTTCGAGCTTCCACCACGGAACCAAACAATCAATTTGAATGTGTACTGTCAGCAATTGGACAGTTTGAACGAATCCATCATCCAGAAACGTCCAGAGCTCGTTCATCGTAAAGGTGTTGTGTTCCATCACAATGCAAGACCACACACAAGTTTGATCACCCGCCAAAAATTATTGGAGCTTGGGTGGGATGTGTTGCCACACCCAGCATACTCGCCTAACTTTGCGCAGTCAGACTTCCACTTGTTTCACTCTCTTCAACAGTCCTTGCGTGGTAAAACGCTCAATTCAGATGAGGCTGTAAATCAGCACCTTGTACATTTTTCGCCACGAAAGACAAGTCCTTCTATGAACGAGCAATCCTGCAGCTCACTGAAAGATGGCAAAAGGTTATCGAACAAAATGGGCATTATATCACTGATTGATCTTTGTTCTTTCTATCAATAAATGACCTTTGCAAAACACGGATAAAATATGTCATGACTTTTCTGACAACCCAATAATTGCAGCCACCCATCCCTAATTTAGGGTCACTGGTTCAAGGGAAGAGAAAGAGCCAGAGCTGTAAGACAAACACAACATCCACACTCAGTAGCACACCTAGAATTTCTATATGCCCAAAATATTGAAGATGCAAATAAAAATACACCAGAGACAACATCTCCCAAAATATTGGGAATAGTTAAAAATATCTCTGCCACATTAGGTTGTGTTTCCAATGATTTGCAAAATATACATTTAGCAGCCAATAACAAACTTCGTAAGATGGGCCTAGGCACCTGGGCCACCTCCGCTGAGGGTGCCACTGTCTATGCCTCACGGGGATTAGAACTCGGCCACATCTCGGACAAATGGTCAGAAGCCAGAGCTTAGACCTCTGCGCACCAGGGCGGTAATTTCAGTGTGGATTCATGAGTTTTTAATAAGAAGTACATGGTGCATGTTGAAATTTATTAAACATTTACTGTGCAAATAACACATACTTAAGGTGTATTACTCTTAATAAGAATAATAGGGATGTTGTCCATAGAAGTTTAAGACTGTAGATCCTAAAATGAGTTACAACCATGCCTATTATTAAGATGTTCTAGCATGTAGCTTCCTGCGTGCTACATTCTAATGCCACATGTTAGTGATAAAAGTACAAGCTACCTTTGCTAATGCATGTCATAGTATCATGTTACAAAATAGGATATAGAAGATTCATTCTTAATATTTTTTTTTTTTTTTTTTTATTATTGGAGTCTTGATTTCAATGACCACCATAAGCAACTCAATGGTCTATAAGCAGTCGCCAGTCCCTAATTTAGGGTCACTGGTTCCAGGGAAGGGAGAGCCAATGCCGTATAAAAACACAACATCCATGCCTCACCAGGATTCAAACCCGAACCCCTTTCGGACAAATGATCAGAGGCCATCGCTTAGACTACTGCGCCACCGGGGCAGCTAATATTTCTATTTAACTGAAACTATTATATTATCACTGAAAATTATATACACACATACTATCCTTTCACAATATGGAAAGAATAGATCAAATGCAAAAAAAAAGTATATAAACTAAAAAGCAGATAACAAATAAGATATACTACTCACTAGGCAAAACAGCACTACCCAGTGATAAACAAATGTATTCCTTTCATTAGCTCTAATAAATACTACTGTTCAAATAGCCAAAATGTAAAACAATTTTCATGTTTTTATGTCTCGAAATAAAATACTAATAATTACTGCTCTCTGAAAATGCCAAAAAAATAATAAAATGAAAAGAGACTGCGCAATTCACTTAGTTCTGCATAACTTTTACCTTATGTATTATACATACAGGTCTTGATTTCATTTTTTTTTTAGCAGCAGCAACACTTGCTAGTGGCCATATTTTTTTATTAGCAAATTGCATTATCTACTAGTGAAAGTTTATTAACATTATACAAAAGAAACTTTAACATGTCTCCCCATCCATTAGTCAATCAAGACAAATTTTGATTTCACCCCTGTAACTGTCACTTTGTAATACTGAAAAGATTACAAATATTTAGATATAACTCATCTTTTCATGGCCTGACAGATTTATTCTAACAATTTAATTTGAATACAAATATTTAAATTTTTTTTATATTTAACTTTATTCACAAAATTCAAGAACATTATTCAAAATCTTAAGTTATTTTCTGTATGTTTTACAATTTGGGCTTCGGGTCTTTTCATCATACCACTTTAAAACAGCAGGCCTGGGGTCAAACTTTTCTTCAGACGGACCTTTAAAATCAATACTCATGAGAGCATTCAGTGTTTGTAAGTTGCCCCTCCAATCACCATGAATGCTCTTTATGAAACTGAACCCAACTTCACATACAGAAGTAGATAAGGAAAATATACTGGATATTTCTACTAGTGCTAAAATGTCTTTATAATGTTCACACTTTTCAAGAAACATTTGTTTCCAGAAAGCAGTTGTTCCTTTTGTATGTCTCTAAAACATTCCAAATGTGCAATGCAGTGGCGCTTTTTTTCTTTTTTTTTTTTTTTTTTTTGGGAGGTTTAACGACCACCGTGAGCAACTCAATGGGCTATAAGCAGTCGCCCGTCACTAATTTAGGGTCACTGGTTCCAGGGAAGGGAGAGAGCCAGTGCCGTAAGACAAACACAACATCCATGTTTGACCGGGATTCGAACCCGGACCCCTTACGGACGAATGATCAGAGGCCAACGCCTTAGACCACTGCACCACCGGGGCGGCCCAGCAGTGGCGCTTTACAGTTCACACTAAAACATTCAAAATTTTATCACTAGCAATTTTTGCTAGAACCACTTTTTATCACTAGTATTTGCGTGCTAGCAATTTGCTACTAACTACCAGTTGAATTCAAGCCCTGAATGCATATCCAACAACTCTACTCACACAGACATGTACAAAAAGTGATCAGTCTAATTTCAATTATGTTGAATGAAAAATATGGGAGTAAAGAGAGAAAAAAACTAAGTTAGAACCAGGGCAATTCTCAACACAAAGTACTTAAAAAATTCTGTAAATTATAAATAAATCTGAAGCTGAGATCTTTAAAACACTGATGCTACAAAAGAGACATGCCCAAAATTATTTAATGCAAAATTTATGTCACACCTAAAAGACTATACTAGCGTAAAACTTATGACACACTGCAAGCTACTATAAAAAATATATACATTTCATAATATACACATAAAATTATATACACTATTATACTATTCAATATTGATGTATATATTACTCTGAAGACACACTCGCACAATCTCTGCATACCTTGCAATCACATATCACACTTTAAAGTGAAAACCAGTCATACTTAAAATTAAATCACTCAAAAAGCACATCAGAATTTAACTTCTACATCAATAAGTACGAGATTGCTACTAAAAACTGAGAGCAAACATTTTCCGCAAGGCAACAGTTTGGCTTTTAAATATAGTAGGGTGAATTTAAATATTAGTTTTCATGTACGAAACTTTTTGAACATCAAAGCAAGCAGAATTTCACAATTCTTTTTAAATCGTAAAATATTGATGCTACTATGCATCGATAATTAATTTCTAATTAACCTTTGGGCTTCCAATTAAATGCTATAATATACGGTATGTTACATTCTATTTAGTAAGACTGTATTATTGTTACATACATATGACTTTTATGCACCACGTTGAACGCTTCTCCAAGACCAAATGATTTTGCCATAAAATATTTTCAGTTATCGAATCAGATCTACTAGAAGTATCCAGATGAGAACATTTCGGTAAAACTAGAGAAATAGCATTTCATCAATAATAATCTTCATGCGAATTATTTATAACCCCATGAAAAATATGTATTTAGGAACACACACATAACTGCAAATAACTTATACGTACCTTGCATGCACGACGGACAAGTAGTTTTCACTGTTTAAGGCGATCATTTACGACAACAGCTAGCGAAATATATAACACATTTTTTTTTTTTTTTTAATACGGAAAAAGCTAAGTTAGCCGCTGGTCAGTGAACGATTACACTGAGCTAACAATATAATAGGAAACTGGAATTAAATGAGTCATAAAAGCCATAGAGCGTAATTTAAATGTGTATCCTCACAAAAATTAATACTCATAACACTATGAGCAATTCGGCTTACGATTATTCACTATAAATATTAGTGAAATTGACAAAAAATGTTAAAATTTTAAACTCGGATTTTTCTGAGTCAGTGGCCCAAACCGCCGGAAAAGGATGTTGACACTCTGACATACCTATGAGACGAGGAAGTGCAATTATGACGTCATACAACAACAACGGTTGATAATTACAAAAATTACTTATTTTAAAATTGCAATGCTCCACGGCAAATTTAAAAATGTTTTTGCAATAATTAAGAATTAAGTAGTTCAAGTCGTAAAATTTCAAGAGTTGAGTAAAATATGTTATATTTTACTAGATGAAGAAAAAAGTTTCTTTGAAAAAAAGCTGGTCAAAAAGCCTTTTTCACCTTCGTAAGTAGAAATTAAAAAAAATAATAATAATAACAGGAACAAAATAGTCCCAGTGTCAAAATTGGTTGTTCGAAAACTTCATTTTGAACAGAAAGGGCACACACACACACACGTTACAGGTCTCTAATAATACTACTTTAGAGAAAGCCGCACAAGTGAGAAACCGAAAGTCTTTTCCGTATGTCAGCGTTTCGATTTTAACAGAAACTGATTCTTATAAGGCTGTAATAGACGCCTCGACGGTGGCCGAGCCGTCTGAGGGATTAGCTTCATATCCACAGACTGTTTATATCATCATCTGAGTTGGCCCAGAGAGCTCCGACGAGTCGTCGTCTCGTGCTTGTGATGCAGGTTCTCTTCCCTCCGAGGAACAAGTGGTCTCGAGTGTGAGCTGACTGCCTGGTTATAACCAAGTAGGTTAGAATAAGATATCTGGAGATGCCCTTGTTAATGGAGCAGTACCACTTTGCGTGAAGCCTATAACGCGAGAGACGGCCGTCAAAGTGTGGGAAAGCTGATGGTTTTCAAGGCTATTTCAATGCATTTTGTGTTGGCCGAATCGCCTTCTCTCGTCACAAATTTTCCAATTTCACATCGTAAATTGCTACTCAATGCGTGAGAAAATGTTGAATTTATAAAATTTTTTAATTATTTTGAGGCTTTTTTCCAATTTTTATTTTTAACCCGAAATACACGAACGTTCGTACGAATTCTAAACAAAACATAACATTAAAATTGAAAACTTCCCTCGTATAAGAAGTGTAATTTCTTCCGGTTTTATATTAACACGGTTTCTGCAACCCCAAAATACACTATTCCAAAATACACACAGTTGAAATTACATAGGTGTCATGTCCTAAATTGAAAACTGTAGAACTCTTGATGGCCGCCCCGGTGGCGCAGTGGTCTAAGGCGTTGGCCTCTGATCATTCGTCCGTAAGGGGTCTGGGTTCGAATCCCGGTGAGGCATGGATGTTGTGTTTGTCTTACGGCACTGGCTCTCTCCCTTCCTGGAACCAGTGACCCTAAATTAGGGACGGGCGACTGCTTATAGCCCATTGAGTTGCTCACGGTGGTCGTTAAACCTCCAATCCAAAAAAAAAACTCTTGATGAAAATTTTGCATTGAATGCCCCTTGACCCCCGGGAAATTCCCCCAGTTTGCGGCTTCTTTTGCTTTTTTTTTTTTTTTTTTTTTTTTATTGGAGGTTTAACGACCACCGTGAGCAAGTCACTGGGCTATAAGCAGTCGCCCGTCCCTAATTTAGGGTCACTGGTTCCAGGGAAGGAAGAGAACCAGTGCCGTAAGACAAACATAACATCCATGCCTCAAAGGAATTCGTACCCGGACCCCTTACGGACAAATGATCAAAGGCCATCGCTCAGACCACTACGCTACCGGGGCGGCCAGTTTGCGGCTTCACGGTTAAGAGACTCAGGGCATCTCCAGAAGTATTATTCTAACCTCCTTTCCTTTTTTTTTTTTTTTTTTTTTTTGGTTGGAGGTTTAACGACCACCGTGAGCAACTCAATGGGCTATAAGCAGTCGGCCGTCCCTAATTTAGGGTCACTGGTTCCAGTGAAGGGGGAGAGCCAGTGCCGTGAGGCAAACACAACATCCATGCCTGACCGGGATTCCAACCCGGACCCGATACGGACAAATGATCAGAGGCCAGAGCCTTAGACCACTGCGCCACCGGGGCGGCAACCTCCTTTCCTTAGTTATAACTTATAACCCAACAAGTTGCTCATGGTGGTCGTAACCCCGTAACAAACAGGCAAAGTAAATTAGGAAAAGAAAAGAAAAAAAGACTAAACAAAAAGCTGTATTTAATGATTTCACGCAAGAAGAAATTCTATGGCATGAATATTTGCCAGTATGCCCGGCACAACTTTTGAAAATTTTAATTAAAATTGGAGTTGGTGGATATGAAAGGCTGCTAAAATTCAGTGGGTCCGAACGGGGTCCGGGTTCGAATGCCGGTGAGGCATGGATGTTGTGTTTGTGTTACGGCACTGGCTCTCTCCCTTCCCTGGAACCAGTGACCCCAAATTAGGGACGGGCGACTGCTTATAGCCCATTGAGTTGCTCACGGTGGTCGTTAAACCTCCAATCAAAAAAAAAAAATTCAGTGGCTGTCACTGGCAGAAATTACAATTACGTCACTTAAACTACGTTAAACTCTCTCGCATTTCATATGCATGTCGATAATTTCCTATAAAATATTTTTAAGATCTTTTTAGCGTAGTTGCGATAGACATCATCAAAAACAAGACTCAACATAATCAACCACTATTCAATCCCAACTTTTTTTTTATTATTGGAGGTTTAACGACCACCGTGAGAAACTCAATGGGCTATAAGCAGTAGCCCGTCCCTAATTTAGGGTCACTGGTTCCAGGGAAGGGAGAGAGCCAGTGCCGTAAGACAAACACAACATCCATGCCTTTTTTTTTTTTTTTTTTTTTTTTTGGAGGTTTAACGACCACCGTGAGCAACTCAATGGGCTATAAGCAGTCGCCCGTCCCTAATTTAGGGTCACTGGTTCCAGGGAAGGGTGAGAGCCAGTGCCGTAAGACAAACACAACATCCATGCCTGACCGGGATTCGAACCCGAACCCCTTACGGACGAATGATCAGAGGCCAACACCTTAGACCACTGCACCACCGGGGCGGCTCAATCCCAACTTCAAACTTCTATGGTTTTCTTTAAAACTTTTTTTGATTGAAGGTTTAACGACCACCGTGAGCGATTCAATGGGCTATAAGCAGTCGCGCGTCCCTAATTTAGGGTCACTTGTTCCAGGGAAGGGAGAGAGCCCCTGCCGTAAGACAAACACAACATCCATGCCTTGCCAGAATTCGAACCCGGACACCTTACGGACGAATGATCAGAGGCCATCGCTTAGACCACTGCGCTACCGGGGCGGCCAGTTTGCAGCTTCACGGTTAAGAGACTCAGGGCATCTCCAGAAGTATTATTCTAACCTCCTTGGTTATAAACCAACAAGTTTTTTTTTTTTTTTGATTGGAGGTTTAACGACTACCGTGCCGCCCGGTGGCGCAGTGGTCTAAGGCGCTGGCCTCTGATCATTCTTCCGAAAGGGGTCCGGGTTCGAATCCCGGTCAGGCATGGATGTTGTGTTTGTCTTACGGCACTGGCTCTCTCCCTTCCCTGGAACCAGTGACCCTAAATTAGGGACGGGCGACTGCTTATAGCCCATTGAGTTGCTCACGGTGGTCGTTAAACCTCCAATCAAAAAAAAAAAAAAAAACGCCTACCGTGAGCAACTCAATGGGCTATAAGCAGTCGCCCGTCCCTAATTTAGGGTCACTGGTTCCAGGGAAGGGAGAAAGCCAGTGCCGTAAGACAAACACAACATCCATGCCTCACCAGGATTCGAACCCGGACCCTTTTAGACAAATGATCATAGGCCATCGCTTAGACCACTGCGCCACCGGGGCGGCAACCCAACAAGTTGCTCATGGTGATCGTAACCCCGAAACAAACAGGCAAAATAAATAAAAAAAGAAAAGAAAAAAAGACTAAACAAAAAGCTGTATTTGATGATTTCACGCAAGAAGAAATTCTATGGCATGAATATTTGCGAGTATGTCCGGCCAGTGGCGGCTCGTTGTAGGAAAAATAGGTGAAGAGCTACAAGAGCAATATGAAAACATATCTACTGTCTTCAATGAAAATCAGTTAATGAGAACTTACCTATTTTTATACGTATATTAGATCAATTCTTCTTCCCTTTAAAGCTGGAAATTTGTCGATTATGTCATCATAAAATAACTGTTTCTTCATGACATCAAGAAAATGTCTTTCTGAATAGAAATATTTGCCAAAGAATCAAGTTTATCTGGAGAAATAGTGTTTCTTGAGTAAGTTTGTATTCTTTTAAGGCAAGAAAAACTTCTTTCCACTGAAACACTTGCAGATGCAATTGTTAAAATCCGGTAATCCAATTTATAAGCTTCTGTAAAAATGCCTTTATCTCCATAAAGCACTCGAAAAAGTTCATGAGTCGATATATTCCTTAATTTTTCATCAGCATATACAAGACTCAGTTCAATTTTAAGGCTCTGGTGTTTAGTAAACACTTTTCCGTAAAAATGTTGTAGATTTTCAAAAGCGTGAGAGGGAAAGCATGAATTAAATTGGTCGAATTTGGTCGTGTCAGCAAGACAGGGAAATTGAAGTTTAAGTTTCTCACTGTTTTGAAATATTTTATCCATTTCCATGAGAATGGGGTACAAAATTTCAAAATACAATTGTTTATAATTTTTAAAAACTGTTTCTTGTGTAAGAGCAGCATATTCCCGTTTAGATCTGCTCATTTCTGTGATTTTGCTAGCTTTTCCAAACAGTGTTTCAAATACCTCATCGTTCCTTTTATGGCTCAAAATTTCATGAGTTTTCTTTTATTTGAGTTACACATCAGTACTTTATGTCTAGTGATGTTTTTGCAAAATTTTGAATAATAGATCGGTGGAGCCAAGAATTTCATTAAATACTATTGCCAAAAATGTAAATTCAAAAGTATTCATACCGTTTAAAAACCCCTCGGCAAGTTGAATTGATTTCTTGTCTGATTGTTCACTGTTTGTGAGAAATTGTAATGCTTCCTCCAATTTATGCCAGTCTTCAACAATTACAGTTATTAACTTCGAAGTGGAGCCGCCCCGGTGGCGCAGTGGTCTAAGGCACTGGCCTCTGATCATTCGTCCGTAAGGGGTCCGGGTTCGAATCCCGGTGAGGCATGGATGTTGTGTTTGTCTTACGGCACTGGCTCTCTCCCTTCCCTGGAACCAGTGACCCTAAATTAGGGACGGGCGACTGCTTATAGCCCATTGAGTTGCTCACGGTGGTCGTTAAACCTCCAATCCAAAATCCATAACTTCGAAGTGGAGGACCACGAGTTTCTGTTATGGTTGACATGTCTCTTGCAGTTGTTGATGTGAGTGTATTATTGTTTTCTCACCACTCAGTGAAGCAATCGCATCGCTGAGTGGTGAAAAAAACAAAGGAATTACACTGAGGCATGCAAAAAATATTCGACACTTAGAAATTTTAGAAAAACTCTGCTGTAATACAAGGTTCAAACGATGTACTAAGCAATAACAAAAACAGCTTGAGAAGCTTTATGCCTATTTTTTTCTGGAGCCCGATCAAGTGTCCAGACATTACGCTTGCCCCATCGTAACATTGTCCTATTGACTTGTGTTGATAATCAAACTGTTCCAAAATTTGGTCTAGCATTTTTTATATAGCTTCTGACGTTCTATCTTCACTGACACCATGGAAACCCAAAAATCGCTCAACGAATACACCTTCCGAATGAACAGATCTTATTATTAAAGAGCACTCGGAAGTCTGGTTATGTCTTCTCATCTACTTGATTGAATATAAAAGCATTGAACTTCATTTATTTCATTTTTGACGTGATCGTTTATATATTCAGAAACACATTCAATTAATTCGTTTTGAATAGTTTTTGAGTCACCTGTGAAGACTTTTTTTATCGTTTCGTACTGATTTTGAATTTTAAAGGACTTCTTGATATCAACAGTGAAAGCAATTCCTTGAATTTCTACGATTTACCGAGTCAATGCTTTCGTCATGGTTACGGAATGCTAGTTCTTGTTTACTCAAATACAATACTACATCAATCATTGTATGCAGGAAAAGTCTATTTAAACGAACGCTTTCGTTGAAATGCATTTTCAAAAACCTAGCATTCTCCCTCAGGACATCGGCAATGGTGTTCTGATTCTTTTCAAAATTATTTAGCCTTATTTCGCATTTCAGGTGTTCGCTAGAATCACCACATTTGTAAAGTGACCGTTTTATATTTAAGAAATCTGAAAATTGTTTTTATTCCACGCCGAATTTTATTACTAAAATATGAGCAGGACCAACAAAATAATTTTTGTAACACAGAACGGCTATAAAGCCATTTATATTCAGTAAACCAACAATTTTTAAAATTAATATTATAAGATTTACCGCTCTTCTTGATTTGTTTCTTGGCGACAATTGTCAGTGAATCCGTCGGTCGTCCTTGAAGTAAAATGTCTCTTTTATTTTCAACTTTCCACCGATTGAACGGAGTTTGCAATAAATTACAGACAATGTTGTTCACAGGATACATACTGAAAACTAAAACTATAACTGTACACGAAACTAAAGTAACTAATAAAGTTTTTAACAAACAATCACAAAACACGAAAAAACATATCTCTTTCAGAAAGTATGTACCAAAACACCGCAAGAAAAAATCCCTAATGGATTGCAAAGAACCCTTGGCAATCCGTCCCGTTCCACTGCGATCTCTTCGGAAGGTCACGACTCCAGGTGCATAGCCTTGACGTCTCATGATAAAACACTTCACTTGCCCGGCAGATAGGGGAGGGTGACGTCACAGTTACCATGGCAACTCGGACGAAAACTGCAGACTTCCAAGCATTCTCATTTCACCTCTTCACTTGAACTGTTTTGCGTATAAGGACTTGTTTTCCGTATTGAACGCGCATTGTGAAGTGATATCTAATCAAAATTTTGGATATTTTGGCACTCAATAAAGGCAAAAAAATAATATATTATACGAAACTATTAAATAAAATCTTATTTCAAATAAAATAGGCGAAGAGGCACTTCACCTACTTCACCTGAAAAGCCGCCACTGTGTCCGGCACAACTTTTGAAAATTTTAATTAAAATTGGAGTTGGTGAATATGAGAGGCTGCTGAAATTCAGTGGCTGTCAGTGGCAGAAGTTACAAATTACGTCACTTAAACTACGTTAAACTCACTCGCATTTCATATTCATGTCAAAAATTTCCTATAAAATATTTTAAAGATCTATTTAGCGTAGTTGCGATGGACATCATCAAAAACAAGACTCAACATAATCAACCACTATTCAATCCCAACTTCATACTTCTTCTATGGTTTTCATTAAAACTTTTTTTGATTGAACGTTTATTGACCACCGTGAGCAACTCAATGGGCTATAAGCAGTCGCCCGTCCCTGATTTAAGGCCACTGGTTCCACGGAAGGAAGAGAGCCAGTGCCGTAAGATAAACACAACATTTATACCTCGCCAGGATTCGAATCCGGAACCTTCTTGGACGAATGGTCATAAGCCAGAGCTTAGACTACTGCGGCATCTGGCGGCATTCATGAATTTTGAAGTGACTTCAGCATTATCGCCTCAAGGTTGAAAGTTTGTTTCTCATGTTGTATGTTTCGGGGGAAAACGACCACTACAAGCAACTCTAAAGCTATAAGGTGTCATCCTTCCAAAACCCATTACAAATATGCCAACTATTCCTGTTCCGGGACTTTAGCCTATACCCATCGCTGTCCAATGATGAGAAACCAAATATACAAGCCATTAGACCACCGGGCGGCATGGATGTTGTTTTTCTTATGGCATACCCCAAAAAAACCCACCGGGAAGCCTTCTCGTGTCAGGAAAGCAATTTGCTGTTATTGATGTTGGTGAAATTTTACTAGTTAGGACAAAACCCAACAACAGAGACATTAAATATTTTCCCATAAAACATAGTAACTTTTCTGCAAAACATGCATTTTCCAACATGAAACAGAACTCAGAAAATATTCTCATTCTTTTTTTATCACAGAAAGCCTGCGAAGTTTTGGTCAACTCTAATTGCGGGACAGTCGTCCTGGTGCCTGAGTGACACGAATCGTTGGCTTCTATATATAATCACTATCATACACCGTGTTCTCTTTCTTTGTTTCGTTTTGCTTTTACTTGTTTCTGGGTTTAATTAAGGACCGCCACCAGTAACTTGGAGCGTTATCGGAATTTGCCCATCCCAATTTTAGAACCACTGGTTCCAGGAAGGGCATAAAGCCAGCGTCATCTGACAAGCACACCACCCAGGTTTCACCCTAAATTCGAACTTCGTCCCAGAGACGTATTGGGACGACTAAACCTGGCCTGGAATTTCAGTCTTTTGGTCCACAACAAAAAACATACGGAAATGCAGGGAAACACCTCATAAATTTCCTCAAGATAATTAAATCTGTTGTGTCCTGGATGAAAGAGAAATGTTGTAATATGCATTGTAAAACGAATTCAGTCGTGAGCAAATTTTAATAACAATTTAACTGTGAAAGCATTTTGACGAATCACTCGTCCATTAATGTTTTTTTCTTTGGGGGGGGGGGTAACGACCACCCTGAGAACCTCATTGGGCTATAAGCAGTCTTCTGTCCCTAATTTAGGTTCATTGGCTCCAGGGAAGGGATAGAGCCATTGCCCTAAGACAAGCACAACATCCATGCCTCACCGGAATTTGAACCCGGACCCATCTCTTAGACCACTGCGCCAGCCGGGCATGTATTTCACAAGTGTATATACGGAATTGCGATTAATGCCATTTCCACCACGCGATTGGTTGAGAGCTGCTTTTGTAATCGCGAGTAGGCGGGGCCTATGAAGGGGGTCCTATAACAGGAACACTGTCTTTTATCGTGGGAAGTTCTTCTTGCTAAGAAATTTACTGTGAGATTATTTAACATATCTTAACGTTAAAACTGAGGATGACTTCAATAAATAGCTATACTCGGGGCAAGGCTAACCTGACTATGGAGTTAAATTTACGGAGTGTGTACTTCCACTGCATAATATAGTTTAAAAGCCGTGTTCGAGCTTGAACTGAGATTTGGACCGTGGATGGCTTAGTGGTCAGCGTTTGTGACTGTCACGGAGAAATCTCAGGTTCGATTCCAGGCAAGTACGAATGCTCGAACCATTAAATATCCGCCGTGCGTCGGACGGGCACGTTAAGCCGTCAGAACCCGGCAGGCCCGTAGCCAGACAAGCAAGCTGGGAGGGGCAGCTAATGATTGAGATCGGGCGAAAGATATAAAGTGGTCAGGCAAAAGATGTAAAAGAGGTCGGGCACTATAGTTGTGTGAGTCACTAGGACGGGCAAAAGAAAACACAGGTCGGGCTCAGCCCGGCCTGGCTCTCCCCTGGCTACGGCACTGGAACCCGGATACTGGCACCCGAGTAATCAATAAGGGTGTCTTCCTCTCCCTTTCTAACTCGCTTCCGCGTCACTTTCCTGTCGGGCACTCTAGCCCAAATCTCCTAGCTTCCTATATAATGAATTAACTTTATTTACCTTCCGCTAAGCTAATTATTATGAATGATTCTCTTCTTACCAGCTAGCTAATGATATACTTGCACTAAGCTTCAAAATAATGAATTCCCAAAAGGGTGTTGTTACTAGTTAATTACGAACTTAAACAAAGTCTCAACGCTGGTTATTTATAGTAAGTAATAAAAGTTATAAACCTAACAGCCAGACAGAGGTCTGACAAAAACTATGAATTGAGAAAGACTGACTTACTGAAAAAACTTCTTTATTTCCAAGACTCTTGGTCAACTAAGGCACACACAACACACCACTACATAACAACACACTGCAACGCAACAACCACGCGACACCTCATAACAACACACAACGCTCACCTCATAACAACACACAACGCTCACCTCATAACAACACACAACGCTCAAAGTCTCGATGAACGCGCCTATATACTAGCTACCACCACGTCATGACTTACACTCATTGCCAGATCACATTCAGCGGGTGAAATAATATTTCGTTCAGTAAGAAGATAATTTACATAGTAAAATAAAATAACCAGAGATAGTAAAATCAAAAGGAAAGTGAATATAGAGTATACGTTACATCATCTCCCCCTTAATTTTTCTTTTTTTTTTTCCTTTTTTTCTTTTTTCTCTTTTTTTTTTTGTTTCCGAAAAACCTATCAATTTTGGAGTGTAAGTCTTACATTTCGGTGATTGACGTTTCTCGATCTTTTTTTGATTTGTTGTTTGGTGGTAGCCGTATTTACATTATCAAACTTGGCATGACAATTTACGAAATCTGTATTCGACTGTGAAATTTGTAGTGTAGAACAAAACAAACCTGCATCGGCATACTTTCCTTTTATTCTGCCTAGCAGGAATCACTTTTTTAATTTCAAATGACGTTTTCATTATTTGGTGAATACATACCAACTGTATCAGCAGCGAAGATTGCCTGGAGCTGCCTAACAGTAACAATTTTATTATTTTCATTTCAAATTACGTTCGCCTTATTCGTTGAAATACATACCAACTGTATCAGCAGCGAAATTTACCTGAAGCTGCCTAACAGTAACAATTTTATTATTTTACCCCTAAGCACATAGATATATATAAAAAAAGTGGATTAGTAGATGGACATAGAAGAAATATAAAAAAAAACACATATATACACAAAAAAGAATGCATAGGCCCACACGAAAAAAAGAAATTCTGACACGCCAACTGGTCGTGCAGGAAAAACAACAAACTGAGAAAAGAACCTGTCCACGAGAACTTACTTATCTCGAGGACGCATAAAAAACTCTAGTGCGATAACGTTTTCCAGGCCTAGTTGGACTGGTAAAATCAGGTGGCTTCGATCTCTTCCGGGACTGGAACGGAACTGGAACATCGGTCTGCTGTCGGTCAGGAAATCCCGGCGGCTGACGGGAACGGTCAGGAATGGCGGAAATCCTTCCGTCCGAAACGGCTGAAGTCTGTGGGTCCAGAAATCCCTGCGGCTGAGAAGAACGGTCAGGAGTCTGGCGGTCTGGAAATCCCTGCGGCTCAGAAGAACGGTCAGAAGTCCGGCGGTCTGGAATCCCTTGCGGCTCAGAAGAACGGTCAGAAGTCCGGCGGTCTGGAATCCCTTGCGGCTGATAGGAACGGTCAGGAATGTCAGAAGTCTGGCGGTCCGGAAATCCTTGCAGCTGATAGGAACGGGCTCCCCAGGCTTTGGATATGAAGTCCCTTTGTGCTGGGGCCCGTTGTGTCCTTCCAGTATCTTTTTGGACGGACGTGTCTCCGACCACATCGTTTGCTTTCGCTTACGCCCACGTGGCATGAGAGTAGCAGCAGGCATCGGCCCTGTTTGCCCTGAACGTAGGTTCCAGGGGCGAAACCCGGCGGATGCAAAGATTTCTGCCTTCGTCGCTGTTGCGGCGAAGCAGATTGGGGAGACAAGTCACGTTTGCGCCCAGCCTTTGGTGGTGCTGGACGGTTTGGAACCGGAAATTTAGTATTCATAACTGATAAGTCAGAAATGTCCGAAGCCTCTGAGTCGCTGCTGTAATTCAGTGGTCGTGCAGGGCGATGTTTAGATTTACCTATAGGAATACTTTCGGACGAGGTATTCAAAGAAGAAGTAGCCCGCGTTGGTGCAGAGTTATCCGGAAACGGCGCAGCAATAGTCTTGGCAATGGTTGGAGGGAAAGGAACGATACTAGTATTCGACGAACTCGATTCGAGCCTTGGTCTCATGGGAGAATCAGGTTGCGTGTGTAGAAACCCGTCTGGAGGGGGGAGGGTGAAGGAAAAATCACTGGAGATTCTTCAAAAATGTTTGTTGGTTCGTCCAAAATTTCTGGCGGTTGAACATGAGATATAGATTCTTGAGTCTGTGGAACAGAAGGTTGAGTAGGATTGATAATGAAATCGATATTCCGTTCGTGATACTTGCGACACTGATCAACATGTACATATTGAAAATGGTTGTCCGGTTTCTCCAGAACAATATTATTTTCAAAGACATTTCCCACCCGATATGGACCTTCGTAGCTGGGTGCAAATTTCTTCACTAAAGTATGCGAAACAGAAGACTGGAAGTGCGTTTCCACGAGAGTGAGATATCCAACGACAAGATCTGGTTCCCTACGCCTAGAATTATAATATCTTGCTTGAGCCGCTTGTGCTCCTAGCATTGCAACACGAGCTTTTTCTGCCATAATGTGTACTGATTGCGGAGTTGGTCGCTGATTTAGTTCGTCGATAATCCCCGTTAAATTTTCAAAAGGGGTTTTAATTTTGCGACCCAGAAAAAGTTCTGCAGGAGTAATTTTAGTAGACTCGTGGACAGACGAGCGGAGGGCGAACGCAAAAAGTTCTAAATGGTCATCCCATCTTTCATGATGATCCATTACAAAAGTCGCAATCATTTTCACTAGCGTTCGGTTAACGCGTTCTGCAGGATTACTCTGGGGATGATATGGGGAAATGAATTTATGTTTAATGTGTAGTCTCGCACACATTCTTTCAAAAATGTCAGAAATAAATTGAGGACCATTATCCGAAACTACTTTATTAGGTGCACCATATCTAGAAAATACTTCATTAACTAAGACATTACAAATAACTTCAGCCGTAGCGGCTTTAATGGGAAAAACTTCAACCCATTTAGAAAAATTATCAGTTAGTACTAAAACATAACGAGCTTTATTTTTAACAGATAATGGATAAGGTCCCAATAAATCTATGGAAATAATATCAAACACATGAGAACTTGAACTAGATTTCAAGTGACCGGCCGGTCTTACATTACGGTAATTATTAATCTGACACAAGTGACATGATTGAACGTATGCGAGCACACTTTGGTACATGCCAGGCCAATAGGCAACATCCCGCAATTTACAACGGGTCTTGCGTATACCTAAATGGCCTGCAAGAGGTTTGTCATGAAATTCATTTAAAAGAGCCATTCTAAGGGTTCGCGGAATACATGGGCGAAACTCTGCCCTAGTAGTCCTAGATTTTGTATAATAAAGAAGACCCTCTATTACCTCAAAATGTTGTGACCTTCCAGCCAGAGAAGGATCACTTTGTAGGGGCGAACCCGCAAGCAAAAAAATGTAGATATCCCCAAAATCTGGATCATTTATTAATTCTGCCATTATCTGCTCTCTGGATGTGATATCAGCTAATAGAAGTAAAGGCTGACATCCAGGAGTAGTTTCTGTGGGGACCCCACTAATCGGAACGCGAGATAATGCGTCCGGTAATTGATTCTTATTACCTGGCTGATACGAAATTTTGATATTGCTCTCTTGTAACTTCAGAGCCCACTTCATAACTCTTTGAGATAGGTGCTTAGCAGAATTCAAATACTGAAGGGCAGAATGATCCGTAATTATGTTAACTGTCAATTCGTTAAGATAACATTGAAATTTATTCAGCGCATACACAACAGCAAGACATTCACGTTCCGTAGCTGAATAATTGCGTTCAGCTTTGGCTAAAGTACGAGACGCAAAAGCTATTGGATGCCCAGCTTGTGACAAAACGCAACCAAGACCAACTCCGGATGCATCAGCATAAATATCAAATTCCTTAGTATGATCCGGGAAAGCCAACACCGGAGGCTGAGTCAATGCAGACTTCAGTGTTTCGAATGCAGCGTTAGCCTCAGGTGTCCAAATAAACTTCTTGTATTTACGTTTTAACGCATACAATGGCTCACATATTGTAGCATAAGCGGGGACGAACTGCTGATACCAACCGGTCATTCCCAGAAAGCATGATAGTTCTTTTGCTGTTTTAGGCCGAGGAAAGTCAACAATAGGCCTAATTTTTCATTATCAGTGAATAAGCCGTGGGGAGTGATTTTCAACCCCAGATATACAATCTCGTCCCGCGCTATCTGGCATTTACTAGGTTTTAACGTCAAGCCAGCATTGTATATGAGTTGGAACACCTGTTTGAGCAGAGAAAGGTGCTCGTCAAACGTCTCTGATGTGATAATAATATCATCCAAATAGACATGCATATGGGGACCCAGGACAGGTCTGAGAATCGTATCCATAAGCTTTTGGAAAGTAGCAGGTGCAGAAGCTAGTCCAAAAGGCATACGTAAATATTCATAGGCCCCAAAGGAAGTCACAAAGCCAGTTTTATCGACAGAGTCCGGATGTACTGCCACCTGCCAATATCCACTCGCCAAATCCAAAGTTGACATCCATTTGGTTGACGACAAGTCATTTAAAATATGTGACATGACAGGTAGGGGATAATTGATCGTTTTTGTGACTTGGTTGAGCTTGCGAAAATCTGTCACGAAACGAAATTCATTGGGTTGTTTCTTTGGAACCAAAAAGGCAGGGGCAGCCCAGGCGCTTGTTGATTCCCTGATTATGCCCTGCTTAATCATTTCAGCAATTTGACGTTGCATTTCCTGTTTCTTATGTGGAGCACAAGGGTAAGGTTTCGTCGCAATTGGTTTCGAACCATCAGTGTCAATAACATGATAAACCACCTGTGTGAAACCAGGTTGATCCGAAAATAAACCAGGGCTTTCCTGTAAAAGGAGAGAAAGCTGGTCTCGTTGCCCCTCATTCAATTGGTCACTCAATACTAAACTCGTGATATCTACAGGAACCGTAGGAATCATTTCGACAGGTTCCGGAAAGGAAATCACATGTTGTACAAAATTCAAAGTTATTTGAAACTGGTTTATGAAGTCCATTCCCATTAAACATTTCACGTTTAGCTCGTCTATAAGCAGGAAAGAATGTGTAAAACGAGCTTTTCCCAGCCCTAAAGATAATGTGACAGTTCCTGAGATACTGAAGATTTCATTATTTGCACCTCGCAAATACTGCGTTGCAGGCTGAACGTGTATTGCAGAAAAAGTGTCAGTGCAAAACTTTGTATTTAGGGCTGAGATCTCAGACCCAGTGTCGAACTTTGTCTCGACAATAACGTCTTCAAGTGTCAAGAATACATCAGGCAACTGAGGAGTTTGAACAGTCACTAATACTGTTTTAGGGTCAGAATGTTTGGTATCAGGAAGCAGGACCGACCTTTCGTCTACTTCCTGTGGAAGTTTAAAGGAATCCTGGTGGGGTTATCATGTGGTCGGAAACCTCGACCCTGCCGGGTATCGGGAAAATTTTCACGATGAGGAGAACTGCGTGAAACCTGCGTCGGGAACTCCGCGTGTCTGTTGACATTTTCATATCCGTTACGTCTGCCCTCAGCACGGGCAGAAAAATTATCATTGCCCTGAGCAGGATAACGTTCCGAATGCTGCTGAGTGAAACGGGGTCGAGCATACTGTGCATTATTACGATATTCCGAAGCTTGTGCAGAAACTCGCTGTTGGTTTGCCACTCTTCTGTGTGGTGGAACGTATGAAGCTTGGGTGGGCACCTGTGTATGCTCGCGCTGAAAGTTATGTCTATTATGCCGCTGAGGGTTTTCGTAATAAGCCTCGCGGGGTGCCCGAGCATGGTGAGTTGAACCATGTTTGCCATGTCGCTCTTCATACGTGCGTATAAGGCGTAGGCATTCATGAATTGTGGCAGGGTGTCGAACCTCAAGAAAATCTTGTAAGAATGGGTAGAGCTGCTGCACGAGGGTATCCAACATGTCAACATGACTGGCATGTGGATCCCATAAGTTATATAGGCGTGTAGTTTCCAACGCAAATGCAACAGGGCTATCATTGGAACCTTGCTGACGTGAAAAAAGCTGTTGAGCAAGGCTAGCTCGACTGAGGCCGAAAGGAAAGACCTCCAAGAATTCTGCACGGAAATTCTCATAATGAGAATCCGGGTTCGACCCTCGCCACTGCCGATACCAGGTCTTAGCGGTATCCCTCAAGCAAGTCCCGGCAATTTGGACCTTGCAGTCTTCAGGAATATTATATAGATCAAAATGATCTTCCAGATCTTCGAGGAACTTTAAGGACCCCTCCAAACCATTGAAATGAATTGTTCCTGCATGCGGCACGAAATGGGCAAGCATTCTGCTTCGCTGAGAGGATTGAACTCCCTCAGGTACGACCCGCGACTCAGAGTAATAAGAAGCTGGTGCATTACGAAATGGTGAAGAATGCCTGGGTGCGTGTAGATCATTCATATCAAAGTCAGAGCCACAGACTTCGTGCAAATTGTCCAAAAAACACCATTACCCTCGAGACTTGCCGGATGGTGGAAATTTGAAGTTGCCTCAGGTAAGGAAGACATGGATAATAATAGTCAGGATCTCGTGTTCGAGAAAAGTTCGGGCGCCAATTATAATGAATTAGCTTTATTTACCTTCCGCTAAGCTAATTATTATGAATGATTCTCTTCTTACCAGCTAGCTAATGATATACTTGCACTAAGCTTCAAAATAATGAATTCCCAAAAGGGTGTTGTTACTAGTTAATTACGAACTTAAACAAAGTCTCAACGCTGGTTATTTATAGTAAGTAATAAAAGTTATAAACCTAACAGCCAGACAGAGGTCTGACAAAAACTATGAATTGAGAAAGACTGACTTACTGAAAAAACTTCTTTATTTCCAAGACTCTTGGTCAACTAAGGCACACACAACACACCACTACATAACAACACACTGCAACGCAACAACCACGCGACAATTCATAACAACACACAACGCTCACCTCATAACAACACACAACGCTCACCTCATAACAACACACAACGCTCAAAGTCTCGATGAACGCGCCTATAGACTAGCTACCACCACGTCATGACTTACACTCATTGCCAGATCACATTCAGCGGGTGAAATAATATTTCGTTCAGTAAGAAGATAATTTACATAGTAAAATAAAATAACCAGAGATAGTAAAATCAAAAGGAAAGTGAATATAGAGTATACGTTACACCTATTTATAAAGGTTCTTTAGAACAGGCCTGGGGTCACACACTCCCTTCCTAAAATCCTCTACATATGATCTGCTCTGATCTGATCGGAACTGAGACCTAAGAAAGCACATGCATATATAAATGTTCTAAATGTCGTACGTACACACATTAAAAAAATGAAGATCCCAGTTTCGGTCGCGTTTCTAAAAGATACAAATATTTTCATTTTGGAGGAGTCATTGTCATTTCTGTTTTGCTTCAGAGAGGCTATACAGTTAACAGGAGAATATTTACTGCGACTGAGAGGGGAGAATATTGTTATCCGAATGCGGGGGATAATGGCTTGGCTTTCCATTGTAATTGAGCTTAGTCCTTTCTTCGTGGTTGCTGTTTTAAAATACCCATTCAGAAATCGTTTGTCTTGTGGTCGGCAAGGTTAAAAAATTGTGGGGGTGGAGGGTGATATCGTTATGGAACGTGGGAAGTTTCCTTTTGTATCGTTTTCAGTCTCTCTTTAGAGAAACTGTCAGCGACACATGGCACTCCATCAGTACGCGGAGAAATATTGATAAACAAGAGATTTCATGTCGGTGAATCGGTTTTACAACCTAAACAGTGGAGTCAGCTGAATACCAGACTCAGTATCGGCCGATAGATGACAGCACGTCAACCGAGTGCCCAACGCGATTCGTGCTGTTGCGAAAGTGCCTAAATGAATTAAGGATACTAAAAAGTACCCATTTAAAGGCTATTTCCATTACCCTTAAAAGGACCTTTAACAATGGAAAGTATGTCTCCACACCGAAATACTTATTCTGATTATCAAGTTTTTTTCCTCGTGAATGCGAAGAGGCCTAGCTAGTAAAAAAAAAAGATTGATTTTGTACTAGGAAAGAACTACCTAATGATGCGAAGTAAGACATCAAAACAGTGTTCTGTTGAAATTAGACAGTTCCGTTGGAATAAATACTCCAGAATGTTGTCTGCCATACATTGCGTCTGATTAAATAGTAAGTGATCTGTCACACACACACACACACACACACACACACACACACACACACACACACACACACACACATATATATATATATATATATATATATATATATATATATATATATATATATATATATATATATATTATCATCATAATCATCGTCACCCATTATCAATCCACTGCTGGACGAAGGTCTCCCCAAGTTTCTTCCACAACGTTCTGCCTTGTGCCAGTCTCCTCCATGTCACTCCCGCATACTTTCGAATTTTATCCACCCATCTCACATGTGGTCTTCTTCTGGGTCTTTTCCTGTCCCTTGGAATCCAGTCCAAAATTTCATTTGTCCATCGATGGTCTGTCTTTCTGGCAATATGTCCAGCCCATTGCCATTTCGGGGATTTTACTATGATCATGATGTCTTCCAATCTTGTCATTTTTCTGATCCACGAGTTCCTCTTCTTATCTCTTCTGGTTACACCAAGCATGCATCTCACCATGCTTCTTTCGGTTGTCTGCAGCCTTTGTATGTCTCTTTTAGTTAAGGACCACGTCTCTGCACCATACGTAAGCACTGGAAGAATGCATTGATCAAATACTTTTCTATTAAGACATAATGGCATATTGCTCTTAAAAATTATGCTGGTTCTTTCAAAAGCTCTCCAGGCAAGTGTTGTACGCCGATTAATTTCTTTATCAATGTGACCATCACTTGATATCTGCTGTCCAAGATAAACATACGTATCTGTTATCTGCAGTTTTTCTCCATCAATCGATAAATCTTCATTTCTTGTAAAAGCATTGAACATCACTTTTGTCTTCTGAAAGTTCATTTTTAATCCCACTTCTTTACTCTTGTCAGCAAGTTCCTGGATCATGCTCTGCAGCTCTGATGGGGTAGTTGCAAAAATGACTACGTCATCAGCAAAACGAAGGTGAGTTAGATAATCTCCATTAATCTTTATATCTTTGTTTTCCCAGTTCAATGATTGAAAGACATTTTACAATGTGGCATTAAAGAGCTTCGGAGATATGGTGTCACCTTATCTCACCCCCTTTCCAATTTTTATGGGTGCGGTATTGTCAAATAGCCGAATCTTTGCACTTACATTTTCATAGATGTTATTAATAATATTAATGCATGCATCTTCAATACCGCAGGATTTCAAAGCCATTGTAAATGCTGATGGTTTCACCGAATCAAAGGCCTTTTCTTATTCGATAAAAGTCATGCATAATGGAAGTTCATATTCCCTCGCTCTTTCAATTAGTTCTCTCAGTACGTGGATATGATCTATAGTGCTGTAGCCACTCCTGAATCCAGCTTGTTCTCTCGGTTGAGCCATTTCCAGTGTCAACTTCAAGCGGTGTGAAAGAACTTTAGTGAACATTTTATAAACCACTGATAGGAGGCTGATAGTTCTGTAGTTCATGAGATCCTCAATGTCACCTTTTTTATGTAGCAGGATCATTCTAGCATTGTTCCAATCTTCAGGAATCTTCCCTTCATTAAGGCATCGAGTGAAAACTTGGGCGAGTACTATTTCAGTTTCTCCACTTGCTTCTTGTATGATGTCTACGGTAATTCCATCTTCTCCTGGAACTTTCTCCGTTTCATGTTCTTGATTGAATATGCAATTTCTGTTGAGAGGACTGGAAGAACTCTGGTACTGGTACCTTTCGTAATGTCTGTAGTACATGTATCACCCCTTTCATATAATTTGGAGTAGAAATCTTTCACTCTTGTCAAAATTTATCCTCTATTTCTTGTTACAAAACCATCTTCTTTTCTCAGAGCTATAATCTGTTTTCTTCCTTTACTCAGATGTCCCTTTGCTATGTTCAGGCTTTGGTTGTTTTCAATTGCTTTCTTCACTAGTTCACACTTGAATTTCCTTACGTCTTCAGTGATACTTTTTCGTACTGTCTTGCATAGCTCTATATATTCCACTTTGGAAGTCACATCTCCTTCAGTTGTCCTCATCTCTCTTCTTTTTTGCATCAGAATTTTCTTGTTTCCTGATAATTTGTTCGTATGCAACTGGTTCTTTGTACCAGCTATTTTTGTTGCTGTTTCCGTAAAAGCCTTGGTCAGTTTTCTGTTAACTTTAGAGATGTTCACTTCTTCCGACGTTAGACCTTCTAGAGCGGAGAATCTGTTCCTCAGTTCCAATTTGAAAGTATTATGTTTTTTAAGGTTGGTCATGTCAATACACCTTGTTTGTTTTAAGAGCTTGACACGCTTGAGTTTAGCGTTCAGGTGCGTCTCACATCGTACCATCCTATGGTCACTACCTGTGTTGAACTTGTTTAGCACACTGCAGTCTTCCATGACAAATTTCTTGTTACACATAATAAAATCAATTTCACTTGTCAATCCATTGGGATGCTTCCATGTGCATTTCCTTTGCAGCTTTTTCTTGAAATATGAGTTCATGATGAAAAACCCTTCTGCTTCTGCAAACTGTACGAGGGTATTTCCCCGCTGGTTTCTATTGCCGTGACCGAATTTACCTACTAAAGTTTCGTTTTGTTGCCGTTGCCCTATTTTCGCATTGAAATCTCCATAATGATCTTCAAGTGCTGCTTGCCTTTATTATTTAGATGACGAATTTCCTCATAAAATTCGTTAATCTCTTCTTCAGGGTGACTCGTGGTGGGTGCATAAGCTTGAATAATCTGAGCCTGGTATCTTCTCGAGAGTTGGATAACGAGTCGTGCAGCTCTGTCAGAGGAACTTTCAACTTCTACAACTTTATCCTTCAGTTTCTTGTTTATTATAAATCCAACACCACTTGTTCTGCCAATATCTGTCCCATGATAGTAGAAGAGATGTCCACTTTTCAGTTCAATGAGATCTTCTCCTTTTCTCCTTATCTCACTTAGCCCGACGATGCCCCACTTCATCCTTTGTAGTTCTTCTTCCAATTCAAGGAGCCTTGAATCAGAAGATAGGGAGCGTCCATTATACGTAGCCAAGGTGAGCATTAGATGGCAGCCTACTCCGTGTCCTCCGGTGATTCTTAGCACCATCTGCCTTCATGTCGCACTAGTCGCTGCCTTGGCCAGGTACATTACAGCTGCCGGAGACTGAGGGCCAAGATTTAAGTTCTGGAGGAATGAATTAATTCCCGCTGTTTTTTGCCACACAAACACCTGTGTGTTACCATAGAACGGTACAGGATAGTCTGTGTGTTACCATAGAACGGTACAGTAGTGTCTGTTGGCAGTTACGACCCTTTCCCACCGTTGGGGTAACAAGTGAATTCCACGGTAGAAAATGCAGGTTCTCCCGAGGCGAACCATTTATCGAGCCATTTTTGGATATCCGCGGCAGAAAAGAAGTGCTGCTCTGACAGGCCATGTTGTAGAGACCGGAACAAATGAAAGTCCGATGGAGCAATGTCCGGGGAATAAAGCGGGTGGGGTAAGAAGTCCGAGCCAAGTGCCTCCAAGAGTTCCTTCACGGATTTGGCGACACGAGGTCTAGCGTTGTCGTGGAGAAGAATAACCTTGTCATGTGGGATCCACTTTCCGAGCTTTTGTATCATTCCCATTGCCTTTAAACGTTCGCTAACCGTTGACTCATCGACCCGTAGTGTTTCAGACAACTCGTGGAGCGTCTGACACGAATCCTCGTCCAATAGGGCCTCCAATGCGCCATCTTGGAACATTTTTGGCTGCCCAGGGCACTCTTTGTTCTTCACGTCATATTCGTTGGCTTTGAAGCGTCGGAACCACTCTCTGCATGTTGTTTCCTATAGGGCATGTTCCCAATACGCCTGGACTAGCAAACGATGATTTTCCGCTGCAGCTTTCTTGAGATGAAACCAGAAGATTAATGCTTCCCGCAAATGCTCCTTTTCTGGTACGAAACTCGACATCGTGAATGCGATACAAACTCGTGTTCTGTGCCCTCCAATCGCGTGTTACACACTGCTTTACCCAGACTACGGACGGTACGTGCGTGTGCGAGGGAGGTCACGTGTGGCCCGGGTCACAGCGCACCACTGCTGCGCTCTATTGGGCAACAGCGGGAATTAATTCAAGCACCTAATATGTACTACTACTACTACAATACACATTAAAGCATTTTACTTTTTTTAATTTCTTTTAATTTAATTCTACTTTAATTAAAAAAAAACTTGACCCTGAAACTCCGATCATAATTTTGACATAATACTACCACTGTTTATTTGCAACGACATATCACTGATGTGCGAAGTGAATAATATGAAAAATTATCCACCGCAGAAAAAAGATTGAAGAGTTGCAACCAGTCGGGTTGTCGGGAAGTAGGGGAATTATGGGTGGGGGTAGGTGAGGAAAAGGAAATATGGATTATATGGTTAATGGAGGAGCCGAGGTGGGGGGCCCGGAGATTTTATTGCACCGGAGCCCAAGCTCGCTCTCCACGGCTTTGCCGCTGGGTTGTGTCTTCCTCGACCCATTGGCGTCACCATCGTTCGACTGCCGCGTTACTCCAATCAAAATGCCTGGCGATACGACGACTTGACCAACCGGCCTCGCCGCCTCTCTCAACCCAATTATACCTCCTCGCTCAAATTCGTTCAACTACTTGTATTGTGCACGGATCCGACGTCGAGGCAACCTCGCAGTCCGCTGAGGTTAATGCAACCGCAATCCGCTGTGACAATTGTCTCTGCGTGCAAGCTTTGTTTTAGATATACCCTCCTCGACGCGCTGTTCCCATGCACTGTGGCTGGCCTCTATTTCGTCAGCGGACGTTATTTTTTAATCATTTGCATATTCAGCTCTAAGGTAATTGCATGTGAAGTTTCATCAGGATCGAAAAACTTTCTCGGGGTGCTGCTTTTTTTATTGCAAGGAGTGTGTATTATACTCATGTCCAAAAATTAAGGATCACTTATATTTTCATAGCATACTTTTATTCCAATACGATGTGGACAAAAACATTTAAATAGAGAGTTAACAAAAATTAAAAGGACTAGTACACACATAAATAAGTATGAATTTAAGCTTATTAATAGAGAACCTGGTGATGGCGCTGAAAGAGCAATGGAGAAATTTACCCCAGGATCTTCCGAATAATCTCGTGAAAAGCATAGTCCACCGATTCCAATCATGCATTGCAATCAGGAATGGGCATATACCCTATTAAAATGATCCATGAGAAATTATTATGTCAAGTTTGGTTGGTGAGAGTGAACGTCAGAAAACGGCATGTTTTGTTCTTAAAAAATAGATAAAAGAACAAACATGCCGTTTTCTGACGTTCACTCTCACCAACCAAACTTGACATAATAATTTCTCATGGATCATTTTAATAGGGTATATGCCCATTCCTGATTGCAATGCATGATTGGAATCGGTGGACTATGCTTTTCACGAGATTATTCGGAAGATCCTGGGGCAAATTTTTCCATTGCTCTTTCAGCGCCATCACCAGGTCTTTTTTGGTGCCAGGTGGGGGCACTCATCAATGCGCATTCCGACAGCATCTCAAGCATTTTCAGCTGGGTTCAGATCCGAGAAGTACGCAGGTCACTCCATTCGGCCGATCCGCTTGCTCTCCAACAGTTCATCTACACATGATGATCGATGAGGACGGGCGTTATCGTCCATAAAAACGAAAGAACTTCCCACAGCACCCCAAAATAGCTTTACATGTTTTAAAATGACCTCCTCACAATAACGCTGGGCATTCATTGATCCTTTCTCTAACACTAGGAGGTCTGTACGCCCATTGATCATAATCCCAGACCAGGCCTATACTCCACCACTCCTGCAATAGTCAATTTCTACGATGTTTCTGGCTAAATATACAGTGCGGAGTTCTCGCCAGATGTATTGCTGCCTATAGTCAGACGATAAACAAAATCGGATTTCGTCTGTGAACAGAACATTGGCCCACTGTTTTTCACTCCATTTGCAGTGTTCACGACTCCATCTATAGGGAGTTGTTTTGCGTGCTGGGGTCAATGTAACACACTGTACAGGTTTTCGGGCATGCAATCCAAAATTATTCAAACGCATTAACACTGATGCGATATTTTGGTACCCGTGCTTGATTCCAGCTGATTTGCTTACTTGCCAGTCGTTATTCAGCGCGATCTCTTAGCCGTTACAACAAGATAACGATGATGGAGTACTTTTACGAGGTCGACCACTATTGATACTTTCTGGTAGCTATTTCATGCTCGGAAAATTGTTTTTAGATGCGTGATACAACTCTGTGGTGCAATTCCGAACTCCTTTGCTACGTCTTTTGTATAATCCTTTCTTCTTTCAGTTTATCTATAATTCGTCCACGGATAAAATCACCTAGATGAGATCTTTCAGATGTACTACAAGTCTCCATAGCAACAAAAAAGGCAGATCCGCAATTCAACACCTACAAAACAAACGATCTCTTCCACTCACGTTTCAGCTTTTATCGCCGATCGGAAGTACACAGCTGTCACGTGATCCTTTATAATTTGCATATGACCAAGCACTTTCACATACATTGTTGTTACGGAGTTCAATGACATCCGAAAATTTTTACCGTTAACGAACGATTTGCGAGTCTGAAATTTAGCCTTTTGTCTTTGATCCTTAATTTTTTGACATGAGTCTATCGTCATCATTGTCAACCATTATCAGTCCACTGCTGGATGGTCTCCCCAATTTAATGACCAACGTGAGCAACTCAAAGGGCTATAAGCAGTCTCCCGTCCCTAATTTAGGGCCACTGACTCCAGGTTAGGGAGAGAGCCAGTACCATAAGACAAACATAACATCCATGCCTCACTGGATTCGAACCCGGACCCTTCTCAGACGAATGGTTATAAGCCAGTGCTTAGATCACTGCGCCACCGGGGCGGCTCTGCTTCTTCTGGGTGCCTTGAGCCAGTCTCCTCCATGTCACCCCTTCATGCTTTCGGATTTCATCTACCGATTTCCCATGTCTTCTTCCAGATCTCTTTCATTCCTATATAAGGTATCCAGTCTAATATTTCAGTTGTCGATCTGTGGTCCGTTCTTGTAACAATATGTCCAGCCCATCGCTACGGCCATTTTTAAATGGAGGGACGCAATATTTTGTGGTTTGCCCCAGGGAACAGTAATGCTCAGTTACGCTCCTTATAGTAAGCTTTACGTAGATTAATTAATTTATAACAGCATACAAATTTTAAAGATGACAATCCGTTTTTTGGTGTAAATATGACAAGGATTGTCAGTTAATAATCCGAAAACTTGAAACTTTTGTCGTCCTGGAACGGGAATCGAACCCACGTCTCCCAGATAGCGCCCGGGTATGCTAACCACTACATCACCCAGAACGACCAAGTCTCAAGTCTCTGATTAATTTGAATATAACCATCACAGGATTCGCTAGTCGAAGTAACCGGCATTCATGTTTAGCGAATCTGGAGGTTAAGAATCCTATCCCGTGGTTGCCCGGAGGAGCAGATAAGTCACGGTGTAGTGGTTAGCATACCCGGGCGCTATCTAGGAGACGCGGATTCGCTTCCCGCTCCAGGATGACAAAAAATTTTCAAGTTTTCGGATACTAACTGACTTACCATCCTCTTGATATTTACACCAAAAAACGGATTATCGTCTTCAAAATTTGTATCATATGGTGTTATCCCGTATTCCATTCATGATTTATAACAGCATGGCTTGATCCGGCGGCACTTTTCGCACATACACTACTGTTTGTGAAAATCACACCATGAATGACTGCTGGTATTAGCTTGAAATTTGCCAGACATGCGCAACAGGTTGGAATATGATTAAAATATCAGAGTAAATGCGCATGCGGTTTCGAAACAGCGCCCTCTGAACTGTCCGGTATTGGTAAGTTGACCAGAAGTCCCGAATTCTCCAGGATAGTCCGCAAATTTCGTTTACTGTGGGGACGCAAATTGTCTTCACATTTTAATGTTTGTCCTCAAGTGTCCCCGAATTAACATTTCCTCATTGGCTCGCTAGATTTCTAATGAACAAGTTAGTAAAATCATGCAATGCATTGATTATGATACGCTTTCCAACATACCAGAAATCATTACTCAAGTTATTACTCAAGTTATGAAGATAATGGCTGTGGAATAAATCTCGCTCCTGTGTCCTGACATTGACCCCATTCTGATTATATTGAACAGAATTGATTCGGTATACCTCCGGAACAACATACTAAAGTTTTGTCGCAATAGAAGCATGTTTTATGATAATAGTTGTGGAATAAATTTCGCTAATTTCGCTCCTGTGTCCTGATCTTTGACCAAATTTCGATGATATTCAACAGAATCGGTTCCGTATACTTTTGGAACAACATGATAAAGTTTTATCGCAATCGAAGCATTTTTACATAAGTTATGATGCATAAGGGTAATGGAATGGATCATGCACCTATGTTCTGACCTTTGACTCCATTTTGCCCATTTTCAATGGGGTTCGTCGCCAGGTGGTTCCCTACCATATACTAAAATTTCATCGAAATCGAACAATTTTTACGCAAGTTATGACGTATAAGGGCAATGGAATGGGTCCCGCTCCTATGTCCTGACCTTTGACCCTATTTCGGCGATTTTCAATAATGTTCAATCACAGGTGGTCTCCTGCCTCATACTAATATTTCATCGAAATCGAACCATTTTTACGCGTTACGAGGCATAAGGACAATGAATTGGATCCCGCTCCTATGACCTGACCTTTGACCCCATTTCGTACATTTTCAATAGGGTTCATCCCCAGGTGGTCCCCTACAACACACTAAAATTTAATCGAAATCGAACCATTTTTACGCGAGTTATCGTGTGGACGGGCAGACAGACAAACGGACAAACAAAGCTGGAGCACATACGCTTCTTCAACCTACATTTGGAAAGCGAAAAAAATGTTATCAAAAATAGTTTTTGTTGTATTGATTTTCCAACATGCTTCTGGGGAAAACAAATTTTGACTGCTGTTTTTTTCTTTTTTCCGAGCAACTCTACAGATCATAGCAGCCACCTGTCCCCATTTTGGAGACATTCATTCTCGGGAACAGAGAGAGAGAAAGTGCTGTAAGACAAACACACCATTCATGCCTCATTCAGGACTCGAACCTGTATCAACTTGTGCGAATGGTCAGTGGCCAGCACTAACAGCATTGCGGCCAAAAGTTTGATCTAAGTTCCTTCAGAAACTTTGGCAAAAGGAAAAATTCTGCACGAAGTTTGTTCATTAGTGTGCAGCTTGATTTTACTTCAGCACTAATATGTTCTCGTCATCATATAGCTCTGCTTTGTCAGTACAAATTACCAACATTCTACAAGATATATCCTTTTGAGACATACGTTTTCGTATGTAATATCACACTTATAGAAACAATACAGTTCTGAAAAGGTTTGCATATTTATTTTGAGTATGTATGTGTCCCCAAGTGATCTGCTGATTTGGGGACACGAAGCCATTTTGTCCTCAAATCTGTGTTCCAATATCTGGTCACCTTAGGTACTGGATATAAAGATATCTCGCCGCCCCGGTGGCGCAGTGGTCTAAGGCGTTGGCCTCTGATCATTCGTCCGAAGGGGTCCGGGTTCGAATCCCGGTGAGGCATGGATGTTGTGTTTGTCTTACGGCACTGGCTCTCTCCCTTCCCTGGAACCAGTGACCCTAAATTAGGGACGGGTGACTGCTTATAGCCCATTGAGTTGCTCACGGTGGTCGTTAAACCTCCAATCAAAAAAAAAAAAAAAAAAAAAAAAAAAAATAAAGATATCTCTCTAACGGGACGTGTCCTTTTTTTATTATTCGAGGTTTAACGACCACCGTGAGCAACTCAATGGGCTATAAGCAGTTGCCCGTCCCTAATTTAGGGTCACTGGTTCCAGAGAAGGGAGAGAGCCAGTGCTGTAAAAAACACAACACCCATGCCTCACGGGATTCGAACCCGTACCCCTTTCGGACGAATGATCAGAAGCCATCGCTTAGACCACTGCGCCACCGGCGCGGCGAGATGTTTCAACCGGGCCACGGATGGCCTAGTGGTCAACGTTCGTGACTGGCACGGGTAATCCTCAGGTTCGATCCCGGCCAGGTACGAACACTCGAACCACTAAATATCCGCCGTGCGTTGGATGGGCATTTCAAGTCGTCGGGACCCGGATACCCCCCCCCGTAATTAATAAGGGCGTTTTTCTTCCCCCTTCCTACCTCGCTGCCGAGTTACTTTCCCTATTGGGCACTCTAGACTAAATGTCCTAGCTTCCTCTTTCTAAGAGTTGTTTAAGACTTAGGGGTCAGATACTCCCTTCCTAAAATCCTTTACGTGTGTTACGATCTGATCTGAGATGCCCGCAACCACTGAAGCTCTATCTAACGAGGGCTTCAGACGTTGCAACAATGTCAGATCACATGCCGCCCCGGTGGCGCAGTGGTCTAAGCGCTGGCTTCTGATCATTCGTCCGAGATGGGTCTGGGTTAGAACCCCGTGAGGCATGGGTATTATGTTGGTCTTACGGCACTGGCTTTCTCCGCAAATTTCTCCGTCATTTTCTTGTCCACGCCGGGCATCGAACCCGAGTCCCCTTATTCCGGAATAAGTCGCTCTACCAACTGAGCTACGCAGACGTATCTTCTCGCTGCTATCTGCCTTTATCTCATGTGCGTCCTGCAGGACAGGCACGTCACACCCCCAATCAAGAAAAAATCAGACAACCAATGTCGGCTCTTGCTAACAAGAGCCGATGGTGTTTCTTGTGCCTCACTATGCCCCGTCACCAAAGATGGTCGTAGTATGAAATAACTGACAGACTTTGAGCAAAGAAGGATTGTTG
Organism: Macrothele yani; assembly: GCA_039090855.1. Lineage (NCBI taxonomy): Eukaryota > Metazoa > Arthropoda > Arachnida > Araneae > Macrothelidae > Macrothele > Macrothele yani. The sequence continues at coordinate 142,522,177 of CM077014.1, forward strand.
GGATGAGGAAAACTGGATTTCCCACCGTGAAATTGCCACTCGCATGGGTCGAAACGCCAGTCCAATGACGCGAACGTGGTATTAGTAAATAGATGAGGCTCAGACGCACAAAAATCCCGGAAATGGACTGCAAAATCACACGACTGCACAGGATGACAGACACCTCTACCGCATGGCAGTGACCGACCGAACAGAGACATTCACGGTGATAGCGCAGAAGTGGAGCATTGCCACGGATCAGGATTTCTCCTCCAGCACAGTTCGACGTCGTGTGCATAACAGAGGACTGGTCGTTAGCAGCTCATTGATGAGCATTCCTTTGACCCTCAACCACAGACGCCTTATGCTGCAATGGGGTCTCGAACACAGACATTGGCGCGCTGAATGACAACAGGTCGTGTTTTGCGACGAGTCACGAGTGTTCGAATACATTTGAACGGCAGTGTGCATTTTGCAGGGTCGTACTAGTTCAACGTCAAGCGTCATGGTTTGGTGCGCTATTGGATTTAATTCGTGATCTCACCACATTTGAATTGAGGGAACCCTCAGCAGTCAGCGATACATCAGGTATGCTTTAGAGGCAGAGATAATACCTTCCTTTTAGAGTTATCCATGCGCTATATTCCAGTAGGGCAATGCTCGGCCACATGTGGCCCGGAATGTCCAAGACATCTTTCATGCACCACAGGTGCCACTTCTTCCTGGCCTGCACGTTCACCTGATGTGTCCCCGATCGAACATGTATGGGACATGGTAGCTAAGCGACTGGCCCTTCAAGCGCCTCCGCCAGTCACCACAAATGAACTATGGTCTCGCAGCCTGGAAAGCTATTCCCCAGGACGATATCTATTCAACATATCTGGGCCACGGTAGCTGAGCGACTGGCCCGTCAAGCGCCTCCGCCAGTCACCACAAATGAACTCTGGTCTCGCATAGAAGCTACCTGGCAGGCTATTCCCCAGGACGATATCTATTCAACATATCTGGGACATGGTAGCTAAGCGACTGGCTCGTCAAGCGCCTCCGCCAGTCACAACAAGTGAACTCTGGTCTCGCATAGAAGCTGCCTGGCAGGCTATATCTATTCAACATATCTGGAACTATATCTATTCAACATATCTGGGACTATATCTATTCAACATATCCCCAGGACGATATCTATTCAACATATCTGGGACATGGAAGCTAAGCGACTGGCCCGTCAAGCGCCTCCACCAGTCACCACAAATGAACTCTGGTATCACATAGAAGCTTCCTGGCAGGCTATTCCCCAGGACGATATCTATTCAACATATCTGGGACATGGTAGCTAAGCGACTGGCTCGTCAAGCGCCTCCGCCAGTCACAACAAGTGAACTCTGGTCTCGCATAGAAGCTGCCTGGCAGGCTATATCTATTCAACATATCTGGAACTATATCTATTCAACATATCTGGGACTATATCTATTCAACATATCCCCAGGACGATATCTATTCAACATATCTGGGACATGGTAGCTAAGCGACTGGCCCGTCAAGCGCCTCCGCCAGTCACCACAAATGAACTCTGGTCTCGCATAGAAGCTACCTGGCAGGCTATTCCCCAGGACGATATCTATTCAACATATCTGGGACATGGTAGCTAAGCGACTGGCTCGTCAAGCGCCTCCGCCAGTCACAACAAGTAAACTCTGGTCTCGCATAGAAGCTGCCTGGCAGGCTATATCTATTCAACATATCTGGAACTATATCTATTCAACATATCTAGGACACGGTAGCTAAGCAACTGGCCCGTTAAACGCCTCCGCCAGTCCCCACAAATGAACTATGGTCTCGCAGCCTGGAAAGCTATTCCCCAGGACGATATCTATTCAACATATCTGGGACATGGAAGCTAAGCGACTGGCCCGTCAAGCGCCTCCACCAGTCACCACAAATGAACTCTGGTATCACATAGAAGCTTCCTGGCAGGCTATTCCCCAGGACGATATCTATTCAACATATCTGGGACATGGTAGCTAAGCGACTGGCTCGTCAAGCGCCCCCGCCAGTCACAACAAGTGAACTCTGGTCTCGCATAGAAGCTGCCTGGCAGGCTATATCTATTCAACATATCTGGAACTATATCTATTCAACATATCTGGGACTATATCTATTCAACATATCCCCAGGACGATATCTGTTCAACATATCTGGGACATGGTAGCTAAGCGACTGGCCCGTCAAGCGCCTCCACCAGTCACCACAAATGAACTCTGGTCTCGAATAGAAGCTTCCTGGCAGGCTATTCCCCAGGACGATATCTATTCAACATATCTGGGACATGGTAGCTAAGCGACTGGCACGTTAAACGCCTCCGCCAGTTACCACAAATGAACTCTAGCCTCGCATAGAGGCTGCCTGGCAGGCTATTCCCCAGGACGATATCTATTCAACATATCTGGGACATGATAGCTAAGCGACTGGCCCGTCAAGCGCCTCCGCCAGTTACCACAAATGAACTCTAGTCTCGCATAGAGGCTGCCTGGCAGGCTATTCCCCAGGACGATATCTATTCAACATATTTGGGACATGGTAGCTGAGCGACTGGCCCGTCAAGCGCCTACGCCAGTAACCACAAATTAACTCTAGTCTCGCATAGAAGCTGCCTGGCAGGCTATTCCCCAGGACGATATCTATTCAACATATCTAGGACATGGTAGCTAAGCAACTGGCCCGTTAAACGCCTCCACCAGTCCCCACAAATGAACTTTGGATGGTCTCGCATAGAAGGAGCCTGGCAGGCTATTCTTCAGGACGATATCAAAAACCTCTTCCATTCAATGCCACACGGTGTAGAGCCTGTTATTGTTGCTCGCGGTGGCTTCATACGATACTGGGTTTTGAAGTGTAAAAAAAAGCCACCTCGGTGGCGCAGTGGTCTAAGCGATGGCCTCTGATCATTCGTCCGAGAGGGGTCCGGGTTCAAATCCCGGTGAGGCATGGATGCTGTGTTTGTCTTACGGCACTGGCTCTTTGCCTTCCCTGGAACCAGTGACCCTAAATTAGGGACGGGCGACTGCTTATAGCACATTCAGTTGCTCACGGTGATCGTTAAAACTCCAATAAAAAAAGAAGTGTAAAAATTTTATATAGCTCTACAAACGTAATCAGTTATCTCCTGTAACATGAGGAATCAGTGATATAAATTTGAATAATGCTATTCTTTCTTGGTGTTGCAATTTCACAAACAGTTGTGAAAGTTGAGAGAATTTTGATATGGCATTTTAGGGAAATCGCCCAACATATAGATAGAAAGAAACGTTTTTTATTTATTTATTTATTTAAGGAAGTAACATTTCAGACAGAAAAGCTTAAATGAAGTTAATGATAATTATTCGTAAATACGAAAATAATTATTCAGTCGATTGAAAAAATGCAGACTAAGGAATACTAGAACGTAGGCCTTTTCTCGAGATGTGAATCGGGAAATGTCCTGATGTCCAGGTGGACCAATCCGTCCCTTAAGATGCTCTGTGTTTCGATTTGTGTTACATATCACTCATTGGCTTTCTCTGACGACTAAATCCAATCATTCTCCTAAGAACACTCTGCGACCGTATGACTGTCTCTCTTTACGAGAATAGGTAAACGTAATGTGTTTTTTTAAATGTGTTTGTACGCACATTTCAAAAAACACATTACGTGTACCTATAAACGTTTACACATTACGTTTACCTTAAGCCTAACGTCCGTAGGTTCAATTTTTTTTTTTTTTTTTTTTTTGCCTCGCATGTTTTGGATCTGTTAATGCGTTTTGAAATAAACTAACTTTATCCAAACACAGTAAAAATACATAATTCGAAAGAAATTAATTTGTCTATTCCAAATACCTTTCATTGCAAAGGAAAAAAGAATTAATTTTCTAATGTACTAATGTTAATGCATAAACATTAGTACATTATAGGTCCTATTACGTTAAACCGGGCTCCGTATTATCAGATCCAAAAAAACTAAAGGCTCTTCTCTGCTTTCTTAAAGAAAGTCTTCAGCGAAAGTTGCCAAGAACACTTTTATTGCATTTCTTCGTACACTTGCGTATAGCAGACAAACTCTCTATTACAACTTTTGCAGATTGCAGAACTTCTTTCTGTATTTGAGTCATTATCCTGTAATGCCTTTTATTTTTAAAACTGACTAAAGATCATTCTGGCCAATAGAGTCACGTGAGACTAAAAGAGCTTGCTAACAAATGCACACGAGTGAGATGTCACGTATATAAAGACATTCCATGATGTGAGCACATCACAGTTGCCGAGGGTATATAAACATATTGACTGAGTAGTGTGTCATATAAGTTTATTCTGATTTTCAGTGTTTCAACGACGAAATGGGAAATTGCGCATCTGACGCAACAAAAGGATGCTTCGCGGACATTATTTGGACGATTTTACCAAATGCCGAATTATCGGCAAGGTCGAAGATTACTTGTGCTACTCCAGAGACTTTGGATTAGCACACCGCACTATGTTGCAGCAATGGATAGCGTTGAGCACACCGCACTGAACAATTGCCAGATACTTTGCTCGAGGGCATTTCCGCTGTACGAGCCAGAGGATTACTGTTACTTGGCCGTAATTGCAAAACGGAGTCGGAAAAGTACTGAGGTCCAGTTGGATAATTCTCTTCAAGCAAGCGTAGGCGTGCGAATTTCGTGCCAAACTGTATCAAAACGTTTAGATATAGCAGAACTATGTATATTCCTGGAAACCCGTACGCTATCTATCATCATCTAGGGCGAACGCACAACCTTCCATAAGTGGTGTGCACCGATGAACCATTCCATTATGACTACCCCAAGCCTGGAGAAACGAGCGCGCCTGGAGACCGAACGGTGGCGCAGGTGAAGTTCACACAGCGGTATATGTACAACCCGAAGACCAAATTTCGGTTAGTAGAGTGTTCGGAGTGAGAATGGGAAAAGCTGCCGAATTTCGGAGTTTGATAAAGGACAAATCGTGATTGCCCTGCGTCTCGGAACTACGAACTCGGAAACGGCGCTGCTTGTGGGTTGTTCACGTGCCGCTGTTGTGAGTACGTATCAAAAGTAGTGCACAGATGTCCAAACGACAAACCGTCGTCAGACCGCAGGGCCAAAATATGACAAATCACCCGCAGCTACAACAGTGGGGATTAGGGCAATGTGTCACAGCACAGAGTTAATCGCAGCTTTCTGTACATGGGCCTGCGTAGCCGAAGACCCAGTCGGGTTCCCATGTTCACTGCACGCCATCGCCAACAGCGCATGAAATGGGCCCAAGATCATCGAGATTGGACCGTCGATGATTGGAAGCAAGCGGCCTGGTCTGACGAGTCAAGATTCCTGATGCATCACGTAGACGGCCGAGCGCGGACACGCCGATTACCAATGGAGGCCATGGTACCTGGCTGCACTATTGTGCGGAAACAGGCAGACGGCGGCTGTGTTATGCTGTGGGAAATGATTTTCTTGGGACACTTTAGGCCCCATTATTCCAATAACACAATCCCCGACAGCTGTCAGGTTTCTGAACATCGTTCCGGACCAGGTTCACCTATTCATGGCTACCATGTTCCCTGCTAGTAATGGCCATTACCAGCAGAAGAATGCGCCATGCCACACTGTCAGAATCGTCAAGGAGTGGTTCAGAGAACATTCTGGTGACTTTCTGTTAATGCCCTTACAACGAAGTGAATTTCTCCGTCATTTTTATCCGCGCCGGGGTTCGAACCCGGGTCCACTCATTCCGGAATAAGTTGCTCTACCAATTAAGCTACGCGGACGTTTTATTCTGATTCCTATCTGCCTTTATGTCGTGTACGTCCTTCTGGCAGGTACGTCACATCTCCTGGTACGTTACACCCTGGCCTCCAAATTCTTCTGACATGAACCCAATCGATCATTTGTGGCTCAATTTGGAGAAACGGGTTCGCGCTAAATCACCACCACTCCGAAATGTAAGTGCACTGGGGGGACCTGCTGTTGCCATTATGGTACCAGATACCCCTGAATAACTATCGCCACCTCATCGAATCAATGCCTCGCTGAGTGGCCGCTGTTTTGCGGGGTAAAGATGGTCCTACAGCTTGTTGGGTAGGTGGTCGTAAAGTAATGGCGCCTCGGTGTACATCTCACGTTGACTGGTCGTCAAATTGACAGGCCAAGGTAATGGTCACAGATGACAGATGATTTAGTCGTTCATCGGATTCCAAGCAGCATTTAATTTGGAGGGAAAGTGGGGCTGGGTGTGATTATAACGTACGTATACTGTAATTTAACTTTTGTTTTTAGTTGCCTTTCTCTATGTAAATTTTGAGTTCGTTCTCTTAGCGTTTCAACTTATATTTTCTTACTCACTGAATGTTATATGTTAGCAGCAGTCTTGAAGTCAAGAGTGAATGATGTGCACATGTTTGACAAGCTAAGAACGCGATATAATGTCTGAGCGGTTTTAAGCTGTAAGAGTTATTTTTCATGAAGATAACGTTTGCGATCTATGGTGCACATGCAGACACTTATCGTCAAAAAAATAGTTGCACTCAGAAGGACGTGTCGGATTGCAATGCTATTCGGGAGGAAGGTAAAGGTTACTAGGAACGATAAATGATTAAACATTGAGACTGATATGGGCAATATTTATTGAGCTACACGCCGATAAGTAGAGTCTCTCAATATGGCGTCGGGCCGCTGTGTTTGCACACACAACATGCCAGACGTCTCGGCGTGGAGTTTTACAGGTTCCTAATGGTGTCCTATAATAGGTCATCCCATGCAGCTTGATTCTTTTCACGCAGTTCCTGCAGATCGTGTGGTAGGGATGAAGTATGGATAGCGCGTCCAATAGCATTCCACACATTTTCAATCGGCGATAGAGCTGGCGGTGCGGCTGGCCATGGTAGAGTGTCAGTGCCTTGAAAGCAAGCTCTCGAAACAGCAACAATACAGCCGAGCGCTGTCCTGTTGGAAAATCGCACTGGAGTGAGCGTTCAGAAAAGGTAGGTCCACTGGTTGCAGGACCTCATTAGCGTAACATTGGGCTATCAAAGTGCCTGTAATGAACATCAAAGGGGATCTGACACCGTAGACATTTGCACCCCACACCATGACACCAGGCCTTCTAGACGTGTGATGCTCGACAACAAACCGTTCGTCTAGGCGCTGACCACGGTACCTTCACACACGGATTCGTGGCACGTCTCCTCCAAGACAAAAGTGAGACTCGTCACTGAAGATCAGCCGCCGCCATTCTGAGTGGATCCATGACAGTCTGGCACGACAACATTGCAGTCTTCAACGACGATACAATGGTATTAAGGGCAGTCGTCGTAACGGTCTGCGTGAGTGTAGTCCTACGTCGTGCAGTCGTCAGCCAATGGTGCTAGTACTAATCGGATGATGCATGGAGGGCACCACTGCTCGCTGAATATCCGCAATCGTGGCTCTTGGGTCACTCCGCGCATGTCGGAAAACCCGTCGGTCCTCTCTCTCCGTGGTTCGTCTAGGTCTCCCAGACCCTTCCTGTCGCTGTTGCGTGCCTTGTTCTATCCGCTGCCACTAACAACGTGCTATGGGGATATCCGCTTGACCGGCATGGCGCGCAATACGGCAACAATACCATCCCGCTTTCCGGAGCCCGACGACGTGGCCCCTCTCGAATCCTCCAACTGCTCGATTTGCTTCCGAACTTTTCTCCGAGGCATATTTCACTTGCAAAGGATGCAACCAATACAACAGCACGAGTCAGAATGAAAAGCGCGCGCAACGGGACGACTTTATATAGCCTGTCAGGCACAGCGCTACGACCCCCTCCTTGTTTGCGTCACATGCGCGGCCGAGCGTATTACTTGAATCATTTGCAAGCCTCACGATCTCAGACCTACCCACCAAGTTTCATTCCTATCGGTTGCTTCCTTCTGGGTGGAACTATATTTTTTTAAGGATAAGTGTATATATATTTTGTGTTACAGTCTCGTCAAACTACTATTGTGTTCATTAATTCACGTTAATTTGACTAAGTAACTGTTGCTGTTAGTGGAATAATTGCCTAAAAGTTTTTCATTAGTAAAGTGCCTAGAGAGTTTCTGCTGAATAAAAGACTAAATGTAAGTACCGTGTTTCCTGACGTCAAGAACGCACCTCAATTTTTAAATGCAAAATTTTGAAAAAAAAAAAAAGAACTAACATAAAAATAAGGTCTCTGCACTTTCGTAAAGATCAAATGCGAAAAGTTATTTTTGCTCTTAAGTGGTTTACCGGAGAATTGCCAAGCGAAGATACCTCCTGTTTTTCAGCTACGACTGTGGGAAAAGCTCTTCGAATAGGTGAGCTAAGATTGTTTACACGTTTGGGCAAAACCCATTAGAACGGCTTTTTCGATCTACATCTCCTTATGTTTGTGTAAGTCTCGTAGTATAGACCACGTGGTTTATCGTAGATGTATCCCAGCAAAAGCGAAACGAATAAAAAATATATATTAGTCTTTCAATGGCGTTTAACGACGAAGGCAGTCTTCTTATTAATAAGGTTTACCGGTAAACATTTTAACATAGATAACCTTTCTCTGGAGTTAGCATAGACCTACGAAAAACGTAACCTTCGGTCTGCAGGGCGCACGGTAAATTTTCTAGAATTATTTCAGGAAAAAATAGCGCCCACAACGCCGGGAAATACGGTACCTCTTTTTGAAATTTGAGTGACTCCTGTTTTACTTTAAGTGAGTGAATAAGAAGAACAAACTTTACGTAGTGTTCCCAAAGTTACATATACACGTTTTAAACATTGAGGAACACTACATGATGTCAAAAATAAGGTGACCAGACGTCCTCGTTTTCTGGGGACAGTCCTTAATTTCAATGTTTTGTGCTCAATTTCGTAAAAACTTATTGAGGACATTAAATGTTCTCAATTTCTTAGTTTTTGTCCACAATTTTTGAAATTTCCTCCCAAAAATTGAAATTTGTGAAAATGTGTTAAACAAAAGGCGTAGAATTTAATTGAATTTACCAAACGCAACCAAATTTATCATCAATTTGTTATTTAATTGGTAGGAAATAAATTCATAAAGGAAAGGTAAGGATCTATTTTCCGAAGCGGATGAATTTTTCTTTGAATTAAGTTAGACATATGCGGTATTAACGGGAGACATGCCGAAGCATCAAACAAAGTCATCTCGATAAATGTGGTGTTACGATTTCGTTTCTGTTTTAAGTACTTCTTTTCTATTTTAACTGGATTTAAGTAAAATATTTTTAGGATGGGAAACGAATCTCATCTTTCTCAGCAGACACTTTTATGAAATTAAATACCTAATTGATGTAATTAATTTGGTTGCATTTGGTAGATTCCATTGAAAGTTCCACAATTTTTGTTCGATACATTTGTCATTAAACTGTTTCTTCAAGTGAGGTTATTTGATTTGGAATATTCCTTTTCATAGAGAGATAACATACAGCTATTCCATGATTTCTGCTCGGTCAGAGCATAGTAATTTTCTAGCTTCAGGTATCTATTCTTGTACAGAATCACAATGAAATTTCAGTACAAATTCAAAATGTAACTTTGTTTGCAAGTGCTGCCCCCTACAAATAAGATTTGAAATGTATCGGAAGCAATATTCCTCATGATAGTATTTTATTGCTATTTTATGCTTATTTCACATGAAAATCGTTGGAAGATTCATCGTATGTTTTCCACTGAAACTGGACAATTATGGAATATTTCATAACATTCTTTGCTAACCTTTGGCTTTACCATAATGTGCTAGATGCTGTCCTCAATTATGTCCTCATTTTGAAACGAAATTGTCCTCAGTTTTGCATTGAAATTGAGGACAAATGTCATTTTGTCCTCAATGTCCTCAATTGCAGTCAAGAGCATCATTGACCGGGACACATATGGCGGTCGCGTCGCTATAGTTTGGGTTCGTATTACGGTCAACAGACGTAACGAATTGCAAGTGATAGAGCAAAGGACAATAACTGAGAAGCGGTACTGCAGTTATGTGATTCTTCGCCACATTCGCCCGTTCCGTGGTACTGCAGGCGCAGATTTCATTTTTTACGGGCGATATCATCCGTCCTGTCATTACACAGCAGCTGTGGATGAAGTAGTGGTCTAAGGTGAGCTTCAGCCCACCTAACTTTTCTTTGAGGCCCCCTTTAGCCCCCGCCCAAATAAAATTTAAGCAGTTAGAACACATAGCGAGCGCAACCATGTAAGATTTTCAAGAAATGACATAAGAGTATGTGAATTTTTCGAATTCCCAGAAATTTTGTTATATATAAACAAATGTTTTGTTGTATTTAACGCTGTATTCTTCTGTGAACTGGAGGGAATTTCCTGAACTACTAAGAGATCAGTAGAAGAGATATCAGTCTAAGAGATCAGTAGAAAGACATCGTTTTCGCACTTATAGTTTAAAAAGAGATTTTCCTTGTTGCATTAGCAAAAAAAAAGTCATAAACCGCCTAACGACAGCAAAAAAAAATAAATAAATGACGTAGACAAAAAATTAGGTTCATACTGTACCTAGTAATATGTAGTACTGGGAACCATGGAAATGAACCTCCATGTCTTTTACTTTTAACAAGTTACTATTTCTTCGTAAATTACGAAGAAACAGTAACTTGTTAAAAGCCATGGAGGTTCATTTCCCATGGTTCCCAATGTACCTATTTTTTTTTTTTGTTTTATATACTGGGACTAACATCATCAGCTTCGGGTAAAATCTATATGTACGGAATGTTGTGCAAAATTTTTTACCAAGCACTTCAAAATTTGTGCCTCTCCCCCATACGACACTTAGCCCCTCTAATAACCCATCAAGTTCTGAACAGTGGCGTCCCCACTGGCCAGCACGTTCCCCTGATGCCAATCCAATCGATCATGCATGCGACGCTCTGGGGAGATATATTGAGCAAAGGAATTCCCGATCAGAAACTATTCCAGCACTTATCAGGTTTCTCCAGCAGGAGTGGGAAAGTTTACCCAAACAGATCCTAAACCACTGGGTGCTAAGCGTGACACGATGCGTGATGGACATATCCTCTACCGAGGACTTCAACCTGTAGTGTTAAAAGTACAGTGCTGATGGAAGCTTGTCACTGGACAACAGGTGAGCCTGTACCTCCTTCTTAACATGCTCTGTGTTTCGATTTGTGTTACATATCACTCATGGCTTTTGATATCGTGCGTTTCAATTTGCTGCTGCTCAGGGGCGTACTCATAGCCCATTCCCCCCCCCCCCAGCCATCACATTGCGGCGGGGTCCAACGGCTAAGGGGCCTCTAACCACAGGGAAAACAAAAATTTTTTGCGGAAACTGCATAGGAAACTTGCCAAAGGATAAAACAGGACTTTTTTTACGGCGGCTTTGAATTAAATATTAAAAAGAAAATGAATTTTTGGTATCTTTTTCGATAAATTAAGTAAAATATTAAAATATTAGAAATAATTTTCGCGGTCTTAATTTATAAAAACTGGATTACGGGTATGCAGCTATTCCAGATCACCTAAGGCCCCTTTTCATAACCATAGCAATAGTACCTGTGTATGCACGGGCTGCGGAAGGTAGGGGACGCGGGGTTCCGGACCCTCTGAAATTTCATGGTACCCCTCACTGAGCGGGTCCACCCAGGCAGGGGCGGATTGGGGATCGCAAAAGGTCCCGGGAAAATTTTTGCAAATGGGCCCGCTTCATTTGTAGTTTTACGGTACTATTGTATCACAACTGAAAATTACTTTTTTTATTCAAGAAATAAAACAGAAAGTACAGTTGCTGTGGAAACAGTGGCAAGCATAGTACTTGAGGGGGGGGGGGTGGTGAAAAAAGCACCCCGTCATCCTTAAATTAAAGAGTGGGTGTTGCGGGAAAATTTTCATCGGCCCATGCCAAGATTTTACTGCAAAAAAATTGTACCGCAATTTTTCTGTTGTGAACAATCACAGTTAGAAATTTCAAGATATTTAAATATCGTGGCAAACTCACTTAATTGACGTGGGAAAAGCGAATAACCAGGTTTAAATCACTAGTTTATTTATTTTTGTACGTAATTGCGCTAGAGAAGCTTCTAATTTTGTACACACTCAATATTTATATTTGTTTAAAATTTTCTCTTAAGAACGCTGAAGTAAGAACATTAAATAAAAAAAAATGCTTATATAGCCTTTTCATGTTTGACAGATCGTAAAATTATCTTAATTTTCATACCTTTGAGCTTCCAGTTCTTAAATTTTCAACGAAGTGGGATGAAATTCCAGCAAATATTTGAGAGAGAGAGAGAGAGAACTGCTACTACCAAAATTATGTTGCAGTTGCACAAAAAATCCTTCCGCATAAGACGTGATTTTTAAATATATATAAGTGAAAAAAATTACAGAACTTTTACACTGTAAAATTTTCTATTTGCTCTACAATTTTTGTAATTTTTCTGTTGCAGACAGTCACAGTTAGAAATTTAAAAGATTTTTAAATATCGCGGCGAACAGATTCTTCATTTAGTGATCATATATTCGTATGTGTTTCAATTACAAAACGTGCTTTTATGCTGCGGTTATGTATTATAAAGAAGACACCTTATAAACAAAACATTTTGCAACTTCATGTTGAAATGATATCTCCATAAATGTCTTCATCTGCAGCATTTGTCAGTTATCACAAGGAGCGTAGGCTACGTAGGTAGAACATTTCGGGGGAAAGGTATATGAACACCTCCGCAAATATTCTTACAGTTATTTCAAAATAAGTTTTTGATATTATCAGCTTTCACTGAATTATGTGTTGTTATATAGTGGTATAGTTATACCGCCAACAGCGGTATAACTATACCATCGGGATTAGAGGAATTGCTATCCCACACTCACCCAACCCGCTTGGCCAGCGTGGTGAGTTATGGCCAAACCCCTCCAAAATGGCTCCACAACTTAAATCTTGACCCTCAGTCTCCGGCAGCTGGAATGTACCTGGCCAAGGCAGCGGCCAGTGCGACATGAAGGCAGAGGGTGCTAAGAATCCCCGGAGGACCGGACTCGGCTGCCATCTGATGCTGACCTTGGCAACGTACAATGGACGCTCCCTATCTTCTGATTCAAGGCTTCTTGAATTGGAAGAGGAACTACAAAGGATCAAGTGGGACATCGTCGGGCTAAGTGAGGTAAGGAGAAAAGGAGAAGATCTCATTGAACTGAAAAGTGGACATCTCTTCTACTATCGTGGGACAGATATTGGTAGAACTAGTGGTGTTGGATTTATAATAAACAAGAAACTGAAGGATAAAGTTGTAGAAGTTGAAAGTTCCTCTGACAGAGCTGCACGACTTGTTATCCAACTCTCGAGAAGATACCAGGTTCAGATTATTCAGCTTATGCACCCACCACAAGTCATCCTGAAGAAGAAATTGAAGAATTTTATAAGAAATTCGTCATCTAAATAATAAAGATAAGCAGCACTTGAAGATAATTATGGGAGATTTCAATGCAAAAATAGGGCAACAGCAACAGAATGAAACTTCAGTAGGTAAATTCGGTCACGGCAACAGAAACCAGCGTGGAAATACTCTCGTTGAGTTTGCAGAGGCAGAAGGGTTTTTCATCTTGAACTCCTTCTTCAAGAAAAAGCCAGACAGGAAATGGACATGGAGACATCCAAATGGGACGACAAGTGAAATTGATTTTATTATGCGTAACAAAAAATTCGTCATAAAAGACTGCAGTGTGCTAAACAAGTTCAACACAGGTAGTGACCATAGATTGGTGAGATTTAAGATGCACCTCAACACTAAACTCGAAAGTGGCAAGCTCATAAGACAAACAAAATGTATTGACATAACCAACTTTAAAAAACACCATAATACCTTCAAGTTGGAACTGAAGAACAGATTCTCGGCTTTAGAAGGCCTAACATCGGAAGAAGTGGATATTTCTGAAGTTAACAGAAAAGTAACCAAAGCTCTTATGGAAACAGCAACAAAATTAGCTGGGTCTAAGAACAAGTTGCATGTGAACAAATTATCAGGAAAAACCAAAATGTTGATGCAAAAAAGAAGAGAGATGAGGACAACTAAAGAAGATGTGACTTCCAAAGTGGAATATATAGAGCTATGCAAGACAGTACGAAAAAGTATCACTGAAGACGTAAGGAAATTCAACTGTGAACTAGTGAGGAAAGCAATTGAAAACAACCAAAGCCTAAACATAGCAAAGGGACATCTCAGAAAGGGAAGAAAACAGATTATGGCACTGAGAAAAGAAGATGGTTCTGTAACAAGAAATAGAGGCGAAATTTTGACAAGAGTGAAAGATTTCTACTCCAAATTATATGAAAGCGATGATGCATGTACTCCAGACATCATGAAAGGTACCAGTACCAGAGTTCTTCCAGTCCTCCCAGCAGAAGTTGCACATGCAATCAAGAACATTAAGCAAGGGAAAGCTCCACAAGAAGATGGAATTACTGTAGACATCATACAAGAAGCAAGTGAAGAAATTGAAACAGCACTCGACCAAATTTTCACTCGATGCCTTAATGAAGGGAAGATTCCTGAGGATTGGAACAACGCTACAGTGATCCTGTTACATAAAAAAAGGTGACATGGAGGATCTCATGAACTGCAGACCTATCAGCCTCCTATCAATGGTTTATAAAATCGTCACTAAAGTTCTTTCACACCGTTTGAAGGTAACACTGGACATGGCTCAACCGAGAGAACAAGCTGGATTCAGTAGTGGCTACAGCACAATAGATCACATCAACGTACTGAGAGAACTAATTGAAAGAGCGAGGGAATATGAACTTCCATTGTGCATGGCTTTTATCGATTATGAAAAAGCCTTTGATTCGGTGAAACCATTAGCAGTTACAATGGCTCTGAAATCCTGCGGTATTGAAGATGCATACATTAATATTATTAATAACATCTATTAAAATGCAAGTGAAAAGATTCGGCTGTTTGAAAATACAACACATATAAAAATTGGAAAGGGAGTGAGACAAGGTGACACCATATCTCCGAAGCTCTTTAATGCCACATTGGAAAATGTCTTTCAATCACTGAACTGGGAAAACAAAGGGATAAAGATTAATGGAGATTATCTAACCCACCTTCGTTGTGTGTTAGATAATCTCCTGCTGATGACGTAGTCATTTTTGCAACTACCCCATCAGAGCTGCAGAGTATAATCCAGGAACTTGCTGACAAGAGTGAAGAAGTGGGATTAAAAATGAACTTTCAGAAGGCAAAAGTGATGTTCAATGCTTTTACAAGAAATGAGGATTGATGGATTGATGGAGAAAAGCTGGAGATAACAGACGCGTACGTTTATATTGGACAGCTGATATCAAGTGAGGGTCACATTGATGAAGAAATTAATCGGCGTACAAAACTTGCCTGGAGAGCTTTTGGAAGAAACAGCATAATTTTCAAGAGCAATATGCCATTATGTCTTAAAAGAAAAGTGTTTGATCAACGCATCCTTCCAGTGCTTACGTATGGTGCAGAGACGTGGACCTTAACTAAAAGAGACATACAAAGACCACTTCTTTACTCTTGCTGACAAGAGTAAAGAAGTGGTATTAAAAATGAACTTTCAGCTCTTAAAATTGAGCCCGAACTCAGCTCTTATGAGCACAGCACTAATGCCTCCTGCAACGTACGGCAGTAAAATCAACTACGCCGCCCCGGTGGCGTAGTGGTCTAAGCGATGGCCTCTGATCATTCGTCCGAATGGAGTCCCGGTTCGAATCCCGGTGAGGCATGGATGTTGTGTTTGTCTTACGGCACTGACTCTCTCCCTTCCCTGGAACCAGTGACCCTAATTTAGGGATGGGCGACTGCTTATAGCCCATTAAGTTGCTCACGGCGGTCGTTAAACCTTCAAAAAAAAAAAAAACCAACTACCCCCCTCCCCTTCCTTGTGATTATATAGAACATCTTTTACACACTCCCGCAACATACGGTACATACATTCTCGTTCCTCAGCTACTAAGTGAACCCAGAAGTTCGCAAACACACATGGCCCATTTATTGTAGTTGGGATTCTAGCAGTTGCCTGGTAAGAGGATATTTTTCCCTAATTCAAAATAGAAGGGTGTTTTTTTTTCCGCTTGTTATAATTACACTATGTGTATTTCGTTTATAAAAAAGTGTTATGGTTCAGTTGTATGTTTAAAACAACTGAACTGCAAACATTTTTAGGAAAGTAAGAAAGAAAGAGACAAAATATACGGAAGGGGCCCACCGGGAAATGTCCAGGTGTCCCGGTGGGCCAATCCGCCGCTGCACCCAGGAACGTCCTAAAACATGGTTCACATATAATTTATAGTTTGTTTGGGTGTTTTTTGTTTTTTTACGATTTTCTGGATAAAGTAACCATGATTCGCAGTTTTCTGGAAAACCCTTCAAGTATAATTTTGAAAACTGATTTCGCACAAATATACCGAGAAGTTAATTCAACACTCTGTTTTTTCTTCTTAAAAAATACCGTTAAATAATTATTTAAATTTCTTTAATGCAATAATCAGGGCGGAGAAGGGGTCTCTCTGTCTTGATCCAGTCTTCTCCATGTTTCTCCGGCATGTTTTCGAATTTCATCCATTCATCTCCCGTGTGGTCTTCCTTGTCCCTTGGTATTTAGTTTAATATTTCTGATGTCCATTAATGATCCGTTCTTCTGGCAATATTACTACATATACAAAAACTACAGACAACTGAAAGAAGCATGCAGCTCTCCATGCTCTTTCAGTTGTCTGTAGTTTTTGTATGCTTTTTTTAGTTAAGGTCCAAGTCTCTGCTCCGTTCGTAAGAACTGAGAGGATGAATTGATTAAACACTTTTCTTTTGAGACATAATGTTATATTGCTCCTGAAAGTTGTGGTGTTTCTTTCAAAAGCTCTCAAACCAAGTTTCATACGACGATTTATTTCTTCGTCAATGTGACCCTTGCTGGATATCTGTTGCCCAAGGTAAATGTAGGTATGAATTACATCTAGATTTTCTTCATCAATGGATAAATCTTCATTTCTTGTGAAAGCATTGCACATCAATTTGGTTTTCTGACAGTTCACTGAAACCCGCGTTTTCATTATTATCAGTAAGTTCCTGGATCATACTCTGCAGCTCAGTGGCGGGCTGGCAATCCATAAACGGCCCTGGAAGCGGAGTTTTTGTGACCCACTTTTAGAAAAAATTATCAAACTAGCCCAACTCTAAAATTAGGATTATATCAGCAATGCCATTTCAACATACGTCTACGAATTGTTACAGTGTTGTATTGAGGCAATAATTAATTAACATTTTACAGATGATGTTTTTCTTTTTGGACCGCAGAGTAAGATATTCCTAGTTGAATTTAATGTAAGAAAAAATTACTTCCGTTGCTGAAGCAACAGGCAAAGTACCTAAGAGAGACTGTTGAACTTATTCTATTCTATACGAATTTTATTGCGACTGCTGAATTTAGAATTGCAATAGTTTCTTCGCTTTTAGTGAGAAGGGAAGTAACTGTAACAGTTTCTTCGCTTTTAGTGAGAAGGGAAATCCAAATGTGCGAAAATATATTTTTTTTTACTTTATGTTTTGCAGGACTTACCTATCGCAAACAAAATATTCACGAACTATCTTGAAATAATTTAAAATTTCTGAAATTGCAAGAACATTAGTGCAAATTTATGGTGAAAGAAAGTAAAGAATGTGAAAATAAGTGTTTATTTAATTATTTTCAAATGGAAGCACCGTTTTAGCTAATAAACAAAGACATCGCTCTTTCCACGTTTTTAGCAACACATAGCAACCGAAAAATTGTTATTCGGTCACCGCTAGGCAGTGACGTAGTTCTAAATGAAAAAGTACCTTAGCGGTGAACGGATTGGTAAAACACAACACGAAAAGAATTCTCTAAAATTTTTCAAAAGCCCTACAAAACATTGTCTGCTGTTTTTATTTAGCATTTTTATCAAATTTTCATTAGTTATTAATTTTATCAATTTATATTAAAATGGCTGAATTTCATCAATTTTAAATGAACGCAAGAATGTTACATAAAAGATATACACTGAAATATAAAATTGTTATTTTAATACCGCTCTCTAGTTCTACACGATTCCTCTACCAAGAATAATACATTAGTTACATTGAACAGAATGCAACTAACCTAAATAATCACATTAATATAGTAACTGGTGAACAGTTTTTACTTAAATTTTGAGGTGGATTTAGAGAATTTCTTTTGTGTTACCGGGAAGGAATCTGAGTGAGCTCAAGGGATTACTTTTACTAGAAGCAATAGTAGATGGCGAGCAGTTTAGTTGGAATGCCATTCACTTCTGTCAACGTTTATCACTCAGCATTCCCGATGCTTAATTTTTCTCTGTTTTTCGCGCTTTTTTTACGCTTTCCTACCGTACGTTGAAGAAGCGTATATGCACCAGCTTTGTCCGTCTGTCTGTCCGCACGATAACTCGCTTAAAAATGGTTCGATTTCGATGAAATTTTAGTATGTGGTAGGGGACAACCTGGGAAGGAACCCTATTGAAAATGGGCGAAATGTATATAGGAGCGGAATCCATTCCACCCCCTTATGCGTCATAACTTTCGTAAAAATGCTTCGATTGCGACAAAACTTCATCATGTTGTTCCGGAGATGTACTGAACCGGTTCTGTTTAATATCATCGAAATGGGGTCAAAGGTCACGGCACAGGAGCGAGATTTATTCCACAGCCATTATCCTCATAACTTGACTAAACAATACATCTATTGCGCCAAAACTTTAGTATGTTGTTTCGGAGGTACTATACTGAACCAATTCTGTTTAATATCAATATAATCGAAATGGGGTCAAAGTTCAGGGCACAGGAGCGAGATTTATTCTACAGCCATTATCTTCATAACTTGACTAAAAATACTTCTTTTGCGACAAAACTTTAGTATGTTGTTCCGGAGGTATACTGAACCGGTTCTGTTGAATATCTTTTTTTTTTTTTTTATTGGAGGTTTAACGACCACCGTGAGCAACTCAATGGGCTATAAGCAGTCGCCCGTCCCTAATTTAGGGTCACTGGTTCCAGGGAAGGGAGAGAGCCAGTGCCGTAAGACAAACACAACATCCATGCCTGACCGGGATTCGAACCCCGGCCCCTTACCGACGAGTGATCAAAGGCCAGCGCCTTAGACCACTGCGCCACCGGGGCGGCCTGTTGAATATCATCGACATGGGGTAAAAGGTCAGGGCACAGGAGCGAGATTAATTCCACAGCTATTATCTTCATAACCTGACTAAAAATGCTTCTATTGCGACAAAACTTTAGTATGTTGTTCCGGAGGTATACTGAACCAATTATGTTTAATATCATTGAAATGGGGTCAAAGGTCAGGGCACAGGAGCGAGATTTATTCCACAGCTATTATCCTCATGACTTGACTAAGAGTGCTTCTATTGCGACAAAACTTTAGTGTGTTGTTCCGAAGGTATACTGAACCAATTGCGTTTAATATCATCGAAATGGGGTCATAGGTCAGGGCACAGGAGCGAGATTTATTCCACAGCCATTATCCTCATAACTTGAGTAATGATTTCTGGAATGTTGGAAAGCGTATCATAATCAATGCATTGCATGATTTTACTAACTTTTTTTTTTTTTTCTGCTTTTGGTTTGGGGGTTTAAGGACTACCGTGAGCAACTGAATGCGCTATAAGCAATTGTCCGTCCCTAATTTAGAGCCACTGGTTCCCAGGAAGGGGGACAGCCAGTGCCGTAAGACAAACACAACATCCATGCCTCACCAGGATTTGAACCCGGATCCATCTCGGGTCAGAAGTCAGCGCTTATAGACCACTGCGTCACCGAGACCGCATTCGCTCATTTCAGAGGAGTATCCACAACTTAAAATTTTACTTTTACTGTTGTCAAGACAAAGGAGTTCACATGCTGTCTCTGCACTAGAATCCTTATGATTCGTGAGACATCCTAGTGCGTGCTGATCCGAGTGAATCGTCTCATCTCTACATTGCATATTCGTATAAACTTTGTCTCCGGGTTTAACGACCACACCATAAGTAACTTGTAAAATTCTAAGCAGCCGTCTGATCCCTAATTTCGGGACACTGGCTCCAGGGAAGGTAAAAATTCTGCACCATCAGACAAACTCGAACAAAATATCAGATTACAGCGCCTTAGACCACTCGACCACCGGGGCGGCCATACCTGTTATATAAATATTCGGTTAAAATACTGGTATGCTGGCATACAGAACACAATTTTCTCTGTTTTTGCATGCATGATCATCTAAACAATCACTGTTTTTCTTTCCAGCTAACCACCAAAAGTGCCTTAGCACCGCTAAGGTGCGCTAAGCCCCTTCTACATCACTGCCGCTGGGGATCCGAATCCCAGATATCTCGATATCTAGCCGAGCGCGTTAGCCTTACACGACGGTGGCCAACAATCCACGGCGCTATGTGTGTTTTTCTGTCAGCTTCTGAACCCATCTTATGGATTTATGATGTCAGAAGCTGACAGAAAAACACACACATAGCGCGGTGGATTGTTGGCCACCGTCGTGTAATGCTAACACGCTCGGCTAGATATCGAGAGAACCGGAATTCGGCTCCCCAACGGCGACAGTACAACAATTTTTCCATGGCTATGTGTTGCTAAAACGTGGAAAGAGCGATGTCTTAGTTTATTCATTGACGCCACGAATTTGGAGGATTTCCACCGTTTCAGTTGTTGTTGAATGGACTTTCCAAAGCTGTTGCAAGAATTCATGTAACTATAAAGCCAAAAAAGTAGTAAATCAGATACAAATCTTGTTAAAGAGAAAAGCATACACGTATACGTGAGGCAATCGAAAATTTTTATAGCAGGTGAACTTGAATGCCTTAACATATCCAATGAATTTTGAGTTTCTATCCCAGATTATTGATAGTATATTTGTTTAAACATGTTGATCATTCAACGTCAACTGAAATTTCCAAACGCGAGTTGAGGTACAGGAAATCCGCCGAAAAGGATGGAGCTTAAGTTTGAAAGTCGAGAGGGGAAAGACAGTTGTATCAAAAACAGTGTTTGGCTGAACAGATCATTATTTTTTTAGAAGCCGTCAAACTGGTAAACAAACTTTGCCGTGTTAGCATAACTTGGTATTCTTCTATAAGCATGGTGAAGCACAAATATATGTATATATACACGGTCGTATCAGAATTATATGACCACCCCGGAATCACAATGTACCCACCCAGGCACGTCACAGAGTGCACGTAAGAAAGTCGACCACACAGAGATATAAGTGGCCGGCCAGGACAGATGAGCTATAGTGCGTTACGTGAGCACGACGAGACGTGCGAAAAGGAATGATCATCGGCTACCGCGCCAAGAGTGAAAACATTTCAGAAACAGCAGACTTCGTGGGCTGTTCGCGAGGTGCTGTAGTAAGGGTGTAGTAAGGGTGTACCAAGAATATCCCAAAGGCCATTGACCTCAGAGGAGAAGGTCGCATCCGTCGACTGGTAAAGGGCAATCAACGCGCAACAGTGCAGCAATTGACAACGGAAATAAACGCTGGAGTACCCAGGTATACGTGCCCGATAACAGTAGAGCGAACCCTGCTATATGCATGGGTCTGCGGAGTCGACGCTGCGTCAAGGCGCCCATGTTAACCCAGATCCATTGGCAACGACACCTGCAGTTCGCATGGGACAATCGTCATTGGGCAGTGGAATAATGGAAAAAGGTTGCCTTCTCCGACGAATCGAGGTTTGCACTTCGATGAATCGGGGTTTCTACTCCACAGAAGTGACGGGCGGTGACAGATGCGGTGTCAGACACACGCGAACCAACACCCGGACACGCTTGTCAGTCAAGTACAGGCATGCGGTGGCAGTGTGCATGTCTGAGGGATACTTCTCTGGTATGACCTGGGACCGCTGGTACCACTGGATGTGTCCCTGAACGCAAATGGCTACCTGTCCATCCCCGCTAACCACATGCTGCATAGCTTCACGTTGGAAGTTTACCGTGGTGGTGATGGTGTGTAATAACAAGACAGTGCACCGTGCCACGTCGCCAAGGGAGTGCGTGACTGGTTCCAGGAACACGACAGCGATGTCTCCGTTCTCTCTATGGAGACTGTTTGAAATCGGCGAGATCGCCCGATCTCAATCCCATAGAGCATTTGAGGGGACAATTTGGATCAACAGATTCGACGTGCAGACCCACAACCACATCATCTTCTGGACCTCCATGCTCTGCTGCAGTCCGAATGGGCACGAGTGCCTCGGGCAACCTTCCAGGGCCTCATTGCGTCCATGCTTCGCCGTCTCGCCGCTGTCATCCGGGCCAAGAGTGGTTATTCTCATTAATAGGTAAGTGGTCATGTTATTCTGATATGACCGTGTATAGATGGCAGGTTAAGAAACTTTTCATTTACTCTTTGCCACACTCGCAAACAAAACAAACTTTATTTAACACAAAAAGACAAATCAACATAGTAATCGGAAAATTTTTCACTGTTAAAATTCTTTTCACGGAGCAGCATAAAATAACACATCTTTCTTTTCCCCTTTCTCTCCTCTCTCTAATGCACAACCATCATCTCAACTTTTAGTGGTGTGTCAGTTCCTACGCATTTTCCATAGCAACACTTCGTCGTGGGAAAATGCTTTCTTCGTAGCCACGTCATTTGTTTCTCTTTTTCAGTTAAAACAACGCGCTACGTTACAACAATTAATTCTCCAACACCGATTTCGTGAACTACGAAGTTCTTCGGGAAATAGGAATCATACACGCCATCTGTCACTGTAAGTTAAATTTCTGCTTTGAAAATGCAGGGTGATTCATAAAGAAGTATAGAGTTTCAACGCGCTATGAAACAAGGACAATGTAAGATATTTTATGTTACCTGTAACAGAATTGTAGGGGAATGTCTCAAGTTTTTTTAGAGACAATCACAGATGTTCTATGTGTGCACCCTTAGTCACACGACACACATCCAGCCGGTAATCCATTTCCGCCCAAACGCGAGGTAAGATATCTGAATCAAGTGCAGTGAGATTTTGCAACATCTTCACTTTGTATGGAATCCTTTTCAACTTCTTTCTCAAAATTCTCCAGACAGTGGGCTGCGAAATCTGCACTTCACGACTCATCCTCCGCGTTGATTTTCCCGGGCTTCGTTGAATGGCGGTGCTAACACTATCGACGACTTCTTCCGGTACACGCGGTCGTCCAGGACTTTTGAGTTTGCACAAACAGCCCGTACTTTCAAATTTTTTATGCCAATCGTAGATAGATTTTCTTACTGGAGGTTCTTTTCTGAATCGTGATCGAAAATGCCGTTGTACAACAGTTACAGATTCCGCTTTGCTCAATTCAAGAACACAAAACGCCTTCTCCACTGCAGACGCTGCTATTTTGACTGACTAGTCACGTAACACGCGCGCTATCGCCTACGTCACTTCCCTCAGTAGCGGGACACAAACTTTATGAGTACATCTACCTAACGGTTCGCAGTTGTGGCACGTGTCTTCAACTGTTACTGTTTTACAGCATCTGGAAACTGTATACTTCTTTATGAATCACCCTGTACTTTTTGTTGAATAATTAAAGAAAAGGACTTCTGCA
The DNA here is from genome assembly GCA_039090855.1 of Macrothele yani. NCBI lineage: Eukaryota > Metazoa > Arthropoda > Arachnida > Araneae > Macrothelidae > Macrothele > Macrothele yani. Next base: position 142,545,787 of record CM077014.1, read on the forward strand.
AAAGAATTGGAAATTCTTTTGATGGTAGAGAAGACTGCTGCCGAAACTGACCCTTTTTGAAAATTATGTAAAACGTTATTTAACAGTGATCGCGTCTTAGTGCTATGCAGGGCCGTAGCAACCGGGAGGGTAGGAAGGGCGGTTGCCCTGCCAAGATAGTCATACAAGAGGGGTAATTTCATACTCAGAAAAAATAGAAAGGAACAGAACGTGAAAAAATTTGTCGAACATTTTAACTCAAAAACAAAGTTATACACTTTTGTATCTTCTTTCGTAAATGCTTTAGTATGCCTCATTCACTATTACGCGCAGCTAACCAGCGAGCACTGTGAGTTGTGGACCACCTCATATGGACGCATGGAATTGTCCAAAACAGTGTATGGAGGTATGTAAAACAATATGCTGATATGCCTAACCTCCATCACTTTTCCGAATACGCCGTAGGGACTAAGAGCTAATTAGTCATTTGGGCACAGTCGCCTAAAGTTCCATTGAGCGTTTACTTTGAAAGGAATTTTTCCAAGCCCTACTCCGAAAACATCTTCCTATTGTTACGTTTACTGTCTAATACTCATTCGTTCTGTGCTGTTTTCATTCTGGATTTCTGTACGTGTTCTCGGTGTTCTTATTATTTTTACGTTCCACTTAATATTTAACACTTTAACGACTAAAATGTCCAAAACGCCCGTACATACAAACGACCATAGCCACCTGAAACACCTGTCTAGAGTAAGTCAGATTTCCTACATTTACCTGTTCTTTAAATTTGTACGACCTATGAGGGATAAGCAGGAGTCACCGTCAGCCACCATTGTTACTAAACAAAGAAGTGAAACAACATACAGTTTCGGGAGTTAAGGTACTTAGAGTGATACTAGATTTTAGAGTCATTGTCGTTAAAGGGTTAAAACCGTTATCTCTCGAATATTCACCAAATTTTTAAATTTTGAATAAAATTATGTCGAAAACTGAAAGTGAGGTTTTTTAACGATCATAATATTTTCCTATAACGAAGGTATGAGAAAGTAAGAACTGCTTACAATTTGAGTGGAAGTAAGGAACTTTTGAACTGAAAGGGGAATAATTTCAAGGCTCGCCCTCTCAGATAAGAAAAGCTTGGTACGTTCCTGGTGCTGTGGCAGTATCAAGAATTAAACAGGAGGAAACCCACCGGATCAATAAGATAATACAGTTCTTCCTTCGAAGAAGTATCAAGAATCAAACAGGAGGAAACCCACCGAATCAATGAGATAATACAGTTCTTCCTTCGAAGAAGTATCAAGAATTAAACAGGAGGAAACCCACCGAATCAATGAGATAATACAGTTCTTCCTTCGAAGATGTATCAAGAATTAAACAGGAGGAAACCCACCGAATCAATGAGATAATACAGTTCTTCCTTCGAAGAAGTATCAAGAATTAAACAGGAGGAAACCCACAGAATCAATGAGATAATACAGTTCTTCCTTCGAAGATGTATCAAGAATTAAACAGGAGGAAACCCACCGAATCAATGAGATGATACAGTTCTTCCTTCGAAAATGTATCAAGAATTAAACAGGAGGAAACCCACCGAATCAATGAGATAATACAGTTCTTCCTTCGAAAATGTATCAAGAATTGAACAGGAGGAAACCCACCGAATCAATGAGATAATACAGTTCTTCCTTCGAAAATGTATCAAGAATTAAACAGGAGGAAACCCACCGAATCAATGAGATAATACAGTTCTTCCTTCGAAGATGTATCAAGAATTAAACAGGAGGAAACCCACCGAATCAATGAGATAATACAGTTCTTCCTTCGAAGAAGTATCAAGAATTAAACAGGAGGAAACCCACAGAATCAATGAGATAATACAGTTCTTCCTTCGAAGATGTATCAAGAATTAAACAGGAGGAAACCCACCGAATCAATGAGATAATACAGTTCTTCCTTCGAAAATGTATCAAGAATTGAACAGGAGGAAACCCACCGAATCAATGAGATAATACAGTTCTTCCTTCGAAAATGTATCAAGAATTAAACAGGAGGAAACCCACCGAATCAATGAGATAATACAGTTCTTCCTTCGAAAATGTATCAAGAATTAAACAGGAGGAAACCCACCGAATCAATGAGATAATACAGTTCTTCTTTCGAAGAAACATCGCCATGGAACTGAAATCGTCCCGTGACCATGGAGTAAAAGGGGCAGTTGTCCGAGCTGGAGTAGGTATAATTTTTTTTTACTTCTTGTTTTGTTTTGTTGTGTGTGTATGTGTGTGTGTTTGTAAATTTCACTTTGTTTTTAGAACTTACAAATAAATTTTTTATTTTTTTTTATTTACCCTCCTACGAACCTCAATAGAGTGATTTGTTGTAGCGCAGTGAAGTATGGTGGTGAAGCTGCGGAAAAGTGTTGAAACGTTTTTCTTTGAGCTTCATGGTGAAATCAACACATTCATTATGGGAAAATTGAACTGAAGTCTTCTTTCCCAGGACTTTCTAACCTCAATTTTCTAAATGCAGATCTACCAAAAAAAAAAAAAAAAAAAAAAAAAAGAAGAGGGGGTGGGGGTGCGATTTGCACATGAATTCTTTTTTGACTCATTTAAAGAAATTGTATTTTCTTTGTCGTATTAATGGGAAAACATGTCGCATGTTATGTTTCTGTAAATTGTAATATAACAACTAATAAAAATGATTAATGTAATGATTATGGTTTTAATAATGCTATTTAATGCAAAAGTTAAAGCAATAATTTTTCTCTTAAATGTTATGTTGGCAATATCGTTTGCTCACAAAATGAGTTAACATACGATTTATTTATTTTTGCAGCAATCGTTTAAGTTTTTCTTGAACCCATTTCAAATACAGTAAAACCTGCTTATAAGGAGGAGCTCGGGATTAATGGAAACACTCGTTAAATCCGGGTGCTCATTAAATCCTTTTTTTGTGTGAAAATTCCCACAATGTAACGTGATAATATGCATATACGTTTCCATTATGCTGTATATCCATAACAACTGGATATACTTGAAATATTTAATTAATTAACTACGATAGTGCTATAGTTAATTAATTTAATATTTCAAGAATATTCACCTTGGCAGCCACACGTGACTGACCGCTATTTAATTACACATCACATATGAAGCAAAAGCAACACCGATCTTTCCAATGCAACGCTTACTTGGAGGAAGAAAGGGGCAATGGACATACAGGAACTGTTATTTGCTGTTTCCCCTACGGCGACGCCCTCATTCCATTACTTCCCTATCCCATTCTGCAATTATTGCCCGGAATCCAATTACATGCGAGTGAGCCACATCTATCCCCTTTTTTGCTTAGAAGCAAATGACCTGTCTTCAACACGGCTGACGCGATACACGGTGCACCCTTTCAGTAGTTAGATTTATTCAGTCCTACAGACAGGCAACATTTCGTCACATTACAGATAATCTGAATCAGGGATCAAGTCCGATGGCCTCTCAAGGTACAGTTCTCGACACATTACATCGTTTGGGGTACCGAAGCATCGTTTGGGGTACCGAAGCATCGTTTGGGCTACTGTCCGTAAGCTATTGCTATATGCAGCGAACAAGAAGAAACGCCTCCAGTTCGCCCAGAAACACAAAAATTGGACAATAAACGAGTGGAAAAGGGTAATGTTGTCCGACGAATCACGTTTTCAACTACACTGTGCAGATTGAAGGGTGAGGGTATGGAGACAGCAGCATGAAAGCATGGACCCATCTTGCATTGTCACTACTCTTCAAGCTGGCAGAGGCAACGTTATGGTCTGAGGCATGTTTTCGTGCGATTGTTTGAGCCTTTTGATTCGTGTGGACCAACGTCTGACCCCCAAAGGTACTTAAATATCGTTGCCAAACCAAGCCCGCCCAGTTATGTTGAAGGTTTATTCCGATGGAGTTTGATACTTCCAGCAGGACCACGCTCCGTGTTACAGCGCTCACATCATATGCAAATGGTTTTGAGGAGCATCACTGAGACTTTTCCCTGCTATTCTGGCCTCCTCAATCAATCCAATGGAGCATTTGTGGGACGAAGTGGAAAGGGACATCGGACAACTGGATCCGGTACAATCAAATCTTCAAGAGCTGGAGGGCGCAATTCATCGCATTTGGGCTAATATACCCCAAGCCACTTATCGACATTTCATAGAGTCCATACCAAGACGAATACAAGCAACATTAAGGGCAAAAGATGCCCCAACAACGTACTAACCAGGTGGTCATAATAATGGCCACTCACTGTATATAAGCTTGTGTGTTTTTATTGAGGGATGTGCTTAGGAACCTATAGCTTAACATGACTTTTGAACCGCGGTGGATGGACAACTTATGGTCGTATGCTCCTGTGTCTAGACCATCCACAGCATCAATGTGATCCAGCCTTCCCGGGGTTTCTCTTTTATCTTTCAATTAAACAAAGTGTATTTCGTGCATTCTGCTAACTGAGTAGACACTTTATCTGTCCAAGCACGATAATTAACCAAGAGGCAGAACAGAGCTCACAGCATCCACAAAGCTAAATGATTTTAATTAAAATACAATTACAATACAATTAAAATGTAAGTTCTTTCGGACCAACTATTGGTCCGTTTTCTGGCCTGGAGTCTGCCTTATTCTTTCTTTTCAGAAGGGCTAGTACACACACCTCCAACTAAAAACTTAGAAGGGAGGAAATGAACGAGATCACTGCGAGTGCACACGAGTATGGATATCCTGATGGAGTGGTTAGAAACGTGCAGCAGAAGATTGGATTAGCTGCACTAACTACATTGAGTAGAGAAACAGTAAAACTGAAGTTCATTGGGTTCGTGAAGCGTATTCAAGGAATAACCAACATTCTCAAGAACCATTGCAAAAAATACCAAATGGACTTCGGATTACAAACAACCACCATTAAGACCTTTATTAAAAAAGACAGGGACAGTATTCCCATGGGAGACAGACAGGGCGTGTAGATCCCACTAAAAGCTATTGATCCAGATGGTGTGATGTTGACAAATCATTTATCGGATCGACCACCAGGACCTTAAGTCAAAGATTAAGTAAACACAAATATGATATTAGGTCACATTCATCTAACACGGCAATTGCAAGAACTATAAACAAGAGCACACACCTACCTGTGTGGGAAGAGGCGCAGATCCTAACTAGCACTCAGACAAAAAGCGCTACGCTTTTTACTGAAAGTCTCTATATCTTCCATAAATCATCATTATGTTGTAACGATGAACTTCCGAAGTACATACCTTTGCCCTGGAGAAATGTGGTTACGAAGAAGAAAAGGGAACCCGATATGGAAGACTATAATGACATTACTTAAAATTATAATTTCATGACATGGATTCCATTCAACTGACTACGTGAACTGATTATACCAATCAGATTCGCGTATGCGGCAAACAAGACCATATAAGACAGACGTCCTCGAATGCTTACTCCAGGCCAGAAGACGGATCAATAGTTGATCCGAAAGTACGTGCATTTTAATTGAATTGTAATTGTATTTTAATTAAAACCTTTTAGCTTTGTGGATGCTGTGAGCTCTATTCTTCCTCTTGGTTAATTATTGTGCTTTTATCTCTCTCGAATAACAGGTGATTGACTTGTAAATAGATTTTTAGATATTTCACGTCCTCCCAAACACATGACGGTATACATTCCAACCTGTCGTCTTCGGGACTGTGGCGACTTCACTGTTGAACAGCAAAAAAAAAAAAAACATATGCTAACTGAAATGGATAAAGTTTCATTACTTCATAATTTTTTTACTTCAAAATCTCCTTTGAAGTGAAATACGATATTTAAGATTATACTATGATTATTATAAGTTGTTAATTATGACAATTAGTATTGTGCGCTAAAAATTCCCTGATTGCGGTAATACCAACTTTATATACTCAGTATAAAAATCGGGATATCAAATGTCGGGGTACTGATTTTTGGGATTTTGAACCCCAATTTCGACGCGCTAAGCAGATGAATATTGCACTGCTACCCTTTCCCTCTGGAGCCTTTACATGATTAAGGGAGAACTAAAACTTTATCTTGGAATGGCATAAACGAGTAAATGACATTATGAATGAAAATTCGTTGATACGCTTGTACCCCTCGGCAGTCACACAGCCTACGGACTCTGACTCTTTGAAGAAGCGTCCGTCGGTCACACAGCCTACGGACTCTGACTCTTCGAAGAAGCGTCTGTCAGTCACACCGCCTATGGACTCTGACTTTTCGAAGAAGCGTCCATCAGTCACACCGACTACGGACTCTGACTCTTCGAAGAAGCGTACGTCAGTCACACAGCCTACGGACTCTGACTTTTAGAAGAAGGGTTCGTCAATCACACAGCCTACGGACTCTGACTCTTCGAAGAAGCGTCCGTCGGTCACACAGCCTACGGACTCTGACTTTTCGAAGAAGCGTCCGTCGGTCACACAGCCTACGGACTCTGACTCTTCGAAGAAGCGTCCATCAGTAACACCGCCTACGGACTCTGACTTTTCGAAGAAGCGTCCGTCGGTCACACAGCCTACGGACTCTGACTCTTCGAAGAAGCGTCCGTCAGTCACACAGCCTACGGACTCTTCGAAGAAGCGTCCTTCACTTTATTAGACATTATTAAACTTACCTGTTGTTATTCACATCAGTAATTCGTGCCAGAGTACTTTGGTTAAACAAAAGGTTAAATATCTATCCCAGTGTCTTTATCGTTACTTTAGAAACTTTAAACTACCAATGCAGTTCCTTTTTGTTGTACTTTAGAAACTTATATCGGATTCCAAAGAGCAATGTTAACACCCTCTTATTCGCCTCCAGCCGTTCCCATTCATCTCAGTTCCCAAATCGAAGAGGCAGGGGATTACTGAAATTCGGATACAAAAACTTGTATACAGCGGGGTGATATCGCATGGCCCCGTATACAGCCAGTTTTTTGACTAAACGTTATTTTCCACTTTCATTTTTTGTGAGCTTTTGACCAATAATTAATTTTTACTATCCCTAAAATATGTCCTAGGCTCGGACTTAGTGGATCTATTGGAAAAACCATCTCTGGCAGAATATGTGCGTCGGTGCACATGCGTTTAACGTGCAAACAAGGTGTTTTGGCAAGCTGTACCTCGACTTTTAATGGAAAACAGAATAGGGAACAGCGTTCGTTCCGATTCCAATGTACATCCCCTGTCAGCTCACATATACATGTCTGTGGCCTTGAGTGAACAATACGTGGATAAAGAGAGGCTCTGGACCGTCTATTTAAGCCCAGTGGCCTTAAAGCTCAAGAGTATCAGGTGGATGCCATGTCCCTTAGCTGAAGCAAAGCTGTGTACGCGTAACGAGATATGTAGTACCAATATGGAGCAATTTTTCCGCGAAGGGTATTTGTCAGATGCATTAACTTTACTTTGCGAAGTATGGGAAGGTATATACAAACCCATAATCAAGCATGAGTCCTACGAATGGCAGCGTCTCGAGTCACAATAAAATATCAAGGTTTAACGAAATCGAAATCATTCTTCCTTTCTGGCAAGCGCGGTGTAAACTGTTCTTACGTGTCATTCTGTTCAACAAGATACATCTGTGAATAAAGAGTATCACAATATTTTCTGCAGTTCCACTTAGATCGTGCATTAATGTAAAGGCGTCCAGAACTGGTTGACAATACCATTGTTTCTATATGATAATGTGATGCAGTTCACAAGGCAGAAAAGCTAGCGATATAAATTTTGGTGCCCAATGTATAACGGTTTCGCCTCTTCTCCCTCCCCTCAGCCAGGACCAAAGGTACAATTAAGAAAAGAAATAATAATACAAAAAAATAAATTTTCATTATTTGTGTATCTGTTTGTTTTGGGAGGTATGAATGCTAAAATACAGGGTGATTCATAAAGAAGTATGTAGTTTCCAGATGCTGTAAAACAGTAACAGTTGAAGACACGGACCACAACTGCGAACCGTTAGGTAGATGCACTCATAAAGTTTGTGTCCGGCTACTGAGGGAAGTGACGTAGGCGATAGCGCGCGTGTTACGTGACTAGTCAGTCAAAATGGCAGCGTATGCAGTGGAGAAGGCGTTTTGTGTTCTTGAATTGAGCAAAACGGAATCTGTAACTGTTGTGCAACGGCATTTTCGATCACGATTCGGAAAAGAACCTCTAACCAGGAAATCTATCTACGATTGGCGTAAAAAATTGGAAAGTACGGGCTGTTTGTGCAAACTCAAAAGTCCTGGACGACCGCGTGTATCGGAAGAAGTCGTCGATAGTGTTTGCACCGCCATTCAACGAGGCCCGGGGAAATCAACGCGGAGGGTGAGTCGTAAAGTGCAGATTTCACAGCCCACTGTCTGGAAATTTTTGAGAAAGAAGCTGAAAATGATTCCATACAAAGTGCAGATGTTGCAAAATCTCACTAACCTTGACAAAACAAAGCGCTTTGGACTGACCCAATGGCCACCCAGAAGTCCTGACTTAACACCTTGTGATTTTTTGCTGTGGGGGTACGTAAAGGACAAGGTATTCGCCCCTCCTCTTCCGGAGCTGAAATAGCGTAACACAGCCACTATCACTGCTCTTGATTCAGATATCTTACCTCGCGTTTGGGCGGAAATCGGTTACCGGCTCGATGTGTGTCGTGTGACTAAGGGTGCACTCATAGAACATTTGTGACTGTCTCTAAAAAAACTTGAAACATTCCCCTACAATTTTGTTACAGGTAACATAAAATATCTTACATTGTTCTTGTTTTATAGTGCGTTGAAACTGTATACTTCTTTATGAATTATCCTGTATATACACTACACACACTGCATCGCAAATTGAACGTCTTCTTACTTTCATGGCGCCTTCCTGGTGGCGCAGGCAGTGGTCTAAGCGCTGGCTTATGACCATTCGTCCGAGATGGGTTCGGGTTAGAATCCTGGTGAGGCATGAACGTTGTGTGTCTTACGTCACTGGTTTTTATTTCTTCAATGGAACTAGTGGCCCTAAATTTGGGACGAGTGACTGATTTAGCCCATTGAGTTGCTCACGGTGGTCGCTAAGCCCCCAGCAACAACAACTAAATATACTGTATATCCATAGGATCAGGTGACCGCGAATTAGAATTTCATTTTCATAGTCATATCATTTCTGATGAAGTATTTTTCTATGCGAATGAGGATGAGTCCAGTCAGTTACCTACTAATGCCTCATCCGTGACTCGAACCCGGTACTCCTCACATATAAACAAACTACATGTACGTAGAAGGATGGAGCAATTTCAGCTAATCACAGTGGCGCATCCACTGTGATTAGCTGAAATTGCTCCATCATTCTTTTATGTCTATATGAGGCTTTTACCAATAAACCATGGGTGTGGCTCATTCGCAAAAACCTCATATTCATATATATGTATAGCTTTAAATTCGTGCTAAATCTCCCCTCAAGGAGGGGGGATCCGGGCACGATCACCCCCTTCCTTGGCTACGCCTATGGCTAATCATGACAGCTATATCAAATTGGTGATGATTTTCGAGGGTGAGCTTCACTTGCTTCTTCCTGCCTCTATACATTTACCTCTTGCCTGTTAAACATAAACATATTAGAATATTTGAAATAAATCTTTGCTGCGTGATTCGTAGCGTATAAGGAATTCATAAATTCATTCTGATCTAATCGTCATTCGTTTTGGCACCAACTCGTGCATATTCATAATCAGATTTGTATAGTGAGCAAAATCCTTATCCATACATCAGTGATATGGGGAAAATGGTAAATTTTGCGTTTAGCTCGATGTTATTCTAGACTTCGTTACTATCTTTGGTAGCAAATGTTGAAATTTTGGCGCGTTTTGTGATTCACAGAGTAAAGAGTAGCTGCTTTTATAAGCAAACAGTACCCAGGGGCGGATCCAGGATTTTCGCGAAAGGGATGGGGAGGGGGTCGTAAGTGTTGGGAATAACAGGGGACCTTTCTGATAATTTCCTGCAAAATAAAAAAAGCCGCCCCGGTGGCGCAGTGGTCTAAGGCGATGGTCTCTGATCATTTGTCCGAAAGGGGTCCGGGTTCGAATCCCGTGAGGCATGGATGTTGTGTTTGTCTTACAGCACTGGCTCTCTCCCTTCCCTGGAACCAGTTACCCTAAATTAGGGACGGGTGACTGCTTATAGCCCATTGAGTTGCTCACGGTGGTCGTTAAACCTCGAACCAAAAAAAAAATGAAACAGTGTTGTTAGTATGTTCATAAATTCTTCCAATTAATTAATAAAAATAATATACTTTTAAGTAATACTTTCTTTCACAAAAAAAAAAAAAAAAAAATGTTCAATTTGTTATCAAAACCTAACCAATCGAAACTTTTCTCTGATTCCTTCCCCGCGCCTCCCTCTGTATCTGCCCATGACAGTACCATCCACCATCATTGTCAACCATTATCAATCCACTGCTGGACGAAGGTCTCCCCAAGTTTCTTCCACAACGGTCTGTCTTGTGCCTGTTCCTCCTGGTCACTCCCGCATACTTTCGAATTTCATCCACCCATCTGCCATGTGGTCTTCTTCTGGGTCTTTTCCTGTCCCTTGGAATCCAATCTAAAATTTCGGCGGTCCATCGATTATCTCCTTCTGGCAGTATGTCCAGCCCATTGCCATTTAAGGGATTTTACTCTGATCATGATGTCTTCCACTTTTGTCATTTTTTTATCCAAGAGTTCCTCTTCTTATCTCTGCTGGTTACACCAAGCATGCACCTCTCTATGCTACTTTGAGTTGTCTGCAGTCTTTGTACGTCTCTTGTAGTTTAGGTCCACGTCTCTGCACCATACGTAAGCACTTGAAGGATACATTGATCAAACCCTTTTCTTTTAAGACATAATGGCATATTGCTCTTGAAAATTATACTGTTTCTTCCAAAAGCTCTTCAGGCAAGTTTTGTACGTCGATTATTTTCTTCATCAATGTGACCCATATTTGGTATCTGCTGCCCAATCTGCTGCCCAGGTATCGGACAGCCTTTATTTGGTATGTGACCCTTATTTGCTATTTGCTGCCCAGGTATCGACTATCTCCAGCTTTCCCCCATCAATCGATAAATCTTCATTTCTTGTAAAAGCATTGTGCATCACTTTTTGTCTTCTGAAAATTCATTTTTAATCCCACTTCTTTACTCTTGTCAGCAAGTTTCTGGATCATACTCTGCAGCTCTGATGGGGTAGTTGCAAAAATGACTATGTCATCAGCAAAACGATGGCGAGTCAGATAATTTCCATTAAACTTTATGCCTTTGCTGTTTTCCCAGCTCAGTGATTTAAAACCATTTTCCAAAGTAGCATTAAAGAGTTTGGGAGATATCGTGTTGCCTTGTCTCACTCCTTTCCAATTTTTATGGGTGCTGTATTCTCAAATAGCCGAATCTATTTGAGGATACCGCACCCATAAAAATATTAATGTATGCATCTTCAGTATCGCAGGATTTCAAAGCCATTGTAACTGCTGATGGTTTCACCGAATCAAAGGCCTTTTCATAATCGATAAAAGCCATGCATAACGGAAGTTCATATTCCCTCGCTCTTTCAGTTAGCTATCTCAGTACGTTGATATGATTTATAGTGCTGTAGCCACTCCTGAATACAGCTTGTTCTCTCGGTGGTCCAGTGTCACCTTCAAGCGGCGCGAAAGAACTTTAGTGAAGATTTTATAAACCAGTGATAGGTGGCTGATAGGTCTGTAGTTCCTGAGATTCTCAATGTAACCTTTTTTATGTAGCAGGATCATTGTAGCATAGTTCCAATCCTCAGGAATCTTCCCTTCATTAAGGCATCGAGTGAAAATTTGGGCGAGTACTGTTTTGATTTCTCCACTTACTTCTTGTATGATGTCTACAGTAATTCCATCTTCTCCTGGAGCTTTTCCCCGCTTCATGTTCTTGATTGCATGTGCAACTTCTGCTGGGAGGATGGGAGGAACTCTGGTACTGGTACCTTCCATGATGTCTGGAGTACATGCATCATCCCTTTCATATAACTTGGAGTAGAAATCTTTCTCTCTTGTCAAAATTTCGCCTCTATTTCTTGTTACAGAACCATCTCCCCATAGCCATAATCTGTTTTCTTCATTTACTCAGATGTCTTTTTGTTCTCTTCAGGCTTTGGTTGCTTTCAATTGTTTTCCTCACTAGTTCACAGTTGAATTTCCTTACGTCTTCAGTGATACTTTATCGTAGTGTCTTGCATAGCTCTATATATTCCACTTTGAAAGTCACATCTCCTTTAGTTGTCCTCATCTCTCTTCTTTTTTGCATCAGAATTTTGCCTTTTCCTGATAATTTGTTCATGTGCAACTTGTTCACAGTACCAGCTATTTTTTTTGTTGCTGTTTCATAAGAGCCTTGGTTAGTTTCCTCTTAACTTCAGAGATGTCCACTTCTTCCAACGTTAGGATTTCTAGAGCGAAGAATCTGTTCCTCAGTTCCAATTTGAAGGCATTATGATTTTTTTTAAGGTTGGTCGTGTCAATATACACTCTGTTTGTTTTATGAGCTTGCCATAAACAAACAAATGTACCATCTATATTCAACTCCAAATAGTACTAAAACGGCCGATAGATGTCAGCACGTCAGATTTGTATCAAAAGTGTTCACTTATGTTGTGGAACCTCCTTAAAAGATAATTAGAGGAATTGTCCCAATTGAATTTTCTCCCTTCTCCTAAATATTTATTCTGACGAGAAAACCTTGTGGCTTTTTTTTTTTTATTGGATTTTTAACGACTAGTGAGCAACTCAATGGGCTATAAGCAGTCGCCTGTCCCTATTTTAGGGTCACTGGTTCCAGGGAAGGGAGAGAGCTAGTGCCGTAAGACAAACACAACATCCATGCCTCACCGGGATTCAAACCAGGACCACGTTCGGACGAATGATCAGAAGCCATCGCTTAGACCACTGCGCCACTGGGGCGGCTTTCTTGTGGCTTCATCAATTTGAAACTGTTTCTCTACCAGAATAAATCAAATAGATGGATTACCTGCGAGAGAAGAACACTCTGATGACGCGGATCAAAACGTCAAAGGCCGCCCGGTGGCCCATTGGTCTAAGCGGTGGCTTCTGACATTCGTCCTAGATGGAGTCCTGGTTCGAGTTCCGTAAGGCTTGGATGTTGTTTGCTTATGGTGCTGGCTTTCTCTCCCTTCCCTGGAACCATCACAGCGGCCTTAAATAATGGACGGACTACTACTTATAGTCTATTGAGTTGCTGACGGTGGTCATTAAACAAACAAAAACAAACAAATAAACAAACAGAAAACACCTTATGCCGCCCCGGTGGCGCAGTGGTCTAAGGCGCTGGCCTCTGATCATTCGTCCGTAAGGGGTCTGGGTTCGAATCCCGGTCAGACATTGATGTTGTGTTTGTCTTACGGCACTGGCTCTCTCCGTTCCCTGGAAGCAGTGACCCTAAATTAGGGACGGGTGACTGCTTATAGCCAACTGAGTTGCTCACGGTGGTCGTTAAACCTCCAATAGAAAAAACACATCTTAAAGCAGCATTCGTTGAAACTATGACAATTCTGTCGGTACGATGAACCTGCTTCTTCATTGGAATAAATACTCCAGAATGTGTTTCGCCAAAGGAATATTTTTATTCTCCTTTGTTAATATAATCACAAGACCCTATAGCTCATCCCTTGGTTCCGATGGCGGCACCAAGGAATGACTTCAGTTTTCCCTAATTTTCATCATCTTACCAAAGCCACCGAAAATCACAACCAAAACTACAACAAGCGATCTGTAAAAAAACAGTGTGGTATGTAGTCTATACTCAAACGCAGCTGTAAGACTAGTTTCTGAAACACCGGTCCAACGAATCTGCCACATCAAAACTTCATACATAAATTCTGGACCCATCTATGTAAACAGTGTGTAAATTACATTATTTTATAACCATGAGTTTTTAATTGTTTTCCTGAGGCGTTATTAATCTCACAGTCAGATTAGTGTGGGCAGCTGCAGAGATCATCCTTCTTCACGTAGTTCTTCCTAGAACCCTTTCAGCTGGTTCTGTCCTCTGTTATCGAACTCCTTCAATCGTTTTCCTGCCTTTCGTAAAAGCCTTTCCTGTTTGTCTTCCAAGAAAACCCTAATATTACTTTCAGACCGTTTTCCTGAACATACTAATTTCCGTAATCTATTATGTAATTTAACTGGCAACAACGTATGAAGTGTATAGCAATGGCGATCGTAGTTAGTGAGGTATCTGTGGCAAGCTTGTTGGGATCAAAACAATTCCAGGGACGTGTACAGTTTTTGTATACCATCTAGAAAATGAATGCTGAGATCTTTATCTTTGGAGTCATGTTTGTGTTTGAACTAAAGTTTTGGGCTTTATAGCTTGGGACTTATGTTAATGATTGACACAATTCTCTTGTAATACGAAACTAACATTTAAAGCTAAATTTGTCTCGTGGACAGTCACGTGACCTTCTGTTTATGTGTGCTAGTCTGCTGCAACTTTGTCATGATGGCGGCGAAGGAGCGCGTTTGAACTATCAAGAAATTGTTTTTCGCCCCATTTATTGTTGTGTGTAAGAATAATGTGAATCTTACAAAAATGGATCTGTGCAATAGCGTTTTTTCACCTAAATACTTTTCTACGACAGTTCATAACAGTGTTTCAGGAAACACTCTTGTGATTTTGTGATATTAAAATTGCGAATTTCCCACTTTTCAGGCCCGCTAATCATTATTGCATTTTGCAACATGTGATGACCGCAACCATGTTTTGGTTCCATCCTTTAGGAAATTTAAAAATTTTACACGATTATAAATTAAAAGATGTTGACTGTAGTTTGTGCTGCAGGCAGTTTCAATGAAAGTGGTACTTTTTAAAATCCTGGAGTATATTGAAGACTCTGAGGTAAGTCAGTAAATTTTGAGGATTGTAGTAGTGACTTAATATGTGAGCGAAATTTTGAGTGCTAAATCGGTTTTTTAAGTTTGTGAACCTCCATGATTTCCACATGCAACTTGTGAATAGCTTAGTTCTGCACACTTTGTACAGCAGTCCAGGTGTTGTGAGGATAAAATTATTTAATCAAAATTTTGCAGTTTTGTAATATATTAACTATTATAAAAAAATTTTGAGGTTTTATAATATATTAACTATTATAAAACCTCAGGCTTTGTGCAACCTAGTTACCATAAACACACTAGGTGATAATGTATAGGTGCAAATACAAGTTAAGATATATAGAATATATAAACTTAACTGCAGATGGTTTTTAAGAGCAAAGAAATTTATTAACCCTACGTTTTCATTGTGTGGAGTTAGATTTTTCTCTTCTTTTACATGTAATCAGTTTGCTAACGTAAGATTCTTTGAACTATAGGATGTGAACTACTGGAATAAAGTGTGTTAAGAAAAATTGGTTTCATTTGCATAAGTTATGCAAGCTACCATGTTAACATAGCGAATATCAGCAAAATTACCCTCCTCAATAGTTTTTTGGATAAAAGATGTTAAAAACTGACCTTAAATTTCCTTTTTTATTAGTTACTTAACAGCATTGCCTTTGTTTGTGTGCCCTGTACACAATGGGGTAGGTACAAAGCGAGGCATAATTTTATAGCAATGTAGCTCACTATTGTAATGGTAAATAACAACGGGTAGAGAAATCTTTGCAGTAACTGAACACAATCAGTTTTTATATTTCTGGAATGATTTTATTGTGTAAAAGTGAACTTAAAAATGCAGTATGTACTAATGCCATCAAACTTTGTGTTTTTCCACTTCTGACACAAATCTTGCAATTATGACATGTCTCCTGTTTAAGAAAGCATCCATGGCCGCCCCGGTGGCCCAGTGGTCTAAGCGATGGCCTCTGATCATTCTTCAGAACGGGGTTCGAATCCCGGTGAGACATGGATGTTGTGTTTGTCTTACGGCACTGGCTCTCTCCCTTCCCTGGAACCAATGACCCTAAATTAGGGACGGGCGACTGCTTATAGCCCATTGAGTTGCTCACGGTGGTCGTTAAACCTCTAATCAAAAAAAAAAAAAAAAAAAAAAGCATCCATGATTCACCACTTGTGTCGCCCTGTCATGAACAATTATCCTTTCCTTCCCCACTTTGAATAAGTGATCAGGTAATTGCCTGACATCTGAAAATTAAGTTAGTCATCATCTGTCCATACCAAAGGAATAAGGCACAGAAGCGTTTTCTATGTGTTCCCATTCTTTCAATAACCACTATACACTTACTACTCAAAATAAATTCTCCAAGTAACCATTACTATAAAAGAAGATATTTCATTCTTCATGACTCATTTTGAGAAAAATTTGCTAGTCCTTTGAGTAAGTTAAAAAAAAAAAAAGAAAAAAAAGAAGTTGAAACCATAGAGTTTATATTAGGTGGAGACATCACTCCTATCCATGCAGCACTGCCTGCCATATGTGACCGCCCATGCTGCAGGTAACGTCATGTCCAGGCAGGCAGCTGCTTTGAAACTAATGGTGCAAAAGCTTCTAGGTGTGTAGACAGATAAAATGAAGGATTTAATAATCTTTATCAATAAAACAAGCTTCCTGTTTTATCAACTGTATAATTTAGTTTGTTTTTGCCTGTATGTGACATAATGCGGAAGATTAGCTGTGACCTATGATAGCAGAGCCAGTAATGTCTCTACCTAATATAAGCTCGATGGTTGAAATAGTTCATCTTCCATACTGTTGGTAGATGGTGGATTACCATATTGATCACCTAAGTGACCACCCAGGCAGCCACACACACACACACACACACACACACACACACAAATACCAAACCTTTATTGGAATTTTAGACATTTACTACCATGATGGTTGATAACAGAACTCTGGCATCTTTTGAGTAGAGCTCTCAGAAGTACCTTTTCCATTTATCACCTTATTTTCTAATCAAAATATTTGTGTATTTTTTTTAGGCATGAACTAGTAGATTTTGAAGTGATTGTGATGAGATCATTTTGAGTTCAGCAGAATTTTTAGTGAATTTATAAGAATATCCACGACAGAAATTTTCGGATCGACCTCGGAATCTTGAAGCTTTCAAGTAGTTCCCAACGTCGAATGTATCACTCCGCCTTGTTTACATAACTTGCTCACATCCAGCATGAACAGGCAAAGACACATGATATTTACAAAATAAATTTAATGTGGAGTATATTTATAAGAAAATAAGTTTCAGTGCTCTAGCAATATGGATTTTTTTAGGTAAACCTTCCAAATGTGGCCCAGAAATAGTTTTCTGAAGCGACGATAGATGGCGACACGTAGCGCTAAATCGTGAAGCGTTGCGTTACGTTGTGAAATTGGCAAAGGAAGTGAATAAAATGAATGAAAGGTGGCCCGTAAAAGGACCTTTATGAATGTACATTGTGGCATATGTGTGAAATATATATTATGACAGAGAAGAGTAAGTTTTCCTCATGAATATGAAACTGTGTACCTAGCAGAATAAAAGCCAGAAAAGTTTTATCTGCCAGGGAAGAACTGCCTGATCGCACGAATCAGGATTTCAAAGCAATGTTCTGAGGAAAGACTGCAATTTCGTCAGAATAAATATTCCATAATATGGTCTGCCAAGTACATTTTGTGGTTGTCCTGTGTTAATTTATGTTTAAGGGGATGCCAATTGCTCTCTACTCCTTGTGTATGCGCCCCTGTGAGGGGATCAATGAAGTTGAGGGAGTGGTTGGCTGTTAAATGAGTGCAGCCACAGCTTTGTAGATTGTGATATGCAGCCCGCTGATCCGTCATAATGGTTGTTCTTGGCTTGACGTGTTTGATCCACGAAATAGAGGTTTCCTCAGCCTTCCCAACTTCATTAAAGAATGTTTTCCAGTTCCACGTATCAGAGGAGCAGAGATTGAAAAAAAACTTGTGTAACACAGGAGCAGAGACGGAGAACAAAGTGACGTAATTAGCTATAACACATTTCACTTGAAAGTGCAAGAAAAGAGGCGGAGAGGTAAAGCGCCACTGTGGCGCCATCTGTTATTGCTTTCGGAACTAGGTCTTGGCCGAGCGGGCCACTTTCGGAAGGTTAGCCCTTTTTGAAAAACCAAAATGCTGATACTTTTATACAAAAGAAATGCCGAATAATAAAAGAAGTGATGTTTTTTTTCTGTTAAAATATTGCCCATTTGCCCAGATTGGCTGTGTGCTTGTGCTAACTCTCAGTGGTCTCATTGCTGTCCTAAACAGTACAAATTTCACAAAGAACAGAACAATTTGTGCCATAGCAAAGTGAGCTCATTAAAAAAATATTATTGAACTCTGTAGTTTGCCAATTTTATTTTAAGTACTAATCATGTGCTGGTAGTACTAATCATTAGATAGTGCTAATCATCAGCTGTGCCTCTCCATTATGGGTGTATATTGCAACTGAGCATATAACAAATGGAAGGTCATAAAACTATACTAGAAAAGTATAAGGTCACAAAGAGTATAAAATATAAACGGTTAATATAATATTAAACTTAGATCATCCACTAAAGAAAAGATAATAGACAGACATTAAAAAAATGGTGCTTTTTTTTCTTCAGAATATATATTTTAACCTCAAGTAGAGATCTGTGGTTGCATAGTACATTGCCTTAGATGTATGAAGTTCAAATGAGTATAAATAAGGGAAAAACCAAAGTTATGGCTTTTGAGTGAGGAACTGTTAGCACTGAATGTAATGCATAGTGCGATCAAAAAGTTCTGAGACTAGGTAAGTAGCAGCGGTCGAGGGCAGTGACCTCCACGAGCCATGTGCTGAGTGGCGTCGTTCTGTGAAAATCAGGAGCTGTGCTACACGATCTTTGGTGACCATGTGCAGAACACAGCTGAGATTTCAATATGGACTGTAAACTAGAGCAGCGAGCGAGCATCAAATTCTGCATCAAACTCTGCGAATTGGGAATGGAGATGCACAAAATGTTGCGGCAGGCTTATGGCAATGAGTCATGTGAGGTGTTTTGAGTGGCACTCGCGCTTCAAGAGCGGCAGAATGGCACTGGAAGACAACAAGAGGTCAGGGCGACTGTCCACGAGCAAACCCCCTGAAAATTCCCTAATTTTTGGACAAAATTAGGGAAATTTGGGGGTTTTGCTTGTGTTCCCTAATTTTGTCCACAAAATTTGTACCTGAAGAATAAATCAACCAACAATAACCTTCCAAATTGTGCCACAATAATAGGGAAGTGCAACATTCTCGGGACAACTAATAACTGTTGAAATGCTTTATATTTTAACTCCTTAAAAATTTATATAATAGTAAAATTAATGAAACATAGAGCACTCCACTTGAAGATACTCCATAACGTGAGTAACAGTAGCGATAATAGTTAAAATACAACTATTGACTTACACCATTATGGTGCAAAGAAGCTAATTCCAGACTTCATCCAGAAACTCCCTTCATCCATCAATCCTCAAGATTTCCTGTACACTTTTGATGTGGATTCATTATTTCCTTCTGCAATTTGCCAATGTTGATGATGATCTGATATTTGTTTTGAAGAGCAGAAGGGCTGTTGCAAACTAAGGTCAGCTCTGTAGATGTATGCCTTTAAAGCAGCCAATTTGTATTTATCAAAGGTGCAGGAATGGTAAGGGATGATGTTATGGGTAGCAGAAGGTTTCCTGTAAACAGAGAGACCAAGTAAGAAATCTGGGTTGATGTTGATGCTAACATCCAGAAAACTAATATTGTTGTCTACCTGTTCTTGAGACGAGAATCTTATATGAGGGAATTTGGAAGTTATAGAGGACATAAGTTCAAACAGAAAGTGTTTCTGGTGTGGCCAAATGATGATGTCATCAACATACCATAACCAAATGGAGGGTTTTAAGGGGGATGGGACAACAATTAATTTTTCAATATTCTGCAAATAAATTTCAGCAAGTAAGGGGGAAAGAGGAGAGCCCATTGGTATGCCTTGTTTTTGTTGATAGTAGATACCATTATATGTAAAACAGGAATACTTTTCCAATGAATCAAAAGTCATAAAGATCTTTGATGAGTTCCCCAGGAAGTTCTTGGTGCTCCATTAGTTTTTTGACCATGAGCATGTAGGCATCAAAGAAAGGAACAGAAGGAAATAATGAATCCACATCAAGAGTGTACAGGAAATCTTGAGGATTGATGGATGAAGGAAGTTTCTGGATGAAGTCTGGAATTAGCTTCTTTGCACCATAATGGTGTAAGTCAATAGTTGTATTTTAACTATTATCGCTACTGTTACTCACGTTATGAAGTATCTTCAAGTGGAGTGCTCTATGTTTCATTAATTTTACTATTATATAAATTTTTAAGGAGTTAAAATATAAAGCATTTCAACAGTTATTAGTTGTCCCGAGAATGTTGCACTTCCCCATTATTGTGGCACAATTTGGAAGGTTATTGTTGGTTGATTTATTCTTCAGGTACAAATCGCTGACGTCCAAGTTGACAAGTTCGTGAGGAGTTGGTTCGTTGAACTAAAAGCATTCATTGGTTTATTTGAAAATATACAACCAGAGTCCAGATTATGAAAAAATGAAGGTGAAGTGTAAAATAATTAAGGAAATAAAAAAGACTATATACAATATGAATTATTATTGTATGTATTATTGTTTAATCATCATTTAATTACATAAATGTTTGCATTTGAGATGAAAAATGGAGAAAATTTTTCCAAAAATGGAAGTAGAATGGAGCAAAGATTTCTTCTGTTTTGACAATTTTTTCCTAGTGATACCTCTGCTTTATTTTTGTTAAATATCATTTTATTCCCTAAATCTTTGTGTTTCATCTTGAAAATGGTGGCAAAGTTCCAGATACAGAGGACCAGAATGTTCTTGATCTTAATTAACATCTCATTTGCTATAGTACCTTGGTTAGACATTTTTTTTAGGTAGAAAAATTCGTCTGTGCGATTTTTATCATTTTTCGCATCTAGTAATTTTGCTTAGTGACCACCCACAGATTATTTTGTGGCACAAGGATATCTGTCGCAGACTGATCAGGAACTTTCTGCTATGGGGATGCACATATATTTAAATATATTGCATTTCAGATAACTGAATTTTGTTTAAAAAATAACTATGTGAAATAATTTTTTGGAAATAGAAATTGCAAATTCAAAACGAATTTTCAAAGACTGTTCTTTCTTCTGCAAAAAAAATGAGGAAATATAATAACTCCCTTAATTTTGAATATACTCTTACGGATTAATGTTATTCTAAAGTGATTCAAAATCATCACTATCACTTTGCAAACTTTCACTCTCATTACAACTAACCATTTCAAGATTTCCTTACAGGCTGATGTTATTCTAAGGTGCTTCAATATGCACGGCTGCAAATACTAAGGAACAAGCTGCCAATAAAGTTTGTCCTCAGCTAATAACCTAATACACGAATTTGGAAAAAGATGTGGGGGATTCGTAATTCACCGAGTTTTGCAATTGTGTCGGTTTGTTTGGGAAAAAAGAAATGAATAATGTGAAGAGTTTCTAGTAATAAAAAAACACATTTCGTCCTCCTGCGCGGCAAAGTCCGCAAGAAAAATAAATACACCATTGTCACTGGACCACGAGTTGCGCGTTATTGCACTTTGAACGGGGCTCGAAAAAGTGATTTCCGACAGTGTAACGTTCTATAATTCACCCACAATTCCATGTGAACAGCCCTGTCTCAACTGTAGTAGGAAAAATTTTGGCTAAAATTAGCCTTCCTCCCACCATGTGGCCAAACTGTGTGGAAAGACTATACAAACGCGAATGATTCTTACAGATTGTATATTCTCATGATTTTTTCAATAATATTGCTGTTTGATGGTATGATTCATGGAGATTTCATTTCAAAACAATATGATTAATAAATGATATGATCATTCATTCTGATATTTGCTGTCCGATTCGGGAACTACTCGGGGTAAAATTGAGGGCTCATCTTTTAGCCCATCGCTCTTTTGGCACAAGACGTGCAGGCCGATGAATCGGGTGAACAGCAAAGGGAGCTATTTGTTTCTTCTTTGAAAGGGTGTGTACATAGTGTGGGTAAGGATAAGCAAAAAAAAAAAAAAAAAAATCACCTGATTTTAGACTTAACTTGAGGGCAGAGCTCATTGTTATGGATTGCCATCTTCAAATAAAAAAATATTAAAAATGTATTAAATATAAATCTAGGGGTTTTGTATGGTCTGAAATGCTTATAATGCAATGTATCAAATAAAATATGCTGGCACAAACATTCTGATTTGTCCATGTTCAGATTTACAAAGATTAATGTGTTAAAATTATTTTCACTGTTTCCTTTTTGCCTTAGTAGCTATGGACTTACGATGCTGGCTGAATATGCAGCATCATAAGTTCATAGCTACCACTGTTTTTAAGACTTGAATGGCCTGTTATTTGTTTCACAGCATGACTCCCTTCGTTTCTGTTGTTCGAACTTCTGTAGTTTGGTAACGACAACTACCTGCAGACCTTTATCTTCTCATGCGGTTAGAAAGTCGCAAGCAACCCAGATAACTGTGTGAGGTTCACAGTGTAACTTATTGAATGCTAAAATGTTATATTTACTGTTTGAGGTTCACAGTGTAACTTATTGAATGCTAAAATGTTATATTAACTGTGTACTGTTTTAAAAATGTACAGCACATCAGATATAGAACTAACTGTTATAATTTCCTTTGCTCCCAGCTGAATGGTGAACAACAGATGGATGAAGAAAATGATTTATGATGAATATTTCTTGAAGATTAAATTATTTATAAAACAAGGTAATCCATATTTTGATTGTATACTTTTTAGTGTAATTTGTGTTAACAATTGAATTGTGATTTCTTTAGATGTGTGTAAGTCAGTGTTACCATTCCAGTTAAGGTATCAAAGTCAAATATACTGAAGATCTTGATTTCTTCATTTCACTTGATCCGTGTCACCTGAATATCTACGATGACACAACTCTGCCTCTACCGATTACGGTAGCAAGGAACAATGTGAGCAGGGACTGCGCCCACTTGAATGTTGCGTAGCATCTTGGTCACGTTCAGTGTGATGGTACACGCTGGCTAGAAAGCCGACACTTTTTCTGACGTTTTTGTTTTGCTGGATGTGAGGTCGAATGTTGGAACAAAGTGAATGGAAAAGCTATCTGGTGGATCCTGTCAGTAGTCATATGTTCATCTCAAAGATTAAGCCAGGCATGACTAAGTATGTGCCTCATTAAGGCGAAACTGCAAATGGCTAATTAAATCAGTTATGGTTCCTTATATCGTACCTTACTACTTGGATAACTGTGGTAATTCTAGAGCTAATACATGCAACTTCCGTGGTGGACTGGCAACCCACAACACAGTAAAAGACCCTGAATATAAACGGTGATGCCGGTATTTTGGTGAAGTCCGGTGGGCCATACCTGAAAAGTCTTGGTATCATGCCTCCATGTGGACCCCTAGGAAAACATGGTGTAGAAATGAGCCAAGTCTAAGTTGATTCTGAGCTAACAGCTGGCCGAAAGCTATAAAATGCATCTCCCAAGATGTTTAGTGGCCGGCATGGGAAATTAGGCCACAACCCCTCCAATACAAACACCAAAATGAACTGTCAAAATTTGTGGGAAAAAATTTGTCAACCATAGCCAAGAATAGAGAAAAATGGAAAGAACTGGAGGAGTCCTTTGTCCAGCAGCGGACTGAATATGGCTGAGAAAAAGTGTGCTTTGTGTTAACAATTGAATTGTGATTTCTTTAGATGAGTAAATCAGTGTTACCATGGGTAAGATATCAAAGTCAAATACACTGAAGTAGCAATTTTTTTTTTAATGAACAAATGATTATATGTAGAGGATTTTAAGAAGGGAGTGTCTGACCCCAGGTCTTAAACAACCCTTAGAAATAGGAAGCTAGGAGATTTGGGCTAGAGTGCCTGATAGGAAAGTTACACAGAAGCGAGGTAGAAAGGGGAAGGAAGACACCCTTATTTATTACCGGGGGTTAGTACCCGGGTTCCGACGGCTTAACATGCCCATCCGACGCACGGCAGATATTTAGGGGACCGAGCCTTCATACCTGCCTGGGATCGAACCTGAGGTCTTCTCCATGGCAGTCACAAATGTTGCCCATTAGGCAACCCGCGGCCCGAAGCAGCAAATTATTAGGAACACCTGTCTAATAACATGTTGGACCAGCATTGGACTTCAAAACAGACTTCATTCAATATAAGATTGACGAGGTGCTGATATAGTCTGCAGGTATGTTCAGTCAAGTGAATGCGATGGCATCTATCAATTGCCAAATGTTTGCTGGAGGAAGATTTTTGTTAGGAATGGTGCTCTTTGATTTCATTTCTCAGGTGTTCAATTTGGTTAAGATCTGAATACTATGAGGGCGATTCTATCACTTTGAAGTTTCTGTCATGCTCTTGAACCACTGTGTCATAGTCATAGTCTGAGTCTTGCTGGAAGAATTCCATCAGAAAAAACCATGCACATATACAGGTGTCCCTGGTCTGCAGGGTGTTAAGATACCTTTTGAGATCAAAATGCTGTTCCAGAGGTATTAAAGAATCTAATGCCCACTATGAAAACAGACTCTAAAACATTTAATCGTCTCCAGCAGCTAATACAGTTAACTTTAGGTGGCTGGAATCAATCGATTTGTGCTATTGACTCCATATTCTGGCACATCAATTAGCATGTAGTAACTGAAAATGTAATTCATCAAACCAGGCTACCTTTTCCCCGGCCTCAAGAATTCAGTTTTAGTTCTTCCGTGCCCACTGCTGAGAATTTTGCCAGTTTTTAGCAGAAATGAGTGGTACATAAAGGAGACTTCTGTTATAGGCTGTGCATGCTGATGTGCAGCAGGCTGTGTATGCAGAATTCTCCTCTCGACATCGCTGTTGTACTGCGCGATTACTTGAGGCAATAGAATTTATCTGTTACTTTTTACCATCATCTCTAGTTGCTATTGCCTTTGGACATCGACCAGTTGTTCCTGTCCACAGGAAGACATGACTGCTTGTTTTGTTTATGCACCACTCATTGTGGACCTTCGATACAGTTGTTCTTCCATAGCTGAGAAGGTTTGCTGTTTCTGAGATGCTTGCCACCTGTCCACATCTGAATCCTTTGCAATGAGCAGTTTATAAAGACATCTCAATGCCATAGTTGCATATGTAAGCAAAGATACCATGTGTCTGATTGATATTGGGTGTTCCTAATAATTTGTTGCTTTAATGTTTGTTCATATGTGTGCTTATAGTAAAATTTCCAGATTTATGGGGATCAAGAGGTGTTCATTGGGATGTTAAATGCAATCATTAGTTCTGTGCAGCAAGAAACAATCTTTTTATTCCTTTGTAATTTAAGGTGATACATTTTAACAGTACTTGTAACACTGCAGAAAATATCAGTATAGTTGAAACTGTCGTGCACGATGAAATGGTGCCAGTAGTGTTAAATAGGGAAAATGAAACGCAGTGATAATAATCTGAGTAGGTGGCAAGAACTCAACTGTGTAAACCACCTCCACATAATACCCTTTCAGAATAGTATGTTGAAGTCTGTATACCTAAGTACTTCTTAATAATCTGGTCACTTTTAAGTGTTGTGTGAACCAATTTCCTTGCATGAAGCTTTCATACTGATAGTCAAGAACAGCATAGTGTTTGCTGCTATAATTTAATTTTGCCTAATGACATCAACAGCTATTTAATAGTAAGAAATTTCCCAGAAATTTCAAAACTAAAAGAAATCAGAATTTCATTAACACAATATTATTCCTTGGTGTTGATAAGTTTGTGTGTGTGTGTGTGTGTGTTGCTTAGGATAATCCCTAATGTATAGTAATCCCAGTGTATACAGTGGAAGTTTATTTTATGAGTATGGCATATAGTGTAGAGGCCATCATTGTGACAGGTTGGCAGTATACTGTCAATTGGTATATGATAAATATAACAAAATCATTCAATTATAATGTCCACCTCCATGCTAAAACAGGTTGTGCCTCTTTCATCAGATATTCAAGCAACTCTGAAATTTTCATTGTTTTATTTTTTTTTTTATGAGTGCTGACTAGATGCCATGAGTGGAAAATTCTACTTACTGATTGATCTACTCGTTGTAGCTGAAATGGTTCTGAATCAAACAAGATGCCATTAGTAGACATTTTTGTTCATTGGCTGATGGTGAAAATGAGTGGAATGATGCTGAATCAAACAAGATGCAATGAGTGGAAAATTCCACTCATTGGCTGATGATAAAAATTACAGAGCCGCCCTGGTGGCGCAGTGGTCTAAGGCAATGGCCTCTGATCATTTGTCCGAAAGGGGTCCGGGTTCGAATCCCGGTGAGGCATGGATGTTGTGTTTGTCTTACGGCACTGGCTCTCTCCCTTCCCTGGAACCAGTGACCCTAAATTAGGGATGGGCGACTGCTTATAGCCCATTGAGTTGCTCACGGTGGTCGTTAAACCTCCAATCAAAAAAAAAAAAAAAAAAAATTGCAGAAATGGTTCTGAATCAAACAAGATGCAGTGGGGGGGGGGGGGAAGTTATGCTCATTGACTGATGGTGAAGCAGGTGAAATGATTCTGAATCAAACAAAATGCAGCAGCCGCCCCGGTGGCACAGTGGTTTAAGCGATGGCCTCTGATCATTGTCCGAAAGGGGTTCCAGTTCGAATCCCGGTGAAGCATGGATGTTGTGTTTGTCTTACGGCACTGGAACCCTAAATTAGTGACGGGTAACTGCTTATAGCCCATTGAGTTGCTCACGGTGGTCGTTAAATCTCCAATCAAAATTAAAAAAAAAAAATGCAGTGAGTGAAAAATTCTGCTCATTGACTGACACCTGGTGAAAAATAGGTAAAATGGTTCTATCAAACAAGATGCAATGCGGTGAAATTCCACTCAGCTCATAAAGTCAGAGAGAGAGAGAGACTGTTACAATAAAAACTATTATTAATGAGGCAGATGACTCTAGAAGAAAGTTTTAAAGAAGCTATCCAGTACAGTACAGTGCATCCTCATCTGTAGAGCATCCATTTCATGGTCTCTTAATCAGGCGGTGATTTCGTTTTTTTTTTTAGCAGTAGCAACACTTGCTTTATTTTTTACTAGCAAATTGCATTTTATCTACTAGTGAAAGTTTATTAACATTATAAAAAAAACTTTAACATGTCTCCCTCCGTTAGTCAATCATAAAAAATTTTGATTTCACCTGTGTAACTGTCACATTGTAATGCTGAAAAGATTACAAATGTAGATATAACTCACCTTTTCATAACCTGTTAGATTAATTCTAACAATTTAATTCAAATGCAGATATTAAAAAAAACATTTTTTTTATTTTAACTTTATTCACAAAATTCAAGAACACTATTCAAAATCTTAATTTTTTTTCTGTATGGTTTATGATCTGGGTTTCGGGTCTTTTGATCGTGCCACTTTAAAACAGCAGGCCTGAGGTCAAACTTGTCATCGGATGGACCTTCAACCTCAATACTCACGAAAGCATTCAATGTTTGAAAGTTTAAACTTCTCCAGTCACCCTGGATTCTCTTCATGCAAGTGAATCCAACCTCACATGCAGAAGTAGATAAGGGAAATATACTGGATATTTCTACTAGTGCCAAAATGTTTTATAATGTTTGTACTTTTCAAGAAACATTCATTTCTAGAAAGCAACTGCTCCTTTTTGTATGTGTCTAAAATATTCCACACACGCAATGCAGTGCCTTTTTACATTTCACACTAAAATATTCAAAATTTTTCCGCTAGCAACTTTTGCTAGAACCACTTTTATCACTAGCAAAATGCATTTGGATGCTGGCAATTTGCTACCAACTGCCGTTCAAAATCGAGCCCTGCTCCTAATAGCTTCTGATGTTCTTTCTCCTTGATGGTGTTTTCATAACTGTTTTTCATTACATTCAACAGAAATTAAATTTTAATGCTCTGTTTGTAGTCCTCATATAAAACCTAAGACACATCAAACATGGAAAACACACACAGAGTTACGTCTGTGTTTTTCGCGGGTGATCAAGCCATCGATCGGTTGAAAGCTTCCACTTTAATGATAGAATGATCAGTAATGTATAAAAGTGAAACACAGACTGCTTTACAGGTCTTTTAAGTCTGAAACACATTCAGCCCCAAACATTTGGAATGTGGAATACTTAACCTGTACTTCCATTATTATGAGTGATTTCAAATTCATGATTTATTATCAACAGTAGTTGGAATGGTGATTCACTGTTTTTAAGGTCCATTCACATATTGCCAAACACTTCAGTAAGTTTCATTGACTTGATTATAATGCGAAAACATAAATGGTAAAATCCAACACTAAGCCATGGCTTTTCAAAGAAATTTCCATTTCTAAATCTGGTGAAATATATATGTTTTTCTATTTTTTAAATTTTGGGTGATTTATGAGTTTTCTCTTTGTATGTAGCATAAACAAATTGTAAGTTTTCTTCCTTATAATGTAAAGTAATGCATTGTTTGAATTATATGTGGACTTTAACAATTACCATTATTGCACTCTTCTAATTTGCTGTCTTGTTTTTTTTCTTCCCTGTAGGGTAGTCAAAATTTCTCTTTCAAAATGGCTTCACTAGCTAAAAGGAAACCTTTGGAAAGTAAAGGTAAATTTTGTTAAAAATAGACTTATGTATAAGATATGTAGCAAATAATGGTGAAGGTAGTTACTTCAAGTCAAATCACACTTCCCATTTAGTTCACTGATATAACGCAGAGATGCCAACCATTACAGAATCACGAAAGAAATACGGGATTACGCCATATAATACACATTTTGACACATTTTAACTCATACAAATCATGACCCAAATAATATTCTTGTAAAAAAATATCATGATGAAAGATTAACTTGGTTTAACACACAGAATGATTATACCATAAAATTCTTGGATTTGTTACGCACATGTTTTAATAAAAGTTTCAAATTTTGTTTATTAAAGAGGGGTTTGCTTGATGTCATGGGTATATAAGATAGTACATATATAGTTGGTGTACAGTTCCTTGTGTTATTATTTATGTCATGGGTATGTTAAAAAAATCATGATGTAAAGAAAGAAGGGAATATTTCTTTGTAAGACTATATTGTAAGTAGGGAAAGATATCTTCCCCTGCTTTATTTGTGTTGTATATGTGACACAGTTTGACTACGATCAATGCATAATAAGTAGAATTAAAAAGGGTTAAATTCCGTGGCTTTTTTCTTGTGCCTCAGCCTCACATCAATACTACTCAGCCTCCACTGACTTTCACTTGAGATGCTATGATATGTAATGATATAAACATACATGAGATTTTTCTGTAGGTTTGTGGATCCCCCCCATTGTGTGCATCATTCTTGAGATTGATGCAAAACTGAAGAGAAAAGGGAGTTGACACTTTTTATCTGGGTACGGTGTTTCGTGGTTCAAAACTTTCGAAAACGGAGTGAAAATTTTTGCCGTAATTATAATTTTCTGTCACATTGTTACTTCTGTTTGGTATTATTGTTAGATATCATTTTATTGCATAAATATTTGTATATCAGTTTGAAACTTTAGGTAAGAATTTGCAAAAATGGACGTTAGGCAGTTATGAAAATTTCTGTGTAGTTTCAGATCAGATCATATGTAGAGGATTTTAGGAAGGGAGTGTCTGATCCCAGGTCTTAAACAACCCTTCGAAATAAGAAGCTAGGAGATTTGGGCTATGTGCCCAATAGGAAAGTGCCATGGAAGTGAGGTAGAAAGGGGGAGGAAGATGCCCTTATTTATAACCGAGGGGCCAGTACCCGATTCCCGACGGCTTTACGTGCCCATCCAATGCACAGCGAAAATTTAGTGGTTCGAGTGTTCGTACCTTCCTGGAATCGAACCTAAGGTTCCCCAGTGGCAGTCACGTACATTGACCACTAGGCCATCCGTGCACCAAGTTAAACAATCCTTAACCCCCACCTAATACAGGCTGGCAACCCATGTGCTTTTCTTCATCTGGTTGCTTACTGAACATTCCATAGTGGAAAGTTATCTAAGGATGCTGGGGGAAAACTTGTTCTGTCTGTAGTGGATAATAACCGGAAAAATATTAACAGGTGGATTTGCAGGAATATGGAATTTAGTAAGTGTGTCTTTTCCATTATGTTTTGGGTGATTCACAAAACGTATGCACAACTGAACCATTTTTGGGGGCATTGGTGTGGTTGGGGCATTTTCCGTTGCAGGATGGAATTCCATTTTTCAAAACCAGAAGGTAGATAGAGTGAAAAAAAAAGAATTTCTACTGTAATCGCAATTTTTTTCTTGTGATGCTTCTTCTACCCAGTATTGCTAAATATCATTTTATTGCATAAATATTTGTATTTGAGCTTGAAAATGCAGGAAAATTTTCCGAAAATGGAAGTCAGATTGAGCAAAGATTTTCCGATAATCATATTTCTCTTTTTCTCCAGTGATGTTTCTGTTCTCCTGTGTTGTTGTTAAATGTTATTTTCCCCCATAAATATTTGTATTTCAGCTTGGTAAGTGAGGGAAAATTTTTGAAAATGGAAGTGATGAAGTTGGAAAATTTGTAAGAATGATGCATAGTGTTCAAAAGTATTCATCCTCTCAAAGTTACACCATTTATTTAAAATAGTAAAAGCTTTTATATCATGCATTCATGGTCCTCAGATTGAAAATTCTTTCAGCACGATGGATGGAATTATTGTCATTATGAGGCATTAAAAAAAAAAAAGAAAAAAGGAGCGAGCCTTAGTCATGAATTATTGACCTAAAATTAGTCATTTTAGTGTTTATTTTATGTTTTTGAAAAACATGAACTCTTTGTAAACAAAAACAGTTAGCTTTTTTTGTCACGTTTGCACTATTTTACTAATGTTTTACTTTATTGTGTTGCTTTTTATATTGCTACATATTGATCAAATAACAAAACATGTATTGCAGCATCCAAAGGAAAGAGGAAAAGGCGACTTAGTGCAAGTGATGAAGATGGACCAGGTGAGTGCAGATTTATGACTTAAAATATTTTTCTGAGTTATTGCTGTAAACTGAAGGTATAAATGAGCCATAAGTTCATTTATTGCTAGAATTAAATATTCCATCATATCACAGGTAGTTTATCTTACTTTGTGTCTTGAAAATCATAGAAATATGTCAGTGTGGAAAATCAGCTAACAGCTGATGTTTCCAGATGGGTATTCCACCCAGGGAATCTGAAAAACAATGAGTTGGAGCCTTTTGGCCAATGTCACACAGCACTAGTTGGTACACTAATAATATTCATACTGATGCTTAATTTCATATCAGCTTCTCAGATTCATAGAAGCCCTCTAGTGCTGTTGTGTGTAGCATTGCTGCCCAGTAGAGCATCCTTTCAAGGCGAACCAATCTCCCACTAAAAGTTTTTGCCAATGGTTTTTAAGGCCATGTTGAAAGAATGAGTGATGAGATGCTAACTAAGATAATTTATTTAGCCCATACAGCAATAAAGAAAGGTAGATGAAGACCAAGTAAGTTAAGGGAAGACCAGAGTCAGGTATGCTTGAAAGAGAAAAAGGTAAGTATGAAGCCTTGTAGTAGAATTGCGGCGACGTACGTCACATATTTATTTTGGTCCTGCAAACAGAAATGACATCCCCAAAACCCTATTAAACCATCTTGTAGACTCCCTATCATAGATGCAAGTTTTCCACCTTTCAAAATTTCCGAAAACGGAAGTTAGGCGTTGTGAGGATTTGTTCCGTAATTGTAATTTTTTTCTCGCGAAAGACGATTTACGTCGCAGAATTATTTTGTACTCATCCCTGTAGCAGAATCGTGTCGACTGGCAACGTACACCGCCGGTTTATTTTGTACTCATCCCCGTAGCAGAATCGCGGGGATGGCCGACGTACATCGCAGACTTATTTTGTACCCACCTTTGTAGAAGAATCGCAGCGATGACCGACGTACATTCCAGATTCATTTTGGTGCTGCAGACAAAAACGACATCCCCAGAATCCAATTAAACCATCATGCAGACTTCCTAAGATGCAAGTTTTCCGCTTCTCAAAATTTCCGAAAACGGAAGTTAGGCGGAGTGAGGATTTCTCCCGTATTCGTAATTTCTTTTTCTCCCGACGTTCCCTCAATGCTTGAAGAGAGGATTATCTGATACTGTTGTTAAAAATATCATTTTATTGCATAAATATTTGTGTTTTGGTTTTAAAATGGAGGCAACAGTTTTCGAAAACGAAAGTTTGACGGAACCCAGTATTCTTGAATTCTTTTTCTTGCATTATTCCCTCAGTTCTCTATGGTCATTAAATATCGTTTTATGAGATAAATATTGGTAATTAAGATTGAAAATGGAGAAAATTTTTCTGAAAACAAAAGTTGTACGGAGCGAAAATTTTATCCCTCTAATAACCCTCCACCCGCCGTGCTTCTGTATTATTGTTTAATCATCATTTAATTACATAAATGTTTGCATTTGAAATGGGAAATGGAGAAAAATACCCCAAAAACGGAAGTAGAATGAACAGAGCGGAGATTTCTCCTCTTGTGACAATTTTTTTCTAGTAATGCCTCTGCGCTGTATTGTTGTTAAGTATCATTTTATCTCATAAATCTTTGTGTGTTCAGCTTGAAAATGTTGGCAAAATTCCAGATACAGAGGGTCAAAATGTTCTTGATCCTAATTAACATTGCAATTGCTGTAGTACCTAGGCTAGACATTTTTTTAGGTAGAAAAATATGTCTCTGCAATTTTTATTGTTTTTTGCATCTAGTAGTTATTTTGCCTAGTGACTACCCGCAGATTATTTTGTGGCACCATGATATCTGTCGCAGACTGACCCGGAGCTTTCTGCTATGGGGGTATAAAGTACAAATTGTCTTGTGCAAGATGTGATGGATGCCAGTGAAACTTAAGTTGTGTGGAAAGATTGGTGTAATTGAAGGTGTTTGATACATCAGCATTAAGTAAAATTGTAACACCATCAATCACTTTGTTTTGACAGATCATCGTGCTTTGAGTAGCTAACCTTTGAAACTCAGGGAACAGTGGTGTGTGTGTGTAAGGTAGTTTAGAGCTACCAGCACAGTTGATATTAAAATATGCTTAGCAAGTATAGTATTTCAAAGCGCATCTTAACCATATTAGTTTACCTTCAAATTATATATAAGCACTGAGGAAGTTCAAATATAAATAATTTTTTTTATGATATTCATGTAGTGCACTTGATAGAAAAATG
Source organism: Macrothele yani (assembly GCA_039090855.1). NCBI lineage: Eukaryota > Metazoa > Arthropoda > Arachnida > Araneae > Macrothelidae > Macrothele > Macrothele yani. The sequence continues at coordinate 142,579,036 of CM077014.1, forward strand.
AGTCATGTTTTGCTGCATGCCAAAAAAAAAAAAGTTTAGTGAATTTTTTAGATGATTATAGTGAAATGAATGAGCTAGCTTTATGAACTGAGTTAGCTTTACATTAGGAATCACCCCCCCCCCCGTTTCACATATTCGGAGTGACAACGAAGTACCATGTGCTATCGATGTCACATGTGGCTACTATAAATTGTGCACAACTATTCTCTGTACATAATCAGTAAAATTAAGTTTTCTAGTAATGGGGAAATATGGTGACTTAAGCCAATTTGACCGTGGCCAGATAGTTGGGTCCTGGAGGGTAGGTGCCAGTATTTTGGAAACAGCCCCACTTGTTGACTGCTTCCGTACTGCTGTATCAAGGGTGTACCAGGACTGGATTAACCATTTCCAGACATCCAGCAGAACAGCCCACGTTGGTCAGCCATGGGCGGTTGATTCTAGAGGTGAGCTTCAGGTGTCATGACTGGTATCTCAGTAATGCTGTGCAACAGTCACCAAGCTCACGCACTAGAAAAACAGCAGTGCATTTTGACTGGAGAGTAGGTGCCAGTATTTCGCAAACAGTCCCACTTGTTGACTGTGTCCGTAGTGCTGTATCAAGGGTGTACCAGGACTGGATCGACCATTTCTAGACATCCAGCAGAACAGCCCACGTTGGTCAGCCATGGGCGGTTGATTCTAGAGGTGAGCTTCAGGTGTCATGACTGGTATCTCAGTAATGCTGTGCAACAGTCACCAAGCTCACACACTAGAAAAACAGCAGAGCATTTTGACTGGAGGGTAGGTGCCGGTATTTCGCAAACAGCACCTCTTGTTGACTGCTTCCATACTGCGGTATCAAGGGTGTACTAGGACAGGATTGACCATTTCCAGACATCCAGCAGAACGGCCCACATTGGTCAGCCACGGGCGGTTGATTCTAGAGGTGAGCTTCAGGTGTCATGACTGGTATCTCAGTAATGCTGTGCAACAGTCACCAAGCTCAAGCACTAAAAGAACAGCAGTGCATTTTGACCTATTTCCCCATATGCCATGTGCATACCTTGCTTTGCTTGGGGCTCCACAGCTGGAAACCAACGAGGGTACCCATGATGACCCCCAGTCATCACAAACAATGCCTCATATAGCCCAAGAACATTGGCAAATAGACCCTTGACAGATGGAAGAAGGTCATCCTGATTGATGAGTCCCATATCCTGCTGCCCCATGCTGATGGCTGGGTTTGCCTATGGCATAAACAGTATGAAGCCCTGTCCCCTGGTTGCACAGTTGGGGTTCAACAGGTGGGTGGAGGTGGTGTTCTGGTCTAGGTAGCTTTTCCCTGACTGGTCCTAGGTCCGTTGGTTATCATCGCACAAACACTGAATGGTGGATGCTACAGGGACATACCGGCCAACCATCTCTATCCCTATCTTCAGGAGGTTTTCCCAGACCACAGTGCCATCTTTCAACAGGACAATGCACCATGTCATTAGGCTTGTATAGCGATCAAGTGGTTGGAGGAACGTCACAATGAATTTGACGTATTGCCTTGACCTCCAAACTCCCCTGACTGTAGCCCAATTGAACATTTGTGGGATATGCTAGAACAGGGTGTGAAAGCTGCTGATCCTCCATCCATGGAATGAGTATGAACTGATGGAGCTGTTGCACTGGACATGGGTCAAGATATGCATGGAGGATGTTTGACACCTTGTAAAGAATCTGTTTCTTAGGCATCTGTGGGCCTTGATTGCACAGAAAGGTGGGCAGCATGTTACACTCACGGACAATGAAATTTGCGCCCCTAGAAAAAAGACATGCTACAACCGCGAAGCTTTGCAAATAGCTTGAGTGCCAGCTGGTATGCAAATGATCCACGTTTGATGCATGTGCGCATGACCGCACACCCTGTGGTGTCACTGCAAGCATGAACCGGCAGCCTTATAAACCAGCATGTAGTCGATGCCCCATGAAAGCGAAAAGCATTGGCTGATTCAAGCAAGAGTACAGAGTAAAAAGAATGCTGGGTAGACATCAGAGACGTTGATAGTTTGCTACCCTGAAAACATCATACCAGTTATACCAGTATGTTCAAAAGGTTCTGGAACTTTTATATATAAAAAAAGAATGAGTATAGATAATACCTGTTTATGCGGTGTTTCCTTCGAAGTAGTTACCCTGTGCAACTATGCATTTTTGCCAGCGCTCATACAAAGATTTAAATGCAGATTGCAAACTTTCTTTTGCCACATCCTCCAGTGCATCTGTCGCAGCTCGTTGCATGTCTTTGGAAATTGAGAAGCGTCGCCCCTTAAGTAAATTCTTCATATGGGGAAAAAGGAAAAAGTCACACGAGGCGAAATCAGGGGAATAAGCTGGTTGTGGAAGAACGGAAACGTGATGTTTGGACAGGTAATCGGACACCAGGAGGGATCTGTGAGCCGGCGCATTATCGTGATGGAGCACCCACAAGTTGGTCTTCCAAAGATCGGGTCGCTTGCATCTCACTGACTCTCGGAGATGTTTCAGGATGTTGATGTACTCTTCTTTAGTGACTGTACGACTATGTTGAAGGAATTCCTTGTGTACGACCCCCTTGCAATCGAAGAAAACTGTTAACAAGACCTTTCTTTTGGAGCGTTGAACGTTTTTGTTCGTGGTGACGACTGTGATTTCCACACTTTTGACTGTTGGTTGGATTGGGGGTCGTACAGAAAGCACCAAGTCTCATCACCAGTTATCAATCGATTCAAGAGATCGGGATCTGAATCCACTGCATCAATGCTATCCCCACAAACTTGCATACGCTCATCCATTTTTTCTTGTGTCAGGTTTTTGGGAACAGTTTGTTGGCACATGTGTTGCATGCCCAATATCTCTGTTAAAATGGCATGGCAACTTCCAGCTGAGACACTGGCAACTTCTGCAATTGCTGCAACAGTTTTTTGACTGTCATTTTTCACAATTTCTTTGACAATGGTGATTTGTTCATTCGTTGTGGATGTTGAAGGTCGTCCTGACCTCTCATCATCCTCGATACTCCGTCGCCTGTTTTCGAATCGTCGATGCCACTTATAAACTCTAGTTCGACTCATTGCACTCTCACCGTACACTGACTTAATCACTTGAAAAGTCTCAGCAAATGATTTTCCAAGCAGAACAAAAAAAATTTACACTTGAACTCGGTTCAAAATTCGACATTGTTGTCCTCGCAACGGGGATTTTCGAATGCCTGTAATCACGAACTATGCACACATGCTGTACGTGTTGGATCTGGATCAAACAGGTTCTGGCTGGTCGGTCACATGATGCTCTTTGCTTGCTCAGCAGGGAATAACGTAATTCACTGACATTTCGCAAATATTCTAAAAGTTCCGGAACTTTTTGAACGTACTAGTATGTTTGTTAGCCAATATAACAGTATACTGCTTTTTACTCTAATTCACATAAGAGAAAATACCCTCACATATCTACAGAGTATAAGTTGAGCTGTATTTACTTATAAAACATGCAGAAGACAGATAACCTTCTTTATAATTGTGTGTGTGAGAGAGAGAAAGAGAAAGAAAGAAAGAGAAAAAAAGAGTTTCTGTGTGAAACATGGATTGAATGAGATAGATTGTGCTGTTACAGTAATAGTAAGATACTATTGAAAGCAGAATGAAAGTATGAACTGGTGTGAAAAGGTCTTTTCTTTCATATGTGAGTGTTACTGATAAAACAAAACAAAAAAACTTTTTTTCAGAGGAATATATTATTATAGGTGTACATATTTCCTGTTTCAATTTGAAGTTACTGCTTTCTTTTCATTCAAGAACATATGCATAAGTGTAATTTTTGGAATTTATTTGTGTATAGTAAAGTTACTAAAATACATTAATTTGATACCATTGGATTGAACATATGATGTATATTTTCTGCAAATGTCCCTTGAAATGCAGATAATAGATAAAATCACATGTGGCAAATGGTATGTCAAAAATTTTTTATTTTGTTCCTGCAGTAAGATACACAGCATAAATTATTTGCAGTTTGAATCTCAATCTTGTGTACAAAATTTGTGCATTGTGCTGTTTTTGCTTTCAAAAAACATTGATACAACATTTTAAAATTACACATGTACTGCAATTTCGTCATTGTCATTCAGTTAGTGCAAACTTTTTTGGGGTGATTAGAACTTTTAATTTGGCTTATTCCTGTTGTATTTTGCATTTTATAATATGTATTCATATGATATTTTTATTCTCTGTTTTTCTAGCTTTCCTCTCCTCCAAGTATGCGGAGCCACCAGTATCCAAAATATACAACAGCCATTTTCGAAACAATACTCCTGCAGAAGTAAGAGTTTAACTTAACGCTATGTTGCAGCATATTATTGAAAATTTAGCTAATTAGTTTTGTAAAATCATTTATTGAAAAGTGATTTTTATCGGACAGGGGCTTTCTTTAGTTTGTCTTTCATTGAAAAGTAGGTGATAATACCAAATTTGCACTTAATGCTATAAATGGCCCTCATGGCATGTGACCCAAGGCAGTGGCGGCTCGTGGGATAAAATTATGGTGAAGCGAAGACTCAGCTGATAACATGGGACAAAGAAACTATAGAAGAAATAAAAAAAAATTTTTTGTAATGAAGCGATTTGATGTTTTTATATACTAATGAATCTCTATATATTATTTGACTATAATTGAAGAAATTATAGGAAGACATGAAGCACCGTGGAGGGGAAGACTTGAATAATTTCGAATGATTTCAGAGGGGAAAACGCACATTTCATGGAAAAAACAGTAGAGGGAAAAGGATTCACCTGTTTCTATTATGTCATTCCTCTGGGTCAGCACGGCCCGAGCTGACCTTGTGACTGGTCAACATCTGATGTCATGCCACCGCTTGTTTTTTGTTTCGGTGCTGTTGGTGTTTGCAGGGACGGCTGTTCATCCAGCTGTTGGGGAGTCGCGTCCCCACGTTCCCGAGCTGGTCTTGTGTCTCGCATTTTCGTTTTTATTTATTTTCTCCACTGGCTAGCTGCCCGTGTTGTATTCTCTACCTAATCGCTACCACGTTATGTACTAACACCCCGGTCTTGTGGTTTTGTTACCCTCCACCACTAACTGATTTATATTAACCGCTCAGTTCGTAGGTTGCTGAGATTCCGTTTAGGTTCCCTGCCAGGATTTGTCTTCTTTGGATTTCTTTTTTTTCCTTTTAGCTGGTTTGGGTGCTAGACCTACCTGCATGTTTGCCGCGTGCGGAGACCCGTGAGGCGGAAATGGGATGTCTGGCGGCTGAGGTCGCAGGAGACCGGTTAAGTGCCTCCTGTGTACCAACACTCCTCTTCGACCCCGGCTTTCGCTGTAAACGGGAGGCTAGAGACTAACCCACCTCTAGTCAGAAGTCTTGTACCAAGTTGTGTACAGGGCTTTAGCGGCTTTTTTGTCGTATGGCACGGCAGGGTGAGCCCGGGGGCTGTGGGATCATGCCAAAGGCGTTGGCATGACGGTACCAGGAGGCCGAAGTGTCCGCCGAGTGCGTGTGATCACAGCCAACGGACTATATCTGCAACGTATAAGCTCCAGAACTGTGTCTAGCGTCATTTTCTTGGCTTGCGGACCTCCAGTTCTCCCTTGTAGGGCTCGGTGGTGGGTGGAGTAGTCTGCAGACGAATCTTCCTTCTTTTTTCCATGGGTAGAAACAAAAAACAAAACTCCAAATTTAGGACACCTGTGAATATGATAGTTGACAACGACTCTCCTTCGTCTTCTCAACCTACCAAGTCTCATACCCTTAAACGATCTTTAGACCATGACCTGGACCAAGAATGTGGAACCTCTTCTTCGGCAGCTGTACCAGTCGCTCCGAAGCGTCGTCTCCCCTCGATTGCTGTGAATACGCATGCTACACACTTAGTTGTAGAATCCGTCGATCCGAATGAGAGACTGTCCACCAGATCTCCATTTTTCATTTCTAAAGCTTTGGACGCTGCAGTTGGCCCCTTGAAGTCTGTGAGGAAGCTTTGCTCTGGGGACCTGCTTGTCCAAACTTGCAGTGTTTCTCAGAGTAACACTCTTCTGCACCTCACTAGTCTTCAAGGCATTCCTGTCAAAGTGGCACCTCACCCGTTTCTTAACACCTCTCGGGGTGTTATTTCTGAGTTTGATCTCTTGCCATGCAGTGAAGAAGAATTGGTGACTGAACTTGCAGATCAAGGTGTTATTGCTGCACGTCGTATGATGTTCCAGCGCGATGGTTCTTTAATTAAGTCTAAAAATGTTATCTTGACTTTTAACTCCCCGAAGGTTCCGACCGAAATCAAGGCTGGCTACTTGGTCTGTGGAGTTCGCCCGTACATTCCCAGTCCTCTGTGCTGTTTCAGGTGCCAGAGGTACGGGCATTCACGACGTTTTTGTAAGAGTTCCGCTCGTTGCGCAAATTGTGGCTCCAGTGAACATGACGGGGAAGGTTGCACTTCTGCGGCCTCCTGTGTTAACTGTGGTGAGGCCCATGCGGCTTACTCCCGCACCTGTATGAAATGGAAGGACGAGATGGCGATCCAGCGCCTCAAGACCCTGGACGGCCTCTCGTACCCTGCTGCCAAGGCCAAGTTGGGTATACCCACCACCCGACAGCGTACTTTTGCCGCAGTAGTTCAGTCTCCACCACAACCCGTGCAGCCCTTTGTTCCGCGCCCTGTAGCTCTCGCCGCCCTTGCCAAGCGATCTACAGCTGACCAAGCGACACAGGTGTTTTTCCCCGAGCTCCAGATTTTTTCGAATACCTGATTCTGGGCCTTCTCTTTTGCAGCCGACCGTCTCTTCCAGTTTCCAGCCGAAAGTCTGCACGTGCGGCAGACCCGGCCCTCAATCCGCAAAGGTGTGCAGTGTCCATCCAACTGTCGCGGTCCACCTGACCAACATTGCAACTGTCTCGGCCTCAGCGAGGTCCCCACCCTCAACCAACATTCTAGAGGAACATAGGGGAGGAGGAGAGTGACAGTTCGTCCCCAGCCTCAACCAACATTGCCGAGGAACATGGGGGGAGGAGAGTGACAGTTCGTCCCCGCCCTCTGCCAGCATTGCAGAGGAGTGTGGGGGAGGAGGAGAGTGACGGTTCGTCCCCCTCCTGGTGAATCATCCTTTGTGTAGTTGTGTTTACTGATGATCATTCTATTAGTTCATTATTAAATACATAATTTTTTATATAAACCTAATTCACTACCGTGTCTTCACAGCTTTCATCATCCTCTTTTCCAACTTTTACCAAGCCTGTTTTCTCTTAATCCTTTTCCCCGCTTTTAAACATCTGTAGCTGATAGTTCTTTGTCTGGCGCTCTTTGGCCAAACCTGGCCCTTGCGCCATTAAAATTCATCAACCAACCAACCAACCTCTGGGTCAGAAACGCACATTTTGCGCTCAATTTCATCATGTAGCGATAGTTAATGAGTGGTCCTTGTATCACACACAACACCAATCAAATGTCCGCTCCTCAAAAACTTTAAAGTAAATAATTTTAATAAAAAAAAAAGCACTTTCTCACAAAGTGTTTCAGCAGTCCAGAATAAAAATCACAGGTGTGTTGGCGAAAATGCATCGTGTATGTAACGCAGGTCTGAAATTAAGGCTCTGGCTTTTGGTAAAGATATGTAGGAGAAGTCAAGCTGGAAGTACATTTCTGTATATCTTGTACAAACATATCAAGTAACTGAAGCATGGAACAAATCAGAACAGATTACCACCAGTGAGAATGTTTTTCCCCCCAACAGAGTGCATTCAGTGTATTTTTTATATGAATGAGCTAAATTCTAAAAATAATATCCTTTTGTTGCTACAAATAAATCTAAATTTATTAGTAAGTTAATAATAAAATGGAAAATTTCAGCACATTTATCGTTTAACTAGCTACTATCGAAGAAACACGTTCCAAAAAGCCAATATACAAATAGAAAATACACTGTACACTTGACGAAAAATATTGGTAGGCATGTAGTAGTAATGTACATACTCCCATCGTGGGCTGAAGCAAAATGTGTTGTCGCCTCAAAGAGCAACTGCGTCAACTCAGGTCTGTCCGCTCCCATTGGATTGCATCCTCCAATACAAAAAATGCCAGTTGATTTTAAGTGACGTGGACTGTCGCCTCAGGACCTCGCTGGGAGTCATGATCTGGGAACAGGCTTAGACTTGTACCATGTTCTCGCGGTTTGCTGTAATTGCCTCTCATGCGCTCAAAGTGTGCTCATTTCAACCTCTTAGTAAAAGCAGTATTTAAACTTTATAAATTTAATGCCCATAAATTAAGGATTCATTCTCCGGTTGAATCTTTTTTAAGCAAATTCACAAATCAGAATAGGAATTTCAATGTTTCATTCAGATGTACAATTAAATATATATTACAGATGTAAAATTTTCTTCATATGAGAAAAATTTCTGTTGAGGTGGCGCTTCACTTGCCTTATCTGATGAGCCACTCATAACCCAAGGTATATCTGTTATTGGCACCCTTTTCAGCAGAAGCGAATATTCAACCGATTTTTTTCTCAATTTTTTTCATTGTAGTGTTCATGCAAGACAATGGCATTTGTAATTTTTTTTAATGTGATGTGTTCTGTTTTACCTTTTTTTCTTATGCATCTTGTGCTATAAACCACAATTTTTACTTTTGACCTTTTTAATTATTTCTCCCATCTACAAGTCCCATTCAAGAAAGACTTGCATGGAAATTTGTAAGCATGTATTTATGTATGAACCTTAAACACATATTGCTGTGGTTCTTTTCAAGGTAATCTCCTCTGCCGGCAATGGACCTGTCTGAATGTCACTGCCACTTCCTAAAGACATGCTGGAAGCCATCTTTCTTCATCGCTTTCAGAGCCGCCTCAAAAGCTTTGACTACCTCTTCTGTTGATTTAAACCTATGTCCTCGCAAATTGTTTTCGAGAGTTGGAAAAAGAAAAAAGTCACAGGGTGCTAAATCTAGACTGTATGGAGGGTGTAGAACTGTTCCAGCATTTTTTTCAGCCAAGAAAGTAGTGACTTTCAACGCCACGTGTGGACCAGCATTATCATGCTGGGGTTTCTAACCATTTGGTAGATGTGTGGATACATCTTACGGATATGTGTAATTAGCTTTGTCAAAACAGACACGTAATAATCTGTATTAACCGTGGTATTCGGTGGCACAACATTCTGATACACCATTCCTTGGTAATCAAAGAAAGTGATTACCTTCCCGGAAGACTTTTCACATCTTGCCTTTGGGGATGATTGAGTTTTCCATACAGAGCTCTGTTGTTTGCCCTCTGGATCGTAGTGAAAAAGAAAAGTTTTATTGCCTGTAATCACTGACTTCAGGCAGTCCTTGTTTGAAGGAATTTATTGCCTCCAAAATTCACACACCTCAACATGCACTTGTTTTTGTTCAGGTGTAAGTAACCGAGGAATCCATCTTGCACTGACTCGTGTCATGTGTGGTTTCTTACTGAGTGTAGTGTGAGCACTTCCAACTGAAATCTGTAAATGTTCTGCCATTTGTTTCACTGTGAGCCAACGATCCTCACAAACGGTCGCGGCTGCAGTGCCTACCATCTGATCAATAATAGCTGTTGGCAACACCCTAGGTCCACCTTGTTTCTGAAATGATTTGCAGCCTTAGTGAAATTATTTTGAACACCACTGTGCTGTACGATGTGGCATCACACTCTCACCATATGCCTGTACCAACATGTCGTACGCTTCTGAATTCGCTTTCCTTAAATGAACACAATACTTCAAAGATGTACACTGTTCCACTGTGATATCCATGACTCGACAGAGAGGCGGGTGCAAACTAACACTTCTTTACAGCATTCTACTCAAGGTCACATGCAACACAACGGCTCAGAAAGGTTCATTCACACGGAGAGGAGTCGGGAATATGTATGATGATGTTTTGGTTCCAATATGTAGTTATATATTTGAAACAAAACAAAATACAGAAGTCCTTTTTGAACAGGCCTTGTGGTTTTCCGTGATTCACCTAAGACATTTTTATCATTTGTTGTCCTAAGTAGTGTTATTCCTTCTTTTTGAACATTTCTTTTGCAGCTAGAGAGATTCATGGAGAAGTATTCCTAATGTGGTGTTGGAAATAAACTTTCTATGCTTTAAATTGGGGGGGGAATGTTGTATGGGACATTTTTGTAGTGATTGTTTCCTGAGAGCAACATGAGGGGTAACACATCTTTATTCAAATGCTGTCAGATTTCAGAATGGATTTTCAAATTATAGGAATATTTCTGATAAACAAAAAGTGCAAAACTTTTCATGTTTATTGCTCTATAATTACAAATCACCATTTATTAATAATTAAAACCATCCTTATTGCTCCTTTTTGTTAAAAAACCACCATTTGATTAATATATGTAAATAACATTTTCATTACTTGCCCACACCAAAAGAATTCATTATTTGCACTGAGAGCTAAAATTCCCTCCAAATTCCCTAATATAAAATTTACTTCTAATGAACAAGAAAATAATAATATAAATTTCCTAGGTCAACATGAGCATAAATTCTGACTACTCTCTTGCCCTCTCTGTTTATGGAAACCTACTAACAATCTTATTATTCATTATCATTTACATGCCATTGAGAAATGTAAACTAGCTGCTTTTTCACATTTTACGTACACAAAACTAATTTTGTTTGTAATAATACTTCTTTACATGCAGGATATAATAACATTATAAGTACCGGAAGAATGAATAATATTCTTCGTACCTTAATACACAGTCTAATCAGTAAATATGGATCTTGGGAAAAAGATCACTTATTTATTCTCCAGACCTCATATTTCACACCACTTTGTAGGTTCTGTACTGTCAACCCCTTGGTTTTTCAGGGGTTTATCCTATTCAGTTCAACACCTTTTACATTCGAAGTACCTATTATAGCATTAATTGAGGTATAGCTGAATATATTTGTGATGTAAAGAAAGGTAATCATCATCCCACTTAATTACCAACCATCAGTGACATTTCTGCTATACCTGATTGGTAAAACAGAAAATGTTTTGCGTCTTTCATTAATCAAAAGTATCTTTGGTATCGTGCAAGTATTGAAATTCACTTTCCCCAAAACATTTGTAACAGAGACTCACCATGCCATATTCCTGTCATTTCAAATCCATTCTCAAATCTGGCAATTTCTGAATCAGTACTTGTTATCTTATCACATTATTCTTATACATTCCACTGCTAAAGGACATAGCACTCATACCAAAATGTCCCATATAACAATTGTGTTTATGTAACTTAAAGCTCATTTTTAATGCCACTTTAGGAATACTTCTTCAAGAATTTCTTTATTGTCATCTTGTTATGTGGATTTATGCCATCCTTGTCGTCATACATTTGTAGCTTTATTCTTTTTAGGGGTGGGGTTAGGCATGTGATGATCATTATCAAATAATCTTTTTTCCGGTTCTGTAATACCCATTGTTGGAATGGAAGTCATGCAGTGAAATGTGAAAAATTGTTGGCATGTTGAATCTTACGTGAAGAAATAAAATATTCTCATGTTTTAGTGACATATATGAGTTTGTGTGGTTCATACAGTATGTCTTAGAAGCAATGTTAGAACAAGAAATAACAGTACACTTGATTTAACAGCTAGATATTTGATGAAAAAAGTTTGCAGACCACAGTTGATTAAAAGAACACTAGTTAATGAAATAAACTTCACACTCCTTTGTTTCCTTTACCATACATTGATTTCCCCTGCAACAGTCATTCAGAACTGCCTCAAAAATTCAGCAGCGAAACTTTCCCTTTGATTATTTCCCGTTCTAAATATCAAAATGTTTCATCTTTACATTATTAACAGGATATAATTCAAGACTACACACTTGTGATGTTGATTAAGAATAAATTATCAACATTTATTCACAATTAAAAGCTTTATTAGTATCAACTATAATTTCACAGAGCTTCTGGCTCGGCTTCATCAGGACGAATGGAACGTGAACATTCAAATCATTGTGACACCAGAGTTCTGACGGTCACGGTTTTTGGTGAGTTGTTTCCACGCACTTGAAAGAAATGGAGTCGACGTCATGTCGTTGACAAGCAGTGAAGAGTTCCAGTATATGTGAAAAACTTCTAATACATTAAGCTTGATCGTTGAATCAAATTTTTCAATGAACGTAGCGTTTCCAAACAGGAACTTGTGGTTCTTTTCATTGTCACGAAAAGAACCACAAGTTCCTGTTTGGAAACGCTACGTTCATTGAAAAATTTGATTCAACGATCAAGCTTAATGTATTAGAAGTTTTTCACATATACCGGAACTCTTCACTGCTTGTCAATGACATGACGTCGACTCCATTTCTTTCAAGTGCGTGGAAACAACTCACCAAAACCGTGACCGTCAGAACTCTGATGTCACAATGATTAGAATGTTCACGTTCCATTCGTCCTGATGAAGCCGAGCCAGAAGCTCTGCAAAATTATAGCCGATGCTAATAAAGCTTTTAATTGTGAATAAACGTTGATATATAATTTATTCTTTATTATTAACAGGAACCGACCAGATCTGACTCTTAATTCTTCATTAATATCCAAGGTTTGCTCTACCCCACTGATTTTTGCCAAATGAACTGTTTGATGTACAACTGAAGTTCAAATTTTCTTGTGGTCTGTACCTTTGCATGCATTTTGCTGAAAGCTTAATTTACACCCATGTAAATGGAAATCTGCCATCCCGGCACAACTTTTCAACATTTGCAGAAAGCACATACCTTCTGTGGTTTACATTTGTGATGAAAGTATTTTATCTATGAGAAAGAACTGAAAGAGAAAGCTTTTGATGCTAGCAACCAAGGTAAAAGCTATTGTAGAAAGTTAAAAATGAATAAGTGTTTGACTCTTATTAGAACAGTATGGTTGCAGAATTAGCCAAATAAATGATTCATTGAAGAAAATGAGTAAATCAAGAACCAGTAGTTTCAATGAGACAATAGCTCCATGTTGTTTCCTGCTCCAGTGCAATGTTATTTTCAAGTTTCCTGAAGAATGGCTATGTGGGAAGCAGTGGAAATAAGATAACTCTGTGCTGATGATCTTTGTTTGAGCTTTTCATGTAATTGTGAAGAATTATTTCTTCGGGGCAATTGATTTTCCATGGACGTCTATGATGTTCTCTGATGCACTAGAATTTGTGGCCTATATCCTTATGTGGATTGGAAATAGGTATTGGCTCTACAAGGAGACAATAAATTGCTTTGACTAGCACACAGATTTGAAAACTTCTGAATGGATTCAGATTCCTAAGCTATCTCTGTCTAGCTTCAGTTATTTTGAACTTTGTTGTCCTGGGTGGTGTAATGGTAGTATGCTCAAACAGAAATTGGGGATGCAGGTTCAATTCCTGCTCCAGGGCAAGTAATCTTCAAGTTTTCTGAAGAGTGGCTACGTAGGAAATAATGGAAATATGGCACCTTTATGTTGATAATGATATTCCTTTATTTTTGACTCTCAACTCATGTTTTTAGTGCCTATTGTTTTATCTCAACTGCAGATAAAAAAATTAGTATCTTTAGAGGTTAGAACAATGGGCTTACTTTGTAGTTCTTCAAAGTCTGAGTGGTTTTAATACATGAGGTAAGATATAATCTATGCTGTGGCAGAATGTGATGGGAAATTTTCATCAACCGGTGAAAACTGCTAAAAAAATAATTTCTGTTGCATCCAGATCATGAATGCTTTCCAGTGTGGAAACTTCTTACAGCTTACTGATCATTTAAGAACTTGCTGGCAACTGACTAAGAAAATAAAAAAAAATTCACATTAACTCCAGAATCATTACTTCACCTTCAGTTTGATGCAGGCCAGTGTTTAGCCAAAAGCCATTAATATATTTTTCATTCCTGTAATTATCATAATTTCTGTGAAAACAAATTTTTGTACTGTAATACTTGACTCTACCAGGTGTCTAAAGTTGCACAAGAGGATTTTTTTTTTTATCATAGTCATCACTGTTGTGTTAAGCTAAGCACATTTTTTTTGCCTGGGTTAGTCCATTTCCATCACAATCCTGTTTTGCAATGTTATCAGTAATGTTTTCAGAGCATGGCAGTTCTTACTACTTAATCAATCATGGAATTAATTCTTTAACCACTCTCTATTTATCTGAAAAAGGTCTGCTGACTATGTGGCAGTACTCAGTTTTTGCATGTTAACATTACTTCTTAGCATGGTGGCATTGTTTATGAAAATATCAAAAACTAGAAACATTTTAAAATGATATTCAGATGTTGATTGCCTTAGAATTTTAATTATTTAAGATGAGAAATATGTATTTGGCAATTAAGTTTATCCTGAGCATTACAACCTACAGTTCATATACCAGCAAGAAACCTTATCTTGCATACAATAAAGTCCTCTTCCTCAGCATTTCAGCTTTATTTAAATCATGTCCAAACAACATTCTATTGAAACAGTTCCTTATTGGAAAAAAAAAATCATAATGTTATGCACTGCAGGCTTTGCCTTCCATGATTAGTTCTATATAACATACATACATATCACTAAGCTGTTCTCTGAGATTCAGAGGTTAGCTCCAAAAAGAAATACAAACTACCAGACATTTTTAATTACTGTTGTCATATCAAACTTCTCAATTTACAGCGATCTTGACATACAATTCGGGCTTCACTGATATCCATTACACGTCGTACTCAAGATCTTTTATACTTCATACTCATAATCTTTTTCTCATGCAGACGCTCCTGAAACTGATCTACCCATGTCTTCCTTGGTCTTTCTGTGCTTTTCCTTCCTGCCACTTGGGCTAAATAGATTTTCTTAATAAGCATCTCATCATTCATTCTTTCAACATGGCCAAACCACCGAAGCATATTGGCTCCACCTTGCTAACAACATTTTGCTTCACATCACACCACCGCAACACATCTTCATTCCTTACACAATCGGACTGTGTCTTGCCACAAACTCCCCGTAAGTAACGCATTTCTCCAGCACACAAACAACTTCTATGTTTCTTCTGTAGTATCCAGGTTTAACTACCATACACCAGAGTAGGAACAATTACCCTTTCATACACAGCCATGCGGGACTCTTTAGAGAACCCATCATTCCTGTGAAAACCTTCCAGAGCAGCTATGACTTTCAATGAAGAATTTACTTGCCTACTAATTTCACCATCCAATTTATTTTCTCTGTCAAACATGCTTCCTAAATACACAAACTCGCTCATCTGGTCAATCACAGGGCCATTTATACTTACATTACATTCAGTGCTACCAGTTCCTCTCTCAAAGACCGTAACTTTGGTTTTTCCCTTATTTATACTCAGTTTGAATTTCATGCAAACTTCGTACATCCGGGACAACATACTCTGCAAATCACTTTTGGTCTCTGCCAACAGGACAGTGTCATCAGCATACAGCAGTCTGCACACACGTATCTCACCAAGACATAAACCACTATTATCTATTTTGGCATCACGCATGCATGCATCCATAAATATATTAAACAGCCATGGTGACATTACACAACCTTGTCTGACCCCTGCACCAATAGATAACCATTTTGATAAAACACCATTCACTTGTACATAAGCTATACTACCAGCATACATGGCTTTAACACTATTAAGTAGATTCCCATTAACACCATATTCCTTCAATACCTTCCACAAAAGTGTCCTATTTACTTGGTCGTAAGCTTTCTCTAAATCTATGAAGGCAGCAAAAACTTTCTTACCAACAACCAGATTCTTTTCAATCATCACGTGTAATGCAAAAATTTGGTTAGTGCAGCCTTTACCAGGCATAAAACCATTCTGAACATCCTACACTTTCTTTGATGTTAGACCCCGTACGTTTTCAATAACAACCTTACCAAACACTTTCCTTGGAACACTTAGTAGGCTAATACCACGATAGTTCTCGCATTCAGTCTGATTACCTTTTCCCTGCAAGGGAATAATAATAGCATCCTTCTAATCCTGAGGGACCATTCCTAACTCCCAGCACAACTGGAAAATTTCAGTTAACCAGTCAATTACAGAGTCACCACCATATTTCAACATCTCAGCAGTTATGCCATCAACTCCCAGAGCCTTACCGTTCTGAAGATATTTTAGAGCCTTACACACTTCTTCTCTTGAGATCCCTCCTGTGCATCCATCCCTCACTGTGACATCATCTGCATCTGTCTCAGAATCATCTTTGCTTTCCTGATGTAATAACTGCCAGAAGTATTCACCCCATCTTTCACTTAACTCATTGGGCTCCCATATCATTTCCCTGATCTTATT
The DNA here is from genome assembly GCA_039090855.1 of Macrothele yani. NCBI lineage: Eukaryota > Metazoa > Arthropoda > Arachnida > Araneae > Macrothelidae > Macrothele > Macrothele yani. The sequence goes on from CM077014.1 coordinate 142,595,336, forward strand.
CTTCACACAACTTACAACTTTGTTTCCCCTACTTTTCCTGAGTCTCGTGTACTTCCAGAAAGACTTCCTATCTTTCCAAAAAGCCAATTCACGCCTTTCCACTTTCTCTTTCCTATCTTTTGCGTTACTCTGGTGAACCAGCTTAGCAGCTTCACGCATCTTACAGCGATATTCATCCACAGAAACTCTGCCTTGTAACATCCCAAAATAGGCTTCCTTCTTTCTCTTTACTGCCTCTTCAATCTCACTATTCCACCAAGCATCACCTCTATTGTTACCCACTATTGTGGTGCCACAGACCTCTTTAGCAGCAGTGACAACACAGTTCTTAAAACATTCCCACTTCTTTTCTACATCCCTCTCACCAGACTTCAGCTCCTTCAGCCATTCTCTGAGTAAATCAGAATAATGCTGATGATCTTCAAGGAGCCTATCAACCTTTATTCATAGTACAGACATTTAACGTGGACCAGGAACATCAAACAAAGATCTTCTCTCTTTCCACGTTTATAAGTGAGTCACGGAAAAATTCTCATTGGCCGCCACCGGGAGTCGAACCCATGGTGTTCCAGTTACGCACCAGATATGCTTCCGCTACACCACAGCGGCCTCATATTCCTCCAGACTCGCACACGCTAACTGCCAAGCCAAGTTGGCAGGTTGCTTCTTGGAGCCCCGCACAATGCTGGGGATTCACCAAAGATGATAAACAGCAACTGAAGAAATAATTAAAAGGCGAATGAATAATTAATACAGACATTTAACGTGGACCAGGAACATCAAACAAAGATCTTCGCTCTTTCCACGTTTATAAGAGAGTCACGGGTTCGACTCCTGGTGGCGCGGCCAGTGAGAATTTTTCCATGACTCACTTATAAACGGGGAAAGAGTGAAGATCTTTGTTTGATGTTCCTGGCCCACGTTAAATGTCTGTATTAATTATTCATTCGCCTTCTAATTATTTCTTCAGTTGCTGTTTACCATCTTTGGTGAATCCCCAGCATTGTGTGGGGCTCCAAGAAGCAACCTGCCAACTTGGCTTGGCAGTTAGCGTTTGTGAGTCTGGAGGAATTTGAGGCTGCTGTGGTGTAGCAGAAGCATATCCGGCGCGTAACTGGAAGACCCTGGGTTCGACTCCTGGTGGCGGCCAATGAGAATTTTTCCATGGCTCACTTATAAACGTGGAAAGAGCGAAGATCTTTGTTTGATAACCTTAATTCTTTCTATCATGGGCCTCTTCCTATTCCTTTTCCTCCAACCAACATGAAGTTTCACTCGTGAAACTACCAAGTAATGATCAGAACCAACATCCGCACCTCTCATCACACGGGTGTCAACAACTAAGTGTTTCAGACGCTGATTGTAGACAACAAAATCTATCGCACTCTTTTGACCAAGAGTACGATTTTCCCAAGTATATATGTGGATATACTTGTGGTTGAAAAATGTATTAGATACACACAAAACATTCTCAATGCAGAGTTCAATTAATCTTTCACCATTATCATTCACACAAGGATCATTAAACTTACCCAGAACATTGTCAGAAATTGCATTCTGCACACAGGGATCGCATTCCTCCTAAAATTCCTAAAATTCCTAATATTTTGTGACCCTCCTTAAATTCCTAAAATTAGACCTAAAATTTGCTATTCATCCTAAAATTTTCGTAAGCTTATTTTTATTAAAAACACAACCGTTATTAACGCCAATAAATTTACCATTACGGTAAGGTAAAAAAGACCTGTTATTGTAGAAACACAGCCTATATGCTGTGCTGCTGAAGGGGAGGGGAAAATGACGCCATCGAGATGCACTTGCTTCGGGGCGGGCGTTCCATTTTTTGCCTTCGAACAGTTTTCGAGAGTAACAAGAGATCTAAGGGAAAAGGGGAGGGGTCATTTTCACCCCTGGTTTGCGCTTTGCAGACGAACTCCGTGGCACGCAGAAGATCGTACTTTATTTTTGTACATGCCTTGTGGAACCTCCTCTTTCTGCTGATGTTTTGTTATTGTAAACCGCAGGTGGGTGGAAGCAAAGAGGAAACATGTGGTCTCCTTCCGTAACCTCCGGTAATGACGATGGGATGGTAGCTGAGTATTATCTTGGCAGGCAGTAGAGCACGTGATCATTGACCTTCGATCATGCGTCGGCGACAGCGACCTTCGATGCGCAATATATCTCGGCTCCGACTCGCTTTGACTGAACTTGCGTGAGATGCGTATGATAGTTTCTGGTTTTACGTCTTTTATGGTGTTCTCTGTGCTGTGTGCAGGTTCAGTTCTCTAGTGGTGACCTGCTTTTTTTTTTTTTTTTTTTTCATATCTTCTGACATCCTCGCAGCCAAATTTCGGGAAGTTGTCTGGTTTTGCAATATTGGAACGTGTTTTTGTACTTCCCTTTCATTTTCTGGTTAGTAATACAAGTGTTTAAGATGCCTAAATCCAAAACGAAATTTCAAGATGCGTGGCTCGCCAAAGAATTGGACGGAGTGAAGTTGAAAGAATGGTGTTCTGCAACTGAAACAATATTTTCTGCTAAGTGTATATTGTGTTCAGAAATTTTCAACATTTCTAATAGTGGCTTTTCACAAGTAAAAGCGCATCATAAAGGAAAAAAAACATTTGCAGAAATTTCAAAGTAAATTTCAAAATAAGTCCATCCTGAAAGCCTTTGGAGGACGGGATCTTCAGCCCAAAACAAATATTAGTGAAGTACTGAGTCATGATTTACAGTTGGCTAAAGCCGAAGCATTATGGGCCATGAAAGTTGCTAAGGACAATATGTCTTTTGTTTCATGCACTGAAACAGTTGAACTTTTCAAAGAAATGTTTCCTGATTCTGCTATTGCAGCCAAAATGCAACTTAAAGAAAAAAGTTGCTTATGTGATATCACATGGATTGTCAAAATATTTTGAAGAGGATTTGAAAAAAGACATTGCATCTAGTAGCCCAGGAAAGGTTACTATAGCATTTGATGAAACTACAAATACACAAGTGAAACGGCAGTTGGATGTGTATCTCAGGTACTGGTCTTCAGAAATAAATTCAGTTTCTTGCCGATACCTAACAAGCGTTTTTCTGGGTCATGCAACAGCAGATATTTTGCTAAAAGAAATTCTTGATGTGTTATCATCCTTCAATATTTCGTTGAACAGAATTATTTGTGTATCCATGGGCAGCCCAAATGTAAATAAGTGCTTTTTACGCAAATTCAATGAAGTTGTAAAACAAGAAACAGGCCAGAAATCTTTGGAACTAGGTTTTTGCAACCTGCATGTTGTTAGTAATGCATTTAAAATTTTTTTGACAAGCTTAAATATAGATTTTGACGAATTTGCTACTGATATGCATTACTTTTTAAAGAGTAGTGCTGCAAGACGAGAGGATTATAAATCTGTCGAGGATATAACATTGGTCACTGCCAAATTTCTTTGCGTCATGTCAGCAACAGATGGTTAACCGTTGGTTCTGTAGCCCAGAGGCTCTTGGATCAATGGCTAAATATTACAGAATATTTTTTAAACTTCTTGCCATCTCAAAAATATTTGAAAACAACTGCGCAATTCGGCAAGGTATAAAAGAATTCACTGTTTCCTGAAAAATGAGCTTACTCCTTGCTATTTAGCATTAATTTCATTTTCACACCAAAATTTTGAAAAGTTTTCATTATGTTATCAGAGTGAAGAACCAAAAATACACCAGTTATATTCTGATTTAAATACTTTAATGAGGAATGTTATGGCTCAGTTTATCCAAGATGATGTTATAGCAGGGAAATTTGGAGAAGACCTAAAGAATGTAGATTTTGAAAACAAAAATTCATGGAAAAAACTAGGGAGTTAGAAGTTGGTATGAAGACAAAAAATCTCCTCAGGAATGTTCAGGAGACCAGGCAGAAATTATTTCTCTTAGATGTAAGATCATCACTAATTGCAACCACAAAATATTTAAAGTCAAATTTGCCATTCTGCAATCAAAAGCTAAGAGACATAGAAGTTTTAAAGGTAAAAGAACCAAAGAAAGAGTCAACTCAACTTTCAGTCACTGAAGGACTTTCGGAAATAACCAGAATTTCAAGTGTTTTGCATCTTTCTGAGGAACAAATTGATAGAGTAAGAGAAGAGTGGAAACTTTTAAATTGCGATAAGCCAACTCTAGATGAACTAGTGAAATTTTCAGAGGAAGGCATATTCCAGTGCGGATTGATCATTACTGGCGTAATATATTTAGTATTAAAGACTCTAGCGGAAAAGAAAATACTCAAATCTTGCTAAACTCATAAAGTCAATTTTAGTTTTACCTCATGGTAATGCTGATGCAGAAAGGGATTTTCGGTTAACACTGCTCTGTTAAGGAAGGACAAGGCTAACTTAAAAGACTCAACTATAACATCATTAAGAATAGTTAAAGGGGCCATTAAACACTATGGATGTGTAAGTAAAGTTCCCATAACAAGAAATTTGTTAAATAGTGTTTGTGATTCACATAAATTTTATAAAGAGTATGTTGATAAGCTGAAGGAAGAAGAATAAAAAAAGGTAAAAGAAAGGAAGCAGAAAGAGAGGGAAAATAAGGAAAAGCAGCTAGAGAAAAAAAGAAAAGCTGAGTTTGATGACAAAATAAAAGAAAATGATGCAGAAATAAATAGACTTAAAAACGATAAAGAAGCCTCCTAGCAATAATTCAAGAGGGAACAGAAAGAATGAGAAAAGCTGTAGAAAAACAAAATACTGTTGAAATAGCAGTTGCCTCTAACTTGATCATACAAGGTTCAGCTGAAATAAAGAAAACTGAAAGTAAATTAGTTGTGGTAGAAGCAGAAAAAGATAGGCTAATCAGGAAAAGGTTAAAACAATAATATGAAAAAGTAATTCAGTGAACAATTGTACATAGTTCTTGGTTTTCAATTACCTTTTTAGGATATTATAATTTAATGTGAAACCTGAAAACTTTACTGTGAAAATCGTGAATTGCTTCTGGTTCAACAGCATATTAATGTTCAAAGTGAAACTTGAATGTGGTAAATATACTTGAATATGATAATAACACGTGAAAAGATAAGAACTGAACATTAGAAGTAAATCATACTTAAACTTTAGACATTAGACATTATGCAAAAAATTTGGGTGTTAACTTCGACCATATATACTAATGGACTGCACATTGGCAATAGCTGCATCAAAGCCGCCATGGCTCAAACATTAGGCACGTCATCATCAGACTCCAAATTTCGTGTAAAAATGCTGTTATGATTACTAATTTACGCTGCAGAACTTCAGTGTTTGATTATAAAAAGCAGTTGCCTCTAACTTGATCATACAAGGTTCAGCTGAAATAAAGAAAACTGAAAGTAAATTAGTTGTGGTAGAAGCAGAAAAAGATAGGCTAATCAGGAAAAGGTTAAAACAATAATATGAAAAAAGTAATTCAGTGAACAATTGTACATAGTTCTTGGTTTTCAATTACCTTTTTAGGATATTATAATTTAATGTGAAACCTGAAAACTTTACTGTGAAAATCGTGAATTGCTTCTGGTTCAACAGCATATTAATGTTCAAAGTGAAACTTGAATGTGGTAAATATACTTGAATATGATAATAACACGTGAAAAGATAAGAACTGAACATTAGAAGTAAATCATACTTAAACTTTAGACATTAGACATTATGCAAAAAATTTGGGTGTTAACTTCGACCATATATACTAATGGACTGCACATTGGCAATAGCTGCATCAAAGCCGCCATGGCTCAAACATTAGGCACGTCATCATCAGACTCCAAATTTCGTGTAAAAATGCTGTTATGATTACTAATTTACGCTGCAGAACTTCAGTGTTTTCGGTGTATTATGTGAATGCGCCTCATATATAATGAAAACTAATGAAAACTCTTCAGGTAAGTTTACTTATGAGCTATATACATGCATGATCGGGTTGTTTACATTTTGTGATTTATAATGTGATGAACATTTGCGAAGAATTTGGAACATGCATTCCATTTTTTTTTCTTAAGTTACTATATTTTTATATCAATAGCTGCAAGTTTCTGGTTAAGTAATTGAACTTTATTGACTTAGGTATTTAATTCGTTTCTTACCCATGAAAAATCATAGAACTTTCTTTACTATATCGCTCAGAGCAACCATAAGCACAGCAGGTGTAACCCATCTTTTTGACTGTTGTCATGTGATTTTATGTTGGAGCCAGAAATTTTGATGTCATGCGCAGTCTATCAGTATATATGGTTGAAGGGTGTGAAGCAAACTCTTTACAATGTATACAAAGTTGATTTACTAGATGTATACAAATATACATCTAGTTTTTATTGAAATACACTCCTAAAATTTTCCTAAAATTTTTCTAAAAATTCCTAAAATTCCTAAAATTCCTACCTAAAATTTTCCAGAAGTATGCTATGATCCCTGTGCACACCTACTCTAGCATTGAAATCCCTGCTATTATAACTTTTTCTTTAGGACTAAACTGGCTCAAAACAGCTTTTAGCTCATTCCAGAAATCTTCCTTCCTATCAGAAGGTTCTGAATCATAAGGAGCATACACTACAACAATTACAATTCGCTGAAGTTTCACTTTCAAACGAATCCAGAGAATTCTCTCACTTACGCAACTGTAGTGAATCAAGTTGTTCTTTATCTTTTCACTTAAAATCACACCTGCACTAGCTTGTCCTCTCACATTATCCAATACTCCAGACCACACACTCACCGTGCCATTCACTTCTTCTTCCCCAATTTCCTTCTTTTTGGTTTCACTTATACACAGCACATCCAATCTATACTTATTTTTCTCCTCAATCACCTCATTCATCTTGCCATTTATACCTCTAGTATTCCATATACCAATCTTACATTCACTCAGCCGAGATCTCTTTTTCATATGCCGTTTTAAAAGTCCAGGTCGATTCCATGGTGGACCACCCTTCTCAAGTGTGGTAGGTCCACCATATCTCACGCTAGAGTCCGGATATTGATTTCTTTTTGTCTTTCTAATCAGGTAAGTACATCAGTGTGGGGGATTAGCCCACTGCTGATGTTTCCAGTTGGTCATTCAACCTAAGGATTCTGGAACAAAACCCAGTGAGTTGGGGTCTTTTCGCCAATGCCACACAGAACTAGCTGGCATCCCTCCAAGATTCACAGAGGCCCTAGTTGCTGTTGTGTGTGCCATTGTTACCAGGGAGTAGCCCGAGGAGGCAGACTCATCGCTCACTACGACCTCCCGCAGTTCTATATAACAAGAAATACTAAATCAAAAACGATACATAATTTATTTTTTTTATTCTTAGAAGAAGTGTGCCTTGTATGTAAGTTAGGTACATACAATCCACTGAGGAAAATATATCATACATTTGGATGTTCTAAAAGCTTCAGGAAAACCAGATCTGTATAAACTTTTGAAATTCTCATTCACAAAATTTTTCATTAATTATATGCACCATTAACATGTAAAGTCATTTTCAGTTATTAACATATATTTGGTATTTTTTTCCATAGTTGTTTCGAAAGGACCTTATTAGTGCAATGAAATTACCTGACAGTGAACCATTAACTCCTGAAGATTTTTGGCCTATTAGTGATTCTTGGAAGCCAGAATGGGAAAAAGGTGTTCAAGTTCCAGTTAATCCAGAAATTTTGCCTGAGCCAAATGTAAAGTAAGTGTTGTGTTCTGTGTCTCTTAAAAACAATATTGTTCATGACCCACATTGAAACTATTACAGCTATCCAATTTTTTAGTGGTAGAAAACTGAAGGTTATTTATTGCATTGTGAAAACTGTTGAAAGTTTAACAAAACTTTGTTTCAGGTTTCCTATGCTTTTATTTTGGTACTTACTTTTCAAAATCAGAATTCTGGTATGAAAGCAAAAGGCTTTTTTCTGTTCTCTCCGTTTCTTTCAGCCAAAAATTACCAATTTCCTTGTAGCATTGCCTGCAGTTTATGCACTTGCATAATCAGGTTTCTAATAAAGTTTTTTTGTATACTCCCTTATGGTTCATGAAAATGCTCAAATAAAACTATTTTTTTGATTGCCATCAAGATCAATTTTAAGGATGTTAGCTTTCTCAGATGAACTTGAGAGAGAACCATCAGAATAAATATGAAAGGAGAAGGAAAATGAGCAGAAGGTAAAGCTTTTAACATTAGTAAATGGTTATGGCCTAAACAAAGTGTAGTGCTATGCATTCCGCCTACAATCACTGAAAGTGAAACAAATTTGGGTTGAGAAAGTTTCCTCTTGGTGACACTGCATGCTGTTAGCTTCTGTTGCTTTATTATGAAGGTCCTTGTTGTGACTATTATCTCTAATTTACGCTATGAACAGTCAAGTGGTGGGCCAAAGGTGTGTAATCTACCGTGAGGATAATCTGGTAATCTGAATTTGAGGGAATTGGATGACTTCCTTATAATAATTGAAATGAATGAGAGAGAGAGAGGGAGGGAGAGCGAGGGAGAGAGAGCTCATTCTTTGGGAAAGTGACGTGTGTACTTTTATGGTATTTTTGCATAATATTGCCACCCTTTTTTTCCCCAAGATTTTTTTACATCAGCAGAAGACTTTTTTGCATAATATGGATGCACTTTTTTGGAGAGTACCGATGATATTAACTTGTGTTTCTACTTTTACTTACTCGTTATAGATACAGTAATCCCACGTTAGAGCAAACTGGTGGACTTTGATGTGCTAGACTGTACCTATTAGTATCCATTCTGTACCCATGTTAGGCTTAGCTAGGTATGATGATGTGTCAGCAATTTTTATCATGACACTGAAAACACTTCCATAAGTTTTATTATTTCTCGGCCATATTTCTGTCATCCAAATTACTGAAGCATTTGGTGTGCACTCCACTACATGGTATTAATGACTAAATGCAGTTTTTCTGTTTATTTGTTTATTTATTTTGTATTTTTGTTAGGCTTTAAAACTTGTCATGATGATGCATTGGCATCTTTATCGTGGTTTCAAAAGTGCATCCACATGTTTTCATCATTTTCAGTGTGGTTTCCTTGATTTCTGGAATTACCAAAATGCCTGCCATGAGTTTCAGTGGACCACCTCAAATAAACCTAACACCAATGTGGATTTGATCACCCTTGCTCTGCAGAGAAGCAATGCTCACCAATCTACTTTTTAATACAGGATGATTCACATCTGTAATGGGTCCATATGAGCTGAAAAACATGACAAAAAATATATTGTTTGTATGTTCGGAAATGAAACAAGAAAGATAACACCGAATTTTCAAATGTAATAAGCACATCTTTTGAATTCATTCTGATGCGAATTAAATTTATCAAAGGTATTCAAAATCAATGGAACCAGTTTGGAAAATAATCAATTGGTTTAAACAATTGATAAAACATCCAGAAATAGAAACATCTATGTAGTTCCACCAGCGGCTAAAAAGCATGTTACGAAAATTAACAAATGACGAACAAAAAGTTTTTCATACTACAAAGAAAGCACCAGAGACAAAGAGATTTTCAAATCAAACAGTTAAAAGAAGAAATATGAAAAAGGAAACGTGATATAAGTTTACATCTGCTAGCGGAAAAGTTGAAAATAGGCGAAAATTATGCATCATGGAAAAAGCGTTTGACTGTTACGCAGCTAGTGATAAATCTTTGCGTTACTTAAAGAGGATAATGCTTCACATCTCTGTGGTAGCGAATGTCATACAGTGAAGAAGAAATTTCTCAATAGCGTTTATAGAAGTGGCGATACAGCTGCAAACTGCCAAAACACCACCTACTTACAGAACTATGAACTGCAAAATTTCTCATATACCAGCCTTAAGTGTTCTACAAGGTAAATGGCATCCAGTGTTCAAAGAATTTTTTAAATCACACATGTAAAATCCAGTGATATTGAGAAAAACATAATTAGCGTATGTGCCCTGAGCAGCGAAATTGTTCACTATTTTGGAAAGAAAATGCACACAGAGTTTGCATAGTTTATAGTATCTGACTGAAGAAAGAAGTTTTTCATCGGTTTTTAGTCCCACAGATATTGCTGTAAACGGAAACATGAACTTACGCCCTCTGGTGGCAGACTTGTGCGCTACGAAACATTTGAAATTATATGAGAAACATTTCCCCACGAAAACGCTCTCCAACAAAGAAAGAATTTTTCAAATCAGACTCTTAAAAGCAGAGATATCAACAAAACTGAGATATGCGTTTACGTCCCCTGGCGGAAAAACCATGCATTTATTTTAAGAAGAAAGTATTCTCAAAAGGTCTTTCAGTGTGAGTGGTATCGGTCAACAAAATAATTTTTTCAATAGAGTTTTTCAGGAGCTCAGATTTTGTTACCAATACATCAAACTCAGAAGTTAACACTTAAGCCCCCTGGTGGCTAAACCATTCTTTATCAAATATTAGAAATTATAGACAGCATTTCCTATCAGTAGCTGCATCCGGTGCAGAAAGAAGTTTTCTAATCGGAATTTTAAAAGCAGAGATATCAGTGAAAACACAATTTACCTTAACGGCCCTTAGCGGAAACTCTGTTTTACTTCAAAATTTTGAAATTACACGAGAGCATTTTACACTGGAACCGCTATCTAACAAAGAAGGAATTTTTAAAATCTGACTCTTGGAAGCAGAGATATTGACAGAAATAGGATATACATGTACGCCCCCTGGCGGAGAAATCATAAATGATTTTAAGAAGAAAATAATCTCAAATGTTTATCAACATGAGCGGTATCAGTCCACGAAAGAATTTTCTCAATCGAGATTTTAGAAGCTCAGATTTTGATGGAAATACCTATGAATAAAAAATTAATGCTTGTGCCCCCTGGTTGCCAAACCATATTTTATAAAAAATTAGAAATTACAATCAAAACTTTTCCCACCGAGAGCTGTATTCGATGCAGGAAGAATTTTTCAAATTGGAGCTTTAGAAGCAGAAATATCGGGGAAAGCGCAATTAACCGTTACTCCCCCTTGCGGAAAGTCAATGAATTACTTGAAAATTTTGAAATTATATGAAAAACATGTTGTACTGGAAACTCTATCCAACAAAGAAGAATCATTTCAAGTTGGACCATTAGAAGCAGAGATATTGACAAAAATAAGATATATATCTATGCCCCCTGATGGAGAAACCATGCATTATTTTAAGAAGGAAATATTCTGAAAAGGTTTGTCAATGTGTGTAGTATTGGTCCACGAAATAATTTTTCAATCGAGATTTTAGAAGCTCAGACTTCGTTGCAAATACATTAGAAGCAGAAATTAACACTTACAGCCCCTGGTGGCCAAACTGTTTGATACCAAAAATTAGAAATTATATGCGAAAGATTTCCCATTTGGAGCTGTATCCGCTGCAGAAAGAATGTTTTAAATCTGAGTTTTAGAAGCAGAAATATCGGGGAAAACGCAGTTTACTTTTACGCCCTCTTGAAAACTTGAAAAAGTGACTATACCTAAAATAATCTTCGCCATGAGTAGAATCAAAAGGCAAAATAATTTTTTGAATTGGATGTTTAGAACAGGGTGCGCACGCGTGCTTGAAAACCTGGAAAGTCCTGGAAAATCATGATTACGTTTTCAAGGCCTGGAATATCCTGGAAAAACGGTATTTTTTTAATGCTGTCTTGAAAAGCCTTGAAATTTGAAATTAGTGCTTAAAAAAAATGCCCTTTTAGAAAATCGTGTTACTGACTGTTACACCTTAATTTTTTTAAGTTCCTCTCCTCTGTTCTCAAAGAAACCGCCGGCTACAGTGGTGTTTCGGATGTGCCCAAATCCTAATTTGGCTGGGGGGGGGGAAGCACTACTTCCAGTGCAATAAAATTGGATGATTACTAGCAGGTCTGTTAGGGAAGGGGAGCTTGATGCATTCTCTAGCCCTGAGCTTGATGTCCGTCCGACAACTACTGAGAACAACAGAAGGGGAAAGAAGAGACATTTAGCATTTGCAAGGGGGTCGCGTGTTTACCAAGTCAGCTGGCATCCACCAGTGAAGAGTATGCCTGAACAACACATTCATCTGCTCCTTGTTTATTGCATTAAGACGCTTGCTTCCGGCCCACCCCTCAAGAGACTTCGGCTACTTATGATAAAAAATAAGAAAACTATCTTTGCGAATTTTTCACAAAAGTGGCTGAAATTTTTACATTTACTATAATTGGATTACAGAAGCTCACTCCCAAAATTCCATTTGAATCGGTTTAAAACTTAAAAAGTTAGCATTGGAAATTTTTATTATGTGTGCCTCTTTAGACAGTGAGCCTTGAGCAGAAAGTGTGTTACCATAGCAACGGTTGATTGACAGCTGGGAGCGCTGATCCGAAGCCCTTGGTTGGGAAGAAAGCAAACACCTGTTTATCACTTCCACGGCTCAAAAGGACTAAGAGATATTTTCAGAAATCCATTTTCCGGAATTTTGAAAATAACACAGTAAAATTTTTACAGTGGTTAAAATACATCACAATAAAGTTCTAGTGCAAATTTCGCCGAATTCCGTTTAAAACTTCAGCAGATGCAAAAAAAAAAAAAATCTTCCGTTGCAAAATCGGATTCAAAAAAAAAGAAACGGCAATTCTAAATTACGGGAAAAGCAAGCAAATTATTTTTTTTTTAGATTCCATGGTTTATTTAAACAGAGTGATCCTTAAATTTTGTTTCTGTGATGATATGGACTCTATTTTAATTACAAACATACATTTTTATTCAGATGTCTGAGTTACTGTTTTAATAAAAAAATCTATAATTAAAAAGTTTTCAATGGATTTAGGCGAAATTCAGCAGATAAACGTATTTTAGTAAATTGCAACGTTATGACGTAAATTTGGTCATTTTGTCGAAAATTGGGCAGCATTTTTTTTTTTTTTTTTTTACGTTTTCTCCTATAGTTAGGGTGAAGGAGGAAGACACTTCAGTGAGCTGCAGGTGGTGATTTATGGCAATGTGCCAAATGAAAAGAAGCCGTTCCATCAGGACATTCCAGAGGTTGAGTGTGCGTGGACGCGTGCTCCTGCTGTTTGAACTTAATCGGAATGTTTTCGGGAGGGGGAGAAATATCCGTTTCGGCTTTACAGCTTTCAGGCTCCTTTTTTTTCTTGGTAATAAATAAAAACCATAGTTGCTGCATTCACCATTGATCCATATTCGCATTTCTTGAATATAAACAGCAGACAATCGGAAACATGGTGTTGGGTGGTTCTTGATGTTCTTCATTTGTATCTGCTGAATTTTGTTCTGTGGGAATACGGAATGAGTTATACTGTGAATACACACAAAACTACATATTTTTGAGCTGAAAAAATATGTCTACTTGTACACAGTAGCTAACGTGTGAACTCAGACGAAGACAATCGGACATATGGACGTCTGATTCCATAAAAAAATCAACCCATTTTATTATACACGACAGGTAAAAAAGAAAAAACATTACATGTTTTTAAACATTATAAAGGAAAGCGGATTTCTGAAACACCATGACTTGATGATATTAATTTCTGAAAGTTTTTTTTTTTTCGATTTTAATTTCTGAAATCTTTTTTTTTTTTTTTATTTTCAATTACAATACACTGTAACATGATACCTGTGTGTTGTATCCCTTAGTTGTATGGCAGATTTTCAGTTGGCCGATATCCGCGATCGTAAGTGGTAGTTACATTGCTATTGTTGATGATGACAAGATAAATACTGGAGTAATGTAGAATGTTGCATAAAGTAAAAAAAAAAATCGCCCCCTTCGAACTTTTATGCGGTTATCATAGCTGATCAACCATTTCATTCCATGAACATCAGCACCTTTCAATCATTTGACCATTGGGGGTCTGACGGAATTCAGCAGTGCTTAAGCGCCTAGCGCAACGAGAACATGCTAATTATGGACAGTTCTATTCCCTTCCCCCTATCATCTCTAATAATTGAGAGCGCATACTGTAGTTTCAAATATTCTGTGTATGAGCTAGTTTTCACGCTGTTCGTTATGTTTTTATTTTAGAAATTACTAACCCTCTCGAACTGTAGGTTGCAGAAACGTTTATGCTTTGTTTTTTTCCATTTGTCCGTACGATAATTCACGTAAAAGGGGTTGGATTTTGGCGAAATTTTAGTATGCTGTTAGGTACAACCTAGGAACCTACCCTGTTGAAAATGGTCGAAATTAAATTCAAAGGCATAGATATAAGAGCAGTATTCATTCTCCAAGCTTGAAGCCCTACGTCCACTCTCCAGCTGGGTAAGTATGAAAGATTTGAGACTTGGAGGAGGGGACCCAGTACAAAGTTTTGCTTCCCTCAGGCACTAAGTGTTTGTTAACATTTCCTTTCCTCTGGTTTGGAGCCCAGCTGTAAGAGGTGATGCTTTGTAACAGTCTTTTAGCACAACACTCTGTCTACTGATTGGCATACAGGTCATAAAACAGTAACTTCACTAAGTGTTGTTTCCTTGTTTTGAATGAAGACTAAATCAATGCCAAAGCATTTGCAACCCAGGCTGCCTAAAGGACAAAGCTGGGGGAGCAGGAAAGAACATAGCAGTAAGACCCCTTTTTCTTTAATTACTTAAAATCTGGCCTATAGTAATTGGTCACATGTGTAGCCCCTTACTCAGGGGAAATTCTCAATTTTTAGTTGTGTGGTTCCTGATCTTAGATATTTTTTTGGTTTCATTTACTGTTTCAGTTGATTTACCCATTTTTTCACCCCCCCCCCCATTAAATATGGGTAAGTGTACTTTTAGTGATCTTTGGCTAATAAATCCTAAATATGCTGGATGGATTAAAAAAGATGAAAGCAATTGCCATGTTGCAAAATGCATTTTTATCCATTAAAATAATAGATGTTTCGAATATGGGGGAATCCGCTTTAAGAAGCCACATGAAAGGAAAAAAACATAGTATGTTGACAGAAAGCTGTAAAAATGTTCCACTAACTGTTGATAAATTGCTATGTGTATCAAGTGATAAACAAGTACAGCCTATTGCATCCACATCTAATCCTCTGCATATTCCTCTTGAAAAAAATGCAACCATTAAAGCAGAAGCATTGTGGTGTTTAAAAGTGGTTAAATCCCATTACTCTTACAGGTCTTGTGCAGGTAATGATGTTTTATTCAGCCTAATGTTTTCTGACAGCAGAATTGCTGGAAACTTCAGCTGTGGCGAAAAAAAATGTTCCTACATTTGTTGCTTTGGTTTGGCACCTCACTTTAAATCAGTGTTGGTTCAGGAAGTCAAAACTGAAAATGAAAATTTTGTGATTTTGTTTGACGAAAGTTTAAACAAGTTTAGTCAGTCAAAACAAATGGATATACATGTTCGTTTATGGGAAAAAGGAACAGTTTCAACCAGATATTTGTCATCAGTTTTTTTGGGTCATGCTAGTGCAGACATAACGATGGAAAAATTTCTTGAATGCATGGCGTGCCTCCCACTCTGTAACATTGTGCAGTTATCAATGGATGGACTCAATGTTAATTGGAAGTTTTTTGATATGCTGCAATCAACACTTAGTGCTGACTCAAATGTCCAACTCCTAAACACAGGGAGCTGTGGACTTCACATTGCAAACAATGCCTTTCGACATGGAGCCTCAGCAACAGGGTGGGAAATTCAAAAGTTGCTTTCATCATTATTTAGGCTTTTTAAAGATTCACCTGCAAGGAGGGAAGATTTTTCTAAAATAATTTTAGCCAGTAAGATGCCATTAAAATTCTGCCCACACAGGTGGCTAGAAAATACTCCTGCCTGCGAGCGAGCATTAGAAATTTGGGCAGACATTGAAAATTATTAATAATCTAAAGCAACTTATGGGAATTTACTAGGAAATTTTTTCATTTATAGCAAATTTTCGGAGAAAACTCTTCTCCTTCTTCAGGCTCTCTTGTTGTTGTCACTTTTTGCTTGTCACTATCATGGTTACGGTTTACCTTGACGGTTACGGTTAACCTTGATGGTTTAGGTTATTTTTCAACAAATCTTGCCAGATGTTAGGCAGGGAAAATCCTTTGCAGTCATTGATGATGGAATTTTGATTTTTCTCAATCTCTATTCCTTCTTTCAGTTTTCTTTTTGGAAATTGCTTTGGAAACTGATTACTTTAAGGGAATTCCAATCCATGCTGTGCCCAGTTTCTCTAACATGCCTATCTAATCCAGTCTTGTTGGAGCAATTTTTTATAGCTGCTTTATGCTCAGCTATACGAGTTTCTAGTCTGCGACCTGTTTCACCTATGTAAGATAGTCCACAACTACAATTTACTTCATAAACTACTCCTTGCATTTTTAAAATATCTTCTCTTTGAACTATTTTAGGGAAAAAAATTTTAACTTTGTTCTCTAAACTTGGAGCTAGCCTAATATTGTATTTTTTACTAATTCTCTTTAAAGCCTCAAATAAACCTTTGTGATACGAAATTTTTCTAGTGAATTTTACTTCTTGCTTTTGTGGGTTCTTCGTACCATTAAAATTCAGAAGCTTCTCAATTTCTTCTTTAGGATAGTTATTTTCTGCAAGTATGACTTTAAGCTCTTCTTTATGGGCTTCTTTTTTATCTGCAGTAGAAACTATTTTATTAATTTTTCTAAAAACTGACTTGCTACATTTTTCTTAATAGAAACTGGATGATACGAATTGAAATCCAGTAGTCTTTTAGTATTCATTGGTTTTTTATACCAACTAGTGAGGAATTTTTCATCTTCATAATAGATAGTAATATCTAAGAAGTTTATTCTTCTTTCTTTTTGAAGTTCAATAGTGAACTTAAGGGAATCATCTAATTCATTGAATGAGTCTAGAATTCTTTCTGGAACAATTTCTGAGCTATCTATTATAAATAAGATGTCATCCATGTATCTGCTATATAAGCAGAAGTATGTGGGTTGTACTAGTATCTTTTCTTCTAGTTTTCCCACATAATAGTTAGCTAAGAGTGGGGAGAGTGGGGAGCCCATAGCTAGCCCCGATTTTTGAATGAAAAGTTTTCCCAAATTGAAAGTAGTTGTTCTGCAAAGAGAAAGTAAGCATTTCAAAAATTCCTACTAATATGTTTTTTTCCTTGTTGTGAAAAACTATTAGGTCTGCCAAGTCTTCCGCTATAAAGTCTATAAGTTGATCTATATTAATGTGAGTATACATAGACACTATATCTAAACTACCCATAATAGGAGAATCTAATTTAGGAAGAAGTTCTAGTTTTTCTTTTAGCTGCATTGAGTTTTTAATCAAGTTAGGTGGCTCTTTTAAAAGCTTCTGAAGGTGTGACTTTAAAAAATAGTTTAGATTTGAAAGAATAGAGTTTTTTGAGTCTATTATTGGTCTAATTGGTTGGTGTTCTTTATGCAGTTTGACTATTCCATATATTTGAGGTAATCTGAACTGTAATTTTGAGAATTGTTTATAGTTTTCTGGAAGCTGGTTTTTCTTTTTTTTTTTTGAAGTGTAATAAGCTTAGAGACTTTTTTAATCAAATCTGGTAGTGGGTTTTCTTTCACTTCTTCATACATAGGTTTTTTAGTTCTTCTTCCATCTTTTCTAGATAATCTTTCTTATCCATAATAGTAATCAACTTACTTTTGTCTGTTTTCACAGCAACTATACTTTCATTTTTTCTGAAATCTTTAAGAGCTTTTAATTGACTATTATCAAAAATTTTTTGAGGTTTCCTTACTTGCTTCTGGAATTTTGTAAGGCTATTGTAGTAATCTTTTCTGAGGAGGTCTGCTTTAATTTGGTCCTCTTTTTCTAAAGTGCTGCAGATGCTTTCCAATTCAATTACCAATTTTTCTGGATTTATTTTTTCTTTGGATAGATTGAAATTACTTCCTTTATTTATCACTTGTAATAATTCTTGGCTAACTCCAGTAGCAGTGTTGTCCTTCACATGACTAAGAACTGCAGTTTTTTTGTTTTTACTTGAATAGTTTTTCTTCAAAAATTTTTCTTCTTTAAGGTTCAGCTTTTTAACAAATTTCTTATTTTTGTTGCTTACTCCAATTTTTAGCCAGTCATCCAATTCTGCTTTTACTGTATCCCTTAAGATTCCAGAAATTTTCGTTTCATTTTCTACTTTTACTTTTTTATAATAAGCAACATTTTTATATTTTGCTTCAATACTTCTTTTTAACGTTTTTTGCTCTATTTTTCTTATGAAGTTGGCTGAAAGTAAATCTTTAAATGGTTTTCTAAGTCTAAATGAATTTGGAATAAAGTTATTTACCTTGCAATTTTTCAGGAACTTGATTTGAGCTATGGATCTTTCCATCTTCAATGTAGCTTGTTGAACTTTCTTTATTGTTTGCCAAGTATCTGACCCATACTCTGTTCTAATTCTTTGAATAAAGCTCATATTGAGAAATGGCTTCCTAGTTTAATTGAATTAATAATCTAAAGCAACTTATGGGAATTTACTAGGAAATTTTTTCATTTATAGCAAATTTTCGGAGAAAACTCTTCTCCTTCTTCAGGCTCTCTTGTTGTTGTAGACAACAACAAGAGAGCCTGTTTAGATCCTCGGTTGATGTCACAAGTGATAAATAAAGGAAGTAATTTCAATCTATCCAAAGAAAAAATAAATCCAGAAAAATTGGTAATTGAATTGGAAAGCATCTGCAGCACTTTAGAAAAAGAGGACCAAATTAAAGCAGACCTCCTCAGAAAAGATTACTACAATAGCCTTACAAAATTCCAGAAGCAAGTAAGGAAACCTCAAAAAATTTTTGATAATAGTCAATTAAAAGCTCTTAAAGATTTCAGAAAAAATGAAAGTATAGTTGCTGTGAAAACAGACAAAAGTAAGTTGATTACTATTATGGATAAGAAAGATTATCTAGAAAAGATGGAAGAAGAACTAAAAAAACCTATGTATGAAGAAGTAAAAGAAAACCCACTACCAGATTTGATTAAAAAAGTCTCTAAGCTTATTACACTTCAAAAAAAAAAAAGAAAAACCAGCTTCCAGAAAACTATAAACAATTCTCAAAATTACAGTTCAGATTACCTCAAATATATGGAATAGTCAAACTGCATAAAGAACACCAACCAATTAGACCAATAATAGACTCAAAAAACTCTATTCTTTCAAATCTAAACTATTTTTTAAAGTCACACCTTCAGAAACTTTTAAAAGAGCCACCTAACTTGATTAAAAACTCAATGCAGCTAAAAGAAAAACTAGAACTTCTTCCTAAATTAGATTCTCCTATTATGGGTAGTTTAGATATAGTGTCTATGTATACTCACATTAATATAGATCAACTTATAGACTTTATAGCGGAAGACTTGGCAGACCTAATAGTTTTTCACAACAAGGAAAAAAACATATTAGTAGGAATTTTTGAAATGCTTACTTTCTCTTTGCAGAACAACTACTTTCAATTTGGGAAAACTTTTTTCATTCAAAAATCGGGGCTAGCTATGGGCTCCCCACTCTCCCCACTCTTAGCTAACTATTATGTGGGAAAACTAGAAGAAAAGATACTAGTACAACCCACATACTTCTGCTTATATAGCAGATACATGGATGACATCTTATTTATAATAGATAGCTCAGAAATTGTTCCAGAAAGAATTCTAGACTCATTCAATGAATTAGATGATTCCCTTAAGTTCACTATTGAACTTCAAAAAGAAAGAAGAATAAACTTCTTAGATATTACTATCTATTATGAAGATGAAAAATTCCTCACTAGTTGGTATAAAAAACCAATGAATACTAAAAGACTACTGGATTTCAATTCGTATCATCCAGTTTCTATTAAGAAAAATGTAGCAAGTCAGTTTTTAGAAAAAATTAATAAAATAGTTTCTACTGCAGATAAAAAAGAAGCCCATAAAGAAGAGCTTAAAGTCATACTTGCAGAAAATAACTATCCTAAAGAAGAAATTGAGAAGCTTCTGAATTTTAATGGTACGAAGAACCCACAAAAGCAAGAAGTAAAATTCACTAGAAAAATTTCGTATCACAAAGGTTTATTTGAGGCTTTAAAGAGAATTAGTAAAAAATACAATATTAGGCTAGCTCCAAGTTTAGAGAACAAAGTTAAAAAATTTTTCCCTAAAATAGTTCAAAGAGAAGAAGATATTTTAAAAATGCAAGGAGTAGTTTATGAAGTAAATTGTAGTTGTGGACTATCTTACATAGGTGAAACAGGTCGCAGACTAGAAACTCGTATAGCTGAGCATAAAGCAGCTATAAAAAATTGCTCCAACAAGACTGGATTAGATAGGCATGTTAGAGAAACTGGGCACAGCATGGATTGGAATTCCCTTAAAGTAATCAGTTTCCAAAGCAATTTCCAAAAAGAAAACTGAAAGAAGGAATAGAGATTGAGAAAAATCAAAATTCCATCATCAATGACTGCAAAGGATTTTCCCTGCCTAACATCTGGCAAGATTTGTTGAAAAATAACCTAAACCGTCAAGGTTAACCGTAACCGTCAAGGTAAACCGTAACCATGATAGTGACAAGCAAAAAGTGACAACAACAAGAGAGCCTGAAGAAGGAGAAGAGTTTTCTCCGAAAATTTGCTATAAATGAAAAAATTTCCTAGTAAATTCCCATAAGTTGCTTTAGATTATTAATTCAATTAAACTAGGAAGCCATTTCTCAATATGAGCTTTATTGAAAATTATGTTAACCAAGTTGAAAAGAAGTGCATCAAGAATCCCCACACTGTATCATTTGATGCTATCAAAACTTTCACTAAAGATCCTTTTGTTTTGGCTAAACTGCATTTCTTCAATTCAGTTTCAAAACAGCTGGTACCATTTCTCAAGGCATATCAGTCAGATAAGCCAATGATGCCTTTTATGGCCACAGATCTTGAAAAGATGCTAAGAAATATGATGAATCGCTTTGTTAAAAGAACCGTAATGGCAGAAGCTAACTCTGCCTTAAAGCTGTTACAAGTAGACCTTACAGATGCATCTCAGTGTTGTCACTATAAAGAAATTGATGTTGGGTTTCAAACAGAGAAGGTATTGAAAGAATTAAGTGCTAAGAACATTAGTGAACGCAAACTTATGGAGTTTAGAATGGAATGCCGAATATTTTTGCAAAAGCTAGTTGTGAAGCTATTGGAAAAAAATCCACTTAAGTACTCCCTTGTTCGCCACATGAAGTGTTTAGATCCTCGGTTGATGTCAAAAAATAGTGAGACTTGTATTAAGAATCTAACATCCATTCTCACACTTCTTGTTGATGCTCATAGAATACAACCAGAATTATGTGATGGTGTAATATGGCAGTTTAAGGAATTTGTGACCAGTGTTGCAGCAGTAAAATCTTCATTCATAAACTTGGATCCAGAAGATAAACAACAAAGAGTAGACACATTATTGTATGAGTACATGTCTTCTACTAAAGCTTTTAGTGAACTGTGGAAAGTTGTGAAACTTCTTTTACTGTTGTCACATGGGCAAGCTTCTGTTGAGAGGGGTTTTTCAGTCAATAAGGAGCTCATTGTAGAAAACATGAGAGAGGAGTCAATTGTAGCACAGATAATTATTTATGATCATATATCCTATGTAGGTGGTGTTGATAAGGTAAATATCTCAAAATCCCTTCTGTTATCAGTTGGAGCTGCAAGGCAAAAATACATACATTATTTGGATGATAAGTCCAAAGAAAAGGAAAAAGCAGCCATATGTGGAAAAAGGAAAGCTATTTTAGATGAAATTGATAGCATAGAAAAGAAAAGGAAACTCATTGAAGGAGAAGTCAAAGAATTACTTAACTCTGCTGATGATTTAGCTTTAAAAGCTGAAACTACAAATAACATTACATACATTGTAAAATCTAATAACTTTAGAAAAACTGCTCATGAGAAAAGAGCAGTACTTAAAAAAATGGATATGGAACTTGAAACCAAAGTCAGCAATCTTAAATCTGTATAACCATCCATTGATACTCCATATTTGTGGTATCTTCCAAGCATATAGAGAATTAATACTAAAACATAAAATTTTTATATTTGTACAATTTACAATAGAAATGAACTTTTTTTTTCTTTGAAGCATGTTGAACTTCAAACCAGTTTTGATCTTATATCTTCATAATTATTTAGTGTTTTTCATATGAAGTTCATGTAAATAGACTAATGAACTCTTCTGTTCCAAAAACTTATAACTTTCTGCAACTAACTTCCACAATTGGGCTTCTTATTGGACTAAAGCTTTGGTAAGTAATATAAAACCTTATATATACTTGTACAGTAAATACTCATGGGCTCCTAAAACATATTTTTGCTGTACATTTTACTATGAATTTGTGGCCAAAACAATTCAATCAATTGTCCTTAATGCATTGATCAGATTTTGGTTTATATAACTGACAAACTTCAATTTTTTTAAAAAAAGCTTTTAAAAACTTAATTCATATAATTGTCTTATGTTTTGGGAGTTGAACCAAAAGTGGTTATTCTGATTCTGGTTATGATTGAAGCTTAACTGGAGGTAGAGATTCCTTATGCTCATCATTTTTCATTTATATAAAATACTTAAGAATATCCTAATTTATACCAATAAAAAACTGAAATTGTTTTATGTTTAAGGTTTTTATAAATAGTTTAGCTAGTTCCACATTTTGGGGTAGCACTTCATAAATTTAGTTTAGCAGTGATTTTGATTTAAAAAAATAAAAGTAAATTGAGGCAATCTTGTTTGATATGAAAAATAATTTTTGGAAAGTAATATGAGGCAAGTGTACTGGTAGACATAAAGGTGGTTAGATTCTTTTGGGTTGGGTGGTGGGCCAGGACTTTCTGACTTCTATGATGAAACTTATTTGAAATTTGTTGCCATGTTCCTAAAATTACACTTTCTGTTTTAAACTCTATTGGTTCACCTTTCTATGATCGTCCACTCCCGAATCATTTCTTGAGGTGCATAGTGATTCCGTGGCTTATGCTTTTTGATTTAACATAACTGTACTACAATTGGATGAAATTTTCCTCAAGTCTGGAACATATTCTGTCTAGTAATTAAGATTTTCATTGCCTTCAAAGTCACATCCCAATATGCATCCACCAGTGGCAGTCATTGGGAATGTTAAAAAGAAAAAAAAAATCATTCCCATGTATGGAAACACTTTTTATCAGAGCTAGAATCCACCTGTGGGCATAACAGGCACATGCGCCATTTCAAAAAAAAAAAGGGGGGGGTGAGTAAGTAGATAAGTGCTTTGCTTTGTCTCATGTTTCTTGTTTTCAGACATTACACTTTTTCTCTTATGGATTTGCAACTCCACGTTTTGTCTTACATTGGCCCGAACTTTTCAGTGATCCACACAGCAGTACTTCAGAACTGCTGTTTGTGATGTACTCTGACAGGCAAGCACCCCATCTCCCCCTTATGGGTCCTCCATGTTTTACCACCGTGTTTTTTTGGAGGAAATAAATCTCAGAGATTTTTTTACCAGTCCTCTGTTAGACGTGCGCCCTCCCCATTCTTAAATTCTGAATCTGCCCTCACTTTATTTTATAATAATTTCAGTTGTTATCAATAATAGTCTGATTACATGGAAGATAGTGCAGAATAGTGATGCAGCTAAAATGACTGATTGAATTAATCATTTTCTGATTGAGGGAACGGATTTTCTGAATAGCCTTGTGGTAATTGCATCATGATTCAATTTAGCATTATTGGGTATTTCGCCAATTAAAAACATTAAAAAGAAATGTAATGGGTAAAAAAGCACACTCATCCATTTGCATCTTTCATCATTTTTATTACTTAAAACTGAAATTGCTTTTAAAAACTAATTTGAGCATGATACTGTAAAGCGTACTAATCATCCTGGAATTTTTTCTATATGGCCTGGAAAAGGCCTGGAAAGTCCTTGAATTTTTTCCCCCAAAAAGAGTACGAACCCTGTTAGAAGCAAATGTATGGAATAAAATGTATTTTGAATTCAATATCATCTGCATTTACGCCCTCTAGTGGGGAAATTGTGCATCTTAAAAAAATCAAAATAAAGGGTCATCATTCACGCATTTCAAGCTTCCTAATGCAGAAAGAATTTTTCAAATTGGACTGTTAGTTGCAGAGATATCGTGTCTACAGACAGACGAACAGACAGACTGATAACATAAGCACAATCTTTTTTTACAAAAGACGTGCTAAAAACAACATAGGCCATCTGCACTGAAGAGCAATTGAATTAGAGACAGCTGGCGTTTGGCACATGTGGCACTGTGGGTGGCCCTGTAAACGGAAACGACATGACGTATGCAGCGATCTGACAATATAAGGAGTGATACGACGAGAATCAGTAAGAGTCGGACGCAGTATGGGTAAGACAAAGGATCTAAGTGCATTTTATCGTGGGCAAATTGTCGGGGCCCAACGAATGGGTCACTCCTTCTCAGAAGTTGTGCAGGCACTGGGATTTTCACGAGCGACTGTGTCACGGGTTCACCGTGAGTACATCGAATCCGGTAAAACCATCCCTGCAAAGACCAACTGCAGGGGACAACAGTGTGTGGATGAGCGGGGTCATCGTCGGCTAGCTCGCATTGTAACAGCGGATAGACGGGCCACAGTGCAAGAAATCACTCGGCAATTTAACGCTGGTGCACAAAAACGTGTAAGCAGCCACACCATCCAGAACCATCTCGCTATGAGGTACAGAAGCCATCGTCTCACGAGGATACCGCTGCTGACTGCACATCACAGGGTGCAAAGATTAGCACGGGCGCGGGAACATCGCCACTGGACCCTAGACATGTGGAAAAATGTTGCCTGGACTGATGAGTTGAGATTCACGTTGGTACATGTGGATGGCAGGATATAAGTATGGCACAAACCACATGCAGCGATGGATCCTTCTTACCGGCAGGGTACTCTTCAAGCTGGGGGTGGGGTGGGGGTGGCATTCTCGTCTGGGGACTGTTTACGTGGACTGAAATGGGACCCCTGGTACGTGTGACATCGTTCCTCACAGGTCAACGTTACCAGGATATCCTGGACAACCATTTGCTCCCGTTTGTGCGTCTTCAACATCCCACTGGGGACCTCATCCTGCAACAAGACAATGCACCATGCCATCGCTGCCATCGCTCCCAAAATGTCAACGTTACCAGGATATCCTGGACAACCATTTGCTCCCGTTTGTGCGTCTTCAACATCCCACTGGGGACCTCGTCCTGCAACAAGACAATGCACCGTGCCATCGCTCCCGAAATGTATCCGAATGGTTGGATGAACACTCCACCGACGTGACCTCGCTTCCTTGGCCAGCTAGGTCACCTGACCTCAATCCCATCGAGCACATCTGGGATGCCATCGAGAGAGATGTTCGAGGCTCTGATCCCCTCCATCAAATCTTCGTGAACTGTGGGAGCTTGTTCAGGGGTCGTGGATCCGTATGGCTTCCCAACGCTTCCCGTGTCTTGTCGAGTCCATGCCAAGACGAATTGCCGCCGTCATCAGGGCAAAAAGTGGTCCTACACGTTACTAGACAGGTATCTCTAATTTAATTGCTCTTCAGTGTATATGAAAATGTTCTGGAAAAAAAAATAATCTTACATACATATCACTAAGCTGTTCTCTGAGATTCAGATGTTAGCTCCTCAAAGAAATACAAACTGCCAGATAATTTTTAACTGATTATTTACTTACTGCCATATCAAACTTCTCCATTTACACCGATCTTGACATACAACTTGAGCTTCACTGACATCCATCACATGACGTACTTAGGATCTTCTATACTTCATACTCATAATTTTTTTCTCATGCAGACACTCCTGAATCTGATCCTCCCATGACTTCCTTGGCCTTCCTCTGCCTTTCCTTCCAGCCACTTGGGCTAAAAAGATTTTTTCAGTAAGCATCTCATCACTCATTCTTTCAACATGGCCAAACCACTGAAGCACATTAGTCACCACCTTGCAAACAACATTTTGCTCTAAAAAAAATCTTGCATCTGTAAAATTCAGAAGTACCTATTTTATCATTGCCTCTTACTATTAATCGCTAGATTTCATTCATTACACATTTTAGAACAGAAGGCATTTCAGTTCTACAGATGTAAAGCTAGTCAAAAATATGTAAATATCTCAGGACATGCACCTAAGTGTGAGTCAATTATGCTTCATCCAAGTATTTTTATTTGTAAACACAATCTTGAAAACAGGGTTTACTAAGCTAAAGCTTTGTCGATGTTAATGATCTAAATATTGTTGGGGGGGGGGTAGGGGGGGGTCAACCATGAAAAAAATATAGACTTAACACTTCTCTCAGTAACTTAGAAAACATTTACCCCCAAAGTATGGTGAAGAATATTCCTCTTACCTCAGTTCCAAAAAATTCGATTGTTGATGGTTTTCTTGTTTATTTCATTCTACGATTTGTTCCACTTGAAATTGTAAGGTCACAAGTGGGCCAAAGTTAAAAAATGGCTTTATTTTCCTTTTCAATAAACTGCTGGATGGTAAAGAATGTAATAGTTAAGAAGGTTCATTCAAATAAGGCCAGCAATTTTTTTTTAGTGGCTCGTCGTAATCTTGATGAAAACGATGACTGCGGTATTTCCATTAGAACCTGAAATCTTTGTCAGTTTATCATGCAGGCACTGCTACCTGTCAAGTACAAAATATCACCCATATGCATTTCTGCTGGATCAGACCACTTTTAATCAGTGGGACATCTTCTGAAAGTGAAGTTAATTCACCTCTAATATGTTGAGTTCTAGAGAAAAAGGCCCATGTGGCACAGTCAATCTCAGTGAACTCAACAGAAAAGTGTATCACAAGAAATTCAAAGTGGAAACAGTTGTAGAATGAAATAAATGAGAAAACTATGGACAATCAACTTTTTGGAACTGAGATAAGATGAGTTTTCTTTCAAGAAAAAGAAAAAAAGTTAAGGGACTATAATAACTTTATCTGTTCTAAGGAATATTGTTGCAGATGTTATTACTTGGATGTGTTAGATTCTTTGATACCTAAGAAGAAAATAAAATGAATAGAATAAATCCATTGACCTTTTTCATGTTTTGAGTGTATTCACTTTTTAACTGTATAAACATACTTAATTTTATTTTGTTTGATACATGATGTTGTGAGACTTTAATGGAAATCCCCTTTAGAAGGGGAGGCTTTTGCATCCTTCAGATAACAAAAATTGCTCTTTTAAATTTTTTGTTAATTTTGGACCCCACTATGCCATTTAATTTAAAGTTCCTAGTTCATAAAGATTATTCTTTGTCATTATTAATTTTTTGTGCCATGGCATATAGAGCAAGATGAATTTTTTTAATTGAATGACATTCACAGATAATTATTCATGGCTTTTATGGTACAGTATGTTATATGTGAAGTGCATGAATAACCTATGATACAGTGCTAAATATTGTCAAAGCAAAAAAATACAAGACTCAAAGTGTAAAAGCTTGCTATGAAAAATGTGAAAAGCAGATGACATGGTGGCACTTTTTTTCTTATCAATATGATATTCTGTTGGTATTTTATCATGCCATTGTTTGGTGTTAGTATTTTGACCCAGATCTTTTAGTGTATTTCATGTGACCTGACTGACCTCTGTGTGTAGAGCACTGTGTTTCATTTTAAAGATGAACACCTATAGCATAGCATAGAGAGAGAGAGATTGAGAGGGGGTGTGTGTGTGTGTGTGTGTTTGCCTTTCACTTTGTTGGAAGTGATATTTTCATTTCAGTTTGCTTGCAATTAGGTGTGGAAAAAGCAATTTAACCCTTCTTAGTGAAATAAAGTGTTGTTGAATAATATATGTGTTGCTTGAGGTTTGTGTTTATAGAAATATTATGCACATATGTAAATTGTAGGTAATTATTTTTTTCATTTTTCCCCATCAGGATATTAAGGACAAGGAAAAAGAACTCAAATTTCAAAATGTGAGTACTTCCATTTTTTACTTTTATTTTTCTTAACATTCACTGTCTTTGCTTCAACTGTATCTTATATTCCTGGGTTACTGCAAATTGTATGTAGTGTTCTTTCAGGAGTATCCGTAAACTGGCTTCAATGGAGCTATCTCATTGTTCAGCCAAACAAGATTCAGAACTATATTTTATGATGTGTGTTGCAATGTTAGTATGGTAAAGTTTGTGATTAACATTCACCTACTTGCCTCTGTAAGTGGTGCACTTCTTGGGTATGTTTTTAATTGATATGAAAACATCTGCTGGGATGAGTCACATAATAGGATTTTATAGATGTGGCAAGAGTATTATATTGTTTGTAAGTCAGGTTATGAATTAGAACTTTGGTCAGGTGGCCTGTGTGACATTATCAGCTGTCTTGTATTGTGCACTTGCATTAGCTTATCATTAAAAGCAGGTACCATAAGAATTTTTTGAGTTGCATCTCAATTGATTAGATAAACATCTATTATGAACTGTCTGCTGTTTGTTTCTGTGGACAAGTGCAGTCTGCAGCTCATTTGTGAGTTCTTTACATACTGGGCTAAACTATTTTCAGGATGCTGTTGATGCAGAGTCATAAAGGATCCCTTTAAAATGAGATCTTTAATATTATTATGTGAGCCTGATGATTTTTATTTTTTGTCTTTCTGTGGAAGTGTGTGTGTGTGTGTGTGTGTGTGTGTGTGTGTGTGTGTGTGTGTGTGTGTGTGTGTGTGTGTGTGTGTGTGTGTGTGTGTGTGTGTGTGTTTATGTTTTCTGTTTAGTCAAGGAAATATTTAACAGTCATTATGCAGGCCATAAGTCAATGTACACAAACAACATTGCATTAGATCCTATGGAAATCTGCAAAGGACGACTGTACATCATCGTGTTGGCAAGCATGCAACATTAATAATTGTTCTGAGCAGGGTGTGACAATTGAAATGAGTTGGACTGTTAGTTGAAGAATGGCTCTGCACCATCACTTATAAGACTCTTTTTGATTGAGAGTACCTGGTGGATTTGGAAGTAGGGCAGTCACAGGCTGAGGCAGTAAGATGGCTGAATGTGTAGACGCAAGTGGTCTCCGATCTCTGGAGTCAGTTCCAGGAAACTGGGACAAGGATGCACACGAACCACAAGAAGTAAAGATGACTGATATATTTATCTCTTACAGCTCGCTACCATAAGAAGTCAATAGCCAGGCAACACCATAGGAGCTCACCTCTGCTACAAAAACTGTGATGTCAAGGCAAACAGTTTACAGAAGGCTCTACAAAAGGTCTGTATGCAAGAAGGCTAATAGTCTGTATCCCACTTGCCACATAACACAGAAGGGTACATTTGAATTGGGCCTGACATCAACCCTAGACCCCTGATTAATGGGCCTGTGTTCTTTTCAGTGATGAGCCACGGTTCAGGCCTAAACTTGAATTTTTGATAAGTGTACATTTGGAGAGAGGTGGGAAGCCAAAATCTTCCATCCAACATTAGGAAAATTGACCACTACAGTGGTGAATGACTCCTGGTTTGAGCTGGCATCACGCTGGATGGATTCACACTACTGCACGTGTTTCCAGGAGGCACCTTGACTGCTACATACTACAGGGATGACATCCCAGAGCCCTATGTATTGCTTTTATCAGGATTTGCTCATCACAAACACTACTGACAAATAATGTTAATTTAAGCCTAACCCTTGAATAATGGCCAACTCCCAATAATGGTAACTTTTTTTCTGGTCCAAGTTGTGGCCGTTAGTTATTCAATGATTTCACTGTTATATATATAGTTATGAAATAAATGAAATACAATCATATTCATATGTACAATATCCATTTTAGTGCTGCGCTTTGTAGCTGCTTACACTAGAAGAAGAAAATATAATAATAAATAACACCCTAAACAGACAGACAACCCCAATCTCTACTTCCCCTAAATTCAACACAAAATTTAAAATTTCAAAAATGAAAAAACTCCCTACTTTTCAAACCTGAAATACAAAAGTACAATAAAAACATTAATCACATACTGAACTAAAACACTCAAGCAACCCAGACCAATCTTCAGGGAAAAGCATCTCTGTCACTTGAGAAAATATAAGAGTTCAGGTTTCATGAGTGTGCTTTATTAATTTCTCATTTGCCAAATTATATTTTCAAGATGTAGTAACACAAAACTAAATTTTGTTGCACACTGCTTTCCCTACCTGAACTCACAAATGCAAAACCAATAACATATCAAATACCTGAATTCCCTAAAGATAATGAAATAGCAAGAACAAAATAATTATCAAATCCACGTTTATCTTGGACAGCAGATATCAAGTCAGGGTCACATTGATGAAGAAATTAATCGGCATACAAAACTTGCCTGGAGAGCTTTTGGAAGAAACAGCATAATTTTCGAGAGTAATATGCCATTATGTCTTAAAAGAAAAGTGTTTGATCAATACATCCTTCCAGTGCTTACGTATGGTGCAGAGACGTGGACCTTAACTAAAAGAGACATACAAAGTCTGCAGACAACTCAAAGAAGCATGGAGAGGTGCATGCTTGGTGTAGCCAGGAGAGATAAGAAGAGGAACTCGTGGATCCGAAAAATGACAAGAGTGGAGGACATCATGATCAAAGTTAAATCCCTGAAATGGCAATGGGCTGGACATACTGCCAGAAGGACAGACCATCGATGGACAGCCGAAATTTTAGATTGGATTCCAAGGGACAGGAAAAGACCCTGAAGAAGACCACATGGAAGATGGGTGGATGAAATTCGAAAGTATGCGGGAGTGACATGGAGGAGATTGGCACAAGACAGACTGTTGTGGAGGAAACTTGGGGAGACCTTCGTCCAGCAGTGGATTGATAATGGTTGACAATGATGATGATGATATATATATAATATCTCAAAGTTAGAGAAAATGTATTCATAGATTTTTACTTCATGCTTGTTTTTGTAACACACAACTCAAATGTGATTTTTGGTTGCTTTTTTTGTCTTCAGATGATTGATTTGTATGAGATATGCTGTTTTTATGCATTTTTCTTTTCTTCTAATTTTTCACTAGTCCCAAAAAGCTACTACACTTGAATCAAGATAGTTCCTTTTCAAGTGAACTCCATATCCTCAGCTCTGCTGCTGCCCATGCTGAGAAAGTCTGCCAGTATGATATGGATGACACCGATATGCAGTGGTTGTACATGGTGAATGAAGAAAGAGAAGATTTTGGTATGCATCTCTATTTAGTCGAGAGCACTTCTTTTTATGAGTCAAGTTCATTAGTTTTCTTTGTCTTTGAAAGAAAGGAATTCAAATTATAATATGTGCAATCGTATGTTATTTCATGCTCTCAGTGGTTTAGAGTTTTGCCCATTAACAATCAAATGGAAATATGCTACCTGTTGGTTTAGTGTTAGTGATACAGGTTAAGGAGAAATTGTCATATGTTCTTTTTTTGTATTCTGGTTCTACTCTGGTGTCTGTAGTCTGAAATTAGAAGTATGTGGCTCTCCTAGTCATTAATATTTACAAAATTCATCAATATTTATTTATATAATTTTTATTATTGTAAAAAGTTGAA
This sequence comes from Macrothele yani, assembly GCA_039090855.1. Taxonomy (NCBI): domain Eukaryota; kingdom Metazoa; phylum Arthropoda; class Arachnida; order Araneae; family Macrothelidae; genus Macrothele; species Macrothele yani. Next base: position 142,626,783 of record CM077014.1, read on the forward strand.
AAAAAATAAGCAAAAAGCATTCATAAAAAGAAAACAAAATGGTGCCACAAAAACTTTCTGGAGAAACTAGGCAATAAAATGACAGAAAAAAAAACAACTGAAATTTTCCTTAAATTGTCTGGGGAAAGTAGATCATGTAATCCTAAAAAAGTGGGTCGTGGGATCAGTCTCCCAGGAAACTAGGTCTTGTGATCATACAGTTTCCTAGAAAGGTAGTCATACAGATTCCTAGGAAAGTTGGTCAAATGATCATACAGACTTCTAAGAAAGTAAGTTATGATATCACACAAATTCCTGGAAAAGTAGATCTTGTAAACCAACTCGAAGTACTTTCACTTCAGTGTGCAAATGATGAGGAAGGACTTTTTTATGTAAGTGATGTTTACTTGTGTTTATTTATCAGAAAAATCTGGCACAAGGATTTGTAAAAAGCACAGTGAAACAGAACATACATATGAAAAATAGATGGCTTAGGCAAAGTGTAAGGGAACGAAGTGAAAGGGCTTAGGAACGATCAATGAAGTGTCACTTTGTGTGTGTGTGTGTGTGTGTGAATTTGATGTGTGTGGTGTTCAATAGGCTAAGCTGATGAAAGATATGGCAAGTTTTTGAAAGTTGTTGTACCTCCCACCTGTTTAAGACTACACAAATTAATCACAAAATTTTCATATCACTTCATTGTTTTATAGGAATGGACAAAAAGTGGGTCATTTTTGGAATGCTATAATAGCTATTTTAGTGCCACCATCTGGCACGTGCTCACTCACCTGGAAAAATATTTAAACCACGTAAAGAATTTACCTTTGATTTGTGTATATGCTAAAATATTAATGCAGTGTGTGAATTAATAATATAAAAAGTAGTCGAAAATTTTTATTTGCTTTCATTCACTGGTAGGTTGATGTGAAGATGTAAAATAGTATTGGTATTTTAATCTCAAAAAACATTTTTATATTAGCTATGTATTTGTGTTACTCACTGTTATTTAATCTCTAAATCTAGGTTTACAGCCTGTAGAAGAAAGGGTGTTTGAGTTAATCATGGAAGAGCTTGAAGCAATGGTAAGTTTTGACTTTTATATAATTATTCTAATGCATTAAAAATAATTAGGTATCTATCATGTGTGTGCGCAGCATCAAAATAGTTAAACATTTTTTGCAAAATTAACATTAAAAATGCAGCAATTCAAGCTAACTATGGTGTGCTTTTGAGAACTTATGATTTAGGAATAAAAACTATTCAGTAAAGAATGCATATAAAAACACTACACAATTATCAATATTTATATGATTTCCTGTATAGAAAGGGGAATAAGAGTCAACTGCTAGAATATTTTTTTATGTTTACATAAGAAAGATTTAAAAGACTAATTTTCAATGTGAAACAAGAATTCGTGTGTGCAAGATTTCAGCTTTTGACATGAATAACTCACTATTAATATCACAGAAATACCATAATTCATTATTCTTCCATGTGGCCAGTTCTTCAGAAATTTCCATGGCATTGCCAGTAAATGGCATACACATACCTGCCAACATTGCCAAGAGCTTTGTCAGTAGTAACTAGTTTTATTGCATGGCATACATAGACGCTTTTTTATGAAATGATCCATTTTTTTGTGAAAAAGAAATATGCACCACAACAAAACATTACAACAAACAAGGACTCTAATGAGACAAACCAAACTTGTGCGAAACACAAAGTTGATTCCCCTGGAGAGGGCATGATAGGTAACATTGTGAGATTTAAGTTCGAAACTTCCATCAGTAAAAATCAGTCAGACGCATTCAGAATTCCGCAATGCTTGACAGATGGGAAATCCAAGCAAGTGAACATGAACTGCATGAACCTCCACTTACCATATGATCATAGGCCCTACTGCCTCTAAAATGGCAGTTTATGACCAGATGAGACTAAAGAAGGGAAAACAACCTGAACATTTTGACTGGGTGAAAAATCAAAACACACAGCTAGAATGAGGACTACAGTTTGTCTTTTGTTGACTCTGCAGCTGCACAGCATCCATTGCTTAATTTTTCTTTCTAATGGTATCTTCCTCTCCTTATTTCTTTATTGTTGCTTTTTTTTTAATGCCCTCTGACAACAATAATTTCATCCATCATGTCGAAAAAACTTTCAGCCTGAGGACCATGAGTGCATGATATCAAAGCTTCAACAATTTTAGATAAATGGTGTGTAACTTTGAGGATATTTATACTTTTGAACGCTATGCATTAATTTTTAAAAATTTTCCAACTTTGTCATCACTTCCATTTTTGTGAAATTTCCTCTCCCTTATCGAGCTTAAATGCAAAAGCTTATGGGATGGGGGATATTTAACAACGCAAAAGAGTAGGAGCATTGTGTGCGCTCATGGAGGGAGGGAGGGAGGGGAAATTTTCAAGCTCAAATGCAAGTATTTATGAAGTAAAATGATATTTAACAATAATACTAGACAGAGGCAACATTGCGAAAAAAAGAAATTACGTTTACAGAAAAAAACCTGAACTCGATCGACCTTCCATTTTTGAGTTTCGTAAAGATGGAATTTCGTCCTTCTCTGACGAACATTTCCTCTGCGTCATCACCCCCTCCCCCTCCAAATTTCTGTTCACTTGTGCATCGATCTTGTAAATGACCAAAATAATAATGAAAAAGGTGGAATTCCTTGCATTCGCGGAAGAATCTCGTGCCTGAAGATTACGAGAAAATTTTTGCAGCATCTAACTTCCGTTTTCACAAATTGTTGCCCACAGTTTCAAGTTGAAATGCAAACATTTATGCTATAAAATGATATTTAACAAGAGTACTGGACACAAAGGTAACATCAGGAGAAAAAAAATTACGATTACGACAAAATTTTATACTCTGTTTAACTACCGTTTTTAAAAGTTTTGAAACACAAAATACTGTCCCCAGACGAAAAACAACTCCCCCCCCAAAATTTTCTTCACTTTTGCATCGATCTTGTTAATGATCTATATGAGGCCAAAAAAAAAAAAAAAAAAAAGTGGAATTATGCAAATCTGCTGAAGAATTGCATGTATATATCATGAAATAATAGCACAATAAAAAAAAAATCGTATAATCCGTTGTTTTGAGAATGGATTCTGTAGTCCCGTAGTCAGACAACTAAATCCGTAGAAACTGCGGACATTCCGTAGTTGTTGGCAGGTATGCATATAGTGAAGTACCTATATCTAATGTGTGTCTTTCACATTTGTCTCATTCTGTGGGGAAATGAAAACAAAAAATAACTCTAAAAGAACAGTTTTCCTTACTATTTGTTACTTGAAGTTTTTCCTTATTTATTTATGGGAGCATAATGTAAAATCTCCCTGAATCAATATAAAAGTGTAATTAATGCTGATGTGTACACACTCTTATAATAATGGCCTTTTATACAACATAGCATTTTTAATTTTTTTTATTTTGATAACAAACATTGTTCACGGAACAGAAATAAAAAGAGTTAACACCCTTAAAAAGGCAGCAACTACTTTTCAAGAAGAAATCGTGATGTATTTCACATTAGGAGGGTTGGTTGGGTAAGAATAATGAGCAAACATGGTAGACTACAGTGCTACAGGGAAAATAAGATCCCAATTGAAACCAAAGATCACATGTCAGCAGCTTTGGTTACCTTTGGAAAGAAACATAAAATGTTGCCTCTTTCATTAACAAAGCATCTGTGTTTTCAAGAAAGCATTATAAAATTTTGTTTACCAAGAACTACAATTCAGAGAACCCTCACCAAATCTTGTTTATGTGGATCTCTCTACTAAAATCTGGCAACAGTTCCTGCACCTCCAATTTGTTGGCATAAAGTTACCGCAGTCCGCCGAAAACAAAGTTTTTCCCTCCCTTCTTCCACCCCTCAGCACGGGATTTCATGGAGCGACAAGCGAGGAGAACCATATTGTTTTTACGCATGCGTACCTGTGACTTAACTAGGTGTCGGTCAGAGTGTGTGTGATCCATCGTCTCTGTCGAAATAAGTTTCCTGTAGATTGTGTTTCAAATTATGAGTGTTTTTTAGTTCTACATTTGTGACTTCTCTACATAATAAGCAAATAAAGACATTTTTGTATTGTGCTACAGATCGTCTCTGGATACCATTATAAAGAAGTGAGTTCAATGAAGTAGTTCGCTACATTTTATAACAGTATGGATGACTCCGCTCTACAGTTTCATGCTCGTCGATATTGAGATGCTTTCTTTTTACCTATGTGCGTTGAGGTTACGCGCTCACACGCCTTCTACTATCATTTCCACAACACAATTCACATTAGAGTTCTGGCAACTAGTCCTCGTATTCAGTTAATCACGGGTGATAAAGGCCATAGAGCTTAACAAACTTTATTACTGTACGTAACTCAGTGTGTTTTTCATTTAATTGCAATGTTCATTTCTCTTCTTTGTTAAGATTTTATTACTTGGTTGTGCTTCCCCTCATTTTAATGCATATTTAAAATTTTTTGATGAAATTGTGATGATAAATACATGGGTGCCTCTTTTAACTAAATTTTGGGTTGAAACAGTATTTTCCTTCTAAATTTTGATATTGCCAACAAACTATCACTTAAATGTACTGTGAAATAAAAAGTTGAAACGAAGAAGAGAGTAAATGATTTGGCTTCATTTATGAACTTTCATATGTTGTCAGATCAAGTCTATCAAGTTTTGGTAAATATGTGAATTAGGACACAAAATAACTATACTATAGGACAGTCTGTGTAGCAGAAAGTACGTAAGTTCAGAATATGTTGGCCTCTCTCTCTCTTTCTATATATATATACACACTTTATTGACAAAAGTCACCGGACACCCCTTCCAAAGAAAATGAACAGATCCACTGCGTTGTTAAGATGCGCGGTGCAGCTACAAACGGTATAAAAGCAAGCCTACAGCTGATCGCAATCATATCACACTGTGAGGTTGAGTGAAAATTTTGCGGCGGGAGAGAATTGACTTTGAGAAAGGAAAGATTGTTGGGTGTTATATTAGTGGGTTATCCATAAGAGAAACCGAGAGGCGCTTAAACATTCCCAAGTCAACTGTTTTGGATGTACTGAATAAGTGGAAGACACATGGCATGCCTGAAGCAGCAAAACTTACCTGCAGACCAAAGGAAATCAGTGATAGAGGACGTCGAAGCCTCAGGAGTGTCATTACAGCTAATTGACAGAGTACTGCACGAGACCTCAGTGTACAGGTGAGTAAAAATGCTGGAACTTCGATATGTACACGTACCATTCGCAGAGAATTTCATTCCATGAGTTATTGTGGTCGTGCGGCTGCTCATAAGCCTCACATCTCCACTCGGAATGCTACTCGTCATTTAGCATGGTGTAAAGAACATTTATCGTGGGTTGTAGATCAATGGAAACGGGTCCTATGAACTGATGAATCTAGATACATGATCCATCAGTCTGATGGCTGTGTGTGGGTATAGCAGCAGCAGGGGGAACACTATTTACCCCAGTGTACTGTTCCTATGGTCAAGTTTGGAGCTGGCAGTGAACTCGTGTGGGGGTGTTTTTCGTGGTACGGTCCTGGCCCATTGGTTATCGTGGACAAACCTATTAGCCAGCACGTCTATATCGATATTCTGGACAATTATGCCCTACCAACTCTGTGGCAATACTATGAAACCGAGCCTTGTTCGTACCAGCAGGACAATGCACCGAGCCATAAAGCAATAACTGTTACGGCGTGGCTTGACGATAATTCCGTATAGTGTGTGGACTGGCCAGCACAGAGCCCTGATCTTAATTCCATAGAGCACCTGTGGGATGAATTAGAGTGCTGCATAAGAAGTTTGAAACCAAGGCCTACTACTAAGCAACAGCTAGGAGCAGCATTATGTACTGAATGGAAGCGCATACCTATCGCTGTGTTCCAAAACCTTGTTGAAAGCATGTCTCGAAAGGTCAGTGCATGCATTAAGGCCAAAGTTGGACCAACACCGTACTAATTTATGTTAATAAATGCTATGTTGTGTTTCTCTTCTAGGTGTCTGGTGACTTTTGTCAGTATAGTGTATATATGTCAGGTCATTTGGAAAATAATGGCTGATTTTCTGAAATGCCACATTCAACTTGCCCACAATGCTTGCAGACCAACCCACTTGCAGCGCCATTCGTATGAGTTGAAGGGCAATTCAGATGCCACATACATGCCATGATTGGTTGAGCTGCAGTTGTTGCTACTCGTGTGAGAGTGGTCTGTACAACATGTTAGGAAGGAGTGTGTTGCAGGTGATTCTGCTTCATGAGTTCAAATTGGGTTGTAATGCAGCACAAACTTAATGTAATGTGGTCAAGGCATGGGGCAAGGAGGCAACATCTGAGCGTACTGTTTGTTGGGGGGTTTGAAAAGTTTTATTCTGGTGACATGAGCTTACAAGATGAGAAGGGCTGAGAACAACAGGTCATTGATAATGACACTCTGAAAGTAAATGTGTGGTCAAATCCTCTAATCACAGCCAGATTACTCGCCAAATAGTACAATGTGTTGGTGTCAACCATTTCCGAACATCTCTACCAAATTTGTAAGGTCAAGTAGCTTGATACATGGATCCCACACAAACTGATGGAGTATCAGAAACAACAACGGTTTGAGATGTGCAGTAACCTGCTTTGCAACTAAAAGGAGCCACTACTTGATTGCATTGTAACCTGTTATAAAAAGTGGGTGCTATACAACAACTGTAAACAATCTAAGCAGTGGCTGAACCATGGTGAACCACCAAAACAATATCCTAAACCAAGGTTGATGCCAAAGAAGGTTTTGTTGACAGTGTGGTAGACTGTTCATGGTGTCATACATTACAAGTTTTTGAATGCTAGTGAAAGCATTACCTCAGTCATATACTGCGAAGAAATTGATCGAATGTACCACAAGTTGTGTTCCAAACAGCCATCTTTGGGGAACACGAAGGGTCCTTTCCTCCTCCATGATAGTGCCAGACCACACGTCTCACAAATGATGAAACAGAAACTACACAAAATGAGGTTCAAAACCCTCTCATATCCAGCCTACTCGAATGACTTGGCACCTACCGATTTCCACCTGTTCATGCATTTTAGCAATTACCTCAAGTATAGGACCTACAGAAACTGAGAGGAGACCAAAATTGCATTCCAGGACTTTCTTGCTTTCAGGAAGCCAGATTTCTTCCAGACTGGCATTGACCTTGTCACTCGCTGGCAGAGGTGTGTAGCTGCTGAAGGTACCTATTTCAAATAAAACAAGGTTGTGTGCTATGAGATATGTCTCTTTCATCTCTACCCTCCAAGCTATTATTTTCCGAAAGACCTGGTATATGCTGCCATAGTGCATACTTTGTAGCAATTGTTTGAAGAATGTATTTTGTAAAAACCTTTTGATATTTTGATATTTAATGGAATGTCTTCTAGTGCCATGACAACTTTCAAGAAGTTATAAGGAATGAAGTGGGCTTAGGATCAGATGATGATGATGATGCTATCTGTGATGTTTGTCGATCGGTAAGTTAATAATTTTGTTTCTTCTTATTTTAGTTTTCAGTTGTTTCTGTGCTTTATCAAATCTGAAGTTCTTGACATATGCACTGATGAACTTAACTGTCTTTTTGTTTGGCATAATTGCACTTAAGGATTGGTGAACTTTCACACTCTTAAGTGGGGCTTTTTGTAAGCTATAGGTTAGAGCAGAATGAATGGTAGAATGAGTGTACAGAAAATTGAAATCTCATCAGTTAGATCAATCACATGTTAACAATGAAAGAAAAAGTCACACACTGAAAAAAAGCATGTGCAGCTCTAAAGTATTGTAGCAGGTATGTGGTGCTACTCATCATCAGGAAATTATACTAAACATTTGAAAGTGTACATGTGATAATATTTGGAAGGTAGTTACTAATTTTATTTTGTAATCTTGGAGCCATTCTGATTAAAAGTTTCTCACTAATCCTGTGAAATTTTTCAAACAGTTTTTTATGGTAAGCAATTTTTCTAGTTAACTGAAACAATTTAGTTTTTGACTTCTGCTTCTTTTCTTTTTTTCATTAAGAATTTTGTTGACTAGTAGAGAAAGTTAATTATCTTCCAAAGCTTTTTCAGTTCCTCCTTTTGAGCATGTTTTTAACAATTCTCAAGAATTTAGAATGTTAATTTTTTCCAAAAATTGAGTGGCCAAGTTCGTTTTTATGTAATTTAGGTGATTTGACTGATAGTCTAACATTTTATTATTGTTGGTAGGTTTCTTGTATAAATAACCTTGTTTCAATTTTTCCTTCTTTTATGACTAATGATCAGTCCAGAAAATTTAGTTGATTATCTTTTTGCAGTACAATAGTGAATTGCAATTTTTCATCCAGGGAGTTGAACCAGTCTAATATGTCATATGGAAGAGAAACATTTTTGTTGTCTGTAATGAAAATAATATCCATATACCTAGCATAAAGGCTGAAGATTGAAGGAGTAATCAGAATCTTTTCTTCTAGTTTTTCTACATAGTAATTTGCAAGAAATGGTGCAACCAGTGAGCCATTAGCCAATCCAGAAGTTTGTTTGTAGAAATTGCTGCCAAATTAAAAATAGTTGTTTTTTAAAACAAAAATCAGAATTTCATAAAGTCCTGTCAGTTCTTCCTTGCTGTGGTTATGGAAGACTATTTAGTCAGCCAAATCTTCTGTGAGGAACTCAAAAAGACAACTCATATCTATGTTGGTATACACAGATTTAATGTCGAGACTAGCAATTATAGGATGTTCAAGTTTTGGAAGGCTTTCTAACTTAATCATGAGATCTCTTGAGTGTTTTTAGCAAGGTAGGGGGATCTGTAAAATTTGACTTAGTAATTTACTTTTAGGTCAGGTGATGCGTAACATCACAGCCTCTCCTTGACAAATGTCAACCCCGCCTTCTCGTGGTACATCCTGTTCTCACTAAAGGGGCTCTGACGACCGCCAATAGCGGTATAACTATACCATCGGGATTAGAGGAAATGCTATCCCACACTCACCAACCCGCTTGGCCAGCGTGGTGAGTTATGGCCAAACCCCTCCAAAATGACTCCACAACTTAAATCTTGGCCCTCAGTCTCTGGCAGCTGGAATGTACCTGGCCAAGGCAGCGGCCAGTGCGACATGAAGGCAGAGGGTGCTAAGAATCCCCGGAGGACCGGACTAGGCTGCCATCTGATGCTGACCTTGGCTACGTACAACGGACGCTCCCTATCTTCTGATTCAAGGCTTCTTGAATTGGAAGAGGAACTACAAAGGATCAAGTGGGACATCGTCGGGCTAAGTGAGGTAAGGAGAAAAGGAGAAGATCTCATTGAACTGAAAAGTGGACATCTCTTCTACTATCGTGGGACAGATACTGGCAGAACTAGTGGTGTTGGATTTATAATAAACAAGAAACTGAAGGATAAAGTTGTAGAAGTTGAAAGTTCCTCTGACAGAGCTGCACGACTCGTTATCCAACTCTCGAGAAGATACCAGGCTCAGATTATTCAAACTTATGCACCCACCACAAGTCATGCTGAAGAAGAAATTGAAGAATTTTATGAGGAAATTCGTGATCTAAATAATAAAGGTAAGCAGCACTTGAAGATAATTATGGGAGATTTCAATGCAAAAATAGGGCAACGGCAACAGAATGAAACTTCAGTAGGTAAATTCGGTCACGGCAACAGAAACCAGCGTGGAAATACTCTCGTAGAGTTTGCAGAGGCAGAAGGGTTTTTCTTCTTGAACTCCTTTTTCAAGAAAAAGCCACACAGGAAATGGACATGGAGACATCCAAATGGGACGACAAGTGAAATTGATTTTATTATGTGTAACAAAAAATTCGTCATAGAAGACTGCAGTGTGCTAAACAAGTTCAACACAGGCAGTGACCATAGATTGGTGAGATGTAAGATGCACCTCAACACTAAACTCAAACGTAGCAAGCTCATAAGACAAACAAAATGTATTGACATAACCAACCTTAAAAAACACCATAATACCTTCAAATTGGAACTGAAGAACAGATTCTCTGCTTTAGAAGGCCTAACGTCGGAAGAAGTGGATATTTCTGAATTTAACAGAAAAGTAATTAAAGCTCTTATGGAAACAGCAACAAAATTAGCTGGGTCTAAGAACAAATTTCATGTAAACAAATTATCAGGAAAAACCAAAATGTTGATGCAAAAAAGAAGAGTGATGAGGACAACTAAAGAAGATGTGACTTCCAAAGTGGAATATATAGAGCTATGCAAAACAGTACGAAAAAGTATCACTGAAGACGTAAGGAAATTCAACTGTGAACTAGTAAGGAAAGCAATTGAAAACAACCAAAGCCTAAAGATAGCAAAGGGACATCTCAGTAAGGGAAGAAAAGAGATTATGGCACTGAGAAAAGAAGATGGTTCTGTAACAAGAAATAGAGGCAGAAATTTTGACAAGAGTGAAAGATTTCTACTCCAAATTATATGAAAGGGATGATACATGTACTCCAGACATCATGAAAGATACCAGTACCAGAGTTCTTCCAGTCATCCCAGCAGAAGTTGCACATGCAATCAAGAACATGAAGCGGGGAAAAGCTCCAGGAGAAGATGGAATTACTGTAGACATCATACAAGAAGCAAGTGGAGAAATCGAAACAGTACTCGCCCAAATTTTCACTTGATGCCTTAATGAAGGGAAAATTCCTGAGGATTGGAACAACGCTACAATGATCTTGCTACATAAAAAAAAGTGACATTGAGGATCTCAGGAACTACAGACCTATCAGCCTCCTATCAGTGGTTTATAAAATCTTCACTAAAGTTCTTTCACACCGCTTGAAGGTGACACTGGACATGGCTCAACCGAGAGAACAAGCTGGATTCAGGAGTGGCTACAGCACAATAGATCATATCCACGTACTGAGAGAACTAATTGAAAGAGCGAGGGAATATGAACTTCCATTGTGCATGGCTTTTATCGATTATGAAAAAGCCTTTGATTCGGTGAAACAATCAGCAGTTGCAATGGCTCTGAAATCCTGCGGTATTGAAGATGCATACATTAATATTATTAATAACATGTATGAAAATGCAAGTGCAAAGATTCGGCTGTTTGAAAATACAACACACATAAAAATTGGAAAAGGAGTGAGACAAGGTGACACCATATCTCCGAAGCTCTTTAATGCCACATTGGAAAATGTCTTTCAATCACTGAACTGGGAAAACAAAGGGATAAAGATTAATGGAGATTATCTAACCCACCTTCGTTTTGCTGATGACATAGTCATTTTTGCAACTACCCCATCAGAGCTACAGAGTATGATCCAGGAACTTGCTGACAAGAGTAAAGAGGTGGGATTAAAAATGAACTTTCAGAAGACAAAAGTGATGTACAATGCTTTTACAAGAAATGAGGATTTATCGATTGATGGAGAAAAACTGGAGATAACAGACACGTACGTTTATCTTGGACAGCAGATATCAAGTGAGGGTCACATTGGTGAAGAAATTAATCGGCGTACAAAACTTGGCTGGAGAGCTTTTGGAAGAACAGCATAATTTTCAAGAGCAATATGCCATTATGTCTTAAAAGAAAAGTGTTTGATCAATGCATCCTTCCAGTGCTTACGTATGGTGCAGAGACGTGGACCTTAACTAAAAGAGACATACAAAGGCTGCAGACATCTCAAAGAAGCATGGAGAGGTGCATGCTTGGTGTAACCAGGAGAGATAAGAAGAGGAACACGTGGATCCGAAAAATGACAAGAGTGGAAGACATCATGATCAGAGTTAAATCCCTGAAATGGCAATGGGCTGGACATACTGCCAGAAGAACAGACCATCGATGGACAGCCGAAATTTTAGATTGGATTCCAAGGGACAGGAAAAGACCCAGAAGAAGACCACATGGAAGATGGGTGGATGAAATTCGAAAGTATGCGGGAGTGACATGGAGGAGACTGGCACAAGACAGACCGTTGTGGAGGAAACTTGGGGAGACCTTCGTCCAGCAGTGGATTGATAATGGTTGACAATGATGATGATGATGATACATACATACCTACATATCACTAAGCTGTTCTCTGAGATTCAGAGGTTAGCTCCAAAAAGAAATACAAACTTCCAGATATTTTTACTTATTGTTGTCGTATCAAACTTTGCCATTTACAGCGATCTTGACATACAACTCGTGCTTCACTGATATCCATTACACGCTGTACACAAGATCTTTTATACTTCATACTCGCCAATCTGTTTCTCATGCAGACACTCCTGAATCTGATCCACCCATGTCTTCCTTTGCTTTCCTCTGCCTTTCCTTCCTGCCACTTGGGCTGAAAATATTTTCGTAGTAAGCATTTCATCACTCATTCTTTCAACATGGCCAAACCACCGAAGCATATTGGTCTCCACCTTGCTAACAACATATTGCTTTACATCACACAACTGCAATACATCTCCATTCCTCACACAATCAGATCGTGTCTTGCCACAAACCCCACGTAAGTAACACATTTCTCCAGCACACAAACGACTCCTATGTTTCTTCTGCAGTACCCAGGTTTCACTGCCATACATCAGAGTAGGAACAATTACTGTTTCATACACAGACTCTCTAGAGAACCCATCATTCCTTTGAAAACCTCCCAGAGCAGCTATGACTTTCAAAGAAGAATTCACTCGCCTACTGATTTCACCATCCAACTTGTTCTCTCTGTCAAACATGCTTCCTAAATACACAAACTCACTCACCTGGTCAATCACAGTGCCATTTATTCTTACATTACATTCAGTGCTACCCATTCCTCTCTCAAACACCATAACTTTGGTTTTTCCCTTATTTATACTCAGCTTGAATTTCATGCAAACTTCGTGCATCCGAGTCAACATACTCTGCAACTCACTTTTGCTCTCTGCCAACAGGACAGTGTCATCAGCATACAGCAATCTGCACACACGGATATCACCAAGACATAAACTATTATTATCTATTTTGGCCTCACGCATGCACATATCCATAAATATATTAAACAGCCATGGTTACATTACACAACCTTGTCTAACTCCTGCACCAATGGAAAACCATTTTGATAAAACACCATTCACTCATACACAAGCTCTACTACCAGCATAGATGGCTTTTACACTATTAAGTAGATTCCCAGTAAACTTCTAATTTACTTTTATTCCTGAGTAAAACCCATAACTTAGAGATAGGTTTGTCTCCTCGGGCCACTCCATGGGAACAATGGCACACAGAACAGCAACAAGGGCCTCTGTGAATCTTGAAGTGGTGCCCGCTAGTTTTGTGTGACATTGGCAAAAAGACCCCAACTAACTGGGTTTTGTTCCAGAATCCTTAGGTTGAATAACCAGCTGGAACCATCTGCTGTGGACTAATCCCCCACACTGATGTACATACCTGATTAAAAAGACACAAAGATACACTGCTCCGGACTCTAGTGTGAGAAATGGTGGACCTGCCACACTTGAGAAGGATGGTCCACCATGGAATTGACCTGGACTTTCTAAGCAGCATATGAGAAAAAGATCTCTGCTGAGTGAGTATAAGATTGATGTATGGAATACTAGAGGTATAAATGGCAAGAAGAACGAGGTGATTGAAGAGATGAATAAGTATAGATTGGATGTGCTGTGTGTAAGTGAAACCAAAAAGAAGGAAATTGGGATAGAAGAAGTGAATGGAATGGCGAGTGTGTGGTCAGGAGTATTGGATAATGTGAGAGGATAGGCTGGTGTAGGAGTGATTTTAAGTGAAAAGATGAAGAACAACTTGATTCACTATAGCTGCATAAGTAAGAGAATTCTTTGGATTTGTTTGAAAGTGAAACTTCAGAGAATAGTAATTGTTGTAGTGTATGCTCCTTGTGATTCAGAACCTTCTGCTAGGTAGGAATATTTCTGCAATTAGTTAAAAGCTGTTTTGAGCCAGTTTGGTGCTAAAGAGAAAGTTATAATAGCAGGGGTTTTCAATGCTAGAGTAGGTGTGCAGATTGCAATTTCTGACAATGTTCTGGGTAAGTTTAATGATACTTGTGTGAATGATAATGGTGAAAGATTAATTGAACTCTGCATTGAGAATGGTTTGTGTGTATCTAACATGTTTTTCAACCACAAGTATATCCGCACATATACTTGGGAAAATCGTACTCTTGGTCAAAAAAGTGTGATAGATTTTGTTGTCTACGATCAGCATCTGAAACACTTAGTTGTTGATACTCGTGTGATAAGTGGTGCGGACGTTGGCTCTGATCATTACTTGGTAGTGTCACGAGGGAAACTGAATGTTGGTTGGAGACAAAGGAATAGGAAGAGGCGCAGGATGGAAAAAATAAAGGTTGAAAGGCTCCCTGAAAATCATCAGAGTTATTCTGATTTACTCAGAGAATGACTGAAGGCACTGAAGTCTTGTGAGAGGGATGTAGAAAAGAAGTGGGAATGTTTTAAGAACTGGGTTGTCTCTTGCTGGAGAGGTTTGTGGTACCACAATAGTGGGTAACAATAGAGGTGATGTTTGGTGGAATAGTGAGATTGAAGTGGCAGTAAAGGAAAAGAAGGAAGCCTATTTGGGGATGTTGCTAGGTAGAGTTTCTGTGGATGAATATTGATGTAAGAAGCATGGATCCACTAAGATGGTTCACCAGAGTAAGGCAAAAGATTGGAAGGAGAAGGTGGAAAGGCATGAATTGGCTTTTTTGGAAAGATAGGAAGACTTTCTGGAAGTGCACGAGACTCAGGAAAAATAGGGGAAACAAAGTTGTAAGTTGTGTGAAGAATATGATCAGGGGAATGATGTGGGAGCCCGATGAGTTAAATGAAAGATGGTGTGAATACTTCTGTAAGTTATTAGATGAGGAAAGCAAAGGTGATTCTGAGGCAGAAGTAGATGATGTCACAGTGAAGGATGGAAGCACAGGAGGGATCTCGATATGTAGAAAAAATTATATAGAGTTGGGGTTTTCACAAAATTACTATTATGATGAATTATGATTATTAATTGTAATGAACTTGAGCTTACTTCTTAAAAACAAACATTTCAACAAGTATATTTTCAAAATAAAAAAAAAAAAAAAAAAAGGGAAAGAAAAGTCTGGTGATCTATCCTAAAGTGGTACGACAGTTTTGAAGTGTATCAAAAGTAAACAACTCAATCATAAAGGTTACTCACTATTGTCTACCCAAACAAGCAAAACCAAAAAAAAAAAAAAAAAAAAAATTAACGTGTTAACACCCAAGGCACAACCCTAAGAACTCCCAGTAATTAGAAGGTGATTCCACCATCACTGACAAGAGAAAAACACGAACAACTGCAAGTGATTTGCTTGAGACATGTTATCCAGGGTGAACAGATTTTATTTTATGCCCTCTGGCAAATGAATGTGAAAGTTACAGTGCTATTTCTTGTTTAGAAATTTTTTTCTTTTTCTTTGTAGCTAGGTCAAAAACCAAATTAAGGAAAAATAGAAACTGAATTTTGTTGATAGTTCACTAATGTGTAGTTCTAATGTTGAAAAGTCTTAAATCTTTCCTCACTCAAAAGAACAAATTGTTTGGTCTGCAAACCAAGCTTTTGTTTTCTACCGGATGCAGATGACATTAGTTTAATTTTTTTAAAAAAAGGCCTGCTTTACAAACTTTAGGTTTTTGTGTTACAGATTCACTCAAAGAGTACCACAAGCTTAAAGCTTGCCTGGCATATGTGTTAAGTATAACAACAAGTATGTTTACATTTTAGGCATCAAGTTATATCACACAGGTAAGTAGTTTTTTTTTTTTTTTTGACAATATACACTGACGGAAAAAAAAAATCCCAACACCAAGAAGGGGTTGTGTTAGATAAACGACAGTTGGTAGGCGGTGAGAGTACATCTGTAAGATGACGTCTATGCAAATTTCGCGCTCGGCGCATACGTGTGGCACTAGTAGCGCCCCTCGGAACATGAAAAGCAGGTTTGCTGTAAATACGTGCTGTAACGTTCGTGAGCGTTAGTTATCGTTGAGATTTGACGTAGTGTGTTGATGTTAGTCAAGAATGCCTTTAAGAAAACGAAGAAGCCATTATCAACAGCTCACGGAGTTTGAACGAGGTCGTGTAATAGGGCTACGAGAAGGTGGATTTTCTTTCCGCAATATTGCAGAACGACTTGGCAGGAATGTAGCCACTGTGCATGATTGTTGGCAGCTTTGGTCAAGGGAAGGTACTGCCTCAAGGAGACCGCCGTGTACGGCGTATGTCCGTGGCGCATCGTACCGCGTCTGTTGCAGCAATTCGAGCTGCATTTGCCACCACAGTGACACAACGAACTGTTACAAATCGGTTACTTGAAGGACAGCTCCGAGCCAGACACCCTGTAGCGTGCATTCCACTTACTCCAAACCACTGCCGTTTGCAACGTCAGTGGTGTCAAGCTAGAGCTCATTGGAGGACGGAGTGGAGATCTGTTGTGTTTTCTGATGAAAGCCGGTTCTGCCTGGGTGCCAGTGATGGCCGTGTGTTGGTTAGGAGGCCAGGTGAGCGCCTGCAAACAACCTGTCTGTGGCCGAGACACACTGGACCTACACCTGGAGTTATGGTCTGGGGAACAATTTCCTATGACAGCAGGAGCACTCTCGTGGTTATCCCATGCACCCTGACGGCACAGTTGTATGTCGGTCTGGTGATTCAACCTGTTGTGCTGCCATTCATGAACAGCATTCCAGGGGGCATTTTCCAACAGGATAATGCTCGCCCGCATACCACTGTTATAACCCAACATGCTCTACAGAGTGTCGACATGTTGCAGTGGCTTGCTAGATCACCAGATCTTTCACCAGTTGAGCACGTATGGGACATCACTGGACGGCAACTCCAGCGTCACCCCCAACCAGCATTAAGCATCCCTGTATTGACCGACCAAGTGCAACAGGCATGGAACTCCATCCCACAAACTGACATCCAGCACCTGTACGACACAATGCATGAACGTTTGCGTGCTTGCATTCAACATTCTGGCGGTTACACCGGTTATTAATGTACCAGCATTTCACATTTAAAATGGCTCTTCTCATGCTTACAATAAGCTGTGATCTTGAAACCGTAATCGATTAAATATGTTACCTATACAAATGTATTGCCGCCATTTAATTCCTCTACAACTATTTTTTCGTGGTGTTGGGATTTTTTTCCCGTCAGTGTATATATATATATATATATATATATATATATATATATATCATCATCATCATCATTGTCAACCATTATCAATCCACTGCTGGACAAAGGTCTCCCCAAGTTCCCTCCACAACGGTCTGTCTTGTGCCAGTCTCCTCCATGTCACTCCCGCATACTTTCGAATTTCATCCACCCATCTTCCATGTGGTCTTCTTCTGGGTCTTTTCCTGTCCCTTGGAAACCAATTTAAAATTTCGGCTGTCCATCGATGGTCTGTTCTTCGGACAGTATGTCCAGCCCATTGCCATTTCAGGGATTTAACTCTGATCATGATGTCTTCCACTCTTGTCATTTTTTGGATCCACAAGTTCCTTTTCTTATCTCTCCTGGTTACACCAAGCATGCACCTCTCCATGCTGCTTTGAGTTGTCTGCAGACTTTGTATGTCTCTTTTAGTTAAGGTCCACGTCTCTGCACCATACGTAAGCACTGGAAGGATGTATTGATCAAACACTTATCTTTTAAGACATAATGGCATATTGCTCTTGAAAATTATGCTGTTTCTTCCAAAAGCTCTCCAGGCAAGTTTTGTACGCCGATTAATTTCTTCATCAATGTGACCCTCACTTGATATCTGCTGTCCAAGATAAACGTACGTGTCTGTTATCTCCAGCTTTTCTCCATCAATCGATAAATCTTCATTTCTTGTAAAAGCATTGAACACCACTTTTGTCTTCTGAAAGTTCATTTTTAATCCCACTTCTTTACTCTTGTCAGCAAGTTCCTGGATCATACTCTGCAGCTCCGATGGGGTAGTTGCAAAAATGACTATGTCATCAGCAAAACGAAGGGGGGTTAGGTAATCTCCATTAATCTTTATCCCTTTGTTTTCCCACTTCAGTGATTGAAAGACATTTTCCAATGTGGCATTAAAGAGCTTCGGAGATATGGTGTCACCTTGTCTGACTCCTTTTCCAATTTTTATATATGTTGTATTTTCAAACAGCTGAATCTTTGCACTAGCATTTTCATAGATGTTATTAATAATATTAATGTATGCATCTTCAATACCGCAGGATTTCAGAGCCATTGCAACTGCTGATGGTTTCACCGAATCAAAGGCTTTTTCATAATCGATAAAAGCCATGCACAATGGAAGTTCATGTTCCCTCGCTCTTTCAATTAGTTCTCTCAGTACGTGGATATGATCTATTGTGCTGTAGCCACTCCTGAATCCAGCTTGTTCTCTCGGTTGAGCCATGTCCAGCGTCGCCTTTAAGCGGTGTGAAAGAACTTCAGTGAAGATTTTACAAACCACTGATAGGAGGCTGATAGGTCTGTAGTTCCTGAGATCCTCAATGTCACCTTTTTTATGTAGCAAGAGCATTGTAGCATTGTTCCAATCCTCAGGAATCTTCCCTTCATTAAGGCATCGAGTGAAAATTTGGGCGAGTACTGTTTCGATTTCTCCACTTGCTTCTTGTATGATGTCTACTGTAATTCCATCTTTTCCTGGAGCTTTCCCCCGCTTCATGTTCTTGATTGCATGTGCAACTTCTGCTGGGAGGACTGGAAGAACTCTGGTACTGGTACCTTTCATGATGTCTGGAGTACATGAATCATCCCTTTCATATAATTTGGAGTAGAAATCTTTCTTTCTTTGTCAAAATTTCGCCTCTATTTCTTGTTACAGAACCATCTTCTTTTCTCAGTGCCATAATCTGTTTTCTTCCCTTACTGAGATGTCCCTTTGCTATCTTTAAGCTTTGGTTGTTTTCAATTGCTTTTCTTACTAGTTCACAGTTGAATTTCCTTTTAGGCCATCGGCAAATCAAACTCCCCTCTCTGAGCGAAAAACGAAAAAAAAAAAAAAAAAAATCTCTAAGAACTTTTACCCTAAGGAAGGCATGCCATTGCAATAACAATCTCACTTAAATTTTAAGCTACTTCCAGTTCATCACCTACAAAAATTAAATTGCTCCAAAAACCAAAAAAACTTTACTTCCTACTACATATTAGGCAATCCCTGACAGAACTAGGACAACTCTACAAACAATAACACACACTGATATTGTTCAAAACAGTTGGTTCTGGCCAGACCATTAACTCCACATATACATTTTCATTCCTTTTTATCCTCCCATTTTGATTACACCTTCCCCAGTTTTTTTTTTTTTTCAATCCCTGAATTTAAATTTTTACATCATTCTTGTTTCCATCCAGACAAAAAAATAATAATAAAAAAACGAGAAGGAAATTTTTTTTTCCTTCTTGTTTTTTCTTCCTTCCTTTTTCTCCCTTTTTTGAATTTCTCTGCCGAAGTTATCGTTTCAAGAGCCGCTGGAAAATGAGGCCTGATGTGGTCATCATGATGTCATGGTAGTTTTTTTTTTTTTCATTTCATGTGTAGATGAGCCCCCCCTTCTTTTCTCTTTGAATTTACTATGGAAACCCTGCCATAGAGTGGTCGATCTCTCTCTCACAACGATAGTCGGCCTCAGTGTTGCAGACCGGGTCCTCATAACATCTTTTGTGAGTCGTGATGATGCTATGAACCTTTAGCCAGCCATCCTGGTTATGCTTTTCTGATCAACTTTCTCTTCAGGGCCAAGCAAAATAACTTGGTAACAAAAAAAAAAAAAAGAAAAGAAAAGGAAGAAGAAGGGATCCTATCGTTTGGTTGATATCTTACGGCCCCTCGGGTGGTTTTTTAGCTATGGGGAGATGCTTGCTGTTATGGCCCTCATCTGAGCTGCCGGTCCTTTGCCATCTGGAGATGGGGCTTTTAGTCACCAGAGGCAACCACCTCGTAAGATGAAAAGGTCTTTAGTGTCTGAGTAACATGCAAATTCTCGACCTCGCCGAATCCATTGCACATGCGCATGAAATGGCGGAAGGCCATTGGCCTGAAGTTAAGAAGGGAGGCAGTGAGAATGAGACACAATTCCCAGAAACGGCTGCCCCACGATTCTCAGAGTTTGAACCCTGACCAGCCACAAAGTTACATCCCAGAGATTTATTAATTTTTAAGTAGTGCATATGTGTGCGAGTTATGAAATACGAAACCAATTTTTCATGCAAACTGAAAGTAAATGTACCCTTCTCTGATGGGATCAAGGGTCAACTTTGGCTGCATCAAGAAGGAATACAACAATGCTGCTCCAATTCTCTCAAAGTTGTAACATACTGAGTTGGTATAAAATTCAGAATTTAACATATAATCACAAAAAATATAAAAATTAATTACTTATAACTGAATTTAAAAAATAATAGCCACTCCAGTAACATATCAGGACTAATGCAGAATTATGTATAAGAGTTGAAAAACATATTATTGAGAAATGTATAACTGAGGCTCCACTTTATTAATACCTAAGCTTTGAGGCTGCATAATATTAGAATTAGTACACATACAGGGATGTATGTGATTATTGTTCTTAAAGGTGGTCTGCAAATTTTAGTTCTTTTACCTTGATCCATCATAGTGAAGACAGACTACAATGAGCTGAGTGGTTGTAAATTGGAAAGGTGTGCTATTGTACACCACTTTTATGATCTATGGAAATATGAGACTGCTGAAATTAGCTCAGTTTCAACAAACTTGTTAATTCATGTATTTTCAAAATTTTGTCATGTATATAGATTTTTCATAGTTTTTTTCTTTCATTTTTGTAGAAGTTTAAAATTTTTTACTGGTATATAAATTCATCATTCAAAACTTGATTTTTTATTCTACTTTTCATTTACTTGTTTAGCCTGATTCTGAAGAAGGAAATGAAATGGTTTTCTGTGACTCCTGTAATGTCTGTGTTCATCAAGCTTGCTATGGGATAACAAAGATACCAGAGGGCAGTTGGATATGCCGTACTTGTGCCTTAGGTCTCAGGCCTTCATGTGCTTTATGCCCTAATAAGGGAGGAGCTATGAAAAGCACAAGGTTAGTTGTTGTACATGTATCTTTAGAGGAAAACAAAAGCTCAAATATATATTTGTGCAATCTTTACTTATTTTGAATATAATCTAATTAAATGAATAGATGTATGTAGTATAGTTTTTAAACTCATTTTATGTGTGTGTTTCCATGAGAAATGTCACTTTTCTTACAAGATTGAAGGCAAGGAGTATTCTAGGCACTACTGCTTGATGATTTGTGTCAGAAACATATATACACTATATTGACAAAAGTCACCGGACACCTCTTCAAAAGCAAATGAACAGATCCGCTGCGTTGTTAAGGTGTACGGTACAGCTGCAAATGGTATAAAAACAAGCATGCAGCTGACCACAATCATATCGCACTGTGAGTTGAGTGAAAACGTCGAAAACTGATTTTGAGAAAGGAAAGGTTGTTGGATGTTATATTAGTGGGTTGTCCATAAGAGAAACTGATAGGCGTTTAAACATACCCAAGTCAACTGTCTTGGATGTACTGAATAAATGGAAGACACATGGCATGCCTGAAGTAGCAAAACGTACCAGCAGACCAAAGGAAATCAGTGATAGAGGACGTCGTAGCCTCAGGAGTGTCGTTACAGCTAATTGACAGAGTACTGCACAAGACCTCAGTGTACAGGTGAGTAAAAATGGTGGAACCTCGGTATGTACATGTACCATTCACAGAGAACTTCATTCCATGGGTTACCATGGTCGTGCGGCTGCTCATAAGCCTTACATCTCCACTCGGAATGCTACTCGTCATTTAGCATGGTGTAAAGAACATTTTTCGTGGACCGTAGATCAATGGAAACGGGCCATATGGACTGATGAATCCAGATACACGATCCATCAGTCTGATGGCCGTGCAGGAGGAACACTATTTACCACAGTGTACCGTTCTTACGGTCACGTTTGGAGCTAGCAGTGTACTCGTGTGGGGGTGTTTTTCATGGTATGGTCCCGGCCCATTGGTTATCGTGAACAAACCTGTTAACCAGCACATCTACCTCGATATTCTGCATAATTATGCTCTACTAAGTGTGTGGCAATACTGTGAAACTGCACCTTGTTGGTACCAGCAGGATAATGCACCGAGCCATAAAGCAAGGACTGTTACGGCATGATTTGATGATAATAGCTAATCGTGTGTGGACTGGCCATCACAGAGCCCTGATCTTAATCCCATAGAGCACCTATAGGCTGAATTAGAGCACTGCATAAGAAGTTTGGAACCAAGGCCTACTTCTAAGCAACAGTTAGCGGCAGCATTATGTACTGAATAGAAGCGCATACCTATCGCTGTGTTCCATAACCTTGTCAAAAGCATGTCTCGAAGGGTCAGTGCATGCATTAAGGCCAAAGGTGGACTGGCACCATACTAATGTATGTTAATAAATGCTATGTTGTGTTTCTCTTCTAGGTGTCCGGTGACTTTTGTCGACATAGCATATATAAGGTTTGTCCGGAAAGTAATGATACCACTTTTCCTGGACCAACCAGAAGGGCCAGAGGGCGGAGTCTCTGGGCTTGACGGGTGGCAGGGTATGTTAGGTAAACGATCAATGCCTCATCAGTTGGCTCTGAGCTTTTACAGAGTGAGATCTCTTGCGAAGTGGACAGCTGTGTGAGCGTCGCGTAACGGTCAAAATTCAGAAGTGTTGAACAGCGATAGGCGGTAAAGTTTTGTGTTAAACTTAAAAAATCTGCGACCGAGACGATTGCTATGATACAGAAAGCCTGCGGTAAGGATGCTTTATCGAAAGCAGAAGTGTTTCGGTGGCACAAAACGTTCTTAGAGGGAAGATAGAGCGTCGAGGATGAGCCACGCCCAGGGTGCCCTTCAACGTTTCACACTTTGGGCAATGTGGAAAAGGTGAAAGCGGTTTTGGACTCTGACCAATGTCTGAGTGTTAGATTGGTAGCAGAGCACGTTGGACTCTCAAAATTCATTGTGCATGAAATCATCACGCAAGAATTGCAGATGCAGAAAGTTTACTCCAAATTGGTTCCTAAGGTGTTTTGACCGATGAACAGAGGAACAACCACGTGTCGATTTCTCGTGAGCTTGTGGACCGTGTGAGGAGTGAACCTGTTCTTTTGGATAAAGTGATAACAGGTGATGAAATGCGGGTCTTTGAGTACGATCCGGAGACTAAAAGACAGAGCTCAGAGTGGCACACTACCGAGTCTCCTCGACCAAAGAAGGCTCGAATGTGCATATCGAAGATGAAATCGATGCTCATTGTCTTCTTTGACTGTAAAGGTGTTGTCCATAGCGAGTTTATACCACCCGGACAAACAGTCAGCGTTGCATTTTACGTGGATGTGCTTTAACGGCTGAAGAACAGAGTTGCACACGCCGGCCCGGACATCACCAACACTTGGGTTATTCATCACGATAATGCGCCGAGCCACGCCTCGCTGAGAGTGACAGAGTTTCTGGGGAAACACAACGTGGCAACGCTTCCCCAACCTCCTTACAGCCCAGACTTGGCCCCGGCTGACTTCTTTTTGTTTTCCTGGCTGAAATCCAGCCTGAAAGGACACCATTTTGGGTCTGTTACAAACATGCAAACCGCCGCAACGAGTGCTTTGAAAGCGATCCCTGTTCCCGACTTCCAGGCAAGCTAAGCGGCGTGGCTGAACCGCTGGTAGCGGTGTATTGATGTTCAAGGATGTTATTTTGAGTAATTTTAAAGTTATGTAAGTATAACTTTAATTAAATGTCTGCTATTGAATGAGTCTCATTACTTTTCAGACAGACCTTGTATATATATATATATATAGAGAGAGAGAGAGAGAAAAAACTCGACTCAATCTTCTACTGGAAAATGCATGGTCACTGTTTTCTGGGTCTACAGATGCATGACCAGGAAGGAGTATATGGTCAAAGGTTTGAAAATCAACTCGAGACTTACATGAACACCCTAAAGAGGTTAAAACAAAAATTCATTGCATTTTAAATACAAGTTCAGAAGTTGTAATTCATTGAAAAAAACTTCTCATGATTAAAACTGTCTACACGTCACACTAGAATGATTTGTGTACCAAATGCATCATAGAAACAAAGGAGGATCTTTACAAAAGTTAATACTCAACCATTTACTGAAGAATTTAGGATACTGGTCACTAAAAAAAAATTAATTCTTCACACAGGCAATTCCTGAGCATTTCTTGAGGCTCACAAAATGAAGTGTTGAAATTCGAACTTCAAGAAACACGTCAAAAAGTTACTAAGTTGTAATGACACCTCTTTCAAATTTCCTTTTTGTTAATTTTAATTTTAAAATTGAGGAATGCACACTCCTGAAATTAAAACACTACTAGATGAAACTTGAGTTTGAATAAAAATAGAGCACATAGTACCAATCTTCTCAACTTAAAACCCATTAAAAAATAAGTTGTAGTTTGCTATGCATTTCAGTGCAAGACTTCCACCATCTTTAGGTAGTTGGCCATGAATCATTGTAAACAACCGTCCATTAGACCTTAAATAAATGTAGCCTGTCTGTCATTACTGCTACGCCCATTCACAATTGCAACCTCTGCTGTGTCTAAATCATGGTTGATGGCAAGATGTTGCATGCTGATTTTTATTTGCTTATCAGAAGAATTTTCTTTACTCGAAATTCTAGTATGTTTTTTTTTTTTTCTATTTCACTTTCTGTTTTTTTATATCTAATTTGTTCTTCATGCACCAGCATTTTCCATGGATATGGTGACTTCTGAACTGTGTTTTTAATTACACATGTTTTTAATGTTTCTGAGTTTTTACTCGAAATATTTGTATCATTGCATTTGTTGTGGCAAAAGACCCATGCTCTTTGAACATGATAATGCCAGACCTCACTCTAGTGCTGCTACTTCATTGGCAATACAGAACATTTGATTTGATGTTGTTCCACACCCTTCCTAATGCCAAAATTTGGCATTGTCTGACTTCTGGTTGCTTGCAGCACTCAAGAAACTTTTCAAAGGAATTCATTTCACATGTGATGAAGTAGTTCATGCTGCTATGAGAAAAGCCTGCAGAATTTTGCAGAGACGAGTCCTGAAACTTGTTCAGTTCTGACACATTGTGTTGAGCAGTAGGAAGACTATGTGGGACCATAAGATATAGAAACAATCCTCCTGTTCTTGTGGGCATGATCACAACTAGAAATCCCGCATTACTTCTACATTATTTAGTTTATAAAACCCAGATCCAGCTTTAGGGAGTGTGAACCATGCCACCACACCAGGTGCCAAGTTCAGAGGGGGGGGGGCACTGAGCTGAACTTTTTTTTATGTGTGAAATGGCAGAGTATATATTAAAATATAAAAAAAAACAAAAAAACCCAGCAAATATTGTAATTCATGATGACGATTGAAGACAATGAAATGTCAGTGTTGCTGGAACAATCCATTTTTAAGCTCTATACTTGAAGGGCTTTCTTTCCATTATTCTTTATATCTTCTGAGTTCTTTTATGTTTTCAGATATTTCTAACCTCTAGATCAGGGGTGGCCAAACTTTCAGGAACGAAGATCTACCTTAAGCTATCATTCCCTGCTGTGATCTACCATGGTTTACTGCAGTGATATAGGCATATTTAAATAGGAATAAGCCTATATCATGAGTGTTTTGTTAGTGTGTATGGTTTTGTAAGTTTGGAAACAAATTCAGAAAAATAATATTTAAATCATTTTTTATTTCTGAAACACTATTTTTCAAACAAATTATGTAATTTTACTTATAGATTCTTTATTTACAGTTCACTGTTAGCAGGATAATCACTTTGGTACGACTTATGCACCCTCGAAAAATGTCTTTCTAGATTTCCTTTTTTAGGAATGGCAACTGAAGCCCGACATATTAAACACAAACACTTGTCACGTGAAGAAATAAGCTTCCTCTAATTCAGCTTGGAAATGATACGTTTTGGGTTTCTTAGCTCCACTCATATTTGATATGTAAACAAAGCTTCATAACTTAACTTATATCTGCACTCAATAAGTAAACTAATTTTTATGCACAAATAAGAATGTTGACAGTTCAGCCTTCCTGTAAGGGTAGGCAGTGCGATTGATGACTAGCAGAGCGGGAGATAACAACAGGCCTCGTGTGACAGACTGCAGATGCGCGATGACCATGCACGTTGGTTAGGGTTGGGGAGGGGAGTCTGATTGATTCATTCTATCATCTAGTCTCAGGCAGTTCGTATGGAACCAACATACGCCAGCGCGATAAAACAAACAATCGACCGTAAGAGAGCTCGCGATCGACCGTTTGGCCACCCCTGCTCTAGATGTTTATCAAGGCCTGTTCTCAATAAGCTAATCACTGAGGATAGATTGGCTCATTGATTACATTGATACACATCTAGAGGCCAGAAACATCTGCAAATATAAAAGAACTTTGAAGATACAGTGAATAGTGGAAAGCCCTTCAAGTTATAGTAGAATTTAAGTATTTTAATCAAAGTAAAGCCTGTGAGTAAGTGGTTTTAATTCCTGGAATAGTCCAGATCATCACAATAGAAAATTGTTACAATTAAGCACAAAAAGGAGCATTGTTTTTTATGTTGATCTTGGGATCAATGCACACATCTATTAATTTATGTTGTATATTTTTCATTTGTGGCTGAAAAACTGTATAGTCCAAAACACGGGAAAAAATGCATGTTGCAGGCTTGAAGAATTATTGTTGCATTGGGTGCCATGAACACTAAAGGTGGGCCTGGTCAAACTTGATGTGTGTTGATATTTTTACTTGTTTCTTATCTATTTGACTATTGACTTTGAAAGTGAATGCTACAAAAAAATGATCATTACTAATTTCAAGATCTCTGAAAACTTCTATCCTTAATCACATTTTGTAGAGAACTTTTCTGTATGATGTAGTCACAGTTATACTGTTCATATGTGTAGTCTGATCGTACCAGGTAAGTTTCATCGTAATGACAGTATTGTGTTCATGCAATTTTTTTTTTTTTTTTTTGGTATAGATCACTTAAAAACATGTGACAAGTACATGAAAAGTCATTTTCATGTTTACATCTGGCTGACAAAAAAAGAATGATTGTCATTTTCAATATGATTGTTGGTAGTAGAAACATTCATATCTGCAGATTGGGAGGCAGATATATGAACCAGCAAAATGACAATGTAAGCTTGCCAGTTTTTGAGATACACATCTGTAATCAGATATGACAATCATATTATGCTGAAATTAAAAGGTGGGTAGTTACACCAGATGATAACAATTCGTGTGAAAATCCATTTATTTGGCGTAATAAATAGTAAACAGGCGTGCTAGCTTTCACCACCAATGGGTGGCTTCTTCAGGCTTAAAATAACATCTGAAGAATATACAAAATTTAAATGCAATATAACATTAATATAAATACAAAGCTAAGTACAATGCTAGAAGGTGAAGTATGCCTCGGCCGCCCCGGTGGCGCAGTGGTCTAAGGCAATGGCCTCTGATCATTCGTCCAAAAGGGGTCCGGGTTGGAATCCCGGTGAGGCATGGATGTTGTGTTTGTCTTACGGCACTGGCTCTCTCCCTTCCCTGGAACCAGTGACTCTAAATTAGGGACGGACGACTGCTTATAGCCCATTGAGTTGCTCACGGTGGTCGTTAAACCTCCAATCAAAAAAAAAAAAAAAAAAAAGAAGTATGCCTCATGCAGGCGGGTGAAGGGCATAGGTTAGGTGCTTGCTGTATGTAGAAACGTGCGCCATGCAGAAGGTAAGTCAAATGAAAGTTCATCATTGCACGTGATCGGGTTGGTTAAGATCTCAATGGATTCCCTTATAGCAGTGGCCTTGGGATTTGTGTAGGAGGCGACTTTCTTCATGTTGTCCGATTGCAGTGTGGCTGAATGGGTTGCGACTTCTTTTGCTAATGCTGTATTTATTCTTCCCGCTGCAACGTCTCTCTTGTGCACCACTAGTCTTATGTTGAAAGAGCGCTTTGTCATGCCCACATATTCTTTCATGGATCCGTCGGGGTAGATAAGTGGTATAGAATAAACTCCGGCGTCTGAAAGTTCTGTATTTGTGCTCCTTTTTGAGGTGAGGATTGTGGCAAGTGGTTTAGGTCCTCTTACTCCAATGTCAAGTCCATATTTTCGGAGCGAGTTCTTCAGAAAATAAGTGAAATGTTGTATGTAGGGGCAGGATCCAATGTAGAAAAATGGGCTGTCACGTGTCCTGTTGTCAGGGCTGGTGGACTTTATTTCTGCCCTTTCAATAATTGCTTCAATCTTCTGAGCATCGTATCCTGCTCTGTTTGAAAGGGTTCATAAGTCATTGAGCTCTTTCAGGAGCGTAGGTGGATCGGAACAGTGTGTGAAGGCCCGTCGAGCCCTATGTCGAAAAAGGGCCATTTTGTGTTCTATCGGACACGATGAGGAGGGCAGCATCACGTTCGAGGTGTGCGTTGGTTTGTAGTAGACACTTGTTATTGGCCTTCCTTCTGGTGCCTTTTTGATAAGCACGTCAAGGATTGGGAGCGTGCTGTTCGATTCCTGTTCCATCGTGAAATTGATGCAGGGGTGCATAGTATTGAGCTGGTCGTAAAAACGATTGAGATCAACAGGGTCATGAGGCCAGATGAAGAATATGTCGTCTGCATATCTCAGCTATGTTGTTGGGATCAGGGTTTGAGCGCTGAGGATTTTTGCTTCTAGTGGCCGAAGGACAGCTTCAGCAAGCACATCCCATAGGGACTCCTTTAGATTGTTTATAAATTTGGTCTTTGAAACAGAAAAAATTAGAGTCTGTGACAAGTTCAATAAGGTGGAATACCTGGAGGAGCGAGTCTTGTTGAAACAAGACAGAAGTTTCCAGTGCTTGTTTAAGATTGTCAATGGCCTCAGAAATCGGGATGGATGCGTACAATGATACTATATCAAAACTGCCCATAACAATGATACTATATCAAAACTGCCCATAAGATGATTTACAGGTATGGAAATGCTGGCAATTCTGGAGATGAAGTCTGTAGACGAGCGCAGAACATTGTCTTAGTCAGGCAGGAAGGGTCTGAGGAAATGCACCAGTTCTTTTTCTAGATGGTAGGTAGGAGCAGATCTGCATGACACAATCAGTCTAATTGGAAGCTATGGTTTATGATGCTTTAAACGTCCAACAAGTTGCGGGATCTTGGGTCCTGGAGGGAGCTTAGCAGTTCTCATAAGATTTGGTGGTAGGTGTGTCATCTTTGCTACCCGTTTTAAGGTTGGCAGTACATCGGTTAAGGGGGTTAGTGAGTTGCAGGGTTGACTCTGACTGAATTAATTGATCTTCCGCTCGTAGTCTATAGCTTCCATAGCTGCTAGTTGTTTGGATTTATCGGTTAAAACAAAAACAAATGTTGGGTCATTCTTGAAGGCGTTAATATCCGTCCTTGGCATTGAATTTCTCTTCTTGGTTCTGTGTTGTTTTTGTGATTGTTGTAGCTTCAGGGCGCATTGATGGTGGAGAGTGTCTCGTTGCTCCAAAGGAATGTTGCTGATCAAATTTTCGACCAGAGGAATAATTTCTGAGGGTTGTAGATGAGTTTTGAAGGCATGTTTTGGTCCTTTATGCAGGGTAGTTAACTCATCATAAGAGAAATTCTTTGATGAGATGTTGACTATAGGAACCACGAAGTTGGATGGGTGAGGTTGCTGAAGGTGTTTTTTGGCTGGCAAGTTTATTAGCGTGTTTCATCGATAGTGATCTATTTTGCCGTTGTACGAGCATGTCTAAATTTGCGCATGAAAAAATCCAATTCCAGGGGGATGGTTTCAGCGGTGAGATTGTCGTAGAGTCTTAAAAGCCAAAAGCCTTGTCTCGAGGGCCATGACCTTTTTTTCTTCTAAGCTGGACTAGATGGGATAGTGATTGCTGTTGAAAAAGTTGTTTCTTCCTTTGGAACCACTTCTAGCATTGTACTTAGTTTGGTGTTTATATTAATGTTATATTGCATTTAAATCTTGTATATTCTTTAGACATTATTTTAAGCCTGAAGAAGCCACCCGTTGGGGGTGAAAGCTCGCACGCCTGTTTACTATTTATTACGCCAAATAAACGGATTTTCACACAAATTTTTATCATATTATGCTGTTTGCATATGTGTGGTAAAAAATATAATAAAGTGTTTTATTCTGTTTTCAGAATATCATTCGATTTCTGATATAAAATGAAATGCTGTTTGTTCACTTGAATTTCAGAATATAATGAGTAGCTGTCTGCATTCGTATGTAAATTGTTAGACATAGCTTCTGCAGATGCAATGGTTTATTGTTATTGTTTTAATTGTATTCAATTTCTTTGTTTACTAATTCTACGCATTTTGTAATGAATGAATAATGTATATCTTGTTAACAAATTACAAAAAGTTGAGAAATTTATCTTTCACACAGGAGTGGAGAGAAATGGGCTCATGTGAGCTGTGCACTTTGGATTCCAGAGGTTACCATAGGCAGTGTTGAAAAAATGGAACCAATAATAAAGATATCTCAAATACCAGTAAGAATAATTTTAGCATTTTAGTTCTAAGTTGTTCTGAATTATAATTTAAAATTGAAAGTGTTTTAAGCTGTTTCACATGTTAATATTTAAAATATGGTTGGATCCCAATGTTTATGTGCATCTTAAGCTGTGGTTGTTTATTATTTGAGTAATTTCTCTTGCGAATTATAAATGACTTTTTGGTGTTACAAGCATAGTTATTGGTGGCATCATCTGCAAATGGCATACATAGTGCTGCTGCTGGCTTTTTTGCTTGTAAGCTATAATGTAAACTTCTGTCATTTTTTAAGTTTGAATTTTGCCCTAAATTGCTTTCTTCACTACCCAATATATTATAGAACGAATTACCTTTTTACATAAAAATACATAATATCTAAAGTATTGTTTACCTGATATTGTCAAAGTATTTTGCACGTTGTTGCTCTGTGAGGCACATGCTCTCGGCCCAAGAGGTCTTTTTGCTACAGGTTTTTGGTTAGTTATCAAAATTTTTTTTTAGAAATAAAACAATTACCGTATATAGTCGCGTATAAGTCGACCCCCCACTTTCAGAGGAAAAAATCGTAAGAAATCGGAAACTCGCGTATAAGTCGATCCCGAAATGAGAAAAAAAAAATTTCAATGAATTTATTCAAAATCATTTGAAAACGAAAAAAATTATATGTATAATACTAAATTTAATTTGCATACCCAAAAACTTCATCGGAACCCTTCAAAATCCGATTCCGAGTCAGACTCGCCAAACAGTTCAAAAAAGTCTTTCTCCGTCATCGGCGTGTCATCATAAACATCAGTATTCCCATCTATGCCTATGTCATCAGAATCACTGTCATCATCACTCATAAAAATCTCATCATCCTCTGTGCCATCAAGTTTGTTACTAATGCAACATTTCTTGAATGATTTCACGACCATTTCCGCAGGTATCGCATCCCAAGCATCCTTGACCCATCGCACAATCAAAACGATATCCGGCTTCTTTAGATTTCCGCCCTTGGTTTCAGTCGGCAAATCGGAACTTATCCAATCTGCCCAATACCTCCGCACATTGTCCTTGAAGGGCTTATTAAGGCAGACATCTAGTGGCTGAAGAACAGATGTCAACCCACCTGGGATGACAGCAAGAGTTGTTTTTGAATTTTCTGCAGTTCTTTTCATTTCTGCACAACGGTGTGCAACAAACATATCCCACACCAAAAGAGAAGGTTTCCTCAAAAGTGCACCTGGCCTTTTGTTCCACACATTCTTTAACCAGTCAATTGTTCCGGATTCATTTATCCATCCTTTCTCATGGGCACGAATGAGCACACCAGACGGAAAGACAACGCTTTTCGGCAGAGTTTTGCATTTGAAAATAATTACCGGAAGTAGCTTTCTGCCGTCGGCCAAACAGGAAAGAACAACCGTAAAACTGGATTTTTCGTGGCCAGTCGTTTTGATCAAGATATTTTCGCCCTTTTGGTTCACCGTCTTATTTCCAGGAAGGTCGAAACACATGGCGGTTTCATCCATGTTCCCTATTTGGGAAAGTTCAAAAGCAGTCTCTTTTCCCTTTTGAATTACATACTTTTGAAATTTCATTATCTTTGCTTCGAGGTCACGAGGTAACTTTTGTGCAATTTTGGTGCGCTGGCGTAGACACAACCCATAGCGGTTCATGAACCTTGTGCACCAACCTGGTGAGGCACGAAAAGTGTTATTTGCGGCTGCAAACTTTTCATCTTTTGCGAGCTTCATTGCTCGCAAACGTATACCAGTTTGCGTTACAATGTAACCATTTTGTCTGCAGCCCACAATCCAATCATTCAAGACACTTTCCAGCTCTGGGAAAGATGTCGTTCCATGGCGCAGCGCCTTTTGCGATTTTGGGATTTTCACCAAATCCGTTTTTTTACGCCAATCTCGAATAAGTTCTTCTTTAATGCCAAATTGATGTGAAGCAGCACAGTTGTTAGTATTTTCTGCAAAAGAAACCACTTTCAACTTGAATCCTGCGTTATAGGACATCCGTTTCTTTACACAATCCGTGTCACCCATAATAGGAGAAGCGAGACACGTGCGGTTAAGAACAAGAAAAACACGTGCGATTAAGAACAAGCAACACCTAACACTGGCTGTCGCATGGCTCCGTTACGTCAAAGATCAGTGCAGTCAGCTGGTAGTCGGAAGGGGGAGCTTTCTATGCGCGGCTGTGAGTGTGCTGTGGATACGCAAAGCCAGGAGAGAGGAGACTTCTCAAAGCGCAGAGAAATTCGGAGGTTCACGATTTCGTAATTCTACCACATCAGCGTTTTTTCTTTCTTTCTTTCTTGTTTTTTCTTTTGGAGGGTTGCGATTTCGTAATTAATACCACATCGGCATTTTTATTTCTTTTGGGATGGATTGCCTTTTGCCTCACGGGAAGAACTTTTGGACTTACGATTTTTTTTAGACCCCGCGTATAAGTCAACCCCATTACTTTGAAGCTCTCATTTTGTCCCAAATTTCTCGACTTATACGCGAGTATATACGGTAGGTTATATATTTTCAGTTCTGCATTCATTCATTCTCACAATCAAACATTTTAAATTTACATTAATTAAAATATTTTAGTAGAAAGAGTTATACTTATCAGGTCCGGAGACATCTCACACGGGGTTCGTCGTCACCACGTTACGGCGAGTGCTTTCGATAGTATCCTACTACCATCGTCGGGCCTCTACTTCTACATGAGGGTTCCTCGCGTGTGTGTTGTCCTGGAGTTGCATGTCGGGAATCGAAAGGAAGGTTTGCGGTCATGTATGTGTTAGGTGATTTGTTTCTCACTTGTCGCCATCTATTGGATGAGTTGGTAGGTTTCGATGACCGCAAACCTTCCTTCCTTACGTTTTATATTTACATTAATTAAAAGATTTCTAAACCTTCTTTTCGAAATATTTTAATTAATGTAAATTTAAAACGTTTGATTGTGAGAATGAATGAATGTAGAACTGAAAATATATAACCTAATTGTTTTATTTCTAAATTTTAATTTTAATTTTTATAACTAACCAAAAACCCGTAACAAAAAGATTTCTCGGGCCGGGAGCATGTGCCTCACAGAGCAACAATGTGCAAAATACTTTGACAATATCAGGTAAACAATACTTTAGATATTATGTATTTTTAATCAAAAGCACGTTTATAGCACAAGACTATAATTTAGAATTAAGGTTGCTTCATGAATTGAATATTTCATAAACCTTTTTACATGTTCTTATAACTAAACTAGAAAATGGTTTCATAACTGCTGCACTTACAGAAAGCCAAATTGTACTGCAGCTGTTATATCCAGTGATTCGAGCTGTCTTTGGAGTTGTAAATATCTGAATTATCTACATCTAATTTTTTTCATACTGGCACTTTTAAAATGTGTTTCTGCATTTGTTGGTAGTAATCACTATCTTGAATTGCTATGATAAATCCAGCAGTTTCTCCTTGTAGCTTTCCAGTCTCCAACCACTGTTTGGAGGTATTGTTGCCAAACACTTTTCTTGTCCAACTGGTTTAGATGAGTGTTATGAAATTCCATATTTTCCATCATTGTATGCAGTCCTCTAGAGCTGGGTCTTTTCACTTCATCATCTAGCGTGCTCAATATCAGTGGAGTATCACTCTTGTTCATAGCACAGATGACACCAAACCTGCCATTCTCTTTTTGTTTGGTTTGTAAATTTGTTGCCATAGTTACCTAATTTGTGTGCAGTGAATGGTCCAGTGGAAAGACATATTCCTCCTTTTTCTTGTCTGTGTGTGATGCATTATGTGGTCACCCTTAGATGCTACATCTGGTGGTTCATCATTTTCATTCTCAGTGTTTAGTTCATTCCTTCAAGATTGTTGCTTTAACAAGTTGGGAATGCCAAAGAGTAGGTTTGCACTGGGATTGTGTGCATGCTGATTGATTTAACAGTGTTATGTTCAATCATGTTTTATCAACTATTTTTGTTTAATGCTAGAAATGATCTTTTAACACATTTCACTTTGATTCCATGTGCCCACAAGTATCCTAGTTGCTCATATCTGTTTTCAGCATTCAGGTCTTCAATTGTCATATTGTCCTTTGTTAAGACATCCCTTCAAATTTAAACAATACTCCTCTTTTCAGGTGTTCTGACTTACATTTTTTTGTTTAAACTAAAGTTCATAAGGATGAGTCTTGTGGATGTGGTTGTGAAATATACAAAAATTTATTCAGTTATGTTTTGCAATTTGCTTATAACTTGAAATCATTCATGTAAATATGATATGGGACTGTGTCTAGCCCTTCTTTATATCACCTGCTGTTATGAAAGGGCACTCAGAGAATCCCTTCAAAAATTGCCAGTTATGATTTATATATTTCTAGAAGTGAGAATTTACATTTTTAAGCTACACACACATAGTGCAATTATTACTAACTCAAAAATGGTCTGTTATTCTTTGACAAAAATTTGAATGTTTTTTCTGTTCTATGTTGAAGTACATGTGTTGTAGTAATATAGTTAAGAAATAAAGGCATACCACCATGTTTTTTGTGACTACAATTTTTTTTTCAAATATGTCTTTATCTTTCTGATACATTATTAATGCATTGTATTATTTGGGAAGTTTTTTTAAGTTTTTGGACTACATATTATCTTCTTTCTAGTTTAGCAGATGGGCTCTTTTATGTTCCTTGTGTAAAGAAAAAATTGGTGCCTGCATTCAGTGTTCAGTAAGTATCATTATGTGTCAAATTTTTCTTTAACACTTTTTTTGTTTTTCTGTGGTATGTGAGATTTTCTTTACACATCCCCACCTGTCATTTTTCATGAATTTTGCTTAAAAAGAATCTCTTTCCACTCTCAGTGTTGTTTAGTTACTGCAGAAATATTGCATGGTTTTATTAGGAGCAATATTTGTCATTATATGTAAGCTTCAAAATGTGGACAGTTATTTAAAAAAAACAAAAAAAACAAACTTTGACATTGTTTAAAAACACTTAATATTGTTTTTCTTTTTCTTTAAAAAATTGAAATGCCATTCCTTAGTAAAATGAAAGATGTTTTAAAATGTTGAAGTTTAAAATGATTGCTTTCTTCATTTCTTTAATCATTAAAATCTTGTTTCAAAAGGTTGAATTTTAAAAAGGTAGGTTTCTTCATTTTTTTAATCATTAAAATCTTCTGTAAATAAGTTTCTGTTAAAACCTTCAATTAAAATTTGTTGCATGTGTCACTTGGGTCTTTTAAGCTTTTTTAGGTATTGATAAAAAAAAGGGGGGGGGGGTATATCACTGCTTTCTACCAGCAGTTTTCACTGGAGATGTTGTAAGATGTATGCATCCAGGTTTGGAATTACTTTTAATATGAAGCTCCTGTTATTATAAAGACCTGAAGCTTGAAGTGCTGAGTGGTAAATGCAAGAAATCTTAATAAAAAGATTTTAACAGAAATGTATGAACAGAAGATTTTAGCAATTAAAAAACAACAACAGCCTTTAAAACTTCAACTTTTGAAAACATCTGGAATTCTCTAAGGGATTTTCAGGAAAAACAAGAAAGATGACACCGAATTTTCGGGTGTAATAAGCACGTCTTTTGAATCCGTTCTGACGCAAATTAAATTTATCAAAGCTATTCAAAGTCAATGGAACCGGTATGGAAAACAATAGTATCTGACGGAAGAAAAAGTTTTTCGATCGGGTTTTTAGTCCCTCTGATATTGCTGTAAACGGAATCATGAGCTTACGCCCTCTGGTTGCAGACTTGTGCGTTAAGAAAAACATGAATTTATATGAGAAACATTTTGCACCAGAAACGTTCTCCAACACAAAGAATTTTTCAAATCGGACTCTTAGAAACAGAGATATCGACAAAAATAAGATGCGACTTTACGTCCCCTGGTGGGAAAACCATGCATTATTTTAGGCAGAAAGTATTGTCAAAAGGTTTTTCAATATGAGCGGTATCGGTCCAAGAAAAAAAAAATTTAGTCGTGTTTTCAGGAGCCCAGATTTTGCTACAAATACATCAGAAGCAGAAATTAACACTTATGCCCCCTGATGGCCAAACCATTCTTTACCAAACATTAGAAATTATGTGAAAAATATTTTCCATCAGGTCTTGTATGCGATACAGGAAGAATTTTTCAAATCGGAGTTTTAGAAGCAGAAATAACGCAGAAAACGCAATTTACCTTTGTGCCCCCTAGCGAAAAGTCTATGATTTACTTGAAAATTTTGAATTTATAGGAAAAACATTTTGCATCGGAAACACTATCCAACAAAGAAGGAATTTTTCAAATCGGACTCCTAGAAGTAGAAATATTGACAAAAATAAGATATACATCTACGCCCCCTGGCGTAGAAATTATGCATTATTTCAAGGAGAAAATTTTCCTAAAAGGTTTATCGACATGAGTAGTATCGGTCAACAAACAACTTTTTTTTTCAATCGAGGTTTTAGAAACTCATATTTTGCTGCAAATACATCAGAAGCGGAAATTAAGACTTACGCCACCTGGTGGCCAAACCATTTTTACAAAAATTAGAAATTATGTGCAAAAGATTTCCCATCAGGGGCTGTATCTGGTGCTGAAAGAATTTTTTCAAATCGGAGATTTAGAAGCACAGATATAGGGCGGAAGCAATTTATCTTTACGCCCCCTGGCGTAAAGTCCATGAATTAATTGAAAATTTTGAAATTATATGAAAAATATGTCACACTGGAAACAGTATCCAACAAAGAAGGAATTTTTCAAATCAGACTCCTAGAAGTAGAGATATTGACAAAAATAAAATATACATCTATGCCCCCCTGGTGTAGAAACCATGCATTATTTTAAGAAGAAAATGTTTCTAAAAGGTTTGTCCACACGAGTAGTATCGGCCAACAGATGACTTTTTTTACAATTGAGAATTTAGGAGCTCGTATTTTGCTGCAAATACATCAGAAGCGGAAATGAAGGTTTACGCCCCTGGTGGCCAAACCATTTTTTTTTACAAAAATTAGAAATTATGTGCAAACGATTTCCCATCAGGAGCTGTATCCAGTGCAGAAAGAATTTTTCAAATCGGAGATTTAGAAGCAGAGATATAGGGGGAAACGCAATTTACCTCTACGCCCCCTAGCGGAAAGTCTGTGAATTACTTGAAAATTTTGAAATTATATGAAAAACATGTCACACTGAAAACACTATCCAACAATGAAGGAATTTTTCAAATCAAACTCCTAGAAGTAGAGAGATTGACTAAAATAATATATACATGTATGCCCCCTGGTGGAGAAACTGTGGAATATTTTAAGAACAAAATATTCCAAAAATGTTTATCGATGTAAGTGGCATCAGCCCACGAAAAGAATTTTTTTCAATCGATATTTTAGCTCAGATTTTTTGGCAAATACATAAGAAGCAAAAATTAACACTTACACCCCTGGTGGCTAAAGTATTCTTTACCAAAAATTTGAAATTATATGCAAAAGACTTTCAATCAGCAGGTGTATCCACTGAAAAAAACATTTTCTAAATCGGAGTTTTAGGAGAAGAGTTATCGGGGGAAAATGTAATTTACTTTTACGCCCCCTAGCGGAAAATCTATGCTTAATTTGAACAAGTAACTGTATTTAAAATACTCTTCGACATAAATGGAATCGAAAGATAAAAGCATTTTTTCAATCGGATGTTTAGAAGCAAACATGTGGAATAAAACGTATTTTTGAATTCAACATCATCTGCATCTACGCCCCTTAGCGGCAAAATTGTACATCGTAATAAAAACAAACGAAATAAAAGTTCATAATTCGCATATTTCAAGCTTCCCAATGCAAAAAGAATTTTTCAAATTGGACCAATAGTTGCAGAGATATATTGTGGGTACAGACGGACGGACAAACCGGTAACATAAGCACGATCTTTTTTTGCAAAAGACGTGCTAAAAATGTGTTAAACGTTTTTAAACAATCAATGTAATTTTCAAAATACTTGTCAATGTTTTGAAGTTCTCATACAATGATAATTAGTAAACCACATTAAAATAGTCAAATACGGAATTTCATTTCTATGTTAAAGACAAATAGATAATAATATTTATGAATTACTTTCACAGTAAGAAAAGTTTTTTTCTTATTTGTTGACTGTGTTTTAATGTTATTAATTTCATTTCTACCAGTAGGTCACACATAAGAGATACATCTGAAATTGCGTAATCACTTCATTGAATTCCTCATGAATGATTCCTTCTTGAATGAATCAATTCACCACAGAATGCAATAGTTATTTTCAAAAGCAAGTAATATGAAGGTAAATGACTGGAAAACTTTTCACATGTGATTGATTTTAAAACTGTTGGGGGCAGAGAGTCAAATGAAAATGAATACCTTCTCAACAGCGTGTTGATAAGAAAACAGCTGAAACTAAAATAAAAAAAAGTAGAGGGAAGGGGTAAACCCTTCCCTCTCCTTTTCTTTTTTCTAACCAGCTGTGTTTAGTTTGAAATCTGTTGAAGATGCACTATGTTGTCAACAGGAATTAAAAATACTAACAGGTTTTATTCAGATTAAAATACTTAAATTCTATTTTAACTTGAAGAGTTTTCCATTCGATGAGTGGAAGTTTTTTGTCGTGCTAATTAAGATTTACCGGTAAACCATATTGCTGTCTTAAGCACCAAATTTTTTTCGTTTTTTTTTCTTTAAGCTTAAGACAGCAATATGGTCTACCGGTAAAAGAGTTTTTCATTATTCTTCATATCATTGGAGTTCTTTTGTACCATATTTTCAGACAATTTTGGTGTCTAGATCTTTATCTAGGCCTCTTACACAGAAAGAATTTAAATTTTGTTGCTAGGATCTTTCTATAATAGCCAGTTATTAAATTAAAATTTTCTCATTAACTAATTAATATTTTCAAGGCTAGCCACTTGTATTCACCTAATTCTAAAACATATATGTAGTATGTTTTAACTTAAAGTCGACAACCCCATCAGTAAATAAAACAATATTTACATATTAAAACAAAGTCACAAAAAGCATAGTGATCC
The DNA here is from genome assembly GCA_039090855.1 of Macrothele yani. Lineage (NCBI taxonomy): Eukaryota > Metazoa > Arthropoda > Arachnida > Araneae > Macrothelidae > Macrothele > Macrothele yani. Next base: position 142,666,398 of record CM077014.1, read on the forward strand.
TTACTATTTTGGGGGTGTTCAACTCAAAGTCAAAATGTACTGCTTATATGTTAAGAATTAAGTGAGTACAAGTGACTAACCTAGAAAATATTTATTATATTGAAAAGAATAAAGGTTACTATGTTTTTAGTCACTTGGTCTTAATATGTAAAAATATTGTTTTATTTACTGAGGGGGTGGTAGACTCAAAGTTAAAACATACTGCATATATGTTAAGAATTAGGTGAGTACAAGTGACTAACCTTGAAAATATTAATTACATAATGAGAAGATTTTAATTTAATAACTGGCCATTATAGGAGGAACCCAGCAAGAAAAATTTAAATTCTTTCTGTTTAAACAAAACTTTTGATACAGTTTCTAATAATTGAGAATAGGTCTTGATAAAGATCTAGAGGCCAGATACATCTGAAAAGTAGAAAATAACTCAAGTGATGTGAAGAATAATGAAAAGGGCTTCAAGTTAAAATAGAATTTAAATACACTATATGATCAAAAGTATCCACACACCTCTTTTGTGTTGTGGGTTTGCCCATTTACATCACAGACATGGCACATACAGTTATAAAAAGATGCACGTGGCCTGACAAACATCATAAACAAGCATGAACAGTAGAATGGTGGACTGTATTCTTGAGCTCAGTGACTTTCATCGTGCATGGCCATAGGATGTTATCGTAGCAACGAGTCAATTCAGGAAATTTCTGCCCTGTTACAGCTGCCTTTATCAGTTGTAAGGGATGTTATTGTGAAGTGGAAATGCCAGGGAGCAGCAACAGCACAATCACAATCTGGCAGATCATGTGAAATGACAGAGTGGGGCTACCAAATGCTGAAGCCAGTGGTGCGACAAAATCGCCTGTCCCCAATTGCAGTACTCACCACCAAGTTCCAAAATGCTTTTGGAAGCAGCACCAGCACCATAATGATTTGTTAAGAGCTGATGGGAATGGGTTTTCATGGCCGAGCAGCCACACACAGCCCTTACATCAGCAGTATCAATGTTAAATGTCGGTTGCAGTGGTGTAAAGTTTGGTACCAGTGGACTTTAGAGCAGTGGAAATGTGTTCTGTGGAGTGATAAATCACTCTTCTCCATCTGGCAGTCCAACCGATGAATCTGGGTATAGTAGATGCAAGGTGAACACTACCTGCCCAGCTGTGAAGCTTGGTGGAGGAGGCATCATGCTATGGAGCTGTTTTTCATGGTTTCGGCTGTGCATCCTAGTTCTATTGCCCAGGAATGTTAACATGCCTATAATGACATTATGGCAATAGTTTGGTGAAGGCCCTTTGCTTTACCAACAGGATAATGCCCCCTATCTACAAAGTGCGGTCCATGCATAAATGGTTTGATGTGATGGTTGTGGAAGAACTTGACTGACCTTCCCAGAGCCTAGATCTCAATGCCATTGAGCACCTTTGGGATGAATTGGAACATTGACTGCTGGCCAGGCCAAACCTCCAAACATAAGGGACCAACCTGACTGATGCTATTGTGGCAGAATGGAAGGCAATTCCAGCAGCAACGTACCAAAGTCTAGTCGAAAGCCTTCCTAGCAGAGTTGAGGTTGTGATAACAGTAAAAGCTAGATCAGCTTGATATTAATTCCTTTTCTATTACAGGGAGTTTGTGGATAGGCAAGTGTCATGCTTTTGATTAGTTAGTAAAATTAATTAACATGCTCTGATGAAAGTTTTGTTAGCAACTTGATGTTGTTGTGCAGTAGGAAAGAGTAGAGTTTCTGAGGATGGATATCGCTGCAAGAAGCATGAGGCAGGAAAGCTGGTTCACCAGAGTAAGGCAAAAGATAGGAAGCAAAAGAAGGAAAGGCATGATTTGGCTTTTAGGAAAGATAGGAAAACATTCTGGAAGTCATATACAATTGGGAAACTAATTTCCCTGAAGAAATAATTATTCATAAATACATGGAAGGCATTGTAATGCTATTATTGGCATATTTTCACTGTATTCCTTGTAACCATTTGCTTCAGAAAACTTGAAATTTCTTTTTAGTTTCTGCTCCAGGACAATGAAAATTTTTAAGTTTTCTGAAGGAAGTGGTTACATGGAATACAGTGAAAATATGCCAATAATAGCATTACATTCTGGAAGTGGTGTGAGTACTTCTGTGATTTATTAGATCACAAAAGCAAAGGTGATTCTGAGGCAGAAGCAGATGGCATCATAGTGAGAGATGGAAGCACTGGTGGGATCTCAAGATTAGAGTTGTGTAAAGCTCTAAAATCTCTTCAGAATGGTAAGGCTTCAGGAGTAGATGGCATATCTTCTGAGATGCTAAAATATGGTGGTGACTCTGTGATTGACTGGTTAACTGCCATTTGCCAGTTATGTTGGGAGTTAGGAATGGTCCCTCAGGGTTGAAGGGATGCTATCATTTTTCCTTTGTAGAAGGGAAAAGGTTATTAGACTGAATGCAAGAACTATTGTGGTATCAGTTTGCTGAGTGTGCCAGGAAAAGTGTTTGGGAAGGTCATTATTGATAAGGTACGAGGTCTTACATCAGAGGAAGTGTGGAATGTACAAAGTGGTATTATGTAGTAGAGCATGGTAAGGAAGGGCTGCACTAATCAAATTTTTTCATTACGCATGATGATTAAAAAGTATCTGTCTGTTGGTAAAAAGTGTGCCACGCATTTGGAATCAATTCTTCAAATAATGCTTCGTTTTCTACCGCAGTATCTCGTGCCCAACAATGTGACCTCATTTCTTCGAATGACTGATCATATTCGCTCCTATTCATTTATTGTCTAGTCAAGTCACCGTGTTCAAATTGTGAAAGTGTTCTGTTTTCCAGTTTGCAGTTGTCTACCTTCCTTGAAAAAGCCATCTGGTTGATGTGCGAAAGCTTGGAAACTTTGATTTCTATATTACGCCAAGAAATTTGGATCATTAATTTAGTTATACTATTTTGAGTATAGTGGGTGTACAGTTCCTATTTATTATTTACTTAGTGTCTGTGATCATAGATTTAGAGAAAGCTTATGACAAAGTAAATAGGACTCTTCTCTGGAAAGTACTGAGTAAATATGGTATTACTGGGAATCTACTTAATAGTGTGAAAGCCATGTACCTTGGTAGTAGAGCATGTGTATGAGTGAATGGTTTTCTATTGGTACAGGAGTCAGACAAGGTTGTGTAATGCCCCCACCCCTGGCTGTTTAATATATTTATAGATGCATGCATGCATGATGCCAAAATGAATTATACTGGTTTATGTATTGGTAATATGCGTGTGAGCAGATTGCTCTATTCTGATGACACATCCCTGTTGGCAGAGAGCAAAAGTGAGTTGCAGAGTATGTTGTCCTGCATGTACGAAGTTTTTATGATTTAATGAAGAATTAATCTCCAAAGTACATGATTAAGATAATTATTTATTTTCTGTCACAGTAATGCCACTATTTTGAGAAGTTTGCTGCATGCCCGATACCTAATACATTTCTATGCCAAAATAAGTTGAACATGAGTTCTAGTCAAGTGCTTTGGAGATCAGTTCATTATTTTATATGATGTTCCTAAAAGGAACCTTCATTCAACAAGGTTTTTCCAGATATACCTTATTTCTGTGCACACTTTGTAACACTGAAATTGCAGCACCCTGAGGGAATGTCAAGTAATACTTGGAAATTGGTAGGCAGCTAAGTTGAGCCAAGGTATTAATATGATTAAAATGTGGGATCAATTCAATTGCAGTGCTTGCTGATATAAGCAAGAATGCCACTGCCATAACATCGCAGTTAAAACTGGTTTCCCTTTGACAAGTCTTCCGACTTGGATGTGCAATTTTTAGGAGGAAGTTAATTTCATACAAGAATGCACACAAACTTGCTAATTATGCCACCAGCTGATTGCATTTGAGAGCAGATTATTAGTCTCTGAGAAGGTGAATGGTCATCTTGCTTCTTTGCACAGCATTTGGGCCATCACAACCAAACAGTACATCAATGCTGGCAGCAGTTCTTGATAGACAGTCAGCTTGGAACATCTTGTCAGCTTGGAACGGGAGAACACAGGATGGCCACAACACAGAAAGACCATTTGATCTGGCGACAAACTTCTGTCACCCCTACAACCACTCTTTCTACCATCTGGAGAGCAATAAATGTTGCTTTAAATCATCTTGTCATAAGGCATATCCTGTCTTGAAGTTTAGCGCAGACAGGACTTCATGCATGGTGTCCACTGTGTTTGCTCATGTCCATCATCATTGCCAGCATCATAGGTTGTTCCATTCTCAAGTGAACTGCAGACATAATGGTGTAGTGTGATCTTCTACAACAAATCCCACTTTTGTTTTGGTCTGATGTTTGCCAGATTCACATATAGAGATGAGGAGAATAGACTGAATCAAGAAGAATTGTTCAGTGGCATACATCTCAAACAATAGTAGTCATGGTCTGGGGAACAATCACTATGACAGCTGGGAATCTCTAGTACTCCTCACAGACAATTTGACAGCTGGGAATCTCTAGTACTCCTCACAGACAGTTTGATAGCTGGGAACCTCTAGTACTTCTCATAGACAGTTTGACAGCTTGGTGGTCCTGAATGTTGTTGTCATCCCTTTTGTAAAGGGGATACCCACCTGGCAACATGTTTTAGCAAGGTACTGTGCATGTGCATAGTATACTGCAAACATCTCCCAGGGAGCATCTATGTGCTGTCAGTGTTCTCAAATGGCCAGCAAGAACTTTGGATTTTTGCCCCCCCCCCCCAACCGCTATAGAACATGTATGGGACATAGATGGACCACATTTCAACACCCATCTGCAAGTAGCACAGATGGTAGCCACTCTGCAAAACCAGGTGCAAGAAGCACAGTGGACAGGGCTGTAGGAGGCCATCAGGCATCTTGATAACTTGTTGCCACACCCTATTGCTGAATGCACTGCCAACATAAGTGGCTGTGTACTTCTTACCAATGTGCCCTGTTTTTCAAGTAATAAAACTGTCCATTAATTAAAGAAAACTTAATCTTGCCTTTGTTGTCTTCCATACTGCCACATACATGAGCATCAGTTGAATTTTTCCACTGCTTCTGAATGCTGTAATTTCAGTGGTACAGAGTGTATACACTATATTGACAAAAGTCCCCGGACACCCCTTCAAAAGCAAATGAACGGATCTGCTGTTCTGTTAAGATGTGCGGTACAGCTGCAAACGGTATAAAAACAAGCCTGCAGCTGATCGCAATCATATCACACTGCGAGGTTGAGTGAAAATGTTGCGGCGGGAGAGAATTGACTTTGAGAAAGGAAAGATTGTTGGGTGTTATATTAGTGGGTTGTCCATAAGAGAAACCGAGAGGCGCTTAAACATTCCCAAGTCAACTGTTTTGGATGTATTGAATAAGTGGAAGACACATGGCATGCCTGAAGCAGCAAAACTTACCTGCAAACCAAAGGAAATCAGTGATAGAGGACGTCATAGCCTCAGGAGTGTCGTTACAGCTAATTGACAGAGTACTGCACAAGACCTCAGTGTACAGGTGAGTAAAAATGCTGGAACCTCGATATGTACACGTACCATTCGCAGAGAACTTCATTCCATGGGCTAACGTGGTCGTGCGGCTGCTCGTAAGCCTTTCATTTCCACTCGGAATGCTACTCGTAGTTTAGCATGGTGTAAATAACATTTATCATGGACCGTAGATCAATGGAAATGGGTCCTATGGACTGATGAATCCAGATACACGATCCATCAGTCTGATGGCCGTGTGTGGGTATGGCGGCAGCCGGGGGAACGCTATTGACCTCATTGTACTGTTCCTATGGTCAAGTTTGGAGCTGGCAGTGTACTCGTGTGGGGGTGTTTTGTGGTATGGTTCCGGCCCATTGGTTATCGCGGACAAACCTGTTAACCAGCACTACCTCAATATTCTGGACAATTATGCCCTACCAACTCTGTGGCAATACTATGGAACTGAGCCTTGTTGGTGCCAGCAGGATAATGAACCGAGCTATAAAGTGAGGACTGTTATGGCATGATTTAATGATAATTCCATATCGTGTGTGGACTGGTCAGCACACAGCCCTGATCTTAATCCCATAGAGCACCTATGGGATAAATTAGAGCGGCGCATAAGAAGTTTGGAACCAAGGCCTACTACTAAGCAACAGTTAGTGGCAGCATTATGTACTGAATGGAAGCGCATACCTATCGCTGTGTTCCAAAACCTTGTTGAAAGCATGTCTCGAAGGGTCAGCGCATGCATATTAAGGCCAAAGGTGGACCGACACCGTACTAATGTATGTCAATAAATGCTATGTTGTGTTTCTCTTCTAGGTGTCCGTGACTTTTGTCAATATAGTGTATATTGTGTACATATAACGTGTTCCACAAATTTAAAAATTTATCACACTGTAATACTTTTTTTTTTTGCTGTTTGTAAACTTTCAGGTGAAATTTTGCAAAACTGCATATCATGTCACATGTGCTTTTGAGCATGGGTTGCAAATGAAAGCCATACTTGAAGATAATGATGATGAAGATGGAATAAAATTAAAAGTATGTTCCAATGCTTAAATTATCTTTCAGTATAATGGACAATGGTTTATCATTATTTCTTTTGCTACATGTTGAAGTAATTGCATAATTTTTTAGACATTTGTGAAAAATTGTTGTTGTGGTTCACTGATTGTTTTAATCAGTCTGTCTACAAACATTTTAAAATTTACTCTGTGCAGTTATTTGAAAAAAAAAAGAACAATGACTAAAAAATGACTTTTTTTTAATACTCAGATTTAAAAGCTTCACTTTTAAATCTGTAAAACAATCATTTCCTTTTTTTTTTTTTTTTTTTTTACGTTTTATGGGTCAATCAAGTCAGATTATATTTTACCTAAAGATGCTTTGAATATTTTCAGCTTACAGATAGTGATCTTAAAAAAAAATTAAAGTTCCTGTGTGAAAATTACTGAATAAAAGGGTTTTAGCGTGTGTATGTGAAAGAAAGTTACACATATGTTTCACATATAAATCTGGTTAGAACATCACTGAGGGAAATAGTTGGAAACTGATATTAAACATGGTTCGTATGCTCCTTGAAATCCTTGAAAAGTCCTTGAAAAAATAAAGTTAATTTTCAAGTCCTTGAAAGTACTTGAAAAAGTTTAATACTCCGTAAATAGTACTTGAAAAATGTTTTCGTTTTGTTTTTTTGAGTAATGATATGAAAGAGCATGTGTAAAATAATTGTTTGTGCTAAAAAGTTGTATAGGAGATTTCTGTGTAGTTCTGATAAAAACACCAAGCTGATTAAATAGCGCAGGACTTGCGTTCAACTTAGGGAAGTGTGTGGACAGCTATTACCTTAACTATGACATCACTACGACGTCAGCCATGGGAGTAAAATAAGTAGAATGATGTATTTGCAAATCGTGACGGGCTTCTGTTGACTGGGGTTAGAGATGCGTTCTTGCCAGAGGATGAATAAGAAAATAATGTGCCATTTCAAAATATTCCAAGAAATAAAATGATTTCGAAAAACACCAAAACAGAGGGGCAATTGAAAGTTAATAAAATAAGCCAACAAGGAGACTGGGGGTAACAGGCAGGTTGTTGAAGGCGTACCCATCCTAGCTAAGTTTAATGGTTTGAACTTGCTAAAATACCTACTTACTGAATGACAGATAGCACACACATATGATAATTTGGTTTTAAAAAGTCCTTGAAAAGTGCTTGAATTTATTTTGTTTGGAAGAGTACGAACCTTGTTAAAAAATGAACATCCCTGATTTTGGTATGGGAAACCTGATAAGACATGTCATAAAATGCAGGATTCTGAGTGCCTCATTTGGAGGATTATTATGTATCTGCTTATAGAAATTATAGCATAGATATGCATTTTCTAATGATGTAGAATTTATAGTCTTCATGAAGATTTATTTTCCACTAAATCAGGGTGCACTTAAAATTTGTGTAAAGTCGGAAGCTTTTATAGTGTATATAAATCTGTTTATTTACTGGTGTAATATGGGATATACAAATTGTCAATATTTTGCTTTCCACTGGAAGGAATTTTCAAGGCAGAGGGTAGAAACAAAATGGATTTTATGTTTAATCTCTTGTACAGTTTAGTTTACTATTTGTATGAAGTTTTATTTTGTAGAATTTGCGGTCTTTTGAACTGTTTTTTTTGTCGTAGGATTTTCAGCGGAAAGATGCTTTTGCATCACTGTTTTAATGATAGTTTTATCAGGAACTTTACAGGTAATTATATCATAAAAACAGTAAAATGGTATTCTTACAATATATGGTATTTCAGTGTGGATTCAAAATGTGAATGACATGTATCTAGAAATTTTACTTCAAGTACTTTTTCTGTTTTCTACTTCACAAACATTGTTTTTTGTTATTTCTTTCAACCCAGTGTCACAGGTAAAGTGAGGAAGAAACATTAAATACAACATAGATCAATTACAAGGTTCTTTAACACACAAGGTTGTGCCCGTAAGACCCCTGTAAAGCTTCCCTTCGCGGTAGTGAGGAGGAGGTGGCCTGATGACGACACTTTCTTTGCTTAGTGCATCGAAGGCCAAAGCAGTGGCAGAAGCAAATGTCATTTGACTCTTGTTGAAAGAGCTGTTTTTTTCTGCTTCTAGAATAATTTTAGTGTATATATAGTAAGTGGAATAGCTAAGTTTGTTTGCAAATAGTTTATTCTTTCGAGATTAAGGTAACCAGACGTCCTCATTTTTTGGGACATTCCTCAATTTCAATGTTATGTCCTCAATTTCATAAAAACTTATTAGGGACGTCAAATGTCCCCAATTTCTTAGTTTTTGTCCACATTTTTTGAAATTTCCCCCAAAAATTGAAATTTGTAAAAAATGTGTTTAATAAAAGACGTAGAATTCAATTTAATTTACCAAATGCAACCAAATTTAGCACCAATTTCTTATTTAATTGCTAGGAAATGGATTCATAAAGGAAAGGTATGGAACTATTTTCCGAAGCGGATGAATTTTTCTTTGAATTAAGTTAGAAATGATGCAGTATTAATGAGAGACATGCCGAAGCATTAAACAAAGTCATCTCGATAAATGTGGTGTTACGATTTCGTTTCTGTTTTAAGTACTTCTTTTTTATTTTAACTGGATTTAACTGAAATATTTTTAGGGTGGGAATTGAATCTCATCTTTCTCAGCATCCACTTCCTTGCAACTAAATAACTAATTGAGTTCCACAACTTTTGTTCAGTACATTTTTCATTAAACTGTTTCTTCAAGTGAGGTTATTGGACTTGGAATATTCCTTCTCATAGAGATAACATACAGCTATTCCATGATTTCTGCTCGGTCCGCGCATAGTAATTTTCTGGCTTCAGATATCTATTCTTGTACAGAATCACAACGAAATTTCAGTAGAAATTCAAAATGTAACTTTGTTTGCGACTGCTACCTCCTACAAGTAAGATTTAAACTGTATGGGAAGCAAAATTCTGCACAATAGTATTTTATTGCTATTTTATACTTATTTCACATGAAAATCATTCTTCTGGTTCATTGTATGTTTTCCAATGAAACTGGACAATTATGGGACATTTCATAACATTCTTTGCTGACCTTCGGTTTTACCATAATGTGTCGGATGCTGTCCTCAATTATGTCCTCATTTTGAAACGAAATTGTCCTCAATTTTGCATTGAAATTGAGGACAAATGTCATTTTGTCCTCAATTGCATTCTCAAAAATCTGGTCACCTCATTTGAGATGCCTTCGAGTTCCTGCACTGTTGCAGGCTGCAAGAATAACTACAGAAATACCAAAAGATCCCCAATTACATACCACAGATTTCTGAAAGTGACTGAGCTCTGCAGGTTATGGAAATTCTGCTGTAAACGAGGTGATGCTTTTTTAAAATCCAGAATCAGGGGCATATAGATGGGGATGGGGGGTCACGGCTTCAGCAAAAAACATTTTAAAGAATAGACCTTTTTGCGGAAACTTCACATGAATAAAGAAATTGTCAGGAATTTTTTGCAACAGCTTTAAAAGGAGTATCAAAAAGAAAAGTAGTTTTTGGTTGTTGTTTTTTCAGAGATTTAAATTTATAAAAACTGGATGACGGGAAAGCAGTTATTTAGAGGGCCTGGGGCCCCTTTTCATATCCATAGCAAAGGTTCCAATGAATGTATATTAACAAGAGAATGTGAAAGAAATATCAGTTCAATGAATGAAAACGTGTTATCAATGAGAAGAAGGGGTTATGAATCAGTTTTTTTCAAGTTTCCTTCTTATTTTTTGCAGTTTTTCTTCAGAATATAATGAATTGGAAGTTGTTGATTTCGGTATATGCAGAGACCTGTGTCGTTTTTTGTTGTTTTTTTTTATAAGAGAAAATTTTGTACTACGTGCAAAACATTGTGACATTATGTTGTGTTTTTTATATTCAAAAATAAATACTTCACGTAGTTTTGCTTTTTTTTTTTTTGGTGCCATGATTCTTAATTGTTACTTATTTATTTGTTTACTTATGTTCTGTATTTTCGTATAAATGGGAAAATTTCATTATGCACTCTCACAAAAGTTATGTGTTTTGTAGGCCTAATCGCGAGGCATTTCAAAGAGGCTGGCCTTAGTTGTCTAAAAAAATAAAAATTGCATGACATGTTCAACTTTTGCATAACTGTTTTGTAGTATTTTTTACTGGTATAAAACTAGAGCAATTATTTCAATTGCAACGTGCAGATTTGTGTTACACGCAGTAAAGAGCAATAATTTTGGTCTTACGCAAAATACCTGTAGATTCCAAAGAATTTTAATTATTAAAATACCTATAACTTAATTAATAACATAGAATTAAAAAAATAACTAATTGAGTACTAATAGATTTTCGCAAAAGGATCTAGAAGAATTTTTTACGGGGAGGGGGCTCCGAGATTTTCCGGTATGCCACTGTCCAAAATGGTACTGTTTGCTGAAGGCGACTATAAAAGGGATATGTAAAAGTGAACTAGTGGGGTTGCCGCAAAAAAAGCATTGAGCGGATGTTCCTCCCAATCCATAACAAACATGGAATTAAAAAAAAAGTGAAAAATATTAAGAGAAACGTATCTGAGGCAATGGAAAAAAAATCCTCTAAAATTCATCTGAGGCAGCAAACTTTTCATGAAAACACGTTATTATGATTCAAATGAGACACATCAATTTGCAGCTGAAAGAGAAAAAAAAAAAAAATTAGAAAACTCAAGGATCTTTGAAGATAACTAACTACATGAAGAAAGGATTTTTTTTTTTTTAAATTTGTTATTTCTCACATTTGTTCAATGGTGCCCCGAGGATTTATTCATATAGGTGGCCAAAAGTATTGAAGATGCAAATGAAAATACACCGGAGGAAACATCTTCAAAAATATTGGTAAGTGTAAAAAATATATCCACCATATTAAAGTATTTTCAATGATTCATAAAATATATATTTAAAATCGCATACAGATATATTTAAAAAATATGCAGCCAATAACGAAATACGAAGGACCAAGCCATACCGGGTCCCAGGGCCAACCCAACTGAGAAATGCCAGAGTATTTTTTATTTACAGAATTTTGCATAAGAAATCTTTAGATTTTTCTCTGAGAGCATGTTGATACTTAGTGGTAATCAAATTTGGAGACAAATAATTAGAAATTCATTTATTACAGAACTAAATATACAAAGTGATTACGCGAACGCATTGCTTCTACCAACAAACTGCCTGTATGTCAATAGACAGCAGACAACTCTCGTGTTCACTGCTTTCTCTTGTAAGACAGGTGACGTCAGAGGGAATGCTGTGCAGGAAAGCTCATTTGGTACTCTCGTATGAGCAAACCTAGTAGTCTATTAGCCTTGGATCAATTAGATATTTTTTTTTAATGGTGGAAGTTAAATGAGATGGGGAGAACTCGATAGATTTAAGAAATATGAGAACCATTGAAACTTTAGATGTCTTAATTCATGTATACCTGTTTTCAGGAATGTCTCATACTTAAAAAACAGGTATAAAGATGGATGGACCAAATGATGATATATGATGTACATGGATTTTTAAGGCTTGATAAAGAAAATAGCAAAACTTATAGTTTTTAGCACATGTGAATATTCTTATTTTTCAACATTTACTTATTTTAATTGTATTTTGGTTCTAAGCAAATATGTGATTTCATTTACAGTGGTGTATTCAGTAGTTTTCCTAAACTATATGAGGCATTGTATTGAGTGCATGATTATTTTATCATTTTGAAAACAGCCTGTGTAAGGATGTCAGCTTTACATAACTCAAAAGTTATCAAACTTCTCTGATGGTCCTGAGATGTATGTGATTTTCATGGTTACATACATTACACAGTAAAAGCACTTTGTAATCATGAACACTATATAGATATACGTAATATCTAAGGTATTATTACCTGATATTGCCAAAGTATTTTGCATGTTGTTGCTCCATGAGGCACGTGCTCCCAACCCAAGAGGTCTATTGTTATGGGTTTTTTCGGTTAGTTAAATTTTTTTTTAATAAATGAAACAATAGGTTATATTATTATCAGTTCACATTCCTTCGTTCACACAATCAAACATTTTAAATTTACTATTAATTAAAAGATTGTATTAAAAAAAGTTATACTCATCGGGTCGGGATACTTCTCTCAAGAGGCTCTTCGGCGCATTGTTATGGCGAGCGCTTTCAGCACAGCCAGTGTGCCATCGTCGGGCCTTTTACACCTACATGAGGGTTTACTCGCGTGTGTGTAGGACTAAAAATAATACACCTGTTTCTACAAATAAATACCAATAGCTCAAAAATTGCTACACAAAAAAGAAAATTGTACTTATGACTGATATACCTACCAACTCATCCAATAGATGGTGACACATGAGAAGCAATCACCTAACACACACACAGCCCACAAAACTTTCTCTTCGTTTCCCGACATACAACTTCAGTGGCTACACACACGCCAGGAAACCCTCATGTAGGTGTAGAAAGCCCGACGATGGCACACTGGCTTTGCTGAAAGCGCTCGCCATAACAATGCGACGAAGTGCCTCTTGAGAGACGTCTCCCAACCCGATGAGTATAACTTTTTGTAATACAATCCTTTAACTAATAGTAAATTTAAAATGTTTGATTGTGCGAACGAAGGAATGTGAACTGATAATAATATAACCTAATTGTTTCATTTATTAAATTTTTTTTTTAACTAACCAAAAAAACCCATAACAGTTTACCTTTCTTGGGCTGGGAGCATGTGCCTCATGGAGCAACAACATGCGAAATACTTTGCCAATATCAGGTAATAATACCTTAGATATTATGTATATTTAGTCTAAAGCACGGTTATAACATAAGACAACCCCTTAAGGTTTGTCTCATGAATTACATATTTCGTAACTAATATAGATGTACTGAGGATAGTATATTTTTTCTGTGCATTTTATATTAAATGAGATTCTTTGAATTTGGAATAAATAATTTTGATTTTACCCAGAAAATCAGGTTCAAGAATTAGGATCAGGTGTAATATAACTTAGAAGAAGAAGAAAAAAAAAGAAGAAGAAAAAAAAAATCTATTCCATTCCTGAGTAAATTATTTTCCAGACAAATGAGCCTTCTTATTGGAAATTCATCTGTTGTGTAAATTGTTAATCACTATCAAATTAACCATAATAAGTATGAAGGGGCAAGAAATATGAGCAAAAAATTAATCAGACCACAAATGAAAAAAAAAAAAATGCTGTTCAGTCTTAAAATTTGAGTTTTGCATGTGAAAACATTATTGTTAAACTTTTCTTTTCATGAATTTTTGTTTTACTGTAGTCATACTGCCCAAGGCACTCCAAGAAGAAAATAATAACTTCCTCTGACTCGGAGTCAGATTTTGTGATTCAACAAGAAAGTGCTCGTCGCAAGAAGGAAATACAAGTGACCAGTGAAGAAAAAGCAACACTTAGGCAGCAAAAGTAGGTTCATTAATTTTTCTTTATGTTTATGACTTCATGTGAAATGCAGGTATAATCTTTTTCTTGTAATTTTAGGTAGGTTATTGGATGAAAAATGAGTTTTACCATGCAGATTGGGAAAATTTCCCATTCAATGCATTTATGCACACAGTTAACTATATTTGCATTGTAGTACATTGAAGTGCCAAAAGTCATGGGATAGCAGTATGCAAAATTTTAACTGGTCCTGCTGTCATATAAAGGCTTCAACACACCACAGTTTTTATCAGTTGCAAGATATAATCTCGTGAGTCAGGTTGAACAACTGCCAGTAGGACTATGGCAAGCCCACATGAATTACCGGAGTTTGAACGAGGCATGGTAGTGGTAGCCAGACAGATGGGACATTCAATTTCCAAAGTTGTGCGAACATTCGACATTCCTCGATCTACGGTGTCACATGTGTACTGAGAATATCTCATGGTAAGGCATTACCATCCACCATTGACAGCCAGTGGCCGACCATGGGTGCTGAATGACCGTGACCGTCAGCGTCTGACCAGGATTGTCCTTGCTAACAGACAAGTGACACTGGCTCATATAACATCCACATTCAATGCAGGAGGTACCAGAGACATATCCATCAGGTCAGTGCAATGTAACTTAGCTTCCCTGGGGTATGGGAACAGAAGACCTACCAGAGTGCCTTTGTTAACATCACAACATTGGACACAGTGCCTCACCTGGGCTCGTGAACACAGTAATTGGGCAGCATGTGGTGTGGTCCGATGAATCAAGTTACCAGTTGTTACGAGCTGATTGTGGGGTTCAAGTGTGGCGCAGACTCCATGAGGCCGTGGACCCACACTGTCAACAAGGCAGTGTGCAAGCTGGTGATGGTTTCATACATGTGTGGGGTGTCTTTACTCTGCACAGTTTGGGTTCTCTGATCCTCGTAAACGCGCCATTAACTGGTATTTGCTTTGTTGCTCTGCTGGGTCACCATTTGCAGCCATTCATGGACTTTATGTACCCCAACAATGATGGGATTTTCCAGGTGGACAATGCACCATGCCATCTGGCCCAAGTTGTCTAAAATTGGTTTGAAGAGTATTCTGGACAGTTCTGATAGGTGGTGTGGCCACCACATTCACCCAACATGAACCCAAAAGAGCACATATGGGACATGGTGAAGAGGTCCTTTCGCACTCAAGATCCTGCACCTACAAATACCAGGGAACTGTGGGTGGCTGTTCAGATGGCATGGCTCAACATCTCTCCAGAAGTCTTCTGGCCACTTGTCGAATCGATGCCACCTCGAGTTGCTGCACTTCACTGGGCTAAAGGAGGTCCTACACGATACTAGGTAGGTATCCCATGACTTTTGGCACTTCAGTGTATATCTGAATTGACATGTGGGTTTTCCAGAGATGCAGTTTAATTACATTGTTTAAAATTCTTGGTAGAAGAATCTCACATAACAAATTGTATTGACTAGTATTAAATACTATATAATCATTGTGACCCTGAATATGATATGGGCAAAATTCATGAAAAGCAGCTTGATTTTTTTCTATTTATTATAGACTAAAATAGTAATTTTCTGGCTGTTATAGTTTGTAATGTTATATGGTGTGGCACATACATAATTCTTAAAGTAGATTTACTACTAAAAAAAAATTAAAAAAAATGATCAACTCATTTGTAGTGCATGAAATACTTATATGAGTAACAAAAATTGCAAAAATTGTTATACAGCTGTGTAAAAAGTATTTTCGAATTTGCAGTCAAAAGTGAAAGACAGAAATTTACATACCATTTCCACTTTCTTTTGTAATGTGAGCACCATTATTTTTCAGCACCTCTTGTCAGCTATCAGGTAGTTTCAGGATTTCATTTGCCCAGAACTTTGCAGGTTTTGTGGCAAAGAACTGTAAGCCTCCTAATAAGCAAAGTTCTTTCCATTGAGTGAGTTCTGAAGAGACTGGAATAAATGGAAATCTGAAGGCAGAAGGTCTGATGAATAGGCTGGACAAGGCAGGAAGTCCTAGCCAAGCTCCAACAATGTTTTTCCAGTGATCAAAAAACATGAGATCTGGCATTGTCCTGGTGGAAGACTTCCTTCCTGTTGACCATTTCTGGATGTTTGTCATCAAGTGTGCTCTTCAGGTGGTCCACTTGGAATCAGTACCTATCATGATGAATTGATTATTTGGCTGCTTGGCATCAGCTCATATCACAATCCTCCCAGACCACCCTTTGGAGTGATTAATGGCAGTTTACCTCGCTTACTCCCTGATCTTCTCCACTCCATGTTAATCTATTGGGTTGATACATAAGTTCATGCCATTTTTTTCACTGCACTACAGGGATGTATTACATCAGAAGGGGAAACGGAATCAATCAGCTATGTATTCCCCCCACCCCATTGTTTACAATGGTGTCCCTACGTCTGGGTAGGTCTGGTAGACTGCAATGCCATTCTTGAAAAAACGTACTGGTCTCGCTGCGAAGAAATAATCAAGGAATTTCTGGAGATCAACATCATTGTTGAACGTTCTGCCACGGAGTGCATTCGACAGAGATCGAAACAGGTGATAGTCTGAAGGGGTGACATCTGGGGAATAAGCCGGGTGTGGAAGGATCTCCCATTTTATGTCCTGAATGGCCATTTTAGTCATCTTTGCAGTGTGAGGGCGTGCATTATCATGTTGGAGAAGGACACCATAGCACTGATGTGGCTGTTTCTGCTGAATTACTCCCTCCACATGGCAAAGTTGCTCACAATAGAGTGCAGCATTGATGGTCTGATTCTTCGGCAGCATTTCCCTGTGAATAATGCCTTGCATGTCCCACCAGACACACAACATGATCTTTGCAGGATGGTCATGTTTTGGATGTGGTGTGGGCATTTCGTTCGAGCTTAACCATTCCATCCAATGCCTGAAATTCACATACAGGCACCGCTTTTCATCTCCTGTAACAATACAGAGCAGAAATGGTTTGTGTTGTTGAGAACATTCGCGGTAACGGGCGTGCAAGGAACCACATATGGCAAAATGCTGATTCTTGTTGTCCTCGGTGAGAGTGTGAGGCACCCAAGACCTCAATTTCTGGACATTTTCCATACGTTCCAGGTGTCTCTCCACTGTGGCCTGATCACACATGTCAGTGGCCAGTTCGCATGTGGTTTGATGTGGATCCAAGTGGATGAGGTGGATCAAACAATCCTCATCCAAATGAGATGGAAGACCTGAGCGTGGTAAGTGGGTTGAGGTCAAAATTGCCACCTCAGAACTGCTCAAACCATTTGCGAGCTGTCCTCAGAGCAATAGCATCCTCCCCGTACACAACACACATTTGTCAAGTGGCCTCGGCGGCTGTGGATCCCTTGTTAAACTTGTAGAGGAGCAGATGTCAGAAATGTTCATTCCTCTCTACTTGACAATCTATACTTCCGGACCTGAAAACCAAAAAAACCACTAGCCGCAGTCATACAACGCAATATGATTTAGATACACAATATTACTGGCTACATTTTGAAATACAACTGGCCATCTGCACAGTCACTTGGGAAATAAAATGGCATGAAATTATGCATCAACCCAATTTTTTATCAGCCATCACCATTCTTTTCAGAAGTGGTAATTTTCATTCCATTTGTGCACTGCATCACAAGCAGATATGTGGCCGAGAACATTTTTCTCACTCAAATCTTGCAGTACCCAAACATCAAGGCGAAAATTCAAACTGTTGAAAATTCACTGTCACAACATGGTCAGATGTGTGTATTTTTGTGCAGTTGCTTGTGTTGTGTGGGTTGCTTTTGATTTACCCTTTAAGTGGCTGATATACCTGAACCAAATGCAGCCCAATATTTTCCACGCTTCTGAAACAGAAATGTTAGCATGGCTGCTGGGTTTTAAGAAAAGTGTTGCACAACAATTAATTTCCTCCTCTTGTCTCAGTAGTGCTGACTTATAATCCTGTCATTCATGATAAGCACTCCCTTCTACAGGAAGCAGGTACTTTTCACTAAGGTGCCCAGCTGAAACCGTTACAGCCCCAGAGCATGATGCCTCTTCCACCAAACTTCACGGTTGGGTAGATAACATTCCAGGGTGTCTACTAGTCCTGAAAATAATGAAAGTCATGAAAAAGTCACAATTCAGAAAAGAGTTATTAAAGTCAAGAAAAAAATCACAAATTTTGCTATGGGGTCATGTTTTTTTTTTTTTTATTTAGTAATTGTTAACTTTCTGGCAACAGTCTTAAGTAATTCTCCATGCACCAACCACAAAACACATAAATGTGGTTTCTATATAACGATCCAAGGGTTAAAAAGAAAGGACACTTGTGCTCTCCTCCACCAAGAAAACTGTTAAAGCAAAAAAACATTTTAGCATAGAAATATATGTAAAAATCGTTGTTTACAAAATTTTATGGTCAGTTTAGCAAATTAAATTATACTGCTTTATAGGGTCGTGATATATTTCAAATATAAATGCTGGAAGGTGTGTTATGAAATCATTAAACACAATGTTAAGTGAAATTCCTCCATATACGTGGAGTCAGTGAATAAACAAAGACATTGCTCTTTCCACGTTTTAGCACCACACAGCAATTGAAAAATTGTTATTCGGTCACCACTTAGGAAATGAATCCTGGATCTCTCCAAATCTAGCCGAGCGTGTTAGCCTTACACCACGGTGACCAACAATCCACGGCACTATGTGTGTTTTTCTGTCAGCTTCTGACATCATAAATTCATAAGATGGGCTCAGCTACTGAGACTTCTCCATCTGGTGGGCATTAATGGTACTGGCTATAAATTAATTATAGCAGTTAAATCCCAAGGGTGAGATCCAAAATGAAAATCCTTCATATATGTGGCGTCAGTGAAATAAACAAAGACATCGCTCTCCCAGGCGGTGACCGAATAACAATTTTTTAGTTGCTGTGTGGTGCTAAAACATGGAAAAAGCAATGTCTTTGTTTATTCACTGAAGCCATGTATATGGAGGATTTTCGCTTTGGATCTCGTCCTTGGGATTTAAATGCTATAATTAATTTATAGCCAGTGCCGTTAATGCCCACCAGATGGAGGCGTCTCAGTAGCTGAGCCCATCTTACAGATTTATGATGTCAGAAACTGACAGAAAAACACACACAGCGCCGTGGATTGTTGGCCTCTATAGTGTAAGGTAGCTCAGCTAGGTGTTGAGAGATCCGGGGTTCATTTCCCTGGCAGTGACCGAACTACACTTTTTCAGTTGCTGTGTGGTGCTAAAACGTGGAAAGAGCGATGTCTTTGTTTATTCACAATGTTAAGTATTTCAACTTACTTCAGATGCAGTCAAAAGGTGCGGTGTATATATATGTTCACACACACGCAGAAGACTTATGGTCATGAAAATTGTTAATTTGTCATGAAATTGCATTTCCTAAATTTGGTAGACACTCTGCTCACTTTGATTCTTCTACATCCAGACTCATCCACCTGACTTCTCAAATGGCAAGCAAGAACCTTGCCCTCTCCCTCCCCCAATAGAACATATATAGTTAGACTGCATTTCAACACCCATCTGCAAGCAGCACACATGGTGCCTGCTTGGCCACTCGATGTGAAAAGTTCCTGCTTCACTGGAAACAAAAAGTGGTTTCCTTGTGTTGTAATTCTGGTGATCGATCTCCCATTTCTTCATAACCCTACATCTGCCTGAAAAGTGGAGAATTAAGTTGTTGGCTAGTATTTGTAGTCTGTGCATACTGTTCACCATAGTGTGAGTTAAATAAATATTTTTCACAGTGAAAGAGAAAATTCGAAACCTAAAATGAAAAGGTGCTATGTTTCTGGCAGTCTGAAAAGAAATTTGAAAAAACAAAAAGATTACAATTTGAGAAAGTTGTGTACCCCAATAGATATGTATATATATATATATATATATATTTCTAATTCAATGCCTACAACTGAAGTTGTGGAATCTAATGAATCTGGAGGAACAGCAGGATGTATTGCATATTCTAATACTATACTTAGTACTGGAAAGTACTCAGAAGTGGGAAATGAAGTTAGCAATCATATTTCTAATGTCAACATGACAGATCCAGCAACTTGATCTGAAAACATCGATGACAGGCTAAGAACAGAATTAATTAAATTTGGTGTATACTCCATATTACAAAATTATACTAGTTTTCCAATGGATGCAACACAGAATTGCCAATAAAGCAGTACACATTGCTGTAAAAGAATGCCTAATGGTGAAAAAATCCTTCATTCTTGGTTAGTTTATTCCAGATCCAAAGACACTGTGTATTATTTTGCTTGCACTTTATTTGGTTCCACAAATATCCAAATGACATCATGAGGGTTTCGATCATGGAAGCATTTATCTGTTCCATTGAGAAGTCGTTAAAATTCGCAAGTTCACAAGAAGGCCATGCAAGATTAAAAAGAGTTTTATCTACACTCAACGTCAAAAAAATAGTTGCACCCAGAAGGACATGTCGGATTGCAAGGCTATTCGGGAGAAAGGTAAAGGTTACCAGGAACAATAAATGATTAAACATTGAAACTGATATGGGCAATATTTATTGAGCCACACACCAATAAGTAGTGTCTCTCAGTATGGTGTCGGGCCACCATGTTTGCTCGCACAGCATGCCAAACGTCTCGGCATGGAGTTGTACAGGTTTCTAATGGTGTCCTGCGATAAGCCATCCCATGCAGTTTGAATCTTTTCGCGCAGTTCCTGCAGATTGTGCGGTAGGGGTGGAGTGTGCATAGGGCATCCAATAGCATCCCACACATTTTCAAACGTCGATAGATCTGGCGGTGCGGCTGGCCATGGCAGAGTGTCAGTTTCTTGAAGGCAAGCTGTTGAAACAGCAGCAAGTATGCAGAGGAGCGTTGCCCTGTTGGAAAATCGCACCGGAGTGAGCGTTCAGAGAAGGTAAAGACACTGGTTGCAGGACCTCATTAATGTAACATTGGGCTGTCAAAGTGCTTGTAATGAGCACCAAAGGCAATCTGGCATTGTAAGCAATTGCACCCCATATCATGACGCCAGGCTTTCAGGACGTGTGACGCTCAACAACAAACCATTCATCTTGGCACTGATCATGGTGCCTCCACACACAGATTCGTTCGTCATCTCCTCCAAGACAAAAGCGGAACTCATCACTGAAGATCACCCGCTGCCATTCTGAGTGGCTCCATGACAGTCTGGCATGACACCATTTCAGACTTTGGTGACAATGCAATGGTGTTAAGGGCAGTCATCGTAAAGGTCTGCATGCGTGTAGTTCTACACCGTGCAGCCATTTGCCAATGGTGCTGGCACTAATTGGACGATGCATGGAGGGCACCACTGCTCGCTGAATATCCGCAATTGTGGCTGTTGGGTCACTCCGCAAATGTCGGACAACCTGTTGGTCCACTCTCTCTCTGTGTGGCTCGTCTGTGTTGCCCAGACTCTTCCTGTCACTGCTGTGTGCCTTGTTCTATCCACTGCTGTCAACAGCATGCTATGGTGACATCCGCATGACCAGTATGGCACGCGATACGGTGATAAGACCATCCCGCTTCCCGGAGCCTGATGATGCGGCCCTTCTCGAACTCATCCAACTGCTCATATTGCTTCCGAACTTTCCTCCGTGGCATGCTTCACTTGCAAATGATGCAACCAACGCAACAGCATGGGTCAGAATAGCAAGCATGTGCAACGGGACGACCTCGTATAGCCAGTCAGGCACAGCGCTACGACTGTGCCTGATTGGCTATATGACCCCACCTGGCTTTCGTCACATGCGCGGCCCAGCGTGATACTTGAATCATTTGCATGTCTCACGATGTCAAACCTACCCACAAAGTTTCATTCCTGTCGGTTGCTTCCTTCTGGGTGCAATTATTTTTTTGACGATGAGTGTATAAGGCTGCACATAAATTGAACTGTTGATGAAGAAAATCAAGCTGTTATTGAACATGAAAAAAAACCCACTGGCAATTAATTTTTCAATGTATAATTGCAATTATTTTGCATTTAGCTGCTCGAAATTTGCCATTTCGGCAATCAGTAGAAAGGCTTCATGTTTCAAAATAAGTATAGACATTTTAATTTGTCTCGTGTTCAGGGCAGGATTGGGGGGGGGGTGACTTTAGGAGCTGAAGTACCAGGAAACAGCCTTGGATGTGCTGCTACTGATATCCTTTAAAAATATGCGTGCTTTTTTACTGAGCTCCCCTCGTATATATATATGATAGATACTGCTCATGATACACGCATAACATTTTCAGGTACTTTATGGTTATTTTTCAATCTCTACTGCAGGTGTCATGTATACAAGGGGCGGTGAAATTCCTTAAAAAGGTATAAAAATGCAAATACACCCCTCTCCTGGGTTTTACAGTTCATTCTAATTTGTATACCTTATTTCTTTCTTTCTTTATTTATATTTTAACTTCAGAGCTCAATATTCCCCTTCACTATATTTTCTGAAATTCCTGAAAAGGCTGGTTAAGAGGAACAGGGGCCCTGTAACATGGTTTTTGCACGGGGTCCTCAAACCTCTGGATATGGCTCTGCTCCGCCTAATGGGAAAGACTCGGTTAAAAAGATTTTTGGATTAGGATTGCTGATAACTGCAAAAAGAGAAGTGACATGTTGGCACAAAAATTTAAGGTCAAATCCTAAATTAAGTAAAAAGTTACTGCAATAGATGTTGCAATAATTTTGCAGTTCTAAACAAAATTTTTATTTGTGTATGTCTCCTAATGATAGTGTATTTACTAATGAGGCAATTATGTATCAATGACATTTTAATCACCGTAAGCATGAAATAGTGTCACATATCTTAACTATATATAACACATGAAATTGATTGAAATTGAAAAATCATTTGTATAATAAATGGACTTTAATCAATAAGTTTAATATATTCAATCAGTATGTTCGATACTTCAGTCAATAGAACATATTGATGAAAGGTTTGCTAAAAATTTTTGCAGACTCCAATTCTTAGAAGTTGGCTGGTCTGGTAGGCAAACATTAGAACTGAATCGAAAAGTATAGTGCGTTCACTCTAACTTGGCAGTTGAGAAGGATTCATTTTACCAGTTTGAGGGGAGTAAGCAGCGTGCCTTTTAGGAACTAATCGCTTCCAGCAGACCAAAGAGCCTTTGAACAATGACGACGGGAGGTGGAGGGGGAGGGACTCCCTGTGGCGCTTCGAAGCTTCTCGTTAAATAGACTTTGCATGCTAGGTATCCTCTACGGTTTTGTGAGATGGTATCGGATTTCCATGATGGGCCCGGGGGTTCACATTAAAAGTTTCAACCAAATGCGGTCAAATAAGGAAACGATCACGGCTAGGTTTTAATAAGAAAATGCATGCTGTTAATATTCGGTAGCAAATGTCGAATACTGTCATTGCATTTACAGATAACACGGGGAATTATTATTATTATTATTATTTTTTGTTCTCTGTGATACAATTTAAACGAAAAGTCTTCAGTAGTTATATATCGTATATATACACTATCGCTGAGCACATTTCTTTAAGCAGACACTGGGTCCAGGGCTGGGCCATTATTTTTGGGCCTCAGTATTAGTGCACATCTAGGAGGATCTCACTACGGGTGACCGAATAGAAATACCAAGGAGAAAAATTTCCCAAAAAGCATGATATTGATAAGGAACCCATATAAATATCCCTCCACATTGATGTGTGTATCTCATATCATAATGGGTACTGAGAACTGGCCACACCGGAGAACTGGATACATTGGAATTTCAGTGCCATAAAATTGTTCTGCATAAACAAATTTCGTGTCGCTATATTCCCCACTACTTAAGCAACTACTGTCCAATTTTTTTTTTTTTTTAAATATTTCATTTTCAGTAAGAAATTTAAACATCTCCATGATTTTCGAGAAAAAGACAAAGCGAACTGGCCACAAAAATTTTAAGGGGCCGTATAAAAATTATGCGTTCTGGATTGCTCCTTGGCTACGTCTCCGGAGATTGGTTATCTGACACATAAAATTTCCGTAATTTTGTATTTTCTTATTTACGATATTTTTCAAGGTATATAAACTACTGCTAAACAAATTCTCTGCGTGTATGTGCAAACCCAGGAAACTTACCGGGGGTGGGGTGCTTAAAACCCAAAATATGAAATATAAAGAATTTCTGGTCCGATCGGGAGATATTCCGCATTCACAAGCTAGAATTCAAGAAATTATCTGAGGGCATGTGCTTACCCAGGAAACCTGTGGGGGGGGGTAAAAACCCGTGTAAAATGCAAAGAATTTCTGATCAGATTGGGAGATTTTGAGCGTTTAGAAACTAATCTGAACAAACTCTTTACGAACATGTGATAACGCAGAAAACCTGTGTCAGGCCGGGGGGGGGGTAGATCCCAAAGTGTAAAATGTAAGGAATTTTTTTTTTTTTTTTTGATTGGAGGTTTTACGACCACCGTGAGCAACTCAATGGGCTATAAGCAGTCGCCCGTCCCTAATTTAGGGTCACTGGTTTCAGGGAAGGGGAGAGAGCCAGTGCCGTTAGACAAACGCAACATCCACGCCCGACGGGATTCGAACCCGGACCCCTTACAGACGAATGATCAGAGGCCAGCGCCTTAGACCACTGCGCCACCGGGGCGGCAAGGAATTTCTTATTCCTTGTCTAATCGAGAGATTTTCAGCATTTACAACTAGAAATACTTTGTTTTTGTTTTATATTTTAGGACCCCCCCTCCCGGACAGGTTTCGTGAGTCAGCACATGTCTTTAGAGAGTTTGAGATGTAGGTTGTAAATGCTAAAAAATCTCCCGATCGGACCAGAAATTCTTTATATTTTATACTTTTGTGGTCCCTCCCCCCCTTCCTCGACAGGTTTCCTGAGGCAGGACATGCCCCCCAGATAATTAATTGTAGTTTGTTGTAAATCCTGAAATCTTTTGTTGAGTTGAAGATCATAAACATTTGTATAAAGAATTACATTAATAACCGCAATTAAGAAAAGACGAAATTACGGAAACTTCATATGATTCAGATAACCAACCTCTGGGGGTCGTGTCCACGAAGCGGTCAAAAATGCATTTTTATAAGGCCCCTCAAATGTTTTGTGGACAGTTCTCCTACACCCGTTTCATAAACGAATCGGTGTTAGCAAGAAAATGTAAAAATGCATGGTTGAAAAATGAACACTAGTCCAATTCTGCTTTGACCCTTCCCCCACCAGGTTCATTGTTGAAATTACGTCAAAGTAGTGGGCAAAATAAAATATGATCCAAATATCATGATTCAAACGAATTTTTGATGTATAAAAATTTCACCCAATTACAGACGTGTACGAAATAAATAAGCTATCGCAGTAGTTTAAGCGATGGCTTCTGATCATACCTCTGAGATGGGTCCGAGTTCAAATCCAGTGAGCATGGATGTTGTGCTGGTCTTACGGCGCTGGTTCTCTCCCTTCCGTGAAACCAATAGCCCTAAATTAGGGATGGGCGACTACTTTTAGCCCACTGAGTTGCTCACGGTGGTCGTTAAACCCCAATACAATAAATTAAAAAGAAAAAACACTATGTCATGGGCCTTTTTAGAAAATTTTAAGTTACAACCTAGATATTTCGCATTTGTAAACATTTTATGACACCTAATGAAAGGTCTTCTAAAATGAAAAGGTGTTTAACACCTTTTCATTAGGTGTTATACCTAATGAGAGAAATGTTCTAAAAGGCCACAGGCCTTTTTAGAACATTTTTTTCTGGATTATGCTCTGCAGGATCTCGTCGAAAAAGAAAGTTACAAGATAGGAATACATCATGATCAAAGTAAAATCCCTGAAATGGCAACAGGATGGACATATGCTGGAACAACGGACCACCGATGGGTAACCGAAATTGTAGAATGAATTACAAGAGACAGAAAAAAGCCCAGAAGAAGACCACATGGGAGATGGGTGGATGAAATTCGAAAGCATTTGGGAGTGACATGGAGGAGAGTGGCACAAGATAGACCGTTGTGGAAGAAACTTGGGGAGCCCTTTATCCAGCAGTGGATTGATAATGGTTGATTATGATGGTGATGATGTATATACCGACGAGCCATATTACATTATGATCACCTGCCTAATAAGTTGTATGACCTCGTTTAGACCGCAAAACAGCGGCGAGGTATCTATTCGATGAGCTGGCGATAGGGTATCCTGGGATATCTCTTATCATACTGTCAACAGTGGGTCTTCCAGTTCCCATACATTTCGGGATGGTGGTGATTTAGCGAAAACCCGCTTTTTCAAGTCGAACCACAAATGTCCGATTGCGTTCATGTTAGGTGAATTTGCAAGCCAATGCATTAACAGAAAGTCACCAGCATATTCCTCAAGCCACTCCTTGAAGATTTTGGCAGTGTAGCATGGCGCATTATCCTGCTGGTAATGGCCGTCGCCTGCTGGGAACACAGTTGCTACGAATGGGTGAACTTGGTCCGAAACGATGTTCAAATACCATGACAGCTGTCAGGTACTGTGCTGTTGGCGTAATGGGGCCTCAAGTGTCCCAATAAAACATCGCCCACAGCATAACACCGCCGCCGCCGGCCTGCTTCCGCCCAACAGTGCATTCAGGTGCTATAGCCTCCGTTGGTAATTGACGAATCCGTGCTCGACCATCATACGTGATGCACCAAGAATCTTGATTCGTAAGACGAGGCCACTTTCTTCCAATCATCCACTGTCCAATCTCGACGATCTTGGGCCCATTTTATGCGTAGTTGGAAATGACTGACGTGCAGTGAGCATGGCTGTGTCTCGGTTACGCAGGCCCATGCACAGAAGGCTGTGGTGAACTGTGTGCTATGCAGGGATCGCATTCCTCCTAAAATTCCTAATATTTTGTGACCCTCCTTAAATTCCTAAAATTATACCTAAAATTTGCTATTCATCCTAAAATTTTCGTAAGCTTATTTATTAAAAACACAACCGTTATTAACGCCAATAAATTTACCATTACGCAGGGTGCGCACGCGTGCTTGAAAACCTGGAAAGTCCTGGAAAATCATGATTACGTTTTCAAGGCCTGGAATATCCTGGAAAAACGGTGTTTTTTAATGCCGTCTTGAAAAGCCTTGAAATTTGAAATTAGTGCTTAAAAAATGCCCTTTAGGAAATTGTGTTACTGTTACCCCTTCATTTTTAAAGTTCCTTTTCTCTGTTCTCAAAGAAACCACCGGCAGCGGTTTCCGATGTGCACCAAATCCTAATTTGGCTGGGGGGAAAAAAAGAAAAAAAAAAGGCACTACTTCCAGTGCAATAAAATTGGATGATTACTAGTAGGTCGAAGGGGAGCTTGATGTCCGTCCGACAATTGAGAACAGAAGGGGAAAGAAGAGGCATTTAGCATTTGCAGGGGGTCGCGTATGTACCAAGTCAGCTGGCATCCACCAGTGAGGAGTATGCCTGAACAACACATTCATCTTCTTCTTGTTTATGTAAATGCCACCCTCCCTCCCCTCAAGAGACTTCCACTACTTGATAAAAAATAAGAAAACTATCTTTGCGAATTTTTCACGAAAGTGGCTGAAATTTTTACATTCACTGTAATTGGATTACAGAAGCTCACTTCCAAAATTCCAGTTGAATCAGTTTAAAACTTTAAAAGTTAGCATTGGTAATTTTTATTATGGACAAGTATGTGTGCCTCTTTGGACAGAGTGAGCCTCCAGCAGAAAGGGTGTTACCATAGCAACGGTTGATTGGCAGCTGGGAGCGCTGATCTGAAGCCCTTGGTTGGGAAGAAAGCAAACACCTGTTTATCACTTCCACAGCACAAAAGGACTAGGAGAATATTTTCAGAAATCCATTTTTCTGAATTTTGAAAATAACACAGTAAAATTTTTACAGTAGTTAAGATACATCACAATAAAGTTCTAGTGCAAATTTCGCCAAATTCCGTTAGGAACTTTAGCAGATGCAAAAAAAAAAAAAAAAAAAGTTGCATAATCGGATTGAAAAAAAAGAAACAGTAATTATAAATTACGGAAAAGCAAGTGAATTATTTTTTTTAGATGCCATGGTTTATTTAAACAGAGTGATCCTTAAATTTTTTTCTGTGATGATATGGACTCTACTTGAATTACAAACACGTTTTTATTCAGACGTCTGAGTTACTGTTTTAATAAAAAAACCATCTATAATTAAAAAGTTTTCAATGGATTTAAGCAATATTCAGCAGATAAACAAACGTATTTTAGTAAATTGCAACATCATGACGTAAATTTGGTAATTTAATTTTGTCGAAAATTGGGGAGCATTTTTTTTTTTTTTACAGTTTCTATTATAGTTAAAGTGAAGGAGGAAGGGTGCAACTTGACAGTTCAGTGAGCTGCAGGTGGTGATTTATGGTGATGTGCCAAATGAAAAGAAGCCATTCCATCAGGTAATTCCAAAGGTTGTGTTGTGTGGACGCGTCCTCCTGCTGTTTGATCTTAATTGGAATGTTTTTGTGCATGGGGGTTCGAGAGAAATATCCGTTTCAGCTTTACAGCTTTCACGGCTCTTTTTTTTTTCTTGGTAATAAATAAAAATCATAGTTGCTGCATTCACCATTGATCCATGCTTGCATTTCTTGAATATAAACAGCAGACAATCAGAAACATAGTGTTGGGCGGGTCTTGATGATCTTCATTTTGCATATGCTGAATTCAGTTCTGTGGGAATAAGGAATGACTTATACTGTGAATATATACAAAACTACATATTTTTGAGCTGAAAAAATAGGTCTACTTGTACACAGTAGCTAAAGTGTGAACTCAGATGAAGACAATCAGACATACGGACGTCTGATTCCATAAAAAAAAATCAACATAGTTTTTATTTACACTACAGGTAAAAAAGCAAAAACATGTTTTTAAACGTTATAAAGGAAAACGGATTTTGAAACGCGTGACTTGATGATCTTAATTTCTGAAAGTTTCTTTTTTCCACATCCTTTTTTTCAATTACAATACACTGTAACAGGATACTGTGTGTTATATCACTTAGAGATATGGCAGATTTTCGGTTGCTGATATCCGCGATCGTAAGCGGTAGTTGCATTGCGATTGTTGATGATGACAAGATAAATACTGGAGTGATGTAAAATGTTGCATAAACTAAAATAATAAAAAAAATAAAGCCCTCCCCCCCACCCCGAACTTTTATGCGGTCATCATAGCTGATCAACCATTTCATTCCATGAACATCAGCACATTTCAATCATTTGAACATTGGGGGTATCTGAAGGAATTCAGCCGTGCTTAAGCGCCCTAGCGCAACGAAAACATGCTAATTTTGGACAGTTCTATTCCCTTCCCCTCTACCATCCCTAATAATTGAGAGTGCATACAATTGAGAGTGTTTCAAATATTCTATTTATGAGCTAGTTTTCGCGCTGTTTGTTATGCTTTTATTTTCGAAGAAAGAGAGGGAAAATAAGGAAAAGCAGCTAGAGAAAAAAGAAAAGCTGAGTTTGATGACAAAATAAAAGAAAATGATGCAGAAATAAATAGGCTTAAAAAAGATAAAGAAGCCTCCCTAGCAGTAATTCAAGAGGGAACAGAAAGAATGAGAAAAGCTGTAGAAAAACAAAATACTGTTGAAATAGCAGTTGCCTCTAACTTGATCATACAAGGTTCAGCTGAAATAAAGAAAACTGAAAGTAAATTAGTTGTGGTGGAAGCAGAAAAAGATAGGCTAATCAGGAAAAGGTTAAAACAATAATATGAAAAAGTAATTCAGTGAACAATTGTACATAGTTCTTGGTTTTCAATTACCTTTTTAGGATATTATAATTTAATGTGAAACCTGAAAACTTTACTGTGAAAATCGTGAATTGCTTCTGGTTCAACAGCATATTAATGTTCAAAGTGAAACTTGAATGTGGTAAATATACTTGAATATGATAATAACACGTGAAAAGATAAGAACTGAACATTAGAAGTAAATCATACTTAAACTTTAGACATTAGACGTTATGCAAAAAATTTGGGTGTGAACTTCGACCATATATACTAATGGACTGCGCATTGGCAATAGCTGCATCAAAGCCGCCATGGCTCAAACATTGGGCACGTCATCATCAGACTCCAAATTTCGTGTAAAAATGCTGTTACGATTACTAATTTACGCTGCAGAACTTCAGTGTTTTCGGTGTATTATGTGAATGCGCCTCATATATAATGAAAACTCTTCAGGTAAGTTTACTTATAAGCTATATACATGCATGATCGGGTTGTTTACATTTTGTGATTTATAATGTGATGAACATTTGCGAAGAATTTGGAACATGCATTCCATTTTTTTTCTTAAGTTACTATATTTTTATATCAATAGCTGCAAGTTTCTGGTTAAGTAATTGAACTTTATTGACTTAGGTATTTAATTCGTTTCTTACCCATGAAAAATCATAGAACTTTCTTTACTATATCGGTCAGAGCAACCATAAGCACAGCAGGTGTAACCCATCTTTTTGACTGTTGTCATGTGATTTTATGTTGGAGCCAGAAATTTTGATGTCATGCGCAGTCTATCAGTATATATGGTTGAAGGGTGTGAAGCAAACTCTTTACAATGTATACAAGTTGATTTACTAGATGTATACAAATATACATCTAGTTTTTATTGAAATACACTCCTAAAATTTTCCTAAAATTTTTCTAAAAATTCCTAAAATTCCTAAAATTCCTACCTAAAATTTTCCAGAAGTATGCTATGATCCCTGGCTATGAGACATTGCTCTGATGACCACTGTTCTAGCTGCGGATGATTTGTTGCACTGTGGCCCTGCGGTTCCTGTGAAAAATGTGCGACAGTCTCCGCTCCCCTCTCTGGCATCAGTGAGCTGCGGATGACACACGGCTGGACGACGGTTCGTCGTTGGTTCATCTGTGCACCACTTTTGATACATACTCACTACAGTGGCACGGGAACAAAACACAAGCCGCGCACGTTTCTGAGATCGCATTGTCCCGAGGCGCCGCGGCATCACAATTTGTCCTTCATCAAACTCCGATAAACCGACGATCCTTCTGACTCCGAACACTCTACTAACTGAAAATCTGTCCTCGAGTTGTATACATTCTGCTCAATGAACTTCACCTGCGCTACCGTTCCGTCTTCAGGCGCGCTCATTGCTCTAGACTGGGGGTGCATGGTCATAATGTAATGGCTGATCGGTATAACCTTTTATTGATCTTGAAAATTGTGCTGTTTCTTTCAAAAGCTCTCCAACCAAGTTTCATATGCCGATTAATTTCTTCATCAAAGTGATCCTTCTTTGATATATGTTGCCCAAGGTAAATGTAGGTATCGGTTATATCCAAATTTCCTGCGTCAATGTATAAATCCTAATTTCTTGTAAAAGCATAACACATCAACTTTGTTTTCCGACAGTTCACTTTCAAGTGCACTTTTTGATTCTTATCAGC
Organism: Macrothele yani; assembly: GCA_039090855.1. NCBI lineage: Eukaryota > Metazoa > Arthropoda > Arachnida > Araneae > Macrothelidae > Macrothele > Macrothele yani. The sequence continues at coordinate 142,697,819 of CM077014.1, forward strand.
AAGTTCCTGGATCATGCTCTGAAGGGGTAGTTATAAAAGTGACTATGTAATCAGCAAAGCGGAGATGAATTAAATCATCTCCATTAATCTTTATCCCTTTGTTTTTCCAGTTAAGTAATCGAAAGACATTTTACAATGTGGCATTAAAAAGTTTGGTAAGTACGATATCACTTTGTCACACTCCCTTTCCATTTTTTATCGGTGCTGTATCCTCAAATAGCCTCCTATACCTTTGCATTTTCAAAGATTTTATTGATAACACTAAAATTCTTGTCTTCAGAAACTGGAAGAGAGGGACGTCATAGGGTGCTCGCGCACGGCGACCTCTCTCCCACAACGAAGTTTTGTTGCCCAGCAACACCAACACACTTGCTTTCCCCTCGCCACATGTATAAGACATGGGTTTGGTTCCACTGGTGTTTCACTCATGCCCCGTTGCACACACCACAGTTCCACAGGCACCAACAATTGAACCCCGAAACATACTGGTCACGCAGAAGAACTCTAACAGACCCCTCTCGAGCCGACAGCGGAGTCACTAAGTACGGCGAGAAAGTCAGGCTGACGTTCTCAGTACGTACAAGTAGGAGGAGAACCCTCCTTCAGAGGAGACTCAGTGGCGTTGTCACCAGTGAAGTGACCCCACCAGCGGAGGCGTCGGAGATGAACACTTTACTCCGACGAGGTACGCCTCCACCCTACAACTCATCCTCACAGAACCGGCACACACCAAACTCACGCAGCCTCCCTCCCCAAGAGAAACCCAAACACATAACCACAATATATCATAAATGCATGCAGCAAAACAAGCACCACCCCCGAATCACACACCCCGCACATTATGTTAGTGACGGTTTCTCGGCACCAACGGTACGACACCCACCTCCAACAACAGGAGACACCTGTAATCAAAAACAAAGGGCCCTACGAGTGAGAGTTAAGAGGAAAACCTCCTTAAGTCTCACCGAGAGGCATGATTATGCCATCAACAAAAACAAACATCATTTAGAAACATATCACAGACTACGAAAACAAACAATTAGAAACACATCACAGACTACGAAAACAAACATTTAGAAACATGTCAAGACTAAACTGAGAGGGGGTTGGGCGTTAGCACGGTGCCTCATTGGAAGACAACTTTACGAAAAATGAGCAAGCTTCCACCATTAAAATCCATACGCTTACAGTCCACCCGATGCGAGTGAATGCTCATTCATGCCTCTTTGAGCGAAAACATTCTGCTAAAGACTCTCAAGTCCCTGATGAAGGGCCTGGATCGCCGACCTTTCTTATGTAACCATAAAATCCCCTTCGAAGAGCTTGAGTTCAGTTTCCTCTCGAGATCCACCGAAATTCCCTCGAGCCACTGCCCATCGTGGTTGACTCAATTTTCTCGCTGGAAAAAAAGCTCGCGTAGAACTTTGCAGACTCCTGCAGAATCTCCCTATAATCCCAAACTTCATGCAGAAAACTTGTTTCTCTTTCTTTTAACCTCCAGCTTACGGTAGATGTAATTTACATCCCACTCCTCCTCGATGCTCCTGATCGCCGCCTGAAGTTGGACTTCAGAACGGTCTTGTAAAAATGGGCAGTCTCCTGCTTAATTTCAGTAATGATGCGGAGGTTACACACATTCTCTTTACCTTGAAAAAAGCATTCATAAAATTCGCGAGAGACATCTGAGTTTTCTTTTCTTCTTCGCTAACTGCTTCCCCGAATACTCAAAACCCGCTGAACCTCTTTCTTCGCTCGTCCCCATCCACGGATCTCGCCCTGTGCATCCTCTTCCTGGATCGATTGGGTTTTCGACAGTGCTTCGACATCCTCCAACACGGAAGTGTTTAGGCGCCAGAGTGTCACATCTCTTTCCTTCGGTGCTACAGATGTCCATCACGAGAACACTATGATCAGATACATGCAGCTGCTGCGAATTCTGTTAGAAGACCTCAGCCCCAGTTACCTACTCAAGCGTCGAAGACAAGAAATATATGTCAATCCTAGAAGCTTAGTTATTCCTACGCAGGTAAAACCCGGCACCTGCAGATACGAGCGCCACACGTTCTACAACTGCTGATTCCTGATCAAGTCCGTAGAGACTGTGCTATCAGGATCCTTGTGGCCACGAGTGCCCAGCAGGTCGTTATTGTTATCGACAAATGAGTTAACATTCTTCTGACCAGAAAAATCTAGCCGCCTCTGAGGAAGTAAAGGAACTGATCGTAGAAGCAGTTCCGAAAGGAGCACAACAACGAAACATACACACAGAAAATCTTAATCGACGTAACTCCACTATTCATCGAGACAGTAACCACTCTGCCGTCCTCATCGGCCTGAAAATGAGTGAGGCAGTCCATCGTAACTGGTAACGTTTCATGGAATCAAAGCCTTTTCATATATATATATGTGTGTGTGTGTGTGTGTGTGTGTGTGTGTGTGTGTGTGTGTTAGGGACATTCCTTTTATTGAAACAGGACTGTGTATCTCTTACCTTGAAGCAACAGCAAAGCAGAATCAATTTCAATCAGGTAAAGGCATTATTCCCTCAATATCAAAATCTTCATCGGCTGATGATATGTCTTCAGTTTCATCACTGCTGTCAGTATCCTCTCCTATATTTATTACAAATTTTTCAATCTCAGTTTCCTCTATTTCATCCATGATGCCATCAGAAATCCAGTATTTTTGTGCCAAAGTTTGGACATGATTCACACAGGCCTCCCATTTTTCCGGAGTAACGGTTTGCAATGCTTTACTCCATAAAGTTTCTATGCTTTCTTTCGTGAAAGAGGCATTATGCCGACCCACATAGTTTTTGGCATCAGCCCAAATCAACTCAATGGGGTTCAAGTCACAGTGATAAGGTGGGAGTCTTAATACTTGATGTCCATGATCTGCTGCTATTTCATCAATGATAAATTTTTTCTGTGGTCTGGTGCGACGGACAATCTGTAGTAATTCCGCTTTAAGCATATCAAATGCGAATTCAATGTTATGTCGCTGAAGCCATGCTTGTATTTCAGCCTTCTTCCAGTTCGTCGTGGTATTTTTTCAGCAAGCATGCAGTGATATGGTGCATTGTCCATGACGATTATTGAATTTGGTGGTAAATTCGGAAGCAGCTGGCTTTCAAACCATTTTCTAAAGTTTTCGAATTCATTTCATCATGGCAATCACCACTTTTTGTCTTCGAACTTAAATAAAAGTGAAGCCCCTGGTATAAAACCATCCTTTGTTCCGGCATGGCAAATTATAAATCTGCTTCCTTTCGATGAAGGAACTTGGGAGTCCAGTTGGCTTTTCACAGCTTGTGTCTTGCCATCCTTTAGGACAAACATGAGACGTTAGAAGCCATGTCTGATCTTGATAAACAACAGCTTTTGGAACGGGTAGATTTTCATTACGCTTTAACTCCTTTAAGAAATGCCTACGTTTTCGCTACAATGTCGGGTTTCTCTATTAAAAACTTTCGACCATTCCATCGCTTATATTTGAAACCCAAATCATCTAGTATTTTACTCAATGTAGTCTTACCTCCGTCAAAATCAATACTGTCACGTAATTTGATTAATAAAGACTGAAGAGTAGGGATTTCCTTTTTTCATACATGTCATGTACCGTTCTGCGCACAACGCATTTGTCAAAATCATCTATTTCGCGCTTTGGTGCTTTCTTGTTTCGTCTTTTACCAGGAGTTGACAAAACCTCGCTTGTAGCAGTCTGTTTCCGAATTCTGTAAACAGTTCTCAGTGAAACTCCTGTAGCCTCCGAAACGCGTTCGTTGGATTTTTTCACATCCACTTTCGGAACTCCATTTCGTTTTTCTTCGTCCATGAACATTATTACATTCCCAATAATTTCCCTAGCTTGGCTTTTCAGTACTTTTCCAGCTTTCAGTGTGCTGAGTGCCATAGTTGTGAGCAATAATATTAACAGTATCACAAAAAAAAAAAAAGATTAAATAAACAGCAAAAGAAAAAAACCGTGAGTAAAGATCTCTTGCTTGCTACAAAGCTAGCTTGAGAAATCAGTAACAGAAGTCGGAAAGGGTCGTTTGGTGATGTTCAAGAATGCCTTATACTTTTCCCTCCCACAAAGACCATTGAAGGAATCAGCATTAGGAGGGACTGCCAACACTCCCCCATCCACCCCGTATCTTCATTGTTTATTGCCCTGCTCAAAGAGGGTTGGAGGCGATTAGTTGTAAGCACGCTGCTTACGATGCGAAGCTCCCTGAAACTGGTAAAGTGAATCCTTCCCAACTGTCAAGTTATAGTGAATGCACTATACCTCTTTAGAAGTAAAAAATGTTAATGAGAACGTGTTGAGGTTGTTTGAACATGTGTGGTGCACAAGTCTTCATTCTGATGAATCAATCCACCTCTTGTCCTAAATCTACGAGGAGGTGGACCTCAAGTTATAAAATCAGTCACAACTGTGTTACAAAGATGCAAAGAAATCTTGTGATGGGGAGAAAGAGGTGGAGAAATTCTTTTGGAAACTGGTAGTAATTTTTCTGGAAATTGTAACACAACATGCTTTGATTGCCTTTAAACTACCATGCACATCATACAGCCATTTGGTGAAGCAGATGGATTTTTTTTTTTTACTAATTTTTATGCATACATACACAGCAGTAAGCTGCTCTCTGAGTTTCAGAGGTTAACTCCTCAAGACAGTATCATCTACCAAATCAACATTTATTGATAGAGTTGGACTTTTACTTTGGCGCGTCAAACATCTCAGTTTACAGTGATCCTGGCACACAACTCAAGCTTTACTGACATCCTTCACACCTCTCACCCCAATAAGACCTACTTCTTTACTCATTAACCTTTTTCCCATGCAGAAAATTACTCATATTTGGTGTATGTTGTTAAAAACATGCACTAATCAATTATTTTACTATCATAAATGATTTATTCAGAATAATATGTGAAAGGATTAATTATTATAATAAAAACAAATCAGTTACTTATTATAATAGCATTTCATGCATTTCCTTTATAAAAAAAAAAAAAGAGAGGTAAATGGTTTATATACACTGTGCTTCCTGTAGACTTCATTTCTGTATTGTGCTGACCTGGTGGTGCGGTGGTCTAAACACTGGCTTCTGATCATTTGTCTGAGATGGGTCCGGATGCGAATCCTGGTGAGGCATGGATGTTGTATTTGTCTTAGGGTACTGGCTATCTCCCTTCCCTGGAACTGGTGGCTCTAAATTAGGGGTGGGTGTCTGCTTATAGCCCATGGAGTTGCTCATAGTGCTCCTTAAACCCCCAATAAAAAAAAATTCTATATTGTTATAGTGCACAGACACTGAGCTGAAACTGTCTTGTCTGTAAACATTTCCCCAATTTAATTCAGTGTTAGAACAGCTGTAGCTTATGCCATAACTATTCATAATTTATGTGCATACATTACAATAAGAATAGGTGGCTTACCTTTTGTTGTAAGGCCAGCTCCTTTGGTATACATTTCACTGCACGTTTGGTTCTTTTTGTAGTCTATTGTTGATTCCAGCCCTCGGCGCGGTGGTCCCATTCCGTCTTCATCTCATTCAATGCCAGACGAGTGAATAAGCCTTTGCAGTGTTTTGCAGTAATGACATTTGACCCTATGAACTATCTATTTCCCTTCAAACCACTTTTACTGATATGTAAACTCAAAACCAAGGTGACAAAATGACATTTCAATATCAAAATTCATTAACCCAACATGAACATACATTGACCAACGTACATTAAAAACCAACGACCCATTTACATACACACAAATATTCCAACCAAAACTCTAAAAACATATATTCAACTATTTACACTTAGCCTGTCCTATTGCCTCCTGTCATCCTTGTTCCCTACACTTCACTATGGTATTTATAGCATGCGGCCACCACACCTCTGCCGCCTTTCCAACGTAGACTGCCTCAAGTACTTTCGATCCCCCGCCAGGGTCATCATCAGGAGGCGTTCCAGATGTTATCTCTTCTGCTACCCCAGAGTGAGTGAGCCAAATGATCGTCCTCCTCGCCCCTGTCCCAACGTCACCTACAAACCCTGCACCGTGGCTCCATCTATTATAAACTTTAGTAAAATCTTCATTTTCCTCTTAGGTGCTTTTGTCTCTTTTGTTCAATTTTAATTAATTCTTTCCATTTTTCATTAAGGATACTTGGGTCATTATTATTACAAATTCTATCTCTATTTTTCTCAATCAAAACTGGCCCCGTTGGCGCAGTGGTCTAAGGCGCTGGCCTCTGATCATTCGTCCGTAAGGGGTCCGGGTTCGAATCCCGGTCAGGCATGGATGTTGTGTTTGTCTTACGGCACTGGCTCCCTCCCTTCCCTGGAACCAGTGACCCTAAATTAGGGACGGGCGACTGCTTATAGCCCATTGAGTTGCTCACAGTGGTCGTTAAACCTCCAGTCAAAAAAAAAAAAAAAAAAAAAGTCAATCAAAACTGATTCAGCAATGCATAGGTGTCTCTCATTTCCACATGATTTTATTATTTTAATCTCTTCAAAATTGGGGTATGTGTGGTTATCCAAGCAGTATTGTATTAGTGCTGTTCGTGCTTCTTTTTTTTTTTTTTTTTTTTTTGCCAATTTTTAATATGCTGTTGTATAATAGTGGTTTATGTCTTGTTGATATCCATGTGTGCAGATTGCTGTATGCGGATGACACTGTCCTGTTGGCAGAAAGCAAAAGTGAGTTGCAGATTATGTTGCCTTGGATGCACGAAGTTTGCATGAAATTCAAATTGAGTATAAATAAAGGAAAAACCAAAGTTATGGTGTTTGAGAGAGGAACGGGTAGCACTGAATGTAATGTAAGTATAAATGGCACTGTGATTGACCAGGTGAGTGAGTTTGTGGGTTTAGGAAGCATGTTTGACAGAGAGAACAAGTTGGATGGTGAAATCAGTAGGCGAGTGAATTCTTCTTTGAAAGTCATAGCTGCTGTGTGAGGTTTTCACAGGAATGATGGGTTCTCTAGAGAGTCCCACATGGCTGTGTATGAAACTGTAATTGTTCCTACTCTGATGTATGGCAGTGAAACCTGGGTACTGCAGAAGAAACATAGGAGTCGTTTGTGTGCTGGAGAAATGCGTTACTTACGTGGGGTTTGTTGCTAGACACGATATGATTGTGTCAGAAATGAAGATGTATTGCAGCTGTGTGATGTGAAGCAAAATGTTGTTAGCAAGGTGGAAACCAATATGCTTCGGTGGTTTGGCCATGTTGAAAGAATGAGTGATGAAATGCTTACTAAGAAAATATTTTCAGTCCAAGTGGCGGGAAGGAAAGGCAGAGGAAGGCCAAGGAAGACATGGGTGGATCAGATTCAGGAGTGTCTGCATGAGAAAAAAATTATGAGTATGAAGTATAAAAGATCTTGTGTACGGCGTGTAATGGATATTAGTGAAGCACGAGTTGTATGTCAAGATTGCTGCAAATGGCGAAGTTTGATATGACAACAATAAGTAAAAATATCTGGAAGTTTGTATTTCTTTTTGGAGCTAACCTCTGAATCTCAGAGAACAACTTGTGATATGTATGTATGTATGACAATGTATTAGTTAGTTTTTGGTACACCCAATATAAGACATTCGTGAGATTCTGGTTATAGGTATTTCATATACACCTGCTTTTTCTAAGATACTACAATTTTCAGTATTATTAATCATCATATCTCTAACTGTTAGTACTTTGCTTCCCATCTGAATTCCATATTTATGACATTATTTATTTCTGTAGATATTCCTGGAATGTAAGGTAATGCTCCAACATATTGTAATTGCTTTTTCCTTTTTGAGGTAGAAGCATCGTGCATCTTAACTTGTACTTCATATATCCATTTATTTATTTTTTGTGGAGGGTATCCATAATTATGATATTTCTTTAATGTAATTTATTTCTTCAGTAAAGAATTCTTCTTTAGAGGAGTGTGTGATTGCTCTTTTAATTAACGTTTTAATGGTATTGCATTTTCTGTGTGTAAGGATATGTTGAGCTATATGGTATCAGAATGTGAACATACGTCTGTTTTCTATGTATGTATGTTCCTGTTGTGATTGCTCTTTTAATTAACATTTTAATGCTATTGCATTTTCTATGCATGTATGTTTCCAAGTGTGTGATTGCTCTTTTAATTAATGTTTTAATGGTATTGCATTTTCTGTGTGTAAGAATGTGTTGAGCTATATGGTATCAGAACGGGAACATACGTACATAGAAATCAGACGTATGTTCCCGTTCTGATACCATATAGCTCAACATATCCTTACACACAGAAAATGCAATACCATTAAAACATTAATTAAAAGAGCAATCACACACTTGGAAACATACATGCATAGAAAATGCAATAGCATTAAAATGTTAATTAAAAGAGCAATCACAACAGGAACATACATACATAGAAAACAGACGTATGTTCACATTCTGATACCATATAGCTCAACATATCCTTACACACAGAAAATGCAATACCATTAAAACGTTAATTAAAAGAGCAATCACACACTCCTCTAAAGAAGAATTCTTTACTGAAGAAATAAATTACATTAAAGAAATATCATATAATTATGGATATCCTCCACAAAAAATAAATAAATGGATATATGAAGTACAAGTTAAGATGCAAGATACTTCTACCTCAAAAAGGAAAAAGCAATTACAATATGTTGGAGCATTACCTTACATTCCAGAAATATCTACAGAAATAAATAAATGATGTCATAAATATGGAATTCAGATGGGAAGCAAAGTACTAACAGTTAGAGATCTGATGATTAATAATACTGAAAATTGTAGTATCTTAGAAAAAGCAGGTGTATACGAAATACCTGTAACCAGAATACCACCAATGTCTTATATTGGGAGTACTAAAAACCAACTAATACATCGTCTACAGCAGCATATTAAAAATTGGCAAAAAACAAAAAAAGAAAAATCATGAACAGCACTAATACAATACTGCTTGGATAACCACACATACCCTAATTTTGAAGAGATTAAAATAATAAAATCATGTGGAAATGAGAGACACCTATGCATTGCCGAATCAGTTTTGATTGAGAAAAATAGAGATAGAATTTGTAATAATAATGACCCAAGTATCCTTAATGGAAATAATTAATTAAAATTGAACAAAAGAGTCAAAAGCACCTAAGAGGAAAATGAAGATTTTACTAAAGTTTATAATAGATGGAGCCACGGTGCAGGGTTTGTAGGTGACGTTGGGACAGGGGCGAGGAGGACGATAGTTTGGCTCACTCACTCTGTTGTAGCAGAAGAGTTAACATCTGGAACTCCTCCTGATGATGACCCCGGTGGGAGATAGAAAGTACTTGATGCAGTCTACGTTGGAAGGGCAGAGGTGTGGTGGCTGCATGCTATAAATATCGTAGTGAAGTGTAGGGAACAAGGATGATAGAAGGCAGTAGGACAGGTTAAGTGTAAATAGTTGTATATATGTTTTTAGAGTTTTGGTTGGAATATTTGTGTGTATGTAAATAGGTCGTTGGTTTTTAATGTACGTTGGTAAATTCGTGTTGGGTTAATGTATTTTGATTTTGAAAAGTCATTTTGCCACCTTGGTTTGTGTTTACATGTTCGTAAAAGTGGTTTTAAGGGAAATAGTTTTTAGGGTCAAATGTCATTAAGTACTGCATAGCACTTCAATGGCTGATTCACTCGTCTGGCATTGAATAAGATGAAGATGGAACGGGACTACCACGCCTAGGGCTGGAACCAACAATAGACTACAAAAAGAACCAAATGTGCAGTGAAATGTATGCCAAAGGAGCTGGCCTTAGAACAAAAGGTAAGCTACCTATTATTATTTCCCCAATTTCGAAATAAAATCATACCTTTTCAGTTTGTATTTTTGTGTGTATAGCAAGGATAATTTTTATTTTTCCATGTATATTTGATATATATTATTAAGGGTGGAGTTGTGTATTATATATTTCCTTATAGTCTGACTTATCGCTGCAACGAGCTTTAGTAGTGATACCCCCCTCCCCACCTTCTCCTCACTCTGTGCGTATGTTGCACTTGAAGCCACTATGATATTTCTATTAATATGCCATTATGTTTAGACAGTAGAACGCCTAGAAATATGACTTAAATTTGTGATGTGAATAAGTTGTAGCAATAAACTTTGTAAGCAAAATAATGTGTGAAATACACATTTATTCATCCTACTTATGTTAATTATTGGACTAACACTATTCTTTAGCACGATTTTCGTCAATTCGCGATATGAACCATGTGCACCTCAATTTTTTTATATTTTAAATATATATACTTTATAAGGATTGAATATTTAATATTTTATTACACTCTACTCAAAAAAAATATTTAAGGAAATACTGTTTCTATTGATAAAATTTAACTTACTTTAAAAACCACGTGGTTTGGGAAGTACACAAGGCCCAAATAACTTATCACCAAAAACACCCATCCAGATGTTTAGGCTGAACCACTGTTGGCGACGTGATGGAAGAATTGCATGTGGGTTTTCCTTGGCCCATACATGCTGATTGTGAAAGTTTAGGATTCTGTTGGCGTGTGAACTGTGCTTCATCAGTGAATATCACCAAGGCAGGAAAGTTAGGAGTTGTACCACACTGCTGCAAGAACCACTGGCAGAACATTACTCGTGCAGGGTAATCTGCTGGTGACAAGGCCTGTACCCATTGCAGATGGTATGGATGCAGGTGTTGTTCTCGCAACACTCTCCAAATAATCGAATGATTAACAGGGAGTTGCATTGCTAATCTATGTGTGCTGATTCCAGGAGTCGCATACACAACATCCAAAATCTTCGCCTGTACTTCAGGAGTCGTAGATCTTGGTCGTCCTCTGTCGGCAGCACGAGATGTAAAGGTCCCATGTTCACAAAGGTGGCGATGGATACTTTCAAACATTTTCCTGCCTGGACATCTTTGTCCTGGGAACCTTTCGTGGTGCAAACGACAGGCTCCAGAGCATTGCCACCCACCAAACCATACATAAAGTGCATATCCGCTTGCTCCTGATTTGAGTACATGGTCAGAAAGGAAAACTACCAGATTCTGTCAGTACCTTGCGATGAAGGAATTCATCTGCGGGAGATAAAACATTCCGGTGAATTACTGGGAAACCAAGACAGACCTTAGTCAGGTAATGTGAACAGTTAAGTGTCATAGACAGACCTTCGTAACTCAGAAACCAAGCATTTCCAGACCGATGTTGATATAAACTTTTTTTTCTTATCACCTATGAGGAACTCATTCCTACAGTTTTGCCATGTATTTTTGAGACACCCTGTATATATATATATATAGATACCTTATACATCTGGGTAGCTCTGGGCAAGAGACAGAAGAATTCCAAATGTAAGTAAAACCAAATATGCACTTTAAAAGTCATTTTATATGCCAAAATGGATAAAAGATGAAATATTGGCATAGAAACTGTTCTTGCAACTTGACAATGTTTTTGGTTTTAAATACGAATGAAAATTAAATATCTGCAGTCAAGCGTTACTTTTTTTCTAGTGTTTTCTTTGTGTTTTTTTTTTTTTTTTTTTTTTTTTTTTTTGATTGGAGGTTTAACGACCACCGTGAGCAACTCAATGGGCTATAAGCAGTCGCCCGTCCCTAATTTAGGGTCACTGGTTCCAGGGAAGGGAGAGAGCCAGTGCCGTAAGACAAACACAACATCCATGCCTCACCGGGATTCGAACCCGGACCTCTTACGGACGAATGATCAGAGGCCAGCGCCTTAGACCACTGCGCCACCGGGGCGGCCTTCTTTGTGTTTGTCTGTAACTGATGACCATATTCCATAGTGCTTAAGGGGATGTTGCTTTCAATTTCTTATATTTTATTCTTCATTTAGTTTGTCTTTAATGAAAAATATTTTGCTTTTAACTGTTTTGTCAAATGTGTAACACATTGTGTCAGTGATATAAGGAAACCTGAAATCTTATTTCCAATAATACCTCACCTCACCAAGGTATGCCCCTATGTTTAGTTATAACTATGATTTTAATTGAACTTTTTGATTGTTTGTTACCCCTTATTTTAGTCTTTCATGAGAGTTCTTATTGGGCACAAATTTAGTCTTGAAAATTTGTTTGAGCCCTTGAAAAGTCCTGGTCCTGGATTTTTTTGGTGAAAAAAGAGTGGGAACTATGGTTTAGTGATATATATGTTTTCCATACTTCTATTAAATGGTGTATCTCTTATATTTTTTATTTCCCCATCTGTTATTATTATTATTATTGGGTTGTCGGAAAAGTCATGATGTATTTTGGCACCCGATAGTGGTTGGGTGGTTTTGGAAAAACTAGAGCCGTGCGCAGCTCTGTTATCGCTATGGCATTCGAGAGGTGCCAGTTCTAGCAGCAGTCTAAAAGGAATAGTGAGCGATTTGGTTGATTTGCAGAGATTTGACATCAAGTTGAAGATGGAAGACCAAACTGTGCATTTTCGCCATAATTTACTGTTTTCCTTCCGTAAAGGGAACAACACGCGACAAGCTTGTGAAAAGTTGCATAAAGTGTACAGTGATAATGCTCTACAAGAACGTCAGTGCCAGCGATGATTCGCAAAATTCCGTGCTGGTGATTTTGACCTCAACGATGCTTCTTGGTTGATGATGACCAAATCAAGGCATTGATCAAGTCAAACCCACATTACACGACACGAGAAATTGCAGACACATTGCACATCCATCATTCAAGTGTTCACGACTACCTGAAGAAGCTGGGATACGTAAGCAAGCTCGATGTGTGGATTCCTCATGAACTCAAAGAAGTTCAATTGACGGCACGTATAAACATCTGCGATATGCTCATTAAACATGAGGAAAACGATCCTTTTTTGAAGCAACCGATAACTGATGACGAAAAGTGGATTGTGTACAACAATGTGCTGCACAAACGGTCTTGGTCTCAACGTGCTGCTTTGCCTCAAACGACATCCAAAGCAGACATTCATCAGCGGAAGGTTCTGGTCTCAGTGTGGTGGGATTTTAAAGGTGTCGTGATTTTCGAGCTGCTACCACAGAACCAAACAATCAATTCAAATGTGTACTGTCGGCAATTGGACAGTTTGAATGAATCCATCATCCAGAAATGTCCAGAGCTCGTTAATCGTAAAGGTGTTGTGTTCCATCATGACAACACGAGACCACACACAAGTTTGATCACCCGTCAAAAATTATGGGAGATTGGGTGGGATGTGTTGCCCCACCCAGCATACTCGCCTGACCTTGTGCCATCAGACTTCCACTTGTTTCGCTCTCTTCAACAGTCCTTGCGTAGTATAACCTTCAATTCAGATTAGGCTTTAAATCAGCACCTTGTATCGTTTTTCGCCACAAAAGACAGGTCCTTCTATAAATGAGGCATTCTGCAGCTCACTGAAAGATGGCAAAAGGTTATCCAACAAAAGGGGCATTATATCGTTGTTTGACCTTTGTTCTTTTCTAACAAAAAAGGACCTTTGCAAAACATAGCTAAAATACGTCATGACTTTTCCGACAACCCAATATTATTATTATTATTATTATTATTATTATTATTATTATTATTGTTGTTTGAAAAATGTTCTTTCATTAGCCATGTATCTGCCACATGTACCCATTTTAGGAATTTCTTTTAATATATCAAATATTTTAGACTTTCAAACTTGTGCTTGTGTATTCACTGCAAAATTTTGGAAACTATTTCATTTCTACAATGTATTAGGTGTACAAATAAGTTTTAAAGAGTTTTTTGTGTGACATATACCGCTAATTTACATATCCAACATTCTCCCACGTTGTTGACATGTGGCCATAATTGGTCCATAGTATAAAATGTGACACAAAAGTTTGCCCAACAGTCAAACGCACTTTTACATCTGTAGGTGAAAAATGGCAAGCAATATTGCATTTATTCGACGCGGCATTCATTACGAATTTCATTAAGGAAAAAGTGCTGCAAAAGCATGTGCATCAATCTGTTCTGTTCTGGGGGAGAATATTGCATCGAAAAGCATGTGTGAGTTTTGGTATAGACGGTTTAAAGCAGGTGATTTTGATGTTAGCAATGGAGAACGTAGCGGCTCCCCGGAGAACGTTGCACATGAGGAACTGCAAGCATTGCTGGATGAAGATTTGTCTTAAACACAAAAAGAACTAGCTGAACAATTGGGGATAACTCAGCAAACCATTTCCAGTTGTTTGCGTGCAATGGGAAAGATTCGGATGGAAGGAAAATGGGTGCCACATGGCCTGAGCCAGAGGAACAAGGATGATCGTGTCATGCAGTGTTTGAATCTGTTGAATAAACAACATAGAAATTCTTTCCTGTGGAAAATCATTACGGGTGATGAAAAGTGGATATGGTATGACAATCCCGAATGCAAAAAAACACTGGGTAGACCCCGGAGAAACAACAACTTTAACGCCAAAATGCAGTATTCACTCCAAAAAAGTTCTGCTGTGCATCTGGTGGGATATGAAGAGTGTGCTCTATTTTGAACTATTGGAACAGGGTCAAACTGTTACCACTGATCCCTACAAGCAACAATTGCTGTGATTGAACCAGAAAATATGTCAAACATCCATTCACAGGCAAAGAATTGCTTTCTGTGAAATTACTGCATGACAACGCTAGGCAGCATGTCACGAAGTCTGTCAAGGAAACGTTATTGACGCTTGGCTGGAAAGTTTTGGAGCACCTGGCGTATAATCCCAACATAGCCCCTTTAGACTATCATTTGTTCTGCTCGATACAACAGGGTTTGTCTACTGTCGGGTTCTGGACATGTGACGAAGTGCAAAAATGGGTTGATGACTTCATCGCGTCACACGACAAAGTATTCTTCATGGCTGAAATCCGTCAGCTGCCCGACTGATGGCAGAAGGCGATAGATAATGACGGCGCATATTTTGGTTCGTAAAGGTATTGTTGTTTTCTCTCAAATTACATGTTGCGTTGCCTTAAAATGCTTTAAAACTTATTTTTACACCTAATATATGGTGAAAATGATCTCATTGAAATTTCTCATCTGAGCATTTTTTTTTTTTTTAATGTGTAGAATTCAAGAGCGTGAGTCACAATTTTACAATTATGTAGACCTTGAAGAAATTTCTGGATTGTATGATGTTGAAGATGATGTTATGGAGATGATCATGAATTATTGGAAATTGAAAAGAAAGGTAATCACTTTGAATTTCTGTGCAAATATTATGTACCTAACCTGATTTGTATTGCTGTATTTGTATGACCCTTGTAGAACTTGAACCAAAGGTCTGCTACAATTACAGCTAATATGTTTTGATACAGTTGACATTTATGTTTTACTTATTGTTTATTGAAGTTAATTCCTTCTCAAGATGTTAATTTGAATACATTGGTAAATTTCTTATATATGAATATAGGGTAAAGCTAAGCATGTAAAAACTGCTGGCTAATGTTTACAGGTGTTAACTTACCTAAAATATAGTAAAACCGTATACAGTACACAACTTAATCCAATCCTCCTGAAGTCAACAATTCCCTTGCAAAAGTTAAAAATTGCATTTGATTTAAAAGTAGCACTATTTACAATATTAAAAAAAAAATGAACTTAAACAGTGGTTAAAAATTTGAAATGTGAAAACGATACCAAGGGAACATTGACTTCATTATTATAACTCCAAGGTACCTCCCATGGGTAAACATTTGACAGCTTTTGTTGTTATTTTCAAGTGAAGAAACTCACACACCTGCAAGGTAGACTGATCATACACATGTGTTACAATAATTGAACTGGACCTCTTTTATAATAGGATGGGTAGGGTGTAGTCTTTTAACCTCTCACTTGCACAGGTCCCCTAGATTAGGTTGATCTCATCTAGGAAAGAGCACATGTGCTGTCATCTCTGAACTGTTGCAATATACATAATCCAATGGGATTATGTATATTGCAACAAGGTTTGCAATATACATTATCCTACTGAACTTGCTGAAACCTGGAAACTACCAACAAAATGGGATAAACAATTTTGGAGGGAAATATTAGATAAACAGAAATCAAAAATAGTTTGAGAAATATTCTTATTAGTATGATATGGCATTTTTTGAAATTTAAATTTTTCTTATGAGCCAACAGTCCCAACAATTAACAGATGACAGCACATCTGCTCTTTCTCAGGTGAGAACAACCTAATCTAGGAAACCTGTCCAAGCTAGAGGCAAAAAGACTATACCCTACACATCCTATTATAAAAGAGGTCCACTTCAATTATTGTAACACATGTGTATGATTAGTCTACCTTGCAGGTGTGTGCGTTTCTTCACTTGAAAATGACAACAAAAGCTGTCAAAAGTTCTCTCGTGGGAGGTACCTTGGAGTTATAACAATGAAGTCAATTGTTTCCTTGGTATTGTTTTTATCTTTCGAATTTTTAATCACTGTTTAACTTCACTCTTTTAATATTGTAAATAGTGCTACTTTTAAGCAAAATGCAATATACATTATCCCAGTGGGATTATATATATATTGCAAACCAGGTTTCAGCAAGTACAGTGGGATTATGTGTATTTGCATTCCTTTCAATTAAAACTGCCTCAGATAATGTTAACTCTGTTTCATTTGTGTGAGAATAGAGTAACTTAATGTCTTTAAATTTTGAAAATTGGTTATTTTTAATGTAGTGTTGAAATAAAGCAGCTTTTTCTTCTTTTTTTATACCAGTTTTAAAAATATTGCTGCAGACTTTTTTTTTAGTGTATCTTACATTGGGTATCCTGTGAATTTTTATTAGCATATTAATCACTTCACAGGCATTAACAGAATTCTACTATACAAGGTACAACAATTAGATAACGAGACTGGCTACACTGTTAACCAGACCTTTTGTCTGCAAGTTCTGGAGCATTTAAGACAAAGCATGCATTAAGTGAGACCGACCCCCCCCCCAAACCAGAATTATTTACCATGACAATTTACATTCACACACAGTGCTTTATTTTCTGTTACAAAGTTTGTGGCCAAAAAGTCAGTTGTCATTTTTGGGCTTCCTGCATATAATATGCTAGATCTCTCCATGTGTGACTTTTTTTTTCTTTTCCCAAGACAGAAGAAAGTCCTCAAATGCTCACATTACCATATGGTAGAAGAGGTTTAGAAGCCTAAATAGCTTACAGGGTGATGATGACTTCAAGAACTGTTCCAGCAGCCAGAAGTCAGAAACAACACATGGAATTCGTGTATTGTTGCAAAAGAAAATTATTTTGAAGATGATCTTTTCTTAGTACTGAATGAAATTCTTCATAGAAGTGGTAAAAAGAAGTCTAGTCGTATTATTTAATTGCTGGACCTTGTATCTCCATTCATATAAAGTCAACTCTGGATATAGTGAACTCTGTTATAGTGAACATTTGGCTATAGTGAACCTAAATCATTTGTCCTGACCTGCAACATATGAAATGTATATTGAGATTTTTGTTTATAGTGAACCCTCAACTTTGGTTATAGTGAACTTAAAAAAATAAAACTTCAAAGAAAAGAATGCACTTGTAATATGAAATTGTAACTTATTTCAAAACAAACTTTCTTGTAAAAACTTGAAAGAATGTATTGAGAACAATATTGTAGGCCTACTACTCTTGAAGTGCATTGAAGGACAAAGAATATTAAAAACCTCAGCAACATCAAGCTGGTGTTCCTTCCTGCCAACACCACGTCAGTCCTCCAACCCATGGATCAAGGTGTGATTCACAGCTTTAAAACCTATTACAGAAGGGAAGTAATGCTTCATTTAATCCAAGCTTTGGAATCAAAGCAGAACACATCAGTAAATGTTCTGATTGCTGTACATTTTGGAAACAAAGCCTGGAGAAGTGTGTCAACTGTCACTATACAGAATTGTTTCTGGAGGTCTGGTTTGGCTACTGGATGTGTGGCATTTGAAGAGGAGGTTGATGTGCCTCTCAAGGACCTACTTCAGCATATGGGTTCGAATTCCACTGAAGCTGAAGATTTTATTAATGCTGACTGTGAAGTTATAATGATGAAATCTCGTCAGATGAAGCTATTGTCGAAGCTGTGAAACGCGTTTCCAGCACGGAAGAAAACGGGGCTGAAGTTGACGAGGACAATAATGAAGAACGTGTTCCAACAGTGAAGAGGCATTGGAGGGTGTCAGGACTGTGCTAAAGTTCCTAGAATGTATGAAAAATGTGGAATCGAGTGTAGCAAAAGCACAGACTCTAGAAAAGGACATAGAAAATATTTATTAAAACTGTTTGCAGCAAGCAGCGGCACACAACAGACTATTTTCATGTTAATTAAGGTAATGCAAAATTAATTTTGTTTACTTAATTTAATGAATACACACTATGTACATAAAAGATTATTTTTTAGATACATATGTACATATTTTATTTTTTTGCTCACCATTCCACTCAATTCAGGTTAAGGGAAGACACTTGGGTTTTAGTGAACCTCGGACATAGTGAACAAAATATGCGAGTCCGCAGAGGTTCACTATAAGCGGAGTTGACTGTATTTGTCTATTAGCACATAATTTGATTGACTAACTGATGCTTTGACTGTTAACACTTGATCAGTCAATGCTTTCATATTGATAAATGAAGTATTATTTTTTTGTTTACTGATGTGAAATTAATTGGTGGGAAAAACTAATTGGGGCAGCATGCCACCCTTAGGCTGTAGTTTGGATATTATAAATTCCTACAGATCTACTTTAGCAGAAACAGACCCTAAAAATCAATTTTGGTGATTTTGAAGCTGACTGTCCTGCAATTTGCCTTTGGATAAGTCTTGCTGAAAGTGCACCATGACTTAATTTTTCAATGTAAGGGCACATGATTTTTCTGTCACCATAATCTGAAGTGTTCTTATTGTAATTTATTGAACTTGCGTTAAATTTAAAGGATGTAGCATTCAAATTGTTGTTAATGAAGCTCTTCACCAGTGTGTTCCTAGTCATACAAGATTGATCAAAAATTAAAGTTACAAGACAAATTTCGAAGATGTGAATCTGTTTTTTGGTGTAAATATGACATGGATGGTAAGTCAGGTAATATCTGAAAACTTGAAAATTTCGTCATCCTGGAGTGGGAATAGACTTACTATTTATTATACAATTTAACTAACAAAGAATAGTTACATATGTTAGGCTTCTCTCAGGGCAGGAGCACATGTTTCACCGAGTTTGTAACGTGCTGCTTATGTTCCAATAATAGGTATGTGATACCTTTATTACATTAGTTTACTTGGAAGCACGTTTTAACCATTAAACTATCCTTTGGGATAAGTTTCATGATATGTATATTGTATACAGTCAGTGATGTACCTGAATGGCAATGCTGCACAGTCTGAAGACGTGTGCACATTACATCTGTGTTGTGGCAGCTCTAAATGGTGATTTGGCTGGAATTTTGTTTCACAAGAAGATCCAAGATGAATTTCATTTTTTGTGTGCAAAGAAAATTTTGCTGGCTGATCTCATGAGCAGTTTATTGGGAAACAGGTAATGCCATCTTGATGTGTTGCTGACACACAAGAGCTGTCCAAGCAGTGAAAATCAACACGACATAAATTCACATTAATTTTGCAGTGCATTGCATTTGGCCTTGGGATATCATGTAGTAGTGAAGTCTTGCTTTACAGCGAAGTGTGTGTCTGGAGGGTTCCACATGTACTAACAGATAAAAACAAAGGAATATTAAGGATGGCCAGTTACACATTACCGCAGCATTATATGTAAGATGGAAACCAGTTTCTGCAACAGTTTTTGTGTGAGATGCTACCTCTTAGTCTGATATTATGCTCCCATTGTTAAGCATGTATTCTTGAAGTAGCAGCACATTTCATCACACATATGAAAGAAGTTTAAGGTGGCACTTTCTGCCGGAAAAGTTCTGGTAATGATCTTTTGGGACACTTTCAGCATGATTTTGTTGGGAATTTTTGGACAGACACCACATTCTCCGTGCTGACAGTTATCGTGAGATGCTGAAATGCATACCAGTCACCATTAGGAGAAAATTACCTGTTTTTATCCTTAGCAGTGAAGTTGGTTTATTCCATAACATTACTGAGTCACATGTGACATGCCGAACTGGAGACTTGCTGTAATAGTTTTGAAGGGACTATCTCCAGCATTCTCCATATAGCTCTGAACTTGTACCTAATGATTTTTGCCTTTTTCAACTGCTGAGACATTACATGAATGGATGTTGCTTCACCACAGGTGAAGTGAAATTTGTTGTCAAAGCATGGCTTCAGCAGCAGGGATGAGAATTTCATTCAGAAGGAAGAAATAAGCTCACAACGCACTGTGACAAGTGCCTGTGTGGTTTTGACGACTCTTAAAAAATAGTGCGTGAGTTAATGTTTTCTTTGGTACACCCCGTTCGCAAAAGCATTGTGAATATTCATATATGGGATAAAGCTCATCTTACCTTTTGATCAAACTATGTATTTTCCATTGAGTGGTGTGCTTGTGGCTTTCTTGATACCCTTATTGATTATTATCTGCTTGCAGACATTTTACCTCTGTTATGTGCAAGTAGCATTAGTGGGAAGAAAGAGAAATGTAAAATTATATTTCTTCACATGGTGTTTTGCTAACATTGCATAGTGGTAACATTGAGAGGTGATGTGATCTGTCATTGTAACAATAGTTGTGTAAATGTTCTGTGGAACCCTATTGAATTATACAGATGACATAATTTTGTTTGTGCGGGCGGTCGTAGTGAGCGATGGGTTTGCCTCCTCGGGGCGCTCTGTGGTAACAATGGCACACACAACAGCAACTAGGGCCTCTGTGAATCTTGGAGAGGTGCAAGCTAGTTCTGTGTGACATTGGCAAAAAGACCCCTACTCACTGGGTTTTGTTCCAGAATCCTTAGGTTGAATGACCAACTGGAACCCTCAGTTGTGGGCTAATCCCCCACACTGATTTACTTACCTGATTAAAAAGACAAAAAAGAAATATTAAGAATGACTCAAGTGTGGGATATGGTGGACCTACCACACTTGAGAAGGACGGTCCACCACGGAATCGACCTGGACTTTCTAAACGGCGTATGAGAAAGCGATCTCGGCTGAGTGAATGTAAGATTGGTGTATGGAATACTAGAGGTATAAATGGCAAGATGAGTGAGGTGATTGAGGAGATGAATTAGTATAGACTGGATGTGCTGTGTGTAAGTGAAACCAAAAAGAAGGAAATTGGGGTAGAAGAAGTGAATGGCACGGTGAGTGTGTGGTCTGGAGTATTGGATAATATGAGAGGACAGGCTGGTGTAGGTGTGATTTTAAGTGAAAAGATGAAGAACAACTTGATTCACTATAGTTGCACAAGTGAGAGAATTCTCTGGATTCGTTTGAAAGTGAAACTTCAGAGAATTGTAATTGTTGTAATGTATGCTCCTTGTGACTCGGAACCTTCTGATAAGAAAGAAGATTTCTGGAATGAGCTAAAAGCTGTTTTGAGCCAGTTTGGTGCTAAAGAAAAAGTTATAATAGCAGGGGATTTCAATGCTAGAGTAGGTGTGCAGAATGCAATTTCTGACAATGTTCTGGGTAAGTTTAATGATCCTTGTGTGAATGATAATGGTGAAAGATTAATTGAACTCTGCATTGAGAATGATTTGTGTGTATCTAATACATTTTTCAACCACAAGTATATACTCACATATACTTGGGAAAATCGTACTCTTGGTCAAAAGAGTGTGATAGATTTTGTTGTTTACGATCAGCGTTTGAAACACTTAGTTGTTGACACCCGTGTGATGAGAGGTGCAGATGTTGGTTCTGATCATTACTTGGTAGTGTCACGAGTGAAACTTAATGTTGGTTGGAGGAAAAGGAATAGGAAGAGACCCAGGATAGAAAGAATAAAGGTTGATAGGCTCCTTGAAGATCATCAGCAGTATTCTGACTTACTCAGAGAACGACTGAAGGATCTGAAATCTTGTGAGAGGGATGTAGAAAAGAAGTGGGAATGTTTTAAGAAATGTGTTGTTACTGCTGCTAAAGAGGTCTGTGGCACCACAATAGTGGGTAACAATAGAAGTGATGCTTGGTGGAATAGTGAGATTGATGAGGCAGTAAAGAAAAAGAAGGAAGCCTATTTGGGGATGTTGCAAGGTAGAGTCTCTGTGGATGAATATCGCTGTAAGAAGCGTGAAGCTGCTAAGCTGGTTTGCCGCAGTAAGGCAAAAGATAGGAAAGAGAAAGTGGAAAGGCATGAACTAGCTTTTTGGAAAGATATAAAGTCCTTCTGGAAGTACATGAGACTCAGGAAAAATAGGGGAAACAAAGTTGTAAGTTGTGTGAAGAATGAGATTGGGGAAATGATATGGGAGCCCAATGAGTTAAGTGACAGATGGGCCGATTACTTATGTGAGTTATTAGATCAGGAGAGCAAAAATGATTCTGAGACAGATGCAGATGATGTCACAATGAGGGATGAAAGCACAGGAGGGATCTCAAGAGAAGAAGTGTGTAAAGCTCTAAAATCTCTTCAGAATGGTAAGGCTCCAGGAGTTGATGGCATAACTGCAGAGATGTTGAAGTATGGTGGTGACTCTATAATTGACTGGTTAACTGAAATTTGCCAGTTGTGCTGGGAGTTAGGAATGGTCCCTCCGGATTGGAAGGATGCTATCATTGTTCCCTTGTATAAGGGAAAAGGTGATCAGACTGAATGCAAGAACTATCGTGGTATTAGCCTACTGAGTGTGCCAGGGAAAGTGTTTGGTAAGGTTGTTATTGAAAATGTACAGGGTCTTACATCAGAGAAAGTGTGGGATGTTCAGAGTGGTTTTATGCCTGGTAAAGGCTGCACTAACCAGATTTTTGCATTACACATGATGATTGAAAAGTATCTGGATGTTGGGAAGAAAGTTTTTACTGCCTTCATAGATTTAGAGAAAGCTTACGACCGAGTCAATAGGACACTTTTGTGGAAGGTATTGAATGAATATGGTGTTACTGGGAATCTGCTTAATAGTGTAAAAGCCACGTATGCTGGTAGTAGAGCTTGTGTATGAGTGAATGGTGTTTTATCAAAATGGTTTTCCATTGGTGCAGGAGTTAGACAAGGTTGTGTAATGTCACCATGGCTGTTTAATATATTTATGGACGCATGCATGCATGAGGCCAAAATAGATAATAGTGGTTTATGTCTTGGTGACATCCGTGTGCGCGGATTGCTGTATGCTGATGACACTGTCCTGTTGGCAGAGAGCAAAAGTGAGTTGCAGAGTATGTTGACTCGGATGCACGAAGTTTGCATGAAATTCAAACTGAGTGTAAATAAGGGAAAAACCAAAGTTATGGTGTTTGAGAGAGGAACTGGTAGCACTGAATGTAATGTAAGTATAAATGGCACTGTGATTGACCAGGTGAGTGAGTTTGTGTATTTAGGAAGCATGTTTGACAGAGAGAACAAGTTGGATGGTGAAATCAGTAGGCGAGTGAATTCTTCTTTGAAAGTCATAGCTGCTGTGTGAGGTTTTCACTGGAATGATGGGTTCTCTAGAGAGTCCCGAATGGCTGTGTATGAAACAGTAATTGTTCCTACTCTGATGTATGGCAGTGAAACCTGGGTACTGCAGAAGAAACATACGAGTCGTTTGTGTGCTGGCGAAATGTGTTACTTACGTGGGGTTTGTGGCAAGACACGATCTGATTGTGTGAGGAATGAAGATGTATTGCAGTTGTGTGATGTAAAGCAAAATGTTGTTAGCAAGGTGGAGACCAATATGCTTCGGTGGTTTGGCCATGTTGAAAGAATGAGTGATGAAATGCTTACTAAGAAAATCTTTTCAGCCCAAGTGTCAGGAAGGAAAGGCAGAGGAAGGCCAAGGAAGGCATGGGTGGATCCGATTCAGGAGTGTCTGCATGAGAAAAAGATTATGAGTATGAAGTATAAAAGATCTCGTGTTTGGCGTGTAATGGATATTGGTGAAGCACGAGTTGTATGTCAAGATCGCTGTAAATGGCGAAGTTTGATACGACAACAATAAGCAAAAATATCTGGAAGTTTGCATTTCTTTTTGGAGCTAACCTCTGAATCTCAGAGAACAGCTTAGTGATATGTATGTATGTATGTATGTACATAATTTTGTCATAATTTTACTTATCAGATAACACAATTTTTGTCTCTCTGACAGACTTTCATGTAAGGTAAAAATAATAAGTGAAAATAGATCACAAAAAATTTTAGTATAAGGTAGAAATGTAAAAGTTTGGATAAAAGTGTTTTTCATCATTTTTATTCAAACTGAAACCCCAAAATCTAGGGGTTGTTTTCTGGGGAGTTTCAGATTGTGACAGTTGTTTTTAGCTATTCATTTTTCAGGAGATGTGAGACTTTCTTTTTCATCTGTGGTCCTGTATTATGTGTACAGTTCATTCACCACTACCTTCACTTTGTTCTGTGCAATGTATATTTGTATTCTACCTCTTATTCTGTGTTCTTATGCATGTTTCATTAAAAGTTTTAATATTTAATATTTTTAGGCCAATTTCAACCATCCATTATTGCCTCCTAAAACTGTAAATCATAATTCCTGTCTCTCTGGAGAAAATAGCAAATATGGCTTTATAGAAAAAATTGTGAATCTTCGTCATGATCTGGAGCGGGTGAGTTCAGTTTTATTTTCTGTGTGCTGTTTACATACTTCATGCAAATTCTACCTTGTAAGCTCTTGCACAAATATGGTAAAGAAAATAAAAATCTGACATATAAAGAAATGAATGGATTTCGCAGAAAACTGGCACATATTAGTGCAGCAACTCTCCAAATAATTTGATCTGAGCTGTAATTAAAGAAGCTATTACATGATGCAAGTTAAAAATATGGATTTCTGTATGCATAAAAGAAAAGACGTCAAATCTGCGTTCTGGAATTTCTGTTTGGGTAATAATATCCTCATTCCCTATCACAACAAGCTGAAGTTGTGATCACAGTTCATTTCAAGAGCTGATGGATTTTTAAAGTAGTAGGATTGTTGATCACAGAATGACAGCACGAGATATTGCTTTCCAACTTAGATGAAATTCCTAGAGAGCAGGGGTGCAGAAAATGTTCAGGGTTCCAATATTTCCCCAGAACCCCCCCCCTTTTTATGTCTGAAATTTCCCCCAAAACTGTAGCGGATTTTCATACAAGTTTAGACGATTATTAGAGTACATGTCGATGATCAAAAACTATCCTTAAAGCCTATTACTTAAAAATTTGAAAAAAACAAAAAAACAAAAAAAAAAAAATAATATTTATTCCAATGATGAATAACTAGCTTTTTTTTTTCCACGAAAAAAATTGCCCCCTTTTTTTTAGATGCACATTATGGTAACCAAATCGTGCCATTATACGTAGAACATATATAGTATCTGAAACAATCATTTGATGCGGCAGTTTGCCGTACGTCACAGCCCTCATAACCTCTTGTATTCATAACCAGGGCTCGACAAATATGTTCTAGAACTAGGAGCCAGCTCCAAAATTTAGGCGCCAGGTGAAACAAAAGTCAATAACGCATGAACACATGTTTGATTATGACGCTGGAACGAAAGTGGTAAACCATATTTGTTGTTATTTTTTTCTTATTACCCAAACCACTTATTGCAAAATAAAGTTCCAATTTGCTTCATAATTCTCTTTTTATATTCTTTCAATAGACGATCTCAAAAAATTCAGATTTCGATTTTATTAAAATACTATTTGTGGAAGTCATATTTTCTACATATTAATTTAAAGTGCCATTTTTTTCTTCGTATAATCCGTAAACCATAAAGTTCAGAAAAAAACATTTGTTTGTGAGATCCACAAGGGTATATAATCCAAAGGCTGTGAAAAAAAAAAAAAAATACCATGTATAATCCGCTGCGGCATATGATCTGTCGATCGTGAAATTCTGAGAAAAGCAATTTTTTCCTTCGCATAATCTGCAGCAGCATGTCGCAGAACATGATATTTAAAAAAAAAAAACAGCAGTCCATACCTGCCAACAGTCTTGTTACTAATAACTATGGCATACATGGACTATTTTATGAAATAACCCATCTCTTTGTAAAAAACAAATATGTGCCTCAACAAAACATTACAACAAACAAGGACTCTAATGAAACAAACTTAACACGTGTGAAACACAAAGTTTTTCCTCAGCGAGATTCGAAACTTCCACCAGTAAAAATCAGTAAGATGCGTTAAGGATTCCACGATGCTTGACAGACAGGAAATCCAAGCAAGTGAACGCGCAGTGCACGAACCTCCACTTACCACATGATCATACTGCCCCTAAAATTGCAGTTTAAGGAGAAGATGAGACCAAAGAACAGGGAAAAAAAGCCGAATATTTTAACTGGTGAAAAATCAAAACAGACAGCAAGAGTGCGTACTACTGTCAGTTTGTCTTTTATTGACTCTGCAACTTCACAGCACCACTGCTTAATTTTTCTTTGTGCTGTTATCATTCTCTCCCTACTTCATTGTCACTTTTCTTTTCTTGTTTTTTATGCCCTCTGATAAAAACCACCAGTCTGAGGACCATGAGTGCATGATATCAAAGCTTCAACTATTTTAGATAAATGGTGTAACTTTGGGAATATTAATACTTTTGAACACCATGCATAAATTTTTAAAAATTTTCGTCACTTCCGTTTTGGGAATTTCCTTCTTCCTTTAACGAGATTTAATAGCGCTGGAGAGTGGGAACATCGCGGGGGAGGGGGAGGGGTCGATTACTGGAATTCTGTCCGAATTCCGGTTTTGGAAATTTTTCTCCTATTTTCAAGCCTGAAATACAAAAATTTATGATTTATGCAGTGAAATGATACTTAAAAATACTGAACAGAAGTAACATCGCGAGAAAAAAGAAATTATGATTACGGAAAAAATCTGAACTCCGTCGGCTTTCCATTTTCAAAAGATTCATAAAGACTGAATTCCATCCTCCACCGACCCCCCCCTTCAAATTCTATTTACTTGTGCATCGATCTCCTGAGTGGCCAACATAACGAAAAAGACGGAATTTCTCGAATTCGCGAAAGAAGCCTGAAGATTAGGAGGCAATTTTCGCGGCGTCTAACTTCTGTTTCCACAAATTCTTGCTACAGTTTAAAGCTGAAATACGAACATATATGCCATAAAATGATATTTAACAAGAATACTAGACACAAACGCATAATTGGGAGAAAAAAATTACGATTAGGGCCAATTCTTTTTACTCCATTTAACTACTGTTTTCGAAAGCTTTGAAACAAAATACTGTCCCCAGACGGAAAATGACCCCCCCCCCCAAAAAAAAATTGCTTTTAAACAAAATGAAAATTCGTAGAATCCTTAGTTTTGAGCGTGAGTTCCGTAGTCAGACAACAAAATCCGTAGAAACTAGACATTCCGTAATAATTGGCATGTACGACAGTAGTATAATCCGCACCTGTCATGTTAATCGTGAATAGTAATTTCCGACAGAAAACTGCGATTCACAGGACCGCCTCAGAAATCCAAAGATGTAAGAAAGAAATAATTGTCTTACTGAAAAGGTAACTGTCATTTTGAAGTACTTCTGTGCTGCTTTTAAGTAAATAAAGAACTAAAATCGCTAGCTGTTGCAGCATCACCGTAGTTCCTTAGTTACACTAAAAAAATCCGCTGAAGTTGCGGACAGTCCATAGCATTGTCTTATTTCTGGATACGTTTTAACTGAATACCGAAAGTAAAAAGAATTAACTAACAGAATTAGTGCACCAAAACTAGGCAATGAGATTCGCAGAAAGGTTACATGCTACGGAATAGCTTTGCGGGATTCCCGAGAGTAGCGGATTCCCACACAACGTAAGCTTCATTTTCAGTACCTCGCGGACTTTTTTAAACGCTGCAGCGTTTTTATTTTCGTTTTTTTCCCCCTTTAGCGGTGTCCACGTACCTAAATTTATAACTTTTTAATAGATAATCTATGGATTATACAACAGAAATTACAGTATTTACTGCAAATTACGAAATTTCAAATAAGACGAAAATTAGGCGCCACGGCCTGAATTTTAGGCGCCTGGGCGACCTGGCGCCCGGGATTTGTCGAGCCCTGTTCATAACGATGCATTTTTCAAAATGATTACCTGATTACCATGAAGTAAATTACTCCTATTTTTCACGCTATATTCGTTGTTAATAAGTCAATTTTCCGTTTTATTATTACTACCATTATTTTACTCCTGGGCAAAATTTTCCCCAGAGCTGCCTTAATTTCCCCTGAACCTTGTTCGTGCGTTCGGACATATTCTGCACCCCTGCTAGAGAGCACAGTTTGTGTGAAGCAGTGGGTGACTGAAGGTACTAGTACTTGACCTGGCATTGTTCCTGATCTCAGAATGCAAGAATTGATGCATACATCAGGTACTGATTGCAAATCTTAGGGCTGTTTCTTTTGAAATTTTAGTAGCTGTGGAACACACAGCATAAGCGATACTTGACCAAACATTTATTTCTAGTTGGACTACAATCTCGTGTCCCTGTATAATTAGTTCCACCGATGTTATATCAACAATAAAGAGGACAATCTGTTCTCAAGCCAGATTGTGTTAGAAAGTTGAGTGCCATTAAGTAGTCCCCAGTGGTCAGTCTCATATTTTATTATTTGTGAATTTCTGAACTGGTAGTTATTTTCATTTCATTTCATTTTATTATTTCTGCTGTTACAGGTTATTGAATAATGATAACAATTATTGACAGTTATAAAATAACAGCAAGGAAGCTCCAGGAAAAGGCCTCATTGAGTCCTGTCTAGCCCGGAGCTCCCTGAAGGAAATTTACAAGTCAAGTACAGCAATGTACACCACCAGCCATTAGTATAACTCTTTCTCTCCCCCACCCCCACCCTGTTATTCCCTTAAGTAGTTAGCTTAATAGGTATACTTTTAATTTTTTTCTTATAGAGGTTAAAGTTATTAATCAATGTCAGTTCTCTGAGTAATGAATTCCAAAATGCCGGCCCACAATAATTTAAACTTTGTTTCATAGTTATAGTTTTAGGGAGCACTGGTATAAGTGCCTGTTGATTTCTTGTATTATATTGATGCGTATATTTTAATTAATTCCTGCTCTATATTATTTTTTATTCTTTTGTACATAATTTTACCCAAGTTAAAATTATATAGTTGTTTAATAGTCATTATGTTATATTTGTTAGGGTCAACTCTTGTATATGTATGTATACATGATTGAGAAAAAATAACATTATTACAACTATATTTTAAATCTAATAATCTAATATACTTGTTTTGAAGTATTTGTAATTTTTTAATATTAGATTGAGTTGTTTGACCCCATGTTAATATACAGTAGTTAAGGTGTGTATGAACTAAAGTAAAATATATTAATTTTAATGTTTTAACAGTAAGATTTGTCAGAACATGACTTACAATTCCTATATTTTTTGATAATTTATTCAAGAGATTATCAATGTGTTTATTCCATTTTAAATCTTTATTAAGTTTAATACTATTAGCTTAATAAAGATTTAAAATGGCAATATTAGGAAATTTTAAAACATACTTAATTTTAAAAGATACTTATCTATTAACAAATTTTAAAAGATACTTATCATGTTTTGTTCTCTCTTCCCTTGAAATTTTCTTAAAAGCTATAGGAGAATGTACTTTTTCTTGTAAGGTGTGAACAGTTCTTGATATTTCTAAAATGTCATTGGTACACATTAGTTTCTTTTCATGTGTTTCAGATGTTTCTACTATTACATCCATCTCCATATGAAACACATGTTGCACCATACATGTGGATATCTCAAGTTTCATCCATGTAGTCTTGTCCACTTGTGTACCTTCCATATTTCTCATTATGTGGCAAGTGTTCTTTAACAAAAATAGGAGTTTCAAAATAACACGCATAAAATTCTTCCACAAATTTTTCATGGAATTCTGTTTTTCAGTTGTCATTTGGGTTATTCTCAAGATTGTTGCAAAACTGTAGAGCAATTGTTTGAGGATAAGTGGGGGGAAGGGGTTGTTTTTTCCATCTGGGGACAGTATTTTGTGCTCCAAAACTTTTGCAGACGGAAGTTAGTGGAGTTAAGATTTCTCCCATAATTGTATTGTTTTTTTGAAATGATCTTACTGCCTAGTATTGTTGTTTAAATATCTTTTTATTCCATAAACATTTACATTTCAGCTTAAAAACAGGGAACATTTTTACAAAAAAATGGAAGTCGGAAGGAGTGAAGATTTCTCCGGTAATCAAGACCCCCCCATGATGTTCCCATTATCCTGCATTGTTAAATGTAAACCCCCCCATAAATTGTTTGGATTTAAGCTTGATAAGGAAGGAGGAAATTTTCCAAAAACAGAAGTGTGACAAAGTTGGAAAATTTGTAAGAATTGATGCATGGTGTTAATATTTATATTTTCGAGTCATTTATATATATATATTCTAGACATGAGTATTTATTGACTGGACTTGAGTATTTATATTCTCAAAGTCATTTAAAGTAGTGAAAGCTTTGATATCATTCATTTATGGTCCTCAGACTGAAAGTTCTTTTTAGCATGGTGGATAATTTTACTGTCATCTGAGGGAATATAAAAAAAGAAAAGCGACAATGAAGAAATGGGAAGGGAATGAGATGAATATAATGAAAAATTAAGCAATGAATGTTTTTCAATTGTGGAGTCAACAAAAGACAAACCTTTCTGAAAAGAAAGCAAGTCTTGCTTACAAGAGAAAACTTGAGTTGATGTTTTAGCAAGTAAACAACTAAACAAAAGAAAAAAAAACTGTTTGAAGCAATATCTTTTAAAACCATGTAATCTTGTTTGGAATTCAGTAATTTTATATTGTGAATGCAGTAGTGCTCCAATTGAATATTTAAATAAACAAATTACAGTGAACAATTCCATTTTGCTCAGGCTTTGTTATATTCACATTTTCTTGTCATATGTTCCGATTCTTCACCCAATTATAAAGCTCAGCTTTTTTTCTTCTTCATTGGTCTCATGTATGAAATAATTGCCAAGAGTTGAGAAACTTACAAATAATAGTGATATGTAAACCACTTAGCAATTTACATAAGACCCTGAAATCTGTTTCAGTGGAAAAAAAAAAAAAAAAGAAATAGTCTCATTTTTGTTTGAGTCTTAAAAAAAAAATGGCTGTTGAAATATTCACAGGTAAGATTCAGCAAAATGTAAGATCAAGCTGTAATTGTTGTTAGACATACCTCTTGTAACTTTGTGTCATAGTTTGGAACATTATCCTTCATGACTTTTGGCAATTGTTGAGGACACAGTGATGCTGTACAGTGTCATGTTGATCTGGTTATTCCACTGATGTAGACTGTGGACTGAGATATGCATCAGCTAGACAATATATCACTAGGAAAGCTGTGAATGACATTGCCACACTAGAATGGCTCTACAGTTCCTCAGGCTTGTCCAGCTGAGTGTCTGTGGGAATGAATGGAAGTTGCTTGAATGTTGACTCTCAGACTGCATGAATATTTGAGCAACTTTGATTTTGTTGTCCATGACTCGATGATATAAAGTCAAAGACACCTGAAAACAGTTTTTTAGGCTAATTTAACTTTGCAAGTAAATTTATGTGTGAAATACACATATACTTGCCCTACATTCATTGTAAGACTAACATTATTTTTATAGCACATTTTTTTTTTGCCAATCCGCGATACAAACTACGTGTAACTTGCCTTTGTTTGATATTAAAAAAATATATTTAGAAAGATCGAATGTTAATAATTTATTATACTGTAATCGAAATGATATTTGGGTTAAAGAAAATACTGTTACTATTGATAAATTTAAATTTATCTTACATAAAAACCACGCAGTTTGAGAATACTTACTTGGTTATTCATATTATTGATGCTCAGATACGTTTTATTACACATGCATATGTTTTAAGTTGCATTTTACTAAATTTTAACCGAAAATATGAGTATATGAGGGTACACAGTAAGTTTGATTGCAAATGTGGCTTAATCACTCATAACCCAGGTTATTGATGCATCTTGTGGCACTATCTTCAGTGTTGTTCTTACGTGCTCACTCACACATCAAGGAATTGCAAATGGCAAATGTTTGTCCTAATCTCAATTTTTAGCGGCATTATCGATGCACATGCACTGTTGTTAGTTCATCTAAAAAAGAGATTCTCACATCAAATGTCTTCTGTTGGGTTCGATAACAGTCAAAAACTGATTTAATTTAAATGTAATAGATTATTATTGCTTAATACCAGTTGGAAATTGATTTAACTTTAATTTTAAAAGATTATTAATAACCGATAACAATCAGAAATTAATTTAATTTTAATGGAGGATTATGAGATTATCATTTATTTGTATTATTAATTTAACTTCAACATATCTTAGGATTTTTTCAATGTTCTGATTATTATTGCTTTTTCTTCCATGCTTTTATTATGTTTCTATTTATTATTATTATTATTATTATTATTTTCTTTATTTGAAATATACGAATCACAGCCTCTGGCAAACAAAATAAACAGCAAATTATCATCGACTGGTATTGTTGAACTGATACGAGTTTCCACCGGAGACCTAGGTATCAGTCAAAAATCAGCGTAAAATATATGATGTCCCAAGTAAAGCTGTCTTCTGCAGTTCTGTAGGTGGCATATCAGAAAGCTGCAATTTTTCAAAATGATTCTTAAAATTTTTTGACATTGTTCCAAGTGCCCTGATGACAATGGGTACTACCGTTGTGTGTTTAATCCATAACCGGGTAATTTCTATGGCCAGGTCTCTATATTTAGTCATTTTTTCCAATTCTTTTTCATTGACTCTGGCATCTCCAATGATCGCTATATCAATTAGCCAGACTTTCCGATTTTCTATGACTGTTATGTCTGGTGTATTATGTTCTATGTGTCGATCGGTTTGAATTCTGAAATCCCACAAAATCTTGACTTCATTATTTTCTATGACTTTCTCAGCATTGTGTTCCCATGAGTTTTTCGATGCTGGCAGATTGTGCTTTCTGCATAACGACGAATGAATCAATTGTGCAACCCTGTCATGTCTAACTTTGTAATCTGTCTGTGCAATTTGCTACATTCACATATTAGATGAGACACAGTTTCATCTTTTTCTTGACAAAGTCGACACTTTGGATTATCACCGACTTTCTGGATTTTAAAAGCCTTCATAACATTTGTTTGCAATGCCTGTTCTTGTGCAGCAAAAATCAGACCTTCTGTTTCTATTTTGATGGAACCCGATTTCAGCCATGCCCAAGTCAAGTTATTATTATCATTTTTTTTATTGTTAAATTTTAATGAATTTTCTTTTTGTTTTAAAAAGTTTTTTTCTCTTTTAATTATCTTTTTCCTAACTACTGGAAGGGTTGTTGGGTCTTGAATATTGCAAACTTTATATTTTAGTTTTTCAGTAGATTTAGAAAAAATTCTTTTTCAGATTTATGAGTTGAAAATCAATTTTATTTTATCGAATTTTGGAATTTTTTTATTTTTAACACAATATTGAATCATGGTTGTTTTTTCTTCTTTTTGGTTCGAATTTTTTATGTGTTGATTCAATCTCTGCCTCAGTCTATTTTTGGTGCTGCCTATGTATGAGATGGAAGGGTTAGATAGTTTTAACCGTATTTCATAACTACCTGCTTTTTCTAAAAGCTTAGGTTGATATTTAGTATTTACTAGCATGTCTTTGATGGTTGAGACAGAATGACCAAAGTGACAGTTGAATTTTTTACCCAATTTGCAAAGCTTAGTAATAATTGTTTTTATATAAGGAAAAGATCCATCATATTTTCTTTTTCCTTCATTTTTGAAGTGTTTTTGTTTTTTGAGGCCGGATTTTTAAGTTTATTATCAACTTCAGAAATAAATTTATATACCACTTTTTTACCATATCCAAAAAGTTTTTGCTACGGATTTAATCCAATTTAACTCTTCATCTTGATACTTCTTTTTGGAAGGATTAGTAAATGCATATTTAACTCTTGTTCACAAACTGTTTATCTTGTGACTAACTTGGTGAGCTGAATCTGATGGAATTATTACTGGCATGGAAGATGGTTTTCTGTATACCTTAAAATCTAAGAAATCGGCATTTTAAATCACTAATAGGTCACGGAAAGGTATGGTATTTTGCTTTTCTTTTTCAATTGTTAAGGTTATTTCTTTATATTGTTCAGACATTTGTTTCTGAAGGTTTTCAAACACATCTGGTTCATAATTGGCAAGAATGAATATGTCATCTACAAATCTACAATATAGTAGAGGTCTATAAGGTAGCCTGTTTATTGTATATTGTTTTATTTCATTCATTATAACTTCTGCGAAAATGATGGATAATGGTGATCCCATAGAGCCTCCCGTTTTTTGTCTGTAGGTTAATCCAGTAATAATAAGTTAATCAGGTTATTTTTTTAGGTTGACCCAGTCTGTTAATTCAGTAGAGAGGAACTGGTAGTACTGAATGTAATGTAAGTCTAAATGGCACAGTGATTGACCAGGTGAATGAGTTAGTGTATTTAGGAAGCATATTTGACAGAACAAATTGGATGGTGAAATTAGTAAGCGAGTGAATTCATCATTGAAAGTCATGGCTGCTTTGGGAGGTTTTCACAGAAATGATGGGTTCTCAAGAGAGTCCCGCATGGCTGTGTGTGAAAGTGTAATTGTTCCTACTCTGATGTATGGCAGTGAAACCTGGGTACTACAGAAGAAACACAGGAGTCGTTTGTGTGCTGGAGAAATGCGTTACTTACGGGGGGTTTGTGGCAAGACACGTTCCGATTGTGTGAGGAATGAAGATGTGTTGCTGTTGTGTAGTGTGAAGCAAAATGTTGTTGGCAAGGTGGAGACTAATATGCTTTGGTGGTTTGGCCATGTTGAAAGAATGAGTGATGAGATGCTTACTAAGAAAATCTTTTTAGACCAAGTGGCAGGAAGGAAAGGCAGAAGAAGGCCAAGAAAGTCATGGGATGATCAGATTCAGGAGTTTCTGCATGAGAAAAAGATTATGAGTATGAAGTATAGGAGATCTTGTGTACGGCGTGTGATGGATGTCAATGAAGCCCAAGTTGTATGTGGAGAAGTTTGGTACGACAACAGTAAGTAAAAATTATCTGGTAGTTTGTATTTCTTTGGGGAGTTAACCTCTGAATCTCGGAGAACAGCTTAGTGATGATGTGTATGTGATGTTGAATTTCATTCACTTTTTACATGTTGGATAACATACTCTGCAACTCACTTTTGCTCTCTATCAACAGAATTGTGCCATCAGCATACAACTATCTGTACACGTGGAATTTCCAAGAAATAAACCAATATTGTCTATTTTGGCATCACACATATATGCATCCATGGTCATATTACACAGACATTGTGACATTGCATGATTTTGTCTGACTCCTTCTCCAATAGAAAATCATTTCAATAATACACCATTTGCTGGTGCACATACTTTACTTCCAGCACACATAGCTTTCAGATTATTAAGCAAATTCCTAGTTATATTCATGATCTTCCACAGAAGCATCGTGTTTACACGGTCATAAACATGTTCTCTAAATTTATAAAAGCAGCAAAAACTTTCTTACCAACAGAGAGACACTTTTTGATCATCATACATAATACAAAAATTTGGTTCGGGTATCCCTTACCAGGCATAAAACCATGCTGTATTTCCCAAATCTTCTATGATGTAAGACCTCATACCTTATCGATAATGACCTTTCCAAACACTTAATGTGGCACACTCGGCAGGCTAATACCACAGTAGTTCTTGCTTTCAGTCTGATCACCTCTTCTCTCATGAGGGAGCAACAATAGCATCCCTCCAAATCTGAGGGACCAATCCTAACACCCAGGACGACTGGCAAATTTCAGTTAACCAGTCAATTAACAGTCACCACTATATTTTAACATCTCAGCCATTACACTATGCATTTGTGAAGCCCTACCATTCTGAAGAGATTTCAAAGCTTTATGAAACTCTTTGCTTGAGATCCCTCCTATGCTTCCTTCTCTCACTGTGATATCATCTACTCCTACCTCAAAATCACATTTGTTTTCATGTTCTAATAACTCACAGAAGTATTTATCCCATCTTCCACTTAACTCATTAGGCTCCAATATCATTTCTTTGATCCTATTCTTCCCACAGATTGGAACTTTATTTCTCCTATTTTTCCCATGTCTGGTGTGAACTTCATATCTTTCCAGAAAGCCAATTCATACCTTCCCACCTTATTCTTCATATCTTTTGCCTTACTTCTGATAGTGACCAAGTTATGACATGAATATAACTTGGTCATCATCAGAGTAATGCAAAAGATTCATTATCATACTGATGCCAGCGGGATTTTTTTTACTAAAAATAGCATCTGGCAATGATGAATGTACTTTTAAGAGCAATCCGAATAGCTGCCTCATCATTTGTAGCTTATACAGAGTTTAATACAAAATGAATGAATGAGTGAATGAATGAATAGATAAATAGATCAATCAATCAATATGCAGGAAATTGCACTACAATATATTTCTAGTGGTACAATGTGTGCAGTTTATTTTTAAATCCAGTAAGATTATTGAAATGCTTATTGAAATTTTTCTTCACTAATTCACCCTGCTCAAGACAGATATTCATATTTTGCAGCTTGAAGCCACTAGTCTGCAACAAGTGTGGTCCATTCTCCCAAATAGTCGGGCATTCCTGTCTATGCAATTCAGACAAAAACTGATTGAGTGATTTTTGTATTTCTTGGAAAGCAAAGAAGCTTCAGCAATGCACATAACTGTAAATGAAATGCACAAAAATCATGGTACAAATGTTTTACCTTGTTCTAATTTACACCATGATGTGGTGATTTGGTATCTGTTATACTGGGCAGGAAGAGGACTGTTCTCATGAGTATATGATATTTTTTAGTATGGGAAAAAATTAAAACCAAACCCTTATTTTCTCTGTGACAGTGTTGCAAGGTTTGTTGAAAATGATTAATTTTGAAAAGAAAAATTCACGATTAACTTTTTAGAATTATTGTGCATCTTTTTCTCAACTGACTATTGTTATGTGTTGCCATTGTGTAATATGACAATATTTCTGAAAAATTAATTCTTGCATTCAAAAATGATAGTATTTCAGTTTTAAATATTCATTTTTATGGAAAATAAATATTAATTTTTAAATAACTTTCCATTGAATTTGATTTTTTTTCCAGGCACGAAATTTGTGCTACATGGTGAGTAAAAGGGAGAAACTTTCTAGGACTTGGATAAGAGTGAAACAGGAGATTTTCCAGAAGCAAGAAGCGATGATGATGAGTGAGGAAAATGCTAAGATGACAAAAGAAGAAGTTGATGCTGTGCTCTCGGCAAATTTTGGTGACAGTTCTTATGATAAGAAGCATACTGGAGTTTTTGGACCATCACCTAGTGTTGTTAATGTTCTCACCACTTTAATGGGGCAAGAATATGCAAAAGTGGAGCTGAACAAAGTCTGTAAATTTAACAAGAAAACTGAAAAATCGCAGGCCCAGAAAATGCCAAAGAAGGAGAACAATCCATATGCCAAGCACTATCTTAATGGGCTTTTGAAAAGATCTCAGAGATGGTTGGCATCAATTGATCGACAGAAGATGGTAGCCAATCCACAGTCATTCAGAGAATTCAGCAGTAATCAGTGTGATAAAAGTGATACAAACTCACAGTTTGAGGATGTTTCCAAAAACAGTATAGTTAATAGTGATCTTGATGTTTTTGAAACTTTGCACAGTGCTAATCACTCTGATTTGTCGTTTCTTGATTTTTCTGAAAGCAATGCCACTATTAGTGAGGTTTCTTTTTCTGCCAGCTTTCAGAACAGTAGTGATAAGTGTTCAACAGATTTGGAAAATCATTCATTGCTAAATAACACAAACAAAGATAATCATTGGCCCAATGAAACTAAAATAAAAGGGTATTTAGGTTCCTCATCAATGAAATCATTGGTGTCCTCACAGATAAAGAAGAAGGCTGATACCAGTTCGCCAGGGGCTAATGTAATAATACCACTAAATAGCTCTCCTAAGCAATCTGATGGCAACTCCAAAGCAGAAAATGTTCATAACTTAATGCCTCAGATTTCTTCTGAATGCAGTGAACTTAAATTAATAGAAGCATCACATGTGAAGTGTGAGGAATTATCTGAAACTGAACAAGATGTTGATAAGCTCAGCAAGAACACTTCTGTTGTTAATGATTCCACATCTAATAATTGTATAAAAACAGAAAATGTTTCTGAAAATATGGCTTTCATAAACCAGCTTTGTTTAAAAAGAAAACTAAAGTTAAACAGGAAAGTTCACCTCAAGAAAATAAAGATATCTCAGTTTCTGCAAAACCTAAAACTGAAGCTAATTGTGAAACAGACTTGTCGGCTAGCAAGTGTAAGTTACAGAAAGTTAAAAAAGGTTTTAAGAAATCCGACAGTGTGGAAGTTGCCAATTCTAAAGTGAACTGGGCCCAAAAACAAAAAATTAAATACTTAAATGGGAAGAGAAATCAGAATTCTTTTGAGGTTGATGCTGGTGAATTAATTAATAGCGAGGAGTTCAATAAAGAGGAAGTCAAAAATTCTTGTGTTCTTAACAATACAAAAAACAAGCCAAATTCCAGAAATAAAAGCTTTCTAGAACTAAAGCCAGTATGTAAAATTATTGATGAAAATAATTCGCTTGAAATATCGTCTGACATTGAGATGCCTCTGAGAGGTGAGGGTGATGTTATTGTGCAGCATTGTGATACAAAAGATTCCACTGAAACTCACAGCAAAGACTTTGATGATAGACTAGACGAAATGAAACCATTGGATGGGTTAAAACCCAACAAAAAGAAGAAGAATGAATCGTCAAGATTTAAGAGCGTTGATGGGGAAATTGCTGAATGTGGTGAATCACTGGAATTAACAGAATTGTGTAGAAACAGGAAAGTAGGAAATTTGAAGTGCAATAAGTTTCAGAAAAATAAAATGTCCCCCAGTGAAACCCATTCAATAGAAATGTTAAATTCATGTATTTCTCAATCATCATCATCATCACCACATTATGCAGAAAATGATGGAGAACATTGTGATAACCAAAACTCCAAAACGATAACTTGTGGAGAACTTAACTCTTCTAATAAAGCAATTGACCAAGAGAAGAGGGATGCAAGTGATACTCAGAAAAGTAAATTCCTATCCAGTTCAGAATTATCTTCATCTGTAAATAAGCATCATACAACTTCATCTTTTACCTCAAATTCAGTCAAAATACAAAATCAGGATTCTGTGGAAGCAAAAGACAAAATCACAGGTAGCAGCAAGGTAAGTAGTACCCAAGGTATTACATCCAACTCCACACTGCCTGGGATTGGCTCTCTCAGTGGGTATAAAATACCCAAGAAGGTGAAGACTCTGGTTGAAGAAAGCAGCTTAGAGAAGCAAAGGGGTAGCTCCCCGTTGTCACCTTTAGCTGAGTGTGCTGCAAGTTCCAGCTTATATCCGAGCAACAGCTACCAGGTGATGAGGCCTTCCAAGCCCTGGAGAAACAACCAGAGGAATCAACAGAGGAGACCTTTGAGGAATGGTGAAATGGAATCTCAGTCGCAACGGCTGGTCATTAAACTGAAGAAAGATCTATCAGATCCGGACTCTCAAAGGTGGAAAACAGACTGTACGTACAGTGACCGCAAAGATATGCGCTCCTCCAGCTGGATAGAGGACTTGCAGTCCCTACCAAACAACGTGCAGCGAAGGTATCGTTCGCCTGACTCGAGGCAGTGGACCAGAATGCCGGGTGTTGGATGCAGTGATCCGAGAGTAAATGATGTGCATTATGGACCTGTGCCTCCCATGACTTGATGTTAAAGAAATTATTTAACTTTCATATCATGTGATAAGATGATGCATTTCATTGTGGCACAAAACTTATGTCTTGCACACTGCATGATTTGTAAATATGCCTTTAAATGACTGAATCATCATTTTTATCTGTTTAAAGTAAGCTATTTAATACTCCAGAATATATGAGATTTGAAATTTGTATTCAACATTGCATTCTCACCACCATCATAATGAATAAATTTTCAAATTTAGGTTGTAACAACTGTGGACTTATTTTTTTTAAGCCTGAAAATGGCGATTTAGGCTTTATTGATGGGTTTCTCATGTTTCCAATCAAACGTGTACATACATGTGTCATTTGTCACAAACGAACATTATCACTTTTGAAGTTGTGTGTATATAGGTGTATATTTAATGAGATTGAATTTATTAATAAGTTATGCAAATGAGGGGCCTATTTTACTTTTTTTGGTCATCTGTAATAGTACATCAGTTAACTTTATTATTAGTGACAAACAAATAGCTATAGGATGCCTTCATAAAAACTCTCCAGCTTCCCAAATATTGATGAGATTTGCTCACATTGTGTTCAGATTTATTAGTAGAAGGTTGTAGGAACATTCGACAGCTCATATGAGCATGAAGAAAGAAACAAGCATGACAGAAATGACAAGAATTTATATTGTTTGTATGTGAGTGCTGCAACCAGTTTCAACATTCATGTGTATGCACACAGTAGGTCAACATTTGGTAATTTAGGTTTTGCTTTATTTGTTTCTGTGTGTTAAGCATAACTTTTTACATATATGTATGTATGCATGCTGGAGTTGGAAAGACTTAACCTTAATATATATTAACACACACACAGTGACATGCATTGTGTTTTTTGCTTCACCGATAATTGGTGACATGCCTGTAGTTGTACACTGAGTTGAGTACAGAATACAGTGCAATGACTACAGTGCATTTTAGACACCGTAAGCCAAAAAAATGTTAAGTAATTTCCAAATGACTTACAATGTGCAGTCACATTGTCTGTTTTGGTACAAGCAACTATAGTGATTATTGAAAAGGGTAATGTACATGCTAGTAATAAGATGTTTTTTTTTTAAAGCATAAGGAACAACAAGCTATGCTGAACAGAGGAGGTAGAAGCTCAGTATTACTTTTGAGGGAAAGCAGTTTTGCTGGAAGCCAAATGATTTTAATGGGTTAGGCTGTTGTACTGAGGGTTAGATTTCAGTTCAGTGCTGAAGCCATTTACCAACAAATATACACCATTTAAGCTATTTTGTGATTTTTTTAGGTTAGGTCCTGAGAGAGATATCTTACAAAATTCTAATGAATGTTGAACTGTCAGGTATCTTTTTAAGAGAAGTGTTGGTTCACAGCTCAAGTTTCCTGTGCATTTATTGTATTGGTGGTGCATCAACTTTTGCATTTCAGACTTATCTCTCCTCCAGGTGACATTCCAAATTTGTTCTAGCTGTAAGTTCTTTGCTCAGCACATTTAGGAATGAATATACAAAGCTTACTCTATTAGTTATGTTTCACTTGAAGTTTCACTATTTGTTTTAATGTTATTTTGCTGGGAAATTAATTGTAAGCAATAAAAAGAAAAAGTTTAAAAATATTTTAGTGCATCCCAATAGAAATGGATGACATGATAAGAATGGTTTTCATGGAAATTCTTTCTATCTCCATTGTCTTTTCTGTATTATATTCACCTTTAAGCCATCAGTTTGGAAGTGAATATATAATTATCACGTGATGATTCTGTTACTTAAGAAAAAAACAACAACCTTAAAAGACATTTGCAAGTATTTGATAATTTTCTTGTGCTGATTTGTGTGGAAGAGAGTAACAGTTATGTTCTAATTTTTTCATGAATTTGAGTGCTTCTCATATGCAAAGAAATAATAAAAGATTGTTAAATTTACAAATAAGTAATGATGATTTCATAACACAATCAATTAATTTGTTATGGATTCATTCCTGAACTGTTTTTTTTTTCATCTGTTATGTAGTGTCATAGTATTGAATCAGAGTAGTTTTGTTTTGATTCATTT
Source organism: Macrothele yani (assembly GCA_039090855.1). Classification (NCBI taxonomy): domain Eukaryota; kingdom Metazoa; phylum Arthropoda; class Arachnida; order Araneae; family Macrothelidae; genus Macrothele; species Macrothele yani. Next base: position 142,739,782 of record CM077014.1, read on the forward strand.
CTTTTGTGCTCATTTACTTGTGCAGATGTTTCAAGTTGCTGTGTAAAAAGGTGTCTCAAAATCAGATTGACAATTTTTTTAAAGAAACTAGCAAATTGTTTTTACATATATACACACATATCATTAAGCTGTTCTCTGAGATTCAGAGGTTAGCTCCTCAAAAAAAGATCATGTACCAAGTACACATTTAACTGATAGAACTATAATTTGCTTAATGTTGGTCTATCAAATATCTCCATTTACAACTATCTGGGCACACATCTCGACCTTCATTAACATCCATCACACGCCGCACGCAAGGCCTTTTGTACTTCATACTCATAATCTTTTTCTCAGGCAGACATTCTTGAATCTGGTCCTCCCATGATTTCCTTGGCCTTCCTCTACCTTTCTTTCCTGCCACTTGGGCTGAATAAATTCTCTTAGTCAGCACCTCATCACTCATTCTTTCAACATGGCCAAACCACCTAAGAACATATCTTATTAGTCCCCACCTTACTAACAACATTTTGCTTCGTGTTACACATCTGCAACACATCTTCATTACTCACATGATCAGCACATGTCTTACCACAAACCCCTTGTAAGTAACACATCTCCCCAGCACACAAATGACTCCTATGTCTTTTCTGCAGTACCCAGATTTCACTGCCGTACACCAGAGGAGGAACAGTTACACTGTCATGCACAGCCATTCGGGACTTCCTTGAGAACCCATCATTCCTAAGGCAGCTGTGACTTTCAAAGAAGAATTCACTTGCCTACTAATTTCGCCATCTAATTTGTTCTCTCTGAAAATCCTTCAAAATATGTGGCATCGCTCTTTCCACTTTTAAGCAACACATGGCAACTGAAAAATTGTTATTCGGTCACCGCTGGGGATCCGAATCCCAGATCTCTTGATTTCTAGACTACCGCGTTAGCCTTACACCACGGTGGCCAACAATCCATGTCGCTATATGTTTTTTTTTGTTTTGTTTTTTAAATTGTTATTCGGTTGCTATGTGTTGCTTAAATGTGGAAAGAGTGATGTCTTTGTTTATTCCCTGATGCCATGTATTTGGAAGATTTTCACTTTGGATCTCACCCTTTGGATTTAACTGCTATAATTAATATATAGCCAATGCCGTTAATGCCCACCAGATGGAGACGTCTCAGTAGCTGAGCCCATCTTACGGATTTATAATGTCAGAAGCTGACTAAAAACAACATAGCGCCGTGGATTGTTGGCTACCGTGGTGTAAGGCTAACGTGCTCGTCTAGATATTGAGAGATCTGGGATTCGGATCCCCATTGGTGACCGAATAACAATTTTTCGGTTGCTATGTGTTGCTTTAAATGTGGAAAGAGCTATGTTGTTTATACTTGTTCTCTCTGCCAAACATATTTCCTAAATATGCAAACTCATTCACCTGGTCAATCTGTGTGCCATTAAGACTTATCTTGCATTCAGTACTAACAGTTCTCCCTCAAAAACCATAACTTTGGTTTTTCCATTATTTATACTCAGTTTGAATTTCATACAAACTTCGTACATCTGGGATAACATACTCTGCAACTCACTTTTGTTCTCTGCCAACAAGATTATGTCATCAGCATAGAGCAATCTGCACACACGCATATTACCAAGACATAAACCAGCATTGTCCATTTTGGCATCGTGCATGCATGCATGCATCTATAAATATATTAAACAGCCAGGGTGACATTACCAAACCTTGTCTGACTCCTGCACCAATAGAAAACCACTTCAATAAAACACAATTGTTTTTATCAGTTTAAGAAACTGAAGAAACAAGGGAGAGATTCAGATTGCCATAATTGCTAACACAACTGTCTTTTTTTTTTTTTTTTTTTTTTTCTTTTTTTAATTTTCTCTCTCTCTCTTTTTTTACAGTAGATTCTGGTTAATGGGGCAATCAGTTAATTGAGACATTTACTTATTTGGGACAATTCTTGAACAGGAACAAATTGGGAGTATAAGCTAAATTTGCTTTGCCTATTTGGGCCACTACACAACTTTATTGAGATAGAGACTATAGATGGCGCATGTGTAGTGAGTGGCAAAGAGACCACTACTTGAGTCATTCAATGCCGAATAGCAAAATAACGTGTCAGAAACTACGAAGTGTTTTCATCTGTTGACTTCAGTGTCATAACTAAAATGAAGATTGTGTGGATACAATTGTTGAATAAAATGCAGCGAAACTCCTGGAGGGATGAGAAGACCAGAAAAGTTTGGGGATGATACACATGAACAAGTGACTAACCAGGAAACTAGGAAATTTATTGTTGAATTGCGATGCTACTTTATTCAAGAAGGTAGTCGTTTATCTGCACTAGGTATCTATGCTAATTTTGTTCATTTGCAGTCTATAAAGAAAACATGTCAGAGTGCCCTCAACACATTTTTCCAAAATACAGAATTGTTAAGGGCTATGTATGCTTGTGTCACAGATATGTATTTACATTGACTAGATTTTAGCATAAATTATTTTTTGACATTTGTAGTGAAATTCATTTCAGTGCATATGTTCATCGGTATTTTACAGTTCAGTAAGTGATAGTTTCTTTTGTTTTAAACCTTTTGTGATGCTGACTTGAGGCTCAAGGCGTGTGCATATTTTTGCTCTTTGGGTGAAGCTTCGCTTAATTGGGGGCAACCACTGAATTAGGCAAAAGTGTTCTTGCCCCGATATGTCCCAATTAACTGGAATCATTGCACAAACTGGCAAGTTTTCAATGAGTAGAATTGTGATATATTGTATTGCATTACACATGTTCCATTCCTTAAGCCAGTAATATTAATGCCAGGTTACTGCTGTCATAACCAACAATTTCATTCCCATCACATTAATGGATATAGTGTAATGTATCTATGCAGTTTTGCCACTCATAAAATACTTACAAAATTAATAATAATAATAATAACAATGATAATTTAACTATATTAAGGCTTTGGATAGTGGCTGTTTAATGTTCCTGTTTCTTTTTATATGATTTACACATTGAAAGCAAGACCCTGTATTTCTTGTTCGTAGAGTTCTGTGAAGCTAGTCTTTCAACTTTTTAAAGACAGATGGAGGCATGCACTTATCTCCAAGATGGCACAAGATTTAAAGGAGCTTGCTTCTGTCACTTGTATACCTTTCCACTGTGGTGGTTTCTGACACCTTCATTACTAGGCATTTCCTGTGGGTTTAGTTTTTTACCCAGTCGCTTGTTCTCATTGCAACAATTCCTCACTGTTTTGCTGGATTTTCCAGCAGCTAGTAATTTGTTGGGCTGTTCGAGATTTCTTGTTCTTATGGAGCAGCAGGCAGCAACAATTTCTTGTGAATTAATTTCATGGCTTTCCTTGTCCAAACCTAACCTTAGACTCTCGAACTATTTCTTTGTTCCAAGCAGAATTCAGAGCCACCAAAAATTGCACTGAGTTATGTGGAAAAGCCTTTAACGTCATCCGACAAGGTGAACTCCCAAATTTTCTGAGCTGTTTGTTTCAGAGCCCAGACACACGCAATAGCAATACAGCAGAATCTCAACAGACGAAATGGAAACATTTAAAATCATAATTACTAATTTCTGCATCCTAATTGCCTTAATGTTTTGGAAGATTCATTACTATATATTTACTCAGCTGAGCTTTCACTTTCCATTAATTGGCTTTCCAAAGCTACAACACAGTTCAGAGCTATATATAGAATAGATAAACTACTTCCAGGAAAGGTAGAGTACCCTTGGTTTCTTACTGTTAGGAGAAGGTAAAGGCTAGGTTAATGGTGTTTATATTTTAGTGGAAGAAATCCTATGAGAAAGTTAACTATGGTAACCTAGTTTTCCTAGATGTACTCCACTAGAAAGGTCATGACAGCAGTATGGAATCCACAGTATTTTTCAAACCCACCACTGTCCCAAATATCATATACCCCAAAAGAGCATGCTGTGTTCCCTACAAAAATGGCCATCGCCAGGACATCATTCAAAATAGCATCTTTGATATACTCCTCTAAGGAAACCTAGAACTTAGAAATCTCAAGCATCATGAATAAAAGCATATCAGCTAGATATCTAAAGCAGAATTAGGTGCCATATTAAGTAAAGTACAAAGATAAGTAACACGATCATCCCCAGCTCAGTAGATGAAAGCAAACTGAAATATTCCAGGTCTATACCTTTCATGTTCAAAAACCTGATGAAAAAGTTTGGCATAGATATTGAAATCAAATCTCCTGCATTTATACCTGACTTGATCACAAATCATTGACCAACACCAAAAATAGCAATCAAAGTGGGTCACACGTAAGAAGTTTTCCTTAAATATACAAACTGCATGATGAAATCATATATAGGAATGACCAAAAGGTCTATATTAACCAGAATCAAGGAACACAAGACACCTCAAGGAAGAGAACTCAAATGCAGCTGTGTGCAAAGATGTAACCTCTGACAATGCCATACTGTAGTAAACTGAAACAAGACAAATAGCACCTTATACTGAATACAGAGGGACTACAGTTGGAGAAACTGTGATAATTACCCACCACAATACATGTAATCGCAACCTATCTGAAGAGCTGTCATATGCCTGATGTAACTTACTCCGTGAAAACGCCTGTTAATATCGTATCTGCAACAATACCTTATGATTTCAACGCAAGTCTATACATACACTATTGACTATTTAATACTATATTTTGCACATGTTACTATAGTATTAATAGACATTTTAATAAAATATATGTTTTAGTTTACCTATTTTATATGTAACTCTGAACTGAACATTGAAAAAGCTTTCCTGTACAGGAAAGTGAAAGCTCGACTGTGTAAATATATCATGCCTATTAATGAATACATTAAAAGTCTACTGTTTTGCAGCTCCTGTTTGATTAATATCATTGTTAATCACTCTTATAGTTTAAGAAATATATATAATTAGGTGGGTAATGTGTTGTAACCCAGACTTTGCCACTTACAGTAAGTTAATAAGTACCATTCAAAAAGGTTGTCCATCTGATTTTGAGGCATTTGTAGTGTTAGTATTTGTCATGTAACAAGTTTTCATGCTGCAGTCACATAGACTGAACACTGCCATCGCATTGGTATGTTTAACTGTTTCACAGTGTGCTCATTTTACGACAGGTCACCAAATGTGAAGATTTGTTATTGACGGCTCACAACTTATTGTGTGAGAAATAACAGTTTTCTGCCTTTCAACGTCATATTATGCAATTATTTTAACGGGATGTGAATGTAGTAACAGATTACAAAATTTGATAACATTTTGTAATCTTATCACAGTAGTTACATGCAGTAAAACAGAGTTTTTCTGAAACAGTTCCACTTTCTGTTGTAAATTTGATTTTTATTTTAAGTATTTTCTTAGCCTTTTTTAAAAAAATATTTGGTTTTAGCAGGTTTGTAAGTAGCTGTTTCGTATAAAAAAAAACTGAAATCTTGTTTTAAATGCTAAATGTTTAAGTAAAACATGGAAATAGTATGAAAATTTTAAGGTCCCAACCATGATCAAATGAAATGTGGTACATCAAATGCAGCATACCCAGAAAGTAGTTTTTTTTTTTTCAGTCTTTGTACATGTTTAAAATTATATTGTATTCATTGTGTTAGAAATAGCAGATTTATTGGATGAAAATAGGTTTCTCGAGACCATCCTTCAGTACAAACAGTTTTAAGTGGTTCGGTACAAAAATGTTCAGTGACAGAGAAAGATTATTGCATCAGTGCAAGCTCATGTATCTGTTATTGTTCAGAACATCTTCATTATGAGATTCAGTCTTGCCATGGACACACACATGGCCTTTCATTTAAATGCTCACAGTAATATACTCTGTTATTCCATGCATGAAGTCTATGTGCCCATCACCAAACACAAGTTATATTTTTTTAAGTCACCAGTGTGCACATCTTGAAAATGCTCTTGCGCCATAGGAGGAAAGTTCTGTAAGCCTAACATGCATTCACTGTGGCAGTTTGTGTCATTACTGTTGGACATAGTTCCAGAGTGCGTAGCACATTTTTGTTCGAGCTATGTTAATGCTTGGTTTGGTAATAAAAGCCTTCATCATATTCTAGAGACCCTGTCTCTGTGGCTTCCTATAGCTCTTTGTCTTCTATGAAGCATTTTATGTGCTTTTAGAAACAGCTATGAAGAGTTCCAGCATGGCATTAATCTATGTTGTTTCAAACTATATGCTCATGAATATTGGCTAGTGCAATTATTTTTTTCATTAAAAATTCAATCACTGCCTGGTGCTTCAGAATGACAGTTATCCCTAAATTTCTAGTTGATGTTGTAAATCAGCTTGCACTCCAACAACTGATATCCAGTGGTCCCCCCCCCTTGTGTTTATACTGCCAAAGAATGTTGTTGTACATTGTTGCATTGCACATGAGCTTAGAACTTACTGAATGAGCACTGCAATCTGTCAGTTATCCAGTTTACACACATATACATTAGGGAGAGTGAGGAGAGCAAGAGAGAGAGAGATTGAGATTAAACTGAAGTAGCACTTAAGTATAATAATGATACTCGTACATATTTTGTGACTTAACTTTTGTTTTTTCTGTTTGATGAAGCTGTACTTGTTTTTTAAATTTTAAATGCCATGTTGGTGGCATATGCTTTGTTTCAAGCCAGTGTGGTATTCCTTTTGTGTTTATACATGTATAGAAAGAGCAGTTATAGCTTTGCAATTCTAATGTTAGTTACATAATTTTAATGATCAAAGCAAAAAAATATGAACCTTAAAGTAATGGGTTGTCACAGATGTCTGACTCTGTTAATCAGTGTAATATTATTGTGCCACTAAAGTCACATGCTTTTACCTAGGAATATTAAACACACGTTATCGCCCTGCGGTTAAGTAACCTAGGGTATGGGCTTCTGACTTCTTATATTATGAGGTCTGAATCTAAAAAGAATTCATGCAGAATGTGTATCTCTTGCATATTTCTTTCTGAACCATTCAAAAAATATTTGTGGCCCACATTCAGTTTTAATTGTAAAAAAATTCTCTGTAGGCATGATATGCAAAATTATTCAACAAAATTGAAAATAGGGTGGTATAACCCCCCCCTTCCTAAAAAATAAAGAAAAATAAAGCTTTTTCTCACATGGCTTTAACTGTCCATACAAAGTCTTCTTATTCTTTTCCTTTTGACTTGCTTTCTCAAGGCATGAAATTATCAAATAAAAGTATTAACAGTGTTTAAACAATAATGAGATTTATATAGGTCCAAATCCCAGGGCAAGATATGGATGTTATACTTGTCTTTCGACACTGGTTCTCTCCCTTCTCTGGAACCAGTAGCCCTAAATTAGCAATGGGCAACTCCTAACATTAGATGCTCATAGGGATAATTAAACCGTGAAATGAAACACACATACACATCCTGGATCCTTCAAAAATATATGTATACAAATTGCTGGTGTAAATTGAGCTAAAGTTAGCCTTAGAGGGGGAAAAAAAGCAATATCAGTTATACCACCTTTAAATAAATAATAGCAGCATTGTTATATTACAGATTTTGTGTTAAATACATTTATGCAAATAATATCTTGCAAAGTGGATGGATGCTCTTACATGTATCCCATAAATATCAGATGTATTGCAAACATTTTGGTTAAGTGGCCTTATGCAAAATGTGGTATTATGTGAAGGAACAGAATAAAAGTGATAAAGTAGATTTACCTGTATTTACTTGTACAAAAACTTTAACAAACTGTAGTGAAATAGGTTTGATTTAAGAATTGTACCACCACAACAGCTCTGAAATTTATTGTTGTTCCTTGTAAGTAGATGGATGGACTTTTTTTTTTTTTTTATTAGCATGAACCCATGTTATTGAATAACAAACAAAATAACAAACCGCAGAGACAAAAATTGTGAATTATGCCATAATTTTAAAATACAAAATATAGTGGATGCAAAAGATATAAAAAATATGGGTTAAAGCTATTATTGAAGTTATGCACTCAATGGACAAAACATTAGAGATACTTACCTAAGCATGTTGGTTCTCTAGCATGAATAACAGCCTGTACACACCAGGACATCAACTCCATCAGATGCCAGAAGGTTTCTGGAGGTAATGCCAGCCATGCCTGTTGCTGCATTGTTCACAACACCGCCTGAAACATCAGGATGGATCTAATGTTTCACTCCTGAACATCCCAGAGATCTTCCACAGAGTTTAAACCTGGAGACCTTGGAGGCCACTAGATGGTACCGAACTCAGATGATTGTTTCTCGAGCCATGCCTGGGTGGTTTCGGCTCGGTAGGGTGGTACATTGTTCTGCTGGAACGGACCATTGGCTGCAGGATGTGCGAAGGCCATAAAAGCATGTAGGTGGTGAGCCAGCACATGCTAGTAGTGTGCAGCAGTTAAGGACCTCTCCAGACACACTAAAGGACCTAATGTGTCCCTTGGAAAGGCTCCCCAAACCATCGCAGAGCCACCACTGCCTTGAACAGAGCCAACTTGGAAAGATGGGGCCATGGCGTGCTGTTGACGCCACACCCTCCTATCAGCTTGGTGCAGCTGAAAATATGATTCATCTGACCACACGATGCAGAGGTCCAGTTTTGATGTTCCCAGCATTAGGCGAGGCATAATATCTGATGACAAGCAATCAACAGTAGCACACGAGAAGGACTTTGTCTCCCGTAGTCCAGGGTGTGCAGAGTGCATCATACCGTTCACTCGCTGATGCTGCTTGAGCCTCTAACATTTAACCTGGATGTAATTTGCGCTGCCATTGCCCAGCCGTCAGCCTGTGTGAGCCTGGATAGTCTATGTTGACCCTGTTCATCGATGGTGTGTGGTTAGCCACCAATTATTCTGGGTGGTGGTACATCCATAGATGGTATACTCATGGTATACCCTTGATACAGTTGTGCTTGGGAACCTTAGGGTTCTTATCACTTGGGCAATATAATGACTCGTCTGTCTTGCACTGACAATGATCCGCAATCAAAGTCGCTCAGATCAACACGCTTGCCCATGTTCGTCAATTGTGATACACTGTTGGGAAGTCCTGCTGTCCAGTGGCACCCATATGAGTACTTGGGGGGGGGGGGGGGGCGCCAAGAAAAATTCTTACCTCCTTCAAAGTTGTCAAACATTTGAGTAAATGTACAAGATCCTAAAATACAAGAAAAATAATTGATACAATCAATCATTAATATCTTATTATTCTTAAAAATGTTTTAAAAAAAAGGTTTGGTCTATTATAGTGTTTCAAATTTATCAAAAATTTGGCTATACCGACTGGGGGGACTGCCCCCCTCAAGGGCGCCCTTGCTGCTGTCCACTTATTTATTGCCTGCATTTGGATTGGATCTGTTCCACTCTGCATGTTGGTTGCCCTGTCTCTAATGTTTTGTCTACTGAGTGCATATTAAAAATGTGGATAATCTTGAAGTTTGAAAATCACAAATGTACTCAATCTTCTTTTGAAAGTTAGTTCTGTTCTGTTTTTTTGCAAAAAGAAACTACTTTAAAATTTCATCATAAAATTAATTTTTGTTTTGTTTCATCTTCATCAGTAAACCCTTTTGGGCTGAAAGTAAACTAAAGTCACAATCTTTTCTGAGCTTGTGTGTGTGTGTGTGTGTGTGTGTGTGTGCAAGCAACACAGGTTTGCACATTTAGTTGAAAAAAATAGGGTTATACTGAAATAATAGTACTTTTGTATTTGGAATTAGTTTAACTGTTATATAATTTTTATTTATTAAGTATTTACTTTTCCGTGATTATTTTTATGCAATTATCAGTAGTTTTGAGGTGAAATGGCACAAAAACCAGATTCTCTGGATGCACTGCTTGGTCTCTCAGCTGCTAAAAATTGATAGAAAAAATCGAATGTTTTTTTTTTTAGGTCATGAAATTGGATGCATGCATATACACTGGCTTTGCATAACACACAAAGTTGCAAGGGAAAAAGTGAGAAAGGGAAACTATGCAGTGCACTGATTGTAAAACACTGCAACATACCAGAAGCCACCTTCATGGAATACTTTGTTTCAGTGTGAAAGGAAGTTCTCCCATGTAGACAGAAGGATAGATGGGCAAAGCCAGAGCATAAATGGTTCTTCAACCTACAGTTGGAAACTCTGAGGTCACTACTTAGGCAAAAATGTGGTGCTGTCTTAATCCAAATACATGGTGATTCAAGAGTCCCCGAACTCTGAATTCAAATATTTCTACCACGAATATAGTGATGTATAACTATTTTTACATACTGTTATATTGACACTCATACTTACAGTTAATGAAAACCTATTTACAATAGATGCTGGAATTGTCCACCATTCTGTTGAAGACAGACACAAATTCACCCAACGACACGTGTTGGCGGACACTCTTTTCAGCGTGTTGGCTGGTATGTCCCTCACGGCTGTAATGATGTTGTTCCGCAGGTCCTGTACCATCTTAGGGTTGTTGTGGTAAACTGTGTCTTTCAGGTAGACCCACAAATAAAAGTCTGGTGAGTGAGGCAGCCAAAGTTTTTTCGAGATTAATCGATTGTGGAAGAACTCGCTGAGCATCTCCATTGTGTCGTTTGATGTGTGGCACGTTGCTCCATCTTGTTGAAACCAACAGTAACGTTAGTGTTCTTCCAACATCGCTACAAATTGGTGGATGATGTCTGCATACACAGCGGAATTTACAGTTGTGTCAAAAAAAAAAAAATATATTACAATTCGCTGTCTAGACATGGCGCACCACACTCCAACTTTCTGACAGTGAAGTCCAACCTCACGCAATGCGAGTGAATTCTCCGCAGCCCATATGCGAGTGTGTTTTGGCTGTTGACATATCCATTCAAATGAAACCATGCCTCGTCACTGAAAAAAGTATTGTTAAGCTGGTTAGTCACATTGTTGCGTCTGAAACTCTTAAACCATTGGCACTAGACAATGCGCTTTTCCGAATCCAAAGGACTGTAGCTCTTGCACTACTTCAATTCTTAGATGTCTGGTAGCTCTCTGGCAGGTTGAATACGATGCCGCCGCCCCGGTGGCGCAGTAGTCTAAGCGATGGCCTCTGATCATTCGTCCAAAAGGGGTCCGGGTTCGAATCCCAGTGAGGCATGGATGTTGTGTTTGCCTTACGGCACTGGCTCTATCCCTTCCCTGGAACCGGTGACCCGAAATTATGGGCGGGCGACTGCTTATAGCCCATTGAGTTGCTAACGGTGGTCGTTAAACCTCCAATAATAAAAAAAAAAACGCTGCCCCCAACTCTTGAGACAGTAGCCGTAGTGAGTTCCTGGGAGAGCGCTGCAGGAAAACATGAATTTTCTCCAGAAACGTGGTTGTCACCACAGACGAACGGCCGCTTTTAGGCTTATCCTGAACGCTGCCTGTCTCGCGAAACTGGTTCACAAGGTCATACACAGTTGTTTTTCCTGGTATATGAGCATCAGGAAACTTCCTTTGAAAGAGCTGAATGCAATGTTGGTAAGATTTTTCCGCAAAATAAACTTGTGACGAAGCGACTCTCTGTTCTTGCGTGAGACTCGTGGCTGACTGAACGTTACTCCTTGCCAGTGCCCACATAAGCGTAGTGTCACGTGGTGCAGCTTGTTCCCCAAGGTCACACACAACAGCCAGAAGCAGCAATACTCGAATATCTTGTATGGTTTTACAGCAAATATGTTTTAAAATACAGAATTCTGGGACTTTTGAATCGCCCTGTATCACGATTCACACCTCGGTTTCCTAGTCCAAAATTTTCATAAAACTGAAATATGGTTTGCGATTCCGATATCAGTTTTTGACTAGTAAATACCTGAATTTCAGAATAATTAAAAAACTGCCGTAGACAAATCTGGGTATTTTAAAATCTGATTCAGTTCTTTATAAACTTAACAAATTCAAAAACAAGGAAGGGATGATTACTGGGCACCTGGGCCAGTAACATAAATAGTTGACTGGCCTGATGGAATTTTTACTGGGCAATGGGGCCAGTGGACCACTGGGTAATTCGAATGCTGTATATATTTACTATCTTTACCATTCTGGAGAATCCTCCATAAAAATTCAGCAAAGCATGATAAATGAAGTGGAAAATTTTTCCTTTCTGTTATAAGCATTTTAGACTTTAAATGTTTGATATATGCAAAACACACTGTTTAAGTAAGACAGCTGTTACATTGAAAAGCAGTTGAAGAAAATTGTTTCCCATTTATACTTGCTATTTTCCTCACTGCAAAAAATGCATAGGCATAACCCCTAGGTTTATGTGGTCAAACCACTTGATTTTCAGAGTAGGGGATCCCCAGTGGTATATATATAATGTGCAATGGCCCAAAAATACACTTGTCCAGAAATTGTAGCTGACAAGTGAAGCTCAAGGCAAGCATTTTTTTTTCAACCTAGTGAAATGTTTTTGGGCTTTTCTTCCACAGCTGAATGCTATGAAATCGGTTGGGGCTGAGCCTTACTAAATGTAAATGTACTGTTTCAGATAAATTTTTTTAGAGATTACTGCTAGTTAAGGTGCATAGTGTGCTTGAAAAGTATTACTTGAAAGCTTTTCCAAATATGCATCACATTTTTTTCAGGTAATTAATCCAAAAATATACAGCTGAGTGGCCATTTCTGTAATTATGCATGATGAAATATACAAAAAGCCCAATATGTAAAACCCAGAAAAGCCTAATAAAATCCACTAAGCTGGCTTAAAAAAAAAAAAAAAAAACAATCCCCCAACCCTCTCCCAGTTTGATGGCTTGGCCTCTGTAAAAGTCTGCAACTCAAAATCTAAGTTTCTCCCTTCAGACTTTTTTTTTTTTTTTTTTTTTTTTCCAGGGCTTTTATCTGCAAAGAAAACAGTTTCTTTAAATGCAGAGGTTCACAATTATGAGTTACCCTGGTGGGGTAGGCAGTGAGCAGGCATAGGGTCACAATGTCTTCGAACAGAGCATTGTCATTTTCACGTAGGACTTCCGTCCACAGGGAGTAGAGTTTAGGTCCCAGCCACCTACAGCAAGATCGCCTTTTGGGCAGGACACAGAAACGGAAGGAATGAGAGCAAGTCTAGCGACTTTTGACAGAACAGTTTGTAGTGAGATTAGAGTACAGTAGATGGCGCCACCGTACAAGTACGATATTGCACATAGAGGGATGAGAGAATTTCGGGGGGGGGGGCATAGGAAAGGATACCCCATTTAACCAGTGGGTCCAGCCTGTGGGCCGTCACTTAACGTGCTTGTCCGATGCACGGCGGATATTCAGCGATTGTTAGTAAATCACACCATCTCTGAAAGATCAGCCCAGGCTAGAACCTGGGGACCCAGCATCGATAGTCTGAAACACTAACCACTAAGCCATCCGCGGCTCAGGCATAGGGTCACAATTGCCAGAGCATCTATATATAGAGAGTAATTTGCCAGAGTATCACTGCCCCGATGCTCTGGCAAATTCCTCAGCTTCTTCATGTTCAATATTTTATTAAATAAAAAAAATATTATTTTATATTTTTTGTATTTTTTTTTTTATTTTATTAAATAAAATTTTACCAACTTAGTCAGATCACTGAACTTGGCTGAAGCCATTAGCTCAGAAAAAAAAAAAAAATTGCTGGAATATTCCCTGCCATTTCTGAAATCTTCAACAGAATTTGTCACAGAAACTTCCAGTGGTCGTAAAGCTATTATATTTATTCATCATGTTTTCTTCCATCAATTTTCTTTCAAGTATCACTATTAGGTCAATGTAGCTAACCACTGAGCTTGTTTGAAGAACCATATTTTTCTTCATGTAATCTACAATGGTGTATAATCAACAGGTTGCCCAGGTGGCCTAGTAGTCTTAGTGCTGATTTCTGATCATTCGTCCAAGTGGGTCCAGGTTTGAATCCCGGTGAGGCATGGATTTGTGTTTGTCTTGCAGCACTGGCTTGCTCCCTTCCCTAGAACCACTGGCCTTAAATTAGGGACTGGTGACTGCTTATAGCCCATTAAGTCGCTCATGGTTGTTGTTGAACACACACACACACACACAGTATATATAGATACCTAATCCACAGGCTGTGAAATTCAGGAAAAAATAGCCACATAATCTGTACCTGCAATGTTGTTCCTGAACCATAATTTTGTACAGAAAAGTTGTAATTCATGGGATGATCCAGCAATCCAGAAAAATAGGAAAAACCATTGAAAAAAAATAATGGTCATTTTCAAATGCTTTTCTATTATTTTCAAGTGAATAAGGAGGGAAAAATTATGATTTTTTTCATTACCATAGTTCCATAATTAGCTGTGGCACCTATGAATGTATGTGACATTGAGCTTCCCACAGTACATAATTGTTCACAGGATCAAATAGTATCACCTTTATTGCATTACATTTTCTGTCAAAATGCTCATAAGTAAGAAAAAAAAAACTTTCTAACTGTTTGTGGACCATAAAATGATCAAGCATAGTAATATAATTAAAATTGCTTCTAGCAAATTAATTAGAAGTGTCTGTGATGTCCTTATTAATCCTCTAACGACCATAATGCCCGTTTTCCAAACTATCGTGACTGCCAGAAAATGCCTGTTTTAGAGTGAGTACAATTTTCTGCCCCCACCTACTCTTTGATTTTACACAGCCTCTACAGGATTAGCAGAAGTCACTCTCAGTCACCGGCACAGTGGTCTAAGTGACTACTTCTGATCATTCGTGTGAGTTGGATCAGAGTTTAAATCTTAGCGATGCATCGATGTTGTGTTTGTCTTATGGCACTGGCTCTCTTCCTTTCCTGGAACCAGTGGCCTTAAATTAGAAACAGGTGACTGCTTATACCCATCGAGTTGCTCACGGTAGTTGTTAAACCTTTAACCAAAAAATAAAAATAAATAAATAAATTATTTAGCACGTCTTTTGGCTTTAACTTCAGGAAAGTAAGTGCACTGTAATGATTTAATGTGCATGTGTTGCTTGCTTGAGATATGGAATTCCACAGAAGCTAGTTTAAAGTAACCCCCTCTCTAGTTTGTTTATATACATACATATGTGACAGCCCAAATTTTTAGAAACATGGTGCATTGTGTTTATAGTGTATTCATACCCTTTTGATGTCCATTAACTTCAGTGAAGTGTGAGTGGAGTTTCACAAATTCTCCCATTCAAATAACTCTTTCCTGTGGATCTGATCTTGTAGGTGCTGGGGTTGACAATTGTAAATTGCTGCAGATTGTCTTTCAAACTCCTGTTTAGAGAACTCTCATCATAAATGGTGTTCTTATGTTTGAGTGCTTCTAGACCAAAGCTAACAACAGATTAACAGTTGAAAAACAACTGGTTCATAGTATTCACCATTATTTCCCCATAGATTAATGTTTTGAGTAAAGGTATTACATTTGCATTTATGATAATCAGGTTCTTCAAGTACATAAAAGTGAAATATTTTGGCCGGAATCAGTCTACTTCATTGTGGATTTTGATTTTCTGGTTCTTCCACCATATATATAGCTTTCAAACATTCTACTGAGGTAGAGCACCTACTTTTCTTAAAATGTTTTTCTATGTACATGAAATGACTGATTTTTGTGCTTGGGTCATTTTTTTTTTTTTTTTTTTTTTTTTTTATGTTTCTGGAATTGTGGATAAATAATTGGTTACTACGCTAAGTCCTTGATGCATGAAAGTAGTCTGAAATGTGGCACCCTTTTCTGAAGATTGCTGTATTGTTTCTTTCTTTGTAACTTTCTTTTTCTTTCATTAAACATAGCCAGTTAACATGTTCGCTGCATTACGACACACCCATGGGTTATAACGCCTTAACTTCTACATTTTTCAGAGGAGGAAAAACAAAAGTTTATATACATAAATCTGTGGTGGATATCAGTCACTTTAAGTATATAACTCTAAACAACCCACCGGTGTATCGTACAACACTGTATTAAACAGTCTACGACCCCACCGTGGTGGGTCGTAACGCACTAAAAAAAAAGTCCCCAAAAAACGTCGCCACAGCGAACGTGTTAATCGAAACCAATTGGCTGTTAGTTTTCCTCTTGGCTTGTTTGAACTGACACAGTATTCTGTTAATAGTTCTTTAGCTGGTTGTTAATTAATTCCATTCTTCATATAGGATTTTTATATATAATATTTTTTTCCATATTGTGCCTTTCATCTTGGATTAGTATATATGTGGTCTTTTTAATTGAAACAGTTTCTTTTAGATCATGTGTGAACCTGGTTGATGTAAAAACTTTTTTCAGTTCTGTGGTGGATAAAACTGAGTTAACACACCCAATGTATTTTTATCTAATTTAACCATTTTCATCAAACTTACTTTGAAGTAAATAAAAATTGCTCTATAAAATAATTACGTGCAACTGTAAGGTATTGGGTCTTGCAATTTAGTGAAAGTAATATTCATTCACTCAATATTCCCCATCTTAATTTGTTAAATGTCATTAAAGTATTGACATTGAACACATTCACAATTTTTTAAGGGACACTTGTGCTCAAAAACCTTTGTAAGTCGACAGTGCATTTAACATAATTTGTATTAAACCACTTTCAAAGCAGTAAAATACACAGTTGTAGTGAGCCATAGTTTAAAATTTTATTAATTCTCCCCTGAAAGGGAAATAAAATAAAAATTATGTGTATATATATATATATATATATACTGAAGAGCAATGCTGAAAACTAAGGAAAAACTTTAGAATTTAAAACGAAAGTTGCAAAATTAACCTGAAGATCGAAACGCGCAATGCAGCAGTTACGAAAATTCAGAATTCACACTCTATTAAGAAGAGACCTAAGCAAAAAAAAAATTATATATTTTTGACTCATACCAAGTACAACATAGAAAGGGTTATATGTCTACCGGTGTGAGTAAAAGGAGAAAAGATAAAAAATAAAATAAAACAACTGAATGTAGAAAGTGTCGAGAATACTGAGCCTTGGCTTTATCAAGGACCAGCAAAAACTCTGCATTTTCTCACTTCCACAAAGACCTAGTTGGAAATGGGTTTCTGCAAAGCCATGGATGCAAGTAATAAGCCCACCAAAATTTGTTTTAAAATTTATATATATGTCATGACCTCCGCAGAGTTGTATGACCTAGCGCTAGTTAACAATTTAGCTTACATCCATAACTTCCATGGCCCGACCCATGCTCTTCATCTGTTACTATTAAACAGAGAGAAGAAGATTAAAGAGAACTCAAGTTGTGAGAGTGACATAATAATTAGAAATAATTTTCAGCTATAATTTTTGCTGGTCCTTGATAAAGCCAAGGCTCAGTATTCTCGACACTTTCTACATTCAGTTGTTTTATTTTATTTTTTATCTTTTCTCCTTTTACTCACACCGGTAGACATATAACGCTTTCTATGTTGTACTTGGTATGAGTCAAAAATATATATTTTTTTTTTTGCTTAGGTCTCTTCTTAATAGAGTATATATATATATACTTACAATAAGCTGGAGTCAAAATAGGAAAAAAATAGTTAAAATAAAAAACATGAAAGCAAACAAGCAGGAAGAAAAAAATGGAGTGCAGAAAGCTTTGAAAATCTGAGCTTTATCTTTATCAAGGACCAGCAAAACTCGGCATTTACTCACTTCCACAAAGACCTAGTTGAACATGGGTTTCTGCTGTGTCATAAATGCAAAAGGAACAAGTCCCCAAAAATCACCAAATAAAAAAAAAAAAAAAAACCATAACTGCCTACATATAAAATTCTCAAATGATTGTCCATTATTATTTATTTTTTAAATTTTTTTCTGTTCATTGCTAAAGTTTGGTTTAAATTATATGTATGTATATATATACAGGGCTTGAAAATTTTCATGATGGTTCACAAGTCAGGCAAATATCTCACTTGTCAGCTAAAAATTGACAGCTCCACAGGGCGGTCATTTTGTTTCGTGTTTTAAAGTTTAATTTGTTAAAAATTTATACACATCTCTCAAATGATATTTTATTGCTAACATAATTTAAACAATTAACCATTGTATAATAACCAAACTCAGTTTTCTTCCTCTAGAGTAGAAGATGCAGGAATCCTTCAATGCTGTAGAACTTTCCTAACAGCTCCGCAGAAAACATGGATTCCCATGTTTGCCCTTTGACCTATGAAAGCAATTGGCTAAACCGCCACTCGCAAGGCTCATGTGATTCTTACACTGCCTGCCTTTTTATACAGCGTTTGGAGAAATAATTTTACCAGTCTTGCGTGTTCTTGCCTCATGTTTCTTGTCGCACCATGCCTGGATGTTTTGACTCTCAGTATTCAATTTCTTTCACGAAGAAACCACTTGGTGTGCAATCACGTGCCACTTTTGTGAATTAAAATAAGCTTTATTAAGGAACTGATAGTTTCATTTATCCAACAATAGGAATATTTTTTTACTTGTCAACTAAAACTTTTCACTTGTCACAGATGAGCAGATGACCGCCCTGTATATAGTTTTGATTTATGTGAAAAAATGCTGTGCTTAAAATTCTGAAAAATGTGGATTCTTTTTCTTTTTGTGGGGAGCTTCTAAAAACTTATTGTTATGTAATTAATTTTTTTTCTATTAGCCATAAACATTCCATGTGTAAAATTTCATCTAGCAATAAATTATTTGGTGTTGGATGTAATTTGCACCCTATATGATATTGTTATAGGAATATGTGTTTGTTATGAAGAATTCAGTTTAACATAATATGATAGAAAAAGTGTTTCTGCATTTATATATTATGATTTCAAATAAGGAAAAAATATCTATGTTTTGTGGCTGCTTTGAAATGAAACTGAACTATAAATTATAGGCACATATCATGAAAATTGTACTCTGTGATTCGAATATTCATTCTCAGAAGTTTTTAACATATTACTATTATGAAAAATAATAATACATTATTATTCAAGCATAGTATTGCTGATGTTTGAAATGTGCTATATTAGGTGCTTGAATTAATTCCTGCTGTTTTTTGCCACACAATCACCTGTGTGTTGCCACAGAAAGGTACAGGATAGTCTATTCAAAGTAGTGTCTGTTGGCAGCTACAATGCTTTCCCACCGTTGGGGTAACAAATGGATTCCGCGGTAGAATGCAGGTTCTTTCAAGGCGAACCATTCATTGAGCCATTTTTGGATTTCCACGACAGAAAGGAAGTGCTGCTCTGACAGGCCATGTTGTAGCGACCGGGACAAATGGAAGTCAGAGGGAGCAATGTCCTGAGAATAAGGCGGGTGGGGTAAGAAGTCCCAGCCAAGTGCCTCCAAGAGTTCCTTCATGGATTTGGCGACATGAGGTCTAGTGTTGTCGTGGAGAAGAATAACCTTGTCATGTGGGATCCAGTTTCTGAGCTTCTGGATTATTCCCATTGCCTTTAAATGTTTGCAAACCGTTGACTCATCGACTCGTAGTGTTTCAGACAACTCGTGGAGCGTCTGACATGTCTGACATGTGGAGCGTCCTCGTCTAATAAGGCTTCCAATGCGCCATCTTTGAACTTTTTCAGCTGCCCGGGCGCTCTTTGTCCTTCACGTCATATTCGTTGGCTTTGAAGTGTCGGAACCACTCTTTGCATGTTGTTTCCGATAGGGCATGTTCCCCATAGGCCTGCACTAGCAAACAATGACTGTCTGCTGCAGATTTCTTGAGATGAAAGCAGAAGAGTAATGCTTCCCACAAATGCTCCTTTTTTGGTACGAAACTCGACATCCTGAATGCGATACAAACTCGTCTTCTGTGCCCTCCAATTGCGTGTCACACACGGATTTGCCCAGACTACGGACGGTACGTGCGTGCACAAGGGAGGTCACGTTTGGCCCCGGTCACTACACACCCCTGCTGCGCCCTATTGGGCAACAGCGGGAATTAATTCAAGCACCTAATATTTATTGCTTCACTTTAAGGAGACCAAAACCTGAAATATGGTGTAAATTCTGGCCCCCCAGAATTGTGGAGAAATATTCAAAATTAATTGTTAAGCACAATTACATTATTGTGAATCAAGAGTATTCTGGAAAATTTCATGATGAAACTTTTTGCTTTTGTAAGTTTTAAAAGTATTTTTAAATAGTGTGGTGCATTTTAATGTTGTTATGAATTTGAAGTTTGTTTTTAACTTTCATTTTGAGTACTTCTTTACAAAATTAAGTCATACATTGGATAATTTTTGTTCATTTTCACTCGAGCTTTAAAGCAGTGACATACACAGAATGTGTTCTGTTTTGCATTTTACATCACTGTTTCCTCTATTTCTTGATCATTAGCCTTTTATGGTCTGAAATTTGGAAAAAAATCATTAAGTGTGCAAGCAACTGAAGTGATGCTCTGTAACTGTAAAATTCATTACTCGTCATCCAAACTGTCAGCATTTCTTCACATAGTTAAGAGGTGGAAGGTGCAAGTTATAAACCTAAATGTGGGCTCAAATCTTGGGAAGAGTAAATATTTTGTAGAGATCAAGCAATTCAAAAAGTAGAAATGCGTTGTTGCAATAGTCCATGAGAAAAAAAGTATTAAAGTTGCCAAACATTGATGTCATCTGGCCAGAAATTTAGCGCAGGATACCATGTTTTTATAGTTTCACAAAAGTTAGTCTCTATGCATAATTATACCTTGTTTTTTTTTTTTTAAGTTCTGTTGCGCCTTTTGTTCGTGTATGTGACATTGTTTATTTTGCTGGTATAACACTTAAAATTTGTCATTGTGCATAACATCAGCTGATGTGATGGCTGATGAAACTGTTTTGAAATATCTTTTTACTTACAAGGAAAAAGATATTTCTTCTTTTTCTTTTGTTTGTTTGCAGGGAAACCTTACAGACTGTGAATAATTTTTTTTAATGATATTGGGTAGAGGATAGTGGGTAAATTGCAGAAGGGAAAGAAATTTTTGCTCAAGGCAAGAACATGAAAATGATGATGCGACAGGAGGTTCTGGGCTCCTTTTGCATATAGCGCTGACCATCCATTTTGTTATCGAAACAATATCAGATGGGTATAATTGAACAACTGTTTCGTGATTGAAGTATCTGCTATGGCTGAATGCATACTTGATCATTGGCTTGAACAAAGCAACAGAAGATTGGAAGTGGGTGAAAAACTGGAGCCTGATGAGGGTGTCCCACAGAAACAGCTTAAATTGCTGTTCTTCATGAACAAAGTCAGAGATGTGTCTGACGAAGGACTTCCAAATGCAGTAACACCCCGAGTTACGTAAGTAATGCGTTCCGTAAACTGTTGCGTAACTTGAATTTTACACAAGTCGAATTTGTAAATTACTTTAATAAGAAACTGCAATATTTATTATTATATGTATGTACATGTATATTATTTATTATTTTATAAAAGAGACATGTAGCAGTATTTACTCTGATATACGTAGACTATAAAAGTATGAAAAATATATACATATATAAAATAATATAAAAACAAACTGAAATACTGTACATGTGTATTTACTTTTCAAATAGGTAAAAATATGCCTTGTGACGGCTAAGTTGGCTCTGTAGAGAAAGAGCCGGCATGGGGGGTGAATGGTTGTGAAGAGGAATGCTGTTCTGGCGCAACTTCTACCTCTCTCGATAAGCAAGTGAAACTGAAATGTGCTTACTGTGATAAGGCTGTCAAAGATGCAGTTGTGCAAAGCCTCAAATGTGTTCATATGCGCTAGTAAATAGTTCTCAGAATTTTTATTTTTTTACGTCAGGATGAAGGTTACAGGTGAGGCAGCAAGTTCAGATACAGAGGCGGCAAGTGAATTTTCCGAACGCACTAGTAAGTAGTTCTCAGAATTTTCATTTTTTTACGTCAGGATGAAGCAAAGGTCATGGGTAAGGCAGCAAGTGCAGATAAAGAGGCGGCAATTATTATGTAACTGCGAATTTGCATAAGTGCGTAACTCGGGGTGTTACTGTACACAAAAGGAACACATACAGAGGATGACACATTGCACATGAATCTACCTGACCCTGAAATTCTTCCTTTTGGGACCATGGAGTTAATCACATTCTTGTCATTGTAACTTGACCACAAAAAGGATGCCAAAAAATCCCTGAAGGATTGTGGAAATTGTTCATCATGTGAGGCTTGGACACGATATGTGATGTTCCAGCATCAAGGAAAGTGTTGGGAAGCCATATGATGGTTATGATTTGAAGAAATGTGCTGTGCTTGTTTTAGCCAAAGTGAAATTCACGATTGAGTCACATTATTGTGAGCACCAGCTAATGTCCAGAGTAACTGCCGTGTGCAGTGCGGACGGCAGCTAGACGAGCTGGGAGTGACTCAATAAGGTGCTGGAAGGTGTTCACAGGTATGTGGAGCCATGCTGACTGCAGTGCATCTGACAGCTGCTGGAGGATCCATAGAGCGTACAACACCATCAAGGTGGTCCCACAGATGCTCAATTGGGTTTAAGTCTGGAAAAATCAGGGGGGCCAGGGAAGTACTTTGAAGTCTTCATCGTGCTCTTCCAACCACTCTCGGACATTTCTAGCTGTGTGACTTGTCGCATTGTTGCGCTAGAAGATCCCATCCGCCCCAGAGAAGACAATCAGCATGTATGGGTGTACGTGGTCTGCAAGGATGGATTCATAAAGAATTCGGTCCATAGTGCCTTCCACAGGTACGAGTGGACTCGGGGAATGCCATGAAAACATTCCCCAGACCGTAGCGCTGCCCCTCATCAGCTTGTGTTCTTCCAGCAATGGTTGGAGAGTGTTTGTTCTCCGATGTTTCTCGCCTTATTCGCCAATGTCGATCTGTTCAATGAAGCAAAAACGTGACTCATCGGAGAAGGCAATCCTTTGCCAATCAACGGAGGTCCAATTCCAATACTGCCGTGCAAATGTAAGCCTTTTCTGCCAATGCCCTTTTGTTAGCATAGGTGCAGTGACCATGTGTCTGCATCAGATCCCCATACACAGTAGAGTTCATTGAACTGTCATTTTAGACACACTTCAGGTAGTCCCCTGGTTCATTCGGCTAGTGAGTTGCTCCGCTGTAGCTTTGTCGATTGGTCCTCGCGCACGTTCGCAGCTGACGTTCACATCTTACATCAATGGCACGTGGTGCTCCGCAGTTTCCACATTGCTATTCGCAATGGTGCCATTTCTCCAATCATGATACACTTTAACCACAGCAGCACGTGAACAGTTCACAAACTGCACTGTTTCAGAAATTCTGCCACCCTTGTCCCGAAAGCCAATAATAATCCCTTTTGCAAATCTGATAAATAGGTCATTTTATCCATGACAGCAACAAGTGATATGCTTTTAGAATGCCTGTACTACCCCTATATACCCTCCAAGCCAGCTCACAACACATGGCTTCTTTCATTGGCTATGCACTGT
The DNA here is from genome assembly GCA_039090855.1 of Macrothele yani. Lineage (NCBI taxonomy): Eukaryota > Metazoa > Arthropoda > Arachnida > Araneae > Macrothelidae > Macrothele > Macrothele yani. The sequence goes on from CM077014.1 coordinate 142,763,115, forward strand.
TGATGTCAGTAGTAGGAGGTAGTCACAATAATGTGAATCTGTGTATTTTGGTGAAAGAAGGCACTTATCTGCAGTAATCACAAGCAAGGCATGATGGTGTATAAGTGAGTGGTAGCATGCTGCCATCTCTTTCTGTGCAACAGTTAGTGAATTTCAGATGGACTCTTCTTTTTTTCTCCTCTTATCATTTCCTTGACCGTGGTCCAGCTTTTCCCTCGTGCCTCACCTTTTTTGCCTCTCCCCTTGTTAATATCCCGGTGTCCCCTCCCTGTTTCTCCTCATGTTGAACCTAGTTATCTTAAGATCCTTTGAGCTTCAGCAAATATTTCCCACAGTTCCCTTCTTTTCTCCATATCTCCTGTCTGTGACCTGAACTTGGTCATGGTCCTTGATTCAGAGTCCATAAGGTTTCCTTGTTGGTAACTTGATAATAGTGAGAATACTAGGCTATCATTTTTGGAAACTTGCTCAATTTCTGAGTATATAAATCTTTCATTTAATTGCATGCCTTTTTTATTTTGTCACTCTCTGAAAAAGTGCAAGATTTTATTTCTATGAATATTTTTTATGGTAGAAATATTCTGTGAGAAACATGGCACACATTTATTTAAAAAAAAAAAAAGGGGGCTGTTGTTGAAAGTTTCTATGGAAAGGTTTTCACTGTGGTTCTTAAGTTAGTGAAAAGCATATGGAAATAAGTAATGACTTTTTTTGTCTTTTGGTGTTAGCTTTTTGTGGTACTAGTTAGTGTTTAGTTATGCATATCATTAAATGAACAACAGATTTCATTTTGTTTTGCTTATTTGAACTTTATTGTTTGCAAAATTTATGCTACCTCAGAAAAAGCTTTTCCGATGTGCTTTGTAATTCTTTTTCCTGCTCAAAATTGTGTTAAAAGTATGATTTCTCGTGTCTTGAATTCTTTTGTTGTTAGGAAGAAGTTCAGGTACTTCTTCTTTCTACAGAATAAAACATTGTTATCTTGTGATTCAAAGTTTTGTTTATTTAAAAATTGTACATTGGAGTGTAATATTAGACTACCAATTTTTCATGACACAAAACCCCATTTTGTTTCTATCTTCTTGAGTTTTTTTTTCTTGTTTTGTTTTCCACTCTCAAATTTTGTATATAAGTTCAGAAGAGTTTTCCCCACACTGTAAATTCTTGTGACAGAAAATGTCGGAAAAGTTCTTGTGAGTAACTCAGTTCAGTAGTTGGAGAACATGAAGGTATTTCAGAGTTAAGATGTGATGTAAACAATATATTATTTTGTTATTGCACTTCAAATAAAAAATTACTGTTATATGAGAAGAAAGTGAAATCTTAATTTGGCATGTGTTATTTGTTGTATACTGTGACATTTATCATTATTTTATCTGCTTTACAAATTGTCACAAATTAATATTTCAAAAACTCATATTTAAGTGTCAATTGATTTTCAACTCAGGAGTCATATTCTATTTAATTTTTCACCCTTTGTGATAAGGAGCATAATTAAAATGAAGTGCTTGTAGTTTAAATAAGTAAAATTAAAATTAACCATGGCACTGTGGCAAAATTTTCAACAACAGAAACAAATTCAATAAATGTTTTAACTGGTGGCACAGAGCATAAAACACACAGAGACAAATTGTATATGTTTCATGCAAGAATACATTAAGCCAGTTCCTTTTATAACATTGCATTAATTCATTTTGTAGTCTTTTTATACTGTCTTTCAACTGCTAGTAATAGGAAATTTTTTCAAATCCATCATTATAGGTTTGAGTAAAATTTTGAAGTAAAAATCCAATATTAACATTTTCTCATACTTTAACTGAAATCTCTCATTCATAAAAGATCAGTAACCCTTTATCATTAGTTAAATGAACCAGCTATCATGGTGCATTAAAACATGTATATTAAAACATTGATACCTAAATATAAAGGTGGAATACTTTTCTGTTTCACCTTCATATTCAAATATAATTAAAAACTTACAATCCATAATTTATTAATGACACACATGCAATAAAAAACATTATGATACATGTGAGATTTTTATAACTGCATTTGTACCATTCAGAAATTATGATCCATTGCATTCATCATCTACAACCTAAAGGGTATTTACTTTAGGATATATTTATGAGATATCTGATGAGCAGCTCTTTTGAAAACTTTAAACATTTCAGAAAATGTGAAATTTTCGTCACTCTGGGACTGAAATTTTATAAGGAATTTTGAGTAACAGTTAGATGACATTTCAATATTCACATAAATTACTTTGTTCTCTGGTTTACTATGTGCAGTAAAAATGTTATTTTCCATGGTAATCCAAATTGTGGTGAGCTAGTGATTTCTAACTGACCTAGGTAGTAGTAGGTACGATAGGGGAGGCAACTCCCTTGGTAGTACAGGCTTCTCACAGTCCTTATAAATCCCTAAAAGTCCTTAAAGAGTGCATCTTTTATGTTGAAAATGGCAAAAGTATTTATTTGTGTAACTGGCTGTGTGAAATCTAGAAATTATGATTTAGTGCATAGAACTTCTGCTGCATGGTGGGTGTGTTTATGATGACATCATGTGACATCAGCTGAAATCCCATTGGAGAACACAGGACAGTGTGAGACAAGTAAATTTCTGAACAAGTGAAGGACCACGTGAGTTAAATTAAACACATTTGGCAGATTCCACCCAAAAAGCCACACCACCATCTCTTGGTACTGATATTCCCCTCTTTGTATATGTCAATATGAATTATTCAAATTATACCACGAGAAAATTAAGTAAAAATCTGAAGTCTTGAATGTGCAATTGTGACTTCAGTTTTGTGATTTAAACCATGAGATGAATATGTGCAAAATTCAGATTTTGAACTCAGCTTTAATTACTGTTTTACAATTTACATACACTTTATTGCATATGTGATTATCCCCTCAGATAGAAAAACTGACTTGACCAGTAAAATTGCCTTTTAAAGTGCATGAATTCTAATTTATTAAATCTGCATATTGCGAACTTCATCAGCATACTTCAGTTTTCATAGTTAAGTGGTGTGTAAAAGTTTATTTGTGTACATGTCATTGTTGTGTATGCAGTTGGTACCATAATAGGCATAGCCAGGTGGGGAGGGGTGTTTCTCAGGTCCAGACACCCCTTGAGGGTGGATTGAGTACAGATTTAAATCAATATATATGTATATATGAGGCTTTCACCAATGAACCAAATCCATGCCCCCTCCACCCGTTAAAAAATATCTGGCTATGCCACTGGTTGGTACGGACCTTAATTTCTTTTTTTTTTTTTTTTTTTTTTGCAAGGTACTTCCTTAAAAAGTGCTTACTTTTTGTATGAGAAAAATAGTGGGAACCCTGTAGTACATTCTGTGAGATGTACCTTGAACAGGGTTTGTATACTTGTTGAAAAGTGATTGAAGCGTTATTTTCAATGCCTTTGGAAGTGCTTGAAAAGGAGTTACCCCCCTCCCTCCTCTCCCCCCAAAGAAGCGCTTGAATTTTAATCACTTGCATAGACAGGGTGTTCCTAATTTCGTGCGTCAAACAAAGAGGCGCGATAGTACACATAAAGACGAATAACTTTTGCAATGGAATGTAGGGTGGCACTCCGCTCCTAGTGTCTGAAAAACGGCAAGTTCCATGTCCACGTTGATCCTCCAACAGTGAAGAAGAACACAAGTGTGTCCGGACTAACTGTGCCTGACGCAACGAACGTCACGACCAGCAGAAGTTTGCCATCAACATCTGGGCAGGTATCCTTGGTGATTGGCTGGTGGAACCGTACATCTTGCCACAACGTCTGACCGGCGCCATGTACCGTGTGTTCCTGGAGCAAGTGCTTCCCAGTTTGTCGCAGGGTGTTCTTCACAGTGTTCGGAGAGACATGTGGTTCATGCATGATGGGGGCCCTGAACATTTTCCCACCACGGTCCGGGACTTCCTGAATGTGACGTATCCCCACAGGTGGATGGAATGGGGTGGACAGGTAACTTGGCCGCCACGCTTTCCGGACCTGAATTCACTGGCCTTCCCTGAAAACACTGATGTACAAGACACCTGTGGAGTCACCGGAAGATTTCGTTGCGAGGATCGTTGTCGCTGCAGACTAGATCAACACCACACTAGGAGTCTACGAGAGAGTGCGACAGTCTTTCATCCGTTGGTGTGGGCTGTACAACGGTGCCCTCGGGCGTCACTTCGAGCTCCTCCTTTGAGTCCTGCTCTGCCTCTACGTTCACCAACGCAAGTGTGCAACCTATAATTTAGGTAAGTTTTTTTTTCCACTGTTGGAGAATCAACGGCACTGTGACCACAATGCAGTGCGTCATAGATCTCCCAAACTGTCACACGTCGATCACTTTGAATGAGTTCATTAACTTCCTGTTGGTTCTTGTTATTGATTGCAGTTGGTCTTCTGCTCCATTGTTTGTCTGATACGGCTGTTTCTCTTTGTTGAAACATTTTCATCTATCTTCTGACATTGCTGATGTTGATTGTTTCACTTCCTTAAACCCTTTTCAGCCTCGCATGGAACTCCCAGTGCCTTCCATTTCATAAAACCCAATAACGGCCTTTTTGCTTTAAGGTGAATATCTGCCATTTGGTTGACTAGTCCAAACACAGAAAGTTATACATTTATTCAGAATGTCTATCATCTAGATTTATACAAACTTTCATGTAAATATTTCCAAAATTACTGGGGTTTTTAGCAAAAAGTATTAATTTTAGGACAATTCTCATAATTTCAAATGGAACAGAAAGAGCCGGATCAGTATTGAAACGTTTTTGCAAATTGAATTGTCTCCTGTTGTTACATTATTTTGATCTATTCCCATAATTCTGATTCTGTTTGTGTAATTATACCATTATGTCCCAATACAGGCTTTAAAATGTTCGATAAACAGCCATCCTTTTGGGCATTTAAGTACATATTTTGAGCTGTTTGAAGGCCTTTTTTTTTTTTTTTTTTTTTATTTTTGCAGCTAAGTAATGAAAAACAAAGACCAACAACATACTCTTTGGGCATTTCCAGCCATGTCATTGGCATCTCCAAGCAGACAAATGCTTTCTGCATGTGATGGCCACTAATAATTTTTGTTCATGCTTTTTCGTTGTAGGTTTTTATTGCACAACTATGGTGACCTTCCCTTCCCTTCAGCTTCTAGAGATTCCCCAGTTGATGTTGCTACCTTTCTAAACTTTGGTGTCTTGTTCCCCCCCCCCATTCATCATTAAAAACTTCTTCCACTTTACAGACCAGTTACTGTTGGACACTTGCAGCTTTTCCAGAAATAATTTTAAATATTCTTTCATGCCTTCTTGGGAGCATCGTTTTTACAAAATTCCAAGCTTTATCCACAATGTAGAACATTTATACTAAATTGCTACTTAAAATGTCACACTGTATAAATTCTACAAGCATAGTATGATAAATATGAGAATGATTGCCCTTTTAAAATGTTTAATCAGTGTATGTTGAAATTCACCCATAACAATGTAGGGATTTACACATAGAAAAGACATGAAATAATTTTGATGAATCCCATTTTTTTTTATGTTTCTTTATTAAAATCCTAAGGCATGCAGTTTTGTGTTTATAATGAAAACACCAATGAGGATAAAACATTTTTTTTTTGTTATACAGCGCATTCCGAATTTTGTTAGGGAAAATTAAGAACTTTATGCAACTGTTTATTCAGTTTCAGAAAATTTATATTAATTAATATGGGGCTGATAAATCAGTGCAAGCATTAATTTTACAAATCCAACTTCCTTGCATAATTGCCAAAAGGCTTGAGCAGTGTAAATTTTGTTATTAAATAGATCATGCTTTTATAAAAACTATCTGTTATTGTGTATAATACATGTATTTTTTTTTATGGTTTTTGTACAAGCAAACATACGGACACAGCCACATATGCTTAGTGAGATACCATTTATTTGCCAGGTTACTGATATTGCTCTGAAGCTGCCTTTAAACACGAGCAAAAATCGATAGAGTTCTTAGTGAGCCTTTGAAAATACTAGGCCGACCTGGTGGCACAGCGGTCTAAGCGCTGGCTTCTGAACGTTCGCGTCCGAGTATGCCTGGGTTCGAGTCCTGGATGAGGCACGAGCGGTGTGTCTGTCTTACAGCACTTCCGTGAAACGAGAGGACTTAAATTAGAGAGGGGACGACTGCCCTTAGAGTTAGGGCCGCGGGTGGCCTAGTGGTCCGAGTTCGTGACTGCCATGGAGATAACCTCAGGTTCGATCCTGGGCAGGTACGAACGTTCGAACCACTACATACCCGCCGTACTTCGGATAGGCACGTTAAGCCGTCGGACCCCGGGTACTGGACCCCCTGTAATAAATAAGGGCGTCTTCGTACTCCTACCCCTTTCTACCTCGCTTCCGTGTCACTTTCCTATCGGGCACTCTAGTCCAAATCTCCTAGCTTCCTATTTCTAAGGTTTGTTTAAGACGTGGGGTCAGACACTCCCTTCCTAAAATCCTGTACATATGATCTGATCTGATCTGCTCTGCCCTTAGAGTTGCTCACAGTGTTCATTAACCCCACCGCTCCCCTAAAAACAAACAAACTTGAAATACTGATGAACATGTACTGACCACTAAAGTCCTTTAGTAATTTTGTAGGGAAACAAATAGGTCATTCCATCTCAGCACAACAAATTTACAGCTGGCGTAATAAGTGAAACAAAATCCGTGTTGCAAAAATTTTATTGTATCATTTCACCACTTGTGGAATGATACCAATAAAATTTATGGACTCCTGTGCTGTATAGTGTGAGAAGTACTTTGAAATTTTGGCGCCGCCCCGGTGGCGCAGTGGTCTAAGCGCTGGCTTATGAACATTCGTCGGAGAGGTGTCCAGGTGCGAATCCCGGTGAGGTATGGATGTTGTGTTGGTCTTTTGGCCCTGGCTCTCACCCTTTCCTGGAACCAGTGGCCCTAAATTAGGAACGGGCGACTGCTCATAGCCCATTGAGTTGCCCACGGTAGTCGTTAAAACCTTCAATATTTTTTTTTTTTTGCAAGGCTTCAAATGTTTCATTTATGTCCTGGAGAAGTCCTGGAATTTTACCCATTCCCGTTTTTTGCCCCTCGCGATGTTTTGCTGTTCAGTACGTTTCTAGTATTGTACTCATGCATAGCTAGCTGCCAAGTGCCTTTATTTAATCGGATTATGTCAAGTTTTCGAACCCAGTGTCGGGGAATTCGTTTTTCTTTTCGGAACGGGGGGATTGGATGGTCTGGTTTGTGTGGAATATTATATTTTTGCTTTAACGTGTTTCCTGTTCATTATCATTACAGACAGTCTAAGTGCTACGGATTCTTCGTAATCACTACAGAAACCGTTGGTCCGCTATGGAAATCGAACATCTCGTGAAGTTATGTCATTAAGAATTTGTGGAAAGTTTACATTCATGGCTTCAAGAGTCTAACATTTATCAAACATTTTGGGGATTATTTATTGTATGTTTTTGCTATGGTGACATTTCTTCGATGAGTTTTTTTTTCTGGGATGTATTCCGCCCGTCACCTAACCGAAAATGTTCGTAACCGCCAGAAATAATTGTTTTAGCAGGGACAAGAATGTTCCATGATTTTCGGAATTTCGAATCTGTCTGACCGAGCTGCGTTCTCCCTCTTAGCATTTCTCTTTTTGATTATATTCCAATTTTTATATTTTTCTGATTTATTTTTGGTTTTGTAATATGTTTGGTAATTGTAAAAAGACTAATTTTTATTTTATTTTTCTAATGAAATGCACGTATCAATCTTCTGAAAACGCCGTGATTTTAACTTACTACTTTGCGCACGATTTCGACTATGCAACAGTTATACGCGAAAGTTCCATTCTTTCAGAAAGTGGAATATCGACTGGAACAAAGCAGACTCATTATTCATATTGTAGAGAACTTATTACTGCTTATATGATTGGACGCTTCAAAACTCAAGAGAGAATAGGCGATCCAGGGCAGATTGTTGAGATGGACAAAACAAAAAATTGGAAAAGGAAATACCAAATAGGAACAGCGGTTGAAGGCACGTGATGTCCAAAATGGACAAAAAATTTGTCCTCATGAACCTTGAATTTCCGTTTTAGCATAGGCTTCACTGCAATAAAAATGTGCTGATCTATAATTAAACAAATGAAATGATAAAATGAATAGTTAAACAAATGAAACGTATAATCAAAGTAAATCTATAATTAAACAAATGAAATGTAGTAAATTTTGCTACTAATTTCTTATGCTATAGCAACAAATAAGTGCAAGGCTTTAAAAGATAATCAGATTTTTATAGGTGTAAATATGATTATGCAAGATCTACCAAGCTTCCACTCGCTAATGAGCTGCTTTTTCAAGGCACTAGAACAACATAGACTAAAAGCTAAAGAGTAAACAGAACATTGCAGGCTTATGATTGTGCTATCAAAGGAAGCATCGAAGAATGAAGCTACTCCACTCTGGTGGGACATCAGTGGTATTTCCCCATACACCACTGCAAAAGGTACCTTTGTCTTTTAAACAACGTCTTACTAAGGAAGACCATATTCTCTCTCGCAAAGAAACTTTTAGCGGCGTTGTCACCTACTACGTGCATGGATCGCTGTGTTTGAGTTGAAACACGGCTGCACTTGTGCATGTGATCTACACTGAAGAGCAATTGAATTAGAGACAGCTGGCGTTATGCAAATGTGGCACTGTGGGCGGCCCTGTAAACGGAAACGACATGATGTATGCAGCGATCAGACAATATAAGGAGTGATGCGACGGGAATCCGAATGAGTCGGACGCAGTATGCGTAAGACGAAGGATCTAAGCGCATTTGATCGTGGGAAAATTGTCGGGGCCCGACAAATGGGTCACTTCATCTCGGAAGTCGTGCAGGTACTGGGATTTTCACGAGCCACTGTGTCACGGGTGCACCGTGAGTACATCGAATTCGGTAAAACCATCCCTGCAAGAGCAACTGCCGTGGACAACAGCGTGTGAATGAGCGGGGTCATCGTCGGCTAGCTCGTATTGTAACAGCGGATAGACGGGCCACAGTGCAAGAAATCACTCGGCAATTTGACGCTGGTGCACAAAAACGTGTAAGCAACCACACCATCCAGAACCATATCCTCGCTATGGGGTACAGAAGCCATCGTCCCACGAGGGTACCGCTGCTGACCGCACATCACCGGGTGCAAAGATTAGCATGGGCGCGGAAACATCGCCACTGAACCCCAGACATGTGGAAAAATGTTGCCTGGACTGATGAATTGAGATTGACGTTGGTACATGCGGTTGGCAGGATACGAGAACGGCGCAAACCACATGAAGCGACGGATCCTTCTTGCCAGCAGGGTACTCTTAAAGCTGGTGGGGGTAGCATTCTCGTCTGGGGATTGTTTACGTGGACTGAAATGGGATCCCTGGTACGTGTGACATCGTCCCTCACAGGTCAACGTTACCGGGATATCCTGGACGACCATTTGCTCCCGTTCGTGCGTCTTCAATATCCCACTGGGGACCTCATCCTGCAACAAGACAACGCACCGTGCCCATCGCTCCCGAATTGTATTCGAATGGTTGGATGAACACTCCACCGACGTGACCTCGCTTTCTTGGCCAGCTAGGTCACCTGACCTCAATCCCATCGAGCACATCTGGAATGCCATCGAGAGAGATGTTCGAGGCTCTGACCCCCTCCATCAAATCTCCATGAACTGTGGGAGCTTGGTCAGGGGTCGTGGATCCGTATGACTTCCCAACGCTTCCGGTGTCTTGTCGAATCCATGCCGAGACGAATCGCCGCCGTCATCAGGCCGAAAGGTGGTACTACACGTTACTAGACTGGTATCTCTAATTCAATTGCTCTTCAGTGTACAATATAGTATATGTGATCTACAATGCGATATGTTAATCTAATGGTATCTCACGTGACCATACATAGTTTATTTCACTTAAACCTCTCAGTTCTATTATAGAACTCCTATATATGCTTTACAGTCTTTAGTGTATGTTCTATTGCGTTGAAAAAGTCGACCGTTGGCGAGTAAAAGCTTGGCAGATCTTGACTTACACCCAGAAGTGGAAATGGAAATTATTCACTGCCGGAACCCAAAGTACAAGCGAATGCCGTAAAAATTTAATATGCACAAACTCATTTGCAATAGATATAAAACCATATGAGGAAATTTCGTTCGTAAACTTTCAAACGAAATACATTTAGCTGTTTTCTGTATTCAGAGACGAACAATTCAGGCAAAATGGCGTCATTAATTGAAATGTATGATGCGTTGCGAAATGTTTTATTCAAATTAAGTGCCCCCTTTCTTTCAGTGTGTCATCGCTCCCGGAACGTGGGGTTTCGCTGCTTTCCGGACCATTTCAACCTCTGCTTGCCCCTATAAAATCCGAATTATCTCTTGAAGTATTTTATTCTTATGTTATTACTTGAGACTTGAAAATCAGTTGTAACGACTACAAAAATATACATTCAGTTCATTTAAGAATTGTCTATACAGCATTGAAAAAAAAAAAGTTTTTCATTTTTAAAGTAGTTGGACTATTATATTGCGTAGGTGTTTTTATTTTATTTTGCTAAGTGGTGAGTGGTAATCTTCGACCATATATACAAAGAGAGTCGCGGTCTAAAACGTAAGCAAAACAGCCGGTAGCTGCGGCGGAGAGATACACGTATATAATTTACTACAAGCTTGTGGTGTTGAGATAAAATAAAAATACGAACGTTTATCCCAATCAAAGGTTTATTATACATCGACTGTAGTTTCGCAGAGCGTTTGGTTTCGGCTTCATCAGGACGAATGGGACGTTTGGCTCGGACAAAAATGGGACGTTTGGATCAGGACGTTTGGCTCGGACAAAAATGGGACGTTTGGATCAGGACGTTTGGCTCGGCTTCATCAGGACATTCGTTCTAATGAAGCCAGCAGAGCACTTATTTTTTGCTCGGCTTCAGGACATTCGTATGATGAAGCCGAGCCAAACGCTCTGCGAAACTATAGTCGATGTATAATAAACCTTTGATTGTGATAAACGTTGGTATTTTTATTTTATTTTATACACGATCCACTTTGGAAGTACTTACGAGCTTTTTTTTTTTTTCTGCTGTTAAATTTCATAAAAAATCTATCATCTGAAAGCAATTTTCAGTTCTACAAAAATAATTAAATTGCGTAAGTGATTTTTAAAAAAAATCAGAGCATTCGACGAATTTACCGGCATGTTTTACTTGTATATCGACATAGTCGCTCGCTATTTACACAATATACAGTGTTTATTATGGTAAATATCAAACGTAAACTATTTCCGTGAACTGAAGTCTCGTTAGGTTTCATGTTCTAGGAAATGTAATCATTATCTGCTTAAAATTATGTGAATTGTGCATTGTTGCTGGAAGTTTTAGTCTAATGCAAATTAATAATACTGAAACGGCATAAAAAAAGGTGCTCTAAACTTATTTACACGTTGTCGCATGTAAAAATATAGCAATATTTCGAGCTAAAAGATTAAAATTTGCGCTGTATCCCTAAAGGCGCCAATTTGTTACCAGTGATGGGAAACAACGAATTATTAATTTACTGTAAATACGCGAAATATTGTGATGCAGCCAGATTGTTACAGTCAGAACAAAAGAACATCTTGCTACGTTCACCGATAGGGAGGGACTCAAGTATTATGTGTTTTTTTGTTTTGTTTTGTTTATATTTTTGTACAAAGAAAACGAGAATCATGTTATCTGGGTAAGACTGAAGGAATATTCACATTTGATCGTTGACCTAATTGAAATATAACTCAGACTTCGATGCAGGTTTGATTAATTTTATTTATGTTTCTCGAGTACTCCTTGCTGTTTTAAAAAAAAAACACTCTTCGAATACCTATGATTAAATTCAGATACTCATAAGTACATTTTATGTTAATAGGTCTTTGTATGTGGGGAAAAATCTGATTCTTCCCACGTTTCAAGATTTTTAACGCCTTCTTGGATGTCGGGAACGGCTGCTGCGCCTTCGTAACTTACTGCTTCTGGAAGATGACCTGGTCTTTCTCCTTCCTGTTCTGCTCGCTGCCCTGAACTTCCTTCGTTTAGTCCTGGAAGATGATCTTGACTTTCTTCGATTGGTTCCGCAAGATGACCTAGACTTTCTTCGTTTAGTCCTGGAAGAAGACGTGGACTTCCTCCTTTTAGCCATGGAAGAAGTTCTGGTCTTCCTGCGCTTTCTCCTGGAAGTTGATCTGGATCTAGTCTTCCGGCGTTTTCCCTTAGAAGTCGATCTGGATTTTCTCTTCCTGCCTTTACGCCTTCCGCTTGATCTTCGTTTCCGACTTGACTTTCTTCCACTCCTGTTTCGCTTTTTTGATTCCAAGTAATATTTCTGCCTTTGTGCCCTTCTCCTTTTCATTTCTTGATAATATCTGATGTAACCCCATTTGGCACCTGGACTGCAGTCAGCAACCTGGTTTTTTCCCCTTACGTTCTCTATCAATTTTTTCCCTTCTTTTCTTAAAGACACTTTCTTATCCTTCAAACCAGGTGGTTTGGCTACAGTGATGTTTTGCAAACGCGCTGTCGACTTCATTCCGAGTTCACGCTTCAACTGGAATTTGGCCTTTGTCAGGGCCTTAACTCCCATTCGTCGTCCCTTTTGCAGTTTCGGCATCTTCTTTGCTTTTGTTACTCGCTTTTTTGAGGACATTATCGGCGAATCTTGTTTTCGCTTCAACTGGACTTTTGCTTCTGTCACGGTCTTAACCCCCTTTCGTGGTTTCTTTTCCAATTTGGGGATCTTCTTTGCTGTTGTCGCTCGCTTTTTTGAAAATACTTTTGCTGAACCCTGTTTCCGCTTCGACTGGACTTTTGCCTTCGTCAGCGCTTTAACCCCCTTTCGTCGTTCCTTTTCCAATTTGGGGATCTTCTTTGCCGTTGTCGCTCGCTTTTTTGAAAATACTTTTGCTGAACCCTGTTTCCGCTTCGACTGGACTTTTGCCTTCGTCAGCGCTTTAACCCCCTTTCGTCGTTCCTTTTGCAATTTGGGGATCTTCTTTGCTGTTGTCGCTCGCTTTTTTGAAAATACTTTTGCTGAACCCTGTTTCCGCTTCGACTGGACTTTTGCCTTCGTCAGCTCTTTAACTCCCTTTCGTCGTTCCTTTTCCAATTTGGGGATCTTTGCTGTTGTCGCTCGCTTTTTTGAAGATGTTTTTTCTGAATCCACTTTCCGCTTCAACTGGACTTTTGCCTTTGTCAAAGCCTTAACCCCTTTTCGCATTTCCTTTGCTTGTCTTACTTTCTTCGCTGTTGTTTCTCGCTTTTTTGAGGATTTCATGGCTGAATCCCGTTTCCTTGTTTTACTTTTGCTCGCAGTTTTACTGCTTTTGGTTTTGGAGTCCTTCACTGACTGACTTTTCCAAGACGTTTTTGTACGTTTTGTTGCTACAGAATGCTGAGCGGTTTTGGTACTCCTAGTTTTCTCTTCTTTGACTTGTTCAATCTTTTTGGTAAGTGGCTTTGTGTCCTCTGCTGCATAGGAAATCCTTTCCATTGCTTTCCCTTCCTTCTCTTCGTAAGCGTTGCCAAAACTTTTAAATGTGCTGTTGTTTAACAAAAGTTTCAAACTTTCGTTATTCGGTCGAACATCCCAAATGTTTTGTTTTTTGACTAGCAAGACTGATGGATACTTTGGAAGATAGAACTCCTCCAACGGATGAGCTACCTTCATTTCCAAACCTGGTGTTTTTTAATAGAGACGCAGGTGAAAAGAGAACCGAATAATCTAAAGTTCGTCTTTTATTCTCTTAAAGTTCAGCTGAGAACTCTTCGTGATGATATCAACGTCGGCTATAAACTCCGAGCAGCCCTGCAGCAGATTAAAAGTCGTCTGCTTAGCATTGTGGTTCCTCCGAAAGTGCGTTAACCAATCCTTAATCTGAAGAATGTTTCAAGGCAGAACAATCAAAGACCAAGGTGTTTACTAATTACCATTTCGCGAAGGGAGAATTTCAAGCGAGTAGGAAGGAAACGCGGGAAAGAGTACTCAACAGCTCTTCCTACACTACTGTTTAGAACGGAATGACCCGTTTATATTTGAAATGATATAATTGCATGCTAAACAATCTCGCGTGCTACTAGATGCTAGCGCTGTAACTTGAGTCAACCAATAAAATTCGTCCTTCTAAATTGTTTTGCTCGAGATGTAAAGTGTCCCGAGACGTGGCATTTTACGTGATATCATTTTTTCCTTCGTCGGAGAAAATGCCCGACAGTCAATACTACTTAATAGGTGCCAAAATGAAACTCTGTGTAACCCCAGTGGCGGAGTGATCTGAGGTTCTGGCTGCTGACTACTCATCCGAGATGGGCCTGAGATTGAGTCCTGGTTGAAGCATGGGTGGTGTGTCTGTCCTACGTTACTGTCTCCTTTCCCTGGAACCTGTGACCCTAAATCAGGAACGGGTGACTGCTTATAACACTACGAGTTTCTCATGGTGGTCGTTGAATGCCGAAACGAAAAATGGAAATAAATAAAGCTTTGTAAGCATTAATTTAGTCGAGGCCAGTGATGTAAAAGTAGTTTAGCGCCGCTAAGGCACTTTTTTCGGTTACATGGTTAGAGAATCTGGGCAAAGGAACTTTTTTTTTAAATGATCATGAATGAAAAAATAGGATAAACTTTGTTCTGTATGGAAACATACTCATATCTTAACCGAATGTTCATACTACAGAAATGGCAGCCAGTGTGGTACAGTGATCTGAAGCGCAGAGTTCTGACCATTCTTCCAAGCTAAGACTGGCCGGCGACATTTTATAGCCACACGAGTTGCCCATGGTAGTTGTAAGACCCAGAAACAAACAAACGAAAAATACTGTGTAGATTGATCCACACAGTTGGATAATACAGTAGGGTGTCCCACAAATCATAAGACTCTATCATTAAGAGAACTTTGTCTGGACGGTCACAATAAATTTGTTAGAGATGGTTACTCCGTGCGATTAAGATTGCAGTACTCAGAGAGAAAACGGTAGTAATGGATATTTGTATTGAACAACTCGCCACTGGTATCGTCTCCGATAAAAGTAATCCCCTGAGCTTACTATCTGAGTCCTTACGGGCAACACAAACATTTTCCACATGTACCACATAATCTTAGTAAAGAAGGAGCATTAGTCATGCTGAATTGATGTTACTTTGTTAGTTCGCAAATATTCCCAGTGCATATTTAAGGTCGTATAGAATGGACACAGAGCCGTATCCAAATAGAAATTTTTATAATCTTAGCATATGTCTATCCCGCTCGTTATTTAAAATGGTTCAGATTACCTAGTTGTAAGCAGTTTAAATGTAAATTGATATTGGTAATTAGTAATGAAAATTACGAAATAATAATAAACACAACGAATCAGATTTTGAAAATTTTGAGAGTATTTTTTCCTAGTCCGTTCACCGCTAAGGCACTTTTTTTTATTTAACACTACGTCACTGGTCAAGGCTCTGTATTTTTATGAACATTTCAGAATTGAAAAATAAAACTTGAATTACCATACTTTTAACTTTCTGTTTGTTGCAACATACAAGTGGCGGTTACGACAGTCTAAATCTGGAAGCCCCGATTTTCGTAGCACGTAATATTTTTATGGTTCCCATTTATTAAGACTTCTAGGAGCGTAGTAACCTATCTGTTTGAAGCGAAGTAGATGGAAACTTAAAATTCACAAAAAATATAGTGTACTCTTTTGTTCCTCTGGCGTGGACACTACCGAAGAGACACCATGCTTGAAAAAACTGTAAGAGCAACTGGTCGGCTGCGAAATTCCGGAAGAATTGTTAAAAACATATAAAAGATTCATCTCGATTGAACATTATGAAATGTTAATGATCTTCCGATTTCTCACTGTATTTCAAACCGTTTAACATATTTTCCAGTTGATTGGGCGCAATAAGATATCAATATCTAAACAAGACAAAAATAGGTCTGGTCAGTAAAAACCAATTTCGCCGCTGTTTGACTTTGAAAAAAAAAAAAAAAAACCAAAATTCTAAATAAATACCGTAACAGGTAAAAACAAAAACACTCGCACTTATCGGTTTGATTTCATGCCAAGACATCTCACGATATAATAGTTTGTAACTGTCTTTATATTCAACCTCTAGAATAACAAATGTGTTATTGCTTAAGTAATTCTGAACCTGGTGTTTGACTGGATTTCGCTTGAGACACAATTATGCGAAATATACAGTCGTATCAGAAAAATGACTACGCCCGGAATCATAGGGTTTCCGTCCAGGCGAGTCACACGGAGATATGTATAACCTGTCGGCCAAGACAGATGAGTCATAGTGCGTCACGTGAGCTCAATGGGCAGGGGTAGCGATTTGACGGACGTTAAAAAGGAATGATTATTATCGGCTACCGCGTCAAGGGTGGAAGCATCTCAGAAACGGCAGACTTCTTTTGCCGTTCGCGAGGTGCTGTAGTAAGGATGTACCAAGGATGGACCGCTGGCACAACGAGTACCTCCTGAAGTCATAACTGTGAACCCCTAAAGGCCATCGACCCCAGAGGAGAACGTCGCCTCAGTCGACTGTTAAAGGGCAAGCGACGCACAACAGTGCAGCAATTGACCATGCAAATGAGCGCTGGAGCACCCAGGTACATGTCCCTGATAACAGTCGAGCGAACCCTGTTCAGCATGAGTCTTCGGAGTCGACACTGAGTCAAGGCGCCCATGTTAACCATCGACAACGATGCCTGCAGTTCGCACGGGACTACCGTCATTGGACAGTGGAAGAGTGGGAAAAGGTTGCCTTCTCCGACGAATCGAGGTTTCTACTCCACAGAAGTGACGGGCGGTGGCGGATATGACGTCAGACACACGAGAACCAACACCCGGACACACTTGTTGGTCAAGTACTGACCGGCGGTGGCAGTGTGAATGTCTGGGGGATGTTTTCCTGGTATGACCTTTAACCGCTGGTGCCATTGGATGGATTCCTGAACGCCAATGGTTACCTGTCTGTCCTCGCTGACCACATGCATCCCTTCAAGCTTGACGTTTACCCATACCGTGTTTTCCACTCCTCTTTTATTTATTAAGTTTTTAAAATTATCTTTATTAGCTCTTCTCAGTGAATACTCCGTTTTCTTCTACTGGTAGGTCTTTCACTTCTTCGATACTGCAGAAGATCCGTCTCCGCCGTGTTTTCCAGTCATAGATCGTGTGATTCGTGAGTTAAGTGAACAGCTCATTTTTTTTTCTCTGTGAATCAACAGGTTTTATAATATTATTTGAGCGGATTTGACCTTTAACACTTTAACCGGCCCAAAATGTGCCCCACATGTTCTGCGCTTTCCCAACAGAGATGTTCACATAGTTCCCGGGTTTTACGAAAGCTACGGCAAAAGAATTTCTTCTCCCCTCTAACCTCAGCACTACCGACCATAAAGTTGTCAGTAGTGCTAAGCGCTCGCATCTAGTCTTTATTTTCTGCTCCGTGACCCAAGGCATAAACAGGAAGGGTTGATCCCCCTGACACGGACATAAATGCCACTGGATAGAAACAAATGACTCAAACATCTGATCTTCTCTCTCTTTTCTTACGTTCGTCGTCATTGTTATAGTTGTTTAGCATGTAATCAGCCAGAAGGAATTAGTTTTAATCATTCCCCTAAATGGCTACTTTGAATAAAAAAGCTAAGAGAAAGGCAGCGCTTTCTGATGCGCAGGTTCACTCGCTCCAGCCGCGTCCGGTCCACTTAGTGTTGAAGAGTTAATGGTGAATCTCTGGGAAGCTTCCGACACTGCAATTTCAAGTGTGTTCATTCCCAACAATGGACCCCCATTTTTTTTACGCTTTCCAACCGTAGGTTGAAGAAGCGTATATGCTCCAGCTTTGTCCATCTGTCCGTCCGCACGATAACTCGCGTAAAAACGGTTCGATTTCGATGAAATTTTAGTATGTGGTAGGGGACCACCTAGGGACGAACCTTATGGAAAATGGGTGAAATGGGGTCAAAGGTCTGGACAAAAGAGCGGGATGCATTCCATTACCGTTATGCGTCATAACTTGCGTAAATATGGTTCGATTTCAATGAAATTTCAGTATGTGGTAGGGGATAACTGGGGATGAACCCTATTGAAAATGGGAGAAATGAGGTCAAAGGTCAGGACATAGGAGCGGGATGCATTCCATTGCCCTTATGCGTCATAACTGGCGTAAAATTGGTTCGATTTCGATCAAATTTTAGTATGTGGTAAGGGGACGAACCCTATTGAACATGAGCGAAATGGGGTCGAAGGTCAGGACATAGGATCGGGATCCATTCCATCGCTCTTATGCGTTATAACGTACGTAAAAATGCTTCGATTGAGTCAAAACTTCATCATGTTGTTTCGGAAGTATAATTTACCGGTTCTGTTGAATATAATCAAAATGGGGTCAAAGGTCAGGTCATAGGAGCGAGATTTATTCTACAGCCATTATCCTCATAACTTGAGTAATGATTTCTGTTATGTTGGAAAGCGTACACTGTTAAAAATTTCACAGTTAGATTACGGGCAATGACCGGCAACTGGGGGCCCGGCCGTTGCCCATAAAACTCACGGCTTGGCCCATCTTTGTGAAAGCCCATGAAATTACGGTCTGAACCCTAAATACTAAGCCCATAATCTGAAGAGCAACGCCCACAAAAAAATAAGTTTGACCGTATTGAGCTACGCCATAATTTGAAGGGCATTGCCCATAAAAAATAAGTTTGACCGTATTGAGCTACGCCATAATTTGAAGGGCATTGCCCATAAAAAAATAAGTTTGACCGTATTGAGATACGCCATAATTTGAAGGGCTATACCCGAAAAAATAAGTTTGACCGTATTAACTTAAGCCGTAATTTGAAATGCAATCCCTGTAAATATGAAGTTTGGCCATATTCGGTTAAGCCTCACGGCAAGTAGTCACCGACTTTTACATAAATGCATTTTTTGTGGAAGAGTGTGCAAGTAAATGCATGTTTTTTGTGGAAGAGTGTGTGAGTGTGAAATTGTTGGATACTTACATTATAACTGAATCAATTCAGTTCTAAATGTGAGTAATGATATTTTCATATCTTAAAATCAGGTTTATTACAATATGATAAATAATGACATCAGTTACACACAGATTTGTTTAACATTAGGCTTTACGAACTCTGTACACACAGTTGGTTGAACAATACTTACGTTTCTTTTAGACATGTTTTAATTGGAGAATTATTTCTAAAGCACAGTTGGTTGAACAATACTTAGTTTCTTTTAGACATTTTAATTTGCACATACGTACTTATGTAGTATTTGCATGAATGAATACAAAGGGCAGTTATGTAGTAAAGATATGTACAGGCATATTCTTGTATTTATATGTTATATCAATGACAAACAGAACTACGAACTGGCATCCGAGTACATTGCGTCTATAAGGGTATTCAATCCACAATGGTGTCAAAGTTGGTTTTTCATGTAGGTTTTGGCTAGTATTACATTTGACATAGGGTTGAATCATGCTTTTTTTGTTTTCACGTTCACTGCCTTGTGTGCTGGTTCATTTTACATTCTACTGAGCACTGTGTTGTCAGTGTTCCCAGAACTTTACTGTCTTGTTTCCTATCTCTAATTTTTGGATATTTACCTACTTTTCACATGTTTAGTAAAATTATGTCAAAAACTGGAAGTACTGCTTTTGAAAGATCACATTGCTTCCCCATAATTAAGGTATCAGAAAGAAAAGAAAAAAAATACTTGAATGGAAATGAGAGCTTTTGAACTTGATAGGGCATAATTTCAAATCTCAGACCCCCACCCAAAAGAAGAAACACTTGTTTAGACCCTGATTCTAACTGAGTCATTGTAGAACATTAATGCATATCAATATTTCTAAAATATTAAATTTTCCTGTTTGGAATGTTTTAGAAATGACTTCAGTGACTAAACCTGTTCTTTCATTGTTGTGTTGCCACAAGGAAACCATTTTGGAGCACAAATTTTTTTTTTTTGGAAAACTATTAAATAGTTGTATTTATAATATCTTGGCAATACCTGAAGATACTGAAACAATTTTTATTGATGTGCAAATCAGGTGTTTAGTGACAAAGGAAAAGAACACGGCAGAATCTTTAAATTTCTCAAAAAACAATTTCATCACATCATTTTGTACCAATTTCAGCACTATCATCTTAAAACATGAAATACATGCTTTGCATATTGAACATTTTGAATAGACCTTTAAAATAGGAATTACAAAATGTGTAAAAAAAAATTTCATATTTTTTAACTTAAAAAAAAAGTGGTTTCTGATTGTATCTTAAAATATAAATTTTCCTGGGCATCCAGGTTTTACTACCTGGGTAGGTAAATAATTTATGTATATACCCAGCTGCGCATGTAACATTTCGGATATTTTCCAAGCCCTGCTTAAAGTGACACAGGTGAAAGATTTCACTCGCAGAAATTTAGAATGAAATCAATTCTTTTTTACATTTAACTTTAATTACTACATTTTGCAAAGCAAAGAAACTGTTCATGATATATTTTCACTGTCATTTTCTTGGCCAGCATTTACCAGATTCAGTAAAAAAAGAATAACCGTCGAAACTCGTTATAATGAAATTCAAGGGGGACAAAAAAAAAATTGTAGCAACGTATTGTTCTTAAAACATTACAAATTTTTCATTAAAAAGTTAGTATGTACTACCAGAAATTTTCATTACGCATAAGATTGCAATGCTGTAAAAGTGAAATAGTGCCCACACAGACAAGCAAAGGTAATTTTTTTTGTAATGGGAAGTTTTTGCTAAAGTAGTAATAATGAAATATATAAGCTTTAATTAATATGTATGTATGAAATTATGTACTTTATATATTTTTACTTATACATATCAGGGTTTGAAAAATACCATGCCTGAGTCGTGTGAACCATTGACCTGGGCAGGTAAATAAATAATCTAGTTGCCCTAGGTGCCAGACTGGGCAATTAAATCTAAAAATGAAGTTCAGAATATAATTTTCTACTACAAGAAAAAAAGACAGTCATCGCATGTCATGTTGCTTTTCACTGCTAATCACTGGAAGTTGTATTATTGTTACGCAGTGCCAAGGACAGAAGAATATCACCTTCTTTAATTATTATGCTTTTAGGTCCATAAATTGGAAGCATATGTAATTTTGCTCCAAATGTTTAAAGTCAGCGACTGAATGCATGCCTCTGATGGAACTAGCCTCTTGTGTTTATTGACAAAGGGTTAAAACTTCATATTTTTCATATTTTAATGTATTTCATATTTTTTCAGATATTTCATATTTTAAACGTGTTTTAAAGATTTTTATTGTAATATGGACCTGTGAGTCTGACACTGTGAAGAGAAGCTGCGATAGAAATAATGCATCGCTCCAGTGAAGATGTGGAAGCTTTGGTCCGTTAAAAGGAAGGTTTGTTGCTGTGTGGAAATGACGGGTACAAGAGAAAGAGGACTTACGTTATTGGCAGAAGAGCAATAAATGTTGTAGTGATACGCTACAGAAAATAGGTCCACAGCAGCCACCCTTTCTTTTGTTGTATCCTGTACGTTGTTGGCAGGAAAAACCGGATAAAACCTTTTCGATTTGCAAAAGATACATATGAGTAAGATAGAAACTCGCGTGCGAACAAGCTATTAACAGAAGAACCAAAAGTGCAGAGACACAGCAAATCTGTTCAAACCAAAACCGAAATTTATAGTTCCCCCAGTTTTCTGTACAACATAGAAAAGCATATTAGTACTTTCGGTAAATGTGTACTTCAGCGTCCTAAACTATTTCGTTGGAAAAATTTAACTGTGGGTGAAAAGTTCGATGCACACATTTTTTTAAGCATGCAAAATAATAGGGAAAGGTGAAAAATTATATTTTTAAATAAAAAGGAAATAATTTTTCTGAAGTATTAACCTGCGAGTACGATGGTTTGTAGCAGGTGGTGCGGGAAGGCTGAAGCGATGCTAACGGCCACCACGTGAAGGTGCTGTGCGACGGAGCGAAGTACGAGTTGGTAGCAAATGCGTGGAAGAATACGACAGCAGTAGGGTATATTTTTCGGACGAGTATCGTGTAATTGTGCGCAGAAGTAGTTCAAACCTGTTTTATTCATTTTTGAGAAAGATATGTGCAGAATGTCGTTATTAGTGGTTTCACAGTGTCTCCGAATGGAAAGAAATTAAGGAATGTAAAATAATTTATGTACGACAGAAGTTTTGAGGAAGACGTTTTGGTTCCGGTTGAACCCAAAGTTTTAGTTTTGGTTTGGAAGATGTGCACAGGTAGGTGATTTCTTCAAGCACTTCATTTGCAGTTCTGCTGTTATTCAGTACATCGTAGCTCACATTTTTTTCCTCGTGACATGGATATTTTTCAAAATAAGCAATTTTCTTCAATTCATATATCGCACTATGGCAGGGAGATAGCTTCTTGTATTGTGGCGGATAATGAAATTTTAAGCCCTGACGAAATCCGAAATGACTGACGATTTTGTACTTCCGCTTTCTCAAAAATTACCCTTAAAAAAAACAAAAACTTACAATGCTGCACAAATTCAACCTCTTTCTTTTCTGCATATGCCTACAAGACTTTTCGATGACTACGTACTGCTAAACCGCTTCCTTCTTAATTCTTCCGCCCGTTACTTGCCCTTCTCAACTGAAGCTTCCATTCACCGGACTCCACCTTGATGCCGTTGCCGCTCTCTCGTCCTATGCCTATACCGCACGTACTCTTCCAAACCATCGCACTCTCAGGTAAATACTTTGGAAAACTTATTTCCTTTTATCTAAAAATACTATATTTTTGCACCTTTTCGCATTATTTTGCATGCTTAAAATATTGTATGTCACACTTTTCCCACACAGTTACATTTTTCCGACGAAATAATTTAGACGCTAAAGTACACATTTACCAAACTTTCTATTTCGGATCAGGGAATCATATGTGAAAGAATGAAAAATTTCACGTCTGCTTTAAAAACAATTACAAAACATGAACAAACTATATTGTGTAGCATATGAGTATAAAATGGTTCGCTCTCCTGGCAAGAAGGTACTTGCTTGGACTTGTAGTCATCCGCACGTGAATTGCACGGCGAAGCGAATCTTCCTTTCAACAAAGCAAATCTTCACATCGTTGCCGTAGTGATGTGTTAGGCCTACCACAGCGTCGCACTCGCATAAGTCAATATTACAAGTTTCCGACAAAATAATTTAGGACGCTAATCTACACATTTACCGAATAATCTGCCAATGATGAAGATTGGAGTGTCATTTCAGGTGGATTCAGTAGTTTTAAAGAGTTTGTAGAAATCAATGAAAATGCATTATTGGGGAATTGAGGGATATTCAAGAAATAGCCAATGAAATTCAGGATGATGATGAAGAGACATAATAAAGAATTAACAAAAGATCCCCAGACTGTCACGAAAGCAGTGTAGAAGCTTTGGAAACACTGTCACTACATACAACTCACCGATACATCTAATTGCCACACATTCCTGTTTAAACAAACTTGAAAAAGCTGTTTTCAATGAGAGGCAACAGCAGAAACAGTCTTCAATTTTACATAACTTTAAAAAGCCATAAATATAAAAAAGGTATGTAATTAAAATTTTGAGATCAAGTAATTTACATTTTTGAGTAATCTAAGCTTTAAAGTGTTAAATTTAACTAAGTAAATTCAATCATTGATATTTTTCTTATTTTGCATGTTATTCTCATGTTAATTACTTTTTAAACTTAATTTTGGCTGGAATTACACTAACTTTTACTTATGCTGCGCTCTTATTTATGCGTGCTTTGGTTTGCGCTGACATATATGTGAAATATTACTGTATACATGTGATGATGAGGTGATTATAGATATAATTAAAAAATATATATTTTTTGGCTCTTCTGGTTTCCAATTAAATTTATGTAATTTATGTGTTGAGTGGTAAAAAAGCTGTTTTCAATGAGAGGCATATGGGGTTTGTATATATGCAGATTTCCATTGTTTGCTTCTTCCTGCTGAAAACTAAGCTAGGGATGCCTATGAGTTAACTGAATATACCATAGTCACAAAATGATTGATAGTTATATACTAAGGAATGCGAGTGAAATGGTATTCCTAAAAGCAATCAAAACCATGTAGCAGTCAGGGAGAATCACAAATGTGTTTCCTGAACGAAAATGTGACATTTCATCACATGAAACTTTTTTCCCCGCCTCTAAATTTAGGCCACTGGTTCTAGGGAAGGAGAAAGCCAAAGCTGTTATGTTATGTAAAAAACAGGTTTCTTTTTAAAGGTTTTAACGGCTAATGTGAGGAACTAAATGGGATATAAGCAGTCCCCGTCCCTAATTTAAGAGTCACTGGTTCCAGGGAAGAGAAAACGCCAGTGCTGTAAGACAAACACAACATCCATGCCATACCGGGATTCAAACCCGGACCCACTTGGACAATCATAAGATGGTGCTTAGACCACTGCACCACCAGGGTGGCAAAACTAATGCCTCATATGGGACTCAAACCATATGTTAAATTGTGACTGCTAGCCAAAAACCTTGATGTACAACCAACTCTGATACCAGAACGGCTTGAACATCCTCTAGACCAATAGTTCTCAAAGTGGGTTTCACTAAAATAATAGGAAGGGGGGGGGGCATATGCGGATTTGTTAGCAACCATACCGAGTCACATAGTGAACCAATTTTCAAAACAAAATTAATCTGAATTTATGGCTAGTGCTGGTAGGATGTGTGGTGAAGTTTAGCATATTTAGCTGAAATTTCTAAAAAATGAACTAATGGAACTTCTCATTACAGGGTGAAAACAATCTGTTCAATGTTGAAAAAACAAAACACAAGCAATGACCAAAAAACTTTATGAGAAAACCAAATTACAGGGAACAGCTCTGACCAATTTTCATAACTGAATTCATTATCATCAGAAAATGAGCAAACAATTGGAAACTTGATGTTAAACAGCTAATAATCGTCCATCTCTGCACTCTCCAAACATTTACAAGGCAGTATTTCCCATTCCCACTGAATGAACTAGTTACTCATTCACATACAATGCAGAAATGTGTAATCTTCTATTGCCAAATAAAAAACTTATGAGACATCTTTTAACTCTGGTTGGTTTGAAAAGCATTTGTTCTTTGAAATCACTGACTAGTTTTTTTTTTTGTTGGAGGTTTAACGACCACCGTGAGCAACTCAATGGGCTATAAGCAGTCGCCCGTCCCTAATTTAGGGTCACTGGTTCCAGGGAAGGGAGAGAGCCAGTGCCGTAAGACAAACACAACATCCATGTCGGACCGGGATTCGAACCTGGACCCCTTACGAACGAATGATCAGAGGCCAGCGCCTTAGACCACTGCGCCACCGGGGCGGCGACTAGTTTTTGGATTCCAATGGAAAAGAATTTCCAACATTGTCGAGCACTGCCTTAAGTATTTGTTGCCTTTTACAACTACATATTTATGTGAAACCAGTGTTTTATCCTTAACCACCATAAAAACTAAATATTGAAATAAGCTGGATGTTGAAGATAACTTGTTTGTACATAAGCAAGAAAACTCAAAATATTGATGAACTTTGCAAGAGTAAATGAGCTCATACATCTTACTGATACTAAACAAATGACTTGACCAGTTTTATTTGATTTTTTTTTTTTTTTAGCCATTTGTGCAATTTCTGTGACATCAGTGTATGTAATTTTAGCAAATATACCTGTGTATTTGTATTTTTTATATATTTTATACCCACATAAACACACTGGAATAAACTTTTCATTAAAGAATATGCCTGTACATATCTGTACTCCATAGCTAATCTTTGTATTCATTGGTGCAAATATAATACTTCACAAGTTCTTAAGTACATGAGCAAATGAAAAGGAGTCTTAAAAAAAAACCCAAAGTATTGTTCAGCCAGTTTGTGCTTTAGAAATAATTCTGTCTAAATTCAGGAGTTGAACACTATGCCGTAAAAAAAAAAAAAAAGCACAAAACGATAAGACAATATTTATGCGTGTTATATTGCAAAATGGAATTCATTTCAGACTACAAACATACGAAGAATGCTGCCCTACGTAATTCCCAAATCAGCATGTACAGATCGAATTTATTTGACATCCTAGTCAACGCTAGGTATATACCTGGCGATAAAGACTTGCACAGAAAGTAAAGCACTGTATCATATTGATGGTAAAACATATATGGATGTGAGAGTTATGCCCCTACCCCAGTCAAATGAAATCTTAGCTGCTACATAGATTTTCCTGTGTGACAATGCTTCAGCCACCCTCGTTTGGTGGTGAAACTTTTAAAATTATTTATATATATATATACGTACACAGTTCGTGAGCTTAATATCAAACAAAAATGTGTGTAATTGATTTCGTTACTTTTACATATCATAATAAACTTAATTTTAAAAAATGTCTACTCACATGTTTTCATGGCGTCTTTCTTTCACGTGTTCGTGGCTTCGTGTTCGTCAGTTAGGGATGGGCGATATTTATCAATATCTCGAAATATCGATATTTTTGTCCGATATTTCGATATATAGTATTGATATCCAAGTTACGATATATCAGAAAAGCACTATATCGGTGCGATATTCAATATATCATCTGTGTTCTTTCCTCTGGCATGTCACGAAAATTATGTTGCTTGAGGACTATCAAACTGCGATCTCATTATCGAGATTCACATGATATTATGTCACCTTCCGATTTCTAGAACTTTACAAGGAAAAATATCTGCTGTGTTGAAAACCTCGATGGTTGAAAATTTTAACTATTAGTTGACAGTAGGCACCCAGAAAACAAATTTAACGAACGGTTGATAGCAGATTGTTCTTTTGCCTATGAGTATTATGTTTGAAGTAAACTGGCACTTTGACCAAAATTAAATACATACCAATGACACACAATTTGAAGTGAAGCATTTTTTTTTGTTTTTTTTTGTTAGTGATAAAGTATGTAGATCTTAACAGCTATGTAAGGAAATGCCAAAACAGCTTTTCGAGAGTTTTCTTGATGTCTTACAAGTTATGTAGTATAAAGTTTGTTGTAATTCAGGCTATGTATATATCAGACGTAATTTTTTTTATCATCCTTTGACAATTATCTTGTTAATACATAGTGAAACTTCCTGAAGTAATTATATAATCTGGTAAAAATATGAGCATAACAACTTTCGTCTTGATCTGCTGATTTTCCCACACTTACAGCATGTTATTTCCTCTGATTGTCCATTCGTTTTTTTGTTATCTAGGAGAGACAGGCTTTCATTCATTAATTAGTAAATATATACTTGATGAATTTGGATTATGATATTTTTTTTATGTTTTTCATACATTAATTAGTATGGCTTTCATTAATTAAATTAGTAAATATATATACTTGATTAATTTGGATTACGATATTTTTTATGTTTTTATTTTTATAATCATATTTTAATGGAGGACTAATAATCGTTAGCATTTTTTTTAAATATCTTTCTGGAAAAATAATTGCTTTCTATGAAAAGGCCATTACAAATTATTCGTACTCTAATTACTGTTTTTAACAAAAATGTCACTTGTAAACATATTATAAGCACTTTAATTTTTTTGCTTATGCCATGGGAACTATTTTTGCTTACACCATAGAAGTAATTATATCTGTATACTCCATTAACATTGTGTTCTGTCTTAAACGATAAAAAAAATAGCAAACATTGTTCACACCTTCTGAAAAATATAAATGTATACAAAATGCTCTAAAAATTACAATAACAAAGTTTTTTTAAAGATTTTTTTCCATAACATTTCCTTGCAAGCTAATATAATGTTAACTTTGACATTTGCATCCCAACAAAAATAGTTATTCTTTCTATAATTCAGTTATTCCCACGTTAATTGATGGTTAAGATTCCAGTCTGCTGGGATTAATAAGTACTTTTGTTTTTTTGTCATTTATGCCATACTGAAGCTTCAACTTACCTTTTCTCGAAATGTTGGAAATACATATTTCTCGTAATCTCACATTGATGAAAAACTCATGAAAACATTCCTTTGCAACTGGGATTTTTGGAAACTTCTTAGCAGAAACCATATCCCTGCTCGTCGAGCAATGCCCACACATGAAACAAGAAAATCACCTTTTGGGTTTTGGAAAGTATATTCAGCATTTCTGCAGATTACAAGCTCACTTCTGTTGCATGATTTTTTTATTTATTTTTGCATCAAATTTTTCTGCTATATATTTTTTTATTTTAGGATCTGAAAAACAATATTTTATGTGTTTTTCATATCACTAAAAATACAGCTTGAGAGCTGCAATCTTGCATAAAGATAGTTTTAAGCTATAAAATGTAATAATAAAGGACAAATAAAATTGCTCCCTTTTAGCAGGAGAAAGCAGCTCTTGAAAAAAAAAAT
Organism: Macrothele yani; assembly: GCA_039090855.1. Lineage (NCBI taxonomy): Eukaryota > Metazoa > Arthropoda > Arachnida > Araneae > Macrothelidae > Macrothele > Macrothele yani. Next base: position 142,791,589 of record CM077014.1, read on the forward strand.
TTCAGCTGATGTTTCTAAGAAATTATCTGAGAAAACTGGTAGGATATTTATTCCCCACATTCACTGCCAAGCTTGTGTATTATAATTAGTTATTACTTATTACCAAAACAATTTTTAAGGTAAAGAATATTTTTATGTCTTAAGAGACACATATGGTTGAGTCGTCATTAGACTATGTAAATGCTATCTGTGGAGAGTAGTTACTCAATTATGTTTGCTCATGCTGATGAAACAATCCTGTTGGCAGAGAGCAAAAGTGAGTTGCAGCGTATGTTGTCCCACATGTATGAAGTTTGTATGAATTTCAAACTTAGTATATGAAAGGAAAAACCCAAAGTTATGTTTTTGACAGATGAATTGTTAGTATTAAATCAAACAGATCAGTCTAAATGGCAAAGAGATTGACCAGGTAAATCAATTTACATATTTAGGAAGCATGTTTGACAGAGGAAACAAATTAGGTGGTGAAATTAGTAGGCTAGTAAAATTCATCTTTGAAAGTCACAGCTGCTTCAGGAGGATTTTGAATAAATGATGAATGATAGGTTCTCAAAAAAGTCCCTAATAGTTGTGTGTGAAAAAGTACAGTAATTGTTCCTACTCTGATGTGTGGAGCAGTGAAGGTGGAGTACTGCAGATGAAACATAGGAGTGATTTGTGAGCTGTATAGATGTGTTACTTATGGGGGTGGGGGCAAGATATGTTTTGATCATGTGAGGAATGAAGATGTTTTGTAGATGAGTAGTGTGAAGCAAAATATTGTTTGTAAGGTGGGGACAAATATTCTTTGGTGGTTTGGAGAATGAGTGGTGAGATGATTACTAGGAGAATTTATTCTGCACAAGTGACAGGAAGAAAATGTAGAAGATCAAGGGAGGACCAGATTCAGGAATTCCTGCATGAGAAAAAGAGAATAAATGTGAAGTACAAATGGTCTTGTGTGTGATGGATGTCAGTGAAGCTCAAGTTGTGAGCTGAGATCACTGTAAATGCAGATGTTTGATACATCAAGAGTAAATAAAATGTATTGCCATCAGTTTTAAACTTTTTAATCCAGCAGATAAGCTCTCATCAAGAAACTAACCTATGATCTTAGAGAACAGCTTAGTGATATATATGCATGTAAAGAGAAAATCCCTCATCTACAGCAAGTTGAATATAACTAGAGGTGAGAAATCAGTACTTATTTTTGTGTTGTTTTGGTGTTAATAAGTGAAACATTAAATGTTATATCCCATTTGAGTTCAAAACTGTAAAAATTTTTTTTTAAATCTGCTGACTTCCTTAATTTTAAGGATAGACTCCACCAATGCGCATTTAAAATGTAAAAAAAAAAAAAATGATATGATATCGAAGATAGCTCCTCAGGCGTTTTAGACTTGATAAAGAATACTTCAGATATTTATTGTGTACAAGTTTTTAATGGAGATGAGAAATCCAAAGAAATGGACTGAGAACTGGAAAAAAATGCGTGAAGTGGTGTGTGTGTGTGTGTGTGTGTGTGTGTGTTGATCTCCATGAGCATCTAAAGTTGTTCCCGAATGTGTAGAAGCTCGATTCACCATAAGCAGACACATGTCCCTAATTTAGGGCGAGTGGTTCCAGGAAAGACAAGACAGGAACAACTTCTTTATGTATTTTACCACTTGGTAGGCACATTTTCCATGATTATTTAGATACTGAATAGTTTCCATGACATTTAATGAACATTTCATGACTGAATAGATTTTATTCATGACATTTAATAAATAGATTTCTTGACTGAATAGATTTCATGACATTTAATTGCTAAAACCTGGAAAGAGCGACATCTTTGTTTGTTCACTGACGCCACATATTTGGAGGATTTTCACATTTAATGAACAGTGCTTCTTATTTTGAAAATTTGACTGTTTTCTAGCAGTTTCTGAGGAAGAAGTAATCTTTTTGTATGAGAATTTTCCTGATATTGATGCTGAATCAGTTGTAGCAGGTATAAAATCACATACAATTTTTGCAAACTTGAACAAATGTAAAACCGATGGGTGCAATGCAAGGTATTCATATAATCTTTAATGGTAGTCTAAGAACTCCCTTCCTACAGCTAGTGTCAAACATTTGGCACAATGTATTGCCTTTTAATCAAACCAAGAACCCATATTTATGAGTACAAATGCAATTTTTACATTGCACATTTATTAGATTTTAGCAGCAAAAGAATTTTTGAAAAAAGTAACTTTGTATACTGTAAAGAAACACTAGAGAAATCAAATGAGGAAGAGCACTGCACATTAAAAACTTTTCTGGACAACAGAATTTTGTTAATGCCATTCCGTTTAAGAATAACAGTTTTCACAAAAAAAAAAAAAAAAAATATGTTCACAGTTATTATCAAGAGAGAAATAGACATAATGACAAAATGGATAACACTGGGCAAATTAGGCAGAAACCTGTTAACAAGGTTTGTTGTATTTTCAGTTTGCTTTTTTTTTTGTTTTTTTTACAAAAAAATTATATATGTATCTACAATGTATATGCACACTAACTTTGAAATAATATATTTTCATGTATGTGTGCAAACTTCTTCAAAATTGCATTAAAAAGCTCTAGCCATTTACCTCTCAACAATATTATGACTTTGCAGAACATTCTGCATTAGAAATTGCAATTATATGCTGTGATTACAGGCTAAGGGGGTAATGTTTCAGACAGAAGTAACCCAGTGATTTTGTTTTAGGCATTTTACTCCGCTTTTGTACTTAAATAAACATTTCGAATAATGGAAAAACCTTAACATGTGTAGAATAATCAAATCAATGAGACTTATTTACCCAATTGCCTGTGGTTTACTGGTCTTCTATGTAGCAAAATATTTCTGCCACAAATTCCATTTCAAGTGTGTTTTTTATTCATGTATATTCTTTAAAAAGATGTTGAGTGTGCTTAACAGGAAAGTTGACATCTAATTTGTTTACTTTCAAATGATAACCAAAACCTTCAAATATCGTTTGGTGACAGTTGATACTATCCACAGCCACAGCCCCCATTAGTGGAAGGGGAGTGCAGATGTTATATAAACACAAAAGTGCACAACACTTTTATGATTGCTTTTTTGACTAATTTTGTCTCGCTGTATCAACAATCTTGCATAGGTAGCAATGTTAAGTACAGAGAATCATGATAACATGTTTTGGTAAAAAAAAACAGTTTCCGCATTTATGTTCTGTAAATTTATGTGACAACTTCCTGCCCTTTGGCCACTTCCATCCCATCTGTGCTCTGCCCCTTCATTAAGAAATGCAACAAGGGGCATATATAGATTTTTTCTGAGGGCGTGCCGTGCCAATGAAATGAAAAAAAATTAAATCCACCAGGACAAAATAAAAGAATGAGAATAGAAAAAAAAAAAAAAAATTAACGTAAATTAATGAATTTTTTTATTAAATTAAGCATTTTTGTTTCCAATGTAAGGCACATTTTAACAATAAATAAAACACATTTAAACACTTTGGGGGGGGGGGGGGGGGGGGAGTGGGCATAAATATATGCCACCTAACATTACATAAATGTATAAAATATATAATATAAATACGCCCTTACATTACCATGGCTACGATGTAACCAACCCTGATGTTGGCTTTCCAGCTCAGCATACAAGATATATTTTTAGCGAATTTTTATGAATTATAAAAACGTAAAATGTTAATTCCGCTGTCGAAAATATTTATTTACGTAACAAAACAACGTAAAAGGGCGAAATAAAAGCACTAAGTTTTTAACGAGTTTTAAAGTCGTAAAACCCATGGCGTCGGTCTTGTAAAAAAACGTTAAATATCAATTCCGCTATCGGAAATAATTATTTACACAACAAAACGACTGAAATGGCAAAATAAACGCACTACGTTTATTTCCAAGTACAGCGACCGTCTTGTAAAAGGTACGAAGTTAGTAATATACATTACTTTTCTGAGATATCACTATTTTAATGGTATTAACAAAACTTGATTGCAGCTATATTTTCAAGCTGCAGGATAATTTAGTACTGGCTGAGATTTGTGCGAACAAGCCAACAGCCAATTAGTCCCAAGTTCCCAATAGCCAATACTTAACACAACATTGGATCGGATTCAGTAATAACCCAAATGCAGTATGCAGTGAATAAACCGAAATATCAGTCTTATTGAGATCAGAAGTATTGAAAAATATCGAAAAATCAATCCGATATATTGATCTTTAAATACAGATATTTTCGATTCAATATATCGGTCTCAGAAATATTTAAAGATATCATACTTTTGAAAATATCGTCCATCCCTTAGTCTTGGTAAAAAAACGAGCAGCCACCGTAAAATCACGTGACGACTCGCTGACCAATAGCAGAAAGCGACGCATGCCGCATTCCTTTTCTGTCATTATCGTTCATTGGCTAGCCCGTGCCTCTTAGCAACGCCCGTAAAATTACGGTTTGGAACAGTTGTCCTACATATACATGCCCGTTAAAATACGGGCATCGCCCTGAAACTGCAGAAACGAGCCTTGATCGTAAAAATACACGGGCAACAAGACTTTTTTTACGGGAATTTTTAACAGTGTATCATAATCAATGCATTGCATTGTTTTGCTAACTTGTTTACGCTTTCCAACCGTAGGTTGAAGAAGCGTATATGTTCCATCTTTGTCCGTCCGTCCGTCTGCACGATAACTCGCGTAAAAATGGTTCTATTTCAATGAAATTTTAGTACGTGGTAGGGGACCACCTGGGGACGAACTCTATTGAAAATGGGCGAAATGGGGTCAAAGGTCAGGACATAGGAGCAGGACGCATTCCATTGCCGTTATGCGTCATAACTTGCGTAAATATGGTTCGATTTCAATGAAATTTTAGTATGTGGTAGGGGCCAACTGGGGACGAACCCAATTGAAAATGGGCAAAATTGGGCCAAAGGTCAGGACATAGGAGCGGGATCCATTCCATCGCCCTTATGTGTTATAACTTACGTAAAAATGCTTCGATTGAGACAAAACTTTATCATGTTTTTCCGGAAGTATACTTTACCGGCTCTGTTTAATAATAATCGAAATGGGGTAAAAGGTCAGGTCATAGGAGCGAGATTAAAAAACTTGAGTAATGATTTCTGGTATGTTGGTATAATCAATGCATTGCATGATTTTACTAACTAGACTCAATAATTCCGTGAACATGTGTGACAGGAATGCTGGGAAATAACGATTCTACGTCGAGCGAGGCCATCAAAAACTTAGACTCAGGTTGAAGGAATGGTCGGATCCTGGACAAGGCCTGAAGTGAATTAGAAACAGAATACATGGGATTAGAAATTAATGGTTTCAAATATGCTGCAAGGGTTGATTCCAGTGGGCGAGTAGGACTAGACAAACTGGAAACAAGAGGTCTTAATGGTAGGTCTGGTTTATGCAATTTGAGTTGTCCAAATAATTCAGGGGTTCTGGAGCCACACGGAGGAGACAAAGCTGAAATCAAAGACGAAGGGAGGCTCGCAAGGGCTTTCACACGAGCCAATGCTGATATAGTAGCCTGGGTAGGATCAGACTGGACGACAACAGTATTGATATTGGAAATTGCTGTGCACATTTTCTGGTGGTACTCCGTCTTGTCTAAAATAATGATCTGATTCGACTTGTCCGCCGAAATTATAGCTAGCTGTGGGTTATCACGAAGAACCTTTAATGCCTTGCGCTCAGAATTGAATGTATTGTTAAGTTGTCGGTCGAAATGTCGTTCCCGACTGCGAAGAGCTTTAGCCATTCTGTAACGCATTGGGTCCTGTTCTTCAGGAGGGACCCCATGGATCACGGTTTCGATCTGAGACACGACAGAAAAGAGGTTGGGTGCAAGTTCTGGGTAGGCAAACTTAGAATCACGTTAGACTACTATGGTTTGGCAGGCACTTAACGTAACAGCACTAAGATTCAGATACGGTGGTTTATTGAGCAACTCTTGAAATATACCTCTAGGAGAATAGTGATTAGTAGATTTCTTAAAGGATACAGACCTTGCGACAAGTAGTCTCAACTTATGAATATGGCCTTCCTGTATCTTAGTAACCTCGGTTGCAATAGACGAACTGGACAAAATAAATGTTCTGTCCATAACAATGGGATGGTTGTTCTTCAACCTGAGTCTAAGTTTTTTTCAACCTGAGTCTAAGTTTTTGATGGCCTCGTTCGACGTAGAATCGTTATTTCCCAGCATTCCTGTCACACATGTTCACGGAATTATTGAGTCCAAGCTGTTAGCAGCTGACGTTTCTATACTGGAGGTTCAGGCTGTGCTTACAGCGTTGCGCCTTGTTCAGACGAGATCCTATTTTAAGTTCAATGACATTATCTACCGCCAGGAGAGTGGGGCTCCCATGGGTTCCCCCTCTCCCCCATTCTTGCAGAGATATTGATGCAGTCTTTGGAGGAGGACATCTTATCCGTCTACCCTCGAACTCCGTTATTATTTGTGAGATACGTGGATGATATTTTGTTGTTTTGGACATATTCCGTTTCAGATCTGGTTTTATTTTCTGAGTATTGTTCTTCAAAGGTTCCGTCTATCAATTTCACCCTAGAAATCGAACAAAACCGGAGTTTACCTTTTTTGGATTTTATTTTGGAATGGACTCCCTCGAATCATTTGCAGTTTTCTGTATTCAGAAAACCGTCTTCCAGTGTTGAAATTATACCCTTTCGGTCTTATCACCCGACTAATTACAAATTTGCGTCTATTCGGTTTTTATTACTTAGATCATTTTCACACTCGTCCAACCCTAGATTACGACATTTGGAACAGGTCAAGATAAAACAAATTGCCTGTCATTATGGATACGAGCCGTCGGTGGTGGATCGCTTGCTTCGGCAAATTAAGCAGTATAATGTTTAGACTCTTTCTAGAGACTTCCGTAAACCCCGTTTTGTGGGATCACTTCCGTATGTGCCCAGGATGGTTAATGTATTAAGAAATAAGTGTAGACCATATAATATTGACTTTGGCCTCACGACTAGAAATATTTATGCATTAATCAAGAAGGATCGTTACAAAGTGCCTCCACATACTAGACACGGCGTATACACCATTCCTCTACAAACCGGAGTTCCAGACACTAAGGATACTGTATATATCGGTTCTACAAAAAGGAACTTGAGTACCAGAGTCAGGGAACATAAATATGATGTTCGTAATGGCAAGTTAACAACCGCCTTGTCTCGTCTGGTTGCAACCGGTTCCTATACTTCAAGATGGAATGAGGTATCCATTATAAACTCTCCAGGTAAGCTCTCACAATTATTTATTTATGGAGAGCCTATATATTACATCATTCGGATCTCGTTGCTGTAATGACTATGTCCCTAAAGTTATATCGGAACCATGGACTATTTTATTTAAACATTTTCATGATTTATTTTAAAAGCACTATGTAAATCATAGATGGCGTTGCGTTATTGCTGGTTTGTGACGATGGTGTTGTGTATATATGTATATACATCTTGGTCTTATTTGTGAATGTAACATCTGAGGATGGGGACGTTGTGATCCTCGAAAGATCTCATGTGGTATGTGTGTTCATCAGTAAAGTTTTAGTACATGTAGTGTATCTGTGCTACATATGTGTTTTATCGTGTTCAGTCGATATTTTAACTTTCAACAGGAAGGGTGTTTTTTGTGTCTCACTATACCTCGTCGCTGAAGAAGGTCGCATTGTAAACAACTGACGGACTTCGATCGAGGAAGGATTGTTGGGATGAGAGGAGCTGGATTTTCCTACCGCGAAATTGCCACTAGTACCAGGCGAAACGCCAGTGATGCGAGCATGGCGTCAGTGGACAGATGATGTCCAGACGCACAGAAATCAGGGAAATGGACCACAAAATCGTACGACTGTGCGGGATGACAGATACCTCTACCGCATAGCAGTGACGGATAGCACAACGACATCCACGGTGTTACCTCAGCATTGGAGCACTCTTACAGGTCTGGCTTTGTCATCCAGCACAGTTCGACGTCGTCTGCGTAACAGAGGACTCGTCGCTAGCAGCTCATTGCTACTCATTCCTTTGACCCTTAACCACAGACGCCCCAGGCTGCAATGTGGTCTTGAACACAGGCATTGGCACGCTGATTGGCAATAGGTCGTGTTTTCTGACGAGTCGCGATTCAAAGTGATGCAGCATGATGATCGCATACGTTTTCGAAAACATCGTGATGAACGGCGCCTTGCAGCGTGCATTGTGCAGCGTCGTACCGGCCCAACGCCAAGCATCATAGTTTGGGGCGCCATTGAGTTCATTTCGCGATCTCACCTGATACGAATTGAGGGAACCCTTAACAGACAGCGATATATCAGAGATGTTTTAAAGGCAGAGGTGGTACCCTTCCTTCAGAATTGTAGTGGCGCTATATTCCAGCAGGATAATGCTTGGCCACATGTGGCTCGGAATACCCAAGATCTATTCCATGCACGGTAAATACAGCTTCTTCCCTAGCCTGCGCATTCGCTAGATATGTCCCCGGTCGAACATGTTTGGGACATAAGCGACTGGTCCGTCAAGCGCCTCCTCCAGTCACCACAAATGAACTCTGGTTTCGCATAGAAGCAGCTTGGCAGGCTATTTCCCTGGATGATATCAATAACCTCTTCCATTCAATGCCACATCGTGTAGAGGCTGTTATTTTTTGCCCGAGATGGCTTCACACGATACTAAGTTTTGAAGCGAAAAATCTTGTATAGCTCTACAAATGTAATCAGTTAACTCCTGTAACATGAAGAATCTGTGATATTAATTCCATTTGAATAGCGTGATTCTTTCTTGTTGTCGCAATTTTCACAAACGGTATTGTAATTAATCCCTGGACCGCCGTTATATAGGCGATACCTAGAGACCAAAAAAAGACCCATTGCAAGAAGTCCGTATCCGATTGAAAGCTCGGCAGATCCTGTATGATTCCGTTTACAACTATAACAAGAAAGATGACACCGAATTTTCGGGTGTAATAAGCACGTCTTTTATATCCGTTCTGACGCAAATTAAATTTATCAAAGCTATTCAAAGGCAATGAGCCGGTATGGAAAGCATTAGTATCTGACGGAAGAAAGAAGTTTTTCAATCGGGTTTTTGATCCCTCAGATATCGCTATAAACGGAATCGTGAGCTTACGCCCTCTGGTTGCAGACTTGTGTGTTAAGGTGGACCTCAAGTAATTATGCTTCCTATACTTCCAATGGGAAAACTTCTGTACACATTTTCTTCCCAATTAATGCGTTTCCAAGGATGAAAATTTGAACATCAATTAAAATAGCTTCATTTTATAACTTGGAATACTTAATATTTTCTAAAATATAACCATAATTATGCAATCCAACATTTATTTGTCTACTGACGTCATCAAAGTACAGGTGGCGCCATCTTTTTTCTGGTTTCAACACCACCAAAGGAAAAGTCGTTGATTTTTAATATAATTATGGCTATGTTTCAGAAAATGTTAAGTATTCCAAGTTATAGTATGAACTTATTTTAATCGATGTTCAAATTTTCATCCTTGGGAACGCATTAATTGCGAAGAAAATGTGTACAGAAGTTTTTCCATTGGAAGTATAGGAAGCGAAATTACTTGACGTCCACCTTAATAAAAACATGAATTTATTTGAGAAACATTTCGCACCGGAAACGCTCTCCACCACAGAATTTTTTTTCAAATCGGACTCTTAGAAACAGAGATATCGACAAAAATAAGATGTTACTTTACGTCCTCTGGTGGGAAAACCATTCATTATTTTAGGAAGAAAGTATTCGCAAAAGGATTTTCCATCTGAGCGGTATCGGTCCAAGAAAAAAAAATTAGTCGAGTTTTCAGGAGCCTAGATGTTGCTACAAATACATCAGAAGCAGAAATTAACCCTTATGCCCCCTGGTGGTCAAATCATTATTTACCAAACATTAGAAATTATGTGAAAAATATTTTCCATCAGGTCTTGTATGCGATACAGGAAGAATTTTTCAAATCGGAGTTTTAGAAGCAGAAATAACGCATAAAACACAATTTGCCTTTGTGCCGCCTAGCGGAGAGTCTATGATTTACTTGAAAAATTTGAATTTTTAGGAAAAACATTTCGCATCGGAAGCACTGTCCAACAAAGAAGGAATTTTTCCAATCGGACTCCTAGAAAAAGTGATATTGACAAAAATAAGATATACATCTACGCCCCCTGGCGTAAAAACCATGCATTATTTTAAAAAAGAAGATATTTCTAAATGGTTTGTCGACATGAGTACTATCGGTCTACAAAGGACGTTTTATTCAATTGAGATTTTAGAAGCTCATATTTTGCTGCAAATACATCAGAAGCGGAAATTAAGATTTACGCCCCTGGTGGCCAAAACATTTTTCTCAAAAATTAGAAATTATCTGCAAACGATTTCCCATCAGGAGCTGTATCCGATGCAGAAAAATTTTTCAAATCGGAGATTTAGAAGCAGAGATATAGGGGGAAACGCAATTTACCTATACGCCACCTAGCGAAAAGTCTATGAATTACTTGAAATTTTTGAAATTATACGAAAACATGTCACGCTGAAAACACTATCCAACAAAGAAGAAATTTTTCAAACCGGACTCTTAGAAGTAGAGATATTGACGAAAATAAGATATGCATCAACGCCCCTGGCGGAGAAACTGTAGAATATTTTAAGAAGAAAATATTCCGAAAAGGTATATCAATGTGAGTGGCACGAAATAATTTTTCAATCGATATTTTAGAAGCTTAGGCTTTATGGCAAATACTTCAGAAGCAAAAATTAACACTTACGCCCCTTGGTGGCTAAAGTATTATTTACCAAAAATTAGAAATTACACGCAAAAGATTTTCAATCAAAAGGTGTATCCGCTGAAGAAATTTTTTTTCAAATCGGAGCTTTAGAAGAAGAGTTATCGGGAAAACTGTAATGTACTTTTACGCCCCTAGCGGACAATCTATGCGTAATTTGAAAAAGTAACTACATCTAAAATACTCTTCGACATAAATGGAATCGAAGGATAAAAGATTTTTTCAATCGGATGTTTAGAAGCAAATATGTGGATTAAAACGTATTTTTGAATTCGACATCATCTGCATTTACGCCCTCTAGCGGCGAAATTGTACATCGTCAAAAAAAAAAAACGAAATAAAGGATCATCATTCGCATATTTCAAGCTTCCCAATGCAAAAAGAAGTTTTCAAATCGGACTAATAGTTACAGAGATATCGTGGGTACAGACGGACGGACAAACCGATAACATAAGCACGATCTTTTTTTATAAAAGACGTGCTAAAAACCGGATCATTATCTTCTAAAGTCTTGCACTTATTCATTTTAGATACTATGTAGTATATGTGGTTGTGTTACTGAATATTTAGCTGCAAAATTATCAAGTTGCTAAAATACCTGTTCATTCATGTATTAAATCAGAACTAAGAAGGAAGACATAACGTACTGACTGACCAAAGAAAGCCTCGTGTGCTTTCATGTCTTCTCAATCAATGAGATTTCCTCTCGTTTGAACGCCCGAAGTACTACGCTACGCCTTTTGTATCACCATTTCTCGCCTATTTTGTGTTCTGTGTCCTATGTTATCCTTAATTAAACTGTATGGTTTCTTTTCTGGGAAGTGACAGAGCCATCGGATATGCACACTATCCATGCCTCATCCGGAATTCGGACCAGGGCACATCTCGGACGAATGGGCAAAACTTGGCCGCCGGAGGGGCTTCTCACCGTTTATTACATATATTTTCATTTTATTTCGGCTTTAACGATCAGTGTGAGCATTAAAGGCTTATAAGCAGTCACTCGTCCCTAATTTGGGGCCATTAGTCCTGGGAAGGAAAGGGGGGGGAGGCAGAGCTGGTCCAGTTCGGACAATTAGCCAGAAGCATGTCCATTTCTCACGTGATACTTCGAAATGCCTTTCACCGGCTGATATATGAGAAATCGGAATTTTGTTTGTGAAATAGAGGCAAAGAAAAAAACAAACACGTAGGCTCAATTCTGATTGAGCCGTCAGTTTCGAAAGTAGGACTACGATCGGTGTGTTGGATTTTTTTTTTTTTTTGGCGGCGGCTGCTTTCAGGCGTTCTCGATACTCTCTATTTCTTTGGGCTGCAGTCTTCTTGGGCTTCTTACATTCCCCATCACTTGCCCTTGCCTCTCTTTTGGATTTTCTCCACTTTGGTTTGCGTTCATTCTGCGAACTGTGGAAAATGTTAACCTGTTCATACGGAAACAATTTTTAAAAATTTTAGTTTAAACCACTGCGTTATTTCTTTATATATTTGAATAGATCTCATCGAGAGCTTTAAAACAACACCACGCATAGTCGTTTTGCAGTCACTTTTGTCCAGATAAACCGCGGTATTGTCAAAAGTGTTCACCGTTTCACAAGAAAACAATTTTTTAAATGTTCAGTTCAAACCACTGCGAAATGTTCTTCGTATATTTGAATATATCTCGTCGAGAGCTTTAAAACAATACCACACACAGTCCTGTTGCACTCACGGTTGCCGAGATAGACTGAGTCAAACGCGGGGACACCCCCAGAAGTATTGCATCATATCCCCCGCGTACAGAGAGCTTCTCGAGCACGATGTATTGCGCAGTACGCGAATTGGACTCTATGCTGTTTATGAATATGTTAACACGATTAGTGTGAGCCACGTATTTTTAACGCTCTAATGATTTCAATTGGGATCTATTTTTATCACAGGCGGTTGGCCGTAGGTCGCCCCGTACTATCCGCTGAGTTAGACGTAGTCCTACGTCAAAATAAAATGTATGGAAGTTGAGCACCGTCAGTGCTAAAATAATGTCCGACATTAATAAAAAACATTTAAAAAAACTTTTATTTTATTTTTACCTCAAATTGAAATCGAAGGTTAAAAATGGTTCGGGCTGATTCCTTAAGTTGCATCGAAGATAGGGTGGAATGTGTGGTTTTAGAAAGAAAGGAACAGTTAAGTTCAGACAACTATTTCTAATTTACCATTGATGAATTACATACTTTGAGGTAATGAATCAGAAATTTAACACCGGGCCTGAAAATAAACAGCCAGAGTGGAGCAGGCAAGTTTCCATTTCACAGGATGTTGTTCGGTGGTGTAAAAAGCGCAAGTCTGCAGTTGTCCCAACCACTGGTGACGTATTACCACCCACTCTGCACTCCTCGTCTGGACCTTCGAAATGAACGAATCCGTCACAAAGCCCAATATCTTGCAATAAAAAATAATAATAAAATAATATATGTGAAAAAAATAAAAGTCTGTGAGATACTTCCTCTTCTGCGAGCTAATTGGAATGGGAGCTAGATGTATGCTTATGGTTGTAATGAAGTGGGAGGTGCCTTTTTTGTGGTGAGGGTAGTCGTCTTTTAAGCGTCTTGCTCCCCATCACTCTTACTGATGACGGCTTCATTTCCTTCAGAGGACTGAACTGTCTTTCAAAAGTGCTCGCTTCCCTTTCTCTTTCCCTTTCTTTTTTCTTTTCAGTCCTTTCCGTCGCAATCATCTCAAAACTTCAATGCCTCCTTATCTTTGGCGAAAAAAGTATCAGATTTCACCCTGGATAGCAAGAGCATGACTGACTGAAAGTGGGTTCTTCATTAGGTCATGGGGTCCCTAATTGCTGTATTTTAACTCGCCAACAAATAGTTAGAAACGAATAAGTGAAAACTGATTAACCAACCAAAGAAAAAATAAATAAATAAAGGAGAAAAAAAGATTTCTGATGTTTTGACCAAAAGAAGTACTTTATAAAATTCAACACGGTAAAAAAATTCCCGATATTCACGAGACATTTTCCGTGATTCTTTTCGTGAATTAACGAAGCATGTTTCTGATTCGATCTTTCCCGTGAAAGACGGAAAAAATCCGAATTTCATGGTTTTTATATACGTGAAATGACAGAAAAACTCCTGTTCATCTTACTGCCAGGGCCGGATTAAGGCCTTAGTAGGCCCCTAGGCCAAGACATTTCAGTGGGCCCCAAGGTTAAGACATCTAAGTGAGCCCCCAAAGAACTTATGACGGGAAATTATTATGAAGTCCTTTAAAACACGAAACTGTATCTACTAAGTTTTCTGCAGAGTTTTCATAATAAGTCACTGCATTTTTTATTGTTCTCACAAGAACATGTGCTAAAAGCTTATAAGAGTCCTAGATTTTGTCTTGGATTTTCTAATGATTCAGTTTTGCATACTTTCCTTAGTGCATCTTTTTCGTTATGCAATGTGAAGCCAGAGGGGACTTCGACCATTAACGGTTCCAAGTGCAAATCGGGAGGTGTGAGTGGATGGTAGTGAAAAAACTGAAACTGTCTCGCCGACCCCGCTATGTAAAGCGACGTGAAACCTTTTTCCTTGGTGAGCCACTGTCTTCAAATCTGTTCGTCTTCCAGCCTCTGTTTCTGACCAAGTGGAAATCATACGAGACAAAAGTAAAACTATTTTATAAACCTCTCTTCCCGCCCTCCCATCTGTTTACAATATTATTTGCCCAGGCATGCCTCTTGGGCCATTGGCCATGGTGGGCGCCAAGGCCGGATTAAGAGGGTCTATGGTGGGGCTCTTGGTCATGGTGGGCCCCAAGGCCGGATTAAGAGGGTCGATGGTGGGCCCCTAAAGACCCCCTTAATCCGGCCCTGCCGCCCAGGTGGCGCAGTGGCCTAAGCGATGGCCTCTGATCATTCGTCCGAACGGGGTGCGGGTTCGAATCCCGGTGAGGCATGGATGTTTTGTTTGTCTTACGGCACTGGCTCTCTCCCTTCCCTGGAACCAGTGACCCTAAATTAGGGACGGGCGACTGCTTATAGCCCATTGAGTTGCTCACGGTGGTTGTTAAACCTCCAATCAAAAAAAAAAAAAAAATCCGGCCCTCCTTACTCCGGTTAATAAAGGAAACTAGCCGTTTAGAGGCAAAAAGTATTTTTAAATCGAACAACTAAGGAAGAGATGTAGAAGAAAAGGTAGATAACTTAACCCTTTAACGACCACCGCGCCCGAAACGCCCGTGCATTCAAACCACCACGACCGCCCGAAAACGCCCGTTTAGAGTGAGGATTTCCTACCCCATTCTGTTTTCCGAATTTACACGGCATCTACGGGATTCGCAGAAGTCACTCTCAGTCTCCATTGTTGTCGCTAATCAAATAAGTAAGCAGGCGCTGGTGCCTCCCGGGAAGATACTATTTACTCTCATTACATCGCATGCCTTCTCTGTGGAAAAATGCAGTGATTGCCCCTAGGAAACGTCTGAAGGTAAATGCATTTCAAGATTACAGGTCGGAAGTTTCGTGTGGTAACCAAGAACTAATCCTTCTTTTGTTAACTTGTAAAGGAGAGGGGAAGGAAATTCTAATTCGGGCGTTATGGTATTCTGAGCGACACAAGATTTTAAGGCCGTGATCGTTGAAGGGTTAACGCTCCTTAGCGGAAAAGTTATGCGCTACCTAAAGAAGAAAATGGGTACAAACTAGTTTTCATAATCAGGAGTATCCTACCAAAGAGGCTTTTCTAATGGATTTTTGGAAACAAATAAACATTTTCAAACAGAAGTACAAGCTGATTCCTCCTGGAGGAAGAATTTTTAGTAATGGAAAAGTAGAAAATATGCGAAAGCATTCTTCATAGCAAAAGCTATGCCAAGGAGAAAGAGTTTATCAGATACGTCTTCTGGAAGCAGAGATAGCAAAAAGTTTTCATATTTACGCCCTCTAGAGGGAAAACTGCATTATTAAAAGAGAATAACGTTCCTAATCTTTACTGTAGCGAATAACATAGAGTAAACAAAGGATATTTTATAGAATTTTAGAAGCGGTGATACAGTTGCAAACAGAAATACGCATTAGCACCATCTAGCCCCAGAACTGCGAACCCAAAAAAACCATGAGTGCATACAAAATAATCCACATGATAAATTGTATCCGGTGTTAAAAGAATTTTTGAATCGGTTATTTAGACGGAGAGATATCAAGGAAACCAGATTAAGCATTGAGCTCTCTAGCGGGGAGCAATTTAACGCTCCCTAGCAGAAAACAGATTAAACATTGTGCTTCCTAAAGGGGAAATTGGACATTCTAAAATTTTTTTGTAGTGAGCAGTATCTGGCAGAAAAAGGATTTTTCAGTCGAGTTTTAAATTTCGCCTAATATGACGTCTCGGAGATTTCATGGTGTTCGGGGGATAAACTTGACTATAACGTCTCGGACACGTCATGCGATTTTGGAAGCCATTCATCACGTTTTTTTCTACACATACTTTTTTCCACTTATAATGTTCTTCGTCTGTGTAAATCATATGCTTTTCCCAAAGGAATGGAGAATGATATACAGAGAAATTGAATCGATAACTGCCGGTCTGATCCTGTTACGTGTGGAAATGTAGATTAGATTGTCTGACGCATATGTTTTGTTTGCATGTTACCGCGTTGCAAAGTCATGTTAGGCATTATATAATGCAAAAGTATCATTTGCAGCAAAACTATTTTTTTTTTTTGCTTGGAGGTTTAACGACCACCGTGAGCAACTCAGTGGGCTATAAACAGTCTTCCGTCCTTAATTTATGGCCACTGGTGCCAGGAAAGGAAGAGAGCCAGAGCCGTAAGATAAACCCAACATCCATGCCTCACCGGGATTCGAACCGACGAATGATCAGAAGCCATCGCTTAGACCACTGCGCCACCGGGGCGTCAACTATTTTTTCGAAAAGTATCATATGCAGCAAAACTATTAGTGCAATTTACTATTTTTACTTTTTCATTCTGAACTGTAAACATATGTCAGAATAACAAAACTACCTTAAATAAACGCATTGCTTTTAAAGCAGCACAAATTACTTTATTTTCCACCTTTGTACATTCAGGGCGTTAGGCGAATTGAAATAGTACGCTTTGGTCCGACAAATCAACATTTAATCGTAGGGCAAAGGGTTAAGCGCGCAGATGTTGCTGTAAACGGAAATGTAAACTTATTCGCTGTAGTGACAAACTGGAGCGGTAATAACAATTTTAGATTATACGCAAAACATTTCTCATCAGAAACGCTGTCTTACGAAGCATGAATTTTTCAAATCGGATTGTTAGAAGCAGAGATACAGAGGAAAACAAAATATACATCTACTCTCTCTGGAGGGAAAACTGTAGATTAGAAAGTATACGCAAAAGGTTTTGCGAGTTGAGCAGCGTTTCACCACAAAGGAATTTTTCCAGTCGAGTTTTCAGAAGAGCGGAACAGTATATATGTAAATACATGCGGAAGAGTAAAACATCTTAACGTCCCTTTACAATAAAACAGTTCTTTAACAAAAATTAGAAATATATACAAAACATTTACTATCAGAAACTTTGCCTATTAAGAACAAATACACTCAGAAAAAGCGCAATTTACCTTTACGCCACCCTCCCCTATTGGAAAAGCTGTGCATTTCTTGAGAAAGGAACTCCACCCAGAATAGTCTTCGTTATAAATGACATCGAGGGAAAAAAATAATTTTTTGAATCGGACTTATACACTGACGGAAAAAAAAAATCCCAACACCACGAAAAAATAGTTGTAGAGGAATGAAATGGCGCCAATACATTTGTATAGGTAACATATTTAATCGATTAAGGTTTCAAGATCACAGCTTATTGTAAGCGCGAGAAGAGTCATTTTAAATGTGAAATGCTGGTACATTAATAACCGGTGTAACCGCCAGAATGTTGAATGCAAGCACGCAAACGTTCATGCATTGTGTCGTACAGGTGCTGGATGTCAGTTTGTGGGATGGAGTTCCATGCTTGTTGCACTTGGTCGGTCAATACAGGGACGGTTAATGCTTGTTGGGGGTGACGCTGGAGTTGTCGTCTAATGATGTCCCATACGTGCTCGATTGGTGATAGATCTGGTGATCTAGCAGACCACGGCAACATGTCGACACCACTCTGTAGAGCATGTTGGGTTACAACAGCGGTATGCGGGCGAGCGTTATCCTGTTGGAAAACACCCCCTGGAATGCTGTTCATGAATGGCAGCACAACAGGTTGAATCACCAGACCGACGTACAACTGTGCCGTCAGGGTGCGTGGTATAACCACGAGAGTGCTCCTGCTGTCATAGGAAATTGCTCCCCAGACCATAACTCCAGGTGTAGGTCCAGCGTGTCTCGGCCGTGGACAGGTTGGTTGCAGGCGCTCACCTGGCCTCCTTCTAACCAACACACGGCCATCACTGGCACCCAGGCAGAACCGGCTTTCATCAGAAAACACAACAGATCTCCACTCCGTCCTCGAATGAGCTCTAGCTTGACACCACTGACGTCGCAAACGGCAGTGGTTTGGAGTAAGTGGAATGCACGCTACAGGGCGTCTAGTTCGGAGCTGTCCTTCAAGTAACCGATTTGTAACAGTTCGTTGTGTCACTGTGGTGGCAACTGTAGCTCGAATTGCTGCCGCAGACGCGGTACGACGCGCCTCGGCCATACGCCGTACACGGCGGTCTTCCCTCTCAGTAGTGCCACGTGGCCGGCCGGAACCCGGTCTTCTTGAGGCAGTACCTTCCCTTGACCACCGCTGCCAACAATCATGCACAGTGGCTGCATTCCTGCTAAGTCGTTCTGCAATATTGCGGAAAGAAAATCCACCTTCTCGTAGCCCTGTTACACGACCTCGTTCAAACTCCGTGAGCTGTTGATAATGGCTTCTTCGTCTCCTTAACGGCATTCTTGACTAATATCAACACCCTACGTCGAATCTCAACGATAACTAACGCTCACGAACGTTACAGCGCGTATTTACAGCAAACCTGCTTTGCATGTTCCGAGGGGGCACTACTAGCGCCACACGTATGCGCTGAGCGCGAAATTTGCATAGACGTCATCTTACAGATGTACTCTCACCGCCTACCAACTGTCGTTTATCTAACACAACCCCTTCTTGGTGTTGGGATTTTTTTTCCGTCAGTGTAGTTGCATAGATATGGTGTCCTCAGACGGGCGGACGGATAAATTGATACCAAAAGCACGTCCATTTTTTTTTAATTCGAAAAACGTGATGAAAAGTTGAACAAAGTTGCTTCTGTGTTCATGTGGAAGAGAAATATCAAAAAGGCACTTTTCACGTTTCTTTTTTTCAGAAATATTAAAGGCACGTTTCCATATATCTTTTTCTAGGCAGGAAAATTTCTCTCATGTAAAACAAAAAAAAAAAAAATGCTAAGAAAATTTCTCAAATCCTATATTTCTGACTAACTGAATTGTATCCGGCCTTGCCCGGGTCTAATTTTTATTTCAATAAATCATTGTGTTGTGTGTCCACTAGCATCGAAAAATTTCCGTTTCTTGTGCATTCTGTATGTGTAAATCTTTTTAGGTGTGCAGTAATACAGTGTAATAAGGAAACGGATTTTCATGTGCTAAAAGAACTGAAAAATGCAAATTTTTATATGGTAATACACTCACGAACAATGAAATTTGCGCACCAAGAAGGAAGCATCGGATTGAACTGAAATTTTATGGACGTAATGATACAGATGAATGATACACCTGATGGGAGAAACAGAGCTGCAGGAGAATTACAGAGGGATCTGTGGCATGCAGTCCAGTCATCTTCAATAGCGCGTCATACCGCCTCGTGCGGTGATACATGCTGTAATACGGTCCGCCATGGAGGCAAAAAGACGCCTGATGTTGTCCTCTGGCAGACCGTTTTGGACGGTGTACTCCAAATCCCGGAAAGTGCGGTACGGCGGCAGCCGGCGTTTCAACTGGTCCCACACATGCTCGATAGAAGACATGTCCGGTATGCGGGCAGGCCATGGAAGTGTCTGGACATGACTTAGGCAGTCCTGGGTAACGAGCAAGTGCAGGCGGGCATTATCCTGCTGGTTTAGCGCACCTGGAATCCTGGCCAGGAATGGGAGCACATGGGGACGTAGGATCTCATCCACATACCGCTGATCCGTCAATTATCCACGTACCACTACTAGAGCTGATCGGCTATCGTAAACAATGGCTCCCTAGACCATAATGCCTGCAGGGGGGGAGGTGTGGCGCCTAATAGTGAAGTTGGGATTGTACCGTTGATCCGGGAACCTCCACACCCGGGCACAATGATCTGCTGTCCGCAAAACGAAGCGGCACTCATCGCTAAACACCACACGTCGCCAGTCTGTGGCGTTCCACTTCGCTCTGGCCTTGCACCAAGAGCCGGCGATGTTCCGGTGTAAGGGGGAGCTAAGATCGCAGATTCGCTTCCACGAAACGTTGGAAAATGGTTCGTTTGCACACAGGAGCCGCTACATGTGCTTGTACAGTGGACCGGGTCCCTGTGGGATCCGTTCGTGCCTGGCGTACGATCCGTCGATTTCTTTACCGGTGGTTCTCCTGGTCCGTCTGGAGCCGCTCCGCCGTGTGGCCGTGCCATCACGTGTTCATTGCTCCTAACACAGTCGGACGTTATGGTCAGAACGATCCACGTGGCGGGCCATACGGCGCGCCGACCACCCTGCGGTATTCCGCCTGATGATCAGGCCTCTCTCAAAGTCCGTAAGTTGCGTAAATCGACGTCTCTGGAGTCTACCCGGCATTCTTGTCACTCTGTACTCTTGCTTGCGTCGGCCGGTACTTTTCGTTTTCATGGGGCATCGACTACCCGCCGGTTTAAAAGGCTTCTGATTGGTGCTTGCAGCGCCACCACAGGGTGTGCGGTCATGCGCACACTAGCGTTTCTCTTCTAGGTGTCCGGTGACTTTTGTCAATGTAGTGTATATCTTTTCTGTGTTGTTATAAAAAGCTATAAGCGTTTCTTGAGGGTACACGGTCTGGTGCACTTTGAAATAGTGTTGTCTAGGGTTTCTCTTTCTAGCTGGACACATTTTTATGCAATAACAGTTTAAGTTGCAGAGATGACTGGTTCATCAAACCCTGCAGTAATCTACAGGACTGTGTTCCTAAATCCACCACTAAAAAAAAAAAAAAAAGACAGAAACCACATTTTGGGTTCAAAATGCAAGTGCTGCAATGATCGCTTTATGAACTTCTTCATTTCTCAAAATTTTTTGAATGCTTTACTTTGTTACATTATCTTTGAACATTATGACCTTCAGGTACATTTAGATCAACCGGGAATGGGAGAACAGGAAACAAAGTAAAAGAAACCAGATTTGAGCTGTTCCATATTTTTAGGAAGGGACAAAATTGTTCGGGATCAGTAGCGAATCTAGAAACTCATGTGGAGGGTTGCTACGATCAAAAAAAAACAAAACAAAAAAGAGAGCGAGAGTGAAAGAGAAAACAGAGGGAGACTTTGTGCAAGGCGCACACGCACGCACGCACGCACTATAAACTTGCAGCGCTGTCCTTCTTGGCATCGCAAGGTTTTAAAAAAATTTCATTAAGCATTTTCTCTAAATTTTTAAATCACAAACTCCGAACGAGAACAGAAAAATTAGCGCTATTTTCATGCAGTTTAATCGCTCGCTTTTCAAGGAAGCCAACTTGATACTTTTTAAATCTCACGTCTGGGTAATTTTTTTCAAAATATAGTTTGATCCATTCTGTTCAAATAGGTTAATTCATTGGAAAAATTGTCAGCCTTTGTTACTAGTTTTATTTACGGCCCAATCGACGTACGTACTTCGCTTTATCAGCCACACTATCTCACACACACTTCAAAGTCTGCTTCGCATGGTGATTTTCTCTCCTTCCAGTTACTAACGGTGGCGGACAATACTAAAAAACAGAACAAAATTCGCCCATTTCTTTTCATGATCAGTTGCTTTCTTTTTCTGCTGAAGCTAGACAGAACATTTTATCTCCAGATTTTCAGCGAATTTAAGTTGTTATGAAAACCTTTACGAAAACCTGTGCATTTATTACTATAATTTTACAAAACTAAATACATTCATTATTTAAATATTGGTCATTTAAGAAGAAAAAAACCTGCTTGTGGGTGAAGGATCCGCCCTAGTATCCCCCTCCGTCTGGAGCCGCTACTGTTTGTGATTCAATCATTTATATCACTTCCCCCTTAAAAAAAAACAAAAAAAAAACATGTTTTGATAGGAAACTACCAATCTACTAGGCGGAAACCAAAAGAAAAACGTAATTGTTAACTTCATTCTTTTTTTTTTTTTTTTTTTGGTTGGAGGTTTAACGACCACCGTGAGCAACTCAATGGGCTATAAGCAGTCGCCCGTCCCTAATTTAGGGTCACTGGCTCCAGGGAAGGGAGAGAACCAGTGCCGTAAGACAAACACAACATCCATGCCTCACCGGGATTCGAACCCGGACCCCTTTTGGACGAATGATCAGAGGCCATAGCTTAGACCACTGCCTGTGATGTGAAATATGCAGCGCCTTTTTGTGTAGAAACAATAAAGTTTTCACAGGATTAAATTTCAACTTTAACGATAATCGCACATCTAATCGGAAAAGAGCATTGTTGCAACAATCAAAACAGACACAGAGTAAACTCGGCGTTCGCAGGTTGGGGACCAGCTCCCGAATATATAATCTCAATGCAATTTATCATGTCCTAAACTGTGCGATATTGAAATAGCGTAAAACAATACAACACTCTCCCTGTATGAATGAGAGAAATGAGGGAACCAAGTGGCAGACATGCATCTCCATTCAACTCAGGGACACTTCTGGTAATGGGACAAGCGTGAATTACTTTGAAAGGGGGAAATATCATCTCGAATCTGACAAGGAGAAAATTCATTCTCCTATCATGAAAGGAATTCATTGTAGGTCGTCGTCCTCCACAAGGTTCACTTATCTAGAAGTCTTGGGCTTAATATAGCTCGTCTTGGTACGGTCGGCATTGACCCTAATCCGTCACGAGAGGCAGTCTATTTAGTGCAATCCTGTCCTCAGCAAAAGCAACATTTTGAACGGCGCCAGCAGCACTGAGTGGGGCTCTCTGAATCTTATCTGTCAGAAGACAAGCTAAGATGTTCTGCAATGGGGAGAAACATAATGGAACTTATAAGTACTAACAAGGAATAGAATGAAACTTCTGAAGCGATGTGGGGAAAATGCTCGAAAAGAGGAAGCACCCATAAATCCCTTAAGCACACGGCGGGACCCGAAAATGTTCGGTCCCTCCAATTGCACCCATAACGCGAAGAGTCAAGGAACCTTTTTTTATTTATGTATTTATTTGCAGCTGAGAAAATTGTGCAATATTTTTAAAATGCACATACAAGGTGATAATGATTAAACTATCGCTAGTGGCATCTGCAGAGACAATCAGTTGGCTAAACACCAACACTACAGGAAACTTCCCAAAACATGGGCGGGAAAGTGGTTTTGGAAATATAAAAGCTTCTCAAAAATCACACCGGGGAAATCACAAACCCATACAAATAAAAAACCCCAGGGTAAAACAGTATTTTTGTCTGTTTGGGTGTGTGTGATTCGCAAACGAACTGTACTCAAGGACATGTGGCGTTTAACTAATTAGGCTCATCGTGTTTCTTTACAAACGTTAATGTGTAATAAAGAAGGTGGTTCTTTAATGTAAAAAGCTGGTGGAGTTTACTGGCTACCGTTGAGGAAGGTATAGGAATTATTCTGTGTCCCCAAAAGCTGAATCCGCGAAACTGTCCTCAACGTCAGAACGCAGCTGGTGTGGAGTGATGTTTCCCGCATTCCGCACCACTCGATCCTTCAAGTCAGAGAAGTGAAGCACATTAGCATGACACACCATGCTCTTCACGTGACCCCAAAAGCCAAAAGCGGTTAATTAATGTCTGCTGGACCTGATGAAAATGCTGTTGGTATGAATGACTATCCTTTGCGAAACTGAATGGCAACAATTGAAGTACAGACCATCCGATGTGAGGAGTTGCTTCATTTTGCATCAAAATAGTTAAACATCCCCTTTGCTACAGCTGTGAAATGACAAAATGTGTAACATGTCCCCACAACGCTGGACGGCCACGACGAAAATTACAAATCCAGTTCAATTATTATTTATTGAAGAAAAACGGGCCGATAAGAAACGTTGTAGCGAAACTATACGTAGTGACGTAAATGTCTAATTTAACTTTCCTTTTGAATTTCTATTCTTATGTAAATTTTGTTACTTCTTAGATTTTCTTTCTGAACGGCTCATCACTTTCCCGAATTTCCTCATACGTTTTGGCAACACTGGCAATGAGTAGATGAAACGTCGTCGGCAGCAAAAGATGGGTGGTGGTATCGAGTTTGACTACAAAATTACGACGAATGATGTTTAACTAAGAGTACATTGTGACTCACTCTATCTTAAATGTATGTGTTGAAGCCGCTTTGTGTACGAATATCCTGTTGTAAGGCCAAAGAATCTTTGTGAAAATAGGATTGCGCTCTTAGAGTGTACAGCGACAACCAGGAAAATATGAAAGATTGGTGCCGCCCCGGGGGCGCTGTGGTTTAAGCGATGGCTTTTGATCATTCATCCGAGATAAGGTATGGGTTCAAATCCCGGTGAGGCATGGATGTTGTGTTTGTCTTACGGCACTGGCTCTCTCCCTTCCTTGGGGTCAGTGCCCCTAAATTAGGGAAGGGCGAGTGTTTATAGTTCATTGAGTTGCTCACGGTGGTCGTTAAACTCCCAATCAAAAAAAGAAAAGAAAAAAAAGGCTGATAAGTTACATTTCGTGCCTTTCGATACCTGGACCGAGTCAATATTTAACGTGTTTAACATGCGAAAATCTGAAGCTTCCAGATTACAGGAAGACACTTTAAACTTTCAGTGAATTGTAAAAATTAAACTTTTTTTTTTTTTTTCCGATGGTGGAATTCGAACTTACGTCCCTTCGCTCCGGTGCCAGTTATTCTGCCTACCAAACTACACTGACCTTGGCATATCGCTGCAACTTGCCGTTTTGACTCTTCCTTCACCTCAGTGATATGTCAAATATAGCGCTCCTGAAAAAGGCGGGGCACGAAATCACGTACGGTCCCTCGCCAACCATGTTTGTTGGAGTGTTCACTTTAGAAGAAGGACATTTTTTTTAATTCCAGACGATGTGTAGAAGAACCATCACACATTTTTCGAAGCCTAGAAGGAGGAATTCTTTTTAATTCCAGAGATGTGTTTAAGAATCTTCACACATTATTTCACGGCAAGGAGATTCATTTTTACGTTCACACACCAATGTGAAAATTGAGCCTCATTTCTGTCAGTGGTAGGATTCGAAACCACGTCTCCTCGCTACGGACCAAGTTATTCTCCCAACTGAACTACACCGACTTGGGCTTATTGCTGCAAACAGCCGATTTGAGTCTCGCATCACCTCAGTGGTACGTCACAGAATGTAACGGAATTCTTCGGTAAGCATGGGATCTCTTTGCAGCCCAGATACGGTAGTTTCGAGTATTCACATTTCTCCTCCAAGCTTTGTCTGTTTCCTTTGCGTTCCAGGAAAGTCGACGGAAATGTCAAGTGTATAGGAATGACAGTATAATTTACATAAAATTTTTCATGTAGTTAGTTATAAAGCGCAAATCTAACTGCATTGATACTTCACCTGTACTGCACGACGTTGCAATATTACTAAGCGATTGTTGTACGACTGCAGTAGAAACGTTTGCAGTCTCTTGGGGATGGAAAAATCTGCACCCTCTTTCTGCTCTGAGTGTAAGGAATTTCATCTCTTCGAATTGAAGAAATATTCTGTGAAGTGCATATGGTGTCAACTGATCTTACAATATTTTGACGCCTGTATTGGTGAAACACTGCAGCAGAGTTTTAATGATTTCGGTAGTAAACTGTAAAACATTCTGTGGTAGTTGCACGAAAAGCGGTACTACACCAACTGCACCAATTTCTGAGCTGAGGAAAGATACACCATTGTATGGTGCAAACAAAACCCAACAACATGGGGCAACATGGTCCAAGTTTGCACCAGTTTCTGAGCTGAGGAAAGATACACCATTGTGTGGTGCAAACAAAACCCAACAACATGGGGCAACATGGTCCAAGGTTGCACCAGTTTCTGAGCTGAAAAAAGATACACCATTGTGTGGTGCAAACAAAACCCAACAACATGGGGCAACATGGTCCAAGGTTGCACCAGTTTCTGAGCTGAGGAAAGATACACCATTGTGTGGTGCAAACAAAACCCAACAACATGGGCAACATGGTCCAAGGTTGCCCCAGTTTCTGAGCTGAGGAAAGATACACCATTGTGTGGTGCAAACAAAACCCAACAACATGGGCAACATGGTCCAAGGTTGCACCAGTTTCTGAGCTGAAGAAAGATACACCATTGTGTGGTGCAAACAAAACCCAACAACATGGGCAACATGGTCCAAGGTTGCCCCAGTTTCTGAGCTGAGGAAAGATACACCATTGTGTGGTGCAAACAAAACCCAACAACATGGGCAACATGGTCCAAGGTTGCATCAGTTTCTGAGCTGAGGAAAGATACACCATTGTGTGGTGCAAACAAAACCCAACAACATGGGCAACATGGTCCAAGGTTGCCCCAGTTTCTGAGCTGAGGAAAGATACACCATTGTGTGGTGCAAACAAAACCCAACAACATGGGCAACATGGTCCAAGGTTGCACCAGTTTCTGAGCTGAGGAAAGATACACCATTGTGTGGTGCAAACAAAACCCAACAACATGGGCAACATGGTCCAAGGTTGCCCCAGTTTCTGAGCTGAGGAAAGATACACCATTGTGTGGTGCAAACAAAACCCAACAACATGGGGTAACATGGTCCAAGTTTGCACCAGTTTCTGAGCTGAGGAAAGATACACCATTGTGTGGTGCAAACAAAACCCAACAACATGGGCAACATGGTCCAAGGTTGCACCAGTTTCTGAGCTGAGGAAAGATACACCATTGTGTGGTGCAAACAAAACCCAACAACATGGGCAACATGGTCCAAGGTTGCCCCAGTTTCTGAGCTGAGGAAAGATACACCATTGTGTGGTGCAAACAAAACCCAACAACATGGGCAACATGGTCCAAGGTTGCACCAGTTTCTGAGCTGAGGAAAGATACACCATTGTGTGGTGCAAACAAAACCCAACAACATGGGGTAACATGGTCCAAGTTTGCACCAGTTTCTGAGCTGAGGAAAGATACACCATTGTGTGGTGCAAACAAAACCCAACAACATGGGCAACATGGTCCAAGGTTGCACCAGTTTCTGAGCTGAGGAAAGATACACCATTGTGTGGTGCAAACAAAACCCAACAACATGGGCAACATGGTCCAAGGTTGCCCCAGTTTCTGAGCTGAGGAAAGATACACCATTGTGTGGTGCAAACAAAACCCAACAACATGGGCAACATGGTCCAAGGTTGCACCAGTTTCTGAGCTGAGGAAAGATACACCATTGTGTGGTGCAAACAAAACCCAACAACATGGGGCAACATGGTCCAAGTTTGCACCAGTTTCTGAGCTGAGGAAAGATACACCATTGTGTGGTGCAAACAAAACCCAACAACATGGGCAACATGGTCCAAGGTTGCACCAGTTTCTGAACTGAGGAAAGATACAGCATTGTGTAGTGCAAACAAAACCAAAGAACATGGGCAACATGGTCCAAGGTTGCACCAGTTTCTGAGCTGAGGAAAGATACACCATTGTGTGGTGCAAACAAAACCCAACAACATGGGGCAACATGGTCCAAGGTTGCACCAATTTCTGAGCTGAGGAAAGATACACCATTGTGTGGTGCAAACAAACCCAACAACATGGGGTAACATGGTCCAAGGTTGCACCAGTTTCTGAACTGAGGAAAGATACAGCATTGTGTAGTGCAAACAAAACCCAACAACATGGGCAACATGGTCCAAGGTTGCCCCAGTTTCTGAGCTGAGGAAAGATACACTATTGTGTGGTGCAAACAAAACCCAACAACATGGGGCAACATGGTCCAAGGTTGCACCAATTTCTGAGCTGAGGAAAGATACACCATTGTGTGGTGCAAACAAACCCAACAACATGGGGCAACATGGTCCAAGGTTGCACCAGTTTCTGAGCTGAGAAAAGATACACCATTATGTGGTGCAAACAAAACCCAACAACATCTGGCAACATAGTCCAAGGTTGCACCAGTTTCTGAACTGAGGAAAGATACACCATTGTGTGGTGAAAAAAACCCAACAACATGGGGCAACATGGTCCGAGGTTGCACCAGTTGTTGGTTTTGTTTGCAATACACAATGTAATATCATTTCTCAGAAAGTGGTGCAACTAGAGTAGTACCAGTTTTCGGTACAATCTACCACAAAATATTTAACAGTTTGTGACGTACTACAGTGGTGAAGCACGTGTCAAGGCGACAAATCTGTAGCGATACATTCTGTCCGTGTAGCTTAGTTGAAAGAGCAACTTACTCCGGAGTGAGGAGGTGCGTGCGGTTTCAATCTCCGTCACGGACAAACTTGTGTTTTCACACCGAACGTAAAAATTAATCGACTGACCATTAGGTTCTTAAAAAAATGTGTGATATTTGTTCCACACATTGTCTGGAATTAATGAAAAATTTCTACTGAGCTTAAAATTTTTTTTTAAGAGGGAGATGATGTGACGCAATACAAAGGTGAAGCAAGTGTCAAGACGACCAATCTGCTGCGATATATACCGTGCGTGTAGCTTAGTTGGGAGAGTAACTTGCTCCGGAGTGAGGGGGCGGAGGTTCGATCCTGTCATATACAAACTTGTGTTTTCACAAGTTTACAGCTTCATGAGCAAGGCACGTTCAGGCAAAGTGAAAACAACAGCGTCCGTAGAAGACTGGCAAAATGTCTCCCGTCTTTGTTTTATCCATGATAGCCTCCCGTAAATAGTATGTATTGTACAAATATTACCTTTTCCTCATTAGCCACGCTAAAACTTCCCCTTATTGTGACTCTTTAACTATTTTCTTTTTTTAGACGGTTTTTGTACCATTTGGGTACATACTGTGACACCAGAAGCAGCTCGAAATGATTCCCGGAGTTGTCTACTGATGATACTAGGCTTTCTCTGAGCACTTATTCTCAGGTAGCGATCTTTCCTCCTGGTAGTTATCCTTGGGCAACCAGTCCTGAGTCGATCTGCAACATTTCCATGCCGTAGAAATCTTGTGTGTAGTCGACTTGCCACACTTTGCGAAACTCCTAAAACAGCAGGCACATCTATCTGCCGTACAATTGCTTGTATCATGCTAAAACATCCCTATTTCTGTTGTCAATGATTAAACGTCGTCTGCACATCATTTCAGGTTAATCCCGCACATTCAGCAAACTTCTAAACCAAACGGTAAAACGACCCGTTTTCTACTCCTCGTAGGGGACTTTTATTGGAGCTCCCACGCCACGTGCTGTGAAGTCATGATGCTAATTTACATATGACGTATTACCCACGCTGATAAACAATCTGCAGTAGTTGCTACATTTGCATATCACGACGTTTTCCCTACGAAACCACAAAATCCCTAACTTTGTGTAGCCAGTGTACACTCACGAATAATGAAATTTGCGCACCAAGATGGAAGCATCGGATTGAACTGAAATTTTATGGACCTAATGATACAGATGAATGATACACATGATGGGAAAAACAGAGCTGCAGGACAATTACAGAGGGATCTGTGGCACGCAGTCCGGTCATCTTCAATAGCGCGTCGCACCGCCTCATGCTGCGATACATGTGGCAATACGGTCCGGTGTGGAGGCGAACAGACACCTGATGTTGTCCTGCGGCAGACTGGCCCACACGTGTTGAACGGTGTGCTGTAAATCCCGGATAGAGCGGCACGGCGGCAGCCGGCGTTTCAACGGGCCCCACACATGCTCGATAGGGGAAATATCCGGGGAGTGGGCAGGCGATGGAAGTGTCTGGTCATGACGTAGGCAGTCCTAGTCTAAGCCATCCTACTGGTATAGCGCACCTTGAATCCCGGCCAGGAATAGGAGCACATGAGGACATAGGATCTCATCCACATACCGCTGGCCCGTCAATGATCCACGTAACACTACTAGAGCTGATC
Source organism: Macrothele yani (assembly GCA_039090855.1). NCBI lineage: Eukaryota > Metazoa > Arthropoda > Arachnida > Araneae > Macrothelidae > Macrothele > Macrothele yani. Next base: position 142,821,578 of record CM077014.1, read on the forward strand.
GGCTATCGTAGGCAATGGCTCCCCAGACCATAATGCCTGCAGTGGGGGAGGTGTGGCGCTCGATAGCGGGCTTGGGATTGTGCCGTTGGCCCGGGGACCTCCATACGTGGACACGATCATCATCTGTCCCCAAAACGATGCGGAGCTCATCGCTAAATACCACACGTCGCCAGTCTGTGGTGTTCCACGTCGCTCCGGCTTGGTGCCACTTCACACGGAAATGGCGATGTTTCGGTGTTAACGGCATTACACGTAAGAGGCGCTGGGACAGCATATTCGCTACCGCGAGGCGTCGAGAAATGGTTCGTGGGCGCACAGGAGCCGTGACATGTGCCTGTATAGTGGACCGGGTCCCCGTGGGATCCGTTCGTGCCACCGGTGGTCCTCCTGAGCCGTCCGGAGCCACTGCGCAGTGTGGCAGTGCCGTCACGTGTCTACTGCTCCCAACAAACAACACAGTCGGACGGTATGATTTGAATGAACGATCCACGGGGGGGGGTATACGGCGCGCCGCGTTTTTCAGCCCGATGATCAGGCCTCTCTCAAAGTCTGTAAGTTGCGTAAATCGACGTCTCTGGCATCTGCCCGGCATTTTTGTCACTCTGTACTCTTGCTTGCGTCGGCCGGTGCTTTTCGCTTTCATGGGACATCAGATCAGATGTAAAAGATTTTAGGAAGGGAGTATTTGACCCCAGGTCTTAAACAACCCTTAGAAATAGGAAGCTAGGAGATTTGGGCTAGAGGGCCCGATAGGAAAGTGACACGGAAGCGAAGTAGAAAGGGGCAGGAAGACACCCTTATTTTATTACCGGGGGGGGCAGTACCCGGGGTCCGACGGCTTAACGTGCCCATCCGAAGCACGGCGGGTATTTAGTGGTTCGAACGTTCGTACCTGCCCAGGATCGAACTTGAGGTTATCTCCATGGCAGTCACGAACGCTGACCACTAGGCCACCCGCGGCCCTTTTCATGGGACATTGACTACACGCCGGTTTATAAGGCTGCCTGTTTGTGCTTGCAGCGCCACCACAGGATGTGCGGTCATGCGCACTCGCACCAAACGTGGATCATTTGCATACCAGTACGCACTCTAACTATTCGCAAAGTTTCGCGGTTGTAGCATGTTTTCTTCTAGGTGCGCAAATTTCATTGTCCGTGAGTATATTTTCTGCTTCTTGGGATGTGCAGTGCTCTCCGGACTTTCTCCTTTATGCATATTTTTGGCATTATACCTTCATTACTAGGAATCGGATGGGAAATTTTTGTTCCATGGGAAATCTGTCACCATATCTTTAATTTTCCGGGTGTCTTTTCGAGTTTCCCGGATGATTGCCTTAGGTGGGAAAAAGTATATAAGACAGTATCGTCGCTTCTTTTTGTGTTAGGAAAATTCTGTCTGGTTTTGATAGCTGCAACAATTACCACGATTATATCACACCTTTTACTATTTTCAATTAGCTGGTGCTAATGTATATTTCACGTGATATCTCCACTTTTAAACGTGATAATGACAAGAAAAAAAAAAAAGAAAAAAGTAGGCTCAGTTCTGATTGAGCCGTCAGTTTGGAACGTGGGACTACGACTTGCAGATCGGAGAGTTGAAATGAGCTAGTCGAGTATGCATCCTCATCACTTGCTCTTGCCTCTCATTTTGCGTTCATTCTGCGAATTCTCCGGCATTGTCGAAAATGTTAACCAGCTTAAACAGAAACAATTTTTTTTAATTTTAGTTTAAATCACTGCGATATGCTCTTTATATACGCCGAAGAGCAATTGAATTAGAGACAGCTGGCGTTATGCAAATGTGGCGCTGTGTGCGACCCTGTAAACGGAAACGACATGACGTATGCAGCGATCCGACAATATAAGGAGTGATGCGACCGGATTCCGTAAGAGTCGGACGCAGTATGGGTAAGACGAAGGATCTAAGCGCATTTGATCGTGGGCAAATTGTCGTGGCCCGACGAATGGGTCACTCCATCTCGGAAGTCGTGCAGGTACTGGGATTTTCACGAGCCACTGTGTCACGGGTGCACCGTGAGTACATCGAATTCGGTAAAACCATCCCTGGAAAGGCCAACTGCCGTGCACCACAGCGTATGGATGAGCGGGGTCATCGTCGGCTAGCTCGCATTGTAACAGCGGATAGACGGGCCACAGTGCAAGAAATCACTATGCAATTTAACGCTGGTGCACAAAAACGTGTAAGCAGCCACACCATCCAGAACCATCTCCTCGCTATGGGGTACAGAGGCCATCATTCCACGAGGATACCGCTGCTGACCGCACATCACAGGGTGCAAAGATCAGCATGGGCGCGGGAACATCGCCACTGGACCCTAGACATGTGGAAAAACGTTGCCTGGACTGATGAGTCGAGATTGACGTTGGTACATGCGGATAGCAGGATACGAGTACGGCGCAAACCACATGAAGCGATGGATCCTTCTTGCCAGCAGGGTACTCTTCAAGCTGGTGGGGGTGGCATTCTCGTCTGGGGACTGCTTACGTGTACTGAAATGGGACCCCTGGTACGTGTGACATCGTCCCTCACAGGTCAACGTTACCGGGATATCCTGGACGACCATTTGCTCCCGTTTGTGCGTCTTCAACATCCCACTGGGAACCTCATCCTGCAACAAGACAATGCACCGTGCCCATCGCTCCCGAATTGTATTCGAATGGTTGGATGAACACTCCACCGACGTGACCGCGCTTTCTTGGCCAGCTAGGTCATCTGACCTCAATCCCATCGAGCACTCTGGAATGCCATCGAGAGAGATGTTCGAGGCTCTGACCCCCCTCCATCAAATCTTCGTGAACTGTGGGAGCTTGGTCAGGGGTCGTGGATCCGTATGGCTTCCCAACGCTTCCGGTGTCTTGTCGAGTCCATGCCGAGACGAATCGCCGCCGTCATCAGGGCGAAAGGTGGTGCTACTCGTTATTAGACAGGTATCTCTAATTCAATTGCTCTTCAGTGTACTTCAGTAGATCTCGTCGAGCGCTTTAAAACGATACAACGCACAGTCGTTTTGTACTCACTGTTGTCCAGATAAACCGCGATATTGCCAAAAGTGTTCACCTTTTCACAAGAAAGCAATTTTTAAAATGTTCAGTTCAAACCACTCCGAAATGTTCTTCGTATATTTCAATAGATCTCGTCGAGAGTTGTAAAACGATATCACGGCTGCCGAGATAGAGTAAGTCAAACACAGCGGCACACCCAGAAATATTTCATCATCCCCCCGCGCACAGGGAGGGAGCGAGGGGATTGTCGCGCGCAGTTTGTACTGCGCAGTACGCGAATTGGACTCCATGCTGTTTACGAATACGCTAACACGATTATTGTGCGACACGTATTTTTAACGTTATAATGATTTCAATCGGGACAGATTTTTGTCACAGGCAATTTGCAAATGTAGGAACAAAGCATTCTTCAATCTACTTCGCGGATAGTATGGGCGACTTACAGTCGGCCGTAAGTCGCCCCATACTATCCGCGAAGTTAAACGTAGTCCAACATCCAAAAAAAAAAAAAAAGAAAAAAAAGAATGTGTGTAACAACTACATACGTGATAGCAAGTTGGACATACCTTGGAAGAATACTTTGCTCCTTCCAACCTTTGCAGATTGGAAGAGAAAACAGCAAAAATATGTGGAACGTCCTGCGAAATATGATGAAAAGTCACGTTGGTTAAATTCTCGTACCATAAATAATTTGTAGTAAATTTTAGGACGTCATAATTCAAACACACCATGTATTTGTGTGGAAGACCTGGATGAAAATTGCATTCATTTATCAATATATCTTTATCAAGAAACCTGAACTCCTTGTAGGTATTCATGTGATATCGCATTCAGTTGTTTCTTTCGGCACTAAGCGATATGTTTGAAGAGCAATAGAATTTGAGGACTTCGTTCAAAGCCATCTTTGAATAGAACAACGAAAGCACAGCAAATCAGCACAAAAAGGGCTAAAAATGTTTTCTTTAAATCCGGAGATTGTGGAAGTTTGAGGATATCAGGACTGGAGATAGGTTCCATTATTAAGGTAATTCATCACGATTTGTTGTTGAGAAAAATATACAGGGAACGTTGTCAAGTTATTACCTCAACGAACAAATTAAAGGTATGGCTCTAGTGCATGCGATGTTTTAATCACAATAATGCTTAAAAGCACATCCTTCTGTTGCAGAAAATAGCTTAACGAGCAATGTTATTTTAACATGATGAATAACTGAGATGTTTTACTTGTGTGCTCTCAAAGTTTTATTTAGCTAATTTCTTTCTGGCTTTCGTTTCGAAACATATGCATTTTAAATGCGTCTTCCTGTACAGTTGAAATAAGGGTCAGGTTGTTTCTAAAGAAATGTCAGGAGTGTAGAAATATTTGTAAAGATTTGCTGCAGTTTAGTTGCTGTTTTACAGATAACGCTGACATCTTCTAGCATTTCTTAAAAAGAATAGGATTTTTTTTTTTTACGTTTCAATGTTTTTTTTTCACATTGCTACTCGAGCACATCGGGGATTTAGCGAGTGAATTCCGAACTCTCTCTCTCTCTCTTCCGTAGAGAGAGAGAGAGAGTATCATCTGCCAAGAAGCCTGCGAACCAATCAAATGCCAGCATCTTGCGGCTCCCGAAGATGCGCCGTTTCTGAGATGAATGAGCTGAGATTTAAAACACTCAGTCACTCCGATCAGTTTGAGAAAGGTTCCTGGGAGCAAAATCCATCTTCGGGGAACTGCCATGTTTACGAAGCGCTCTTTCCATCCTACATCTCGGACTCCCAGATCGGCAATATTTCTGTTCATTATTTATTTCTCCTGTGATGTAATTACGGGTCAAAATGCAATCAAAGAAAAGGATATCGTTCTCGTGAAAGAAGAAGTTCAAGTCCCGTTTGGGAGATCCGTTTATCTCGACCCAAAACTTCACCTCAAACTACAAGTAGCGAAGGGAGATAGATGTACAGTTAAGGTGATTGAAAATGACCCACTTTCGCAAAGACCCGGAAGCCTAACTCCAACAAATTTCCCGTGCCAGTTTGGCTATGAAGAGGTTCAATATTCCCATTTCGGATCGAGAAGCCCTCCTCAGGATAAAGTGAAGCTCATGCTAAGGTATGACTCTAGAGAAGATACGTTAATTTTGCCAGTTGTCATAAACGTTCAGGTTCTGTTTGAACAACTTGAGATTGTCACAAAAAACCTGCCGCTTGTTGTTGACACCCTCGGTGGCATTAGCAACGCAATAGATTCCCGCGTTTTGCAATTTTCGTACGATAAGTCCAGTCAAGAGTGTAAAGTAACGTCACTCATCGCAGTTAGTCCCCTTCCCAGGTACGGAGAACTGGTTAATGCTAACTTTACTGACATCATGCACGACTGTGACTCTTTCCTTCAGTCTGGTGTTCAGTACCAGCATACATCTCCTAATGCATCTCCGAATCAAGATTTTATACCGATGGTAGTCGAACTGACGGATGCAAATGGAGAAATTCTAAAACAGGAATACTTTCAAGTGGTAGTGAAGATCAGAGAGGGGGCAGAAAATACCCCACCAACATTGAGTTTCAGCGCCTTGTTATTGATGGACGTCAATCAGTTCGTGATGACGGCTATTACGCCAAACATTCTTAGCGCTGAAGATGTAGAAACACCAGCGGATGAAATAATTTTTAACATTACAAATGTTTTGGGTCCTGACGAAGGCTCAATAGTAAGCACTGATGATCAGAACTTGCCGATTACAACATTCTTTCAGAAGGACATAAAGGATCTCAAAATCGCTTACAAGCCTCCTGCTTCCGATTCAGACGACAGGCGATTTTTCACTGTAGAAATGGAGGCAATTGATTCTGAAGGTTCTAGTTCCGACCCCATCACTCTTACAATTGTTGTCAATCCGATGAACACTCTTGCGCCACTTGCCACCAAAAATACAGGGCTTGTTCTCTTTGAAGGCCAATCCAGACGTCTGCAGAGCTCAAGAAATTTGCAGATTTCGGACGAAAATAACATAGATGACGTCACCGTCAGCGTTGTTGGAGGTCTCCGACACGGAAGACTTTCGCTTTTGGGAAATCCAGTGAAGCAGTTTTCTCCTGCCGATCTCGATTCTGGGCTTATCATCTATGAACATGACGGTAGTGATACTTACAGCGATAATGTCATATTTCGTTTGGACGATGGGCAGCACTTAGTCGAGTTCCTTTTCCCCATTAGCATCTATCCCGAAGACGACGAACCTCCTACTTTGAACGTAAATACGGGTCTTACAATAATTCGAGGCGAAGAAGTGGAAATCACTCCGTTCGTGCTGAGCGCTACTGATGTTGACAGCGATGACTCCTCGATTAGGTTTGATCTCGTTCCTCAAACTTCCATAAGTGGTCATATCATTAAGAAGGTGTCTGACGTTCCGGATGACATAGATAACTGGAACTATACTTCAGGTATGTACGAGCGTTCTGTTAATTCCTGGACCCAACAAGATCTATCAGAAGGAAGTATTTTCTACCGGCATTCCGGAGAGACTCTATCAGAGCCGGAAGCGGTGAAGATAAGATTCACACTTTTGGATGACAACATACCACCAAACGAGTCAGAGGTGCAGGAATTTGTTATTCGGGTGATGCCTATGGATGACACCCCTCCGGAACTTTATCCTGGAGCATCCCTTCAAATGATAGCGAAAGAATCGGAATTCACAGATATACCGAAACAAAAATTTCATTATATAGATGACGGAAGTACATCTCATGAGATATTAATACAAATAACTCAAGGACCGTTTGATACAGAAGTAACGGATCCAAAGCATCCAGGGAAAATTGTGTATTCTGATTATCCTGATAAAGAGGTAACAGAATTCACCCAGGCTCAAATAAACCACGGAAAAATTGCCTACCAGCCTCCATCAGAGGAGATGGGTCAAAATCCCAGAGTTATCCAGTTTCATTTTAATGTCACAGATAAATCTGGCAATACACTTCCTGATCAGGTGTTCACCATCTTTCTGCAACCTGTGGACAACAAACCCCCTGTGGTTCGAACGGAGGAGCTTAGCGTTGTAGAAAACGGATTTGTGGCATTGACCGCGGATGTACTGGATGCCAGTGATGAAGACACTGATCCCAGCAGGCTGGTCTTCGTCATTAATAAGATTCCTGAACACGGCATGCTTGAACTGGAAACGGAGAAGTTAAACTTAGGGGATTTTTTTACTAATCTCGATGTGTCTAGAGGAATAGTTAGCTATGTTCATAATGGATCTGATGCTAGCAAGGATGAGTTTGAACTGGAAGTAACCGACGGAGTTCATAAAGTTCCATTTTCGATGTATGTAACTATAAGCCACATAGACGACGAAGCACCTGAATTAAAAGTTCCTTCAGGAGGAGTGATAGGAATCTATGTCGAAGTTGACGAAGGTGGTCGTGGAGTTATCAAGAGTGATTCAGTTAAGGTTTCAGACCCCGACACCGATGATAGCTTGATAACTTTCATCGTAGAAACTCCTCCAGAGCACGGATCTATTGAAGTTGACGGAATTGTTACCGACAGGTTTACTCAGGATGACATAAAAAAAGGAAAAGTATTTTACGTTCACAATGGATTAGAAGTTGGCGAAAACGGAACGACAGATTTTTTCAACTTAACTGTGACGGATATCTCAGGTAACAGGGTCGTGAAAGGCGATTCCGCAGGAAGTGTTCCCGTGATAATTTCAATTAAGCCTCTAGATAATTCCCCTCCTGATGTTAAGATTGGATTCCCGTTGACTGTTCTTGAAGGAAATAAATCCACTATAACTCCTTATCAGATAAATGTAACAGATTCTGACACTTCCGACGTGGAAATCATTTGCACGATCGTTACACCGCCGAATAATGGTTACATAGAGAATGCATCTCCAGCTCCGGGATCCGAAAAGCTTCGTATTGGAATGCCAACAGAAAGTTTTAAAGTATCAGATTTAAAGAACAGTATCGTGAACTATGTGCAAAGCATACACAAAGGGCTAGAGCCTGTTGCGGATGAATTTAGCTTCACTTGTTCGGACGGGATTAATATTTCTCCAAAGAACACTCTGCAGATTAACATAAACCCAACAAATGACGAATCACCGGAAATTTACATTCGAGAGTTTATTGTGATGGAAGGGATGGATCTCATAATCGATCTTCCTATTCTGAACGCTATCGATATGGATATACCGAAGGACAAGTTGACCTTTTTTGTGACCAAGGAACCCACTCATGGAATGATAGCCTCTCATATGCCAACTGGTTCTATAGCAGTTAGCAACTTTTCACTGGAGCAGATATCTAGAGGATCTACTATCGTTTATCAGCACGACGACAGTGAGACCAGAAAGGACATCTTTGAACTTACAGTTACTGACGGACTGCATAATTCCAGTAGACTGATAACAGTAATGGTCATACCAGTGGATGACGAGACTCCTCGACTTGTCATCAATGATGGATTAGACGTAAAAATTGGCGAATTTAAATTAATTTCGAATAATGTACTGAAAGCTGAAGATTTAGATTCTGAAGACAGCAACATTACGTACGTTATAAGGCAACTTCCGGTACATGGCTTTATTTCTTATTTGGACAGTTCAGGAAATCCGCTTTTTAATTTCACGCAAGGAATGAACTTCACTCAAAATGACATCGACAATGATCTGATAATGTTCACTCACGATGGTGAGGTAGGTGTTAGGGATCTTGTAAAATTCGACGTTACGGATGGCTTTAATCCATTTATAGACAGATACTTCTGGATAACGGTCGAAGGTGCTGATACGATATTCCCAGAAGTTATAAATAAGGGTGTGGAGTTGCCAGAAGGAGGAAGAGTTAGTTTAAGTACAGACGTGCTTAGTACAAGTGATTTGAACAGTGACGACGAGCTTCTTACCTTCACAATTACTCGGGAGCCCACGAAAGGTCACTTGGAGAGAACAGATGCCCCAGGTATGCCAATAACAACATTTACTCAAATGGATTTAGCGGGAAACAAGGTATTCTACGTTCATACCAGTGATGACGAAGCCAAGGAAGACAGCTTTGAATTTGAAGTTTCTGATGGCTACAATTCTATTTATCGGACTTTCCGCATCACCATAACCGAGGTGGACAACAAGAAACCAGTTCTGTTCTTTGATAAGCTACGCGTCCTGGAAGGTGGGCAGAGGGTAATAACGCCTTTTGAACTGAGAGCCGAAGATCAAGACACAGTCAATGAAAAGCTTCTGTTCATCGTAACTGATCGACCAATGCATGGAAAGGTCTTGAAAGGAAAAAATGATACCGCGACGACATTTACAATGGCTGACATAGTTGCCAACAATATTTCATACAAGCATGACGGATCCGAAACTGCAGAGGATAGTTTTACTTTCGTTGTGACAGACGGAACTCACGAAAGTTTCTTTGTGCATCCCAAGATGGACAAAGAGATTGCGAAACCCGTCACCATGGAGATTGAAATATTGCCAGTGGATAACATCCAGCCTCAGATCTCGCTCAACCGAGGGGCATCTTATATAGGCCCCCTTGACTATGGAAGGCTTGGATATCAGTTTACCAATAAAGCTCTTAAAGCGGATGACATGGACAGTCCTGCTTCTGAACTGGAATACATCATTGTCGACCAACCCAAACATGGAATCTTAATCAATACTCAATTAGGAAATCAGAGCATATCTTCTTTCACTCAAGGTAAGCAACTGAAGTTTTTTTCCTTTCAAAGAAACGAGTGTTTATGTATGCTTTCTAGTGATAAGCACATTTCTATGTATTCATCAACAATGCCACATCTTAAATCACACTTTCCTAAGACTGAATGTAGTAAATGCAAATTAAACTTGACATAACCTTCCGAAATCTTGAAATATGGCATAGGTTATGCATTAAATTTCAAAAATATGGGGACTCATTTTCCAGATTATTTTCTTCAGAATAGATGTTTTATCATACTGTTGAAAAACAATTAAAAATAATACCGATAACAATTTTGCTGTCTTTTCTGATTTTAATTAAGATCCAGATTTAGCATATTGAAATTCTTATGCCCGAGAATTGTTATAAACACAGTTGTTGCTTACAAATAGTTTCTCACATATGATCTTTCCAGTGGACACAGTACTAGGGTGTTCCTAATAAAATAGCCTAGCATTGTATTTAATTTCCCATGTGATGCCAAAATTAAAAACTTTCAAGCAGTCTGTGAAAATTTCTTGCTAGGCGTTAATAAGAGTCTAAAGTGAAACTGGTTCTGTGATAATTAACGCTTGTTAAACATTGAAAAAATATTTTTCTGTTTTAAAATATTTGATTCAAATTTTAACAGTGAATAATACATGATTTGTGTCATGAAACTGGACAAATGACGTTTTTTTCACTATTTTTTTGCTTTAGATGTTTGTGAAACACATGTTTGTGGTTTATAAGAAATTTCTTGCTTAATTTGAAATGTTTTAGCCGGCGTTAAACTTCGTTTTAATTGTCCTCAGTAGGACTGAGTTAATTTTAAAGTTAATAACACGATAGCAAAAAAATTGTCTCTTAAAACAATCTGTGCCAGATAGTAAATCGGATTAAGTATAACGGCCTGAAATTAAAATTTCTTTGTAGTGACGGTTCCCCACTTGGTTAGGGGACTCTCCTCATGGACGGAGTTAATTACTACACTAAATGAACTTGACTTATGTTTGATGATTTACGGCCACATGTGGTCCATGGGCCATAATTTCCCCGTTCCATTTGCTTACCCACCCCTTTCAACAGCCAAGTGGTTGTTAGTGCAGACAACCTAATGCCGGAGGGATCCATGCACATTCCCTGGCTTCCGTGGTTCTGAAGTCATACCAAGCCGGTGGTTTCCGAGCAGAAGCTCACTGTTATAAACAAATCTTCCATCTTGGGCCCGGGCATTTCAGCTCATCTCATAACACAAGAACTAGAGGTCTGCACGGGTCGGGCTGGCCCTCCAAACCAGAGCCCGGTCCGGCCCGTGGGCCCAGTCGGGCTTCTTTTCAGTTTGGAGAACAAAGCAACGGGCCGGGCCGGGCTTTTGCCCAGACTTTCAGGGCCAGGCCGGGCCAAGCCGACCCATTCGTTTTATCTCAATTGTAAAGAGAGAAAAACAGTCATGTTTCCCGATTTCCTGATCTGTTTAACTGTTTTGCTGGCTTTACTTACTTCCATGATACAGGGCGTAGTGTTTTTACCATCTGTAGGTATTAAGATGGTAAAAAGACTGGAGGTTGTTGACAACAAAAAGGTTCGACCTCGATCGAGGGTGTTGTGTGGAGTGGGAGATGGGGTGTTTGCATTGGAGGTGATGTGTGTGTGTGTGTGTGTGTGTGTGTGTGTTTGCATGAGAGAGTGGGACGACATAGCTTGTTTCTCCTATCCTTAATCCGTATAAGGATTGAATTTTAAAGTGTTACTGCTTGATAGCTCAGAGAAAGTGAGATTTTTAACGCGCTTAGTCTTTCTTTTTCTCTTTAAAACTTATATTTTTCGATAATTGCTAAAGTTTAGTAAATTTTTTCGGCTTACATTTTTAAGCTTATATTCAACTAAATGTTTTCAATAATACCTCATTTCATTATTTAACTTTCACAATTTAATAAAATACAATAGAAAAACAAAATAATACAAAATGGCACATCACAGGCAGGGCAGAGTGTCTAATATCTGAAACGGGACTGGCCAGGTTCACCAAATAAAGCCCGTGAAGACCTCTAACAAGAACTATGCTCGATTGGTGGCTGTCAACCCCAACCCTTTACAGTGAATTAAATCAAACTGTGCTTTTACTACAGAAATAAAAAAATTGTCTAATCCATTAGAACGTGAGTATCCTGCCATTTCTCTTATACACGCACTAACGATTTTTTGGAAATAGAGAAATATTAATAAGAACGCCTGATGAAATATTTAAGGGTACATTCATATAACAAAATTTCTACATTATATTTAAAATAGTGTGCCCAGAATTTTAAGATCCATGCCTCATGTAATATTACCGCAGGTTTTAGATTCTTTGCCAGTTTTGAATGCTTTCCTCAAGTAAAATTTCCTCATAATGTTTGACTTCCGGCTGTGCTAATTTTACTGAATGGTTCCATTAGGGTTATGGTTTGAACCAAACGTTTGGATTTTGCGAACCACATGTTATGCAGATCCAAATTTTCCGAATCCCTCAATGAAAATAATGCATTTCGAAGATTACGTCTTCCTTTTTAAAACCTAAGTACAACTATTAAAAAGCTGTGTGAAAAATAATAAATGCAGCGTTATCTTTAAAGTTTTGGTCGTTTTAGGAGCGCGATCAACGTCATATGAAAAATTAAGGTGAGTTATAAAAGAAATTCGACGTGTGAAAAAGAATATGAAAGAAGAAGGAATTCTAATTTTCCCTGACGTCCATTTACAAATATGTAGTCACTTCACAAATTAGTTTTATTCAAATATTATCTTTTCGTGAATGTTACTGAACATTTCACATGGCTGTGACTATTGCTGAGTTGAAGTAATTATCTGAATAATTTTTTCACCATAAGTTAATATGTGCAGTTTTTCACTTATTTACGAGTAAACCAATGTCTTAATAATACTGTATTATGCGAATTTAATTAACATCAGCAACTTCGCAATATTGGAAATAATTACCTTTAAACCATAAGCCATTTTATTCAAAGAAATGTAATTATTTCAGTTTAAAAAATTACAATGAAGGCACCACTCGGTGCTATATCTCCTCCATTTCGCTCTCAGGAATCTGTTGAGCTTTTCTTTTTTCATGTACGTGTGTATGTGAAGGGAACAAGAGACTTGGAAATTTGTGTATAACCAAGAGAAAATTTGCACCCCAAAAAGATTTCCAAAAAGAAACAAAGCTTCCCCCATTTATTCTTGAAAAATAGTAAAGATGAACCTGAAAAGCATTAAATTTTTCCATTCATGCCTTTCATCCCAAGAAGTTTTGCATTCTGGAGCCCCTGTGCAACACATATACGGGCACCACTCTAAACTATAGTATTAACTAATTGCTTACGCCATCGAATTAAAAAAATACTTTTTGTTATTACATAAAACATTTCAAGACAGTGAAAAGCGTGCAGTATTTTTTCAAGCGAGTGAAATAGGCTAAGTTTCAAATGCTTTCTTTTTGGTTGAAAAATAATTTTTTGGTGTAAATATCGTTTAACTCACAGATTTTTACACTTCTAACTACACTGCATCCATTTCCATAAATAAAACAGAAGAACCCTCATATATTGTCTACCAGAACGCATGCTCATATTAAGTGAACTGTTGTATGTATAGTCATGTGGTCAGTGAACTGTGTTTCGGAATGTTGAACTAGACAAAATCTTCATTAAATACAAAACTTTGTCATCACTTGTGAATCAAATATCAAGAAGGTGGAAATTCAAATATACACTGAGATGCCAGTTTATTGGGTACACCTCCCATCGCCACATAGATGGCTCATTCCAATGCGCAAGACGTCACGTGAGTGCGGTATAAATCAGGCAGGATAGCTCATCGAGCATCAATTAGCGTTCAATCGAAATTCAGAATGGTAAAAAACAAGTGATCTGTGTACAACCTTGAATATGACATGCCTGTTCGAGCGTCTCCGAAACGTAACGATTAGAGCAGAACTTTTCAGATCCCCAATACGAAGCCTGCGCAATGGGGAAAGGGAAGGATTTGCCGGAGTTTGAACGGAGAATGATTTCATCTGTGAGAAAAGAGCTGGCCAAAAGCGTTTTAACAATGACAGGAATTGCCAGTTGTTCGAGGTATGGCGGGAATAATTCGAAGAGAGATATACCTCCACCCAACGTACCGGAGATGGGAGAACACTAATGGTTTACAGTCGAAGTACACGGTGATCGATATGTGCTATTCAATATAACGGGTGACTGATGATCCATCAGTTAACAGCAGACTACAAAGAAGGCACCGATAAAAATGTTTCTGAGCACACAAACCAATCGTTGCTCTTAGGGATGAGGTTGAGGAGTCGGCGACCAGTTCACGTGTCTATGTTAACCGACCATCATCAAGAGCTCCTCATTCAGTGGGCATGAAAGAACCGTAACTGAACATTAAACGACTCGAATATAGATTCTCCTGGCCTTATGAGTTCAGGATCCAACTCAACCTTGCCACTGAACGGGTCAGTATTCGACACTGGGCTGATAAAGGCACTCCAATAGAATGGTCTTAGGCCAGCAGCGGCGACCTAAGACAAATTGGCCAGCGGCGTCGATATTAGAGCATCGCGGTTATTCTCATGGTGTCCCTTTATACCCGTTGAGCACACGCCACCGCTTGACACCATGAAGACATTACAGTGAGGTGCTAAAAGATAAAAAAAAAAGCCCCAAAAAAACTGGGAAAGGCTCTATCATTTCCATTACATGCCACCACACCTATGCGGTAAATGGTGTCGTCCACAAACGATGCATATACAGAGACATAAATGGCAATGGGCTGGACATACTGCCAGAAGGACAGATCATCGATGGACAGCCGAAATTTTAGATTGGATTCCAAGGGACAGGAAAAGACCCAGAAGAAGACCACATGGGAGATGGGTGGATGAAATTCGAAAGTATGCAGGGGTGACATGGAGGAGACTGGCACAAGACAGACCGTTGTGGAGGAAACTTGGGGAGACCTTCGTCCAGCAGTGGATTGATAATGGTTGACAATGATGATGATGATGATATCTCCGTAAGCTTAAGTAGTAGCATTTGCAGTTCAGGATCGCAGCTGATTAGCTGCGATCTGACGTTTTCAATTCAGAACCACCAAATCAGGTATCCTATCTCATAGTACTCTAACTTAGACGGTTGTCGGTTTTTGGAACGGGTCAAGGCCCGGGGAGTCAGAGCCCCCTCCCCCCAGTTTTCAATTCAGAACCACCAAATCTGGTATACTATCTCGTGGTATTCTAACTTAGACTGTAGACGGTTTTGGGAAGCGGTTGCAGAGAGGAGGGGGGTTACAGCCCCTACAGAATTGCCGTAAGATATAGTTTTCAATTTAGAACTACCAAATTTGGTATATTATCTCATAGCGCTCTAACTTAGACGGTAGACGGTTTTTGGAACGGGTCAGGGGCCCGGTTGGTCAGAGCCCCCATACACAAAATATTCGTAAGATCTACAGTTTTCAATTCAGAACCACCAAATCAGGTATCCTATCTCATAGTACTCTAACTTAGACGGTTGTCGGTTTTTGGAACGGGTCAAGGCCCGGGGAGTCAGAGCCCCCTCCCCCATACATACAAAATTTTCGTAAAATCTAGTTTTCAATTCAGAACCACCAAATCTGGTATACTATCTCGTGGTATTCTAACTTAGACTGTAGACGGTTTTGGGAAGCGGTTGCAGAGAGGAGGGGGGGGTTACAGCCCCCCTACAGAATTGCCGTAAGATATAGTTTTCAATTTAGAACTACCAAATTTGGTATATTATCTCATAGCGCTCTAACTTAGACGGTAGACGGTTTTTGGAACGGGTCAGGGGCCCGGTTGGTCAGAGCCCCCATACACAAAATATTCGTAAGATCTACAGTTTTCAATTCAGAACCACCAAATCAGGTATCCTATCTCATAGTACTCTAACTTAGACGGTTGTCGGTTTTTGGAACGGGTCAAGGCCCGGGGAGTCAGAGCCTTCCTCCCCCCAGTTTTCAATTCAGAACCACCAAATCTGGTATACTATCTCGTGGTATTCTAACTTAGACTGTAGACGGTTTTGGGAAGCGGTTGCAGAGAGGAGGGGGGGGGGTTACAGCCCCCCTACAGAATTGCCGTAAGATATAGTTTTCAATTTAGAACTACCAAATTTGGTATATTATCTCATAGCGCTCTAACTTAGACGGTAGACGGTTTTTGGAACGGGTCAGGGGCCCGGTTGGTCAGAGCCCCCATACACAATTTTTGGAACGGGTCAAGGCCCGGGGAGTCAGAGCCCCCTCCCCCCATACATACAAAATTTTCGTAAAATCTAGTTTTCATTTCAGAACCATCAAATTTGGTATCATGAAACTCTAACTTAGACGCTAGACGGTTTTTGGAAGGGGTTGGAGCCCGCGGGGTCGGACCCCCCTCTCATAAAAATTTTCGTAAAATCTACAGTTTTCATCTTAGAACCACCAAATTTGGTATACTATCTTATGGTACTCTAACTTAGTCGGCAGACCGTTTTCGGAACGGGTCAAGGCCCGGGGGTCAGAGCCCCCACATAGAAAATTTTCTTAAAAACTACAGTTTTCAATTCAGAACCACCTAATCTGGTATACTATCTCATGGTACTCTAACTTAGACGCTAGACGGTTTTTGGAAGGGGTTGGAGCCCGGGGGTCAGACCCCCCCGAATAAAAGCTTTTTCCTAAAATGTACAGTTTTCAATTTAGAACCACCAAATTTGGTATACTATCTCATGGTACTCTAACTTAGACGCTAGACGGTTTTTGAAGGCGGTTGGAGCCAGGGGGTCAGACCCCCCGAAAAAAACTTTTTCGTAAAATCTACAGTTTTCAATTTAGAACCACCAAATTTGGTATACTATCTCATGGCACTCTAACTTAGACGCTAGACGGTTTTTGAAAGGGGTTGGAGCCCGCGGGGTCGGCCCCCCCTCATAAAAATTTCGTAAAATCTACAGTTTTCATCTTAGAACCACCAAATTTGGTATACTATCTTATGGTACTCTAACTTAGACTGCGAACCGTTTTTGGAACGGGTCAAGGCCCGGGGGTCAGAGCCCCCACATACAAAATTTTCTTAAAAACTACAGTTTTCAATTCAGAACCACCTAATCTGGTATACTATCTCATGGTACTATAACTTAGACGCTAGACGGTTTTTGGAAGGGGTTGGAGCCCGGGGGTCAGACCCCCCCCCCGAATAGACAGTTTTTCGTAAAATCTACAGTTTTCAATTTAGAACCACCAAATTTGGCATACTATCTCATGGTACTCTAACTTAGACGCTAGACGGTTTTTGGAAGGGGTTAGAGCCGGGGGGGGGTCAGACTCCCCCGAATAAAAACTTTTTCGTAAAATCTACAGTTTTCAATTTAGAACCACCAAATTTGGTATACTATCTCATGGTACTCTAACTTAGACGCTAGACGGTTTTTGGAAGGGTTGGAGCCCGGGGGTCAGACCCCCCTCGAAAAAAAAACTTTTTCGTAAAATCTACAGTTTTCAATTTAGAACCACCAAATTTTGTATACTATCTCATGGTACTCTAACTTAGACGGTAGAAGGTTTTGGAACGGATCAAGGCCCGGGGGTAAGACCCTCCCACATACAAAATTTTCTTAAAATTTTTATTTTTCAATTCAGAACCACCAAATTTTGTGTCATGAAACTCTAACTTAGCGGGAGACGGTTTTTGGAACGGGTCGGGGCTCGGGGGTCGGAGCTCGGGGGTCGGAGCAACCCTACTCCCCCCCCCCCCGTACAAAATTTTAAATTTTCGTAAAATCTAGTTTTCAATTTAGAACCACCAAATTTGGAATACTATCTCATGGTATTCTAACTTAGACTGTAGACGGTTTTTGGAAAGGGTCGGAGCCCGGGGTTCAGAGGCTCCCCCCCCTCATACGAAATTTCGTAAAATCTAGTTTTCAATTTAGAACCACCAAACTCGGTATACTATATAATGGCACTCTAACTTAGACGGTAGACGGTTTTTGGAACGGGTCGGGGCCCGGGGGTTAGAATGCCCTCCCCGACAAAATTTTCGTAAAATCTACAGTTTTCAAGTTAGAACCACCAAATTTGGTATACTATCTCATGGTACTCTAACTTAGACGCTAGACGGTTTTTGGAATAAGTCAAGGCGCGAGGGGTAAGAGCCCCCACATACAAAATTTTCGTAAAATCTATAGTTTTCACATTAGAACCACCAAATTTGGTATCATGAAACTGTAACTTAGACGGGAGACGGTTTTTGGAACGGATCGGGGCCCGGGAGGTAAGAGCACCCCCTCTCCCCCAAAGAATTTTCGTAAAATATACCGTTTTCAACTTAGTACCACCAAATTTGGTATACTATCTTATGGTACTCTAACTTAGACGGTAGAGGGTTTTTGGAACGGGTCGGGCACGGGGTAAGAGCCCCTCCCCCATAAAATTTTTTCGTAAAAACTAGAGTTTTCAATTTAGAACGACCAAATTTGGTATATTATCTCATGGTTCTCTAACTGAGACGGTAGATGGTTTTTTGGAAAGGGTCGGAGCCCGGGGTTCAGAGCCCCCCCCCCCATATAGAATTTCTTGAAATCTATAGTTTTCAATTTAGAACCACCAAATTTGGTATACCATATCATGGTACTCTAACTTAGACCGTAGACGATTTTCGGAACTGGTCGGGGCCCGGGGGTTAGATCGTTCCCCCATACAAAATTTTAGTAAAATCTACAGTTTTCAATTTGGAACAACCAAATTTGGTATACTATCTCATGGTACTCTAACTTAGATGGTAGACGGTTTTGGGAACGGGTCAGGCACGGGGTCAGAGCCCTCCCCATAAAAAGTTTTCGTAAAATCTACAGTTTTCAATTTAAAACCACCAAATTTGGTATACTATGTCATGGTACTCTAACTGAGAATGCAGGCGGTTTTTGGAAACGGTTGGAGCCAGGGGTTCAGAGCCCCCCCCTTCCCCACGCCAATTTTTGTAAAACCTACAGTTTCGAATTTAGAATGACCAAATTTAGTACACTACCTCATTGTATTGTAACTTAGACCGCAGACGGAAAGGGTCGGTGCCCGGTGTGAAGGGGGCCCATTCAAAATTTTCGTAAAAATTACAATTTTTACTCTTAAGAACTGCATACCAATACAGCACTCCATTACCCCACCTACGGTCTAGGTTAGAGGCCGTAGATAACAATAAAGTGAAAAAATATCCGGTTCATGATGTATTAAAAACACAAATTAATAAACGTTAGCTTTCACCACCAACGGTTGCCTTTTCAGGCAGAAATACAATGTACTGTAAATAATGTAAATTCTTTTTTGCTTCGTATAATTAAATTAACTAAATCAAAATATTTAAAATAAGTTTCCTGGAAATTTACGGAAATAGCTTTTTCATTCATTAACTTTCACCCGCTGAACTTGGTGATTTTAGAAATAGTAATATTTACCTGGGAAATACCGGGTACCCCTGCTAGTAAGAACTAAAGATAATGTTACACTTTTAGTCAGGTACAAAACAATAATTAGAAAACCCTAGGACTGGGCCTGTTTAGCAATTTTCAGTGCGCCGTGCTAATTTTCATAATGTTTTCATAGAAGTCCAAGATTTTTGCAATGCGCTTTTCTCAGGTTGGAACTATTAAGCAGACCCTAGGCCTAGAGATTTTTGATAGTTTTCAGTCCTCCGAGCTGATATTTATGTAGTTTTCATAGAAAATAAAATGAATTCTGTTTAAATGTTACTCGAGCACAAAGCATTAATAGATACGCCCGAGACCTAGGCATATGCATTTACAGTAATTTTTATAATGCTGTGATTATATGAGGTTTGCATGACAAATCAATTTAAGAGTGTTACGCTTATCAAAAATTATTTAAAAGGCCTAGGCCTAGCGGCCAATAATTAGCATTTGGTGCCTAAGTGAAAGCGCAACATTATTAACTTGATTTGTTATGCAAACCTTATAAATACGACCACAGCGATTAAAAGTTACTAAAGAGTCCTTGTAAGTAATATTTTTTGACCGAGTGCAAGTACAATTTACGAAATGTCAACAGGTCAAAATATCTAAAGTAACAATGAAATTTGGAATATTTCTTTTTCTTTCTTTTTATTTCAGTTTTGACACTTGTATTAAGTTTTAAAAACATATATTTCTCCTATCGTATACCTTCATTGTGCTTTCAACAGAATTTCTTACCATGTTTTGGGTATTTTGTTTCGTGTGGTTGCAGTTTTTTTAATGTTTTGGGCATTTCATTTTGTGAAATCAATTTTACTAGAATATAAAGATTCTGTAGTTCAGTGGTTTGAGGAAAATTATGTTCTTGGAAAATTTTGTGGAAGCAGAAGAAACAATCCAAGCAGAAGCCCTCCGCTGTTCCCGCCAACAATTTGGTCAGTTAGTGAAAACAATTTATTTGGCTTTCCCAGAACACAAAACGAACTTGAAAGATTAGACAGACGCTGGAATACAATTCTGGGAGAGAAAAAACTGTGACTGTACGAAATAATCAGTGAAATTGCGAAAGAGCAGAGAACAACTATGGCTAAAATCGAAAGAGTGATAGCACAGATTCCAACAAATCCACCCAGAAGAGAAACGCTGCCAAGATAAAAAGGAATTCGAACTTCTTTGGTGCACAGAGACAATGTTAACATGCTGGACATTTTAAGAGGAATTTCATATAATTCTACCCTTTACTAAAATGTGCTGGTATTTCTCACTAATTGAATTATACCTTTTACTAACTTGTATTTGAATTTTTCAAGAATGTAATTCCGCCGAAGATGCAAGAATGTAAAACCAACGCAAAATTAAAAAAGACAAAATTTTCAAAATAGCATGTCAAAAACATAAAATGTCAAAAAGTAATCCAAAATGTGAAACATACTAGGGGTGTTCAAATGAAAAGGTACGAAACGTCATAAGAACGTAATCGTTAACATATTTGCCTATGCCGCTATGGGAGAACGTAGCGACACATCTAGGGATGCGATTGGAGTCGCCGGCGTGGATCGGAGCACGCGCGGGCACCCGCATGCGCAGGAGAGAGCTCTTATAAAGAGCGCCGTCCAATTGACGCGGCAGTGCGTGTGAGGACAGGATGGCGTTCACATTGCAAAATTCGACGATTGAGGGGAAGCGAGGCGTTAGCCGATTTCTTACAGCGGAAGGTGTTAAACCGGCCGCTATTCATCGCGGAGGGTGTGGTTCTGCTCCATGATTTCGCGCGTCTACACGTCTCCAGGGTCACTCACGCGGAACTGGCCAAGTTCCAGTGGGAGCAGCTTGACCATCCGCCCTACAGCCCGGACATGTCGCCCTGCGATTTTCATGTGTTTGGTCCCCTGAAAAAACATCTGAAAGGGAAGCGCTTCCACTCGGACGACGAACTCAAGGACGCTGTGCAGGACTGGGTCTCG
This sequence comes from Macrothele yani, assembly GCA_039090855.1. Lineage (NCBI taxonomy): Eukaryota > Metazoa > Arthropoda > Arachnida > Araneae > Macrothelidae > Macrothele > Macrothele yani. The sequence continues at coordinate 142,842,767 of CM077014.1, forward strand.
TCACGGCCACAGGAATTCTGGAAACAAGGAATCATTCGGCTCGTTAATCAATGGGATCGTTGTGCTAAGGCCTATGGTGTATACTTTGAATAAAGTCTTCATTTATACCCACAGTGTCGTTTCGTACCTTTTCATTTGAACACTCCTTGTATAAAAATTCAAAATGCAATCCAAAATGTGAAATAAATAAAAATTCAAAATGCAATCACAAGTCACAAGCATTACAAAAATGCGAAACGCTATGTAACAAGTACAACACAAAATTAAAACAAATGCCAAAAAAAAAAAAAAAAAATGCATACGCTTTGTAAAATGTACAAAATAAAATAAATGCCATATTCACAAGGATTTCATGACGAGTCATGTTAAAAATGAGCTTTTATTTAGACTTCAAATAATAATTACTAGCCTCTACACCTTTTTAAGTCTTTAATAAGTGCAACATCATTAACCTGACTTGTCTTCAAACATTATCAATATGACCATAGCATACAATTACTTAAAAGACTTGTTAATGGATGAATTGAGGAATCACCAAGTTCAGCGGGTGAAAGTTAATGGCTGTTTATAGTTTTGTACTCGAGTAAATGCGCAACACAGTAAACTTGACTTTCTCTGAAAATTTTATGTATATGAGCACGGTTGATTGAAAACTGATAAAAAGGCTTAAGGCCTGTTTATTAATTTTTGTGCCTCAGTCAAAACGCAGTACCATAACCTTGGCATGTTATCGAAACCTTATGAATACGTCGGACTAAAAATTCCTAAAAAAGTTTACGCCTAAGGTCTTGTAACTAAAGTTTTGTGACAGGGTAAAACTGCAACATTAATAACTTGACATGTTATGTTAACGTTGTGAATATGAGCACGGCGGATTAATGATTTCAACAAATAGCCTTCGGGATTAATGTGTTGTAGCTGAGTAAAAATGTAACATTATCTTGATTTTCTATATAAACCAAACTACGTGCTGAAATGGCCCAACTATATATACGTATACTTCAACCATATACCGAAGCGCTGACAAGGTGAAAACAAAAGTGCAATTTTGTACGGTCCCCTAACATTTTATGGCCAGCCTACATGGAAGTGGACACCTTGATATCAAAAACATACTTTTTGTACTGTCCACAACAAATAGCAATGGACACGTCGCAATCTTTGGGGGGGGGTAACGACCACCGTGATCAATTCAGTGGGCTATAAGCAGTCGGACATTCCCAATTTTGGGCCACTGGTTCCTGGGAAGGGAGACAGCCAGTGCCAGAAGTCAAGCACAACGTCCATGATTCACCGGGATTTGAACCAGGATCCTTCTCGACAAGTGGTCAGAAGCCAGCTCCTAGATCACTCCGCCGCCGTAGCGGCACACGTTGAAATGTATTTTTCATACGGCCCCAAACGCTCTTATGGACATACTAGATTGAACTGGACGCAAATAAATCATTAATATAATTTGTACTAGCAGGGATACCAGTTATTTGCCAATTAAATATTACTATTTGTGGAATCACCAAGTTCAGCGGGTGAAAGTTAATGAATGAAAAAGATATTCCTGCAATTTTCCAGTAAACTTATTTTAAATTTTTTGATTTAGTTAATTTAATTTTGCGAAACAAAAAAAGAAAGAAAAAGGAATGGGAATACTTACCTTCTAGGAGACATCTATAGAACTGCCGTACATCTGGCGTGTGCTTCTGTGAATCCCGCGACACAGAAATGCAATGTACCTATGTGATGTCGCATGCATACGACTTCACATTGGCATTGATCATCTTTTTCTTACCGTTTTGAATTTTGAATATCTGGAACTCTCTGTTTACATTACATTATATTTCTTTCTGATAAGCCGTTCGTTGGTAGTGAAAGCTAAACTATATAGATTTGTGTTTTTAATACACCATTAAACGCATATTTTTGCACTTTACTGTTATCTACAGTCCTTAACTCAGACCGTAGGTTGGTTAGTTGGTTGGTTGGTTGATGGTTTATGGTGCGAGGCCCTCAAAGAGCCAAAGAGCGCCTTAGAACGTAAATAGGGTATTCTTAAGAGTAAAAAACGGAACTTTTTACGAAAATTTTGCATGGGGCTACCTTGACCCGGGCCCCGACCCCTTCCAAAAACCGTCTACTGTCTAAGTTAGATAACCATAAGTAGTATACCAAATCTGGTTGTCCTAAATTGAAAACTGTAGATTTTACGAAATTTTTATGAGGAGGGGGAGGGGCTCTCACCCCGGGGTTCCAGCCCCTTCCAAAAACCGTCTAGCGTCTAAGTTAGAGTACCATGAGATAGTATGCCAAATTTGGTGGTTCTAAATTGAAAACTGTAGATTTTACGAAAAACTGTTTATTCGGGGGTCTGACCCCCGGGCTCCAACCCCTTCCAAAACCGTCTAGCGTCTAAGTTATAGTACCATGAGATAGTATACCAGATTAGGTGGTTCTGAATTGAAAACTGTAGTTTTTAAGAAAATTTTGTATGTGGGGGGGCTCTCACCCCCGGGCCTTGACCCGTTCCAAAAACGGTCTGCTGTCTATGTTAGAGTACCATAAGATAGTATACCAAATTTGGTGGTTCTAAGATGAAAACTGTCGATTTTACGAAATTTTTTATGAGGGGGGGGGCTCCGACCCCGCGGGCTCCAACCCCTTCCAAAAACAGTCTAGCGTCTAAGTTAGAGTACCATGAGATAGTATACCAAACTTGGTGGTTATAAATTGAAAACTATAGATTTTGCGAATTTTTATGAGGGGGGCCCTTACCCCAGGGCTGCAACCCCTTCAAAAAATCGTCGAGCGTCTAAGTTAGAGTACCATGCGATAGTATGCCAGATTTGGTGGTTCTGAATTGAAAACTGCAGTTTTTAAGAAAATTTTGTATGTGGGGGCTCTGACCCCCGGGCCTTGATCCGTTCCAAAAACGGTCTGCTGTCTAAGTTAGAGTACCATGAGATAGTATACCAAAGTTGGTGGTTCTAAATTGAAAACTGTAGATTTTACAAAAAAAATTTATTCGGGGGTGTCTGACCCCCTCCGGGCTCCAACCCCTTCCAAAAACCGTCTAGCGTCTATGTTAGAGTACCATAAGATAGTATACCAAATTTGGTTGTTCTAAGATGAAAACTGTAGATTTTACGAAATGTTTATGAGGGGGGCCCGACCCCGCGGGCTCCAACCCCTTTCAAAAACCGTCTAGCGTCTAAGTTAGAGTACCATGAGATAGTATACCAAATTTGGTGGTTCTAAATTGAAAACTGTAGATTTTACGAAAAAGTTTTTTTTCGGGGGGGGGGGGTCTGACCCCCGGGCTCCAATCCCTTCCAAAAACCGTCTAGTGTCTAAGTTAGAGTACCATGAGATAGTATACCAGATTAGGTGGTTCTGAATTGAAAACTGTAGTTTTTAAGAAAATTTTGTATGTGGGGGGCTCTGACCCCCGGGCCTTGATCCGTTCCGAAAACGGTCTGCCGACTAAGTTAGAGTACCATAAGATAGTATACCAAATTTGGTGGTTCTAAGATGAAAACTGTAGATTTTACGAAAATTTTTATGAGAGGGGGGGGGGGTCCGACCCCGCGGGCTCCAACCCCTTCCAAAAACCGTCTAGCGTCTAAGTTAGAGTACTATGAGATAGGATACCTGATTTGGTGGTTCTGAATTGAAAACTGTAGATCTTACGTTATATTTTTCTTCTTGTGAAGTTCACTGTCTATGCTTTCCATCTTCAACAACGCTTCCCCGCTCTTATTCCACCTCCTCAGGAGGCAAGTGCTATCATTCGGAGACGCTTCCTAGCACGGTTAACCACTCGCCTCCAAATGGAGCACTCTCGTGCTGCCTCAACAAACACCGATAGCGTTTTTCAATCCACTTGGGCCCAATCGGCTGGGTGGTTCCATATCCACAATTTGCAGTTACATCTCAACCTATAAGTGGGATTTTTGTTGTCGCCCACGTTCACTGTAACAAATCATGTTTTTACGTATTAATTTTGGTGCTTCGCTATTTGTGATTTTTCTGTTTTAATGTGCCATTGAAGATAGCTCAATATGTTTCCCATGTTCTCTTCGATAATGTTGGGTTTTATGTTGTTGTATATAATTCTTCCTTCTGCACAGTTTACTGCCCACGCAATGTCCCCTTCATTATGTTGAATATTTTTTAAAATATTAGTCACTGTGTGTATAATTTAATGCAACAAGATGCCCTTCTGAGTACATTTAGCGTTATTTCCCCTTGTCACTGAATACTTCTGTACATATGTTGTAAATTTTGAATGTAGCATCACTGTTGCATTTCTGTGAATTAGTACCTAATGTTTAATCTTTAGTATGGTAGTAATGCTTAATTGGAATTTGTGCATAGTATAGAATCATGTCTTGCCCTGTCTACAATACTGTAGGTAAACATTTTCGTTTGTATCGCTCGTGCTTTATTGTCTGCCTCTCCTTCGCCCTACGTGGCGAAATATTTTTTTTATGATTTTAACAATATTTTGTTTTACGTTTCACTGGAACTTTCCAGCTGATGTATATACCGCTGTATTTATTGGCAGAATTCCATTGTCATGTACATAGAAATGTTATTTTACTGAAGAATAAAGGCAATTTTGAAATGTAGATCTTACGAATATTTTGTGTATGGGGGCTCTGACCAACCGGGCCCCTGACCCGTTCCAAAAACCGTCTACCGTCTAAGTTAGAGCGCTATGAGATAATATACCAAATTTGGTAGTTCTAAATTGAAAACTATATCTTACGGCAATTCTGTAGGGGGGCTGTAACCCCCCTCTCTGCAACCGCTTCCCAAAACCGTCTACAGTCTAAGTTAGAATACCACGAGATAGTATACCAGATTTGGTGGTTCTGAATTGAAAACTGTAGTTTTTACGAAAATTTTGTATATGGGGGCTCTGACCAACCGGGCCCTGCCCTTTTCCAAAAACCGCCTACCGTCTGATATTTTTAGTGCCAAAGAAAAACGTAATATTCCTATCCTGTCTGCGTGTCCAAACTTTATAAATTTGATCAGGGAGCAAGACGTTCGAAATCGTACGTTTTCCTGCATTCGTTTTGTATGTAACCAAAATCTGTAAACGCGACGAATTGACAAAGTCGACGAATTGACGTAGTCGACGAATTTGTCCGCGACGAATTGACGCAGTCGACGAATTGACGCGCGACGAATTAGCGCGCGACGAATTGACGCAGTCGACGAATTGACGCGCGACGAATTGACGTAGGCGACGAATTGACGCGCGACGAATCGTCGCAGTCGACGAATTGACGCAGTCGACGAATTGACGCACGCGACGAATTGACGTAGAACCGACTTTACCTGCGCCGTCGAAATGCTGACTCTGCAAGGATATATAGAACTGTCTCAAAATTATTAAAAAATGAAGGCGGTACGAGTGCAATCCTGCCTGGATCTGACGTGTCTTCACCCGGACAGGATCGGCCGGCAGACGAATCAGTCTACGCTGCCCCCGATGGACCACCACTTCCCGCTCCCTTACCATTGCCCGTACGTGCGACGTGCTAATGGGCAGAGATTCTAAATTGCGACTAGTTTGGAGATTTATTCGCCATCGCGAAACTGATGTATACCACTCGTCCTTTATTATGTCTAGGCTAAAATGGTACAGGCATATTAAATTTATACTGAAGTTCTCATGATTCTGGGAAAATCATATATTTTCGTGAGACCTTTCACAAAAATCAACTCAGACAATGAAAAATGGTATTTATTCTGAACTACGTTATGGACCTATAGCACTGGGCGGGTGTTATGGTGATGACTCTGGGCCGGAGTCATCTTCCTGTCTTCTTTCTTCTGGAATCTTCAAGTACTCTTCTTGCCACGCGATGAGTTGTTTGGTCATCTCAATGTGTCCCTGTCTCGCTCTGGTAAAGACAAGTAGGATCGAGATGCTCCTCGTCTTCTCCATTTCTGGAGCGAGGACTTTTCGCGTTTCTAAAAATGAACTGCATTCAAAAATCTGGTGGGCCACATCCGCGGACTGGGCTCCGCATCTGCACGCCATTTCCTTAACAGCGAACCTGCTGAAGTAATCCGGCGGTACGCCATGCGCGGTTAGTACTTGGTTAAAGAAACCATTTGATTCTACCCTTCTGGTTGAGACTCTTGTAAAGGTTCGACCTTCTCCCCGTATCCCCTTCGTCCCACCTTTTTTTCCCACTCCTTTATCGTGGCTTGCTTCATCTCAGTTCGCACATTTTGCAGTGGTGTCTTCAGATGATGATCGATGCACTCTCTTCCAGCTGCCTCTTTTGCCAGATGGTCTGCAGGCTCGTTTCCAGTGGTCTCGACATGGCTCTGGACCCAAGAAAGAAATTTCTGTTTCACCTGCTGTCTTCTACTCGAGACTTTATTTCCCTCACCAGGGCTATTTTGACCTGAATTTGCCAAGTTCTTTTGCTAGGGACGGCTGGCTATCAGAGTACACCTTAATTTCATCTGTAGTGTTGCTGGGCAGTGTGTAGTTATAGCAACGTGTAGTGTTTCTCGACAGCACCACATTTCATTTGTAGTGTTACTGGGCAGAGCTTCAGTCCCATCCACTTAGCTTGGTAGAAGCCCTGGGCGATCGTGGACTGGGGCGTCTGGAATGCGTCGTAACATCTGCTCGACTTGCAACATTACCGCAAATCACAGCGAAATTCAATGCTGGGACCAGTAGTAGCATCAACGTTCGAGCAGTGCAACGTTCCCTGTGTTCAATGGAGTTATGGATCCAAAGACCCACCAGAGTGCCATTGCTGACCCGACAAAACAAGGCTGTGCGCCCCGCCTGGGCTCGGGAACATCTCCGTTGGACGTAAGGAGACTAGGAACGTGTACCCTGGTCCAAAGAATCGCAGGGCCAACTATACTATTTAGGGCAGATGGCTGACTCCAGGTGTGGCGACAACCCACGGATCCCGCATGCCTAAAAGGAACGGTGCTGGTTGGCTGTGGCTCTGTTATGGTGTAAGGTTGTTTCAGCTGGCATGCATTAGGATCCCCTAATATGTCTGCAGACCGCTCTGACCGGCGGAGGCTACGTGACCAGCCTTGGGGCTAATTTTCACCAGTTAATGTGATGCAACCACTCCGACGGGTGCGATCCCTTTCAACACGAGAACGTGCCACCTCACACACGTCCACAGTTTGGCATCTTGACTTGGCCCCCCGCGTTCGCCGGGTTTAAACGCCATCGAACACATTTAGGATGCTGTTCAACGTACCGGCAATGCCAGAAATCTTCCACCGGCGAATATTACGGAATAGTGGGACGCTCTCCAGGCAGCATGATGTGCACTGCCTCCACATACTACAGGGAACTCGTGTAATCCAGAGCCCCGTCGCGTTGTTGCCGTTGTGCAATCTCTAGTACGACGAAAGCGGTATTAGAGAGGTATCCCATTTTTTTGGCACTTCAATGCATTTCAGACCAAGTGTTACATTACATGACGACCGTGTATCCTGATTGCACTTAATTCTTTCAGAAAGACAACCCCCCGTGCCACAAGGCTTGCATTGTACAGGAATGGTTTGAGAATCATGTCCAAATGTCTTTTAGAATACCCTGACATGAATCCCATTAAACACTTGTGGGATGCAGTGGAACAAAGCATTCGATTGTTCACGCTGGTTCCTCGCTCCGCCGTCCAACTCCAACATGGCATTGTTGTTGTTAGTTGGTTGTTCTGTGCTTAATGGCGCAAGGGCCTCCAGGGGCCAAAAGGGCGCCAGCATGGCATTGTGTCCAAGGGTTTTCTGCTGGAAGAGAATACCTATGGACACCTTCCGCAGTGTGGTGGAGTTGATGCCACGCTGGGTTCGAATTGCTGCGAATGGAGGCCTAGTACGCTGTTGTGTATGTGGTTAAAACGTTATAGCACATGGTATGCACACTTAATCCATGTGGACCTTGCATCACTATTCGAGCTACAAGAATCTTTATAAGACTTACATGCTGAGCACACTGAATGTAGGGATACGGGAAAGTCCTTAACATATACGTGACCGCATCTAAAGGCACACACACGCACACACACACACACACACACACACACACACACACACACACACACACACACACACACACACACACACACACACACACACACACACACACACACACACACACACACACACCGGAAATTGAATTACAAACCGTTTCAGATGTACGCAAACGTCATTTACTGAGTCTATATGCAAAATATGGGGTCACGTGCGTCACTACGTGATCTAAGCAACTATTAAGGACTGCTGTTAGTAATCGTCAATAATGTTGATCACAATGGGTAAAAACAAATGTTCTTTCGGAGTTCGATAAAGGAGTTTATTGTGGGTACCCATTTTGGCTGGAGCGACGATTTTCAAAACATCAGACATCCCGGTTTTTAATCAGTGGAAAACAAACCACATTGCTTGTCTAAGAGGCGCAACTGCGGCGGGACGACAATCTGTGAGGTACGAGATCGCCGTCGCCTGAGAAGGCTTGTACAGAGAAACAGGACTTCCTGTCAAGCACTCAATGAAGGCCGTTCTCGACCCACATTTCCGCGACTTACGCGCAGGGAATTGAAGACGATCTGTGTTGGCAGTCGTATTACATGGAAACCACTGATTTCCGCGAAGCATCAGAAAGTTTGTCTACATTGGTGTCAGGAACAACGTCACTGGGCACTGGAGGACTGGAAAAAAGTCGTGAGGTCCGACGAGTCATGGCACATCTTGTTCTGTACCGATGGTAGGCGGAGAGTTTGGCGGGACCTCCATGAAGCAACGTACCGAGATTTCCTTATACACACAATTCAAGGCTCTGGAGGTATGTGGAGAACGTTCGGTTGTCACAGAACGGGCCCCCTGATATTGCTGGCAGGTGGGATGTCCTGCAAGGATTATGTGAACATTGTTTCCGATCAAATCCATCCTGCAATGTTGACCTTTTACCCAGCAGGTGACAGTTTTTTCATGGACGACTATGCTATTGTGCGTTGAGCAAGATGTGTTCGACAGTGGTTCAGCTAACATGGCAGCGACTTCCACCATCTACCTTGCCCACCGCAAATCCCAGATCTGAACCGCATTGAGAATGTATGAGACATGTTAGGAAAACAGATCTGGGACAAAAGGGCTCTTTTGTCAAATCTGGTCAGTTAAAGAACTGTTTGGTGTATGCAGGATATGCTATAGACATAAATGCATAAAACACCTTGTGGAATCTATGCCAAACCGCATACCTGCTGTAATTCGGACTAAAGGAGGTTCAACCTGATATTGAATAAAAGTTCCTAACTCAGTGGCCAGTATGTGTACTTTCTTCAGCATTTAGGAAAGGAATGTTGCCACGAAATAGTTTGAATATTTCGTTGCAACATTCCATTCCTAAATACTGCATATTATCATCTTGTATGTAAATATAACTGTTTCTTCTGAACAAGACATTACCACCCTGCTGCGTAATTTGTGCATGGTCGATAGTCTGTATAATAGAACTTGTCTGATCGTAAAGTTAAACTCTAGGCATTTACTCTGGTGTGGAATTTACACCGGACAAATAAACTGTCTTAAAAATGTTGAAATTTTCGTTAGTACTCGTTCATTCAATAACAGAAGATTTCGATGCTGGATGTCTAACATATGGGATTTTTTTTTTGCCAAGTGTGAACAAGAGATTTGACAAGAATTCCTTTCCATTTCAAATTTTCGTAACAAATGATTAAGGAAATTTCTCAAGGGCCTCATATGTACACGGTCGTATCAGAATAATATCACCACCCCGGAATCACAGTGTACCCTCCCAGAGGCGTAGTGTACGTGACAAGGTCGACCACAAGGAGATATAAGCGGCCGGCCAGGACAGATTAGCCATAGTGCGTTACGTGATCACAATGGTCAGAGGTAGTGATTTGACGGACATTCAAAAAGGAATGATCATCGGCTACCGCGCCAAGGATGGAAGTATCTCAGAAACAGCAGATTTCGTGTGCTGTTCGCGAGGTGTTGCAGTAAGGGTGTACCAAGAATGGACCGCTGGCACACCGAGTACCTCATGACGTCATAACTGTGGAGCTCCAAAGTCCATCGGCCCCAGAGGAGAACGTCGCCTCCGTAGACTGGTCAAGGGAAATCGACGCGCAGCAGTGCAGCAATTGACCATGGAAATGAACGCTGGGGCACCCAGGTACGTGTTCCCGATAACAGCAGAGCGAGCCCTGATGGGTCTCCGGAGTCGACGTTGGTTCAAGATGTCCATGTTAACCCAGGTCCATCCGCAACGACGGCCGCAGTTTGCATTGGTCTACCGTCATTGGACAGTGAAAGAGTGGAAAAAAGTTGCCTTCTCCGACGAATCGAGGTTTCTACTCCGCCGAAGTGATGAGTAGTGGCGGATACGGTGTCAGACACACGAGAACGAACACCCGCACACGCTTGTTAGTCAAGCACAGGCCGGCCGTGGCAGTGTACATCTATGGGGATGTTTTCCTAGTATGGCCTGAGACCACTGGTACCGCTGGATGGGTCCTTGAACGCCAATGGCTATCTATCCGTCGTCGCAGACCACATGCATCGCTTCATGTTGGACGTTTACCCTGGTAGTGATGGTGTCTGCCAACAGCACAATGCGCCGTGCAGCGTTGCTCAGTGGGTGCGTGACTGGGTGCGTGACTGGTTCCAGGAACACCACAGCCATGTCTCCGTTCTGTCTTGGCCGGCGAAATCGCCCGACCTCAATCCCACAGAGCACTTGTGGGACTGTTTTGGATCGACAAATTCGACATGACGACCCACAACTACATCATCTCCGGGACCTCCGTGATATGCTGCGGTCCGAATGGTGTTCCTCGGGCAACCTTCCAGGGCCTCATTGCGTCACACTGTCTCGTCGCTGTCATCCGGGCCAAGGGTGGTTATTCCCATTATTAATTAGGTGGTCATGTTATTCTGATACGACTGTGTAGTTTGCAGAGCTGACAGAAGTGCAGAAATGCTTGAAATCGTTTAAGGAAATGTGATGGAGTAGGGATATAAAACGAAAAGGCGTTTTAACCAAATTTACCCACGTTTTTACCCTACCACAGTTTGATTTCTTTTCTGTGCAATACTTTCAGCAAGGATGTGAAAGTTCAGACTGCACAATAAGGCGATTACAAAGAAGCTTTATTGTCAATTTGAAACACTATATAGTCGTTTCTTTAGTCGTCTTTAATGAACAGTTTGCGGAACTGCAAATCATAATGCAATGAATTCATTCTACTTCCGTTAATGGAACAGCGGAAAGTATCATCTAACAGAAAAGAGGAAAAATATTTGTGTGGTTCCGTCATTTCATGAGAGAGATATAACGGCACGAGTAAAACTTGGAGGATCTAATATCACAGAAACGAATGTAAGAGAGTTTCTTTGTAACAATATTATGAGATTCTGGTGCACGAAATGCGAAGCAATGACTCTTGGGAAACAATTTTACAGCAAAGAAGGAAGTCTTAGAAAAGAAAAGTGAAAAGAAGTGACTTACAACAAGGGCGTTTTGTAGCACTTCTTTTGAGAAAAACAGCGAAAAGCAAGAAAGATGACACTAGTTTCTGGGGTATAATGAGCACAACTTTTGAATCTTTCCGCTAGGAAAATATTTTCCCAAGAAGATTTTTAGAAAAGGAAAAAAGTTCCGCAGAAAGAAGAATGCTTTTACGCCCCCTAGCAGGAAAACTGCGCCTTATTAAAAATATTCTAAAGGGGGCGTAAATATATTTTACGCCCACAACAGGAAAACTGCGCCTTATTTAAAACATTCAAAAAGCATATTTACGCTCCAACAGGAAAACTGTGCTTTATTAAATTACTAGGGGTGTTCAAATGAAAAGGTACGAAACAACACTGTGGGTATAAATGAAGACTTTATTCAAAGTATACACCATAGGCCGTAGCACAACGATCCCATTGATTAACGAGCCGAAAGATTCCTTGTTCCCAGAATTCCTGTGGCCGTGACGAGACCCAGTCCTGCACAGCGTCCTTGAGTTCGTCGTGCGAGCGCTTCCCTTTCAGATGTTTTTTCAGGGGACCAAACACATGGAAATCGCAGGGCGACATGTCCGGGCTGTAGGGCGGATGGTCAAGCTGCTCCCACTGGAACTTGGCCAGTTCCGCGTGTGTGACCCTGGAGACGTGTGAACGCGCGTTATCATGGAGCAGAACCACACCCTCCGTGAGCAGCCCCGGTCTTTTGTTCTTGATGAACCTGCTTAGGCTTCGGAGTGTCTCACAGTACACATCGGAGTTAATGGTTCGTCTGTGCTGGAGGAATTCAACAAGTAGTCAATTGGACGGCGCTCTTTATAAGAGCCTCTGCTCTCTCCTGCGCATGCGGGCGCCCGCGCATGCTCCGATCCACGCCGGCGACTCCAATCGCATCCCTAGATGTGTCGCTACGTTCTCCCATAGCGGCATAGGCAAATATGTTAACGGTTACGTTCTTATGACGTTTCGTACCTTTTCATTTGAACACCCCTAGTATTAAAAAATGGGGTGTAAATATATTTTACGCCACTAGCAGGAAAACTGCGCCTTATTTAAAATATTCAATGTGTGCGTTGCTCTCGATAGTGAATGAAACCAGTAAAGAAAAACGAATTGCTACAATCGGTAAAACATCCATAAATACAAATAGCTACTTATGCCCACTAACGGTAGAAATGTGTTGACGAAAGTTCATAAATTTTGTACAAAATGTTGCCCGTAACGGAAACTATCCGAGGCTGAAAATTATTTTCAAATCAAAGGATTGGAACAAGAGGTATGGTGAGAAACGTGATATAACTGATATATCGGTAAAATAAAATTGTGCGTTATTATTATTATTATTATTATTATTTTGGTTGGGGTTTTTTTTTCTTTGAAAGCTTAACCACCACCGTGAGCAACTCGATGGGCTATAAGCACTCGCACGTCCCTGATTTTGGACCATTGGTTCCAGGGAAGGGAGAGCGATACTGTCGTAAGGGAAACACAGAATCCATGCATTACCGGGATTCAAACCCGGAGCCATCTCGGACGAATGGTCTGAAGCCAACTTTTAGACCACTGTGCCACCGGGGCGGCGGAGGCTTAACCAGTAGAGTAACTACCACCCCCGCTCTCGCAGCTGCGCGGGGGCGCAAGTAACGAAGGGGCGTTTGCAGATGCCAGTTATAGTTTTATGAAAAAATTCGAACACGCACAATAATTAACCCAAAGATTCATATTTTGCTTGAAGATAAACTGTATTTAGCTTTGCCTAAATAAATGCCTAGTTTCACTTTTAAAACAGTGAATGTCCTACAGATTGAAAGTGTTCGGCTCTTTGACTTCAGGTGGTAATACGTTTGCTTTGCAATGGGTTGTAAATAATACGATCGATCTCTAATCGCCCTCTCTCTGCGCTGCTGAGGAAAAGCGCGAGGCCACAGTGGAATAGGATGTGGGAAACAGTCAGTCACCTAGGGTTACGTGCACGACAGACGTCAACATTTATTCACAGCAGCGCAGATCTGCAATGTGTAAGAGGGTGATTTCTTCAAGTGATTTATTTTAGTTTTAGTCAAAGTAGTTACACGTATTGTCAAATCTATGACTTAAAAATTTTAAACTACAGGGCCCTAAGTACCACCATTACTTTTGCAGACACTCTCCCTGATTTCCTACCCCCCTCCCAACCACTACCACCACACACACAGCGAAAAATGCATCCTCCATTGTGTTCGAAATTCTGGGATAACTACTGTGTTTACGGGTGCTGAATTAAATCTTGCAGGGGGGGACGCACGTTGTGCTAGTTACGCCACTGGTTTTAACGACCACCATGAGCAACTCAATGGGCTACAAGCAGTCGCCAGTCCCTAATTTGGGGTTACTGGTTCCAGAGAAGGGAGAGAGCCACTGCTATAAGACAAACACAACATCCATGCCTCACGGGATTCGAACCTGGAGCCATCTCGGACGAATGGTAAGAAGCCAACGCCTAAACCACTGAGCCACCGGGGCAGCGGAGGTTTAACGACCACCGTGAACAACTCAATGGGCTATAGGCAGTCGCTCGTCCCTATTTTAAGGTCACTGGTTCCTGGGACGGGAGAGAGCCAGTGCCGTTAGACAAAGGCAACATCCATGCTTCACCGGGATTCGAACCCGGACCCATCTCGGAACAATTGTCATAATCCTACGCTTAGACCACTGCACCACCGGGACGGCATTAAGCGTTATTTGCAGATGCAAATGACGAAATGTTTTTAGAGTGAAGCGTATCCTACCAAGAACGCATTTTCTCCAAGAGAATTGTAAAATGAGAATACTTTTTCAAGTACAAATACATGCTGGTGCCCTAGCTGCAGAATCGTGAATTATAAAAAAAAGTAGAAAACATGAGCAACTGCAAAAGCTATGCGATGAAAAAATATTTTTTTCAATACGACTTCTAGATGCAGAGATAGAAAAAAAAAAAAAAAAACGTTTGTATATCCTAGGGTAAGAGTCAAAAGTTCGTCCAGTTTTCAGCTAAAAAGTTTAATGATGCCAGATATCCATACGTGCTCACCTCATTATGCGCAGAACGGGTCATTGTTTTCTATAGTGCTACGCCAACGTTCTACCAGGGACACGATTCCACTCGGCCGGTTTAGAGGACATTAATTCTCCACATCCACCACTGAAGCAAAGTACCGTCCTTGTAGGAAATGGGCCATGGGGGAAACATCTGGTAATCGGATGGGGCAAGGTCCGGACCTTATGGAGAATGGGATAGGATTTCGAACACTTCCAATTTAAAATTTTTCAGCGCACCACTCTGGAGGTATAACTTGCAGCAGATATAAAAAAGCCCATTTCTTATTGATAAGCGCTGAATAGCGCTGGTGCAGAGCTTCATGAACCTTCTACAGTTGTTCGGCATGGAGATTCTCGACCACAGTAGAGATGGAGAGCTATCGCTAGTTACGACTACCGTTAGTTTTCCTTAGTGAAAAAATAACAATTGATAGTGTGTTGGCAAAATTTATCGGGAGAAAAGAGGCACTGGAACTGGGTTTAGGGCAGTTAGACTTACTTTTAACGGATTTTTCGGAAAACGCAGCTGGATGTTGTCTTTTTAAACGATCCCTAAGATGTGACGTATTGCCCGACGTTTTGTAGTTCTTCCTGCAAAGGTTACATTTTGTGTAGACCTTATCCTTATCAAATGAAAAATAATGCTCACAAAAGATATTTTAACGTTTAGTCATTATTACTTGCTTTCAGCAAATAACTGCTTCAGCACCTGACGCAAGATTTCTGGAGAGATGCTGAGACATGCAGTCTGAACAGCCGCCCACAATTCTCTAGTACTTGTAGATGCAGGATCTTGGCATCGATTCCATAAGTGGTCAGAAGATTTCTGGAGAGATGCTGAGACATGCAGTCTGAACAGCCGCCCACAATTCTCTAGTATTTGTAGATGCAGGATCTTGGCATCGATTCCATAAGTGGTCAGAAGATTTCTGGAGAAATGCTGAGACATGCAGTCTGAACAGCCGCCCACAATTCTCTAGTATTTGTAGATGCAGGATCTTGGCATCGATTCCATAAGTGGTCAGAAGATTTCTGGAGAGATGCTGAGACATGTAGTCTGAACAGCTGCCCACAATTCTCTAGTATTTGTAGATGCAGGATCTTGGCATCGATTCCATAAGTGGTCAGAAGATTTCTGGAGAGATGCTGAGACATGCAGTCTGAACAGCCGCCCACAATTCTCTAGTATTTGTAGATTCAGGATCTTGGCATCGATTCCATAAGTGGTCAGAAGATTTCTGGAGAGATGCTGAGACATGTAGTCTGAACAGCTGCCCACAATTCTCTAGTATTTGTAGATGCAGGATCTTGGCATCGATTCCATAAGTGGTCAGAAGATTTCTGGAGAAATGCTGAGACATGCCGTCTGAACAGCCGCCCACAATTCTCTAGTATTTGTAGATGCAGGATCTTGGCATCGATTCCACAAGTGGTCAGAAGATTTCTGGAGAGATGCTGAGACATGCAGTCTGAACAGCCGCCCACAGTTCTCTAGTATTTGCAGATGCAGGATCTTGGCATCGATTCCACAAGTGGTCGGAAGATTTCTGGAGAGATGCTGAGACATGCCGTTTGAACAGCCGTCCACACTTCTCTAGTATTTGTAGATGCAGGATCTTGGGTGCGAATGGACCTTTACACTACGTCCCGTAAGTACTCCATTGGGTACATGTCGTGCGAACATGTGGCCACACCATCCATCGGAACTGTCCAGAATGCTTCTCGAACCAATTTTGGACCACGATGATATGGTGCATTGTCGGCCTGGAAAATCCCATCGTTGTTAAGGTACACGAATTCGACGAAGGGCTGCAAATGGTCATCCAGCAGATCAACAAAGCGATTACTGGTTAATGACGTGTTTACGAGGACCAAAGGGCCCAAACCGCGCCACGAAAAGGCAGACAGTGAGGCGCTGTGTAAGATGTCGTGGTATTAACAAAGGCACTCTGGTGGGTCTTCTGCTCCCATACCCCATGGTCGCTAAATTACGCTGCACTGACCTGATGGATATGTCTCTGGTACCTCCTGCCTTGAATATGGATGTTATTTCAGCCAGTGTCGCTTGTCTGTTAGCATGGGCAATCCTGGTCAGATGCTGCCGGTCACGGTCATTCAGCATCCTGGTCGGCCACTGCGCTGTCCACGATGGGTGGTAATGCCTTACATGAGGTGTTCTGGGTACACACGTGACTCCGTGGATCGAGGAATGTTGAACGTTCGCACAACTTCGGAACTGAATGTCCCCTCCGTCTGGCTGCCAGTACCATGCCTCGTCGAAACTCCGACAATTCACGTTGCTTACCATAATCTTACTGGCGGTTGTTCAACCTGACTCACGAGATTACACCTCGCAACTGATAAAGATGTTGGCGTGCGTCGAAGCCTTTATACGACGTCAGTTAAAAATTTGCATACTACAATCCCACGACTTTTGGAACTTCAGAGTATAGTGAGCAAGTATACGAATGAAATACTGAGTACGTATTTTCTGTACACGGGCTGCCTCATGTGGAAACATCAAAGTGATGCGAATTGAAGGGAAGCCTAGATACTGAGTCTCAGGAAAACTCGCCCACACTCTCATACGAGGCATACAGGAAATGGTGCCCGAGTGGTCAGAGAAGTGGGCTTCTGACTAAACGCCTGAGTTGTGCTTGTGTCCGAATTCTGGATGAGACATGAGTGGTGTGCTTGCTTTTCGGACCGGATTCTCTCCTCGATTCAGTGCCTCGAAATTTAGTCTTACACGCTCATGCGGGTCAGTATTTCCCAAAATAAGTTTTAAAATATGGCGACTCAACACATCAATTTTGCGATTATCACTCCGGCAAGAGTTACTCTTTGCTTGCTTCATGCAGTTTTTTTTTTGGTTGGAGGTTTAACGACCACCGTGAGTAACTCAATGGGCTATAAGCAGCCGCCCGTCCGTAATTAAGGGTCAATGGTTCCAGGGAAGGGAAAGAGCCAGTGCCGTAAGACACACACAGAACATCTATGCGTCACCGGGATTCAAACCCGGACCCCTTTTGGACGAATGATCAGAGGCCATCGCATAGATCACTGCGCCACCGAGGCGGCCAACATGCAGTTCAGAAAATTGTTAGGTACAAGTAGCCCACGATTTTCGCCGGTCCAACTTGCGCCGATTCAAAATTGCACCGATTTTGAAACCAGAAGGACAAAAGTGAAAAAATTATATTTCATTTTTATTTATAACTTTTTACAATTTTTCTCGTATTGCTTCCTATACTAAATCATGATTCTTACATACCTGATTTTGAATAAACATTATAAATACAGTAATATATGCAATTATACATGTTTCGTTAACGCGAATTTCCTCTAATGATGTAAATGAATCGGTAAAAACTGCTTGTAAAATGCAAACTTTTGAGAGTTTGCTCTTATGCGATATGGGGGGGGGGGATTAACGACCACCGTGAACAACGTGGTGAGGCTGTAAGCAGTCGCCCGTCCCTAATGAGAAGGGAGAGACCAGTGCCGTAAGAAAAACACAACATCCATGCCTCACCAGGATTCGAACCCAGACCCATCTCGGACGAATTTTTTTTTTTTGATTGGAGGTTTAACGACCACCGTGAGCAACTCAATGGGCTATAAGCAGTCGCCCGTCCCTAATTTAGAGTCACTGGTTCCAGGGAAGGGAGAGAGCCAGTGCCGTAAGACAAACACAACATCCATGCCTGACCGGGATTCGAACCCGGACCCCTTACGGGCGCATGATCAGAGGCCAGCGCCTTAGACCACTGTGCCACCGAAGCGGCACCTCTCGGACGAATGATCAGAAGCCATCGCTTACACCAGTGCGCCACCGGGGCGGCCTTATGCGATTCGATTGCCGTCGAATCACATAAGGCAGCCCCGGTTCAAATGACAAATTTAATCTTTGGAGAGGTCCTGGGGTTATTTTTACTACGCGATTTCCTATAGATCGACATCTTACCTGAATGAAAGTAGAGGTGACTGTCAATCACGGGGACCAGCGAATTGCGCACCCACTCATTGATTGTGAGATGTGATTTCCTCAAGAACCGACACCACTCCACGACAGTCACATGAGCATTAGTCACTCATCACGACGAATCATTTCCTTTCTGCCTGGAGAAAGAGTTAGTAAAGTTTGCTTTGGTTCCCTTGCAACTCATTCCTCAAGAGTGTTTTCCCATTTTTAACACGTCATTTCAAAAAAAAGATCGTGCTTATGTTACCGGTTTGTCCCTCCGTCCATCTGTGGACATTATATCTCCGCAACTATTAGTCCGATTTAAAAAATTCGTTTTGCATTGGGAAGCTGGAAATGTGCGAATGATGATCCTTGCATTCCGGTGTTTTTTTACGATGCACAATTTCACCGCTAAAGGGCGCAAACACATATGATATCGAACACATTTTATTCCATATATTTCCTTCTAACTATTCGATTCAAAAAATTATTTTACCCTTCGATTCCATTTATATCGAAGACTATTTTAAACATAGTCACTTTTTCAACTTACGCATAGATTTTCCACTAGGGGCGTAAAATAAATTGCATTTTCCCCGAGATATCTGCTTCTAAAACACCGATTTGAAAAATTCTTTCTGAATCAGATACAGCTCCTGATGGAGAATGTTTTGCATATAATTTCTAATTTTTGGCAAAGAATGGTTTGGCCACCAGGGGGCATAAGTAGTAATTTCTGCCTCTGATGTACTTGCAGCAAAATCTGGGCTTCGAAAACTCGACTGAAAAAATGTTTTCGTGAACTAATACCGCTTACGTCGATAAACCTTTCTGGAATATTTTCTTCTTAAAATAATGCATGGTTTCAACGCCAGAAGCGTAGATATATATCTCTTTTTTTGTCGATATCTCTGCTTCTAAGAGTCCGATTTGAAAAATTATTTCTTTGTTGGAGAGCGTCTCCGCTGCGAAATGTTTCTCACAAAACTTCAAATTTTTCTTAACTCACGCACAAGTCTGCCATCAGAGCCGTTACGTTCACGTTTACAGTAATATCTGCGGGATTAAGAACCCGATTTAAAAACTTCTTTCTTCGGTCAGATACTACTAACTATGCAGACTCTGTGTGTGTATTTTCTGTGTGTGTGTAATGCATAAATTCCCCGCTAGGTGGTGCAAATGCTTGATCTGTTTTTCTTTCAATATCTCTGATCCTACATGTGCGATTTAAAAAAAATAATTCAACTCCAGATGCCATTTACTTTCTAGATCAGTTTAGAGTAATATATAAAGAGTTTTGTAGTTCACAATTCTGTTGGTAGATGATGTGTGTGTACTCATTTCTGCACAGAATAGGCGCTTCTAAAAACAGTATTGAGAAATTTCTTCTTTACTATATGACATTCGCTACAATAGAGATGTGGAGCATTATCCTCTTTAAATAATACAAAGAGTTTCGGCTAGGGGCGTAAAAGTCGGAACCTTTTTATTTTCTGTTTTCGCTATCTCTACCTCCAGGAGACGTATTTGAAAAGTTCTTTTTCATTAGCATAGTTTTTTCCATGAAGAATACTTTTCACCTATTTTCAACTTTTCCATTACACAAAATTCTTTCGCTAGAAGTCATATCACGTTTCCTTCTGTATTTCTTCTAACTGTTCGATTTGAAAATCTCTTTGTCTCTGATACCTTTCTTGTGATATGCGAAACTTTTTGTGCGCCATTTATTAATTTTCGTAACATATGTGACGTGCCTGCCCAGCAGGACGCACACGATATAAAGGCAGATAGAGGCGATAAAGAACGTCCGCGTAGCTCAATTAGTAGAGCGACTTATTCCGGAATGAGGGGACCCAGGTTCGAGCCCCGGCGTGGACAAAAATGACGGAGAAATTTACTTCGTTCTACATACTTTTTAGCCGCTAGTGGAAATAAACAGTTGTTCGTATTTTTGGATGTTTTATCGATCATAGAAATCGGTTGATTGTCTTTCCAACCGCTTTCATTGACTTTGAATAGCTTTGATAAATTTAATTCGCGTCAAAGCGGATTCAAAAGACGTGATCATTCAACCGAAAATTTGGTGTCCATTTTCTTGTTTTTATTGCTGGTTGTAAGTGTACAAAACGATTTTTTTTAATTCTCTTTATTTTACTTACGTTATTTCACGGCTTTAAATGTAATGCCATTGGTATCTTGCTAGTCAATGTTTAGGTGCCGGCAACTCATGTCATTAATTTCCCATTGATTTGCCTTTACGCCGGTTTGCCTGCTAATGCATCCCCAACGTAAACTGAAGCTGGACCACAGTTTACAGCGAAACTATAGTAGACTTTTAAGTTATAAATATTGCATTCATAAACGTTGTTTTCTGAATTAAATGAAATATAGATATGTAATGCCTGTAATTCGACTACTTTAGTATTAATGCAGTTAATTAAATATTTCAAGTACATTCTATTGTTATAGATATATACGGTCGAGTCACATTATTGTGACCACCAGCAAATATCCAGAGTAACCCCTGTGTCAAAGCGGATTCAAAAGACGTGATCATTCAACCGAAAATTTGGTGTCCATTTTCTTGTTTTTATTGCTGGTTGAATTAAATGAAATATAGATATGTTCTGAATTAAATGAAATATAGATATGTAATGCCTGTAATTCGACTACTTTAGTATTAATGCAGTTAATTAAATATTTCAAGTACATTCTATTGTTATAGATATATACGGTCGAGTCACATTATTGTGACCACCAGCAAATATCCAGAGTAACCCCTGTGTGGAGAGTGTACAACAGCTAGACGGACTAGGAGTGACTCAGTAAGGTGCTGGAAGGTGTTCACAAGTATGTGGAGCCATGCTGACTGCAGTGCATCTGACAGCTGCTGGAGGGTGCGTGATGGAGGATCCATAGAGCGAGCAACACGATCGAGGTGGTCCCACAGACGCTCAGTTGGGTTTAAGTCTGGGGAGTTAGGGGACCAGGGAAGTACTTTGAAATCTTCATCGTGTTCTTCTAACCGCTCTCGAAAATTTCTAGTTGTGTGACACATCGCATTATCGTGCTGGAAAATCCCCTCCGCCCCAGGGAAGACAATCAGCATGTATGGGTGTACGTGCTCATTAAGGATGGATTCATAACGAATTTGATCCGTAGTGCCTTTCACAGGTATGCGTGGACCCAGAGAAGGAGAACATTCCCGAGACAATAACGCTGCCTCCACCAGATGTGTTATTCCAGAAATGGTTGAAGAGCGTTAGTTCTCCGTTGTTTCTCGCCCTACACGCCAACGTCCATCCGTTCGATGAAGCAGAAAACGTGACTCTTCGAAGAAGACAATCCTTTGTCATTCGGCGGAGGTTCAATTCCGATACTGCCGTGTGAGTGTAAGCCTTTTCTGCAGATGCACCTTCGTTATCATAGGTGCAGTGATCACCCGTCTGCATCGGAGCCCCATACGCAGCAGGGTTCGCTGAACTGTCGTTTTAGACACACTTCCGGTAGCCCCCTGGTTCGGCCAGTGAGTTGCTCCACTGTAGCGTGTCGATCGGCCCACACGCACCTTCGAAACACATGAATGGCACGTGGTGCTCCGCAGTTTTCACGTCGCTTATTCGCATTTCTCCAATCACGATGCACTTTAACCACAGCAGCACGCGAAAAGTTGACAGTCTTCGCTGTTTCGGAAATACTGCCATCGTTGGCCCGAAAGCCGATAGTCATCCTTTATTGCAAATCTGATAAATCGCTCCTTTTATCCATGACAGCAACGAGTGATATGTTTTCGGAATGCTTAAATCACACCTTACATACCCTCCAAGCCAGCTCACGACACGCGCCTTCATTCATTGGCTACTCGCTTTTGTCGTTAAAAGGAGGTGGTCACAATAATGTGACTCAACTGCGTGTAATACAAACTTATTTGCATATTATCACGTATGCTTTTTTGATAGGTATTTTCACCCGAAATCGGATTTAGCGAGTGCCCGGATTTAAAGAGGGTTTCTGTCGGTCCCGAGCTCCTCGTTGTAAGAGGGTTCTACTGCGGCCCAGATAATCCCACTTTGAATAAAACAATTTCATGACTCAATGTCTCGTTGCCTTTAGTAACCGTACCCACAAGCAATGACATTTTTTCAAAGGTGAGCGAGGAGCAATTTCATGGGAATCAATTCTTTTTTTAACAGCAGCTATGCGAAAATCCATCTTTCATTTCACCCGCATCTGTTCCAGTTACTCACAGGGTGGTTTTTCTTGCCAGGCGTCCTACCCTGACACAATTGCTGCACTGTTTCTGTATCAGTAGGTCAGGAACAATTCCTCTGCGGTTGTCCTTAACACGAAGGGTTGAATTTCGGCCCCCCCTCGCCCACTTCTGACTGTAACCGTGCGTCTGCTACATGAAACAGAATTCTGTAGATGGAATGGAAGAAAAGCCGTCAGAGAAAATAAAAATAATTTAGTCATAGAAATTATCTTAGATGTCGGGCGGCGAGTTCTTTAATTTCCATGTGCTTTCATGGCTCTGAATGTTTTCTGTGACACAGCGTCACTGAGATTTTCTGACTTTCTGTTTTTAGTCATCGTAAAGAGGAAGACAACGCCGCATGTTTGACACGTGTCTGACTTTGGCCTAATTAGCGGAAATGAATCCGGTTGGAATCCGTCCCAACCAACTCTAGTGACGTTAATCCAAACTTGAAAAGAAAACGCAAGAGTGTTTGCATGTTGTTGCATCTGCCTCCCCCTTCACGAGAGTACCTTAATGAAAGAGAATGTTCTTTTTGTGCATTCGTTGAGCTCTTTACCGGATGAAGGTCACGTGGTCTTATAACGCTAATAGTTATAATGAAGATGGGTGCTTTTAATGTCGATATACTCGGACCAGAGGAGAGCCTAGAAATCATTTTCAAGGGTTGCATTATTCTTAAGCAATTAAAAATAGATTAAAACCAAATTTTAATCGATGAATAATTTTTTTACCGTTATTAATCGTGGTAAGAGTGTTATAATACTCTGATAATAAAAAAATGGTTTCCGTATAAAAAACCTACGTCAAAGGTGGCCTATGTCGTCTTCTACTCACAGAGACGACACCTCTACTGGGCATAGCCTCACATAAAATCGGAGACTAACGATCTCGTATGGAATTAAAGGTTCAATGTCGCGCCGAGCAAAGTACCTCTATCTCAAATAAAACTCTATTCTCGCCCCGCACTGTTGATGCCTACCACAATAAAATGCCGCCGCCCCGATGGCGCAGTTGTCCAAGCGATGGCTTCTGATCATTCGTCTGAGATGGGTCGGGTTCATATCCCGGTGAGGCATGAATGCTGTATTTGTCTTACGGCACTTGCTCTCTCACTTCTCTGGAACCAGTGGCTCTAAATTAGGGACAGGCGGCTGCTTATAGATCGTGAGCTGCTCATGGTAGTCGTAAAATCCCAATAAAAATAAAATTCGGCCGACAACGGGCAAGACCACCCACAATGCAACGACAAGACGCTCATTAGGCATGGAGAATCCTTACAACATGCAGCTTACGAAAATTTCATTTATCTTCGCCTATATTACATCTAAGCTATACGTATAAAATCTTAAATAACATTCTTTTATTTTTGCGAAACCTCCAAATAACTGTCCAAATAGTCCTACAAGTTCTCTATGGGATTGAGGTCGTGCAATTTCGCGACCAAGGGAGAACGAAGACATCGCTGTCGTGTTCCTGGAACCAGTCACGCACCCCTTAGCGTCGTGGCACGGCGCATTGTGCTGTTGGTAGACACCATCACCACCAGGGTAAACGTCCAACATGAAGGGATGCATGTGGTCAGCGAGGATGGACAGGTAGACATTGGCGTTCAGGGACCCATCCAACGGTACCAGTAGTCCCAGGTCATACCAGGAAAACATCCCCCAGACATGCGCACTGCCACGTCCGGCCTGTACTTGACCAACAAGCGTGTCCGGGTGTTGGTTCTCGCGTGTCTGACGTCATATCCGCCACCGTCCGTCACTTCTGCGGAGTAGAAACCTCGATTCACCGAAAAAGGCAACCTTTTCCCACTCTCCCACTGTCCAATGACGGTAGTGCCATGCGAACTGCAAACTTTTCCCGATGGACCTGGGTTAACATGGGCGCCTTGACGCAGCGTCGACTCCGGAGACCCATGCGCAACAATGTTCGCTCTACTGTTATCGGGGACACGTATCTGGGTGCTCCAGCTTTCATTTGTGTGGTCAATTGCTGCATTGTTGCGTATCGATTGCCATTTACCAGTCTATGGAGGCGATGTTCTCCTCATGGGTCAATGGCCTTTAGGGGTCCACAGTTATGAAGTCATGAGGTACTCGGTGTGACAGCGGTACATTCTTGGTACACCCTTACTACAGCACCTCGCGAACAGCCCAGGAAGACTGCTGTTTCTGAGATGCTTAAACCCTTGGCGCGGTAGCCGATGATCACTGTTTTTTGAACATTCGTTAAGTCACTACCTCCGCCCATTGTGGTCAGGTTACGCACTATGGCTCATCTGTTCTGGTCAGCCGCTTATATCTCCGTGTGGTCGACATTGTAACACGCATTCTGTGACTCTCCTGGGCGGGTACACTGTGATTCCGGGTGTGGTCATATTATTCTGATAAGACCGTGTATATTATATTACATTATATTATATTATACGCTGGTTTCCAGAAATTAAGGAACAAAATGAAAAATCGAGATAAGTTTGCTAATTATCGTTAAATATGCACGAAATTTGCATATGATACTGGCAAAGTACTACAGCATCAGTGAATGGTATGCAAATGAGTGGCGCTCTCACAGCTTTATGCAAATTAACAACAGCATAAAACTGTTTGTTTCTCAGTGAGTCGCCAATTCACGTGTAGAGATTGAAGAAAGGATTTTCTGAAAGAGATTGTGTTGTAATGCCTTCGAGACGTCATTTACCAGTGGAATTACGCTACTCAGGTATAGACAAACTTGAAGCAGGTTAAAGTCAGGCGAATATAGCCAGATGGCTCAACGGAAGTCATTCTGTGTTCCAAAGGCTGTGGAACCGGTTCCAAACCACAGAAACATGTTCCCGCAGGTACAGACAAGGCAGGCCTAAGACAACAACTTCCTCACAGGATCGATATTTGCTGGTACCTGTGCGCCAGAATAAGACTGCCACGCCTACCCACTTTCGATCTGTGTTTACTGCAGATACCGGAAGAACAGTATCAGCTTCTATGGTACGCAGAAGGCTACATGAAAGACGGCTCTATGCCAGGCGGCCCGTAACGTATACACTCCGCCACAGGAGGAAACATTTCAATTGGGCGCCCATGCGTGGGAAAGGAGATCTGTACTGTTCACGGACGAGTCTAGGTATGCTTTACAGAGTGATTCTCGGCGAATTTTCATCTAGAGAGAGCCGGGAACCAGATATCAACCCTCTCATATCCGCGAAAGGGACACGTTTGGTGGAGGTAGTGTGCCTATACTTGAAGGCATATCTTCAGGCCGATGTACCGACCTCTACGTGCTGCCAGGTGGCAGCTTGAACGCTCGGAGGTATAGAGATGATATCCTGAACCCCTTTGTTCGACCATATGCAGGTGCAGTTGGCGACACCGACTGCAAGCCAAAAATGCTCGCCTACACACAGCGCGGCTGGTACAGTAATACCTTGAAGAAAGGACTATTGTCCGTATGGAGTGGCCAGCACGCTCTTCTGACGCTTACCCAATCAAGCATGTATGGGACGCTCTAGGTAGGCGTGTTGCTGCTCTCAACGCCCTCCCTACCTCTCCAAACCCTGTAGGGGTCTCAAACACAGATCTCATAACAACATGGAACATCACTGTCGGATTTGTATGCTGTTCGGGGTGACCACACTTCCTTCACATTGAGACACTTTTTAATTTAATTTCTGGAATACTGATTAATTTTTTTTTTTTTTTTTTTTTATCTTTGTAGCAAATACGAAATCTGAATGCTTTGTATAAAATCTTCTTGCGATTTTCTGTAGCGTATGGTGGAATAAAGATTTTCGCCAAATTTCATTCAAATTGTTTGCATATTTTTTGAGTTTATAATTTTTCAATTTGTTCCTTAATTTATGGAAACCAGTCTATAAATAGAAAGAAAGGATTATCTAAGGCCCCTCTCGAAATGAAATCTTGGCTGTCGTCGTCTCGTCCTAGGAAACTGGATTCACGTATGACTTGAGACACTGATTTTTTTCTATAGGGGGAAGAATCCTGGCTTTACTCAAAGGGTGTAATTCGAAATTAAGAATATGGGATCTCTTTTATCCAGTTTTTCAAAAGGTGTTATAACGTCAAACAAAAAAGAAAAAAAAATGAAAAAGAAGGTTTAAATGCAGGGCTTGAAAAATTTCGTGCTGGTCAGCAGTCAGGTAAATATCTCACTCGCCAGCTGAAAGTCGACAGCCCACACAGTTCGCCATAAAAAAGAAAAAAAAAGAAAAATAATACCTCAGTACTAAAACTTAAAAGCTAATTACAAATAGTCAAACATAGTCTTGTAAATAGTTAAAAATAGTCATTGTAAATAGTCAAAATATTACATTGTGAATAGTTAAAAATAATCAAACAGTTTCTTTTGTGCCATCATATAAAACTGTTGAGATCATAAATATTTGAAAATCCCACTTTTTTGGAACGGTGTCAAAGGATAAATGGTAAGCGACTGACACAAATACTCTACGAGTCACAACAAACGCAAACAACTATGTTGTTCAAGAGATGGGATAATGAAAACGATAGATATATCGATTTTTTCTTCCAATATATCTCAGAAGAAAGATATTAATCTATTTAGGAAAACTGTGTTTTAAAGTTTGATTTGTTAAAAATTTATACAAATATCTCGAATAATATTTTAACGCTAACCGGATTTAAATGATTAACCATTGTATAATAACCAAACTCAGTTTTCTCCCTCTAAAGTAGAGGATACGAGAATCCTTCAGTGTTTTAGAACTTTCCTAACAGCTTGACCTACGATAGCAATTGGCAAAGCGGCAGCTCGTGAGGCGCATGTGACACTGGTTAACACTGGTTACCTTTTCACACAGCCTTTAGAGAAATCATTCGACCGTGCTTGCGGTTTCTTGCTTCGTGTTCCTTGTTAAGCGCACCGTGCCCGGATGTTTATCCCCACGGCATTCGCTGTCCAATTTCTTTCGCGGAGAAACCGGTTTTCCCATGCTGACGCACAAGCGCGCATCAGTTCTGTGAATTAAAATAAGCTTTATTAAAAACTGATATTTTTACGTTTCCAAAAATCGGAGCAATAACGGTATAAATAATTGCCGATTGAATTTTAACTGTCCTACTGAATTTTTTACTCGTCAAATAAAACTTTTCACTCGTCACAGACGAGCAGACGACGGCATTTTTCGAGCCCTCTTTATATGTAACGAGCAGTTGATTTTTTCTGCTTCTGATTTTATTTTATCGTTGGCAGAAGATTTTGTCCCTTGTTTTGAAAGACGTGTGTTTCAATTATGCATAATATACATTTCTTTTTCACGCCAGCATGTGAATATGGGCTGACAAAATAAGTTCGTAAAGAGAGGCTTCACTCAGAGATAGGAAACATTAAAGAAAAATAAATTCCTTCGAATGCGATCCTTCAGATTTTGATTCTTGAATTTTGGTACAAAATGTTTTAATCAAATCATATTTTTTCATATTTACTTTCGTTTAATAGGTGATATCAACAACAAGACAATCCAATATCTTTTGAATGATAATGAAGATGCTACAAGTGATAAATTCCGGTTCAAGGTTCAAGATTCAGGTAAGCTAAATTCATATCAAGTAAAAATTCAATTATGACTTTTATTACTGCCTGAAGAGATACATATGATACAGTATATAAGTACAAATTTTGAAGATGAGAATAGTATTTTTGGTGTAAACATGACAAGGATTTTAAGTCAGATAATATCCGGAAACTTGATCATCCTGGAGTGGAAATCGAATCCTCGTCTCCCGGATAGCGCTCGAGTATGCTAACCACTACACCACATAGGACGACCAAGTTTCAAGTTTCTGATTAATTTGAATGTAACCATCACAGGATTCGCTAGTCGAAGCAACCCGCATTAATGTTTAGCGAATCTGGAGGTAAAAAATTCTATCCCGTGATTGCCCGGAGGAGCAGATAAATCATGAATGGAATACGGGATTACACCATACAATACAAATTTTGAAGATGAGAAGCCGTTTTTTGGTGTAAATGTGACAAGGATGGTGAGTCAGATAATATCCGAATATTTAAAAATTCCATCGCTCTGGAGCAGGAATCGAACCCACATATATATATATATATATATATATATATATATATATATATCACTCGATAGCTCCATTTTTAAGATCTAGAAACTAATATTAAGCGATCTGAATTTCGTATAAATCTTAGATGAACGCCAGCACAAGTATAGGAACTGATGGTTTGCTGGTTACTTAAGAAGTTAAATACGGGAAATTTCCTTTTTCTTTATGATTTGTTTTGTGCATGGCAAAGCCGAGCCTTTCTTTCCTCCTTCATTTAATTGCAGCATTTCTTCAAAATCTATCAAACCACGATGTTTAAAAACTTCCATTTGTTCCATCAGAATTTTTTCTGGAAATTTAAATTTACGTTTTGTGGAGAAAAGATATCTACAAAATCTGTACGAAAAAAGAAATAGCTTCAGTGATGACATAAACAACGAAAACTACTTGAAAAACAGTTTGAATGAAGTGATGATCAGGTTGGACGAAATGGTAAGTAATTTGAGGAACAGGGAAGACAGTCTGAGTAGGGGAAAAGTTTTTTTCTAGAAGTGACATGTGAAGGACTTGGATAGTAGAATCAGTTCCAGAAATGTCCAGATGACAGCTTTAGCAGAAGAATATGCATTTTAAGTAGAATGATGAATAATATTGTTACGATCTGGCTTTACAGGAGTGTTAGTATGCGTCGCAACCGGAAAACGTAGATTGTCTTTTTACTGAAGTCGAGAGATTGAGATGTTTTTAAGTCCTGTGCAAGACAGCCGAAATAACAGCACAAGCCAAATAAATGGCGGCCGATAATTTTTAACAAACATGTACAGACATTTAATTACATATTATAATTTACGTTACAAAAAGATTATTGGTTAATGTTAAAATCAAATCTCGAAAAAAAAAAAAGTTATCCTATTTACTACTTAGTTACTAACCACCAGCCAATGAAAACTGCATGAAAATTTACAGTCCTATCTACAGTATTAACGGTATGTTTGGACGAATTTAGAAGAATAACAAGTTTCTTTCATACGTTCTTGTAGGCAACAGAAATATAGAATCCCCCCAAAAAAGGCGTTGAACATCTTTGAATTCACGTCAACACAATGACGTGCGTGGCTTCTCACCTTTTCCACTTCTGTTCTCTCTTTAGAGGAAGAAAGTCGGAAGGAAGTCCGACGAAAATTATGTCTCCGTGACCATACTATGTCATAACTTTTTTAAACATGACGTCATCAGGAGCTTCCCACGAGAGCGATTATTGGTTAACTTTTAGACACGATCATAGCTTTCCACGAAGTTCTCTGCCACTTTAGTCAACTCTGCTGTGTACTTTGATGTTATGTGACGTCAGTCGCTGCTGCGCCGCACACTGTTGACTATTTCTGCTGACTTCTCTCTGTCTACCAATTATGGTACCGAGAGCCTCTAGGATCCATCTAATTTCCTTCCTTTTCTATACTAGGCTCAAAAGCCTGTAACAGGTGTAGCTAGTCGAGCTTAAACCTTCTGTGTGGGTGTAAACCCTACGAGCTTATTGTTGAGTCATACTGGGTGGTGATTCCGGTGGGGATTTGTAGCCACAGTCTCGTTGCCCTTTATGACAGGGTTGATCCATTAAAAAATAGCAATGGTGATTGCAGGTGGCTAGCCGTCATTGACCTTGGCTGTTTATCGAGGTTCCTCTTCAGTATGCTTCCGGAGGAAAGGGATTGCCTGCTCTTGTTTCTTCTTCGCCCTCAGTGAATTCACACAACGGAAGGTACTCAGCCTAACCAGAATACCGTTCTTTTGTGCTCTGAGTATTGGGTGTAATGAAGTTTCGATTTCAGCACCCAGTCTAGACTTAAGTTTCACTTCGGACTCGCTCCGACGTTATATATTCGGGGTGTGTGCCCCGGTGATAAATGCTTTGCATTCTTTCTGGCTTTCCAGTGCACATAGGTTTTTTCAAATCATGTTTGTAGAATGAAGGAGGCGGAACTAGTCGCCTCCGTGCATGCCTCAATTATTGCTCTTAGTTCTGACTCATTACAACAATCATGCTCATTCGCTCAGGTAAGTAGATTTCCGGAAGCTTCCACAGAGCCATTAGGTCGCAACTCTAGGCTTGAGGCCTTTTTCTTTCCCGTGTATCAGACGAAAAAACGTCACCCACCAACTTTTGCCCGAATTGCAATTCCCACGCCCAAGACCCATTTGCAGTTTTCTTCCAAGAGACAGTCCCTTCCTTCCACATCTCCTCTTTGGCGACGGTCACCAGGAACTTCATAACTTCCTTTGTCTCACCAAAAGGGACTCCTTGGCTGTTTCCTGTCAAGAACAGAACACTTGACATCATTTTATGACTTCGGTTTTGACTGATTCCTTTCGTTCACCCAGACATCATAATGGCCTGTTTTTGTCTGGGATAGCTTTCACCAGATATCTCTTTGCGTTTATGTCTGGAAAGGAGGGAGGCCCAGTTAGAGAGTCTCCTCCTCTGTGCTTGCATTTTCACTGTTCAAATCGTGGCCTTTTAAGTTCTCACAGAAATGTGTCATCCTAAATATCTTAAATCAAAAATATCCCAATGTAAATGTACAAATAGAAACAATTGTTCGAAGTGAAGGATAAATACTTTGCTTAGATAAATAAACAGCTTGAATAGACGAATAAATACCTAGTATAAAAGTATAAATAGCCCACCCAAGTAGAGAAACATTTGCTCTGTAAGAAACCCAATCGCGTACTTGCAATAAAGGTATCTATAGAGGAAGAGAACAAGTCACGACTAAAATGTTCAGTTTTTACCATTAAGCAATGTTTCCAATTAGAAGTCATTAAACGCTTAAAATTGTTTGCAAAAATTAAGCACGAAATGGCTTACTATTTAATAACTCTTATTAGGTGAGATTTACATAATACAAATATTCAGTAATCTAACCGTAATCCTTAACTTTTCAGATTTACAGTTCTCAAAAGCTCGTATGGACGCAAGTACTCCAGTGATTTTATTACGCGTAGATCACAAAGTGTTAGCCGATGAAAAAACTTTTAATTGCACTGCTCTCAAAATCATGTGTAATGCACTGGATTTTCTAGAATCACTGGTCGTGCACGAGCTTCAAATTAATAGCCTTTATATTAATTGGCACTACTTTTAATTTCTCTGCTTCTATGAATTCATTCCAGTTATGAACTTTGCTTGTGCAGTTTTTTTAGACCTTAATTACAAAAGCAAAACAAATTTAGAATATTTCTGCTGTAAATGAAAATTCACGTGATAAGTTAAATGAACCGAAGTTCAGGTCACTGCCTTGCTAAAAAAGGAGTACTCAATAAAATCAGTCTTCGTAAAGTAATACTTTAAGTTTTCTTCTCTAATAACATTTCTGTTGATTTATGCTAAACCATAAAACCGGTTTTTTATTAGACAATTAAAATCGAACAGCATCCAGTTATTGGGTCCAGCACAGTATAAAACAGTGTAAATCCTGTGACTGCGGTAAATTGTAGAATTAATGAGCAGATCTTGCCTTATATGGGTGAATATGACATACAAAAATTAAATGTATTTCACAATATTTCAGCTTTGCAGAGAGCAAGGAGGGAAACAATTTAAAAAGCCAGCAAGCTTCTGCACCCCACACAGCCGGCGACAATTTTCAAAGGTGAGACTGTACCGAGTTGTAAACCATTCCGAAGGATGGATTTGAATATCAAATGTCTTGTAACTATTGCCATTTTGCTCTCCGAGCCCAGGTGTTGGAGAAAATGTATCCAGCATCTCCTGCGTTAAGCCCAAATCTTCGGTTACTTATGACTTTCGACTTTTCCCCTCCGGGGAAGTTCATCTTCCGCTTGAAGAGAAAATCGGAGAGAACTTTTCACGCTTCCTTATTACTTTGCACACATGTGAAAGATAAAATATAATAAACAAATCGCCCTTTCTCTGGTCTGAGATAACTGGGAATAGATGAATGCACAGAAGAGCAAATGAAACCATTGGCGGAGCTAATTAGTTTCAAAATTATGGAGAAACCTCCAGAAAATTCGTGTTCAGTAGAGATGTGGTGTCCACAGATATCGAATCAGTTTCAGCTATAGTTTACAGTACTTCTGCACAGAAGAACGATACAAATTTTAGAAAACAGAACCATCCTCGTTATGTTTGTCTTTATCCATATGAGAAAATTTTCTACAGTCTCTCTGCTGAAAATAGGGATATCGTTATAATTTCGTACACGTATTTAGGCCAAATTGCAGCTGAAGTTAACCTAACGGAAAAGAAAATGTTTGAAAAATCTGTGAGGTGCTTGTTCTCTTTCGTTCTCTTAAAAAATAAAATTTCCAGTCAGTACTCATGAAACGCATATAGCGTATTGGATCCGTTTATTTTTGTGGTGTGGTAAGCACAAAGATTCGCTGAGCTTTCACACTCCAGTGGGAGGCTTTTTCAAGGCAATATTTTCAAAAATCATCTTTGTTCCCTACGTGTTCCGATTCCCTGCATTTTTATGTCTGCCATTCCCTTGAAAAAGCCTCCTAGTGGAGTGCAAAAGCTTGGCGAATCTTTGTGCTGACTACACCATAAAAATAAATGGATTTGATACGCTATATGCGTTTCATGAGTATTCACAGTCTGATGTATTTAAAAATAAAGTTATCTTCAGTCAGGTTTCTAGAAACGGAAATATCGTAACGGACATAGCGCTATTTTTATATCTTCGACATGCTTTTCTCTGTATGTTAAAGAAAGAATTTAAACATTCTGGCTTCTAGAAGTTAAATTGGTATGCTTGGAGATAGATGCACAATGAGATAGACGAAAAGACAAAAAACTGGAAAATTTTAGCGCTCTTTATCTCTGCCGGACACACACACACACAAAAAAAAAAAAAAAAAAAAAGCAATTTTTCTAATACTGTATGAACTCAGAAGCTAAAGTATTCAATTTACTTCTTCACAGAAGCATGCGTAAAAGTTACGGACGGTTGGACAGGCAGACAATCCAAAATATAATATTTATGCTGATGTCTTTCTTCCCAACGTGAAAAGAACTTCTCAACAATTTCGTGACTTCTATGACAATTTGACTTGTCGTTAGAATACTTTTCTTGCTCGATTACCAACATACACCATGTACGTGTATGTGTTATTTTTACTGTCTTACTCCCCCTGGAGTGTCTCACGGTTTACAGTTGTGAGATATTACCAGGACTTTAATAAAGAGCAGGAGAACATTTGCATACTTCAACGTTACCAAGGTCAATTTGACAGAACCAATTAGCGCCCAGCGCGATGTTTTGCAGAATTCTGACCTGAAGTGGTCTGCTTACTTAAATGTAATCGGATACGGTTGTAATGAAAATACCTCGTCGCGAGAAACCCTTATGCGAAACAAGCATTCCCATTCATTATTTTGCAGGAATTTATTACCAGAAGCTTGATGGTTTCCAGTCAGAACGGAACCTTGAACAAACCGCTCTTTATGTATACGAACTAAGCAATTAATTAAGGGTCAACATATTTGCGTTACGCACGGAATCAGACTCCTTCAGTTTGTGAATGAATGAGTGAATGAATCACTCGTGATTGGGGAAATGCATACGTTAACAGTAATTCTTGTTCTTATGTGATAGTGCTGATTAATGTTCCCATGTTCCTCCGAATGATTGTATTGGTTTGACCATTGAACTTGCGGATATTATAAATTATGATTTCTGGTCGAAAGCATAACAGGAAGCTTCTGATTTTCAACACCACAATCAAATTTACTAAAAGATGTATCGATCGTTTCAGCATGATTCGTGAATTGTTTTTATGCCCGGACGTTACTTACTAAGCAACACCAGTTTTAGAGCGGTTATAAGATAAACAAGAAAGATGACACCGAGTTTTCGGGTGTAATAAGCACGTCTTTTGAATCCGTTCGGAAGCAAATTAAATTTATCAAAGCTATTCAAAGTCAGTGGAACCGGTATGGAAAACAACAGATCTGATGGAAGAAAGAAGTTTTTCAATCGGGTCTTTAATCCCTCAGATATTGGTGTAAATGGAATCTTGAGCTTACGAACTCTTAGAAACAGAGTTATCGACAAAAATAAGATGTGACTTTACGTCCCCTGGTGGGAAAACCATGCATTATTTCAGGAAGAAACTATTCTCAAAAGGTTTATCCATATGAGCGGTATCGGTCCAAGAAAAAAAAAATTAGTCGAGTTTTCAGGAGCCCAGATTTTGCAACAAATACATCAGAATCAGAAATTAACACTTATGACCCCTGGTGGCCAAACCATTCTTTACAAAACATTAGATATTATGTGAAAAATATTTTCCATGAAGTCTTGTATGCGATACAGGAAGAATTTTTCAAATCGGAGTTTTAGGAGCAGAAAACGCAATTTACCTTTATGCGCCCCAGCGGAAAGTCTTAAATGATTTACGTACACATTTTGAATTTATAGGAAAAACATTTCGCATCGGAAACACTATCCAACAACGAAGGAATTTTTCAAATTGAAATTTTAGAAGTAGAGATATTGACAAAAATAAGATATACATCTACGCCCCCTGGCGTAGAAACCGTGCATTATTTCAAGAAGAAAGTGTTCCTAAATGGTTTGTCGACATGAGTAGCATCGGTGAACAAAAGACTTTTTTCAATCGATATTTTAGAAGCTCATGTTTTGCTGCAAATACATCAGAAGTGGAAATTAAGACTTACGCCACTTGGTGGCCATACCATTTTTTACAAAAATTAGAATTTATGTGCAAAGGATTTCATATCAGGAGCTGTATCCGGTGAAGAAGGAATTTTTTAAATAGGAGGTTTAGAAGCAGAGAAATAGTGGGAAACGCAATTTACCTTTACGCCCCCTAGCGGAAAGTCTGTGAATAACTTGAAAATTTTGAATTTTTAGAAAAAACATGTCATACTTTAAACACTATCCAACAAAAAAGGAATTTTTCAAATCGAACCCCCAGAAGTAGAGATATTGACAAAAATAAGATATACATCTACGCCCCCTGGCGTAGAAATCATGCACTATTTTAAGAACAAAATGTTCCTAAAAAGTTTGTCAACATGAGTAGTATCGGTCTACAAACGAAGTTTTTTCTAATCGAGAATTTAGAAGCTCATATTTTGCTGCAAATACATCAGAAGCGGAAATTAAGATTTACGCCCCTTGGTGGCCAAACAATTTTTTTACAAAAATTAGAAATTATGTGCAAACGATTTCCCATCAGAAGCTGTATCCGGTGCAGAAAGAATTTTTCAAATCGGAGATTTAGAAGCAGAGATATAAGGCGAAACGCAATTTATCTTTACGCCCCTAGCGGAAAGTCTATGAATTACTTGAAAATTTTGAAATTATATGAGAAACATGTCACACCGAAAACACTATCCAACAAAGAAGGATTTTTCAAATCGGACTACTAGAAGTAGAGATATTGACAAAAATAAGATATACATCTACGCCCCCTGGCGGAGAAACTGTGAAATATTTTGGGAAGAAAATATTCCGAAAAGGTTTATCGATGTGAGTGGCATCAGTCCACGAAAGAATTTTTTCAATCGATATTTTTTAGAAGCTCAGATTTTATGGCAAATACATCAGAAGCAAAAATTAACACTTACGACCCCTGGTGGCCAAAGTATTCTTTACCAAAAATTCAAAATTATATGCAAAAGATTTTCCATTAGGAGATGTATCCGCTGAAAAAAGATTTTTCAAATCGGAGTTTTAGGAGAAGAGTTATCGGAAAAAATGTAATTTACTTTTACGCCCCCTGGCGGAAAATCTATGCGTAATTTGAAAATGAAACTATATCTAAAACACTCTTCGACATAAATGGAATCGAAAGATAAAAGAATTTTTTTAATCGGATGTTTAGAAGCAAATATATGAATTAAAACGTAATTTTGAATTCGACATCATCTGCATTTACGTCCCCTAGCGGCAAAATTGTACATCGTAAGAAAAAACGAAATAAAGGATCATCATTCGCATATTTCAAGCTTCCGAATGCAAAAAGAATTTTTCAAATCGGACTAATAGTTGCAGAGATACCGTGGGTACAGACGGACGGACGGACAAACCGATAACAGAAGCACGTTCTTTTTTTACAAAAGACGTGCTAAAAACGTGGTGTACTTAATTTTTAAAGTTATGGGCTGTTTGTGATTCCTGGTGAGAGACTTTCTGTTTTAAAAATGTTTTGCGGGCATGAACTAGCAAAATTTATACTTCAAATCTGTTACTGATGAAGTCTGTATCCGCTACAGAAGCTCAGAAATAAAGAGGTAAAATTTAATTAATATTGCGTTTTATATAACAGATACATCCGAAATGAAAGCCTTAATGAATCAGGATGGTATGCTAATCCACCAGGAAAACAGGCCTGCGCACTGGTATGTTAAATCTGCAGTTTAAATGATGGGATCTGGAATTTGTGCAGTGTTCCCCAGTCCAGATCGAATATTGATCAAAACACTGTAACTTGATTCTTTTCTCCTTGTATCCCTAATTTAGGGAGAGAAGAGTGAAAGGAAATTGATTGAAGTACAAACACGATTTAGTCAGGATTGAAAGCCAGTCCTCAAAATGCCAGACTTGATTGCTTTGAATAGCAAGCAAGTCTGGGTATACATTTTGGAAGTCATCTTGTGATATTTTTTAAGTTTTCAAATTAAAATTACACGTTTTCCAGAATGGTGAAAAATTGTCGGGTGAACCCCAGGTCACGGTGCTGAAAGGTGAGAAGTTTGTAGTACTTTTCAAAGCTACACAAAACGCTCTCTCTTTAAAGGAAGCAATTTCCGTTAGATAAGCACAGCGTCCATGCTTCATCCAGGCGCGCCTCGAGTGATTGGCCAGAAGCCTGGGCCTCTGACCTCTTGCCACCGCAGAGGCCAAAAAAGGTATTGTATTGGACAATATTCATGTTCGTGCAGTTGGGGTTTTATTAAAATCTGGCATCATTTATACCATTCTGGATTGTATCAACGTTGCTAAAACCGTAGAATATATTTCGGAAACAAAATGAGATCCGGGAGGTCACAATGCCGGGTTGGATGGAACACAATAAAGACTGTTTTTAGGAAAAGAATAAGCAAGTTGGGAAAACAACAAAGAGGTTCAGGAAGCCACCGAGGTGTGACTGACAGAACAGAATATTCTTTAATAGCAAAAGAATAAAAGAGTGGAACGTAGATATGTTAGTGTACTGAAGGTATTAGTACGATTACGAAAAGTAATGATACGATATTGCTAGAATACAAGGCGCAGATATATTGGGCTTAGAATTATTTGAATGTCCTTGATATATACATATGTATATGTAAATCACGTTGATTCTACAACCAAAATCCATGAAAATTTATTACCTCGTAAGGTAGTTTAATCTCAAACATGGTACTTAATCAAACGGATATACATTCCGCTTCTGTGAAGCCTTTAAATCGCTTTGACCTTACTGAACTAACAAATTGATGCCAACTTAATAGGCCAAAGTCGAGGTAATTTAAACTAGAAAAGACGATTTCTATAGCGAAACTTATATCTTGTTTATTATAACGTATGAATTTGGAGCGAAGATATCGCATTTCAAATACGAAAACTCTCTGAAAGAAGATAAAAAACTCACACGAAACGCCAGTTGAATTTAATATCAGAACTTGCTTTGTCCGTTAGGCAATTAAGACTTCTTTTTTCATGCCATCACTTTTTTCCTGGCATTTGCGTTGCTACTTGAGCTGTTTTTTTCCAAATTGCTTCTTTAATCATTCACTGTGCCTCGCAATGCTATCTTACATAGCCGCTGAACAATTCTTACAACGCATAATCCTACTTTTCATTTATCTGCCGGTATTTATCCTTGACGCGACATGATTTTCTTGAACTGCTCTTTTAATTTTTATTTCACGTTTTGAAAAGTTCTTTAAAACAATATCTTTGTGATGCCTTTTCAAATAAAAAACAAGACGCAGATACAGGGTAACCTCGATATCTCGAATCTCACAGGAACAGAAAAAAAAAATCATGAAAAAGAGTTTTCGAGATATCATGGTTTTATTTTAAATAATGTTTTTTAGATCAATAATACATTACACATTATAGTTTACAAATATGTACGTATACAGCATACCTTAACAAAAATAATTCTTCAATAAAGTCTGATGCCTGGTTAAGTCTTTCTGCAACTGAACAACTTTGTCTAAGGGAGCAATCGAGGCAAATGATTAGGGACCTATATTTTCCTCGGATTCCAGAAAAGCACGCAACGTATTAACAGCTTTTTCCGCTTCCTTCACACTGTCACTTTTTTGCTTCTTGTTCACAGCCACTTTTTGGCCCTCTCCCTGCTGTTCCACTTCATCATCTTCTTCTTCTGATGCTGTTTTACATCCGCTATAATCTCTGCATCCGTTAAAGTACCGCATGTTTGAAGTGAAGTGTCAACTTCCAAGAAATCATCGAATGAAATGGCAAGATTTTGGTTCTGTTGGATGACCATCCACTGTTCCGAATTTACATTATCTCCGTCTTGAGCTTCGACTACATTTAAATCGGCAGTCTGCTTATTTTCCTTATTATTGCTTCTTTCTCCGAATCCTGCTTTAATGAAACAAGGTTTTAGTTTTTCCTTAGTAATATTTCTCCAAGCGCAGTCAGCCATCCGCATTGCATTTAAGACATTGATGGTGGGGAGGGCTTTACCTTCATCAATAATGTCTAAAAGTTTCCTAACCAGCTGTTGCCTGTATCCGACTTTGATGCTATGGTTGATACCTTGATGGAGATTTTGTAACTTCGATGTCGTTTTAGGAGGCAAAAATTTTACAGTGATATTTTTTAGACTTGGAAGATTGGAATGGGCATTGCAGTTATCAATAAAATGGAGAATCTTTCGACGTCATGTCGTTGACAAGCCGTGAAGAGTTCCGATATATGTGGAAAGCTTTTTATACATTAAGCTTGATAGTCGAATCAGGTTTATCAATAAGCATAGCGTTTCCCAACAAAAAATTATGGTTATTTTCGTGACAATGTTGGGCTATAGACGACTTCTTCAGTTCACAGTTCCGTACGTAAGCCTTGTGTTTCTTCACGCGGATACTTAAAGCACTGCAGGTCTGTCCTATATATGAAAGTGCACATTCACAAGGTATCTGATAAATTCCCCAGGAATTTATATCTTCGACGTAATCTTTTGATCCCTAAAAATTAATCTTGTTTATGGGTTTAAAAACGACTTTGAAATTAAAACTTTTGAGAAATTTCGAAATACCGAAGCAAATCTGAGTAGCGAAAGGGGTTGGCATGAGCGTGCAGATTGGTTTCGGTTTCCTAAATTTTTGGACAGCTTTCTCGATAACGGAAGGGCTATATCCTCTGTGTACTGCAATTCGTTTAAGAAAATCAAACTCTTTCTGCAAGGAATCCTCAGTTGAGCATATATGTATTGCTCGATATGCGTATGTGTAGAAGGCAGAGATTTTTTGCTTCCATGGGTGATTTAATTTTGCATGTGTGGGAAAGGAAACAGCAAATGGTGTTCGATAAACTGTTGTACTAAAATTCGACCATGAAGCTTAATGTATTAGAAGATTTCCACATACAATATATCGGAACTCTTCACGGCTTGTCAACGACATGACGTTGACTCCATTTCTTTCAAGCGCGTGGAAACGACTCACGAAAAACCGTGACCTTCAGAACTCTGATGATGTCACAATGATTTGAATGTTTACGCTCCTTCGTCCTGATGATGCTGAGCCAAAAGCTCTGCGAAACTATAGCCGATGTATAATAAACCTTTTATTGTGATAAACGTTGGTATTTTCATTCTATCTCAACACCACAAGTGTCTAGTCACAAATTATATGAACACAAAGACATCTGAACACCTATTTATAAACGCCTTGCATTTCTCCGGCACAGAAATCTCTAATATTTCGAGATAGTAAGGGTTTGGAAGAAAATGCTTTGAGATAACTATGGAAAATACACTGACTTAATGCCTAAAGTGTA
Source organism: Macrothele yani (assembly GCA_039090855.1). Classification (NCBI taxonomy): domain Eukaryota; kingdom Metazoa; phylum Arthropoda; class Arachnida; order Araneae; family Macrothelidae; genus Macrothele; species Macrothele yani. The sequence continues at coordinate 142,883,654 of CM077014.1, forward strand.
GGGAAAAATATTTTTTCGAGATAACGAGGGATTCGGGATAAAGAGTTTCGAGATATCACGGTTCGACTGGTCTACCTGTGTAAATCTCTTATTGCATGCGGTGATTTTCAGTTTAGTATGTTTGCAGGATATTAGTATAGGGCCAACGTATATTTTATAAACAATCAATTGGCAATACGGGCTTTTAATTGAATCTGAAAAGTTTCTGCTAAGGGCACTACCCGAAAAATTTAGACTACTTTTGGTAAAATTTATTTTGTTTCGTGAAAAAATAAAAACCCTTTTATGCATACGTACTTTCTATTAAATGCTTTCGTACTCGTATTTCTTGAGGTTCCCGTTGACTTACGCGAGGACTGTTTCACCTTCGGATTTAAAATAAAGTTTGAATTCGCAGTTCAACCTCAAAATTCGTTATGAAAGCTGAAGATTGTTCTTTGGGTTTTATATAAATTTTTCACTCTATTAGAAACATTAAAATGTCATTTTTGTCAATTCTAATTTTCGTTCATCTCCATCTCTTTGGAAAGGATTCATGAATTATCCCTGTAGGCAGCTTTTCTTATCATCCGCAAAACTTATACCTGTTGCTGTAAGGTCTTTTATCGGCTTTTGTGCCATGATATTTCAATCCATGATTCTGATGCGTTTTCTTTAAACTTTTGAATTTCGGGCTACTTACCTTTCAGCATCCTGACCTTGGGTTCAACTGACAATTATTTACCACTCTGGAAAACGTGTAATTTTAATTTGAGAACTTAAAACAATTTCACAAGAGAACTTCCAAAATATGCAAAATTGAGTAGATAGCCAGAAATCGATCTCGAGTGAAAACCTTACCGAATCCAGGTGTAGATGTAATTTTGCTATCCTTCTTCGTCCAGGACATCTCGTACCTATCTCTGTAGAATAGCATCTCCATCGCAAGCCGACACTCGAAGGCAGTTGTTATCTCTGGAACGGTGACCTTTTTTTTTTTTTTTTTTTGATTGGAGGTTTAACGACCACCGTGAGCAACTCAATGGGGTATAAGCAGTCGCCCGTCTCTAATTTAGGGTCACTGGTTCCAGGGAAGGGAGAGAGCCAGTGCCGTAAGACAAACACAACATCCATGTCACACCGGGATTCGAACCCGGACCCCTTACGGACGAATGATCAGAGGCCAGCGCCTTAGACCACTGCGCGGCAACGGTGACCTCACCAAACGATTTAGCGTTATAGTTTCTGGGTTTCCTTCTTTTGCATATACAGCTTGACGACTTATTTCCTCTGCGTTCAGAGTTCATACAGTTTTGTACCAAAACAATGAAAAACAATCCAGCAGCGTACTCTCGTTTCAAATTGAGTTAGGAGTGTTTTTTTGTAACTACATTCCCCAATATTTCAGTTTGAATTTGGCATCTGCGACTGAAAAAGAATTGTTGCTAGTTTGCCAAGTCAATCGACCATCAACAGGAACACCACGCTGAGAAGTGTCGATATCAATGTATTTGTTTTCAAAGTTATCCTCAGTACAGTTACAGTCTGAAACAGTACCGTCCAGTACGTTAGAGGATCTAAAAGCTCACCTTAGGGAAGGAAACGGTTGCTCTGGTCTAAACAAAATTTGGCTGGGGAGCTGCTCTAATCTGAAAAAACTTAGAGATGGGGGTATATGCACATACCACATTTCGAAATGCTGTCTAAAATTTTCTGTTTTAAGGAGGCATGCCTAGTGTGAGGAATAGAAACTCTCTGTTCGGCGCTTTCTCAGGGATTGCGCCAAGTGACTAAAAGAAATCAACGAAACTGACATTCGGATATCAAATTGTATAACTTACGAGTGGTAAAAGGGGAAAGGGAGAAAAATCCAGGGCCGCGCAATGGTCTAAGCGCTGGATTATGTCCATTCGTCCGAGAAGGGTTCGGGTTCGATTCCCGGCGTGGCATAGATGTTGTGTTTGTCTTACTGCGGCGCTGGCTCTCTCCCTTCCCTGGAACCAGTGGCCTAAATAAGGTACGGGAGACGGCTTACAGCCCATTGAGTTGCTCACTGGCTGTAAGCAGTTGTTTGTGGTCCTTCAATGTTCCATCAAAAAGAAAGAAAAATCTCCTCCCCTCAAAAAAAAAAAAAAAAAAAAAAAAAAAGCCATCGAAGCAAAACGGAAAGCAATGTAGTGGAAAACACCTTTACGGGTTTTTTATGGCCTAATCGAGATACGGACTTCGGCTTTGTCACTCATATTGTACCTCACACACACGCCAAAGTTCATAACCTTCCCTGTTCCTAATAACTAATGCTACAAGGCAGTACTAATGACCGATTTCCTGGCCTGTATGGTACAAAAGGTTGAACTTGTATAACCACGCGGAACCCACAAATCTCACCAGGCAACATTTTCGAAAGTGATCACATTCAAATACCCTCTGAATAGGGTTAGCCATCAGAGACACCACTTCGCAGTGGATTTCATTCAAAACCGCTGTACGAATGCTCATTTGCGCACAGATCGTTTATTCAGCCCAACATTTAATTTAAAGTCACGTTTCGATTTAATTACTCGAGCGTGAACCATAACGCCTCAGATTAAAGTTAATTTCAATGAAACGTGTTCGTCTTGTAAAGTAGCTACAGACTTCTGTTTTTTTGTAAATTGGGAAGAACAAATTATGTAGGATATATCTCCCAGTAGTTTCAAAACTAGGCTGAACTTTTTTTTTTATATTTGAACTTAGTTTAATTATCTTTCGATTTGGAAGAGGTATCATGACAGGAACAGGGGAACCAAACTTTCAGGTCATAGTAAATGTAGAATTTCATACTAATGAATTTCACTAAAAGTTGTCGGTCATTGCATATTTTTTTTTGTTTTTTAATTTTCGTTTCTCGCGAGTCACACTCCATAATGAGATCATGATCAGTTCGGAAGAATTTAATAATGAAGCGACTGCTGGATTTTAAATGTTATTGAGCGGAGCTCTCTTAACGAGACTCGAGACAATTAGTTGTTCGGGCATAGGTACGAGATGACACATCCGATCACCGTGATTTTGTGCATGCGATTGGACACCGTCCATGATCAGGATTTGACGTCTTCCGATTCCTGAAACTTCGTGCCATTGAGGAATTTCAATTAAAACTAGATGGCCTTTTACTTGAACCGTTTCACGAAAGTCGGTTCACTAACGTTAATTTAAAAAAAATCGTTTGAATTTGAAAACGAAGAAATGGAAAGACTCCGTCTGCTAGCTTAATCTATAATAATAAAAGGAAGTTTGTGTATTAAAAACGTAGTTCCCGATCTGAGTGTGTCTTACCGCTTTGTTTACATGCAACCTGATCACAACCAACGTGAAGACGTGAAGGAAAGTAGTTCACGATAAATTTTAGGCATTTCTTTCCCAGAATGTTTTTTACTTTTGTTCTGGAAGTCATAAATTTTACGCGTTCGTTTTTTTAGAATTTGCTATAATAGACGCCTTAATGAGCTTAGATTTTGAAATAGCTTCGCTCAAAATTTGCCAATTGTACCCGAGTTATCGGTTACCGTTTGCGGCTTGTCCTCGTTCATAAAAGCTTAATTTAACATGATTTTGAAAAAAGTGAACACGACGATGTTACTGTATATCTGTATAAAAGGGAACTGAATCTGTATAAAAAAAAGGGAACGCTGATGGCATGTAGAGACTAATGAAGTGTATTGAGCAAAACATAATGGGATAAAGACGCGATCTAACGGACATTAAACGTGGAATGATCGTAGGAACATTTGCAGAATGGCTGTACTTGTAAAATGTTTAAGGGCAGCAGTTGTTAAAGTTTACAGAACGTGGATCACAGTCCAAAAACTGGGTCTGAGCTCAAGGCACGTTGTTGTCAACAGCCACTGGATGCTCGCTGAGTGGAGAATAGGCAGACATGTTCAGTCCAACAGACGGGTAACACTTCGTCAGATTATTAGGTGTGTAACTTAATTCTCGGCCCCTATGCGCAAACGATCATAAAACGTCGGCAAATGCAAATAACTGTGTGCTATAATGGCTGATTGCACCGCCATCCAACAGCTTTTTAGGCAACCGTAACCTCTCACAGCTGTAGTGACAGAAGGGACGAAAGTTGACGGTGAAAGAAATGTCGTTCGAGAAGCAACATTTTAGGCACAGCCCCCTGTTCGCGTTTCAGCTGAAAAAAGGCGCCACAGAAGCCCAGCAAATCATCTGTTCTGCTTTGGATGAGGCTGCTGTGTCCTACAGTACGTGTAAGAAGTGGTTTAAGCAGAGAATATTTGATCTCTGGGATGCAGAACGTCCGGGACAGCCACAGAAAGTTGACGATGAGGAACTGGAACAACTGTTGGACGCGGTTCCCTGTCGCACACAGTCAGAACTCGCCCAGGAACTCGGAGTAACACGGCAAGCCATTGCAAAGCGCCTGCACAAGCTTGGATGGATTCACAAGGTGGGCCGTTGGGTGCCTCACCAACTCACAGCTGCGAACAAGTCTAGGGGCTACGATGTTGCCGTGTCCTTTATCTCCAAAGTCAAGAAGAAAGATTTCCTTCACAAGATTTTGACCTGTGATGAGAAGTGGATCCTCTACGATAATCCTAAGCGGCGCAAGTCGTGGATATATCCAGGTCAGCCTACCACCAGTACCGCCAAATATCCATGCCAGGAAGTTGTTGCTGTGCATATGGTGGGATCAGCGTGGTGTCGTACACTATGAGTTTCTCAAAACTGGTGAAACGGTCAATGCTGAACGTTATTATCAGCAACTCATTCGTGTGAGTGGCGCAATGGAAGCGAAAAAGCCATACACTGGCAAGGGCAGAAAGTCGGCCCTGCTGCTTCAGGATAACGCGCGTCCTCACACCGCGAAAACAACTTTAAACACGATCACCTACCTGGAATGGGAGATTTTGTCCCACCCGGTGTATTCTCCAGACTTCGCCCCGTCGGATTATTACCTCTTTCGCTCCTTGCAACATCACCTGAGTGATACGCGCTTCACTTCTGTTGAGGACGTCCACACAAGTATTGATGACTTTATCAACTCGAAACAGCCCTCTTTTTTCCGCAGTGGCATTCGGCAGCTCCCTGACCGATGGCTCAAATGTATCCAACACGACGGGGATTATTTCCCTGATTAGGTACGTATTCGATTTGCTATAATTTGCTGGCAACGTGTCGTGCCTGTGGCCGAGAATTAAGTTTCACACCTAATACATGCAATCTGAATTAGGGACCAAATTTGATGACGTCTCAAGGTACAGTTCGCTACGTGTTACATCGTATGGGCTGCAGAAAAAGACGGCGTGTCTGTAAGACCAAGGTAATTAAGTATCGTTGCCGACCAAGTCCACCTACTTAAGTAAATGGTTTTCCCATTGAAGATGAATATTTCTAGCAAGACAGTGGCCCGTGTCACAGTGCTCACGTTGTACGCAAATTGTTCGAGGTGCATCACGGAGAGACTTTTTCCTGCTACATTGGTCCTCTCACAGTCACCGGATCTCAATCCAATGGAGTATTTGTGAAATAAAATCGAAAGGGGCATCAGACAGCTGGATCCGATACTACCAAATCTTCAAGAGCTGGATGGTGCAGTTCATTGCACGTGGGCTGATACACCCCAAACCACACACCGACGTTTAATAGAGTTCAACTAAGACGAATTCAGGCAGTATTAAAGACAAAAAGGGGCCCAACAACGTACTAACCAGGTGATCATAATAATTTGGCCACTCAGTGTATAGTCCCTAGAGTTGCACATGTGTGGTGGTTAATCCTCTCTCCTTGAAAATACACACACCACACACACGCGCGCGCAATTACACGCACGCACAAGCACCCACACACAACCACCCACCCACCCACACACACAAACAAACAAACACACACATACACACACACATACACACACACACACACACACGAAAACGTTATTGGACAAAGATTTGTTATGTGAGCGCTTTAAAGAAAAATGAAGCAAAATAAACTACTGAATATTTTTTAAAACAATAAAGTAGCGCTGATCATTTTTCCCTTTCCAACTTCCTATACTCTAATTGTAGTTATCTTCAGAAAACTTGTTTTCAGTCTGAATGGTACACTGCATTAGGATTTGTCATGTTATTTACTATTTGCACGTGTATATATACCTTATTGGACACTACATACAATCAGTTCTTCTTACGTACTTCACTTAAAATGAAACATGAGTCACGCAAATAAAGTCCAAAGAAATATTTACTTACAGATATTTTCCTTTATTCTTTCAACACCTTACGAATACTGTTCATGCAGAAAGTTACTATTCCAACTTGAATTAATCCCAGTGGTATTAACACTTCAGAAACTAATTAAACGTTAGTAGGCAGAACACTTTTAACTTCATACGATAAATATATAACAGCACTCAACACGCAGCTCTAAACTAGACACAACTTCAAGTAAATCACGCCGCTCCCACGATTATAACATCACACCACCACACAACACTTTTTGCTGCTGCTTCAACATTATTTCTCTCTAGTCTTATCGGTCACATGCATACGTTATGCTCTCTAACCTCAAAAAGCGTTGCCATCTTCATTCCGCGAGAGGAAAAGACATAACGTTAAGGTCCAGAAACGCCACTACAGAATGAACTCATTTACATAGAAAAAGTAACTAAAAATGAAAGTTAAATTAGATTATACGTCACAAATTCCACAACAAATACGCGGTCGAGTCACATTATTGTGACCAACAGCTAATATCCAGAGTAACCGCCGTGTGCAGCACGGACAGCAACTAGACAGTCTGGGAGTGACTCAATAAGGTGCTGGAAGGTGTTCACAGGTACGTGGAGCCATGCTGACTGCAGTGCATCTGACAGCTTCTGAAGGGTTCGTGGTGGAGAATACATAGAGCGAACAACACAATCGAGATAGGTCCCACAGATGCTCAATTGGGTTTAAGTCTGGGGAATTAGGGGACCAAGGAATTACTTTGAAGTTTTCATCGTGCTCTTCCAAGCACTCTCGGACATTTCTAGCAGTGTGACAAGTTGCATTGTCATTCTGGAAGATTCCATCCACCCCAGAGAAGACAATCAGCACGTATGGGTGTACGTGGTCTGCAAGGGCAGATTCATAACGAATTCGGTCCATAGTGTCTTCCACAGGTATGAGTGGACCCAGCGAATGCTGCACGAAAACATTCCCCAGATCATAACGCTGCCCCCACCAGCTTGTGTTCTTCCAGCAATAATTGAAGAGTGTTCGTTCTCTGATGTTTCTCGCCTTATATGCCAACGTCCATCCCGTTCGATGAAACGGAAAACGTGACTCATCGGAGAAGGCAATCCTTTTGCCAATCAGCGGAGGTCCAATTGCGATACTGCCGTGGAAATGATGCCTTTTTGGCCGATGCACTTTCGTTAGCATAGGTGCAATGATCATCCATCTGCATCGGAGCTCCATACGCAGCAGTGTTAGCTGAACTGTCGTTTTAGACACACTTCCGGTAGCCCCCTGGTTCATTCGGCCAGCGAGTTGCTCCACTGTAGCGTGTCGATCAGCCCTCACGCACCTTCGAAGCCAACGTTCACCTCTCCCGTAAATGGCACGTGCTGCTCCGCAGTTTCCGCGTCGCTTATTCGAAATAGTGCCATTTCTCCAATCACGATAAACTTTAACCACAGCAGCACGCGAACAGTTCACAAACTGCGCTGTTTCAGAAACACTGCCACCCTCTTCCGGAAAGCCGATAATAATCCCTTTTTGCAAATCTGATAAATCGCTCCTTTTATCCATGACAGCAACGAGTGATATATTTTCAGAATGCCTACAGCACACATTATATACCCTCCAAGCCAGCTCACGACACGTGCCTTCTTTCATTGGCTACGCGCTGTTGACGTCAAAAGTAGGAGGTGGTTACAATAATGTGACTCGACTGTGTACATATTTTTTCACTTCAAAGGGTAAATTCCAAGCAATATGTACCAGTAAATGCCTGCAAATGTCAGTTTTTATTTTATTTAGTGTGCATATTTGTTTTTTATAATGTAAATTACCATTAAGAAAATGGTTTCAGATGATAATCTTTCAACTGCACTGATATAATCTGCTTCTTTTTTTTAAGGTAAAAATGAACTTGCAGATCAAGTTTTTCATTTGAACTGGGCTTGGATCAAGATTCAAAATGACACGTACCACGTCAATGAGACTCAAGAATATTTTCAAATCAACTTGTTGAGAAGGGGTTACCTAGGAGAGACTTCTTTTGTTGGTAAAGATGTTTTTCTATAATTTCAGTAAAAAGTATAATTGATTTCTGTTGCTTATAGTAATTTTTCCCCGGTTAGGAACAGCTAACATTTTTCACGCGTTAAAAGCTCTTTTTTTCTAGATTTCAACCATGGGCAACAAATACTGCTGTAAAATAAATCTAAAACCTACAAGGAAATATTTTATTCCTGTACATTCTATTGACTGTTTGGTTACATAGGGAAGAATTCATTAAAATCTTCGTCACACTTATTGCATTCCGAAACGGACTTTGTTGCGTTAACGAGACTCTCACAAGTGGATCGCCAGCGATGAGATTCGAGGATCATGGGTGATCTTTTGAGCATTCATTCTTGCACTTCAGAAAGCAAATTTTCCAGTGGATAACTTTTATAACAGATAGTTATTTTTTTATTTCATCAATAACAATTTGAATTAAGACTGCTATTAACATAAAATAAACCTTTCAATCAATAAATTGAAATTGACAAGCCATCGCTCTTTCCACGTGTTTCTTTAATTGATTCACAGCAACCGAAAAATTGTATTTCGGCACCGCTGGGCCATGATCTCTCGATAACTAGCCGAGTGCGTTCGCTTTAGGCTACGGTGCCAACAGTCCACGGTGCTATGTGTGTTTATCTGTCAGCATCTGACTTCCACAAATTCGTAGGGATTGGCTCAGCAACTGAGACGTTTCCATCTGTGGGTGATGAGGGGGGGGGGCATATAGCTAATAATATTTTCACCATTTATCTCGCCCTTTGGATTTATTAGCTATAACTAAAAAGCTTGTGCCGATAAGCCCCGCCGGATGGAGACGTATCAGTTGCTGAGCCCATCCCTACGGATTTGTGATGCCAGATGCTGACAGATAAACACACATAGCGCCGTAGATTGCCGGCACCGTAGCGTAAAGCGAAGGCACTCGGCTAGTTATCGAGAGATCTGGGTTCAATCCCAGCGGTGTCAAAATACAATTTTTTGGTTGCTGTGTGCTAATTAAAGAAAAACGTGGAAAGAGCGATGACTTTGTCTATTTACATTGTCTCCACGTATTTGGAAGATTTTCACCATCATCACCTTTCAATCAGTTAGAATTTTTTTCCATCATTACTATAATTGACAGTATTGGTTACTTCATTACATGTTAGGCGGTGTATAAAAAATTTACAACTGAAATTCTCGTTTCTTTTATTGATTTATGTTATACTAGCATATAATAATTATCATCTACGAAATTTTTAGATTTCAAAAAAATGGCCTTTTTAAAATATAAATTTTTGAAGTTCAACACTTTTTTTTAAATCTTTGTTTTTTACAATATTCGGATGTTCATCGTTGCAAAACTAAAACTGAAATGCAAGTAAAGCATTTTTTGACAAACGTGAGCATAGGGGAAACCACTTGTAAAAATTTTTCAAGGTGAAACAACTGCATAATTTCCCAAAGCAAAATTAAAAATTCCATTTTTGAATGTTTTTGCAATTTGCTATTTTTTTACGCAAACATGAGGCAACAGCCACATTAAAAGCAATTGTGTGTATTAAAGCCTTCACATCATGCTTCCTACGAGGAAAAATCTCAGCTGTAGATTCCAAACAGTAGCGCCAGAGTGATAATCGAACTTAATTATCGTAAGAAGTTGTGCTTTGCTAGCTAAATAAGTTTCGCAACATTTATACAGTTACTTTTTAACTTGCAATTAAGTACTTTACCACCTCCCTCCGCTTCTTTGTTTTAAGGAATGAATGTATTTCCCTTTACGCAGCGGGGCCAAGACTGTATTTTGTCATTTATTTTGTCATTTTGTCATTTATTTTGAATGGCTTAGAGCTTAGTGAGGTCTCGTTGGCTGCAAATGCGCTTTGATATCCCAAGAAAAAATTCTGCCGGCGTCCATGGGTGAGAAAAGAGCTGACAGCTGTTCAGAGCAATGTTTGCTACAGCAAAAAAAAAAAAAAAAATTGAAGAGAATCACTGACGTGAGTGATGAATTGCTAATCAAAAGAATTGTAGGGTCCATTGCGATGTTTTGCCTGAAATATGGGGTACTATAACTTAATCCTAATATTGAACATGTTTCTAAAATAAGTTAGAATAGTTCTAGAATATTCTGAGTCACTATGGAGTAATTCAAATTAATTCTTCTGTTTTGATTTGTTGGCAGGAATCAAACTGAAGAACATTACAGCCAATGAAGGAGTGGACTTCAGTAATTTCTATGCCCATCAAGTTCAGTTCAATCCTGGTCAGTCGGAAGCAAAATGGCAGTTGCGAATATTGGACGATAAAGTCTTTGAAAAGGAAGAATCTTTTCTGTTCATCTTGGAAGATCCATTGCTGGCAACATTGGAAGATCCGCGAAGTGCACAAATAACTATTCATGACGAAGAGGATGGTAAGCTTGAAAGAATTTAATATAATTAAAATTAAATGTACCAAGAATAAAACAAAATGAGTTGCCAGCCTTTATGTATTTGACGCATTGATGTGACGTTTTCACGATGTTTGAATTTAGGACAAATCTTTACGATTTAACAATATTTCTCGATAGGACGAAAACCACCTATTCTATAATAGCTGTCCATTATAGAATAGGTGGTTTTCTTCTTTCTGCAATTCCTTTGCAAGCTGAAATGTTATACAAGGATCTTCAACGAAGAATGAAGTTCATCCCGTTAGCTGATTTTGTTTTTGTTTCTGATTTTTTTGTTCTTATAACGGCAGAACAGACTCCAGTGCAGTAATGCTACCTATACAAAATTATTGAAACAAATTAAACATTTACCTTTCATTTCGAAATTCTCAAGTTTTCATAGAAATGCAACACACCAAATGAAAATGTTAGCACATGCTCTTTATTTTACTCTACTAGATTTAAAACATACACTATGTGGACAAAAGTGATTGGACACTGTAAATAAATGGAAAAACAGTACGGTAGCAGGTTGGTCCTCCATTTGCAGAGATTACAGTAGCCACCCGTCGAGGTAAACTGTCAACGAGTTCAGGGAGTATGGAGAGCGGGATGTTCCTTCATTCCGCCTTGAGTACATCGACCAACTCTGACAGAGAAGAAGGTAGTGTTGGTCCAGACCTCACCCGTCGTTCAAGTTCATCCCATAGATATTCAATGGGATTGAGGTCCGGTTTCTGAGCAGGCCAGTTCATCCGCGAGATCAGATTTTCCTCCTATCCCTCCATTGTATCCCTGGAAACATGACAAGTTGCATTGTCGTCCTTAAAGAAACAATCGTCGTGTCCGTAGAACTGCCACAACGTTGGGAGCATTGAGTTATTCAGGATATCTCTATACAGCACAGAGTTCATGTTGCCACGATTAACACAACCAGTGGACCCACACCGTACCATCTGAAACAGCCTTCATACCATAACTCCACCGCCTCCGTGCTTCACAGTTAGCACTGTACACTCCGGAAGCAGACGTTCTCCGGGTAACTGCCAAAACCAGACATGTTCACGCGATCGCAATAATGTGAAGCGGGATTCGTCGCACCATAACACATGCTGACATTGCTCCAATGTCCAATTTTTGCGCTGTCCACACCTTTGTAGCCGCGTGGCTTTATTGGTCTCTGTGTTGAGAGGTTTATGGGCGGCTGCTCGACCTTGATACCTGAGTGCATGGACCTCTCTTCGAAGTGTCTTAGTGGAGACCATAACATCTGTGGTCATCTGGAGCTCATGTGATATGGTGTGCATTGATCGGGACCTGGTTCTCCGATCTCCCTCTGCAGCACTCTCCTGTCCTTGGGCTGCAGTTCCGTAGGTCTTCTAGGGCGAGGCGAATTCTTGCAATGTCTCGTCTTCTTCCACTTGCTGATAACAAATGCCACAGTCGATTTAGCGACTTGTCTGACATCAGCAATGCTTCTTATGCTTATACCTCCAATTAAGCAGCCAATTGTAACTCCCTTTTGAAACTCGGAGAGCTCTCTACTGTTAGCCATTTTATCAGTGATTGATCTGAGCGCACTCCCGTTGCCGGTTTTTTACCTTATCAACAACGCGTCAGCATACCATTGTGCCTGCGTGGGAGTGTCCAATCACTTTTGTCCGCAGAGTGTCTCTTCAATATGGGTAAGCTCTGTAAAAAAAACAATATGATTTTAACCGAAATTGCTTTGCATTTTAGCATATCCTGGACATTCTTCAGCAAAACGATTGGCTCAGAAGATATTAAAAATTGAAAGACACAATAAGTTTTATCTTTGTATACATTGATAAATACACAGTTGACGTGGACCAGGAACATCAAATAGAAGTCATCGCTCATTCTACGTTTATAAGTGAGTCACGGAAAAATTCTCATCGGCCGCCACCGGGAATCAAACCCAGGGTCTTCCAGTTACGCGCCGGATATGCTTCCACTGTACCAAAGCGGCCTCGAAATTCTCCAGACTCACCAACGACAAACTACCAAACCACATGGCAGGTTGTGGTGCAGTGGAAGCATATCCGGCGCGTAACTGGAAGACCCTGGATTCGATTCCCGGTGGCGGCCGATGAGAAATTTTCTGTGACTCACTTATAAACGTGGAAAGAGCGATGACTTCTATTTGACGTTTGTATACATTTTTCAGAGAGATTTTTGATGTATTCAACATTTGAGGAACGAAAGATTTCAAGCAGGAAGATTAGCAAACATTTTTCACTAAAGATACTGCGAAACCATCGGAGGCCATTTTCACCGTGATTGCATTTTTGCTCATTTTTTTTTTAAAAAAAGAACGATATATGTTTCAAAATTGATGAAATGAATTCGCTCGATTGTTTGACGTAAAAGAATGACATAATTATGAAAGCTGTATTATCCCTTAAACCAAATTTCTGTATTTTAAAATAAAATTTTTAAAATGGAGCAAAACAGAGGGAAATAAAGACAATACTCCGAAATTAATAACAGAAATAAGAAAACAGGTACTTTCAAATTCATTGTGCTAATGTTTTGTAAGTTCTGTGCTTTACGAAAGGTTATCAAAGAAAGCTTATTCCAATAACTTTTTTGGTATTATGACCTCCTTCAGCTAAAAATCTCTCCCAACTTTTGAACAAATTTGAAAATATTTTATTCAAAATTCCTCGAAGCCTGAATTTTTGAAATTACCTTTCGCACTTAATTTCATTTCGAGGGCTTGTCCCTATTGTTATGTTTTTTTAAAGAACATTTTGTTTTATTACCAAGCTTTCTTACAAGTGAACTTTCGAGGGTTCGAAATCTCCCGGGTGCTTGCTGTCGTCCCCAAATGAACATTGGCCTCTACCCTTGGAATTTTCCTTTGCTCCCCGGAAAAATTACTCTTGAACCAAGTCTGTTTATTTCTTCTGTGATAACAAGATTTTAATTCCATGTTTTTATCCGAGAAATTTCTGTTTCGTCATTTAGCTGTTGCAAAAGGTTTTTAATATCGAGTTTTTTTTTTTCATTCTGCGAAAATTATAAATCATTCCTTCTGATATAGCGACACAATTTTGATATTGTACAGGGTGTCCGAAAAATAACTGTGCACTCATCGAAGTTATTCGTTGGAAAAGGGCCCCACCAACATCCAGACATGTCTGCACACGGTGAAGACATTTCTCAAGAGTATGTGATGTGATTTATGTTGGTGAAGACATTTCTCAGAGTATGTGATGTGATTTGTTGGATGTGGATCGTTATTGTAGCCTGTAGTTTCCCGAGACGCTATGAACTGACGTACCGCATTACGGTGGGGGGCGCCTGCATCACGAAATTTCCTAGCGAACTGTTTTTGCACTTGGTCGGTGTACTTGCCGTCACGGCGGAAGACATATTTCACCAAAAACACTCTCTGTTCAACCATCAACACCATTGTCCTTGTGCCAAGACGAGTGATCAATCGGCACGTCTGCCTCCGTCGACCAAGTGCTCGGGAATGACCTTCGCTCAGAATGACAGCTGCGCCCGCCTAGGAGTGAGGAGATATGAAGGTTACCAGACATAGAGAACTTCCACGAGGCGTGTCACTTCTACTGTAATCTCATTCAAAATTTCTTTATTATTACATTACTGCAATTCGTACATTAGTGCAGAGTGTTATTCGGACACACTGTATTTTTCAGAGAAAGTTACAACTAGTTCTTTTAACTGTGCTAAAATTATTTATTCTTTTTCATGTGGCGGAGAAAGTATACCTACACATTTTCGATGCAACAGAAAAAAATCCGATTCCATGTTTCGGAGAATGGTGTAGCACATTATTTTAGCAGTATGAGCTTTTTGTTTGTTTGGGGGTTTAACGACCACCGTGAGCAACTCAATGGGCTATAAGCAGTCGCCTGTCCCTAATTTAGGGTCACTGGTTCCAGGGAAGGGAGAAAGCCAGTGTCGTAAGACAAACACAACATCCATGCCTCACCGGAATTCGAACCCGGACCCATCTCGGACGAATGATCTGAAGGCATCGCTTAGACCACCGCGCCTACGGGGCGGTCTCTATGAGTTACACGGTTCTGAACACAAAGACTAAGGTGAGGCTACGGAGTGTCAAAACATATTATAACCATTTTCGGCCGTAGGGAGGCTATCACCCAATGAAATAGAGCTCTAGGGCACAGATTTTATTCAGTTGTAACAACAACAAAATGTTCCTCTATTGAATGGATGCTGGAAAAGTGTACTAAATGGTGAATGGCAAGTACTTCATTTTTAAGTACTGCAATATCACATACACACAACAAAATCGACAGTATTCAGTGCGCCGAGATCTATGCTTCCAGAAAATATACAGAGGGCCAGATCAATATGATCACTTCGGGATGAAGATATTTCGTTAAAAGTAACCATAAAACAATACTTGCCTCTGAGATATGAATTCAACAGTTTCAATAGTGTATATTGACATTAATTACAATAACTTTCTCAAACTTTCTTTGAGTCATAGAAATCACAAAAGAAAGTTTTCAGCCTTAGGAGGATTTCACAGGAACGATGAGTTCTCAAGGAAGTCCCGAATGGCTGAGTATGAAAGTGTAATTGTTCCTACTCTGATGTATGGCAGTGAGACTTGGGTACTGCAGAAAAGACATAGAAGTCGTTTGTGTGCTGAGGAAATGCGTTACCTAAGGGGTGTTTGTAGCAAGACGCGCTCTGATCATGTGAGGAACGAAGATGCGTTGCAGATGTGTAATGTGAGGCAAAATGTTGTGAGTAAGGTGGAGATTAATATTCTTAGGTGGTTTGGCCATTTTGAAAGAATGAGTGATGAGGTGCTGACTAAGAGAATTTTTGTAGCCAAAGTGATAGGAAAGAAAGGTAGAGGAAGACCAAGGAAATCATGGGAGAACCAGATTCAGGAATGTCTGCTTGAGAAAGAGATAATGAGTATGAAGTACAAAAGGTCTTTTGTGTGGCGTGTGATGGATGTTGATGAAGCTCGAGCTGTGTGCCGAGATCGTTGTAAATGGAGACATTTGATACACCAACAGTAAGTAAATTCTAGTTTTATCAGTTTAATGCGTACTTGGCGCATGGTCTTTCTTTGAGGAGCCAACCTCTGAATATCAGAGGACAGCTTAATGATATGTATGTATGTACGTCTTGAAAACAATACTAGGTGTGATAAAAATTCAACATTTCTAACAATGTTTATTGAAACTGGATAGGAAACAGTCAAAGCTTCAAAAACGAGAAATATAAATTTCCACATCTACTGACATATTTAAAAGCAATTAAAGAATAGAAACGCAATATAAACGGAAATATTAAAGATTTATTTGCAGCTGACCGTCTATAGCTCTTTCCAGTCATTTCAGTGGCGTCTCCAAGATAGTCCTCGGGCAAGCTAAGTCCGAGACCTTTCAGAGTCCGAGACCGTCCCCGGACAAGCTAAGAAGTCTTTTCAGGCAGTTTGTTAATGAAACATTTCATTTTAATTCATTGACACACACTAATTACCCACTGCACATAATGGAAAAAGTTGACGCAGAATATGTTCTTTCCAGAGTAGGAGCAAGGCAGCAAGTTCATCTTGGGCGTTCTTCGCTCAGCAAGCCTTGCCAACATATGCATGACCCTTCAGCACGTTGCGATGGAAACTCGATTGCTTGTCTGGCTGGCAGAGCTTCTAAGTGGGCCAGCGAAGACATGGCGTTGTTTACGAGATTTGATACTCTTAATCAAAGCAAACGTAATCCCACATTTTCTAAATTTATTCTTTAATTATGTTGATTGCTGGGCTTTGCAGTTACCGTTCACAGCCCGGAATATGTGCCATCTGATAGTTTCTTACCAATTTTGGAGCTCTCCTGCTTTCTGCTGAACGCCAAATGGCAAAATTGAAAGTCCTTCTCGCCTATATGCATTTGTTAGAAGTCCCTCGACTGTAAAGCCAATGATGATTCAGATGGTCCTCAGATTCTTTTTCACTTGTAAATTCAGGATCTGTGAAAGTAGCTAACCGGTTCTGCTTCCAGTGAAGAGAGAGTCTTCAGGTGGGTCACATGACATACTCTCGCAAATGTCTTATTGAGGGGACATGACCTCTTACCACATCAGTTTGAGAGAAAACTCCGAAGTTGAGTATCTAAGTAGCACAGAAAGTGTGTGCGTCTATCTGTCTATCTTCTTCATTGGTTAGAATGTGTGTGTGTGTGTGTGTAATTTTTAACTTTATGAGGAGAAAATGTTTCTCTTAAAGCAGGAAGGAAATGTTAATGATGTGTAACCCACTAGCTAATTTTATGAACACCGTTCTTGTTCTCGAAGTCATCGCTGAATATTAACTAACCAAAGCACAAAACAAAAAGATGATGAGAAAGCACCAGACAAATTCCAATTGTGTCGGTATTCTTTGCTCATTCAGTTGATTATATAATGCAATCGATTCAGGAACGAGCTCTAACGAATTTTCCAGGGCTTTTAGGTTTTATCATATCTCTTGATTGTTAAGAGGGAGAAAATGGAACCAACTATGGAAAATATTTATGCTGGTTTTGCGCATTTGAATGGAATAATTAAGCAACACAATTTAGCAAATGGCAATTATTATAAATGCGCTGATTATGATTGACGATGCATATTTATGCCCTTGTTCGGGACGTAATCATTACAATAACACAATTGCAATGATCACCTTATACTTGATCATGATAAGCATCATGCACTACATTTGCCCTATAACAATGATTTATAATGCTCATTCATTTATACTTTATTATTTTGCACTGGTACGTAAGCATGTTTTCGACAGGTTGGAAAAGGTAAGTCTAAACAAAAATAAGATACTGCTGTAGCATTTGTTCCTAATATAAACTAAACTTCTATTCGGGCAAAGTAAAACGAAATATAGAATCGATTTAAAAAACGTGTTCACTAGACGAAATAAACAGGACGAGTTACACCAAAACAAAACTTGATCAGTATATAACCCTGTTTTTGGCGATTTAAATT
The DNA here is from genome assembly GCA_039090855.1 of Macrothele yani. Classification (NCBI taxonomy): domain Eukaryota; kingdom Metazoa; phylum Arthropoda; class Arachnida; order Araneae; family Macrothelidae; genus Macrothele; species Macrothele yani. The sequence goes on from CM077014.1 coordinate 142,901,345, forward strand.
TGCTAACTATGAGTTAATTCCCCATGATTTGAGATGTTTATAAAAACCACAAATACTAATTTTTTCACCTTACAAAGCTTCCTCTGTTGTCCATTATTTTTGCTTTTCTTAATAAGTTGCCCAACATCTCTATTTTACACCGTTTTCCCATCCACAAAATTTCCATAAAACACATATATGTGACTCAAGGTAGTATTCGCTGGATGTAATCGAAACTTTGCGTAAGGTTTGTTAATGCTCATGTGAAAGAGTAGTTTTACGGGGAATTGTTTATGCTTTAATTCCATAGGAATGACTCCGTTTTTAACGGAGTCATTATTTTATAATTCTTATATCATTAAGAATAAATTTATAATTCTTATATCATATATATATAAGAATTATTTTATAATTCTTATATCATTCAAATGTAAAATGTCGCATGATATTGTTTTATTGGTGATGGCAGAACACAAAAATAAGGCTATCGTCACCAATCCAAGTATAATTCAGTTATCTAAAAATTGCTTTAAAATACTACAATTCTTAATTTATCGTTATATGAGAGGAATTCCTTGAAAATGTAAATTAGACAGCTTTATATTTCCGAAATGGGAATGAAGAAAACACATTTATCAGCTCCAAAAGCGATCATTACAGCAATTGCTTTCTTCATTGGTTTGCTTTGCCTCGTGACTCGGATTAATTATCAATAAATTTTTGAGATATGCACAAAAAGGAACCAGAAAAGGATTAATATGTTTTGTATCTAACCTTTGTATTTCAATTTCAGAGGCCACGGTTTTTATTCCGGAAGACAGTTATGAGATTAAAGAAGATTCTGACGAATTTCTTATTCCCATTCACAGAAGCGGAGATTTATCCAAAGAAACGGCTGTGATATGCTCCACTGAGTCAGGTAACTTTTAAAACGCTTCTATAACAATTGCAGAACATTGTATATAAATATTATTAGAATGAAACAAACAACATTATAAACATAACACACTTTTTTACGCTTTCCAACCGTAGGTTGAAGAAGCGTATATGCTCCAGCTTTGTCCGTCCGTCTGTCCGCCTGTCGGCACGATAACTCGCGTAAAAATGGTTCGATTTCGATTAAATCTTAGATGTGGTAGGGGACCACCTGGGAACGAACCCTATTGAAATGGACGAAATGGGGTCAAAGGTCACGGCATAGGAGCGGGATCCATTCCATTGACCTTATGCGTCATAACTTGCGTAAACATGGTTCGATGTCGATGAAATTTTAGTATATTGTAGGGGATCATCTGGGAATGAAGAACCCTATTGAAAATGGGTGAAGTGGGGTCAAAGGTCAGGACATAGGAGCGGGATGCATTCCATTGCCCTTATGCGTCATAACGTGCGTAAAAATGGTTCGATTTCGATGAATTTTTTTTTTTAATTGGAAGTTTAATGACTACCGTGAGCAACTCAATGGGCTATAAGCAGTCGCCCGTCCCTAATTTAGGGTCACTGGTTCCAGGGAAAGGAGAGAAAGCCAGTGACGTAACGTAAGACAAACACAACATCCATGCCTCACCGGGATTCAAACCCGGACTCCGTTCGGACGAATGATCAGAGGCCATCGCTTAGACCACTGCGCCACCGGGGCGGCAAATGAAATTTTAGTATGTGTTAGGGGACCACCTGGGAACGAACTCTATTGATAATGGACGAAATGGGGTCAAAGATCAGGACATAGGATCAGGATCCATTCCGTCGCTCTTATCCCATACTATTAACGGAGCAACTCTTGTATGTATGTAAATTTTATTTTGAAAGCGGCACAAAAGATTTTGATGAAAGTCGTTAACCTACCGTTTTCCGGTACTAGAAATCGATTTAGCTTGATCTCGACTTTAGGAAAATTCGTTTAGTGCGTTAAATAACCACCCCTAATTACCACGTTTTTAGTGTCATGGCGTCGTCCCATTAATGTTGCCGATGCTTAGAAATTTTATAACGTCACAATCTCGAGATTGAGATGTTGGCGCCCGGTCACGCCATCTGTCTCATTACGTCATGTGTTGTGTGTGGACCCTATTAAAGTTTTATGACGCCACACTCTTTTGAGCAGATGGTCGCGATCCCCATCTGCCTCATTACGTCACGCGTTGTGGCGTATGTCCGTCCGCACAGTAACTCGCGTAAAAATCGTTCGATTTTGATGAACCTTTAGTATGTGGAAGGGGAACACCTGTAAAGGAACCCTATTGAAAGTGAATGAAATGGGTTCAAAGGCCAGGACATAGGAGCGGGATTCATTCCACTGCTCTTATGCGTCATAACTTGACGTAAAAAGTCTTCGATTTGGATAAAATGTTAGTATATTGTAGGGGCCTGCCTGGGAACGAACCCTATTGAAAATAGGCGGAATGGAGTCAAAGGTTAGGACACAGGAGTGGGATCTATTCCATAGCCCTTATGCATCATAACTTACGTAAAAATGCTTCCATTGCGACAAAACTTTATCATGTTATTTCGGAGGTATACTGAACTAGGCTGCGATGAACTGTGTGCTGTGACACATTGCCCTGATCACCACTGTTGTAGCTGTGGGTGATTTGTCGCACTGTGGCCGTGTGATCGCTGTGAACAATGCGCGACAGTTTCCGCTCTCCTCTGGAATCAATGAGCTGCGGACGACACACGGCTGAACAACGGGCCATCGGTTGGCCATCAGTGCACCACTTTTGGCGGCACGTGAACAACGCACAAGCCGCGCCACGTCGTTTCCGAGATGGTAGTTCCGGGACGCCGTGCCATCACAATTTGTCCTTTATTAAGCTCCGATAAATCGGCAGCTTTTCCCATTATCACTCCGAACACTCTACTAACCGAAAGTCGGCCCTCGGATTGTATATACACTGAGTGGCCACTTTATTATGACCACCTGGCAATTTAAAGCAAATGAGCTATGGCTGCATGCTGTTGCCACCAGAGGTCGAGGCTAGTATAAAAAGGGAAAGCTTAGTGCTTGCGACAGTAGTAGAAGTGATTTTTGGGTGACGAGATGGGTAAAAAATGCGATTTGACGGACTTTCAACGTGGGATGATTGTAGGAGCTCGGAGCCATGGAGCGAGTATCACCGAAACCGCCGCATTCGTGAAATGTTCCAGATCAGCTCTTGTTAAAGTGTTTAACGACTGGACTGTCAGCCAAAAAACTGGGTCTCTACGTGCAACGTGTGGTCGTCATCGACTAGTTGCTGCTCGGGCGGAACGGAGAGTGCCCAGACTGGTAACAGACAACAGAAGGACAACAGTGCAGCAAATTACAGACCATCTTAATCAAGGATCTCCTCAAATGATCTCTGCACGCACTGTTCGCCGTACACTGCATCGGATGGGATGTGGCAGCCGAAGGCTTGTTCGAACACCTTTGCTGTCTGCAGTTAACAAGAGAAAACGTCTCCAGTTCGCACAGGAGCACAAGCATTGGACAGTCAATAATTGGAAATAAATTATGTGGTACAATGAATCACGCTTTCAGTTGCACCATGCCGATGGCAGAGTGAGAATTTGGCGGAAACAGCACGAAGGCATGGACCCCAAATGCATTGCTACAACCCTTCAAGCTGGTGGAGGCAACGTTATGATTTAGGGAATGTTTTCCTGGCGTACTTTGGCCCTTTAATTCGTGTCTGAGTGGCACATCATATCTAAACGTCGTTGCGGACCAAGTGCATCCTGTCATGTGGATGGTTTATCCCATTGGCGATGGCTACTTTCAACAAGATAATGCGTCCTACCATAGTGCTCGTATTGTACAGGATTGGTTTCAGGAACATGCCGGTGAGTTTACTTTGCTTAGGGGGCCCTCACAATCTCCAGATCTGAACCCCATTGAGAATTTGTGGGATGAAGTTGAACGAGCCATGAGACAGCTGGATTCACAACCCTGCAATCTCACACTCCTGGAAAGTGCCACTCATCAAGCATGGTCTCAGATTCCGCAAACCACCTATCCTATCAACATCTCGTGGAGTCCATGGCACGAAGAATCAACGTAGTATTAAAGGCAAAAGGTGGCCCAACGAAGTACTGAGGGGGTGGTCATAATAAAGTGGCCACTCAGTGTATACTGTTCTATGAACTTCACCTGCACCACCGTTCGGTCTCCAGGCACGCTCATTTCTCTAGGCTGAGAGTATGATCAAGAAGTATGATCAAAAACGTTTCTCACATAGAGAACACTTTGAAGACTTTTTAAGTCTCTCTCTCTCTCTCTCTTTTCTTTCTTTTTTTTTTTTTTTTTTTGAAAGAAAGGAGGAGGGAAGGAGTTCTTAGTTTCAGGAAATCGTGTGGCTGCATCTCCTGTATTCATTAAAGATTGCAGAATATAGCACTGAAGAGAAACCAAAAGTGCAGTGGTGCTGCCAAAAATCTAACCGCTCATTTCTCCTGTTTGGACTATTTCTTTGCGTGAGCCCCAGGTTTTGACGACGCCCATGTTTTAGACACCTAGGGGATACTGCTCTTCACGAGATGCCGCACCCTTTCATCCATCTTAGGAGTACATGGTAAAAATCTGGATTAAAAAAGCTACCACTATGTTCATCTCCGCCTTCAAAATGCAAATGCAACTCAATGATATGAGTGTGTATTATGCATTGCAATGAAACAAGAGGCACAGGGAAGTGCTGACAGAATGTGCATTACAATTGCATGCACTTAGTTGCCACTTAATTAGGTACAACGTCACATTACTTCAGTGAAAAGGAAAATTAATAGGTGGCGAATTAATTGAAAGAACACCCGAATGCAAGAACTGTGCTTTACGAATATTGAATCCAAAAAGAACTATGATTAATTTATTTGTTTTTTATTTATCATTTAATTTATTTATCATTTCTTATTTACCGCATTTGAAGAACATGGGAACTTAAGAATACTAAATCACATCTCTTTGTCAGAAAATTCTCTTCCTAAACTTCACTAAAATTGGAAGTAAGACTAAGAAATCATTGCCGTGAAATCAATACATGCGAAAAAAGTGTGTGTGAAACATATTTTTAGAAGTTTCACCCAAGAGCCCGAGAAAAATTATTTTTCTTTAAAGATATCTATGAAAAGAAAATTCATCTCCGTACCGGTGCAATGTAATAAATAACTATGCTTCATGCTTCAGATATATAATTTAGGACTTCACACTTGTGATGTTGAGATAGAATAAATTACCGACGTTTAATCACAATTCAAGTTTTATTAACATCGACTACAGTTTCGTAGAGCATTTGGCTCTACATCATCAGGACGAAGTTTTTCGAGCCAAACGCTCTACGAAGCTATAGTCAATGTTAAAACCTTTAATTGTGAATAAACGTTGATAATTTATTCTATATGCTTCAGATAGGTTATATCAAGTCAACTGTATCTTCCGCGCATTTCATCCGGCGAAACTGCTGCTATAAAGCTACACCAATGCGTAATATGAAAGCGCTCCTAATTAAATTACGGAAACAGATGAATTCAGAATAACGTACTATCTTCATCTCTACACAATTTATCATATAAATCATTAGATGTAAAGTAACTAAGCTGAACGATTTTTAAGCAATACTCATACATGCAAATTTCAGATGTCACAACAAAAGAGCTTCGTGATCTGATGCTCCAAAATTTCTACATTATAGTAAATGATTCAGTATTTGTAACAGATTCACGGCTGATTGCATACGTTTTACCAATATTCAATGCATTTCATGTTTTGTAGGGTTTTATGGAACTCTGTCAAAGTACCCCACACCTCCAAAAATCTTCCTCTTGCAAAATTAGAACCAGAAGTTGGTTTCCGATACTTCGTGAATAGAATAAAAAATGCAAAAAATGTTTTGAAAGGCGAAAAGCCTCTCAGGATGTAGATATAGAAAGCGGAAGTTAAATAGAATCAAAACAGAGTTTCATGTGTTGCAACGAAGAAGCAGAGAATTGAATTAGTTGTGTTAATATCGAGGTGGTAAGTGGATAAGAAGATAAGATTTAAGCAACTTGTACAGCGCCTCCTTTATTAGTGAAAGTAGTAGCAGTAATTTCTCCACAATAAAAAAACAACTGTTTTTTTAGTTCGGTAAGATGCCCCGCTTACTTTTCCCTAAGCAATTTCCAAGCTGTTTCGGATCATTTTAAGCATCTCTTACACTTTTTTACATGTGCCATTTGCATCCCCATCATCATTTCGTAGTTCAAAAGACTAAACCTGTCTTATTAAAACGCCATTTTTGATCATGCTGTATTGGAATAGTCTCAGAGTAGAATATGTTGTTACGACATGCAACTTCGGCCTTAGGCAAAGATTGACTTAGCGTCCCTAAAATTGACTTTGATTAAAGAAAATGCATTATTTTTAATCTTTAAAATACCAATTTTCTGTCAGATTTGACAAGCATACTTTTTTCTCAACGACAAGAAACTGAAATCCAAAAATGCATATGAATATATGCACGTATAGCTTATCTGTAATTTTCTAAAATTCTCCGAATGTTTTCTACAGTATGCATATTTATAAGTGTCATCGTACATCGCTTTCGTGATTAGCGTTGAGAAAACGTGTGTCATAATGGAAGATTTAGCGTTAAGATGACACTGTTTACAACTGTCTCAGAAAATTCAAAAGCGAAAAAATTTGTTTTGTAAAGTGTTATAACTTTTATAATTTTCTAGGCAAAATTATTTTTATCATATTTGTAACAGAATTGATTGCAAAATTCTATAGCAAATACGTGAATGGATTATCTTACTTTTTTTAGAAGCAAAATCTGTAAGTAATTAAAATGGGTCCAAAGTCGAAGCAGTATCACTTTCAAATGATACTAAAGATAAACTAGAACACTTCGTTAATGGAGTAAAACTGTTACAAAATTTAAGCCTAGCTTTCGTACTCCACCAGGAGCCTTCATCTGATCTAAGCTATCAAAGCCTTCTTTAAAATAGCACCTTACAATGTTGTAACTCACAAGCCTTCTTAAAAATAGCAACTTACAATTTTGCAAGTTGCTACTTTTAGGAAGGTTTTGATAGCTTAGATCAGTCAAAGTCTCCCGGTAAAGCGCGAAAGCTCAGCTTGAATTGTGTATTAGTTTTACGTCATTAAAGGAACTGTTCTAGTTTATAAGCGGTGTAGAGTATTTGGTAATTCATACTGAAAATAGCTCAGATGGTCGTTCTTGAGTTTGGAACATCTTAAATACGATTTGAGAAGATTTAATTAAAAAAACTCCACGACGGTTGAGACTTTCTGAAGTGCTTTGTTTAATCTGTATTCATAAAGATAATCCAACAACTCTATCGGAGATACGGTTATTGCGTTATCGTTATGTGATAAAGATACCAACATATGATTAAAATCCGCGTTCCATAGAAATGGAAGTCCTAGACAGCTGGCTTATGCTGAAAGCCAGCCTTGGTTTCATGGGAATTTTCTCATTTGTCTTAATTCAAAATACTATTGTAAAAATGTACTTCAATGACACCCTACATATTACACATATTAACATTAAAATGGCGCACACACATGCAACGCTACCGAAAAAAAAATATATGTCTTCTCAACATCTTAGAAAGATGTGTAACTGTTACTTACCCTACAGCGTTATACCGGCGAATTTTACCCTAAGGAACGTCTCTTAATTGGCAAGTTTGGCTGTAAGTTCCGCATTTACTTGGGTGTAATGTATAGTGCACTTAAAGATGTTGTGCCTACGGCAGCCCGAACATGCAATAATTAATCGTTATTTTTTGGATATACACAATAGAAGACAAATAATGGCATTGCCAACCTTAATTGGAGATCTTGTTTTTTGATTGGGGGTTTAACGACCCCTGTGAGAAACTCAGTGGGCTATAAGTAGTCGCTCGTCCCTAATTTAGGGCTACTGACTCGAGAGAAGGAGAGAGCCAGGACCGCAAGACAAACACAAGATCCATGCCTCACCGGAATTTGAACCTGAACCCATCTCAGACGAATGATCAGAAGCCATCGTTTAGACCACTGTGCCACCGGGCGGCAATTAGCTGATTATTTGGAACCGTTTCTTCAGATTCGCGACGAACTTTCTTTCTTGTTGTTTGTTTTGGGGTTTAACGACCACAATGAGCAACTCTATGGGATATAAGCAGTCTCCCGTCCCTAATTTAGTGACACTGGTTCCTGGGAAGAGTCAACGCCGTAAGACAAACACAAAAATCCATGCTTCACCGAGATTCGAATCCGGACCCATCTCGGAAGACAACGCTTAGACCACTGTGGTGGCAACTTACTTCTTGTTGTGAATGTTTCGCAGGCAGAATACTTATGCATAAAAATGTAGCTGAATTCTAGCAAGGCCGTCTAGAAAACACCATGATATTAGGGAGATGAGTTCCTTCCGTTTGTGACGCCACTCGCGTGTTACACTGACTGATACATCGGTGTCGCGTTTGACGTCACGCACGACAGAGTTTGAACCAATGGGAAGTCTTGATTTCCGCGTGACGTCACTAAAAGAGGGCGCTCATTCTCTAATGTTATGGCCTTGTGTTTTCTAGACGGCCGTGGTTCTAGTAATACAACCGGCAATACCATTCAATGAAGGCAGTTACGATCATATTTGATGTGGTGTGAGCAGGCTGAATTGCATTCTGCTCATAGCATGCCACTGCACTAAACGTGAACAAAACGACCGTTTGATTCTTGCTGTTTGTAATTTAAAGATTCAAATAAAAAATGTTATACGGAAAATTCAATAAAATAACGATCGCATTTCCTAAAAAAATAAAAATTAATTTGACATCCTAATGCACATCTTTAACGTGCCTTCAGTAGGAGATTCAACTAGGAAATTTCTATGTTGATTGGTTTTCAAGAAATTCCGGAGAGATAGGCACTCACAATCATCGATATTTTTTCAAGATAATGTTCACGTTTGTTTTGTGTTTGTATAATTTTTATTTGTTCTTGAATCTTTAAATAAAAATGATTTCTTTAATTTCAGCCATTAACATTTTGCTTAAGTTATTTTAAGTAACAATTAAGTGTATACATTGAAAGGAAGTATTTTAATATGCATTACTGGTAATCACGAGTGTTTCGTTTCAGACACTTCCATCAGTAATATCATTGGTTTATAAAGTATTTATTCGTTATTATTTTTTTGAATCTAAGCTTTCTAATTTTGTTTATTGACTTTATTCGCAATATAGGGTCCGCAACTGGCACCATTCACTCTGTGTTGCTGTCCAACTCAGATTACGTCAGTCGGGTTGAAGACCATACCAGCATCATATACTTCCTGAAGGGAGAGAAGTTTCAGTTTTGCAATGTTAAGATAATTGATGATTCACTTTATGAAGAAGAAGAGTTCTTTACGGTCAAACTGACGCCCGTCAATGGCGGCCGAACAGGCACTCATAATGAAACCATCATTAAAATTCTTCCAGACCCGAGCGATGGTAAGCAATTTTACGTTACTCCAATCATTTAGTGGTGCTCTTTTTTTTTTCTTTGTTTGGAGTTTGTAGCTCACTGCTTAAATCAATTTTCGCACAGAGAGAGAACCTTTAAAGAAGAGACGATTTCTTGAAATGTCAACATTATTTCTTTATAAACTGTAACATTTTTTTGACTTGTTTAGGAAAATGGACCCCATTTCAGAAATCTACAGCAAGTAGTGTTAACCCGTTATCTGCCAAAACTTTTTGAAAACTTTTTTCTGAAGTTGTGGTACTTTTAGAGTTGAATGAAGTTAAATGAAATAATAAAACAGATTTCAAAGTACGTTATTTGCGAAATTATGGACCGTCCGATTTTTGGGACAATGGCATAATACACTATCATAATTAATGACATTTGAAACACAATACAATGGAAGTATTTCTGCAATACATATAATGTAGACACGTCAAGAATATTAGAAATTGATTTATTTGTCACTAATTTTCTATTTTAGTAAATCTTCATAACAAATAACAGTGGTCAGCTGTGTCTTTCAAAACAACTTCCCACGTTTTCCTCTACATGATATATAAAGGAAATTTCAAAAGTCATCTTGCATAAAAATACTGTACAATAGATACGTGACACTCTTATCTTTTCAGACTTAGGAATGTCTTCTCTTCTGCTTTGATAAAGAGAGCTTCTCATTTCATTTTTAAGAACTACATTGACGTGTCTATATCAGCAGGAGCAAGCTGTTTTGAACATCAAATGGCTTCACTGTTAACTAGACTAAAATTTCAGGAGATAGCGAGTCTTTCCTTCCTAGTGCTGTTCCGCGAATTATGCAAGCGCGATAAAACTGTTCTTTGAAATTTAAAAACATTCATCAAGAGTATGAGAAGAAACTTCTACAAGTTGTACTTCTATGATCTTATAACGAAAGTGAAGCAGAGAGGATTGTTAGGAGCTCTCAACTAGTTACTTGTAGATATGATGAAGACACTATCGTGCTAATTGATACACATATAAGGAAGATAGCTGTCTAAGCACGAACACTTTAGATCAAACCAATTGCAGCACTCAGATGAAGATAAGACGTATCACCGGTATCAAAAGTATACACAGTTAAAAATTATGACGACACGAATAACTCATTCCATTGAGGTTTAAAAAGTTTAATGTTAAAAAACTTGCGAGATCTTTCGAACCTACAACCTATAGGTTCATCATCAGGCACCAAAACTCGTTTTAGTGCCTGATTTATTTAATGGCCAAACTCGTTCGGTGCCTGATGATGAACCTATAGGTTGTAGGTTCGAAAGATCTCGCAAGTTTTTTAACATTAAACCTTTTAAACCTCAATGGAATGAGTTATTCGTGTCGTCATAATTTTTAACTGTGTATACTTTTGATACCGGTGATACTATAACGAAGTAAATTTCTCCGTCATTTCTGTCCGCTCCAGGATTCGAACCCGGATCCCCTCATTCCGGAATAAGTCACTCTACCAATTGAGCTACGCGGACGTTTTTTTTATTCTGATTCCTATCTGCCTTTATGTCGTGTGCGTCCTTCTGGCAGGTACGTCACATCTCCTGGTACGTTACATCATCTCCCCCTTATTTTTTTTTTCGAAGTGCTGGAGAAGGGATTATCTTATTTTTCCTATCTCGCGGTGTGGAAATAACATCACACCAATGCGAGATTGTGAACGGTCGGGTCATCCGGATAGTTCGGGCGCCATTATAACGAAGTGAATTTCTCCGTCATTTCTGTCCGCGCCAGGATTCGAACCCGGATCCCCTCATTCCGGAATAAGTCACTCTACCAATTGAGCTACGCGGACGTTTTTTTTATTCTGATTTCTATCTGCCTTTATGTCGTGCGCGTCCTTCTGGCAGGTACGTCACATCTCCTGGTACGTTACAATACGTCATATCTTCATCTGAGTGTTGCAATTGGTTTGACCTAAAGTGTTCGTGCTTAGACAGCTATCTTCCTTATATGTGTAGTTACTTGTCTTTCTGCATATTTGGAAACTAAGACGTTGTGTTGTATCAATAAAATAAATGTCGGACAGCGAACATGGTTTTCTTATTTCCCTTGGAGAGAAGATTATGCCGTCCAGAAAACTGCAAATAAGAAATGAGAGCTATTTTGTAAAGTGAGTAGAAAATACAGTATGTAGATAAAAGTATTCGAACACTTCCACATATGCAAATAAGCATGTATTTGCAGAACCAGATGAGCACACATGAGATGTGTTGCATGCTGCACATAGGAAGAACGTTGGCACACTTGTCAGACCGCATTGGAAACGACTATGCCGCGTGAAGCTGAAAGGACGGACTTTGAAAGGGGCATGGTGATCAAATTCCACTGGAGTAAGCAATCAGTGCATTGCTTTACAGCTGTTCTAGGATTCCCAGAATCCACTATTGCTGATGTTCTTTATCGATGGAAAGCAGATTGGGCCATTTCAGCTAAGCCGTGCTTTGAAAGGCCGCACAAACTGATTGAGTGTACCTTATTGCGAAATATGAAGGCACGCACGTTCACCGCTACAGAACTGGCCAGCGACGTCGCACAAGGCACTAAAACACCTATTCGCACCAATATAGCCAGTCGCGAAATTCATGCCAACGGTTACTATTCTAGATCAGCTGTGCCCAAGTCCTACATCACTCCAGGCAGTACCTGACGATGACTACATGGGTGCCTTGCGTGCACTACAAAGAATGAAAGAAGTTCGTGTGGAGTGACGAACCACGATGCTCACTCTTAGAAAGGGCATGTTCGGGTGTAGCGTTTGCCCGAGGAACGCTGTCAGGCGGACAGCATTGTCCTTAGAGTTTGAAGGACATCTCTGATGGTACTCGGTGCTTTGGTTGTGGTGCCCTCGAACCTAACGGAAGCCAGGTACGAAGATATTCCAAACAATTCTGCACTACCTACGCTGTGGCAGTACTTCAGCAAAATTTACACAGTAAAGGCATGCCGTTGCATGCTGAGAGAAACAGGACGTCCAAGTGTTGGATTGGCTGCTCAAAGTCCTGATATAAATCTAATTAAACTTCTGTGGGACGAGATGGAAGTCTAAATCCGAAATCGGCTGATAAGACTTTCATCTATGGCAGCTCAGGTAGAAACTCTGCAGGAAGAATGGTGAGGGTGGACAACCTTGTCAGGCATTCTCTTTCTCTACCCAACTCGCATTCAAACAGTAGAGGTTACATTTAAAAGTAATAAGAAGTGTCCCAAATACAAATTGCGGACAAATATGAATTATACATGGTCAAGTCACATTATTGTGACCACCAGCTAATATCCAGAGCAACCGCCGTGTGCAGCTAGACGTGCTGGGTGTGACTCAATAAGGTGCTGGAAGGTGTTCACACAGGTACGTGGAGCCATGCTGACTACAGTGCATCTGACAGCTGCTGGAGGGTGTGTGGTGGAGGATCCATAGAGCGTACAACACCATCGAGGTGGTCCCACAGATGTTCAATTGGGTTTAAGTCTGGAAAAATCAGGGGCCAGGGAAGTACTTTGAAATCTTCATCGTGCTCTTCCAACCACTCTCGGACATTTCTAGCTGTGTGACACGTCTCATTGTGGTTCTGAAAGATCTCATCCGCCCCAGGGAATACAATCAGAATGTATGGGTGTACGTGGTCTGCAAGGATGAATTCATAAAGAATTCGGTCCATAGTGCCTTCCAGGGGTATGAGTGGACCCAGGAAATGCCACGAAAACATTCCCCAGACCGTAGCGCCCCACCAGCTTGTGTTTTTTCAGCAATGGTTGAAGAGTGTTTGTTCTCCGATGTTTCTTGCCTTACACGCCAACGTACACCCGTTTGATGAAGCAGAAAACGTGACTCATCGGAAGAGGCAACCCTTTGCCAATCAGTGGAGGTCCAATTCCGATACTGCTGTGCAATTGTAATCCTTTTCTGCCGATGCACCTTCGTTAGCATAGGTGCAGTGACCATCTGTCTGCATCGACAGGGTTTGCTGAACTGTCGTTCTAAACACACGTCCGGTTTCTTCATGGCTCATTCGATTGCTCCATGGAAGCGTGTGGATTGGCATTCACGCACCTTCGAAGCCGACGTTCACCTCTCACATCAATGACACGTGGTGCTCCGCAGTTTCCAGATCGCTTATTCGCAATGGTGCCATTTCTCCAATCACGATACACTTTAAACATAGAAGCACGCGAACAGTTCACAAACTGCGCTGTTTCAGAAGTACTGCTACCCTTGGCCCAAAAGCCGATAATCATCCCTTTTTGTAAATCTGACAAATCTCTCCTTTTATCTATGACAACAACGAGTGATATGTTTTCAGAATACCTACAGCACACCTTATATACCTCCAAGCAGCTTCTTGCATTGGCTACGCGCTATTCTTTCATTGGCTACGCGCTATTGACGTCAAAACTAAAAGGTGGTCACAATAATGTGCCTGAGCTGTCTAATTTGTTCGTAGATCAACAACGCAGCGCGATGCGTTGAAAGCGGTAATACGTGGGAGGTGGCAGCATTGTTCCAAGGTCTTTCACCTACATCGTGTATTTTGCGGTTCCGTTGGTCAGTTGGGAGGAAGATGAGCGAAGCGAAGGTACATCTTAGCGTGGAAAGCGCATTATAATAAAATTTTCGAAGAAAGAAGGTTGCAAATTGCAGGAAATCTGTTCACGATTGAGTAGACAGTGCGGTGGGAATACTACACTGTCCAATGCGAGTGTCTATAAGTGAAGCACTGCGTTTAAAAATGGAAGGGAAATGGTGAAGAATGAACCTCATGAGCGCCATGTTCTCCGCTGGGAAGGTTATGGTCACCGTCTTCTGGACTCTGTACGTGGATTTCCTCACAGGTCGTCGCACAATAAACGCCGAATATTACTCGACACTTCTCGAAGGCCCAGTAAAGACAACCATCAGGAACAAGAGAAAAAGGGCGCAAATATCTGTGTCATTTCTCCAGGATAACGTCCGTCCACAAGTGGCTGCTCGGACCATGGAGACCATGCAGAAACTCAAATGGAACGTTCTACTACATCTTGCATACAGTGTGGACTTTGTACTCTCGGACTATCTCCTCTTTGGCCCTCTAGAGGCATATCTGGGCAGGAAAAGGTTTGGCAGTAATGAGGATGTTCGGGAGAGGCTACACCGACAACCAAAAGACTTCTTCCTGAGCGGAAGCTTCCAGACCGTTGGCTCAAGTGCATCGCAAACCAGTGGGATTATGTTGAAATGTAGCAACTTCAGTTTCGGACAAAGCATCAATGTTTTTGTTCTGTTTACAAATTATAAGCCACATTTGCCCAACCTGGTACTGTATGTGGTTTTGATACGCGACACGGGAAGATTCTGATAAAACTTTTTTCTTGTGAGATCATGCTGAGATTCTAATCAAAATATGATTTTTACAAAGTGTATTATTCAAAATCTGGTGCAGGATACACCAGTATTTTAATGCACTAACTTAATTTCATTTCTTTAAATGATGTGCTTTGTACTTTAGCTGTTTTGTGCCACATTTCGCTGTTTAAAAAGGTGGTTTTTCGATCCACATTTTATATATGTGGTAGGCAAACGAAGGTGAATTCCATAACTTCGTTATTTTTTTAAAGTAAAGTTTTAAGAAAGACGAATTACAAAACCGCATACTCATATATTTTTGTAATATCAACAACATACACTGTCTGACAAAGAAAATACCACACCATGAAGGAATGCTTGAAAACAGGCCAAACTACACACACAGATAGACAAGTAGGCCCTGAACAAATGATTTAATTGTCACATACAGACTAGGCTCCAGTGGCCAAACACATAGGATGATCAATAAGGAGTGTGGCCCCCTTTCTGGGCGATACAGCGTTGAATCCGACGTGGCATCGAGGTAATGAGAATCAGAATAGAGTCCTGTTGTATCGTGGACCATGTGGTGTTGATCCAAGTCCACAGTTCATCTTCATTTTGCAGGGGGGGGGAGGGTACTCAACCGACGCCCAATCGTGTCCCACAGATGCTCCATGGGAGAAAGGTCTGGGGATCGTGCTGACCACGGCAGCACACCGTGTAAAGCATTCAGGCTGATCCAAGCGGTATGTGGCCAGGCGTTATCCTGATGAAAAACGGCGTTTGGGATGCCCTGCAGATACGGTAGTGCCACGAGACGCAGCACCTCGCCAACATAGAGGCGTGCCGTCAATATGCCCGTAATGCGTACCACCGGTGGGCGGCTGTTGGCGCTGATAACACCCCACACCATAATTCCATTTTGCCGTGCCGTGTGGCGCTCCACAGTGGCAAAGGAATCTGCCCGTTGGCCAAGTTGCCTCCGGACTCTCACACGGCAAATACGTGGTGATCGCTATGTAAGAGTAACGAACACCACACTGTTCCATTCGGCACCCCACGCAGCTCAGGAGCGTCACCACTCCAAGCGGTGACGACGGTGGCTCGCTGTTAAGGGTAGCCTTCGCAACGGACGGCTGGACAGCAAACTAGCCAATTGGTGCGACACTGTCCCCGTCGATATCGGAGCATCCAAGCCTCTCCGTACACTCCGTAAAATGTCGCACGTTGTGGCCTGTTCGTCCGCTATGGTATGACTTCGGATGTGACGATCTGTGCGCTCGGACTTCCATCTCCGTGCTCCGGTGCCCCTACGACGTTGCACAGATACTTCCTGGGACCACTGTCTCCAAAGGCGAACGACGGTTGTGGCATCACGTTGCGTTTCTTCCGCAATACGACGCAAGGACCATCCGGCAGTACGAAGACCTACGATGACACCTCTCGTGAACGCATCCGTTTGACGAAATCGCCTACGATGGCGTCTTAACGGCATTGGCACCCCTTGTTTGTTCGTTATCGAGACACGGTTACAGCAGAACCACTCACTTCTCGCGGCCGTGACGACGTCTCTACTGATCACGGGCTGGTTGTCCACTTTCATCCCGCGCGCCGTTCGTGCGATTGGCCTGCAAATGCAATAATTTGCATAACTTGTACGTGTGCACCTACCCTGCGATGTCTTCGTGGTGTGGCATTTTATTTGCCAGGCAGTCTATAAATGCAATCACAAGATGTTTTTCTGTGTACTGTGCTTTTCCTAGAACACTAGTTTAACTTCGTCAATACAAATACGACATTGCCCTAACTAGGCTAAACCAATGTTATAGAAAAATTGAAGACACAAAGAGACCTTTTAATTTCATTTATATTCCTTGCACATATTACAGAAACATAACTGCAGAGAAGTGAAAGGAAAACTCCCGAAACATTTCGTAGTCACCGTGCGCATGGAAAAAGAATTCACATACAGAAAGAACCCTAAATGTGGTTTTATCTTCCCAAAATATTCTGTGAGGCCATCCAAAACTTTACCTAAATTTTGCACATTTCATTTTTATTCTTACTGACAAGTTTTTTGATACGCATCAAAGTTAGGAGGAAAGAACCTGTTATCTTCCTAGTGTGTAGGAGCTATAATTTCATAAGTATGCCAGAGTTATGAAAATAACGGGTCCGATGGATACGTTAAAACACACATATTGTGGCTAAAAAAATGTTTTTGACCTGTAGCTGCTAGAAACATACTTTGTTCACTTCCACAGAAGATTTCATGAATGAACTAAATAAAAATACATGAACATTCTCCACGAATGTTCATGTATTTTTATTTAGTTCATTCATGAAATACTGTTCATGAAGCGACGGTTTTGTAGAGATATCAGTTTTGTGAGGGGTCCATAACTTCACGCTGATGAAGCCAAATACGGACTTGACCATCGGCAGAAATGAATGGTTGATCCTTCTTCAGTTGTACAGCCAAATACAGAGGAACCAGTACACTTAGGATTGAAAGACAGATGATCGGAAGTAAGTGAACTGGTACGATCAACCACGTTATTCCATTCTGCCAGCCATTGTTGTTAAAATTAGAAACAAAAGTGTTCTTTTTAAGTGATTATTATTATCCAAAGCTAAAAAAAATGTTTTGACGCATTTGTTTTATCGCGGCCATAGAATACACGTAAACTTCACAAAAACATTTACGCGTGAAAGTTTTAAAGAGATATATTGTTGTTTGATTTCATTATTAGAATATACTGTTTGCTTTCTTTATCAGAATAATTCTAGATTTACTAAACTCTTCTTTTCTAGTTCCTTCAGTACATTTTAAGGAGGCAAAATATTACACAGATGAAAGCGACGGCTTTGTAGAGATATCAGTTTTGCGAACAGGAACAGATCTTAGCAAGCCATCCGCTATTACAGTACAGACGGGACCTTCTGAACCTGTTTCTGCAGAGGGTAAGTAAACTTCCGATAGTTGCACCACAGATGTTCATTTATTATTCTGATACACGGGCTAGATATGAATGTAAATGTATAAGTTATTTTTCCTATTCGCTGAACTTCCCTTTGGTCATACAGGTGTTGTCATTTTGTCTCTGTGACTTGTTCAAGGCAGACAGTTTTCAGGCACCTAATAGTGAAGGCGATTAAGCGATTAACTGGGAAGTGAATCTTTTCTGTAATATAACACAGAGATACATATAATGATATTTATGTGAATGGAGAAGACTTGCAAATGTCACTATTGTAAATATTTTTACTTGAAAGACCACGCATCGGTTCATATGGATAGACATAGATCCAGATTTCATTTGCTTCTATACATATTGGGTTGGGGCAAATGAAATGTCCGGCAAAGGACCAGCCCACGTGGACGGTGAGAACTGAAAAGTAGGACAACTTACCTAAGTAAAATAATCCCCCTCGGTATCGACACATAGTTGCCATCTGTCCGGCAAGACCATGATCCTGGAACGAAAAAAGTCTTGTGGCTCGGACCCGAAGAAATCATCAACGGCACGTTGAACCTGGTTGCCTGTCGTGAACTGTTTCTTCCCGGACACTAAGTGATCCAGGCGACGAAACAGATGATAGTCTGTCGGAAACAAATCCGGAAAATAGACAAGATGAGGCAGTGCTTCATATCCAAGGCACTTAGTGTCAGCATCGTTCGTTGTGCGACATGAGAGCGGGCGTTCTCCTGGAGCGGAAGAACACCATGTCTGTTGATCAAAGCCGGTTGTTTCTGCAGAAATTTCCTGTGCATCTGGTGTAATTCAGCACAATAACGTTTGGCAGTGATGGTTTGGCCACTTGCTAAGAAACTCCGATGAATTATCCCGGCTGTGGACCACCGGACAAGGAGCATCATCATCTTGGTGTGTAGGGGTAGCTTAGGATGCCGTCCAGCAGGCTGTGCCTTGCTTAACCATTGTGCAGATCGTTTCCGATTATCATAAAGGACCCACTTCTGGTCGCAGGTGACTTTTCGATGCAGTAAAGGTTCCTGTAGCGACGTGCAGACTTCCAAACGTCTAGTCTTGTTGGCAGTTGTCAACTCATGCGGCAGCCACATGTCCAGATTTTTGACCTTACCCAGCGCAGCCAGTCACCGAAAAACTGTCGTGTGGTGAACACCTACCTCTGCCGCTATCTCACGACACGTTTCTTGGGGGTCTGCTTCAAACATACGTAACAGAACATCGTCAGAAACAACAACAAGTCGGTGACAAAGTGCTTCGTTTTGCAGGTCCGTATCTCCTCTTCGAAACTTCACAAACCATCGCCGAATAGCTCTTTCGTGGGCTGTATTTTCCCCAAACGCTTTTTTAACGTTTCGAGCTCTTTCAGAATGGCCCAGCTTAAATTCATACAGGAAGATGACTCTCAAATTCTGCGTCTGCATGTTTCCTTTGCAAGACACGTTAACAAACCACGCCTGAACCTTGTTCTTCACACACGTGCTAGCAATTTATAGTAACTCTATGACGTAATATCCGCAACACCTATGGGTTGTTCCATTCGGCTGTGGTGGAGGGCCTGTTTCCACTGCTCGTTCGCACCGGACCTTTCATTCGCACTAACCCAATATTTTGAAGAGAAATACACGTGTTAATAATAAAGCAGTAAAGAAGCGTCTGATATTTTTTAAATGAAAATTCTGCACCTGTGAATGCGATAGTAATTTCTACATTTGATTCCTCATCCGCGCAATTTTCGTGGGCTATGATAACTGTTTCTGACACCAATTATCATAGACAAACCAATTGTCACCAATTATCATTTTGGGCTATGATAATTGTTTCTGACACCAATTATCATAGACAAACCAATTATCACCAATTATCATTTTGGGCTATGATAATCGTTTTGTTTTCATTTACCTCGTATTTATCATCACAATTCGAATCACTTTCTTTCACCATTGAAGTCGAGAAGGAGAATCGCTTCATTAAAATAAAACACAAGGCAGCTCACCTTGCTGCAGGATACGCCAATAAAATCAATCCATGGTTTAAAACCTGAGTTAATGAACCATAACTTTAATTATGTTTAAGATACAAGTTAAAACCTGATGATAATTAAAAACACTTCATAAGAACTTTGGGGTCCACCCTGGATCCCGTCTTCAGATGAGAAATACAAATGCAAACATAAGACAGTGTAACACATTAATTTAGGAGTTTCTTCCTACAATATACCCCCTTTCCTGTCAACCTATTTGTCTCACTTTGATATCAGTTAACGATGTATATATCCCTGTGGCCGCTAGGGAACCACTGCACATACGTCATTGTCGAGACCTATAAATTAATGTGTTACTCTGTCTTATGTTTGCATTTGTATTTCTCATCTGAAGACGGGATCTAGAGTCGACCTGAAAGTCCTTATGAAGTGGTTTTAATTATCATCAGGTTTTAACTTGTATCTTGAGCATAATTAAGGTGGACGTCAATTAAATTTTCTTCCTATACTTCCAATGGAAAAACTTCTGTACACATTTTCTTCACAATTAATTCGTTCCCAAAGATGAAAATTTGAACATCGATTTAAATAGCTTCATTTTATAACTTGAAATACTTAATATTTTCTAAAACATAACCATAATTATGCAATCCAACATTTGTTTGTCTACTGACGTCATCAAAGTACAGGTCGGCGCCATCTTTTTTCTGGTTTCAACACCACCAAAGGAAAAGTTATTGATTTTAATATAATTATGGTTACGTTTTAGAAAATATTAAGTATTGCAAGTTATAATATGAAGTTATTTTAATCGATGTTCAAAATGTCATCCTTGGGAACACTCTAATTGTGAAGGAAATCTGTACAAACGTTTTTCCATTGAAAGTATAGGAAGCAAAATTACTTGCGTTCACCTTAAAGTTATGGTTCATCAACTCAGGTTTTAAACCATGGATTGATTTTTATTGACGTATAGTGCACCAAGGTGAGCTGCCTTGTGTTTTATTTTAATGTTTTTAGCTGCACGAAAGTATTTATAGTATATAGAGAATCGCTTCCCTCTTTTGGACATTCTATTGGAAACAGACCCCATTTCTTATACTATTCACTCATCTGTTTACCGGAAACCCTCATCATCTACTGATGTTATTCCCTAACTTTTTGAACATCCATTTATTTATAAATTATTGTCAATCCGTTTTATGGTGCAACGAACCTTAACTCATTCGTCAAGTAATAGACTTAAAAAGTTAGAACTAAGGAAGATAAAAGAAATCATTCGGTATTATGGTTATTGTGATTCTGTAGTGGATAACATGTTTCGAAAACTTCAAAACTCACACAGCACCACCCTAAGCAGGGATATATATCCCTGAAGTCAAGTTTGTGGGCTCCATTGAGTATGTTCCTAAAGTTACTCACATTTTGAAAAATGCATGTAAACGCCACAATATCAATTCCGGCATTAAGACACATAACACTATCTATGTCCCTGATTAGAAACGACTGGGATATAATAAAAAGGTCCAACAAATTTGGGATCTATAGTATACCACTAAAATGTCGATTCCAAAAAAATCTGATCAAGTTTATATTGGATCTACCTCTCGTACCTTAGCAACAAGGATTAAAAAGCACATGTATTACATTCGTGTTGGGGCTATGTTCACCGCACTCTCCCGACTGACAAACTCTGGATCTCATTACCCTGTATGGAAGGAAGCTACCATCCTCACAACGTCGGGTAAGAAATCACATTTGACTTTCACCGAGAGCTTATTTATTGTTTGGAAAGGACAATCATGTTGTAATGATTACTCGTCTCACGTTGCTCCTCCACCGTGGACGTTTTGTTTATTAACTGTATTCAAAATGATTCGAATATTTCCGATAGCGATAACTTAGAACTGTCATCGTAATATATTCTTGCGTCCTCTCTTGCCACGGAGCATTGACTCTGATCATGGATTTAGTCACGTGCAACCTTGTTTTAATGTCTGTTTCATGTATCACTTGTTTTTGCACATCTGAGGATGGACCTGCAGCAGTGTCCAAAAGTATTAGCATGTACAGAAGAAAATGCTGGAAGACATGAATGAAGAAAGTGAAATAATTAAAAAAGAAAAAGGGGCGTGACTGGTGGTACCTCCCCAAATCCTGTCAGTCAGGGACCTGCTTAACTTCGGTGACAGGAGAAGAGTTTTTGTAAAGAATGAGTGAGAGCGGAAGCACTGAACAAAAAACAGAAAACAATTTGTTCACTGCGGATGCAGAGAGTGATAAGTAAATGCAGAAATGGGGGACTGTATGCAGGGATAAGGGATTTCCCATAAAAATGTTAAACAGTCTATCTATTTATCCATCTTCAGAGAGAGATCAACATTACATCTGTTGCACCCAATTGAAGTTAAAATGAAAATGACTATACTTGGAGATGCAACCATGTTTCATTTCTCCACTTTTTACAAAAATTATACTTTCCAGTTCCGTTTCCTGGAATAAAAATTTATGTTCTTCGTTACCGCATAAATCTTAAGATCTCTTAAAATAACTATATTTTTAAAAGAAACAGAACTGGAGTGCATATGAGGATATCTATTTTTTTTTGCTCTGTGAATTTGAATACGAGTAAATACTAACTTTATTTCCTTATTTTACATTTACAGCTGGTCTTGATTACTCTGCTACGACATGCAACTTGGAGTTCGGACCGGACGTCGGTATACAGAAATTTAAAATCAACATTATAGACGATCTAGGACTTCCAGAACTAGAAGGCTCTGAGACGTTTGAACTATTTCTTAGGCTGCCTGCCAACGCAACTCTTGGGGAGCCACAGAAATCTACCGTGTTCATTAACGATTCCCTTTCAGACGGTAAGCTGCAAAAATTGAAGTTACGACCATACTTTACCTTTTTGTGTTTTTTTTCATTTTTGACATCAAAGACTGAAACAAAGAACACTTTCTGCAAAAAGGATACGTTAACCTAATTCTTTTCTACATTAGATAGTTTTAAAAACCATAACCAAATCTTATTAACGGTCGGCGGTCCCAAATTAAGGCCACTTGTTAGGGTTTTAGTGGAAAGGGACAGAGCCAATATCGTGAAAAAAACACAACACCCATGCTTTTGCAGGATAAGTGTGTTCCACGGCTTTAAAAATGATGTCATGCGGTTATGAAATAAAAAGTTTAGGCATAAGTACAGGGGAAAATAAATACATCACTCTTTCCACGTTCTAGAAACACACAGTATCCGAATTTTTTTTTTTTTTGTTAAAGAGCGATGTATTTATTTATTAACTGTCGCCACGTATTTGGAGTCAGGGATGTCTTGCGATTATGAAATATAAAGTTTAGACATAAGTTAGTGAGTGTTGGGTGACGCATATTATTCTTTCGTTAAATATTGGAGTTTTCTTTGTCGTTAATGACTGAGGTAATAAATTATAAGTGATATGCTGAACTCCAACAAGTGATGTCTAATGACTGAGTCCAGAATGGCAAAGGTAGTCAATAACGACTAGTTATTGAATCACGTCGGGGTTTAAGACGGCCTCTGTACATGGAAATTTTACAGCTGTTTATTCCACCCATTACCTGGAAAATCACCAGGCATTTAAAATAAGATTAAGTGAAAATAATGTGGTCATTGATGAGGTGTTGCATATACGGAGACATTGGTGCAACTTTAAGGTTGTTTTTACATGTCTTCTTTCGATGCGTCACGAAATCAGTGGGTATGACGTACATAAAACTACGTTATTGGAAGGCAAAATGGTTGTTTAAAACAGGCGGTTGTGTTAAACAACCATCTTGAAGGGTGTTACTTTTAAATACAGAAGTGCTGTGTTATTTTTTTACACTCATCGTCAAACAAATAGTTGCACCTAGAAGGACGTGTCGGATTGCAATGCTATTCGGAAGAAAGGTAAAGGCTACCAGGAATAATAAATGATTAAACATTGAGACTGATATACGCAATATTTATTGAGCTACACGGCAATAAGTAGTGTCCCTTTGTATGGCGTCAGGCCGCTATGTTTGCTCATACAGCGTGCCACAAGTCTCGGCATGGAGTTGTACAGGTTCCTAATGGTGTCATGCGATAAGCCATCCCATGCAGCTTGAACCTTCTCACTCAGCAGTTCCTGCAGATTATGCGGTAGGGGTGGAGTATGGATAGCGCGTCCAATAGCATCCCACACATTTTCAATCGGCGATAGGTCTGACGATGCGTCTGGCCATGGCATAGTGTCAATGCCTTGAAGGAAAGCTGTCGAGACAGCAGCAGTACGCGGACGAGCGTTGTCCTGTTGGAAAATCGCACCGGAGTAAGCGTTCAGAAAAGGTAGGGCCACTGGTTGCAGGACCTCATTAACGTAACGGCGGGCTGTCAAAGTGCCTGTAATGAACACCAAAGGTAATCTGGCATCGTAGGCCATTACACCCCACACCATGACGCCAGGCCTTCTGGATGTGTGACGCTCGACCACAAACGGTTCATCTTGGAGCTGAAAAAGGTGCCTCCACACACGGATTCGTTGGTCGTCTCTTCAAAGACAAAAGCGGGACTCGTCGCTGCAGATCAACCGCTGTCATTCTGAGTGGCTCCATGACATTCTGGCACGACACCATTGCAGTCTTTGGCGACGATGCAATGGTGTTATAGGCAGTCGTCATAACGGTCT
Source organism: Macrothele yani (assembly GCA_039090855.1). Classification (NCBI taxonomy): domain Eukaryota; kingdom Metazoa; phylum Arthropoda; class Arachnida; order Araneae; family Macrothelidae; genus Macrothele; species Macrothele yani. Next base: position 142,925,807 of record CM077014.1, read on the forward strand.
GGGTGCGTGTAGTCCTACGTCGTGCAGCCGTCTGCTAATGGTGCTGGCACTAATCGGGCGATCCATGGAGGGCACCATTGCTCGCTGAATATCCGCAGTAGTGGCTGTTGGATCACTCCGCTCATGTCAGACAACCCGTCGGTCCTCTGTCTTCGTGGTTCGTCTTGGTCTCCCAGACCCTTCCTGTCGCTGCTGCGTGCTTTATTCTATCCACTGCCACCAACAGCGTGCTATGGTAATATCCGCACGACTGGTATGGCGCGCAATACGGCGATAAGACCACCCTGCCTCCAGAATTCCGACGATGCGGCCCCTCTCGAACTCCTTGAATTGCTTCCGAACTTTTCCCGAGGCATACTTTACTTGCAAAGGATGCAGCCAACACAACAGCAGGAGTCAGAATAGCAAATACGCGCAACCGGACGACCTTATATAGCCAGTCAGGTACAGCGCTACGAGCACTCTTTGCTGGTATCACATGCGCGGCCGAGCGTGATACTTGAATCATTTGCATGTCTCACGATGTCAAACCTACCCGCCAATTTTCATTCCTGTCGGTTGCTTCCTTCTGGGCGCAACTATATTTTTGACAATGAGTGTATATGCCGGAAGAATAGTATTCTCATGATAACTGAGCTCCATAAATATAGTTACGCCATCTTCTGTTTGAATACAGAACTGGCGAAGTGTTGAAAGCAGTGGGTATTTGCATCTGATTTTTCTACCGAAAAAAACTAGGAAAGTAGTACCTGTAAGATTGTAATTTTTACGGTTAAAAATTAGATTACTTGAGAACTGTAAAAACTGGTTTTGGAAAAAAATCCGTTTTTGGTAAAAATAGCATCATGCAAACGTACCTTGAAGATATCATCATCATCATCATTGTCAACCATTATCAATCCACTGCTGGACGAAGGTCTCCCCAAGTTTCCTCCACAACGGTCTGTCTTGTGCCAGTCTCCTCCATGTCACCCCTGCATACTTCCGAATTTCATCCACCCATCTCCCATGTGGTCTTCTTCTGGGTCTTTTCCTGTCCCTTGGAATCCAATCTAAAATTTCAGCTGTCCATCGATGATCTGTCCTTCTGGCAGTATGTCCAGCCCATTGCCATTTCAGGGATTTAACTCTGATCATGATGTCTTCCACTCTTGTCATTTTTCGAATCCACGAGTTCCTCTTTTTATCTCTCCTGGTTACACCAAGCATGCACCTCTCCATGCTGCTTTGAGTTGTCTGCAGCCTTTGTATGCCTCTTTTAGTTAAGGTCCACGTCTCTGCACCATACGCAAGCACTGGAAGGATGCATTGATCAAACACTTTTCTTTTAAGACATAATGGCATATTGCTCTTGAAAATTATGCTGTTTCTTCCAAAAGCTCTCCAGGCAAGTTTTGTACGCCGATTAATTTCTTCATCAATGTGACCCTCACTTGATATCTGCTGTCCAAGATAAACGTACGTGTCTGTTATCTCCAGCTTTTCTCCATCAATCGATAAATCTTCATTTCTTGTAAAAGCATTGAACATCACTTTTGTCTTCTGAAAGTTCATTTTTAATCCCACTTCTTTACTCTTGTCAGCAAGTTCCTGGATCATACTCTGCAGCTCTGATGGGGTAGTTGCAAAAATGACTACGTCATCAGCAAAACGAAGGTGGGTTAGATAATCTCCATTAATCTTTATCCCCTTGTTTTCCCAGCTCAGCGACTGAAAAACACCCTCCAATGTGGCATTAAAGAGCTTCGGAGATATGGTGTCACCTTGTCTCACTCCCTTTCCAATTTTTATGTGTGTTGTATTTTCAAACAGCCGAATCTTTGCACTTGCATTTTCATAGATGTTATTAATAATATTAATGTATGCATCTTCAATACCGCAGGTTTTCAGAGCCATTGTAACTGCTGATGGTTTCACCGAATCAAAGGCTTTTTCATAATCGATAAAAGCCATGCACAATGGAAGTTCATATTCCCTCGCTCTTTCAATTAGTTCTCTCAGTACGTGGATATGATCTATTGTGCTGTAGCCACTCCTGAATCCAGCTTGTTCTCTCGGTTGAGCCATGTCCAGTGTTACCTTCAAGCGGTGTGAAAGAACTTTAGTGAAGATTTTATAAACTACTGATAGGAGGCTGATAGGTCTGTAGTTTCCGAGATCCTCAATGTCACCTTTCTTATGTAGCAGGATCATTGTAGCGGAGTTCCAATCCTCAGGAATCTTTCCTTCAGTAAGGCATCGAGTGAAAATTTGGGCGAGTACTGTTTCGATTTCTCCACTTGCTTCTTGTATGATGTCTACAGTAATTCCATCTTCTCCTGGAGCTTTTCCCCGCTTCATGTTCTTGATTGCATGTGCAACTTCTGCTGGAAGGACTGGAGGAACTCTGGTACTGGTATCTTTCATGATGTCTGGAGTGCATGTATCATCCCTTTCATATAATTTGGAGTAGAAATCTTTCACTCTTGTCAAAATTTCGCCTCTATTTCTTGTTACAGAACCATCTTCTTTTCTCAGTGCCATAATCTGTTTTCTTCCCTTACTGAGATGTCCCTTTGCTATCTTTAGGCTTTGGTTGTTTTCAATTGCTTTCCTCACTAGTTCACAGTTTAAATTTCTTACGTCTTCAGTGATACTTTTTCTTACTGTCTTGCATAGCTCTATATATTCCACTTTGGAAGTCACATCTTCTTTAGTTGTCCTCATCTCTCTTCTTTTTTGCATCAACATTTTCGTTTTTCCTGATAATTTATTTACATGCAACTTGTTCTTAGACCCAGCTAATTTTGTTGCTGTTTCCATAAGAGCTTTGGTTACTTTTCTGTTAACTTCAGAGATGTCCACTTCTTCCGATGTTAGGCCTTCCAAAGCAGAGAACCTGTTCTTCAGTTCAAACTTGAAGGTATTATGGTGTTTTTTAAGGTTGGTTATGTTAATAGGTTTTGTTTGTCTTATGAGCTTGCAACGTTCAAGTTTAGTGTTGAGGTGCATCTTACATCTCACCAATCTATGGTCACTACCTGTGTTGAACTTGTTTAGCACACTGCAGTCTTCTATGACGAATTTTTTGTTACACATAATAAAATCAATTTCACTTGTCGTCCCATTTGGATGTCTCCATGTCCATTTCCTGTGTGGCTTTTTCTTGAAGAAGGAGTTCAAGATGAAAAACCCTTCTGCCTCTGCAAACTCAACGAGAGTATTTCCACGCTGGTTTCTGTTGCCGTGACCGAATTTACCTACTGAAGTTTCATTCTGTTGCCGTTGCCCTATTTTTGCATTGAAATCTCCCATAATTATTTTCAAGTGCTGCTTACCTTTATTATTTAGATGACAAATTTCCTCATAAAATTCTTCAATTTCTTCTTCAGGATGACTTGTGGTGGGTGCATAAGTTTGAATAATCTGAGCCTGGTATCTTTTCGAGAGTTGGATAACAAGTCGTGCAGCTCTGTCAGAGGAACTTTCAACTTCTACAATGTATGAAGATACCAGCAGATGAGTGGAGAACATTGGAACATTGCGTGCTACATTTTCACCAGATGGCCGAATTTTCACTTAATCGGGCAACGCAAAAACATCCTTTGAAGGAGTGAATGCGTATAGAGGAAAAAAAACAAGAAACAGATTGCCTTTTTCGAGGGAGCATCAACCTGTGGGAGTGGCTTTTCTGGCACCAGAAGACGACGAAGCTTGTCCCTCTGGAACAAGCTTCGTTATTATTTCGTTTTATTCAATTGGATTTGGTTTAGTTATGAAAATAATAATCTGGTAGTGTTTCCGTGTATATATATATATATATATATATATATTATATATTTATGAGGAAATTTGTCATCTAAATAATAAAGGTAAGCAGCACTTGAAAATAATTATGGGAGATTTCAATGCAAAAATAGGGCAACGGCAACAGAATGAAACTTCAGTAGGTAAATTCGGTCACGGCAACAGAAACCAGAGTGGAAATACTCTCGTTGAGTTTGCAGAGGCAGAAGGGTTTTTCATCTTGAACTCCTTCTTCAAGAAAAAGCCACACAGGAAATGGACATGGAGACATCCAAATGGGACGACAAGTGAAATTGATTTTATTATGTGTAACAAAAAATTCGTCATAGAAGACTGCAGTGTGCTAAACAAGTTCAACACAGGTAGTGACCATAGATTGGTGAGATGTAAGATGCACCTCAACACTAAACTTGAACGTGGAAAGCTCATAAGACAAACAAAATCTATTGACATAACCAACCTTAAAAAACACCATAATACCTTCAAGTTGGAACTGAAGAACAGGTTCTCTGCTTTAGAAGGCCTAACATCAGAAGAAGTGGACATCTCTGAAGTTAACAGAAAAGTAACCAAAGCTCTTATGGAAACAGCAACAAAATTAGCTGGGTCTAAGAACAAGTTGCATGTAAATAAATTATCAGGAAAAACGAAAATGTTGATGCAAAAAGAAGAGAGATGAGGACAACTAAAGAAGATGTGACTTCCAAAGTGGAATATATAGAGCTATGCAAGACAGTAAGAAAAAGTATCACTGAAGACGTAAGAAAATTCAACTGTGAACTAGTGAGGAAAGCAATTGAAAACAACCAAAGCCTAAAGATAGCAAAGGGACATCTCAGTAAGGGAAGAAAACAGATTATGGCTCTGAGAAAAGAAGATGGTTCTGTAACAAGAAATAGAGGCGAAATTTTGACAAGAGTGAAAGATTTCTACTCCAAATTATATGAAAGGGATGATACATGCACTCCAGACATCATGAAAGATACCAGTACCAGAGTTCCTCCAGTCCTTCCAGCAGAAGTTGCACATGCAATCAAGAACATGAAGCGGGGAAAAGCTCCAGGAGAAGATGGAATTACTGTAGACATCATACAAGAAGCAAGTGGAGAAATCGAAACAGTACTCGCCCAAATTTTCACTCGATGCCTTAATGAAGGAAAGATTCCTGAGGATTGGAACTCCGCTACAATGATCCTGCTACATAAGAAAGGTGACATTGAGGATCTCGGAAACTACAGACCTATCAGCCTCCTATCAGTAGTTTATAAAATCTTCACTAAAGTTCTTTCACACCGCTTGAAGGTAACACTGGACATGGCTCAACCGAGAGAACAAGCTGGATTCAGGAGTGGCTACAGCACAATAGATCATATCCACGTGCTGAGAGAACTAATTGAAAGAGCGAGGGAATATGAACTTCCATTGTGCATGGCTTTTATCGATTATGAAAAAGCCTTTGATTCGGTGAAACCATCAGCAGTTACAATGGCTCTGAAAACCTGCGGTATTGAAGATGCATACATTAATATTATTAATAACATCTATGAAAATGCAAGTGCAAAGATTCGGCTGTTTGAAAATACAACACACATAAAAATTGGAAAGGGAGTGAGACAAGGTGACACCATATCTCCGAAGCTCTTTAATGCCACATTGGAGGGTGTTTTTCAGTCGCTGAGCTGGGAAAACAAGGGGATAAAGATTAATGGAGATTATCTAACCCACCTTCGTTTTGCTGATGACGTAGTCACTTTTGCAACTACCCCATAAGAGCTGCAGAGTATGATCCAGGAACTTGCTGACAAGAGTAAAGAAGTGGGATTAAAAATGAACTTTCAGAAGACAAAAGTGATGTTCAATGCTTTTACAAGAAATGAAGATTTATGGATTGATGGAGAAAAGCTGGAGATAACAGACACGTACGTTTATCTTGGACAGCAGATATCAAGTGAGGGTAACATTGGTGAAGAAATTAATCGGCGTACAAAATTTGCCTGGAGAGCTTTTGGAAGAAACAGCATAATTTTCAAGAGCAATATGCCATTATGTCTTAAAAGAAAAGTGTTTGATCAATGCATCGTTCCAGTGCTTACGTATGGTGCAGAGACGTGGACCTTAGCTAAAAGAGACATACAAAGGCTGCAGACAACCCAAAGAAGCATGGAGAGGTGCATGCTTGGTGTAACCAGGAGAGATAAGAAGAGGAACACGTGGATCCGAAAAATGACAAGAGTGGAAGACATCATGATCAGAGTTAAATCCCTGAAATGGCAATGGGCTGGACATACTGCCAGAAGAACAGACCATCGATGGACAGCCGAAATTTTAGATTGGATTCCAAGGGACAGGAAAAGACCCAGAAGAAGACCACATGGGAGATGGGTGGATGAAATTCGAAAGTATGCAGGGGTGACATGGAGGAGACTGGCACAAGACAGACCGTTGTGGAGGAAACTTGGGGAGACCTTCGTCCAGCAGTGGATTGATAATGGTTGACAATGATGATGATGATATATATATAAGCAAGAACCACTCGTATCGATACGAGAAACCCCTTGCATAAGACAAAAATCAACCTTCCCCACCCCCTTCCTGTTCATTCAATATAAAAACGAAAAAACCTTCCCAATACAAGGGGGTGGGGAGGTTGATTTTTTGTCTTATGCAGGGGGTTTCTTGTATCGATACGAGTGGTTATTGCATATATGTTCTGCCCATGTTTCCTATAGCTTCGCGTGGTTCCCGGAACAGATATGTAGTACACCAATGCAAGTTTATTTACTTCCGTATTATATATATGTATGTATACTGTATATGTCCTGTATGCTTTGTATAATTGTTTCTTTCACTTCCATCAATTCTTCTATCAGGGCATTTTGACTAAGTGCTCTCTTTATTCCACCAGACCATGATCTTCTGGGTCGGCCTCTATTTTTTGTTTGTTTGATTTAAACTCCATGGCAATTTTGGGCCGTCTTTTATTGGTCATTCTTTTAACATGCCCAAACCAATGCAATTTTCTCTTCTGTATGTCTTCTAAAATTGCTTCTTTCACTTCCATCAATTCTTTAATCCTTTCATTCGTTATTTTCTGTCTTCGTGATACTCTACATGATCTTCTTAAAGTATCCATCTCTACGGCTGTTATTTTCTTTCTATCCGCTTCTGTTAATCGCCAAGCCTCGGCCCCATATAGTAAGATGCTCTTAACAATACTATTATAAATACCCCTTTTTTTCTGGTTATTTCGTCACTCCACCAGATTCCATTCAGGCGTTTAACAGCTTTTCTTCCCTGTGCAATTCTATTTCTTAATTCCATTGCATCTCTACCTTCTTGTGTAATTTTAACACCTAGGTAATTATAATGATCACATCTTTCAATTTCTTCGTCATTTTCTAGCTGTAGGTTTGTTGCATTACTTCAAATGCATAAATATTTTGTTTTATTTAAAGTCATAGTTAATCCCAGTGTTTCATCTTCTTTTATTTTTCAAGTCATATACTCCAAATCAAATTTATCTTCTGTAAGAAGTATCTGATCATCATCGATTTGTAAAGTAAATGCCATCGTTTCATTTAAATTAATCCTTATCTAATTTATAGGTTAAAATCACAGATCACATATAAGATGAGCTTTAGCTTTATAAATTGGACAATTTGTAGTCATCAGAATAAATGCTCTAGAAATACTAAATAAATTCATTTAAAACTTCTCTGAAATCTTGAATAAAAAGTGAGAAATCTAATACCTTTTTTCTGAAAAGTCTGAACCTCTACTTTTGTACGAACTTGAAGTAACTGCGAAAATTTACAGCAGTATCATATTCTTATAACTGTATCTTAATTCAACAGACTTTTTCATAGATCAGTACGGCAAGATTCATTACCCTGTTTTGTGTTACCAATGGTATTCTCCATAGACCTCATTTTAACTTATTTAAATATGCTCATCATCAAACTTTACATATGGCGCTGAATCCTCTTCTGTTATCAGATTATATGTAATTGCTCTGAAGATCAGTGATACCTCAGAAGTCCAGTTTAGTGAGGAGAAAGATTCACTCATTAAAGATATTTACGACTTTCGGCTGTGCCTACTCGGCAGTTTTCAGTCTAACGGGAAAATTAAACTGTCAGAGAGATTTATTCTTCATGAGAGGTAATTGAATGAAACATTTTCCAAGTCAATAAAAATAACATAAAATGTATCACACGTGCAGCAGCAAAAAGTAAGTATCCACTTTAGCACAAATAGCGTGTTGTATTATTTGAAGCAGTTTTAAAAATATACATTTTAAAACTGGTTAAATTCACTTTAGATATACCGTAAAAAATCTATACGAAATATTGCCTTCTTGAAAATTTACCTGCATTACTTGGTGACCATAAATCCTACGACAGGTGGTAAATGTTTATGACACCCCCCCTTCCCCTTTATTTTTGTTACCCACTGCGTTACGAACTCAGGAACTTTCTGCCGAACTCTCAGTTTTTTCCCTTCATTTCACAATAATTAGAACAAATAAAAGGAAACTGAAAAGCTGGGTTTCAATAAGATGACAGTGCTTGTGCTGCAACAGATGTTTTTCTCGTCTGCTGTCTGCTGAAGGCAATAAATTAAATGCTCATTTTCGGAAGAGGTAAATCACATCTTTACAGCCTCAGTACAGGGTGATTCAGAACTCATATGACAAACTTTAAGGGGTGGTAGAGCACACTGCAACAAACATTTTTTGTAGGGGAATGTGTGAGCGCAAGTGACGCGTTGAGGCACAAACACAAGAAATAGACATGAAAGGAAACATAAATTGTGTACTTACAGGATCGTTGACAAGTGCTTCTTTACAGCAATGTTTACAAGAATTGCTCAACATTGCGTCCACCAACAGTAATACATGCGTGGCAGCGTCGACGGAGTGATTGGCGTGTATTGTTGCCGGTAGAGGGTAGTAGGAGGCTTGCACATTATGCATCTGCTTGGCCCCATATCTACCACCAACGCGACTCGATGGCAGATGTTATCATATTTTTCTGGAAGAGGTTTTACCAGAATTGCTTCAAGATGTACCACTGGCTGTCCGACAAGGACACTGGTTTTAGCATGATGGGGCACCAGCTCATTTCAGCATTAATGTGCGCAATTATCTGGATGGCACTTTTGGGGCGCGATGGATTGGCCATGGTGGACCAGTCCGTTGGCTACCCCGATCGCCCGATTTATCGAGCCTCAATTACTTCTTATGGGGACATCTGAAGGCCCTCGTTTACGAGACTCCAGTTGACTCTGTTGAGGACCTCGTCGCTCGAATATCCGTTGCGGCTCCACGTGTGCGAGAAATACCTGTCATTTTTGAAACTGTACGCCAATCACTGCGTCGACGCTGCCACGCATGTATTACTGTTGGTGGACGCAATTATGAGCAATTATTGTAAACATTACTGTAAAGAAGCACTTGTCAACGATGCTGTAAGTAAACAATTTATGTTTCCTTTCATGTCTATTTCCTATGTTTCTGCCTCAACGCGTCACTTGCGCCCATACATTCCTATACAAAAAATGTTTGTTGCAGTGTGCTCTATCACCCCTTAAAGTTTGTCCCACGAGTTCTGAATCACCCTGTATATTTAGCCTTTCGGGACGCAACAAATGTTTTCCTATCCCGGATGTTTTGGGAACTAGTAAGCACATTTCTAGCGGAAAAATAAAAGACATACACTGGCGGAAAGAGAAAAAAAGAACACCAAGAAGAAGACGTCTGATACTAACGAAATTTATACAGCATAATAACGGAATACAGAGGATAACGTGATCAAAACATTATGGAAAAATACAGTTGTATTTGCTGGTAAACTGAAAAATAACATTTCCATGTAACATGGTTAATACGAGGTTGAACCGCCATGACCTGCGTCACACTGTGCAATTCTGGCATGGAGTCTGTCGTACAGATGTTGGGTGTAAGTTTGGGGTATTGAGTTCCAAGCATCCTCAACCTGGATGTGTAAATCGGGGATGGTCGTGGCTGGCCGTGGAGACCGGATAAGTCGTTGTCCCATAAAATCCCACACGTGCTCAATGGGGGACAAATCCGGTGAACGTGCAGGCCATGGAAGTTGTCTCACACGCTGAAGTGCATGTTGCGTTGCACGTGCCGTGTTTGGGCGTGCGTTATCTTGCTGGAAAACACGATGGGCCGACCTTACAAATGGCACAACAACGGGCTGAATGATGTTGTTGTTGTAGGAGGTGCTGTTTAACGTACCCGGTACAAACACTAGCTGTGTACGGGAGTGATAGCTGATCGATCCCCACACCAGGAGACTAGGTGTAGGCCCTGTGTGTCGCTGGCGGATGCAAGAAGGGTGGAGACGCTCCCCTGTGCGTCTGCGAACACGCATACGGCCATCGGAGGCTCCCAAGCAGAATCTGCTTTCATCGCTGAACACGACAGATCGCCATTGCGTTCTCCAGTGTGGACGTTGGCGACACCACTGCAGCCGTTCCTGACGGTGGGCTGGAGTCAGAGGTACACATGTCAGAGGCACACGTGCACGTAGTCCTGCATCCAGTAGACGGTTGCGGATTGTTCGCATAGTCACCTCAGGTTCAACGGCAGCTCGGATTTGCGTCGCAGTGGATGTTCTGCTTGACAACGCCGCTCTTCTTATGCGTCGATCGGTCCGCTCATCAGTCCGTCTGTGACTCCCGGTTCCACGTCTTCTCGTGTGGGAATGTTCCTCGGACCATCTACGCCACCATCGTACCACCACCGATACTTCCCGTCCAATTCGCTCCGCAATACGACGATGCGACTACCCGGCCTCACGGAGTCCGACTAGACGACCTCTCTCAAAGTCCGATAATTGCAGAAATCGTACACGTCTTCCATGTCCAGGCATTGCAGCTTCTTCAGGGTCTTCGCACGTGTCCGTACGCCGACGACTGATTACATTCACTTCGCCGTACTCCTTAAATACCCCCGACGATAATTTGCATATTAGGCTGTGCTGTGGCGTAAGCGCTCACCGGTTGGTCCCGAAATTAACATCACACCTACGTAAACTCGACCACATTAACATATGTAAATTTAATGATCGTCCGTCAATTCCTTCTTGGTGTTCTTTTTTTACTTTCCGGCAGTGTATATGTATGGTCAGCGCATCTCAACGAATCATGGAAAAGGCATTTTTAAGTAACACTTAGCAAGAAAAGAAAAACTGTAATAAATGATGAACCAATTTACCGAATTTAATGTGGTTGGCTGGTTTCGAACTAATGCAGTTCTGAGATGTACGTTTGGTTATCAGATGTTTCATCAGTTATCCAGCCAAGTGAGCTTAGCTTTTGCTGTGTCTGAGTTCCGGAAAAGACATGGGTGGCGCATTTGTCTCATAACGCTGGATCTTCCTTTTACTCGGAACCAGTGTCTTCAAATTCGGGGTGGTCGACTGTTTATAGCCTTCAGAGCTGCTTTTGGTGGTCGTATAGCTCTACCACCAAAGGTGAACTAATAACAATGGAGCGTAATTTTAGAAATTGCTTTAGGTTTGCAACCGGCTGCATACGATTCGCTGTGGAACGAATAACTCAATTCCCTGACCTTAAAAGTGGTCTCGCGGTGCGAAGAATAGTTAGTTCTACTTTTACTTTCGTGATTGTTAGCTCTCTCGATGCAAGTTGAAGGAAACGGCAATGAGCTCAAAGTTATGTTTTCATGAACTTGTAAAACCACATTTTAAAAATTGCGGAATTTCACCTTACTTCGCTTAACGTATGATTCGGAGTATCATTGCCTCATTCTTCTGAATACCGTGCAATAATTTATCCCAACACTATTTAACTCAAGGGCTACACGTTTTTTTACCTCCTATTTACTAATAATGAAATCGCTGAAAGGATAGGATACTAGGGTGGCAAATCGAACATGTGGTGGAGTCATTTTTGTTCTTCATGATGACATTTTTAGCCTTCTAAATTCAGAATTAGCCACTTTTCCCAGCTTTCTATGTTGAGGGGTGTTGTTAGATTAGTGAAAAGAAAAGTACAAAATTATGCGAATACCGTAAAAAATATTTTGAGTCCGATAGTATGTAAAAGCGAATGCCCCTTTTTCAGGCACTAAAATGGTACATTTTTTACTTTGGATGCCAAAGTTATTACGACATTTTTTTTTATTTTATCGTTCATACGAGCCATTTTATTTTCTGCTCCTTGTTTTCTTTTTAAAACTTTTGTGATTCACATGAGAATCAAAAGCTAACATTGTTCATAACGGGCATAGGTTTCTGTTTCAGTAGTGCACCGGTTTTTGTTCTACACAGTTTTCATCATGTGTTTTCGCACTCAACACTTTTTTACATTCGTATACAGTATGTATTCTAAGACAACAGTTTATTCCCTTGGGCATAATTTTGGTCGTAAAATTTCGTATGACTCTCCATCAAGCATAATGGCAAGCATTAATGTGAATCATAACTTCTCCTTACCAAATGTTTTGAGAGTAATATTCGATGTTCCTTTCCTCGCAATAATGTTGTTGCTAATCATATCTAGGAACAGTGGCGTCTAATTAATATTGTTGATTTGAGACAGTAACCGCAAAGTTTCCTGGCGCCTGCATGATACCAAGCGATGAAGATTTCCAACCTGCTCAGTGTAATCGGTTGCCAGCTTTTGGCAAATTGTAGTAATCCTCGGTACGGATAGTTTACGTCCCCCAAATGGGTCACATGACCTAATCACGGCTCGACTTGAACTCAGTTATGGAAATATTGTGCGCTATCTCTTGTGCCTTTATTTGTAATGTTCCGTACGAGACACCGCAGCTGCCTGTGCTCAGCTATTCGACGTACTCAAGCACCAAGATGTTATTTTCCTAATTTTGGAATTTAAGGTTATTACAATCTGTCACTTTATTTTCCGTTAAGATGCTTTTATTTTCTGTACTTTATTTTCCGTTAAGACGCTTTTATTTTCTGTACCTTATTTCGTTTTTCGCTTAGTTTAGCGACCCATAAGAGCATCGGAAGCTAGGAGAAGTCTGTCATCCAAACTTTGGAGTTATTGGTTCCAAGGAAGGGAAATAACCGGAACCAAAGAACAAATATAACGGCATATGTAATCAAGAATCATACCCAGGGCCGCGGGCCTCTAGAATTGCAGAAATACCGTTATGCAGTGTATCAGAATTCTGGAAGTGCACAGATATATCTCATCTTTTCTATCATCAGTCTAGATGCAAAATGTTAGCATATTAGACTGTCCTTTTTCGAAAGCATAATAATAATTGAGATTTTTAATAAAGTATTTACAGAGAAAAATCAATGAACAACTGAAAACAGGATTTCTTTGGTACTTATCCGACGTTTGTTTAAATGACAACATTAATCCAATATTGTAATATCTAGCGATTTTCACATGTTCATTCAGCTACATATTTAATACGTGTATCTTTATTTAAATTGCTACATTTTTTAGCCATTCAAGGTCTGTGAGAACATTCAAGGGGAAAAAACAACAACAACTACTTGATTTGGCTTATTGCTAATTCGTAACAGAGCGCTCATATTATAGCTCTTTCATCGCCAGCTGTGCCTCCCCGGTGGAGCAGTGGTCTAAACGATGGCTTTGTCCAAGAGGGGTCCGGGTTCGAATCCTGGTGGGGCATGGATGTTGTGTTTTTCTTACGGTGCTGGCTCTCTCCCTTCCCTGGAACCAGTGGGTCTAAATTAGGGGCGGGCGACTTCTTGTAGCCCACTGAGTTGCTCACGGCGGTCGTTAAAACTCCAATAAAAAAAATCGCCAACTGATGTTTTGGTCTGTGTTGATCACCACCTCCAAAGTCGATGCCTCGATGTGGTGCAGACATTTTCAGCACTGCTTATTCTCAAAAGGTTTAGAACACAAGAATATTTCCTCGTTGATGAAGAGATGTGTAATTTATATGCTTTTTCGGAAGAATATTCATCAGCAGCCATGAGTACAATTCCCGTAGGTGTCTGTTGCCATTTTAACTACTGATATATTGTCGCATTGAAGTCTGTTCATTGCAGAGTGGTTCAGTTCTTAAAATGTTCCACCGCACCAGTCTTTAGCATCCTCAGCCCCCACACGGTGAGGGCGTCTTCTTGCATTTCTTCCGTTCATTAGTCAAACACCAATGTCTTTACCTTTATGTCATTTTTCATTCTTCAGATGTCCAAAAAGTCTTAGTTTTCTCTGGATGATTTTTTTTAAACAGGGTCTTTTTTAGTTGTATTCTTCTGTATACTTCACTTCTTATCCTCTGAGTCCATTCAATTCGTACGATTTTACGATAGCATTTTCTTTAAAAAGCAAGTATCCTTCTTTCTGATTCCTTTGTCAATGTCCATATCTCAAATCCATATAGCATGCTGCTGAAGATGTGTATCTCGAGAATGCTTAATTTAGTTTTGCGGCTAATAACTCTGCTCTCCTAAATTTTATCCATGGCTTTTAACAGTGTTGTAGCCTTTGCAATTCTAATTGTAATTTCTTTTTTGCTGTTTAAGTCATATGTTATACACTTTCCGAAATAAATGCATTTTTCTACATTTTCAAGTTCTTTGCCATCCAGAATACTATTTTTTCTGATCTCTTTAGCGCCAAATACCATTGTTTCTGTCTTTTCGTTCGTCTTCAGTCCATATCTTTTACCTTCTCTATTCATCTCTTGTAGTATTTGATCCAGTTTCCTTTCGTCTTCTTCAATCAGTATAATGTCATCTGCAAAACACAGATGATTGAATCTTTGTCTTCCAATAGAAATTCCCGTGTCCTCATACCTGATTTTGTCCAATATTTTCACGAGATGTGAGATGAAGTTGCTTGGCGACATTGGATCTCCATGTCTTGTACTTCTGCTGGTGGTAAACCAAGCTCCACATCTGTCTCCTATTCTGACAGCTGCCTGTGTATTCGTGTTTATTTCTTTGGGAAGCCGAATTATCCTGGCATCCACGCCATATGATTCCAGTACAGCCCAGGTGATGATTTGTTCAATACTGTCAAGAGCTTTTTGGAAGTCCTCAAAGCATGTGAATACTTTTTTATTCTTTCTTCGTGCCTTTTCTGCAATGAGTCTTAAGGCTAATATCTGGTGTGTGGTGCTCCTGTCTTTCCGAAAGCCTGCTTGTTCATCTGTCAGGTTTTCTTCAATCTGTCTTTTTAATCTTTCAGTTAATATTATCATCAAAATTTTACCCAGATGGCTAATCAGCGCAATAGTTCTATAGTTGCTGCATTCCAATGCATTTCTTTTTTTATGGAGAACTATCAGTATTGATTTCTTCCATTCTTCTGGGGTGTATCCATTCTTCCATATCTTGTTGCAGGTTTTGTGTATTTCTTGAAATAAGATGTCGCCACCATTCTTTATCATTTCCCCCATTATGCCATCATTGCCAGGACTTTTGTTTTTTAATTTTATTATTGCCTTCCGTAGTTCATTTTCTAAAATATCGTTCTCAAAATTTGTGGTTGGTGGTGATATTTCTTTTAATTGTTTGATAACCCGCGTTTTAGTATTTTGACTGTTCTGAGTTTTTGTCACTACAGTATTTCGTCCATCTTCGTACAGTTTCTTCAATGTTCATTAAAATCTTGCCTTGTTCATCCGTGATAGCAATAAGTCTAGGTTGCCATTTTCCGTTGATATTTCTAATCAACTTATACACTTCTCTTGACTAATATTCACCATGGTATTTTTCAATATCCCTGCATTGGTTTTATCCATTCTTGCAGGTCTTCTTATCTCATTGCACTTTTCTCTGTATGTCCTCCCTGCTGCTTCAGAGTATTCCCGTTTTAGTCTTAGCTTTGTTTTTTGTTCTACCAATTTTAAGATTTCTTGAGTAATCCATTTGTTGTAAGTTTTTTTCTTTTTTAAATAAGTAGGTACTCTTCACCAAATTACACTTAAAATAGTATAACTCTACTAAAAATCCGAAATTTTTTGGCGTAGAGTACGAATAAAAGTTTCTAAGCTTTTGCACATCTGGTTGATGTGCGAAAGCTTGGAAACTTTTATTCGTACTCTACGCCGAGAAATTTCGGATTTTTAGTATAGTTATACTATTTTAAGTTTTTCTTTTTTTACAGTTGTTGTCATTACAGTTCCCAGTATTGTTGCAGTCAGCTCTTTTGTTTATGTCTTCGGTTGTTGTTGTTGAGTTCAGCTCTTGTGTTTTTGTCTTCGGTTTATTCCAGGTCTTTTAATTTTTTTCAAATGTACGTTCTCTGTGCAAATTTCTGGTACTGTCATCAGAGAGTTTTCCAGTATCGTGTACTTTCAGGAATTTGTTATTACACTTCCTTCTCAGTTTCAGTTTTAAATTGGCGATCACCATAACAGAACATAGTGCATTTCAATTTCTATTTAATATAATTAATGTGAAAGTGATAATTTCCCAAATCAAAACTGAACTGTCGACATTCATATTTGGAACTTAAATCTATATCTGACATATGTTAATAAAAACATTTTTTTTACTTCTTTCAGTTCCAAAATTTCAATTTAAGGAGCCTGTTTACAAGGTATCAGAAAATGACACCGAAGTGAGCGTTGTTATTGTAAGAAGTGGTGACTTGAAACATTCTGCTGCCGTTCGATGCTTTACTCGACAGGCTTCAGCCAAGGTAATGGATGATTACCATGAGCGCCCAAATACAGACGACTCGCTTGTGATGTTCCGACCAGGTAAGTCTCTCACAATCTATATATGTACTGAGCTAAGTACGTCTGTCATAGATTCAATCACGTCTAACTAAACGGCAGCAACTCGACTGCGCATGGCGTCATGGTATATGGCGCTGCATTACATGTTCGGACATCTTGTACCGATATGTAATAAAATTTAAACAGCGATCGTTTCGAAAACAAATCCCGAAGTACATAATTTCGGTTTCAGCTCGTTGGAAATATTCATCATCATCAGCCATTCTTAATCACATGGAGGTCTCCCCAAGTTTCTTCCTGAACTTTCTGTCTTCAGCAGTTCTCCTCTATGTCTCTCCAACATGATTTGGAGTTTCATCTTCCCATCTCCTACATGGACTTTTTCAGGGTCTTTTCCTGCCGCTTGAAATCTAGTCTAGCATTTCAGTTGTCCAATGGTTGTCAGTTCTTGTTGCAATATGTCCAGCTCATTCCCATTTCAGGGATTTTACTGTCATCATGGTATCCTAAACTCTCGTCATTTCCTTAATCCATGTATTCGTCTTCCTATCTATTGAGGGTGTTCAGAAAGTAATGCATAGATATTTATATACAAGCCCAGGGCGTGGTATCAAATTGAAATAAAACAAGAACATAGCTCATAATTTCTATTTTAATTCACATATTTTATTTTTCTACATAGTCCCCCTCATTCTCGATATAAATACGCCAACGTTTAACAAGTTTTTTAAACCCGTCTCAGTAAAAATCTTCAGGTTGCTTTCGGAAACATTTCCTCGTAGCAGCTTGAGCATCTTCGCCACAGGTGAACTGAATTCCTTACAGATATCTCTTGAGAGCAGAAATCCAGAAGTCGGACGGCGCCGAATCTTGGCTGTAGGTAGGGAGCTCAAGAATTTCAAACCCGAGTTTCTGTATGGCTTCTGAAGTCAAAGCAGTGGCGTGGGGTTTGGCGTTGTCGTTTTTGCAGATTCATAGGCTTTTTCCCCCACTCACGCCATTTATTCTTTGCATTAACTGTTTTAAGGTATGCACGTAGCTCTCAAAGTTGATAGTCGTACCTTTGACCATGTACTCCCGGTGAATAAGGCCTCTGTAGTCCCAGAAATAAATGAGAATGCACTTACCGGCAGAAATTTGGGTTTCGAATTTTGTCGCTCGAGGAGTAGATGATTATCGGTATTCCAGCGATTGATTTTTTCATTTCTGAATCATAATGGTGAACTCAACTCTCATTACCAGCCACAATGTTTTAGATAAAATCACTTCCATATTTTTCATAGCGAGCAAACAACCTCTGGCATATTTCAAGTGTTGATTTCTTCATTTAAGTTGCTAAGTGATGCTACCCAACGAGCACACACTTAACAATATCATTAACACTACTTCAAACGTTCAGTTTACCTGCTATGGTTCTCTGAGTTCTTCTTCGATTTTCCCTGATGAGCTCATCGACCTTTTGCTTGTTCAAATCGCGAGTTGTGATTACGGGCCTCCTACTCCGTGGCTGATCCTTTACTGCCAACATTCCTCTACAGTACTTTGATTTTCATACCCAACGACGAACTGTGTTTATGCCCAAAGGTCCTGAACCATGGACTGCCACTAATTTAGCTGAATATCTTTGGGAGGTTTGGGAGGTACATTTTCATGAGTTTAAAACTCTATAACTGATCGTTGTTTGACTCTATTACTGATCATCGTTTGATCTTTGGGAGGTACAGTTCATGAGCTGAAAACCCTATAACTATCCGATCGTTGTTTAACTCAATAAATAAGAGTTGTTTGATCTTTTGGGGTACATTTTCATGAGTTGAAAACTCTATAACTGATCATTGTTTAACTATAACTGATTGTTGTTTGATCTTTGGGAGGTACATTTTCATGAGTTAAAAACTATAACTGGCCGTTGTTTGACACCCGTTAATAGAGTTGGGCAAAGAATCATCCATTTTAAACACAACTAAATGTGAACAAATAGATGTAAGGAGCTCTATTATGCAGTAAAATGAAGTTAATGGCACAAAGAATCATTTGCGTCTGACTGGTTGCCACCCCAAGAATGCCAAGAATGCAGGGATCTTTGAACTGTCCGTAGTCTCTGTAAGTCTTCTTTAGTTAACATTCATGTCTTTAATCCTTAAATAAGACCTAGAAGACTGTATTGATTAAACGATTTTATTTTAAGGCAGTGGTGAATTGCTTTTCAAGATTGCACTATTCTTTCTACATGCACACTAACAAAGTTTCATACGCCTATTAATTTCTTCTTCGATGTGGTCCTTGCTTGATATCTAATGTACATATATTTTGCTTGCCACGGTTTTTGGTGCACTAAGTAAAAATGCTAAATGTGGAAAGTTTGAAGTTAATGTAAAGCAGGTATTAAAATTTATCATTGTCATTTTAGGGGAGACAGAGAAGACCTGCAAAGTGAATCTGGTGGACGACAATGCTTTTGAACCAGATGAAGAATTCAGATTGGTCTTAGGATCTCCCACCAGTGACGCATTAACTGGAGCAACTATTGGAGAACAAAATGTTACCATTATATCCATTACAGATGTTAACGACAGTACGTAATATTTCTAGCATTATACTTACATTTTATCTAATTAATGTTTCATGCCCATGTCTGCTTTTTTTCTGAACGTACTGTTATTTCATTGGTCTTTCTACAGAGACTGAAGATAGAAACCTGTTATTCAAAATGTATTCGATTAACGGGGAAGGGTGGGGGTTGTATGTTTTACGAAAAGGCTGAACATTCGGAATATTTTTGAAGAAAACTTTTGGCACAAGTCTTGAATTGCTGTGTACTTCATGTACAGTATACTTAAAACAGGCACATGGTAACTTCTGAAACTACACTCATAGAATTTTAATAATATCAGGAAAGAGCATCGGCCATTATTTGCAGTAAACTGTTTATTGCATTTTTGGAAATCTTTACGTTCGAGGTAGATATGATAAATACAACATCATAATTAGTCCTTTTAGGTGAATTCAAGCTGAAAACGTGTCAAAGTTCTCCGAATAAAATCTGTTAGGTGGCAGTTTTTAAAACGCGCTCAAAATTTCCACTTAACTGATTTCAAGTACACAGATTCGCAGCTGTATATTAAAAAAACACTTAGATAAGTCAACAGCAAGATTTTAGATACTGTGGACAATTCGTTCACAGATTGACAAATTTCCTGAATCAAGGTTAATCACCTACAGGGTGATTGTAAACTCCTTCAACAAACAAGAGGGGTGATGGTACACATCAAGACGAACAATATTTGCAATGGAACCTAGGGCCACATTCCACTCCTAGTGCCAGAAAAGAGTAAAGTTACATATCCACGCTGAGTCTTCAACAGTGAAATCAAAGAGACTGACCTAATTTATGAGTTGAACAATTCCAATCGCATCAGAGAAAGACTCAAAAGAGCTGCTCAAACTGTCGTCCAAGGGCGTCGTTGCGCAGCCCACACCGGCGAATGAAGGACTATCACACCCTCTTGTAGACTCCCTGTATGGTGGTGATCTTGTCCGCAGCAACAGCGATTCGCGCCACGAGATCTTCCGGGGAGTCCACAAGTCTCGTACACCAATGTTTTCATGTTGCCCCAGAAGAAGAAGTCCAATGGATTAAGGTCTGGAGAGCGTGGAGGCCAAGCCACAGGTCTACCGCGTTCAATCCAACGACCGGGATATGTCGCATTTAGGAAGTATCGGACCTCGGTGGCAAAGTGTGCTGAAGCCCCATCATGCATAAACCACATGTCCCTTCATGTAGTGAGCGAGACATCCTGCAACAGAGCGGGAAGTATTTCTTCCAAGAACACGGTACGCTGGGCCGGTCAGACGTATACGTCAATTCTCATGTGATGTTCGCACGGTAATATCGCTGAACGTGTTCGGCTACGTTTTTAAGCGTTTGCTCCTCATCGTCTACGCACGTGTTCAACGCACCTGATTTGCATCTTGTGCTTCTCATGCACTGGTTGGAACTCCGTGTGCCTGCTGGACGTTTTTTCGAACGTGATCTTTTCTGGCACTAGGAGTGGAATGCGGCCCTAGGTTCCCTTGCAAATATTGTTCGTCTTGATGTGTACTATCACCCCTCTTATTTTGTTGAAGGAGTTTACAATCACCCTGTATAGACCCTGGTTCCTATTTCTTCTAGTTCAATGGGTATATTTCATTTAAAATATTTAATTATGGATGTTGAAGTTAGAAGTGTTTTTTCAGAATAGCAAACCGTAGTTCATTAGATCGACTACAAATGGGCTAATATTATAAGAACGGATTTTCTGCTTTTGACAGTCAAAATATCAAGATTTAAAAATTGTTTTCGATCCTTGCAGCCGAGTTCCACATGAGTTACTGAGAAAAAAATTAAAAACTGGAATGCATGGGCTTCTTTTCATTACTGTAATTACAGGGTGGTCGACCGTACTGTTCACTACTGAGTCCCTATTTAATCCCTTTCATTATTCTTTTCTGTTATAAATGCAGGGTGGGGATTCATTATGATTATCATGAGTCAGTTTAAGTTTTACGACATCATGGTTGCAAAACGACAGTCTCCAGACTTGTCTGTATATGTACAAGACGAAACATTTCGTTGACAACACGCTTGCTGAGTCACCGGTATAGTGATATGGAGAAGAATTATCACAGTAGTTGCATGCCACAGAAACATATTCGATGCTTAAACAGCCTGATAGTAAGTAGTTGCTGTGAAACTGCCACTCTTACCATTTCTTCGGAACGCCCCAGAAAGTTATTCGCTGGACATTGTGCCATTGTTCTAGTGATCACCGAATATATACGTATCTTCCACCGAAAGCGTCAGAGAAGTTCCTTGGCACATTCTGACTCTCAGCTCACGCTAGCTACCAGCGCAAGGTGATGTTGCGTGGACGAACATTTGTCGGAAGAAAACGGACCGACTTTTGGTAACACACCTCACGCTAAGTTCACGAACTTTCCTAAAGCAGGATTGACTCTTTCCGGCAGTACATTTGATGCTTCATAAGTAAATATTCTTGGGAAACAAATTTCTGCCTTTCGACAACATGGCTGCTGCTGCGAGGACGTATATCACCGGAGAAAGAATTGACTGTCTTTCGACAGTATACCTTGCCGTCTGAGAGATGAGTTACACTTCAAAATTGCCTTTATTCTACAGTAAAATAACATTTCTATGTACATGACAATGGAATTCTGCCAATAAATACAGAGGTATATACATCAGCTGGAAAGTTCCAGTGAAACGTAAAACAAAATATTGTTAAAATCATAAAAATCTTTCGCCACGTAGGGCGAAGGAGAGGCAGACAATAAAGCACGAGCGATACAAATGAAAATGTTTACCTACAGCATTGTAGACAGGGAAAGACATGATTCTATACTATGCACAAATTCCAATTAAGCATTACTTACAACTGCTGATGGTGGCTTCATTAGTTTCTATGAAAGCCAGCGTTTTTTCGGTAACTACCTCCAACTTTTATCCCTTGCTCAGACGTTCTTCATATATGCATGCCACTTTGTTATATTGAAATTCTGCCGTGCTTAGTATACATAATACAAATGTGACTCAACTCATTCGAATATTAAGTTTCAATGCATAATGCACTTATTTTTTTGTGTCTTTTTTGCTGTATTTTTCCAGAGCCAATCATTCATTTGGAGAAAACAAGGTACACGATAAAAGAACCGAACAAAATTCCAGGCGTGGCCACTGTAAAGATACCTGTCAAGAGAACTGGTGATTTGTCAAAGTCATCACAGATTCGAGTCTACACGAAGGATTTATCTGCCAAGTCAGGAATGGATTACATCCCGTTTTCTGAAGGTACATAATTTTCGTAATAAACCGCAGTGCTAGTTTGAGTAATAAGGGTGCATATTGTTGTGAAAAGTGCACCGGATATAATTGGTAAACACGAATAATTCTGCACCATATTATGATGAAGGTGAAGTAAATTTCCTATCATTGGGACACAGGAACACATTTTATTAAAAATGTGTAGATGGAATGTTATCGAAGCTAGGGAGTATATTTCTTTACAAAATGTGTAGACTGTAAAGCATCGGCGAGCAGTAATACGTTTTGTAGCTATGTATGTGTACTACATATCAGTTGCACAGTTTGTTGCAAAATTTGTGCATGCTCACATACTGGCAACAAAAGCACCTTTTTTATATTTTGCAACGTGTTTTCTATTGAAAATGTACAAAAGACTCCTAGTCAACTGGAGGATAGTTTTGAAAATTGACAGGTGTGCCGAATGTTAAAAAGTAACTTAATGTGAGATTGCCTTTAAAAAAAAACGAGTTCAAAAAGTCCTTTTTCGTGTTTGAATATTAACTTGGAAGCTAGAAAAAGCTTTTTCATTTTTTCTCTTTAATGCGTAGAAAAGGACGAAGAACTCAGAAAACACACTTTTACGAATCCTGTCGACTTTACAGCTTTTGTTGCTGTAAAAAGAAACATCTACATATCCATATTTTTGTTGATCAAGAACTATAATTATGATTGTACTTGTGTTTACTGTTATTGTCATTATACGAGGATAAAATATGTCTCGATTTATGAATTCAATTTAAAAGTTAGTAACGAATTCACTTTGCTGATTAACTGAGGATATTCATATCTCATTTTCTGAGTTAGTCACGAGACATATACACTGAGTGATCGCTGAATTAAGGCCACCGACCTAATACAATACTTCGTTGGCCCTGCTTTCGCCTTCAATACAGCAGCCATCCGACGTGGCATCGATTCAATTAGATGCCAGAAGCAGTTGGGAGGTATGGCCAACTAAACTGTATGTAATGCGGCCTGCAATGCAGGTATGGGGGTGATGGGTATATCCAGACGCCTGATATGCTGTTCCATAGTGTCCCACAAGAGCTCTATGTGATTAAAATCGGTGGAGTTCGGAGGCTAATCGATGTGCTGGACGTCTGAACTGTGTTCCTCAAGCCATTCTTGCACAAGATCGGACCTGTGACTCGGCGCATTGCCATCTTGAAAGACACCTTTGCCATTCGGGACAAACTTCAACATTGCTGGGTGTACAGATCAGCATCAGCAAGCAATTCAAGATAATGGGCATCAATCACACGTTGTATCATATGCATTAGGGGTCCAAGTTCCTTCTATGTAAACATTCCCCACACCATACAACCGTCTCCACCGGCTTGCAACGGGGTAGACCGTGCAGGGTGGATCGAGTGTCTCATGTTGTTTGACCCAAATTCTTACACGACCATCCACGGAGTGGAGTAAAAAAGAAGCAACTCGTCAGACCAACACACTTTTTTTCAGTCATCCAACGTCCAACGTGCATGATTTTTGCCCCTGAAGAGTCTTTTACGCCGATGAACCATAGTTAGGAGAGGACGTCGTCAGGATCGTTTGATGTTATAGCCTATACGTGAGAGTATGCGACGCATGTTGATGACAGATACTGTTCCGGGTTGACTTCTGTTGTATTGCGTAGTCCGGTGTTAAACAGTGCTACGTCAGTTGTGTGACGTGCTGCCCCGCAGGACGTACATGAGATAAAGGCAGATAGCGGTGAGAGCACATGTCCGTGTATCTCAGTTGGGAGAGCGACTTACTTCGGAGTGAGGGCACCCGGTTTCGATGTCTGGCGCGGACAAACCTGTTCATTATATTGGCGCACAAACTTCTGGCATGACCCGGCTGTTAAGGTTCTTGCAATGAAGTGATGTTCTTTCCACACGGTGAGACAAAAAAAATGAGAATCCCTCCTTCAGTGCTTTCAAAAAATAAATCCGTGTGATGTTACGTTCCACACACCAAATTGTCTGGGATTTCTCAAATGCACGTTCTTAATGGGATGACTGTCTGCAGAGACACTTGGTCCCGGCTGACCCGTGGACCATGCCCCCTGCCCTCTTTCGGGGGTGGGAGATGTTACGTGCATGCCCCGCAGAACGCACATGAAATAAAGGCACATAAGTGAGAGCACATGTCCGCCGCGTAGCTCAGTTGGTAGAGCGACTTACTCCGGAATGAGTGGACCCTGACCCGATGCACGGCGCGGACAAACTTGTACGTTATACTTAGTTGTACGAGCCGTCGGACTCATCGCTTACCTCTCACATCAAGCTTTCGCTGTACGAGTCGTCGGACTCATCGCTTACCTCTCACATCAAGCTTTCGCTGTACGAGTCGTCGGACTCATCGCTTACCTCTCACATCAAGCTTTCGCTGTACGAGTCGTCGGACTCATCGCTTACCTCTCACATCAAGCTTTCGCTGTACGAGTCGTCGGAATCATCGCTTACCTCTCACATCAAGCTTTCGCTGTACGAGTCGTCGGACTCATCGCTTACCTCTCACATCAAGCTTTCGCTGTACGAGTCGTCGGACTCATCGCTTACCGCTCACATCCAGCTTTCGCTGTACGAGTCGTCGGACTCATCGCTTACCTCTCACATCAAGCTTTCGCTGTACGAGTCGTCGGACTCATCGCTTACCTCTCACATCAAGCTTTCGTTGTACGAGTCGTCGGACTCATCGCTTACCTCTCACATCCAGCTTTCGCTGTACGAGTCGTCGGACTCATTGCTTACCTCTCACATCAAGTTTTCGCTGTCCTGTGCAGTTTTGCCTCCGGGTCGTTTGTTAACCATTTTAATGCCAGTCGTGATGCACTTTAACTATGGCGGCTCGCGAACAACACAACACACCAGTTCAGCCGTCTGGGAAATCGAGGCATCCGCTCTCCGAGCTCCCATAATATGTCCTTTCTCAAAGTACGATAAATTCTTCCGTTCAACCATTTCGCTCCGAAGTTTACTACCTACTGTTCCAGTCACTCCTTATATATGCTACGTCGGGCGACTAATCGCGCCCTCTCCGAAATTCCGATGTCGACGGGCTGCATCCACTTTTGATAGGGGTGGCCATAATTCAGTGATCAATCGGTGTAAATACGTACACTAAAACACTTTTTTAAACAATTCAAGAGAAAATGAAATTTTATTTTTTAGAAATTACAATCACTACATTTTCATAGGAAAAGTTATCTTGCCTATACATCATCTGTATGCGTATCCGTCCTTGTACACCACGACATGCAATAATGAAAATGAATTGCTATGAGAAAATTTCTGAATGTAATATGCTATTATACATAGAAAACGATACACTTTGAGGGAAAGTTTAAAAAATGTATTACCTGATAATATGTGACCGAAGAAATTTATGCATGGCATATTTTCGTAAGTCGATTACATTTTTAAAGGGCGTTTTGTTTACACAAATACATTATTAGTAAAAAAAAAGAAAAAATATCAATAAATTTGAAGACAAACTAAGATTTAGGAGCTTCCAGTTCTCTTGTTAGAAGGAAGCAATCAGTCAGCATTATGGCAGTAAGCTCTAAAGATGCTTCCTAGGGAAGTGTGATTCTCAGAAATTCGAAAGTTCATTCCTCATTACTCATTTTTCTTTCTGTAACTTTCTTTAAATGTCCATCTTTCACACTTTCGAGAAAACACTAAGAAAATAACTGAATTTGTAGTCTCAGTTTTGAATTATTGGAAAATTCAATGTTTTCATAATTTTGCTAAACAATAAGGATTGTTTGGTAATAGATTTTTTCCTGTTGTTTCTTAATCCTAAATTGTCAATTTCTTTAAAGCCTTTGATTGCATTTATCATGCATTTTAAAATAGTTTAAATGCGAATCCTTTAAACACGCAGTTTAGAAGATTTACAAATAGGGCATAATAATGCCGTTACCATTTGTCCATTCCGTTTTTGTGTTTTCACGTCATGGCTGAGATCACACAATGGTACTCGAAAACGCTTCAAGACTGCGAAAGATAGAGGAAAGGAGCACATGGAACTGGACTGTTCTTCCCTCGCAAAGGAAGAAATATTACGGTTGCTATGGAGTTGAAACTATCAACAAATGGAACATTGTCGCCGTTTTGTCACATCGAAATCAAAATACTGAGTAACTTATTTAGGTTTGTGTACTTGCATTTTATCTAGACAGCAGATATCAAGTGAGGGTCACATTGATGAAGAAATTAATCGGCGTTTAAAACTTGGCTGGAGAGCTTTTGGAAGAAACAGCATAATTTTCAAGAGCAATATGCCATTATGTCTTAAAAGAAAAGTGTTTGATCAATGCATCCTTCCAGTGCTTACGTATGGTGCAGAGACGTGGACTTTAACTAAAAGAGACATACAAAGGTTGCAGACAACTTAAAAATGCATGGAGAGATGCATGCTTGGTGTAACCAGGAGAGATAAGAAGAGGAACTCGTGGATCAGAAAAATGACAAGAGTGGAAGACATCATGATCAGAGTTAAATCCCTGAAATGGCAATGGGCTGGACATACTGCCAGAAGGACAGACCATCGATGGACAGCCGAAAGTTTAGATTCCAAGGGACAGGAAATTACCCAGAAGAAGACCACATGGAAGATGGGTGGATGAAATTCGAAAGTATGCGGGAGTAACATGGAGGAGTCTGGTACAAGACAGACCATTGTGGAAGAAACTTGGGGAGACCTTCGTCCAGCAGTGGATTGATAATGGTTGACAATGATGATGATTTTATCTTAGAAGAAGCATTTTGGTGTTGAACGAAACCACATACACTATAATGACAAAAGTCACCGGACACCCCTTCAAAAGCAAGTGAACGCAACCGCTGCGTCGTTAAGATGCACGGTATAGCTACAAAAACTGTATAAAAGCAAGTCTGCAGCTGACCACGATCACATCGCACTGTGAGGTTAAGTGAAAATGTCGGGGCGGGAGGAAACTGACTTTGAGAAAGGAAATATTGTTGGGTGTTATATTAGTGGGTTGTCCATAAGAGAAAACGAGAGCCGTTTAAACATACCCAAGTCAACTGTTTTGGATGTACTGAATAAGTGGAAGACACATGGCGTGCCTGAAGCAGCAAAACGTACCCGTAGGCCACAGAAAATCAGTGATGAAGACGTCGAAGTCTCAGGAGAGTCGTTACAGCTAATGGACGGAGTACTGCACAAGACCTCAGTGTTCAGGTGAGTAAAATGCTGGAATTTCGGTATGTACATGTACCATTCGCAGAGAACTTCATTCCATGGGTTACCGTGGTCGTGCGGCTGCTCATACGCCCTTCATCTGCACTCGGAATGCTACTCGTCGTATAGCATGGTGTAAAGAACATTTATCGTGGATCGTAGATCAACGGAAACGAGTCCTATGGAGTGATGAATCCAGATACACGACCCATCAGTCTGATCGCCGTGTGTGGGTATGGAGGCAGCTGGGGGAACACTATTTACCACAGTGTACTGTTTCTACGGTGAAGTTTGGAGCTGGCAGTGTGCTCGTGTGGGGGTGGTTTTCGTGGTATTGTCCAGCCTATTGGTTATCGTGGGCAAACCTGTTAACCAGCACGTCTACCCCGATATTCTGGACAATTATGCCCTACCAACTCTGTGGTAATACTATGGAACCGAGCCTTGTTGGTACCGACAGGATAATGCACCGAGCCTTAAAGCAAGGACTGCTACTGCGTGGTTTGACGATAATTGCGTATCGTGTGTGGACTGGCCAGCACAGAGCCCTGATCTTTAATCCCATAGAGCACCTATGAGATGAATTAGAGCGCCGCATAAGAAGTTGGAACCAAGACCTATTAAGCAACAGTTAGCGGCAGCATTATGTACTGAATGGAAGTGCATACCTATCGTTGTGTTCCAAAACCTTGTCGAAAGCATGTCTCGAAGGGTCAGTGTATGCATTAAGGCTAAAGGTAGACCAACACCGTACTAATGTATGTCAATAAATGCTATGTTGTGTTTCTCTTCTAGGTTGACCGGTGACGTTTGTCAGTGTAGTGTATTTTGTAAGGTTTATAATGTTTTTTTAATGGAATTTAAAGCTGAATTGGACTTAAATATTAAGCTAGGTATAGTACAACACTAAAGGGTTAGCCGACATACTCAATGCTTACGTACTTTCACGTTGAACGTTACTGAATAAACTTTTGTTCAACCAAGATTGGTTCAATACTATAACTCTTTTATTATGTACTTCAAAATATAATGACCTAGGTTGAGTAACAAGGCTGTACTTACAAACGAAATCCACATCTTTGTCATCTCCAATGTAGGTCAGTGTCAACAATACGTCGTAGCATAAATCAGATATGTTGCAATAATTTCCTTAACGTACACAAGTCGAAAATACGTTAGACTTCATAGAGCATAAAATGATATCTTAATGCTCGCTCAAAAGATTACCTTAATAGCACTGGATTTCAGGATTTCATAATATTGTCTCACAACGTAGCCTTCGATAACATTACACGAAGTTTGGCTCTCGAGCACTGAACACAAAAGCTCTTATCTTTTAATTCTGACTACATAAATTTGACCAAATGTCAGATGTTTCCAAAGCTATATTCGTCGAGCTGGAATCTGTGGCATTAATTTTAGAAAATCTTTAACAAGAAGAAACTAAATTGAATTCAGGAACTCAAAGGGAAGGTAAAATTAGAGTATACATCACATACTCAATGAAGCGATGATACCAAATATGTTTGTTTTTTTGAGCAGGGTGATGTTTTACGGAAATAAGATTTCGAAGGAATCTGTGAGTATCATGGAAATTCAAATAACTGCGCGAGAGAATTGAAAATCAATTTGAGCAATCGAGGCCTACTTAAAGAAGCATTTCATGTTCATTGCTTTTATTTATTTTATGTTATTTGGAAAAATATGATCAATATAAATATATTTCTATACTGTTCTTTACTCTAATGCGATAGTGAAATACTGTCTTGCCATCCTCCTCCCCCAAGAACCTTTGGAGATCGCTTATCAAGAACGAAAGTCATTTTCTTTTGATGGGCAAGACTGAGTTCTGGAAAGATTCGGAAAATTCGGCATAGAGTGGATATCATAAACAGTTTTCGTAATGAGAAAAATGCATTGTAGTTGGAGTCTTATTTTTTTTTAATTTCCATTACTTTTACATATGTTGAATTCACACAAGCAAACAGGCAAGACTTTGCCGTCTTATCTATGTTTTAATCATATTTCAATAACAGAACCTGTTTGTGTGTGTGTGTGTGTGTGTGTGCGCGCGCATGTGAAACAGGAACTTGTTTACTATATTTTTGTCCAAATATTTCTTATATATGATGATTTTTATATCGTACGCATCGTTTGTATTGTTCAAAGAGCGATACTTGTCTGAAAACATTACTTCAATAGTTACATGGACTGCGAGTTCTCTTCTGGAAATAGCGTATGGACGGCTTAAAAGGATGATGCCAGTACATATGCGGCTCGTTTCCTCTTCCATATCTGCATAACGTCGCTTTTCCCACTTAGCTCATAAATAATTTTTGGTGTTTAACCTGTAAAGGATGTTTTCTTTTCCAGGATAATCGATTCTTTCAGATTCTGTCATTTCTGACAATAAAATTCTGTTTCAAGCTTACATGTACTACTACTGATTTCTACTTCAAAACCATGCCAGAAGTATTGTGCAGAGACTTGTCTGAAGATCAGCATAGAATTTAAATGAAAGTATCAGTATTTATGATAGTACTGTAACAGGGTATACATACATAGAAAATGCCTAAGTCATGTATTTCAAAATTCTTCCCACACTTCTAAAAATAAACGACCAGGGTAGTATAAGCTTATTGCGAAATTTTGAAAAAAGACAAAACTCAAAATTTGTTTTTGTCAGAAAATATTATTTTTGAAAATAATGTTTCACAGAAATGTTATTTAAAAAAATATTAAACAAATTATATATTCAACACTTATATTTAAAAAGTAATATTTTTGACAAACATATTATTTTTATATCAGAAAATATTATTTTTATATCAGAAAATATTATTTTTATATCAGAAAATATTATTTTTATATCAGAAAATATTATTTTTATATCAGAAAATATTATTTTTATATCAGAAAATATTATTTTTATTATATAAAAATCCAATTTTCATATCAGAAAATATTATTTTTATTATATAAAAATCCAATTTTCATATCAGAAAATATTATTTTTATTATATAA
Source organism: Macrothele yani (assembly GCA_039090855.1). Lineage (NCBI taxonomy): Eukaryota > Metazoa > Arthropoda > Arachnida > Araneae > Macrothelidae > Macrothele > Macrothele yani. The sequence continues at coordinate 142,956,383 of CM077014.1, forward strand.
AAATCCAATTTTCATATCAGAAAGTATTATTTTTATTGTACAAAAATATTACTTTTATTGTACAAAAATATTATTTTTATTGTACAAAAATATTATTTTTATTGTACAAAAATATTATTTTTATATCAGAAAATATAATTTTTTTAATATGACTGATGGCATATGTGAGATAGTTTTATAATTCATAAAGCTCGTGGCTTCGTCACAGAGAATTATTCGACAGCGCCATTTTTACTTTCAAAATTAACTGCAAAAGACCTTTGTTACTTAATTGATGTTCAGAATTCCTACACTACGATGATGTACAAAACAATGTTTGCTTTTATTTTTCGTTTTAAAACTTTTTGATTAAACATTTCAGTTCAATTTTTAAAATGTTTGCTCAGCGTCATGCTCTTGTTTCTTTAGTAATTTAGTTTTTAATGTTTTTTTCCCAGTGTTAGAGTTTGGAAGAAACGTAAGCCAAGTTACAGCTGAAATTAATGTACTGTATGATGAGGAAAAGGAACACTGGGAAGCTTTTTCATTGCAGATATTACAAGATGGGAATGCTATTGCTGAAATCAAAGTAAATGAAGGTTTTGCTGTACACTAATATATTTAATTTCATGTTTTGACTAATGTAACTATACACATAAAGATCTCCAGCAGAATGTATGAAAATTCCCATAAAATCAAGACAAAATAATGAAATGTGTTAAGTAAAGTTCGTTTATACGCTCATCTTTCTTTGCAATACGAGCTCTAAACTTGATGCAAGTACCGAAGAAATCATAATTGATGAATATTATTAATCATGTAACAAAATCTGAATTTATGAGCTTTTATAAGGTGACATGTTCGAAATGACGGCAGTCATTTCGAAAACACTCTCGTAGTCTTTTCCGAAATGATGCGTGAATGAGTCTATGCGTTTTTTCTGTTCGTGATGGATCGTCAGGACATAATCTCTTAAACAAATGAATGATAAATGCAGACTTTAGCCGTAGTTGCACGATGACACAATAAAACCTAGTAATGAGTTAAAAACTTTAATAAGATAAAAACACATACACATAAGTTGAAATACCATTAGACCTTTCAAGGCTGCATCAGCCTCATCTTCAGATGGAAGAAACTCATCTCTACTATTCATCGGGCATAAAAAAGGCATCTCTACTATTCACCGGGCATAAAAAAGGCATCTCTACTATTCACCGGGCATAAAAAAGGCATCTCTACTATTCACCGAGAGTTTGTACATTTGTCATTTTTTAAATACCTGTTGTAATGAGGACCTATCTGCTTTTGTTCATTAAGCATGGGAACTTTTGTTAAATGATATTTGTCACTAACTCTCATTACTCACTAGTCTACCGATCTCAGATTTCATTTCATTTCACCTTTGTACCTAGGCGTTATGACCAAAACTTTTATTATTACCTTTGTGTGGCAACTGCTCTAATTTACTCCTGCATATATATGTGCCCATGTGTGTTTCACGAAGTAGTTTCTTCCATCTTAAGATGAGGCTGATGCAGCCTTGAAAGGTCTAAAGATATTTTAACTTATGTGTATGTGGTTTAATCTTATTAAAGTTTTTAACTCATCACCAGGTTTTATTGTGTCATCGTGCAACTACGGCTAAAGTCTACATTCATCTATATACTGCACGAAAAAAATCTTCCTATCTCTTAAACAAATCATATATCAAAAATAGTATAACTATACTTGGAATCCGAATTTCTTGACGTAGAGTTGAATCAAAGTTTCCAAGCTTTTGCACATCAACCAGATGGGCTTTTTCAAGGAAGGCAGACAGCTAACTGCAAGAAAAGAAGGTAGGCAGGCAGTTAGCTGTCTACCTTCCTTAAAAAAGCCATCTGGTTGATGTGTGAAAGCTTGGAAACTTTTATAAATTATATTCTGGTGTAAGCCCATCCTTATTTTGCTTTTAATTTGCAGTTTCGGTTCCAAAGAGTAAAAGGAGACTGTGCGTTCCATCGACAGGGTGGCCCAAAACGTACCTACGAAGTTTAATGCTGTATTATTCCTGAACGAAAAGGCATACAAATCTCATCCAAAGTGTATTACAATCTACATCTTCTGCCGTTTATATTACAATATGTTCAATGACTTTGCCCTCAACCTCGACAATTTTGCGCAAGCTGATCCCAAAATTGGACACCACCTCGTGGAGGACGTCTGTTGGAATGGCCAGGATTTCACGCTCGATAGATGATTTCAGCTCCTCCAAAGTCTTTGGGTTGCTATGATACACTTTGCCTTTTAGATGCCCTCCATAAGAAGTCCAAAGGATTGATGTCTGGCGAATTCGGGACCAGTCAAGTACGCGTCCTTAATGCTGTGAATAATCCAAAGCAATGACACTCTCACGGAAATGTTCATTCAGAAGCCGGAAATCGATTCAGTGCGATGGAGACGACGAGCACCGTCTTGCATGAAATAGTGACTTATGATGTGTGACGTACCTGCCAGCAGGACGCACACGACATAAAGGCAGATAGGAGTCAGAAAGAACGTCTGCGTAGCTCAGTTGGTAGAGCGACTTGTTCCGGAATAAGCGGTCTCGGGTTTGAATCCCGGCGTAGACCAAAAATGACGGAGAAATTTACTTCGTTAAAATGGCGCCCGAACTATCCGGATGACCCGACCGTTCAAAATCTCGCAATGGTGTGATGTTATTTCCACACCGCGAGATAGGAAAAATCAGAGAATCTCTTCTCCAGCGCTTCGAAAAATAAAATGTGTGTGACGTTGCATTCCACACACCGGATTGACTGGGAGTTCTCAAGTGCACGTTCTACAGTGGATGGCTGCCTGCAATGATTCATGGTGACGGCGGACCCGTGGGCCATGCCCCCGGCCCTCTTTCGGGGGGGGGAGATGTGACGTACCTGCCAGCAGGACGCACACGACATAAAGGCAGATAGGAGTCAGAAAGAACGTCTGCGTAGCTCAGTTGGTAGAGCGACTTGTTCCGGAATTAGCGGACGCGGGTTCGATTCCCGGCGTAGACCAAAAATGACGGAGAAATTTACTTCGTTATAGATGTCAGAACCATAGAAGCCCTGAAGGAGAGTAATGAAATTGTTTTCAAGCAAGTTTCGATAGCTCACTACGGATACAGTTCCCTCAATAAAATAAAGTCCACTAATGTCAACTTTCAACAAGGCACACCTACCACACACAGTAAAATGCTTTGGGTAAAGACCTTAAGAAATCGTAATGTGCGGATGTTTTGTGCCTCATATTCCCCAGTTCTGCCTGTTCACGAAGCCATCAAGCCAAAAATGTGCCTCAGATGACACCAGGGCCAATTTCTTGGTTTTTGAGTCTTGTGATCATTGCATGAGCGAAGTCTAATCTTACTGCCATGTTCGCCTCTGTGAGTGACTGTTGGGTCTGGATTTTATAGGGAAACAAATGAATGAAGATCATCTTTTATTCGCCGAAGACTGCTGCGGGTGATTCCTAACTCCTGAGACGCTCTCCTGGTAGGCTTTTTCGGGCTTCTTTAAAATGTTCCTCGAACTTTTCAATGTTCCGTTCAGACCTTGTTGTGCAGGGCCTGCCTTCTTGAGAGTGATCGTCCAACACTGACCCTGTCTTGCGAAATTTCTTGGCGAGGTTTGATATTGTTCGCCTGTCCGGTTCAACTTTGACACGAAACTTTACCTGAAATGCGCTTTATACTACCATTAAACCCGTACTATCCAGGACAATGAAATTACAACTGACTGAGGTTAAGGTGATACAGCTTAGAAATGTGAGCCAGTGTTTGAACGAAAATCGGGAGATGCGCGTTCAGTTTCCGTTCCGTTCCAGGGAGATTCAATTTGGAAATTTTTCCAAGAGATGTTGTGAACAGTGAACAAAAACAATTCAGTACCGCTTGTTGAAGATACGAATACTTGTCAATTTCTCACCCATTTGTGAAGAATATTTTTCCTGAATTTCTATGATGATATGAAACTTAACTCGAGTGTATATAACATAACCCTACGATTATAGAGTGTATACAGAATAATGTCAAAGGTAAGAAATTTCATTATCGAATTATATTTTTATTGAATCTTTATTTTTTTCTTCATGTGTTTCAACTGGTTGGATCCCGTGATAGAGTTAAACGACATTTCTTGGAAATAAGAAATGCTTAGGTTTTTTATTTAGTGTATACACAATACATATGGTAGGTTATTGAAATGGGAATATTTCATTTTTTTGTTGTTCTTTGTTAGGATACCAAGGCAATCATTTATATTTACGACAGAGAAATTTTAGCAGACGTTACTTTTCCCACCAACCCGATAGTGGTGTCTCTTCGAGATTATGATGATGCAGCCAAGGCCAGAAAAAACCCAACTCCAGGCTATCCAGTTGTTTGTGTTACCGTAAGTAGTAATAATCTACATATGGACACTTTAAAATACTTGTCGATATTTCAGATGTTAATTAAAAGATATACAGACGTAAATTTTTCATGAAAAGCAAAGCAATTTTTCTAAGGGTTTTAAGATCTTCCAAGAAAAAGATTTCTACGTTCTTGCTCTGTATATATCTAAAATCATACATTCAACAGAAATGTGCTCGTCGTTCTCGCAGCTGAAGTCTACTAAATTTTGTAATCCAATGTAAAGAACGTTACATGGACGAATAATACTTACATAACAACTATTTTAATTTAATGTGCTCTAGCTTCATTTTTCAAAATTTCCTATTTATCATAAACACGCATTTTCATCTTATCAGATGCAGATTTTACCCATTTAACTTCATCTAGTGCTCAGGTTATTTCTCCTGTCACCACGAAAAAGACTTAGTTTCGTGTGCAATTTAACTCTTGTTAGGGAGTTCGTTTATACTTCGTGACATCCCCTTGGTGCTCTGATTTATTCTACAAAAAAGCGCAATTCTATTTTCTTCGTAATTTTGCCATTTGAGCTAACACTTCATCATGGAAAAGTTGAACAGATATAAGTTAATTAACGTAATATCTGTCAAAAATGCAAAGTTGAGTTACCAAACCGCAGGAAGAATGCGAACTTGGGTTACCAAACCGCAGGAAGAATGCGAACTTGGGTTACCAAACCGCAGGAAGAATGCGAACTTGGGTTACCAAACCGCAGGAAGAATGCGAACTTGGGTTACCAAACCGCAGGAAGAATGCGAACTTGGGTTACCAAACCGCAGGAAGAATGCGAACTTGGGTTACCAAACCGCAGGAAGAATGCGAACTTGGGTTACCAAACCGCAGAAAGAATGCGAACTTGGGTTACCAAACCGCAGGAAGAATGCGAACTTGGGTTACCAAACCGCAGGAAGAATGCGAACTTGGCTTACCAAACCGCAAGAAGAATGCAAATTTGGGTTACCAAACCGCAGGAAGAATGCGAACTTGTGTTATCAAACCGCAGGAAGAATGCGAACTTGGCTTACCAAACCGCAAGAAGAATGCAAATTTGGGTTACCAAACCGCAGGAAGAATGCGAACTTGGGTTACCAAACCGCAGGAAGAATGCGAACTTGGGTTATCAAACCGCAAGAAGAATGCGAACTTGGGTTACCAAACCGCAGGAAGAATGCGAACTTGGGTTACCAAACCGCAGGAAGAATGCGAACTTGGCTTACCAAACCGCAAGAAGAATGCAAATTTGGGTTACCAAACCGCAGGAAGAATGCGAACTTGGGTTATCAAACCGCAAGAAGAATGCGAACTTGGGTTACCAAACCGCAGGAAGAATGCGAACTTGGGTTATCAAACCGCAAGAAGAATGCGAACTTGGGTTACCAAACCGCAGGAAGAATGCGAATTTGGGTTACCAAACCGCAGGAAGAATGCGAACTTGTGTTACCAAACCGCAAGAAGAATGCGAACTTGGGTTACCAAACCGCAGGAAGAATGCTAACCTGGGTTATAAAACCGCAGGAAGAATGTGAACTTGCGTTACCAAACAGTGGGAAGAACTGCAGAAGATTAGTTCTCTCAGTACATGGATATGATCTATAGTGCTGTAGCCACTCTTGAATTCAGCATGTTCTCTCGGTTGAGCCATGTCCAGTGTTATCTTCAAGAGCTGTGAAAGAACCTTAGTGAAGATTTTATAAACCACTGATAAGAGGCTGATGAGCCTGTAGTTAATGAAATTTACAATGTCACCTTCTTTACGCAGCGAGATCATTGTACGTCGTAGCATTGTTCCAATCCTCAAGAATCTTTTCTTTCTTGAGACATCTAGTGAAAACTTGGATGAGTGTAGTTTCAATTTCTCCACTTACTTCTTGTATGATGTCCACAGTAATTCCATCTTCTCCTGGAGCTCTTCCCCGTTTTATGTTCTTAATTGCATGTGTAATTTCTGTCGGGAAATCTATAAGACTTCGGTACTGATTATTTCGTAATGTTTGGATTAGATGTATCTTTCCTTCATATAGTTTTGAGTAGAAATCTTTCACTTTTGCCAATCAATATACAGGGTGTTTCAAAACCAATGGAACGAACTTTAAGGGGTGATAGAATACACTGAAACAATCACTTTTCGTCATAGAATGCATAGTCGCAAGTTACGCGATTAGGCGCTGGAGGGCGCTTTCCGTTTCCCTACACACACCGTCTCCAGCAACGCAAAGACAGGAATGGCACAACAAATCAAAATGAAGCGTTATTGCAGGCAAAATAAAAAACAAAAACGTGATATCACAAAATTACATCAAATTTGCAAACATTAATAAGTAAATGCTGAAATTAATTACATTTACAAAAGCTGCTCAAAAGGGCGACAGTCACTCCTGATACACGCTTCGCATCGTCGACGTAAAGATGCCCGTACGTTGTGGAAAATATCAGGCACTTCCCGGACAGCTGCAGTAGCAACTGAAAGCCTGGCGTCTAGTTTCTCATTGGAATCAATGGGAGTGTCGTACATTACGGACTCAAGATGTCCCCATAAAAAAAAAACCAGAGGGGACAGATCTGGTGATCGTGGGGGCCAAGCGATGGATCCAACTCGGCCAATCCATTGGCCTGGAAATGTGGCGTTCAAGTAATCACGCACCTGAGTGATGACATGAGCTGGCGCTCCATCATGCTGGAACCATATTTTACGGCGGACGGCTTCTGGTACATGCTAGATCAATTCAGGCAAGACGCATTGAAGAAAAATAAGGTACGTTCTCCCAGCCAGACGTTCTGGCAAAATATATGGGTCTTTGCGTTGCGATAGACGGCGTGTGTGGAGAAACGGAAATCGCCCTCCAGCGCCTAACCGCGTAAGTTGCGACCATGCAGTCTCTGAAGAAAAGTACTTGTTTCAGTGTGTTCTATAACCCCTTAAAGTTTGTTCCATTAGTTTTGAAACACTCTGTATATATTATATAGTCGAGTCACATTATTGTGACCACCTCCTACTTTTGACGTCAACAGTGCGTAGCCAATGAAAGAAGGCACGCGTCGTCAGCTGGCTTGGAGGGTATATAAGACGTGTTGTAGGCATTCTGAAAACATATCATTCGTTGCTGTCGTGGATAAAAGGAGCGATTTATATGATTTGCAAAAAGGAATGATTATCGGCTTTCGGGCCAAGGGCGGTAGTATTTCTGAAACAGCGCAGTTTGCGAACTGTTCGCGTGCTGCCGTGCTTAAAGTGTATCGTGATTGGAGAAATGACACCATTGCGATTAAGCGACGTGCAAACTGCGGAGCACCACGTGCCATTGTTGTGAGAGGTGAACATCGGTTTCGAAGGTGCGTGAGGGCAGATCGACACGCTACAGTGGAGCAATTCACTGGACAAATGAACCATGAGGCAGCCGGAAGTGTGTCAAAAACGTCAGTTCAGCGAACCCTGCTGCGTATGTGGCTCCGATGCAGACGGATGGTCACTGCACCTATGCTAACGAAAGTGCATCGGCAGAAAAGGATTACATTTGCACGGCAGTATCAGAATTGGTCCTCCACGGATTGGCAAAGGGGTTGTTTTCTGCAATGAGTCACGTTTTCTACTTCATCGAACGGATGGACGTTGGTGCATAAGGAGAGAAACATCGGAGAACAAACACTCTTCAACCACTGCTGGAAGAACACAAGCTGGTGGGGGCAGCGTTATGGTCTGAGGAATGTTTTCGTGGCATTACCTGGGTCCACTCCTACCTGTGGAAGGTACAATGGACCGAATTCGTAAGACTCCATCCTTGCAGACCACGCCCACCCATACATGCTGATTGTTTTTCTTGGAGCGGATAGGATCTTCCAGAACGACAATGCAACGTGTCACACAGCTAGAAATGTTCGAGAGTGGTTGGAAGAGCACGATGAAGACTTCAAAGTACTTCCCTGGCCCCTTAATTCCCCGGACTTAAGCCCAATTGAGCATCTGTGGAACCACCTTGATCGTGTTGTTCGCTCTATGGATCCTCCATCACGCACCTCCCAGAAACTGTCAGATGCACTGCAGTCATCTTTGTTGCACATACCTGTGAACACCTTTCAGCACCTTATTGAGTCACTCCCAGCCCGTCTATCTGCTGTCCGCGCTGCACACAGCGGTTACGCTGGATATTAGCTGGTGTTCATAATAATGTGACTCGACCGTGTGTATATATGTATGTAAAATCCGTGAAAAGGCAATGGACTGCACATGTTGCTAGAAAAACGGACTTCCGATGGACAACCAAAGCAAGGGGCAGAAAAAGTTCGTGAAGAAGACCATATGGGAGATAGATGGATGGAGTTTGAAAACACGCCGGAGTAACATGGAGGACTCTGGCTGAAGACAGACAGTTGTGGAAGAAACATGGGGAGAACTTATATATATATATATTTTAAAGCTTGTGAATTGTTAGAAAAATAAAAAAAAACACAAAAGGAAGAAAAAAGAAGGTAAAAATACGTGTTCTAAGATCAAAGCGAGTTTAGCGAAGAGCTCTAAAAACGTTTCTGTTAGTTTTAAAAACTGCTTCACGAAAATCGATATGCGATAACTTCAACCAACAGAAACAGCCTTTCCCTAAAGAACTACTGGCTTATCATCTTTTCTTCTGTCGAGGTAGGCCGGATGTGGTACCCGTTTCTTGCTCCGACTATGTAACTAATGACCAGTACTTTCTATGTGTGCCAAACTTTGTTGGTGACTCTATTTTATGCTGTAAACCCAGTTTTCATTTTAGTGACTGAATTACAGGAACTTTGGCCTCACGTCGCTACGGATCGGAGGAGAGCAGTACGACGACTTTGGGGGTTGCACATTTATCACAGGTTTGGTCAATTTCTTTTTTTTTTTTTTTTTTTTTGGAAAGTGTTACATTGAGTTTGGCTCGAAGTAGCAAAGTTAACGAGAAGTTAGAAAATACATTGATCTGATTTGAAGTACCTCTCCGATTTCACTTGAAAAAAAAGGATTTTCTACATCACGACACACATTATCTGACATTTATCACGTATTGTCTCTGGTAAGAGCATACACAACTGTTGTAAGTGAACATTAATCACATTGGAATTAAATAACTTAAGTAACAGGATACCTGCCTTGGTTAAAACAGTATTAATAAAATTCACATTCTCCATAAATAATTCGAAGTACTTCTGTTGTTCTATTGTAGACCATAAATATTAAAAGCAGAATAAAAGAAAAAAATAAGTACTTGGAACCCAAATTTTCCGGCAGCGGGAATCGAAATCGAATCTGATCTTTCTGCTCCGTAGTAAAATGTTTTGCTAATTAAGCTACACCGACAAGGGCAGAGGTGGGGAACCTTTTCATGTTGAAGGCCGCATTAAGTTAGCTGTAATATAACAAAGCCGCATTAAAAAAACTTCAATTAAATGTACTTCGAAATGTATATTATTTTGTAAAACTCTTACTATGTACTAATTAACTTCAAAAAATGAAAAAAATATTCTAAAGCTAACTAACCTTTTAATGACTTTGTTATGACTTCTTTTTGTTGGAAAGCATTTGAATATTTGGTTGCAGCCTCGAGGTCCGCACTTTTAGCTGATCCTCTAGATGGGTATCTGTCATTTGTGACCTTAAGGGTGTCTTGATTTGGGTTAGGTAGGAGAATGTAGATTCACAGCAATAACTTGTTGAACAGCAAGAAAGCATTTTTTGTGCATGTTGCCGAAGGCGTGGATATACTGTATTTTTCCCAATTCGAACTGGATCTTTCTCAGCGTCAAATAAGGACTTTAAAATGTCACCTTCTGAGAGCTCGAACAATTCCATCTGTAGTTCTTCAGAAGTCATAGAATGAAATCATGAACGTAGCAGGTGTCAAAATCGCCCTTAGGACTTACTAATGTTTTAATTGTGGCTGTCATTCGGCGAGCATTATTTCGTTGAATCTTTGTTTACTCTTTGGTATTTTAAATACGGTCATTTTAAGATTAAAATAAAAATAACAAAAGACGAACAAAACATGTTAATAAAAACAAAAGCATTTGTTCTGAAAATTTTGGATTCACTCAAAAGGCCACACTTAATGGCCTAGAAGACCACTGGTTCCTCACCCCTGGACAAGAGTTTTTCACTCCAACTGGCCGTCTTGACACATGACAGCCAGGAGGTGTCTGTCTTGAAAAACATCTGACGACACTTTTCAAAGATAAGACTATACGGATTGAAATACGAGAATTATATCCTGGGAAGTTTCGAATATTATTATAGTTACTTTGCAGCTGTTGTTCCGAGCCCAAGTGTTGAAAAAAAACACATGCTTCTAGCGTTTGCTTGGTTGAACCCACATCTGCGAGATTTAAGTTCTATAACATCTGACCTCCTTTTCGAATTACACTAATATGTCGCTTGAACAGAGTGCTAACCATTGGAGGAACTTTTTAAGTACTCCCTTATAGCACTAAACATAAACAAATGTGCACTTTCTCTTATTTGCAGTCACTCGGAATAGATTGGTATAAAGTAAAAATGAAACTACTGTCGACACCTCTTATCACCTTCTCACAATAATAGTACACAAACTAAAGTTTTTCATAAAAATATTTTGTAGTAACCTTTTCACAAGCTATTGACAATCAATCCCCTTTTCTTGATTTTATCTGGCAGCAGAAAGATAGATTTGATCCCTAAGAAAAAAGCGAATTTCATGGATTCAGCTATTTTCCACATATTTATATGTGTGAAGGAAGGAACATTGAAAAAATGGAAAAGAAGACGAATGTGGTGCTACTCAAATATTGATTTCCCATCTAGATAAGAAAACATATCACCGGGAGTTACGGAGAAGTGGAAGACCCAATATCCTTTTTTCAGAGCATCTACTAAATAAAACCTGTGCCTTCTGAGCACGTAGGAAAAAGGAAAGCGATTTTCGCATAACCAATACCGGAAGCAAACATTGAGCGGAGTTAAAAAAATCACGTGAATTTTTTTAACTACTGGCGTTACGTCGACCACGTATAAACCACAGCAGTTAGATGTGTTTTGTTATATCCACAACGGCTTTCTAGTATGTTACATGCAGGAGAAAGAAAGTACGTATATCTGCCCTTTGTTAAGTCACGCGGCGTTTATCGTGATTCTAAATTAATAGTATGTACCTCAAAATTCTGCAGAAAATGAATGCTCTTGTCATTCTCTGTCTTACCAAGGCCGTCTAGAAAACACAAAGCCATGACATTAGAGAGATGAGTTCCCTCCGTTCGTGACGTCACTCTCATGATACGCGTACTGATACGTCGGTTTCGTATTTGACTTCACACACGGCAACGTTGGAAACCAATCAGAAACCTCGGTTTCCGTGTGACGTCATTAAAAGAATATCTCTAATATAATGGCCTTGTGTTTTCTACAGGGTGATTCACTCGGGACTGAAACACACATTATGTGGAATATCATCATCATCATCATTGTCAACCATTATCAATCCACTGCTGGACGAAGGTCTCCCCAAGTTTCCTCCACAACGGTCTGTCTTGTGCCAGTCTCCTCCATGTCACCCCTGCATACTTTCGAATTTCATCCACCCATCTCCCATGTGGTCTTCTTCTGGGTCTTTTCCTGTCCCTTGGAATCCAATCTAAAATTTCGGCTGTCCATCGATGATCTGTCCTTCTGGCAGTATGTCCAGCCCATTGCCATTTCAGGGATTTAACTCTGATCATGATGTCTTCCACTCTTGTCATTTTTCGGATCCACGAGTTTCTCTTCTTATCTCTCCTGGTTACACCAAGTATGCACCTCTCCATGCTGCTTTGAGTTGTCTGCAGCCTTTGTATGTCTCTTTTAGTTAAGGTCCACGTCTCTGCACCATACGTAAGCACTGGAAGGATGCATTGATCAAACACTTTTCTTTTAAGACATAATGGCATATTGCTCTTGAAAATTATGCTGTTTCTTCCAAAAGCTCTCCAGGCAAGTTTTGTGCGATGATTAATTTCTTCATCAATGTGACCCTCACTTGATATCTGCTGTCCAAGATAAACGTACGTGTCGGTTATCTCCAGCTTTTCTCCATCAATCGATAAATCTTCATTTCTTGTAAAAGCATTGAACATCACTTTTGTCTTCTGAAAGTTCATTTTTAATCCCACTTCTTTACTCTTGTCAGCAAGTTCCTGGATCATACTCTGCAGCTCTGATGGGCTAGTTGCAAAAATGACTACGTCATCAGCAAAACGAAGGTGGGTTAGATAATCTCCATTAATCTTTATCCCCTTGTTTTCCCAGCTCAGTGACTGAAAAACACCCTCCAATGTGGCATTAAAGAGCTTCGGAGATATGGTGTCACCTTGTCTCACTCCCTTTCCAATTTTTATGTGTGTTGTATTTTCAAACAGCCTAATCTTTGCACTTGCATTTTCATAGATGTTATTAATAATATTAATGTATGCATCTTCAATGCCGCAGGTTTTCAGAGCCATTGTAACTGCTGATGGTTTCACCGAATCAAAGGCTTTTTCATAATCGATAAAAGCCATGCACAATGGAAGTTCATATTCCCTCGCTCTTTCAATTAGTTCTCTGAGCACATGGATATGATCTATTGTGCTGTAGCCACTCCTGAATCCAGCTTGTTCTCTCGGTTGAGCCATGTCCAGTGTTACCTTCAAGAGGTGTGAAAGAACTTTAGTGAAGATTTTATAAACTACTGATAGGAGGCTGATAGGTCTGTAGTTTCCGAGATCCTCAATGTCACCTTTCTTATGTAGCAGGATCATTGTAGCGGTGTTCCAATCCTCAGGAATCTTTCCTTCATTAAGGCATCGAGTGAAAATTTGGGCGAGTACTGTTTCGATTTCTCCACTTGCTTCTTGTATGATGTCTACAGTAATTCCATCTTCTCCTGGAGCTTTTCCCCGCTTCATGTTCTTGATTGCATGTGCAACTTCTGCTGGAAGGACTGGAGGAACTCTGGTACTGGTATCTTTCATGATGTCTGGAGTGCATGTATCATCCCTTTCATATAATTTGGAGTAGAAATCTTTCACTCTTGTCAAAATTTCGCCTCTATTTCTTGTTACAGAACCATCTTCTTTTCTCAGAGCCATAATCTGTTTTCTTCCCTTACTGAGATGTCCCTTTGCTATCTTTAGGCTTTGGTTGTTTTCAATTGCTTTCCTCACTAGTTCACAGTTGAATTTTCTTACGTCTTCAGTGATACTTTTTCATACTGTCTTGCATAGCTCTATATATTCCACTTTGGAAGTCACATCTTCTTTAGTTGTCCTCATCTCTCTTCTTTTTTGCATCAACATTTTCGTTTTTCCTGATAATTTATTTACATGCAACTTGTTCTTAGACCCAGCTAATTTTGTTGCTGTTTCCATAAGAGCTTTGGTTACTTTTCTGTTAACTTCAGAGATGTCCACTTCTTCCGATGTTAGGCCTTCTAAAGCAGAGAACCTGTTCTTCAGTTCCAACTTGAAGGTATTATGGTGTTTTTTAAGGTTGGTTATGTCAATAGATTTTGTTTGTCTTATGAGCTTGCCACGTTCAAGTTTAGTGTTGAGGTGCATCTTACATCTCACCAATCTATGGTCACTACCTGTGTTGAACTTGTTTAGCACACTGCAGTCTTCTATGACGAATTCTTTGTTACACATAATAAAATCAATTTCACTTGTCGTCCCATTTGGATGTCTCCATGTCCATTTCCTGTGTGGCTTTTTCTTGAAGAAGGAGTTCAAGATGAAAAACCCTTCTGCCTCTGCAAACTCAACGAGAGTATTTCCACGCTGGTTTCTGTTGCCGTGACCGAATTTACCTACTGAAGTTTCATTCTGTTGCCGTTGCCCTATTTTTGCATTGAAATCTCCCATAATTATTTTCAAGTGCTGCTTACCTTTATTATTTAGATGACAAATTTCCTCATAAAATTCTTCAATTTCTTCTTCAGGATGACTTGTGGTGGGTGCATAAGTTTGAATAATCTGAGCCTGGTATCTTTTCGAGAGTTGGATAACAAGCCGTGCAGCTCTGTCAGAGGAACTTTCAACTTCTACAACTTTATCCTTCAGTTTCTTGTTTATTATAAATCCAACACCACTAGTTCTGCCAGTATCTGTCCCACGATAGTAGAAGAGATGTCCACTTTTCAGTTCGATGAGATCTTCTCCTTTTCTCCTTACCTCACTTAGCCCCACGATGTCCCACTTGATCCTTTGTAGTTCCTCTTCCAATTCAAGAAGCCTTGAATCAGAAGATAGGGAGCGTCCATTGTACGTTGCCAAGGTCAGCATCAGATGGCAGCCTAGTCCGGTCCTCCGGGGATTCTTAGCACCCTCTGCCTTCATGTCGCACTGGCCGCTGTCTTGGCCAGGTACATTCCAGCTGCCGGAGACTGAGGGCCAAGATTTAAGTTGTGGAGTCATTTTGGAGGGGTTTGGCCATAACTCACCACGCTGGCCAAGCGGGTTGGTGAGTGTGGGATAGAATTTCCTCTAATCCCGATGGTATAGTTATACCGCTATTGGCGGTCGTCAGAGCCCCTTTAGTAGGAACAGGATGCACCACGAGAAGGCGGGGTTGACATTTGTCAAGGAGAGGCTGTGATGTTACGCATCACCTGACCTTACATCCCATGTGGAATATATGAGACGGGAAATATACGATGAGCGTGAAACCCAAACGGAGCGGTTCTATATTCCCTGACGGAGCAGTCGACATGCATTACCTGTGAATAAAATGTCTCTCCAGCAGATGGCTGGCGCCACACTGACACGCCATCTGCCAAGTAGTGGTGAGGAATAGCGTGTCTCCGCAGACGGTTTAAGCGACGAGGTCGAATGAAGATGGTGTACTCAATCGAAGAGCGTGTGTTTATTGTACTTCAGTACTGAGTAATCGGTTCCTTCAAACAATGTCAGAAAGAGTTTCTGTACAAATTTGATGAGCGCAAACCACCCGCCATAGCCACCATTTCAAAATTGGCGAAGAAACTGGAGAGAACGGGAAGCTTGGAGAATCCGCATACTGGCGGACGACCCCTGATGGCGCAGGGCACAATAGAGGATGCGAAGCGGCGGTTATTGGCATCCCCACGAAAATCCAACGGCGGTTATCCCAAGAGACTGAACGACCGTATTCGACATGTCAAAGAGCTGCCAAACAGGCGAAGATCCAGCCATCACGGCTGTGAACGAGTTACAGCCATCGGATTTTGCAAAGCGATTGGCATATTGTCAATGGTTTGCCAATTCTTTTGCCGAAAACCCCACCCTGTTGCACATAACATGGTTTACTGACGAAGCATGGTTCCATTTATCCGGCTTTGTAAACTCGCAAAATACACGAGTGTGGGTCAGTGATAATCCCTATGCCATCCATTAAGAGCCATTGCATCTGTCGAACCATTGCATCTAGTGTATGTTTTACATGGATCATGGTATATTTCACATTAATTTCATTCAAATGTGCCTTTGCAATCGTGAGTTAATTAACAAAATAAGTGTTTAGTCCCGAGGGAATCACCCTGTATATTGGCGGTCTTGGTCTTACCCTCTCTTCTTAAGATGTGTTACATTTGTCTTACGTTTTCGTGTCATCAGAAGATCGATCATACGTTGTCTTATATTTTTGTTCTGGGAAAACTTTTATTAGCCGCCCCGGTGGCGCAGTGGTCTACGCGATGGCCTCTGATCATTCGTCCGAAAGGGGTCGTCCGGGTTCGAACCAGGTGAGGCATAGATATTGTGTTTGTCTTACGGCACTGGCTCTCCCCTTCCCTGGAACCAGTGGCCCTAAGTTAGAGACGGGCAAATGTTTGTACTCACGATGGTCGTTCAACCCCCAAACAAAAAGAAAATATTAAGTGACCCTAAATTAGGGACGGGCAACTGCTTATATAAATATAAATTAAATTTAGTGACCTAAATTAGATATAATTTATTAAATATTTTAGTGACCCTAAATTAGGGACGGATGACTGCTTATAGCCCATTGAGTTGCTCACGGTGGTCGTTAAACCTCCAATAAAAAAAATTCTTATACGGTATTTTACAGTTTTGCCATGAGACGTTGTCACATAGTGTCTCCAAGCTAAATATTGTGCTCTAGACGAGACGTTGTTTCCGGTAGCTTCAGAAGGGAATGTTTTGCCCTTCCTTTGCAACTTTCCCACATTGGCTTCCGATCATTCGTCCGAAAGGGGTCCGGGTTCGAATCCCGATGAGGCATGGATTTTGTGTTTGTCTTACGGCACTGGCTCTCTCTCTCCTTTCCCTGGAATCAGTGGTCCTAAATTAGGGACGGGCTACTGCCCATAGCCCATTGAGTTGCTCACGGTAGTCGTTAAACCTCCAATCAAAAGAAAAAAAAATTCTCATTCATGATAGGGGTACTTCTTTGCAAAAAGAGCATATGAAATTAGACTCCTATTTGAAAACAGCTTTGCATGTGCTAACAGTGAAATCAGTTTAGCATTGTCTTAGATGCAAAGTGTTACACTAATAATCAATTTTTCTTTCAGCCTTGCAATCCTAAGCATCCGGATTTTGGAAAAACAGGAACGCTGTGCGTTAAGGAAAAGATCAATGACACACTAACAGAATTTCGTTGGAAAGTCGCTGCTCCAAGCGGGCAGGAAGGAATCGGTTACGAATTGAAAGATGTCGAATCAACTACATTCTTCTCTGGAACACACGGCATTACATTTGATAGCATATACTTCACTGCAGGTATGTATACTAATGATGAAATATAGAGTGTGAACTCAATTTCTATGTATACGGATGATCAGAATGGATGCATCCGTTTACGATTAGAGTAAATATGTTCATATTCTTCGCCTTCACGACTAGAGTAAATACAAATTAATAACGAGGAATTATGCATAAAAATGTGAAAATGTACTAGTAATCCGATTTATTGGCGTAGCAATATAAATAAACGGTTCCAAGCTTTCGCACATCTACCCGGTGGCTTTTTTCAAGGAAGGTAGACAGAAACTGCAAACCTTGAAAATGCCATCTGGTTGATGTGCGAAAACTCAGAAACGTTTATTTATATTCTTACGCCAACAAATCGGATTGCTCGTATAGTTTTGCAATTTTATTTATAAAGCAAAATACAATCATCGCATCTTTTCTCGATTCATCTGTACTGCATGATTAGACTAAATACTAGGTGGTTCAATCACGATAACATACGTTGGTTTCTGATGTGATACTATTGCCCATTACTTTTTGCGGTAATTACCTGTAGCTACAGTCACGTGGCATCTATTTTGCACTTGTATTAGTCCTTGGAAATAAAAATGCTTATGGTGTACTATAAGCGACGCCTCTGTAGCTTTCTGAAGTTCTTCATAGTACCCGGGGTCTATTTCTCCGTTTCAGAGACAATGAAGGATTCCAGGGTTGCACGGGAAGATGGGAAACCTTTGTAACCCTATTTATTTTTATTTTGTGGTTTAACGACCACCCTGCGGAATTATATAGACTATAAGCAGTCGCCTGTCCCTCATTTTGGACCACTGGTGCCAGGGAAGGGAGAGAGTCAGCGCCAAAAGTTAAACCCACTACCCATTCCTCATCAGGGTATCGAACTCGGACCCAATACGGACGAACGGCCAGAAGCCAGCGCTTTGATCACTGTGTCACTGGGATGACTCCTAGCCCTATCCTCGTGAATATTGGTTGGCGGAAATTCCCCTTTCCTCAGATATTTAGATGCAATTTTTTGTTGCTTCGACGTTTAACTACCACCATGAAAATCCCCAAGAGCTATCAGTAGCCGCCTGTCTCTAATTTAGAGCCAGTGTGTCCGTCGAAGGCAGACAGGGCCGTAGGACAAGCGCATCATGCATGCATATCCGAGATTCGAACCCAGACCTAGCTCGAAAGGCGAGCCGAAAAGCTACGCCTTTGATCACCCAGGCACTAGGGCGGCACAATTTTCTTCATCGCTGTTAGCTGATGTTAACAAGAAATATGACACTGAATTCTCGCCTCTAGTGCTGGAGTTTTAAACTCTCTTAGTTTTAAATGATTAATTGATGAGCTAACTAAGTCGCTAATGTTCTTAAATATATTCATTCTGATTCCGTAAAAAACACTTCGTGCAGGAGGTTGAAAATTAATGTAAGTACATTGCCGTCTATGCACGATAAAATAGTTTAAAAAACTTTAATGTAAAAACACCTTAGTCATAAAAGCATTCACATAAAAGGCACACTAGAATCTTTCAGATCCGCAACGGATCCATCCTCAGGTGTGATCCGTTGCGGATCTGAAAGATTCTAGTGTGCCTTTTATGTGAATGCTTTTATGACTAAGGTGTTTTTACATTAAAGATTTTGAAACTATTTTATCGTGCATAGACGGCAATGTACTTACATTATTTTTTTATATTCATTCTGTAAACACTTGTTCTTCAGGACATCAAGAAAATCCTTGACGGAATATAATCTTGCTGGATTACACAAGCATCAGTTTCCTAGCAACAATATCTGTTCGTCGATCACATATACACTGCTCAAAATAATTAGTGGAGCATGTGCCTTTGGCGATATTATGCGAGCCAGTTGTGTAATACCTTACAGAAACGTGGAAAACCCAAGTCGAATGGGAGGGTCCTACACCGTTATAGTACTGTACTTTCTTCAGCCTGCAGACTCCTGAACATGCAAATGAATCAGTCTTTCACAGTGTTGTTTCCGAATTCTGATTCTCCTATCGGCATGTTGTAGACAATAACTCTCTTCATCGGATCATAGGACTCTCTGCCAATCATCTGGGGTTCATCTCCGGTGCTCGTGAGTCCAACGGACGCTTTGGCGTGTTCGTTGCATACAGTAGTGATGTAGAGACAGGTCTCTGCTGTTGTAACGCTGACGGTTCAATATATGATGCACAATGCGCTGGATGGCATTTGGAATTATCCTTGATTAAAATCTTCAGCGCTTTTTGGCTTGCACTCTTGCTGCCCATACAGTCCGACTGTCACTTCGTGCAAAACTAGCTGTTTCTGATCACAAGGTTTGCATTACCTACAATTCTTAATGACAACCACTCTCTTATTACTGTTGGCTTCACATATTCAACAAATGCAGCAGTTTTGCTGATAACCTTACCACTTCTCCGCCCACCTACCATCACCCCACGCCCACCTACCATCACCCCACGCCCAAAGGCATTTAGATTATGCCGTTTTCTCATCAGAATTTAAGTAATGCATCCCGAACTACACTGCTGAAATAATCAGAAGAGCATGTAACATTGGCGACATTATGCAAACCAATCGTGTGATATCTTACCGAAACATGGGAATCACAAGTCGGGTGTGACGTAGACAGCTGAGTCATGAATATCCTTATGAAAATTAGCGCTGTGAAGTCAGAGAGCATAAAACACAAATTGAGATTAAAACTAAGGTTTTCCGGGAGGTCCCTTATTCTTCTGCGTTTATCGTGACATTTCGTTTCTTGAAGGGTTCGGTTCGAACAATGTATCAACGACATGATTTAGCGGAATAAACGTCGTGGATAGCTATTGGTAGGCTGGAAGCAGGTGAGACACAGGAGTGGTAACAGAAGCCATTGGAATGTCACGAAGTGCCGTTTTCCTACTATGGACACGATTCCTGGATGCGGGAAGTGTTCGAAGAAGGCAAAACAAAGGCCGTCGAAAAGCAACTACAGCAAGGGACAGTCGTTATCTATTGCTAACAGCCCGTCCGAACAGGCGGCAAAATTGTACTCAGCTGCAGCGAGAGCTTCAAGTGTCAACAGGACGCAGGTTGTCAACTCAAACTCTCCGCAATTGCATTCGCCAACATGGCCTTTACGTCTCAAGTGTGACAATCGAAAAGTTCTTATGTGGAGGAAACCCGGTACACGAAATAACCCAGCTTTTGTGTAGGTAAAATCACATTACGGAAGACATGGATTGATAGTATGGCATGCATAGGTATCTAATGACGCACGGACTGGTACTAATCCGAAACTGCAACCTGACGGCTCAGAGATTTAGAGACGAGATTCTCAGAGTTATTGGCATGCCGTATGCTGCAGCTGTCGGTGATTCGTTTCTTTTTATGGGCGATAACGCTCGATTTCATAGAGCTGGGCTAGTGGGCAACATGCTTCATGAGGAGGGAATCGAGGGTATGGAGTGGCCTACATACCACCCTGATTTGTACCCAATTGAGCATGCCTGCGACGTACTTGACACACGCATTACAGCTAAACCGTCACCTGATTTGACTTTTCGTGAACTGGAGACCGCCCTTATTGAGGAGTGGCAAAGGTACCCCCGAAACTTCGTCGGTAACCTTATCAACGTCATGTCACATAGGTGTGCAGGGTTCTTAGCCGTAAGAGGGAACCGCACATCCTACTAGAGGTCAATTACCACCTTCAAAAAGTCACTTATTTTGTTGTTCCAAAGATAAGTGTATTAATTAAATGAAAAGGAACTATACACCAACTGTACTTAAATAGTATAACTGTACTAGTGATCCGAAATTTCTTGGTGTAGAATAGAAATCAAAGTAAACGCACTCTTTCCTTGAAATTCACTTGACCTTAATAAACCATGTGCTTCTAGTTACGTTCCACTAGTTTAAGGTCTTAGATTGATGTTGCATAATTTTTTATTTTATTTTCTTGTCATATTTACACAGCAGACTTTTTTACGCACTGGTATACATCTATTTGCATATGGAAATGTACTGTCTAAAACTCTGCAAGAAATTTTCATCGTATTTTCTTGAGATGAAGAGGAAAAGTTATATCAAGCAATAATTTTAGACATTAGATGATAAAACACATTTCAGACGTCGGGCTGGTGCCTTCTTCCACGCCACGATGGGGCCTCAGAGATTTTTAAAATGTCCCTGACTACGTCGCCATTTTTATGCAAAAATCAATGCAATGCTGAAGAGCACGGTAATTTTTCATCTGTTATTGAATCACATTCGTATTTTGTATCGCTTTCTTACATTGGCTTTGCCATTTCTCGATCATTACAATAAAACATTTATTTCTCCTTTGCGATTATAGAAAATTGTTTCAGTTTCCTTTCTTTTTAATTCTTTCATGCATAAAGCAAATTCATCAATTTCTAATTTCCTTATTTCCTTCAAGATTACTGCATCTATTTCCTATAATTTAAGTAAATATATTCATTTTTCTTTCCTTATAACTATTAGGGAAAATAAATCCATTATTTATTTCCCACCCGATCAGATTAAAGCACCATAATCAAAACAGTGCACTAAAATCCGTTTATTTACTGGCGTAAGAAGTGTATAGATTTGCAAGCTTTTGCTCTCCACTGGGAGGCTTTTTCAAGGCAATAGATAGACATAAAATTCAGGGAATCAGAACACGTAAGAAACAAAGCTCATTTTTTGAAAAATAACGTGGATGACATTACGAGCGGTATTACCTGTATTTTTATCACGCAATAGTTATATCTAAATAGTTCCATCTTTTAATAACGCATGCGAAATCATTGGTAGTTCCATAGAGACCATATCATTGCATGCTAGTTTACTGGAGAGGATTTCGACTGTTTCGATGATGCATGATGCTTTTCCATCTTTAGAATTCGTGAAAGGAGCAATTCTTTTAATATTATTCCATATAGGAGCTGCCAAGCAATGAATGACTTCATCAGGATCGAACAAATTTCTTGGTTTGTTTCGTTTTTTTTTTTTTGCAAAGAGTGTAACATTATATAAACTGCCCCTTACACGAGCTTTAAAGAGGTTGCCATGGGAAACAGTCGAAATCCTCTTCAGCAAACTAGCATGCAATGATATGGTCTCTATAGAACTACCTGTGATTTGCCATGCGTTATTAAAAGATGGAAAAACATCGCAGTATCCTGTATGCGTTATTAAAAGATATAACTATTTATAAATTGCACCAAATTCTAAAAGTTCCATTTTTAACATTACCAATTGTTTGACATGCGTTATTAATTCTTTAAGCGATCGATGTATCTGAAACAAATAGTAACTAAAATGTTTTGTGCCGCAGAATATTTATAAAACCCGGTCGCTACGAAAAATGATTACACAGTGACCGGCTTTACGAAAGCTACATCCAAACAATTCTTTCACTTTATCATCTGAGCAGTACCGGCCATAAACCTGCCACAGGTGATAAGGTATAATCTGCTCCACAACACTTCCACACTTCCAATCCGCGGAAAGATGGAGATGGGCTAGTCCCTCTGACACCAAGGAATGATGACGAAGGGCTACTGCCCCTAACACGAACATCACGCCACTGGGTAGAAAATAGCGACTCTCTCCTTTCTTAGGTTTGTCGCCATTGTCATAGTCTTTTTAGCAGGTAATCAGTCAAAAGGGATTATCGTCCCTTATAAATGGCCATATTGCATAACAAAACTAACGGGAAAACAAGACTTTCTGATGTGCAGGTTCAGCATTCGTTCCAGCCGCGTTCTGTTCACTTCTGAGATAGCGAATATATTCGTTCGAGCTGATTTCATCGCATTTTGCTAACCCCGAGTTAATTCGTTCCAGCCGCGTTCGGTGCACTTCTTAGATAGCGAATATGTTCGTTCGAGTTGATTACATCGCATTTTGCTAACCCCGAGTTAATTCGTTCCAGCCGCGTTCGATGCACTTCTTAGATAGCGAATATATTCGTTCGAGCTGATTACATCGCATTTTGCTAACCCCGAGTTAATTCGTTCCAGCCGCGTTCGATGCACTTCTTAGATAGCGAATATATTCGTTCGAGCTGATTTCATCGCATTTTGCTAGCCCCGAGTTAATTCGTTCCAGCCGCGTTCGGTGCACTTCTTAGATAGCGAATATATTCGTTCGAGCTGATTTCATCGCATTTTGCTAACCCCGAGTTAATTCGTTCCAGCCGCGTTCGGTGCACTTCTGAGATAGCGAATATATTCGTTCGAGTTGATTTCATCGCATTTTGCTAACCCCAAGTTAATTCGTTCCAGCCGCGTTCGGTGCACTTCTTAGATAGCGAATATGTTCGTTCGAGCTGATTACATCGCATTTTGCTAACCCCGAGTTAATTCGTTCCAGCCGCGTTCGGTGCATTTCTTAGATAGCAAATATATTCGTTCGAGCTGATTTCATCGCATTTTGCTAAGCCCGAGTTAATTCGTTCCAGCCGGTTAAAGGGTTAAAGGATAGAAACACATTCTAGTACACCGTATAATTGCGTAATAAAAATACAGGCAATACTGCTCGTGATGTCATCTACGTTATTTTTTCAAAAAATTATCTTTGTTTCTTACGTGTTCTGATTCTCTGCATTTTATGTATACCTATTGCCTTGAAAAAGCCTCCCAGTGAAGAGCGAATGCTTGGCGAATCTATATCCTGTTTTACGCCAGTGAATAAACGGATTTTACTACGCTATAAGCTTTTTCGATCGTGCATTGTTTCGTGTAATTTTAATTAGCATTAAAAGCACCATTCCTTCTTTCTTTCTTTACCATAGTCCCTTTGCTGTTCGGTTCACGAATATTTACATTGTTTATTCCGAGAATAACCGATATAACTAATGAAGGAAAGGAACAATTACTTACTGCATTTTGTCAGTTGCTTTTCCAGCTGTAGATTATAGTCTTATGGTAATTTACATTCTGATTACACTATAAATACGGGTAGCTAACTTTTCTAAGCTTTTCGTCAAAAACATTTCGCAATCTGTGACAGAAAGACAAATTTGCTAAAATAGAAACTGCCTATATTAACAAATATTAAGTTTGCTTTAGCCGGTAATCCTACTTGACGAAGCCACACGTTTTGTGGTGAAAGCTTGCTTGTTTACTATATACTATACACCGATAAAACGGTGTATAGTATATAGTAAACAAGCTATATACTATACACCGATAAAACGGAGTTTTTCATCGTCTTTCTTGTAGAAACTGCCTATTCATAACTTTTATCGGTAGTTTTTCTAAAGTAATTATTCTATGAAAAATTACGTTGCTTGCTAATTAAAAAAATACGTTGCTTGCTAATTAAAAAAATTCGTTGCTTGCTAATTTTATTGTTCTGCTTTGATAGATGCCATTTATGCTTTTTGCGTAGTTACACTACTGAATCGAACTAAACATTAGTGGTTGTCAGATCATGTGCCATCAGACATAACTTACCTATATCAGTCATTCTTCAGTGCAAAAATAGTATTCTTTTGTGAGAAATATGTTAAAACAAGAGACAGAAAAATATGCCTGCTTAAAATTTGCATATGTATCTACTAATTAAATCATTTCTAATGAGACTGGTTTAAAACAAAAAGGTAACAATTGTTTTCTGGAAAGCAGGAAACAAAAAAAAAATTATCGTTTTATTACAAAATTTATGCGAGGTAGTTTTTTCATTGTAAATATTCTCACATAACCCAAATGCAACACAGCATTTGTTCGTTAAAGTAAGTAAATGCTCTTTGGAATTCTCAAATTTGTTTGATTTTTCGGAAGATCATTATTTCAATGAAAGACCGATTTTATCCTAGAATATTCTACGGTAGTTTCTGAGAATAATGCGAAGCAATTTTATTAACACCATTCTGTTATTTCTCGGTGCTATCCTTCCTTACATTACAAGGTTAGAAGATGGCAAGGTTATGCTCATCATGCACTTCCGATGATTACTTAGTGACGTCACTGTCCAAATCGCCACAGTAAGACTAAATTGGATTCGGTACTTTAAGTATGAGTTCCACTGTCAGGATCTGTAAAATGTTTTGTGTGATTGACTTTAAAATGACTGAAACGGAATAATTTATAAAATCCGACTAAATACTCTCAAAAATTGAGGCGTCAGTCTTAGCCACTTAGACTTCCAGAGAAAACGTTGGGAAAAGAAATACGCTGGGTCCGGATAAAAACTAAACAAGTTAGTAAAATCATGCAATGCATTGATTATGATACGCTTTCCAACATACCAGAAATTATTACTCAAGTTATGTGGAAATTGGCTGTGGAATAAATCTTGCTCCTGTTTCCTGACCTTTGACCCCATTTCGATGATATTCAACAGAACCGGTTCAGTATACCTCAGGAATAACATACTAAAGTTTTGTCGCAATAGAAGCCGTTTTACGCAAGTTATAAGAATAATGGCTGTGGAATAAATCTTGTTTTTGTGCAATGACCTTTGACCCCATTTCGTTGATATTCAACAGAACCGGTTCAGTATACATCCGGAACAACATGATAAAGTTTTGTCGCAAACCAAGCATATTAGGTAAGTTATGATCCCACTCCAGTGTCCTGAGCTTTGACCCCATTTCGCCCATTTTCAATAGGGTTCGTGCCCTGATGGTTCCCTACCACATACTAAAATTTCATCGGAATCGAACCATTTTTACGCAAATTATGACGCATAAGGGCAATGGAATATATCCCTCTCTTATGCCCTGCCTGACCTTTGACCCCATTTCGTCCATTTTCAATAAGGTTTGTGCCCAGGTGGTTCCCTACCACATACTAAAATTTCATTGGAATTGAACCATATTTACGCATGTTATGACGCCTAAAGGCAATGGAATAGATCCCGCTTTTATGTCCTGACCTTTGACCCCATTCCGCCCTTTTTAATAGGGCTCGTGCCCAGGTGGTTCCCTACGACATACTAGAATTTCATCGAAATGGAACCATTTTTACGCAAGTTATGACGCATAAACGCAATGGAATGAATCCAGCTCCTATGTTCTGACCTTTGTCCCCATTTCACCCATTTTCAATAGGGATCGTTCTTAGGTGGTTCCCTACCACATACTAAAAGTTCATTGAAATTGAACAATGTTTACGCAAGTTATGACGTATAAGAGCAATGGAATGGATCCCGCTCCTATGTCCTGACCTTTGATGCTGTTTCACCCATTTTCAATAGGGTTCGTCCCCAGATGGTCCCTTACCACATACTAAAATTTCGTCGAAATCGAACCATTTTCACATGAGTTATCGTGCGGACGGACGGACAAAGCTGGAGCATATACGCTTCTTCAACCTACGGTTGGAAAGCGTAAAAAAGGAGTACTGTTATTCGATATATTTCCTTCATAAAATGTATTTACAAATAAAAATAGTCTTTAAGGCGTCTATTATAACGAAATTCTAAAAACGATACGCGTAAAATTTATCACGAACTACTTTATTTAACGTTGGGTGTGAACAGGTTGTATGTAAACAAAGCGGAACGATACACGGGAAATCGGAAACCACTTGAAAGTTTTCTGATTCGGTAGTGTATAGCCAGAAATTCTTTATTATATGACAATATGTCCTGCTGTGCGTTTTCCCTTTTAAATTTATATAACAACAGCAAAAATCCTCCTTATAACTAAACTAACATTTAAAAGAATAACGGGTTTCTCGCCCTCCACGTAACAAAAACGTGCGGTAGGTATTTTTGAAATCTGCGTTTCTACAATATTCACATGATTGTGAATTTCGTCTGTATTTAATGCAAATGTCCTTTTGCATAAGTTTTTGTTTTGCGTTTGAGTTACAAAAATTGTTGACAAGACATCTTCCTACATAGCTACAGTTCGGACCTAAAATTCACATGTTAGGACGGTGATGTCACTCAGTGACGTCACAATTATTCGTCTCCCAGGAAGCTGGGATGAACAAACCTTACTGTCTATTAACCTTGCGTACATTATAGATTTATTTATTTGGAGTCCTTGAGTACTTTGCAATTTCTCAAACACATCCACTTTTCAGCATTGTAATTTGAGTATTTAGTACCGAATACTAGAATTTCATCCGGTCTTTGTCAAAACCGGATGAAATTCTAGTATGCCATTTGCTGGAAGCAGTGCAATAATGTTTGGCTACTTTCGACCTTGAGATATTAGTACTACTGTATATATTCGACCTTGAGATATGCCACAGCTTAGATACTGCGGAATTGTTCCGAATGTCTTCGTACTTGGAGCCGTTGGGCTAGAAGTGCGAAGACATTCGTGGACAGATTCCTGTTTCAGTATGATCGAGCGCCCTGTCACACTGCAATGTCTGTCCAGGGCATGTTTGTGAAGCAGGACATCCAAAATGTTGGATTGACAGGCCCAAATTTCTGATGTAAAGCTAATAGAACATCTGGCAAGCCGATTTCTATCTCTGCTGGTAAGACTTTCCTTTACGGCCACTCTGGCAGGAGTAACAGAGGAAAATTCCATGTACAGACCTACTAGTATCTCGTGGAAAGCATACATAGAAAGGTCACTGGAGTAACAACGGCTAAAGGTGGACCGACTATGTACCGATTTCGACTCTAACAAATGTTCTTGTTTGTGTTCGACCTAGGACTTCAAATACTTTTGTCTAATATAAAGAAGTCAATTTCTCCGTCATTTTTTGTCCACGCCGGGGCTCGAACCCGGGTCCCCTCATTCCGGAATAAGTCGCTCTACCAATTGAGCTACACGGACGTTCGCTGCTATCTGCCTTTATGTCGTGTGCGTCCTGCTGGGCAGGCACGTCAAATCCCCCCCCCCGAAAGAGGGGCGGGGGCATTGCCCACTGGTCAGCCGTGACCATGAATCGTTGCAGGCAGCCATCCGCTGTAGAACGTGCACTTGAGAACTCCCAGTCAATCTGTTGTGTGGAATGCAACGTCACACACATTTATTTTTCGAAGCGCTGGAGAAGGGATTCTCTGATTTTTCCTATCCCGCGGTGTGGAAAGAAACATCACACCATTGCGAGATCTTGAACGGCCGGGTCATCCGGGAAGTTCGGGCGCCATTATAACGAAGTAAATTTCTGCGTCATTTTTCGTCCACGCCTGGGCTTGAACCCGGGTCCCCTCATTCCGGAATAAGTCGTTCTACCAATTGAGCTACGCGGACGTTCGTTATCGCTGCTATCTGCCTTTATGTCGTGTACGTCTTGCTGGGCAGGCACGTCACACTACATACATAGTGTATCTTATTTAGTTCGTCCATCCGTCTGTTTGTCTGTAGTCTAACATAGCGAACCAGATGAGAATAAAGAGAAATTAGACATGGGTAAATTCGCTCTGTATTGAATAGAGTAGACTGTAGTCAAGAGTTTTCACAATATTTCTAACTTTTGTGATGCAGAATTTTCCAGATAAATGACATTAATCTGTCTTTGCAGCTGCAAAGATGTATCTGTTACTTTAAAGGTGGAGCCAAAAAATAAAATGTTTTAGGATCATACACAATTAAGCATATAAAGAAATCTGTGTTTCCTAAATACACTTATGCTTGAAGTACACTCACACACCCAGTTATTGCTGTATCTCTCGAAACATCCCTGTGTTGCTGTGGAAGATTCTATGAGATTTTACACGCTATTCTATATTACCCTGGAACGTTCTAATTTTGTATTCTAGTCGACCCTTTGACGACAGTTCTGTCCATGAAAAAAACGGAGTCATTCGTAGTGTGATATAATGACAGCAAGAATGCCAAATTGTGAATATGCAAAATAACATTGTAGAATTTGAGCAAAAATATAAACGCTAGTTAGAGGATCTTAGCAGCAGCTAGAACGAGAATTTTCAATGTCCATTTGAAAATATGAACAAGCAAGGGACAGAAAAGAAATAAAAAAGAAAAGGAGAAAAATGAGTGGAAGCAAGGAGAGAAAAAAGATTGTGAAACCCCTTAGGAGAATCGGTACATCTTTGACCAAACCGAAAAAATAATCTTAAATTCAGAATGTTGCAACCTATTAAATAATAAGATGGAGCTGGCTGGGAAGCCCAACCGCAACGGATATCCTGTGTCCATAAATAGATAACAATATGAATATTTTTCAATTTATAACGCGAACTATTGACATCTGGAAAGAAAATCAACAATAAGAAAAAATGGAAGAGATTTTAACAATATTCGAAAATTTTCATATTCTATGGTTCTTAACCTGTGGGGTGCATCCCTGTAAGAGGGCGCAAAATATCTAAACAGGGGCGCGAGGAAAAGTGGAAATCGAAGGGAAACGATTTATTGAAGCAACACACACGCACACACACACACACACACACACACACACACACAAACAACATAAAATTCCACGGCGGCGGCTGAAAAACAATTTTTCGGTTGCTATGTGTTTCTGGAACGTGGAAAGAGCGATGTATTTATTTATTTATTTAACATGAAATACATTCTGAAAATAAAATAATACCTTCCATATGGCAATAAATGTACGCGCACCCCAAGTGTAGTTGTTGTAAACGGTAAGAAAAGCGGACTCGTTCGCATTTGAAAGGAAATGTGTTTAATAAACAAAGTACTCAACTTCAGCAATGGTTTACAACAAAAATCGGTACAAAAACTGTAACAGGCATCTCGAGATATGACTGGAAGCATTAATCCTCCCAAAACTCTGAGGCAATACATTTACGCTCACCCAGTTCTCCTCAGACGTTGTTCAGTTGGACTTGCAAGAATTCACGATACGGTAGACGGGTGATGACGATCAGAAATTTGCAACGATGCATATTTTACGACGGGTCGACAATCTATGCATACAATAGATTTGAATAGATATATTAAACAGATCAATACTAAAGAAGTTGTGTAATATAAACATTATACTGCAATTACAGTGTTCAGATAGAAACAGCTAACTAACCCAAGTATGACGCCCCAGTGGCGCAGTGGTCTAAGCAATGGCTTTTGATCATTCGTCCGAAAGGGGTCCAGGTTCAAATCCCGGTGAGTCATGGATGTTGTGTTTGTCTTACGGCACTGGCTCTCTCCCTTCACGGGAAACCATTTCGCATTCAGCGTCGAGTGACTACTTATAAACCATTCAGTTGCTCACGGTAGTCGTTAAACCTCCAATAAAAAAACAATAAAAAAACCCCAAGTACCAAGTGTGGTGTTTTGGCAACGTCCCGGTAAAAGGATTGGGAGCGCAATAAAAATTGATATCGAAAAGGGGAGCCACAAAAACAAAAGGGTTGAGAAACACTGTCATATTCCATTTTCAAGAAGCAGAAATAATACTGCTAGAAATACATATACTGTCGCCAACTAAAGGAAAAAGTCAGACAAATTAAAATGTTAGTCAGATTTGTATCCGATTCCCCAGGTATTTTTTTCTGTCTGTATTTTCAACTGTAAATCAAAGATTATTTTGAAAAATGCAAATGGATGCCATGCCATCTGGCAGTTTGAAAAAATTGTGTGTTAGGAAAAGGGGAATATATATTCTAACCTTTAGAGAATCAACATGGTCACGTCAATTCCCTAAAGGGTTGTATATATATGTATAGGCAGAGCGAATGTTGAAGTTCACAGGAAAATAAAGTAGCTGCGAACTATCTGATATTTAATTGGCAGCAACCAACAAAGCTGAGGTTTGGTGATTCCCTGGAACTAGTGATGTGCTGATGATGCGTGGTTCGCTTCTGTTTCTTCATGCTTTAGGATGATCTTGGATGATATAATCTTATTTGTTTTAGCCAATTATTTCTGGCTAGTGCTTAAGGGCAGAGTATCTTTCCTCTTTCATTATCATTATTCCCTACTACTTGGCATTACCTTCTTCTTCCTCTTTGGTTTTATCTTTCTCCGAACATTTTACTTTTCTGCTTCGAAACAATTTCCTTATATGGCTGGCAATGTTTTTAATGCTCGGCAGAATAAATGGAATTCCGGAAGGAGATCCATAATATTTGTAGGCCTTTGCTGTATCTTAGAATTATTTCGCTGGGGACAGGAGAAAAGCGTAGCCATGAACTTACTTTCCCTCATTATTAAAACAATCTTCAAATTATGTTTATGATAAAACATTCAGATGACCCATAATTATTGAAATAATAATGCGTATAATAGCTGCACTTAAATGCTCAACTGAATGTTTTTTCATGTGCTATGTTTTGCTAAAACGTGGAAAGAGCGATGTCTTTGTTTATTCACTGACGCTACGTATTTGAAGGATTTCACTTTGGATTTAGCTGCTATAATTAATATATAGTCAGTGCCTATAATTAATATTAGCCAGTCCACATGAAGACGACTCAGTAGCTGAGCCCATCTTACGTATTTATGATGTAAGAAGCTGACAGAAAAACACACATAGCGCCGTGGATTGTTGGCCACCGTGGTGTAAGGCTAACGCGCTCGGCTAGATATCGAAAGATCTGGGATTCGGATCCTCAGCGGTGACCGAATGGCAATTTTTCGGTTGCTATGTTTTGCTAAAACGTGGAAAGAGCGATGTCTTTGTTTATTCACTGACGCTACGTATTTGAAGGATTTCACTTTGGATTTAGCTGCTATAATTAATATATAGTCAGTGCCTATAATTAATATTAGCCAGTCCACATGAAGACGACTCAGTAGCTGAGCCCATCTTACGTATTTATGATGTAAGAAGCTGACAGAAAAACACACATAGCGCCGTGGATTGTTGGCCACCGTGGTGTAAGGCTAACGCGCTCGGCTAGATATCGAAAGATCTGGGATTCGGATCCTCAGCGGTGACCGAATGGCAATTTTTCGGTTGCTATGTTTTGCTAAAACGTGGAAAGAGCGATGTCTTTGTTTATTCACTGACGCTACGTATTTGAAGGATTTCACTTTGGATTTAGCTGCTATAATTAATATATAGTCAGTGCCTATAATTAATATTAGCCAGTCCACATGAAGACGACTCAGTAGCTGAGCCCATCTTACGTATTTATGATGTAAGAAGCTGACAGAAAAACACACATAGCGCCGTGGATTGTTGGCTACCGTGGTGTAAGGCTAACGCGCTCGGCTAGATATCGAAAGATCTGGGATTCGGATCCTCAGCGGTGACCGAATGGCAATTTTTCGGTTGCTATGTTTTGCTAAAACGTGGAAAGAGCGATGTCTTTGTTTATTCACTGACGCTACGTATTTGAAGGATTTCACTTTGGATTTAGCTGCTATAATTAATATATAGTCAGTGCCTATAATTAATATTAGCCAGTCCACATGAAGACGACTCAGTAGCTGAGCCCATCTTACGTATTTATGATGTAAGAAGCTGACAGAAAAACACACATAGCGCCGTGGATTGTTGGCCACCGTGGTGTAAGGCTAACGCGCTCGGCTAGATATCGAAAGATCTGGGATTCGGATCCTCAGCGGTGACCGAATGGCAATTTTTCGGTTGCTATGTTTTGCTAAAACGTGGAAAGAGCGATGTCTTTGTTTATTCACTGACGCTACGTATTTGAAGGATTTCACTTTGGATTTAGCTGCTATAATTAATATATAGTCAGTGCCTATAATTAATATTAGCCAGTCCACATGAAGACGACTCAGTAGCTGAGCCCATCTTACGTATTTATGATGTAAGAAGCTGACAGAAAAACACACATAGCGCCGTGGATTGTTGGCCACCGTGGTGTAAGGCTAACGCGCTCGGCTAGATATCGAAAGATCTGGGATTCGGATCCTCAGCGGTGACCGAATGGCAATTTTTCGGTTGCTATGTTTTGCTAAAACGTGGAAAGAGCGATGTCTTTGTTTATTCACTGACGCTACGTATTTGAAGGATTTCACTTTGGATTTAGCTGCTATAATTAATATATAGTCAGTGCCTATAATTAATATTAGCCAGTAAACATGAAGACGACTCAGTAGCTGAGCCCATCTTACGTATATATGATGTAAGAAGCTGACAGAAAAACACACATAGCGCCGTGGATTGTTGGCCACCGTGGTGTAAGGCTAACGCGCTCGGCTAGATATCGAAAGATCTGGGATTCGGATCCTCAGCGGTGACCGAATGGCAATTTTTCGGTTGCTATGTTTTGCTAAAACGTGGAAAGAGCGATGTCTTTGTTTATTCACTGACGCTACGTATTTGAAGGATTTCACTTTGGATTTAGCTGCTATAATTAATATATAGTCAGTGCCTATAATTAATATTAGCCAGTCCACATGGTGACGACTCAGTAGCTGAGCCCATCTTACGTATTTATGATGTAAGAAGCTGACAGAAAAACACACATAGCGCCGTGGATTGTTGGCCACCGTGGTGTAAGGCTAACGCGCTCGGCTAGATATCGAAAGATCTGGGATTCGGATCCTCAGCGGTGACCGAATGACAATTTTTCGGTTGCTATGTTTTGCTAAAACGTGGAAAGAGCGATGTCTTTGTTTATTCACTAACGCCACATATTTGGAGGATTCGCCCTTTGGATTTAACTGCCATAATTAATATATAGCCAGTGCCGTTAATGCCCACCAGATGGAGACGTCGCAGTAGCTGAGCCCATCTTACGTATTTATGATGTCAGAAGCTGACAGAAAAACACACATAGCGCCGTGGATTGTTGGCCACGTGGTGTAAGGCTAAAGCGCTCGGCTAGATATCGAGAGATCTGGGATTCGGATCAACAGCGGTGACCGGATAAAAAATTTCGGTTATTATGTGTTGATAAAACGTGGAAAGTGAGATACCTTTGTTTATTCCTTGACGTCACGTATTTGGAGGATTTTCACTTTAAATATTGAACTACAAAAATCTCAGTCAATACACTCAAGTTCATTATCACTAGTTTATTGATTTTCACCGGCATAGCACAGCTAGTCAAGTCGCTTTGCGCTGTGTGGGAAGTGGACGTTTCTGACGAGTGTTCGAATCCCGTCCTGCTGTCCATCTAGTCTGCGGTTTTCCCGGGTTTTTCGCAGACTTTCTGTGTTTAGGACGCGAATTACCTATATATATATACGCGTTAATCCAAATAAATATAACATATTAACATTAAAACAATTATATAATTACAATTTGGGAAAAGCCATGTACAGGAGAATAAATGATGATATAGATCATACATTAATTGAAATTTCATTACCTACCCATGATTATAAAACTAGAGGTAGATCTCAACTGAGACCAATTTTTCTCAGGACTCAGTATGTTAAACAGTCACTAAGTTATACTGGGTTTCAATTTCGGAATTCTCTACCTCATGATCTTACAATAATAAATAATTTCAATCTATTTAAAAATTAAGTTTTTACATTCTGGGACTACCAAGAATACAAAAAAGTGAAATAAAGGAATAGGGAAAATTGAAATGGTAATTGTAAAAAAAAAAAGGGGGGGGGGAGAAGCGACTAAAAGGTCAAAGGGATACATTACGAAAATGGGAACAAGACGGCATAGTAGTAGGGAAGTGGGGAAAGTTGGGAGGACGGTGGGTAAAAGGGGGATGGGAGACAATTTACTAATACTAATTTCAACTAATACCTTTGAATGTTATGCGTCATGCCTTCAGGTGTCACTCTGACTTGCCTACATTTGTATAGGGAGATCAGGGCCTTGTCAGGACTCTTGTGGCCTTTTCCCAGATCTCCCTTGCTGTTACAATTACTTACACTGTTGTTCTATTACATTGCATTTTGTTTTTATATAACAGCTAAATAAACTAAATTGAATTGAATTGGATTGAATGCGTAGATGGTTCCCTGTTAAGTCGGCCCCGGTCGCACTTTGTCCCTTACCCATATGCAGCAGACGAATAGCAAGCAAACTGCAATAATTTGTTGTCTTTTTATTATCGTATAGGGAGATCAGGGCCTTGTCAGGACTCTTTTACATTTACATTAAATTTTATGAACTTTCCGGGTTCCAATCTTCATCGGAAGAATAAAAGGAATATCTCTTACTAAATTTATTTTGAATTTTTATTTTTGTCAATAAAAATAATGCCCTTGTCAGGACCCTTTTACATTTACATTTAGTTTACATTTGTATAGGGAGACCAGGGCCTTGCCAGGACTCTTTGCGGCCTTCTCCCAGATCTCTCCTGCTGTTACAATTACTTACACTGTTGTTGTGTTACATTGCATTTTGTTTTCATGTAACAGCTAAATAAACAAAATTGAATTGAATTGAATTAAATGCGTAGATGGTTCCCCGGGAAGTCGGCCCCGGACGCACTTTGTCCCTTATTGAGAGATAGTAAGATGTGTCTATGAATTTATCCGTGTCTGAGAGAACCTGACAAAAGTTTGAGCACCAATATTTACGAAGTTTAATGCATCGCTCGAGTCGTATTTTGATGTTTTTGATTTGTTGCAACTTGTCTGCAACGAATCTTTTTGGCGAAACTGTTGTTTGGGATATTATATTGAGCACGAATGTAAAGATTTAAAAAAATGTGAGTGAGTGTTTAGCATAGTTGTGCTGTAAATAATGAGGCAAAGATCATCTTCGGTTTGGCACTGTCTTTGAAATCTAAAACATTTACAGATTTGAAACTTTATATACGTACGGGGGTTTATCAAAACAATAGAAACACCTACTGTTTATGGAGAATGTTTTATTAACAAGCTGGAGGCCCACCTCTGAGTTTCATAACAGAAGCAATTTGGTTTGTAATAGACTTATACAAGTCCGGTATGTACGATCATGGAATTTAGGACCTTTGTTCCTGTAAAATATGTCCTAACTGTATTAGTGATGTTGGAGGTGGAGAATGCAATCTGAACGGTCGCTCCAGATATTCCCACAAGAGTGTAATAAAATTTAAGAGAACAGGGTGGCTACTGCGGCTCATCCTCATGCTTCGCAAATCACAATTTGACACGTTTCTCACAATGAACGGGTGCTGATGGGCATGGCTGTTACTAAGTCTTGTAACGTGCAAACCTTGATTTTTTCCCAACAGCGATGTATTGCAATTATCTTGATGAAGAATATTGCTTGTTATTTTCAAACGCAAACCTGACAAGTAACGACCAAATATTCTCCATCGGGTTTAAGTCTAGGCTCCGAGACGGCGCATCCACTGAATATATTTTTAGCACGTCTTTTGTAAAAAAAATCGTGCTTATGTTATCGGTTTGTCCATGCGTCTGTAGACATGATATCTCCGCAACTCTTAGTCCGATTTGAAAAATTCGTTTTCCATTGGGAAGCTTGAAATATGCGAACGATGATCCATTTCTTCGTTTTTTTTTTTTTACGATGTACAATTTTGCCGCTAGAGGGCGTAAATGCAGATGATGTCGAATTCACAAATACGTTTTATACCACATATTTGCTTCTAAACATCCGATTGAAAAAATTCTTTTATCTTTCGATTCCATTTATGTCGAAGAGTATTTTAGATGTAGTTACTTTTCCAAATTACGCATAGATATTCCGCTAGGGGGCGTAAAAGTAAATTACATATTTCCCGATAACTCTTCTTCTAAAACTCCGATTTGAAAAATGTTTTACTTCAGCGGATACACCTCCTCGTGGAAAATCGTTTGCATAGATTTCAAATTTTTGGTAAAGAATACTTTGGCCACCAGGGGGCATAAGTGTTAATTTTTGTTTCTGATATATTTGCCATAAAATCTGAGCTTCTAAAATATCGATTTAAAAAAGTCTTTCACGGACTGATGCCACTCATATCGATAAACCTTTTCGGAATATTTTCTTTTAAAAATATTCCATAGTTCCTTTGCCAGGGAGCGTAGATGTATATCGTATGTTTGTCAATATTTATACTTCTAGGAGTCCGATTTGAAAAATTCCTTCTTTGTTGGATAGTGTTTTCCCTGTGACATGCTTTTTATATAATTTCAAAATTTTCAAGTAATTCATAGACTTTCCGCTAGGAGGCGTAGA
This sequence comes from Macrothele yani, assembly GCA_039090855.1. Classification (NCBI taxonomy): domain Eukaryota; kingdom Metazoa; phylum Arthropoda; class Arachnida; order Araneae; family Macrothelidae; genus Macrothele; species Macrothele yani. Next base: position 142,993,392 of record CM077014.1, read on the forward strand.
GGTAAATTCCGTTTCCCCCTATATCTCTGCTTTTAAATCTCCGATTTGAAAAATTCTTTCTGCACCGGATACAGCTCCTGATGGGAAATCCTTTGCACATAATTTCTAATTTTTGTAAAAAGTGGTTTTGGCCACCAGGTGGCGTAAGTATTAATTTCCGCTTCTGATGTATTTTCAGCAAAATATGAGCTTCTAACATCTCGATTGAAAAAAGTCGTTTGTTGACCTATACTACTCATGTCGACAAACCTTTTAGGAACATTTTCTTTTTGAAATAATAGATGGTTTCGACGCCAGGTGGCGTAGATATATATCTTATTTTTGTGAATATCTCTACTTCTAGGAGTCCGATTTGAAAAAATCCTTCTTGACTGGATAGTGTTTCTAATGCGAAAGGTTTTCCCTATAAATTCAAAATTTTCAAGTAAATCATAGACTTTCCGCTAGGGAGCACAAAAGTAAATTGCGTTTTCCGCGTTATTTCTGCTTCTAAAACTCCGATTTAAAAATTTCTTCCTGTATCGCGTACAAGACCTGATGGTAAATATTTTTCACATAATTTCTAATGTTTGGTAAAGAATCGTTTGCCCACCAGGGTGCATAAGTGTTAATTTCTGCTTCTGATGTATTTGTAACAAAATCTGGGCTCCTGAAAACTCGACTAAATTTTTTTCTTGGACCGATACCGGTCATATGGAAACACTTTTGAGAATACTTTCTTCCTAAAATAATGCATGGTTTTCCCACCAGGGGACGTAAAGTCACATCTTAATTTTGTCGATATCTCTGTTTCTAAGAGTCCGATTTGAAAAATTCTTTCTGTGTTGGAGAGCGTTTCCGGTGCGAAATAGTTTTCATATAAATTCATGTTTTTCTTAACGCACAAGTCTGCAACCAGAAGGCGTAAGCTCATGATTCCGTTTACAGCAATATCTGAGGGATTAAAAACCCGATTGAAAAACTTCTTTCTTCCGTCAGATGCTACTGTTTTCCATACCGGTTTCATTGACTTTGAATAGCTTTGATAAATATAATTTGCGTCAGAACTGATGCAAAAGACGCGCTTATTACACCCGAAAATTTGGTGTCATCTTTCTTGTTTCATTTGCAAACAACTGTTTCGTTGAATTAGAAGCATGGCACGGCGCAATATCTTGTTGGAAAATTCAACTGTTTCCATCTGGTAGACGTCCAAATGGAATTAAATGTTCGCACAGCATAGCCTGGTAACTTTTGGATGTCATATGGTCCGATTTATCGCCATACCCAAACGCCGCCTACACCATCATATCACATTCTCCCATTAATCTGCAAAAATTTATTTGGGCTTCTTTCGTAATCATGCCAGTAACATTTATTTCCATCGGAGGCCATCTATATTAAATTTTATTTCGTCTGAGAACACAACACGTTTTCATTTTTCAGAACATGCCATTACGTTTTTCGCCTAGTCCAATCTTCTGCGTTTCTGCTTAGCAGTAGGAAAAGGCTTTGCTTTCATTTTAATGTACGCAGATTTATGCTTTGTTTTAGAGTTTTTGCGACTGTTGTATGAGACGAATGTTTAGGCAAAGATAAAGCAATTCGTCTGTAGACATATTATTAGCAGTTGACAAATGAAAAACAATTCGTTTACTTTTTGCATTCAGTGATGGCTTCCGTCCTGCGCGTTTTGTTTTAGTGGGTGAATCCTAGAATGGCAAGCCGACTGCATTAATTTGCCGGTAACCCTCAAAGGCGCATAATCGTGTTTGTGGGACTTAAAGACGACTCATGGACGGACGAAAGAAAGACAGAGAGAGAGAGATGTTTGTCCTTTTTCCTTGCAACATTTTATGTGGTTCTTAAATATCTTCTGACTACAAATTTTGAAGATGTGAATCCTTTTTTTTGGTGTAAATATGACATGGATAGCAAGTCAGACAATATCCAAAAACTTGAAAATTTCGTCGTCCTAGAGCGGGAACCGATTCCGTGTCTCCCGAATAGCGCCTGAGTATGCTAACCATTACACCACCCAGAACGACCAAGTTTCGTTTCTGATTGATTTGAATACAACCATCGCAGTTTTCGGATATTGTCTGACTTACCACCCACGTCATATTTACACCAATCTTCAAAATTTGTATTGCATGGTGTAATCCCGTATTCCATTCATGATCTTCCAATTAACCTAGCAATTTCTCTATAAGATTTATTTTGGCCAAGATAAAATAGCACTTTTCTGACCTCTTCCTCGTGTAGGTCTGTACTTCTCGGCATGTTAATGCAGAATGTAGTAGAAGGCTGTTTATATGTAAAAAAAGCAATAAGGAGAATCTGGTTAGTATAAGTAACGTAAGCTGCTACGTAAGAAAAATTTCCATGCGTCGTTCTTCAACACTGTTTTCTGAATTGTATTTATAATTACTTTACAGTGACTCTGGACTGAATTCTCTATTTTTAAAAATTTAAACAGATGTTTTAACCTTATTTGATTCATTTATTGGATACTCGTTTTCTAATTAAAATAAAGAAATCCCGCACTTTTTTTGGTCTACTAACAACCCTTCTATTCACCGATCGAAATCGTCAGTGCATTTATAATTTCTTTAAACAGTGTATTCATATCATGTAAAAGGGTGAAGTTTTGTGTTATGCTAATACAGTTAATTTTTTTTCGATACAGGCAGTCAAGTTCAGTGCATTGCAAGAGCAGTCAGCACAGACGGTGATTCCGGACTTGAACTCAGCAGTCCTCCTGTTGCGATATCCGAGTCAGAAGGACTATGCATGCCGAGGTCCAAAGGCGTTGTTGGTGCTGAGCTTTTCACGGCCAAGATGAGATATACTGGTAAAATATTTTGGTATGAATCTCTTAAAACTTTTAAAACTCCTGATACATGAATTCAGCGCTAATGAAGATAAGCAACTTCTTTAGGATACGTTAAGTTTGACATCAGATCTACGTTTCTTTGAGTTTTGTTCCTGACATGATGTTCTTAATTATGCAGAGTTGTAATTGTAAAGTGGGGTTAATGTTCAAGAAGGAGATCCATAAAGTTCAGAGATTCAAACGCCTGGGTTCAGATGTTGAGCCTTCTATTTTAGACCTTTTTCTTGAATAATAACAGTTTTTATTGCAAAAAGATGGGAATGGAAAGGCTGATATAAAAACGCAGGAATGAAGGAATAACTGGAGTAAAAGATTGGGTTGGAAAGAATGTGATGTCCGATGACGAGGTACCCAAAGTCGAAGCCCCGGTCATGGCGCACATTGGCCACTGAGATAGCGCAGCACATCGGCATGACATCATCAGGTAGATGTCTTAAGTCAGTAGCAGTTACACGTCAGAAGGCGAAGAGTGTGAGCGCCAGACAACATGGAAGTGGACAAGAAACACACCCGCTGTTGCAAGCTGTATGAGGCTCTTCGTGGTAGCACCTCCGCAAGTGCTGTGAGGAACATTACCAGTATGTACCCCAATGCCATATCACATCTTCAATGCTGTCGTTGGATCGAATGGTTTCGGTAGGAAAATTTTGTCCTGTCAGACCATCCCAAAGCAGGAAGACCCTGCAACAGTGGATATGGACACGCTGAAGACCTTAGTGAGAACCGACTCACGTGTGACCATGCGGGAGTTGGCCGAACAGCTGGGGACTACCCGCATGAGAATTATCACGCACCTGCATCAATTTGGGAAGGTGCACAAGAGGGGAGTTTGGGTACCCCATCTACTCGCAGTTGAGCGGAAAGCAAATTGCATGAGTACATGCATTTCCCTGCTTGCACGTGACCAAGTTAAACCGTTCTTGGACTGCATTGCGACAGTTGGCGAGAAATGCGTCTTGTGTGAAAGTGTCAGCCCCCGAAATAGTGGTTGGACGCACAACAGAACCCCATGCTGACCCTCAGTGCCGGCTTTCGCCCACGAAGGTCCTGCTGTCTGTTTCGTAATATATACTCGGTGTTGTACTTTTTGATCTGCTACCGGATAACTCTATTACCACTGCAGATATGTACTGCAGTCAAATCGACGATCTGCACGCATTGCTTACGTCAAAACGATCAAGAAATCATCGCTCACGTCGAATCGTTGTGGAAAACACTTGGACAGACTTTCGTCCAGCATTGCATTGATAATGATTGACAATGATGATGATATGTATTGGGTTAGTGTGAATGAAATGTCCGGCGCGAACGAGCAGTGGAGACAGGCCCCCACCATAGCGGAATGGGACCACCCACAGGTGTTGCGGGTATTACGTCACTGAGTTACTATAAATAGCTAGCATGTGTGTGAAGAACAAGGTTCAGGCGTGGTTTGTTTGGACGTAGCGTGCCTTGCAAAGGAAACATGCAGACGCCGGATTTTGGAGTCCTCTCCCTGCATGAATGTAAACTAGGCCATTCTGCAGGAATTGCCGCTCGAAACGTTAACAAAGCGTTTGGGGACAACACAGCCAACGAACGAACCATTTGGCGATGGTTTGTGAAGTTTCGAAGCGGAGATACGGACCTGCAAAACGAACCACGTGGTCGCCGACTTGCTGCTGCTTCTGACGACGTTCTGTTACGTGCGGTAGAAGCGGACCCCCGAAAAACGTGTCGTGAGATAGCGGCAGAAGTAGGTGTCTACCACACGACAGTTGTCCGATGTCTGACTGCGCTGGGTAAGGTCAAAAAGCTGTTAGACATGTAGCTGCCGCATGAGTTGACAACTGCCAACGGAAGTCTGTACGTCGCTGCTTGCCAGGAATAAACAGGGACCTCTACTGCATCGAATCGTCACCTGCGACGAGAAGTGGATCCTTTATGATAATCGGAAAAGATCTGCACAATGGTTAAGCAAGACACAGCCTGCTGGACGTCATCCTAAGCCACCCATACACACCAAGAATATGACGATCCTTGCCTAGTGGTCTACAGCCGGTATGATTCATTGGAGTTTCTTGGGAAGAGGCCAAACCATTACTGCAGAACTTTATTGTTCTGAATTACATCGGGCGCACCGGAAATTACTGCAGAAACAAGCGGCTTTGGTTAACAGACATGGTGTTCTTCTGCTCCAGGAAAACGCTCGCTCTCATGTCGCACAACGAATGATGCTGACACTAAATGCCTTGGGGTATGAAGCAATGCTTCATCCTGCCTATTTCCCGGACTTTCTCCAACTGACTATCACGTGTTTTGTCGCCTGCATAAATTCCTGTCCGAGAAACAATTTTTTTTTTAATTGAAGGTTTAACGAACCAGCAACTCAATGGGCTATAAGCAGTCCCCCGTCTCCGATGTAGGGCCACTGGTTCCAGGGAAGGGAGAGAGCCAGTGCCGCAAGACAAACACAACATCCATGCCTCACCGAGACTCGAACCCGGACCCTTCTCGCACGAATGGTCATAAGCCATCGCTTAGACCACTGCGCTTCCTGCCGCCCCGGCAGGAAACAGTTCACGACAGACAACGAGATTCAACGTGCAGTTGATGACTTTTTCGGGTCCCAGCCAGAAGACTTTTTCGTTCCGGGATCATGCATGGCCTTGCCGGACAGATGGCAATTATGTGTCGATGCCGAAGGGGATTATTTTGCATAGATAAGTTGTCCTACTTTTCCGTTCTCCCCGTCCACGAATGCTGGTCCTTTGCCGGATATTTCATTCGCACCAACCCAATATAAATTAAATTTTGGATTCATAAATTACGTACATATATCGATAAACACAAAGAGCGATATAAACAATTTAACAATTCTTATAAAGTTATAAACATTTTACTGGGTAATCAGTGAGATGGTTGCGCTTGTTTACGTTTGCACAGTTCATCAATGGTTGGTTTTCTCACGCCGTACCCCCAAGGGGTACGCGTACCACCCACGTTGAAAACCCCTACTCTAGAGGAATCAAACGATACACTGGTGCCATTATTAAAAAAAAAACAATGCAATAAGAGAGAAGGAGCTAACGCCTTTCCCAGATTTCAGAACTACAGAAATAATTGAGAAACAAATCTTTTTTTTTTTTTTTTTTGATTGGAGGTTTAACGACCACCGTGAGCAACTCAATGGGCTATAAGCAGTCGCCCGTCCCTAATTTAGGGTCACTGGTTCCAGGGAAGGGAGAGAGCCAGTGCCGTAAGACAAACACAACATCCATGCCTGACCGGGATTCGAACCCAGACCCTTTACGGACGAAACAAATCTTTACGAAGAAATTATAATTTATAACTCCAGTTCATGGAAGACACAAATTATTGTTATAGAAGAGCTGTTTTTTCACTGTTTCCTATGTAGCCATCCCTTCAAAATACTTGGAAATTGGATCGCTCTGGAGCGGGAATCGAACCTTCATCTCCCTTTTGAGTATGCTACCGTTACGCCGCTAGGATATTTATGAAGTATATCCCCGTTAATGTATGAGAAAGGATTGTCGACACAGCATAACCATGCTTCGACTGGAGCAAATCTGAAAGGTCCTCAGATTCATAAGCTACATTTTCTTATTTTCATTTGTTGAAGTCAGTTGTTCTGCGTGGTTCCACCAGCTTTGAATATTTTCAAATTTTAGGATCCCCAATTTAAGTTAGGCAATTTTTTTTCGAGAGATCGAACGGTAAATATTAAGACATATTTTGAGTGTATAAGTGAGTCCCCTGAAGAATTAATTCCCCACAAATGTATGAAAAATGCATAAGCATACTTGCCGTCATATAAATACCATACCTTTTACTGTTATCCATGTAACGGCAGAATGCGCGAACGTAAATCGGGAGATGAACAGTTTCGATTCCCCCTCTAGGGCAATGTAATTTTTAAGTTATAACGAAGTGAATTTCTCCGTCATTTTTATCCGCGCCGGGGTTCGAACCCGGGTCCACTCATTCCGGAATAAGTTGCTCTACCAATTAAGCTACGCGGACATGTATTCTGATTCCTATCTGTCTTTATGTCATGTGCGTCCTGCTGGCAGGTACGTCACATCTCCTGGTACGTTACATCATCTCCCCCTTATTTTTCTTTTTTTCGAAGTGCTGCTCATATTTTTCCTATCTCGCGGTGTGGAAATAACATCACACCAATGCGAGATTTTGAACGGTCGGGTCATCCGGATAGTTCGGGCGCCATTATAACGAAGTGAATTTCTCCGTCATTTTTATCCGCGCCGGGGTTCAAACCCGGGTCCACTCATTCCGGAATAAGTTGCTCTACCAATTAAGCTACGCGGACATGTATTCTGATTCCTATCTGTCTTTATGTCATGTGCGTCCTGCTGGCAGGTACGTCACATCTCCTGGTACGTTACAAAGTTTGTTGATGGATTGCTACATGGAAAACAGCAAATACATCATCTATATACCGACAATTATGAATATTTTGAATATCGTTTCGTTAGTTCAGTAGAGTTTGTTTTTCGTGAAGTGGATTAGTTGAAGTGATATGTGCTCCTGATCATGAACGAAGACTCTGAATGTTTTGTTCAATTTATTTTGTGAGCACGACTCTTATTATCACACATGTAACAACATGTTTTATCTAATTAATAACAAGGAACTATACGCTAACTATACTTAAAATAGTATGACTTCATTAGTAATCCGAACTTCTTGGCGTAGAACAGAAATCAAAGTTTCCAGGCTTTCGCACATCGACCAGATGGCTTTTTCAAGGAAGGTAGACAGAAATAGTGCTGTCGACCTTACTTGAAAATGCCATCTGGTTAATGTGCGGAAGCTTGAAAACTTCGAATTCTAATCTAGGCAGACATAAAATAGTGCTGTCCACTTTACTTGAAAATGCTATGTGGTTAATGTGCGAAAGCTTGGAAAATTCGATTTCTAATCTAGGCAGACAGCAAATAGTGCTGCCCACCTTACTTGAAAATGCCATCTGATTAACGTGCGAAAGCTTCGAAACTTTGATTTCTAATCTACCCCGAGAAATTCGAGTTACTACTGCAGTTATACTATTTTAAGTATGATTTATCTACTTACAACGAATACGTAAAGATGAACAAATTTCTGATCTGCTCTTTCTGTCGATATATGTACAGCTACTGAAAGTTGCAACGTTTAATGGCAATTTTGCAAATGCATCATTGAATGTCTCGTAATCGCAAACTCGTTTTCAGGATCAAAGTAGAAAGTGATCGATTTGGAGTGTTATGAACATTTCAAAATACAAGCCAAATCTTAATAGCGTTTTAAATTATTTGTGATGGGGAAACACACAAATAATTTAGTTTGAAAAATAGCACTACTTTTTTGTGGTTTGGTGTTTGAAATACGGTGTTACTTTTGTGTCCGAACCAGAGAAACAACGAAGAGTTCGGAATTATTTAGGGCAAAGTTGCCTAAAAGAGTAATTTGGTATGCCAATTTTTTTAGGATTCCCCAAAACTGACATAACGCATCGTTGTACGGCTGATGTGGATAATGCCGCCTATGTGGTCAAATGCCTAGGTTTCTGGCTAGTCGACCAAGCAGGTTTCGGGGTTCGAGTCCCCGGCGATGTCTTACGAAGTTGGCTTTCTTCCTTCCCTGGAGCCAATGTTCTCAAATGAGAGATGAGTGTCTGCATGCAGCCCTTAGAATTACTCATGGTGGTCGTTAAACACACAAACTGTAAAGAAAAGAAAATGTGGATAAAAATGGTAGAAGTGCTACAGTTGTAACACACAGTAGCAGCAACTCTAAGGCTGCTTTCGGCTGGGAAAATTATTAATTACCTATGAGGCATTTATTTGTACCTGAATACGGATACTTCTCGACTTACGTAAAAAAATATGAATATGCACAAAACGTGAAACCTCGAGCAAATACTGATCCCTGTACAGAACATATTACTTAAGTACTCTAACTGGAAACAAAGGATAAAAGTGATTAAACACATAACTAACTGAAAATTTAAAACTCATGTATCATAAATCAGAAAACATTGTACAGAAAGATAATCAGAAATTACCCTTCCCTGATCATCTGTTAAAAAATACGCTACTAGGAATTTATATAAGGTTTCTCGGGGTTTTATTTGTCCATGGCTTTTACGGTGATCGGACGTTAGGTAATTGGGAAAGCGCTGTATTCAGACATGTACATCACAAAATAGTTTCTTAAATTAAAACAAAAAGGTGGCAAAACCCATTTTTTTTACCATATTCATGGATTATAAGACAAGTTAAACTTGTTGAACTTCTAAAACATCTAATTTGCATTTAATACTGTGAATATAAAAGACGAGGAGCTGGTAGGAGCAAAGAAGTTTCAATTAATAGATGTCTATGTCTGCCAACGAGGAAAAATATGGACTCAGTGTAATAGGAGAAGGTATTGTCAGATCCATAAAACTTGGAGGAAGTGCATTTAGAAGAAATGATACGTAATTTAGGAGCAAATTAAGACCGAAAAGGACAGTCTTCAGTCAATATGCCCTACCAATTTCATTTGTCAATTCACAACCTTCGATCCCGACTTAGAAATAAGTTTTGTATACAAGATCACAGGTAATTAAAGGAAGCATTAGAGGCACGTGATTGATCACACCAATCATGTGCCTCTCATGCTTCCTTTAATAATCTGTGAACTTATTATCTCTACTTATATATGGAGGAGCAAGAAAAAACACACGCCCATCGGAAACTATACACTGTTTTAGACACTATTAAATGTACATTAAAAGTCTTAGCTGGAAATGCGATGGTCTTGTTGCTTGACGAACAGACGAAGGTTTGCCAAGAGTTCTATTTGAAGACCTGATATCATAAATCACTGAGCAAAAGACTTCATTGCAGACTAGTAAATGATCAGAAAACTTACTGACAAGAAGCGCTGACGACTTAGAGTTCTGGAAGAATCTTCAGGAGACTTTCGTCCAAAACTGGATCAATCATGATTTCAATTGTGGTACAGAAGCAACTAACCTTTCACTTTTCGTATAAATGAGTATTAAACACAATCCAGCGTCTGTGGAATGTTCTCCTTTGTTATGAATACATGTAGTATCTACTGTATATAAAAATGCGTGAGGATGCAATAAGCGATATAACGAGAAATACAGAACATACACATCTTTATTCTAGCACGCTAGTAAACAATTTTGCCAATGGTATTTAAACGACAGGAAAAACTGAAATCCATCGCATTATTTGTTGTGACAACTTTTAATGCAATCTAATGTTCTTCATATCATTATTTAACGCACTTGTCTCTACAATAATGCGATTGCATTGTACGTTTAAATATTATAAGTTTTTTTTTAAAGATATACTCACGGACAATGAAATTTGCGCACCTAGAAGAAACCATGCTACAACCGCGAAACTTTGCAAATGGCTAGAGTGCGTGCTGGTAAGCAAATTATCCACGTTCGGTGCTAGTCCGCATGACTGCACACTCTGTGGTGACGCTGCAAGCACGAACCGCTTATAAACCGGAATTGTGTCGATGCCCTATGAAAGCGAAAAGCACCGTCCGACGCAAGCAAGAGTACAGAGTGAAAAGAATGCCGGGTAGACGTCAGATATGTCGATTTACGCAACTTACGGACTTTGAGAGAAGCCTGATCAACGGGCTGAAAACCGCAGTGTGGTCGGTGTGTTCCGACCATACCGTCAGACTGTGTTGGGAACAGTGGACACGTGACGGCACTGCTACACGGCGGAGCGACTCCGGACGAACCAAGAAGACCACCGGTAGAGAAGCTCGACGGATCGTGCGCCAGGCATGAACGTATCCCACAGGGACCCAGTCCACTATACAGGCAAATGTAGCGGCTCCTGTGGGCCCACGAACCATTTCCCGACACCTCGGGGAAGGGAATCTGCGATACGAGCGCCCCGTACTTGTGTTGCCATTAACACCGGAACATCGCCGGGTCTGTGTGCAGTGGTGCCAGGCCATAGCGACGTGGAACGCCACAGACTGGCGACACGTGGTGTTTAGCGATGAGTGCCACTTCGTTTTGGGAATAGATGTTCATCGTATCCTGGTGTGGAGGTCCCCGGGTCAACAGCACAATCTCAACCTCGCTATCGAGCGCCAGACTCCCCCGCTGCAGGCATTATGGTCTCTGGAGCCATTGTCCACGATAGCCGATCAGCTCTAGTAGCGGTATGTGGATCATTGACGGGCCTGCGGTATGTGGATGAGATCCTACGGCCCCATGGGCTCTCATTCCTGTCCGGGATTCCTGGTGTGCTATACCAGCAGGATAATGACCACCAGCACACGTCTCGGGATGTCCAGGACTGCCTACGTCAAGTTCAGATACTTTTACCTGCTCGCTCCCCCGATATGTCCCTTATCGAGCATGTGTGCGGCCAGTTGAAACGCCGGCTACCGCCGTGCCGCTCTATCCGGGATTTGCAGTACACCGTCCAACACATGTGGGTCAGTCTGCCACAGGACAACATCAGGTGTCTGTTCGCCTCCATGCCGGATCGTATTGCAGCATGTATCGCCGCACGAGGCTGTGCGACGCTCTATTGAAGATGACCGGACTGCGTGCCACAGATCCCTCTGTAATTGTCCCGCAGCTCTGTTTTTGCCATCATGCATATCATTAATCTGTATCATTACGCCCATAAAATTTCAGTTCAATCCGATGCTTCCTTCTTGGTGCGCAAATTTCATTGTCCGTGAGTGTGCATGTTACATATTTACTTTCTTATTCGCTTTACTTTTGTGATGACTGAAGCAAAACTATCATAAAATTTTATATCCAAAGGTCCAAACGATCCAGAGTATCCAAATCTTGTGAAAGTGACCGTTACTGTTCCCCACTGGGATGGAATGTTGCCAGTCATATCTACCAAGAAGTTGACGAACTTTGAACTCACTTTAAGCCCAGATAGTTTTAGGTTGGGGATTCACAAGTGCTCCAATCTTCTAGATTATTACGAAGTGCAGACCAAGCACGGTTTTCTAACGAACTCAACGAAGAATCCTGACGCTGTTGGTGAAGTTGAACCCTACCAATACAGTTCGGAAATGAGAAGTAAACCCACGTTAAGGTAAGAAAGATACTTTAGATTTCTTCTAATTGTACAGATAGTACGCTTTACAGATATTTTGGATTTAATAGGGAGACATGCGACCGTTGTGTTTAGGAATAATAATTACATTCTTCAGCCATAGCATTATGACCACTTACCTATCAACTTTTTTGGGCCGCCTTTCGCCGTTGAAATCGCTTGCATTAAGTTTTAAACTGACTTCACTTGACAGCGAAAGGTGTACTCTGATATTCTGCGCCAGGTGGACAGAATAATGTTGCGGATTTCAGGAACGGAACATAGCACCGGAGACGGAGCGAGGACTAGCGAATGCTACGTTCAACTGCATTCCAGAAGTGTTCAGCAGGATTCGGATAAAAGGAGCATACAAAATGCTTTGAAATGATCCCCGAGACACTCCTGCTTAATGATAGCTTTGTGACCCTGGACTTTGTCTTGCTGAAAGAGTTTACATTCTGATACACGGTCAGCATGTAGGACATTTCTTGGTCCGAAACAACGCGTGTAGGATCTTCTGGCGGGGATGTGTTCAACGGAGATGTGGGGATCTAGTGATGGCCATGATAATAATTTCCACTCCGCGATACCCCCCTTGTTGGCCTGCTTCCGTCCAACCTGGTTACTGCAGCTTACTCACGTGATGCGAAGATCCATACACTGGCATGTTGGAACTAGAACCTAGACCAGACGTCGGCAGCCTACGGCACGCGTGCCAAGCGTGGCGCGTGGAACGATTTTCAATGGCGCGTGAATTGAAATACAGTATATAATCTCATTGAAAAAAATGAATTTTTAATTAAATAGAAGCATATAATTCTTTTAAAGCCATTCCTGTTTTTACATCATTTCGAAAACCGAAGTTTTTAGACCTTGGAGGTAAGAATGTGCGATCTGGTGCAAACTAACTGAATGAGGTGGAGCAACAATGACTGACCCTGACGAAGTTCTATTTCCTTCCTATCCTTTCCTCCCTCTCGACCACCCTCACCACCACGTCTATAGTTCTCTCGGCTGTTGCTTACTTATGCCAGTACAGTCCGTTGACCGTAGCACAAAAGGTGGTGTTATTAAGTGATACGGTGCCGTTAAAATGACTCAAAAAAGGCAAAACTTGATGTACACTCGTTTCAAGACTTTTGGACAAACGAATATAGATTCATACAAACAAGTTAGTAAAAGAATGCAATGCATTGATTAAGATAAGCTTTCCAACATACCAGAAATCATTACTCAAGTTATGAGGATAATGGCTGCGGAATAAATCTCGCTCCTGTGCACACCTTTGAACCCATTTCGATGATATTAAACAGAATTGCTTCAGTATACCTTTGGAACAGCATACTAAAGTTTTGTCGCTATAGAAGCAGTTTTAGTCAAGTTATGAGGATACTGGCTGTGGAATAAATCTCGTTCCTGTGCCCTGACCTTTGACCCCTTTTCGATGATATTCAACAGAACCGGTTCAGTATACCTCCGGAACAACATGCATGTTAAAGTTGAAGCATTTTTAAGTAAGTTATGACGAATAAGGGCAATGGAATGAATCCCGCTCCTATGTCCTGACCTTTGACCCCATTTCGCCCATTTTCAATAGGGTTGGTCTCCTATCACATACTAAAGTTTCATTGAAATCGAACCATTTTTACGCGAGTTATCGTGCTGACGGACGGACAAACAGACGGACAAAGTTGGAGCATATACGCTTCTTCAACCTACGGTTGGAAAGCGTAAAAAAAAAGGATCGTGCTATTTGTGCTTTATGTTGTGAAAGTGTCGTGTGCCGAACGTCATATTACTTGCATCTTCTTATGTATATAAGGTGCTGATTCTCATGTTTTATTCTGCAGTGCTTATCTGAAGATGAACCTTACGTGAGGTTTGAAAGATCTCATATCTTATCTGTGATATATTTTGAATATTAAAAGGTTTTAATTGTGTCATAGAGTTTTATCTCAACTAGAATCGTGCTTAGGACAGCGTTTGATAGCAACTAATGACAATTTAAAAAAAAATTCATTAGAAGTGCATTTTCTGTGATTTTCACTGAAAAAAAATTCACTGGTGCATTTTCTGTGTGACTTGCGTCATCGCTTTTGTGTCAGCTATATGCTATGAGGTGCACAATTGGGCGTGATAATTTTAATGAGAACCGTAAAATTTATATATAATTATTTTTTTTGAGAGGTATCGTTATTAATTTGTTGCTTCTTGATCTTATAGAACTAATTCATTTTATTCGATAATGCAACTAAACATAATATTTTCTTTTAGATTTTACCGGAATTTGAACCTTGAAGCTTGCATATGGGAATTTACTTCGTATTATGATACCTCGGAATTGGTTTCCGAATGTGGAGGCACAATCACAACGGACGGACAGGTATGTACGCCTTTTCTGAATAGACTTCATTTAAGTTCATAATGGATTCATAATCGCATTAACTTGCTATCCGACGCAAAACGAATTTTTCTAAACCAGCTTATAGGTGTGGAGATGTGTTTACAGACAAGCTGACAAAAACAGACAAGCACGTACATTTTCGAAAGATCTGCCGAAAAGGATTTGAAAAACACTGTTCGGCATCATGTACTTAAAAAACAGGACAATTCACTCTGTAGTCCGTTCTTTGCTTCCTTCTTTATCCACTAAGTTATACAATAATCCAGCGCTAATGGTTACGATAAGTTGGCTACATAGCCGTTTTATCAACATAGTCGTTACGATTACATAGTTGCTGTGATCGGAAGTAGCGCTGCTACTGTAGAACGCTACATTTACAGTACCGTGACGTGTGGCATCGCTACAAGTAGAAAATTGTAGTTGCAGCAGCAACACGTTACAAAATAAAGTAGCTTGTAGCAAAAAACTACGCTACAAATCGTACTACTTTAACACTTTGAACCATAAGCTTGCCCCTATCCTTTCATTCACTATCCATACCACCAAACTATTCCCCTACCCTTTCATTTTAACTATCCTCCTACCCTTTCATTCACGGCCCATTATGCCGCCCCGGTGGCGCAGTGGTCTAAGGCGCTGGCCTCTGATCATTCGTCCGTAAGGGGTCCGGGTTCGAATCCCGGTCAGGCATGGATGTTGTGTTTGTCTTACGGCACTGGCTCTCTCCCTTCCCTGGAACCAGTGACCCTAAATTCGGGACGGGCGACTGCTTATAGCCCATTGAGTTGCTCACGGTGGTCTTTAAACTTCCAACCCAAAAAAAAAAAAAAAAAAAAAAAAACCGGCCCATTATACCGAACCGTAGGGTAATGGCTGTAGATGCAGAGGCCGGTAAACCAGTCATTCGGGTACATGCGTCGTTTCTTCAGGCAGGTTTACAGGCCTATACGGTTCAAAGGGTTAAAAAAAAACCTAAAAAGAAAAAAATATTAAAATCACACGACATTTCTGTTCGCCTCGAAGCCGGATTGTATTGCAGCATGCACCGCCGCGCCGGGCATCGAACCCGGGTCCCCTCATACCAATTCGATTATGTAGTGAGCGGAAAGCTACTTTTTTAAAGTACCCAGCTACATTCTTGAAAACGTAGTATAACGTAAAAGTTTGTCTGAGCCGGTCATCGATCTCGGGTCCCCTCACTCCGGAGTAAGTTACTTTCCCAACTGAGCTACGCGGACATATGCTCTCACTGCTATCTGACTTTATCTCATGTGCGTCCTGCGGGGCAGTCACGTCACTCGAGTATTTCAAGAAAAGTAATGTTTTTTTTCCAAAGATAACTTATGTATGTGGTTCTATACGTAGTTACAAAAGTTTGACTGCCTTTAGAGCTACGTAGGAAATTCTCAGAAATTCCTGTGTGTATATCAAAAGTATTATTAGACAGGGAAACTGATGGGAGACGTGCCTATTCCACAGGACGCACACGAGACAAAGGCAGATAGCAGTGAGAGCATATGTCCGCATAGCTCAGTTGGGAGAGCAACTTACTCCGGAGTGAGAGGAACTGGATGCGATGCCCGGCGCGGACAAGCTTGTACGTTATACTACATTTTCAAGAATGTAGCTCGGTACTTTAAAAAAGTAGCTTTCCGCTCACTACATAGTCGAACTGCTATTATTATTATCGTATTATATTTTTACATAGTCGTACTGCATATGCTGAAAATTTTGAAAATAAGTTTCAGCATATGTACAAATTTTGAAGATGACAATCCGATTTCTGGTGTAAATGTGACAAGGATGGTAAGTCAGATAATATCCGAAAACTTTAAAATTTCATCGACCTGAAGCGGGACTCGAATCCGCGTCTCCCAGATAGCGATCGGGTATGCTAGCCACTACACCACCCAGAACGACCAAGTCTCAAGTTTCCGATTAATTTGAATATATAACCATCACAAGATTCGCTAGTCGAAGAAACCGGCAGACTTGGTCGTTCTGGGTAGTGTAGTGGTTAGCATACCCGGGCGCTATCTGGGAGACGCGGATTCGAGTCCCGCTCCTGGACGATGACATTTTAAAGTTTTCGGATATTATCTGACTTACCATCCTTGTCACATTTACACCAAAAAATCGGATTGTCATCTTCAAAATTTGTATTATATGGTGTAATCCCGTATTTATTTCATGATTCAGCATATGTAGTACGACAAAATATTTTAACTGTTGCCCCTATCTTCTCATTTCTAATCCTACCCTTCCTGATGACACCACACATTAACCTAGCATATTCATTTCATCAACATTGAGTTTGTTTCAGATCAGAGGTGGAGAACCTTTTCATGTTTGAAGGCCGCATTCAGTTAGCTGTAATCTAACCGGGCCGCATTCAAGGTACTTCAATTAGATATACTTCGAAATATACATTATTTTGTTGAAATCTTACTATGTACTAACTAAATTTAATATATGAAAAAAAATTGTTAATTCTAAAGTTAACTAACCTTTTAGTCGCTTTGTTGTGACTGCTTTTTGTTGGAAAGCATTTGAATATTTAGTTGCAACATGGAGCTCCGCACTTTTAACTGATCCTCTGGATCTATCCGTAATTTGTAACCTTAAGAGCGTCTTGATTTGGGTTAGGTAGGAAAATGTAGATTCACAGCAACAAGTGGTTGTAACGCAAAAAAGCATTTTCTGTGTATGTTACCGGAGACGTGGATATTCTATTGCATTTTTCCATATTTCAACTGGATCTTTCTTAGCGTCAAACAGGGAGTTGAAACTGTCATCTTCTGAGAGCTCAATCAATTCCATCTGTGGTTCTTTAAAAGCCATAGGACGAAATCATGAGCATAGCATTTGTAAAAATAGCCGTCAGTCGGGGAACATTATCTCGTTGAATCTTCTTTTACTGTTTGGTATTTTAAATACGGTCATTTTAAGATTAAAATAAAAATAATAAAAAACGAACAACATATTAAAAACAAAAGGATTTGTTCGTCAAAAAAATTTAGATTCACTCAAAAGGCTGCATGCCATCTCTGTTTTAGAGATATACTTGTCACTGGTCATGTATCAGCGCAGTACGGCATTGCTTATCTTACAACAATTGCCTTGAAAGCCCATTTAAGCTGCACGGCATTGCTTATCTTACTACAATTGCCTTGAAAGTCCATTTAAGCTGCACGGCATTGCTTATCTTACTACAATTGCCTTGAAAGCTCATTTAAGCTGCACGGCATTACTTATCTTACTGCAATTGCCTTGAAAGCCCATTTAAACTGCACGGCATTACTTATCTTACTACAATTGCCTTGAAAGCCCATTTAAGCTGCACGGCATTGTTTCTCTTACTACAATTGCCTTGAAAGCCCACTTAAGCTGCACGGCATTGCTTATTTTACTACAATTGCCTTGAAAGCCCACTTAAGCTGCACGGCATTGCTTAATTTACTACAATTGCCTTGAAAGCCCATTTAAGCTGCACGGCATTGCTTATCTTACTACAATTGCCTTGAAAGCCCATTTAAGCTGCACGGCATTGCTTATCTTACTACAATTGCCTTGAAAGCCCATTTAAGCTGCACGGCATTGTTTCTCTTACTACAATTGCCTTGAAAGCCCATTTAAGCTGCACGGCATTGCTTATCTTACTACAATTGCCTTGAAAGCCCATTTAAGCTGCACGGCATTGCTTATCTTACTACAATTGCCTTGAAAGTCCATTTAAGCTGCACGGCATTGCTTATCTTACTACAATTTCCTTGAAAGCTCATTTAAGCTGCACGGCATTACTTATCTTACTGCAATTGCCTTGAAAGCCCATTTAAACTGCACGGCATTACTTATCTTACTACAATTGCCTTGAAAGCCCATTTAAGCTGCACGGCATTGTTTCTCTTACTACAATTGCCTTGAAAGCCCACTTAAGCTGCACGGCATTGCTTATTTTACTACAATTGCCTTGAAAGCCCACTTAAGCTGCACGGCATTGCTTATTTTACTACAATTGCCTTGAAAGCCCATTTAAGCTGCACGGCATTGCTTATCTTACTACAATTGCCTTGAAAGCCCATTTAAGCTGCACGGCATTGCTTATCTTACTACAATTGCCTTGAAAGCCCACTTAAGCTGCACGGCATTGCTTATTTTACTACAATTGCCTTGAAAGCCCATTTAAGCTGCACGGCATTGCTTATCTTACTACAATTGCCTTGAAAGCCCACTTAAGCTGCACGGCATTGCTTATTTTACTACAATTGCCTTGAAAGCCCACTTAAGCTGCACGGCATTGCTTATTTTACTACAATTGCCTTGAAAGCCCATTTAAGCTGCACGGCATTGCTTATCTTACTACAATTGCCTTGAAAGTCCATTTAAGCTGCACGGCATTGCTTATCTTACTACAATTGCCTTGAAAGCCCATTTAAGCTGCACGGCATTGCTTATCTTACTACAATTGCCTTGAAAGTCCATTTAAGCTGCACGGCATTGCTTATCTTACTACAATTGCCTTGAAAGCTCATTTAAGCTGCACGGCATTACTTATCTTACTGCAATTGCCTTGAAAGCCCATTTAAACTGCACGGCATTACTTATCTTACTACAATTGCCTTGAAAGCCCATTTAAGCTGCACGGCATTGTTTCTCTTACTACAATTGCCTTGAAAGCCCACTTAAGCTGCACGGCATTGCTTATTTTACTACAATTGCCTTGAAAGCCCACTTAAGCTGCACGGTATTGCTTATTTTACTACAATTGCCTTGAAAGCCCATTTAAGCTGCACGGCATTGCTTATCTTACTACAATTGCCTTGAAAGCCCATTTAAGCTGCACGGCATTGCTTATCTTACTACAATTGCCTTGAAAGCCCATTTAAGCTGCACGGCATTGTTTCTCTTACTACAATTGCCTTGAAAGCCCATTTGGGCTGCACGGCATTGCTTATCTTACTACAATTGCCTTGAAAGCCCATTTAAGCTGCACGGCATTGCTTATCTTACTACAATTGCCTTGAAAGTCCATTTAAGCTGAACGGCATTGCTTATCTTACTACAATTGCCTTGAAAGCTCATTTAAGCTGCACGGCATTACTTATCTTACTGCAATTGCCTTGAAAGCCCATTTAAACTGCACGGCATTACTTATCTTACTACAATTGCCTTGAAAGCCCATTTAAGCTGCACGGCATTGTTTCTCTTACTACAATTGCCTTGAAAGCCCACTTAAGCTGCACGGCATTGCTTATTTTACTACAATTGCCTTGAAAGCCCACTTAAGCTGCACGGCATTGCTTATTTTACTACAATTGCCTTGAAAGCCCATTTAAGCTGCACGGCATTGCTTATCTTACTACAATTGCCTTGAAAGCCATCTTAAGCTGCACGGCATTGCTTATCTTACTACAATTGCCTTGAAAGCCCATTTAAGCTGCACGGCATTGTTTCTCTTACTACAATTGCCTTGAAAGCCCACTTAAGCTGCACGGCATTGCTTATTTTACTACAATTGCCTTGAAAGCCCATTTAAGCTGCACGGCATTGCTTATCTTACTACAATTGCCTTGAAAGCCCATTTAAGCTGCACGGCATTGCTTATCTTACTACAATTGCCTTGAAAGCCCACTTAAGCTGCACGGCATTGCTTATTTTACTACAATTGCCTTGAAAGCCCATTTAAGCTGCACGGCATTGCTTATCTTACTACAATTGCCTTGAAAGCCCACTTAAGCTGCACGGCATTGCTTATTTTACTACAATTGCCTTGAAAGCCCACTTAAGCTGCACGGCATTGCTTATCTTACTACAATTGCCTTGAAAGCCCATTTAAGCTGCACGGCATTGTTTCTCTTACTACAATTGCCTTGAAAGCCCACTTAAGTTGCACGGCATTGCTTATTTTACTACAATTGCCTTGAAAGCCCACTTAAGCTGCACGGCATTGCTTATTTTACTACAATTGCCTTGAAAGCCCATTTAAGCTGCACGACATTGCTTATCTTACTACAATTGCCTTGAAAGCCCACTTAAGCTGCACGGCATTGCTTATTTTACTACAATTGCCTTGAAAGCCCATTTAAGCTGCACGGCATTGCTTATCTTACTACAATTGCCTTGAAAGCCCACTTAAGCTGCACGGCATTGCTTATTTTACTACAATTGCCTTGAAAGCCCATTTAAGCTGCACGGCATTGCTTATCTTACTACAATTGCCTTGAAAGCCCACTTAAGCTGCACGGCATTGCTTATCTTACTACAATTGCCTTGAAAGCCCACTTAAGCTGCACGGCATTGCTTATTTTACTACAATTGCCTTGAAAGCCCACTTAAGCTGCACGGCATTGCTTATCTTACTACAATTGCCTTGAAAGCCCATTTAAGCTGCACGGCATTGTTTCTCTTACTACAATGGCCTTGAAAGCCCACTTAAGCTGCACGGCATTGCTTATTTTACTACAATTGCCTTGAAAGCCCATTTAAGCTGCACGGCATTGCTTATCTTACTACAATTGCCTTGAAAGCCCATTTAAGCTGCACGGCATTGCTTATCTTACTACAATTGCCTTGAAAGCCCACTTAAGCTGCACGGCATTGCTTATTTTACTACAATTGCCTTGAAAGCCCATTTAAGCTGCACGGCATTGCTTATCTTACTACAATTGCCTTGAAAGCCCACTTAAGCTGCACGGCATTGCTTATCTTACTACAATTGCCTTGAAAGCCCATTTAAGCTGCACGGCATTGTTTCTCTTACTACAATTGCCTTGAAAGCCCACTTAAGCTGCACGGCATTGCTTATTTTACTACAATTGCCTTGAAAGCCCATTTAAGCTGCACGGCATTGCTTATCTTACTACAATTGCCTTGAAAGCCCATTTAAGCTGCACGGCATTGCTTATCTTACTACAATTGCCTTGAAAGCCCACTTAAGCTGCACGGCATTGCTTATTTTACTACAATTGCCTTGAAAGCCCAGTTAAGCTGCACGGCATTGCTTATCTTACTACAATTGCCTTGAAAGCCCACTTAAGCTGCACGGCATTGCTTATCTTACTACAATTGCCTTGAAAGCCCATTTAAGCTGCACGGCATTGTTTCTCTTACTACAATTGCCTTGAAAGCCCACTTAAGCTGCACGGCATTGCTTATTTTACTACAATTGCCTTGAAAGCCCACTTAAGCTGCACGGCATTGCTTATTTTACTACAATTGCCTTGAAAGCCCATTTAAGCTGCACGGCATTGCTTATCTTACTACAATTGCCTTGAAAGCCCATTTAAGCTGCACGGCATTACTTATCTTACTACAATTAAGCTTTGACTGGTGTCATTCTAACACACAGTACACCTGTTGTTTTTGTTGATTTTTAGTTATTTCATTCTGCCCCTCAATTCATATCGCCGCCTTTATCAGTTCACAACCATTTGAATCTTCCCATACTTTGAAGAACTTTTTCCTGGATATTGATTCTCTCAATCTGATTTCCTCCTTCAATGCAGCACATCTACTCTGACTTGGTTCTACTTATCCTCAACCTCCTGTCCTGTAAAGCTGTTGTTCTTCAGTTTCAAAGTTTTTCTTCTAATTGATTTCCTTCTTGTCTTGGCGCATAACACCACTCCATTTGCAAACAGTATGGTCCACGATGCTCGTATTTCCCTCACTCCTGCTGTTGCCATATCTAAAATATATGAAACAAAAAAATGACTTAATGCATGCCCTTGGAGTATACCGTACTCTCCCATCAGTTTTTTCCTGCCTAATATTACTTTTGATATACATTCCAGAATTTCTGAGAATTTCCTACTCACATAAGAATTTTCTACGCAGCTCTAAATGCAGTCAAAACTTTTGTAACTACATATAGAACCACATAATAAGTTATCTTGAAAAAAAAATACTTTTCTTGAAATATTCGAGTGAATTTAAACATGATCATGACTCTTATCTTTTTTTTTTTTCGTCTCCTTGAAGTCACAGTTTTCCCTGGTTTGCATGAATGCATATTTATATTTGCCACGACACATATGTTTACGAAAGACAAATCATTTTACAAATTCTTTTTCGGCCGATCAATGATTTGCATGCTCAAAAATTTCGGTACATTTTCTAATGTTTTCCTCTTGCGACGTAGCAAAAGTGTGCGTGTTCTTTACGATAGAGCAGTTTCTAAGGTAGGTACTGAATCTTTTTCACTCCAGTATTTTTCCTGCATTTTCTATCCTTTCTGTAAGCACAAATTTGTGGACAGATGACGTAAAAGCATACTTGCGTTAACACGTTATTTGTGATTTTCTTGAAGCGTAATAAAATATTTTTATTGGATTGATAAACGGTTCTCCAGGAATTTTCGTAGATACCCCAGCTTTCCCAAATAACGGTTTTCCTCACCATGCAGAATATTTACTTGCTTGTGTTTGCATGAGATTTTTTTGTTGAAAACTGGAAATCTTTTTGGATTGGATAAAGGTAAGAACTTCCAATAGCATTCTTAAGGTATTTTTCTTAAGTTTCTCCATGAGGTGCCATAAATGTTTCTTTACTTTTGCCAGAATATACATTTTCTTCTTTAAAAAATGTTCATTGGGAAAGCTGTTTTTGTATCGAATAAAGATGGATATGACAAATGAATTTCATTTCTTATTTATCGTTAAGTTTCTTCTTTAGCAAAGTTAATTTTCTTCTCAAACAATACTCCCAATTTTTGTTGGTGTAAAATTTCCCATGAGTGTAGTATCACCGTTTCTAGTTTTTTTCATGGTACAATTTTACTCTTGACGGCAATGATGTTCCTAATTTTAATTGTTTCATGATTTTGCCTCGCAGGGGAAATTTCAAAGGCAATGGAGATGTAATCGCATACGGTGAAACGATACTTTTTTGTTGTTGTTAGTCGAAGCAATCCTGTGATGTCACAAGTTTGCTTCGACCAGCGAATACTATGGTGCTTATATACAAATTAATCTCAAACTTGAGACTTTGTCGTTCTGGGTGGTGTAGCGGTAGCAAACTCGGGCGCTATCCGGGAGACGCGGATTCGATTCCCGCTCCACGGTGACGAATATTTTAAAGTTTTTTTTTATGAAATTTTCAATCTGACTTACCATTCATGTCGTATTTACACCAATAAAAGGATTCGCAAATTGAAAATTTGTATTGAATGCACATTACTTCCAAGTTTAATCAAAAATCGAGGGAAAGGATTTCTGTCTTAGAGAAATTACTATAAGAAGTTTGATCATGCATATTGCTGTCGTTTTTAATAAATAAGTGATGCCATATTTCTGTGATTTAGAGAAGTCATGCCAAGGATATATTGTCTCCGGTATGTGTGTGCTCCTCAAGAAACTGGTTTTCAAAAAGGCATCATTAAACCAAAGGAAACAGAAATAAATATTTAAGTCATTTTATATACAGGGTGCATAGGAAAGTCCCTTTAGCCTGGAATAACTTGCGAACGGAGAGAGGCACAGTTATGCAAGTGAGATAACGGTATAGTAAAGCAACTACGCCCGATCGAATGCAACAAATAGCAGCGCCCCTAGTGGCGAAATGCGGAAGCTAGCCATTGCAAATCGAAAACGAAAAGAGATAGAGCAAAATTTCCAAATACAAAGTTGTAGAGCGTTAATTAATTAGCACAAAACGATATGTGTTCCATACGGATAAGATAAATTGTCGCCTGAATACCCTAAACTGTCCGAAATCGATGTGCGACGATTTGAATCTGCATATTCACATTTCGCAAATGTAGCCGTATTCAAATGCAGATTGTGATGTTGTACCGTACCTACGACATAAAAATTAGTAGCAGGATGTACCCTGATCAGAAGTTTAGGTCTACGTACGCTGTGTGAGAATGGCGAGCTTGGATTTCTAGGGTTACGTAAAAAATCAGGTGTATGCAACAGCGCCTACAAGTCTGCTGGATCTACGTCGTCGTGTTACAGATGCTTGCAATAGTGTGAGACCTTCCATGCTGAGGAATGTGCATGCAGAGTTACTTTCACGAATACAAATGTGTATCGTGGGCAATGGCGGACTCTTCGAACATACTCGACATTACCTTTTTATCACTGTGCGCTGGTTTGCCTTTTTTGTTTTTGTTTTGTATGACGTCATCAAACTGTATTGACAAGTACGCATTTATGCAATAAATTGTGTGTATTTGCTCATACCTATACCTGTTCCCTTCAAATATTCACACAAAAGGTCGCTCATCCATTTCAGACATTTTAGGGTATTCAGGCGACAATGTATTTTATCTGTATAAAACAAATGTTGTTTTGTGCTAATTAAAAGATCATATGCAACTTTTTAATTGGAAATTTTGCTCTCTCTCTTTTTGTTTTCGATTTGCAATGGCTAACTTCCGCATTTCGCCACTAGGGGCGCTGCTATTGGTTGCATTCGATCGGGCGTAGTCGCTGTACTATGCCGTTATCTCACTTGCATAACTGTACCTCTCTCCGTTCGCAAGTTATTCCAGGCTAAAGTGACTTTCCTATGCACCCTGTAGATATAATGCGAGCATAGTTTAAATACGCTCAGTATACATCAATGTATGAAATGAAATTCATGTTTTACAGTTGACATGAGTTATGTGAGGAATTCAGTATTTTTTAAATATGTATTTCCGCTTTCTGTGATTTAAGGAGGCCATTAATTAGAGTCATGGTTAATTGAAGCTTCTTTTTGTAGGTTCTGAACCTCGTACAATCGTACGTTTCTGTCCGAGTGCCGCTGTATGTGTCATATATCTTTTACTCCCCTATGGCCATCGGAGGCTGGCAGCATAATGATCTGAGTTCTCAACTGAAACTCACCTTCGTTTACGACACTTCAGTACTTTGGCAACAAGGAATAAGTGCCATTGATGGATCTCGCTTGAAAGGTAAATGTTATTACTTTTCTTCCTTAGATATGTTGTCCTGAATAGTTTTATTACTGACATTAAACATATCCCAAAAACTTGAAATGCCACTATTATGTATACAACGCTAAATCAGACTTTTAGTATTTACGGGAGATTTACATTATCGAAATGAAGGGTATAAATTTTGAAATATTGCATTTATAAAGTTCAACTTTGTGAAAAATTAAATGTTCGAAAGTTTGCGAAAAATTCGTTCTTCAGTTTCTCGTAAAGAAGTGGTAAGGAATGCTTCATGAACTCTGGTAAATTATTTCTATCGAATGTATTTATTAGTTCACGTTACCAATTTACGAATTTTATGTGGGCATCAATTTTTCAAAAGCTGTCTCGGTACCCGAGTGTTCTGAGGCGCTGTCTTCTGACTAACTGTTCAAGATGGGCCCGAGTTCGAGCCCCGGAAGAAGAATGGGTGGTGTGTTTGCCCGATAATGCTAGTTTTCTCTTTTCCCGGAAACAAATGACCCTAAACAAGGGAAGAGTGGTAGCCTATGGTCCTTGCTCATTGCGGTCGTTAACATTTACCCCTAAAAATCAAAGTTCAACCTTCCCTAATTTGGGGTCATTGGTAACGGGGAGGGGACAAAACCAATGCCGTACGACAAACACAACACCCATTCTTCATCCGTTACTAGATCCGGTGCCCATAGAGGAGGGCTGGCCATAAACTAGCGCTTCTGATCACTCGACCACCGGGGCGTCAAGTAGGAGTTATGTACAAAGCATCGCCCCGGTGGCACAGTGGTATAAGCGCTGACTGCTGACCATTCGTCCAAAATCGGTCCCAGTTTGAATCCCGTTGAGGCATGGATGCTGAGTTTGTCTTACGTTACTAGCCCCCCTGCTTTCCGTGGAACTAGTAACCCTAAATTAGGGACAGTCACCTGCTTATAGCACATTGAGTTGCTCCCGGTATTCGTTAATCCCACCCCCTAAAGAAAAAAATAAACTGTCAAAGCATTAATATTGTTTTCGTGACGCAGGTTAGTATTTGGTGAAAATGTAAAGCTCAAAATCAAGACGATACAGTTTGTTGATGCACATGTTTTTGAATTTAATCCTACTAGAAATGCTTGCAGTACACAGCGCCTGTGATTTTTCTGATTTTGATTTATTATAAGGAATAGCGATTGAACCATAAGACAGTTTAGTTTGCGCTGGGGCCTTTTTTCACACTTGTAAGAATTCAGTCGTGTAAAAGGAAGAAAGTTTGCGAATATTTGGGAAACTGTAATATCTTTCAAAAGCTTGTTCATTCTCAGACACTACATAGACTGAAAGAAATTGTGGCATGTAAACTACGACGTTGTGTATGTCATGTGAACACAGGCTGATTACCAGGCTAACGACAATCGGATTTGAAGCAGCATGACACCATGCCTGAGTACGTCAAAGAACGCAGTTTACAGGTGACGGAAAGATAGCGAGCACTGATTCCACCGCTCACTGCTTCATCTGGTATCACGGTCGCCATAGCACACTTTAGCTGTCTACTATTTTGCAATATTTAAATTGCTTGGAAACGCAGTGCCAGGTGATGCAATGGTTAGCAAATTCGGACGGAAATTAGGGGATTTTTGCTCCCTTCAGGATTCAGACATTTTGAGGCGTCCCAAGGATGGACAGTCTGCACAGCTTCACTCAGTACCTGCATGATTCTATTTTTTACTAGAAGTCCTGAGAATGGAATGCAGACTGTAGTATCCCATTTGCGAAATTCAAGATTTCCGAAAAGTTATAAGCACGGTCTGTTTCGTCGTTCTTAAATTTCCGTTTTCGTAGGAGTTCTAAGAATGAAAAGGAGGCTGAAAACTTGGTTGCTTCGAAATTTATGTTTTTCGGCAGATGCTGATATGGCTGAAATGCCTGTTTCATTCTGTGAATTGCACTTTCGAAATTAAGTCTTTCTGGTACTTTTGCATAACATCCTCAAAGGTGAAACTCAAACTTCGCCTCACAATAAGCCGAAAGAAGACAATGGTAATATCATTGTCGTGCATTGTTGAGATTATTGAACACTCACCGATTATCAGGCTGAATGAATTATTTTTTTTTATTACGAAAATAACTCCGAGGATGTATGTTTTCCTGCCCTCTCTTTTCCTTGTTTGAACCATATTCTACGATAAGGCTCCTTCTATGCGATTCGGCGCTTTTAATTTTGCCGACTGTGGGAGACGATAATTCGTCCTCACGTTCTGTCCCATCGATCGTTTACATATTGCCATACTTGTACGGGGCTACATATTTAGTGGGCTACTCGGCTGCCGTGTTCTTAAATATCCGTGTAACCGTGTGTCGTTCAGTCTTGAGAAAACAAGAAGGGAATCCTTCTTTAAATGTTGATCCGAATATTGATGTAAGCAAAGAGTCTAATATTCTACGTTCTATACTTCCGATTGCATGATCAGCTACAGTATAGTATGTAAGAAAATGCCGTATGTAAAATAAAATTCGATGTAATACATAACTATACTGTATTTCTACGGAAAAGGGGGCAAACTGCATGATTCGCCCCATCAGAATTTGGAGCTCCCCCCCCCGTTGAAAATTTTCTGGCGCCGTCCCTGCCTGTGAGGGAGTGGAATTCACAGTTAATTAAAAATGAAGGAAATCGTGACTTTACAATTCATCATAATGGATCTAATCAACTCAATCCACTCAAAACAGTTTAGTATGCTTTTATTGACTCGGAATGAATTTACATAATGACGCAGTTCTCGTTAATGCGCAGTAGTGTTTCATGTCTGTTATCTCATCAGAAACCCACCACGTCTTCTGCTTAATGATGAAAGTAAATGTTGAAATAGATGACTGTGAAAGGATTTTCCAGCTTTTCCGCAGAACACTGCTACTCCGTGCTACCCGTCATATGATCTGACATCAATCCTTTTCACCGCGGGGAATCTTTTGCTGCTGAATAAATCACCAGCTCCGTGTTCCTATACCGTTGGTTCGCTGTTTAGCTTTGAATAACGCGATTACCAAACTTCAAGAATAACTCCTAAGTTTTAACTCACCTTAATCATCAGTTATCACACGTAGCGACTTAAACACTATGTTATTCAGTCCGGCATTTTGCAAATCTTTAAAATGAGAGTCAATAGAGTTGAGGACGAAAAAAATACTCAATTGTTTATGTACTCAAATGCATGCTATCTTAAAATAACGATTTTATGCATGGCAGCCACGTTTGAAGCTGAAGATATCCCGTGTGGTATCTGTCTGCTAAATAAAGCGTAAATTGAATCTATAGAATATGATCAAAAGTAACCAGACACTCGTTCTGAGTAGTGGATTTGCCAATATACATCAGACCCATGGCCCATACAGATATACACTCAGAGCCATGGACCATACAGATATACACTCATTGCCATAAAAATCCGACCACCAAGAAGGAGGCGTGGGATTGAAATGAGATTTTAGTAGTGAGATGGTATATACCAAGGACAGAAGTGATTACAATATCACAGCAGCAGAACGATTTCCCGCGGACCTATGGTACATATTCCGGTCAGCGTTAGTATCGCGTCGGACCGCCTCGTGCTCGGATACATGCGGTGATACTGTCCGGCATGGAGTCAAAGAGACGTCGTATGTTATCCTGGGATAGATTGGCCCACATGTCTTGCATCTGAATCACGAACACTGGGACATAGAGAAAGCTGGCATCCCATCTGGTCCCACACGAGCTCGATGGGCGAGATATCATGTGATCTGGAAGGCTATGGAAGCGTCGATGCAGGACGTAGACAGTCCTGGGAAACCCGAGCCGTGTGCGGACGGTATTTTGTTGGAAAATGGCCCCGGCCAGCTCCGCCAGGAAAGGCAGCACATGGAGCCGCAGGATCTCCTGTACGTAACGCTGGACCGTCAACGTCCCTCCGATCACTGCGAGCGAAGTCCGGCTGTCATGCGCGATGGCTCCCTAGACCATCATGCCTGCAGTGCGGGACGTGTGCCGCTGTACAGTGAGTGAGTGCACTTATCATTCGTGCACTTCGGCACGAATGATAAGCCCCGAGGATTGCGATTTCAGCGCCGGTATTGGTTGCGCGGGCATGCGGAATCACACGAAACTTTACTCATTTGAATGTCTGCCCTCCACGTAGCTATTCACCGAATTTCGCGTTAATCGCACGTTTTTTTCTTGGTGCTCGGATTTTTATGACAATGGGTGTAAAAAGTCACACGTGGTCTGGAAAACATCATAGTCAAGCATGAAAGCAAAGTTGCCGGTAAGTGTTCGTTTTTTAATGAAATTGCAGATTTTAAAAGGGCCGGTTTGTTTAAATTTCGTCTTTTCACAGGTTTTCCGCATAGACAGAAATTTCGTTTATTTCAGAAAAATACATTTCAGGTTTGTTCTACATTTTTACAGAAATTTTTGAAAACCGAGGACGCTGAACATCTCAGCCATTACACGAGATAATCCTTTTCGTAGCGGTGAGAATGGAACTGATAGGTTCGTTCAATAGATGATGCGGGTATTAGCCATTGAGCCAGAAAGACTCGGAAGTCTAGATCCCGTTCGTGGTAAAACTAATTGCGCGATGACGAACATTTTTTTTCTTTGTCATTAATGCGATTGATTTAGTCGTTTTTGTTGGAGCATATTATATTTTTTAATAGGTTTATAATGTTTCATTTTTTCTGTAGGAGGACTTATCACAAAATATAAGCATTTTTTTCATCGTGGCTTTTCGAAGCAACAGATTGCTTTGGAACTTGAAATCTTTTTAATCTGACAATCACCTTCAATTGTCTTTAAGAAAAGGTGAAATGTACTGTTTTATAGTATTACTAGCTAATAATATCCGTTCTTCGAACGTGATATATTAAAATACAGTTGAAATACAGATGATATATATGATATACAGTTGAAATGGCCGTACACTGCATATTTCTTCGCTCTTTTGGGAAACACGTCTGCCAGACGACACATAAGCAATTTCGTTCATAACTGTAAATTTAAAACTTCAAGCCTGCACGGAACACATCAAAATACGTCGTTACTCTTCATTTTCATCGTTAAAATATTAAAAGACAACAGAACAAAATAATTATAGAAAACAGAACAAAATACATTGTTACTTTCAGCATAGGTGAAAAGAACCTTGCGTATAAACAATTTCGTATGTAATTTCGTTCGAAACTGTACATTTAAAAGCTAGCAAGTCAGTTGTTTTTGGAAGCGTGAGCAAAATTGTGTTGCCCTCGCAAATATCTCAAGGGGGAAACTTTTTTTTTAATTTCAATTACTATGAAAATCTATCCGCATATTTACATTTATTGTAGTCACCTTACCACTTATATGACGTCACCGTTGCTTCGGTGAAAACGAATGTTGGTAATTTGATTTTGAATAAAAAAACCTTGACATTCGATATGCCAAACGATGATATAAATATTTAAATGCAAAGCATATTATCATATATCGCTTTTTACGTGATATTTTTAAAAGTTTTGTTTTGTTAAATAAATTTGGAACAAATCAAAAAACCTTGACATTCGATATGTCAAACGGTAATAAATGTTTAAATGCAAAGCATATTATGTTATAGCTCTTTGAACGTGATTTTTAAGGTTTTTTGTTAAATAAATTCATAACTAATAAATTTAGAACAAAATATATTCTGAGCAGGTTAACTCAAGCCATTCAAAACTTATGGCGGGGCTTCAGTTGCTGGGAAACAATGGCTCGATCATTGCAAAACGCCCTAGCGTTATCAAAGCTAGGTTATTTAAAAAACCCATTTCGACCCACTTAAAGTTATCGTAAGAAAAAATCCTTTCTCAGTGCGCCTCTATGTTGTAAAAGGAACATTCCTGCCAAATATGAAAGTTCTAAGTTCAGTAGTTTCTGAGATCAGGTGATGAGTCAGTGAGAGCTTTCAGTTTTATATGCAGGCCCTGATTATCGCAGGGGCATGCGGGGCACGTGCCCACGCCCCCCAGTTTGAAGGGGGCCCCCAAAATTGACAAGTTTTATAATAATGTTATGCTATAAATTTCTTTTTGTTGAAAGTTCCATTTTGATTGGACGAACTATCAATAAAATTTCTGAGGCACCCATCTTAACTAACTCAGTGAGGCATTTTAAACTTTTCAGATTGTATGCTCCGCCTTCTATCTACTGCTACCACGACCACTATCGTAAAATGCGACACGTTGATTGGCGCAGTATCCTAAAGTTCGTGGACTTCCATTCTGCAGCCGCAGGGATGGAAATATTTGCCAAGGAAAATGGCAATACATTTATAAAGCAAACACTTGTTTATAGCATGTGGTTCGACCATGAAGCTTTTCGACTTGGTTGTAGAGAAGCTCTCAATTTAACGTTTTTGTTAGTGTTAGCATGTGGTAATAGTTTAAAGTGAGATAATAATTTTTAAAATTTTTTTAGTCTTCTTTTCAGAATTTAACTGATATCTTATTTGTTTAAAGTGTAATACCGTACTTTCTAAGTGATGTCTCAACGAACGTATCTATCCGGTTCTGCTAAATGGAAATTAAAGACTGAAAAAGAAGAATCTACCAAAAAACTTGCAGGGTTGCTGTTAAAGTATTCTGTAATGGTCAGTCAAAAACCGGATATTTCTGAGAATAAAATGATTATTTCTTGTGCACCAAATAATGGCCATTGTAAAGATTTCGATGCATCACTGAAGGAATCCGAAGACTGATCCATTTTTGAACTTTTTTTTTTTTCAAGAAAAGGGGATTTTACCATTAAATATGAATCGGGAGAACAATCACCAAATAAAACTGTATTTTAATGATGGTAGTAGATGGAGATGCAACATATCTGCATGTTGCAGCAGAAGTTTTCGGAGCAGAACATGGTTTGAGAACTGTCGATTGCTTTTAATAAAATAACTGAAAATGTAATTTGTGAATCATATTTGGCGATTTATCCCTTGCGCCCGGCTAACAGAAAAGTAGCATTTGTTTTAAAAAATACTATTACGCATGTTAAGGAGCAAGTCTGGATTTTTAATTAATTATACATAGTATATTGTTATTTGAAACTGTCTCACTTTCGTTTGTATATGGCTTTGAAATATTACCCTTAAAGTTTAATACATATAAACGTGTCTTACTGTGACAGAGTAAAGAATATGATGTGACGGGGGGGGGGGGAGAAGTCTAGATCACGAACAGAAGTATACAGACTTCTGTTCAGGGCCCCGAGTTATCATGATCAGGCCCTGTTTATATGTACAGATTTCACAAAACTCCTAAATGTAAAATTTACCCTTAATAGCTATAGTAGCTTAAGTGGTCCAAAGACATCGTAAAATCACCAGTATAATATGTTAAAAACTCGGTTTCTTACAGAAACACAATATACAATACCTGGAGCACAAATTGGGAGAGAGGAAAAAAATATTCTGTGCCACAATAACTACAATTCATGTGATATGTTATCCACAATATCAGATCTCGCTACAGAACTTCAAAATCAGATCTTTTGACAGGAGATTGAAATTTAACAGTCAATCAAACCTCAAGTATTTTCCCAAATCGCTCCTATTACCGGAAATTTCTCGTCATATGCATACGGAAAAAAGTGAAAACTGGTCTTTCCCGTTAATATACGAAAGGAATTGCGGAAAGGTTTCTCAAAAAATTCAGAATTTTCCGTTAATACATCTTAAAAACGGAAATTTACAGTCAATATAAGAAAGAAATTGCGGAAAGGTTTCTGAAAATTCAGGAATTTTCCTGTCATACGGAAAATCCACGAAATTCAGATTTCTTTCCGTCATTTAATGGTAAACGTTGTATCAGAAATATGCTTCGTTAAGGTGGATCCACCTAAAATCTTTGCCTTGTATTTTCAATGGACAAACTTATGTAACCATTTTCTTCATGACTAGTGCGCTCCTAAAGATGAAAATTTAAACATCGATAAAAATAACTTCATATTATAGCATAGTGTTCTTAACATTTTCTAAAATTTAACCATAATTATATTAAAACTCAATAACCTTTCCTTTGGTGGTGTTGAGATCAGAAAATACATGGCGTGACCTGTACATTGATGACGTCAGTAGACAAACAAATGTTGGATTGCTTAATTATGGTTAAGTTTTTGAACATATTAAGTATACTAGTCTACAATATGAAGTTATTTTTATCGATGTTCAAATTTTCATCCTTGGGAACGCATTAATTGTGAAGAAAATGGCTACAGAAGTATGCCCTTTGGAATACTTCTGTAGCCATTTTCAGGGCAAAGATTTTTGGTGGATCACCTTAATTCACGAAAGAAAACACTGGAAATAGCTTGCGAATTTCAGAATTGTTTTTAAAGTGCAGAATAAGACGTACTTCAGAGTTCAGTGACTTTCAACACTGCACGCGGTTGTAGCATGCCATCTCAGCAACATATCAGTTCGGGAAATTCCTGCCCTGCTGCAGCTGACCCGAGTAATTGTAAGCGTTATTATCGTGAAGTGGAGACTACAGTGCAATCGTGACCTGATAGGCTACGTAAAATGCTAGAGCAGGATTTCCGAATGCTGCAGCGGGTGGCGCGACAAAATTGACTGTTTTGGGTTGTAATACTCATCATCAGGTTCCAAAATGCTTATGGAAATAACGTAACGATTCGTCGAGAAATATCGTAACGATTCGTCGAGAGGTGAAGGAAATGGGGTTTCATAGCCGAGCAGCCGCTCACAAGCCTAACCCAAGCAAGGTCAACACCAGTGTCGGTTAAAGTGCTGTAAAGCTCGGCGATAGTGGAGTCTGGAGCAGTGGAAACGCGTACCCTGGGGTGTTGAATCACACTTCACATGCAGCAGCCCGACGGACGAGTCAGGGTATGCCAGATGAACGCTACCTGTCCTAATGTGTTGTGCCAACTGTGAAGTTTGGTGGAGGAGGCATCATGCTCTGAGGCTGTTTTTCATGGTTTGGGCTGTGTCCCCTAGTTCCAGTGCCTAAACATTTTAACTGTGTTGTGCCAACTGTGAAGTTTGGTAGAGGAGGCATCCTTCTCTGGGGCTGTGTTTCATGGTTTAATCTGGGTCCCCTAGTTCCAGTGCCCAAAAAATTTAACGCCGCGGCCTAGAGTGTGGTTCTCGACAATTCTGTGCTCTCAACATTATGGCAAGAGATCGGTGAAAGCCTTTTCCTTTCCCAACAGCACGTTGTCAAGCCCACAAAACGAGATCCGTGCAGAAATAGTTTGGCGAGATGGATGTAGAAGAACTGTACTGGCCTGCACAGAACCCCGATCTCAACTCCATGGAATATCTTTGGGATGAATTGGAACGCCAAGTGCGAGTGAGGCCGAGCCTCCCAACACCGCGGATCGATTTGAATAATGACCTGGCTGAATGAAAGGCGCCTTTTGTCATTCAAAACACAATCAGCATTTGTTACCGACGGAATGGAAAAATCCATGATGTCAAAGATATTCATTTGTACTAGATTAAATCAACAACGTTTATTCACAAATATTTCATTTTAAGATTAACCATAGTTCCTCTAAGCGTTTGGCTCGCATTCATGAGGACAAATCGAGCGTAAATATTCAAACCACTGTGCCATCAGCAGTGTTCTGACGGTCATGGATTTTGGTGAGTTGTTTCTACGCGCTTGAAAGATATGGAGTCTATGCCATGTCGTTGACAAGTCGTGAAGAGTTGCTACCATATACACACACGGATAATGAAATTTGCGCATTTAGAAGAAAACATGCTACAACAGCGAAACTTTGCAAATAGCTAGAGTGCATGCTGGTATGCAAATGATCTACGTTTGGTGCGATTGCACATGACCACACACCCTGTGGTGGCGCTGCAAGCACGAACCCGCAGCCTCATAAACGGCGTGTAGTCGATGCCCCGTGAAACCAGTATATATATCATGATACTTCAGTATATATATTTGTTCTGTTGTAACACAAATGTATGTACTGAAGTAGAAAATTATTGCAAACAGCTACCAAACAACGTGTTCAGCGGCTCTTGGCTTTCAAAACAGTCTTGATTCAGTGCAGCGTGGGTTCAACGATATCGTTCTTCAGGTACGTTCAGCCATGCGAATGCGATGGCGTCCGACAATTGCCGAATTTCGCTGGAGGATAATCTGCCAGGAATGATTCCCTCAGTCTCATACCAGAGGTGTTCAATTGAACTAAGATCTGGGGACTGTGAGGATCATATCAACATTTTGAAGCAACTGTCCTGCTCCTGGAAGAACTGCGTGGTGACCTGGGCCTTGCGGCACGGCGCGTTATTTACGGATGTAGTTCTTTTTATTAAGAAACACCTTGCACCATATATACGGGTGTGCATGTTTCTTAGTTATGTTAAGCAGCCTCGTGACATCCAAATGCTGTTCCAGAGGTATTAAGAAACATCCAAATGCTGTTTGTGGTTCGACTTGGAAAAGCGGGTTCGCGCTAATTCACCACCACGCCGAAATGTACGGACCTGCTGTTGACATTATCGTTCCAGATACCCCAGGATACCTATCGTCACCTCATAGAAACGATGCCTCGCCGAGTGGCCGCTGATTTGCGAGCTAACCGGGGTCCTACTGCTTATTAGGTAGATGGCCATAATGTAATGGCTCGTCGGTGTATATTTAAAGTATTCTCTTGATGCTTGACACAATATAGCTCGTGTGTTTCCTCCTGCAATACTCTCCAACCGCCGTTACCCTCGTAGGCCGCTGACCCACAAGGCCGCTGACTGCTTGTTTTGTTGTTTGTACATAACTCATTGTACTCCCTCGGTTCAATTGTTCTTGCTTAGCCAAAAAGGTTTGCCATTTCCGAGATACATGCGCCTTGCTCTGATTGTCTTCCCCTTTCAAAGTCTCTTAAATCACAACTCTTACCTATAATGCCGTTATCTGCGCTTTCTAGACGTCTGAGTCCTTTGCAACGATTTGTTCATAAAGAGCCATCTCAACGTCATAATTGCTTACTTAAGCAAGATGGCGCGTATTTGATTACTATTTGGTGTTCCTGATAATTTGTTACTTCAATGTATATTACATGTCTTCACCTCATGCGGAATTTGCGCCACCTGTTGAATTACTTTGGTATCAGGAAAACATTAATATTTCCTTTTTGATTTTGTTTGGGTATTGAACAACCATCGTGAGTACAAACATTTGCCCGTCTCTAATTAATATGCCTCACCGTAATTCGAACCCGGACCCATCTCGAATGAACGGTGAGAAGCAAGCGCTTAGACCACTGCGCCTCCGGGCGGCAAAGATTAATAAACTGTGTCCTTATCTTGGCTACACTAAAATCCATCAATTTCAAAAATATATTTAGAATTCGGTTTCCAGAAGAGAAGATACTGTGTTCGCAAGCAGACGGATAACCGAAAGGTTAGCATAGGAATCTCGTTTTGTGTCATACGCATGCATTTCAATACACTATGCTGAAAATAAAGCATTTGATTAATCTCCGTAAGAATATTACGTGCAGAATCTTTACATAACGTTCGACACATACTCGCCAATTTTTGTTCCATTGGTTTGAATGTTTTTTGCTGATTTCATTTTCATAAAGTGATGCTTAGGTTCAAGCTTACGTACGGTATGAAATTGTTTAAATTCACGACATTCGTGATCTATTGATGGTAGCAAGGAAAAGTAATGCAAATTAGTCATTCGTTTTCACATTGTACAAAGGCCGTTCCATGAAAACTGGGAGTAATTTTTTTTGACTTGGCAACAATGCGAAGGAAAAATAACCACACAGACGACTAACTGAATTAAGGAATTATCTATGGCGCAGTTATTAGTCATGGCAGACGATCCTGGTTTTGTTATTGCGCAGTTGTTTAAGGTACGTCTGCATTTCGTCATACAGCTATGAAGGTTAATAATTCAGAGTTAAGAATTGAAATACGTTTCGCGATAAAATTTTGCTATGGTCTCTGTAAAACGGCTCCAGAAACAGTTGATTTAATGAAACAAGTTAGTAAAATCATGCAATGCATTGATTATGATACACTTTCCAACATACCAGAAATCATTACTCAAGTTATGAGGATAATGGCTGTAGAATAAATCTCGCTCCTATGATCCGACCTTTGACCCCATTTCAATAATATTTAACAGAACCGGTAAAGTATACTTCCGGAACAACATGAAAAGTTTTGTCTGAATTAAAGCAGTTTTACGTAAGTTATAACGCATAAGGGCAATGGAATGGATCCCGATCCTATGTCCTGAACTTTGACCCCATTTCACCCATTTTCACTAGGGTTTGTCCCCAGATGATCCCCTACCACATATCAAAATTTCATCGGAATCGAACTATTTTTACGCAAGTTGTGACGCATAAGGGCAATGGAATGCATCCCGCTCCTATGTCCTGATCTTGGATCTCACTTCACCCATTTTCAATAGGATTCGTCCCAAGGTGGTCCTCTATGACATACTAAAATTTCATCGATATCGAACCATATTTACGCAAATTATGACGCATAAGGGCAATGGAATGCATCCCGCTCCTTTGTCCTGACCTTTGACCCCACTTCACCCATTTTCAACAGGGTTCGTTCCCAGGTGATCCCCTATCATATACTAAAATTTCATCGAAATCGAACCATTTTTACGCAAGTTATCGTGCGGACAGTCGGACGGATGGACGAAGCTGGAGCATATACGCTTCTTCAACCTTCGGTTGGAAAGCGTAAAAAGCATACAAAAATAAATGTTTCTGTGAGTTACTGATTTTTAGATGGCACCATGATTTCAAAAAAGGGCGTTTGTAGGCAGAACTCGCTCCTAGGCCTGGTCGACCTGAAAGTGTTGTTACGGAGCGTATTGTTAACACTGTTTGGGAAATCCTGCAAGAAGATCGACGAATGACGTGTGAAATCATAGCGGCGTCAACTAATATTTCAAAAACGTCGGCATTCCTCATTCTACGCGACAGATTACTGCTGCATCGTGTGTGTTCCAGATGGGTACCTCATCACCTGCCGAGAGAACAATTGTTAATCAAAGTTCAGGTGTGTCATAAGTGGAATTAAATGATTACAAAGGATCCAAACTTTCTAAACACAGTATTAACTGCCGATGAAATATGGGTCCATTATTTCGACCACCTCACGAAGCGCGCAAAGAGTGTCTGGAAACACACAGGCTTGTCTCCTCCGAAAAATGTCCGCTAAACCAAATCAGCTGGGAAGGTGACGATGATAATTTTCTTTCATCATAAAGGTGTAGTCTACCAGCATGCCACTTCTCCACAAATTATTGTCAATGCAGAGTATTACATTTCAGTATTGAAGCGTCTGCGACGACACATATCGATTAAGCGACCGGAACTAGTGGATAAGTGGAGACTAGACCATGATGAAGCCCACCCACATGTGGCTCCTTGTGTTCAACAGTTTCTTACGAAATGCAGTACTGAAATCATGCCACAGCCTGCCTACAGTCCTGATCTCGCCCCTTGCGATTTCTGGCTTTTTCTAACAATGAAGGAGAAGTTCCGTGGCGCAACATTCAGCAGAGATGCTGACTTTATTCAAGCTGTACAGGGGTCGATAAAGCAGCTTCCACAAAATGCCTTCGCCACATGCTTTGAAAGGTGGACTGAACGATGGGACCGTTGCATATCATCCGAGGGAAGATACTTTGAGAAAGAATAACATATATTTTGCTGTACTTGTATTTCTTCATTTTGTGTGATTTTACTCTCAGTTTTTATGAAACGGCCGTTGTAAAAAGCTATTTACTAGTGAAATATTTATTTTCAGGTCACTCCAAAAGTCGTTGGTAGACAAGAATCACTTTCTGAAGCAATTATTTATTTTCAGGGTACTTGTATCCAACAAGAATGGCAGTAAGGGATGATGGACGTCTATTAATCAATTTCAAGACTGAAGCGCATTTCAGAGGGCAGTTTGTTTTGAGTCATCCAGGTACGTCATGATCTTTAAGTATCTCCCTTGAAATTTTAGGATTTTACTGTTTTTCAATTGTTTTAAATTTTTATTCTCGAATCCGAAGTAATAAATAGTTTTTCACACTGAAACAAAATTATTTATTGTGTTGTATTCAAAATGGTAAATAATTTTGTTTCAAATGGTTTTAAATTTTAGTGCCGAATTCAAAACAGTAAAAAATATTTGTCCTTCAATGAGCTGTTTTTCTGTATTGAAATTATATATATATATATATATATACACATATATTCTATTAAAAAGATACCTAAGCAAAAAAATACATATATAATTTTGACTCACACCAAGTACAACATAGAAAAGGTTATGTATCTACCTGTGTGAGTAAAAGGAGAAAAGATAAAAAAATAAAATAAAACAACTGAATGTAGAAGGTGTCGAGAATACTGAGCCTTGGCTTTATCAAGGACCAGCAAAAACTCTGCATTTTCTCACTTCCACAAAGACCTAGTTGGAAATGGGTTTCTGCAAGGCCATAGATGCAAGTAACATTCCCACCTAAAATTGTTTTAAAAATATATATATATGTCATGTCC
This sequence comes from Macrothele yani, assembly GCA_039090855.1. Classification (NCBI taxonomy): domain Eukaryota; kingdom Metazoa; phylum Arthropoda; class Arachnida; order Araneae; family Macrothelidae; genus Macrothele; species Macrothele yani. The sequence continues at coordinate 143,033,220 of CM077014.1, forward strand.
TCCGCAGAGTTGTATGACCTAGCACTAGTTAACAATTTCGCTTGCATCCATTAACCTTCCTGGCCCGACCCATGCTCTTCATCTGTTACTATTAAACAGAGAGAAGAAGATTAAAGAGAACTCAAGCTGTGAGAGTGACATAATAATTAGAAATAATTTTCAGCTATAACGAAATGCCAAGTTCGTTTGAGAGAGAATTTAAACCTGAAAATCAATGCAAAAGAAATCCAAATTTTTACATTGCAATTAAAAAAGGAAATATTAATTTTTAAAAAACAGATTTTTGAAAGAAAACTTGAGTCTAAAACCCCCTACTCTACAACTTATGACAGCACGAAAACGAGAATAAGTTAAAGACAATAATTAACTAAAGAAAACTTTGTGAAAGTTATATGACTTAAACAGTTAGTTGCAATATGTACAAAGTATTTCAGCAGTGCTTTAAGTGCATAATTAATTAGTTATTAAGAACTTAACTACTTTGAAAATACAGCGCATAGAAAAGGAACAAGCTAAGCCATCTTCTGTTCCTAGGTACCCCAAAAGACGCCCAAAGTTACAAAGAAAAGAAAGAGTTAAAACCCGCAAAAATGTTAACAGACAAGCCAGTGCCTAAAAGCTGAAAAGCTAAAAATCAACAGAGAAAAAGTACATGAAGTACAAACATTGAACTTATAAAACCTAAAACCCAAATACAGGGAAGAGAGCTTACCTCTTGTGTGACTAAACTTTCTCCTCACAAGAGTAAAACATGGCTGACCTCTTCCGCCACTCCCTAGTCGCTGGGGGGCAGAGAGGGTGGGGCTGATGGCCTCCTCATACAGAAAGAAACCAACTCGCGGAGATTTTAACCAAAGAAAAAAATATATAAACTTAAGACTGTGGATCTGTATGATCAGAAAGAGCAGAATTAACTCTCCAGAATACATGAGAAATATTATAAAATACACGAGTAGTGTATTTAATAATCTTTGCATGTATTAAATCACCTTAGTGAGCTTCTATAGATTAATCAGAATCTTATTAATTTTAATGTTGGTTTTACTATTTTTAGTGTAGCTATCCTAGTGATGAATAACTAGTTTTCTTTTTATTTGTTTTTATTTTCTTTTATAAACAGATTTTTAAGCTTTTTTTTGTGATTTTGTTTATATTATTTAATTTTTTGTTTTAATAGGACCTTCATATCCATAGCACTAAGGTTCCTTTAGGTAGTTAATAGGCATCCTCTAGCCAACTTCCTTACGGCTTTGATTGGTCAGAATCATATTATTAACAGTGTAGAAAATTAAAGCAGATCTGCCAACCTTACTCTATTATTCAGAATAATTTTTCTTAAAGTTCTTTTGATGAAAGAAGAAGGAATTTCGTTCTCTAGAAAACTTTCTAATAGTATATTAATGTGGTAATTGAAGTCCAAATTGTTGCTGCAAATTCTTGAAATTCTTAGGACCTGAGAAATTAGTACATTCTCAATTACTTTGGTTGAAATGTTATTATTCCAGTGTAGATATTTAATTACTTTGAAAGGAAAATTAACTCTTTTATCAAAGAGGCTAATAGATGGGTTACCTCTGTTGAGCTTAATGCTTAAGTCTAGGAACTCAAGTTCCTGATTACTGTGGTTGGTTTTACATAAGTTAAGAGAGCTAGGATAGATATTATCAAAATCACTCTCTATAACTTCTGAATTATTGATACACAGCAGTTCATCAATATATCTAAAAGTGTAAAGGTAGTTATCTGAGCAGGTGGGGTGATTTTTAATGAATTTATATTCCTTAAAGAACAGGAATAGATTAGCGATATTCGTGGACGTTGATGTTCCCATGGGAATACCGTTCACTTGCTTATAGAGAGTATTATTATATAAGATATGGTTATTTTTTATGCAGCAATTGAGATAAGAGTTCCAAGTTCCTACATTAACAAATTGGTTAAGTTTAAATTCTGCATACAGCTCTTTAAAGGTAGTGATTATATCTGATAGAGGCAGATTAGTATATAGGTTTTCAAAATCATAACTATTAATATCTAGGGGACAAACTTTGAGTATAGTAGAAATTACTTCTGCATTATTATTAATTATCCAAAAATCTCTGTACATCAAGTTAGTACAGTTTCTAATGTGTTTCAAAACCTTCTTTAAGACATCTTCAAAAGCAAGATCTATTTTCTTTTTATGACTCCTTACTCCACTAGCTATGAACCTGAACTTCACAGGATCCTTATGAAACTTAACCGTTGCAAAAAGAAATGGAAATTCAGGCCCATATCTTCTAGTTTGTGGAATTTTAAGTTTCTTGAAGAATGCCTTAAACCGATTTTCTAACTGCTTGGTAGAATAACTTACGGGCTCGTATGTTACTCTATTATTGAGTTCCATAGTTAACAATTCAAAATAGAACTTCTTACAGATAATTGCAAAATTATTGCTAGCTTTATCCGTAGTGGTAAAAATAAATTGGTCTTGTAGTTTGGAGAGTGACCTTTTAGCTTCTCCAGAGAAAAAGAGATTTCTGTCGAAACAAAAGTCCAGACCTGCCAACTCACCGGTGAAGCTATATATTATATTATATTTTCATTCTGCGAAGGCCTCAATAGGCTGATTGTACGTTAAACTGGTTTTTACGATGTACCTATTAACATCTTGAGTGAAGCTCTCAAGAATCCTTTCTTTGGAAATTGTGAAGGAAGGTCTGAATTTAGAGCCATACTCTAATAAATTCCTAAGCTTTTCATTTTCAACAAAACTCAAGTTTCCGGTGATAATATGGTTGTAATTCTTATCATAGTGAACTGTTTCTTTATGTTCATCACAAGAACATGTAGTAATTACAGGAATGTAACTCGAAGAGTTAAGTTTGTAGTTTTTAACTATTGACCCTAAGGTCTTAACATATTTAAAACTTACAATAGACTGGTGCCTGTGGATGGGAAAAAAATTGCATTATTGTAGAACAGCTTCCTTACATTGAGATTATCGTAGGCTTTATTTAGAAACCTGATGGTTACAAAATTACTGGAAAATTCTTTAAGAGAAATTTTATCTTTAAGAATATGTTTAAGAATGTCCAGAACCAAAGCAAAAACATGCTTATCAACATGGTCAGCAGTTTCATTCCAGAATTTGAAAACTTTTAAGGACAGAGTGCTTGAAGGACTTGAGAATTTTGTAAGTATTTTTAACAAAATTAGTGCCAGTTTTAAAGCTTTCCAGAGTTATTAGCAAGTTAGCAAAATCAACTTTGCTTGATGTGCGAAATAACCTCTGTCCTCTATTACCTCTAGTGCAGCTCTTATTATTAACAAGAAAGAAGAGTTCACGAATTGAAAATTTATGCTGATTATGCTTATTGTCAGATAGAGTGGAATTAAGGCCATAGGGATAAAGAGACTGATGCTGCAAAATTTCAAGGGATTCAGTTTCTAGCCGAGCATAGAGGTCAGGGATAATATGTAGTACCTCTATTTTCACTTTGTCAAAACCATGAGTATGGAAATGCTCTAATTCAAAGGTAGAGTACTGGTATATATATATATATATATATATGCATACAGCGCCGTAGCTAGGTGGATGCAATAAGTGCACAGGTAGAGGGCCCAGGACGAATGGAGGCCCGGAAATAGAACTGACAAAAAAATTGTCTTGTGAAAATGTGTAGGTGACGGGATACATAAAATGACGTCAGCAGTTAAAAATGTTTGCTATTAAAATAGTCTTGTATTAGTCAGTCACAATTAGAAAATCTTTTTAAAATGATGCTTAGAGCTTCTTTTTAAAAATGTGCATCCGGTCACGCGAGGAAGAGAGGGCTTGTCCAAAGGTCAAGTTTCTCCCTTCCTTACGTGACCAGAACTCCCGTCAAGTTTAGTAAAGCAGTGCTTTTTAGGCGCGCACGCACCTCTTTGCTTTGCCTGCTGTTTTATGTGATTTTGTTGTACAGCATCCGTACTTGTGACGTCACTGAGCAGGGGAGGCACAAGGATTACGTCAATGAACAATCCCTGCATGAATAATCATCAAGCAGTTGGAACCACAGAGTAAAAGTTGAATGTACTAAAGTCGTTAATTCTCTGGCTGGACCACCACACTCTATTCGAGTTTCAATGGCGGCTGCAGGTCTCGCTATTAAGTATAGCCAATATATAAATATATTCGAGCTCACTTGTGAAATTTGAAGATTTAAGTTTGCAGCCTCGACGCTAATACAAAACATTAAATCTACAACTCCGTTTGATATTCTACAGACTTTTCATGACTTTGGATTAACTGAGTCATATCCGAATATCACTGTTGCTCTCCGAATATCTTCCCGTTTCTCTTGCTTCGTGTGAGAGAAGTTTTAGCGAGTTAAAATTAAGAATTATTTAAAATCGACTATCGCACAATAACGATTGTCTAATCGTTCGATAATTCAGATTGAATATAATATCGTTAAATATATTAATTATGATGATATAATCAATGAATTTGCTGAAATGAAAGCCAGAAAAGTGCAATTAAAGTAATTATTTTCTTTTATAAATACACTGCTTGCCACCCAAAATGCAACACCAAGAAGGACACGAGATATCAAAGCCATTTTTACTGGACACAAAACAACAGATACAAAGATGAAACGATTGAGCTTACAGGCCCGTGCGACTTGCGGAACACGCAGACATCAATAGTTCGTGTGGCTTCCATGGCTGGCAATAACGGCCGCTACACGCCGCGGCATCGAACGAAAGAGGCATTGGATGTGCGCTTGGGGTATGTCGGTTCAGGCTGCTTCCACATGTTGCCACAGTTCATCAGGCGTAGCAGCGGGTGGTGCTTGCCGGGCCACTCAGTTGCCGATCAGCGACCAGACGTGTTCGACGGGTGACATATCGGGAGAACAGGCTGGCCACGGCAGCAGTGACACCTAGTGGGCCGTGAAGAATTGTTGCACGATGTGTGCCACGTGCGGGCGCGCATTGTACTGTTGAAACGTGGCCGCTGGCATGTCCTGCAGGTAAGGGAGGACTACAGGCTCCAAAACGTCGGAGATGGTGCGGTGTCTATCGAGTGTACCGGCGATGCGTACCAGAAAGGTGCGGGTGTCATATCCAATTGCCCCCAAACCATAACGCCAGGTGACGGACCGGTATGGCGATCACAATGCAGGCGTCATACAGTCTCTCGCCACGGTGCCGCCACACGCGGATCCGACCATCGAGGTGTTGCAAGCAGAAGCGGGATTCGTCGGAGAAGACAATGTCGTGCCATTCCGTAGTCCAGGTGCGGCGTTCAACTGCCCACTGTCGCCGCACTCGCCGGTGGTGTAACGTCAATGGTAATCGGAGCAATGGGCGCCGTACGACAAGTCCCCGCTCCTGCAGACCACGTCGAACGGTACATGCTGACATAGGTTGTTGCGCAACACACCCTAATTCCTGCGCTAACGTTCGTGATGTATCGGCGCGAGCCGTCAATGCCCGCCGCACAACATGCCGGTCCTCTCGTTCGGTGGTGTGCTGCGGCTGCGGGCAATCGCTCACGTCGGACCGTCCATCCCTCGTGCACCCACCGAATTTATACTCGCCTCACTGTGGCTGGATGTCGTCCCACACGGGCGCCGATGTCTCGGTACGATAAACCGCTGTCGCGATAAGCCACTATTCGTCCTCTGTCGAACTCCGAAACGTGCTGGAATGACTGCCGTATTCTGCGACGAGGCACCAGGAAGCTTCCCATGCACAGGTCCGGCAGCACAACACTCTTCTACTAAATACACCCCGACTTCTGTGCACCCTTCTTATAGTGCTTCTCGGTGACGTGCCGGGCGCACATGATTTGCATATGCCCTGCAATGTTGATCGTTTGCATGTCCTCTCGCGAGCGACATATGCTGCGAATTTCAGGCCAATCAGATGCTTCCTTCTTGGTGTCGCATTTTGGGTGGCCAGCAGTGTATATATGAATGACCCTGTATTTTTCTTGTGTACACAAGAATTATTTGTAAACAATTGTTTGATTGATTTTGTTTTATTATTATTCCCCTGCCCACCAAAAAAGTTAAGGGACCCAAAAATAAAATCTTGCACAGGGCACATGAACAGCTAATTACGGCACTGTATGTACACAGGGGATGTAAGGTCAGGTGATGCGTAACATCACAGCCTCTCCTTGACAAATGTCAACCCCGCCTTCTCGTGGTGCATCCTGTTCCTACTAAAGGGGCTCTGACGACCGCCAATAGCGGTATAACTATACCATCGGGATTAGAGGAAATTCTATCCCACACTCACCAACCCGCTTGGCCAGCTTGGTGAGTTATGGCCAAACCCCTCCAAAATGACTCCACAACTTAAATCTTGGCCCTCAGTCTCCGGCAGCTGGAATGTACCTGGCCAAGGCAGCGGCCAGTGCGACATGAAGGCAGAGGGTGCTAAGAATCCCCGGAGGACCGGACTAGGCTGCCATCTGATGCTGACTTTGGCAACTTACAATGGACGCTCCCTATCTTCTGATTCAAGGCTTCTTGAATTGGAAGAGGAACTACAAAGGATCAAGTGGGACATCGTCGGGCTAAGTGAGGTAAGGAGAAAAGGAGAAGATCTCATTGAACTGAAAAGTGGACATCTCTTCTACTATCGTGGGACAGATACTGGCAGAACTAGTGGTGTTGGATTTATAATAAACAAGAAACTGAAGGATAAAGTTGTAGAAGTTGAAAGTTCCTCTGACAGAGCTGCACGACTTGTTATCCAACTCTCGAAAAGATACCAGGCTCAGATTATTCAAACTTATGCACCCACCACAAGTCATCCTGAAGAAGAAATTGAAGAATTTTATGAGGAAATTTGTCATCTAAATAATAAAGGTAAGCAGCACTTGAAAATAATTATGGGAGATTTCAATGCAAAAATAGGGCAACGGCAACAGAATGAAACTTCAGTAGGTAAATTCGGTCACGGCAACAGAAACCAGCGTGGAAATACTCTCGTTGAGTTTGCAGAGGCAGAAAGGTTTTTCATCTTGAACTCCTTCTTCAAGAAAAAGCCACACAGGAAATGGACATGGAGACATCCAAATGGGACGACAAGTGAAATTGATTTTATTATGTGTAACAAAAAATTCGTCATAGAAGACTGCAGTGTGCTAAACAAGTTCAACACAGGTAGTGACCATAGATTGGTGAGATGTAAGATGCACCTCAACACTAAACTTGAACGTGGCAAGCTCATAAGACAAACAAAACCTATTGACATAACCAACCTTAAAAACACCATAATACCTTCAAGTTGGAACTGAAGAACAGGTTCTCTGCTTTAGAAGGCCTAACATCGGAAGAAGTGGACATCTCTGAAGTTAACAGAAAAGTAACCAAAGCTCTTATGGAAACAGCAACAAAATTAGCTGGGTCTAAGAACAAGTTGCATGTAAATAAATTATCAGGAAAAACGAAAATGTTGATGCAAGAAAGAAGAGAGATGAGGACAACTAAAGAAGATGTGACTTCCAAAGTGGAATATATAGAGCTATGCAAGACAGTACGAAAAAGTATCACTGAAGACGTAAGAAAATTCAACTGTGAACTAGTGAGGAAAGCAATTGAAAACAACCAAAGCCTAAAGATAGCAAAGGGACATCTCAGTAAGGGAAGAAAACAGATTATGGCACTGAGAAAAGAAGATGGTTCTGTAACAAGAAATAGAGGCGAAATTTTGACAAGAGTGAAAGATTTCTACTCCAAATTATATGAAAGGGATGATACATGCACTCCAGACATCATGAAAGATTCCAGTACCAGAGTTCCTCCAGTCCTTCCAGCAGAAGTTGCACATGCAATCAAGAACATGAAGCGGGGAAAAGCTCCAGGAGAAGATGGAATTACTGTAGACATCATACAAGAAGCAAGTGGAGAAATCGAAACAGTACTCGCCCAAATTTTCACTCGATGCCTTAATGAAGGAAAGATCCTGAGGATTGGAACACCTCTATAATGATCCTGCTACATAAGAAAGGTGACATTGAGGATCTCGGAAACTACAGACCTATCAACCTCCTATCAGTAGTTTATAAAATCTTCACTAAAGTTCTTTCACACCGCTTGAAGGTAACACTGGACATGGCTCAACCGAGAGAACAAGCTGGATTCAGGAGTGGCTACAGCACAATAGATCATATCCATGTGCTGAGAGAACTAATTGAAAGAGCGAGGGAATATGAACTTCCATTGTGCATGGCTTTTATCGATTATGAAAAAGCCTTTGATTCGGTGAAACCATCAGCAGTTACAATGGCTCTGAAAACCTGCGGTATTGAAGATGCATACATTAATATTATTAATAACATCTATGAAAATGCAAGTGCAAAGATTAGGCTGTTTGAAAATACAACACACATAAAAATTGGAAAGGGAGTGAGACAAGGTGACACCATATGTCCGAAGCTCTTTAATGCCACATTGGAGGGTGTTTTTCAGTCACTGAGCTGGGAAAACAAGAGGATAAAGATTAATGGAGATTATCTAACCCACCTTCGTTTTGCTGATGACGTAGTCATTTTTGCAACTAGCCCATCAGAGCTGCAGAGTATGATCCAGGAACTTGCTGACAAGAGTAAAGAAGTGGGATTAAAAATGAACTTTCGGAAGACAAAAGTGATGTACAATGCTTTTACAAGAAATGAAGATTTATCGATTGATGGAGAAAAGCTGGAGATAACAGACACGTACGTTTATCTTGGACAGCAGATATCAAGTGAGGGTCACATTGATGAAGAAATTAATCGGCGTACAAAACTTGCCTGGAGAGCTTTTGGAAGAAACAGCATAATTTTCAAGAGCAATATGCCATTATGTCTTAAACGAAAAGTATTTGATCAATGCATCCTTCCAGTGCTTACGTATGGTGCAGAGACGTGGACCTTAACTAAAAGAGACATACAAAGGCTGCAGACAACTCAAAGATTCATGGAGAGGTGCATACTTGGTGTAACCAGGAGAGATAAGAAGAGGAACTCGTGGATCCGAAAAATGACAAGAGTGGAAGACATCATGATCAGAGTTAAATCCCTGAAATGGCAAATGGGCTGGACATACTGCCAGAAAGACAGATCATCGATGGACAGCCGAAATTTTAGATTGGATTCCAAGGGACAGGAAAAGACCCAGAAGAAGACCACATGGGAGATGGGTGGATGAAATTCGAAAGTATGCAGGGGTGACATGGAGGAGACTGGCACAAGACAGACCGTTGTGGAGGAAACTTGGGGAGACCTTCGTCCAGCAGTGGATTGATAATGGTTGACAATGATGATGATGATGATGTACACAGAAAGGCATGCGGCATGAAGTGCTGAGTGCTTGATATAACCAGGAAAGAGAGGAAGAGAAACTCAGGGATCAGGAAAATGGCAAGGGTTGATGGATAAATGATCAAGGTCAAATCTATGAAATAACAATGGTTTAGGTTTAGAAATCTATGGGTACCCGCTGGGTAACCAGTTTAATGGAACTAAGGAAAAGGAACGAAACGTTCAACCAAGGTGAGCGAAAAACTACCGTAACATATTATGATTACATGGTTAATAGAGCCACATTGCAGGCAGCATCCACTATACATATAAAGTAATTATGAAATGTTCACATACATTACATATCACTAAGCTGTTCTCTGAGATTCAGAGGTTAGCTGCACAAAGAAATACAAACTAGCCGATAAATTTTTCACTAGTTATTTTCTTACTGTTGTCGTATCAAACTTCTCCGTTTACAGCGATCTTGACATACAACTCGGGCTTCACTGACATCCATCACACGACGTACACAAGATATTCTATACTTCACTCAATCTTTTTTCTCATGCACACACTCCTGAATCTGATCCTCCCATGACTTTCTTGGCCTTCCTCTGACTTTCCTTCCTGCCCGGTTAAAAAAATTCTTAGTAAGCATCTCATCACTCATTCTTTCAACATGTCCAAATCACCGAAGCATATTAGTCTCCACCTTGCTAACAACAATTTGCTTCACATTACACAACTGCAACACATCTTCATTCCTCCCACGATCAGAACGTGCCTTGCCACAACCCCACTCCCCCGTAAGTAACGCATTTCTCCAGCACACAAAGTACTCCTATGTTTCTTCTGTAGTACCCAGGTTTCACTGCCATACATCAGAGTAGGAACAATTACACTTTCATACACAGCCATGCAGGACTCTCTTGAGAACCCTTCATTCCTGTGAAAACGTCCTAAACCCACTATGACTTTCAATGAAGAATTCACTCGCCTACTAATTTCACCATCCAATTTGTTCTCTCTATCGAACATGCTTCCTAAATACGCAGACTCATTCACTTGGTCAATCACTGTACCATTTAGACTTATATTACATTCAGTGCTACCAGTTCCTCTCTCAAAAAACCATAACTTTGAGTTTTCCCTTATTTATACTCAGTTTGAATTTCATGAAAACTTGGTACATCTGGGACAACATACTCTGCAACTCACTTTTGCTCTCTGCCAACAGGACTGTGTCATCAGAATACAGCAATCTGCACACACGGATGTTACCAAAAACTAGTATTGCCTATCTTGGCATCATGCATGCACGCATCCATAAATATAATGGTGACATTACACAACCTTGTCTGACTCCTGCACTAATAGAAAACCATTTTGATAAAAACACGACTCCCTCGTACACAAGCTCTACTGCCAGCATACATGATGAAATGCTCACGACGTGAGCATTTACAGATACATACGGTCATTCATTTCAACAGATACAACATTGGATGTAAACGTTCTATTTAGATGTGTTTTGTTTCCTAAATGTAAGGTAAAACTCTAGCTTGTTTCATTACCTTCTGTAGAAAGATTAAAACTATCTGGGGTTCTATATAAACAAGATTTTCTAGGAACGAATCTGTCATGAAAACCGGAAATTTTTATGTATTTGCATCCGATGGAGATTCATGAAACAAATTCAAATTTTGACTTTTCATAATGATGGAATAAGCGCTTTTCATCATTATCGTCCATTTGCTGTTCATTAACAGTCACGTTTAGGTAATTACTTGTCCGACTAAACATTGCCAATACCACTGGCGTGCTTTGATGAGATATATAATGGGACATTTATGACTTATCATTAATCACGTCCACGATGAAACAACACAGTCATCGTAGTTAACTTTAAGTACCTATTCTTTAAAAATTTTGTTTGAAGTTTCAGTAATTTGCAAGTGTAAAGAGCTTTAATTTTAAAGTTATGTTTTCCAGCAACAAGAAATTGTCCCTCGGAATACATCGTTCATTGCTTTGAAAATGGCTGTCATTACCTAAACTGTTCAGTATCGCAATTAAAGCCTTCGTTTTATGAATACTCTCGTGGGAATTTGTTTGGAAGTCATTCATGGCTCGTAAAAATATGATTTTTATACGAGCTCAAAATTATGTTGACAAACATAGGCTTGTTAATGCAGAACATAATTCAGTTTGGTGTTTTCAGGAACATAAAAACTCCTAAAACTTAAAGACATTGTCAAAGAATGATGCGGAACATTCATATGTTATTGAATTATACTAGGTCTCACAATGTAATGAATTCCTTCTGCATCATATCTGTTTACTGAAAGATACTCTCGAAAAAACAACTGTGTAACAGTGCGTGTTTTCGCAGGAGAATTTATTGAGTTTCAAAAAATTATGGTGATAATTTCTAGGAATTCCTTAGGTTTCGATCGTGCGAATCTTTTCAAACTTTTACGGTGTTTTGCAGTAATTTGTTTTGGCCATCTGAATCTATTTCTGTTGGATTTCCCCATATTGGTATGCTTAAATAAGGGACGTTGAAACGAAGTTTAATACAGTAACCAGTTCAAATGGAATTCTAAATTAAAATCTCTATGGAAATCAACAGCATTTTTCGTTACTACGAGACATTTTTTACAAATAGTATTTATGCACCACTTTTAAAAATAGAGCTTACTTGCAGTTTGCCTTGTGGGATAACACAATACTGTTTGTGAAAATTGCAACAACATGAAGGACTGCTGGTTTTAGCTTGAAACATACAGAACATGTACAATAGGTTGATACATGCAGATAATTAAATGCCAGGAGAAATGCTCGTGCGGTTTGGAGCAACGATCTCTGAACTATAAATACACAGTTGACGTGGATTAGGAACATCAAATAGAAGTCATAGCTCTTTCCACGTTTATAAGTGAGTCACGGAATAATTTTCATCGGCCGCCACCGGGAATCGAACCCATGGTCTTCTAGTTACCCGCCGGATATGCTTCCACGCAACCACAGCGGCCTCGAAATTCTCCACTCACAAACGGCAAATTGCCAAACCATATGACAGGTTGCTTCTTGGAGCCCCGCACAATGCTGGGTATTCACCAAAGATGAACAGTAGCAACTGAACAAATAACTAGAAGGCGAATGAATGATAAATACACAGTTGACGTGGACCAGGAACATCAAATAGAAGTCATCGCTCTTTCCACGTTTATAAGTGAGTCACGGAAAAATTCTCCTTCTAGTTATTTGTTCAGTTGCTGCTGTTCATCTTTGGTGAATCCCCAGCATTGTGCGGGGCTCCAAGAAGCAACCTGTCATGTGGTTCGGAAGTTTGTCGTTTGTGAGTCTGGAGAATTTCGAGGCAGATGTGGTGCAGTGGAAGCATATCCGGTGCGTAATTGGAAGACCTTGGGTTTGATTCCCGGTGGCGGCCGATGATAATTTTTCCGTGACTCACTTATAAACGTGGAAAGAGCGATGACTTCTATTTGATCTCTGAACTGTTCGATCTTGAGAATAAAGAGCTGCCTCAAACGACTTGTGGAAATAAGTGAAGAACCGATATTGAGTCTAAAGAGTGTTTCTTGTGTCCCACTATGCCCCATCGCCGAAGAAGGTCGCATTATGAACACCTGACGGACTTTGAGCGAGGAAGGATTGTTATAATGAGAGAAGCTGCATTTTGGTACCGCGAAATTGCCACTCGTACGTTAGTACAGTGACGCGAACGTGGCGTCAGTGCACAGAAATCCAGGAAATGGGACGCAAAATCGCACGACTGCACGGGATGACAGATACTTCTACCGCATGGCAGTGACAGATCGTACAGACACACCCACGGTAATGTGCAGCAGTGGAGCACTGTCACAACAAGTAAGACTTTGTCTTCCAGCACAGTTCAACGTCGTCTGCTGAACAGAGGACTGGTCGCTAGCAATCCATTGCTGCGCATTCCTTTGCCCCTCAACCACATACTCCTCAGTCTGCAATGGAATCTCGAAGACAGACCCATTCACGCGCTGATTGGGTAGTGTTTTCCGACGAGTCACGGTTCAAGTTGATGCACTGTGACGGTCGCATACGTGTTCGAAGTTATCGTGGTGAATGGCAACTTGCAGCGTCATAATGGCCCAACGCCAAGCGTCATAGTTTAGGGAACCATTGCGTTCAATTCGTGATCTCGCCTGATGCGAGTTGAGAGTACCCTCGACAGCCAGCGATACATCAGGGATGCTTTAGAGGTAGATGTGGTACCCTTCCTTTAGAGTTGTCCTGGCACTATATTCCAACAGTACAATGCTTGGCCACATGTAGGCCGGAATGTCCAAGACCTCTTCCATGGGCGTCAGATACCTCTTCTTTCCCTGGCCTGCACGTTCGCCGGATATGTTCTCGATCGAACATATCTCAGACATGATAGCTAAGGGACTCGCCCGTCAAGCACCTCCACTAGTCACCATAGATGAACTCTAGTCTCGCATAGAAGCAGCCTGGCAGGCTATTTCCCAGGATGATGTCAAAAACGTCTTCCATTCAATGCCACGCAATGTAGAGACTGTTGTTATTGTTCGAGGTGGCTTCACATGATACTGAGCTTTTGAAGCGAAAAAATCTTTTATTAGTTCTGCAAGTGTAATCATTTATCGCCTGTAACATAAGGAATCAGTGATATAAATTTCATTTGAAATTTATATCACTGATCCCTTATGTTACAGGAATCAGTGATACAAATTTCAAATGAAATTTATATCGCTGAAAATTGGTGTTGCAATTTTCAAAAAACAGCAGTGTAGTTGTTTTGCTGAACAATGTTTATGCTTCCAACTATCACCTTAACATGAAACTTCATTGTAAAGCACTCTTTTGGCTAAAGGATAAACCTGCTGCAATAACTTGCTACACTGTAAAGCTTACTGCATTGGCGGAATTCCGGATAGCTTCACTTAGTGCAGCTACGTACTCAAATTAACGTGATTCAAATAATTGATCACTAAAACCAAGACGGCCAGAAAAATGTCAAATAATTGCAAGGTTCATTCTCTTTATTTCCTTTCGTCTTTTGCAAGCGCATATCATTCGCCAAACACAGTTCAGTTAATAAACTTGGTCTAGGAAAACATCAACCGCAGAACATAAGTTGTATATATACTTTGGCAGTATTATAAGACTGCTTTTGCTTCAATACAGCAATTCATAATGAATCAACTATGGTGCTTCAAACATCAGAATAAATCATGCTCTTGTGAAAAGATAAATCGCTCAAGGAAAAACAAGTGCTCTTCGTACACCCAAAACAAACTCTTACATTCAGCTTTAGCATGCGTCATTATTACTTGACCTGTTAACAGATTGCCAAAACACAAATTCGTCGAGAGAAAAAAATGTAGCGTTCCGACTATAAAACGCTTAACGAGAATAAACCAGAATTTACGTAAGAAGAGAGGAAGTGCCCGCATTTCTTTGAGCTGCGTATAATACATCTACTACTTTTTGTGTGATAAATGCACGAGGTGAATTTTATAGAGTTCTACAATTCTGAAGCTGTAATTGCATATTAAAAAGTTATTTTTAAAGACATTTTATATGATAAGATTTACAACGGGCATACCATGGGGATATTGCAGTTAGTTCGCACAGCACTATTCTTGTTCCTAAGTCATGTTATATGCTAGTGATAATTAAGTTTGTTTTATGCAACGTATTCCTAGTTTAATGAAAAATAACACTGATTTTTAAAAATATTTTTCAAGGTTCTAGCTTCAGTTCGATGGTTATGAATCCTGATCATCCGGATTCGACCTTCACGCTTGACCTTCTGCAGTCCGAGCCTACGTTTTCTCAGCCAAAGCAGGACTGGGCGATCATATCAGACTATGCTGTAAGTCCAAGAACAAAATGCTTTTTCTAATTTTCTTTTAACAAAACATAAAAAAGGTAAAAATGTAGAACTTGTATGAATCAAAAATCTAACTGCTCATTATAATAAATAGTGTAACGTGTCCAATTCGAACGTTTTTAATTCAAATTCTGGGTTAATTCGAATTTTTCATTTGGTCCCTTGAATTTTCTATATAAATAATGTTCAAAATCCCCTTTAATTCGAACTTTTTTGGTTTAATTCGAAGAAAACCCCATTTTCGTAATCTCATATTTTCAACAATTACCTTTTAAAATGGGTACGTACTGTTCTGGGTGAAGATCAGAGTATTTCTTACGAGGTCGTTGTCAAAGGCACCAATTTTTCCCATTCTAGGTTAACCTGACAGCTGTTGTCATGCAGTTGGTGATGAGTGGCGCGAAAGGAAACCGACCCGGTCTCAAACTCACACCGGATCGGTTCCCCTTGTGCTGTAGGTTGTAACCGTAGCTGTTAGTTTTTGGTATTTACGCTATGTGTACAATGTAACTTGCTGCTCCGGTTGTATTAATGTCTGTTTGTGTTTATGAGTAGTACTGTAACCTGATGTGCCTAAGTTTTTCATCGTCTTCGTGTAAACCAACGTGTGGTGAGTAAAAGCATTGACTTTATCTCAAAATGAGGAAGTGATGCATGAAGTGGAAAAGGAACTTAAAAAAAAGGCTCAGACTGCAAAGGACTTAGGAATTCCTCCCAATACGTTATCCACTTATCTAAAAAATAAGGATAACATTTCGAATACTCTTGCGACTCAGCATAGTGGCGGAGAAAGGACCGGACAATCCTAATGTTGATGAGAGCATGTTGAAGTGGTTTAAGCAGGCACGTGGCAAAAGCATTCCACCAAGTGGCACCCTGATTAGAGCTAAAGCTAAAGAATTTGCCACTAAATAGGGGAAAAAGGATTTTAAGGGCAATACTGGCTGGCTTGATGGATTTAAGGAAAGAAATGACGTTTCTTTTAAATCTATTTGTGGGAAAAGTGAAGATGTTAACCTAGAAGCAGCCAATGAGTGGAAGGGAGAACTGTTAGAAATGACTGACAACAAATCCCTTAAAGACATTTTCAATGTCGACGAAACAGGTTTATTTTTCAAATATATCCCAGAGAAAACATTAGCCATCAAAGGTGAACCTCGCAGTGGTGTAAAGCATTGCAAGGAACGGGCAACGATTTTAGTCGGAGCTAATGTAGATGGATCGGAGAAACTTCCTTTATTAATAATTGGCAAATCAGCTAACCCACGCTGCTTCAAAGATTTAAAAATTAATCCAGTGGAATATGAAGCAGATAAAAAACCGTGGATGACGAGTGACATAGATAAAAATTTTCAGAAAGAAAACAGAACGATCTTGTTGTTTATTGACAACTGTACAGCACATAACACCATACCACTGCTGGAAAATGTAAAGGTTTTGTTCTTCCCGCTGAACATGACTTCAGTAGTTCAACCCATGGATCAGGGTGTGATTAAAAACTTTAAGCACTTCTACCGACGCCATTTAGTCCAGACAATTCTAACAGATATCGATACATAAGATCGCTTCAAAATCGACCTTCTACAAGCTGGTCGTATGACCCGCAGTGCCTAATAACAAGTTAAACCTGAAACTATAGCCAACTGTTTCCGAAAAGCAGGCTTCCAGCACTCCGATAATGAGTCTCAACTACATCAAAATAACGGCGGTGAGGATGTCATACCCACTGTGGAGTTCTGGGAAGACGTAGGCCGTGATGTACAATATAAGGCTTTTGTGAGCGTTGATGACAATTTAGCTGTTTGTGGTGAGCTCACAGATGATGAGATCTTGTCTGATGTTATGAATAAGAAGACCTGCTGTGTATCTTCAGATGAAGAACTGGAACGGCCAGAATTTCCCGAAGAGCGCCTTCCAAATTCAGCAGAGGCCTTGTTTCACCTCCAACAGTTAAGGAAGTTTGTTGAGGGACAGCAGAATGTGACTTTCTATTTCTTTCACTCGATAAACTTGAGGAATTTACATTTACCATAACATAAATTCTAAGAAGCAGGCCAAAATTTCACGTTTCTTTACAAAAAATGTGTAAATTTACCGTACTGTACTTTTTTTTGTAGGTTATGAATAAATATGTTATTTTTTTACTTTACTTGAAGTGATTTTTTAATGTGCCAATATTAAAACTTGCCTAATTCGAATTATTTTTGTGGTCCCTTCAGCTTTGAATTATTCAAGTTACACTGTACTTGGAAAATTTTAAAGAAAAGTAACAAAATTAATTTTATAGTAAGGTTCATTGTATTTAATTATTATATATGCATTGAATGGCCCCTCATTAGATACTCCCTCATGTTATAAGTGCTCCTCTCTATGGGCCTATATCTGTAGAAAGAAACGC
The DNA here is from genome assembly GCA_039090855.1 of Macrothele yani. Lineage (NCBI taxonomy): Eukaryota > Metazoa > Arthropoda > Arachnida > Araneae > Macrothelidae > Macrothele > Macrothele yani. The sequence goes on from CM077014.1 coordinate 143,050,806, forward strand.
TTACAACTACAGATTTTACATGCTACACTGGTGTCCTAAATTTAAGTGACAAATACAAATTAGAGAATATGTCCAAAACAAAGGGATCGATTCTAAAGATTTTTCAGAAACATGTGCAAGGCGAGACGCTAACTTGACGTACTCAAGCAACATTGTGATAGCTCTTATGGAAATATGCAAATCACGACCGTACGTCATTCAGCTGGCAGGTACACGACCTTGATAAGCGTTGTTCTGATCGGGTTGCAGCAGTTGAAGCTTCAGTAGGACTGTTAGTGGATGTCTCTGCACCATCGCTTAGAAGACTCCTTATGGTGGAGAGCGATCGGAAGAGCTGTTGGAAGCTGGGTAATCGCAAGATGAGGTAGTAAGGTGGCTGAATGTTTCGAGGCAAGTGGTCTCCAATCCCTGGAAACAGTTCCAGGAAATCGGAAGGATAACCAGAAGGCTGGCAAAAGTATCCGCAGGAGCCACAAATCAAGACTTCCAGCATTTGTCTGCAACAACTCGCTGCCATAGGGTGTCGACGGCCAGGCAACTCTTGAAGGAGCCCTCCTTTGCTACGAGAGCCGTGATATCGAGGGAAGCAGATTACAGAACACTCCACGAGAGATGTCCGCAATGGCCTGAATCCCACTCTCCGCATCTCTCAGAAGTGTCCGTCTGAATTAGGCCCGAAAGCATCACCCCTTATTCCCTAATCAATGGGCCTGTGTTTTCTTCAGTGACGAGTCTCGGTAGAGTCTAAACAAGGATTCTCGTTGTGTGTACACCTGGAGAGAGGAGGGAAGCCGAAATCTTTCCTCTAACGATAGGGAAATTGATTACTACGGTGGTGGGATATCTCTGGTTTGGGCTGGCATCATGTTGGATGGGAGCATACCACAACATGTGTTTCCAGGAGGCACCTTGAGTGCTGCACGTAAGGGGTGACATCAAAGAACCCTACGTACGGCTTTTCAAGGGAGCTGTTGGTCCTCAGTTCCTTCCTTTTCTTGGATGATAACATTCGTCCCGATAAGGATTGGCTAGTCGACGAATATCTGGAGAGTGACGACATTCACAGGACGGAGAAGCACGCGAGATCCCCGGACCCGAACCTGATAAACCATGTCTGGGATCCTCAGGGAACAGTAATTGCCAGCCGGAAATCACATCTCTGGAGCTTTCTCGGACTGCGACGCGTCTTGGTGGAAGAGTGTGCCTCCAACTCTCATTCATAGCCTTGTAAACAGCACGTGGGCTCGTTGTGTGAGCTGTATCGCTGTTCATGGGAGTCACACTCCCTGTTAGCCCCTCGAAATCCGCGCCACTTGCTGCATCACTTTTATTAGACTTCCATGCTGTCATACGTATGATTTCTCCTCATGCGGCGATGACATTCGTTTCTGTTGAGCATTGTTAATATAGAGGGGTTCAACAGAATAATGTAAACACCTAAGAAGAAAAGGTTTTACCTACCTAATAGGGTGTGAAACCACCTTTAGCTTTTAAACCCGCCTGAATACTCCTTGGAATGGACGCATGAAAATCATGGATGGTGGTTAGTGGGATGTTACACCATTCTTCATGCAGTAACAGCTCCAGGTTCTTGAGAGATGCAGGAGGAGGATAACAGGATCTTATTCTGTTTTCCAACACAGACCACAGTGGCTCGATGATGTTTAAGTCTGATGATTGGGGAGGCCAAGGAAGGTGTGAAAGTTCGTCCTCATGTTCCTCAAACCATGATTGGACATTGCGAACTTTGTGAATTGGGGCGTTATCATTTTGATAGATGACATCCTCCTCAGGAAACAATGCCTACGCCATGGGATGGACTTCGTCGTCCAATATGATTTCATACGCCCTGCCAGTCATCTGTCTTTTCAAGGAGATCAGAGGACCTTCTGAAAATCACGATATGACCGCCCAGAAGATGACAGAACCACCACCATGCTGCACTGTTGGGAGCAGGTAGTCTGGGTTATATATTTCTGACGGTGTTCTTCAGGCGTAAACACGCCATGTGGTGGGAAATAATGTGAATGTGGATTCATCCGAACACATTACACGCTTCTACGCATCGGCAGTTCACGTTGTATGCTCCTGACACAACTGCCGTCACGTTCACTCAGGTCACCAGAGATTTTGCAATAGCAGCTCTGCCATGAATATCTTGATTATGCAGTTCCCTACGCACTGTCTTCGTTGATACTGGGGGCTAGAGATGCAGATTGATCTCCGCACTAGTGTTCGGCGCCGTGGTCTCCTTATTACGAGTAACAATCCTCTTTAATGCACTTCTGTCTTTATTAGTCAGGGTCGTTTTCCGGCCAGTCTTGTGTTTCGCAGACGAGGTTTTGTCACGAACACGGTATGCTGTCATGACGCCAGACACAGTAGCTCTCGACACCCCACCTACCCTGGCAACTGTTGTCACGGAGGCACCAACTAGTCTGTCACCAACAATTAACCCTCTTTCGAAGTCCGTTGGGTAGCTCATTTCGTCGTCACCCTGAAAGAAATTTTGCAAGACACTTTAAAGGCACATAAGCAAAACCTTGATCTCCTAAACAAAGCAATTGCAAGAAAAAAGTGGTAGGTACCTTTGCGTATTGCAACGTACGCAGCTGCATTAAAAATTAGGTCTCTGAACGTGGTATTCACATTATTAAGTCCAACCCCTGTATTTTAGTCCGTACCAACTCTCATTAAACTGTGCCGTGTGGAATTTGCGTTATTCCTGTTTTTGTGTTTGTGACGTTAAGTTTGGACACCAGTGTAGGTTTCGTGAGACAGATTGCATTGAAGAAAAGTTGAGCAAGATGTAATATATCTAAGGCATTTATGTACGTATAACATCAGCTATTTGTTAAATTAAAGAATATCAAAGCACAAATATTGGACATCAGTATCTTCACGTCAGGATTTTGTTCCTCCTGATATTGGATAAAATTGAAGCAAGAAAGGTGACACTGGATTCTCGGGTGTAATGACTACACCTTCGAATCCTCACCAACCTGAGAAGAATGTTTCAAAGTAAATTTTAAGGAACAGACAAAAACGTAGAAAAAAATCTAATGGAAGATATACAATGTGACCAGTGTTCGCAGTGGATGGAACCTGATACAAAGAAAGGCAAAGCAATCAGATTTCTACAATCGGCAAAACATCGCAAATAGAAGCAGCTACTTGTGACCACCAGCGGCTGCTTTACGAAGAATCGAAAACTGTTTACACAATATTTTTTATAGCAGAAGACACACGAGTTGGATATATGTTTTCAAATCAAACAATTTGAAGAACAAACATGGAGGAAAATGTAACATAATATAGGCTCCCTAGCGGGAAATCTGTGCTTTTCTTTGAACAAGAAATTTGAAAACAATATTCTTCGTAGTAAGGGTGTCCAACCAAGAAAGGGTTTCTCTTAGAATATTTAGAATCTGAGATGCTGTTTCAAATAAAAATATACGCTGACGCTCCATGGCGAAAGAACTGCGAACTATGGAAAACTAAAAATATGCACAAGAAATCTAACACCAAGATTTTTTTCCATTGCATGACTATAAAGTCATGCAATGGGAAAATTTTTCAAATGTGACATTTGGAAGAAGAAATGGCAAGACACACACACACAAAAAAAAAAAAAAAAAAAAAAAAAACATGTGCACGCTGCCTAGCTCTTAGGAGCGCAGATATTTCTGCAAATATGTCGGAAGCAGAAATATGCACTTACGCCTAGTGGCAAAATTGTGCGTTGCAGAAAAGCGGCAAAACCGATTTTTATGAAAAATTAAACATTTTGTGAAAAATATACACTGAGTGATAGTTGAATTACGACCACCTACCTAATACTTCGTAGGTCCTTCTTTCGCCCTCAGTACAGCAGCTATCCGACGGGGCATCGATTCAACATACACTGAGTGATCACTGAATTATGACCACCTACCTAATACTTCGTAGGTCCTCCTTTCGCTCTCAGTACAGCAGCTATCCGACGTGGCATCGATTCAACATACACTCAGTGATCACTGAATTATGACCACCTACCTAATACTTCGTATGTCCTCCTTTCGCTCTCAGTACAGCAGCTATCCGACGTGGCATCGATTCAACATACACTCAGTGATCACTGAATTATGACCACCTACCTAATACTTCGTAGGTCCTCCTTTCGCTCTCAGTACAGCAGCTATCCGACGTGGCATCGATTCAACATACACTCAGTGATCACTGAATTATGACCACCTACCTAATACTTCGTAGGTCCTCCTTTCGATCTCAGTACAGCAGCTATCCGACGTGGCATCGATTCAACATACACTCAGTGATCACTGAATTATGACCACCTACCTAATACTTCGTATGTCCTCCTTTCGCTCTCAGTACAGCAGCTATCCGACGTGGCATCGATTCAACATACACTCAGTGATCACTGAATTATGACCACCTACCTAATACTTCGTAGGTCCTCCTTTCGCTCTCAGTACAGCAGCTATCCGACGTGGCATCGATTCAACATACACTCAGTGATCACTGAATTATGACCACCTACCTAATACTTCGTAGGTCCTCCTTTCGATCTCAGTACAGCAGCTATCCGACGTGGCATCGATTCAACATACACTCAGTGATCACTGAATTATGACCACCTACCTAATACTTCGTATGTCCTCCTTTCGCTCTCAGTACAGCAGCTATCCGACGTGGCATCGATTCAACATACACTCAGTGATCACTGAATTATGACCACCTACCTAATACTTCGTAGGTCCTCCTTTCGCTCTCAGTACAGCAGCTATCCGACGTGGCATCGATTCAACACACACTGAGTGATCACTGAACTATGACCACCTACCTAAAACTTTGTAGGTCCTCCTTTCGCCCTCACTACAGCAGCTATATGGTGTGGCATCGATTCAGTGAGATTCCGGAAGCAGTTGGGAGGTACGGTCAACAAAACTGTATGTAATGCGGCCTGCAATGTAGGTATGGGGGTGATGGGTATATCCAGACGCCTGATATGCTGCTCCATAGTGTCCGACAAGTGCTCTGTGCGATTGATATCTGGGGAGTTCGGAGGCCAATCGATATGCTGGAAGTCTGAACTGTGCTCCTCAAACCATTCTTGCGCAACATTGGATCTGTGACTCGGTGCATGGTCATCATGGAAGACACCGTCGCCATTCTGGAAAAGTGAAGCATTGCGGGGTATACAGAGTCAGCTAGCAATTCACGATAGTGGGCATTAGTCATACGTTGTTCCACGTGCACCAGGGGGTCCAAGTTCCTGTCGGGAAAACATGCCCCACACCATACAACCGCCTCCACCGTCTTATACTGTGGAGACCATTCAGGATGAATCGAGTGCCTTATGTTGTTTGCGCCAAATATGTACACGACCGTCAACGGAGTGGAGAAAAAATGAGACACGTCAGACCAGCACACTTTGTACCAGTCATCCGACGTCCAACTTGCAAGATCTTCGCACCAGGAGAGTCTTTTGCACCGATGAATTGTAGTTAGGAGAGGATGTCGTCGGGGTCGTCTGCTGATATAGTCCATACGTGCGAGGTTGCAACGCATTGTCATGAGAGATACTGTTCCTGGTTGACCTCTGTTGTATTGGGTAGTCAGCTGTTGAACAGTGCGGTGTCTGTTGACCTGTGCGAGTCGTCGCTCACCTGTCAGATCAACCCCTCGCTGTCCTGTGCAGTTTTGTCTCCGGGTCGTTGTTTGATCATTTTCACGCCAGTTCTGATACACTTTAACTACAGCAGCTCGCGAACAACCCACTAGTTCAGCCGTTTGGAAAATAGAGGTACCCGCTCTCGGAGCTCCGACAATCTGTCTTTTTTCAAAGTACGATAAATCCTTCCGTTCACCTATCACGCTCCGAATTTTACTACCTACCGCTCCGCTCACAAGTTATTCGTATATGCTACGTTGGTTGACTTATCGTACCCTCTTGGAAATCACGAGGTCAACGGGTCCCCATCCACTTTTGATAGGGATGGCCATAATTCAGTGTATCACTCAGTGTATGTTTTTCAGCACGAACCCTATCGGACGCAAAAACAATTTTTCAATTCGGAATTTTAGAAATAAAAGTATCGGAGGAAATGCAATGTATATTTACACCCGCTAACCATAAAACTGCATATTATTTGCAAAAACGGTCTTCATTATGAAAGCTACGGAACAAAAAAAAAAAAAAAAGAATTGTTCCGATTTGATTTTCGGAAACCATGGTGTGGAATGGAATATACTTGGATTTCGATGGCATCTGAATTTACTACCCCTTGCGACGAAGTTATGGATCTCAAAATGACGAAAACGCAAATACATCGTTCTCATAGTCCAGGTGTCCCAATGAAGGAAGATTTTTTTAAAATTCGTGTAATAGGTACAAAGATATGGTGCTCACAGGCTGATGGATATAGTTGTAACATAAGCACGTTCCCTCCATTTTCTTTTTTTTTTTTTAGAAAGAGGAGCTTAAAATGTCCACCTGCGTTTTATAAGTATTGGATGCATACAGGCAGTGACTTTGTGGTGACCGTTCCCCAATTTAATCACATTTATTTTCGAACAGATCATGCGAGGCATAGACCTGGTTTAAAATATATTCAAATTTACATATTTTTGAAAACTGATAAAAACCAGTGATGATGAATTTGAATGTCTTACGTAGAGTTGTTTTAAATATTTGAAATGAATGAAATATCAAAAGCATACAGCTCAATACCTATGCGCGATTGCCATTTCAATAATTGCACGAGACGTGGATGCTCCTTTTCATAAATATAGCATGAGGCTTTACGTTAATGAAGGCGTAAGTTAATGCATGCTTATATATTCATCAGTTGTCTGCATCTTGAATGGAATAAGTGAATTATTAAAATAAAGTACTTGAAATGGATTGTTGAAATGATATATTCATCCTTTGCTGTCTATATGTGTACATTCAGTTGCTTCTGTAACTTGGCTTGCTAAAATATACGTTGTATATTTACGTATATGCTAATGCCTACCTACTTTTCAAAAAGTTGCTTTCTGATGTAGAAACTAGGAAGGAAATGGAACACAAACGTTTAAAATTTCATTAGGAAGTTCTCTGGAAAAAAGTTCATGCTAATAGTATCATTATGTTTGTCCGCCAGTCTGCCTTGCGGAAAGCATCTAGTGGTCGGATATGAAAATTTATTTTTGGATTGGGAAGCTCAAACTGTGGAAACGCACTTTTGCCTTTCTCCGAGGCATAATTTTGTTGCTAGAAGCATAAATTCAAGTACTGTTGACCTCGAAAGATTGCTTCTAAAACTCCAACTGGAAAAATTGTTTTCTTCCTTCAAATCGAAGATCATATTAGACATGAATCAAGCTGTTCTTTTTATGCAACATAACCCCAGAAATTTGGAAATTTAACCGTCCTGGAAGTATGCTAACCATTACACCACCCAGGACAATAAAATCCAAACAACTGAGGAATTTAATCTGAAACATCAGACTTTAGTTTCAGTGCACCAGTAAAAAAAACGCGTCTCATCGTAATGCTAAGTTAGATCACCAGCAAATGAGGAAATATCAAGTTGAAACCCATGGAATAATTAATATAGACATGAATCAAGCTGTTTTTTCCATGTAACATAACCACAGAAATTTGAAAATTTAATCGTCCTTCAAAGGGAATATCGGGAGAAGCGGGTTCGATTTCCGTTCCAGGACAATTAAATTCTAAAATTTCTGTGGTTATGTTGCATGGAAAGAACAGCTTGATACATGTCTATATTAATTTTCCATCTGTTTCCAACTTGAAGATCGTTTTGCCTATACTGTCTATTCAAATAACGCACAATCTTTGTGTTAGAAGATTCCCTGGTATACAGAGGAGCCTTAAACTCTTTAACGACCATAACGCAAAACGCCCGTACGTACAAACGGCCATAGCCGCCCGAAACACCTGTCTAGAATGAGTCAGATTTCCTTCCCTTACTTGTTCTTCAAATTTTCTCGACATATGAGGGATCAGCAGGAATCACCCTCAGTCACTATTGTTGTTATCAAACAAAGAAGTGAAACAACAGACAGTTTCAGGCATTATGGTATTTAGAGTGATACAAAATTTTTGGGTCATGGTTAAAGAGTTACGTGAAAATTGGACGGAAAAGTATATTTGAATATACACATATTTTTACTTTCTTTTTTTCAAAGTGTTCCGCATTTGGCGCTGAAAAACGTTCTGTAACCTGAGCATTTTAGAGTAATCTGAAACACCCCGTGTTGAACTTGGAACAAAGCGCAGTGCATCTCGTATAAAAGACGAGAAATGAAATTTGGACATCATATAGGGCCACCGTTCGTGACTGCCACGGAGAAAAATCTTCGGGTTCGATCCCCGGCAGGTACGAACGCTCGAACCACTAAATATCCGCCGTGCGTCGTCGCTTCCGTGTCACTTTCCTATCGGGCACGGTAGCCCAAATTTCATAGCTTCTTATTTCTAAGGGTTAAAGCCCTGTGGTCACACACTCCCTTCCTAAAATCATCTACATATGATCTGATCTGATCTGGACTTCATATAATATAATGTGCTTGGGATCAATTGCTGGAAATCTTGAAAAATGTTATAACGAATTCGCATCCCATCTGAAAAGTGACGTCTTCATGGCCTAAGCTGAACTTTGTTACTCATGACCAAATTTTGTTAGCCTGCTCCTACTATGAAAGTAGTTCTTTTGCGTATTGGCATATAGTGCCACTGCGACTCAAGATGACCTCGAGACTAAACATCACTCATAACCGTTCTCATTGTTTGCATTTTTGGAAGGGATAGCCGTTTCTTTAGCATTTGAAGAGTTATGCATGGAAATCCAGCCTAACTCGCAAATTTCTTTATCTTGTTCTCATTTCTTCCTCTCGATTTTTCTACCTCAGCCAAAAGCTGATGGTTTTAATCATCGGCGTCTAAACTGCGGCTTGCCATTCTTTTCGTGGCCGGCATAACGAGGTACAGAAATACTTATTAATATGATCAAGGTACACATTTCGACCACTGAATTAGAAACTCTTTTACCATACCGGGTTGGACTTCCTTCAGCCCGAGTTACAGCACGTATGCAGTTTGGCATAGATTCCACAAGGTGTTGGAGTGCATCTAAGTCTACGGTATACCAGGCGTTCACCAGACAGTTCTTTAACAGGCTCAGGTTAGACGGAAGAGGACTTTTGTCAAACCTGAGCCTGTTAAAGGACTCCAATCTCTTTTTCTAACATGTCCCATACATTCTCAATGGAGTTCAGTTCGGGATTTGTGGTGCAGGGAAGATGGTGGAAGTTGCTGTCATGCTCACTGAACCACTGCTGAACGCATCTTGCGTAATGAAGAGTAGCATTGTCGACCATGAAACAGCCATCACCTGCTGGATAAAGAATCAACATTACAGGATGGACTTGATCGGCAACAATGTGCATATAATCCTCGGAGGACGCGCGGTCTTCCAGCAATATCAAGGGAGCTGCTCTCTACCAGTAGAAAGTGCCCCACACGATGACGTCATCTCCAGAACCTTGAGTTGTGTTGACAAGGCATTCTGGGTCCATTGCTTCATGGGGTTCCCGCCAAAATCTCTGTCTACCGTCGGTACAGAACAAGGCAAACTGGGTTCATTGCTTCATGGGGTTCCCGCCAAAATCTCTGTCTACCGTCGGTACAGAACAAGGCAAGCTGGGTCCATGGCTTCATGGGGCTCCCGCCAAAATCTCTGTCTACCGTCGGTACAGAACAAGGCAAGCTGGGTCCATGGCTTCATGGGGCTCCCGCCAAAATCTCTGTCTACCGTCGGTACAGAACAAGGCAAACTGGGTCTATTGCTTCATGGGGTTCCCGCCAAAATCTCTGTCTACCGTCGGTACAGAACAAGGCAAACTGGGTCCATTGCTTCATGGGGTTCCAGCCAAAATCTCTGTCTACCGTCGGTACAGAACAAGGCAAACTGGGTCCATTGCTTCATGGGGTTCCCGCCAAACTCTCTGTCTACCGTCGGTACAGAACAAGGCAAACTGGGTCCATTGCTTCATGGGGTTCCCGCCAAAATCTCTGTCTACCGTCGGTACAGAACAAGGCAAGCTGTATCCATGGCTTCATGGGGCTCCCGCCAAACTCTCTGTCTACCGTCTGTACAGAACAAGGCAAGCTGGGTCCATGGCTTCATGGGGCTCCCGCCAAAATCTCTGTCTACCGTCGGTACAGAACAAGGCAAACTGGGTCCATTGCTTCATGGGGTTCCCGCCAAAATCTCAGTCTACCGTCGGTACAGAACAAGGCAAGCTGGGTCCATGGCTTCATGGGGCTCCCGCTGAAATCTCTGTCTACCGTCGGTACAGAACAAGGCAAACTGAGTCCATTGCTTCATGGGGTTCCCGCCAAAATCTCTGTCTACCGTCGGTACAGAACAAGGCAAGCTGGGTCCATTGCTTCATGGGGCTCCCGCCAAAATCTCTGTCTACCGTCGGTACAGAACAAGGCAAACTGGGTCCATTGCTTCATGGGGTTCCCGCCAAACTCTCTGTCTACCGTCGGTACAGAACAAGGCAAACTGGGTCCATTGCTTCATGGGATTCCCGCCAAACTCTCTGTCTACCGTCGGTACAGAACAAGGCGTACCGCAAGTCGTCAGACCACGTGACTTTGTTCCAGTCCCCCAGTGCCAGTCACGGTGTTCCTGGAACCCACTGCACAGGAACATTCCGGTTCTTCACAGAAATCAGTGATTTCTATAGCGGCATGCGACTGCTAGTACCGATACGTTTCAATTTCGAGGCCAGACACTGTTAAAAATGTTGTGGTAGGTTGCACCACATCATGGTGTATTTTTTTCTTAGAAAGTGGTGCAACCTGCCCGCAAATTTTTAAAACTGCAGTTCGCTGAGATATGGGTGAGGAACAGCATTTATTCAGTGCTTTGGTCAATTGCTGCACATAGAAAGTTCTGTTTTTTAATACACGTCTTTTCAGACGACACTATCTCGTTCCTGACAGATTGTCGTCGTGCCACAGTTCACCTCTTAGAAAAGCAATGTGAATTATTTTTAAACTGATTAAAGATCAGAGATATCTCACTTTTTAAGAAACCTGTCAGCTCTGCTGTTTTCAAAATCGTCGCTGTACCCACGATAAGACTTTTATCGAACTCTAAAATATCTTTTGTTTTTAATCATTGTGATCAAAACTACTGACGAACATTTAGTTGCCTAGATCACGTGGTGACGCACGTAACCACATATACGCTGCGTAAGTGACGATCACGTGCATCTGCGTAAAGGTTTCTAATTCAGTGAGTGGTGCGCGTGTAATATATAATTGATGAATTTAATAAATACGTATTTTCAGGGAAACAATTACTTCCGACAAGTGCTTTGTTTAAACCTAATGCTCTCTGATTACAATTGCTATTTTTATACAGGGTGATTGTAAACTCCTTCAACAAAACAAGAGGGGTGATAGTACACATCAAGAGAAACAATATTTGCAATGGAACTCATGGCCGCATTCCATTCCTAGGGCCAGAAAAGAGCACTTTCGAAAAACGTCCAACAGGCACACGGAATTCCAACCAGTGCATGAGAAGCACAAGAGGCAAATCAGGTGCTCTGAAAACCTACGTACACGATGAGGAGAAAACATTTTAAAACGCAGCCGAATCAGTTCGGCGATATTACCGTGCGAACGTCACATGAGAATTGACGTATACATCTGACAGGCGCAGCGTACCGTGTATTCCTGGAGCAAGTGTTTCCCGGTCTGTTGCAGGATGTTCCGCTCACCACACGGAGGGACATGTGGTTTATGCATGATGGGGCCGCAGCAGCACTTTGCCACCGAGGTCCGGTACTTCCTAAATGCGACATATCCCGGGCGGTGGATTGGAAGCGGTGGACCTGTGGCTTGGCCTCCACACTCCCCGGAACTTAATCCATTGGACTTCTTTTTCTGGGGGCACATGAAAACATTGGTGCACGAGACACCTGTGGACTTCCTGGAAGACCTCATCGCGCGAATCGCTGTTGCTGCGGACAAGATCAACACCACACCGGGAATTTACGAGATGGTGCGACAGTCCTTAATTCGCTGGTGTGGGCTGTGCAGCGACGCCCTTGGACGCCAGTTTGAGCACCTGCGTTGAGTCTTTCTCTGATGCGATTGGAATTGTGCAACTCATAAATTAAGTATGTCTCTTTGCTATCACTGTTGAAGGCTCAACGTGGATATGTAACTTTACTCTTTTCTGGCACTACGAGTGGAATGCGGCGCTAGGTTCCATTGCAAATATTGTTCGTATTTATAACGAAGTATATTTCTCCATCATTTTTGTCCACACCGGGGCTCGAACCCGGATCCCCTCATTCCGGAATAAGTGACTCTACCAATTGAGCTACGCGGACGTTCGTTCTGACTGCTATCTGCCTTTATGTCGTGTGCGTCCTTCTGGCAGGTAGATCACATCACCCCCCTCCTCCGAAAGAGGGCCGGGGGCACGGCCCACGGGTCAGCCGTGACCATGAATCGTTTAAGGTAGCCATCCGCTGTAGAACGTACTCTTGAGAACTCTCAGTCAATCTGGTGTGTGGAATGCAACGTCACACACATTTATTTTTGAAGCGCTGGAGAAGGGATTCTTTTATTTTTCCTCTCTCGCGGTGTGGAGAGAACATCACACCATTGCGAGATTTTGAACGGCTGGGTAATCCGGAAAGTTCGGGAGCCATTATAACGAAGTAAATTTCTCCGTCATTTTTATCCATGCCGGGGCTCGAACCCGGATCCCCTCATTCCGGAATAAGCCACTCTACCAATTGAGCTACGCGGACGTTCGTTCTGACTGCTATCTGCCTTTATGTCGTGTGCGTCCTGTTGGCAGGTGCGTCACATATTGATGTGTACTATCACCTCCCTTGTTTTGTTGAATGAGTTTACAGTCACCCTGTGTAAAAGAAGTTGCATATGCCAGTTTTAATTTTAATGCTAAATAAATTGTATGGGATTTCTTTTTTAGAGCCGCGATTACTCCGGTGTCTATCATATCAAGCTGGTGCCATGCATTGCTCTAGGTGACGGCCACTACTCCGATCCTCTGCGGTGCAATCCACTTGACCCCATGAGTTTCACTCTGAACGTCAGATTTCAGCAAGTTAGTGATCCTGTACCTGCAGAGTACAGTCTGAACACTCAGCTCAACCTCATGCGTGACAGAAAGCTATGGCTATCAAATAAGTCAGCAGGATTTGTGGCAGATTCTGACACTTCATTTTTACCAGGTAAATCTTATATATTTCATTTTCGTTTTCTTCAGTGCCAGCGGAAAGGAAATCCACTTAAAAGAGTTACATTTGATAGTTTAGAACTTTAATGAAATAGAAAAAACTTAATTTGCGCATGTTCTACATTAAAGAAAACTCAAAATGTTGAACGCTTTTATTATCGACCATAATACACTGCCGGACAATTGCTAAGGACGGATGACAATAGCAACGATAGCAACCATAAAATGGAAGGCAGGAAAATGGGGAAATTAGCATAAGTGCGGGATACAATAAGACGTGTTGTGCGTATGCAAATTTTGGATTGCCGAACTTGTTCGTGACGTCATAGCGCTGATAAGAGATATAAAGGATTTGACGCGTATTGACCGTTGTTGTTCAAACGCAAAGTTGAAAGGGAAAGAATCAATTGACGAACTTGCTATTTTCAGTATGTCTTCCCGACATCACTTAGATGATTTTACGCGTGGCCGTATTATTGGCAAGATTGAAGAAGGGCGAAAAATAACAGATGTTGCCAGGGAGTTCGACGTCAGCCACGGTGTTGTTTCAAGGCTTTGGAAATCATTTCAAACAAATGGAGAGTGTAGCAAACGTCACGGGGGAGGTCGTGTTCGCAGTACGACACCTGCAGAAGATCGCTACATAGTGCTATCAACAAAAAGACACCGGCGCAGCACAGCTAGTGAGGTAGCAAATCAGTTTATGGCTGCTACTGGCAAGCGGATCTTACGAAAAACTGTCGCCAGACGTTTGCATGAAGGAGGACTACACGCCCGCCGTCCTGTTGTGTGCATCCCATTGTCCAGACGTCACCGTACCGCCCGTTTGCAATGGTGCCATCAACATCGCAATTGGACTGATAACGACTGGTCTGCTGTCCTCTTCTCAGATGAGAGTAGATACAGTCTATCGTCTGATTGTCGACGACAACTGATCTGGCGTGATAGTGGTACTGCATATTGTCCAGCAAACATACAGGAAAGGGACCGATATCCGACATGTAGTGTCATGGTATGGGCTGGCATCATGATCAATGGCCGTACGTCCCTCTATGTGCTCCCAACTGGGACTATGACTGTCCAACGATACATTAATGGTGTTCTGCTACCTCATGTTCGCATGTTCCGTCGTGCTGTCGGCGATAGATTCATTTTCATGGACGACAACGCAACATGTCATCGAACAGTCGCTGTCCAGGAGTGTCTTGAGAGCGAGGATATTCAACGCCTCGTATGGCCAGCACGTTCTCCAGATCTGAATCCCATTGAAAATGTGTGGGATGCTTTGGGGAGGAGTCTTGCTGGTCGCCAATGCCCTCCAATAAACAAGGACACCCTCATCCGTGCACTGACAGAGGAATGGGATAAATTACCCCAACAGCTGCTTGATAATGTTGTGCAAAGCATGACACGACGTGTGGAATCTTGCATCGCCCTCCATGGTGGCCATATCCCGTATTGACATCTTACGCCGGAACGCCAGCGGACGGTAATTGCATTTTTTTCACGTTTACGTATTCTGCACAAAATGGCCTGTTTGTCCCTTGAACACGTTCCAAAGCCTTCTGGATTTCAGAGCTCAATAAATTGTCTTTCTTGTAATGTCCTGGCATTCTGACATTATTTTATTTCACTTGGAATCCAACCACACTTACTTTTTTATGCGCTATATAGCCGTTTATGATCCGTCCTTAGCAATTGTCCAGCAGTGTACTTCATCTTTAATAGCTTTTTTCTCAATCTTACCGAGTACTGTGTTGTCATTCAGAATGGCGCCTATACTCCTTATTAGAAACCTCAAATTATATCTGCCCCGGATTACTACGTACAACGTTCAGTGACTAAAAGTAGGATTTAATGATAACTTTTACTAGATTTGAATTCAAATATACGAATTTCGTTAAACGAACTTGCGCCAATGTGTGCATCAGATCTGGTGTAAGATAAAAGCAAAATCAGATTAGCGGGACCAACGTCGTTTCAGAACAGGTATTAAAGAGCTTGAAGCCCAAGGCAAACCATTAGCCTTGGACTCCAAAATCCATCTTACTCATTTGTGCGACTAAACATATTGCATTTATTCAATAATTTCAAAATGCAAAAACGCAGTGTAAACTAAATAGAAAGAAACTGATGGAAATTACATCTATTTACTCAATGGTCCAATTTAATTTTGCGTGCTGTATTGTTCCCAAAATTACCAACAAGTGATTTCACATCTATGTCTCAGGTAATTTCTTGTTCGATCGATAATGTAGATAACCTAACAAAGTTCTTTTCTAGATCTCCCGATAGAAAAAGGAACAAAACAAAACAAGAATTTGAATGGAATAAATACAGTGGTAATCCTCTCTTACACTTGCCCTGTTCTAATTAGAAAAACCCTGAGTGTGACAGTTGTTAACCTTTACGTGTTGAGCATTACCACCATTTGTGGTAGAAATAAACAGTCTTGATATTTCCATTGAACGCAGTATAATACAGAATCCATTTCCCTTAAAACTATTTTACCATCCTCAGGCGTTGCCTAACTTGCCTGATGCACAGGGAAAGGCCTAGTTTGTAGCAGTTTTTTTTGACAGATTTCCGCTTTTGCATCGGTGTCGGATTTATTGCATGATGACTTACCCAGTCTATAAACGCAGACTTCCGTTTCTCACTGAATAAGAATTCGGAAGTTAGGCCTATATCAAATATGGTAAGAACAACAGAAAACAAAACTGTCTTTGTTCTTACTATTTCTTTTTTCATTTACTAATTCATCCGATTTTATTAACTCTAAATCATGGCGCCCCACAAATCTTAGCGCCCTAGGCAGGTTGACGAAGTGTGTAATTTATTCAACGTTGCTGACATATTTGAATATTGGAATGCTGACATTTATATCGAGATATTCATGCCGTTCCAAAAGGCCTATAATCTACGAAATCATGATTACGACCCACGAATGCACCTTTGCAATGAGTGTTCAGCTCATGTACTTAACTTTTGCGAAAAATATTGTAACTTAAATCAATGATTGTTGCAAGACTGGCGACATGACTAATCTCTACATCTAATTATTAGCATAACTTTCGATATAGACAAGTAAAAAAAATATGTTTTTTCTTAAAAACGCTGTATAATTTTTAGTGGGGTCATCTTATATTGGAGTAAATACGTTTTCAGAATCTGATAGGCGTGAGCGCGACTAAAATTTACAATGTGTTTTTTTTTCGGTTTTTGATATCCTACGTCTTCACCAGCTAGTGAAAATGCGTATTGGAATATTATTTGTCACGTTATCTCTGTTTCCTTTACGCGGAACGTTCTTTGCGAGCCAAAGAGAGGCAAATATGACACAAATCTTTCTTCCTGAATTGTAACATATACTTCTATATCTAATTTTCCCTTTGAGCATTCTTTCCTGTATAAGTTGTGTTATTTCAATATTAAAATCTGCCTTACCACATAGACTGTAAATTAACCGCGGAGTTACCGATTTGCAAAGAAATGGTCTTTTTCCACTCCTGCATGCCTTACTTCTGAGATATCATTTATCATTATTGCCCGTAAATAATGTTTGTTTTAGGTAACAAATTGGATTGTGGGTTATACGCCACTTACAATAATACGATATAATACATTAATATGTAATCTTAACATTACACAACTTAACAAGAAATGTGTATGTTCATGAAAAACTCTTCACGCGTTATTCTTGAGTAGCCAAGGACATTTTATTTACGTTGAAGCAGACCACATTCAATGTATGAGAGCAATAATATCTGCGACCATTTGCATTAGGCTGACTTATTACTGACATAGCATCTGCGATCATCTGCTGCAGGCAGACTTTTTTATGTTTTTCTTTTCCTTTTCCTCTCTTCCCCATTTATATATATATCATCATCATCATTGTCAACCATTATCAATCCACTGCTGGACGAAGGCCTCCCCAAGTTTCCTCCACAACGGTCTGTCTTGTGCCAGTCTCCTCCATGTCACCCCTGCATACTTTCGAATTTCATCCACCCATCTCCCATGGGGTCTTCTTCTGGGTCTTTTCCTGTCCCTTGGAATCCAATCTAAAATTTCGGCTGTCCATCGATGATCTGTCCTTCTGGCAGTATGTCCAGCCCATTGCCATTTCAGGGATTTAACTCTGATCATGATGTTTTCCACTCTTGTCATTTTTCGGATCCACGAGTTCCTCTTCTTATCTCTCCTGGTTACACCAAGCATGCACCTCTCCATGCTACTTTGAGTTGTCTGCAGCCTTTGTATGTCTCTTTTAGTTAAGGTCCACGTCTCTGCACCATACGTAAGCACTGGAAGGATGCATTGATCAAACACTTTTCTTTTAAGACATAATGGCATATTGCTCTTGAAAATTATGCTGTTTCTTCCAAAAGCTCTCCAGGCAAGTTTTGTACGCCGATTAATTTCTTCATCAATGTGACCCTCACTTGATATCTGCTGTCCAAGATAAACGTACGTGTCTGTTATCTCCAGCTTTTCTCCATCAATCGATAAATCTTCATTTCTTGTAACAGCAATGAACATCACTTTTGTCTTCTGAAAGTTCATTTTTAATCCCACTTCTTTACTCTTGTCAGCAAGTTCCTGGATCATATTCTGCAGCTCTGATGGGGTAGTTGCAAAAATGACTACGTCATCAGCAAAACGAAGGTGGGTTAGATAATCTCCATTAATCTTTATCCCCTTGTTTTCCCAGCTCAGCGACTGAAAAACACCCTCCAATGTGGCATTAAAGAGCTTCGGACATATGGTGTCACCTTGTCTCACTCCCTTTCCAATTTTTACGTGTGTTGTATTTTCAAACAGCCGAATCTTTGCAATTGCATTTTCATAGATGTTATTAATAATATTAATGTATGCATCTTCAATACCGCAGGTTTTCAGAGCCATTGTAACTGCTGATGGTTTCACCGAATCAAAGGCTTTTTCATAATCGATAAAAGCCACGCTATCGATGGTGTGACACTCCACATGTAGTGAAGATCAATGAGCCAATGTTCTGTTCACAGCAGAGATGGAAACGGGTCACGGGTCAAGGGGTGACAATTTCTAGCGGGTCAAACGGGTCGGTGTCAAGGTGATCCTGACCCGATTTCGACCCCGTTTTATTTCCGTTTTATTTTTTGAAAAGAAAAAAGAAAAAAATGCGCACTGTGGAATTTTGTGCTCGATACTGGTGCCCGCCGACTGAAAAATTATTTGTCATGCAATACTAAGGAAGAGCGTCCTCAAAAGGAAAAGTGTCCCTTCCTTCTGAGGGGGCAATGATGGAAACTACATCCGCATTTTGGAAACTTTCAACTCATCAGAAACTTGAGAAGACTGATGTTGCCTTGAAACACATTCTGAAGCTTGATATGTTGTCAAAGAAACAGCAAAAACTGAAATTGAACATACAGCAAGTTACTTAGTTCAAAAAATTTGTCTGTAGCGCCATCAAAATTAGGCAGAACAGCCTTAATATTACTACGCAGGAACTTTCTGATTCTCGCAAATGTGTTTTAGAACATGTGTAAAACAGTCAGTTAAGTTATATCATACAAACGAAGGACGACAGTTTCAATATTTCCTGTGAGTAAATTATACGTTCCTGTAATACATTTGTTTGATTTCTATATAACCAAAGGAACCCACTGTGGAGAGACATTTGGAAAGCTCTTATATATATATTAGTTGAAAGTAGATTTGTCCGGGTCGGGTCCGGGCCCCAAATTTTTGACCCGTTTCCAAATCTGGTTCAGAAACGAAAGCCGATTTTTTTTCATCGTCTGATTCCAGGCGGCATTACATCAGGCGAGAACTACGCACTGCCTATTCAGCCAGAAACATCGTAGAAGTTGACAATCACAGTAATGGTGAAATAATAGTCTGGTCTGGGATTATGATCAATGGGCGCACAGAGCTTCTAATGTTGGAGAAAGGGTCAACGAATGCCCAGCATTATTGTGAGGAGGTCATTTTAGAACACGTAAGACTGTTTGTGGTGCTGTGGGAAATTATTTCGTTTTTATGGACGATAACACCCGTTCTCATCGATCATCATGTGTTGTTGAACTGTTGAATAGCGAGGCGATCGACTGAATGGGGTGGACAGCGTACTCCCCCGACCTGAATCCAATCGAAAATGCTTTGGACGCTCTAGAGTGGCGCATTGCTGAATGCGATCCCCCACCTGACACCAAAAAAGACCTGGTGATGGCGCTTAAAGAATAATGGAGCAACCTCCCTCAGGATTTTCTGGACAGTCCCGTGAAAGCATGGCCCATGGACGCCAATCATGCATTGTAGTCAGGGATACCCTATTAAAATGATCAATAAAAAACTATTAATTTTTTCTGTCAATTTTAGTTATCGTGAGCCAGTGTCAGAAAATGGTATGTTTTGTTCTTTTATCAATTTTCTCTATAAATAAGCACAGGTGTATGCTTATTTATGTGTACATGTCCTTTTCATCTTTGTTTACTCCGTATCAAATTATTTTCATCCATATCCTGTTGGAATAAAATTATTCTATTAAAATATAAGTGATCCTTGATTTTTGGACAAGAGTTTATTTTTTGTATAGTTGAAACCTCATTATTAATTTGTAAAAGACATGATGAATAAAGTAAAATCCCTGAAAGAGCAATGGGCTGGGCGTATTGCTGGAAGAACTGACCACAGATGGGCAACTGTGACATTACATTGGATACCGAGGGAAGGAAAAACACCCAGAAAAAGATCATGTGGGAGATAGGTGGATCAAACTCGAAAGCATGCTGGAGTGACATGAGGAGACTGGCTCAAGGCAGACAGTTAAGGAAGAAACTAGGAAAGACCATCATCCAGCAGTGGACTGATAGCTGTTGTTGTTTATGAAGATGAATCGGTTTTCTAATCCAGCATTAGGAAACGATAACGTAGAACAAGTAAAGATATTCAATTATCTAGTCTCAATGATCGCTAAAGATCTTGACTATTTTGAAAACATAAAATGTGGAATCAGTTACTAAAAAGGAAGTGTACACCAATTATACTTAAAATAGCATAACTATATACTAGTAATCCGAATTTTTTGGCGTTGATTATAAATCAGTTTCCAAGCTTTCGCACATCAACCAGTTGGCTTTTTCAAGGAAGGTAGATAGCTAGCTGTCTACCTTTCCTAAAAATGCCGAGGAAAATCAATCAATAAAGCAAACTGGACAGAAAGAAAAACAAATAAAAAAAGTCAGAGAAGAACTTAACTTTAAAGAAGCAATATATACACCACTAAAAAAAAACAAAAAAAAACTAGGCTGGTTTGCACATGTTTCAAGAATGAACCCAGAAAGACTAACAAACATATTATTGAATGATAGTATTGAAGGACAACCCAGTAGGGAAGACCAAGAAAGAAATGGATTGACAACATTAAAGAAAGCACCCACTTAAACTCTGAAGTAGAAATACACAAAAGGACAACAATCAGAGAAATACACAAAAGGACAACAATCAGAGAGAAATGGTAAAATTCGTCTTTGAGGAACTCAACCCACCATAAGCGGAAGAGGAATAATAATAATCCAGAATTCAATAATTCGGAATCTATAGCAACATCGATACCCAGTGATAGTAAAATTCTATAAACTGTAGTTACTACACGGTCGAGTCACATTATTGTGGCCACCAGCTAATATCCAGAGTAACCACCGTGTGCAGCGCGGACAGCATCTAGACGGGCTCAGAGTGACTCAATAAGGTGCTGGAAGGTGTTCACAGGTATGTGCAGCCATGCTGACTGCAGTGCATCTGACAGCTGCTGGAGGGTGCGTGGTGGAAGATCCATAGAGCGTACAACACGATCGAGGTGATCCCACAGATGCTCAATTGTGTTTAAGTCTGGGAAATTAGGGGGCCAGGGAAGTACTCTGAAGTCTTCATCGTGCTCGTCCAACCACTCTCGGACATTTCTAGCTATGTGACACGTCGCATTTTTGTTCTGGAAGATCCCATCCGCCCCAGGGAAGACAATGAGCATGTATGGGTGTACGTGATCTGCAAGGATGGATTCATAACGAATTCGGTCCATAGTGCCTTCCACAGGTATGAGTGGACCCAGGGAATCCCACGAAAACATTTCCCAAACCATAACGTTGCCCCACCAGATCCGTTCGATGAAGCGGAAAACATGACTCATCGGAGAAGGCAATCCGTTGCGAATCAGCGGAGGTTCAATTCTGATACTGTCATACAAATGTAAGCCTTTTCTTCCGATGCACCTTCGTTAGCATAGTTGCAGTGGCCATCCGTCTGCATCGGAGCCCCTTACGCAAATGGTTCGCTGAACTGTCATTTTAGACACACTTCCGGTAGCTCACTGGTGCATTCGGCCAGTGAGTTGCTCCACTATAGCGTGTCGATCGACCCTAACTCACCTTCGAAGCCGACGTTCACCTCACACATCAATGGCACGTAGTGCTCCGCAGTTTCCAGTCGCTTATTCGCAATGGCGCCATTTCTTTAATCACGATACACTTTAACCACAGCAGCACGCGAACAGTTCACACACTGCGCTGTTTCAGAAATACTGCCACCCTTGGCCCGAAAGCCAATAATCAATCCCTTTTTGCAAATCTGATAAATGGTTCCTTTTGTCCATGACAGTAACGAGTGATATGTTTTCAGAAAGTCTACAGCACACTTTATATACCCTTCAAGTCAGCTCATGACATGTGCCTTCTTTCATTAGCTACGCGCTGTTGACGTCGAAAGTAGGAGGTGGTCCAAAAACGTGACTCGACTGTGTAGATTTAAAACACTTTTCTTGAAGATATTTATTTTCGTTTCGCTTTTCGCAGGTGTGGACCCAGACGTAACTAAACCATCACGCCGTTGGATAACAAACAGCAAATGGAAATCGAAGGAAGCGTTGCAGCTGTGAAGTGTACAATAGTTATTGGATTTCAATCTTTTCTTCTGCCTATGGATGTAGCTGGGGTATCGAATGTTAAAGAAACACAGATTTCTTTAGACTCCTCTTCGACGTTCTGTTTTCGGTCGGAAAACATCTTCATAGATGAATGTATTTCCAAATGGAGCCGCATTCAGATCGATTCTTCTGTGCTGTTTCTTTCACCAACACGGAATAATGCCTTCCCTTCTCCATTTCTCTTTTCGGGGAGGCTGCCATCACGTTCTTTGCAAACAAAGTTTCCCGGGAGTGTTTTCCTTATGTGGTTGGGCAATGAAAATGTCACTACTGAATACGTTGCTTCCTGGAAATGAAAACAAAATCGGATTTCTAACATGCGCAGTTCGGTAAATTGTCAGAGTGAGAAGGCAAACAAAACAAAACATAAAAAAAAAACTGAACCTCTGCTTTTTTTCTGTCATTCTCATAATAACTGAAGGTATCACGCGCAGTTCTTTTTCGCTGAAAGAAGCAAAGAATCAGCTTCATTAAATGGAATGTCGGGCGCATCTAATGCGTCGAAAAAATAATAAAAGATCTTGAACAGGGAGAAATTTCTTGACGGATATTTCCATTGCAAACAAAATTTTTAATCAAATTCTAAAGTAACTTCTTCTCTTTAAGCAGAAACTCATAATAACAGGGTTGCGTATCCTTAGTGTAAAGCCATAAAGATCTGTTAGTAGAGCTTCCACGTCTAAATTTTGGAAGTTCACTGGGGAATCAATTCAAAACATGTCTAAGACAAAAACATGCCACAAACTCTGCCCACCTAAAAAAGAATTTTTATTAGTTTAGGAGCTACGATTTTCACAGTCTGAATACTTTATTTCAAACAGCTTTCATGTTATGCCAACACAATGATAAGCTCACAGTCAATTAATCTTTGCTCTAAATAAAGTTTTCCCAGAAAGAATGCTTTCAAGTGGCACAACATATAGCATGCACGGACATAGGTTATGTATTTAACTAGGTGAAAGCCCGTCAATAATGACGAGGAAAAATAGGATATGTACAGTTATTTTTTCATAACTGGTTTTCTTTTTATGAGGTAAAAATGTGCAAATATGTTTCATGAGCATTGCAACAATGTACAAGGATGAGCCATTACATTATGACCACCTACCTAATAAGCTGTAGGACCCACTTTAGTCAGCAAAACAGCGGCCACTCGGCGAGGTACCGGTTCGATGAGGCGGCGACAGGTATTCTGGCGTATCTGGTACCATAATGTCAACAGCAGATCCTCCAGTTCCAGTGCATTTCGGAGTGGTGGTGATTTAGCGCGAATTCGTTTTCCCAAGTCGAACCACAAATGTGCGATTGGGTTAATGTCAGGTGAATTTGAAAAGTCAGGGCATTAACAGAAAGTCACCAGCATGTTCCTCGAACCACTCCTTGACGGTTCGGGCATGGCACATTATCCTGTTGGTAATGGACATCACAGGCAGGGAACACAGTTGCGATGAATGGGTGAACTTGGTCCGCAACGATGTTCAGATACCTGACAGCAGTCAGGGATTGTGCTATTGGGATAATGGGGCCTAAAATTTCTGAAGAAAACATTGCCCGCAGCATAACACTGCCTTCGCCAGCTTGTTTCCGCCCAACAGTGCATCCAGGTGCCATCGCCTCCGTTGGTAATCGGCGTATCCGCGCTCGGTCGTCTACGCGATGCACCAGGAATCTTGATTCATCACACCAGGTCACTTTCTTCCAATCATCCACGATCCAATCTCGATCTTGGTCCCATTTCATGTGTTATTGGCGATGACGTGCAGTGCGCATGGGGACTCTGCTGGGCCATACGCAGAAGGCTGCGATGAACTGTGTGCTGTGACACATTGCCTTGATCATCACTGTTAGAGCTGCGGATGATTTGTCGCACTGTGACCGTGCGGTCGCTGTGAACAAAGCGCAACAGTCTCCGCTCCCCTCTGGCATCAATGAGCTGCGGACGACACACTGCTGGACGACGGTTCGTCGTTTGGCCATCTGTGCACCACTTTTGATAATTACTCACTACAGCGGGACGTGAACAACCCCCAAGCCGTGCAGTTTCCGAGATCGTAGTTCCGGGGCGACGTGCAATCATTTTTTGTCCTTGATCAAACTCCGATAAATCGGCAGCTTTTCCCATTCTGACTCCGAATACTCTACTAACCGAAAGCCAGTCCTTGGGTTGCATTTACTGCTCTGTGAACTTCACCTGCGCCGCCGTTCAGTCTCCAGGCGCGCTCATTTCTCTAAGCTGGGGGTTGTAATAATGGGATGACTCATCGGTATACATTACAACAAAAAAAATATATTGGTTGAGGCAGGGGTTCGGCAATTAAAACAGACAAACGCTCTTTCCATTACGCCACCAAATTGCGACAAACATTCAGACAAAGGATATTATATTGTTTGTAATTGTGTAGTAGTAATACAAGTGTATGTGCATTGGGCATTCGTGATGTTCATCATATGATTTTAATAATTTTGTGGGATTTAAAATAAAAACACTGAGCATCTACTTGCCGTTATTTTCTGCTTATTTTTTCCTGCAATATTATTGCTTTACGCTTCTTCATCATCATTGTTATGTATACTAACTTGTTTTCCTCAGTAATTGCTGCCTCTATGCACTTAGGATCATAATTCCTTGTGCTTTGAGTTTACTCATTATCTTTACTTTCCAGGGGACACTGTGTACGGCAAAGTAATGATTGATCCTGTGCAGAACTTAGGGGAATCGTTCGTGGTCAATATAGAAAAATGCTTCCTGTGTACTGGAGTCGATGGATACATTCCTAAGTACGACCCGGAGAGCAATGAGTACGGATGTATCGGAACTTCACCCAATCTACTGCACACGTTTAAAATAATTGTAAGGAATTCAACATGTTCAATTAGAAATGAAAATTTATATTTTTTAGTGTAAAAAGTTCTTAATGTTTTTATTTCAAAATAATTATTGTTATTGTCTGCTGGCAGATGTCATCATATTTTCAATGGATATAAGTTTGCTTACAAGAATATAGTTTTTCTTAAGTAAACCCCCTTCTTTGGTGATATGATGAAAAGAAAATAGTAGATAAACTGTGACCTTTTAAAACCTACAACAAAAATTTAAGAAAAAATAACATTGTAGATGTTCGAGGAATTCCAATAGATCTTTTTTGGTCACTACGCACATCTTCAACAAAACTGAAAATTCCCGAATAGTTAAATACCTTGCCACATTTCATCTATCTAAAACTAAAAAACTTAAAATTGTAACTAATACGAGTATATATATGAGAAACGCTTCTAGCAATATGTGCAGTCCATTGCCCTTTTTCTGGAACTTAAGTTTGATCATGATGTTTTCCACTCTTGTCATTTTTCTGATCCATGAATTTCTCTTAGCTTTCCTGGTCACGCCAAGTCTCGCAACAGTTTTTTCTTATCTTTCCTGGTTACATCCATGTCTGAGTTCCATAAGAACTGTACGGATGCACTGATTAAACATTTTTCTGTTAAGACATAATGGTAAATTGTTGTAGGAAATTGCACTGCTTCTTCCGCACGCTATCTAACCAAGTTTTATGCGCCGATTAATTTCAACATCAGTGTGGCTCTCTCTTGAAATCTGTTGTACAAGGTAAATATAGGTATCAGTTACCACTAGATTCCCCCATCAATCGCTAAATCTTTTCATGTAAAAGTATTGTATATCAATTTTATTTTCTGTAAGTAAATTTTTAATCCCACCTCTTTAATCTTGCCTGCATCTTCCTGTATCATACTTTGCAGCTATGGAGTGATACTTGCAAAACGGCGGTGATGTAAATAATCTGCAGTAACCTTAATCCCCTCATCTTCGCATTTCAATGATTGAAAGTCATTCTTCAATGTGATATTGGAGATATGGTGTCCGCAGATGGAAACGGGTCACAGGTCAGAGGGTCACCGGGTCGAAAATTTCTTGCGGGTCAACCGGGTCGTGTCAAGGTGTTCCGTTTTAGTTTTGAATAGAAAAAGATATTTCAAAGAGCCCTTCAAAGGTCATTGAAATAATACTTCAGAGCTGCCGATTATGATCCAAAAACATGCTGAAAAGGGTAAAGAAATGGGGATTAAAATGAACTTTCAGAAAGCAAAACTGATGTACCATGCTTTTACGAGGAATGAAGATTTATCAATTGATGAGGGAAAACTGGAGATAACGAATTCCTGCATTTACATTGGGCAGCAGATATCAAGCGAGGGTCGCATTGATGAAGAAATTAATTGGCGTATAAAACTTGGTTGGAGAGCTTTTGGAAGAAACAGTACGAGTACACGATTTTTAAGAGCAATATGCCATTATATTTTTAAAACAAAAGTGTTTGATCAATGCATCCTTCCAGTTCTTACGTACGGAGCAGAGATGTCGACCTTAACTAAAAAAGACACGCAAAGACTGTAGACAACTGAAAGAAGCATGGAGAGATGCATGCATGGTGCAACCAAGAAAAATAGAAAGAGTAACTTGTGGATAAGAAAAATAACAAGAGTGGAAGACATCACGATCAGAGCAACAGAGCAAAATCCCTGAAATGGTAATGGGCTGGACATATTGCCAAAAAAAAAAAAAAAAAAAAACGGACCTCCGATGAAGAACTGAAATTTTAAACTGAATTCCAAGCGACAGAAAAAGATCCAAAAGAAGACCACGTGGGAGATGGGTGGATGGAGGAGACTGGACCAAGACAGTCCGTTTTGGAAGAAACTTGGGGAGACTTTAATCCAGCAGTGGAGTATTAATGATTGACAATGTTGGAGACTTTCATCCAGCAGTGGAGTATTAATGATTGGCAATGTTGATAATGATGTATTCGAATTTATAGCTCAAAGCAGATTTGTCCGGGTCGGTACGTCCGGGTCCAAAATATTTGACCCGTTTTCAAGTCTGGTGGTGCCACCTTGTCTCACTCCCTTTCGAATATTCATTGGTGCTGCATCCTCAAATAGCCGAAAGTTTTTGCAACTGTACATACAAACAGATACTAGCAAGAAGCGGTTAAAAATTACGGGTATAAAAAATAGAATGAAATTAAATGAATTCAATAACTGCATAATAATCATGTTTCTGGTAAATGCGTGCTGTTGTTCTACGTACTGTGACTATTTAATTCGCGGTGCGGCCGTGTAGTGTCGTTCTTGTAGCGATTCGGGCAGGATCACGTGCCAATGAATATCTGGACACGTTTCCAGTAATGCATGTGCTAACCACAGATCTGTAGATCTATTCGTGAGTGAGCAGTTGAGAAAGCAATGTGTGTGTGCGTGTGCGTGTGTGTGTGTGTTAGTGTGAGTTTTGAGATAAGAATACGTAATAGAAGTTTAGAGCAGCGCATTAACATCAAACTCTGTGTGAAGATCGGTAAAACTGCTCCTGAAACGTCAGAGCTATTGACAATATCGGCCGAACCTAATGGCACCCAAACTTTCCCCAGCTCCCCATACAGAAATGTTCATTTGGCGACTGGGTTCTTCGAAAGCTGCGACAAAGCAATTCCTTTACCACTCTCACTTCAGCAGTACCGACTATAGACCTGTTGCTTGTGATAATATCTCGCTTCTATAGTCCTCTATTCTCTGCTTCATGACCCAAGACATGACTCAAGACATGATGGGAACTACTCAGAGGCATGTTATCCCTCCTGATAAGGACAACATGCCTCTGATTAGTAATCTCTTTTCTTATGTTAATCGGTATTATTCTAACGCCTTTAGCAGGTGATCAGTTAGAAACGATTAGCGTCAATCCCTCTCCCCTAATTCATAACTTTGACAAGCAAAGTGGTAATTGAAGAGGATAAACAAAGTGGTCCCTTAGTGTCAATCATGCCCCCTAAATGATAACTTTTAAAAACTACAGGGAAAGCAATGCTCTCTGATGCACAGGTTCACTCCTTTCAACAGCGTTAGGCACACTTTTAAGACAGCGAATGTATACGTTCGAGCTGATTTCAACTCATTTTGGTAACCCCGAGTTAATTCGTTCCAGCCGGTCAAAGGGTTTCAGTGGTATAAGAGCTGAAATATACCACTGAAACCCTTTTTTCGTGCATTACGAATTCATTGAACTGGGACAAAAGGTCAACCAACAATGCCATTTAGAGGTGTTGAAAAGGTCACGGGATTCTGTTCAAAGGAAATGAGCTGAACTGTGGCCTGAGAATGCTCCAAGCGATGATGCGCTGAGTGTTCGGACTTCCTAGTTAAGAAACCAATTACCAAATGGAATCATACACCCTATTCACCTTACTTAGCCCCTTGTGATTTATTGATCAAAAAGGGGCCAGTTCATAGGGGCAAACAGCCAACCAAACGTGCTGTTGTAGGTGTTGAAAAAGGTTACGGGATTCTGCTCGAAGGGAAATTGTTGAACTGTGTCCTTCCAACCGTAGCCTGGCAATGTTCAAAGCCATGGTGAAAAATTCCTAGCTTAGAAATCAATTACGGAATTGAACAATCCACCTTATTCGCTTTACCCCTAGAGATGTCTGTCTCTTTCCCAAAATAAAGCTGCCAGAAAGCAAGAAGATTTTAAGACATTTCTCACATCCAGCATAACGTTACGAAGGAGCTCAAGAGAATTACAGAAACGGAGTTCCAGGTATGTTTCCAGTAATGACAACAGCGTCTAACTAAATACGTAGCTGCAGAAAACGATTACTTCAAAGCTAACAGCAGCAACTAGTGCACAGGTAGAAACACATTTTTTCCACAGGTGCATACTGGAAATTAAATTGCAGCACCTCGTATATACACTATATTGACAAAAGTCACCGGACACCTAGAAGAGAAACACAACATAGCATTTATTGACATACATTAGTACGGTGTCGGTCCAACTTTGGCCTTAATGCATGTCCTGACCCTTCGAGACATGCTTTCGACAAGGTTTTGGAACACAGCGATAGGTATGCGATTCCATTCAGTACATAATACTGCCTCTAACTGTTGCTTAGTCGTAGGACTTGGTTTCAAACTTCTTATGCGGCGCTCTAATTCATCCCATAGGTGCTCTATGGGATTAAGATCAGGGCTCTGTGCTGGCCAGTCCACACGCGATAAGAAATTATCGTCAAACCACGCCGTAACAGTTCTTACTCTATGGCTCGGTGCATTATCCTACTGCTACCAACAAGGCTCGGTTCCATAGTGTTGCCACAGAGTTGGTGAGGCATAATTGTCCAGAATATGGAGGTAGACATGCTGGTTAACAGATTTGTCCAAGACATACCAATGGGCCGGGACCATGCCATTAAAACCACTCCCACACGAGTACACTGCCCGCTCCAAACTTGACCGTAGGAACAGTACACTGTGGTCAATAGCATTCCCCCGACTGCCGCCGTACTCACACACGGTCATCAGACTGATGGATCGTGTATCTGGATAAATAAGTCCATAGGACCCGTTTCCGATGCTCAACGGTCCACGATAAATGTCCTTTACACCATGCTAAACGACGAGTAGCATTCCGAGTGGAGGTGAAAGGCTTATGAGCAGCCGCACGACCACGGTAACCCATGGAATGAAGTTCTCTGCGAATGGTACGTGTACATACCGAGGTGTCAGCATTATGACTCACCTGTACACTGAGATCTTGTACAGTACTCCGTCGATTAGCTGTGACGATTCTCATGAGGCTTCGACGTCCTCTGTCACTGATTTTCTTTGGTCTGCCGGTACGTTTTGCTGCTTCAGGAACGTCATGCGTCATCCATTATTCAGTACATCCAAAACAGTTGAATAGGATATGTTTAAAAGCCTCTTGGTTTCTCTTATAGACAACCCACTAATCTTTCCTTTCTTAAAGTGAGTTCTCTCCCGCCGTGACATTGTCACTCAACCTCACAGTGCGATATGATAGCAGTCAGCTGCAGGCTTGTTTTTATACCATTTGCAGCTGTACTGCGCATCTTAACAACGCAGTGGATCCGTTTGTTTGCTTTTTGAAGGAGTGTCCGGTGACTTTTGTCAATATAGTGTATGTCATAACCATTACTCGCAGCTGAGTTGAATATTTTTAAGTTACGTTTTTTCGTGTTCTCGGGGATGTGTTCAGAAAGTGGACTCCGCTTTCGGGAAGGATTTATGTCATTGTGAGACGTAAAAGCTGTACGACGCAGTTGTCTACTGTGCTTTGTGTTGTTATTTTCAGTGGTTATAATTAAATTAAATGAAATGAATTAATACAGCCATAAATAAAAAAACTACAGGAAATCATGGGGAAGCATATTTCACTGTAGCATGTTATAGATAAATCAATATATTGTGAATTCAGTGTAATCACAATGGATTAATACACAGACAAATAAATAAATATAGGGAAATCTCCATTAGCATTGTGCGAAATCGCTTTTAAATATTCAGTTCCGAAGTAAATGAGTGAGTCGTAATTCCAAAATTACGTTATTAGAAACGTGCGTTGAACTTAATTCAGCGTATTTATTGACTCCCAATCTCCCCCGTCCGTATCTATAAAAGAAGTAAGTGGAATGCTTCGCTTAATTATTACATGTATTTGTTCCTTAAAGGTCCTCTACGAGCTACGAAAGAGAATGAATATTCGTTACGTAAAGTTTTCCTGTTTCTATTGAGTTGCTGAAATGACTGATCGTGTGACGTAACGGAGCTCTGTCGTCATGTCGGAATCCTTTGAATGATATGCCGTAACATCAGAAGCTGTGAAAAACCGCTATGGCAATAAAGCAAAATATCTATTTGCGGAATAACAAAGCAAATTGTAGATGAGAATACATATTTTGTCAGCGGTCAATTTTTTTATCTGTCTCATCGTCTATCGCTCCGTCAATGGGTATTCATTTTTGTCGTACATCCCGTTTGTCAACTTGTAGCTATTATTTTTTCTATGCCACTTAGTCTACGTTCTTCCGTTTGTGAATATTTGTTTCTTTTACACCGTCTGCCTGTTTATATGATGCAAACTTTTTTCGCAGTATATTTTGCATCATACAGATGTAAGCATGACTAATAAGTTGCAAGCATTTTATTCTTTAATCGATGCAATTTTTTTCCTTGATGGATTGAAAAATACAATAGAACCCGCTTATAACGAGGAGCTCGGGATTGACAGACACCCTCGCAAAATCCGTTTTAGGGTGAAAGTTTGCACCATTTGCAAATATACATACGTGGTAATATGCGTAAACCTTTATATTATATACAGTGTTGTGCAAAAGTATTGCATCACCTGCAAGAACCGTGAATTTTTAAGTTTAACTCTTTTTTGAACTAAATAGTTTTCACAGTTATTTCATCGTTCATATGTTATTAGATGCGAAATTTAATGAAAATTTCAAAAATGTCTTAATGTTTCCTATAGCTTCTCCTGTTCGTAAGATATGAAAAAAAATATGGGGTTTGACAAACACAGTGGAATTTATGTTAGCTGCATATCAGTTGTTACAGCCAATCACAGACATTCCTTTACCTGATTGGCTGCTTCCTAATGCTATCCTAATCCTACTCCAGTCTTTATAAGGGTTGACGCAGAACTACTAGAGCGTTGTGTGGCCTAGTGGTCAGCGTTGTGACTGCCGCGGAGAAGACCTCTGTTTCGATCCCAGCAGGTACGAGCGCTCGAGCTACTAAAAATCCGCCGTGCGTCGGATAGACACATTAAGCTGTCAGACCCTGGGTACTCCCCCCGGGTAATAAATAAGGGCGTCCTCCACTCCCTTTCTACCTCGCTTCCCTGTGACTTTCCTATCGGGCACTCTAGCCCAAATCTGCTAGGTTCCTATTTCTAAGGGTTGTTTAAGACCTGGGGTCAGACACTCCCTTCCTAAAATCTTCTACATATGATCTGATCTGATCCACTAAAGCGTTGTAATGGTCGCTTCTTTTTGTTATTAGGGTATAATTTGTGTGCATTCCCCATAATTCCCCATAAAGGTTAAAACTGCGAAATTGTTCACAGTGGACAGAGTAAAAATAGTTGTTCTACATGAAAAGGGACATTCTTCAAGTCAAATCGCTGAAAGAGTGGTCTGTAACCAATCTATATACAGTTATTAGCTTACAGAAGAAAGTAAAAGACACTGGTGATATAAAAAATATGCGTCGCAGTGGAAGACCCAGATCCACTACAACCAGGCAGGACAGAGTGCTAAGAAAGCTAAGCTTGGCAGACAGGAGGCTCAATTCACCTGAACTGCTTCAAAGACAGTCTGAAGTGACTGATGTTACTGTTAGCGCATCTACTGTTAGGAGGATGCTGCTTCACTATGATTTACGTGACTGCAAAGGCAGGCGTAAACCACTGTTTACTGCAAATCAAAGACGGCGTAGACTTCAGTGGGCAAAACATCATGTCTCATGAACAACCAAGCAATGGGAAAATGTTCTTTTCAATGATGAATCAGAATTTTGCCTTAATGGGAATCAGAGTAGTGTCTGTGTAAGGAGATTCAAGCATGAAGAACTCCATCCAAGTTGCTTAGTGACTACGTATTGTTAAGCATCCGGTGAAGATCAAGGTTTGGAGCTGCGTGTGTGCATATGGAGTTGGGAACCTCCATATTGTCGATGGTACGATAAATGCCCAGAAATACATCTGGATATTAGAAAACAAGATTCTAACATCATCAAAAGGACTTTATGTCGGCAATTTTACTTTTCAAGATGACAATACTGTCTGTCATCGTGCTAAAGTAGTGAAAAA
The DNA here is from genome assembly GCA_039090855.1 of Macrothele yani. Taxonomy (NCBI): domain Eukaryota; kingdom Metazoa; phylum Arthropoda; class Arachnida; order Araneae; family Macrothelidae; genus Macrothele; species Macrothele yani. Next base: position 143,083,774 of record CM077014.1, read on the forward strand.
AGTGGTTTCAAGAAAAAATGGTCAGTATCTTGATTGGACTGGACTTAAACCCGATCTAAAATTTGTGGTTCAAAGGGTCGTATGAATTATCAAAATAGAAGCCAAAAATTCATTGAAGACGTAGTTCAAATTTGGAATCGTATCGTTCAACCCAATCTTTTGCAGAATCTTCTTCACAGTATGCCAGCAAGATGCAAATCTGTAATTAAAGCTAAGGGCTGGGGAACAAAATATTCGGTATATCATATAATTTTGCTTCATTATACTGTGTTTAAATGTTATTTCATTCCTTATGAATTAAAAAAACGATTTAATGCTGTAAACTTAGTGGATAAAGGATCCTTTTCATAATAATTTCGACTTGTTGATGATTTTTGTAATGTATCTCAAGAATAGGAGTAGCTACAGCAAAAATTAAGATATATTTGAAATCACCACTAAATTTCGTATCTAATGACATATAAATGATGAAATAACTATGAAAATTAGTGAAACAAAGAGTTAAACTTAAAAATTTACGTTTTTTGCAAGTGATACAATACTTTTTCACATCACTGTATCTACAACAATTGAATATACTTGAAGAATTTAATTAATTAACTACGTTAGTACTATGGTCAATTAATTAAATCTTTTAAGTATATTCAACTTAGCTGTCACGTGAGACTGACCCTTGTTTAACTACACAATACACGTGAAGCGAAAGCAGCACAGATCTTTCCAGTTCAATGCTCACTTGGAGGATGAAAGAAGCAATGCCCACAATTCCAGGAATCCTTATTTTCTGTTTCCCTCCAGAGGCATTCCCATTCCATTACTCCCCTTTCTCTGCAATCGTCGCCCAAGAATCCACTTGCATATAAGTGAGCTCCACTCAGACTTCCTGCTACCACACCAAAGAATTCAGTGCTGTCTGTGTTGTTTCCTTTATTATACTGTTTGCATGATTTTTGTTTTGATGTTAATGATTGTGTTGCAGTTATAATTAGCAAACATTCATCGCGTTTCAGGACAGGAATGCTCCCCATTCTGTTACCGAGAAGTATCGCAACATTCCATTTAGTGCGTCGTTGGTTGGAAACGATCCATCCGAAGATGTTAAAGCTTTAAGAAGACAGCCATCTGCTGACGGATTTCACTTCCGCTCTGATCCTCTTTTCCAGGTACGGGTGCAGTTTCACTGCTACACAAGGAATAATCAATATGTCTTGCTTTATTTTTATGTGGAATTTCGAACCTGCGAATCTAAGATAACTGTTTCTTGTGTCAGTAATAATATTTTTTTCTGCACCTTAAGAGGTGGTAAAAGAATCATGTTTTTGTTTTAACCATATCCGCTTCTTCGTATACACATTAGTCGCTTGCAAATATACATATTGGTGGCCTGTCTAGATGTCTGCAATTTGACGTGCAGCGTTCTTTACAACTTGAAACGTGTATATATGGTTTATTGAACAGTACATAAAATCAGTTCTTCTTATTCACTCACTTTCAGTGAAACAGGATTCACTCAAAGTTGAAGAAAGAGTTACTTACAATTCTTCCTTTATTCCGTCAATATCTCATAAGCACTTCAGTCGGATATTCCAATACTCATGAAGAACTAATTCATACTAGCAATAACATTATGAAACTGATTAACGTGAGTTAGTAAGCAGTAAACGTGATTAAAAATCTCCAACACTAAATATATACTGAAGTGCGGTCGCGGAAAAGATGTGACAGAGTTCACAAAGAGCCAAATTATTGGCCTGCGGCAAGGGCAGAAGATCTGCAAGGAGATTTCTGAAATCGCTGGCATTACGAACTGTCCAACGCATTATTAAATCGTGGAATGATGGCGGTGAAGCATCAACTTCGCGAAAAATGTAGGGTCGGAAAACAGTCCTACATAGTCGTGACCGAAGATCATTAAAACGCTTAGTGAAATCGCATCGCAAAAAAGAAACACTAGAACTCACAACCGCATTAAGTATTGGACCCTTCCTGTACTGTACCTACTGTACAGGCATCAGGATTAAGTGTTATGATCTGGGGTTGCTTCTGTTCAGCTGGTCTAGGCGCAACAACACTATGCAACAATAGAATGAAGTCACCTGAGTATTCCAGCATACTGAATGACCACCTTATTCCATCATTAGAATTTTTGCTCCCTGAAGGCAATGGCCTATTTCAGGATGACAATGCCGCGATTCATCGCGCTAAAATTGTGAAAAATTGGTTCGAGGAGTACGACGCATCATTCGTACACTTGAATGGGCCACCATAAAGTCCTGACCTCAACCCCATTCAGGGTCCGTGGGGTGCACTGGAGATGAATCTAAGGAGTAATCTCACTGTTCTGTCATCAACCAAAGAGCTTGGCGAAATGTTACTGCAAAGCTGGCCACAAAACATTGGAGAGACAGTGCATAAACCCATAGATACTATGCTACGCCGAATGCGTGCTGTAATTCGTGCTAAAGGTGGTCCTACGAAGTACATGTTATTAACATGCACTACTTTTAATTTGGCCAGGCAGTGTAACTTCCAACAGATTTATGTATTAGTCAGGCTCCGGTATAGATACTTGAGATTATTTATCACATGAGTTATGTATACATATTCTTGTTTCACTATATGTATCTTCAAACCTGAATTTTTTTTTTTTTGATTGGAGGTTTAACGACCTCCAATCAAAAAATGGGCTATAAGCAGTCGCCCGTCCCTAATTTAGGGTCACTGGTTCCAGGGAAGGGAACCAGTGACCCTAAATTAGGGACAGTGCCGTAAGATAAGCACAACATCCATGCCTCACCGGGATTCGAACCCGGACCCCTTACGGACGAATGATCAGAGGCCACTGCGCCACCGGGGCTGCTCAAACCTGAATGAACTGTGTCATTGAAACTACAAAGGAACTCTGTAACAGAACTGTAAATGAATGATGCCAACCGTTCATCTCATCAACTATTCAGTACAATCTTCAGACTACATCAACCAACCACTTCATTCTATGCGGCATACGGTATCCTGTATGGGCATAATGATTTTGTTATTATTGTCAATGGTCTCAGTTCTGTAAAACCTCAGTTTTAATCCCTTTCCATGCCTCTGAAGAGCAACAGAATCTCGGTAAAGTCATTCAGTCCTTAAACTCATCCTAGACTGGTGGCATCCATCATACCTTTCAAGAACACTCTTTGGCTTAAAATTCTGCTCAAGTGATGGCCGGTGGAATTATTTTATTATTTATAACCCGTCATAGTCCATCTAATATTTGTCACAGAATTCTTTGAAAGTTTGACGAACTTGACATAAAAAACCTGAAAGTATGGCCTTACTTATTTATTAAATCATAAGAATAGGTAAGCTCAGACTTTTGACATTAGGCTCTCTATAATGGGTTTCTCTAATTTTGGATAAAATCTCAAAATGCCCACCAGCTTTCATATATATCTTGAATCCATACGCACAATGACTTAATTGTCTTTCCCCTTAAAAAAAATCAGGGACAGAATTTGTAAGAGCAAGATCTGATTTATTACACAAGGTGTGTCAATAAAGTTGGCTGAATGATGTCCTGACATGTAAAAAAAAAAGGTTGTGAAAGGTGTGCTAATTTGCACAACGCAGTCAGTTATGTGAACAAACATTCCCGTATCTGTCACATGAGCAAACATGTCCGTATCTGTCAGAGAGAGAGAGAGAGAGAGAGAGAGAGAGAGAGAGAGAGTCACGACTGCTGATGTAGTAGGGACAGATTGTTGGTGGCCAAAAAGGCAGCAGAGTACCAACATCAAATTCAGCTCCAAATTGGAAAAATCCGCATCGGAAACGCATGCAATGCTGAAGGAAATTTACGTGAATGAAGTAGTAACGTTTAAGAATGTTTTTGACTGGTTTAAGCATTTCCGCGAAGCAAAAGGGAAACCATTGAAAACGGCCCACGGAGTGTAAGGCCACAATCTTTAAAAATTCTGAAAACACTGAAAAATTGCGTGAGCTCATAGAATGTTATCGTCGACGGATTGTTTATGTTATCGCTGAGTAACTGGGTGTTAACCATGAAACAGTACATACAATTTTAAAAGTTCCACACCTTCTGTGAAACCACAAATTTGTCCGTGACGAGGATCGAACTCGCGCTCCCTCACTCCGGAGTAAGTTGGTCTCCCAATTAAGCTACACAAATGGAATGTACCGCTGTAGAATTGTCGTCTTGGCGTGATTCTCCTCTGCTGTACGTCACATTATTTCCCTCTTAATTTTTTTTGTAAGCGAAGAACGAACTTTCATTAATTCCAGACGATGCACGGAACAAACATCGCACATTTTTCGAAGAACACAACGGCCAATAAATCCATTTTTACGTTTGGGCGCCAGTGTGAAAACACAAGTTTGTTCACCCCCATCACTCCGGAGTAAGTTGCTCTCCTAATTAAGCTGCACGAACGGAATGTACCGCTGCAGACTTGTCGTCTTGACACGTGATTCACCTCTGTAGTACGCCACACTTCTTACTACGAGCGGTTGAATCAACCACCGCATTCCCCTGATCTGGACCTGGTTCATTACTGAAAGCGAAGAGATTTGCGGAACGTTTCGGACGCTCAAGGAAACGTGACGGCCCAGCTGCAGACGATAGCAATGGAGGACTTTTCCCATTGTTTCCAACAGTTATCCGAACGAAGGCAAAATTGTGTTTTACCTGAAATTGGATTATTTGGAAGGCCAGTAAAGTAAGTTTTCTTAAGAATTTTTATAAACTTGATTTATTTTACCCTCTACTAACTTTCCTCTATCACAGTCTTTGAATTACTTGTTCATTTTTACTAAGCTTTTTTGTTTGTTGGGGGTTTAACGACCACCGTGAGCGACTCAGTGGGCTATAAGCAGTCTCCCTCCCCGAATTTAGAACCACTAGTTCCAGGGAAGGAAGAGAGCCAGTGCCGTAAGGCAATTACAATATCCATGCCTCACTGGAGTCGAACCCGAACTTATCTCGGACGAATGGTCAGAAGCCATCGCTTAAACCACTGCGCCACCGGGCCGGTCATTTTTACTAAGCATTCACTGAACTTTATCGGCACACGTTTTATTTAAGTTCACAGGGGCTTCAAATGGAATAAATAATTTATGATGAAAATTAAATGGTTTGTGCAGGTTGCATGATTCAGCACTCTTTAAGTACAGTTGATATAAGTAACTCTTATTTGAAAAATCAATTTATCTCTGAGTGCATAATGTGATAGTATAACTAATCCAGTGGCCACTCCTGCGATGTGTGTATGCATTTATGATCTGATGAAAAACAGTCATTAAACTCTTATTAAAAGCATATAACTGTTTTTATTTGCAGGTAACATATGGCCGTCAGTGGTTTGTGCAGTGTATTTATACTGTCCACTCTAGGAAATTGCACCAGTCCATACAGAAGAGAGATATTTCCAATTTAGGGTTCACAACTCAAGGACTGTGGAGAATAAAACGTTCTAAAAATGAAGACTTATATGGTTACGGTGCTACGAAAGAAGGAACCAACATGAACCAGCTGATATTAGATTACTCGAGTGAAACCTCTGTTCTCAGTAAAGACAGTAGCAGTGGTAGTAAAACAACTATTGCTTTCGGCGATATGAAATCAGGTTTTATAATTCTTGCAGCAACGTTGGGAGCAGCAGGACTGCTCCTAATGCTGTTGCTGTTTTACAGGTTTATAAGAAATAATGAAAAAAAAGCTGAACTTTCCTCAGATGCCTCTAGGGAGACGAATAGCGAAGAAGGTAGTTTTACTTACAAAGATCAAACGTCTTCCGATGTGCATAACAGTAAAAATGTTTAATGTTAGTAGCAGTCTAACAGCAAAAGACTTTGCAAAGCAAATGAGCTGCTGCAGGATTTCCATATCATTTAAGAACATCGTTAAGGAAGATTTGCTACTTCTACGCTCAAATGAAAGCAGTTTTTTAATGATTTGATACCTCCAAGGGGATGAACATTTGATCTGAATGAAATATATCTCAAGTCAGCCATTCCTAAAAGGCAACATTTCAACGATTTTCAAGTGCCTCTTTCAATTTAATGTAAGTCAATCAATTTTCAAGCACATTCTCAGATATTTCAGCAAAATATGTATGGAAGCAAAAGAAAACCATACAACGATTCGATATACGGCTTATGCCATTTTAGCGTTGTGTCTTAATATCGTAGTTTGGGTACGAATGACGCTTTCCAAATCGGTGTATTAAATCTCAAAATACTGATATATCACTCAATGATACTTCAGAACTGTTATTTATTGATAATGATATACAGTGTGTCCATAAATGAAGTACACAACTTCGGTATGCTATTGAAAAAAATTACAATAGATGACAACTTTCTTTTAATGTCAAAACACATGGTAACTCTGAAAGGTTTTTACAAAAATGCCAGTCGGTCTCCATATGTGTGCTCCGTTGGCTGCTCGCAGGATATCTCAACGATAGTTTAGTTCCATCCACGTACGCTACAGAATGCCAGGTGTAACAAGGAGGAAGGCTGCAGTAATGCGTCCTTTGAGCTCAGTGATTGATGTAACCTTTTTCTTGTACGCAATGCTCTTAATAAAGCTTCCCCCAAAAAATCGCATGAGGTAATATCAGGAGAAGGAGGAGGGAGGGCATGCCGTCCAGGGGCGGATTGGCGGTTGCAAAAGGGCCCGGGAAAATTCTTGCATATGGGCCCGTTCAGTTGTAGTTCTGCGGTACTATTGTATCACAACTGAAAATCACTTTTTTTATTTAAGAAACAAAACAAAGTACAGTTTCTCTGGAAACAGTGGCAAGCATAGTATGGGGGGGGGTGTGTGTGTAAAGAAAGTACACCCGTCATCCTTAAATTGAAGTGGGTGTTGCGGAAAAATTTTCATCGGCCCATGCCAAGATTTTAATACAGAAACAGAAAAATTGTGCTGCAATTTTTCTGTTGTGGACAATCACAGTTAGAAATTTCAAGATATTTAAATATCGTGGCAAACTCACCTAATTGACGTGGAAAAAGCGAAAAAGCGAATACCCAGGTTTATAGTTATGTATGTAAGGTTTAAATCACTAGTTTAGCTAGTTATGTATGTAATTGTGCTGGAGAAGTTCCTAATTTTGGACACACTCAATATTTATATTTGTTTAAAATTTTCTCTTAAGAACGCTGAAGTAAGAATAAATAAAAAAAATGCTTATATAGCCTTTTCATGTTTGACAGATCGTAAAATAATCTTGATTTTAATACCTTTGAGCTTCCAGTTCTTAAATTTTCAACGAAGTGGGCTGAAATTCCAGCAAATATTTGAGAGAGAGAGAGAGAGAGAGAGAGAGAACTGCTACTACCAAAATTATGTTGGATTTGTACCGAAATTTCTTTCTAATACGACATGATTTTTAAATTTAAATAAATGAAGAAAAATACAGAATTTTTACACTGTAAAATTTTCTATTTGTACTGCAATTTTTGTAATTTTTCTATTGTGGACAATCACAGTTATAAATTTAAAGATTTTTAAATATCGTGGCGAACAGATACTTCATTTAGTGGTCATATATTCGTATGTGTTTCAATTACAAAACGTGCTTTTATTCTGCGGTTATGTATTGTAACGACACCTTACTAAATAGCGTAAACGAAACATTTTGCAACTTCATGTTGAAATGATATCTCCGTAAATGCTCTACAGCATTTGGCAGTTATCAATCACAAGGAGCGTAGGCTGCGTAGGTAGAACATTTCCGGAGAAAGGGATCGTATATGAACACCCCCGCAAATAATCTTACAGTTATTTCAAAATAAGTTCTTGATATTATTAGCTTTCACTCTGAATTCTGTGTTGTCATATAATGGATAGTACATCCCATAATGACCATTGTCCAGCACTGTTCTGCAACTTAAAAAAATATGTGAGTATTTTCACTACTTTAACTAAAGTAGTGAAATTTTTTTAGCTCTGTTCAGCCCTCACCCCAATGTTGTTAACATATGTAGATTGGTAGATTGTTGTGCCTCCCGATTTTTCCTGATGCTGAGCCCCTCGAAACATTTCAGGATAAAATGAATGGTCCAAGAAGCTATATAGAAATAGAGAGACATCCATTCTCCACTCCGCAGTTAAGAAAGACATCGGTTAATTGCACAGAGAGGAAGGAGTGGAAGTTTAGAAGAGGAGATTGTTTTTAATGCCTAAACAGATTAATCATAGTTTTCGGGCTCGTTCGGGTCCGGGCTCTATCTTGCAATATAAAATTCGGGCTCGGGCGGGCCAGGGCTGACATACTTCGGGCTCGGACGGGCTCTGGCTTTTAAAATTGAGCACGAACTCAGCTCTTATGAGCACATCACTGATGTCTCCTACAACCAACGGGAGTAAAATCAACAACCCCTTCCCCCTTCACTGGGGAATATATAGAACATCTTGTACACACTACCGCAACATACGGTGCATACATACATTCTCGTTCCTCATCTACTAAGTGAACCCAGAAGTTCGCAAACACACATGGCCCATCTATTGTAGTTGGGATTCTAGCAGTTGGCTGGTGAGGGGATTTTTTTCCCTAATTTGAAATAGAAGTTCTATACCGCCGCGCTTGTTATAATTACATTGTGTATTTCGTTTATAAAACAAGTGTTGTGGTTCAGTTGTGTGTTTAAAACAACTGAACTAAAAACATTTTTAAAAAAGTGAGAAAGAAAGAGACAAAATATCGGAAGGGGCCCACCGGGAAATGTCCCGGTGGGCCAATCAGCTCCTGATGACGTCGGACCACCATGTACAGCCCAACTCCATGGAAAATGGTGGTCTAACGATCGAGATTTCGTATTACGTAAAACACCTGGTGCCCTCTATCATCTAACTTAACAAACTGTAACACTTGCCACGTATCTTGACGTTTAAAGTAAGTTTTTTTTGTATCGTATTTTTTCTTTCAATAGGATACTGAAGTTGTATGCTTCATTTATAGGAATCCTGTACACAGAGTGCACTGATGTTATTGATATTTCGGTTTAATAAGTTTCTATATCAGAAATATATATCTAGTTTTCAAGGCATAACGTAAGGCTGCACTAATCTACCCACAGTTAAATAACACTGCTCTTTCCACACATTATATAAATTTTATTTACTTATTTATTTATATTTATGCTGTTACATTTGAGCTCCACACGTATAATGTCATTTAAGTGGGGAATCAGGGCTCTCTCTTTGGCTTTATTAGTCCTTTTCCTTGTTTCCCCTTGCTCTTATGTAATTTATTACATAAGAGCAAGGGGAAACAAGGAAAAGGACTAATAAAGCCAAAGAGAGAGTCCTGATTCCCCACTTACAATTAAGCAGTTGTTCACAAGGATGTCTACAATGGTAAGTGGTTAAATAAACACATTGTATTAGTTCCAGCATATCGTTGCCCCGAAATTTGGACTTTGAACCCCCCCCGCTTTTTTTTATTATATTTGTGATTCATTAAAAAAATTAAATTTCTTTTTAAATAGATTAATGCTATTTATTTCAGTTAATTCTGTTGGCAAATTGTTCCAAATCTCTGGGTCAATATAATTTGTATTTTTTTTTAATAATTAACGATCTTGAGTTAATGGGTCGTAGGAGACATTCACTCCTGGTTCTGTGGTTATGAGTAACTAATTTTATATCTATAATATTGGTATGTAAGTTATTTTATTTTGCCAATATTAAAATTAAATAATTAGGATATTGACATATACCGTATTTATTGGAATCCACATGTACGTGATGATAATGAAGAGTTTGTAAGTTATTTGGATGTAAAGAGTTATTTTTTAAGTCCATTAGTTTGATAAACTTATTTTGCAATCTTTGTAATTTTAATTTATCAGTTTGAGTTATTTGACCCCATGAGGTGAAGAAATAGTTAGTATGTGACTGTATAAGTGCATAATAGAACACTTTTAGAGATTTAAGCTTGAAACACAATATATTTGTGCTCATAAAGCCCAGTTTCTAGAAATTTTATTTGCAATATAGACCACATGGGTGCTCCATTTTAAGGTTGAACTTAATATTATTTCCAGGAACCTGAAACTCTGAACTATTTCGATAGGTATGTTATTTAGTACTAAATGATAAAATTGTAATTGTTCTATTTTTAATCTACTAAAGGCCATAATTTTTGTTTTATTGAGATGAAGTATTAAATCATTTTGTATTAAGCATTCAGAGTATATTTGTAATTGCCTATCAGATTGTATAATCAAATCATTAAAATTTGTTTCTTTAGTTAGCCTTGTTACATCATTTGCATATAACAGTAAATTATTAGGAGTATTTGCCTTAAATATATCATTTATATATAGGTTAAAAAGCAAAGATCCTAGAATTGATCCCTGCGGAACCTCCGAGTTAATTTTAAGGTTAGATGATTGAAAATTATCAGCAGTAGTGTAATGACACCTATTTGTTAGATAAGTCTCCATTAATTTGTATGATGCTCCTCTGATACCTAGGTTTTGTAATTTAGTTAAAAGAATTTTATGATTTATGGTAACAATAGCGTTTTGATAGGTCTAGAAAAATCGAAAAAGTAATTGTTAATTCTAAATGTTTTTAATGGTATCTTGTAGGTATAGAAGTGCTTGTTCTTTTGATGCATTCGGTTTCAAGCCAAATTGATTTTTATTAATGATATTATATTTTTGTATATATGGCATTAACATTTTATATATTAATTTTTCTAGAACTTTTGCAATATTGACATTTTAGCTATATGTCTATAATTATTGGCATCACCTCTCGATCCAGATTTAAATTTAGGAGTGATCTATGTAATTTTTAATTACTGTGGATAAATGCCGGAGGATAGAATGATATTATAAATATGCAATAGTGGTTCCAAAATTATATCAGCTACATATCTGATAGCTGAGGGATGAATATTTTCATTTCCTGGGCCACAGTTACTGTTTATATAATATAATTCAGTCAGTTTTAGTTATCATAGATAAGTGAAATAAATTTGTGAGGTATACATTTTTAAAAAGTTTTGAGGAGTTAGTATTTAAAGATTGATGAATTGTTTTCAATTTCTAGGATATAGAATTATAAAACTCATTTAAGTGAGTCACTAATTGATCCTCATCATTAATTTTCTATCCTTCTTCATAAGTTCCTCTGGCATTAGATTTTTAGTTGGATGCCCCAGTAAATGGTTTAAATGTTTCCATGCAAGTTTCGGGTTATTATAACCAAACATTTTTGCATGATATTCTCTTTTTGTATTACGTATTAAAGAATTTAAAGTGTTTCTGTATAACTTAAAAGTCGTATAGTCAATTTGTTGCCTAGTTTTTAGGAATTTTGAGAATAGTTTATTTTTCTTATTGATTTTATTTATAATTGATGAAGCAATCCAGGGTTTCTTTTTTTTTAATTTGTATTCTGGAGTTGAAAGTTAGTGGAAAGCTATATCATACTTTTCTTTTATAATTTTAAAGAATTTTCGAGAAGTGTAGGAGATTGTGGCATGTATAGTGCCTCCCAGCGGATTTTTGATAACAAATATTTAACTTTATTTAAATTTTCCTTATTTATTTTACGAAACACTGTTTTTTTAGTATTTTTGTTTAAAACGGTTCCATTATCCAAAAAAGTACATAGAGGCAAGTGATCACTGATATCATAAGTTATAATTCCAGATGTTATATTATTCGCTTTAACATTTGTTATTGACAAATCTATAGTAGTTCTTGTGTATGGAGTAATTCTAATAGGCACCCAAACCGAAATTCGTTTTTATCTTGTCGGAACATACACACGTCATTCAACCTGACCTCAAGACAGTTGCCACATAACATTCAGTGAGTGAGAAAAATATAACGTTAAGATTGAACTGGTTAAAAGAGAATGAACTCAAAGTTTACATAGGGAAAGAAACTAAAAATGAAAGTTAAATTAGAGTATATGTCATAAAGAAAGGAAAGAGATGTTTGAATCACCTGTTTCTACCCAGTTTTGTGATGCTCGAGCCATGGGACTAGGCCTTCCCCATCATGCCTTTGTTCACGAAGAAAAGAATAAACGAAGAGAAGCGAGTGCTTATCATGTATGATAGGTTTATGGTTGGTGCTGCTGAGATGAGTGGGGGAAAGGAATTGCTTCGCCGTAGCTTTCACAAAACCCGGCGGCTATGTGTGAACATTTCTCTTGGAGAGAGCCGAAAATATTGAGCACCATCTGGTTCAGGTATATCAGTTGCTTAAAATGTTTTGAAAATTGCTACAGCTGCTGTAACATCCTTTGTAGAAGATAGTCCAAAAATTCTACTTTTTACTGGAAGTGCCCTGATTTTCGTCTGCCAGCTTCTAAGATTTTTTTAACCTTTTCCAAATTGAAAAATCAGAATTTTTGAAAAATGCCTTCAGTTGATAATCTAATTAAGAAGGTAGTGTAGAACACGCTAAGTTACGTATAAAAGTTTAATGCAAATCTATTTCAGCCATTACTATGGCCTTCATCAGTGCGAGAGCGATTGGTTTACGTTGCCAGATTGGAAAGATAAGTTTTGTAATGGTAACTCCGGGTGACGTAATGCAATGAGGGATTTCCAGATGTAAGGAACAAAAATGGGGAGCTCAGAGTTGCAATTTTTGGAAAATAAAATTTCCAAACTGTCTCTAAACCTTAGAGCATAACGATTTTGGAAGGGAGCCAACTTTTTAGTATCGGACCAAAATGGAATAGCCGAAGTGTCAGTCACGGTAAGAAGAGATAAGGCAGATGCAGGTTTTCCAAATTTCACATCAGATTTGTGTTCCTGAAGTCTTGAGAGAATTTTCCGGAATGAACTTCCTATGTCAGCGGTTAATCATTTGAACTACCTATGTACGCGGGCGTACATAGGAAGTTTATTCCGGAAAATTCTCTCAAGACTTCAGGAACACAAATCTGATGTGAAATTTGGAAAACCTTCATCTGCCTTATCTCTTCTTACCATGTCTAACACTTCTGCTATTCCATTTTGGTCCGATACTAAAAAGTTGGCTCCCTTCCAAAATCGTTATGCTCTAAGGTTTAGAGACAGTTTGGAAATTTTATTTTCCAAAAATTGCAACTCTGAGCTCCCCATTTTTGTTCCTCACATCTGGAAATCCCTCATTGCATTACATCACCCGGAGTTACCATTACAAAACTTACCTTTACAATCTGGCAACGTAAAACATCGTAGTCGCACTGATGAAGGCCATAGTAATGGCTGAAATATATTTGCATTAAACTTTTATACGTAACTTAGCGTGTTCTACACCACCTTCTTCTTAATTAGTTTGTTAGTTACGTGCATTGCCTACCACTCATTTAAGTTGATAATCTTTTTGTAAATACGTATTTTGTTTTTCTAGTACCATGAAACAAGTATTGCAGATAATTTACTAATTTTCTTGCAAAGAGATGAACATGCCGCCACATGATCAGAGAGCAGCAAATGTGCCAGGAGAAGGAAGGAAAGACATCCCCTGAGGAACAACGTAGGTGGGTGATATCGGAAAAAGTGCGGAGTTAGGATGGGCAGAACTGGTGTTCACAATAAGAACTTAACAAAAGAAATGCACTCTCGATCACTGCATGCAGCATCTTCTGCTTTCTTTTCTTGACAAGTGATATAAAAAGGCCCCTCCAGAATGCATCTGCAAATTTGTCTGCTTTAACAGGTCTAAACTGCAGTACGTTGCAACAGAAATATAAAACCATGAAGTACGGATTAACCGTTCTGTTGGATAAATGATTTCACTTCAAGAATTACGTTATCGAATCGCCATTCCGACTAACAAGACTACCCGTCGGATCAACAACCTACATACCCTTCTACAACCTTAAAAGTTTGGCTCGAGGTTTGCTAACGTTTCACGTGCACGTTCTTTCTCTCATTCTAAATAGCAACCATTGTTTACTTGCCATTCCCACCCGCACAGTTCGCCACTTTGGGCAGCTCGTTAGTCCTCTCTCGGCGTTCAGACAAGCTCGCATTCTTTTTTTCAGCCTTTAAAAAATGGTTATGGCTGCCTTGTCCGTCACTTGTCAGCTATAATTTCTAATCGGTCAAGCGTATTTTTAGATCTTTGGATATTAACCTGTTTTAGCTAGCGTGTGAGCGAAACTAAATGTTGTGTATAAACAATGTTTGATAACTGGAAATATCGTTCACACAGTTGAAATTTGAAATTATTAATAAAATTTGCCGAATGGAACATTTTGAGAACAGATTGATGGTGCAAAAATTTCTCTGTATTTTTCCTAACTGGTGAATTGACAAAACATAATATCGCTCAGAGTTTACTGGGTACACACTATTTCTAGAAGCTAATCATCTTTCAGAAGCCAGTAAAATTACTGCTGAATAAGACACAACGCTAAAACGACAGCACCTACGCAAAAGGATAGAAATTCCATGTGGAGCAATTTCAGTTGCAACATTTTGTTTTACATAGAAGGAAATATATTGTATCAAGCTGTTATTTGTTTTCGTACATATTTTGCAGAACTGTATGTGGGCGGAATGGTTACACAGAAATAAAATGAAACCACCATATATCATCGTGAAGAATTTTATAGGTTATTTTTGCTCTAAATGTTGCCTTTTGGCGTTATTGTTTCAATCTTGTGATGTATCGTCCTTTTTAAAGAATTTCATTAAATGAACACTGAGTTACTGTTTGTATGATTAAGTGCCAAAAATCGAAATTCAGCAAAAACTAACAGGTGGAGTGTAACTTATTTCAGTATCAAGTACATTTCGTTTACTGAATGCAAAAGCGTGTATGATAGGAGCTACAGATCAGTAATTGTGCAAAATAGCTGCATTATGGCTGGCTATAATGTGGCATATGAGCTATTACCTCAAATTCTATCATAAGAAATTCTTCAGAGCTTTTGTGTTTCATCGAAAGTTAAGAAACAAGTTACTTAATTGTATTTAACTCATAAGCATTTTCAAAAACATACAAGAAAATGCCTATTTTCTGTGCATCTTTTCCTGCGTTAATGTATTATCCCACAAAAAAAAACAGCAGTAATTAAATGCAAACAGACTTTTTGTCTTCCAAATGAAGCCAAGATTATGCCAATGGAATTAAGCTGAAGAAATACGGAAAAGTTTTGCAGTATTTTTGATGGTTTCTTCAATGTTTATTACATAATATTTCACCTGTTTCAAACGTTGGGAAAAGTTTTTCTTTGTTATGTAGGCGACTCCTGAATTTCTACGAAACTACTGAAATTACTGTTTTCTAAAATAAAAACAAATAAAAAGAACCCATAATTGACATTCAGCAGAATAGATGGGCTGGTTTTTGGTTTCGAAAATAAAAACCAAAGAACCCATAATTGACAATCAGCAGAATAGATGGGCTGGTTTTTGTTTTCGAAAAAAACAAACAACAACCTATAATTGACATTCAGCAGAATAGATGAGCTGGTTTTTGTTTCGCAAGAAAGTACCTAGGCAAACCAAATTTTCCGAATTTTAGGCCTTCTAACATCACTTAGTACAACGTACGAAACCAATGCATTTTAGCTTCACTGTTACGTGAAGGCATTTCATTAGGAAAAAGGTTTTCCGAAATCATACTGACAGAATTCCCAGTATAACACCTTTAAATTAGACGTCCAAAATTCGATCCGAAAAAGTACTCCATTTTAATGAACTAGGTACTTTTCATAGTCTTAGGCAACGCTGTCAGTCAAAAAGAAGTCTGTCTCCAAGTTTCACTAAAAAAATTCTGGTCACGGGGATTGTTCATATGAATCTCTTAAAAGTTCCACCATACTTTCTTTCCTGTAATATTGTGCTACATATTTACAATATGTTTACTCACACTCTTCAAATCAATAACGGAAACTGATTTTATGGAATAATTTGCAGGGTCATTAATGTCATGAAATATCTTATCATATGTTCAATGCATTTGTTTAACTCATCTCATGTTGAATAAATTTCTTCTTAGTAACAACGAGTTTTGTTTCTTTTGATACATTCAATCTTTTCCCTCTGCACAAATATTTTTTTCATTCCACAAATGTGATTTATAAATCCATCACAGTCGCAGTCTGTCAACCAGAAAAGACGTATTTAGTTTCTTCTTTAACAATGATGAAGTTTTCCAAGAGTTAACTGATTCAGCATTCTGAAAGATAAATCGATTTCCTTTATCTTCAACTTCCTTCATATTTTTATTCTGACACCAGTGGAGTTTCCTCTTCTGAAGCCATACGGGACGGGAAAAATTTAGGCACTTATGAGATATCAGTTTTCTTTTCTAATTTTACGAGAGAAATGCTCATCTAGGTCACTCATGTCATGTTCATGATCACAATACTTCATGAAAGATCATAAATGAAGATTTTCGTTCATACATCATGTCATGAACTTCTTAAATATATAATTATATTATTAACATTATAGTTTAAATTGGATTTACGAAAACGATACCAGTCTCAGGGTGTAGTCGTTAAAACATAATTATCGCCGAAACGATATCTAAAACCTGATAACCAGAAAATAAGATACTGACTCCATTTTTTACAAAGAAAACTCTTTCACTCTCAATACTAAGCAGTAGTTAGGGAGCAACTTATGACGAAGTAAACTTCTCCGTAATTTTTATGAAATATAACGTAACTCGTTTAACGTTATGAGCTTCAGTTCAAAACATATGCTTCCAATCAGTTATCTTTAATTCACATTTTCATCGTTTCAATCTCTCTCTCTCTTTCTCAGCGTATTCTTATACAGTCATCTTCTTCTGGAAGAAACCAGTTCTACAGATGGCACGTAACAATAAGGCATCCATTTAGTTGATATAGTGTATCAGTTATCCAGAATAATGGAGAGCGGGGATGCACGAGTAACGGAAAAACACGGATAATGCGAAATTAAAATTTTATCGTGTTTTTCAAGTACTAATAGCAAATGTTTCATTATTTTATCATATAATCGAAAGTTTTCTTTACTTTCGATAATTGTGATGCTTCCTAATGTGAATTTGATTAGTTTGTACGGTTATATTCTAATTCCTAGTGACTATAACAAAGAGTAAACACAGGGTGGTGTTGCGCTGCGGTTTATGGGCTGGAACGTTTTCCTTCGCTATCTTCCTCATCGAGTTGATTTGCAGCAAAGATAACATTATCTTCATCCCTGGTATATGGTGGTAATCCTGGTTCACGAGAATCATTTCTGACAGTAATCAAGGCTTTCTTTGTCGATATTTTTAATTATTAATAAATTACTTCAGATATTTTCTTGCTCCTTCGTCGTTAGGTCACAAAAATGACACTATGCATTTAAAGGAATTTTCCTCTATGATCGAGCGAATGTTGCCGATCTTACATTGGACTATACCTGAGACACACTGTTATACGAGGGCTGTGCCGAAAGTAATGCAAAAGTGGGCAAAACGTTTTTTATTAACTGAGAAAAGTCGTTCAAATTGCACATGTTGGTAGAGTAACTCTTCCTCTATAGTAATACTTCTTCTTCATTGCAGGTAAATAGTGGATCCCAAGCAGAAGCGACATACCGTCAATGAGTTCTTGACGAAGGAAGGGTTCAGGCTGCCCGACATCCACAGAAGGCTACAGAATGTTTGCGGAGATGATACTATTGACAAGAGGAATGTGCACAGATGGACGAAGAAGTTTAAAGAAGGGGAAACCAGCATTGAAGAACATCATCTGCGGCCACTGAAACGAATCAACAGCATGAGTTGATTCACGCGGAAAGACGAGTCCCAATCTGTGAGGTTGCTGCACAACTGGACTGTGGTCACAATGCCATAGGGAAGACGGTGGAAGACTTAAGGTATCAAAAAGTGTGTTCAAAGTGGGCACCTCGGCAGTTGACATCCATATTGAAGGAGAGAAGGGTGGAAGTCTGTTCTGATTTGCTGGAAGCGTTTATAGCCAATGAAGACACGTTTCTTTTCAATCTGGTGACAGGGGATGAAACCTGGTCGTATCTTTACGATCCGGAAGCAAAGAATCAGTTCATGGAAGGGCGTCACACCTCTTCACCAAGGCCTAAGAAGTTCAAGAGCCAGCGATCAGCACAGAAAGTCATGGTGATTGTTTTTTGGGATGACATGGGTGTCATTCTCCTTGATTTTCTGGAACGTGGCCTGACCGTGACCAGCGAGGGGTACATTGAGACACTCAAGAAGCTTAGAGAAGCCATAAGGAAGAAGAGACCGAACAAGAATTTGAAAATTATCCACATTAACCATAATAATGCGAGACCACACACATCTTTGGCTACGAATCAGGCGATCAGCAAATGAGGCTGGAAGGTGGTCCCCATCCACCTTACAACCCAGATCTGGCGCCCTCCGACTTCTACCTGTTACGTCCAATGAAGGACAGTCGTCAAGGACAACGATTTGATGACACAGACGAGGTGAAAATGGCTGTAAAGAAGTGGGTACAACACGCCACACCTGAATTGTTTCAATGAGGATTCGAGAGTTGGGTTTAACGATGACGCAAATGCATCGCTTGTGATGGAGAATATATTGAGTAGTACCTCCTTTGTCAATTTCCGTAGTAAGAGTCATGCAAATGGCTAGCCCAGCAAACAAGGCCGCTTCATTGATAAAATGATTCTTTGATCCATCGCCTACATAACAGATGTAACATAACTACAAAGTTTTATGGAGTTTTGTATTAGATTACTACTATATAGTCAGAATAGCATTCAGTACTGTCATATCTTTCCAGAATGATATCAGTTTATCAACTCCATTAGCAAGAGTTCCGAAATGACTAGGGCAATAAAGAAGGTTCAATGAAGAAATAATTCTTCGACCCATATGATGAATAACGGATGTACCATTCAGAAGCATAATTGAGAGAGCAAGACCATTATCTCATTTTGATAAGCTTTCATTGGATGAAAAGAAGCATTGTTTACCGGAAATAGTGCTTCTCGTGACAGTCAGTTACCTCCCGGAACACTGAACTTCTGAAACCCACTTGATTTTGAACCAATCTTTAAAAATCCTCTTTATAAATTCATGTTTCTTTCTGACCACAATGATGCACAGGAAAACATTTACGTTCAATTTACTTTGCTTTTCTAATCACCAGAAATCTAATTTCATGGCTTCCAGACGCATTCCCACAACACACAATTATCAAAAGTTCTTTGTACGACTTTTGCGGATCTTTTTTGGAGGTTTAACGACCACCCTAAGAAACTCGATGAAAGCAAATTAGGGCAGCAGTTGACTTTCCCGAATTTGGGGCCGCTGGTACTAGAGAGAGAACCGGAGCCGTATGACAACCGCACCACCGTTCATGTCTCACCGTAATTTTGGCCTGGACCCGTCTTGGACGAATGATTAGATGATTAAAAGTCAGCACTTTATACTACTGGGCCACCGAAAAGGAACTGTATATTCAACTGTTGGGTAGCTGAGTGCCTTCGCGTGTAAAGCTGTCTGGAGTGCGTTATAAATTTGAACAGGATGCAAATTTTCTTTCTGCACATATTTCTAAAATTCAGTGCGAAACGCATCAGCAGCTGCAACAGAAGTATAAAGCAGTTCCAGAGAATGTTCATACTTGGCATATCTTTGTTTAAATCTGATTAGCTACCCGAATGGAGCAGAGATCTTGCTTCTTAATCGCGGTGCTTCGCGAAATAACATGGCTTTATGTGTACACTTTAAGCCAGAAGAGGCATTTCGGCCGGCCGTTTTGGATTGAACTAATTAGACAAGAAGAAACTCAAGTATCCATTAGGCGACTTCTATGTGATCTTTCGTTCCCAATTTCACCATCTCCTCCGAAATTTTGCAACCTCCGTTTGCCTTTGTTTATTTCGCGAAAAGTTTTAATCCCAGTGCCATATTCTTCAGAAAAACGTTATCGACGATTCTTCCTTTTTCAAATTTTTCTAAGAACTTGTGAGCGTAATTGTTTTCGGGTTTTCAGACATTTTTCAGGAGCGAAAAGTTGCAGTATGAAATACATCGACACAGATCAATACAGCAGTGGCTAGAGGTGACCTTGTTTGGAAGAGTCACCAGAATCTTATAATGGGAAATATGTGAGATGTCGCACAAAATGCCATTAAAATTATACGTTTTTTTTTTTTTTAATCACTAAAGCTGAGAGAATGATAGGTTGGATGGTTTTACATGTGGCTTCTCTTGAAGTGTAGTTTTTATCATCTTTGAGTATATATCTCCGTATGTTTATTTTTTTTAAAATTTACTTTTCTGTAGAAAATAAAAATACAACCAAATTTTTTAACATCAGAACTGCGGTGATTTATGTGCAGTCGAGAAATTTGAAAATGGGTAAAAATTGAAAAGAACAGAGCCATTATTGACTGCCGTTTCTGGCATCGACGTGAAAATTCGGATTTTTTGGATCATGCGTGAGATTTCATAGTCCTAGTGCATACACAAATTTCTTGTATAGTAGAGTGCTGTCTTTTATTATTCACTCGACTGACGAAATCGAGGAATTTGAATGAGTGAAAAGAATAGTTCTTTCTCTTTTGGGGGGGGGGGGGGGTGAACGATCACTGTGAGGAACTCGATGGGCTATAAGCAGTCTCCAGTCCCTAATTTAGGGCTGCTAGTTCCAGGGAAGGGAGAGGGCCAGTGCCGTAAGACAAATATAACATCCACGCCTAGCAGGGATTTGAACCCGGAAATATCTGGGACGAATAGTCAGAAGCCAGCGCTTTGATCACTGCGCTGCTGGGGGCGGCGAATAATTATCTTCACCTACAATCATCTGACAATCATTTATTACAAAGTTTGCAACGCCATATGGATTGAAGAAAAGTTTCTGGTTAGGATTCTGTCAAAAAGGAACTTCCCGACTTCACTGGTTCAAAACCATTTAATTTTACTGCAACTACATTGAAAAACTGGTGGAAATGTATGAAAAATTAAAAAAAAAGGGAAACGCTTCATTAAACATCTTTAAAAAACAGGGATAATACGAAACATGTAGAGAGTTACAAGTAAAGTCCTTGATCTGGCCAATATCTCATGAACTATGGCAGTGGGCGATTTACTTCTTGTGCAGTTGCATAGGAAACCCTCTATGGCACGCACAATAACACAATGAGGGAACCCGTCGCCCTCTTTTGGGGGGTGGGGGTGAGGGTGCTATCGCCCCCCCCCCTCCCCTGCAGATAGGGCAAAAAAGTCAATTACAAGCTTGTTCAGCGAGGCAAAAATAGTACATAAATGTTTTTTCCCCATAACAAAAGATGGAAGGGGACCGGGAATGTGGCCGCAAGAAAATCACAACATCCGAAAACAACGGCAGAGTATTTAGACAAGAACTTATTACTTAGAACTTATCTGAAGTAGTAAGTTATAAGTAAATGAAAGCACAAAGGAAAAGTTTTCCTACACACCTTACCAACAGTTCCTGTTCTGAAATATTATAAAACGCAGTTCCTTGACGTATTCAATATCAGAATTTGATGTCCAATACAGTAAAAATTACACTGAAACAAGGAGAAATAGCATGAAGTGGCGAAACACTCATCCAATAGCAAAACTGTATGCCCATCTAACTGACTTGCCTAGGCGCCAAAGCTTTAGACTTCTGTCACTGGTTCATGAAGTGTTGGCACACCCACCACGCATATCATTTTTGTATTCTGACGACGGAGCAAACAGCACATTTGAAATCTATGCAAATATGCTTCGGACACAGCGACTCAGGTAGCTTTCCGCTTTTTTCGCATTTGGAGAGTCCCCTTCCATCTTTTGTTATGGGACGAAAACATTTATGTACTATTTTTGACTCGCTGAAGAAGTTTGTAATTGGCATTTTTGCCCTATCTGCAAAGGGGGCGCGATAGCCTCCTCAACCTCCCCACCAAAGAGGGCGAGGGGATTATTCGTGGTGTTATTGTGTACGCCATATGGAGGTTTCCTATGCAACTGCACGAGAAGTAAATCGCTGACTGCCATAATTCGCGAGATATTGGCCTAATCACGGACTTTTCTTGTAACCTTGTACTTAACGAACATTTTACTTCATAGAATTACGTTTCCAGCAGCTCTAAGAGAAATTCAAAGCCTAAGTTCAGATGCCATCAAATTCCTTCATACTGATATTCTGTCCATGGGAAATTATACAGCCTTAGCTTTTAAGGAAGAGAGAGCTGCAACAGGCTTACCCCAGATGTGATCAATTAATGCCAAACGCCTCTGGAGTACTGAATGATCCGTTCTCGCTGATTCTCGATCAATAAAGAGAAAGGGAAAGCACCGTGAAGCAATGAACCAGGCATACATTATTCGTGTAGGATAGTGGAATTTGGTTATTAAAGTGGCCAGATGCTGACACTGTTGTTCTGTCTGTCAGTTCTTCAGGCCATTTGTGGGTACCTCTACGGTGTTTAAAATCGAGCTATGAAACTGACTTGTTATTGAACACATGTAACGAACCTGACCAAGATCTTTCTTGTACTATGGTCAAGAAAGTATTTTGGATCACACATAGGTAAACACATGACAAAATGTCCATATACTTCCGAGGGTTTCTGCTGCTTCACTTATTTCCAGCGAGAAGGTGAATTAACTGCTTTTGTTGCTTTCACAAAGCCTTCATGCATGTCTCTCCTACCATCTTTTCAGGTAGGAGAGATACGCATGAACCGATAGGCGTGCTCATTACGCCAGACATTTCTGTGGAAAACACTTTGTTTTCAATTCTTTTTAGATAAATACTTCTCCATAATTCGGACCACTGGCTCCAGGGAAGGGAGAAAGCCAGAGCCGTAAGACACATACAACGCCCATACCTAATCCAGAATTTAAATCCGTGCCCATCTCGACGAACTGTCAGAATCCAGCGCTTAAAACACCGCGTCGTCTTCCCACCCTGCTTTGAGTGTCGAAGATAGGCGTATGTAAAGTGCGGCTAAAAGAATAATGAGACTGATTTCAAATAAGGAAAAATATGAATGAGGAAAGCGTTTTCGCACTAGTTTCCCACAAAACAGTCTCCAAGAGACAATGTACACTATATTGACAAAAGCCATCGGACACCCCTTCAAAAGCAAATGAACGGATCCCCTGAGTTGTAAATATGAGCGGTATTGCTTAAACGGTATAAAAACAAGTCTGCAGCTAACCGCGATCATACCGCACTATGAGGTTGAGTGAAAATGTTGCGACGGGAGAACTGACTTTGAGAAAGGAAAGATTGTTGGGTGTTATTTTAGTAGGTTGGCCATAAGAGAAACCGGGAAGCGTTTAAAAATACCCAAGTCAACTGTTCTGGATGTATTGAAATGGTGGAAGACACATGGAGAGCCTGAAGCAGCAAAACGTACCGGAAGACCAAAGAAAATCAGTGATAGAGGACGTCGAAGCCTCAGGAGAGTCGTTACAGCTAATCGACGGAGTACTCCACAAGACCTCAGTGTACAGGTGAGTAAAAATGCTGGAACCCCGGTATGTACACGTACCATTCGCAGAGAACTTCATTCCATGGGTTACCGTGGACGTGCGCTGCTCATAAGCCTTTCATCTCCACTCGGAATGCTACTCGTCGTTTAGCATGGTGAAAAGAACATTTATCGTGGACCGTAGATCCATGGAAACGGGTCCTATGGACTGGTGAATCCATATAAACGATCCATCAGTCTGCCGGGCGTGTGTGGGTATGGCGGCATCCGGGGGAACGCTATTTACCACAGTGTACTGTCCCAACGGTTAAGTTTGGAGCTGGCAGTGTACTCGTGTGGGAGTGTTTTTCGTGGTATGGTCCCGGCCCATTGGTTATCGTGGACAAACCTGTTAACCAGCACGTTTACCTAGATATTCTAGACAATTATGCCCTACCAACTCTGTGGCAATACTAGGTAACCGAGCCTTGTTGGTACCAGCAAGATAATCAACCGAGCCATAAAGCAAGGAATGATACGCCGTGGTTTGACAATAATTCCGTATTGTGTGTGGACTGGCCAGCACATAGCCCCGATCTTTATCCCATAGAGCACATAAGAAGTTTGGAACCAATGCCTACTATAAGCCAAGTTAGCAGCAGCATTATGTACTGAATGGAAGCGCATACCTATCGCTGTGTTCCAAAACCTTGTCGAAAGCATGTCTCGAAGGGTCAGTGCATGCATTAAGGCCAAAGGTGAACCAACACCGTACTAATGTATATCAGTATATGCTGTGTTGTGTTTCTCTTCTAGGTGTCCGGTGACTTTTGTCAATATAGTGTATATTTCAATCATTGCTTATAGCGTGTACATCCTTGAGTAAACTCTTCTTCGTCTGAGAACAAATGCCAAGTGAAATTGTCCGCGATATATATGCAGATGTTAACAGTCGTTCGTTCAAGAGTTGGAAAGATACAGAATGAACAACCCAGACACAAAACCGAACAAATTAGGTTAGGTGCAGATAAATAATTCTAGCTGAAGACAAAAATAAGAGAACCAACATAGATAAATCTTCTGTGATGACTTTATCAGATCTGAATGGATCGCAGCCTGCGGTACTCGGCACGTCAGATATGAAATAATCAATACTGCTTTATGTGGAGGGTCGTGACTTATAACTCAGAAAATCGACTGCATTATAAAGCTCATTAGTAACCGTAAACGCTAAAAGATGCATTAGGAAAGACACTCATACTACGTTGGGATGACCAAACGTTCATTTAGAATTAGAGTCAACGAGCATAAGAGGGACATAAAGAACGGCAAATTAACCACGGCCCTATCCAGAGAAGTCCAGTTCAGTCCGCTGATACTATGTGAGATGACATAAAGAAATTAACTTCCTATTCTACTCCTAAGTCTACTGCCATTCGGGAAACATTGGAGATCATTACCAACAATGAGGCCTGCAATGTTAGCGTCTCGCTGGAGTTACCACGAATTCAGAACCAATTCTTCAAATAGTGAATGCCTTTTGTTTTCCCTCTAAGGATTCCGCGTGAAAAACGAACATGATGCCTCGTGTTTTTATTGAATAATTACATTCGCATCTCTTCGTTTATTGTCCAGTCAAGTCACCGCATTCAAATTGTTGAAGCGTTCTATTATCCAGTTTTCAGTTTGCTGTCTACCTCCCTTGAAAAAGCCATCTGGTTGATGTGCGAAAGCTTGGAATCTTTGATTTTATCTACGCCAATAAATTCGGATAACTAGCATAGTTATACTATTTTATGACACTCGTTATACTTAGTCGTTAAAGGTCCCTGTGAAAACACGAAACTGTACTTAAGGACAACCTTTTTATCCAAGTGAGAGCAAACCTTTCGGCGAATGGGAAAAACTTTGCAAAGATACAAACTTATAAGCGAAGAAGGACAACCTACCAAATGACAGATCTTCGGTTAAACAACGACAAACTCTAATCCCACTTTGGTCCTTTTCGCGATCGGATAAAAGCAGCAAAGCGACAAGACATGGACTCCCCGAGCTCTCTGTAGTACTGTGGAGACAGTGGACACCATACTTCCTGAAGAGCGTCCCACAATTCCATAATATTCGCCGGTGGAGGATTCCTGGTATTGACGGAACGTTGAACAACATCCTAAATGTGTTCGATGGCGTTTAAATCCGGCGAACGTCGGGGCCAAGTCAGGATTCCAAACTCCCTGGAATGTTCCTTCAACCATAATCGATCGACTGTGGAGGCAATGCGACATCTTTCGTTCATCCAACCATAATCGATTGACTGTGGAGACAATGCGACCATAATCGATCGACTGTGGAGACAATGCGACCATAATCGATCGACTGTGGAGACAATGCGACCATAATCGATCGACTGTGGAGACAATGCGACCATAATGGATGGACTGTGGAGACCATGCGACCATAATCGATCGACTGTGGAGACAATGCGACCTCTTTCGACGGATGCGACCTCTTTCGGAATGGCTGTAGCATTGAATTGCGCTGTGATTTACGGCGATGTTGCAAGCCAAAGGGGTGTTACGATGCGTTCCAGACGCCGCTGTCCACGATGGTCCAGGGCTTTCCTACGGTACACTCGTACTTTGGATTTCCCTCCTGAATTTGTGGAATTGTTAACCGTGTAAATCCAAATTTCTTTTTAAATTCCGAGATGGAGTGACCCATTTCGCGGCCGTCGACTATCATAACACGTTCGAAATCGCTTGAATTCTCATAAGCTGCTATATGAACTGCGATTGCTACTACTTAAGCTTGCGGAGATATCTGCCTCTGTATCAGTGTTGATAGAGACTGTTTCCTGAAATCAGTAGACCAGAGCTAAAAAAAACAGTAGATCGCATTTTTTCTTGAAATATGCACCACCTGGCAAATGTAATGTAATATCGGATGCAATATGATAACGAAGGTACATTTGAATCTACTGGTATGTAAAATATTACCAGTATTCTTCTAACTACCACTAAACAGCGGCAGAAAATTCAAGCCAATATAATCCTGAGTCGCTTTTTTATAAGATATTACTGCTAGAAGGGAAAATTGAATGAAAGCAACCAAGAGGAAGGAAACGATTAATGATAACTTTATTTTAAATACACCAGAGCTGAATAATAATGAAACGCATGTAGCGTATTAAATCCGTTTATTTTTGCGGTGACTACACCAAAAAGGTAAACGGATTTGCAATGCTTTTACAATAAATGAAGATTTATCGATTGACGGAGAAAAGCTGGAGATAACAGATACGTACGTTTATCTTGGACCGCAGATATCAAGGGAGGGTCACATTGATGAAGAAATTAATCGGCGTATAAACTTGCCGGAGAGCTTTTGGAAGAAAGAGCATAATTTTCAAGAGCAATATGCCATTATGTCTTAAAAGAAAAGTGTTTGATCAATGCATCCTTCCAGTGTTTACGTATGGTGCAGAGACGTGCACCTTAACTAAAAGAGACATACAAAGGCTGCAGACTACTCAAAGCAGCATGGAGAGGTGCATGCTTGGTGTAACCAGGAGAGATAAGAAGAGGAACTCGTGGATAGAAAAATGACAAGAGTGGAAAACATCATGATCAGAGTAAAATCCCTGAAATGGCAACGAGCTGGACATACTGCCAGAAGGACAGACCATCGGTCGACAGCCGAAATTTTAAGATTGGATTCCAAGGGACAGGAAAAGACCCAGAAGAAGACCACATGGGAGATGGGTGGATGGAATTTGAAAGTATGCAGGAGTGACAGGGAGGAGACTGGCACAAGACAGACCGTTGTGGAAGAGGTTTGGCGAGACCTTTGTCCAGCAGTGGATTGATAATGGTTGACAATGATGACGATTAATGATGCTTGATGATATAATAGGCACAGAAAGCTATCAAGAATTGAAGGAGGAAGCAAGAGACAGAGGAAACTGCAGGAAGAGAACTTGCTGAGTTTCCACTGGACTTGTCAAGAGACAGGACACTAATGATGATGATTGCTGATGATCAGCTTTATAAAATAACGCTTGCCATTAAAACTAATGCCGGTGCAAATAATCATGGCATTTGCCTTTTAATGTCGACACAGCTAGATCTGTCCCACTTGTCTTCATAAAAACAAAGATTTAGAAACTTACACTTCCTACTCAACGAAACCCAGATGTTCTCAAAGTACGTGAAATAAGTGCTATACTAAAAAAAGTATCATTAATACAGATATCGTACTATACACGCCTTCCTGGTATTCTGCGTTTTAACAAAATTAGAGAAAATCTTTGTAAAACAGACTTGTTATTATCTAGAATGAAAAAAGATTCGATAACAATCAGTAGGAATTAAAGGGGTCAGCTTTCTCTCTTCAGACAAATTCTGACGTGGTCTTGTCGATTAGATCGGTTGATGGTGGTACTGAAAGAATGCAGACATTCTTAGGCAGCGTGTTAATGAGTATGCAGGTGATCTTCAAACAGAGAAAAATCAGTAGTTTACGAAATTCTATCAGTAAACAGGAGTCAAAATCAGTACACCTACTGATAAATCAGCAGAATCGCAACATTGCAGTCTATATATATATACGCCGCTTGCGGAAGACACCATTCGCGGTATGAGTGGCATGTAATTCGCGGTATAGGTGGCATGTAATGGAAATGGTAGCGCTTTTCCCAGTTTTTTTTTTTTTTTTTGGTACCTCAGCGTACTTCATGTTTTGAGATGAACTAATTTCGTTGATTTATTTGATGATAGCGATAAAAAATCAAACCCTCTAGGACGCATTAAATTTTTTTATTTCACATAAATGGAAAATTACAAGAAGTGATCTTTTCGTGTGATACACATCACACTGATATGTTGCATGGGTTCCACTCGCATTATCTGCCCTTCGAGCAGGTTTGTTCAGACAGAAAATACTGGACAGAGAAACACAGAAAATACTTCAGTTTCTTTAAACTCCTTGACAACGACGAAAAGCAAATATTTTATTTTCAACATAAATGCATAAAAGAATAGCAATAACAAGAACATTTAAAGTGAAGCGATATATAACACTTAACAACGAGAAATTAACATGTCTGTCATGAATAATAAGTGCATTTACTGCAAACTTGGTTTCCTGTGAAAGGTTCAGTTGTTGCTTAGCAGAGTTTATAAGGAGCTTAGAATCCACTTTTAAATGCGATGTCAGCTAAATTATTCGTCCTTGAAAATACGAGGTCTATTTTAAATGGCTGAGTTACACTTTAATAAACACATTTAAACTTTCCAACAATAAATTCTGAACTTTTAGAAGCATTTATGGGTTTTGTATCACATACACACAGACAGTTGAGTACTGGAAACTTGTATACGCAAATATATGATTTGAAATATTTATGAATCGGGTGTTTAATGAATGAAAAACAGTAGTTTGCAATACGTTAAACAATTAACGAATAAAAAGCAGTGATAAGTGTTTGGCTGGAAATGCATTCCGCGCATGTGCGTTGATATACTTCAATGTTACACTAAAGTCCACTTCACTTGAGAGACACATTTTATTGCGAATATTTCAAACTTTTTTCAGTCGCACGTTTTTAGGAACTATTTTTTAGGTATTTCTAAACAGAAAATACGCTTCCGTGAATTTTAAACATACGCATTTCTGGGAAACGAGTGATAAAGTAGTAATATATATTTTTTTCAGGTAAACTTTAGTTTTTTTCCACAATCACGCTTTGTCGCTGAATTCGATTTCATCTCGGCTTTTAAATTCTGAGTAGTGAAGCCTTTGAAATCTTTTTTCTCTACTTTTCGATTAAGTAAGCACAAACTTAATGGAAAAGTAGAAAAAAAAAAGATTAGCATAACAAAAAATAGAAAAAAAAACCCGGGCGTTATCATAGCTTCCTCCGTAAAAAAACTCAAGAACTGCACCATTGTTGTGGTTAAGACAAAGAAAATGAACTGCAGCAACCGATAATTAATTATTGATTTACTGAGGGCAGACGCATGTGGAATCAATTTACATGAATCAAAAACTGATTCCCATAAATTCGAATAACCAAGAAAAATGGTGGTTATATATATTCGAATTTAAAGAAATGGGGAACTTTTCCATTAAGTTTTTTCACTCTCGAGGAATTTTTTTTATAATAATGTATCCACATGTCCCAATAATTGCCCCTGCCGGTATTTAAACACTTAAGCTGCCGATGTTCCTGCATCAAATGATGTCCAAAATTCTTTTTGCTCCTCAAACAGAAATGTTTACATACATAGGGCGTTCAATAAGTTTTAAGTCAAAGATACAAAGACAAATTTATTTTTTTTAAAATCGCACCTTTGTTTTACCACATAGTCTCTCCTGACTTGGATACACTTATTGTATCGATCATAGAGTTGGCGAATTCTCGCTGCAAAAAAAGATTTATCTTTCTCCTCAAACCAGCACTTCGTTGCTTCCTTTAGTTCAGATTCATCCGCAGAACGCCTACCCGTACCCGGCAAAATATTTTTATATTTTTGAAGAGGAAGAAGTAAAATGCGGCGAGGTCAGGTGACTACGGTGGGTGGAGAAGCAATTGGAAGCTACATTATGTCACAGCTTGCATCGAGACACCGACATTGAGACTTGGAGCATTGTTCTAGAGAAGCACAACATCCATTTGCAAATTTCCTCGCCATTTACCCTCGATAGCTTTATCCAATTGTCGCCGGCATAATATGCAGCATTCACAGTCCTTTTATGAGGCAAGTAATCTATTAACAGAAACCCTTCTGAGTCTCAAAAAATGATAGACATAGTCTTCCATGCTGATGGGTGTATTTTGAACTTTCTTATAGGTGGCGATCCGTGATACTTCCATTGCATGCTCTCTTGTTTAGCATGAGAGTACCAGTAGTGAAGCTATGTCTGATCACCAGTCACAATACAGGAACAGAAGTTCTCTGGATCTCGGTTAACGCGGACAAGTTCAACCCGACTTGCTTCAACACGATCATTATTAATCTCAGGTGTCAACATTTGATAAACTCCTCTGGAACAGACCTTTGACATCTCTAACCTCTCATGCAAAATGGTCCAAACATTACCCGTATTAAAATTTCATCTCCTCAGCAATTTGTAGGATATGTATTCGCCGGTTTGACAACACCTGGTCCTCCACTTCTTGGCACATTTCATGTATGGTCATCTCCACTGGGCATCCCTCGCGAGGATTGTCTTCCAAACGAGTCTCTTCCGCGTTTGAAAAGAGCAGCTAATCTTTCGACTGTAGCAAATGACGATGCTTCATCGACGTACACACGGATTATCCGTTCGTGAATGTGGCGCTTCACCTTCCTTCGTCAAAAATTCAATCACCTCTCAGTCCCGCAATTTCGTGTGTCGCTCATTCATTGTCACGTGTCTGTCTTCAGTGCACTGTGGCGCCTTCTCAAATGCCGACGGAGCAACGTAGTGTGGATGTTAATAACTAAAAGACGGTTATATACTTTGCAATACATGCGTCAGCCACGAACCACTACTTTCAAGATCAGGCTTAATGAACACCCCACGTAGCGGCCGGGTTTTACGAAAGCTGTAACAAAACAATTCTTTTCCCTTCTCATCGCTGTCGTAACGAATATAAACATGTCACAGGTGATAAGCGCTTCCTTCTAGTGCTATACATACTTGCCCCGAGGCATGATGGGAAAGGTTTAGTTCTCGTGACACCGACACCTTGCCAATGCGTATAAGGAATTGACTCAAACATCCTTTTTTTTTCTTTCCTTTGTTCGTTGGCATTGATGTAGCCCTATTAGAAGTTAATCAGTCAGAAAGGATGAGTATTAATCTTGTTAATCTTCCCCCTAAACTACCACTTAAGTAACACTTTGTGATGCGCAGGCTCACTCGTTCTAGCAACGTTCCACCCACTTCTCAAACAACGCATGCATTCGTAAGAGCCGATTTCAGGCCAACTCACTAACTCCGAGTTATTTCGTCCCAGCTTGTTAAAGGGTAAAGGAAGTGATGTAACACTCATGGAAATGACCTTATATTAGTCGGCGCAATGACTGATGATGATCATATGTAGAGGATTTTAGGAAGGGAGTGTCTGAGCAAAGGTCTTAAACAACCCTTAGAAATAGGAAGCTAGGAGATTTGGGCTAGAGTGCCCGATAGGAAAGTGACACGGAAGCGAGGTGGAAAGGGGGAGGAAGGTGCCCTTATTTATTACCGGGGGCCAGTAACCGGGGTCCGACGGCTTAACCTGCCCATCCGACGCACGGCGGATATTTAGTGGATGGAACCTGAGGTCCTTTCAGCGGCAGTCACGAACGTTCCCCACTAGGCCACCCGCGGCCCTCGCCGCAAGGACTTCTGACCAAGACTTCTTTTATACACTGCTGGACAATTGCTAAGGACGGATCATAAACGGCTATATAGCGCATAAAAAAGTACGTGTGGTTGGATGCCAAGTGAAATAAAATAATGTCAGAATGCCAGGACATTACAAGAAAGACAATTTATTGAGCTCTGAAATCCAGAAGGCTTTGGAACGTGTTCAAGGGACAAACAGGCCATTTTGTGCAGAATACGTAAACGTGAAAAAAAAATGCAATTACCATCCGCAGGCGTTCCGGCGTAAAATGTCAATACGAGATATGGCCATCATAGAGGGCGATGCAAGATTCCACACGTCGTGTCATGCTTTGCACAACATTATCAAGCAGATGTTGTGGTAATTTATCCCATTCCTCTGTCAGTGCACGGATGAGGGTGTCCTTGTTTATTGGAGGGCATTGGCGACCAGAAAGACTCCTACCCAAAGCATCCCGCACATTTTCAATGGGATTCAGATCTGGAGAACGTGCTGGCCATACGAGGCGTTGAATATCCTCGCTCTCAAGACACTACTGGACAACGACTGTTCGATGACATGTTGCGTTGTCGTCCATGAAAATGAATCTATCACCAACAGCACCACGGAACATGCGATCATGAGGTAGCAGAACATCATTAATGTATCGTTGGCCAGTCATAGTCCCAGTTGGAAGCACATAGAGGGACGTACGGCCATTGATAATGATGCCAGTCCATACCATGACACTACATGTCTGATATCGGTCCCTTTCCTGTATATTTGCTGGACAATATGCAGTACCACTATCACGCCAGATCAGTTGTCGTCGTGTAACGTATACTCTAGATTCAGTTTCTTTTTGATTTTACTCTCTCTTGTTATTTTATTTTCCTATGCAAATTATCTTCTCACTTAACGAGATGTTGTTTCTCCCGCTGAATTATATGTGGCAACGAGTGTAAGTCATGAGGTGGTGGTATGCAGTATATATAGGCGCGCTCAAGTATACCAGAGAGCTTCGTTTTATATGTGATAGGTTCTTCCTAATTATTGTTATGCGATTCTACGATAGTACGAAAGTTCGGTCTAACAGTAGTTGTGTTATTTTGGAGTGTGTATTTGAGTAATACCTGGAGCTCCCCAATAAAAGTTTAAAAGTGAGTACGTTTTCTTAGTTCATTTTATTGTCAGACCTCTGTCTGGCCGTTAAGTCTATTTCATTGAGTGTTTGCGTTAAGTTCAGGGGATATTGTGTTTACCGCTCTAATAAGGAGCCTTCAAGGTACTAAGGTACTAAAACCGAAGTTATATTACAGGTATTCAAGATAATGAGGAACGCTGAGTAAGAATAATTCCATATTCTTGGAATTTATTGCACGTGCGTGTCTTACCTAAGCAAACTCTAGCACTTTGAAGATTAAGCACACTTTAGCTACGTCAAGTAATCTTTCAATAACCCTAACGTGACTTAACGTAAGCTTTCCTGCACTACACGTCCAGGCGGAGAAGTTTATTCATTATAGTCGACAATCAGACGATAGACTGTATTTACTCTCATCTGAGAAGAGGACAGCAGAGCAGTTGTTATCAGTCCAATTGCGATGTTGATGGCACCATTGCAAACGGGAGGTACGGTGACGTCTGGACAATGGGATGCACACAACAGGACGGCGGGCGTATAGTCCTCCTTCATGCAAACGTCTGGCGACAGTTTTTCGGGAGATCCGCTTGCCAGTAGCAGCCATAAACTGATTTGCTACCTCTCTAGCGGTGTTACGCCGGTGTCTTTTTGTTATTAGCACTTTGTACCGATCTTCTGCAGGTGTCGTACTGCGAACACGACCTCCCCGTGACGTTTGCTACACTCTCCATTTGTTTGAAATGATTTCCAAAGCCTTGAAACAACACTGTGGCTGACGTCGAACTCTCTGGCAACATCTGTTATTTTTCGCCCTTCTTCAATCTTGCCAATAATACGGCTACGCGTAAAATCATCTAAGTGATGTCGGGATGACATACTGAAAATTGCAAGTTCGTCAATTGATTCTTTCCCTTTCAACTTTGCGTTTGAACAACAACGGTCAATACGCGTCAAATCCTTTATATCTCTTATCAGCGCTATGACGTCACGAACAAGTTCGGCAATCCAAAATTTGCATACGCACAACACGTCTTACTGTATCCCGCACTTATGCTAATTTCCACATTTTCCTGCCTTCCATTTTATGGTTGCTATCGTTGCTATTGTCATCCGTCCTAAGCAATTGTCCGGCAGTGTAGAAGGTGCTTCATGACGTATATTCTAATCACCAGGAATTAAAACGAGTGTACATAGAAGTCGTTGCTACTCAATGCTGGAACGTTGGCATACGACTACGGCGGTACTGATTCACAGCGTTTGATTCTAGAAATATTGCTTCCAAAACAATTTAAATTTCCTAGCCGGGCTACTACCGAATTCCTAAAACCGTAACGGTGAATCTTATCTATGCTAAGCGATAGATTGGAACGACCAATTGATTTTTTCTGGGTTTAACCACCACGAGCTACTTGAAGGACAATAAGCAGTCGTTCGATCCTGATTTAGAGTCACAGACTACTGGAAAAAGAGAAAGCCAGAGCAGTAAGAGATACCCAACTCCGACAGCTATGTCTCTGAACACACGGCTACTGTGTTAACCCAATTGATGTGCTCAGACTGAATGGAATTATGGAATTTATTCGCACATGCTTTGCCAATCAAAGATGAGGAAGATTGGTTCGCTTTGTGACGGACTTCTACAGAAGTGACAATTTAAATCATACGCTCGTTTTTTCCATGGTTACAATTAAGTCAAAACTTTTTGACCTCACTCTCCACGGGTCAAATTTTTAACTACGAGTACCTCAAGTTGCAATATATTTATATGTAACTTTCACAGGCTTAGTGTGTTGGTGGATTAGGCTATCATACTGATATTATTTCATATTAACCTTATAATTCTAAGATTGTTTGTTGCGTAAAATATTTAATAATATTTAATAGAGCTTAGATATAGGCATACTAAACCAAGCTCTTGGATACAGAACCAGTAAAATAATAGACACGTGTGCACTCTTAATAAACAAAGACATCGATCTTTCTACGTTTTAGTAACACATAACAACCGAAAAATTGTTATTCGGTCACCGCTGGGAATCGAATCCCAGATCTCTTGATATCAAGCCGAGTTAGTTAACGCACTCGGCTAGATGTCGAGAGATCTGGGATTCGATACCCCAGCGGTGACTGAATAACAATTTTTCGGTTTCTGTCTGTTGCCAAAACATGGAAAGAGCGATGACTTTGTTTATTCACTGACGCCACGTAGTTGGAGGATTTTTACGTGTTTATTCAAGGTATAAATTTCAAGAACTCACCTGATGAAATAAGTAACAGGAATATTTCAGAACTCCATTTTAAAATGGGCCCTAATCTATGACTTATGCAAGTGATACATAAAATTTCAAAATGAAAAACTCAATTTTGTTTGTTCGTATGTTAATGGAAAAATGTAGTCATGGTATCATGAAATAATAAACTTGTTTGCTTTTGTAAGAAAAATACCGGAGGAAAGTGCTTAGAACAGAAGTGGGGAACCTGCAGCCTTTTGAGTGAATCCAAATTTTGCAGAACAAATCCTTTTTATTTTTATTAATGCTTTTTTTCGTCTTTTATTATTTTTATCTTAAAATACCAAAGAGTAAAAAAAATCAGCGAAATAATGCTTCCCGACTAACGGCCACAATTAAAACATTAGTAAGTCATAAGGGCTATTTTGGCACCTGCTACGCTGATGATTTCATTCTATGGCTCCTGAAAAACTACAGATGGAATTGATTGAGCTCTCAGAAGATGACATTTTAAAGTCCTTATCGGACGCTAAGAAAGATCCAGTTCGGATATAGAAAAATACAGTATACCCACGCCTTCGGCAACATGCACCAAAAATGCTTTCTTGCTGTTCAACCACTTATTGCTGCGAATCTACATTATCCTACTTAATCGAAGTCAAGACGCCTTTAAGGTCACAATGACTGATGCCATCTAGAGTATCAGATAAAAGTACGAACCTCAATGTTGCAACCAAATATTCAAATGCTTTAAAAAAAAAAGGCAGTCACAACAGTCATTAAAGGTTAGTTAATTTTAGAATTAACAATTGTTTTTCATTTTTTGAATCTAGTTAGTACATAGCAAGATTTTTACAAAATAATGTTCGTTTAGAAGTATATTTAATTGAAGTTTCTTGAATGAGGCCTTGTTAGATTACAGCTAACTTAATGCGGCCTTCAAACATGAAAAGGTTCCCCACCTCTGGCTTAGTACAATATATTGCAAGAAATCAGCATTTTTTCTTTGCAAAGATAATTAATTCACTCGGAAAATAAACTTCTATAAAACTGAGTCAGAAAACTCTTGACCCCAAAGAAATTCTGGGTTCGCCAGTTCGGACTCAGCTCCATCTCTGATGACGAAGTTCACATGTGTTACAGAAATGACCTCGAGATGCGTTTGGGGACTTACCATCAAACTAGCTTGCGCAAGAATAAGTAATTAATAAAAAAACGTAACGTTTTTGTTGTGTTCTGATCCTTTGAACGACTCGAAAAATGTACTGCGTAGAAGACAAAGGAAGACAGAAGAAAAGGAATATCGTGATTTTTCAAATGATTAGCTTGAGTTATGGGGACTCCGACAACCTTTGGTTCGTGGGGAGTTGAAGTTCAAAACTGTGCTACGTAATACTTTTGGTTCATCTACTCTAAATAATTGTATTAAGGTGGACGTCTAGTCATTTTGCTTCCTATACTTCCAATGGCCAAACTTCTGTACACATTTTCTTCACGATTAATGCATTCCCAAGGATGAAAGTTTGAACATCGATTAAAATAACTTTATTATAACTTGGAATAATTAATATTTTCTAAAACATAACCATAATTATATTAAAAATCAATAACTTTTCCTTTGGTGATGTTGAGATCAGAAAAAAGATGGCGCGACCTGTACAGTGAGACGTCAGTAGACAAGCAAAAGTTGGAGTGCTTAATTATGGTTATGTTTTAGAAAATATTAAGTATTCCAAGTTATAATATGAAGTTATTTTAATCGATGTTGAAATTTTCATCCTTGGGAACGCATTAATTGTGAAGAAAATGTGTTCAGAAGTTTGCCCATTGGAAGTATAGCAAGCAAAATCACTAGACGTCTACCTTAAGTGCTGTTCGTAGATGCCTATAAGAGCTCCGTATTTGGACAAAAAAGTAAAATTTGGCAAGCCGAACTCTTTTGTATGCGGATATTTAATATGAAAACCAGAAAATGTTAAAACATTTTATTTTGAGAAAGGTTTAAAAAAAAATTAGGGTACGTTCACATCAAATATCGCCTTAGACGCATTTTTATATTAAGATGTTTCTCAGAGAGATCGAAAATGAGGTGAAATGCTTAGGCATAAAAATCCATAATAAGAAGAGTGGAGGACAGGTTTTCAATTTATTAAATTGGGGAAAATAATATATATTGTATAAATTCTCAGGAAGTTTGTGGTACCATGCACAAAAAGTTTACTGTCGAGAGCTTTGATATTTATGTCGTGAGTGAATCAGGAAGGAAAGTGAAATTTATAAAACATTTATGCAAAGTTGTGTCCTTTCTGACGAAAAAGAAAAAAAAATGTCGAGTTCGTATAAATGAAGAGCGGTTTGAATACGTGTTTTTAATATCATCCACTACCCTTTGCATTTCCGCTGAGCCTCTGAAACTTCGATGATTAATACACGCACCTGCTTTTACTGTGACTGATACCTTTGTCGGGTTTTGCCAGCGCAATTCATACAATTTAACAGTCCACAGTCGAAAAAATTTATCAGAACAATGCCAAAAAGAAAGTATTAACAGTAACTTTTTTTGATTGAAGGTTTAACGACCACCGTGATAAACTCAATGGACTATAAGCAGTCGCCCGTCCCTAATTTAGGGACGCTGGTTCCAGGGAAGGAAGAGAGCCTGTGCCGTAATACAAACACAACATCCATACCTCATCGGGATTCGAACCCGGACTTACCTCGGACGAATTATCACAAGCCAGCGATTAAACCACTGCGCCACCGAAGCGACACAGTGAATCAGCATTTCGTATAAATAGCCCCCAGATCTGGTTTTTAGTGGAAAGCTGCAAAAGAAATAAAAAGAATAAAAATGTCGGAATTCAAATGTCGAAGAAAGGCAGCTCTAGAACCAGAGCAGAAACGACCGAGGAAAGTTTTCAAGGAAATCTTTATTCGCAATTGGAAACTTCTCTATAATGTTCATTTCCATGCGGTGAGACGTACTACAAAGGTAAAGCACGTGTCAAGACAACAAATCTGCAGCGATGCATTCCATCCATGTAGCTTTTGTAGGAGAGCAACTTACTCCGCAGTGACGGGTCCCGGGTTCGATCCCGGTCACGGACAAATTTGTGTTTTCACAGCAGGGAAACAAAGTTCTTCCATTTGAGACCTCGAAAATTTCTTTGACTCTTTTGATGAATAGCAATGTCAACGAAGGCATGAAGCTGCAGTTGTTCAGCAAGAAACCAGAGGCTGATTTAAGCCACTTGACGTCTTAGCTTTCTGTAATATGCGAGCTTAACTCAAAGACATGGGAAACGAGGCTACCTCTGTCTAGGGAATAGCATAGCTATAATTTTGAGCACGGATGGAAAAGTATTTGGAAAGAAAAACATAGAATGCAGGATTTTCTTTTTTTTAATATACCCATATAAAAGGGCGTGTTTGAATCTATTTTGCAACAACATGAAAGGACTTTTATTGCTTCTAATAGAGCATCATTCCTAATACAATGGGCTAGGGTAGTTAGTTCTTGTTAAGCTAGCGTCTGATACATGAAGAGAACATGCTGGAAGAGGTTTGATATAGAGAAAGCATTTAGTATTGTACAAAATAATTGGTTACTGCCAAAATGTAAGTGATAAACTTGCTACACTTCATGAAAAAGAAAACAACGCTATCATCAAATTCGGGCATGAAAAAGTTATCTCAATTTACATTTTGGGATTTGAAAGCATTTTAAACCAAAGCTTATGGAATCAAAATCACTTTGTGCGTTAATCAAAAACTGCATTTCCAGCATTGGACGAATATGTAATTCTTTTTTTTTGTTTTTTTGATTGGAGGTTTAACGACCGCCGTGAGCAACTCAATGGGCTATAAGCAGTCGCCCGTCCCTAATTTAGGGTCACTGGTTCCAGGGAAGGGAGAGAGCCAGTGCCGTAAGACAAACACAACATCCATGCCTGACCGGGATTCGAACCCGGACCCCTTACGGACGAATGATCAGAGGCCAACGCCTTAGACCACTGCGCCACCGGGGCGGCCGAATATGTAATTCACTGTACAGATCAAAGGTAAAATAGATTTATGCAGGAATTACTTCTTTCATTTTCAACAAACATTGGGAGTTTATATTCTTCATAAAGCATCTTTTGCGTGTAATATTTGGATGTAATTCTCATTGAATTATTGAATCAGAAACGAAGTTTTGCGTAGGAAACTAATGAAGATAAACAAATCGACTCCGACCTAATAAATGCATGAATTAAAACTCCACTGAATCGACGCTGGATATATTTGAGGGAAACCATCTGATCTTCCTTGTCTTGAAGATTCTCCAAAACAGAAATAAAGAAATAAAAGAAAAACAGTTCTCACTCCATAAGTATCTGTTTCATAACCATATTATATTTTCCCATTTATGGATGGAATAAGTTTATGTCAAACACCCGCTGTCTCTGTTATTTGATCAACATACTTAACACATTTACATTTCGGATGCTAAATACTCAAACAATAGAAACAAAGTAGCATCGTTAAGTTTCCCGTTTCTTTTTCACCTCTCGTTGTTTCCCTTTTTGCTCCCACCGTGTTGAACACGGAATATGACTAAATACACTGTGTCATTCCAAGTTTTAAATTCTGCATCTTAGTTTGCGAAAACTCGTCCGGAAATCTTGAGGAGGGGATCTGCAGAACTAGTAAGGCTTCGTAGCAAGTCCGAAGAACCAAATGAAAAATTCTTAGAAAAAAATGGAGTAAGGAGATTGTCACTGCCTCCAGCAACGTCATTCAGTGTCAACAATGAACAACGCCGTCAGCGTTAAGCAGGACTCAGGAGAATGCTCCCTCAAGTAAATCTAGGTAGATGTAAATGTTTTTCATACCAGGAGGCTTATCGTAGAACGTACCGATATGAATACTTCCACATTCGCATCGACCTGTAAAAGCATTTCCGTTGTTCCTTCTGGAAAGAGAGCTCTTTTAACTTTAGACTGCGTTTTTCTGGAACAACATTGGCGAAGTATAAAGAGTTTCTTTTCTTACTTGTAATGCAAAGCAAGCATTACTTGTCGTAGAAAAAAGTTATTGAAGTTCCCTGCGAATCGAAGCAAACTACCTCTCTTAGCTATTCTTCTATGTTACTTTTTCAAATAATTCCTTTCGTTGAGAAGCAATGTCAAAAGTTCAGCCCCATATTTATTTTTCTTTGGAACCTCTTTGACATAGTTATTCGCCATTAATGACGCTTGGAGAGATTCCAGAAAAGCTGTGTAGCTGGCAAAAAGTCAAAACAATGCAACGACGCATTTATTACACTCTCATTTGGGATTTCTTGGGGCTTTTCAGAACATCAAAAATTAACTACATTGCTGTGGAAGCCTACAAGATCTAAACTGCGTTCTAATCTTAGCTCTGA
Organism: Macrothele yani; assembly: GCA_039090855.1. NCBI lineage: Eukaryota > Metazoa > Arthropoda > Arachnida > Araneae > Macrothelidae > Macrothele > Macrothele yani. Next base: position 143,124,314 of record CM077014.1, read on the forward strand.
TGCAACATTTTAAAGAGTGCACATGTTTTTAACCATTATTGTTTTAGAAATATTCACCAGTACAAATACAATGCAAAAAGTAAAATCTTTCCTTAAGTGATTTTTTTTAATTGAACTAAGCTTTGTGCATGGTCTGCATATCCGTTTGAGGTGCCCACGACATTCCCCAATAACTCCCATTTAAAATCTAGTTCAACCCGATGGGAGTTTTCGTTTGAGCCAGACGGTATTTTATTTCCCTCAGAACACATTTTGACAGTGTTCAAACCTGAAGTTCTTCTAACCATTCTTGTTTTGTAATGATGCTCACAGTTCAACCATAATTCTGCTTTATTCCTTTTGTTTTTAATTTCGGGGTTTTACAACCATCATGAACAATTCTAAGGGTTATAAGCAGGCCCTTGTCCCTAATTTACGGCCGCTGTCTTCAAGAAACACACCCTTCATGCCCCATCCCCTGCTCGAACCAGAGCTCACCTCGGACAACCAGTCAGAAACTGACCAAAACGCTCCCTGGGCGGTCTATGTTTCCCAAGGCGTCGAAAACGTTGTGCAAGAAAAAAACAATCTTACTTTGTAAATTAAAAAATAGAAAAACATCATTTAGGAAAAGGAAGAACCAGAAAGTGCGAATATTAAGTGTGGCTCAGCTCCCAAAGGCTGTGACCAAAGCAAGCATATAAAAGATCATGGTCTGCAATGCTAAAATTTAGTTGCATGATTACCTGGCCATCAACTTAAAGCTGCAAACTGCTTATTTAATCATGTCGAAATATTTAAGATTTTCGGTCTGATTGATGTATATCTTCTGACCATCACAAACATAGATATAACTAAACTCTCTGATCGAAGCTGACGGTTAAATAAACTGTCACTAACGTTCAAAATGTTGGTTGAAAGCACGAGTTTTTATTTTACGATCAATTCCATGAGGCAGTTTTGTTAGTTTCGGGGTCAGCCTTTAATAGTGGTGATAACTAAAAGCTGATCAGTAGTTACTTGCGTTAGTTATGATGGTCAAAAGTGGAGATTAATTTCTGACAATAAGTTGTTGACGGAAATCATAGCTTTCTGAGTCGAAAAATAAATTTTTCTCTTAAACAATATATGAGGAAAGTCAAAATATTGAACTGGCCGCAGAATGAGAACACAGTATAAAATCTCAGCTGTCTGTGCAAACGGGATAGCCGAAAGGTTGTGATATCATGAGAACTGGCCCAGGCCTGCTAGGCCATCTCTTCATGACAGGTTGGGATATCGTGAGAACAGGCCCAGGCCTGCTAGGCGCCATCTCTTCATGACATTACGACCTGAAGCTACGATCAAAACAAATATTGGTTGAATCTATGACTTTGTACAAATAGGTTAGAGTTAACGAACTGCCGGAGAGATCTTTGCCTTACGCCTTATCGCCTGGACTTAACTGGATAGTTGTAATGAAAACACATACACAAACATCAAAGTCTATGTGTTGCTCTGGCTTAGGTAACTTCTAAGAATATAACGGATATTTTGTTTTGGTTTTTAACAACCACAATGGGCAATTTTTACAGCAATAAGCAGTCGTCTGTCCCTAATTTAGTGCCATTTGTTCCAGGAGCGAGAAAACCAGCACCTCACCCAGGCCTGAAGAGGGACCTGAACTGGAGCTCAACTCATCCAACTCTACTGAAACCAGCAACTCTGACAACTATAGGCTGCGGAGGAGGTTCTGTGATTCACTTCCGATACTTTCCAGAATACATGTTGCATACTATTGCGAAAGGCATGCAGGTACACATAATTAAGCTTTAATATGTGTACCTGCATGCCTTTAAACTATCGAACGCATAGTTTATGGCATGTCATGAAATATGTTCAGGGATACGGGATGTTGTTGTTTTTTCTGAAAAATAAACATGGAGTGAGTTCTTATTTGGAGTCTTTCCTGTCCTTCTTATAAATTTTATTTTATCTGTGGCTATTAGAAAGCATCCAAACTTGCACGTAATGACTTGATTGCTTATACTTTATTTGGATTAAAACATGTTAATCATTGCAAAAAAGTATTAATATGATTCAAATAGTTCAGTATGTTGCATTGAACAGTTTGTGGAGCTTTTGAAACAAGGTTATTCCGGTCAGCACTTTCCGTTAGCATATTCAATTAAGAAGAATGTTAAAATGCTGTGTTAATATTCATTAAGTTTTAATTTACTGACCCATTTTAATCGAAAAAAAAAACCACAATGATATGAAACCATTTTATTTAAGGTTGTCTTTGAATGAGTGCTGGGGTTCATCTTCTACCCTATATCTGCAACGTAAATTTTTTGGTTAACATTTTCTCGAAGACTGTTACTTTGTAGTACTTGAAATTTTGAGCACAAATAAAAACGACCCATAGCTAATATATGCCACAGTTATTATTCCGAAAAATTTGTTAGAATTGTTTTTAAAATTCAATTTATCTGACTCGAAAGCATTCTAATTTTGCGCTAGATGGAGCGATAACATAGCATAGAAGTTTTTCTGTCTGGGAGCAACGAAATTTCTTATTTCTGCCTGGTCTTTCTAATTATCTGAGCCAAATAGAAATCAATTAATAAGGGCAAAAGTGAGATTGGAATCTTGTCTTCTATAGACCATCTTAAATCCTACTGTACGTTCATTTTTTGAAGAGAAAATGTGTACATTAGCAGAGTATCCCTGCTAATGTACACATTTCTCTTTGAGCTATAGAAACTCCGCCTACTTACTGAGATCCACCTCCCAAATAACGTCATTGGTTAAAACGTAACAGCGAGTATTTTGTCTTTTCATTGTGGAGCAGACGAGAGATGGCTTCCATTTTGAATATGGTGAGGTCTGCGGTGATTCGCTGACGCCAACTTCTGGGACAATCACTCAAGACGCAAAAGGCACGCCCAAGGAGTGATTTTTGCGCCATTTATCGCGGAAGACAAACCTTAACACCCATTCAAAGACAGCCTTTAATAAAATGATTTGTTTGAGTTTTAAAATGATTTCAATTTGCTGTATGACCCCGATTTTTAAAGAGTATTGTTGCATGAATTGCGCCGATTTTTTAATTGTATGGCATAGTATAAAACAGGAGTGGAACAACGTTCCTTTCAGTGGGATAGTAGTAGTAAGCAGGAAACCAACTGCCATGACTCAATGACTTGTACAGAACAATTTATTATATTACATAGAAAGAGTGAGGAATAAAGAATGAAACCATATCTTCAGAGTAGAAGACGTAAATGTATTATATCTTATTCTCAATACATGTCTTGTGCAATGCTCTAACGCAAGTGTTGCTTTTCACTTTAAAATCTGGCAGATATCACAGTTTATAAGGTTGCCACCAATCTGTTTTTCTTTTTTCCTGTCAGGCAGTTTTGCTTTTTGCGAAAACACAAGTTAGTCCACGACGAGCATCGAAGTCGCGTCCCCTCACTCCGGAGTAAGTCGCTCTCCCAACTGAGCTACGCGGACAGAATGTCTTGCTGTAGATTTGTCGTCTTGACACATGTTTTCACCTCTATAGTACGTCACATTTTGTTTTTCGTTTTGAAATGGAAAAAGAAAACCTGAAATTTGGGCAGGCACCGTTGGCATAAGCAAGCACAGAGCTTCAAAAACGTAATGAGAAGGGCAAAGGCAAACCCGGCAACTCGATGCCTATGATTTAGCTTTGCAATGAAGTTTCGTGATAAGTAATGCGACACATGTGAAAGTATACATGACCTCTGTTTTTGAGCTATTTGAAAGAGAGTAGACCTAATTACAAGCAATGAACCCAGTACTTATTTTCTTTTCTCAATGAAAAGAAAAGAAGCAGCAAATTGGAAAGCTTAATAAAACGTTTGCTATAAATCGAATCAGTCAGTTTTGGGCTTCTACTCCAGCAAAGCCAAAATCTGCAAGTGACATTGGTAAGACGTGCTCTTACACGTCTATTTGGATGTACAGAGCGCCTAAGGGATAGTTTCGTGACGTGACGATAGGTGGCCAAGATAGCTCAGGAAATTGCTTCGAACTGCAAAGCTACGAAGAGCCAACTATCTAAGACAGCGGTCGTAAACCTCTGTCTTAGATAGTTGGCTCTTCGTAAAGGCTTCCGGCAAGTTCAAAGGCTTCCGGCAAGTTCCAGGCACAGAGCATGGGAAAAAAAAAAAAGAAACCATAGTACTTAAGCGATGGCAATAATTCATGAGATTTCCAGGCGATAGTTCGCACATTGCGTCGTATTTTCTTCTTTAAAGTAAACCTACTGTACCGAAAAAACGAATTTGCTGATTCTGAGGACGGGGTTGAAAAATTCCATTGGCATTCCTTACGGCTTTCGGAACTCAAATACCTGGGAGCACATCTTTTCACTTATGTTTATTTTGAAAGTTTTGGTTCCTTATCTAAGTCTGCACATTATGAAATATAAGAAACAGATTCCTGCATTAAGCAAGAAAAGCTATTACTATGAATTTTTTCGCTCAAAAAGCGCGCTATTTTTCTCTTTCATTTAAATTGCTGTTACTTATTTTATAAACGTTTACATCAGGTGTGAATTTAATCGAAATACTTCCATTGAAGGTAAAGTCAAATCAATTATGGCTATTTTTTAGCACATCTTTCCGTCTACCTGCAGACACCATATCTCTGCAACTATTAGTCCGATTTGAAAAATTCTTTCTACATTGAGAAGCGAGAACTGGGTGAAAGATGATTCTTGTTTTTGTGTTTTTTTCTGATGTGCAACTTTTCTGTTAGAGGAGAAAATCAATATGCAGTCGAAATCAAAATGTATTATATTCCACATAATTGCTTCTGCATACCCGATTGAAAAAATTCTTTCCTTCAATATCATCTATCACAAAAACTAGTTTGGGTACAGTTTATTTTTCAAGTAGTTGCCAGTTTTTCCGCTAGGGGAGTAAATTTATATCATGTTTTCTTCTATATTTCTTTTTATAACTGTTCTATTTGAAAATCCCTTTGTCTCTCATATCTTTCCACTATGAGACACTTTTTGTGCACATTTTGTTAATTTCTGTAAAACACCTTTTGGCCGCTAGTGTAGTAACTACTATTCCTGGATGTTTTATCAATTGTAGGAATATGATTTATTTTTTAATCGGTTCCATTGACTATGAACAACCCAATTCGCGTTGCCCATTTTAAATCATACGCAGACTTTTTCCTAGGTGATTAAGGGCATTTTCATTTTAGTAGATTTTTTGAACCACTGCTTAGCAAAATATTTCGTGTGTCGGAAAAGATTCAAAGATGTGATCATTAAAATCAAATATTCGGTGTTATCTTTCTTGTTATAATTTCATATTATGCTAATAATTATTTAAAAAAACGAACTTCCTTTAAAACACATTGAGTTGCGTTTTTTAATGTCAATATTAAAATAAATTTCATTTTCTTCAATAATGTTTTTTATTAAATATTATTAAACCTGATTAAAAAAGTTTCAATTTATGCAACGGATATGTAAAATTGTGTCGTTAATTTATGTGTCCTAGATTATTTGATTTATTCGGCGTCTAAATATGTATTTGGGTTTTCCTTGGATCTGAGAAAATTAGACGTAAGTTTATTTTAAAAATCAGGCTTGCAGTTTGGGTCACTTCATAGTATTACTTTAGCACAGCGCTCTTAAAATTTATCGACCCTTGCTCAAATGGATTTTGGCCATGGGCCGTATCGTCAAGAAGATATATTGTTCAGGCCTTCTGTGATTCCTGATCACGACAGTTTCATTTGGTTTCTGGTGAGATGTTACAAAACACTTTTTATTGTATTTAGAAGTAACTACCCTCGTGTGCATCAAGGCTACAAGGCGTAGTTTGTCCACATTTTAGAACTTCAGTAAAGGGACAAACACAATACATATCTCACTCAGGGATTCAAACCTTGGGCCAGAAGCACCAGTAGTGAGATGCTCTCCACCTAGAGCAATCGAGTACAGGTTAGCTCACAAAACTATTTTTGTAAATTTTATTTGGAAGTTTAATGATCACAGTGTGCGACTCAATGAACTATAAACAGTCGTCCGTTTCTAAATTAGAGCCACTGCACAGTAGTCCTTAGTGCGAATTTAGCGGGACAAAATTATTTGTAACTTGAAACAGATATATCTTGTGACTTAAGCAAAGAAAATCTCAAAATAGTACAGTTGCATGTTGATTTTTTTATTAAGACTGTTAGTCATAATGACAGATAAAAAATGCATAATTTTATCACTCTGAAAAAATTGAACGGCACAGTTTATATCATACTTTAAATTTAAGAACAAATGTAATACATCATAGGCAATGAATAAAACAAAAAAATAATAATAAATTACATTGGGACCATGAGATTAAAACAGACGTAACCATCACTGCCAATCGTCCAGACATAGTGCTGTATGACAAAAGGCAGAAGGAAGCAGTCAGTATCGACATATCGGTACCGTTGAACCGTAATATTCAGAATACCTATGCAACAAAAATCCACAAGTAAGTGGGACTGGCTACGGAGATTAAAAGATGTGGAAGCTGAAAACAGTTCACATACGTCGATTTATTATCTCTGCAACTGGTAATTCGTCAGACTCTTATAACTCAGCTTGCTACTTTAGGTCTACAACACCTAAAACCCAAATCCAAGAATAAGTAATTCTCGATACATACCACATCGTACGACGATTTTTAAACCATGAGTGACTATATCCTTACTTGACTTTATGTCCGTACTGACAAGTGGACCATGCTGCAGATGCCATTGCTGTAGATGAGAAAATTAAATAAAAATAATAATGATAATACTAGTAATTTGAAAAATAACTGGAAAAGATGACTAAATATAGAGATCTGGCCAAAGAAGTTACCCGGTTATGGACTAAACACACAACGGTAGTGCCCATTGTCATCGGGGCACTTGGAATAATGCCAAAAAAATTTATGAATCATTTTGAAAAATTGCAGCTTTCTGATATACCACCTACAGAACTGCAGAAGACAGCTTTACAGGGAACATCATATATTTTACACCAATTCTTGACTGATACCTAGGTCTCCGGTGGAAACTCGTATCAGTTCAACAATATCAGTCAATGATAATTTGTTGTTTATTTTGTTTTTCATAGGCTGCGTTTCGTATATTTCGAATAAAGGAGATAATAATAATAATAATAATAATAATAAGTTTGAAAAATGGTAAGGGGAACGAAATCCAACATGAAATCCGACCATGTGGATAAGACTACCTCCAATGCATGGCTAACAAACGGATCACTCTTCCCCGAGACCGTAGGGTTCTTCATGGATATACAAGATCAAGTTGTACAACAGAAATTACCGGAAGCATATCTTGAAGGACACGTCAGTAGAAAGCTACACAAGTAGGCAATGACATCAAGCGCCAGAGACCATCCAACATATCACAGCAGGGTGCAGAGTCATCACACAAACAGAGTACACGATCAGGCACAATCAAGTCACCAAGATTCTCCATCAGAAATTGGCAAGAAAGCACCACCTCATTACTTCTGAGTTTGTCCCCTACTACAAGTATGAGCCAACAACGCTTCTAGAGAACAACACCCACAAGATGTACTGGGAAAGATCGATCAAAACAGATAAGACCCCCCCCACCCCCAGAATCGGCCCGATATCGTCCTGGTCGACAAGGAGAAGTCAACAGACCCCATTGGCATAGCCGTGCCCAAAACGTGCAACATCCAGAAGACGCACGGAGAGAAGCTGTCGAAGCATAACGACATGCAATACGAAGTCAAGGAAATGTGGCATATGGAGAACGTCACCACCGTCCTCATAGCAATATCGGCCATAGGAGTTGTACCTAAGACCATTTACAGCTCTATACAGACACTAGACCTTCAACCTAACACCTACATGGAACTACAGAAGGCAGCTATCCTGAACATTTGTAGGATAGTAAAGAAGTTCCTGGACAATTGAGAGAAAAAAATACCACTTCCCAGACTTGGTACGTCGTACCCAACCTGGAAGGAAGAGAAAAACCTCAGGAAGAGGAGGAATCATAATAATAATAATAATAATATCATATATTTTAATATAATATAAGGATACATTTTTAATTAAAAAATATTTTTTTATTTCCTCATACATACATGCATAACGTACATGTACGCCTGTATTATTACCAGTATTAAGATATTGTTACGACCCACCCCCGCCATTAATTTAGTAATTTTTTTTTTTTTTTTTTTTTTTGATTGGAGGTTTAACGACCACCGTGAGCAACTCAATGGGCTATAAGCAGTCGCCCGTCCCTAATTTAGGGTCACTGGTTCCAGGGAAGGGAGAGAGCCAGTGCCGTTAGACAAACACAACATCCATGCCTAACCGGGATTCGAACCCGGACCCCTTACGGACGAATGATCAGAGGCCAGCGCCTTAGACCACTGCGCCACCGGGGCTGCTAATTTAGTAATTAATGGGCGTGGTGGATGTACGAAATTAATTAAGTATTAATTATGTTCGAGGCTTGATTGGAGTTTAAAAGTGTAAACAGCAGAGAAAGTTTTATCTGGTGGTTTGGAAAGAAAAGAGGCGAAGAATTCTGCCTCTGGCTGGGAGGTCTCAGAATAGCGCTGTTAGGTCATAAATATCAGAGCGCAGCTGTCGGCTGGTCTAAACAGGGTACATTTCGAAGAGGGACCACTTGTAGAAATGAATGAAGATGGGGGACAAAAGGTTTAGCAAATAATCGTAAATTCGTCGATTGTTTGGGGCATTTTCGAGAACAATTGCTCTCTGTGTGGTCCGTGCAGAAAAATAAGATTTCGCACTTAGCGTGAAAATGAGGAAGAAAGTTTAGTTGTCTGTACGCTCTCCGATGTGAAAGGCTGGATGCCTTGGATCTTCTATATGAATTGGGAAATGAAGAGCGAAACTTCCTGCATTTGGTAAGAAATGGAGACAACTCGAGGTAGCTGGATATGCCAGTTTGCCATAAAGACAGCGGAATGCCTAAATCCGCGTGATAAAGCAGCAATTTCTAGGCTGGAGCCTAATGGAAATCAGCGACTGGTTGGCCCAATGAAAGCCAAGTTACAGGGGAATTAAGAAATCTGCGAGTGAACAGTGGTCATTCCAATGAGAAGCAAAGTCGGGTTCGAATGCCAACCACTGCAGTGTGGAATCATCATCCCCCATTCATCCCCTACTGTGAAGGAAGTGAAGAGTCGCGCTTTTCTTACGAAGCGAGGCTCCCTCAACAAACTCCTGGATGTGTGTGTGTGTGTGTGTGTGTGTGTGTGTGTATGAGTACGGTAGCGCCCAGGGGACGCAGCTCCTGCAATGAAATCTTCCATGTAAAAAAAAGGAAGGTTAGTTTTACTTTACTAGTGCAATCACAATTTGGATTTATTCTGGACAGCATCCATGTAAGTAGAAAAATTTTGTTTTTATTGTTGCATCTGCTACGCAATTAGTTGAGGGACTGAACTAATATATTTCAAGAACTGAACTGAGCAATAGTAAGACTGGACTGTGGAATTTAAGTTCACTAAAACTATCTCGCGGGAACTGATTTAGGTCAAAGTTGACCCAATACTTATGTTCAGAAGAGAGCTAAATTTTATTCGTATGTGTGCCATTGTTATGTTTTTTTGATAGCGAATTAAATATTTGTTTAGGTAATTAGCGCAGTCATAGAACACATTATTTATGTGTACACAGGTGATTGGTTGAAATTGTTTAAGTGTATGCCCATATAATACAGTTTTCGCGCCAAGAACTACGTCGAAAGAGATCAGTGAAGAAATATACTTATACCGCTCGGCACGTTCTGATCAATTGGTGGCGAGCGGTGGGATGATTAACCCAGCTCGGCCCGGTATCGTAACAATATATATACATATGTATATTACATTATTATCATAAGAGGAGGAGCCTTCCATAATCATCAATAGAGGACATTTTTTGTTCATAATTTTCCTCCTCCTCATCATCAATGGAAGGCTCCTCCTCTTTTTCTTTTTCTTCATCATCGTCATCTGCTTCGTCATATTCCTCATCTTCTACAGGTGCTTTATTTTCCTCGTCCCCTTCGTCTTTGTTGCTTTTAATTAGGAGTGGTTCTTTCAGGGGCTGTCGCACTTCCAAGGGTAAAGTATGTTTCTTCTTTTTGGGTAAAGTACCTATATCTGAGATCAAAGGATCTGAAGTGGATTCAGAACATCTTGCGTTGTGTTTTTCCTTAAAGTTTTTCCTCCATGGCTTTTGCGGAATTTTATTACGTACTTATTCCTAGCCTCTTGCGCTTCTTCAGAAAGTATGCCAATCGGTATCATTGCATATTCAATGCCCTGTGTTCCATGTATAACCACTTTATACACAATGACAGGCATATAAAACCATGGATAAAGCTTTAAGAAGATTTTTTTGTTTCACATGCGTAAAGGTCAAATATTTTAGAATTTACTATGGAGTTCTGAGAATGGTTCCAAATCTATGTATTAAATTTTGATCAATGCCAGTTATTTCTGCTGAAAGTTTCAAGCTCTGAAAAAACTGCGAGCTGTATTGTCGTAATTGGAATTTCCATTTCTTTTGGGAGTCGGCTGGTTCACAATCAGCCCCATTTCCTTTTGAAATTTCCACGAATAAGCTCTTTTCTTCTTTTTATACTGAAACCTTTTCTTCTTTATCTCTTTTTTTTTTTTTTTTTTGGAGGTTTAACGACCACCGTGAGCAACTCAATGGGCTATAAGCAGTCGCCCGTCCCTAATATAGGGTCACTGGTTCCAAGGAAAGGAGAGAGCCAGTGCCGTAAGACAAACACAACATCCATGCCTGACCGGGATTCGAACCCGGACCCCTTACGGACGAACGATCAGAGGCCAGCGCCTTAGACCACTGCGCCACCGGGGCGGCTCTTTATCTCTAATCAGCCACTTCTATAGATCCAGCCTGTACGAAATGTGGAGCAGGCATTCAAAAAGCCTAATATAGGCATGTAAGGTTGAGAGGCCAAATTTATATGCAGTAATATCAACTACATCCTTTCCTATCTTGTCTTCGTTCATGTATTTGGGAGTGGCATCACAAATATAACGGGTCTGCGAAGAATTGAATATTTGTCGTTCACCATTGAAAATAAAAATTCTGATTTTATTGTTATTTTCTTAAATAATAGTAATAAAAAATTTATACAGAATTTTTTAATACTGTATTAATCGTAAATAATAATAGTTTAATAAGCGTTATGAAAACATCAAAATTCCATTTGTTCAGCCTACGGATTTAACATATAGCGTCCGAGTATGCTTGCGCGTTAACCGGGAGACGCGGATTCGATTTCCGCTCCAAGAAGACAACATTTTTGAGTTTTCGGATATCATCTGTTTTAACATCCATGTCATATTTACACAAATGAACTGATTCACATCTTCCAGTTTTTTATTGCACAATAGTGTAATCCCGTATTTCATTCATTGATATTTCATTCACGATAAATTTAACTTTCATTCCGAGTAACGATGTGATATCGACGCATTATGTTAATATAAATTAAATTTAATGACCGCATTCAATTAAATCTGCTTAAATAAAAATCTTCTTTACTTTGACATGGAGTTTATTGCCAGTTTATGTCCATTTGGTACGGTATTAATCCGACATCCTGCCTTCGATAAAGAGCAAGTCCTGGTTGTAGGATTCTTTTTATTGTTAATCACCTTAGAAAAAAAGGCAAATATCAGAAAAAGGCGCACGTGGCGCATGCTGCGGTTTAAAGCCTCTCATAGCCCACAAATTTCTCAATGATATGCTTATTTTTATGGATATATTCGGATTTGTTTTTCAAAAGTCTGCTTAAAGTTTTCGAAAAAGGAATAAATAAGTAAAAATATTTTCCATGAAGACTACTAGTTAATAGCATGGACACACAGTTCTCAGCATATGTACGTATAATTATTATACCGAAAGGTTACACATATCTTTAACTAAGTTATCCAACAGGAATAAAAGCTTCCACTTGTTCATACTCGCTTGCAGCCACATTCACGATAAATTTAACTACCCACATAATCTTACAGAAACATAAACCGTCTGACGTCAGACGCAAGGTCAGTGATCTTAACATTCAAATTTGAGGCTCTGCCACGCAATAACATTTCAGATTAGTGTTGTTTAAAAGTTGAATCATGATAGGGCTATACGTTTACACGATTACTGTACTGTTATTCGTTTTTAGCACGCCTTTCGTGAAAAAGATGGAGCTTATGTTATCGGTTTGTCCGTCCGTCTGTGGACACCATATCTCTGCAACTATTAAACCGATTTGAAAAATTCGTTTTGCATTGGGAAGATTGAAATGTGCGAATAATGATTCTTCCTTTGGTTTTTTCTTTTACGATTCACAGTTTCGCCGATATAGGGCGTAAATGCTGATCATATCGATTTCAAAATATAGTTTGCCGCCCCGGTGGCGCATGGTCTAAGGCGCTGGCCTCTGATCATTCGTCCGTAAGGGGTCCGGGTTCGAATCCCGGTCAGGCATGGATGTTGTGTTTGTCTTACGGCACTGGCTCTTTCCCTTCCCTGGAACCAGTGACCCAAAATTAGGGACGGGCGACTGCTTATAGCCCATTGAGTTGCTCACGGCGGTCGTTAAACCTCCAATCAAAAAAAAAAAACCAGTGACCCAAAATTAGGGACGGGCGACTGCTTATAGCCCATTTGAATTCCTCACGATGGTCGTTAAACCTCCAATCAAAATATATATATATATATAGTTTATTCCATATATTTGCTTCTAAATACCCGATTGAAAATTTTTTTTCACCTGCCGATTACATTTATGTCGAAGACTATTTTAGGTACATTCACTTTTTAAGTTACGCATAGATTTTCCGCTAGGAGGTGGAAAAAAGTAAATTGCATTTCCCCCCCCCCTATATTTCTGGTTCTAAAACACCGATTTAAAAAATTCTCTCTGCAGCGGACACAGCTCCTGATGGGAAAGTTTTTGCATATAATTTATAATTTTTGGTACAAAACGGTTTGGCCACCAGGGTGCGTAAGTCTTAATTAATTTCTGCTTCTGATGTATTTGCAGTAAATTCTGACCTCTAAAAATCTCGACTGAAAAAATTCGCTTGTGGACCGATACCACTCACGTGGATAAACCTTTTCGGCCTATTTTCTTCTTAAAATAATGCATGGTTTCTCCGCCAGGGGTGCGTACATATATATCTTATTTTTGTCAATATCTGTGTTTCTGATTGTCCTATTTGAAAAAAAATCATTCTTTGTTGAATAGAGTTTGTGGCGCGACATGTTTTTCATATAATTTCTAAATTTTCAAGTAATTCATAAACTTTACGCTAGGGGGCGTAAAGGTAAAATGCGTTACCGCGATATCGCTGCTTCTAAAACACCGATTTGAAAAAGTCTTTCCACACCAGACACAGCTCCTAATGGGAATCTTTCGCATATGCTTTCTAATTTTTGGTAAAAAATGGTTTGGCCACCAGGGGCATAAGTCTTAATTTCCTCTTCTGATGTATTTGCAGCAAAATCTGATCTAAAATCTCGATTGAAAAACATTCGTTCGTGGACCGATACTACTCACGTCGATATACCTTTTGAGAATACTTTCTCCTTAAAATAGTGCACAGTTTTCCCACCAGGGAGCGTAGATGCATATCTTATTTTTGTCGATATCTCTGCTTCTAAGAGCCCGATTGGAAAAATTCTTTCTTTGTTGGAGAGCGTTTTTTCTGTGAAATGTTCCTTATATAATTTCAAATTTTTCTTAAGGAACAAGTCTGCCACCAGAGGGCGTAAATTCACGTTTTCGTTTACAGCAATATCTGCGGGACTAAAAACCTGATTGAAAAATTTCTTTCTTCGGTCACACACTACTGTTTTCCATGCCGGTTCGATTGACATTGAATTCCTTTGATAAATTTAATTCACTTCAGAACGGATTGCCGTCCCGGTGGCGCAGTGGTCTAAGGCGTTGGCCTCTGACCATTCGTCCGTAAGAGGACCGGGTTCGAATCCCGGTCAGGCATGGATGTTGTGTTTGTCTTACGGCACTGGCTCTCTCCCTTCCCTGGAACCAGTGACCCTAAATTAGGGACGGGCGACTGCTTATAGCCCATGGAGTTGCTCACGGTGGTCGTTAAACCTCCAATCAAAAAAAAAAAAAAAAAAAAAAAAAAAGAACGGATTGAAAAGACGTATTTACTACAACAGAAAATTCGGTATCAGCTTTCTTGTTTCAAGAGTGATCAAATGACTTTTGTCCCGCTAGATTCGCATTTGGAACCACTGTGCAGTGGGTTCCATAGAAGAGAGAGAGAGCCAGTGCCCTAAGACAAACATCTATGACTCAACGGGTTCGAACCCATCTCGGAGCAATGGTCACAAGCCAGGGTTTAGACCACTGCGTCACCGGGGCCTCAATACTTATCTGGAAACTTTCTTATAAGTTACTGTGAGAGACTGTGCCTTGTGAAGGCTGCAGAATAGTTTAGTTAGTGGTTCTAACCTAGTGGCATTGCTGGAGGTTTTTCGAGATTGTGTTCTAGATGTCCCGAAACAATACTTTGAGCATGAGTGGTCTCGGTAGTTTCCTAACAGGATCTAGCAGGCTCAGTTCGTCCCGCGTTTGTTTAAGGATCTGTATCGTGACGTCACACAAGCCCTGAACATTTTACAGTAGCAAAATCATGAACCGCTATCGTCATGATAGATACATGATTTCACCACTAACTTCAGGAAGTAGATTTCGTGACGTCATGATAGCAGCTCCGAAACAAACGCCTCGTCAGGATTATGGCCGAGAAGGAAGATAATACCACGTTTGTCGGCGTTTTTAACGTTTCGTCAAAATTTCACTGATTTATGTAACCCTTGACCACCCAGTACATACCATGAGATATTAATACTCAAAATATTTAAATATTTTGTAACTTATTACTCAAAATATTTAAATATTTTGTAACTTATTACTCAAAATATTTTTGTAACTTACATTCCCTCACAAATACGCATTCTATAATTCGAGCTGAGTCACGAATATCTAGGTATCTACCAAACTTGCGTCACTGATTCTTGGTCCTATAACTCTGTGCAGAGAAGTCAGAATCGAGCAATAATTTGCGAGAGCTTTGCTGTAATGACTTGAGGAAGCAATAGCCGATGCCTACTGGCAGCGCTGTATGTTCATATATCTGGTGCAAGAGCTGAGGTTTCACTCTTCTTATTTTCAGTTACTTTATATTTACTTAAAAATAAATTAGATAAATTTAAGCGACTTTTTGGAATTTCATTTCTGCAAGGAATCATTAGTTTTTGTTTTCTTTCTCCGGCTGTAAACTTGACCTTTCCCCTCATATTCTCCTTCTTCCGCTCGCTGTCCCTCTAGGTCTGTAATGAGATACATACTTTCTTTCGCTACCATAACTCAAAGGTGGCAACGCTTTGTATAGTAAGTGCTTGTGCTTCGAGAATAATTCAGCCCATTGCTACAAAACTTGGAGATTTCCGCAGGACTGTGATTTGACCCTGCCTTTTCCGAGGAGGCGATGCAAAAACGCTTTAGCCTTTTTTCCAGATCCTCCCAGAGACATTCTCTTCCTGGAAGCAGATGAGGCACAAAAAGCATTTCTTTCTTCTTGCTGTTTCGCTTTAAGTCTAATCTGAGTAACGATACCGACGAGAAGTTCGTCCACTTGGTGATTGATAGCTGCGGACGTCTCTGTAAATTTGCTTTCGTAAGTGCAAGCCACAGATTTCCCTTCTGCAAAAGAAAAATAAATTTATATCCCAAAGACTTAGAAGAAAATCTGTAAGAAGTAACATGCCATGTAGAAAAACATTTACAATATAATGCAACGATATTAAAATAGGGAAACAGTTGTCTACATAACTTCTCTTATATGAAACGGATTGAAAATGAACATCATTTGAACGAACTCCCCGAAGTTCACATTTGACAGCATGCAACCGTAATTCATTTTGAGTCATCCTGAAACCAAAGATTTTTCAGCTGCGATTAACAAATGTCAAAGAACCTCAAAATAGAAATACACTCTATTCTCAAAAGTGTTCGGACACTAACAAATGTTTGCATAAGTGCAAAGAACGGTTTTGCAGGAAGGTGCGCTGTGAGTGTGGAGGTAAGTATATAAAGCTGAGATGTCCTGCCTTGTTATCAGCAATTTGAAGCGGAATACCGCGTGAATGTGAACTTTCGGAGTTCTAGCGTGGGCTGATCATAGGATGTCATTTGAGTACGCTTGTCGTTTGAGTACTTTCGGAGTTCTAGCGTGGGCTGGTCATAGGATGTCATTTGAGTACCTTCAGTGTTCTACCGTGAGCTGGTCATAGGATGTAATTTGAATACGGTTGTTGTTTGAATACTTTCAGAGTTCTAGCGTGGGCTGCTCATAGGATGTGACTTGAGTACGGTTGTCCTTTGAGTACTTTCAGGGTTCCAGCGTGGGTTGGTCATAGGATATGATTTGAGTACGGTTGTTGTTTGAGTACTGTACTTTCAGAGTTCTAGCGTGGGCTGGTCATAGGATGTGACTTGAGTACGGTGGTCGTTTGAGTACTTTGAGAGTTCTAGCGTGGGCTAGTCATAGGATGTAATTTGAGTACGGTTGTTGTTTGAGTACTTTCAGAGTTCTGGCGTGGGCTGGTCATAAGATGCGACATGAGTGCGGTTGTCGTTTGAGTTCTTTCAGAGTTCTAGCGTGGGCTGGTCATAATGTCATTTGAGTACGGTTGTTGTTTGAGTACTTTCAGAGTTCTAGCGTGGGCTTGTCATAGGATGTGACTTGATTACAGTTGTCGTTTGAGTACTTTCGGAGTTCTAACATTGACTGGTCATCGGATGTCATTTGAGTACGGTTGTTGTTTGAGTACTTTCAGAGTTCTAGCGTGGGCTGGTCATAGGATGTGACTTGAGTACGGTTGTCCTTTGAGTACTTTCAGGGTTCTACCGTGGGTTGGTCATAGGATATGATTTGAGTACGGTTGTTGTTTGAGTACTGTACTTTCAGAGTTCTAGCGTGGGCTGGTCATAGGATGTGACTTGAGTATGGTGGTCGTTTGAGTACTTTCAGAGTTCTAGCATGGGCTGGTCATAGGATGCCATTTGAGTACGGTTGTCGTTTGAGTACTTTGAGAGTTCTAGCGTGGGCTTGTCATAGGATGTGACTTGAGTACAGTTGTCGTTTGAGTACTTTGAGAGTTCTGGCATGGGCTGGTCATAGGATGTCATTTGAGTACGCTTGTCGTTTGAGTACTTTCGGAGTTCTAGCGTGGGCTGGTCATAGGATGTCATTTGAGTACCTTCAGTGTTCTACCGTGGGCTGGTCATAGGATGTAATTTGAATACGGTTGTTGTTTGAATACTTTCAGAGTTCTAGCGTGGGCTGCTCATAGGATGTGACTTGAGTACGGTTGTCCTTTGAGTACTTTCAGGGTTCCAGCGTGGGTTGGTCATAGGATATGATTTGAGTACGGTTGTTGTTTGAGTACTGTACTTTCAGAGTTCTAGCGTGGGCTGATCATAGGATGTGACATGAGTACAGTTGTCGTTTGAGTTCTTTCAGAGTTCTAGCGTGGGCTGGTCATAATGTGATTTGAGTACGGTTGTTGTTTGAGTACTTTCAGAGTTCTAGCGTGGGCTTGTCATAGGATGTGACTTGAGTACAGTTGTCGTTTGAGTACTTTTAGAGTTCTAGCGTAGGCTGGTCATATGATGTCATTTGAGTACGGTTCCATTCGGAGCATTGCAGCGAAACTAAATATATCAAAATCCACTGTAAATGATGTCGTGAAGAGATGGAAGCAGAACGGTTGAACTACAGCAAAAAAGAAAAAAAAACGTTTAGGAAGGCAGCACAAACTGACGAAACGTGAAAAAAGAGTCATGGTAAGAAACGTTAAGAAATTCCGTTCTTTCTCTGCCGTTTCCATCGCTGCTGAAGTAGGAAATGCTTGTAATGGCTCGGTTAGTACCATAACTATCCGCAGAGAGTTGTACAGTGTGGGTTATTATGTTAGACTAGCTGCACACAAGCCGCACATCACTACCGTGAATGCGAAGCATCGTATGGAATGGTGTACTGTGGGCGACTGGGTAGCTGTTCTTTGGAGTGATGAGTCACACTTTTCAATCTTCCAATCTGATGGGCGTGTTTGGATTTGCCGACAGC
Organism: Macrothele yani; assembly: GCA_039090855.1. Taxonomy (NCBI): domain Eukaryota; kingdom Metazoa; phylum Arthropoda; class Arachnida; order Araneae; family Macrothelidae; genus Macrothele; species Macrothele yani. The sequence goes on from CM077014.1 coordinate 143,142,519, forward strand.
CCGGCGAACGATTTTCATCGGACTGTGTTCTTCCAACTGTTAAGTTCGACTGAGGCTCCATCATGGAATGGAGTTGTTTTTCATGGATGGAACTCGGTCCGTTAGTTATTATTCCACAAACCATGAACTCAGAAGTGTACGTCAACGTTCTGGATAATTCTGCCCTACCAACAATGTGACAGTATTATGGAAATGACCGTTGTCCCTTCCAACACGTTCGAGCTCTCTGCCGCACTGAACGGCGTGGGCAGAAATTATTTTTTGAAAATTAGGGGGAATTGATAGACTGGCCTGCTCAGAGTTCTGATCACAATCCAATAGAACACGTCGGGGATGCACTAGAGCAACGGATACCAAATCAACCACAATGCGCGTCTTTGCTCTCTGCTCTGGTAGCAGCTTTGCAGAGCGAATGGAGTGCCATTCCTGTCGAGACCTATCGGAAATTGATTGATAGTATGCCTTGACCTGTTACCGCTGTTATACAAACAAAAGGTGGACGGACTAACTAATAATTGCGATTATAAAGTCATTTGTCCCAAAACATTGTGGTGTTCCAATACTTTTGATAATATAGCGTATGAGACTGCTTTTACGGCATTCAATACCGATTGTAAAATAGTATTAAACGAGAAGAGAAACGAAACGAAATTAGGGTTATTTTGAAATTTCACATTTGGCTGTCACGAGCATTGAAGTGGAACTGGTAGCCCCCTTTTCTTAATATTGAAGTTGCTGGCTCCCCAGACGGAAAGATAAATAGACTGCTTATAACGTAACCCATTTTCATGTGAGAGATTGGTTATAACGAAGTAAATTTCTCCGTCATTTTTGGTCTACGCCGGGATTCGAACCCGAGGCCGCTTATTCCGGAACAAGTCGCTCTACCAACTGAGCTACGCAGACAATTATTCTGATTCCTATCTGCCTTTATGTCATGTGCGTCCTGCTGGCAGGTACGTCACATCTCCCCCCCCCGAAAGAGGGCCGGGGGCATGGCCCACGGATCAGCCGTGACCATGAATCGCTGTAGGCAGACAACCACTGTAGAACGTGCACTTGAGAGCGCCCAGTCAATCTGGTGTGTGGAATGCAACGTCACACACATTTATTTTTCGAAGCACTGGAGAAGGGATTCTCTGATTTTTCCTATCTCGCGGTGGGGAAAGAACATCACACCATTGCGAGATTTTGAACGGTCGGGTCATCCGGGTAGTTCGGGCGCCATTATAACGAAGTAAATTTCTCCGTCATTTTTGGTCTACGCCGGGATTCGAACCCGAGGCCGCTTATTCCGGAACAAGTCGCTCTACCAACTGAGCTACGCAGACAATTATTCTGATTCCTATCTGCCTTTATGTCATGTGCGTCCTGCTGGCAGGTACGTCACATCTCCCCCCCCGAAAGAGGGCCGGGGGCATGGCCCACGGATCAGCCGTGACCATGAATCGCTGCAGGCAGACAACCACTGTAGAACGTGCACTTGAGAACGCCCAGTCAATCTGGTGTGTGGAATGCAACGTCACACACATTTATTTTTCGAAGCACTGGAGAAGGGATTCTCTGATTTTTCCTATCTCGCGGTGGGGAAAGAACATCACACCATTGCGAGATTTTGAACGGTCGGGTCATCCGGGTAGTTCGGGCGCCATTATAACGAAGTAAATTTCTCCGTCATTTTTGGTCTACGCCGGGATTCGAACCCGAGGCCGCTTATTCCGGAACAAGTCGCTCTACCAACTGAGCTACGCAGACAATTATTCTGATTCCTATCTGCCTTTATGTCATGTGCGTCCTGCTGGCAGGTACGTCACATGGTGTTACGCTATTTCTAAAACCATGACTAAGGAAATGTTGAACTAAATGAGAATACGATGCAATAGTTTACAGCCAGACGAAACATAAACAGAAGTCAACTTACAATAACCTTTTATTAGTCCAGCAATATTTGATAAAATCCAACATATAGCACTGCGAGTTTTCACACTTCACATACACTGGTGTTCAAAATTAAGAGAATTTCCACATTTTATCGATTTTCACAAAAAGTACGGAACCAAAGGTACACATTATGCCGCCGCATAAGAATGCAAATTTGCAGTGTCGAATACGTAAGCGTACACGTGCGTGTGGGCGGAGCTGTGATAGCGGATGACATAAAAATCACAAGTGTTTTTTTCCGCGATTAGTTCGCTCGTTCTCCTCCGCAACATTCGTTTTGTTTCTTGCAGGAGTTAGTTCAATTTAAGCAATCAGTTAAAATCAGTTGCCATGAACGTATTGATGACGGGATGAGGTGGAGAATCGTCGGTAGATTGGAGGCAGGGCAATCGCAAGTGCAGGTTGCTACAGAGCTCAATGTAACACACAGTGTCGTCTGCATTTGTGGAAACAGTTTAAGGACACCCAAACCATATCGAGAAGGCCAGTGCAAGGTCGTCCAAGAGCCACGAGGGCCAATGAAGATCGTTATTTGGCACTTTCAGAGAGGCGCCACAGGACTGATACAGCTGCACAGCTATCTCGTGAGCTGCATTCTGCCACTGGAACCCGAACTTCAAGGGTTACTGTTTCCCAAAGACTTCATGAGAGAAGGATTTTTGCCAGAAGCCCCGCTGTTTGCATCGCGCTCACTTAAACACACAAGAGAGCGTGTTTAGCATGGTACAGATAGCATCAGCCGTGGACGAGACTTCAGTGGGGTAACGTTCTCTTCACAGATGAGTCGCGATTCAGCCTGGACACTGATTCTCGACGTACCTTCATCTGGAAAGAACCTGGGACCCGATATCTTTCCTCCATCATCCGAGAAGGGGGGGGGGCGCTATGGCAGTGGAGGTGCCATGGTCCGGGCAGGCATCATGTTGGACGGCCGCAGTCCTCTCCATGTGTTTAACAGAGCTTCCCTGACTGCTGAGAGGTATATATAGGGATGAGATCTTACAGCCCTATGTTCGACTTTTCAGGGGCGCAGTTTGCCCTCGGTTTCTTTTTATGGACGACGACGCTCGTCCACATAGGGCTCACCTGGTCGACGATTATCTTGAAAGTGAGGATGTTCGCCGGATGGATTGGCAAGCCAGATCGCCAGACCTAAACTCTATCGAACATGTCTGGGACGCTCTTGGGAAGGCAATTGCAGCTCGCCACCCTCCGAGAACCATCCAGGAGCTGAAAACTGCGTTGCTGCAGGAGTGGGACCGACTACCACAGGGACTCATCAAGTGCCTCGTTTCCAGTATGACGCTGTGTTGTGAGAGCTGCATGACTGTGAGAGGGGACCATACCTCATATCAGAATCATTTTATGTTCGATCTTGCAACGTGGATTTTAGACAGTCCTGCGCTGATGAGCTTTACTGAAGACCATGAGTGAGTACCATAACTGTTGTATGGTATAATTTTTCTCTTATATAACTGTGTATCCATACCAAATTTCATTAAAATGTGTTCATTAGTTTTTCAGAATTCAACAAAATGTGCAAATTCTCTTAATTTTGAACATCAGCGTACAATGCCTTAATTATCTGTCGTATAATCTATCTTAACAACGATTGGACATCTCCACACACACACACACACACACACTAAGCAACTGCTGTATCGTCTTTTTATCTAACGTTCTTATCACATTCATACGTCACTCTCTCTGACCTCAAAAGTGTTGCTAACCTCATTCATGTGAGAGAGAAGATAGCACGTTAAGTTTAGAAAGTGCAAAAGAGAACAAACTCAAATTTACAAAGGAAAAGGAACTAAAAATGAAAGTTAAATTAGAATATACGTCACATGCTATCTATTAAAACAGCAAAAAGAACGACTCGGATGGGATGGAAACTTGTCGAGGGAATAGGTGCCCGTAAGGAATGTAAATGATTACAGCTGCTAGCCGCCAAGAACGTTTTTCCATAATTGCATTACACAAATGCCGCCACTGTAGCATTGAAATCGAGTGGCCATTTCACGCTACACTAGAAGAAATCCGTATAATACAGTTGTCAGACTTAAAACGAGGTAGAATTTGAAAAATTGGGGGAAGACAGATATTTTTTCGTGGTATCGCCGCTTGAGTCGAAAGAAATGCAAACACAGTGATGAGAGTATGACGGATGGACAAGAGGAAGGTAAGACGCGCCGACATGAGGTGTCTGGAGAACAACTTTGCACGAATAATGGAGAAGACTGGCACTTGTACCGTATGGCACTAGCAGACCGCAGGGCTACGCGCCAAATTTGACGTAATTATGGAGATCTATCACACTTAGGGAGAAATCCGCGAGGTTAGTTCGACGGCATTTCGTTGCTGCAGGGAGGACACATTGTTAGGACTTCGTTGCTTCGACTTCCATAAAGAGCGTGGTCAGATACTGCAATAGTTTAAAGAATAGAGACGCACCATGATGGCCGAAACTGTGTACAGAAATGCTCTAGTAAATGGCTTCTGGAAGCGTCATACAGCTCCGGTACTGAGCGTTATTATGTGGGGGTGCTATCGGGTTTTGTTCACGTTACCACTTCATACCTATTGCCAAGACCCTGAACAGCCAGTGGTACGTCGAGGACATTTTGGAGGCTAAATCCCTACCGTATTGGCAGGCTGTACCTTGCTCTATCTTTCAACAAGACAACGCACGAACAGATGTGGCGCGGAATGTGCTTGATCTCCGGGATGCTCGACATGTGATATTTCTTCTTTGATCTTCACGCTCACCAGGTTTGTCGCCCATTGAACACGCCTGGGATATGGCAGCTCGGCAATTTTAACGTCAGGCCACACTGGCTTCTTCCGAGCATGATCTTTTGGTTCAAATAGAGGCAGAATTGCAAGAAATTCCACAAAAATACACTCAGGAGCACTCTAGCTCAGTGCCACACCATGTCCTACATGACGTTATAGCAGCTCGTGGCGGGTGCACTGAATATTGAATATTGTGTTTTCTTCTTCACCAACAGTACTGTACTTCCGATGGTTTAAGTCTTGTAAGTAGTTTGCCTAGTAAATTCTTGATTCTACTGTATCTTGGTATTGCAGTTTCTACAAACAGCAGTGTAATAATAAAACGAACTAAGAAAGCCCTAATACTATTGAACTTAGTGCCAAAGTCAGATTTTTATGCGAGTTCCACTAATAATCAGTTCTTAATTATTTATTTCTTCAAAAATTTCATGCTGCATCTACTCTGTGTAGTTATTGCATCTTAGTGTGCGATTAATTCCCTACTGTATACACCGCTGAGCCATTACATTATGACCACCTAACTAATAAGCTGTAAGAACACCTTTAGCCTGCAAAACAGCGCCCATTCGGCGAGGCATAGATTCGATGGGGTGGCGATAGGTATCCTGGGGTATCTGGTACCATAATGTCAACAGCAGGCCTTCCAGTTCTCGTACATTTCGAGGTGGTGGTGATTTAGCGCGAATCTGCTTTTCCAAGTCGAACCACAAATATTCGATTGGGTTCATGTTAGGTAAATTTGGAGGCCAAGGAATTAACGGAAAGTCACCAGTATGTTTCTCGAACCACTCCTTGACGATTCTGTCAGTGTGGCATGGCGCATTATCCTGTTGGTAATGGCCATCACCAGCTGGGAACACAGTTCTAAGGGTGAAGCAGGCTGTCTCTGTACGATGTGTAAAACTCACTATGTTCAAATTGCAAAGTTATAAACTTTATTTACAATTAAAAACACAAGTCTGTTAAAATATCGCAAGCAAGATCTTTCAAAGCCGCAGCGGCCCCATCGTCATGCTTAGTGCCACAGTCACCGAGCAAGCATGCGATAAATACAATGCAATAGTTCCATGATGCAACAGTCATCAAAAGTCGCTGTTACCGAACGTGAACGTCCAGCATCATGTAGAAGATGGCAAGGAACGCATACCATCCGCTGTAGGAAACATAGATTCGATTAGTGTCTTCCACGGGAGGGTAATAAAACTAGGCAGATCAGTATTACAGCAAGTATTACCAAATTTAGTATAATATACAAACTTTCTGACAAAAGTAATGTATGTTTGTTACACGATGCTGCAAGAATACTGGCATTTTCCCAATCAGGTAGATAATCTCCTTGATTCACAGTCTTTGTCAGGGCTGTGAGTGTAGAACCAGTCCCAAAAGCATATTTATGTTCTGCTTCACGAACACCAAATGTCCGAAGCTTGGAGCCTACGTCGAATTTCTCACGGACAAAGACTGTACGAATCTAGTGGAATGCAGTACACTCCAAATTTATTGGGAGTCGGTACTGATTCTCGGTCACTTTCAACAAGTGAGAACAAAATTATGTTTTTTTGTAAAAACATAATTTTGATTTGGGGGTACGGATCCCCAAATCAAAATTATGGTTTTTACAAAATTTCTTCAAAATAGAGACAATGGGCGGGACATAATCAATGGAGCCAACAAAACGGGGAAAATAAATTTTAGAAAGAAGTGTGGTAAAAGAAAACCGCCTAAAATTGAACAATAATTCAAAAAATGTTTCCGAAGAGTAGCCAAAAATATGAGCAATCAAAGAAAAATGGGAAAAGGCACGTTTTATTAAAAAACGCAAAGCTAAAAGTTTATAATTCCAAGAATGAAAAAACGAAAACGGAATAATGACAGGAGAAAAGGTGGGTTTTCTATATACAGAAAATGAGACCTTATTGGAGGTACGGTCACGAGAAAGAAGGAAGTCAAGGAAAGGCAAGTGACCCTCAACCTGCAATTCCAACGTGAACTTAATAGAGGGAAATTAAGCCAATAAGACTTGAGTAAAAGAATTAAGTTTAATGATCGAATGCGGCCAAAAAACCAGAAGGCCATCCACATACTTTAACATTGAGGATGGTTGATAAAGAAACTCAGCCAAAACTTTTTCTTGTAGAGACTGAAGGAGTAATTCTGCTAACACTGGCGATAATGGGAGCCCACAGTTGCATCCCCCTTTTGTTGTTATACCACATTATCGAAACGGAAGAAGGAGCGACTAGCTATAAGCTTCAAAGCTGAAATAATAGCTGCCGCCTCAACCGGGAAAACAGAAGGATGCGAATGGGTGAACTTGGTCCCCAACGATGCCACGAAAGGATGAACTTGGCCTGCAACGATGCCATGAATGAGGTGAACTTGGTCCGTAACGATGCCATGAATGGGTGAACTTAGTCCGCAACAATGCCATGAATAGGTGCGAACTTGGTTCGCAACGATGTTCAGATACCTGACAGCTGTCAGGTATCTGAACATGTGGCCTAAAGTGTCCCAAGAAAACATCGCCCACAGCGTGACACCACCGCCGCCGGCCTGTTTCCGCCCAACAGTGCACTTAAGAGCTATAGCCTCCATTGGTTATTATCAGCGTATCCGCGCTCAGTCGTCTACGTGATGCACCATGAATTTCGATTCGTCAGACCAGGCCACTTTCTTCCAATCATCCACGGTCCAATCTCGATGATCTTGGGCCCATTTCATGCGTTGTTGGCGATGATGTGCAGGGAGCAAAGGGACCTGACTGGGTCTTCGGCTGGGCAGGCCCACGCGCAGAAGGCTGCGATGAACTGTGTGCTGTGACACATTGCCCTGATCACCACTGTTGTACCTGCTGGTGATTTATCGCATTGTGGCCTTGCGGTCACTGTGAACAAGGCGCGACAGTCTCCTCTCCCCTCTGGCATCAATGAGCTGCGGACGACACACAGTTAGACGACGGTACGTCGTTTGGCCATCTGTGTACCACTTTTGATACATACTCACTACAGCGACACGTGAACAACCCACAAGCCGCGCCGTTTCCGAGATTATAGTTCCGAGGCTTCGTGCCATCACAATTTGTCCTTTATCAAACTCCGATAAATCGGTAGCTTTTCCCATTCTGAGTCCGAACACTCTACTAACCGAAAGCCGGTCCTCGGGTTGGATATATACTGTTCTGTGAACTTCACCCGAGCCACCGTTCGGTCTCCAGGAGTGCTGATTTCTCTAGGCTGTGGGTGATGATAATGCAATGGCTGATCGGTGTATTGCGCAGATGATACGAAGCAAGGATGAAGAACATTATGAGAATATTCTTTTTCATGGGGAGCTATCAGCGAAATGGCTTGCTTTTACGGCTTACGAAAAATGTTTACTTGCAACAAATGTAAAGGTCTCCCTTTCTCCATTTCCTTAGCTTCCAGCTTATTACGGACGAACAATTCCTCCATATAAAACAAATCTGACCTGAATCATCACAGCAATCAGATCCGCTTTGTGACCAGTGAAAGGACAGTTAATGACTTTTCTTGCCCTAAGCTCATACCAAATGTCAACAAAGCTTAGAAATGCTTCCTCGTGTTCGATAGAAGGCTTTTTTATTCCTTGTTTCCAAGTAAAGAATTGTGACATCTTTCCTCACGACGCATGATACGTCAAACGCGTTCATTCCACGAATGACCACAGGGCGAATAAAATGTCAGTTTAGTCTTTGACATAAGAATTTCGTACAGAAATGTTTCATGCTGATGATGATATATAAATTTCGCATTCACTGCACTCAATCTTGCTTCATTTGTCAGTCGCCCCTCCGGCAATAATATCAGCGGAATTTTAGATTTCTCAATCACAGACGTCAAGTATTGCAATTCTTTCATTTCGTTTATTTACATGGCTAGACTTATGACATCATACGCTTTAACTAAAAGCAATATACAGCGAATCTTTGAAGTGCTAGCAAGTACCGTAAAAATAATCGGTCAACAGGATGGAGTGACTGCCTTATGACGAGAAACACGAAGTTGTTTGTAATGTAAAGTCTGTTGCGTGTTTCATTTTTCCTTTTTTCTTCCTAGAGGAATTGTTGATGCAAAGAAACGTACTTTTGAAGGAAGGAAATGTATAGTGTAACCTCGCTTTAAAGATTAGGTCTGTGATTACGGACATTAATGAAAGACAACTCATAACATGGTTGTAAAAAAGATTTTCTGTTGCCGATGAACTACATTTTCTTTATTTCCTTAGTAATAAAGAGGGTGAGTCGAAAGTATTGCAATATTTGGATCACTTTATGCGTACCTGTACAACAAAAGCTGACTAGCATTCAAAGTATAGGCCATCGTGTTGCACCATCTTTAGATATCTGTCTGCCAGTTCTTCTATTACCCGGCGGTACCAGTTCTTGTTTTTCGAGACGAAGAACTCCTTCACACCAGCTGACACCTCCTCATGGTTGTTGAAGTGCCACCCGAGAAGGAAGTGGGCCATGGACCGGAACAAGTAATAATCTGACGGGGCAAGGTCCGGACTATATGCTGACTGTGGCATCAGTTCGATGCCCTCAAGTTCCTGCAGTTTTGCCAGGGTCATTTTCGCGGTATGAGGCCGAGAGTTGTCTTGCTGCAAGAGAGCGCACTTTCTGCTCCCCAGTGTTGGGTACTTCTCCTAAGAAACGGCATACATCCGCTCCAGCTGTTCAAAGTAGAGGTTGGCGTTGACGATCCGACCGTCTGGAACAAATTCGTAATGGATTATACCCTCGAAATTCCACCAGATGCAGAATATCACCTTGCACTCGAAGCACCAACGTTTGGCAACACGTTCAGGAAGCTGGCCCGGGATCAATCACTGCCGTTGTGCGTTGGGGTTACGGAAATAGACACACTTTTCATCGCACGTAACAGTTCTCTTGATGAAACGTACATCGCGCGGGTTTTCTAGGAGTTTCGTTCACACTTCCACTTGGCGGTTTCCTTCAGCTGGCGTCAGCTCATGAGGGACAATGTGGTAGTTTCTGTAGATCTGGCCGAGGTCGTGAAGGTGACGAACCATATTAGTCTGTGATATGCCCAGCTCGCCTGATAATTTCCGAATGCAAGTTGTTGGACTTGCCTCTACGGCCTGGTGCACGGCCTCCGAATCCACGGTTCGCGGCCTATCTGACCTTGGCTGATCGTCGAGTTTTCTGTCACCTGAGCGGAATTCATTGAACCATCTGGTTGCGGTGCTGTGGTACATGGAACCTTCCCCCTTTTTGTTCTTTTGTGCTGTGGTCCATGGAAAACATTTTGGCGTATTGCTTGCAAACATAACGCTGCTCAAGCAAAATGACAAATGTTTCGTGTTGCTTAAGCAGTGTTATGGCCGAGTTCAAACTTGTAAAGCAAAAGTTCCCTTATTAGCCGGTTGTGGCTGTTCATCTTTTAGGCGTCCCAACCACAGACAGAACGACGAGATGCAATGCTGTTCGCACCAATGACTACCACTTTATATCCCTTTCGACTTACTGAAGTGCGCGATTTAAACTAGTTTAAACACGTGACATACCCGCCGCAAGACATGCGTTTATGCAAATATCGCAAAACTTTCGACTCACCCACTGTAATATCCTCTAATGGTTGTCTTGAATGCTGTAAAAACAAAAAGTCGGAAACATTTATCGTCAGTTTAAGATCTGAAATCTTAAATGCAGTACTATGAAGTACTGGAGTACTTCGGAAGTTTATATTTCTGTTATTGCATATGAGTCGGGATAACGCTTATATCAGAAAAGAATTTCGAAAGGATTGGGTTGCAACTTTTTTAATAATCATGGAAGAAATGCTGTTACTGAAACTGAACATTTTACCGTTCTGGCTGTATTTAAGCTTCAGTGTTAGTTTAAATGTGATTACTCACAGAAAGATTCTGAGGAATGAACCCCGCATTCTGCAGTTTCTTCATCTTTGGAGGACCAGTTTATTGATACAAAGTTCCAGACATTTCTAAAATGATTGTAAATTGCATGTGTAAGAACAGATGTGCATGATGATGGGTAATGGTCAGCGCATTGCAGTCTGTTTAACTCATATGAAGTACTTCGTATTGTATTCGAACAATCGTTTGACAAGAGATGCGCGAGTGAAGGATGTTAAACAACGCAAAACATCTATTATGGGTATGTAAAAGTTTTCGCCGCTCCCACTATCGGGCGCTGTAGGGGTCTAACCGGCCGGCTACCCGTGCTGTTAGTTCGTATATGAAGCCAAGCATGGCGGTCGATAAAGTTTATTTGCGGCACTGTTTGTCATTCCTGTTTAATTTAGGGAAAAGTGCGAGTGAAGTATACGGTTCAAAGTACTAGGCGCATGGGGAAAAGGGCAGTGGGTGAGCGAACGTGTCCAGAATGGTTTGCCAGGTTTAAGAAAGGTGATCTAAGCTTGGAAGACAAGCCACGTGCAGGTAAATCGCAGGAACTCGCAGACGAGGAGCTGAAATCGCTGTTGCACGAGGATGCTACACAATCGACCACGCAATTGGCTAAACGTTTGAAAGTGGTTCAATCGACGGTGGTACGGCATATTGCCTTGGGGAAGATCCAAAAGATTGGTAAGTGGATTCCGCATACTTTAACGAAGCGTAATATTGGTGGTCAACGATTGGGCATCTGCACGTCGTTGCTGAAGAGGTTTCAAGGGAAGAATTTCTTGCGGAAGGTTGTCACCGGGGATGAAAAATGGATCTATTGCGAAAACCCCGTTCCGTACACAAGCTATCCTGGGTTGACCCAGGCCAGCCATCAACATCCCCTGCAAAACAGGATATCCACGGGAAAAACGTGCTGTTGTGTGTGTGTGGTGGGATGTGCATGGAGTGCTGTACTTCGAACTGTTGAAACCGGGCGAAACAATCACTGCACAACGATATAGCGACCAGTTGACAGTTGATGAAACTGAAGGCCGCAATCGAGCAAAAACGCCCATGGACAAGTAAAAGACGCTGCCCAGTTATCCTGCAACACGATAATGCCAGACCACATGTCGGTGCCACCAGGAAATGAACCTTTGAACAGTTACACTGGGAGGTTTTACCGCACCCGGTTTACTCCCCGGACATTGCACCCTCAGACTTTCATCTGTTTCTCTGTATGCAATATTCCCTAGCCCAACAGCGGTTCACCACAGCTCCAGAGGTGGAATATTTCGTCACTGCGTTCTTCAGCTCAAAACTCGAGTCCTTCTATCACAGGGGCATTCATTTGTTGCCTGAAAAATGGTAAAAGGTCATTGATGCTAATGGTCAACATTTCGTTAAAGTAATGTGTACTGGTTTCATGATTGTTCCTGCCTCCTTTCTCCTTAAAACGGCGGAAACTTTTGCATACACCTAATACAGTAAAACTTCCAAATAGCGGACATAGAAGGGGAAAGAAAAACTGTCCGTTATTTAGAAGTGTCCGCTATTGGGAAAATCATACTTTATGACGGGATGCTATGTTTATAACGTAAAAGCAGTTTAAAAGATAAGTAACTATAAGTACGCAAATGCAATACATAGAGAAAACTTGTACTAACCTTTATTGAAAAATATCCATCAAAGCCCAAGAAGCAAAATAATCAAGTATAGTTGTTTATCTATTACATTCTTGTTAAATTTTGTTTCCTAAATGAATTTCTAGCCAGCCGCCTGAAGCTTTGAATTCGGTGAATTCTAATTCCTTTGCGACTTCTAAAGCCTTTTGACGAATTAAATCCCAGATACAGGAATCTTGTTGGCTCTAGCTCGGCAAAACCTTTCATAGGTAAGAGTAAACCATCAGTTTTAGGGAAAGCTCTCTTAATTTTCTGATTGCCATTACAATCTTGCCAAGACTTCAAGATTTCACTCACTTGCGTTTTTCCAATGCTCAATTTATCTTCTTAAACGCGCACACTTAATCTTTCCCATTCACTCAGCTCCACCATTTCAACTTTTTCTTTTAGAGTCAAACGCTGACGTTTGTGTTAGATCTTAAAATCGATGTTTGAGAAATCTTTGTTTCACAGCTCTCTTGATGAGGAAAACCTGCATGATTATTGCAAACAAAAGTGATTTCTAGTAATCTGGACTTGAAATTGATCCCTGTGCACTGAGACCTTGACCTTAACAAGCAACAAAATGTTAGTCCCTTCCACCAACACCTGAACGGTGTTTGCATGGGGTTCAATCCGATTACCGTTCCGGAATTAGCCGTCCCTGAGCACTGGTCCCTGTTTCTGAGGTCTCACCCCATTGGGAGTACCTGAAGAGCTAGAAGACAGTTGCTCCTGGTCAGTTGTACGTATGCAAAGAAAGGGTCAGTCTGTCTGGTTAGCACTTTTACCAGCGATTTCGGCAACTTACCCGTGGTACATAGCACTTAGCACCTTAAAATTTAGTAGACCTCGGGAACCAAACTGTTAAGATAGAGGATGAGGAAGGGTAAAATAACAAAAAAAGAACATTTTGCGAGTTTGGGCGAGTCACACCCCTAGGAATTCTTAGTATCGAAAGCATATTGTCCGTTATATTGTACTTTAAGTGTGTCCGTTATTTAGAATGTCCGCTATTAAGAAGTGAATGTCCCATAAGAAGCCATGCATTTCTGCCGGGGAATAAAAAATTGTCCGTTATAGAGAGATGTCCGCTATTAAGAAGTGTTCGTTAATGGAAGTTTCACTGCACATTCCAAACTTGAAGATCGCTTCTGAAGTCTTCAGCAAATGAAACTTTGAATTTTACCTTTTCCTTGGCAAATGCAATCTAAGAAGTGCAAGCTAGTATTTAAAAACTGAGGTAATGCGCTGTGTTGCTTTTTCAAGTTTGCTTAGCTACTAGTGCAAAGGAAGTGTATGATTGTGCTCTTAATTTTGTAAGAAACCTTTTTTTTTTTTTTTTTCAATACGGAATAATACATTAATTTTTCGTGACTTCAGTGATAAGCAGATGAGAAAGAGTTTTGAAATCTACCAAAGAAATGCGAGTTACACTTTTAGATAAAAGTTTTCGACCCGAAATGTAAACACAGTTCTTACATAGGACTGAAACAAGCCATTGCCGCTATTCTATGTAAAAAATATCCGGAAAAGTCCCAGTGCTCGTGACTGAGAAGTGATTGTAGTGCTGAAAACATGGGTGGAGCATAAATTTCGAAAAACGTAGTGATGCTTGAACCTCAAAAGTCCTCCTCAAATGTGGTGTAATACAATTTATTTATTTAATTTATTAGTCTTTAAAAAGTTGTCAGATATAACTATTCATGATGCCATCGAAATGATAGCTTTAGAAGGTTATGAATGGAATAGAGGACTACATCAAACAATGGAAATTTTAAAGATGTGAATCCGTTTTTTGGTGTAAATGTAGCATGGATGGTAAGTCAGATAATATCCGAAAACTTGAAAATTCTTTACACATACCCGGGTGCTATCCGGGAGACGCGGTTTCGATTCCCGTTCCAAGACGACGAAATTTTCAAGTTTTCGGATATTATCTGGCTTAACATCCTTGTCATATTTACACCAAAAAACCGGATTCACATCTTCAAAATTTGTAGCTATAGAAGATGTTCACTGATTTTTGAAACGTTTTTGATAAGAAATTACAGAAAATTAAGAAAATTCAAAGAATTGAAACTGGCAAGAGCGTGTTAGATGAACACGAAAGAAACACCTGCTGCAGTTAAATATCGTCTGCTATGAAAATGGCGCACGTAAACAGACTGTGGATAGAAGGTTATGTTTTTGCTCTTTAGGAAGAGAAATATTCGTATTCTGTAATTGAAATGCGCTGGGAAAATCATGAAATTAGCATTTCAAAATGAAAAAAAAAGCAATGCTAATAATAATAGAGGGAAAAATCGTCAAGCATTTCTTTTAACAGGAAAAAGAACACCAAACGAATATCCAAAGAAGGTACGTACTTTTACAACTATTTCAAAAGTAAAGTCTCTGGTCTTAAAGAAAATCCACCGACCCACAGAGAAATCGCTATGTCGTTAAAAATCTGTATCAACTGTTTGTAAACAGGTTAATAAACAAATATTTAAAACTGAAAAAGCAAAGTAAAAAACATACTGTTCACCGCCTTTTGCCTAAGCACATGGCTGAGGGCAGAACACGGTGTAGACTTTGTGACGTATACTACAGAGGTGAAAACATGTGTCAAGACGACAAATCTGCAGCGAGACATTCTGTCCGCGTAGCTCAGTTGGGAGAGCGACTTACTCCGGAGTGAGGGAGACACGGACAAACTCGTGTTTTCACATTGGCGCCTGATTGTGGAAAAGGAATCCACTGGCCGTTGGGTTCTTCGAAACACGTGTGTTGTTTGTTCCGCACATTGTTTAAAACTAATGAAAAATTCCTACTTCGCTTCAAAGAAACAAAACTTCAGAGTGAGATGATGTGACGTACTACAGAGGTGAAAACATGTGTCAAGACGGCAAATATGCAGCGAGACGTTCTGTCGGCGTAGCTCAGTTGGGAGAGCGACTTACCCCGGAGTGAAGGGACACGAATTCGATGTCCGTCGCGGACAAACTGGTGTTTTAACAACTTCTTTATGCAGATCTCTTATCCAGAGGCAGATGGAAATGTATTATAACTATCGATGAAACATGGATCTACCTAAATGACTGTAACAAAAATGATCGATTTACTATCGCAAAAGAGCAGAAAAAGACTTACAAACTTGGTTCCAAGACAAAGAAAGTTTCAGTAAAGGATTCATGATTATTACTGGTTTTTCGAGCAATGGGAAATTAAAGTTAAGAAAAGTTGAAAAGAATGTTAACGTCAATTCTATATATTATCAAAATAATGATGAAATTGGAAATACCATTTTCATAAAAAGAGGAAATACCATTCCTTCATTCACAGAGCCTTCAAAGAGTAAAATTTCATCAGGATAAGGCTACCAGTCATACATCCAAATCTACCACTCTATTTCTTGAAAAAAAGGAAATAATAGATGGATATTAAGTCTATACTTCGTTCTGATATTCCTTCAAAGTTCCCTGATGTATCACCAATGAACTATTGTGTCTTCGGACTGCTAAACAGAGCACTTTCTAAATGCAGTCCCTAAAAGAATGATTGGACTGTGGAGAACAGTGGAAGAGGACTGGAATAAAATACCACGAGCAATTTTAAGAAATGCCCTGTTATCTTGAAAATCTAGTCGTAGGTTCACAGTCGAGAGAAAGGGCTATCAGATGGAGTATTTAAGAAAAAAGAAATAATTTTATTTTAAACATTAATTATGCTGCTGGAAAATCTTTCTAAAAATGTTGGAACAGCCTCTGTAACTCTTTAGCGTAAAAAACAGCCTATTTAAAAAAAATAATCTTTACCTTTAAATACCGATTTCTGGAGACGATCAGCTATTTATACTTTTAATAGGTAGGAAAGGCTTCACAATTGCTGTTTTAAAAAAAGACCGTATTCCCTTGAAATACTCCAGCACCCATTAAGTTCGATGGTATGTTTAAAAGTGGTCATTTTCCTTTCAGCTCGTGTCATTAAAGTCCGCAAAATATTTTAACTGTTATAAATTTCACGGCTTGGGGATTTTATACTCCGGCCTACGACTTCGAAGACAGAAGATTCATCATGCGAGATTGCTCGGTGTCACTAAACCCTTTTAAATTCTTCCGCCCCCGTCGTTCTCGATGAAATATTTTTCTTCGCGAAATAGGACACTGAGTAAAGAGTAGCCTCCAGAAGCAAGCACTTACCTTCAGTCGTGATGATCCTCGACCGCACCAAATCTGATTTGTTGCCGACAAGGATGACAGCTTTGCTAACGGTAAGTCCCTTGTCTCGCAGCCTAAATAGAATGTCCACAGCCTTCTCGAAAGTACGGCGATCTGTCGTGGAATACACAACAACGTATGCATCGGCTTCGGGCGCCTCGTCAGCCTTCGGTTTTCGAGGAAAATAAGGAAAATGACATACTCATCTTCAAAACTCATACATTTTTCATAATCAGAAAATTGAGCAAATATTATAAAAGGTTCAAGCAAATATTTCACAAAAGTCACCGTAAAAACAATATAAAAATGCAAGAACGCTGCCATTGTGTCCTCCGGGATAATAATAACCAACTTTTTTTTCAAAAAAATATAAAATTTGTTAACCTGAAGGTGTTTCAACACACGTAGTCACTGGTTATCTAGGAACTGAAGGTTTTTCCTTGAAGCATTTTGGAAAATGAATATACAGTCGTTTGCAAAAGTTTAGGACCACCCGTCAATTTATTGAAAATTAAGATTTTCAAAGAAACAACTAATTATTAATCAGAGATATTTAAAAAAATGACACCATAGATAAATACTTACATTCTTTAGAACACAAAGGACAGAAATCAGTACGTTATGTGGCCATCTTTGTTTTTCATAACGGCCAGAATACGATGTGGCATACCCTCAATGAGGGATTAGCAGTAATCATTTGAAATGTCTTTGCACCATACGTGCTTTATGGTGTCAATCAAAGCTTGGGAATTTCATGGCTGCTTCTCTGCTACCTTGTCTTTTAAAAATGATCCACAAATTTTCGATGGGGTTAAGGTCGGGACTATTACCTGGCCAGTGAAGCACAGTAATGTTTTTCCTCTGCAGGTAGTCCTTTACTGTCTTTGATCTGTGGCATGGAGCACCATCATGCATAAATATTGTGCATCTGTGCACTTGCATATGAGTTAACAGCTTCTCACGTAACATTTCCACATAAAAAGGACCAGCCATGGTAGTGCCTGTCGGGAAAATGGATAATGAAACAGTACCGGAGCACCCCATACCATCTGACTAGGAGGATGTCTCACGATGCTAACGGTGTATGTTTCATCAAACCTTTTGCCTTTCGGTCGTCGAACATGTGCTTCACGTGATTCAAATTGACGAACAGTTGATTCATCGGAAAAAAGAACTTGATTTCAGTTGTCAGCAGTCCACGATTGATGCAAACTGGAGTCCTTTTTCATGACAGAGGTTGGTCTAGGTTTATGTGCAGGCTTATAAGACTTTAATCCCAAAATCTTTGTTAAGACGTCGGAAAACAGTGCTGATACTAATATAAGACCCTTTTGAATATAGAAAGGCCTTGATTTTGTTGAACGAACTCTTCGGATAACGCATAACTATTCGCCTTATGGTATTGTCATCAAGTGGGGTTGTTTCCCTTGGAGGCCCACTTCTCTTGCGGGTGCTAAATTCGCCTGTATCTCGATATTTCATGATCATATTATGAAAAGAAATCTTGCTCACATTCACCTTTCAGTTTATGCCACGTTCGGAGTATCCTTCATGATATAAAGTCCCTATTTGTGCCCTCTGAGTAACACTTAATGACGTTTTTTTGCCCATTTTTTGCTATATAGAAAATACATACAAAACCTCTCAGCATGAATACCAGAAGCAAACTGACGCTCGCACACTTTCTCCAACTCTGTCAACACATGCCGCTGTATGATGATGCAACACTGACAGGAAGTTGAGTAATACAGACAGTAGCTGACGCAATCGGCAGAAATCTCCTAATACCAACAGGTGGTCTTAAACTTTTGCAAATGACTGTATGTAACAAAACTGATGTTTCATTACATCACTTTGTCCACCAGTATGTAAAAATGACGTCTCTGCACCTGAAGGCTCGAAGAATAATTTCTTAGTTCAATACATTAGAAAATTCGCGAGTATGATATATTTTTTTTTTCATCTTTCACATTTCCTGATGCACAATTTTCTCGCTACGTGAATGAAAGTTATTATTTTTGTATTTGGTACAACACATCGACCTGAAAGCAGACAGAACAAATTATGAGCAAATTGTTCCGCACATTTTCTGCTTTAACAAAAAGTTAAAATTTTTGTTACCTTGCGGTATTTTAACGTATGTTATTCATCAAAAGGCTCAGTATTTTCTTCTGACAGAAATATATGCCAAAAAAGGGGGTAATCATATCCATATTCATCTTCTAGCCGATGGCACGATATCCTAGGGTCTTTAAGTGAGATATGAAACAAGAAGTACGACACCGAATTTTCTGTTGTAATGAGTACGTCTTTTGAATCCCTTCTGACGCCAATTAAATTTATCAAATTTATTCAAAATCAATGCAACCGGTTGGAAAACATTCAATCGGATATCTATAATCTATAAAACATACAGAAATAGAAACAGTCACTTAGGCTACTTCCACCAGTGGCTAAAAAGTATGTTACGAAAATTAACAAATGGCGCACAGAAAGCTTCTCATAGCGGCATCGGAGGTAAAATGATTTCCAAATCCAAAAGTCAAAAGAAAAATATATAGAAGGAAACATGATGCAATTTTACGCCTTCTAGCAGAAGAATTTTGCCTAATGGAAAGTTAAAAATCCGCGAAAAAAATTCTTAATGGGAAAATATATGCTAAGGAAATATAACTTTACAAATTATAGATATGTCTCCGGTAAGCAGAGATAGCGAGAAAAAAGGTTTTGACCTTTACGCCCTCTAGCAGGAAATCTGTGCATTATTTAAAGGGGATTATGCGCCACATCTGCATTGCAGCGAACGGCATACAGCAAAATCGGATATACGGGTGCAAACAGATGTACACAAACACGGCCTAGCGACAGAACTGTAAACTACAAAACTGCTCAAATTCTAACCTAAAGTGTTCCACAAAGTAAACGGCATCCGGTGTTGAAATTTTTTTTTAATCACACATGTCGAAGGAGAGATATTGAGAAAAAACAGATTAAACTTTGGCGCCCCTGGTGGCTAAAATGTAAATTATTTTGGGAAAAAATAAACACAAAGATTATCCATAGTTAGTAGTATTTGACTGAAAAAGGATTTTTCAACCGCGTTTTTAGTCCCGCAGATATTGAAATAAATGGAAACGTGATTTTACGCCTTCTAGTGGCTAACTTGTGCGCTAAGAAAAATAAAAATAGTATGAGAAACATTTCGCAGCGGAAAAACGCTCCAACAAAGAAAGAATTTTTCAAATCAGAATATTAGTAGCAGATATATTGACAAAATAGGATATACATCTACACACTCTGGAGGAAAAACTGTGCATTGTTTTAAGAAGAAAGTATTGTGAAAATTGTTTTCTAAGTGAGCGGCATCAGCCCAAGAAAGATTTTTTCAGCCGAGTTTTCAAAAGCTCAAATGTCGCTGCAAATATATGAGAAGCGGAAATAAACACTTGCGCCCCCTAGTAGCCAAGCTATCCATTATCAAAAATTAGAAATTATAATCAAAACATTTCCCATCAGGAGCTGTATTGGCTGCAATGTTTCAAATAGGAATTTTAGAAGCCGAGATATCGGGGGAAAAACAATTTACCTTTACGCCCCCTGGGTGAAAAAATCTATGCTTTACTCGAAAACTTCGAAACTACATGAGAAACATTTCGCTCATGAAACGCTATCCAACATAGAAAGAATTTTTCGTATCGGACGCTTAGATGCAGAGATATCATAGACAAAAACAAGACGTAAAGCTACGTACCCCCTGGCGGCAAAACTGTGCGCTATTTTAAACAGGAGATGTTCTTAAATGTTTTTATGAGGTTAGCTGTACCAGTCCGCGAAATAATTATTTCAATCGAGTTTTTTTTTTTTTTTGATTGGAGGTTTGACGACCACCGTGAGCTTCTCACTGAGCTATGAGCAGTTGCTCGTCCTTACTTTAGGGCCACTGCTTCCAGGAAAGGGAGAGAGCCAGAGCCGTATGACAAACACACCATCCATGCGTCCCGGGATTCGAACCTGGACCAATCTCGGACGAATGGTCAGAAGCCAACCCTTAAACCACTGCGTCACCGGGGCAGCTCGAGTTTTCAGAAGCTTAGATTTTGCTGCAAATACATCTGAAGCAGAAATAAACACTTACGCACCCTGGTGGCCAAACCATTATTTATCAAAAATTTAAAAAAATATATACGCAAAACATTTTCCATCAGGAGCATCCGATGCAGGAAGAATTTTTCAAAGCGGAGTTTTAGAAACAGAGATATCGGAGAAAACGCAATTTACCTTTACGCCCACTAGCGGAAAATCTGTGCATTATTTGAGAAAGGAACTGTGCCCTAAATAGTCTTCGCTATAAAAGATATCGAATGGAAGAAAGAATTTTTGCACTCGGACATTTAGAAGCAAATATATACAATAAAATGTATTTTGAATTCGATATCATTTGCATTTACGCCCTCTAGCGATGAAATTTTGCATCGAAAAAAAAACAAAAAACAAAAAAAAACAATGACAGGGATCAGCATTCGCACATTTCAAGATTTCTAACGTAGCAATAACCTTTAAAATTGGACTACTAGTTTCAGAGATATGGTGTCCACTGGCGGACGGACGGACGGACACACTATAACATATGCACGATCACTTTTTCAAAAGATCGTGCTTTTGTTATATATCACTGCGACTTCCGGTCTTGACATCACCTCTGTTTATGTCACATATACTCTCCTCCCACATGAGAAAGGCGGGGGAAAGAAATCGCAGGTTTCGGGTCAGCCACAAGCCATGCTTAAAGTAACTCCCAGTAGAATAAGGAATTCTCATTAATTCCAAACGATGTGTGTAAGGGACATCACACATTTTTCGAAGAACCTAACGGCCAGTAGATCCATTTTTACGTTCGCGCGCCAATGTGAAACCCAAATCTGCCGGAGGCGGTCATTGAAGCCACATATCCCTGCTCCGGAGCCGAATGCTCTCCCATTTATGTTACGCCGTCATGGGTTTGTCACTCTTACTTGCTGTCTTAACATGTGTATCACCTTTGCAGATGTGCCAACTCTTCGGATTTAGGCGGGAGACTCAGGGTTTTCGGCCCTTCCTCCCGCCCTCCGGACGAATGTCACCTGATTCTCACCGAGAATTGGCCGTTAGGACGGTCGAAATTCCATCAGCCACCATGATTTCGAGCCGCCTGTGAAATCTTTTCTTTGCTGCATCGATGCAAGGCGGCATTAGTCATCAATTTCGTACTTTTCCTCTCCTATCTGCAAAAAGAATGCTGCTCTGTTGGCGCAGTGGTCTAAGCGCTGGCTTCTGATGGGACGGAAAAATTTGCTTTAAATAAATTTCTCCCAGTCCGATTTTCATACGACGCCTTCAGCAAAGAGCTCTCCCGCTAGGGCACTAGAATGCCGGGGAGATTCAGTAATTGTTCAACAAATGTGAGCTGCCCAACCTTCTCCTTGCAGTTCAGTCTTTCAATCCCTCACCTCAACAGAGTCACGTGCATTCTAAGTGATGGTAAACAATTGAGTTGCTGCGAATTCACTTAACAACAGAAGGGAGTAGTTACAGTTGGCCTCGCCTTGTAACGAAAGGCGATGTTAGTACGAACGAAATACGGGATTACACCAATGAGAATTTAGCAACACACAACAGAATCAAATATTCAATTAAATAAACATAAACAAACAAAAACGGGAAGCACAACTTTCAGCAAACATGGGAAGCGAATGATCCATTCATTCAGCAACAAATAGAGGAATATCGCATATCTATTCATTCTATATTGTATCATTCATTCTATATCATTCATATTTCGCATCGCACACCCATTTATTCTTATTGAATGTTTCTGAACTAAACTTACTAGTGTGTTTTGATTTCGAGGTATGCTCCAACGAAGGAGAGGAGAATTGATGTTTTGGCTAATAGATCTGTATATACGTAATATACTCGTTGTAACAACCCAAAACGCGCCGACTCTCTCTCTCTCTGTGCTTAACGAGAGAGAGAGTCGGCACGGAGCCAAGTCCAACTGGCCTCCATGTACGTATTCCTACTAGTATGTGTAGTAATCATTCTAGAAGAGCTCTAAACTCTGTGTATTCAGATACTCCTAAGGTGTACCCATCAGGCTTGTTGCTCAGCATCTGCTATAGTATTGCAAACGCGATGCAAAACAAACATGTGGTTTTTCTTGTTTTGCCGGGATAGTGCGCTTCAGGCTCACAACAAACAGATTAGCTAAACCTTTTCAGCACGTCTTTTGTAAAAGAAGATCGTGCTTATGTTATCTATCGATTTGGTCGTCCGTCCCTCTGTAGACACCATATCTTTGTAACTATTAGTCCGATTTGAAAAATTATTTTTGCATTGGTAAGCTTGAAACATGTGAATGATGATTTTTTTACCGATGTG
Organism: Macrothele yani; assembly: GCA_039090855.1. Classification (NCBI taxonomy): domain Eukaryota; kingdom Metazoa; phylum Arthropoda; class Arachnida; order Araneae; family Macrothelidae; genus Macrothele; species Macrothele yani. The sequence goes on from CM077014.1 coordinate 143,165,425, forward strand.
CAGTTTCGCAGCTAGAGGGCGTAAATGCAGATGATATCGAATTATAAATACATTTTATTCCATATATTTGCTTCTAAACATCCGATTAAAAAAATATTTTATCTTTCGATTCCATTTATGTCGAAGAGTATTTTAAGAATAGTTACTTTTTCAATTTACGCATGGAGTTTTCGCTAGGGCGCGTAAAAGTAAATTACGTTTTTCCGATATCTCTTCTTCTAAAACTCTGTTTGAGAATTTTTTTCTTCAGCGGATACAGCTCCCGATAGAAAATCTTCTGCATATGACTTCTAATTTTTTGGTAAAGAATACTTTGGCCACCAGGGGGCGTAAGTGCTAATTTTTGCGTCTGATGTATTTGCCATAAAATCTGAGCTTCTAAAATTCCCGATTGAAAAATTCGTTCGTGGACTGATGCCACTCACGTCGATCAACCTTTTCGGAATAGTTTCTTCTTAAAATATTGCATGGCTTCTCCACCAGGGGGCGTAGATGAATATCTTATTTTTGTAAATATATGTGCTTCTAATGATCCTATTTTAAAAAAATATTTTTTTATTGGATAGAGTTTCCGGTGTGGCATGCTTTTCATATAATTTCAAAAATTTTCAAGTAATTCTAGACTTTGAGCTAGGGGGCGTAAAGGTGAATTGCGTGTTACCCCCGATATCTCTGCTTCTAAAACTCCGATTTCAAAAATTCTTTCTGCACCGGATACAGCTCCTGATAGGAAATCCTTTGCATATAATTTCTTATTTTTGGTAAAAAAATGGTTTGGCCACCAGGGGACGTAAGTCTTGATTTCAGCTTCTGATGTATTTGCAGCAAAACCCGAGTTTCGAAAATCTCGATTGAAAAACATTCGTTTTTGGACCGATACTACTCACGTCGCAAACCCTTTAGGAATATTTTCTTCTTAAAATAATGCATGGTTTCTACATCAGGGGGCGTAAATGTATATCTTATTTTTGTCAATATCTCTACTTCTAGGTGTCCGATTTGAAAATATCCTTCTTTGTCGGATAGTGCTTTCGATGCGAAATATTTGTCATATAAATTCAAAATTTTCAAGTAAATCATTGACTTTCCGCCAGAGTGGCGCAAAGGTAAATTGCGTTTCTTCCGGTATTTCTGCTTCTAAAACTTCGATTTGAAAAATTCTTACTGTATCACATACAGCTCCTGATGGAAAATGTTTTTCATATATTTTCTAATATCACTGGACAACAATTTTTGATGAAGTTCATGCTTCCGAGATAAAAATAGTGATTTCTTAATGAATTCCATGTACTGAAACAGAATATGACCATAAAAAAGTTGAATTGGCTACGGTTTGTTTGTAATATGCAGGTACACTGGCTGACCATTGATCAGGAACACGTGCATGCTATTTCAATGGGAGAGAAGCATATAATTTGCCTGTAACTCTCGATGCGCTTTCCTTATAAATATTTGCTTATGCTGCTAATGAAAGAGCTTCAAACACTTAACAAAATCAAAAATCATAATCAAAATATGTGTTTCTAACAAATTTTCCATGTGTATATGAGGAAATTTATTATTCTAAATCAGTTTTTAGGACATTTTGATTTCAGTCTGCCAACCTTTATACCAAATCTCTCCCATTGAAATAGCATGCAAGTGTTCCTTAGTAATTGCAACCAGTGTTTATGTACGTCTTCATATATATATATATATATATATTGCATGCGTTACATTACACTTCTTTTGAAGTAAATACAATCCGAAACAGTAAGTGTAATTTTTTATAGTACAATTAAAAATAGATAGTGTAATTCTTTTTTTTTTTTTTTTTTTTACATTTGTATTAAATGTAGTTTTGAGATATATACATGAGTTTTTCATGCATAGATAGAAATAAGTTACCAGTACATGACGTTTTATTTCTCCTTGCCTTTCGGTTGTATTCCACCAGAGGAGCATCTCTGAAGAGTGTCCAAACGCAGTCAGCGAGCATCAAAGTGAACCACTTTCCCTGGTATCGTTGCTCCATTACGGCCATATCTTGATGAAACCGTTCACCATGCTCATCACTAAATTTGCCACAGTTATTCGGGAAGAAATCCAGGTGAGAATCCAAGAAATGGTGTTTTAAGGACATATTACAGCCAAATTTTTGATACAGAGCAAGCAGGTTGGTAATGAGATCTTCGGAATTTTCAGCCCTGGAATTCCCCAGGAAGTTCGTTGAGATTTGACAAAAGGCATCCCACAATTCTCTTTCATCACACTGAAGCATGTCCTCAAACTGCGAATCTTGAAAGAGCTGTCTGATCTGCGGACCCACAAAAATTCCCTCTTTTATTTTTCCTTCGCTCAGTCGAGGAAATTTGTCATGCAAGTACTTGAACGCTGGTTTAGTTTTGTTCATGTCTTTAACCAATTGCTTTGCAAGACCGAGTTTTATGTGCAGAGGGGGTAGTATGATTTTCTGAGGATCTGTCAGTGGTGGGTTCTGAACATTCATTTGTCCAGGTGTCAAAGACGTCCTAGGAGTCCAGTCTCTATCGATATAGTGCAGACATTTAGCTCGACTGTCCCAGTGACAAAGAAAACAGCAGTGCTTTGTGTATCCCTGCTGAAGGCCCATCAACAGAGAACTACCTTCAGGTCAGCGCAGATAAGCCAACCATAATTTTTGTAATTAGGTCTGTCCAACAGCTGTTTAAGGTTGTTGTAGATCTCTTTCATGTGCACCGCATGTGAAACTGGAATGGACGGTAGCTGATTCCCGTTGTGCAGTAAAACCATCTTAGGACTCAACTTGGAGGAGTCTATAAATAGACGCCATTCTTGCGTAACATGTTGTATTCCTAGTCCTGGCATTAGGCCACCAATATTGCAAAAGAACACAAAGCTTTCACTTTTTTGTAAGAATTGCTCGAATTGTCGGTGACGAATACGAAGCGAACTCATTGGAACATTTTGTTCTAGAAGATTCCATTGGCGAAGCCTTGACGCTAGTAGCTCTGCTTTAACTTTGGTTAAATTCAAATCGCGAACAAGGTCGTTCAGTTCCTCTGGTGTAATTTTATGTGGCATAGACTCAGAAGATGCATATTCGTCATCGCTTTCATTAATCCGTGACGTTGACGGTTTCGGATTACACAAATCGTCTTCCTGGACCTCATCTAAATCGATAACAAAATTTGTCGGAGGCATGGGAATGGGGAGTTCTTCAAAATGAGGTACAGGTCGTACAGCAGAAGGTACATTTGGATATTCTACAGTCCATTTCTTCTTCTTTGCGATACCTTCAGCCACTGGTGGCACCATACAGAAATAACAGTCATTTATGTGATTTGTGGGCTCCTCCAAATCATGGGAAAAGCAAAACCCATCGTTTTTCTTTTGCCATTAAGCCACTGTGATATATTCGTTGCACACGCGCGGCAACATACATGTGGAGCCCAGTCCTTCTCCCCGTCGCCTATACTGCAGCCGAAATACAAATGATAAGCCTTTTGAACAACCGGAGTGATGGACTTTTTCTGTGCAGCAAATGTCACTTTACCACATATATAGCAAAAGTTATCCGCCTTATTCACACATGCACGCGGCATAGCTACGTAATGTCACAATGCAAGGATCACTTTAACAGGCTGCTATCACGAGAGTACACTCAACAATGAAGGGAAAGAAACAAATGGACTGAGCTCTTTACCGTTGGGCTGTTAAAACTGAAAGGATTGTATCACATCGGGTAATACTACACCGGATGTCGCGGGAACTCCGGACTTCTCACCTAATGATGCAATACTTCCTGGTCTGAAGGTGCCTAAGAGTACGGAAAATGCCGTACGAACCTAATGTTCTTACTGTATTTTTTCAGTACCATTTTAATATACATTTACTAACATTTCTTGTATTTATCAGAAATTTATTAATATGTAACAAAAAAATTACTCATTATACCTACTTTTTTACTAAAAATCAAAAAATTTTAACGTTCCATTAGCTGTACTTCCGAAACAAGAGCCAATGAAAGTTTTTCATGGCGATAATCGTGTTCAGTGGGTTAATTTCATACAGAATTGCACACTTTCCCGTCAGAAGCAAATTCGTTGTTGTCCAGTGTATTTGATAAAGAATTGTTTGGCCACCAGGGTGTATAAGCGTTAATTTTTGCTTCTGCAGCAAAATCTGAGTTCCTGAAACTCGAGTAAATTTTTTTTTCTTGGCCCGATACCGCTCACATCGAAAAACCTTTTCAGAATGCTCTCTTCCTAAAATAATGCATGGTTTTCCCGCCAAGGGGCATAAATACATATCTTATATTTGTCCATATCTCTGCTTCGAGGCATTCGATTTGAAAAAATTCTTTCTTTTTTGGAGAGCGTTTCCGCTGCGAACTGTTTCTCATATAAATTCAAATTTTTCTCAAAGCACAAGTCTGCAACCAGAGGGCGTAAGATCACTATTTCGTTTACAGCAATATCTGAGGGATTAAAAACCCGATTGAAAAACTTCTTTCTTAGGTCAGATATTATTGTTTTCCATACCGGTTCCGTTGACTTTGAATAGCTTTGATAAATTTAATTTGCTTCAGAACGGATTCAAAAACGTTCTCATTACACCCGAAAATTTGGTGTCATATTTCTTGTTTTATTTTGCATTCAATCATTGTATCTTTCTGTACATGCTTGATAACATCACACAAGGGCAGAATTGTGCACCGCGAAAACTCGAAGGTATGTGAATAATCCTTGGCGACAGTTATTAAAAAATTAAAAAGAAAAATATTTTTCTGCGGACTCCTAGAAATGGATATATCATGGCCAAATGCGGGCATATATATTTACACGTTCTAAGAAAAAAGTTTTAACTGGTAGATCGAGGTAGTGTCCGCATAATAGTAGTCATGCTAAAGAGTTTCCGATGTAAAAGAGTTATTTCAGTTCATCTTGCAGAATCGCGCAAAATGTGGTTAAGATTTACCTAGTAAAAGAATGGTATTAGGGAAAACTGAATAATCTTGGTAATCGTTACAGCTATCCGATGCAAAATTAAGTTTTAGAATTGGACACCTACAAGCGAAGTTATCGTGTAAAATACAAATATTTTAATTTTCGCCAGTTAGGGGGAACATTTTGCATTAACTTCCGCAGATAACTTCTCCCATGATATTAGGTAAATGTAAAAAAAAAAAAAAAAAATCGTTAATTGAGCTGCTACAGGTGCAGATATCGAGGGAATATATCGTGACGAACCCCCCCCCCCCTCGCATAATTATTTTGCGAGAGGCGTGTCTAATGAATGGTAATTGAAACTTGATTGGGGGTATAATTAACAGGGAATTATAATTTAAACACATGAGAGGGGCGGTATAAAAAGAAAAGATCTTCTAGCACTTTGAATTCGAGTGGCGAGATGCAGGTGTTTGCCATGAGAACAAAGAGCTCATAATCGGAAATGGGGCAGGTCAGGGTTCAAGAGCTTTTTTCCATAGCTCAAAAGTTGTTTGAACGGCAAGCGCTTTTGAAGCTTTTGTCTGTAAGCGAAGCCGCGCGCGAGAGACAATGGGAGAGCTTTTGGACTTAAAACGTTTTGTAATAAACATGCCGCGAATTCAAGTGGTGGAATTTACCGCTTACCACCTCTTGGAGACGGGAGATTGTTCCGTTTGATAGCCGAGAGAAACAGGATGGAAGCTTCCTCGCGCTAAAAATTTGTTGCCGTCTGCTGCCCCTGTTAAAAAGCTAAGCGTCGGGAAAACCAGCAAAGACATACGCTGAAGGCAGCACTAGCTTCACCTTGGAACTTTCATCAACTCGCCGGACAGCCGATACCGAAAGTTGCCGTAAAGAGGAGCAATTACAGGCGACCGGCAGAGAGAAAAGAGACACGGAACCGCCGCGCAAAGCCCAGAGAGAGAGAAAGAGAGGAACGCCTGCTTTGGATACGAAGAACTAAAGAGCCCCCTGCACACAGAGAGAAACCATCGCCGCCACCTCTGCGTGTTGTGGTAGCAGTAAATGAAAGTTAGTCTGTGCATTTGAGAGCGCACAGCCAACTGCGAGGAGCAACGCCGACTCCTCCAAGAGGGAAAGAGAAAGCTACCCGTAGTGCCGACATATCCGTGTGTGCGTGAGTGTGTTTGTGTTAAAAGGTTTCACCAGTATTTGGATACTCGAGGGCATACGTAAGCACTTTATTAGTATTTCTTTGAGGCCCATAGTGAACGAACAGACTTGTCGTTACGACATTTTCAGAAACACTAAAGAGAGCCAAAGCTGGCAGGAAATTATAGCCTTTAGAAGTATCCAGTGTAAATTATGCCTGTATCCATTAAATCTCTGTTTTAATTGTTATACTGTGCCTCCATTGGTTTCTTGGTGTACAGTGCAGGCTAATTGGCTATCGAGGTATATTTGCGGATTTAGCGATCGGATTACGTTCGGAAATTTTGGCATCTTGATTATCAGGGATCCAATTGGGCCCGAAGTCGTAACAATATGCTGCTACGTCACACAGCAAAAGAAAACAAAACACTGGAAACCAGGAATTTATAGATTGTATAAGCCATTCTCCAGTCTAACCTCCGACAACAGATATCGTAAGGGATGGCATGGTAAATTTTTGCCAAATATCAGGAAAATTTGCAACAGAAAGCGCTGGAGCTGGAAAAAAATTGGTAATTATTACAATTCTCAGTTTCTGGAACAAACTTTCAAATCGTCTTTTGAGAGTTCAAACATCTTGCGAATAGAAATATAAAATTCTTCGAGACGCACACGTTTACCCAACCAACCGTAAAAACTGTGTACCATGTAAACTAGGAAATGTAAATACATAAACCGAAGCATATACGTATGATCCTTCATCCTTGCGGCACGCGAGCAGAAGACGAATCCCCTGAATATGCTTCGATTTGCTCACGGCGGAGCGTTTCAACTGAGTCCCAAAGTATATCCTCAGTTGGTCGGCGGTTCCTTGTTTTGGTTGGTGTAACGGTAACATACTCGAATGTAAATCTGGAGTTGCGGGTTCGATTCTCGTTTCAGGACGATGTGATTTTCAACTTTTCTGACGCATGTGTACTTGCATGTTCCTAGGATTACAGTTGATGTCTTCAAGAAAACTGTCGGGTTTCATCTTGGTATTTTGATCAATCATTTAATTATATAATAAAGGCATCCACATTTTAGATCTAGGGGCAGATGAACATCGTAAAAGTAACAAAAATATACTGTAAATAAATAAATAAATAAATGGTACTTACTGAAAAGTCCTCCGCTACTGATGGATCAATGAATGTTAATTCATATTCATCGCCATCCAGAAGAATTGACACATTCTTCTCTTGATCTTCCTCTGCAATAAAATGAAGAAATTAATGAACTTACATTTTGTCGATCCCACCTATTTACATAGCAGGAATCTCACTTATTTTTGTAGCTTTGTAAAATAATAATAAAAAGTTCAGAGTGTTTTACATGGTTCGTTTACTTAGTGCCAGATGAAAGCCTATCAATAATGACGGGGGAAAATGATATTTATGATACAGAAATTATTGACATGTATTTATTGAGTTTTTGATTTCCACGTCAATAGATGGCGACGTTGGCTCACACCTTTCTGAAAATTTCCCGAGCCGTCGGTTATGGAATTTGATACGACGGGCTGTCTGTTTGTTATGTGTTTTGTAAAACCTTTAGTCCCTATTTCGTCAACACTTCCTTGTACACAACATTTTTCGTATACACTGACTGTGAACCCTGTATCAATTTCCTCTGTTCTTTTCCATGAATTATTTTTCTCTTGACGTTGCCACATACAGATGGCTAAACACTGGTTCAGGTAGTGAGCCAAAATTCCTGATGTAAGGTTTTTCGTAGTGGTCTAAGGGATGGCCTCTGATCGTTCGTCCGAAAGGGGTCCTGGTTCGAATTCCGGTGAGGCATGGATGTTGTTTTTGTCTTGCGGCACTGACTTTCTCCCTTCCCCGGAACCGTGACCATAAATTAGGGACGGGCGACTGCTTATAGCCCACTGAATTGCTCACGCTGGTCGTTAAACCTCCAATAATAACAAAAAAAAAGTTTCCGTATCTCTAGAGTTGACCGTGTGACGTAACGCATCTCTGACGTCATGTGATAATGATTTGGATTAGGTGACGTCACACCAGAAGCTGTGTTCTTTGTTTACTATGACAACAAAACAAAGTGGTATACGCGTGGACTGTGCGCGTGTAGGTGATGACGTCACCGACGCAAAAAGCTAAGCCGGGCGTCACGAACATTTGTTTCTCGGTTGTTGCTATGGCGACTTAAAACGTGGCACGGAGGAGGAGGGCTCTAGCAGATTATATATTAGGATATTTATCATAACTAAAACTATCAAAATAGGGATAGTGCCATGAGTCTCGTATGAACTATAAATCAACAGCTTCATCGAGAATGATGTTTTTTTCAACAAGATTGTGCTGCCACTTGCACTTCCACAGTTTCAATGCAATGACATGCAGAATTCGTATTTTCACATAATGTTTCTAAAAGAACTGAGGACGCCCCTATGACATAAGACAAAACTACCATATAAACTGACCCGACATTTACATCATCTGGCACAAGAAAAATGAAAAATAACTGAAGGTTTTGAGGCTTACAACAACTGCATCAATTTATGACACAGCATGGTCTCAGTGATCCAAAAGCTTAAATTTCTATGGTTGGCATTGTGTTAAGATTATCCTCAACATATATAACTGTAAAAAACCACTGATTGAAATATTGGAATTACACTCGCACGTAAGAACTGCATGTCATGGAAGACATGATAAATTTTCTCTCTCTCTCTCTCTCTCTCTCTCTCTCTCTCTCTCTCTCTCTCTCTCTCTCTCTCTCTCTGTCTCCCTCGCTCTGCTTATCTCTCTGTCTCTGTCTCTCTCTCTCTCTCTCTCTCTCTCTCTTTGTGTATATCTCACTCTAATTTCCCGCCACAATGGGATTACATCCGCGCGTAAGAACTACATGTTATGGAAAACATGATAATTTCTCTCTCTCTCTGCTCATCTGTCTGTCTGTCTATCTGTCTCTCTAATCTCCCGTCACATTGGAATTACACTCGCACCTAAGAACTGCATGTTATGGAAGACATGATAAATTTTCTCTCTCGCTCTCTCTCTCTCTCTCTCTCACTTAAAGAATCGGAAGAATATGGAAACTCCAGCGATGAATTTTTTTATGCAATAGAATGGTACAATTCTCGTGTAAAATTAATAAGTAAAGAGAACCCAAAGATCTCAAGGATCTCAATATATACTACTGTTGTGAAAATTGCTACACCATGAAGGACAGCACAAAACTTACAGGATATGTACTACACGTTGGGACATGCAAATGATTACAATGTCATTGAAAATGCGCATGCGCTTCGTAGTTGCTCCCTTTGAACTGTCCGGTCTTTGGCATAAAGAGCTGGCTCAAACGAGATGTTGCAATCATTGAAGAGCCGATGCTGAGTCGAAAGGGTGTTTCTTGTGTCTCACTATGCCCCGTCGCCGAAGAATGTCGCGTTATGAACACCTGACGGACTTTGAGCGAGGAAGGATTGTTGGGAAAAGAAAAACTGGATTTCCCTACCGTGACATTGCCACTCGTACGAAACAAAACGCCAGTACAGTGATGCGCACTGGCTTCAATGAACAGATGAGGCTCGGACCCATAGAAATCTGGGAAATGGTCTGCAAAATAGCACGAGTGCACGGGATGACAGACATCTCTACCGCATGGCAGTGACAGATAGCACAGCGACATACACGGTGTTAGGGCAGCACTGGAATACTGTGACAAGTAAGACTTTGTCCTCGAGCACAGTTCGACGTCTTCTGCTTAACAGAAGACTGGTCGTTAGCAGCCCATTGCTGCCCATTTCTTTGACCATCAACCACAAGCCCTTCAGGTTGCAGTGGGGTCTCGAACACAGACATTGGCGCTCTCATCGGCAACAAATCGTGCTTTCTGATGAGTCACGGTTCCACGTGATACACAATGATGGTAGTATACGTGTTTGAAGACATCGTGGTGAACAGCACCTTGCAGTGTCATACCAGCCCAACACTAAGCGTCACGGTTTGGGACATCATTGGGTTCAATTCCCGAGAAACACTGGGGCTGGTATTAAAAACAGAGACATCCCATGATACATTAGGCTCCATGTTGCCACAACATGGTAAATGATAAGAAGAAAAGAGAATTGCTGATCAAGTAGCTTGTTCGTCATAGACCATATCATCATTCGCAGAAAAAGTTCCAATCAGTAATCTCCACGGTTGTGGAATAAAGTCAAGCAGGTTCTCATTGCAACAGTTTTGAGCATATCGAACTATACACAAACTTTCTGCAAAGAGAAGAGAACGTCGATTATGTGCCGTAGCTATAATCGTAGCGTTTTCCCGATCCGGTGAATAAAGTCCTTGATTAACAGTTGTGGCAAAGGCTGTTGTAGAAGAACTGGTCTTTATGTTATACACTGACGGAAAAAAAATCCCAACACCAAGAGAAGGGGTTGTGTTAGATAAACGACAGTTGGTAGGCGGTGAGAGTACATCTGTAAGATGACGTCTATGCAAATTTCGTGCTCGGAGCATACGTGTGGCGCTAGTAGCGCCCCTCGGAACATGCAAAGCAGGTTTGCTGTAAATACACGCTGTAACGTTCGTGAGCGTTAGTTATCGTTGAGATTCGACGTAGTGTGTTGATGTTAGTCAAGAATGCCTTTAAGAAGACGAAGAAGCCATTATCAACAGCTCACGGAGTTTGAACGAGGTCGTATAATAGGGCTACGAGAAGGTGGATTTTCTTTCCTCAATATTGCAGAACGACTTGGCAGGAATGTAGCCACTGTGCATGATTGTTGGCATCGGTGGTCAAGGGAAGGTACTGCCTCAAGAAGACCGGGTCCCGGCCAGCCACGTGGAACTACTGAGAGGGAAGACCGCCGTGTACGGCGTATGGCCTTGGTGCATCGTACTGCGTCTGCGGCAGCAATTCAAACTTCAGTTGCCACCACAGTGACACAACGAACTGTTACAAATCGGTTACTTGAAGGACAGCTCCGAGCCAGACGCCCTATAGCGTGCATTCCACTTACTCCAAACCACTGCCGCTTGCGACGTCAGCGGTGTCAAGCTAGAGCTCATTGGAGGACGGAGTGGAGATCTGTTGTGTTTTCTGATGAAAGCCGGTTCTGCCTGGGTGCCAGTGATGACCGCGTTTTGGTAAGAAGGAGGCCAGGTGAGCGCCTGCAAACAACCTGTCTGCGGCCGAGACACACTGGACCTACACCTGGAGTTATGGTCTGGGGAGCAATTTCCTATGACAGCAGGAGCACTCTCGTGGTTATCCCACGCACCATGACGGCACAATTGTACGTCGGTCTGGTGATTCAACCTGTTGTGCTGCCATTCATGAACAGCATTCCAGTGGGTGTTTTCCAACAGGATAACGCTGGCCCGCATACCGTTGTTGTAACCCAACATGCTCTACAGAGTGCCGACATGTTGCCGTGGCCTGCTAGATCACCAGATCTTTCACCAATCGAGCACGTATGGGTCATCATCGGACGACAACTCCAGCGTCACCCCCAACCAGCATTAACCGTCCCTGTATTGACCGACCAAGTGCAACAGGCATGGAACTCCATACCACAAACTGACATCCAGCACCTGCACGACACGATGCATGAACGTTTACGTGCTTGCATTCAACATTCTGGCGGTTACACCGGTTATTAATGTACCAGCATTTCACATTTAAAATGGCTCATCTTGCGCTTACATTAAGCTGTGATCTTGAAACCTTAATCGATTAAATATGTTTCCTATACAAATGTATTGCCGCCATTTCATTCTTCTACAACTATTTTTTCGTGGTGTTGGGATTTTTTTCCGTCAGTGTATTTGTGCTCTTTCATTGCCTTACCAAGAAGGACCACGACCCAATCCAGACCCTCCAAAGACATGGTGTGTATAGGATCCCCTTGATTTCTGGGGTTTCTACTATGCCGAGTTAGTTCTATGTAGATTCTACACTTAGAACCTTAATTGTTAGAATGAAAGAGCACAAACATAACACCAAGACTGGTTCTTCTACTACAGCCCTTGCGAGAACTGTTAATCAAGGACTCTATACACCAGACTGGGAAAATGCTACGATTATAGCTTCGGCACACAATCGACGTTCTCTTTTCATAGCAGAAAGTTTGTATATAGTTCGATATGCTCAAAACTATTCCAATGAGCACCTGCCAACCTTTATTCTACAACAGTGAAGGTTACTGATTGGAACTTTTTCTGCGAATGATGATATGGTCTATGACGAACAAGCTACGTGATCAGCTATTCTCTTTTCTTCTTATCGATTACCATGTGGTGGCAACATGGATCCTAATGTATTATGGGATGTCTCTGTTTTTAAAAGCAGCCCCAGTGTTTCTCTGTGACACTCTTCCTGGTGATGGGACTATAGTTAGCCCCGAAAGATCTTTCAATTCCCGATCTCGCCTGATATGAGCTGAGAGAACCCTCAACAGCGAGCGATACATCAGGGATGTTTTATAGGCAGAGAGGATACCCTTCCTTCAGTGTTGTCCTGGCGCTATATTCTAGTAGGACAATGCTCGACCACGTGAGGCCTGGAATGTCCAAGACGTCTTGCATGCAAAACAGATACGGCTTCTTTCCTGGCCTGCACGTTCGCCGGATATGTCCCTGAGAGAACATGTTAGACATGGTAGCTAAGCGACTGGCCCGTCAAGCGGCTCCGCCAGTCACCACAAATGAACTGTGGTCTCGCATAGAAGCAGCCTGACAGGATATTCCCCAGGACGATATCAAAAACCTCTTTCGTTCAACGTGACATCGTGTAAACGCTGTTATTGTTCCTTGAGGTGGCTACCAACGATACTGCGTTCTGAAGCGAAAAAATCTTGTGTCGCTCTGCAAATATAATGAGTTATCTCCTGTAGCATGAGGAATCTGTGTTATAAATTTCATTTGAATAGCGCGATTCTTTCTTGGTTTTGCAATTTTCAGAAAGTTGTGCATATTTTTACGGAACGTGAAATACTCTGAGTTGGAGAGGCTACATGTGAAATACACAGTCGAGTCACATTATTGTGATCATCTCTTACTTTGACGTCAACAGCACGTAGCAAATGAAAGAAGGCATGTGTCGTGAGCTGGCTTGGAGGGTATTCTGAAAACATATCACTCGTTGCTCTCATGGATAAAAGGAGCTATTTATCAGATTTGCGAAAAGGGATCATTATCGGCTTTTGGGACAAGGCTGGCAGTCTTTCTGAAACATCAGTTTGTGAACTGTTCGCGTGCTGCTGTGGTTAAAGTGTATCGTGATTGGAGAAATGGCACCATTGCGAATAAGCGACGTGAAAACTGCGGAGCACCACGTGCTATTGATGGGAGACGTGAACATTGGCTTCGAAGGTGCTTGAGGACCGATCGACATGCTACAGTGGAGCAATTCACTGGCCGAATGAACCAGGGGGCTACCGGAAGTATGCATAAAACGACAGTTTAGATAATCCTGCTGCGTATGGGACTCCGGTGCAGACGGATGGTCGCTGCACCTATGCTGACAAAGGTGCATCGGCAGAAAAGGCTTATATTTGCACGGCAGTATCGGAATTGGACCTCCGCTGATTGGCAAAAAATTGCCTTCTCCGACGAGTCGCGTTTTCTGCTTCATCGAACGGATGGACATGTAAGGCGAGAAACATCAGAGAACAAACACTCTTCAACCATTGCTGGAAGAACACAAGCTGGTGGAAGCAGCGTTATGGTTTAGGGAATGTTTTCGTGGCATTCTCTGGGTCCACTCATACCTGTGGAAGGCACTATGGTCCGAATTTGTTATGAATTCATCCTTGCAGACCACGTACACCCGTACATGCTCATTGTCTTCCCTGGGGCGTATGCGATTTTTCAGCGCGACAATGCGACGTGTCACACAACTAGAAATGTCCGAGAGTGGTTGGAAGAGCACGATGAAGACCTCAAAGTACTTCCCTGGCCTCCTATTTCCTCAGACGTAAACCCAGTTGATCATCTATGGAACCACCTCGATCGTGGTGTTCGCTCTGTTGATCCTCTACCACACCCTCTCCAGCAGCTGTCAGATGCACTGCAGTCAGCATGGCTCCACATACCTGTGAACTCCTTCCAGCACCTTATTGAGTCACTCCCAGCACGTCTATCTGCTGTCCGCGCTGCACACGGCGGTTACTCTGGATATTAGCTGGTGGTCACAATAATGTGACTCGGCCGTGTGTAATGAATATGCTCAATGACATACAAATTCTGAAGACAACCACAGCAAGAATTAAAGCAAATCCATTTAACCTCATAAGGCTAACTGTTTCATTTTCACGATTATAACACTCGAGGAAATATGAGTACCCCAGAATAAATACTGGAAACAAAACATATTATTAGTTTTCCGTTTTTAATGCTGCCAGAATCATCAAAGCGGAAATCACCTTGGAAAATCTGTGTCATTCTTGGCAGAAAAGAAATCAAGCAAATGTCAAAAGACATGCACTCTAAATTAAGTATTAGCGTAGACAAGGAGAATAAAGTGTTTGCCAGGTAAATGTTGAGAGAGATGATAATCTCTTAGCTGCAGGGATTATGATCTTTAATGTATTCAGTTCGTTCCCTTTACAAAACTCAGAGTTTGGTGAAGCAAACAAGCGAGCATTAAGTAAAAGTGAAACTTGTCTCAGAAGTGAGAGAGGAACGGAAAAGAACTGAATAATTATTTTCCAAAATGATTTGATCTTGACAAGCAATGCGATATATTTATCCTAAGGATTAAGAAAGTGCATAAACATGTGACAACTTACATTGAGAATTATTTATGCAGTTGCCATAACATAACACACAAGTTTTAATTTGCTTTCATGAAAGTCTCCGTACAAAAGTGACAGAATTTTTTAAAAAAGATTTTCGTGGACTGTGTTTATTAAGACGGGGTCCGTGATAATTGGAGACAATATTTTAAAATAAATGTCGTGAACGCTTTTGAGTACGAAAGATAGAAATCTTCCGGAAAATTCAGTATCATGTTCATTAACCAGAGACAATGTTTAAAAGAAAATATTTCCACGCACTGCTTCATTACAAAGGATTGAGCATATTAAAGGAATTCAACATCTGGCTCGTAACTGAAGACAATAATCCAAAACTTCGCTATTGTGAAAGGTGCAAGATTTTAGGAAAAAGCAGGAGCCAGAAGTGTGAATACAAATTTCCTTACGAAAAATACCAAATTCAAAATTTGATACACTCTCAAACTACGGTGCTAGTACAATTGTGTTAAGACACTGGTTTTACTGTATTTATACACAGGGTGTCCGTAAACGAAGTGTGCAACTTCAGTATGCTATTGAGAAAAAATTACAATAAATAACAACTTACTTTAATGCCAAAACACATGGTAACTGCGAAAGTTTTCGTTTTAATATCAGTAGGTTTCTACTTGTGCTCAGTTGGTTGCTCGCTGGGTGTCTAAACGATAGTCCAGTTCCACCCAAGTACGCTGCAGAATGTCAGGTGTAACAAGGAGAAAGGCTGCAGTAATGCGTTCGTTGAGCTCAGTGATAGATGTAACCCTTTTCTTGTACACAATGTCCTTAATGAAGCCCCAAGGAAAAAAATCGCATGAGGTAATATCAGGAGAACAGGGTGGCCCGCCCACGTTCAGTCCAACACCATGCAAAATGGTGGTCTAAAGATCTGCGTACATCCAAAGACCAGTGCGGAGGCACCCCATCTTGCTGGTAAATGATGTCTTGAATATCCTGAAGTTGTGGAGCTGCGAATTGTTCTAACAAGTCCAGGTAAGTTATGCCAGTAACGTTTGATTCAGCGAAGAAAAAGGGCCCTATCACTCTCTCTTCTATTAGACCAGACCAGATATTAACCTTCGGGCTGTCTCTCTCGTGTGCTCCGATCACATGAGATCCGTTGTTCGATGATCCTTCGTGTCGGCGGCTGTCTCTTGTTCCCCGTTCTGAACTTACGCTGAACTGTTGTTAGAGATTTACTCCTCAAACCAAAACACACACGCTGCTTTCTCCTCTGGGGAAGCCATGTCTGTTGTATTCCATGTTTTACGAGATTTTTCACTACATGAGACACTTGGCACCATCTATCATCTGACTTAACAAACGTTAACACTTGCCACGTCTCTGGACGTTTAAAGTAAGTTTTTTCTATCGTAATTTTTTAAATAGCATACTGAAGTTGTATACTTCTTTTATAGACACCCTGTGTATTAAGTTCCACTCTTTTGGGACGGGTTCTGGTTAATGAGCATCACTAAGGGCTATAAGCAGTCGCCTTTTTCTAATTTGATGCTACTGGTTCTAGGAAGGGAAGAATATGGCAAGAACGCCACCCATGTCTCGACCGAGACTTGAACTCGTGTCCACTCGAAAGTGAAGTCTTTGACCACTGCACCATCTGGTTGGCGTCATACTAACAAGTGGTGACAGAAAGTCAAATGCAATTTTGGCACTGTCTTTATTACGAAGGGTGGATAATTCTGAGAAAATTACAGCAACGAACTGTGAGATAAGTACGTGGTATGCTGGTATTAGGGAATATAAAGGCAAATGCTGTATCAAGGATTTAGTCATGCGACAGTGAAGAAGCACCTGCTGAGTATTTCCTGGTTCTTCACAGGCGATGCAGTTCGAGGATCTGACAATTCCAAGCGGTGGAAAAAGTTGCGAGTATAGGAAGGCATCCCTGCAGGCATCTCAGTTTTGTGTCTAGCGCTCGGCTGTCATTTAATATAGCACGGCACTGGCGACCTTCTTGCAGTCATTTAATGTAGCACGTTACTGGTGACCTTCCGGCTGTCATTTAATGCTGCACGGCACTGGTGACCTTCCGGCAGTCATTTAATGTAGCACGGCACTGGAGACCTTCCGGCAGTCATTTAATGTAGCACGGCACTGGTGACTTTCCGGCAGTCATTTAATGTAGCACGTCACTGGTGACCTTCCGGCTGTCATTTAATGTAGCACGGCACTGGAGACCTTCCGGCTGTCATTTAATGCTGCACGTCACTGGTGACCTTCCGCCTGTCATTTAATGTAGCACGGCACTGGTGACCTTCCGACTGTCATTTAATGTAGCACGGCACTGGTGACCTTCCGGCTGTCATTTAATGTAGCACGGCACTGGCGACCTTCCGTCTGTCATTTAATGTAGCACGGCACTGGCGACCTTACGGCTTGTCATTTAATATAGCACGGCACTGGCGACCTTCCTGCAGTCATTTAATGTAGCACGTTACTGGTGACCTTCCGGCTGTCATTTAATGTAGCACGGCACTGGTGACCTTTCGGCTGTCATTTAATGTAGCACGGCACTGGTGACCTTCCGGCTGTCATTTAATGCAGCACGTCACTGGTGACTTTCCGGCTGTCATTTAATGTAGCACGTCACTGGTGATCTTCCGGCTGTCATTTAATGTAGCACGGCACTGGTGACCTTCCGGCTGTCATTTAATGTAGCACGGCACTGGTGGCCTTCCGACTGTCATTTAATGTAGCACGTCCCTGGTGACCTTCCGACTGTCATTTAATGTAGCACGGCACTGGTGACCTTCCGGCTGTCATTTAATGTAGCACGGCACTGATGACCTTCCGGCTGTCAGCTTCAAGTGTGAGAAGTCGACAAATACCTGCTAAACTATAGGGTGGAGCTTCAAAAACCGTAGGAACTTCTCTTTCCTGGTTGAGTTAAACAAGGGTTCGTTGTTATGCGTTGAAATGCAGAATGTAAGAGATGTTTCGTTAACCTCAAGGTTCCTGACGTTAGAAGCTACACTATTAACCAACAAGTAATTGGACACCTGTGATAGCAAAGGAAAACGAAGTTTATTTACCTTCAATAGTTGGTGGAGCCTCCACGAGCGGCGATTACAGCTGCGACCCTCCGGGGCATACTCTCAACCAGGCGTTGTACGACGGCTAGCGGTATTTTCTCCCACTCGGCTTGGAGAACACAGGTCAGTTCCTTCACCGATTTCGGACGGTGGGGGCACCCCTTACGTCGACGCTCGAACTCGTCCCAGAGGTGCTTGGTAGGGTTAAGGTCCGGGCTCTGCGCAGGCCAGTCTATTCGATTAACCCCATTGTCACCATACCAAGCCATGGTGGACCTCGCAACATGACAGGTGACATTGTCATCCCGAAAGTAACATGGGTCCACCCCGCAAAACTGCCACAACGTAGGAAGCGTATGGTCATCCAAAATAGTGAAGTAGGTCTCGGCGTTGAGTCTACCAGGAATTGCGACCAAGGGTCCCGTGCCATACCAGGAGAAACACCCCCATAGCATAATTCCACCGCCGCCGAACTTCACAGTTGGCACAATACATTCCGGCAGAAGGAGTTCTCCAGGCAGACGCCAAACCCAGACCCTGCCATCGAACGGTAGAGGGTGAACCTTGATTCGTCACTCCAGAGAACCTGTTTCCACTGTTCAACGGTCCACTGTCGACGTTCTTTGCACCACGCTAGCCGAGCAGCGCTATTGGACTTTGTGATCAAAGGCTTGTGGGCGGCAGCACGTCCATGATAACCGAGCAGATGGGCTTCCTTACGGATGGTATTCATCGAAAGAACACTCCCGGATGCCTGTTGAAACTCCTCGCGGATGTGGCCCATCGATTTGGTGCGGTTCTTCCGAATTTCTCTGGCCAGCACCCGTTGGTCTCTAACTCCTAGTTTTGTGGGTCTGCCGAGTCGGGGCACATTCCGACAGCACCTCTCATCTTCCACTTGCCAATCACGTAGGCCACTGTCGATTTTGGGTACTTCAACTCGCTAGATACGTCACGTATGGATCGGCCATTTATGTGATACTCGACGATTACACCTTTCTCGAAATCAGAGAGCTCCGAACTGCGTGGAATCTTGCATGCGACTGGTTGTGTTGTTGTTTCCCACACGACATTTAACGGTGGCGGCCGTGACGTGTTTCAGGACCGCAGATATCGTCGATTGCCGGCGAGTCCAATTACTGGTTGGTAGATAGTGTATAAAGTGGTCAGAAAAAGCGGTTCAGATAAGGATTAGTTCAATAAAAGCTCTGAGGGTGGTGCTTGCCGGGCCAGTCGATTGCCGATCAGCGACCAGACATGTTCGATGAGCGACATATCGGGAGAAGAGGTGGGCCACGGTAGCAGTGACACCTGGTGGGCCGCGAAGAATTGTTGCACGATGCGTGCTACGTGCGGGCGCGCATTGTCCTGTTGAAACGTGTCCGCTGGCAGGTCCTGCAGGTAAGGGAAGACTACAGGCTCCAAAACGTCGGAGATGTAGCGGTGGCTGTTGAGTGTACCGGCGATGCGTACCAGACGTGTGCGGGTGTCATATATAATTGTGCCCCAAGCCATAACGCCAGGCGACGGACCGGTATGGCGATGCATAATGCCGGCGACATACAGTCTCTCACCGCGGTGCCGCCACACGTGGATCCGACCATCGTGGTGTTGCAGGCAGAAGCGGAATTCGTCGGAGAAGACAATGTCGTCCCATTCCGTAGTCCAGGTGTGGCGTTCAACGGCTCACTGCCGCCGCACTCGCCGATGGTGTAACATCAATGGTAATCGGAGCAATGGTTGCCGTGCGACAAGTCCCCGCTCCTGCAGACGACGTCGAACGGTACGTGCTGACACGGGTTGTTGCGCAACACACCCTAATTGCTGCGCTGACGTTCGTGATGTGGTGGTGCGAGCCATCAATGCCCGCCGGACAACATGCCGGCCCTTTCGTTCGGTGGAGTGCCGCGGCTGCGGCAATCGCTCAAGTCGGTCCGTCCGTCCCTCCTGCACCCACCGAATCCATACTCGCCTCACTGCGGATGGATGTTGTCCCTAACGGGCGCCGATGTCTCGGTACGATAAACCGCTGTCGCGATAAGCCACTATTCGTCCTATGTCGAACTCCGAAACGTGCTGGAATGACTGCCGTATTCTGCGACGAGGCATCAGGAAGTTTCCCACGCACAGGTCCGGCAGCACAACACACTTCCACTACTTACACCCCGCCTTCTGTGCACCCTTCTTATAGTGATTCTCGGTGGCATGCCGGGCGCACATGATTTGCATATGCCCTGCAAATCTAATCGTTTGCATGTCCTCTTGCGGGAGACGCATGCTGCGAATTTCAGTCCAATCGGATGCTTCCTTCTTGGTGTTGCATTTTCGGTGGCTAGCAGTGTAGTTTGTCAGGCGTTGTTTTTAAGATAAGCTCAGTCTTATTCACATTAAACACTTCCCGAGCGATATCAGAACAATTCGGTCATATTATACAGTTCTTAGGTAATTTTTTGGCCGTCGTCAAAACAAGTGACTCAGCTTCTCGCTAAGTTTTACATTCTTAACACCATAACGGGGGTTTGAAATTTGAAAGCCAAGCATGACTTCAGTAAAGTTTATCTTTTATCAGTGTCACTTTCTTTCAGATCATTAAGATATTCAGTGAGTTAAAGCAGACGATAGCTTGGCTTAGGGCGCAATCGTTGATTTTGCCGCCGTGTCGCCAGCATTTTTTAGTTACCCTCAGCGGGTCACATTGTGAATTTTGGGAAGATAAAGAGTACCTGGTTTAATGCTATCTTTTGTTCTCTCAGCAGCATGTCTAATACTTCGAGGAATGCTCTCCTCTAAATTAGAGAAGCTTCGGATTGCGGCCGTTGTTTGACTTTCCTCATAGCCATTTATAACAAGCAACTCTAGTTCCAAAGTTATTGATTTTCAAATACGTTTCTACAGGACTTGCACTAGCATTATCACCTAATGAATACTTGAATGATATTTTTACAGCATGCAAAATCTTTAAATTATAATAGCAGATAAGGTCCAAATAATTGCACAATAATCTCCAGAATCACTCGCAAAAGTTCCAATTCAGGTACAGCAGCAGCGTGTTTCACGCGTTACTTACCAACAAAGGACAAAGAGTGTTTCAATTTATAAGACATGATAAAATGGAGTCACCATTTGAAAATTATATAAAGAGAGTTTACAATTAACTTGGTTCACCATATTTAAAATTACGGGGTTCTTCTTGAATTTAAAAAGGGTTTGAAGTTTGCATTACTTTAAAATTTTTTCAAAAAGTGACACTTTAGTGATATTTTTGTCGCACCATTTCAAACTCACCTAAAAAACTATCACATGACTTTACTGCAATGCAATTTTGTTGAATCTGAACGTAAACGTTTTGGTTTTAACCAAACGCTATTCTGAATTATTTAAAGACTTGAAATTTCTTTTTCCAGTAAAGATAGCTCAGTTCCATATGGAATTAAAATAATAAAGAAAAGAAGATCCACACATCTTGTAGCGATGTAAGAATTTCTTTTGAGTAGAAAACTAGTATCGGAAGCTGAAGACACTGAATCTGTTACTTTATTCTCCCTTTTTTTTTAAATATTTTCCTTAGGTGGAGAGTATCGGAAAATATTTGCTCAAGAAAAACCATCTTTCAGTCAGTCCTCTTGACAGAAAAGACATTTGGTTTATTTACCGCTTGCAAAGCAAACAATGAAAGAGGGGCAAGTTTGGTTAGTTCACGGCGATGCAGAGAAGGCGGATCAGCTTCTAGACTTTCCTTACTCTTTATTGAACTCTTCTTTATCCAACAGAAATGCCATCCACTTTTGGCTGTCAGCTCGTTCACCAATCTGTCCGTAGTGCGAGCTACAGCTTTCTCTTTTCTTTTTGGACGAGGGCGTTTGGCGAAAGAGATGACAGTCCAACAGTCAAAGTAGTCAGCCTTCCGTGTCATCCAGAAACCAATGAATTGAGCATTACATAGATAGATAAATAAGAATTTCATAAATCGATAAATAAGCATTGCATGAATCGATGGATGAACATTACATAAATCGATGGATGAACATTGCATAAATCGATTACCGGCAAGTGAAGTGTCACATGCTCTAAATTACGATTACGAATCAATCTTTTTCAATTTGTTTTATTTGCCATATTGGGTTGATTTCAGAACATGAAAGTGAAGAATGAATCTTAAGTTTTCTTTTAGGTAGACATCATGCTTTCGATCCTTTAGGCCCGTTTAAAATCAAACGCCAGACGAAATAATTAAAATCGCACAATACCAAATTGTCTTCTGGCGTTGTACCGATAAGACAAACTGCACGCCATCTTAGAGACGTCACTGCGCCATCTGTGCTACCGCATGCTGGACGTTTTAGCACGTCTTTTGTGAAAAAGGATCGTGTTTGTGTTATCACTCTGTCCGTCCGTCTGTCTCCCTTTGGACACCATATCTCTGCAACTATTATTGCCGTTTGAAAAATTATTTTTGCATTGGGAAGCTTGAAATGTGGGAATGATGATTCTTGCATTGCAGTTTTTTCTGATACACAACTTCGCCGCTAGAGGGCGGAAATGCAAATCCTATCGAATTCAAAATGCATTTTATTTCATATCTTTGTTTCTAAATATCCGATTGCAAAAATCCTTTTTCCTTTCGATGCCATTTATAATATATCGAAGACTATTTAAGGTAGAGTCTCTTTTTCAAGTAATGCATAAATTTTCCACTAAGGTCGTAAAGTTTAATTGCATTAAAAGTCCGATTTTAAAGATTCTTCTTGCATTGGATACAGCTCCTGATGGGAAAAGTTTTGCATATTATTTCAAATGTTTAGTAAATAATGGTTTGGGCACCAAGGGACGTAAGTGTTTATTCTGCTTCTAATGTATTTGCAGTAAAATCTGAGCTTCTGAAATCTCGACTGAGAAAATTTTCTCATAGACCGATACCGCCCACGTCGGAAAACCGTTTGAGAATGCCTCCTGCTTAAAATAGTGTATAGTTGTTTCCACCACGGGAGTAAATGTATATCTTATTTTTGTCGATATCTCTGCTTCTAAGAGTTCGATTTGAAAAATTATTTCTTGTTGGAGAGCGTTTCCGGTGCCAAATGTTTATCATATAATTTCAGATTTTTCTTAACGACCAAGTGTGCTAACTAGAGTTCACATTTCCGTTTACAGCAATATCTGGGGGACTAAATACTCCATCGAAAAATTATTTTTCGATCAGATACTACTAACTATGAAAACAACATATTTTCTTACCAAAATAATGTGCAATTGCCCCTCTTGGAGAGCAAATGCTTAATTCGTTTTTCTCAATATCTCTGCTTCTAAATGTGCGATTTAAAAATATTTTAACACCGAATACCATTTATCTTGTGGAACACTTTAGGTTTGTATTTGAGGAGCTTTGTGGTTCAAAGTTCTGTCGCTAGGTGGTGTTTGTGTACTTTTGTTTGGGACCATATCTCTGCTTCTAAAAACCCTGTTGAGAAATTTATTTTTTACTGTATGCCATTCGATGAAGTAAAGATTGCAATCATTAATCTTGTTTAAATAATGCACAGCTTGCCGCTAGGTGGCGTAAAGGTCAAAACCTTTCTCTCGCTGTATCTGCTTCCGGGGAATGTATTTGAAAAGTTCTTTTTCCTTAGCATAGCTTTTGTCACGAAGAATACTTTTCGCCTCTTTTCAACTTTTTCATTATGCGAAATCCTTCCGCTAGTAGGTGTAAAGTTACATCGTGTTTCTTTCTATATTTCTCCTTTTAACTGTTCGATTTGGAAAATTCTTTGTCTCTGATACTTACTTCTGTTATTAGAAACTTTTTGTGCGATATTTGTTAGCTTTCGTAAAACAAGTTTTAGTAGCTGGTGGAAAAAGTAGCTGTTTCTGGGTAAATTCTGCAGAAGAAATATTCTTCTGTTTCTATTTCGGGATGTTTTATCTATTGTAGAAATCCGGTTGATTTTCGTTTCTAACTGGACTGTGAAGGACCTATTCTCTTCGGAAAGGATTCAAAAGACTTGCTCATTACAACCAAAAAGTCGTTGTCATCTTTCTTATTTCTTTGTAAGATCTCATTAAGATTTTTCTTTCGTCTGCATATTCTGAGTTGTTTCAGAACAGCACGATGGGCCAAATGCGAGAATAGAAAAAGTGTCGGGAATGACTTCCTAATTTATTCCTACACTACAGAGAAAATTCAATAATCCGTTAGTAAAAGTTTAATATTGCATTACTGAAAACCTACTTTTTCCAGCAGCGTAGTCACGATGTCGACAAAAACTGTAGAAAATCATAAATGCCAAGTAATCCAATGTTGAACGGTTTTATATTTTGTTGATGATCTTAATTCCCAATAATTGCATTTAATTTTATTTGGAAGAAAAAATATTCGAATTTATTTGTAGTTAGATGTCCACTGTACTGGTATTTCAGTGGTGGGTACTCCCGTAATTAAGCGGACCCGGCACAAGAAGCTGAACTGCTCCGGTAGTTTAGTTTCCTGCGTCGGGTCCATTGTGGAATGCCAGGTTTGTTCACTGGCTCTGCTTTCCCCATTTCCCTGGAGTAAGTAATCCGAAATCAGGAAGAGATGACTCCCTAGACACTCCTGAGTATTGGAAAAGCCACATATTTTTTATTTATAGAAAACAATGGTGATCATCTAAATATAAAAATAATGATTTTTGGAAGGATATTCTTCGTTTGAAATTGAACAGCAGGATTCATCTACTCGATGATATAATATCGGCAAAACAGCTTGTTCTGTAAAACTAACCATTTGTTCATATATTTTATCTTAGACATGATCCACGAAGATTTGACTGCTTTAAATTATGAAACCCCCACAAAATATTAGAAGTAATTCTTACTACATGAACTAGTTGTGTTGATGGGTTAGCTTAGCGTGACGGACTAGGTTACACGTCATTCTGGTCTTTGTATCAAATGTAACATATAATAAAATTTACATACATATGCTCGGTCTTTTTTTAAGACACAAGATTAACGAAACAGTAACCATTGGTCACTAAAGTAGTAATTTACATCAGTTCAAGTGAGAAATGTAGAATACATCTCAAGGCTCCATATTGTTCGTTCAGAAAATAGGCAAAAGTGCCCCCCCCCCCGATGACCCAGTGGTACAAAACATTACCTTCTAATATTGTAGTGGCCGCTTTATCTTCTAATTATCTTCTAATATTGTAAGCCATCGCTTAGCCCACTGCCCGGTGGCGCAGTGTGCTAAGCGATGGTTTCTGATCATTTATCCGAAAGGGGGTCCGGGTTCGAATCCCGGTGAGGCATGGATGTTGTGTTTGCCTTACGGCACTGGCTCTCTTCCTTTCCTGGAACCAGTGACCCTAAATTAGGGACAGGTGATTGCTATTAGCCCATTGAGTTGCTCACGGCGGTCGTTAAACCTCCAATTAAAAAAAAAAAAATTGTAGTGCCGTCCAATGAAAGTGCCCTCCCCCGTGGCCGAATGGTAGGAAACATTGGTTTTTAATATTGCAGTGCTCCCCAATGAAAGTCACCACCCCCATGGCAGAGTGGTACGAAACATTGTATTCTAATATTTGTTCTAGATGGGTCCGGGTTTGAATTCCGGATGAGGTATGGATGGTGTGTTTCTCTTATGGCACTCTCTCTCTCCCTTTCCTAGGACCAATGACCCCTAAATAGGGACGGGTGACTATTTCTAGCCCACAGAGTTCCTCACAGTGATCATGAAAGCCCCAAAGAAGCAAACAAAAAATAGTTAGAAATTGATGAAAGCAAGATAATCGTTGCGAGTGCAGTGGAATTTTATAAAAAAGGTAGCACAGGAACCAAGCCTGCAATCGAAAAGACAAGAATTCAGGTGATAGGAAAGTACCAGTGACGTCAACTCATTTAGAGACCAAAACAGCAATACAATCCTTATCCCAGAACATTTTTCGCTTGAAGAAATGTCTTGCATACAATACAAAGCAACGTGCTGTAAGGTAACAAATGATCATATTTGCACCTTGTTCAGTGCGGCGGATGCATGGATATTAGGATACATCAGTATGCGGTGTGGCCGTCTCTTGCGGTATTAAAACATCAGTACGGTTAGGAGTGAATCAAAAAGACTTCTGGTTCTTCAGACCTATATTTTTGCGGATATTTTTGCACTTTCAAATGCGTGACGCTATGCGATGGAATCAGTTCTGCTCTTCCGTGCCTTCTCTCGGCGTCCTAGATATCCTCAGTCGGCAGTAGATAAGGCGACCGAGCTGTTACTCAGTAGTTAGTTCTGCCAAAGGAACTAACTACTGAGCAACACGTGTAATTTGTGGTCCAGCATTATTCTTCTGGAATGCTTCCATGTTGCCGTAAAAGAGTAGTAAGAACACAGAGCAGAGAATAGTACCCAGACACCGCTGCGGAAGTTGAATTACCTTCGAAGACTGGAAGAAAACGACCGACTGTCGTAAAAGATGGTTTCTTCAATCAATACAACAGCCGTCGGACCTGTTTAAAGGCCAACGGTGCACGAAGTTTCTCCGATACGTCGTCTCATGCGAATGCGGATATTTTTGCGTCTTAGACAAATGCGGGCCTCATCGCTGAAGACGATACTCCGCCATTCACCATGAGCTCAGTGAGAGGTTTGATGAGGTGAGGACGCCTCTCTTTCACATTAGCTACGTGATATTGTGGGTGAACGGAACCACCAATGCATCATTAATAATTATGTCATTAAAGAACGCCGAACAGTCGCTTTTCTGGTATTGACAACTAGTTGGCATATCTGACATTCGTTCAGATCCTTAATAAGCACGAACGTCCGGATCTTGAGCGATGACGTGAAACACCTTCCTATGTCATTTCCTGCCAACCTTGGTCCACTGAGTGCATTATTACCACAAATACGTTGCATTTCGCCACGTGGAGAATAATTCTTTTCACAGACCTATATAATACGACCTCACTGACTTGATTAAACATCTCTTTGAATAGCAACCAGCTTTAGCAAAGGACGTCATCTTTGGTTGGCAACCAGCTTTAAAAACCAGGTTCGGTTCCTTTAATCTACACTACCCACTTTTCTTCAACAACACTCTTCCGTAGAACTAAAGGACTCTGCGTCACCCTCAGAATTTATATGTAGTCAGATCTGGGATTTGCCACTTCATTTTCACATATCACTAATAAGCACTTTTCAGTTTTTTTTGTACCTGAAAGTGCTGGCCAGTGATATATATGCAAATGTTGAACATCCAGTAATAGTATAATGGCAGTGATATTTCTTCTAGCATTTTCAAGTTTATTTTGTAGAGTATTAATAATGTAAACACCCGGATCTCTCTCTCTCTCTCTCTCTCTCTCCCTGGAACCTGGAATGCTTGACACCACAGCAACCTCTGCATATTTACGCCATCACTTATCGATCAATTCGTCTGTGTTCCCGCGATTTCAAAATGCTTGCCTGCTATATAACAGCACGCGATCACTTTTAGATGTCAAGGTGATCGCTTGCTAATTTAAAAACATTGGATTAATTATTAGTGACTCTAGTTCTGTTTTTACGATCTACAAAATTCGAATTGAATTCTTAATATCATGGCAAGTTGAGTTTGCACGCGATCACATTGAGATGTCAAAGTGATCGCGTGCTAATTTAAAAACATTGGATTATCAATGACTCGAGTTCTATTTATCCGACCTACAAAATTCGAATTAAGATCTAAATATCGCGGCAAGTTGCGTTTGTAAATTAATTTAATTTAGCACAATTCGAATATTAATTTCTACGCTTTAAATATTTTTTTACTTTTTTAATTTAATTAATTTTACGAGTTCAGTGCTCATTATATTAAAAATTTTGCGAAATATCGAACTATCTAAACTGCATAACCTACAATAAAAACTGAAATCTTACGATGTCGAAGTGAGCAAAATTGCATCTAAAAGCAGATGTCACACCAACAGCACATTGTCAATAATTTGGATAGTTCCAATTTGTAATGCCAGATGTTGCATTATTTTTGTAGAAAAAGCTTCCGCATGAAGTTTAGAACTAACCTTCGAATAGGACAGTCGAAAACATGCTGTGAACGGAATAACATTTGTGCTGGAGAAAAAGTAATATAACGTGAAAAAATCAAAGCAAAAGTTATTAAGGTGAGTTTACACGAAAACAACTGGAGCATAAGGAAAGTTGTTAAACAACCACAGATATTTTGCACAGAATGTTTATTTATCGCGAGGTCTTTTGAAAAACGGGAATAAATAGCATATATTTTTTAGTTCTAACATGAATGAATTCTTACTATATAAGTTTTTAATATATTTCCTTACGAAAAAAAAAACCCGGCGTCTACTTGATTAGTTTTCAATCTGCTTCAATTAAAAATTTAACCGTCTTAGGTCCGGAAACGTTCCCTATATAGGATTAATATTTATTTAAAGCTTAAAACTAACCGACCTAGGACTGGATATAGGCTAGTAATTATCGTAATAAGATAAAGAACACATGAGTCTTAAAAATGACTTCAAGACATGCACAATCAGAAAACAGTGAAGCAAAACTACAATCCTATAGTGGAAAAGTTTAACAACGATGCTGAAATTGCTCTCCGAGCGTAAATGCTTTCCTCTGTTCAAAAAGCACCTCCTCATTTTTTGATTCTATTGCCCTCCGAAACGTAAATGAAGAGACGCAGTCGCATCTTGAGTTGTAAGGCTGAATTGAAAGGGTGAAATGGGGAAGAGGAAGAAACATTGATTATTAGGTCGATGCATAAGTTCATGCCGTTTATTTCACGAGTGTTTCCCAGGTCAGTAGTGACGATGCAGATGGCCAGTTGTATATCAAAATGTAGACAGTAATATCGTGTATCTAAATCATATTGCGTTGTGTGATTGTGGCTAATGGTTTTTGGTTTTCAGGTCAGGAAGTATGAAGTGTCAAGTAGAGAGGAATGAACATTTCTGGCATCTGCTCCTCTACGAGTTTAACAAGGGATCCACAGCCGCCGAAGCTACTCGACAAATGTGTGCTATGTATGTGGAGGATGCTATTGCTCCGAGGAGAGCCTTCAAATGGTTTGAGCGGTTCCGAGGTGGCATATTTGACCTCAACTACCCTCCACGCTCAGGTCGTCGATCTCACTTTGATGAGGATCGTTTGAACCACCTCATCCACTTGGATCAGCATCAATCCACACGCGAATTGGCCACTGAGATAGACTGTGATCAGACGACAGTGGTGCGACACCTGAAACGTGTGGGAAAGGTCCAGAAATTGGAGTATTGGGTGCCTCACACTCTCACCGAGGACAACAAGAATCAGCGTGTTGCCATCTGTGGTTCTTTGCTCACCCGTTATCGCGAATGTTCTCAGCAACACAAACCCTTTCTGTCACGTATTGTTACTGAAGATGTAAAGTGGTGCCTGTTCGTGAATTTCTTGCATCGGAGGAATGGTTAGGCCCAAACAAGACGCCCACATCACGTCCAAAACATGCCCTTCATCCTGCGGAGATCATGTTGTGTGCCTGGTGGGACATGAAAGGAATTACTCACTGGAAAATGCTGCCGGGGAATCGGACCATCAACGCTCCACTCTATTGTGAGCAACTCCGCCGTGTGAAGGAGCAATTGAGTAGAAACGGCCACATCGGCGCCGTGGTGTCCTTCTCCAACATGATAACGCACGCCTTCACAGTGTAAACATGACCAAAATGACCATTCAGGACATGAAATGGGAGATCCTTCTACATCCGCGTTATTCTCCAGATGTCGTTCCTTCAGACAACCACCTATACCGATCTCTGTCGAATGCACTCCGTGATAGAACGTTCAACAATGATGCTGATCTCCAGAATTTCCTTCATGATTTCTTCGCAGAAAAAACTGCATGTTTTTTTCAAAAGTGGCATTGCAGATCTATCCAGACGTTGGGACACCATCGTAAATAATGGGAGGAAATACATGGTTGATTGATTCCATTTTCCCTTCTGTTGTAATACATTCCTGTAGTGCGGTGAAAAAAATGGCATGAATTTATGCATCAACCCAATGTAAAAGAAGTGTCTAATAAGCTGATACGCTTTTTTATGGCCATGAAGAATTTCCGCGAACTGGCTCCACGCTACTTTATTGAGAAATCTTAAATTATATTGTTTTGTACATTGCGTCGTTCTGGAAAAAAGTTCATAATCACATAACGTTAATCGCGCAGAAGTAACAACTACAGGCGGTTTGCCATCAATAACGTTGTCTGCAATTGATCGTTAACGCATTAGCGTCAAAATAACGCTTTCGTACTTTTTCCTAATGCGTTTTTCCTTCATGGGAAAGTGATAACTTCTGGAATAGCATGAAAGTATGAAGACATGTTATCATTATATTTGTTTATTTTGATAAAATGAAAGTAATCTATCTTAGAGAATACATGTTGTTGATACTGCTCTTCAGACAATGAAGTTAGGAATGAGAGTGAAGCATGGCGAATGTTTCTCCCGTGAAAACAATTTATTCGAAGGTGAAAGAGCCTTCAGATACCAAGAAAATAACCTAGGAAACGGAAAGAGCTGCTTTTAGACAGACGGTACTTTTCGTTCTGCTTGTTTACCTCTGCATGAAGCAGACAGTAGCAGAACGAAGATTCAGTTTAGGAGAGAACTGATGATTCTCATCACGAATTGGAAAGGGGTGTCATTTAGAATGGGAGAATGATAACATGATTTATTGTACTTTTTTTGCACCAAAGACGTTTTTCCTTGTAATAGTGTAATGTTCAAAAGATCCCACTTGATCATGGAGAAACGCATTCTACCTCGAAAATGTATTATGCCTGGTGTTGAAACATATCCATTCGATACTTTGGTTTCAGTTGTCGCATTTCCGTTATTGTGTCTATGAGTGAATTCGGTTACGAAAAGAAATTCTTTATATTCATTTCATCGTAAGAAAAATTTGTTCTTGGGATGGAAAGAGTTTTGTATGAAGTTTGTCAGCTCACAGACTAGTTTTGAAGAAGCTTAATCTGGTGCCTTTTCGAAAGTGTTTATTTTTAAGTTTTCTGGGTACCAGCGAAAGTATCCTTCCATACTTGCAAAATGTACGATTTCTTTTGGCATCTTATTTTGTTTATTCTGTCATCATCATCATCATAATTGTCAACCATTATCAATCCACTGCTGGACGAAGGTCTCACCAAGTCTCCTCCACAATAGTCTGTCTTGTGCCAGTCTCCTCCATATCACTCTCCCATACTTTCGAATTTCATCCACCCATCTCCCATGTGGTCTTTTTCTGGGTCTTTTTCTGTCCCTTGGAATCCAATCTGAAATTTCGGCTGTCCATCGATGGTCTGTCCTTCTGGCAGTATGTCCAGCCCATTACCATTTTAGGGATTTAACTCTGATCATGATGTCTTCCACTCTTGTCATTTTTCGGATCCAAGAGTTCCTCTTCTTACCTCTCCATGCTGCTTTGAGTTGTCTGCAGCCTTTGTATGTCTCTTTTCGTTAAGGTCCACGTCTCTGCACCATACGTAAGCACTGGAAGGATGCATTGATCAAACACTTTTCTTTTAAGACATAATGGCATATTGCTCTTGAAAATTATGCTGTTTCTTCCAAAAGCTCTCCAGGCAAATTTTGTACGCCGATTAATTTCTTCATCAATGTGACCCTCACTTAATATCTGCTGTCCAAGATAAACGTACGTGTCTGTTATCTCCAGCTTTTCTCCATCAATCGATGAATCTTCATTTCTTGTAAAAGCATTGAACATCGCTTTTGTCTTCTGAAAGTTCATTTTTAATCCCACTTCTTTACTCTTGTCAGCAAGTTCCTGGATCAATGCTTATATATGTGTTACGGCCAAAGTCCAAAGGCTAGCAACTTTGCGAAATGACCGGCCATTTCTAGCTTTGCCCAGCTCATGTGGTCCAAGCCTGAAATATACAATAATTTACCAGTTCTTCGGGCTTTGGCCAGTCAGTTCTAGATTTGGCCATGAGAAACTGGGCCAAAGTGTTAGAACTTTTGCGGAACTGTGTGACAGTGTGCTCTCCCACCGATGTGATTGGATTGGAGATCACATGCCCGTGATTGGTTGCAGAACGCTGTTGCCTTCTTTTGTTCAGTGTAATCCAAATTCTCGCTTCGACGTAATTCATACATGGTGTCATTGATCTAGCGAGTGGTGTGTCACTTGTTCGCGCTTTCCAACTGTAGGTTGAAGAAATGTATATGCTTAAGCTTTGCCCGTCTGTCTGTCCGCGCGATAACTAGCGTAAAAATGGTTCGATTTCAATGAAAATTTAGTATGTGGTAGGGGACAATCTGGGGACGAACCTTATTGAAAATAGGCGAAATGGGGTCAAAGTTCAGGGCAAAGGAGGGGGATCCATTCCATTACCTTTATGCGTCCTAACTTACATAAAAATGCTTCGATTGCGACAAAACTTTATCATATTTTTCCGGAGGTATATTGAACCGATTCTGTTGAATATAATCGAAATGGGGTCAAAGGTTGGGGGCACAGGAGCGAGATTTATTCCACAGCCGTTATCCTCATAACTTGAGTAATGATTTCTGGTATGTTGGAAAGCGTATTATAATCAATGCATTGCATGATTTTACGAACTTCTTTAACTGTATTATTACTGTTTTAACCGCACTAATCATGCCAATCGCTGCTCAAAGTGGAGAATGCGAAAAGAACAAAGTTCAAGTTGACTCTGCTGTTACATCAAACAAAGATCTTCGCTCTTTCCACGTTTATTGTTACGTTGCGGGAAAAGTTCTATGCTCGTCTAATGAAACTTGTAAATAAGAAAAGTGATAAAAGTGATCTGTTTTCAAAATAAAGTATGCTCAGGTGATTAAAGAAGTGAAAGAAGCAAAGGGGATAAAACGAAAAGACAGTATTGATTACCGAAGGCTTAAGAGATTTGATAATTCCGGATAATGAAATATCACTGAGAATCAAATGTTAACTGGAGGCTAAAAATTTTCAAGGTGCTTCTGTAGTAGAAAATCTTTACCTAATCGATGTAAGTGTAAACGAGGCAATAGGTTATGTAACTCCAAATGTCATAACAGCTCAGATTGCACAAAGAAGAAAAACTAAACTGATTTCCAAACTGGTAAAATCATCTCTTTGAAATAGTATGTTCAATTGTCATAATTACATGTTATAAAATGCATGTCATTATGTTGTCAAACTGCACAAGCAAGTAAAAGTAAAAACCAGATCATAGTGTTAAGATCATCATTTGTTTATCTGTTTTATGTAATTTGTACACCTTTGAGAAAATGCTTATAATTAATTTTTGTTCTTGTGGCGCAAGGAAATCTTCTTAGAGATCAACTGGGACTTGTATCTCTACCGGCGATGCTTTGGGATTTTAGACCACTATAAACAGTCACCTTCGGTCCACATCATCATCATCATCATCATTGTCAACCATTATCAATCCACTGCTGGACGAAGGTCTCCCCAAGTTTCCTCCACAACGGTCTGTCTTGTGCCAGTCTCCTCCATGTCACTCCCGCATATTTACGAATTTCATCCACCCATCTCCCATGTGGTCTTTTTCTGGGTCTTTCTGGGTCGGTCCACATAGGACCACCGAAGTAAAGATAATTACTAACTTTCACCAGTTTCTCAAGGTCAAATCTAGAACTGTCTGGCCAAGGCCCAAAGTACTGGTAAATTAATTTACATTTGGGGCTTCGGCCACGTGAGCTGGGCAAAGCTAGAAATGGCCAGTCATTTGGCGAAGTGACTAGACTTTGAGATTTGGCCGTAACTCATGCCCTTAATCTACTAGGAAATCAGCGAAGTGCTTATATATGCACTTAATCCACTAGGAAATCAGCGAAGTGCTTATATATGCACTTAAACTACTAGGAAATCAGCGAAGTGCTTATATATGCACTTAATCTACTAGGAAATCAGCGAAGTGCTTATATATGCACTTAATCTACTAGGTACGGAACGGATCTTGTGTGACCGCGCTTCTTGTACCTTTGTGAAACAATAAAGCCTTAGGTGTCAGGATGAAGGTTGACAACTCTTGAGAGTATGCATATATGATAGTACCGTCAAAATATGCACACTGTTGCTACCTTGCTGCGGGAAAGACATTTAAGTGACTTAGTAAGTGCAGGTTCTAAAACAGGACGACAGGTTTTTCTGTTCAGCATCAAAACACTTTTGGGTGTAATTTGAGTGAACTATCTACTGTGACGTACTACAGAAGTGAAAACATGTGTCAAAACGACAAATCTGCAGCAAGACATTCTGCCCGCGTAGCTCAGTTGGGAGAGCGACTTACTCCGGAGTGAGACGACACGGTTTCGGTGTCCTTCGGGGAACAACTTGGGTTTTCACATTGGCGTCCGATTGTGGAAAATGGATCTACTGGCCGTCGGGTTCTTCGAAAAATGTGTGATGTGTGTTCCATACATTGTTTGGAATTAATGAAAAATTCCTACTCCGCTTCAAAGAAAAAAATTAAGAGGGAGATGATGTGACGTACTACAGAGATGAAAACATATGTCAGTTTTCACACTATATGCAATAAAAACTCATGTTGCATACCAGCATTGGTATTTTTTTACGTTAGCAATCTTCGTGTTTTTCAAAAGGCTATTTTCGTGATATGCAAGAGAACTTTATCGAAATTTATTTTTCCTTAAGTGCCAATACCCATAATCGTTATGACATTAATAGAAGTCTCGTCTTCGTCATTTTAATATTTAAAAAATTTCTCACGTTGAAGTAAGATATGCTTCTTGGTAAGAGATATTGAATATTAATGTTTTATTTATGTTTCTCATGAGCCGACGACCATATACCTATAATATTCTTTGCTTCGTTGGGCGCTAGTTCTTCGTTTTAATTAGCCTTAGCGTTAAGGGTATTGTTGGGATTTGTGCTAAGACCTGGTTCAGGGATTTTATGGCTAAAAGTTCTGACGGAGTAGGAGTATGCAGTTTATGGCGAGATAATCGCTTTTGGTAGCAAAATGCATTAATTTTAAGAGGGGCGAATTTGTAGACTTTCCAGTCGGCTTTATCAATTGTTAACAAGAAATTCAGAGACGATACATACTTAGAAAGAGAAAGGGAGCGGGTTTTCAGAGGCCTTTGGAAGTTATACTCAGAAGGAGAAAGGGAGCGGGTTTTCAAATCTTTCGAAGTTATACTTAGAAAGAGAAAAGAAGAGGATTTTCAGAGGTCTTTGAAAGTTATACTTAGAAAGAGAAAGGGAGCGGGTTTTCAGAGATATTTAGAAGTTACACTTAGAAAGAGAATGGTAGCAGGTTTTCAAAGGTCCTTGGAAGTTATACTTAGAAAGAGAGAGGGAGCTGGTTTTCAGATCTTTGGTAGTTATAATTAGAAAGAGAGAGGGAGCGGGTTTTCAAAGGTCTTTGGAAGTTATACCTAGAAAAAGAAAGGGAGCGGGTTTTCAAAGGTTTTTGGAAGTCATACTTAGAAAGAACGAGGGAGCGGGTGATCAGAGGTCTCTGGAAGTTAACGTCACGCGAGTTGGACGTGGTGGAGTCGGAGGAAGTGATAATTTGTGTTATCAGGGAAAAGGCGAAGTAGGAAAAACCGGTAAGAACGATTTCCTGAGGTATCTGTAGGGATTCGAAGAGGGCTCGGTTATTTTGGGCGTTGAAGAACAGAAGTTAAGTTGGAAAACTTGAGAACGCCGGCTGAGTACCCCTATCTATGTCTGTGATCTAAATTAACTTTAAGAATGCCAAATTTGAAAGTACGGTTCGAATACAACTATACTATTATGCTCATTTGTGTGAAATTTCTTCCGAAGTACAAGAGCTTTGTACAGGCTGGAATTAAATTACCAAACCGGCAAAAGTAATTTAATGTAAAGGCTTAAACATAGTGATATGATAAACATAATACATCCCTTAACACGAAGAAAAGGATAAAAGTTTACACTACAACTATTCCGCAGATGATTTTTCTCTTTGGAGCTAGTCGACATGACAATGCTCTCGATTTAACGAACGAATTTAACTCCCTCTAATCTACTGTAGTGAAACGTATCTATCATAGGCAACGATTAAGGGAGTTGTAAGTTCACTTAATTTGGCGCTGTCGTCAAGTATTGGGACGACTTTCATAATGTCCCTATCTGCAGATACACTTATAAGAGGAATAAAATTCATAGAGTTTGGTAGAAGGAATACACCGAATGCTAGAACAACTTCATTAGTCCATCTAAATTACCACAATACGGTACTCCCCAGTTAGCTATTAAATTACCAGAATACACGACATCAAGTTGTGAATGAAAGAAATTACCAGAATACACGACATCAAGTTGTGAATGAAAGGACTCCTCTTTCAGGTAAAACTTAAAAATAATATGTCCAATTAGCTTTTACATGCACTAAATTCACACAGAAAATAGCTATATTTTTATATTTTCCAATTTTAACGATGTTTTGGAACAGGATCTGTGATACAGGGAAAGGATTTAACATACTCTTGAGGTTAAGTATTTTTCAAATGTGATAAAAAAAGTTATGCGAAATTCGAGTTTTATATAGAACTTCTTGGTTCAACGTTTGCTAAAAGCATTTGTTTCAAGCAACTCTTGTTTTTGTAATCTCATCATCTGTTTGACTTACTTTCCATCGACACCGTAAGAGACTAGAAACAATAAAGCAAAATGCAACGAATTAGAGAGCTTTAATCTATTGATCTATTTGTCTTAATCGTACGAACACCCAAAACTGGATCTAGAATGAACTTAGCAGAACCGGTTGTACATGCCAGATTTATCTAATCTTTAAATACTTGCTATACCATAATCATCATGATCATTGCTCAATCCAGTGTGGATCATTGAACGCTCCACAGATACCGTAAAACTTCTTCTTTTGATTTTTTCTTGCCCCTGGACAACAGCTTTGGAAACCTTTCGATTTTATCCTACAGCTGGAAGAGAGCTTGGAGTTGCTTTCGTTTTTTCCCTTGCAGCTGGAAGATAGCTTTCGGATCCTTTCAATTTTATCCTTGAAAGTAGAAGACAGCTTGGCAAACCTTTCAGTTTTATCTTTTCATCTGGAGGATAGCTTTGGGATCCTTTTTACGCATTTTATCATTCCAGCTGGCATGCAGCGTGAGGACCCTTTCGACTCTATCTTCGTACCCAGAAGACAGCTTTGGTATCCTTTCGATTTTAGACTTCCGCCTAGAAAACAGCTGCGAGATCCATTTGATTAAATCCTGCAGTTGGAAGACAGCTTCGAAATCCTTTCGTTTTTTTCCTTGCAATTGAAAGATAGCTTTGGGATCCTTTCGATATTATCCTTGAGCCTGGAAGACGGGTTTGGGGTACTTTTGATTTTATCTTTGCACCTGGAAGACAGCTGAGGTGATGGAGTTTCCTTCCACATCTGGCAGTTGTCGGTCCGTGAGATTCTTAGTTTACCCCTTCGTCTTTGATGACAAGTAATCCTTGAGGACATTGTTCTGCCATCTTCTGGCCGAACCACTTCACGATTTCTTCTTAATCTTACTATTGTATTTGTCCTTTCTCCAGTGAAATATCTGATTTTTCGACTCGTTTTTGATAGTCTTCTACAGCATTTCATTTCGAATGCAAACATTTCCTTCGTCTTTCTTTTAGGAAACACCGACCATTCACTTTCACATACAGTCATATCACATAACATTATGATCTAATAGCGTGTTGGTTTCCACCTTTCGGAGTGAAGACCGCTTCCAGACGTCGTCGCATAGACTCCAATAGGTGCGGAAAGTTTCCTCTGGTAACCTGTATCATCTGAACACAATGACATCTCGGAGCTCGTCGACGGTGTGACACACTTTTGTGGACCATCGAATGCTGCTTCCCACGGCATTTCACCGACTTTCAGTGGAATTTAAGTCAGCGCAATTTGGAGGCAGGCAAGCACACTGAACACTTGGACATTATCTCCAAACCTTTCTTGTACTGTACATGCTTTGTGGCACTGGAAGTTGTGAAAGAGTTCAGCGCCATCCTTTTACACCGACACTATGTGTAGCCCTACTTAGTATGAAATAATGTCTAGGTTGAATATGGCTACCATGGGTGTATTTAGCGAGGATTAGGAGACCTGGTGAGGCCCCTGAGAATAATCCTCTCACCACGATACCGCCGCTGCTGGCATACTTCCTTCCAACCGTGCAGAAAAATTGCAGTTGTTCAGGAGCGCGGCGTCGCAGAGGGGTCCGCCATTGGGCAGGTTCGAGACGTAACATGGACTCATCTGACTGGACCATTGGTTCCTAGTTTCATTATTCAATCACGGTGATCCTGTGACTAACGGTCGGTAAACATGGCTACATGAACGGACTGTCAGCTCCTAGGGCCTGCCGGCTGGATTGATTGTTGGGAAAGATTTCTTTGCGAGTCTTGGAGAAAATATATCGTTAGCTGAGGGATTGCGATCCGCCTGTTCTCCCGGACAACACATGACAACCAGTGTTCTCGTGGTCTGCCAACCAGTGGTGTTCTCCTTTTTCTGGTAAGCTGGGAGAACATGTGTCCCAGCTTACCAGAAAAGAAGATCACCACAGAGTATTTCCACCGCACTTTCACGAAGGCGGCCCTGAAAGAGCCAACAATGCCTGCTGTTGCTGGAATAATGGTACCCAATCACTATTCAAACTCCGAGAAGTCTTTCCCTTACCCCATTGCACCGACTTCGTACTGGTGAACTGACACGATCTTCCCATACCGTTAAGCGATATTTTCGCTGCGCGCTATAGGGCACGTCAACTCATGAAGAGAGAGCTGAACAAAGTGACATAGCACAATGAGATTAGCAGTAAGGAATTTAAAAACAATAAAATGGGCCATGCTATTCTTCTAACTATTTTGTTGGCTGTCCAGAGTGGCTGATTGAAACGCCGTAGTTCCTTAACCAATTTTTGTTCAAATGTCGAGTCTCGGCCTCTTTGTAAGGAATATAAATTCGGCCATCTCCAGAACTTCATTATTTGTCGACACTTTAATCTCTTTATTATTACTTATCAGAGGTTTAGACTTCTATGTATTTAAGATAAGTACTATTCTTTAAATAAGTTATAAGTTCTGTCATCGATGTTTTGTAAATTATACTATCAGTAATGTTTTTTATAAACATTTTCCAAGATGGCCTGCACGAACTTTACAGAACGATTCAATCCTACAATCTGATGACAAAAAAGGGCAGCACTTCAAAAGTGTTTTACTGTATGTTCCGGATATAGTATGCCCTCATCTAATTTTGTAGCGGCTAAAGGTCACGCTGCTTTATGTCGTCGAAGAAAAAGGAGACAGTTTTCACTCAACATTGAAGTCATTTCCGTAGTTTGGTGGTATGAAAACAAAACGGAACGAAACAAAAAATTGGAACCAAAATTCGATCGAGTTGACTTTTT
Organism: Macrothele yani; assembly: GCA_039090855.1. Taxonomy (NCBI): domain Eukaryota; kingdom Metazoa; phylum Arthropoda; class Arachnida; order Araneae; family Macrothelidae; genus Macrothele; species Macrothele yani. The sequence goes on from CM077014.1 coordinate 143,204,786, forward strand.
GTCAGCGAGAACTGAATGTCGGCACATGGAGAATCAGGACGTCACTCATGATGCTCCCTTGAGGTCTTTTGTCTGAAACCGTGACGAGCACTAAGAGTGCCGTCTGTACTCAGTTCTTTCATTTCATGACCCTCGCAAAATCGTCTTTTTGTCCCCTTTTATTGGCAGGTGGCAGTAAAGTAAGAATACGGGCCTGCAATTGTCATGAGATTACACAAACACTAAATCTCAAATACTATTTGAGATTAGGGTTATTCTTTGCAAAGCTACATGGGACTTCCATTCTATTCTAGTCCCATCGGATGGAAACCAAAACTTTTCACATCTACAAACCAACTCTTCAGATTTTATTTTACAAGTAAATCGCTTCAACATATGAAAATCCTCAAAGTTTCAATTCTTTAATTTTTGATAGACCAATGGACAGCTGTTTTTAAATTTCCGAAAATAATGCTGATCTTTTTGCGTAAAACGCCAATATTTCCATTATTAAAAAATAAAGGATATTGTGAGTTATACCTTCAATTTAACCTTCCTTTTGAGTTATTGTGTGCTTATGTAGATTTGGTTCCTTCTTGTTTAATATTTTCTATCTTAACGGCATGAAGTTTCTTCCGTCGAGCTGGTAAAAGTTGGCGCTCTGACGGTGGATCAAAGGGCAATCAACGTAAATACAGTGTTCTGAGATACAAATTTGTACAAGTGCAGAGAGCAGGGCGATTCGTGTATGAGAAATTTTGATATGAGCTGATTGTATTGAGAAGAGTGATAAGAGTTCACGTTTATTGTGATATATCATTTATTGAGTTCTATTTAGCTTATTGCGTTACGCAAGATTTGTTCATAGCAGATTGTTTTGATGCTCTTGGATACTAATAAAATGGCAAGGACTTTGTATGTAAGACTCTGTTGTTGAACTTTAACCGTTATATTGAAACGATATTCAATACAGTCTATAACGAAGTCCAAGGGACCTGGAGAAAACTTTGTTGTACCCGTAACTTTGTTATAAAAACAGTACTGTACGTATATGTAGTAACTATAATATTGGTTAAATACAGTATATTTAATGCGTAGTACGTATGTACATAGTTCCTAAAGACAAGAAAACTCATTGTAGAGACTTACTTTTTTTAATATCCATGAATCTAAAGAACTTTGCTTCTTCTTTTTAGCACATGACATTATTAATTTTCCTATGGAGTCCAATTTTTCTGCTTCACTACTAGTGTACATGCTATGTGCAATCAAAAGTCTAGCTACATTGTCCAATGAAGATACTGCAGATGCAACCGATACTGTCTGTCCGGTAGTTGCGTCCTCTTCCTCAGTGTCAGAACCTGAAGAGTCAGTTAAGCCTGTCTTTCAATGAGTGTAACGGAAATTCTGTCCTATATCTGCAACGCAAAATCTTTTGTACACATTTTCTCGAAAAAAATTACTTTATAGAGTTTGAAATTTTGAGCACAAGTAAAAACGACCCATAGCTAATGCGTGTCTCAGTTATTTTTCCGAAAACTTTGTTAGAATGTTTTTTGAAATTCAATTTATTTAACTCAAAAATATTCCGATTTGGCGCTAGATGGCGCCAGAAGTTAGCTTCGCAATGTGAAAGAAATGAAATCTCTCATTTCTGCCTGATTTTTTTAATTATTTAGGCCAAATAGAAATCAAAGAATGGACACTGAAGTGAGATTGGAATCTTGTCTTCTACAGATCATCTTAAATTCTACTGTACGTTCATTTTTTGAAGAGAAAATGTGTACATTACCAGAAAACACTTGAATTTGAGACAGGAACTACGCCTACTTAATAAACTCCACCCCCAAACAATGTCATTGGTTAAAACGTAACAGCGCCTATTTTGTATTCTCATTGTGGAGCCAACGAGAGACCGCTTCCATTCTGAATATGGTAAGTCATTCGCTGACGCCAACTTATGGGAAACTACTTCAAGACTTAAAAGCCACGCCCAAGGAGTGATATTTTGCGCCATCTATCGGAGAAGATGAAGCCTAACACTTATTCAAAGACAACCTTAACTTCCCTTGAATTTGATCCAGGACCTGAGCATCTGTCTGAAGTAGGCTTACAACAACGTCATCATCAGCAGTACAAAAATCCTGGAGCGTTGCTCCGTCGTTTAGTTCCTTCTCCACAATGTCGTCCCACATTCGAACGAGTACAGGATCTGCTTCCTCCATAGCTATTTCTTCATTGCTAGCTTTTGGAGAAAAGCCTGCTTTTTGGGAGCAATTTTGTATCGTCAGTGGGGTTACCATATTCCGTGCACGGCGAACAAAGTCAGTAGTTGTTCCTTGCGTATTTCATATCGGACTCTTTGTCTAAATTTAGGACGAGGCGCTCAAGGATAAACCGCATGTAAATGCTTTTAAAATTGGCAATTAGGCATTGGTCCAGAGGCTGTAAAATTAGATGTTGTATTGGGAAGTAAAAATACTAATTTCACTGCTGTCAATGCAGGTGTAACATTGTGTACTGAACAATTGTCCTCTAGCAACAATATTTTCTAATGATTTGCTACCATATCGCTGTCAAACGCGACAAGCCACTCACGATACAGTGTTTGGGTCATCCAAGCTTTTCTGCTGTTGGGGTTCATGATAGAGAGTGATGACATATCCACTCCTTTAAAGCATTTTGGCTTGACGGGCTTGCCTATAATCAGAGGTTTCCGTTTGTCGCTACCATCCATGTTAACACAAAGCATCACTGTGATACGTTGTTTACTTGCCTTTCCACCTTCGCATTTGTTTCCACGAATGTCCTTTGTCTTAGACGGCAGCATCTGATAAAAAAGTCCTGTTTCATCAACATTGTAAATGTCTGACCTTGCATGAAATCTAAGTATGTGGTCCATCTTATTTGTTATCCAGTCATTCATTGCGGCTACGTCTATTTCTCCTGTCTCTCCAATTACAGCTTTGCAAGTAATATTGTGACGGTTTCAAAATCTTTGTAACCAGTCAGTTCCCGGTTACAGAAGCCCAGATCTCTAGCTTTTCCTCGGATTATTGAGCCCCTCACTGGCAAGTTTTGGACCCTGGCAGCTGTAAACCAGTAAAACAGGGCATCTTCTACATCCGGGTAGAGAGCCGGGCGTACCTTCTTCCGATTCGCGACACCTTCCGATTTCGCTAACTCCGCTAAAATGTTTTGTCGGTTCTTTAAAATTGCGGATAAAGAGCTTTGTGCTATCCCATATTCTTTGGCCACCTCCGTTTTCTTTTGGCCTCCATCACATTTTGTTATTATGTCCCCTTTCGCCTCCAAAGTGAGCACTGTACACTTTTGAGACATCACAAAATTTCGCACACAATATGATGTACTCCGAGTCAATGCAGCTAGCGGAGCCGGATTGCTGTAACAGCGACCTCGGGGAACGCAAGAGTGGCACGTATAATTCCTGGTGGGGAAGCAAAAGGTCACGACCAATAGGATGCAGCCACCGTTAGGATAGTTGAACTTCGACACTAGCTGCTGCTCCTGCTGTTCATTGGTTATTTTTTTGGGTCAGTTAGTTAGAGAAAGACTCATGAAGCGTGGTAAAACCCCGCTACGTTTTTGTTTTTGTGTGTAATCTTCTTGCAATATCTTTCGCACGCAAAAATCTGCCTTGTTTTTAAGGCATTCGTTAGTTTATTTTCCATTGTGGGAAGCACATTGAAGGATATGCAACACTTCGTTATATTCGTAACTGGGAATTTTGACTTCGTTATAAATAAATAATTTACCATAGGTTTTTCTACCTAAATCAAAGGGAATGGCCGTTTCTTCGCTATAACCGTAAATTCGTTATTAAAGACTTCGTAACAAATGGGCGCGACTGTATCTAATCAAGATTTTCAGCTACAATGAACGAATTGAAGTAATCCGAGTTTAGTGACGATTTCAAGTTAAGTGACGTTAACATAAAGTCTAATTCTACAATCCCAATACAAACCTCTTATTTTACAATACAGAAAAATAAAGCCAACAGAAGATATTCTTCAGTAGATTTTCGTGCGTAACTCTTTAGCACGATTATAACGAAGTAAATTTCTCCGTCATTTTTATCTGCGCCGGGGTTCGAACCCGGGTCCACTCATTCCGGAATAAGTTGCTCTACCAATTAAGCTACGCGGACATGTATTCTGATTCCTATCTGCCTTTATGTCGTGTGCGTCCTTCTGGCAGGTACGTCACATCTCCTGGTACGTTACATCATCTCCCCCTTATTTTTCTTTTCTTTCGAAGTGCTGCTCATATTTTTCCTATCTCGCGGTGTGGAAATAACATCACACCAATGCGAGATTTTGAACGGTCGGGTCATCCGGATAGTTCGGGCGCCATTATAACGAAGTAAATTTCTCCGTCATTTTTATCCGCGCCGGGGTTCGAACCCGGGTCCACTCATTCCGGAATAAGTTGCTCTACCAATTAAGCTACGCGGACGATGTATTCTGATTCCTATCTGCCTTTATGTCGTGTGCGTCCTTCTGGCAGGTACGTCACATCTCCTGGTACGTTACATCATCTTTTTATCCGCGCCGGGGTTCGAACCCGGGTCCACTCATTCCGGAATAAGTTGCTCTACCAATTAAGCTACGCGGACGATTATTCTGATTCCTATCTGCCTTTATGTCGTGTGCGTCCTTCTGGCAGGTGCGTCACATCTCCTGGTACGTTACACGATGAATGTGTTTCCATCTGCTTTAGTTTTTGATTTAACTCGCAAAAACAGCGATGTTGTGCACAACGGCGTAGAGATGGTGCCTGGAGCCCGACCGTAAGATACACTATCTGATCAAAAGTATCCGAACACTAACTTGCCTGTCCACAAACTTCCTGCTATAGATAAGGAACTGATATCAAATTCGTACACGCTCTGTTGCAGTGAAAGCCTCCACTTTACAGGGAACGCATTCCACTTGATTTTGGTGCATTGCTGCGAGAATTGCCTTTCATTCTGCCATATGAGCATTAGTCAGGTCGGTCACCGATTAGGAACGGTTCAGCCTGCCTCGCAGTTGGCATTTCGATTCGTCCCAAAAGTGTTCCATAGGGTTGAGATTGGGGATCTGTGCATACTAGTCAAGTATTCCCCACCCATTTCATTAAACCATTCCAGCACGGATTGTGTTTTTTGGACAGGGACTCTGCCCCTATTGGTAAAGAAGAAGGCGTTCCCCGAACTGTTGTAATATTAGGAGCACAGAACTGTCGAGAATGTCCTTATAGGTTGCAACGTTAAGATTCCTGGGCACTGAAACAAAGTGGGCCCCAGCCCAAACCATGGAAAAGAGCCCCAGAGTATATACCAAATTTCACACTTGACCCAAAACAGTCGGGAAGGTGGCATTTAGCCGGCATCTTGCACATCCAGATACATCCGTGAGACAGCCATATGTGATTCGTCATCCCAAAGAGCACACACATTTCTTCTACTCAAGAATCCACTGGTGCTGAGCCTTTCATCACTCCATCGGACCCTCGGCATTGATCTTGCGGCTGCTAGGTCACGGAAACCTATTCCCTTCAGATCTCGACGAGCCGTTATGGTGCTGGCATTACTTCCAGAGGCATTTTGGAACTCAGTGGTGAGTGCTGAAACCGAGGACAAGCGATTTTGTAGCACCACCCACTTCAGCACGCGACTGTCAAGCCCTGTCATTTTACTTGGCCTATCAGGTCGAGATTGCGCTATTGTTGTTTCTAGGCGTTTCCACTTCACAATAATATCACTTATAGGTGATCGTGGCAGCCGCGACAGGTATGACATTTCCGTAACTGATTTGTTGCTAAGATTGTATCCTATGCCGTGCCACATCGAAAGTCATTGAGCTCTGTCTTACGGCCCGTTTTACTGCTCATGCTTGTACAGTACACTCCCGTTATAAGAAACTCGAATATAAGAAATTTACAGTTATAAGAAATAAATTTACAACTTTGGTTGGCCCAATGTTAAAGTATAGCAGCGTTTCTTGTTTATAACAAAGCAAAAAAAATCAAATTCCGGTTATAAGAAAATTCCAAAAAAATTATTTCCAAAATAAAAGTTTTTTTTGACCTGTATTGCAATGTTTCTTCTCTTTATCTCCCATGAAATTTCAAGGCCATTTTAGTAGCGACTTCCATCAGATAATGCACGATGTTTTTCTCATTTCGCTACTCCCTACAATGCATGATAAACGTTTTCTTGGAAGGGATAAATCCCGTTCTGATTTACTTCTTCCAAGAATTCTTGGTCATCACCTACGCGTTCATAGATGAAGATCGGTGCATTGCTACACACAATACGCATGTATTCTTTATTCTCATCGTTTCATTTTGCATTGGTTTAGAGTTCTATTTCTTCCTATCTGCATTAGCAAGCCTACTAGCGATCTGACTGCTTGATGTGAAAGGACGAGCCTAAAATTGCGCGCCAAAGATTGAAACGACCTTGGAAGCCATGTTTGAATGACGTAGCAAGCACGAGTACAAGCGGAGAGAGCTTGTTGGGGACATTTACCTGTGTACAGTTGCAGGGTCGGTGGGCAGGGAGAAATCGGTGTGCAGATGATGGGGCACCGGGTTGTCATGGCCCAGTCCAATCAGAGATCACATGAAGCGTTAGAGTTGTTATAGTACTGAGTTGTTAGATTTTTTCAGTTGCTCGTGTACAATGGCACCAAACTGTAAAGCTCCGTCAATCGAGCAAAATATAAAGGTCATCGAAGCTGTTGACAGTGGAAGGAAGAGGATGGTTATTGCCGCAGAATTCGGAATTCCAGCCTCCACATTTTCCACCATTCCAAGCGCGCCGGAAAAAATCCTGTCCGGCACCATAAAACAAGATCGAAAAAGGATTCGAGCTCCCACATATCCAGATGTCGGAAGTGCACTACTCTCGTGGTTCAAAGACATGAGGGGCCGCAATCTACCTATTAGCGGTGTTATTTTGGAAAAGATGGCCAGTTATTGGAAGAGAATGGTGAGGCTGATGGTTTTAAACATGGAGGCAAAAAAGGAGACGAAAATTGATGTGAAAATTGTCATTCATTTTGTAGATACTGCTTGGAATTCAGTGGACTCCACAGTAATTAAGAACTGCTTTCGGGAAGCTGAATTTAAAAATGACAAAAAATCCTGAACTGGGACAAGACTTTGAGCATGAAGTTCCCCTTGATGAGTGGGTTCAATTGGATATGGAAGGTGTTTCTTTTGAATATTCTGTCATCGCAGATGACGGTGTGCAGACATCGCCTAAGTTGACAGACGCCGAAATTTGGCCCAAGTGAATCCTGTTGAAGAAACTGAAAGCAGAAGTGAAGAATAGGATGACAACTTTTTTTAGTCGCAGCTACCGACTCAGGTGGAAGTCATGTATATGATTCAGAAGGTGAAGGACTATGTGAGTAGGATTCCTAGTGCTCAAGAAGCAGGAAAAGAGCAGTATTTGATTGGACTCCAAAAGTGTGAGACGCTTGTAATGGTAAATGCAAAAAAGCAGACTTCTATTACAGATTTTTTAAATAAAAGGTATGCATTGATGTACACTTGTGTATTCATAAAATACATGTACAATATGTATCTGCTTTAATTTCGAAGTTTTAACCATTTTAATCCAAATTTGGTTATAAGAAATTTCGGTTAAAGAAACTGATTTTCAATCCCCTTGAACTTTCTTATAACGAGAGTTGACTGTATTTGATGTTTGACAGGCCACGTAAATCTTTTCATACCTATATGTCTTACTTGGATTCTTAAAGGACCAGATGCAAGGTCAGCATTACGTGACTAATAAGATATCCCAGAATGCTGTGTGTCCCTGTTTACGAACTGCTGGAATGGAGTTGTACTTCACGTCTGTACTTCGACTCTTACAGTGGTTGTAAAAATGCTTTAACGGGGTGGAGATTTTGTAGATAAATGAAGAAAGATGTACAGATTTTACTGATATGTGTAGTTTTCCTATACACGTCTGTTTTTGTATTGGGAAATTAATATGCTCAGGACTTTCACTACAATCTAAGTAAAAACTTCGAACCTGGACCAATGATCATCGAAATGTTTTCTCTCTGGTCTAACATCACAGTCTGAAAAGTAGATGAATAGAGATATGTAAATCAGTATCAGTTGGTGAACATCCCTTAGATTGAGAAATTTGAGGAGATATTCGGGAGACATGAATTCGTTAAGTGCATCTACGTTCTCCGATGAACAAATAGTGAAACTCCTCATTACTAAAGTAAGGTTGCACCAACTATTACGTAAGACTTCTAATTAGACACAAAGATGCTTAATGTATAGATATGAATGTCAATAATGAATAGTAGAAGGGAGAATTGAGAGAATAACGTATAGAGAAAACTGTTGCGATATAGTTGAGTAAAAGTATCTAGAGATTGGTTTACATTAGAGATATAGCGATTTATCTGTGTCGAGATTTATGTTCGGCAGTTGTTGTTGGAAAAGTTGACAGTTCGGTGTTATTATAAAAGCTACTGAGATCAACGTGATTGACGAACGAATCTAATCATCACTGCATCTAGTGCATGAGTGACGTGACTTTTCAGTGGTGGAAAAATAAAAGACGTGGAAACTTCTCGGAAGTTACTATGAGTTGATTATTTTCCTAGCCGTTTAGTTACAATTTTAACAAAGTGTGATTCACCTGCAACGAGTTCAATATGAATATTAGTAGACACATATTTCAGCAATTATACATTTAAGTTGCAGCAATTTAAACCTTAATCTTCATAACATCAAGCACTGATTTTAAATTTTATTTTAACTACACCGCATTTACACTGAGGTGCAAAAAAAAAAAAAAAAAAAAAAACTGGGAAGGGCACTACCAGTTCCATTACATGCCACCACACCGATGAGGTAAATGGTATCGTCCGCAAACGACGTATACACTATATTGACAAAAGTAACCGGACACCAATACAAAAGCAAATGAACGGATCCGCTGCGTTGTTAAGATTCGCGGTACAGCTGCAAACGGTATAAAAGCAAGCCTGCAGCTGGCCGCGATCATATCGCTCTGTGAGGTTCAGTGAAAAAGTATCGCGGATAGTGAGAACTGACTTTGAGAAAGGAAACATTGTTGGGTGTTACATTAGTGGGTTTTCCATAAGAGAAACCGAGAGGCGTTTAAACATACCCAAGTTGACTATTTTGGATGTACTGAATAAGTGACAGACACATGGCGTGTCTGAAGCAGTAAAACGTATTACCGGCAGACCAAAGAAAATCAGTGATAGAGGACGTCAAAGCCTCAGGAGGATCGTTACAGCTAATCGACGGATTATTGCCTAAGACCTTAGTGAACAGGTGAGGAAAAATGCTGGAACCTCGGTATGTACACGTACCATTCGCAGAGAACTTCATTCCATGAGTTGTTACCGTGGTCGTGCGTCTGCTCATAAATAAGCCTTTCATGTCCACTCGGAATGCTACTCGTCGTTTATCATGGTGCAAAAAACATTTATCGTGAACCGTAGATCAATGGAAACAAGTCCTATGGACTGATGAATACAGATACACGATCCATCAGTCTGATGGCCGTGTGTGGGTAAGGCGGTAGCAGTAGGAACGTTATTTACCACAGTGTACTGTTCCTACGGTGAAGTTTGGAGCTGGCAGTGTACTCGTGTAGGGGTGTTTTTAGTTGTATGGTCCCGGCCCATTGGTTATCGTGGAGAAACCTGTTAACCAGTACGTCTACCTCGATATTCTAGACAATTATGTCCTACCAACTCTGTGGCAATACTATGGAACCGAGCCTTGTTGTTACCAGCAGTATAATGCACCGAGCCATAAAGCAGGTCTGTTATAGCGTGGTTTGGCGATAATTCCGTATCGTGTGTGGACTTTCCAGCACATAGCCCTGATCTTAATCCACATTAAGCATCTATGGGATGAATTAGAGCGCCGCATAAGAAGTTTGGAACCAAAGTCTAGTACTAAGCAACAGTTAGCGGCAGCATTAGGTACTGAATTGAAGTACATACCTATCGCTGTGTTCCAAAACTTTGTCGAAAGCAGGCCTCGAAAGGTTAGTGCATGCATTAAGGCCAAAGCTGGACCTACACCGTACTAATGTATGTCAATAAGTGCGATACTGTGTTTATCTTCTAGGTGTCCGGTGACCTTTGTCAATATAATGTGTATAGAGGCAGAGAAGTAGTATTCGCAGTTCATATGGCAGTTTATCAGAATTTAAGCGATTTCGAAACTGGTATGGCATTCAACGCCTGGGAGATGAGTCACTCGATCTCAAAAATTACCACGAAATTTGGATTTACACAGCCAACAATTTCATTTTGGACTACACCAACTCAGCAAAAAATCCAGAGCGCTGGACCGGTGTGGCCGTAGAAAAGCCCTGGACGATCGTGGACAGCGGCGTTTGGCACGTATTATCCACCCGCCGTGCAACATTGTCGCAATTGAATGCGCAATTGAATGCGCAATTGAATGCGCAATTGAATGCGCAATTGAATTCTGAGAGTGCAACGTTTCCAGTGTTCTATAGTGTTCCAGAGCCGACGGCTCACCCGGGTGCTATTGCTGAACGATGACACAAAGCTGAGTGCTTTGCCTGGGCTCAGGAGCACCGCCATTGGACACAAGATGACTTGAAACGTGTAGCCTAGTCCGACAAATCGCGGTACCAACAGTTTCGGGAAGATGACCGACTCCGGAATTGGTGATAACCCCACGAGACATTGGATCCCGCATGGGTACAAAGGAGAGTGCAGGCCGGCTGTGACTCTGTAATGGTGTGGGGTGTTTTCAGCTGGCACGCATTAGGACCCCTCATACGCCTGCAAACCGCTGTGACCGATTAGGATACGTTACCATCCTTGGGGATTATTTGCACCCGTTCATGTCATGCGACCACTCGGACGGGTGCGATCTCCTTCAGCACGACAATGCGTCACCGCACACTTCCACAGGCGTCCGATTGCGGCTGTAAGAACATTCCACGTAGTTTGGTATCCTGATTTGGTGCCGTCGTTCTCCGGATTTACACTCTGTCGAGCACATTTGGAATGCTGTTCCATGTGCCGTCAATGCCAGGAATCTTCCACCGGCGAATATTACGGAATTGTGCGGCACTCTCCAGGAAGCACGATGCCTCCACAATGCTACAGCGATTTCATGGAGTCCGTGCCGAGTCGCGTTACTGCTGTTATGCGATCGCGAGGAGGACCAACTCGTCATTACAGAAGTATCCCAGTTTTTTCTTTGTTTTTTTTTGTTTCTTTGACGTAGGACTACGTCTTACTCCGCGGATAGTACGGGGAGACTTACGGCCGACCACCTGTGACAAAAATAGATCCCAATTGAAGTCATTATAGCGTTAAAAAACGTGCCGCACACTAATCGTGTTAACATATTCGTAAACAACATGGAGTCCAATTGGTGTACTGCGCAATACATCGTGCTCGAGACGCTCCTCTCGCTCCCTGTGCGCGGGGGAGATGATTCAGTTTTTCTGAGTGTGCCGCCGCGTTTAACGTAGTCTATTTCGGCAACCATGAGCGCAACACGACTGCGTGTGGTATCGTTTTAAAGCTCTCGATGAGATCTATTCCAATGTACGAAGAACATTTTGCAGTGGTTTGAACTGAACATATTTCTTGTAAACCGATGAATACTTTTGACAATATCGCGGTTTATCTGCACAACCGTGAGTGGAAAGCGACAGTGCGTGGTATCGTTCAAAAGCTCTCGACGAGATCTATTCAAATATATGAAAAATATGTCGTAGCAGTTTAAACTAAAATTTTTGAAAATTGTTTTCGTGTGAACTGGCTAATATTTTCGACAATGCCGCGGAATTCGGAAAATGAACATAAGCAAAGACGGAGAAAATCGAAAAGAGAGGCAACAACAAGTGATGAGAAATATAAGAAGCCCAAGAAGCCTGCAGACGAACGATCTAGAGAGTATAGAAAACGAAGCCCAAGAAGACTGGAGCTCAACGAACTAGTGAGTATCCAGAACGCCTGAAAGCTGATTGTATTATACACACCAAAGGTTTCAGATGCTTTCCCGCAACTGGCCAGAACGGGATACGGCAACATACCAATCATTATGTTCGGCGATTTCAACTTGAACATCAAAGACAGAGCCATTTATGAGAGATTCAAAGAGTTTATGTCCCGAGATCTCGGCACGAATGTTGTAACCGATCCCACGCAGAGCACCACGTACCACGTTGGGTAATTCGTGTATCGATCTGCTTTGCGTTCGCAATGTATCCAGCATTATTTGTTAAAATTATGTAAGCTACTTTTAATATCGTAGACCTGTGTTGGCTATAACAAATCAAACAAACGCTTTGAAACTATACTCGACCAGCTCATTTCAACTCTCTGGTCTGCAAGTCGTCGTCCTACGTTCCAAACTGACAGCTCAATCAGAACTGAGTCTGCCTGTATTTTTTTTTTTTTTGGCACTTCTGTGTGTATGATCAATACTGAACGAAGAACACACTGACATCAGAAATGTGCGATAACATGCATATGAGTTTCAGATGCACTAGTGAACAATATATGACGCCTATAATGACGCATGTATTTTGGTGGCAGGGAGATATACGACGCTTATATGCAGTTCCAAAAGAATTTTCAGTTTCTTTCCTGGAAGATAATTTCAAAAATACTGCACATCTTAGTTCACCTGCTTTTGATAATTTTCCACTGAGTAACAAAGTAATGTTGAACGAGTTTTTAACTGCTTTCGCAGGTACAATGATCTCAAGAATATTCAGTGGGAACTCTTGAGGGTGGTCAAATGGACGGAGGCACAAATTACTAGTTAATCGCCCTAGTTGTTTCAAATCCCGGATGAAGTACGTGTTTTGTGTTTATTATTCGAAGTTGGTTGTGTCCCCTTACATAAAATAATCCTTAAATAAATGTACGAAAGGTACATCTTGAGATGTTTATGGGAAGCTTCCAACACCCCCTTCTTAAAAATGCCGGCCAAATGCTTTTGCTTTTACAAAATTGTTCGCCATGAAACACGCTCTGAAATCTGGTATGAAATCTCGCCTGAAACTGACTGAAAACTTTTAACATGATTTCTCTCACAAGAAAGATCCGACTGCGAAAGAGCTTGTCTATTTGCCATTTTATTTTCCCCGAATATTTTCGACTTTGCCAGTATTTTTTGTGCACTCACGCAGAGAAGGAAAAATAAAATGAACTTTGATTTATTTTCCGATAACAAAAGAATTGTGTCATCTGAGACGCAGTTTTCTGGCGCCGCGATGCCAAGTTAACAACTGCAGAAGTTAAGAAACATGATCGACAAAGCTATTAAACAGGCGGACCAGGTTTCAAAGAATCTACTGTGAGAAGTTCTTTTCTCAAACAATAAGTTCTTTTAAAATAAACGAAAAACGATCTCACCAGGAAAACAATAATAAACGCTTCAAATGGTTTCTAATTTACACAATTCATGCTTTTGCATTTCTCTACGTAAATGTCAATAATTTGAGTCGTATGTTGCCCAATCACAACACGAAAAAGAGGTTTCGGTTCAAACCTGAATTTTGTTGACGAGAGCTGAACGTGCATAACAAAAGAATGTGCACTTATTCCAATCATTCATTATAATAAAAGGCGATTTGGGTCGATCAAGCTGTATTGTAGATATCGTTTCTCGGAAAACAAGTTTCAAAAGCTTCATACATACTAAATAGATATTGAGAACGCTAACTTAGTAATTTAATTGCCAGTTTGTGGCGTGTAGCTCTACACAACCTTCCTTTTAGGTTTATGTCTTCTAATGTGAATTTAGGTTTTTATTAATAGTCAAATAAATGTTACCAGCAGATGTATGCCAAATTAATCGTGTAAGGAGACATGCCTCAGAAAACTTGAAAACTATGGAACGGAAATCGAACCGCATCTCCCGACTTACGTTCGAGTATATTACCGTTACACTGAACAGAACAAGAAACCTCCAAACAACTGAGGAGGTGTTACTAGGAAAACAACTTTCTGTTTTCCTAGTAATGCATCCTCAGTTGGTTGGATTTCCCGTTCTAAGACGATTTGCTTTAGAGTATGTTTCCGTTACACAACCCCGAACAAGAAACCTCCAAGCAGCTGAGGATGTGTTACTAGGAACACATCTTTTTGTGTTTCCAGTAATACATCCTCAGTTGGTTGGATTTCCCGTTCTAGGGCGATTTGCGTTCGAGTATGTTACCGTTACACCACCCAGAACAAGGAACCTCCAAGCAACTGATAATGTGTTACTAGGAACACATCTTTCTGTGTCCTTAGTAATTCATCCTCAGTTGGTTGGATTTCCCGTTCTAGGACGATTTGCGTTCGAGTATGTTACCGTTACACCACCCAGAACAAGGAACCTCCAAGCAACTGATAATGTGTTACTAGGAACACATCTTTCTGTGTTCCCAGTAATACATCCTCAGTTGGTTGGATTTCCCGTTCCAGGATGATTTACGTTCGAGTATGTTACCATTACACCACCCAGAACAAGGAACCTCCAAGCAACTGAGGATGTGTTACTTGGAACCAGTGGCGGCGCGTGCTATAGGCTCAATGGTTCAGTGAACCCCCTAAGTTAAATTCATTTTAGCAAAATTACTACTTTTAATATCACTTCAGGCATATTTTTATGTTTATCCTAATCCCCGGTCTCAGCTGACTCATTGCTATGCCCAGTTTTAATTCATTTTCTGCCTCTGCAGGCCTTTTTCACATTGGAATCTCAGCAGGGTTCAAATGCAGAAATAAACCCAACTGGCCTTCCAAATGCCATGCTCTTGAAGCTGTGGCTTTGGGAGCGGAAATAGCTTCAGCATTGTGAGAAGTCGCTACATGGCCTTCCAGCGGTAAGAGCGACGTATCCAGCTGATGAGCGTCCTCAGTTTGGCGATGCGAAGCCATTGTTCATTGAGGAAGTCAGATGATTTGGTGACGTCGCCTTTCGACGGGGTCAAGGATGGCAGTTATTCTTCTGTTAGAATTCACTCGACAGTAGCTAATAGAAGAGCTGTAGATTTTGGGATATGATTTACAGTTTACGGAAGTAAAAGATTTAAAATTCCTCAGGAATTGTAAAAATGTAAGTTTAGAAGTGGCGTCATTTAACTGTTTATTTAGATTTCAGTGGATGTAAATCAGCTACGTGTTACGTGTAAATCAGTTAATTGTTTGCTTGTATTCCGTGGGCATTGTGTGTGAGGTGAGTCTAACTGTGCTTGTGTGTTTTGCTCTAAAATGAACAGTGTGAAGTTTCTTTTGGAAACAGACTTCTCTACGCTGCCACTCGAAGAGAAATGCAGGATTAAAGAATTAGATAGGCCAGTCCACGCTTTAAATATTATGCTGAAGCAAAGTGCGAGAGGGAAAGAATATTGCCGTTCATTTAATACAGTGATGTACGATAGAAATAACTGGATTTGTGGTTGTGATCATAACAATCGATTTTATTGCTTTCCGTGTTTGCTAAAGGGAGAGACACCACCTAGACAAAAACAGGTGTGTCGGATTTTAGACATTTATCCCCAAAATTAAAGAGATATGGGTATCCGGTGCTCACATGAACCCTTGCCTGGATCTCTTAGTACTGGTCAAAATAGAAATTAGAGAGAAACTCAGTGAGGCTTTCAGGAGAAATATAGAAAGTCATAATGATCAAGTAAGGAAAAACCGCTATGTTCTCTCAAAGGTTATTAACTGCATTAAATTTTGTGGAGAGTTCGAGTTAGCTCTTAGAGGACATGATGAGCAACTGAATCGAGCAATGCAGGTATATTCAGGAGTTTAACTGACTTTGCATCAGTTCTTGACAATGTCCAGAAAGAGCATTTCAGTACGGCCGCTGTTTTTAAGGTACATCCAAAGATATACAGAACGATTTGTTAGATTGCATGTTGTGTTTATGTAGGAGAAAGATTTTGGAGGAAATATATGCTGCCGATTTCGTTTCTGTTATTGCTGATGAGACCACTGATGTTTCCTCTAAGTTTCAATTAGTAGTTGTCCTAAGATATTAGCTACCCAACGGAAAACCGGTTGATAGATTTTGAACTTTCTTAAATCCTCGCAATCATGATGTCACCGCTGTGGCTACTTGCATTAAAAATGTTCCACAGGGAGTTGTGGGAGAGCAAAGAGAAAAAGTAATTTCACAAAGCTACGACGGAGCCAGAGTTAGGAGTGGTCGACATTCAGGAGTACAAACTATACTAAATGACGTTTATCCGCATGCATACTTTGTTCGCTGATACGCTCGCCAACTTAACTTAATAATGGCTCAAGCAGTAAGTCAGAATAAAGAAGAGTCTTCCTTGCTAACGTTTCTGAGATCCCTAACTCTTTCGCCTGTTCATCTCAGAGGACACAAGTTCCTGATGAAATAGTTGGAAGAAGATTACCATCAGGTTCTAATACAAGATGGAATTTCCGTTCAAGGACAATACTAACAATTTACGAAAATAAAGACGCTTTAATTGAGTGTTTTCAGAAAATTCTATAAACTAGTAAACAAACGACAACGATAAATCAAACTCAAGGACTCCAACTGAAAATACTGCAACCTGCATTCAACTTCTGGATTCAGTTTTTCTGCAGGGTAATGCCTCATGTTGATATCTTGTACAATATTTTTTACAGAAACAAACCGTAAACCACCTATCAGTGAAAACTGCAATATCGGCCTTTGTTAACGAAATTGTTTAGATCAGAGAAGACGTTGACAACATTACTGTGGAAGAAGTTAGTGTGAAAAGAAGATCTGAAGAAAAGAAAATTTTACGAAATGCTGCTGCAAAAGAAGTCTGCGACTTAATTATAAATCAAGATGAAGAAAGATTCGAGTTTGCTGGACATTTGTCAGCTTCAAATTTATTTGATCATCATAGTGTCACCACATTCAGGAAGACATTCCCGGAGCAAACTTTGTAATGCGTAGTGGAGTCGTATTTATTTCTTAACAAGAACAAGTTGAAAACAGAACTGCAGATCATCTACGGAAGAGATGATGTTTAGAATGTAAAGAAAGCAACTGACCTGTTGGGGTTTTGCTAGAGAATAACTTAAAAGAGTGCTTCGGAGAGATAGTAAAACTCCTGAAAATAATAATTACAATTCCGATGACAACATCAGGAGCAGAAAGGTGTTTTTCTTGTTTAAAAAGGATTAAAACATTTCTGAGGAGTACCATGGAGGAAGACAGGCTGACGGCCCTAGCAATACTGTCCATCGAAAAAAAAGTCATCAGTCAGCTTGAGAATATTAACGAATGCGTAATTGACAGATTTGCGGTGACAAAAGAACGAAGGATGGATTTCTCATACAAACACACAGCCACAATATCAGCAGAAGTAACTGTTGCAGTAGCATCTACTGGGCATGGAAGTGGCAGTGCTTATGTAGCTGGTGGGAATCAGACGCAATATTGATTCCAGGTGGGTGCCAATATTATACCGTTTATCCTAGCAAATTTTCATTTTGTATTGTTGTATTGTTTTTTTTAACTCACTAGAGTACTGAAACTCCTTCGGGTTTTCAATTAAGGTTAACTATACCATAACTTTTCATTTGCATATTCAGAGCATGAATCGATTTCTTATCTACACGAGCCATGATACATATACAACACCACACAGACTCTCATGTACGTAGGCGATTATAGAAATGTAGTGCACCCCCACTATCTCATCCACGAGCCGCCACTGCTCGGAATACATCTTTCTGTGTTCTTAGTGATACATCCTCAGTTCGTTGAATTTCCCGTTCTAGGACGGTTTCCGTTCGGGAATATTAACGTTATACCACCCAGAACAAGGAACCTCCTCTCAACTGAGGATGTGTTTCGCCTGACTCCCAAAACACATCCTCAGTTTCTTGGAGGTTCCATGTTCTGGTTGGTGTCATGGTAACATACTCGAACATAATTCGGGAGATCCGGGTTCGATTCCCGTTCCAGGACGATGTCATTTTCAAGTTTTCTGAGGCATGTCTAGTAGCCTTTTCTTTTTACACATTTTCCTACTGAACACATTATTCTTCTGTCGAGGTTTTACAATTTGGCAACACTTACAGTGAGTCAGATCTAGATGAAGTGATTGGATAGAATGGGCACGCATACATACGCATACTAAGCAAACGCAGAGAGATGAGAGATACAGCGAGATAGAGCTGATGCCATATATGTGATCTCGGGTTGTCAAGCGATTTATATACGATAAAGTTATAGCGATTTATATGCGATAGAATATTAGTGATTTATATGTGTCGAGATATGTGTACATGAACTGTTGTTTTTGACGAGTATATTATTTAGTGTGGTCATTGACATCGTTGCATTTGAAATATACAATGTACGAGTAACCTGACTTTCCAGTGGTAGACGAAATAAGGACATGTAACTATTCGTAAGGTATCATTTTAATTCTTTTCCCAGTCGTTTGCATATTGTTTTTACAAGAGTGATATGTACTGATTGATCACTGAATTGTATGACCACCTACCTAATATTCGTAGATCTTCCTTTTCCTCTCAGTGCAGAAGCTATCTGATGTGGCCCCGATTCAATAAGTTGACGGAAGCAGTTCAGTGCCATGGCCAACCAAGCTGTGTGTAATGCGACCTTTAATGCAGGTATGGAACTGATTGATGTATACAGACGCTTGATATGCTGCTCCATAGTGTCACACAAGTCGTCTATGGGATTGATATTTGGGGAGTTCGGAGGCCAAAAGATAAGCTAGAAGTCTTAACTGTGTTCCTCAAACCATTCTTGTGCAATACTGAGCCTATGGCCTTGCGCATTGTCATCTTGGAAGACACTGTCGCTATTCGGGGAAAATGCGACATTCACCCAGGAATCTGGGTGTACAAAGTTAACAAGCAGTTCACGATAATGGTCACTAGTCATACGTTGTTCTACATGCATCAGATGTCCAAGTTCTTGCCAGGAAATCATGCCCCACACCATACAACCGCCTTCACTGACTTGCACTTTAGAGACCAAGCAGGATGGATCGAGTGCCTCAAGTTTTCGCAAAATACGTACACGACCACCCACGGAGTAGTGTAAAAAATGCGACTGGTCAGACCAGCATACTTTTTTCCAGTCATCCCACGTCGAACTTGCATGATCTTTGCATCAGGTGAGTCTTTGAGTCTTTTGCGTTGATGAACCATGGTTTAGAGGGGATGTCGTCGGGGTCGTCTACTGCCTTAGCCCATACGTGCGACACGTGGTAATGATGGATACTGTTCCTGGTTGACTTCTATTGTATTGGGTAGTCAACTGCTGAACAGTACTGCATCTGTTGTCCTGTACGAGTCATCAGACCCAGCGTTTACCTCTCACATCAACCTTTCGCTGTCCTGTGCAGTTTTGCCTCAGGGTTGTTGTTTCACCATTTTCACGTCAGTCCTGACGCACCTTAACTACGGCGGCTCGCGTACAGACCACCAGTTCAGACGTTTGTGAAATCGAGGAACCCGCTCTCAGAGCTCCTAGAATCTGTTCTACAATGGGTAGCTTCATCCTTCAAATTCCCATAATCATCAATGGATGAAACCGCAACAAAGGGTGGCTTCATCCCTCAAATTTCCATAATCCTCAATGGATGAAGCCACAACAATAGGTGGCTTCATCCCTCAAATTTCCATAATCCTCAATGGATGAAACCACAACAAAGGGTGGCTTCATCCCTCAAATTTCCATAATCCTCAATGTTCTTTGTTTTCAGCTAAAGATCTTGCAACATCCCATCTGATTAAGTGCTACAGTGATCTTCAACGGTTGAGGTCAAATAATGAAATTTGTTGAGCTCCGTTTGGTAAGCAAAATGCTTTCTTTTTATTGAAAACATTATACCAATTGTTCTGGAGAAGTGATGAAGAAGTATTTCAATCACACACGAAACCGAATCGTCACTAGATGCAATATATACAAAAAAATTTTAACAATAAGCAACTGTTATACCCTCTCTAAAAATGCAATACAGAATATAAGACTTGCTATGGACGAGACGTTATTTAAAAGCTCGGGGACTAAAGCAGTTGCAGCCCTAAAAGTATATATGCATTTGTTTCTGCAGTCTTCAGGAAATAAAGTTAGTTTTCCGCGCATGCATTAGGCCTAGTCAACAAACGTTTCCAGTAAGTCGTACAATGGCTATACTATCCTCTAACTTCCTGTTTCTAGAAAAGACGACAATCAACTGTCTGCGACTAATCATTGATAGACAAATACAACCATGTTGATTGATTTTGGTTAATGGTTATGTAGGAAATTAATTTCATACGAACTATTTGCATTTTGATACGGAAGGAATACCTCAATTAAAACAGTTTTCACCTTTTACTCTTGTGAAACTTCATGAAAATGTGTTGTGTGAAGATTCCTCCTCGCCATTCCAAGAAAAGGGTGGTATTTAAATATCTAAAATTTTTCTAAAATTATGGTAGGTCCCTTTCATTGTTACGTGTGAGCAGTTTGCAGACACAAAGCGTGAGCTTTATTAACCCGAAAATCCAAACCTATCACTACGGTCATTAATATGAAGCGTGAAGTTTCTCAAAAGTAGTTTATTCGACTTTGATTTCATAGCAAAACTGCTTTTTTCAGCTGGTGATGCGCTCAAACACATATCTTTCCCCTCCTCCGGAGTCGGATATTCTACCAATTAAACTACATCGACAAAGGCTTATTTCAGTTACTTGCCGTTTTGACATCTACGCCACCTCTGAGGTAAGTACGTCACAATTTAAAATCCTAAAACCACTTAGATATCAAAGATAAACGAATTCCCCTGGAGAAGAATTCTGCATAAATACATGAAAGGCAACACAAATGTCAGTTATCGACACAAATAAAGCTGCGTATTTTCACTATTTCTCATGTAGCCACCTCTTCAGAGAACTTGAAAACTACATTGCTATGGAGCTGGAATCGAACCCACATCTCCCGATTTCCGTTCGAGAGTACTACCGTTACGCAGGCCAAAACACCGAAGCTCCAAGCAACTGAATCTAAACAGATATAGCTTAAAAATCTGAATGCCGCTCAGTTTGCGCTGATCGAAGCAATCCGATGCTTCCCTGCAGCATCGGATTGCTTCGATGAGCAAAAACCTGAACAGTATTCAGATTCCTATGCTATATCTGCTTGGAACTTCGTTGTTCTGGGTGTTGTAACGGATTCCCGCTCAAGGATGATGTAATTTTCAAGTTTTTTGAATAGGTGGCCACATGAGAAACAATGAAAATACGGAACCTTTCCGCCGGTAATTCACATTCAAAAATTTAAAGAGATTTTAAGTAAAAATATATACCTATGCAGAGCAATCCCAAAGTTTTGATGCCGGAGAAATGAATGAGTTGCGAATGCGATCAATGCCGCACCTGTTCGGTTGAACACAAAATTGGTATTTCATAGAGTGTGACATAAAACTGCAGAGTTGGAAGAAGTGCTGGCAATTCTTGAGAGGATGCCCCATAGTAACAAGTTAAATAGATCCAGAGAGCTGCTATTAGTTTTCTTGTGCAAAAGAGATAAGAGAAATTTAGTTAGTTCCCAGCTGTTAATCACGCATCACAAACATTTAACTGCGGTTAAAAGAGGTCTTACTATAGGACATTCTTAATTGCTGGAGGCGGATTGAAATTGTCACATCTAATAGGATACGACAGGAAACAGGAACAGTCAGATGAATCAAGACAGACGTAGTGCACTGATCACTCCTCTTCTTCCTCTCCTCTCTCTCCTAAAATCAGAGTGGATCACCTTTTCGCTTAGAGAATGAAAACCGACATTTACCCTGTCGGGACTTTCCGGATTCCCCTAAGAAGACCAGAAACTAATCCCCTTAATCAACTAACACAACAAATGCTTTGAGAACGTGCCTAGGTCAGCATTTGTTCTTTCTAATCAAGAACCGTTCATTTAATTTGTTTCTTTTTTCTTTTTTGGAAATGTCTGTCTTTAGTTTCTTTTCCACACTGACAGAAGTAATCAATGTGAAATGAAATTGCAAATTTTACCTCATGCCTTTTTTCTTGTTGCAGTGCTTTCTCGCCTTAAGGCATAGCTGGATAAAACTTTTAATTAGCACATGATTCAAGAATTATTTTCTCAAAGAAATTATTATAATGAGCGAATAACCCAGAATAATATGAAACAGAGCCAAACAGATGCTTGTCAGAATTAGCCTTCAAATGCTTTTTGATATTGTTAAACAGTCTAGACTCTTGTCATCGGGAACTGGTAAATCTTTTCTGCATCCGGTTCGAAATTGTTTTTAAAACGAGGCAATATTATTTCTTAAAAGAATAATTTTTCTGAGTTGAAATGTTAACCTTACCTGCCAACATTATGAATGCTGTTGAAATTTGGGGTAAATTTTAAATACAGTCCGAGCCAGATTTCCAACCATTTTTTAGAAAACGTTATTAGATTTACGGAAGTTTTCTTTTTCTTTTACATTTGACCTTCTTTTCAAAATCTATTATTTGATTCCAAAATGTATGTATTAAAACTCTTAGGCAAAGAAAGTAGTGTCTTCGGCTGGGAGGATTCCAGTCCTTTTTTCTGATATCCTAGTCTTCTTCTTCAAATAATCTCGAAAAATCTCGCGGGAAAGTGGTGTCCGAGGTTATTTCTAAGGGAATGATGGTTCCCGCGCTTTGAACACCGTTTTCTGATCACAGGTACTCTATTGTGATCTAGCTATAGAATCTTCAGAGTAGGATGCGTATAAATTCTTTATCCATCAAATTGCAAACAAAAACGCTTGAGACAAAGTTTTTCCTATTATTTCCACCTTTTTTCCCTTTAAACCAGAATGCCCTATCCGGAGAAGTTTTATGTGGAGCGGTATTAAAAAATTAGATCCCAGTCCAGCAGTGGATTGATAATAGTTGACAATGATGATGAGTTGCACAGTGTGGATTATTATGTTAGAGCGGAGGCACACAAACCACACATCACTACTGTGAAATCGAAGATACGTTTGGAGTGTTGTGTCTCCCGTCGTTCTTGGACTATGGGCAACTGAAAAGCTGTTCATTTTAGTGATGAATCACACTTTTCACTATTCCAATGTGATAGGTGTGTTTGGATTTGGGAACAGCTCGGCGAACGATTTTCATGGGACTGTGTTCTCCCAAGTGTTAAGTTCAGGGAGGCTCCCTCATAGTACGGAGTTGCTTTTCGTCGAGGGGACTCTGCCCGTTGGTTATCGTACCTCAAACCATAAAATCTGAAGTGTAATTGACGTTGTCGATAATTCTTCCCTACCAACAATGTCACAGTATTATGTAAGTGGCCGTTGTCTCTTTCAGCAAGATCGAACTCCGTGCTATACTGCACGGCGTGTGTGAAAGACTGGTTTCTTGAAAATGAGGGGAATTGTTAGACTGGCCCGCTCAGAATCCTGATCTTAATCCCACAGAGCACCTCTGGAATGAACTGGAGTGGAGGATACAATAACTCCACAACGAAACAACCGATTCCAAAAGTAAGAATACCATTTTGTTCAGTTTTTTTAGCCGAGAAATCTGCGTTTATATGTTTTGGATGCCATCGAAAATAACTCCGCAACGACACATCGGATTCCAAAAGTAAAACCATTGTTTTGTTCAGCTTTCAAGAAGAATGGCGAGCCATTCCTGTCGAGACCTACGGAAATTGGTTGATAGTATGCCTTGACGTGTGTTGCTGCTGTCATAGAATCAGAAGGTGGACCGACTACCTACTAATTGCGTTAATAAAGCCATTTGTCCAAAAACATTGTACTGTCTGAATACTTCTGATAATACTGTGGGTTTGAAGCACGTAGATTGAATCGTTTTCTTATATTTCTAAATGTTTCACCACACCCACTTCTCCGATGGTGTTTGTTATATCTCTTTCATTCATCGAGTGCGTGATGCTCTTTGTCTCAATTTAATCCTCTCCGTAAAATTATATAGATCAATTCCCTGACGTCTTTTCTGCTGATTTGTAGCTCAGTTTCTCCGTTATCTTTCGCTTTTGAATAAATCGCATTACGATCCTCTTGCGATTTTTCAACAATTGCGGACGTCTACAGCCAAGTACGTCATACCCCACGAAGGAAATGGATGATCGATAATTATAAAAATCAGCAGTCCCATACCACTTAACTGGAACTTCACAGTGTAGCATATCTATAAGTGAGGAAGGTCATTCATTTATATATTTACGTTACGGGCTACCAGGAGACACTGGAAACTCGAATGGTCTGCCCACGTATCTTTGTGAAAGTCAGTGCTTGGCACATGAACACCCACCACAAGGGAACAGTTGCCCACGTCTTACTGATTGAAATATCTTCACAGAGTTTTCCGTTTAAATGTTGTACTGGGCACGAGAAAGAAATTTATCATCACTACGGCGATGCAAACTTGTGCTAGCGATGCTGTTTCGAGTGAAAGAAAGCGCAACTCTTAACGGATGTTCGTGACTTCCTTTTTCCCGAGAGTGTCGTTATCCTCCAAAATTCACGTGACTCAGCTTTCCACTTTCTGCGCTTTTAAGCTCGAAAAGTTCTTTTAGAATCCCAGAGGCAGGTATATCTCCCCTTTCCTAAAAATGTGCGTGCTTCTTAATGTATATATATCACTCTAATTTGGTGTCTTCTTTTTACATATACTCTGAGTTAACGTACACCCACACCATCTCTACTGCTAATTTTTTTATAAATTTATTCGAAGGTCGTTGATAACTATAGGGTGATCGAAAAGCCGCGCTTCCCAACGTTAAAGCTCAGGTTTTGAAAACATCAGTGTGACGTGCCTGCCCAGCAGGACGCATACGACATAAAGGCAGATAGCAGCAACAACGACGTCTGCGTAGCTCAGTTGGTAGAGATACTTATTCCGGAATGAGGGGACCCGGGTTCGAGCCCCGGCGTGGACAAAAATGACGGAGAAATTTACTTCGTTATATCAGTGATAATAGAAACACGAAAACGATACTATGAATAGAACGAAATGAGAGATAGGGGTCGTTTGTGTGCTGTGTGCTGGAGAAATGCGTTACTTACGGAAGGTTTGTGGGAAGACACGTTCTGATCATATGAGGAATGAAGATGTGTTACAGTTATGTAATGTGAAGAAAAATGTTGTTAGCAAGGTGGAAACTAATATTCGTAGGTGGTTTGGCAATACTGAAACAATGAGGGACGAGATGGTTACTAAGAAAATATTTTCAGCCCAAGTGGCCTGGAAGAAAGGCAGGGGAAGGCCAAGGAAGTCATGGGAAAATGAGATTCAGAAGTGTCTGCATGAGAAAAAGATTATGAGTATGAAGTATAGAAGGTCTTATGCACATCGTTTGATGGATGTCAATGAAGCCCGTGTTGTGTGTCAAGAGCGGTCTAAATGGAGAAGTTTGGTACGGCAATAGTAAGTAAATAATCAGTTAAAAATTTATCTGGTGGTTTGTATTTCTTTGTAGGGCTGATGGTCTTTCTTTGAGGACCTAACCTCAGAATCTATTTGGCAGATGGTCTTTCTTTGAGGAGCTAACCTCTGAATCTATTTGGCAGGTGGGCTTTCTTTGAGGAGCTAACCTCTAAATCTATTTGGCAGATGGTCTTCCTTTGAGGAGCTAACCTCTGAATCTATTTGGCAGATGGTCTTTCTTTGAGGAGCTAACCTCTGAATCTATTTGGCAGATGGTCTTTCTTTGAGGAGCTAACCTCTGAATCTATTTAGCAGGTGGTCTTTCTTTGAGGAGCTAACCTCTGAATCTATTTGGCAGATGGTCTTTCTTTGAGGAGCTAGCCTCTGAATCTATTTGACAGGTGGGCTTTCTTTGAGGAGCTAACCTCTGAATCTATTTGGCAGATAGTCTTTCTTTGAGGAGCTAACCTCTGAATCTATTTGGCAGATGGTCTTTCTTTGAGGAGCTAACCTCTGAATCTATTTGGCAGATGGTCTTTCTTTGAGGAGCTAACCTCTGAATCTATTTGGCAGATGGTCTTTCTTTGAGGAGCTAACCTCTGAATCTCAGAGAACAGCTGAATGATATGTATTCTTATAAAACAAAAAAAGTCTCTTGGATGTCATTACCGCAGGTGTTCAAAATGTCCTCCTTCCATACGAATGCAAGCACGAACTCTTTTTCCCAAATTCGAGGCCATTTTGCGCTGAGTTGAAACACTAATTTTTTCAATAGCAGCAGTAATGTTGGACTTCAATTCATCCTTCGTATGTGGGTTGATAACTCTGCATAAAGTGGCCATCCACAAATCCACACACCATATGTGTAATACTTTGTTTTAATCTCCTTTAAGATATCCCCAAAGAAGAAAATCCGGCATTGGTAAGTCTGGGGATCTTGCGGGCTATAAACCTGTGAAAATCAGTCGGCCATCGAAAAAAGGAGAAACATCTATAACGAAGTAAATTTCTCCGTCATTTTTATCCGCGCCAGGATTCGAACCCGGGTCCCCTCATTCCGGAATAAGTTGCTCTACCAATTGAGCTACGCGGACGTTTTATTCTGATTCCTATCTGCCTTTATGTCGTGTGCGTCCTTCTGGCAGGTACGTCACATCTCCTGGTACGTCACATCATCTCCCCCTTTTTTTTTTTTTTTTTTTTTTTTCGAAGTGCTGGAAAAGGGATTCTTTTATTTTTCCTATCTCGCGGTGTGGAAATAACATCACACCAATACGAGATTTTGAACGGTCGGGTCATCCGGATAGTTCAGGCGTCATTATAACGAAGTTAATTTCTCCGTCATTTTTATCCGTGCCAGGATTCGAACCCGGGTCCCCTCATTCCGGAATAAGTTGCTCTAAAAATTGAGCTACGCGGACGTTTTATTCTGATTCCTATCTGCCTTTATGTCGAGTGCGTCCTTCTGGCAGGTACGTCACATCTCCTGGTACGTTACACATCATGTGTCATTAGAGACATAGCATGATGCCCCATCCTACTGAAACGAACACATCTCGTCTTCTTCCAGCAGCGATACAAATTGTTTGACTATGTCCCTGAATACAGTTCCATTAACCGTACAATTTAAAAATATCGGGCCGATTACTCGACGACGAGACACAATACACCGTACGTCGACTTTCTCTGAGTGCAATGGGATTTCGTAAGTGTGTGGATTTGTGGATGGCCAATATTGTGAGTTCTGCGTGTTTACATACCCACTTACGTGGAACCACAGCTTCGTCGGTGAACAAGACACTATCAAGTTCACTTTCTTCATTTTGGTCCACTAACTTGCTTAACCATCTGCAGAAATGTAAGCGTTTCTGAAAATCACATGATTTCAATTCAGCTACTGAGATAAAACGATGTGAATGCATGTTTAGCATCTATATCATCTCGTTACAGTTTTCTGCGCACTGCCATAAGATAATCCTGTCCGAATTGAAAATTTCCGTACAGCTTTGATTGGAAAAGAATCATTTTGGTCTGCACATATTGCATTTTTATCACCCTTAAAACAAACTGTCGTCCACTCCGCTTTCAGTCGAAGACACTTCCTGTTTCCCGAAAACGCTGTACAAGACGAGCGATAGTTCTCTTATCAGGTGGCGAGACATTCGGATATTGCTCACGGAATGTTTCCGGTACTTTTGAATATGATCGATGAGCGAAATATTGCTCAATTACGTACGCACGCTGGCTTTGGGAAAACTGCACGGCACTCTCGCAAGAAACAAAACGATAGTGGCGTCTATTGGTTCAACGAATGCTTTCAGAAATCAAATATACCTTTCAAGACAATGCAGTGATGCCATCTGCGGGCTGAAATAAGATAATTTCACTAATTTACGCAGTGCTTTGAAGTTCGAGGGGCGCGTGTTTTTGATCAGCCCGTATGTCTGATAATAATTGCTACAGTTTGTCAAACAAGAAAGACAGTTTTTAGTTTAAGTATATTTTTAGTTCGTCTTATCAATATACAAAAGCCGTTCCATAAAAACTGAGAGTATGTGTTTTGAGTTGGAAACAGTGCAAAGGGGAAAAATAACCACGCAGACGACTAACTGAATTAAGGAAGTATCAATGGCAACAGTTATTAGCCGTGGGAGACGATCTTGATTTTGTTATTGCGCAGTTGTTTGAGGTGCGTCTGCATTTCGCCATACAGCTATGGAGGTGAGTGATTCAGAGTTAAGAAGTAAAATGCATTGTGCGATAAAAGTTTCCTATCGTTTGGGTAAATCGGCTCCAGAAACAGTTGATTTAATGAAAAAAGCTTAAAAAGATAATAAATGTTAGGGTGAGTCAACGATTTTTAGATGGCACCATGATTTCAAAAAGGGCGTTTG
The DNA here is from genome assembly GCA_039090855.1 of Macrothele yani. NCBI lineage: Eukaryota > Metazoa > Arthropoda > Arachnida > Araneae > Macrothelidae > Macrothele > Macrothele yani. The sequence goes on from CM077014.1 coordinate 143,233,113, forward strand.
TCGGCAGAACTCGCTCCAAATTACTACTGCATCGTGTGTGTTCCACATATGTACCTCATAACCTGACAAGAGAACAATTGTTAGCCAGAGTTCAGGTGTGTCATGAGAAGAAACAATGATTGTAAAGGATCTCAACTTTCTAAACACAGTAATAACTGCCGATGAGACATGGGTCCATTATTTCGACCTTCCTCGCGAAGCACGCAACGAGTGTTTGGAAACATACAGGTTCGCCTCCTCCGAAAAAGTCAGCCAAAGCAAATCAGCTGGGATGGTGATGATGATAATTTTCTTTGATCATAAAGGTGTAGTCTACCAGCATGCCGTTCCTCCACAAATTATGTTCAATGCTGAGTGTTACATTTCAGTCTTGAAGCGCCTACGACGACACATATCGATTAAGCTACCGGAACTGGTGAGCAAGTGAACCTTACCTCATGATAACGCCCACCCACGTGTGGCTGCTTGTGTTTAACAGTTTCTTACGAAATGCAGTATTAAAATCATGCCACAGCCTGCCTACAGTACTGCTACAGCCCCGTGCGATTTCTGATTGTTTTGAACAATGAAGGAGAGTTCCGTGGTGCAACGTTCAACACAGATGCTAACGTTATTCAAGCTGCACATGGGTCGCTAAAGCAGCTTCCACAAAATGCCTTCGCCACATGCTTTGAAAAGTGGACTGAACGATGGGACTGTTGCATATCATTCGAAGGAAGATACTTTGAAAAAGAATAACATATATTTTGCTCTACCTATATTTCTTCATTTTGTGTGATTTTACTCTCAGTTTTTATGAAACGGCCGTTGTACATATTACATGTATATCTACATTGGCGTGCAAAAATTAAAGACGAGACGGTTTTTCGAATGTAATGTCGTGCAGAAGTGCTCCACATCGACTCAAATCATACCATGAGATCTCTAAGATGTAAGAATATGGAACAAGTGAGCAAAACCGTCCAAACAAGGAATCCAAAGGATGCAAAGGCATTTAATTGAAAAGGTAGCTTCGAGCATAACTGGACAAAAGACAGAAACGTCCATGTGACAGGCGGCTGCCAAGAAAAATCCAGTCTTTAGTAGGGGATATGATCACTCCTGACTGCGTTGCAGGATTTACAACGTCTGTCCATGCTGAGGACGAGGTTGTCAAGGAGCTGTTGAGGCATCGCGGCCCATTCCTCTTGTAGCGCCAATCGCAGCTGGCGAATCGTTGCTGGCGGCAGGTGACGTGCTGCCAAGCGTCTCCCGAGAAGGTCCCACACGTGTTCGATTGGATTTAGGTCCGGAGACCTTGCGGCCCAATCCATGCGTTGAATATCTTCACTGTCCAACAGCTCTGCGGCAGCTACTGTACGATGAGGTGTAGCGTTGTCGTCCATGAAGAGGAACTCACAACCCCCAGCACCTCTAAACAGACGCACGTGAGGCAGGAGAACCTCGGTACAATAGCGGACACCACTGACTGAACCTCCTTGGAAGATGTGGAGGTTAGTACGGCTACCAAGCATGATACCGCCCCAAATGAGAACTCCGCCACCTCCAAAACGGTCCCTTTCAATGATGTTGGAGGTGTGATTGCGTATTCTATGCTCTTTCCAGATGTGTATACGTCCAGAATCGCTCGTCAGACTAAATCGGCTCTCATCCGTAAAGAGAACTCGATGCTCGACCCCATTGCTGATGTGTCCAGTTCTTGTGTTCCTGGCACTACAGAAGCCGCCGTCTCCGATGAGCAGGCGTTAATGGCACACACCGTATTGGTCGTCGTGCAAATAGTCTACCTTTGTTGCAGCCTCCTGACCACGATAAAACGCAATAACGGACGTCCAGTTGTTTGTTGCATGTGCCTTGCGATTTCTCCCGCTGTCTGCCGCCTGTCTTTTCTCGCCTGTAGGACAATATACTGGTCGTCCGCCACCATAGTTGCTCGTGGACGACCACTGCTAAACTCTCGGACAGCTGTTTCTGTCGTTTCAAATGCTCTCCAAGCTCGTGAAACGATGCTGTGAGCGATCCCGAACTCCTCGGCCACGCTAGTCACACTTCGACCTTCTTCCAACTTCCCAATGACGCGACCTCGGGTAAAGTCATCCAGATGTCGTCTACTGGATTGCCTTTTGGCCATATCACACGGTGACAGAAACTCGACGTCGTTCAAGCCAATGTACACCGTGCAATAGCTTTCACCTAATTGCTGAGCGTACACCGCCCGTGTGCTTTATACTCATCTGACACTCCCCCCCCCCCCACGTCATGCTGCATATATGCACATGCCCTACTGTACCGGATCCTAGTCTATCTCCTGAGTGGTCTTTCGGTCCGTTCTGCCTGCTCGTTTTGCTATTATGCTAAATTCTCCTCTTCGTCCTTTATTTTTGCACACCAGTGTATATAAACTCAAGTGCTTCTGTTGTCTACAATGGGCTTTCTATACAAACATCCCCGCAACTCATGATCTGACAATAAGTTCTATTATTTTTTAATGCCGCCCCAATGAACTTGACTGCACTCCGCACATCTTCGTACCATCTGTATTAATCCTTTGAAATGAAATCTTTAACACCCCCTGGGAAACTGCACCTCACAAGCTTTTCTAGAGCTCTTCGTTGTCTCCAGAACGTGTTCCTCGGAGGAGCTTCTTCTAATCCCGAAAGCGGAAAAATTCTGTGAGAGTAAAGGGCGAAGGAAACGGGAGGTGAATACTAGGATGTCATTGTATGGAATAATAACTTTCCTTTTGGCTTTAAGGGTGGAGTTTTATTTTATCTAGTGCTGCTTCATGAAGATAAAACAACTCAGTTATTATCACACTAAACTATTTGTCAGGTAATCAAGTCACATTTCGACTTTTTTTTTGAGACAGTTATGCAGAAACTAAATAGTTGTAGTAAAATGCAAATCCTGAAACAGGAACTCGTGCTGTGAACCCAAAATTGGTTCAACAGTATTAACTTATTGAGCATAAAAAACTGTATACACAAACGTGGGCTGCCCCGGTGGCGCAGTGGTCTAAGCGCTGGCTTCTGACCATTCGTCCGAAATGGGTCCGGGTTCGAATCCCGATGAGGGATGTAGTGTTTGTCTTACGACGCTGTCTCTCTCCCTTCTATGGAACCAGTGGCTCTAAATTAGGGACAATCGGTTGCTTATGCCCATCGAGTTGCTCACGGTGGTCTCTAAACCGCAAATAAAAAAAAATTACACAAACGTGATGTTACCGATTTCTGAACAGGATACCTCTATTACCCTGGGTTTTATACCATTAAATTAGGTAACCACAAAATTTTTGCCGTTATACACAATTGGGAAACGAATTCCCCGGAAGAAATAATTCTTCATAAATACATTGTAATGCTATTATTGGCATATTTTCCCTGTATTCCATGTAACCACTTCTGAATGAAGTGGTTACTTGGAATACATGGAATACGTTCAGTTGCTTGGAATTTACTTGTCTTGGGTAGTGTAAAAACTAGCATGCGGGCCCTGGAATCGGGAGGTTCGTTTTCCGCCCCAGGACGATGACAATTTTCAAGTTTTCTGAAGGAAGTTTTTGCCGTTTTTCGGGGGAGCAATAGAAACATCTTGTAATGATTGAATTTGCGGAGAAATGTCGTTCCTCTCTCGCTTTATTGTCAGCTGAAATCCTGAGATGCTTTGAGCATATGAATCAGATGAGTAAACAGTTTGGTAGTGGAAAAAAGTGCGATTACAATAGCGGTATCAGTGGATATCATTCGTGGGTGTTTGTTATACAAATTTAAACTTAGTTCATCCGCTGCAGAAACAAATCGTCGCATTTTCTCACCATTTGGGGCAGATGCTGTGAATGAATTCCTAACTCGGAATTGGTTTTGAAAGTTCAGAGACGGAGATGAATCCCTTAAAAACAAGTCCCAGCGTGGTAGTTCTGTCATCCTTGACACAGAAGCCCAGAAAGTTGCTACTGATCAAGTTAGCAGCCAAGCATGCCAGGAACTAGCCCAGTCATTTGCTGTTAGCGATGAAACCGTCCGAAGACATTTCCATGCAATAGGTAAGACATACAAATTGTCTAAGTGAGGTCCCCCTACAAATCATCTGCAGTGAACAAACAGCAACGTGTCTCAGCTTGTTTTGCATTGGTGTCTTGCTATGACAAGGAACCATTTTTTGGTAGAGCACTCAAACGTGCTGAAGCGTGAGTCCAGTAGAGTAGCCCAAAACGTTCCAGACATTGGTTGTCCACCAGTGACTCAATTCCTCACACATTGAAGCCAGCACCGCATAATCGTAAATTATGCTGTGTGTATAGTGGACAACACATGGTGTTGTTCATCACGAACTCTTGCAACGCGGCCAAACAATTACCGCTGCAATGTACTCTGAACAACTGAAACGTGTACACGAGGACCTAAAAACGAAGGAAGCAGCACTGGTCAACAGAAAGGGAATTCTTCTCCTTCAAGATGCCACTCCGCTTCATTGACTAGAAACACTATCAAAGAATTTAGGTGGGAACTTTTATGTCATCCAGCTTACTCACCAGATATTTCTCTTTCAGACTAAGAAACACTGTCAAAGAACTTGGGTGGGAATTTTAATGTCATCCAGCTTACTCACCAGATTTTTCTCCTTCAGACTAAGAAACCTTATCAAAGAACTTGGGTGGGAATTTTAATGTCGTCCAGCCTACTCACCAGATATTTCTCCTTCAGACTAAGAAACACTGTCGAAGAACTTGGGTGGGAATTTTAATGTCATCCAGCCTACTTACCAGATATTTCTCCTTCAGACTAAGAAACACTGTCAAAGAACTTGGGTGGGAATTTTAATGTCATCCAGCCTACTCACCAGATATTTCTCCTTCAGACTAAGAAACACTATCGAAGAACTTGGGCGGGAATTTTAATGTCATCCAGCTTACTCACCAGATATTTCTCCTTCAGACTAAGAAACACTATCGAAGAACTTGGGCGGGAATTTTAATGTCATCCAGCTTACTCACCAGATATTTCTCTTTCAGACTAAGAAACACTGTCAAAGAACTTGGGTGGGAATTTTAATGTCATCCAGCTTACTCACTAGATTTTTCTCCTTCAGACTAAGAAACCTTATCAAAGAACTTGGGTGGGAATTTTAATGTCGTCCAGCCTACTCACCAGATATTTCTCCTACAGACTAAGAAACACTGTCGAAGAACTTGGGTGGGAATTTTAATGTCATCCAGCTTACTCACCAGATTTTTCTCCTTCAGACTAAGAAACCTTATCAAAGAACTTATGTGGGAATTTTAATGTCATCCAGCCTACTCACCAGATATTTCTCCTTCAGACTAAGAAACACTGTCAAAGAACTTGGGTGGGAATTTTAATGTCATCCAGCCTACTCACCAGATATTTCTCCTTCAGACTAAGAAACACTGTCAAAGAACTTGGGTGGGAATTTTAATGTCATCCAGCCTACTCACCAGATATTTCTCCTTCAGACTAAGAAACACTGTCAAAGAACTTGTGTGGGGATTTTAATGTCATCCATCTTCCTCACCAGATATTTCTCCTTCAGACTAAGAAACACTATCAAAGAATTTGGGTGGGAATTTTAATGCCATCCAGCGTACTCACCAGATATTTCTCCTTCAGACTATCACTTGTTTCTTTCACTTTCGTGGACACGACTTCTCCAACTTTGATGTGTTGCTCGCTGCCCTCCAAAACCGTTTCTCTTGTAAAAATCCTCCAAATACGTGGCGTCAGTGAGTAAACAAATATATCGCCCTTTCCACGTTTTACCAACGCACAGCAACCGAAAAATTGTTATTCGGTCACCACCGGGAAATTGAATCCCGGATCTCTCGATATCTAGCAGAGCCCTTTTCTCTTCCCATAACCCGGCATTTTATTTCAGGGGTATATATATGTTTTAACACGTTGGCAGAACGCTGATGATGCCCATGGCAATTATTTTGATGAATAAATTACTTTTTTACTGCATATGTGTTATACTTTGTTTCAGTCTCAGAAACAGAAAACGGCAAATACTTTTGTGATTGCCTGATACATACACGGGCCTCTGAAACAGAAACCTTGCCTGATGCATACACGATTTATCAAAAAAGCTTCCAATGATGTCAAAAAAACATTCAATGATTATCAAAAAAGCTTCCGATGATGTACAAATTATTCATTTGTTAGATTTCCCTACTGAACATTTATCTTACCAAACGAAATTTCTATTTGATACCATATTTCAGCCGCCTGAAGAACGATGGTAAAAATAGAAATCCCTTTTGTGTGATACAGCTGCAACCAGATCATTAGCAAGCATATGTTGTTCATTTCATATTAAAAAGTGCCTTCTGCGTGGAGTAAATGCATTATTTAAATTTAACTTGATATTTTTGCTTGCAGATTTGAATTGGAAAATATATTTTGAATCGAATAGTTGTACCCATTACCAAGATTATCAAAAAATCTTTCGATGATGTACAAATTAGGTGGGGGAGTGTTTACTTATATTTTGAACAAATTGCATAGTCGAACCCTTATAGCTACAAAGAAGTTGATGAGAGAAATGAAAGCATTCGTGTATGCGAACTTCGTTTCAGCCATCAGATAAAAAAGGGCAATTTGCGACATATTTCATCGCGCGCAATGAAATTGTTCTTGTTACCAATTAATCGAAGGTAAATAACACTTGTTAATTAAAAACTGCAGCCAGAAATAAAATTAGTAGTGAGGTCTGCAATACGCAAAACATTTATTAATTAAAGGAACTGGAAATTTGGAAATTTCATAAGTTACATTTTTTCACTGTTTACACGTTATGCCGCAAACATGAGTCAACTTTTACATATTTTGTGCTTGTTATGATAGCCGCTATAATTTTATTATTCAGCTTCCTCTAACGGAGTGGTTGAAAACTCTAAGTATTTCTAAAATTTCAATGGCAAGTCTGTTTAAAATTTTTTCGTTACTAGAATGATTTCTTCTTCATCGTTCGATTGATCGTCATTCTTCCCCTGAATGTGTCTCACTATAACCACTTTGGTGTGAATTCCTTCTCAGCAATTTTTTTCTTTCAACATTCGACGTACAACGAAGTAAATTTCTCCGTCATTTCTGTCCACGCCAGGATTCGAACCCGGATCCCCTCATTCCGGAATAAGTCGCTCTACCAATTGAGCTACGCGGACGTTTGTTCGGACTACTATCTGCCTTTATGTCATGTGCGTCCTGCTGGCAGGTACGTCACAGACGAACCATCACTGAATTATGGATTGAACTCATCTTTATTTTTTTTAAATTGCAATATAAGAATTTGGCGGATACCAAACTTTTTACGCAACTTCATACTTTTAAAAATTGAAATGCGTGTAAGAATTTGGTGCAATACCAAATCTTTTTGCAACTTCAAAGTTTCTAACTGCTCATTTTTTCACTAAACTGATTGGCTTAATTTGCTTACTGAGTGATATAGTTTTACGCTTGTTTAACGCCATGATTTTTCGATTTTCACTGCACAGACTACCGAGTAATTGAGCAATCAAAGTCCAACTAAATTAACCAAATGTGAACAACGCCATTCTTTTTCTTTTCCTTTTTTTTTTTTTTTGAATCAAGGTGAGATTACTTAAACAACATGCATTGAAGAGCGAGGCAAGCCTAATCGGGAAAAATAACTCTTGTTTGACATCTTTAGCCCTGTGTTCCGCTCCATACAAACAGGTTCGCGGCGACCCCAAGCAAAGTTTCAGTGCTTGAAAGGTGACGACGGAAGGGTAAAAAAGGCATTTTTACCTAGGTGATGTTTGCATGTGTGACGGAGTGGAGGAAGTAAAAGAAAAATTGAAACATTATTGTCTTTATGCAAAGTGGCCTATCTGTAATGGGAATGATGGAGTATTTTAAATAGATCGTACACCCTAGTTTTCTTGTGAAAGAAGAAGGAGTTAAAACTGGGTTAATACCACTTATTTTGTTTGGGGATAACCGTGTTGAGCTTCGGTATATGCGGTACCCCCAAAAATTGTTGTTCGTAATATACAATCAAAATAACAAGGAAGAAGACTACGGAGCTCAAGGGATCTATAAAATCTTTCTGTTATGCGTGTTCGTTACATGTGGTGTGACGTGCCTGCCCCGCAGGAGGCACATGAGATAAAGGCAGATAGCAGCGAGAGCACATGCCAGTGTAGTATAGTGGACAGCACTCAAAGCTCCGGAGCCGAGAGTAGTGGTTTCGAATTCCGCCCCTGTCATAAAAGAGATGAAGAAATGTACTTCGTCATATTGGCGCCCGAATTTCCAGTATGGTCTGGCTGTTAGGTTTCTCGCAATGGTGTGTGTTCTTTCCAGACCGCGAAAAAGGAAAATGAGAATCCCTTCTTCAGTGCTTCTAAAAAATAAATCAGTGTGATGTTACGTTCCACACACCAAATTGTCTGGGATTTCTCAAATGTACGTTCTTCATGGGATGACTGCCTACAGCGACACATGATCCCGGATGACCCGTGGGACATGCTGCTATCGGTCTCCAATGCCTTCTGGTGTGTGCACTGGCGATAGCTTTTGGCATTAAGGGTAATCACTCGAATTTCAAAAACTATGTTTTCCCAGTATTAGAGAAAGCACAGGCTCGCTATTCGAGGATGGGCGTTGTGTTTCACCCAGCCGACGTTCCGTGTATCGGGGTCCGCTAAGTGCCGCAATGTTTAAAAGTAATCGTCTAGCTTTTCATTTCTCGCGAATATTTCGTTAACTTACAAATTTTGAATTTTTTCTAGCACTGATATGAAAGTTACTCAGTATTGAACTGGAGAACTTTTCTGAACATTCATTCCAAGTCATTTGCTCACACATCCAATTCTCAATCGTGATTAACATTTTTACTTTACAAAATTGTACACTCAAATGAAATTTAGCCGACTCATTATAACTTGAAAATAAAATATGTTTATTTTGCCTGATGAAGGCTTGAAATTTAGAAAAATACACTCAGTCATATGAATATGCTTGAAGACCCTTTTATCAAAATTATTTATTTAAAGGTTAACTTTAATTTCTTGTTTTAATTTAATATAAATCTGAAAATTTCGAAACATAATTTACTTAAAATGATTCCCTATCCTACACAATTTCCTGCTGTGATCAATGTATTTACTTTACTCAACCATTTCATTTCTTCTATTTCTGCCCTACTTTTCTCAGCATTAAGTTAGAGCTGGTTTTATTTTCAAACCTGACTTAGTCTACTATGCTCTTCTTTAACTTTCGGTTCAACATACGAAATATATAACAAGAGGAAACCGTTATGGTCAGAAATGTCCTACCTTCTATCCCACGATAAGGGCTGGCATTCCATTCTCTTCCCGATGGTTCCATGCAGATTCCTTTCCTGGATGCAACACATTTGTTTAGTGAACTGCACTCGTCTCTTCAATGATCGCAAAGTCCCACTTCTAACTTTTCACTACGACAGAAATCTTTCTAATTAGGGCACATGCTCTCGGTCCTAGGGGATACTAGGCTAAATCATCAGCGAGAGCGAGGCGGTGATACAGCCTTCTCGTATCATTTCGATTTCCTCAATGCTCCGATCCTCGTATCGGTAGTTCTTCCTCAACTTTTTCACCATGCTATACTTTATTTTTGTCGCTCCTCTTCCAGTCCTACGAAAAATTGTTCTTCCCGGATCCTCCCACCAATTTACACATTGGTCAAACAATTATCATTTCCCGATCTGATTTGTTCTGGGTTTCCCGCCAATACTCTGACTTGCCATCCTTCGCCCCGTCCAAAATCTGCGTCCGCCCCTGAATTCTAGGAAATTCCGTGCCCGTGGATCTTCTGGGTCGTAAATTTTCCTACCATAAAACTGCTAAGGTTTTTCCTTTGCCTGGCGCCACGCTATTCTTTCTACCAGACTTGGTGCAGCAATTCTCAAGACCACCGGCGCCGAGCTCCAATAAAATGTCTACCCGCTATACATCCTCTTGTAGAATTAGTTCACCTTACTTAATTTTTCTGGCTCCTAGGCGATTGGGAAGGGATGCCCCGCGGTCCCACGCCACAACAAGAGGCCGACTGGAAGCCCTTCGACTCGGAGAGAGGGGGGAGAGTGGTACTATCCCGAACCTGCCTCGGCGTGAATCCACGAAAGAAATTCTAAGGAAAAATTTAATCGCGAAATGTAGAGCACCTGAGGAGCGTGAAGTTTATAAAATCCTAAATTTATTAATTCTTACACCTGCTCCCCAAAATCTCTCCCATTCATTCGATTAATTTTAAAACCCCATTTCTTTTTCGCTTCTCCGATTAATTCACAACTTCCAATACAAGGAAAAGGTGCACGCTCGGTCACGAGCGCTGCAACAATGCCCCCGGCCCTCTTTCGGAGGGGGGATGTGACGCACCTGCCCCAAAGGACGCACATCCGATAAAGTCAGGTAACAGTGAGAGACATGCCAGTTCAGTATAGTGGATAGCACTAGGAGCTCCGAAGCCGAAAGATGAGGATTCGAATTCCGCCGCTGGCATAAAAATGATGAAGAAATTTATTTCGTTATAGTGGGTTCAATTGTAATTTCGGAGAGCAAATAACAAGCAATTTGATATTTTAGACCACCTATGATCACACAGTTTAAAATATCTTTAAGGTAACAAATAAATTCAGTATCTTTTGTCAAAAGGTGTGGTGATTACCTCTGAAAATTCCATCGCATCAATTAAAATTTAGTGCTGCCACCACTAAGTGTAGCTTATGTATCTTTTGTTCATCGCAAGAACATTTTCTTCTGCTTTTGCCTAGTAATTAGTAGACCCTAGTCGAATCCAATCGCTGCATTACGATAAGTGAATACAACGGGGCAATGGGAATGACCCTGAGTATTCCGGAAAAGAAGCAATCACCTCCGGGCAGCACAGCGCATTATCTAGTTTCCCCGCTGCTTCAACTTCCTTTGTTCAAACTCAGCCGCCATTTCTTATTACGACCGAAGACTTGGCTCACAGTCACTAACTGGTTTGTCTTTTTCCTGTCTCTCTCGCTACTTTGTCTCGCCTTATTTTCTCTGAAAGCGGTAAATTCTCTACTAACAGCAACTGAATGTAAACATGTTAAATCTGTGTGCAATCGTAATTAATAAGTACTTTATGTTTGCTAATGGACTACTTTATGTTTGTCAGCAAAGTTTTGCGAAGGAATGCAAAATAGATTTTTCGTAAAGTACGGAAATTTCTGAAGATCTTTTATGAAGTACTAAATATTCTTTCTAGTGCTACACAGCTAAAGATATTAACAAAGCAGAAATGAAGTTATCTACCGAAAACAGATTCTGTGATAGCAGCTTCTGTTCAACGTGTTTTGATTAGGAAAAGAAAATGTATTGGTACGCTATCAGAAAAACATGGTACGCACATCTATGCGAGTAATATAAAATTGAATTTTTCCTACTGTTGAAAAAGTTTCTTTCTCCCTCGTCTTCTTTGTTGAAAAATAGTAAGGCGAAGGAAAGAAAATAGTTTCCGCCCAGGAAGAACTTTTTAGAAATAAACAAAGGACGTCGGAAAGTCGGAAAGGTATAACAAGACGGTTCAAGAAACTGGTATCCTTTCCTTCCTGTCATTGTTGGAATTTAGCTGTGCTTACGCCTCCTCAAGGTTTGCTTTCTATTTCAATATATACACATCTAAGACGTTTGCCAGGCTTAATATGGCTTGCTGCAATTTCTTATATTTTTGGTCTTTTTCTTCTCAGCATTTTCGTTTCTGAGCTTGAGATTTAAAGGAACTGAAAATTTCGGCATGCCTTCCTGCTTCGTAAAACGAACACGTTTTTGCACTTACGAGCCATTGGCTTTTTCCCGAGAAAGAATACAACTTTCTCGTCGATCGCATAATTTTACGAGCTGAAAGTAATAGAAGGATTTTGCTTTTTGGCGTACAAGGTGTGAGACCTCTGTTTGCTGAAGCAGAAAAAATTCTTTTCTCTCACGTCGTCTTTCGAAAGCTGTCCTTAACTCATTCATTCAACAGATTATATTCCCGTGCCAGCCCTTCGTTCTTCAAACAGAACAAACATATGGCGAAAACTCTCCAGTCAGGAATTCTCTGGACGGTTGTTATTGTTAAAAACTGGAAACAAGAACTCTCTCCTCTTGAGGATCTGAAGTCAAATAGTTAAAAAAAGTACGCTTCTTTGTTCGAGGTAGATACTTTGACAGAAAACGAAATCAGTTGTTCTTAAAGCTCAGAATCCAAAATCAGGTCATTCACGCACATTATGATGCACAAAATACTTCCAAGTTATGCATAATAATTGCTTTAAATACATCCGTCCGCATTTTCTAACACTAAATTTAAAGAAGTAATACGCCGCCCCGGTGGCGCAGTGGTCTAAGCGATGGCCTCTGATCATTCGTCCGAACGGGGTCCGGGTTCGAATACCGGTGAGGCATGGATATTGTGTTTGTCTTACGGCACTGGTTCTCTCCCTTCCCTGGAACCAGTGACCCTAAATTAGGGACGGGCGACTGCTTATAGCCCATTGAGTTGCTCACGGTGGTCGTTAAACCTCCAATAAAAAAAAAAAAAAAGAAGTAATACTACTACACTGAATGGAAAGATTATTATATAAACCTCGATAACAATACGCCAAACAGAAGTATCATATCCAGTCTCGTTGGACGCTGAAGCTGGCAATTTCTGCAAATAGAGCAAGTCTCAGCGCATTGAATAATTAAATTACAGCACACAGACAACCTCAGCATCACAGAGTTTTCAACAAATGCATAATACGCGCGCACTTCTGCGATATATTATCCGGGTACTTTTGTCTCTCGGCAAATACGAAGCATGTTCGAAAAAGACTTGTGTATTTTAGTTTAAATAGTATAGCTACATATTAAAACAACAACATCATCACAGCATACACCCGACCCCCACGGTGTGAATGAACCTTTCCGAGCCGTTGCGTTGCATGTGACCTTGAGTATAACGCTCTGAAGAAGCGTCTGTTTGCGCCCGCCTCTCAGTCGAGTCATGGGTATCACAGTGGAACAGCGTGCAGCTTCGAAGTTGTGCGCTCGTTTTCGGAAAGCGAATTCCGAAGTGTATGATATGTTGATGCGAGCATATGGTGATCCTACAGCACAGCGGTGGTTAAAAGAATTTCGCGAAGGCTGCGAATTGTTTCAGAAACAAGGTGGACCTGGGGTGTCGCCAACAGATCAGGCGGAAGGCACTGCAAACGCGATTATTCGTGAGGATCGTCGGCTCACAGTGAGGCAAACTGCAGAACATTTATAGATTTCAATTGAAAGTGAGAAACTACACATGAGTTGAGTCAGTGCAAGATGGATTCCTCGGTTACTGACGCCTGAACAAAAACAAGTGCGTGTTGAGATGTGTGAACACGCTCCATACAGTCCAGATTTAGAATCCTGTCCGGTTCCACACTCTCCATACAGTCCAGATTCCGCACCCTGTGACTTTTTTCTTCTCCCAACTATCAAAAAGAACTTGCAAGGATGTAGGTTTAGTCAATAAAAGAGGTAGTCGCTTCAGAGGTGGCCGTGAAAGGGATGCAGAAAGATGGCGTGTAGCCAATGTTACTTCTAAATTGCGCTCGCGCGCTGCCGCGCAGGTGAAATATCTTCCGCGCAGTAAGCATTTCAGATTGAAATTCCCCAATTCCCTAATTAGTTTTCATAATTCGAAAATCAGTTATCTTCAAAAATAATAATAAATAAAATTAGGATCTCAAAAGTCAAAACAACGCTCTTCTCAAATGCCGTTCGCCACCTTCTAAGTTCGTCCCATTGCCCTCTTCATTCTCAAAGGCTTCTTGCAAAGTAGTCTCGCGCGAGCAGATAATGAACGCGCGAATGCGGATAAATGATTTTCCCACGCCGAGAAAGAGGGAGATATTGAGTCTTTTCTCAAAACAACACATCAGTCCCAGCCAATCACAGCAAATCGTAACCAGATTCACTGTACTAATTAATGCACCCATACCAGTTGGCGGGGAAACGACATTAAGGTCAGTTAAATTGTAAGCCGCTGGTAAATGCTGCTTGCATTTAGTTGTTATTTTGTTTCTTATTCTCCTTGGTATTTTAACATGCCAAGGAGAATGAGAACAAAATAACAACTTGTGCGCAAATATGCTTTTCCTAAGATAAACAGTAAGAGATGAGCACAAAAATACACCAAGTTATTGAAGTTAGAGACAAATCCATAGGGATTTTTATTGGTGTAGGAAACAAGTTAATCAAGCAACATGTGCTGGTTTTAGGAGAGAACTCATAACTTTGATCCTTGATAAAGTAAAGAACCGCATTAATGCACCGATCCGCAATCGTCATCTAAACTTTATAGGATCCCTACAAATACATACCCGGCTTCACATTTGTTATAAAAAATGACTTAAAGAAACTGGGAATGGAAATCGGCATTAGAACAACTATATCAGTTATGAATTTGCTCTGCCCCCTTGAGAGAAGTTTGCCTTGACCAAAAAGCTGGTGTTTACTCCATTCCAGTAGAATATCCTGACAGAACGCAAAAGTGCTACATTGGGATGACTAAAAGATCATTTGGTACCAGAGTGACAGAGCACAAAAGGAATGTGAGAAATGAGGCCCTCAACTCTGCCTTCTCCAGAGAAGTTTGCCTAAGAAACGCAATACCACAGTGGACAAGATATAAACAGATAGCACCATACACCACTCACTTTGAGACCGCCTACAAAGAATCAGTTGAAGTCCTCACAACGACTTCCGCATGCAAAGATACTGTTTCCTGTGACCTGCACCCTCTATGGACGGATTTCTTGAAATGTTGAGACCGAATTTTCATTACGTTTTGTATTTCCCTTGTTGACATTTTGTCTCGCGTTTTTCCCGTTCTGAACAATGTGCATTTAACTCAATGTAAGTGTATGTGTGTATATATTTTCAAATGTTAACGATCACTCTTGATTCTCTCCGCATTAGTTAGGTTCTAATGAGCCTTGACAAAGCCACACATTTGTGCGCGAAAGCTCGGCTATACCAACTTGTTTCCTACACCAATAAAAAACCTACGGATTTGAAGTTCATGCTTTTCTTAATTTCCAGTGTTCTTATTCCAGAAGTAAGTTCGAGCTTCTCACTTTTTATAAAATAAAAATTTTAATTAATGAAATATTTTTAATATTTTTTTTTATTTAAAAACATTTTCGGAAAGAACGGTGATGAAAATGAGGAGGGGATTGAAACAAATAAGGGCTCCAATCCAAGTTCCAACTTCAACTGCATTAGTAAGAGAAACTGAGAATTTCTTTTTTTTTTTTTTTTTTTTTTCCCAAGTGGTATTGATGCCTGCCCAGCCAATTTAGTTAGGCGCACATTGCCCGTGGGCGCTCAGGGGAAATATTGCTTTCAGCACGTTTTTAAGGAGTGGCAGCAACGTTTGAATAGGTACATTGCCTCCGGAGGAGATCACTTTGGAAAGGACCACAGCCATATGTGGTTTAGGTTCGTACATACATGTTTATAAACTTTCTGCGCAAGCCTTCCTTGAATGAGCCTCAAACTTGTGTCTAATATCTTTTTTACACAACGTAAGAGAATTTTGTTACCTCAACTTTGACTAGACGCGAAAAATGTTGCGTCAAAATAAAACAAAAAGGTTCGCTATCTTTCATGATGACACAAGTTTGTTTTTTCTTGGGGCGGGGGTTAATGATCACTATGCACAACTACAAGCAGTTCATCATCGTTATGATCAACCATGGGTACAATTCCCATAGGTGTCTGTTTCCATTTAACTATAGCCCGATTGAAGTCTGTTCACTGAAGAGTGGCTCAGTTCTTGAAGAGTTCCACCGCACCAGTCTTTAATATCACAGCCCGCACCCGGTGAGGGCGTCCTCTTGCATTTCTTCCGTTCATTAAGCCAAACACCAATCTTTATTTTTCTGTCATTTCCCATTCTGCAGATATGTCGAAAGAGTCTTAGTTTTCTCTGTATTATTTTTTGGACTAGGGTCTCTTTTAGTTGTATTCTTCTGTACACTTCTTCATTTCTTATCCTCTGTGTCTATCCGATTCGTAGGAATTTACGATAGCACTTTCTTTCAAAAGCAAGTATCCTTCTCTCTGATTCCTTTGCCAATGTCCAAGTCTCGGCTTCATGTAGCATGCTGCTGAAGATGCATGTCTCGAGAATGCTTAACTTCATTTTGAGTCTAATAGCTCTGCTCTTCCAAATTTTATACAAGCAGTTAACCGTCCCAAATATAGGGCCACTGAAAGCAGGAGGGAACAGACCCAGAGCCATTCCACAAAACACCTCCCATTCCTCATCCAAGACTCTACCGGCTCACATCTAGGACGAATAGTCAGATTCCAGTGCCACAGACTACTTGTTCACCGGGAAAGCGTTGACAAGTGTAATGTTTTTAAAGTGTTTGGTGCTGTTACAACTTTTTGATTTCACGCTTCTCATGTTAAGTTTGAGTAACATACTTTAGCTTTCTGGAAAAGCACACTGCATTTGTTGATGGCTCGTGTATTTGCACACGGAATGTGCGTCTTACACTTCAGATCTAACGTCGCCTTTGAATTTTCTTTCCTGTATAAGTTATGTCATTTTTTTTATGTGCTTCATTTTTGAACGTCACATAAGAAATCTCCAGTTTTCTTGTTGCGTTTGACAGCGCTGTTAGTTAACCAGGTGAAATGTCACTATACAGAAGTGATAAAAGTGACTATAACAGAGAGTTTTGGTGAATTTCGGTGGCTGCTGTAAAACAGAGTACACAACCTTGCGAGCTATAGCTTGTAGAGTTGTATTCCATTTGTCATTATTTTTCACAATTAACATCTTTGTATTGAGGAAGTTGAATTCGACCAACCAGTCTTTTAGTTCAATCATTGTGTCTTCATTATGAATTCATGTGAAGAGCTGCGTGTTGTGAAGAATATACGTAAGTTTTGTTCATTAACGTTTCTAATGAGAAATTTATTAGCTATAAACTAGCATATTTTCACTGTTGAAAGGAATAATGAGAGATATTGGAATAAATATCAAAATAAAAGTAGTACACAATGCACATGGTTAAAGCTTAAAAGTTTGTTAAGCGAAGCAAGATCTACGTAAGCTTAACAGAGAACTTTGTGTTTATTTCTTTGAGGAGGAGCTGTTAAACCAAACAGTAGTGAAGGATTGCATTTTTTGCATCACAAGTGAATCAACACACTAAATATGCAGTGATGCTTAAACTTCTTTTCTTTTTCGTAGTTTATCGAAAAAATTGGAACACCGAAGGGAAAAAGAAGTAAAGTTTGCATCGAATATATTTTTCCGTTGCTGCCGATGAAATTATGTCGAAAGACATTTATAGCCTTAATTTCCCGGAAAAAAGTGGCATTCATTGCGCTGGAAATTGAACGACACATTTAAAAGAAGCCTCAGAACTTAGGAAAACTTTTGATAAGATGGGGATAGTGGAACGGAAAGAAAGAAAGGGGGATAAACTAAACACCACCAATCGAAATCCCCAAATCCCCTTTCAGAATGAACGAAAACTTGCGTAGTATCAGTTTGTCATCACCCTCTCCTTGAAAAAAACTTCAGTGTTTATTAAAAAGAAAACACTTTAAGGAAGTACATTCTTACACTATGTGAGCTACTTGAACAGAGACCATAAAAATCGATCGTGTTCATCTTCCGCTACGAAGAGTATAATGGTCCGAGTATTCAAAAACGGGAGAAAAAATGTGAATTCAATTTTTCATACTTCTATTAGAAATCCTAAGGCTTTCACAAAACACACACATACCCAAAGAAAAAAATTCTCCCTTCTCCATGTAATATTTATTGATGCGTTTTTTGTCACACAAATTAGCTTTTGTTGCTGCAAAAATAGCGCGTCTTTCTTTTGCGGAATTACGTAACATGGGTTATCTTCCTGTAATGGGAAAAATTAGAAAATTTGCATGTAAAATCATAATACCCAATGCAACCAGTTTCACTTCAGCTGCAAACAGTAATTGAATGGCCCCAATGAAATCACTTAAACTTATATATATATAGATACGTACATTAGGATGAAAAAAGCGGCACATGCACCTTCAGCAGTTTTTTCTGTCTCTGAACATAAAATTCTACTCTCTTCCCCTAATTTAATTGGAAATCGGAAAAATAGAGGATACAACTGGATCAGTTTGTATCCTCTATGTTTTCCGATTTCCAATTAACTTTTTTACAAGTGCCAGATGCAAACAGATAGCATGAAGGCAATATGTTTTTGAAGTGACCAAAAGTATCACTAAAATTTTTCTCTTTCCTGAGTAAATCAGCACGTTTCAACCTACTTCTTGAACAATAAGTGAAAACTGGGCTTTAAAACTCCTGAGTCCACGGTGTTCGGACCACGGCGAAATTAACAAGAGGATGAACTGGTAGGAGTCGCGGATGGCCTTGTGGGTAGCAAGTCTGTCTGCCAAAGGGAAGGTATCAACATCAATCTCAGCGAGGTCAGACGTGTTGAATGCAAAACACTCACCGTGCGTCGGATGATCACGTTAAGCCGTCGGGTCTAGGGCATGTGTTCTTTCCCCCGTCCCTCCCCCTCTTCCTACTGCTTGTGTTTAGTTTGACATTATGTGACGTCAATCTCGTCAGAGATTCTCACTGATACCAGGCACTCTGACTTCCGTCTGTCAACCTATTTTTCTATCGTGTGCATCTAGGTTCCACCTAATGTCTCTTTGTTTCTGGTGCTCTGCTCAAAAGCCTGTAACATGCATAGCTGGTTGAGTCTAAACCTACCCAGTTGTTATTAACCCTACAATAAGGATTACTGAGTCAGTGGTGATCCTGGTGGGATTTGTAGCCAGAGTGCAGTCATCCTCACGGGCAGCTTGATCTATTAAATGACATTAGTGATGAGGAAGAGCTAGTTTAGGCGTCAGATGTAGATAGGTAAGTATGTAGAGCAAATTACAACTTCTGCATTTAACGAGAAGCTATACTTCTAAAACTCCTAGTATTTCCTTACTTGTACTTCGGGATCTTTCCTCTCAAGGCACACTCTTCTGGCTCCTATTATTTCCATTTTCTTCCCTTTTCAAGAGACTCACCGAGTTGCAAATTATTGGGACTAAATCTGTTTTAGGGTCGCCTTGTCGTCGCCGAGGAAGAGCTGGATGACCTTGTAGTTAGCACATCTGCTTACAAACCGAAGACTAGGGTCCGATCCCACGTAGGTCTAGTAGATGTGTTAACCCGAAAACATATGACGTGTGTCGAATGGGCACGTTAAGCCGTTGGAGTCGGGACTCTGACCACCACCCCGTAAAAATAAGGGCGTCTGTTACTCCCCCACCCGTTTTTCTCTCGAAGACTGCTAGTGCGTACTTTGGTATTATCAGTGTACTTGCCAGATTTTCCCTCTGTCCACTAACCTTTACAGCATAAAAGACATTTGCTGGTGGCTGGATTCGAACTCGCATCCTTCTACTCCGGAGCTTAATGCTTTCCATTAAGCTACAACGACGAAGTTTGTCGCTGCAACATTTGCGCCTTGACATGTGCGTCACCTCTGAGGCAGATACGTCACATATATCCCTTTCCCTCTAGGAAAAGGCCTGGGACGGAATCGTAGGTTTCCGGGTCAGCCGGTAGACAGCGCTTGGAGGAGGTCACTGCAGAAGAAGGAATTCTAATTAATTCCAGATGATGTTTGGAACAA
Source organism: Macrothele yani (assembly GCA_039090855.1). NCBI lineage: Eukaryota > Metazoa > Arthropoda > Arachnida > Araneae > Macrothelidae > Macrothele > Macrothele yani. The sequence continues at coordinate 143,252,838 of CM077014.1, forward strand.
ACATCACACATATGTCGAAGAACCCAACGGCTAGGAGATTTATTTTGCGTTCGGCCGCCGTGCTTCGATGAAGCACACTCAAGATGGCCTTTGCGACGAAGCACACGTCAAGCTGGCCTTTGCGATGAAGCACACGTCAAGATGACCTTTGCGATGAAGCACACGTCAAGATGGCCTTTGCGATGAAGCACACGACAAGATGACCTTTGCGATGAAGCACACGTCAAGATGGCCTTTGCGATGAAGCACACGTCAAGATGGCCTTTGCGATAAAGCACACGTCAAGATGACCTTTGCGATGAAACACACGTCAAGATGACCTTTGCGATGAAGCACACGTCAAGATGATCTTTGCGATGAAACACACGACAAGATGACCTTTGCGATGAAGCACACGTCAAGATGGCCTTTGCGATGAAGCACACGTCAAGATGGCCTTTGCGATGAAGCACATGTGAAGATGGCAAATTTGCGTAAAATGCGAATTTCCCAAATTTGCCATCTTGCCATGTGCTTCATCTCTGTAGTACTTCATATATATCGCCCCCATCCCATACAAAAGGACCGGGACGGAATCATAGGTTTCTGGGTCAGCCAGCAACCCAAGCTTGAGGCAGCTCACTGTTGAAGAAGGAATTAGACGATGTGCGGAAGAAACATCACACTCTTTTCGTAGCAGTGAAGGAATTCTCATTAACTCCAGGTGATGTGTACAAGAAACATCACACATTTTTTGAAGAACCTAACGATCAGTAGATCCATTTTTACGTTCGGGTGGCAATGTAAAATTCAAATTTGCCGGAACTCGAACCCACATGCTTCTTCTCAGGAGCTGAATGCTTTCCTTATTACCTTATACCGACGGAGTTTGTTGCTGCAACTTTGCCGTCTTGACATGTGCGTCAGCTCTAAGATGGGTAGATCACACTTTCCTATTGTGAGCCTCTAGGTTCCACCTAATGCCATTTCGTTTCTGTTACTCGTCTCGAAAGACTATATAGCCGTAGTTAAGTCGCGTCAAAACCTTCTGTAAAACCTACAAACTGATCGTTGAGTCGGGAACAAAACGAGGAAAAGCTGGTTGTCTATTACTTGGTGTTTTTTGTGGTGTTTTGTTTTATGCTACTGCAGGTTCTGCCGCCGCTGGATCCTCTTCCTCCTTTTCTTCGTCCACCAGGAGCATTGTTTGCGTCTGTTGAATGCTCAGGGGAGATGCTGGCAATAATGCAGATAAGTGTGTTAGGGTAGTTTGCAGCTTATACGTCTAAAACTTCAATTTCTCCTCATTTCTCTTTTATACTTCTTCATCAGGGCACCTTGATCTCGCCTTTAGTTTTTTTTTTTTTTCATTTTCTCCCCTCTAGGCTCATTGGGTTGTAGATAAGCACTTTTTTTACTTCCCCAAAAAGTCCATTGTGCTGTAGATACGCAGGGATTAAACACAATTAAAGAATACCAGATAGAATCAAGAAAAAAAAACAGAAAGGGCGTGGATAGCCCTATGGTTAGAACAGATGTTTTGCATTATGAATGTTTCGCGATTGGCGGCTGTGGAATGAACGGGTTCGATCCCACAGCCACCCAATCGCAAAACATCGGCCTCGCCTCGAAGAGCTCACGAAGCCGCATGTCCCGGGGAAAAGATCCAAATCACCAGCAGGCCCCTGGCTGAACACTAGCAGTCGCCCAACCACAAAACATCCCCCGTTCCTTGAAAAGAGCAGCAAACCACCGACTTTGGGACAAAGGCTACCGTTACAAACAAGGCCATGATCCCCAACCAAAGGTCTGCCTAGAAGGCTGTGCCTAAACCTAATCCTTGGAGCAATGTCTTTGAGAAATAGCAGAGTGCCATTGAAGGAAGAAAAAAGTCTGTGGGAAACTTAGTGGCTACCGCAGCGACTGCCAACCAATCAGGAAAAAGCCCGGTTACTTTCAAGACCAAACAAAACTGGTGGTGGAATTTGACGTTTTCGTGTATATTTTTGCGGTTTTGTTTCTCTTAAATACAAATTTATGCTGACGCCTCTAAAACCAGAAATTTGAACTCTGAAGAGGAAGAAAATGTGCGCAAAATATCTATTATGGAAAAAGCTATAAGATGGGATAACAAGATTTTAAATACGACTTCCAGAAGCATTGAGAACAAAGTTTTGACATAAACACCCATAGCGAGAAAACTCTACGTTATTTAAAGTGGAGAATGTCCGCAGTTTTAACCAAAGACGATGATCAGACTTTCAGAAGCAGATATATCGAGAAAAATTCAATATAAATTTACGCCTCTTAACAAACAGACGGCATTATTTGAAGAAACAAAATTGTACACAAATGGTTTTAGTTTAGAAAAAGCAAATTTTAGGATTTATAGAAGCGATGATATGGAACAAAGTGTATTTCAAATTCGAGAGTGCCTGTCTTTACGCCCTCTTGTTGCAAAGGTACACATTAGAAAAACGAACAAAAGGCAAAGAGCATCGTTCTTAGAGTTGTGAAATCCAAATTTGACGGTGAAGGAACCCAAACCACATCCTTCTGCTTCGGAGCCTCTTTCCCAATTAAGCTACGCAGACAAAAGCTTATCATTGTTACTTGCCGTCCTGACATGTACGTCACATATATCCTCGTTTCCTCGAGAAATGCGGGGCCACTAAATCGCAGGTTTCTGGTGAGCCGCATACCATGCCTGAAGTAATTCTCTGTAGAAGAAGGAATTCTCACTAATTCCAGACGATGTGTGGAAGGAACATCACACATTTTTCGAAGAACCTAACGGCCATGAGATTCATTTTTTACGTTCGGACGCCAATGTGAAATTCAAATTTGCCGGTGGAGTGCCTCGAACTTACATCCTTCTGCTCCGGATCCAAATAGTTCCCAAATTAAGCTACGCCGGCAACGGCTTACCGCAGCTACGTGCCATATTTACATGTGCGTCACAGCTGTAGTACGCTACACATTTCAGGCTACCAAATGCAATACTTTTTAGGGGACACAATATATATGACATTATTACTAAAGCTAACACTCACAGCTATACCCAAACTGGCAAACTACTAATGAACTGATTATTCACACTTCTAAAATTAAAGCTATGATCTTCTACAGACAGAAATCTGAACGGGGACATAATATAAATTTATTATGAGAAAATAAAATCATTGATATAGTACCACATTGTAATTATTTGGGTGTGAATTTTACCCCTAACGTACAATGGACTAAACATATAGAAATACTTTCGAACAAATTATCTAGAAATATTGGCCTCATTAGTACAGTATTAACAACTCTTTCAGTTAAAACACTAATTCTCTTGTAATACTCATTAATTCAGACACACATTAACTATTGTTTTGTTTTCTTGGGATCAAACAACTAAAACAAATTTAAATAAATTACACGTATTACAAAATAAATAGATTAGATTAATAGACATACATTCAAAAAGAAGTAGCACTATGACTACACACATGCTTCCACATCTACGTCCTTCAGTTCACTCGAATGATTTTCGAATATTAACAATACATCAACTTTTATATTACAATCTTGGCGAAATCATGTTTCAGAGACTTAAAAACAATACAAATTTGAAAGATGTGAATCCGTTAATTGGTGTAAATATGGCATGGATGTTAAGTCAGATAGTATCTGAAAACATGAAAATTTCGTCGTCCTGGAGCGGGAATCGAACCGCGGCTCCCACATAGCGCCCTCGTATGCTAACCACTACGCCACCCAGAACGACCAAGTTTCAAGTTTCCGATTAATTTGAATATAACCACCACAGGATTCGCTTGTCGAAGTAACCGGCATTCATATATAGCGAATCTGGAGGTTAAGAATTCATTCCCGTGATTGCCCGGAGGCGCAGAATATCAATGAATTCTGATTTAACTTCCATGATATTATCTGACTTAACATCCATGTCATATTTACACCAATAAACGGATTCACATCTTCCAAATTTGAATTGTACAATGGTGTAATTCCGTATTTAATTTCATATTTCATTCATTGACTTAAGAACAATTTGCATACAGATTTAATTGAAATTAATTGCAATAGACGCAACTACCAAACAAGAAATAGGTTACAGCTTTGTCCAATAGAGCATAAAACTCAGCTATTAAAACGGAGTCTAAACTATGCTGGTCCAGATTATTGGAATTCATTGCCTCTGGATTTAACAAATATTAATAAGAAAAATCTATTTAAAGAAACACTTTAAAATATCTACTGAGTTAAAATATAAAAGATATCTTTTTTAATTAAATCCAAATAATAATAATAATTACTTACAAAAGGTAATTCGTGATATGGCCAAACTCACTTGTCTCATACTTTTAAAGGAACTAATGGCTATGTCAGGACTTCTAAGATGGATTTTCTCTTGCTCCCTTTGCTGTTTAATAGCATTTGTATGCATAACTTACATTCTTATGTTATGTAACAGTGTAAATAAATAAATAAAATAAGCAAAAAAATAAAAAAATAATTTTTCAAATTGAACTAATAGGTGCGGAGATGTGCTTTCAAGAGAAGGCTACAGTGATAATATAAGCAACGCCCTTTTTGTTTTTCAAAGCATGCACTATGATGACTTAAGACACAATCACAGCAGATAAAAAAAAATTCAGTTGAAGTTTATGATTAGGCCGTATAGGATTTATCTTCGTCAATCGATCATGTTGTACCACTTCAACTCGTCTGTTGGCTCGTATGATAATGCAATATTCTGAATTCACGCTCTCTTCTATGATTTAATAATGCTTTGAAATTTGATTTCGGAATCTTAGCTTTGAAACAGCTCATCCGCAGGACAAGAGAAGAACGGAAGGGAATATAAGATTCTGGGTTTTGAAAAAGAAAAGAAAATGAGGTATCGGAGAACACTTCTTCGCCTTCACCCTAGAGCACGATACGTTCTCGAGAACCAGAAAATCGCGTTAGTATTAATGATTCTTATGCTCCGCAGCGTATTTCTTAGGCATATGTGAACAACACCTTTCAAGTGGAATGATGAGGAAAGGAATTAGATTAAAGCTACGAGAAGAATTCAGTGGCTTCCTTTCAGAGATGGAAACTCGAGTTGCACAATAGTTTCCTTAAAGGATGTTGATTTTCTGTAGAGATCTCTAAATATTCTACTCCTTCACTCCAAAATTGTTGGGAAATTTTTAAGTTCCACCCGGCTTACAAATGTTACTTTAGATTTCAAATCTTCGAAACTGCATGCATTCGAATAAATTTTCAAAAATATTAAAACCCCAATTAACATTGAGTTAGGTTGTATATACAATATATTGACAAAAGTTCCCCGACACCCGTTCAAAAGCAAATGAACGGATCTGCTGCGTTGTTAAGATACGTGGTACAGCTGAAAATGGCATAAATACAAGCCTTCAGCTGACCGCGATCATATCACACTGTGAAGTTGAGTGAAAATGTCGCGGCGGGAGAGAACTGACTTTGAGAAAGGAAAGATTGTTGGGTGTTATATTAGTGGGTGGTCCATAAGAGAAACCGAGAGGCGTTTAAGCATAATCAAGTCAACTGTTCTGGATGTACTGAATAAGTGGAAGACACATAGCGTGCCTGAAAGGTAATCAATTATAAATGACATCGAAGCCTCAGGACAATCGTTACAGCTAATCGACGGAGTACTGCATAAGACCTCAGTGTACAGGTGAGTAAAAATGCTGGAACCTCGGTATGTACCCATACCATTCGCAGAGAACTTCATTCCATGGGTTACCGTGGTCGTGCGGCTGCTCATAGGCCTTTCAACTCCACTCGGAATGCTACTCGTCGTTTAGCATGGTGTAAAGAACATTTATCGTGGACCGTAGATCAATGGAAACGGGCCCTATGTACTGATGAATCCAGATACAGGATCCATCAGTCTGATGGCCGTGTGTGGGTATGGCGGCAACTGAGTAAACGCTATTTACCACAGTGTACTGTTTCTGGTGTTATGTTTGGAGCTGGCAGTGTAATCGTGTGGGGGGTGTTTTTCGTGGTATGGTACCGGCCCATTGATATCGTGGACAAACCTGATAACCAGCACGTCTACCTCGATATTCTGGACAATTATGCCCTACCAACTCTGTAGCAATACTATGGAACCGAGCCTTGTTGGTACCAGCAGGATAATGCACTGTGCCTCGTGGTTTGACAATAATTCCGTATCGTATGTGGACTGGCCAGCACAGAGCCCTGATCTTAGTCCCATGGAGCACCTATGGGATGAATTAGAGTGCCGCATAAGAAGTTTGGAACGAAGGTCTACTACAAAGCAACAGTTAGCGACAGCATTACGTACTGAATGGAAGTGCATACCAACAGCTGTGTTCCAAAACCTTGTCGAAAACAGGCCTCGAAAGTTCAGTGCATGCATTAAGGCCAAAGGTGGACCAACACCGTACTAATGTATGTCAATAAATGCTATTTTGTATTTCTCTTCTAGGCGTCCAGTGACTTTTGTCAATATAGTGCATGTGATATTAAAAACTTGTTTTACTCTTGAAAATCGAAAAAAAAATTTTTTTTTTTTTTTTTTTTTTTTTGGAAAAGAGAAGGCTGTTGATAATTCAATGAACATTTAAAAAAAAATTCTTTGGACTTCTAAGGATGAATCGAAACAGCTTTTACGAAAGAAAAGAATAACAAATTTGGAAGTTGGGAATCCGTTTATTGGTGTAAATATGACATGAATGTTAAGTCAGATATTATCCAAAAACTTGAAAATTTCGGCGTCCTGGAGCGGGAATCGAACTCGCGTCTCCCGGAGAACGCTCGAGTATCCTCCAGATTCGCTATATATGAATACCGGTCGCTTCGACTAGTGAATCCTGTGATGGTTGTATTCAAATTCATCGGAAACTTGAAACTTGGCCGTTCTTGGTGGTGTAGTGGTTAGCATACTCGGGCGCTATCCGGGAGACGCGGGTTCGATTCCCGCTTCAGGACGACGAAATTTTCAAGTTTTCGGATATTATCTGACTTAACATCCATGTCATATTTACACCAATAAACAGATTCACATCTTCCAAATTTGCATTGTACAATGGTGTAATCCCGTATTTCATTCATTGAAAAGAATAATATTATTCAACTTCTGTTTCTAATTTAATTTGTTTATCTGTTGGACGAAGTTAAAATGATTTCAGATTTTAGTTTTGTTCCAGTATTTGCAGATTGTTTGCTTAAATAATCAGTTAAATACTAAACACTGGACAAATAATCAAACAACCAAAGATTTCAAAGCAGCGTCTTAGACGTATTATATAATTTCTTAGCTCAAGTGATTTCTTCGTCGAATCAAACTCGACGAAGAAATTTCTAACAATATGAATCTACTTCACTGTGTATCCTTCGTAACTTGTGGAAGTACAGCCTGTGAAATAAATCTAACAACAACAACGTATCTGTTATGAACAGACAGTACCATAAAACACATTCAGAGTAAATATCTTCGACGCTAGTAATCATGATAAGATATGGTCCTACTTCATGCAGTATATCGTCCTACCGTGCGTAAACGCGCGCGCGCGCACGCACGTACACGCACACACCTCTTTACACTGAGGGTAATTTTCTATTTACCTCTGAGTCACTGTCAGCCGTTGCCAAAATATATAAATAAATTTGGAGCTTTTAACGCGCCGTTCGGAAAGAAATATAACTGGGAAGCAGTGTTGTAACTAAGCAGGTGCAACAGGTGCACAGGCACAGGGCCCAGGACGAAGGGGGCCCTGAAATGGAACTGACAAATCCAATTATGTTATGAAAATGCATAAATGACGGGACAGAAAATTTATGAGGTGTTGAAATAAAACGCTTTTTTCATTGCGTGCAGTTAAGAATGTTTGCTATTAAGTAGTCTTGTATTAGTCAGTCATGATTAGACCGTCTTTTTAAAATGATGCTTAAGGGTACTTTTTAAAGGTGAGCATCCGGTCACGCGAGGAAGGAAGTGCTCATCCAAAGATCAAGCTTCTCTCTTCCTCACGTGACAGGAGCTCCGTCAAAGTTGTGATCTTCAGGCGCGCACGCACCTCTTGGCTTTGTCGGCTGTTTTATGTGGTTTTATGGTACAACATGCGTACCTGTGACGTCACTGAGCAGGGGAAATACAAGGATTTTGATGATGTAATCAATGAATTTGCTGAAATGAAGGCCAGAAAAGTGCAATTAAAATAGTTATTTTAATTTATAAATGCATGTGAATGATCTTGTATATTTCTTGTGAACACAAAAATTATTTATAAACAATTGTTGTACCGTATTTGTTTTATTATTACTCCTCACCCCCAAAGAAAAAATTAAGGGGGCCCAAAATTAAAACCTTGCACAGGACATATGAAAAGATAGTTACGGCACTGCTGAGAAGTAGCATGATTTACATCAGATTGAAAACTCTGAAATGATGATTAAATTAAAAAAGAGGAGACAATCCAACGTCATAAAGTCTTAAAAACGAAACTTATAAAACTGATATAACGTCACAAGCCGTAGGCGTAGAATTTTCGCATGTATCTCATATTAAAGAAAAATTGATTCGAAAAGTCTGTGATAAAAACTTTTAAGCATTTTTTGTGAAGCAAGTTTGGAGATCTGATTACCTTTTTCGGCATTTGGCATCAGTTTTAATTTAAAATAAAATCTTTTCAATTAATTTAAATTAACAAAATATGCTTTGATTCAAGTAATAGATAGACATAATTCTCCTTTATCATTATATCATGCCTTAGAAGGAGGAAACCCGAATTTACTTATTTTTTCTGTCTCATGATATAAACATTGTGCTTAAACAGCGCATAAATAACCGAACAAGAAAAGCATTATGTATTTTTACAATACGTATTTTCGGATAAAAGATTCTGATTCCGAAATAAACCTATTGGAGAATTTTACTCACTGTACTGCAGTATTATGTTTAACGGAACTGCAGAGTAATGTGCTTCATATGGCTCAACAACACCGCTGAGATAAAGATTCATAAATCGAAAAGGCGATTATCATTACTATATTGCTATTGGCTTACAAAAATGATTTTCTGATCTTTGATTAAAGAAATAGAACTACAATAAGCAATAACTCTTTCTGGTTAATTCACCCAAAAGCAGAATTTAGACACAGGTATTAAACATTTGTTATGAAACCTAACACTTTTAGCATAATGAATTCGTCCATGCGTTGTGTATCGAAAACTCATGTGCTCATGTTGTGCTTTGCTCTGAGCCTCTGAGCACAATATCTTCACTTACAGTGCACAGATTAAGAACAGCATTTTGTATCGGATAAAGCTTAGTATCAGCATAAATTTTCATGAGTTTCAAGTATTTTCTGGATCAAATGTGATCAGCTAAGGAGTGTAAGAGCTGTTTTGTATTTCAAACAGAGGTCATCGCTCTTTCAACGTTAATATGTGAGTCACGGAAAATTGTCATTAACCTCCACCGGGAACCGAACCCAGGGTCTTCCAGCTACGTCAGATATGCTTCCACTGCACCACAGCTGCCACGAATTCCTCCAGACTCACACACACTAACTGCGAAGCCAATTTGGCAGGTTGCTTCTTGGAACCCGCACAATGCTGGGGATTCACCAAAGATGGTAAGCAGCAACTGAACAAATAATTAGAAGGCGAATGAATAATTAATACAGACATTTCAAGTGAGAAACATCAAACAGAGGTCATCGCTCTTTCCACGTTTTCAGTTGCTGCTTACCATCTTCGGCGAATCACCAGCATTGTGCAGGGCTCCAAGAAACAACCTGCCAAATTGGCTTGGCAGTTAGCGTGTGTAAGTCTGGAGGAATTCGAGGCCGCTGTGGTGCAGTGGAAGCATATCCGGCGTGTAACTGGAAGACTCTGGATTCGATTCCCGGTGGGGGCCAATGAAAATTTTTCCGTGACTCACTCATAAATGTGAAAAGAGGGATGACCTCTGTTTGATGTTCCTAGACCACGTCAAATGTCTATATTAATTACTTTTGTATTTTACACGTTATCTCCGTCTCTAGCGCGAAAGCATATTTTTTGCAGTACCGCTGTTTCACGAACATTTGCGCAAAGTACTTCTCTACTTAATCTACACTGAAGTGCCAAAATCCATGGGATAACAGTATGAAATCTTTTAATTGGCACTGCCGTCGTATAAAGGCTTCAACGCACGGCACGACTTTTATCAGTCGCGAGGTGTAATCTCGTGAGTCAGGTTGAACAACCGCCAGTAGGGTTATGGCAAGCCGAAGTGAATTATCGCAGTATGACTTAGGCATAGACGGATGGGGTATTCAATTTCCGAAGTTGGGAGAGCATTCAACATTCCTCGATCCACGATGTCACGTGTGTATCGAGAATACCTCATGGAGGGCATTACCACCCACCGTAGACTGCGCAGTGGCCGACCACGGGTGCTGAATGACCGTGACCAGGTCACAATACGAGCAGGTCACAATATCAAGAAAACCACATAACATTATTGTATTTAAATCATGCTCAGTTCCATTCTGCTAATAACATCTGAAGATGGGTCCGTTGCGGGCCTGAAAGTTCTAATGTTTTCTATATGAATTTAATAATTAAATTCATCACATTAAATAATCTAAACAGTCAAATGTGTTATTTGAATCTGTTATTAGAATAATGATCGTGTAAAGACGGCGGAAATCAACATAGAAAACACACTATTGTGACCACCTCCTACTTTTGACGTTTGACATCAACATCGCATAGCCAATGATAGAAGGCACGTGTCCTGAGCTGGCTTGGAAGGTATATAAGGTGTGCTGTAGGCATTCTGAAAACATATCCCTCGTTGCTGTTATGGATAAAAGAAGCGATTTATCAGATTTGCAAAAAGGGATGATTATCGGTTTTCGGGCCAAGGGTGGCAGTATTTCTGAAACAGCGCAGTTTGTGAACTGTCCGTGTGCTGCTGCGTGGTTAAATTCTGTCGTGATTGGAAAAATGGCACCATTTGGAAATTGCGGATCACCACGTGCCATTGATCTGAGAGGTGAACGTCAGCTGCGAAGGTGCATGAGAGCCGATTGACAGACTACAGTGAAGGAATTCTCTGTGCCGAATGAACCAGGGAGCTACCGGAAGATTTTATAAAACGGCAGTTCAGCGAACCCTGCTGCGTACAGGGCTCCGATGCAGACGGATGGTCACTGCACCTATGCTAACGAAAGTGCATCGGCAGAAAAGGCTTACATTTGCATGGCAGTATCGGAATTGGTCCTCCGCGGATTGGCAAAGGATTGCCTTCTCCGATGAGTCATGTTTTTTGCTTCATCGAACGGATGGATGTTGGCGTATAAGGCGAGAAATATCGGAGAACAAATGCTCTTCAATTATTGCTGCCAGAACGCAAGCTGGTGGGGGCAGCGTATGGTCTGGGGAATGTTTTCGTGGCATTCTCTGGGTCCACTCACACGTGTGGAAAGCACTACGGACAAAATTCGTTATGAATTCATCCTTGCTGACCAGGTACACCCATATATGCTGATTGTCTTCCCTGGGGCGGATGGGATCTTCTAGCTCAACAGTGCGACATGTCGCACAGCTAGAAATGTCCGAGAGTGGTTGGAAGAGTATGATGAAAACCTCAAAGTACTTCCCTGGCCCACTAATTCCCCAGACTTAAACCCAATTGAGTATCTGTGGGACCCCCTCGATCGTGTTGTTCGTTCTATGGATTCTCCGCCACACGCCCTTCAGCAGCTGTCAGATACACTGCAGTCAGCATGGCTCCACATACCTGTGAACACCTTCCAGCAATTTATTGAGTCACGCCCAGCCCGTCTAGCTGCTGTCTGCGCTGCACACGGCGGTTACTCTGGATATTAGCTGGAGGTCACAATAATGTGACTCGAACGTGTACGTACTGTAATTCGTCTAAAGGAGGTCCAACTCGGCATTGAATAAAAGTTTCTAATTCAGTGGCCGGTATGTGTAGATGGAAACTGTCCGATAATGATTTGCACCATTCTTCTGGTACGTGGGGAAAATACATTTGAATTTGTCAATGTGGGTCATATATCTCTCATTTAATCTTGCATTTGAGTTTCTGTGTGTCATGTAAATTTTGTTACTCCTGCTTTGAATTTCCTACTGAAAGGCACATTATTTCCCCAAGCAACTTATATGTTTTGACAACGCTGAGTCAAATGAAAAGCATACACATGTTGCTGATTTTTTTTTTTGGTCGTGGTGGTTATATTCATTTAGTCAGATTTAGTTCATGGCGTTATGTGTTCAGCGAGTCATTGAATAAGGACTCTAATGACTTTAAAACAACTTCGGAACACTGAAAACATTGTAAAGGTTTCTCGGTTTCTTTTCAGAGACGGCTCGGAAGAAATACTTTTGGATGTAACAGAGGCGGATATGATAAATATTCGCGATATATTTTTGAGCGTTTTTTTTTTTTGGCTCCACAATTTGTCTCGGTTGTTGAAGGAATTGTATATTTGCATTTGCCGTGATATTGTTTTTTCTGAAAGAAAACCTGAAGAAAAAGTCTGACTTGAACAAAGTGTTTTAAAAGATTTAGAATTCACTAATTTTCACAGCACATAACCTTCCCGATAGTAGGGTTGTATGCTATTGAAGAAAAGGTATATGCTATTGTGTGTGTGGAGAAGGAACTCCTACACACATACAGTATAATATCATTCGACGAAATTGAAAAATATTGCGAACATCCTAAATTCCGGTCTCTCTTTGTCAAAAGATGCGCTCATTTCTTTCTGGTTTTAGGGAAAATAACACTTGTTTGTATTTCACGTCAGCAAACCCTGGTTCTAATAATATTCCATTTTAAGCACTCTGATTGATTTCAATCACGGTGTTTGCCTTCCATAGTAAGCTATTCGCGTTGGATTAAAGAGCGTTCTTTTACTTGACATTACGTTGCATACTCTGTGACACTAGGGTTTGCCTTCTAAAGCAGGTTAATGGATTCTCATGGTAAAGTATATACATATGCAAAGAAGTCACTAGGACAAGCATTATGTATCTGTGGGAAATAAGGAAACGAAAGCTGATCAGTTCAGTTGGCGTTTCAGGCGATCAAGGGTAGCATGCAAATGACATAAGACATCATAATAAGAAGAAATTGTGCTATAGTACTGTGAATGATGTTTTTCGTTTGGACATTTAATGACCACCGTGAGCAACTCAATGAGCTATAAGCAGTCGCCTGCCCCTGATTTAGGCCCATTGGTTCCAGGGAAAGGAGAGAGTTGCTGTAGTAAGAAAAACACAAAACATTCATGCCTTACCGGGAATCGAACTCAGACCAAGTACGGACGAATGGTCGGAAGCCAGTGCTTAGACTACTGCGCCATCGGGGTGGCACTGTGAACAACGTGCCCGTCTCATATAAGGGGTTTTTACCGAAAGTAATGCAAAAGTTGACATACCTTTTTTATTAAATGACAGAGGTCGGTAGAGTAACTCTTTCTCTATACAAAGGTACTACTCAACATAGCCTCCATCACAAGCGATGCATGTGTTCCATCGTTGAACCGAACTCTCGAATCCTCTTTGAAAAAATTCTGGTGTAGACTATTGAATCCACTTCTTCCAGCCACTTTGACTTCGTCTGTGCCATCAAATCGTTGTCCCTGGGAGACTGTCTTTCATTGTACCGAACAGGTAGAAGTCAGAGGGTGCCAGATCTGCGCTGTACAGTGGATGGGGGACCGCTGAGCAGCTTACTTTGCTGATCGCCTGATTGGTTGCCAAAGATGTGTGTTGTTTGGCATTGTCATGCTGGTGAATGCGGATCCTTTTTAGGTTTTTGTTCTGCCTCTTCCTCCTTACGGCTTCTCTAAGCTTCTTGAGTGACTCAGTGTGCTGCTCACTGATCACGGTGCTGCCACGTTTCAGAAAATCAAGGAAAATGACACCCCTGTCATCACAAAAAAACAGTCATCGTGACTTTCTGTGCTGATAGCTGGCTGTTGAACTTCTTAGGTCTTGGTGAAGAGGTGTGACGTCATTCCATGGATTGATTCTTCGTTTCCGGATCCTAAAGATACGCCCACGTTTCATCCCCTGTCACCAGATCGAAAACAAAACGTGTCTTCATTGGCTTCAAACGCTTCCAGAAGATCAAAGCAGACTCACACTCTTCTCTCCTTGAAATCGGGTGTCAGCGGCCGAGGTACCTACTTTGCCCACATTTTCCAAAACCCTAAGTCTTCCACCATCTTCTGTATGGCATTGAGACCACAGTCCAGTTGTGCAACAGGCTCACGGATTGTGACTCGTCTCTCCACGCGAATCAATTCATCCACTCACTGACGATTGGTGTCAGTAGTCGCAGATGATGGTTTCCTACTACGTGGTTTCGTCTTCAATGCTGGTCTCCCGTTCTTTAAAATTCTTCCTCCATCTGTGCCCATTGCTGTTGTCAATGGTGTAATTTCCGTAAACATTCTGTAGACTTCTGTGGATGTCGGACAGCCTGCACCCTTCCTTCGTCAAGAACTCAATGAAGGCACGTTGCTTCTGCTTGGAATCCATTATTTACCTGCAATGAAGAAGAAGGGTTACTATAGAGGAAGAGTCACTCTACCAATATGTGCAATTTGAACGACGTCTGTCAGTTAATAAAAACGTTATGCCCACTTTTGCATTACTTTTAGTACAACCCTCGTATCTAGATCACTTTTAGTAAAGCGTGGGACCAGACGGTCAAGATCTGAATCGTCATTCATGAGAGCCACGATGCAAGGAAAGTTCAAAGTTGTTGGTACACGCCTGCTAAAAGAAACCATAGTGGTCGCCAAGATTCAAGAAACAACAAACGGGCAACAGCTATTAGTGAAAGGCCCAAAAGCAAAGCTAGCTGTTATCCGAAAAAAATGCTCTGGTTATATCGTGGAAAAGTCCAACATAACCAGCACCATTGGAAACCTTTTCAAATGAGTTACACTACAGCTTGGCGTGCATTAGTGTTGATAATATTAACCACACGCTTCGTTGACCATGATTTTAATAGTAGCAATGAAGAAATGTCTGAAGTTCTGAGCGGATTGATGTTGTCCTTAGCGACAGTTTTTAGTTTCATGTGAATGCATATGATGACTGCATCCACGTATGGAGATATCAAGCCAAAGATCAGGTCGATCATCTAGCCATCGAGGCATTCACTGAATGTAAATTAAGCAAGTCTCATCTGGTATATGTAAGAGGTAGTTTGAACCAGCTGATGCGTCGAATATATTCTACCACGTACTGCCATTCCTTAATAATATACTTCATATTATTTCTTGAAACTCCTAATACCAGCATAAAGATTTGAACAACAGGTGCTGGCAAAAAGTTAAAGCAGTCAACCGAAGTCACCACAATGTATACGAATTACAGATCGTGTTTGCGAAAAGTTAAATGATCAGTTCCCCAACTTCTCGCCTGTTGAGGATTTTTTGGGAAAAAATCAGCTATGATCTTCAGAATAATTGTGAATAAGTCGAAATTTAAGTGCGTTTTGTAGCCAAAGGCACGAAACATATGAGCAGCAATGTCAACATCTGCTTGGCTGTATGTCGGGCTTTATTGTTGGCAAACCGAGAAGTATGCACTACTTAGCAGCAAAGCATGTATTCCTCCGCATTTAGCGAGATTAAATATTTTTATTGTTGGCAAACCGAGAAGTATGCACTACTTCGAAGCAAAGCATGTATTCCTCCGCATTAGCGAGATTAAATATTTTTATTGTTGGCAAACCGAGAAGTATGCACTACTTCGAAGCAAAGCATGTATTCCTCCGCATTAGCGAGATTAAATATTTTTATTGTTGGCAAACCGAGAAGTATGCACTACTTCGAAGCAAAGCATGTATTCCCCCGCATTTAGCGAGATTAAATATTTTTACTGGTCTAAAAAAGTAAAAAGAAAGATCACACCCAAATTTTGGGTGTAATAAGCACGTCTTTTGAATCCGTTCTCAAGCAAATTAAATTTATCAAATCTATTCAAAGTCAATGCAACCGGTATGGAAAACAATAGATCTAACGAAAGAAAGAAGATTTTCAATCGGGTTTTTTAATCCCTCAGATATTGCTGTACACGGAATCATAAGCTTACGAACTTTTAGAAACAGAGATATCGACACAAATAAGATGTGACTTTACGTCTCCTGGTGGGAAAACCATGCATTATTTCAGGAAGAAAGTATTCTCAAAAGGTTTATCCATATAAGCGGTATCGGTCTAAGAAAAAAAAAATTAGTCGAGTTTTCAGGGGCCCAGATTTTGCTGCAAATACATCAGAAGCAGAAAATAACACTTATGACCCCTGGTGGCCAAACCATTCTTTACCAAACATTAGAAATTATGTGAAAAATATTTTCCATCAGGTCTTGTATGCGATACAGGAAAAAATTTTTGAAATCGAAATTTTAGGAGCAGAAATAACGCAGAAAACGCAATTAACCTTTGTGCCCCCTAGCGGAAATTCTATGATTTACTTGTAAATTTTGAATTTATAGGAAAAACATTTCGCATCGGAAACACTATCCAACAAAGAAGGATTTTTTTTTCAAATCGGACTCTTAGGAGTAGAGATATATAAAAATAAGATGTACATCTACGCCACCTAGCGGAGAAACTGTGGAATATTTTTGAAAAAAATATTCCAAAGAGGTTTATCGATGTGAGTGGCATCAGTCCACGAAAGAATTTTTTCAGTCGATGTTTTAGAAGCTCAGATTTTATGGCAAATACATCAGAAGCAAAAATTAACACTTACGCCCCCTGGTGGCCAAATTATTCTTTACCAAAATTTGAAATTATATGCAAAAGATTTTCCATCAGGAGATGTATCCGCTGAAGAAACATTTTTTTAAATCGGAGTTCTAGAAGAAGAGTTATCGGGAAAAATGTAATTTACTTTTACGCCCCCTAGCGGAAAAACTATGCGTACTTTGAAAAAAATAACCATATTTAAAACACTCTTCGACATAAATGGAATCGAAAGATAAAATAATTTTTTCAATCGGATGTTTAGAAGCAATTATGTGGAATAAAACGTATTTTTGAATTCGACATCATCTGCATTTACGCCCTCTAGCGGCGAAATTGTACATCGTAAAAACAAAACAAAATGAAGGATCATCATTCGCATATTTCAAGCTTCCCAATGCAAAAAGAATTTTTCAAATCGGACTAATAGTTGTAGAGATATCATGGGTACAGACGGACGGACAAACCGATAACATAAGCACGATCTTTTTTTACAAAAGACGTGCTAAAAAGAAATCCAGCATTATATTGTTTGGATCATGTGTATATGAGTGTGCTGGCACGAGTTAAATTTGAACTAGGTTTATGGTGACTGTATTTATCTCATAAGAATTACTGAGTCGAAGAAATGAATGTATTGAAATGCGGTTAGGGCGCGTTGAATAGAAAGTACTGAACTCAAAGTTCGATACTTTTTATTTTAACGATGTACAGAGTAAACATTTGTACAAGGGATGATCAATAAGTAATTGCCAATGGCCTTTTCCTGCGCATTAGGGAGTGTAAGACTATGTCTTCTGAAGTCATTACACTCTCACGACTAGAGAACGTTATTTGGCACAGGAATTTGTTTGAATTTCTGAAAAACACGGATACCTACCGGCAACTTTGCTGCACGTTGTTTTCAGAATTTTTTTGTGAACTCGCAACACTTGTTTTTTACAGTGCAGTGCGTTTCTCATCCATCTACACATTCGGACCATGGGCGAATCTTCACAACTATTCTGACCCATACCGAACGCTCATCACTTAAGGACAATTGACTTCTTGCAGTTAGAGATAGATCTTCTCTGCCGGCATTTGCCGTGCCCAGAGAAGCCTGTTAACCGCGCGTACCTCCAAGTGAAACTGTGTTTTCAGGTAGGTTGTCATTTTCATTTGAATCTGTTCTACACACAGCACGTTGCTTTTTTGTTGAAATTCCTGAGCCAGTGAACCCCATCCATTCAGGAGAGAGTAATGCCGTTGACAGAAACCGATTTATATATCCTTAATCTGTCGCTAAAGGTAATCGAAAATTAATTGTTAGTCTCCGTATAAAGAAAAAGAGCAACAGTCTATCGTGACTTTTCAATGCACGATGGTAATGGGACACCAACCAGAGTAGTCACAGCCTTAAGTCGCAGTCCCCAAAAGTGAAGCTACGGAGGGGGGGGGTATGCCGATAAGTTCTCAGCCTCACCAAGAAGAAAACGGGCTAGAGCCATAAATTTTACAGACTATTTCATATACTCACCCCAAAGTTCATCACACTTGGCACAGCGTTTCTGGAGTTTCGTTAACCCTTCCAAAAAGAGATTCTGTAGTCTGATTACTGAAATACTGCTCTGCTGCTCATATCACTTCCGAATCATTCGAAAAATGCTTCTCTTTCAAACTTTTTTTTTAGGTTTGGGAACAGGAAATAGTCCGATGGAGCAAGGTCTGGGGAGTAGGGTGGATGGTCTATGCACTTAAACCCCAAACCCCTCAAAACATCCATTGTCTTGCCAGTCTGGTGAGCCGGCGCCTTGTCCTGCAAGAAGAGAACACCTTTCCGCAGTTTTCTTCGCCTTCTTTCTTCAACGCCTCTTTTAATGGGCATAGCAAGTTGAAATAGTACTTAGCATTTATTGTTTGTCCCTTCGGGAGATAGTCAGTGAGTAAAACGCCTTCCGAACTCTAAAAACCCGTGGCCATGACCTTTCCTGCAGACCTTTGAGTCTTGAATTTCTTTGACTGTAAAGAACCCGAGTACCGCCACTGCAGAGACTGTTGTTTCGTCTCTGGATCATAGTGATGTAATCACGTTTCATGAACAGTGACAAGTCGCTGCAAAAAAATAATTACTAGATCGCTCAAAATGTTGCAAAACCGATTTGGAAGAGTCCACTCGTTTTCGTTCCTCATCGGCGTTGAAACATTTGTGCACCCACTTCGCTGACATTTTCTGCATATCCAAGTGCTCATGAATTATGAACCCAACACGATCTTTGGATATCTCCAGTGTATCAGCTATTGTTTTAGCCGAGATTTGCCGATCTGACAAAATCAAGTTTTGAACACGATCAACAATTTCGTGTATTGTTGCCGTTGAAGGCCTCCCAGATCTTGCTGCAACTTCGGTCTCAAATATCGCCACGCTGAAAATTGGCACACCATTTCTTCACAGTGGAATATGAAAGGCACTTGTCACTTAATGTTTGCGTTATACACTCATAAGTTTCCTTTTGCAGTTTTCTTCTGCAAGAACAGAAATTTCTTTCACCCATGGAGCTCCACATTCGAAAATTCAACACTTTGCATTGACATGATTCAGTTCAGGACGTCAAACATCTGCAAAACAAATAGCTATTAGTCTGAAAATTGGCACTTTACAACACAAAAGAACACTCTTTCGAGGTGCACTGACAAAATGACGCTACAATTAGAGGAAGCGAGTTAGGCCGATAACTTTTCGGCACCCCCTCACACATGCGGGAAGAGGGTGTAACAGAATGTAAGCTGCTTACATGTCAAAAATACTTTGGGGATCTGTCTGTTTCCCGAAAAATGCTTCAGTATGCTTCCATAGGCGGAATCATGCAGCGCAAACTGACTCAATCTAAAGAAAACAAAACTCATTTTCCACTGGTTGATACATTCTATAAAGGAGTTTTTTTAAGTTTTGAAGCACACATTTTCCATCTTTTGAATTACGCAGGTAACAAATTCAAGGTTTTCCCGTGAAGGAACAAAGAAGATGGAATTACATTTTCAAATTTTCTCTCCTTTTCTAGTTTCAGAACTGTGTTCTCCGATGATAACGGAACACTCGGTAGCTCTCTCTCTCTCTCTCTTTCATAAGGCGTTAACATTCAGTAGGTCTCTGTCTCCCTTAGATTTCCTTTTTCTGGTCCTTAACGTAGCAGAAAATTGCCAGCACTCTTAGTTTTCTCTTTTGCTGTCATGTCCAAACGAAAAGCGATGGAAAAGGATTCGGTTACCATAGAAACAACGTCATACTTTTGTGTTTCACGGAACTCAAAATGTCAGACATTCAGTTTTTAAAAGTGGATAGGTTTGTTCGTAGTTTATTCATCTCTTGTGTTACTTTGCTGAGCGAATAACATGGCAGTTCGTGTAGATATAGCTTCAACCACAATATGATAAATGTTCACGTGTTTTCATTTCCGTGACAACTGCTTTCTTTATCTTCACTGCGAACATTTCTATAGTGATTTACAAGAAAAAAATTCGATAAAAAATAGGCCTTTGTTTTGCAGTGAGTATTTGAAGCATTTCCACCAGACTTATTTTTATTCAATATGCTACAGTTATATTCCTCGAAATATCTATCAAAATTTTCCAATACCATCTTTAAGTACTTGAGATAAACACCATTTTCCGTGAAAAATGATATTTTTTAGATAAATGCTTCTAGGAAATTCCGATCTAGTTTTAAACTGTTTTCAATAACGCATCGAATAACGAATGATGCCCTTTCTGCTGTTTAATAATGATTAATATTTAGTTAATTTTAATTACAGAGTACGTTGATTTTTAGTGCGTTGAAATGGATGGAATGCCTAAATTTTCAAAATATTGAATTCTGGACCTACATTTCCTTTTAAAATCGCAGTTTTGGTTTCATATTTTCAAGGATATTTTATTATTGAGACGGGGAAGAAAGGGAGACGTGAATATTAATTTCGATTTCAAGGGTCGTTTCAATTCAGTTTTAGATCGGATCCGTTTGCGTTTCCATCTTTTATTGTCTGTTTACTCATTTTTGCACAAATGACCGTATTTCTTCGTGTTTGTATTCAATTTCTATTTTATCAGAGTTGCATGACTTTTTTTATTTGACTTATTACTGTTAGGAAAATTCAGAATGCGTAAATGATAGATGAACTCTCATTGCAAATAGAGTATTTATTTTATTTTGAAGGTGGTGCTAGTACACTAAATCCTGCTATACTTCGGACAAACAATCTTAAACTTGCTGTTCCTCCTCTGGCTTGAACACCAACGCTGCAGAGACCCTCTTCGGAAAACCGTAAGAGTAATAAATGATGTTACTCATCGTAAAGACACACAGAAAACTCACTACCATTTGCATATTCTGAAATATTCATAACATTGCGTTAAATAAGTGAAAACATTAACTACACCGATGAGCCTTTACATTCTGACCACCTACCTAAAAATCTGTAGGACCCCCTTTAGCCCGCAAAACAACGGCCACTCGGCGAGACATCGATTCGATGAGGTGGCGATTCGATGCCTCGCCGAGTGGCCGCAGCAGTTCTTCCAGTTCCCGTACATTTCGTAGTGGTAATGATTTAACGCGAACTCGCTTTTCCGAGTCGAACTACAAATTAGAGGTCTGCACGGGCCTTATTTTGGAAAGCCCGGCCCGGCCCGTATATTTCTTTTGTTTCCAAGGCCCGGGTTCGGCCCGTAAAATTTCCACAATTACCAAAACACGAATTTGACACCTGTGCACTCGGTCATTCGACTCCTGAAGAGTTTTCGTTTTCTTAATTGCTACACGTATTCTATTACAATAAACGTTAATTCAGAATATTTCGGAGACTGTATAAGTCACGTGACGTCTGAGGAGGGGAGGGGCTTGTATACTCAAAAATACTGAATGAAAAGGACAATTTCCATGCCTTTCACATTTTCTGGGTTTCCAATTATCATTCCCTCCTTGTGGATAAGAAGGGTGGTGGGGGGTTAATTCGAAAAGTACGAAATATCGAGAATTATGAGTCCCATCGTTTCACTGGAGAAGATTTTATGGCTTTATAAACTGCACCTATCTCTACTGGCATATCATATCGCTGGAACCCAATATGTCTCTCGTGTGTGTGGGGAACACATTTGTTCCGCTTAAGATGCGGTGTTCCAGACTTTGTGCTATCGTAACTCAAAAAGGTTTTGCATTTAGTGCACTGCACAACGTTTACCGGCCGACTAGTTTCAGAACGGGACAGTTATTTAAAATATTTCCAAATATCGCTTTTCCCCTTTACATTGTCTACAATCACATATTCTCCGGAAGCGATTTTTTTCGCGAAAATCTTTCACTTTCTTCAACTCCATAATAAGTATGGAAGAGTATTTATCATCAATACTGAACTGAGCATATGCTAAGGAAAAACAACGACAGACTGCCCTGCTAATCAGTGCCACAGAAGTTTTGAAAATATCTGTCTGATAGTATAAATGGGGAAAATACGGCACAGATTTATACACAGAAGTAAGTTTCTTCCAGCCCATGTCTTCCGTGCCATTTAAGACAATTTAAAAGCTTTTCACACACCTAGAGAACAAAGTGCCGCCGACTAGAACAATAAAAAAGATCGTCTGCGACAGCCTTGGTCTGCGAGCGGGTGGCTCGGTTTAGAAATGCTGCAGTTAATAACCTGCCCTGAAGCATGATAGGAGATTGAAAGTTTAGGAGAGAGAGAGAGAGAGAGAGAGAGAGAGAGAAGGGGCCACATTCACATTGAAAACCTAAGGTAGCTGACCCACTCCAATTGTTTTGTATTAGGGGAGGATGTCGTAAAACGTCTATTTTTTCCATCAGCGGAAATTATTCAATCTTATCCTGCTGCTGTATGTTGCCAGTTTTCCAAACGAGAAAGGCGTCGTATACCCATTGTTTTGCTCTTGAAAAATACCCCTGCTCGGCCCGTGTCTGCTTTACATTAAATATTGAAGGCCCAGCCCGTTTTCCCAACTTAGAAATAAGCAAAGGCCCGACCCGCTATCACAAATGTTCGATTGGGTTCATGTCAGGTGAATTTCGAGGCCAGGACATTAGCGGAAAGTCACCAGCATGTTCATCGAACCACTCGTTGACGATTCTGGCAGCGTAGCATGGCACATTATCCTGTCGGTAATGGCCATCACCAGCTGGGAACACAGTTGCCATGAATGGGTGAACTTGGTCCTTAACGATGTTCAGATTCCTGACAGCTGTCAGGGATTGCGCTAGTGAGATAATAGGACCTAAAGTGTCCCAAGAAAACATCGCCCACAGCATAACACCTTCGCCGCCGGCCTGTTTCCGCCCAACAGTGCATCCAGGTGCCATAGCCTCCGTTGATTATCGGTGTTTCCGCTCTCGGTCGTCTATGTGATGCACAAAGAATCTTGATTCGTCAGACCAGGCTACTTTCTTCCGCAATCATCCACGGTCCAATCTCAATGATCTTCGGCCCATTTCATGCGTTGTTGGCGATGATGTGCAGTGAGCTTGGGGACCCTGCTGGGTTTTCGGCTACGCAAGCGCAGAAGGCTGCGATGAACTGTGTGCTGTGACACATTGCCCTGATCACCACTGTTGTAGCTGCGGGGGATTTGTCGCACTGTGGCGCTGCGGTCGCTGTGAACAATGTGCGGCAGACTACGCTTCCCTCTGGCATCAATGATCTGCGGACGACACACTGCTGGACGACGTTCGTCCTTTGGCCATCTGTGCACCACCTTTGGTACGTACTCACTACAGCAGCACTTGAACAACTCACGAGCAGCGTCGTTTCCAAGATCGTAGTTCCCAGGCGTCGTGCCATCACAATTTGTCCTTTATCAAACTGCGATAGATCGTCATCTTTTCCCATTCGGACTCCGAACAGTCTACTAACCGAAAGCCGGTCCTCGGGTTCTATATATACTGTTCTGTGAACTTCACCTGCGCCATCGTTCGGTCTCCGGGCGCGCTCGTTTCTCTTGGCTGGAGGAGGTCATATTATATAGTGGCTAACCGGCGTAAGTTCTTTAAAATAAAATTACTGTACAATTTTTTCCCTATTTTGGTTGGTGGGTTTGTCCTTAACCCTCTAAAGACTAGGATCTGGAAGTCGTATGTCGTCCAGAATATACCATAACGCTCAAAACTGCCTCTTGCAACTTTTCAAATATCTGTTCTCCCTTTTGTAGGTTAACAAAAGAAGGATTTCTGAATCCCACACGAAACCTCAGATCTATATCCTTGATATTAATTGGACATGCCTTCAGATGTTTTCCGGTGATTTTCGCTCTTCCACGGAGAAGAGATTTTGGGAGAATGAATGATAACGTTTCGGGAGAAACCAACTCTTGGTTCACTTCTTCACTGAGTAACAACGGTATGTGAAGGTACCTTCTGTTAATCCCAAAACGGGCGTAAAATTTAAAAGAATATCTAGGCGGATGATTCGGGAGGCTGTGGCCGTCTGCATGTACGGGCGTATCATGCATAGGCGTTAAAGGTTTAAACAGCTGCTCTCTGTGTGAAGCTACGACGGAAAAGTAAATATTGGTTCATTTTTTATTTACTCTTGTGTAAAGAATTCAGTATATATTTCATTGTAAATTTGGTGTGAGTCGATTCCACTCATAACTATTCTGTGGATAACAGAACGATAGATAAAGAAGTAATGACGAATTGTTCGATTACCTGTGCAATTTCTTGCAATTGGATTATCGAATCTCTGCCTTTGGATAGCAATACAACAGATGAAAAAAAAAAAATGTTTGGCCAAGTTTCTGCTAACCAGGGGCGGATTGGCCCACCGGGATACCGGGACATTTCCCAGTGGACCACTCGAGAAATGGCCCATTTTATTGTAATCTTTTAATCTGAAGTTTTTTTAACGAACGAATAATTATTTTACAACTTTTGAATAAAAAACGGTAACTTGATTTGTGCTCTATATCTGCCTGAAAAGTTATTTTCGCAAGAAAAAAGCGTTTCTATCTATAATTTGGGTGTTTCCTCTGCAAAGGCATAGCAAAATTCTTTGTATTTATGTGAAAAAAGTGCAGGCGGACCAAGTACACTGTCATAAATTAATTAAGAGAATCTAACTTATAACGAAGTAAATTTCTCCGTCATTTTTATCCGTGCCAGGATTCGAACCCGGGTCCCCTCATTCCGGAATAAGTTGCTCTACCAATTGAGCTACGCAGACGTTTATTCTGATTCCTATCTGCCTTTATGTCGTGTGCGTCCTGCTGGCAGGTACGTCACATCTCCTGGTACGTTACATCATCTCCCCTTATTTTTTTTTATTTATTTATTATTATTTTTTTTTTCGAAGTGCTGGAGAAGGGATTCTCTTATTTTTCCTATCTCGCGGTGTGGAAATAACATCACACCATTGCGAGATTTTGAACGGTCGGGTCATCCGGATAGTTCGGGCGCCATTATAACGAAGTAAATTTCTCCGTCGTTTCTATCCGCGCCAGGATTCGAACCCGGATCCCCTCATTCCGGAATAAGTCACTCTACCAATTGAGCTACGCGGACGTTTTGTTCTGACTACTATCTGCCTTTATGTCGTGTGCGTCCTGCTGGCAGGTACGTCACATCTCCTGGTACGTTACAAACTATACAGTTAGACGTAGGTGGTTGGATCTGTAGCTCAGCGTAATCGGTTGGCCCTAGCATTTTTTTCTAATTTTGACGGCGACATTAGGGCCCATTGTGATAGCCCGTCATTTCAACACCCTTATTTGCATGGAGACAAAGGGAGTCTTGGGCAGAGACATTCCGAAATCGTGTTCATTCCGCATTTGTTTTAAAAGCTACAATGATTTTCCACAGAACTGGTTCATATTGATCAAACTATATGTCTACTGAAGGACGAGGTACCGATGCGATAAATAGAGTTACCAATACATATTTGTTTGGTGTCTGATCACGCAGTAGGTAATCAGTGCCCAAATAAATCTAAACTTTAACTGCGTAGGAAAACTGTTATGTGGCATGCGCACACATCTCAACTCTCAGAATAAAATTTCATGACTATTAAGTTGGAACTTGTGTTCTTGAGAGACTCATGATTTTGTCAAAACCAAATTTTTCAAAGAAAAAAGTTGTGTGGTTCAACACCCTATTTTGTGCGTGGTCTCATGCTACATTTAATTATGAGCGGATTTAGCAAATTCTTTTACCGTCAAATTGTTAAAATTCGTTCAACCACTGAATTAGTTTTAAAATGCATTTTTCAACAGTTTTCTTTCCTACAGGATCTAATAGAAATTTTTTTACGTGAGGGAACTTATGAGGTATTCCTTTATAGGTATGTGTGCTTTTGTAATGGTCCGCAACACTGAAAATCCCGGCCTGGTTTGGTCGTTTTAACCCACACCAGCTGCTAACGCTAATATATCAGGTATTCGCTTAACTTTTATAGGAATTCGGTTGTCAAACGAAAACTTTCGAGTCAATGCGGTACTGTGATCTCCTATCGTTCACAGCGATAAAATCCGTGCCACAAATTTACAGTATATGTTTTTAATATTTTCCAAAAGTTACACGAATGAGGGATCGCAGCACGCCCTCCATTCCAGGCATATATAGTCTCCTCTTGCAAAAGGTTAACGCACGTTTCGAAATGCGCTGTTTGAGCTCTCTGTGAAACTTCGAGATCACTGGGAAACGCCTTCGCTCTTGGGAAATGAGGTTTCTGTTTTCATGAAATCTCGCCCACATCTCGGAGCAGCAGTCTGAGTTACACTCATCTCGGTGATCGATCTCCGCCAGCGAAGAACGCATTTATTCTGCCGAGGGAATGACTATGCCATCTCCGCTCTCTATCCTAACATCAGAAATTCGACCCAAGGACATCCTAAACATTCTGCTAGCATCCATCACTCACAGGATAATTGAAGAAAATGGAGCTTTTGCATTTACATTTTTCTTATTGGAGTCTTTTGAAAATTGGGTCACTTTAACTAAAAAAGAGCGCAGAAAAAGAAACGTTATATAATATATACTCGCAAGAGAAACAACTGTTTCTGCTATCTTCAACATTTCTGAAATTATGCACCTTATGGTAAACCTTTGTGATTGAATTTGAGATATTAATTTGTTGGAACGTTTTTTTAAATCACTCGAATAAAATACTTCGGTTTAAATAAGTTTTTAGTTTTGGACTGCTTTGAACAACGTACTGAAGCTATGCTATTTTTTAATAAGAAGCAAACGACACATTCAAAGCAAAAAAGTACTTAATACCTGCTTACTGTATATGTACAGTGTGATTCACTCGTGACTGAACACTTATTATGTGGAATATATGAGATGGAGAATATACGATGAGCGTGAAACCCGAACGGAGCGGTTCTATATTCCCTGACGGAGCAGTCGACATGCATTACTTGTGAATAAAATGTCTCCCCGGCAGCTGGGTGGCGCCGCACTGACGCACCATCTGTCTAGTAGGGTGGGGAATAGCGTGTCTCCGCAGACAATTTAAACGAGGAGGTCGAATGAAGATGGTGTACGCAATTGAAGAGCATGTGTTCATTGTGCGTCAGTACTGTGTAACCGGTTCGTCCGAACAATGTCAAAAGGAGTTTCTAAAGAAATTTGGTGGGCGGAAACCACCCACCAGAGCCACCATTCCGAAATTGGGCTGGAGAGAACGGGAAGCTTGGTGGATCCGCATACTGGCGGAAGACCCCAGATGGCAGAGGACACAATAGAGGATATGAAGCAGCTGTTATCGGCATAATGAGTTAATGAGTTTGCAAACAAGCTGGATGATCAGAACCTTGCAGATGGTTACTTTCAACAGGACGGTGCAACGTGTCACACCTCCAATAAGATCATAGCAGAAATTCGCAGCTTTTTTCCAGGACAGGATTAAAGCAAGGCTTATGCCAGCAAGCCAAGAGCGATTGAGGAACTGAGAGACAAAATCACACGTGAAATTGCTGCCATCCACGTCGCTACGCTACATTGTTGTCGAAAAAATTCTTCTAATTTCGGGCACATTGCTTCTGGTAAAGAAATACCGAAATTCGAGATTTAATTACCTAATTAATTTTATTAATTAATTAATAATTTCTTTGATTAGAGTAATTTCTAATTGGGTGCAGGAAGTATTATCCTGACCCAGGCCGCATAAGGATCCGCTGGTTTCTTTTCTTTTCTGTTTTTTTTTTCTTCTTGCTTTCCCTTCGCGTGGGAAGTTGATCGAAACACAAACACCAGACCAGGTGAAAAATTCCGTAAACGAAGTGAAAGATACTTTTGATTGCCAGGCATTTGCGAAGAACCAGTACTGTGGATTACACAACGCAGCCTTAGCTAACAAGTGCCCAGTGGTGACTATAAGGCGAATGTCCAAGAAAGAATCCTAAATCTGGTAAGACGTTAAAGCTTATTTAATAACTGTCACCCATAGGCTCCGCGTCGGGGAACATAATTCAGCCGGGCATTCGTGCCTTCGAGTATACTTAAAGATTTAAAAAGGGTTTCAGGGATGGTCCGACAATAGAACTCCGAAACAGGGTGACAGTTAAGGCCAAATAAATTTTTAAAGAGTTTAGCTCAGCAGATTGTCAGCTGGCCAGGAGAACATCTGCTCGGAATAGCCACTGGTCAACATCCACCGGACCACAGACCGCTGACGAACGAGCGGGGGGGAGGAACCAATAAAGGTGCGGGGTACGCCTCCACGAGGGGTGAACATGCCTAGCAGCACGACTGAAAGCGAAAACGAAACGAAAATAAAATGCGAAAACTTGAAGAAATCAGGGTCGATTGTTGGGACTGTCGTGGTTATTGCTGTTGTCGTCGGTTAGCAGAAATGCTTGGCCGTACGTGGGTCGAAAAGTCGGACTTCACGGCCATAGTCAGCCATTACTTCCGGATTACGCAAAATAGTGGCACTGAAAATGGCACTAAAATTCAGCAAGTTACCAAATTTTATTATTAAAAAAGGATTTCAGTTATTAAATATCAAGCAGTTATTAGGATGAATATGTATATTACGTTTATATGTATATATACATAAATTGAGTTTCGAATTTATAGTTCAAAGCAGATTTGTCCGGGTCGGGTTCAGTTATGGGACGTCCGGGTCCGAAATTTTGAACCCGTTTCCAACTCTCGTTATAACCGGACTGATGAAAAAGGGCTATTTTTGGTATATTACATTATGTTAGGTTAAAACTAGTCAATCATAAACTATTTATCAGTTAGTAGAATGTAAATAATACTTTTTCATTGAAAATTTTAGCCAACAAAACATTTTGCGTCCCAGATACAGCAACAACTGGAATGCACTGTTACGCCATCTAGTGGGGCATTTTTGCACCTGGAAATCGGAAAATACTTGGATGCTGTTAACCGGGGCTTCAACTAGTCGAACATGCTAACGAAAGTTTTCTGATCTGGTAATCAGAAGCTGATATATATAGTGGAAGAAAAATTTCAATTTGCTGCACTGAGAGGGAACTTCGAAAATCTGAAAATTGCTGGTATAGTTTACAGTTATATGTCCTCAAAAAGAAATTTTCGAATCGCTCTTTTAGAAAGAGATAGATTGCGCAAAATGCAAATATGCGTTTAAGCCACCTTACAGAAAAAACTGTGTACAGAGTAAAGCAGAATATTTACGGGCTATCTCACAGTTCTGGAAAAGAGGAGAAATATTTCTTCAAGTACGAATTTTGGAAGTTAATACTGTATACCATAAAAAATGCAAAAGTACGCTTATACCACCTAGTGGCAAGCTGTGCATCGAGAAATAAGAAAAACAAAGAAAGACAATGCGAGGGTTATAATTCTCATGGTCCCAACTATTGAAATTTAAAATTTAAAAAATCCTACTTGCAGATGAGGAGATATCGTGTCGGAAGAGGGGCTCGGAATAATGCTATTACTCTAAGCATGACACTTATTCACATGCATACATGTGGCAGAAAACATGGTAAAAATAGATATCATAAGCATCTAAGTCTTGAAGCAACTGTCCGTTTCTTATATGTTTCCAGAAAGAAAGGGAACCACAGAGATAAGAACATTCATCCATGTCTCACTCAAATTCAAAACGAAACGTGACAGAACAAAACGACCGCCCTAAACTACTCGACTTTACTCATTTTTCAAATAAACTTCTAGAAAGAGTTATGTAAACCTATTTACTTCATCTAGTGGGGAAACGGTCCAGACAAAAATTAGACGAGTAATCTAGAGCAGAGGTTGAAAAACTGTGCTCCGCGAAGAGATTGGAAAGAAAAATAAATAAAATAAATGTGACAAGGTCTCAAAAGTGTGAATTTATGTGGTATAACGAAGTAAATTTCTCCGTCATTTTTGTCCACCCCGGGGCTCAAACCCCGGTCCCCTCATTCCGGAATAAGTCGCTCTACCAATTGAGCTACGCAGACGTTCGTTACCGCTGCTATCTGCCTTTATATCGTGTGCGTCCTGCTGGACAGGAACGTCACAGCGGCCATGAACTGTATAGCTAACTATTGGGTAGAAATTATTTAGCTTCTGTAGCGTGGAGTGTAGATGCCAGTATTTAGACCAAAGTGACGAGATCTTACAAATGTTGTATAAGACGATGGGGTGTAAATTGTTGATATCCTAGACCAAAAGTTACCAATCCTCGTCATAACACACTTTCGATTTGGGGTTTCTTTCTATCTTGAAGGCAGATTTTAGCTTGTGCATGCGCCGATGAACTTTCATAGCTGCACCATATTTCATTGGTGCCAAGGTCGTTTCTTACACTCGTATAAATATGAATAATATATAATAATAAAATTAATTATTTTTTTGAAAACTAAACAGTCGAAATACTTACTAGCCGCCGCCATAGTTAAGTAAATATTTACTTTTATGACTCACATGTCTTTTTTATTAGTTTTACAATAGTATTCATTAATCCACCTACGTAAGGACTGCCTAATCTCAGGAATTAGTAAACCTTATGGTTTGTTGTTATGATTTAATTCTACTTAGCATGTACCTGACTGTGGCTCAGTGTGGTCGTTAGTGAAGCCAATCAATGTAATATGTTGTACGTTAATAAATACACTATATCGACATAAGTCCCCGAACACCCTTCAAAAGCAAATGAACGGATCCTCAGCGTTGTTAAGATGTTCGGTACAACTGCAAACGGTATAAAAACAAACTTGCAGCTGACCGCGATCATATCGCACTGTGAGGTTGAGTAAAAATGTTGCGGCGGGAGAGAACTGACTTTGAGACAGGAAAGATTATTGGGTGTTATATTAGTGTGTTGTCCATAAAAGAAACCAAAAGGCGTTTAATCATATCGAAGTCAACTGTTTTGGATGTCCTGAACAAGTGGAAAACACATGGCGAGCCTGAAGCAGCAAAACGTACCGACAGACTAAAGAAAATAAGTGATAGATGACGTCAAAGCTTCAGGAGTGTCGTTTCGTTACAGTTAATCGACGGCGTACTGCACAAGACCTCAGTGTACAGGTGAGTAAAAATGCCGGAACATCGATATGTACACGTACCATTCGCACAGAACTTCATTCCATGGGTTACCGTGTTCGTGCGGTTGCTCATAAGCCTTTCATCATCACTCGGAATGCTACTCGTCGTTTAGTATGGTCTAAAGAACATTTATCGTGGACCGTAGATCAATGGAAACGGGTTCTATGGACTGATGAATCCAGGTACGCGCTCCATTAGTCTGATGGTCGTGTGTGGGTATGGCGGCAGCCGGGGAACGCTATTTACCACAGTGTACGTTTCCTACGGTCAAGTTTAGAGCTGGCAGAGTACTCGTTTGGGGGTGTTTCTCGTGGTATGGTCCTGGCCCATTGGTTATCGTGGAAAAACCAGTTAACCAGCACGTCTCCCTCGATATTCTGGACAATTATGCCCTACCAATTCCGTGGCAATACTATGGAACCGAGCCTTGTTGGTATCAGCAGGATAATGCACTGAGCCATAAATCAAAGACTGTTACGCGGTTTGACAATAATTTTGTAACGTGTGCGGACTGGCCAACACAGAGCCCTGATCTTAATCCCATAGAGAACCTATGGGATGAATTAGATCGCTCCATAAGAAGTTCAGAACCAAGGCCTGCTTCTAAGCAACAGTTAGTGACAGCATTATGTACTGAATGGAAGCCCATACCTATCGCTGTGTTCCAAAACCTTGTCGAAAGCATGTCTCGAAGGGTCAGCGCATGCATTCAGGCCAATGGTGGACCTACACTGTACTAATGTATGTCAATAAATGCTATGTTGTGTATCTCTTCTAGGTGTCCGGTGACTTTTGTCAATATGATGTATATACTCTCGAATCATTTGCTTTATTTCACATTCACAAAGATCTTAATGTACGAAAGATGCACAGCATAAATTATCTACAAAGAGTACCAGGATACTTTTTCGATTTTTTCTCAGATTCGGTACTTCGATATGACTGCTGTTAAGGAATACAAGTGGACGCTGTAAGGGTGACACATCGTTTTGAGACTTCATAGTGGGATTCATCACACACCTATAAACATTTTGTCCATAGAACTGTGCAAATTATTCGCCCAATGGTGCTCTTGGACGGCTTGGATGGTTGAACTGCTGCATTTCCTGCAAGAATGGGTAACTTGTATTCAATCCTCGAAAACTTTTGTATGGAAGCACGCAATCAATAGAGAAGAGATGCTGTGTATCACTTCCATTCGGTTTGCATTTCTCCAAAAACGTTCCATCTTGTGACCGTAGGAAACTTCAGCCACACCGACACCGTTAGCACAGGCTCTGCCTGCATGTTGATGCATATTTCTGCCAGGGTGTCCAAATACTTTGGACAACTCAGTGTACATTTATGGAGATTTCAGTAGATTCAGACGTGGTGATAAACGAAAGTTTTAGATTACAAGCTGCATGAGCTTATTATTGTGTTCAAAGTAATTACTGAACGTTGCTAAACTTTGTACATAGTACCAGTGATATGTTTGCTAAATAAGTTTCGACACATGTTCAAAGCACTTGGCGATTCATCTGAACTCCTGTTTAATGCAACTTCACAGTTCATTATTATCATTGTAAGGAATGAATTGGAGCCCACTTCCATTTCGTCGGAGAGCACCAGCTCCTCTCATCTCGCTGCAGACGATAATGATCATGTCAAATCCACGCACACACATGTTCGAATTTAGAAATCATCGCTGACCAGAAGTGTATTGTAAAGCTCATCACGAACCTGAGTGAAATTACTGGCCATGTGAATGGGCATTGCAGGTATCCTTGCCGAGCAGAGAAATATTTATTTTCGTCCTTGTGGTGGCCAGCTTTTTAGCCTGCATATTGGCACTTCTTGACATAAAAGCACGTTCCAGCAACACATTAAGATAAATTTTTTGCAACACATTTTCTTTGTGTTTTTAAAATAATGAAGTCTTTGCGATAAAGCGTATTTGTCCACTGTAGAATCCCAATTATACGGCATGATGAATAACAGGAAAACTAGTTTCCGAAGAAGAAAACAAAATTATGTTCCTGGGGGAAAAGTGCGAGCCATCAGTTATGAAAATTATCTACCTTTATGGAAACCTGATATCAGGCTGTGAAAATGGTAAAAATAGCGGCATATCAAGCTACTGGATAAAGACGAACAAGCGTTTGTTGCATTATTTATTAAATTAACAACTTTTTCTTATTATTCTTTAGGAATTAGCGTCTCCTCTCATAAGGACTCTCAAAAATATATCTCAATCAAAAATATCTCAATCGAATTGCTTGGCGTAGAATAAAAATCTAAGTTTCCAAGCTTTCGCACATCAACCAGATGGCTTTTTCTAAGAAGGTAGAAAGTGAACTGTGAATAATAGAACACCTAAATATTTTGAACGCGGTGACCTGACAAGAAAGTAAATGAATAGATGCAAATGTAATTATTGATTCATAAAAACGAGGTGTTATGTTGGTTGGACACGCGATACCTTGGGAGAAAACGCGGAATTATTTGACAAACTGGTTCCAAACTCATGGCAATTCTAGAGAGACGCTATCATTGCAAGCCTCGCTGTTGGTAATGTTAGTAACGCCTCTCTAGAACTACCACGAGTTTGTTAGCAGTTCGTCAAATAATGCTGCGTTTTTTCCCCCGGTACAGCGTGCCCAATCAACATAACGCCTCGTTTCTGTGAATCAATAATTACATTCGCATCTATTCATTTATTGTCTAGTCAAGTCACCGCGTTCAGATTGTTGAAGTGTTCTATTATTCAGTTTGCTGTCTACCTTCCTTTAAAATGCCATCTGATTGATGTGCGAAAGCTTGAAAATTTTGATTTCTATTCAACGCCAAAAAATTCGGATTACTAGCGCAGTTATACTAATTTGAGTATAGTTGGTGTAAAGTTGCTCTTATTAATATCTCAATCGCTCTCTACTTTGAAAATAGCAGTTTTCTTCCGAAACTACTTATATAAATGTGTCGTGTTGTTCGGTAGCTGATGGATGTATTATGAATTCATTGGAACTCATCACACACTTATTGAATTTTTATATGAAGTTGCGTTTGT
Source organism: Macrothele yani (assembly GCA_039090855.1). NCBI lineage: Eukaryota > Metazoa > Arthropoda > Arachnida > Araneae > Macrothelidae > Macrothele > Macrothele yani. The sequence continues at coordinate 143,287,169 of CM077014.1, forward strand.
TCTTGCGCTATTATTTCTTACCCCATTTCTGTTATCCGATCACCGTAATGGTTGGATAACTGTGGTCGAATAATCTTGTTTTAACGCTATTTGTGTTTGCAACTATATCTTTGCTTTTACATGAGGCATCTGCGGAGATATCATACGGCGATAAGACAATCCTGCTCCTGGATCCCGATGATGCCGCCCCTGTCCAACTCTTCCGACTGCTTGAATGCTTCCGAAGTTTTCTCTGAGCCATACTTCACTTGCAAAGGATGCAATCAACACAACAGCACGAGTCAGATTGCGAAGCACGATATAATAGATAATAATACTTAAGGCTTGGGTCCTATTCACATTCAGTTGTATGGAGCTAAAAAGAAGTAGATAGATTCGGGGTAGAGTCCCTGATTGGATAGGTTTAAAGAGGAATAGGAAAATAGAGTTGTAGATTTTTGCTGCTAAAAGTGAGCGCGTGAATATTGCACTTTTAGCAGTTGAGATAAAAGTAACAACTCCTGACACTAACTAGGAAACAGGGTCAGTCTGGCTGGTGAGAAGGAGGCAGTGCCAAGGGATAATCCGATGAGTTCCCGTCCCGGCTGTAGAAGTACGATGGATGCTGGAGATGGTTGAGCCTACCCACCAAGTTTCATTCCTGCCGGTTGCTTCCTTCTGGGTGCAACTATTTTTTTGACGATGTGTATATTTAACGGTTGTGTGACGTACCTACCAGCAGGACGCACACGACATAAAGGCAGATAGGAATCAGGACAAATGTCTGCGTAGCTCAGTTGGTAGAGCGACTTGTTCCGGAATAAGCGGCCTCAGGTTCGAATCCCGGCGTAGACCAAAAATGACGGAGAAATTTACTTCGTTATAATGGCGCCCGAACTATCCGGATGACCCGGCCGTTCAAAATCTCGCATTGGTGTGATGTTATTTCCACACCGCGAGACAGGAAAAATCAGAGAATTCCTTCTCCAGCGCTTCGAAAAATAAAAATGTGTGATGTTGCATTCCACACAGCAGATTGACTGGGAGTTCTCAAGTGCACGTTCTACAGTGGATGGCTGCCTGCAACGATTCATGGTCACGGCTGACCCGTGGGCCATGCCCCGGCCCTCTTTCGGGGGGGGGGAGATGTGATGTACCTGCCAGCAGAACGCACACGACATAAAGGCAGATAGGAATCAGGACAAATGTCTGCGTAGCTCAGTTGGTAGAGCGACTTGTTCCGGAATAAGCGGCCTCGGGTTCGAATCCCGGCGTAGACCAAAAATGACGGAGAAATTTACTTCGTTATAGTTGGAATAACGTTTTCTGCCTACTAACGTTTGTTCACTAGTTTGGAAGTATTACTACCATTGTGATTAGTTCCTCACGTATTTTGGAAACGGTCAAGTAAAAAATGCGCATACCATGTTGATGAATAAAACCGTAAAAGCAAGTAGGTCTTTCTGAATCTTTATTTTGAATGACTGTTTTACTTCAAGCCTTAAGTAGTGTTTCCAACGTTTCAAATAGTAAAGAACCTATAAGCCCCACAACGATCACAAACTAAGGCTTAACTTGCCAAAGTGAAATCACTTCATGTAAAGCTTACTGAATTACCTTATATGAATTTCAGATAGTTTCACTTCGTTGACTGTATACTTAATTAAACATAAATTAACTAATTAAGCACTAGGAATAATAACGGCTAGATGAAAGTCAAATGAATCGTACTTACTGAGTTCACGATTTTATCCACGTTCATGAAGAGTAGGTAGCGTGCCAAACACTCTGCTTAATGAATAGCTTGGAAACAGAACTCAGCACCTTAGACACAATCTTCTCTCTCTCACTTATCCCCCTCTCTCATCTTAGCTAAATACGTACACTATTGTGCTCGCTTTGAGACATTCATAATTAAACAATTTTCACACTTCAGCTCAAAACAGCATAATCGTAAAATATCGCCAATGATCGACAAACAATTCAGATTCTAAAACAAGGAAACGTGAGCGTTGAGTGAGAACTTGAGTGACTACTAAAAGCAGAATGAACTCGTTAATACCCTCAATATAATGGCTGGAAGATAGTGTGCCGTGCGTTAATACCTCACTGTTTAAAGTTTAGTCCCCTCTTTTCATGGAAGCGGGAGATGGCGCTCCTACAAGTTTCGATGCTTTTCTATGGCGCTTTCAGTGCATAGCGATTGAAAAGGCGATTTATTTGTTAGGTCGGTCATGAAAAGTAATAGTAATAAGTGTAACGTTCAGAACATGTTTCGCACCTGGACAGTGGCGCACCCAGTAATTCTTGTTGGAGGGGGCTGTATATATATAGTATACGTAAACAATGTGTGTATGTACATATACATAGTGTACGCTTATAGTTTATATACGGTTGTGACATATGTCACTCTTTATTTCTTTGGGGTTTTGGGAAAAAGACACCATGTAATAAAAGACACTATGTAATTTTTTGAATATGTAAAATAATATTTTTGAATGTTTAATTTGTGACGTACGTCGCTCTTAATCTCTTTGGGTCTTTGGGAAGAAAACACCATGTAATAGAAGACACTATGCCAGACACTATGTAATTTTTTGAACATGTAAAATAATTTGAATGTTTAATTTGTGACGTTCGTCGCTCTTAATCTCTTTGGGCTTTGGGAAGAAGACCCCGCGTCATAAAAGGCACTATATCATAGACTATGTAATTTTTTTGAACACATAAAATAGTTGTTTTGAACATTTAATTTGTAACGTACGTCGTTCTTAATATTTTTGGAGAGGGCTTAAGCCCTCAAAGCCCCCTCCGTGGGGACACCAATATGGACACAACAGTGGTTACAGGTTTTGTAAACAAAAGGTAACTATTTTCCGTGCAGAAAGTTGAGGCAAGGCGGGTCGAATGATTTTTTTTTACTTGTTCTAAATCAAGTTAGCAGCCAGTCAGTAATTATTTAGCTAAGTATGTCACTTTCTTTTTTAGTCTTCTATAAATCATCGCATTTTGTCCAAAATTATTGAAATTGAGTGGGTTTTTTTGTCCAAAGTTCTGCAAACTGTATCATGGGAAGATTAGGCCTAAGGACAGTATCATGGGACACCCAATTAAACATTCTGTGTCCTGTAGAGATAGAGAAAAGTGTTGCAACAGGATCTGAACAGAATGCGATCAATACGATGATTGGGCAAAAATCCCAATAATTACGGAGAAAGTTTGCGCCCAGCAATACATTTGTACTAACCATCCTTGTGACACATAGATTAAATGCGAGATAATGCATTTCCTGAATAAAGTTGGCGACGCTTTCCTAAAAACACACCATTTGGAAGAAAATTCACTTATACCTGTTCATACATGACATAAATCGCTTTTAGTATAACTGCAGGATTAAAAAAAGAGATTCTTTGGTAAAATTTTAGTGAAATTGCTATACTGCACAGAACGAGAAGCGCGTATATCTGTGAGCATTGTTTACAGCAGTAGCACCGAAGTTGTCTTCAGCGTATCTCTGGTTTCGTGATTTCAAGAACCGATCAGCAGAATCGCACGACATACACACTATCTCTTCTAGTCACTACATCCTCAAAAAATCCAATCAAATCGTCCTCTGATACATTTGAAAGGAGTAACTCTTATCATCAGCTTTAGCATCAGTCATTGCCCTTTGTCGTTTTCTCAGTGCTGCCAAACGCAAATTCGTCGAGAGAGAAAAATGTGGCGTTCAGATTGCCAAAACGTTTAACAAGAACGAACCCAAATTTACATAAGATGCTGGAACTAAAATGGAAGGTTAAATTAGGGTACACGATGCAATTCAACGAACTTGATTCAGTGCGAAAACGTTATTCAGAGGAAAAATATCGTGTAGCTCAAAAGAGAAATCCTAGTTTTTTTTTTGGCTTTTTGTTTTCAGGAGATTTAGATGAAGCTTCTTTTGAGTTCATGTCATATATGAAATGAGAAAATACTGAGAATGAAAATAAAGAGATATTTAGTGGATTAGCTACATCGTTGTATTCGCGTTCCAGTGGTTAGAATTTGAGTCCCTTGTTTTGCATGAATGTTGTGACATGCCCATCTCGCCCTTGCAACTACTGATTCTAAAGGGAGACGGGTAGCCTTTTGAACAACACAAAGAACTTCTGTTAAGTGTTTTGCTAAACGACAGGATTTTTCACAGAAAAAAAGAAAAGAAAAAAAGGAGCAATTTAAGGCTGTTTGCATAAATTTCACGTTGTTTTGTCTTTTTGAAAAGACCTTAAATATTTCATTAATGTCTTTAATAAAAGGAGAGTTCAAAGCAGCACACATAAACTTGAGGCTACAGTTTAGCATTTACATTTTCTGTACCGCGACTATCGTTCGTTGATTTGTCTGATGTCTTTATTTGTTACTGTACACTTCTGATTTTGCGATTTCATGTGTTCCCAATGACCTTATTATAATAAGAGGCAGATTGAAACTGAAAAGAGCTTGTTTTTTATGCTGCTCATGGTGTCTTTTTGGGTGGACACCCGATGAAATTTATATCTGCAATTTTTAAGAGGTCCCTCTGGGAAGATAACTTCCTGATACCTGCAATTTTCGCAGAACCAATGTAATAAATATTCAGTATCCTTGGATTGGATTTCCACAAAGGAAATGCATCTCTCGTCGCGTAGAAAAGACTTAATAGCACAGGGATTCGTAACTAATTTAGTCTGCAAAATCAGTTGTTTATGAAAACTAAACCTGCGTTGTCTCTTGAATTGAATGTTCACTATGGTATCTGCATATTACACATGAATCATTATTTTGTAGCTATTTCCCTCCTTACGTTGTTTGGCGATTATATCGACAAACAATGCTGGGAAATGATTTATTTAAAACTGAAATAGTTTGCCCCTGTTTCTTTATAGAACTGCTCTTAAAGAGCAAAACCTTCACTGAATATCATCATAGTTAGTTTTGCCTTTCCCCTTCTGCAATCTGAAAACATCATGATTACAATAAGTTTTTATTGGAATGCTATGTGCCATCAAATTAATGCTTAAACCTAAATCGTAAGGGGGAAAAGTGCGTACATGTGTGCCACTGGTTAAAGCGGTGTATCGTGTGTTAATAGACAACGACAGAGCCGCACGTAACGATGGCATGTTTGAGCTGATCGCAGCAGTATGCAGTGAGCAGACACGACTTTCTGTGTCGAGTCATCATTGGTGATGGGAGATGGGATTATCACAAAACGTCCACCACTGGGCGACCGAGCATGGAGTGCAAACACTCCGCTTCGCTGATGAAGAAGTTCAAAGTGACACCCTCTGACGAACAACTGACGAAAACCAGAAGACTGCGGCAAAGAGATTGTCGCAGTCTTCTGGTTTTCGTCAGTTGTGTTACTGGCGGAATTCTTAGAGCACAGCAGTCCTGTGAACGCAGATAAGCACGTTGAAAACTTTGCCAGAAGCCGTCAGGAGAAAATGTCGGGTCCTTCAAGCAACGGTTAGATCCTTTTACATGACAATGCTAGAACGCACGACACAACAAACCCGGAATTTGCTGCGAGATTTCCATTGGGAACTGTTGACCCATGCTCCCAAGATTTTGGATCTGGCTTCCAGCGGCTTTTATTTTTCCCATTCTTGGAAGATCTCGTGTCGGAGCCAGAGATGGAAATGGGTCACAGGTCATCGGGCCAACGGGTCGACAATTTCTTGCGGGTCAAACGGGTAGGGTCAAGGTGTTCCTGTCCCAATTTTTACCACGTTTTATTTCCAATTTATTTTTTAAAAGAAAAAAAAAATATTTCAAAGAAAAATGTGTAATATGGAATTTTGTGCTCGATGCTAGTGCCAGCGGAGTGAAAAATGATTTGTCATACAATAATATTTCCGTCTCTTTCTTAAAGCAAAGATTTAAACCGACCGACGATACCATATCTTAAAAAGATACTTTTCTTGCGTTTGTTTTTAGTGTGATTGTCCAGAGCAAGATACTAGCAAACGTCTGTCGCCTGATTTTCTAGTGATTCATTCTCTCACACCCCGTGAGTCACATTGTACACTCGTGTGCAAAAATTAAGGACGAAGAGGAGAAATTAGCATAACAGCGGAACGAGTAGGCAGAACGGACCGAAAGACCACTCAGGAGATAGACTAGGGTCCGGTACGGTAGGGCATGCTCATATATGCAGCATGACGTAGGAGGGGGAGTGTCGGAAGGGTATGAAGCACATGACCGGTGTGCGCTCAGCAATTCGGTGAAAGCTATTGCACGGTGTACATCGGTTTGAACGACATCGAGTTGCTGCTACCGTGTGATATGGCCAACAGGCAATCCAGTAGACGACATCTGGATGACTTTACCCGAGGTCGCGTCATTGGGAAGTTGAAAGAAGGTCGAAGTGTGACTAGTGTGGCCGAGGAGTTCGGGATCGCTCACAGCATCGTTTCACGAGCTTGGAGAGCATTTCAAACGACAGGAACATCTGTCCGAGAGTTTAGCAGTGGTCATCCACGAGCAACCACGGAGGCGGACGACCGGTATATTGTCCTACAGGCAAGAAGAGACAGACGGCAGACAGCGGGAGAAATCGCAAGGCACATGCAACAGACAACTGGACGTCCGTTAGCGCGTTTTACCGTGGCCACGAGGCTGCACAAAGGTGGTCTATTTGCACGACGACCAGTACGGTGTGTGCCATTAACGCCTGCTCATCGGAGACGGCGGTTTCTGTAATGCCAGGAACACAAGAACTGGACACATCAGCAATGAGGTCGAGTTCTCTTTACGGATGAGAGCCGATTTAGTCTGACGAGCGATTCTCGACGTATACACATCTGGAGAGAGCAGGGAACACACAATCACACCTCCAACATCATCAAAAGGGACCGGTTTGGAGGTGGCGGAGTTCTCGTTTGGGGCGGTATCATGCTTGGTAGCAGTACTGACCTCCACAGCTACCACGAAGGTTCAATCACTGGTGTCAGCTATTGTACCGAGGTTCTCCTGCCTCACCTGCCTCTGTTTAGAGGTGCTGTGTGTCCTGAGTTCCTCTTCATGGACGACAACGCTACACTTCATCGTACAGTGGCTGTCGCAGAGCTGTTGGAGGTTGAAGATATTCTACGCATGGATTGGCCGGCAAGGTTCCCGGACCTAAATCCAATCGAACACGTGTGGGACCTTCTCGAGAGACGCTTGGCAGCACGTCACCAGCCGCCAGCAACGATTTCGCAGCGGCGGTATGCGCTACAAGAGGAATGAGCCGCGATGCCTCAACAGCTCCTCGGCAAACCTCGTCCTCAGCATGATCAGACGTTGTAAATCCTGAAACGCTGTCAGGGGTGATCATATTTTCTACTAAAAACTAGATTTTTCTTGGAAGCCGCCTGCCACATGGACGTTTCTGTCTTTTGTCCAGTTGTGCTCGAAGCTACCTTTTCAATAAAGTGTCTTTGTATCCTTTGGATTCCTTGTTTGGACGGTCTTGTCCCATGTTCTTACATCTTGGGGATTTTATGGTTTGATTTGAGACGATGTGGAGTACTTCTGCACGACGTTACATTCGAAAACCCGTCTCGTCCTTAATTTTTGCCGGCCAGTGTACGTAAGACTGAGAGTTACTTTTCACATCGCATCTTTTGCATTGAGAATTCAGAGTTTCCTTTAACGTGCTAACATCCCGTCCCGTTGCATTTGGTGGCGGAATTAATGCTTTATTTGTTCATATGGATGAATTTAATATAAAGGCGATTGAGAAAGGTCTCAAGACCGATAAATATGTTCTTGTTGAAAACATAAAGGGGAAGAGTGAATGCTGAAAGTTGTTTCGCCTTATTAAGAAACCAGAATATGTTTTACATCAACACCAACTTTCACCTATTCTAAAACTTGGTATGTTATAAAGAAAGCAGCAAAAACTGAAATTAAGCATACAACAAGTTACTTATTCAAACATTTGACTGTAGCAGGATCGATATTAAGTGGAACAGCCTTAACATCACAGTGGAGGAACGTTTTGACTCTCGCAGATGTTTTTGGAAACATGTGTAAAACAGTTAGGTTACATGAAGGACGACAGTTTCAACACTTTCTGTGAGTAAATTATACTTTTCCGTAATACTTTTATGTGATTTATACACTGAGTGGCCACTTTATAATGCCCCCCCAGTACTTCGTTGGGCCACCTTTTGCCTTTAATACTGCGTCGATTCTTCATGGGCATTGACTCCACGAGATGTTGATAGGTGGTTTGTGGAATCTGAGACCATGCTTGATGAATAGCACTTTCCAGGAGTGTGTGATTGCAGGGTTGGGGATCCAGCTGTCTGATGGCTGGTTCAACTTCATCTCACAAATTCTCAATGGGGTTGAGATCTGGAGATTGTGGGGGCCACCTAAGCAAAGTAAACTTACCGGCATGTTCCTGAAACCAATCCTGTACAATACGAGCTCTATGGCAGGACGCATTATCTTGTTGAACGTAGCCATCGTCATTGGGAAAAACCATCGACATGACAGGATGCACTTGGTCCGCAACGATGTTTAGATATGATGTGCCAGTCAGACGTTGATCAACACGAATTAAAGAGCGCAAAGCATGCCAAGAAAACATTCCCCAAACGATAACTTTGCCTCCACTAGCTTGAATGGTTGTAGCAATGCATTTGGGGTCCATGCTTTCGTGCTGTTTCCGCCAAATTCTCACTCGACCATCGGCATTGTTCACCAGAAAACGTGATTCATTGGACCACATAATTTGTTTCCAGATATCGACTGTTCAATCCTTGTGCTCCTGTGCGAACTGGAGACGTTTTCTCTTGTTAACTACAGACAGCAAAGGTGTTCGAACAAGCCTTCGGCTGCCATATCCCATCCGATGCACTGTACGGCGAACAGTGCGTGCAGAGATCATTTGAAGGGATCCTTGATTAAGATGGTCTGTAATTTGCTGCACTGTTGCCCTTCTGTTGTCTGTTACCAGTCTGGACACTCCCCGTTCCTCCCGAGCAGTCACTAGTCGATGACGACCACACGTTGCACGTAGAGACCTAGTTTTTGGCTGACAGTCCAGTCTTTGAACACTTTAACAACAACTGCTCTGGAACATTTCACGAGTGCGGCGGTTTCGGTCATACTCGCTCCATGGCTCCGAGCTCCTACAATCATTCCCACGTTGAAAGTCCGTCAAATCGCATTTTTTACACATCTCGTCACCCAAAAATCATTTCTACTGCTGTCGCAAGCACTATGCTTTCCCTTTTTATACTAGCCTCGCCCTCTGGCGGCAACAGCGTGCAGTCGTAGCTCATTTGCTTAAAACTGTCAGGTGGTCGTAATAATGTGGCCACTCAGTGTATATATATTTACAGCCCAAAAACCGGCTTTCTGTTAGTAGAGTATTCGGAGTCAGAATGAGAAAAGCTACTGATTTATCGGAGTTTGATAAAGGACAAATTGTGATAGCACGGCGCCTCGAAACTACGATCTCGGAAACAGTGTGGCTTGTGAGTTGTTCACGTGCCGCTCTAGTGAGTACGCATCAAAAGTGGTGCACATATGGCCAAACGAAGAACCGTTGTCCAGCCGGGTGTCGTCTGCAGCTCATTGACACCAGAAGGGGAGCGGAACTGTCGCACATCGTTCACAGCGACGGTAGACTCCCAGTGCGACAAATCACCCGCAGCTATATATAATGGGCCTGCGTAGCCGAAGACCTAGCCGAGTCCCCTTGCTCTCTGCCCGTCATCGCCAACAACGCATAAAATGGTCCCAAGATCATCGAGATTGGACCATGGATGACTGGAAAAATGTGTCCTGGTCTGACAAATCAAGATTCCCGGTGCATCATGTAGAAGGCTGAGAGCGGATACGCCGATTACCAACGGGGGTTATGGCACCTGGATGCACTGTTGGGAGGAAACAGGCCGGCGTCAGCGTTGTTATGCTGTGGGCGATGTTTTCTTGGGACACTTTATGCCCCATTATCCCAATAGCACAATCGTTGACAGCTGTCAGCTATCTGAACATCGTTGCGGACTAAGTTTACCTATTCATGGGAACTCTGTTCCCTGCTGGTAATGGCTAATTACTGACAGGATAATGTGCCATGCCACACTTCCAGAATCGTCAAGGAGTGGTTCGAGGAACACGCTGGTGACTTTCTGTTAATGTCCTGGCCTCCAAATTTACCTGATATGAACCCAATCGAACATTTATGGTTCGACTTTGAAAATCGGGTTCACGCTAAATCACCACCACCACGAAATGTCTGGGAAGTGTAGAACCTGCTGTTGACATTATGGTATCAGATACCTCAGGATACCTATCGCCACCTCATCGAATCGATGCCTCGCCGAGTTGCCGCTGTTTTGCGGACTAAAGGGGCTCCTACAGCTTATTAGGTATGTGGTCATAATGTAATTGCTCATCGGTGTATGTACAATCATAATGCAGAATGCGTATTTCTTCTAACATATGCCCTTGTGGTCAAATTTCCTGAATACACATTTCTTCTAACCTGTTACGACATAAATATAATATAAGATTCTAACAGTCGTGATACAACCATAGTCTTGAACATTCATTGTTTATAAACTGTCACGACATAATCATTATCCTGATTATTTGTGCCTTACATACGAAAACATAACCATAATATCGAATGTTTTTTTCTTTTGAATTGTCAGAGCGTAACCATAGTCGCGAATATTTATTTCCTCTGAGCTGTAGAGGCAGAGTTCCATGATTTTACTGTAAGTTCTGTAAGATTATAAGAAAGATTAAACGGTTTTTTGTATTAAAATCATGCACGTTTTGAACTGCATTCCAACAAGAGAAAAAAAAACTTAAATACATTTCTTTGGTTCCTGTTCCTTGAAAAAGCAAGAAATACTGCCTTAGGAAATTTCCCTTGAACGCAAGTTATTGATTTGAAAAATCATAAAATCATAAATGTCACTCGTTTAGAAAGCAAAATTTAATAAATTATATCTCCCAAGAGTCCTGAGAATTTTTTTGGTGGGATCTTTTATCTTGGCATCTAGCTATATTTCAGCTTGATGAGATAAGAATAACATCGCCATCTTGTTTCTTGGGCATGAGGCGCCTTTTTTCTTAACAAACCATGAGAAAGTTCCTGTACGTGCTTAAAAAATTAATGGATGTTGATTTAATCATCATCTGTTTCTAGCTGCTATTCAGCCGTGGTTAATGATTAGGAAAAGCCATCTTCTCTGAAAGATTTGCCTTCCGATCTTTTTTATCCGTTGAAGGTGAGAAAATTAAGGAAAGGAAAAAAATCACTAATTAGATTTTCATCACTCGCAAAGCAGAGAACCGAAAAAAAAATAAAAAAATAAAGAGGGAACATTCGCTGTACGAAATAGGAAGTTTGTCTTTGAAGAAAAGATCAGTTAGAAAATGACTTAGAAGGTTACTTAGATTTTTTCATTCGAAAGAGGTAAGTAATTTATTCATTTCTTACGTCTAAAGGATAATAAAAATAAGATTTAAAAGACTAATGAAAACGGAATGGCCACAATGCGATTTTAAGGCATAATTAAATATGAAGTTCGAAGCAAAATAAAATTGCGATATATAACTTTTTTAGCAGACTTTTATGATCAATAAAGAAAAACTACGTAAAAAATTACAAATAAATTTGTGGAATACCGAAAGCGAAATCCACGAATAATTTTCGAAGAAAATCATATAAAAATGTTCAAATACGTTTTAACAGAAAACACAAAATAAAAAGAAAATTCACGGTATTGATACACAACCGCTTAACATGATAACTCAGACTTCTTATGAAATCCAGAAAAGTATCTATGACTCTTTGCTTGTTCCAGCTATGGAAACAGATGAAATAAGACTTCTTATGGAAACCAGAAAAGTATCCATGCCTCTTTGGTTGTTCCAGCTATGGAAGCAGGTGAAATAAGATTTCTTATGAAAACCAGAAAAGTATCCATGCCTGTTTGGTTGTTCCAGCTATGGAAACAGATGAAATAAGACTTCTTATGGAAACCAGAAAAGTATCCATGCCTCTTTGGTTGTTCCAGCTATGGAAGCAGGTGAAATAAGATTTCTTATGAAAACCAGAAAAGTATCCATGCCTGTTTGGTTGTTCCAGCTATGGAAACAGATGAAATAAGACTTCTTATGGAAACCAGAAAAGTATCCATGCCTCTTTGGTTGTTCCAGCTATGGAAGCAGGTGAAATAAGATTTCTTATGAAAACCAGAAAAGTATCCATGCCTGTTTGGTTGTTCCAGCTATGGAAACAGATGAAATAAGACTTCTTATGGAAACCAGAAAAGTATCCATGCCTCTTTGGTTGTTCCAGCTATGGAAGCAGGTGAAATAAGATTTCTTATGAAAACCAGAAAAGTATCCATGCCTCTTTGGTTGTTCCAGCTATGGAAGCAGATGAAATAAGACTTCTTATGAAAACCAGAAAAGTATCCATGCCTCTTTGGTTGTTCCAGCTATGGAAGCAGGTGAAATAAGATTTCTTATGAAAACCAGAAAAGTATCCATGCCTCTTTGGTTGTTCCAGCTATGGAAGCAGATGAAATAAGATTTCTTATGAAAACCAGAAAAGTATCCATGCCTGTTTGGTTGTTCCAGCTATGGAAACAGATGAAATAAGACTTCTTATGAAAACCAGAAAAGTATCCATGCCTCTTTGGTTGTTCCAGCTATGGAAACAGATGAAATAAGACTTCTTATGGAAACCAGAAAAGTATCCATGCCTCTTTGGTTGTTCCAGCTATGGAAGCAGGTGAAATAAGATTTCTTATGAAAACCAGAAAAGTATCCATGCCTGTTTGGTTGTTCCAGCTAGGGAAACAGATGAAATAAGACTTATTATGAAAACCAGAAAAGTATCCATGCCTCTTTGAATGTTCCAGATATGGAAACAGATGAAATAAGTATGATCACGGTTTTTACCTTTCATGAAAAAATAAAGAGTGGACAAAAACTGGACTCCGATTTAAAAAAACAATAATCAAAACTTAGGAATGAATGCAGCAATCAACATAAAGCAAATAAAAGTGCATTGGTAGAAATCTAAACGTTTTTGGCAACACGATTTGGTTGATGTGATCTGAAACAGATGGCGCTAGTGAAGTCGTACATCCAACCTTGACTCGAGAGTTTAGCATGTGTTTTGAAGGGTACAACGAAAACCATTCTATGACTGTCGTACAGCGGTTTTTCAAACCAAAATATCAAAAGTAGCCTCTTTCACTTTCTCCCATTACCGAAAGATATTTATGCTTCGTATCAACAGAATGCATAGTGCACCTCAAATCATGTCAAAGTCGTCCAGCTCTTTCCGAAGCTACAGTGGAACGTGCGCGGGAAGCATAGCAAATAATTTCAAGTAAATCAACTAGGCGAGCGAGCATGGAACTTCAAGTGCTAGACAACTGTGTGGCACGTCTTGCGTAAACGATTGGCCTTGGATCCATATAAACTGCAGTTACTTCATGCACTGTCAGACAGTGACCAGAAGCGCAGGGATGAAATCTCTAGCAATATAAGAGAACGGATTGAGTCGGAAAAGGACTTCCTCCCACTAGCTGTCTTTAGCAACAAAGCTGCATTTAACATCAGCGGCAAGATAAACAATCATAACGTGCGCACGTAGGAAATGAGACACAGACATAGTTTTGTGCAATACGAACGCGACAGTCTCGATGTTAATGTCTGTCGGCCGTGAGTAAGAAGATGCATATACCTTTTTTCTTTGAGGAAAGAACGGTCTCCTGTGTCACTTACCTAAACATAATACAGCAGGTTCTTGTGCACCAGTTGTATGTGGATGTTATATGGATAGGACCAGTTGTATGGATAATATAATATAACACAACGCGTTATATTATATTATACACTGGTGTGCAAAAATTAAGGACGAAGAGGAGAAATCAGCATAACAGCGGAACGAACAAGCAGAACGGACCGAAAGACCACTAAGGAGATAGACTGGGGTCCGGTACGGTAAGGCATGCGCATATATGCAGCATGACGTAGGGGGAGTGTCGGAAGCGTATAAAACACACGGGCGGTGTACGCTCAGCAATTCAGTGAAAGCTATTGCACGGTGTACATCGGTTTGAACGACGTCGAGTTGCTGCCACCGTGTGATATGGCCAACAGGCAATCCAGTAGACGACATCTGGATGACTTTACGCGAGGCCACGTCATTGGGAAGTTGGAAGAAGGTCAAAGTGTGACTAGTGTGGCCGAGGAGTTCGGGATCGCTCCCAGCATTGTTTCAGGAGCTTGGAGAGCATTTCAAACGACAGGAGCAGCTGTCCGAGAGTTTAGCAGTGGTCGTCCACGAGCAATCACGACGGCGGACGACAGGTATATTGTCCTACAGGCGAGAAGGGACAGGCGGCGGACAGCTGGATGAATCGCAAGGCATATGCAACAGACAACTGGACGTCCGTTATCGCGTTTTACCGTGGCCAGGGGGCCGCACAAAGGTGGTCCGTGGTGCCAGGCACAAAAGAACTGGACACATCAGCAGTGGGGTCGAGTTCTCTTTACGGATGAGAGCCGATTTAGTCTGAAAAGCAATTCTGGACGTATACACATCTGGAGAGAGCAGGGAACACGCAATCACACCTCCAACAACATCGAAAGGGACCGGTTTGGAGGTGGCGGAGCTCTCGTTTGGGCGGTATCATACTTGGTAGCCGTACTGACCTCCACATCTTCCATGGAGGTTCAGTCATTGGTGTCCGCTATTGTACCGAGGTTCTCCTGCCTCACGTGCCTCTGTTCAGAGGTGCTGTGGGTCCTGAGTTCCTCTTCATGGACGACAACGCTACACCTCATCGTACAGTGGCTGTCGCAGAGCTGTTGGAGAGTGAAGATATTCAACGCATGGATTAGCCCGCAAGGTTCCTGCACCTAAATCCAATCGAACACGTGTGGGACCTTCTCGGGAAATGCTTGGCAGCACGTCACCAGCCGCCAGCAACGATTCCGCAGCTGCGATTGGCGCTACAAGAGGAATGGGCCGTGATGCCTCAACAGCTCCTTGACAACTCGTCCTCAGCATGGACAGACGTTGTAAATCCTGCAACGCAGTCAGGAGTGATCATATCCGCTACTAAAGACTGGATTTTTCTTGGCAGCCGCCTGTCACATGGACGTTTCTTTCTTCTGTCCAGTTGTGCTCGAAGCTACCTTTTCAATAAAGTGCCTTTGTATCCTTTGGATTCCTTGTTTGGACGTTCTTGTCCCATATTCTTACATCTTCGGGATCTTATGGTATGATTTGAATTGATGTGGAACACTTCTGCACGACGTTACATTCGAAAAACCGTCTCGTCCTTAATTTTTGCATGCCAGTTTATGTTGTAACAACTGTTCTTGCAATCTCAGAAATTGGATAAATGGTAAAGGACGATCTATGCCTTTCACTGTTCCAATGACGTGGAGAGAGCCTACAGATCATGTAACAGATTGCTACTTCTGTCAGGTGCCTCCTCTTAAGGTTAGAGTTTTCAAAGAAGAAAAAGTAGACAGTGACCTACCCTAACCTACCGTCACTATACGTTCAGTACCACACGTAGGCCCTTTCAGTACCTGAACAGCCATAGGAGTATCATCGCGAGTCTGATTATGATGATGATGGCGACGAAGGTGGTGCTAGATGTAAGTCTACTGTGTAACGTACCAGGAGATGTGACGTACCTGCCCGAAGGACGCACACGACATAAAGGCAGATAGGAATCAGAATAAAACGTCCGCGTAGCTCAGTTGGTAGAGTGACTTATTCCGGAATGAGGGGACCCGGGTTCGAATCCTGGCGTGGACAGAAATGACGGAGAAATTTACTTCGTTATAACTGAGCCAAGTATTTCTACGGACTTTGAGTTTAATGTCGATTCACCCACTACTGAACCACATAAAAAATGCAAAATAAGCTGAATGATCTTATGAGGGATTTGGAAAGCCCAAGTTTTATCTTCAAGATTGTTGTTAGATTTAGGAGAAGCGTGCGAGCGTCAGTTTGCTTCTGGTTTTCATGCTGAGACGTTTCGTCTGTATTTCTATATAGCGAAAAATGGGAAAAAAAGCGTCATTAAGTATTACTCGCAGTGCACAAATAGTGACTTTATATCATGAAGGATACTTCGAACGTGACATAAGCAGAAAGGTGAATGTGAGCAAGACAGCTGCTCATAATGCGATCATGAAATGTTGAGATACAGGTGAATTTAGCGACCGAAAAGGAAGTGGACATCAAAGGAAAACAACTCCACGTGATGACAATACTACAAGGCGAATAGTTATGCATTCTCTGAGGAGTTCGCGCAAGAAAATCAAGGTCTTTCTACATTGTAAAGGGTCTGATATTAGTATCAGCACTGTTTCCCGACGTCTTAGCAAAGATTTTGAGATTAAAGTCTTATAAACCTGCACACAAACCTAGACTAACCTCTGTCATGAAAAAGAAGAGACTCCAGTTTGCGAAGCGTCATCAATCGTGGACTGCTGAAAATTGGAGCCAAGTTCTTTTACCAATGAATCAACTGTTCGTCAATTTGAATCACGTGAAGCAGATGTTCGACGACCAAAAGGCAAAAGGTTTGATAAAAAATACATTGTTAGCACTGTGAGACAACCGCCTAGTCAGATGATGTGGGGTGCTATGTCAGCATCCGGTACTGCTTCATTATCCTTTTTGCCGACAGGCACTACCATGACTGGTCTTTTTCATGTGGAAATGTTAAGTGAGAAGCAGTTAACTGATATGAAAGTGCACAGATGCACAATCTTTATGAATGATGGTGCTCCATGCCATAGATCAAACACAGTAAAGGACTACCCGCAGAGGAAAAACATTACTGTGCTTCACTGGCCCGGTAATAGTTCCGACCTTAACCCCATCGAAAATGTGTGGACCATTTTAAATGACAAGGTAGCGGAATAACAGCCATCAAATTCCCAAGCTTTGATTGCGCGGTAAAGTACGTGTGGTGCAAAGAAATTTCAAGTGACTACTGCAAATCCCTCATGGAGAGTATGCCACATCGTATTCTGTCCGTTATAAAAAAACAAAGGTGGCCACACAAAGTACTGATTTCAGTTGTTTTTGGGGTTGTAAAGAATATAAGTATTCATATGTGGTGTCGTTTTTTCAAATATCTCTGACTAGTACTAGTTGTTTATTCAAAAATCTTAATTTTCTATAAATTGACAGGTGGTCTTAAACTTTTGGAAATGAGTGTAGTAGCTACACGTGACGTTGATGTCATGTGGTACTTTGTTATCTCTCCGAATATATAAAACGGGGGTGTTCCTAATGAACATCTCAGTGTACAACATATATATATATATATATACACTATCTACCAACAAGTAATTGGACACTTGTGATCGCAAAGGAAAACGAAGTTTATTTACCTTCAATAGTTGGCGGGGCATCCACGAGAGGCGATTACAGCTGCGACCCTCCGGGGCATACTCTCAACCAGGCGTTGTACGACGGCTAGGGGTATTTTCTTCCACTCGGCTTGGAGAAGACAGGTCAGTTCCTTCACTGACTTCGGACGGTGGGGGCACCCCTCAAGTCGACGCTCCAACTCGTCCCAGAGGTGCTCGATAGGGTTAAGGTCCGGGCTCTGCGCAGGCCAGTCCATTCGTTTAACCCCATTGTCCCCATAGCAAGCCCTGGTGGACCTCGCAACAAGACAGGTGGCATTGTCATCCTGAAACTAACATGGGTCCACCCCGTAAAACTGCCACAACGTAGGAAGCGCATGGTCATCCAAAATGGTGCAGTAGGTCTCAGCATTGAGTCTACCAGGAATTGCGACCAAGGGTCCCGTGCCATACCAGGAGAAACACCCCATAGCATAATTCCACCGCTGCCGAACTCCACAGTTGGTACAATACATTCCAGCAGGGGGCCTTCTCCAGGCAGACGCCAAACCCAGACCCTGCCATCCGAACAGTAGAGAGTGAACCTTGATTCGTCACTCCAAAGAACCTTTTTCCACTGTTCAACGGTCCACTGTCGACGTTCTTTGCACCACGTTAGCCGAGCAGCGCTATTGCACTTGGTGATCAAAGGTTTGTGGGCGGCAGCACGTCAATGATAACCGAGCAGATGGACTTCCTTACGGGTGGTATTCATCGAAAGGACCCTCCCGGATGCCTGTTGAAACTCTTCGCGGATGTGGCCCATGGATTTGGTGCGGTTCTTCCGAATTTCTCTGGCCAGCACCGTCGGTCTCTAACTCCCAGTTTTGTGGGTCTGCCGCGTCGGGACACATTCCGACAGTCACCTCTCATCTTCATTTTGCCAATCACGTAGACCACTGTCGATTTTGGGAGCTTCAACTCGCTGGATGTGTCACGTATGGATCGGCCATTTCAGTGATACCCGACGATTACACCTTTCTCGAAATCAGGGAGCTCCGAACTGCGGGGCATCTTGCAGGCGATTGGTTGCCTTGTTTTTTCCCACACGATATTTAACGGCGGCGGCCGTGACGTGTATCAGGACCGCAGATATCGTCGAGTGCAGGAGTGTCCAATTACTTGTTGGTAGTAGTGTATGTATCATTCGGCTTTTTTATATAGTTAATTAGGCTTATTTTATGTCGGAAGAAGACGAGAGACGTAACTAATGCAGCTTAGTTAAAAAAAGAAAAAAATGGTTACTTCGGTTAGATAATGAGGAATAGTCCGCATCCTACACTATCTTACGAATGCTGAGAACTATTTCATTTCATTTATGAATTCCAAATATCTGGAAAAAATTACATCTCTATTGTCAAGGTTCTTTGGTAATTAGAATATTTTTTACAAAAGTAATATTAAAAAGTAAAGAAGATGCTGCGGAAAATTAAACTGATATCTGAGAAATTTGAATGAATGCGAAGTCAGATTACTGGAACGTGCAGCGAATAACCTGAGCAAAAGGGAGTCTCTGGTGCATTTCATGATGAATATTATATGAGCCATGCTTTGTCACATTCCAGATATTTCGATGTTTCGAGCTTTACATTCTTTTTTATTTTTTATTTTTTGGTTCTGACGAGGAATCTCAAAAATTTCTTTAAATAAAAACTTTCTTTTTTAGCTTCAAAAGAAAAAGATCGTTTCAATTTCGTCTTGAAATAGGTAGATAGAACATCACGAATTAAAAACATGCAAATTGCTTTTCTAATGAACTTTGAATCCGATTAACGCTTTTTTATGTCAAATAGTACATCCACTAAAAAAAGAAAAATAATAACTTGATTAGTAACGCACAATTTTTTTAACTAATCGAGCAAATAAAAAACGGTCTTTCTTCCAGTGCGATTGCGTTTCGAATCATAAAGATTTTACCGTGATATGCTAATGAAAAAGTAAAATATTTCATAAAATACATTTTGTTCCACTGTGCATGTGTTTTAAATTATTCTGCTGCGATGTGCGTAAATAACTAAATAAGAAAGCATCGAAACCCGATGCGCAAAAAACATGAAACCTGTCATTAAAATCATATTGTAAAATTAAAAAAAAGTATCATAAAAAATTACCTTTCATTTTCTTAACGCAAGGATCGGGACTGTGGAACAGCGAAAAAAATTAAACTCATCTTGCCTAATGAGAATATCCAAATGGCAGCTGCTCACTTTTAGTGTGATAAAAAAAGTAAGAGTTCTCACACCACTGAATTATACCCTGAGTGGCCACTTTATTATAACCACCTCACAGTTTTAAGCTAATGAGCTATGGCTGCACGCTGTTGCCGCCAGAGGGTAAAGCTAGTATAAAACGGGAAAGCTTAGTGCTTGCGACAGTAGTAGAAGTGATTATTGGGTGACGAGATGGGTAAAAAATGCGATTTGACGGACTTTCAACGTGGGATGATTGTAGGAGCTCGGAGCCATGGAGCGAGTATGACCGATACCGCCGCATTCGTGAAATGTTCCAGAGCAGTTGTTGTTAAAGTGTTTAAAGACTGGACTGTCAGCCAAAAACCTGGGTCTCTACGTGCAACGTGTGGTCGTCATCGACTAGTGACTGCTCGGGCGGAACGGAGGGTGTCCAGACTGGTAACAGACAACAGAAGGGCAACAGTGCAGCAAATTACAGACCATCTTAATCAAGGATCCCCTCAAATGATCTCTGCACGCACTGTTCGCCGTGCAGTGCATCGGATGGGATATGGCAGCCGAAGGCTTGTTCGAACACCTTTGCTGTCTGCAGTTAACAAGAGAAAACGTCTCCAGTTCGCACAGGAGCACAAGGATTGGACAGTCGATATTTGGAAACAAATTATGTGGTCCATTGAATCACCTTTTCTGGTGAACAATGCCGATGGTCGAGTGAGAATTTGGCGGAAACAGCACGAAAGCATGGACCCCAAATGCATTGCTACAACCCTTCAAGCTAGTGGAGGCAAAGTTATCGTTTGGGGAATGTTTTTCTGGCATGCTTTGCGCTCTTTAATTCGTGTTGATCAACGTCTGACTGGCACATCATATTTAAACATCGTTGCGGACCAAGTGCATCCTGTCATGTGGATGGTTTATCCCAATGGCGATGGCTACTTTCAACAAGATAATGCGTCCTGCCGTAGTGCTCGTATTGTACAGGATTGGTTTCAGGAACATGCCGGTGAGTTTACTTTTCTTAGGTGGCACCCACAATCTCCAGATCTCAACCCCATTGAGAATTTGTGGGATGAAGTTGAACGAGCCATCAGACAGCTGGATCCACAACCCTGCAATCTCACACTCCTGGAAAGTGCTATTCATCAAGCATGGTCTCAGATTCCACAAACCACCTATCAACATCTTGTGGAGTCCATGCCACGAAGAATCGACGAAGTATTAAAGGCAAAAGGTGGCCCAACGAAGTACTGAGTGGATGGAGATAATAAAGTGGTCAGTCAGTGTATACATAACCACAGTGGGCGGTTTACAGTGCATGGATTTTTGTTTTCAAGTTGACCATTTTTTCTTGATGATGAAAAAGGAAGTGGTTGCATGAAGCAATTTATACCATGTCACATATCAGTATTTGTTGAGCAAACAACTCAACAAATACTGATATGTGACTAGGTTTTACAACTTCTTGATGGGGAACAAAAAGAACTGGTATACAGATGTCAGCACATTGCCATTTTGTGCCCAGACATTTACATCGTTACTATGAACTAAAATATAACATATGTCAAGCGACTGAGTGTTCACTTCACCAGTACTAACTGGGATACCCCTGAAGTCTAAGAGGTGTTAAAGAATTTTGGTCGCCAAAAAGGAACATAAGGTATTAAATTTTATGTTCAACGAAGTATAACACTCGTAGGGAAGAAAAAGGGAACGCCCTGGTAGCCAAGTGGTAAGAAACGTTAGCCTCTATTCGTCCAAGATGAATCCGGACCCTAATCACGGATGAGTCATGGATAGTGAGTGCATCACTCCTATGGCACTGGCTCTCCCTTTCCTCGGCGGGCCTGAGGACCGGGCCCTTAAACGGGCCCAGAGCCCGATTTAAAGTTTTTTTTTCCAAATTATTATTTTATGGTGTCCGAAAATTTTTGAAGCTTTACCGTCACCAGGGTGGGGAAGTTACGCGCAAAAAAATACTTTCTAAGTGATGCGTTAAATACGCGTAAAAATGTGTAATTTATGTCATAAATGTAAAAAATGTAATACATTCAAAACTTGCATTAAATACAATAAAAAAACGAAGTGTTACAATGTTACTCGAGTTCCCAGGCTAAGTGCAACACATGCGTGGGTTACCTGCGGCAAATCAAACGAGCTCTCTATTTTACGTTTTTCATTTCTTCTTTTCTTTCCTTTCCAACGACACGCCGACACCACACATTGGGTTTTCTGTGTTGCTTTGCTACTCACCGACACAGACCATTGTGTATGATATACAACGTTATTGCTAGTCATCAAAGGCTGCAGACAATTTGCATTTCTTCTTTCCTTTCCAACGACACGCCGACACCACGCATTGTGTTCTCTGTGTTGCTTTTCTACTCACCGACACAGACCATTGGGTATGATATACAACGTTATTGCTAGTCATCAAAGGCTGCAGACAATTTTCATCATGTGGATTTTGTCACTTTGTGTTTCTCACCAGAAGCCGGCATCTTTCGTCCTTTTATTTTGTGCTCAACTCATTATTTTCGCAATGCGGCAATTTTTTAAATGAATATAGTGTCTTTGTGCGTAATTCCGAATTCGTTTATTTTTTTATACCGATGACCGATGAAGTCGTCCTGTTCACAGCGGCAACTTAAAAGAGAAAACACGAAATTTAATGTTTACTTATGAGAACTCTTTGTGGATGCATTCCCAGAGGCTGCATCTTTAGACGTATATTATACTCTAAAAATGAAAGGTGAAAATGTGATGATTATGAAAAAGTACTAAGAAAAATAAAAATGTCTGTCGGTACATGGCGTTCAATAGTTTTACGAGAAAACTCTTTTCTCGAAAGGGAGAGTTCGAGGGTTTGTTTACGGAGGGCAGAATATAAAAAAATTATCCACCGCAAAAAAAAAAAAAAAAGAAAAAAAAAGATTGTAGAGTTACAACCGGTCGGGTTGTCGGAAAGTAGGGGAATTGGGGGTGGGGGGTAGGTTGGGAAACGGAAATATGGATTATGTTGTTAGTGGAGGAGTCGAGGTGGGGGTAGGAATTTTATTGCACTGGGGCCCGAGCTCGGTCTCCACGGCCCTGTTCCTCGGAACCAGTGGGGCCAAATTAATAATGGACGGCTGCTTATAGCTCACTGAGTTGCTCACGACGGTTGTTAAACACCAAACGAATATATATATATCATCATCATCATCATTGTCAACCATTATCAATCCACTGCTGGACGAAGGTCTCCCCAAGTTTCCTCCACAACGGTCTGTCTTGTGCCAGTCTCCTCCATGTCACCCCTGCATACTTTCGAATTTCATCCACCCATCTCCTATGTGGTCTTCTTCTGGGTCTTTTCCTGTCCCTTGGAATCCAATCTAAAATTTCGGCTGTCCATCGATGATCTGTCCTTCTGGCAGTATGTCCAGCCCATTGCCATTTCAGGGATTTAACTTTGATCATGATGTCTTCCACTCTTGTCATTTTTCGGATCCACGAGTTCCTCTTCTTATCTCTCCTGGTTACACCAAGCATGCACCTCTCCATGCTTCTTTGAGTTGTCTGCAGCCTTTGTATGTCTCTTTTAGTTAAGGTCCACGTCTCTGCACCATACGTAAGCACTGGAAGGATGCATTGATCAAACACTTTTCTTTTAAGACATAATGGCATATTGCTCTTGAAAATTATGCTGTTTCTTCCAAAAAGCTCTCCAGGCAAGTTTTGTACGCCGATTAATTTCTTCATCAATGTGACCCTCACTTGATATCTGCTGTCCAAGATAAACGTACGTGTCTGTTATCTCCAGCTTTTCTCCATCAATCGATAAATCTTCATTTCTTGTAAAAGCATTGAACATCACTTTTGTCTTCTGAAAGTTCATTTTTAATCCCACTTCTTTACTCTTGTCAGCAAGTTCCTGGATCATACTCTGCAGCTCTGATGAGGTAGTTGCAAAAATGACTACGTCATCAGCAAAACGAAGGTGGGTTAGATAATCTCCATTAATCTTTATCCCCTTGTTTTCCCAGCTCAGCGACTGAAAAACACCCTCCAATGTGGCATTAAAGAGCTTCGGAGATATGGTGTCACCTTGTCTCACTCCCTTTCCAATTTTTACGTGTGTTGTATTTTCAAACAGCCTAATCTTTGCACTTGCATTTTCATAGATGTTATTAATAATATTAATGTATGCATCTTCAATACCGCAGGTTTTCAGAGCCATTGTAACTGCTGATGGTTTCACCGAATCAAAGGCTTTTTCATAATCGATAAAAGCCATGCACAATGGAAGTTCATATTCCCTCGCTCTTTCAATTAGTTCTCTCAGCACGTGGATATGATCTATTGTGCTGTAGCCACTCCTGAATCCAGCTTGTTCTCTCGGTTGAGCCATGTCCAGTGCTACCTTCAAGCGGTGTGAAAGAACTTTTAGTGAAGATTTTATAAACTACTGATAGGAGGCTGATAGGTCTGTAGTTTCCGAGATCCTCAATGTCACCTTTCTTATGTAGCAGGATCATTGTAGCGGTGTTCCAATCCTCAGGAATCTTTCCTTCATTAAGGCATCGAGTGAAAATTTGGGCGAGTACTGTTTCGATTTCTCCACTTGCTTCTTGTATGATGTCTACAGTAATTCCATCTTCTCCTGGAGCTTTTCCTCGCTTCATGTTCTTGATTGCATGTGCAACTTCTGCTGGAAGGACTGGAGGAACTCTGGTACTGGTATCTTTCATGATGTCTGGAGTGCATATATCATCCCTTTCATATAATTTGGAGTAGAAATCTTTCACTCTTGTCAAAATTTCGCCTCTATTTCTTGTTACAGAACCATCTTCTTTTCTCAGTGCCATAATCTGTTTTCTTCCCTTACTGAGATGTCCCTTTGCTATCTTTAGGCTTTGGTTGCTTTCAATTGCTTTCCTCACTAGTTCACAGTTGAATTTCCTTACGTCTTCAATGATACTTTTTCTTACTGTCTTGCATAGCTCTATATATTCCACTTTGGAAGTCACATCTTCTTTAGTTGTCCTCATCTCTCTTCTTTTGCATCAACATTTTGGTTTTTCCTGATAATTTGTTCACATGCAACTTGTTCTTAGACCCAGCTAATTTTGTTGCTGTTTCCATAAGAGCTTTGGTTACTTTTCTGTTAACTTCAGAGATGTCCACTTCTTCCGATGTTAGGCCTTCTAAAGCAGAGAACCTGTTCTTCAGTTCTAACTTGAAGGTATTATGGTGTTTTTTAAGGTTGGTTATGTCAATAGATTTTGTTTGTCTTATGAGCTTGCCACGTTCAAGTTTAGTGTTGAGGTGCATCTTACATCTCACCAATCTATGGTCACTACCTGTGTTGAACTTGTTTAGCACACTGCAGTCTTCTATGACGAATTTTTTGTTACACATAATAAAATCAATTTCACTTGTTGTCCCATTTGGATGTCTCCATGTCCATTTCCTGTGTGGCTTTTTCTTGAAGAAGGAGTTCAAGATGAAAAACCCTTCTGCCTCTGCAAACTCAACGAGAGTATTTCCACGCTGGTTTCTGTTGCCATGACCGAATTTACCTACTGAAGTTTCATTCTGTTGCCGTTGCCCTATTTTTGCATTGAAATCTCCCATAATTATTTTCAAGTGCTGCTTACCTTTATTATTTAGATGACAAATTTCCTCATAAAATTCTTCAATTTCTTCTTCAGGATGACTTGTGGTGGGTGCATAAGTTTGAATAATCTGAGCCTGGTATCTTCTCGAGAGTTGGATAACGAGTCGTGCAGCTCTGTCAGAGGAACTTTCAACTTCTACCACTTTATCCTTCAGTTTCTTGTTTATTATAAATCCAACACCACTAGTTCTGCCAGTATCTGTCCCACGATAGTAGAAGAGATGTCCACTTTTCAGTTCGATGAGATCTTCTCCTTTTCTCCTTACCTCACTTAGCCCCACGATGTCCCACTTGATCCTTTGTAGTTCCTCTTCCAATTCAAGAAGCCTTGAATCAGAAGATAGGGAGCGTCCATTGTAAGTAGCCAAGGTCAGCATCAGATGGCAGCCTAGTCCGGTCCTCCGGGGATTCTTAGCACCCTCTGCCTTCATGTCGCACTGGCCGCTGCCTTGGCCAGGTACATTCCAGCTGCCGGAGACTGAGGGCCAAGATTTAAGTTGTGGAATCATTTTGGAGGGGTTTGGCCATAACTCACCACGCTGGCCAAGCGGGTTGGTGAGTGTGGGATAGAATTTCCTCTGATCCCGATGGTATAGTTATACCGCTATGGGCGGTCGTCAGAGCCCCTTTAGTGGGAACAGGATGCACCACGAGAAGGCGGGGTTGACATTTGTCAAGGAGAGGCTGTGATGTTACGCATCACCTGACCTTGCATCCCATATATATATATATATATATATATATATGTGTGTGTGTAAAGGAAAAGAGAATTAGCATTCGGTAGAAATTTAACTAGGCTTAGTTGAAAGCTACGTCGCACTAACAAAGACTAAAAATAACAAACTCCTCAAGGGTAAGATTTAATTGGTTGAAATTAATTTTTTGGTACGATTTATTAGTCGTAATTAGTTGATTCACGTTGGTAGCCTCCAAAATAAATCAACTAATTACGCACAAAAAAATACAAAAAAATTGAAAAAAAATGATTACGTGACAATACTCTATATGCAATGACCTAAACATTGAAAACCAACATACACTATATTTACAAAAGTCACCGGACACCTAGATGAGAAAAACAACATAGCATTTATTGGCATACATTAGTACACATTTGGCCTTAATGCATGCACTGACCCTTCGAGACATGCTTTGTACAAGGTTTTGGAACACAGCGATAGGTATGCGCTTCCATTCAGTACATACTGCTGTCGCTAACTGTTGCTTTGTAGTAGGCCTTGATTCCAAACTTCTTATGCGGCGTTCTAATTCATCCCATAGTGGCTCTATGAGATTAAGATCAGGACTCTCTCCTGGCCAGTCCACACAAAAAACGGAGTGATCGTCAAACCACGCCCTAATAGTCCTGGCTTTATGGCACGGTGCATTATCCTGCTAGTATCAACAAGGCTCGGTTCCTTAGTACTGCCACACAGTTGGTAGGGCATAATTGTCCAGAATATCGAGGTAGACGTGATGGTTATCAGGTTTGTCCACGATATCAATGGGCTGGGACCATACCACGAAAAACACCCCCACACGAGTGCACTGGCAGCTCCAAACTTGACCATAGGAAAAGTACACTTTGGTAAATAGTGTTCCCCCGGCTGTCGCCATACCCATACACGGCCATCAGACTGATGGTTCGTGTATCTGGATTCATCAGTCCATAGGACCCGTTTCCATTGATCTACGGTCCACGGCAAATGTTCTTTACACCATGCTAAACGAGGAGTAGCATTCCGAGTAGAGTTAAGAGGCCTATGAGCAGCCGCACGATCACGGTAACCCATGGAATGAAGTTCTCTGTGAATGGTACGTGTACATACCGAGGTTCCAGCATTGTTACTCACCTGTACATTGAGGTCTTGTGCAGAACTCCGTCAAGTAGCTGTAACGACTCTCCTGAGGCTTCGACGTCCTCTATCACTAATTTTCTTTGGTTTGCCGGTACGTTTTGCTGCTTCAGGTACGCCATGTATCTTCCACTTATTCAGTACGTCCAAAACAGTTGACTTGGGTAAGTTTAAACGCCTCTCGGTTTCTCTTACGGACACCCCACTAATATAACACCCGACAATCTTTCCTTTCTCAAAGTGAGTTTTCTCCAGCCGCGACAGTTTCACTCAACCTCACAGTGCGACATGATCGCGGTCAGCCGCAGGCTTGTTTTTATATCGTTTGCAGCTGTACCGTGCATCTTTACAACGCAGCGGATCTGTTCATTTGCTTTTGAAGAGCTGTCCGGTGACATTTGTCAATATAGTGTATATGTGTATGGAAACCAACAGTTGCCTTATATTAGCGAGACAACGCAATGGACTAAAAAGTTCCTACTTAGGGAAAGGTTTGCTAATTTACAAACAATTTGTAACGCTGTTATGACGGGGATTTTTAAACTTCAGAGAGCGCATGCGATGCTCGATATCAAGGAACGGGTTGTTAAACTTCATATAATGCAAAAACATATGCTCCTCAAAATAATTAGCCTTTTTCTGTTCTCGCAATTTCCATTTTTTCGAACTGGAGACGCAAGATACAGAAATCTTACAACAGATTAACAAATCAATTATAAAACATTCATCAATAATTTCTTTGATTTTCAGTCTGGTATTTTCTTCCATGCCAAGTGATGAATTTAAATTCGAGATCCCGACAAGGTTTGAACAAATATGACTTTGAAAGTGTTGCCATAATTGTTCTACCCTACGATTTGATTTCCTATTTATATTCGAAATTTCTTGGTACGTTCACGTCTTTTAATCCTTTAACGACCATAACGCTCAAAACGCCGGTACGTACAAACGGCCATAGTCGCCCGAAACGCCTGTCTGGAGTGAGCCATATTTCCTACCCTACTTGTTCTTCAAATTTTCTTAACCTATGAGGTATCAGCAGAAGTCATCCTCAGTCGCTATTGTTGTTCTTAAACAAAGAAAACAACAGACATTTTCGGGCGTTATAGTATTTAGAGTGGTACATGATTTTTGGGTCATGGTCGTTAAAGGGTTAACAACTGAACGCCTGAATGGATCGAGCTACGACTTTGATATTTACAGAATATGCTAATAACGCAATATCGCAGAAATGATTAGCATTTCAGCGTTATAGGAGAATGAGTACCGCGTCTAGGCCAATCAGATCGCGCAACGGCACAGCCCGGAAATCGGCCGTTTTCCTATTGAAAGCGCCGCGTGGCTCAGACGGCATGTCAGTGCTTGGTCACAGCTGACCAATGGTCAGCTGTGAGTAAAGATACTCTGTCGTCATGTGAGACAGTCGAACATCAACAAATTCGACAGAGGGCGCATTAACGGCGTGGGAGACTGCAATTCTTCCCTCCGAGAGACTGCAATTCTTCCCTCCGAAAGACTGCAATGCTTCCCTCCGAGAGACAGCAATGCTTCCCTCCGAGAGACAGCAATTCTTCCCTCCGAGAGACTACAATGCTTCCCTCTGAGAGACTGCACTGCTTCCCTCCGAGAGACTGCAATGTTTCACTCCGAGAGACTGCAATGCTTCCCTCCTAGAGACTGGAGCGCAGTGTGTCCGCCATGGGAAGCGTGTGCAGGGAATGATACGAAGAACGCCTTATGCCACGAACAGAAAGGTCTGGACGTGATACACAGACATCGCCGAGGAACAACCGCCATCTCCTGAAGATGTCTTTGAATGACCGTTATGCATCATCAACTGTGTTGACGCAGCAGTAATGAACTGTGACGCATTCTCGCATGTCAGCTGTAACAATACGTCGCCGGTTATTATAGTTCAGACTTCCGGCCCGTTGGATCTTCCTCAGACTACCTTTAACACCGCAGCAACGGACTTCCAGGCTGCAGTGGTGGATCGAACGAAATGAGTGGCGTGTGGGATGGTACAATATCGGGTTCTCGGACGAGACGCGCTTTTGTTTCCTTGTCGTCGGCCCTTTGTCCGCCGACGACAAGGAGAGAAACGTTGGAAAGGGTGTATTCGCGCAAGGCATTCCGCACAAACACGAGGCATTATGGCCTGGGGTGCGATCGGGTACGAAAGCAGATCCCCTTTTGCGATAGTCCGTACTGCCATAACGAGTGCCGGTTACGTCAATGAGAGTCTACGGCCGGTCGCCCTTCCATACTTACAGGATGTCACCGGGGCCATATTTCTGCAGGACAGTGCCACACCACATGTTGCAGCGACAACATGTGCCTTTTCAGGGATCACAACATTCTAGTTCTGTCGTGGGCTGCTTCATCGCCGGATTTATCACCCATAGAAGATCTGTGGGACATTTAAACTACAGATCTAACGGTATAACTGCCCGCCAGCAGCTCTTGACGAACTTTGAACGCAGGTCAATACAGCCACGATGGATATTCCACACGACACCATTCTCACATTATTTCAATCGATGCCTCAACACGTACAGCAGGTGATGCAAACTAGAGGTGGCCACACCGATTATTAGATACATCTACACACCTGGTGCGTATGAAACCGAGATACTAATGCATAGTTGGTTCTGTATTGCATACTAAGCATATCGTGTGAAAACCAAAGGCATAGCTCTACTCCTTTCTGCTTTTATGAACTGTTTTAATTAGTGTGGTCTACCAGGAGTGGCTGTCGAGTCATCAATGATATGTTGACATACATACTTGAATTTACACATCTAAATAAATTTTTCCATTGAGTAGAAATCTCCTTGCGAACTTGCCCTTCTGTTTCAACAACATTTATTGCTATTGCTCAAAACATTCCTGAGCTTGTGCCGACAACTCTTTAATCTTCCGAATGTGGAAAATGATATCGAGTTTCTTGTGAAACGGTTTTGACCCAAAATAGTAGCTTTTTCCCAGTTCATGGAAAAAGCTACGCTAAGGAAAAAGAACTTTTCAAATACGTCTCCCGGAAGTAGAAATAGCGAAAAAAGAAGTGTCTATCTTTACGCACCTACCAGGGAATATTTGCATTATTTAAAGAGTATAATGCTCCACATAACTATTGTAGCGAATGGTATACTCTAAAACAGAAATTTCTCAATAATGTTTTTAAAGCTGAGATACAACTACAAACTGAAATAAACAAACATCACCTACCGATGAAAATGTGAACTACAGAATTCCTCATGTACTAGCCTAAAATGTTTCACATGGCAAATGGAATCCGGTGTTAATTTTTTTTTTAATCGGGCATGTTGAAGCAGAGATATTGAGAAAAAAGATTACGCTTTTACGCTCCTATAGTGACAACATTGTGCACTTTTTTGGGAAGAAAATATGCACAGAGAGTTTGCTTCATTAGAAGTATCTGACAGAAAAAAAGGTTTTGAATCATGTTTTTCTTCCAGAAGATATTGCTGTAGACGAAAACATGAACTTACGGCCTCTGGTGGCAGCTTGTGCGTCAAGAAAAACTTGAGTTTGTATCAGAAACCATTTTCAGCGGAAACGCTCTCCAACAAAGAAAGAATTTTTCAAATCGGACTCTTAGAAGCTATGGATAAAAATTAGATATTTACTACGCCCCCTGGCGGCAAAACCATGCTATATATTTTAAGAAGAAAGCCTTCTTGAAAGGTGTTTCGATGTGAGCGATATCGGTCCACAACAGAATGTTTCTAATCGAGTTTTTAGGAGCTCAGATTTTGCTGCAAATACATCAGAAGCAGGAATTAACACTTACGCCCTCTTGTGCCCAAACCATTTCTTACCAAATATTAGAAATTACATACAAAACATTTTCCATCAGGAGCTGCATGCGATAGAGGAAGAATTTACAAATCGGAGATTTAGAAGTAGAGATATCGGGGAAAACGCAATTTACCTTTACGCCTCCTAGCGGGAAGTCTATGAATTACTTGAAAATTTTTGAAATTATATGAAAAACACTTTTCACCAGAAACTCTATCCAACAAAGAAGGATTTTTTTAAAAAAACCGGACTCTTAGAAGCAGAGATATTTAAAAAATAAGATATATCTCTACGTCCCCTGGCGGAGAAACCATGCATTATTTTAAGAAGGAAATATTCCTAAAAGGTTTGAGTGGTGTCGGTTCATGAAAGATATTTTTTCAATCGTGATTTTAGAAGCTCAGATTTTGCTGAGCTTCTAAAATTTCATCAGAAGCAAAAATTAACACTGACCCCCTGGTGGCCAAACATCAGAAGCAAACATTAACACTGGACCCCTGGTGGCCAAATATCAGAAGCAAATATTAACACTGACCACCTGGTGGCCAAACATCAGAAGCAAATATTAACACTGGCCCCCTGGTGGCCAAACATCAGAAGCAAATATTAACACTGACCCCCTGGTGGCCAAACCATTTTTTACTAAAAATTAGAAATTATATGCAAAGCATTTTCCATCACGAGCTGTGTCCTCTGCAGAAAGAATTTTTTAAATCGGAGTTTTAGAAGCAGAAATGTCGAGGAAAACGGGGTCAGTGTGACAGGAAAAGACCCAGAAGAAGACCACATGTGAGATGAGTGGATGAAATTCGAAGGAAACTTGGGGAGACCTTCGTCCAGCAATGGATTGATAATGGTTGACAATGATGATGATGATGATGAATGATTTATTGGGATTAACGTGCGTATGAATGTGAAGATCAGCGTAATATGCCATGTTAGTGTTAGTATTACATTAGTATTTGTTAAAGTGAATTTGTTAACAAATTGAATCAATCTTTTCACATTTAGCCGTCGTGCGTGTTTAAAAATATATTATAAAAATCTCTGTATATAGTGCTATATTTTTTGATAAATCAAATGAAACTTCTTCTTCCATGTTCTTTCCGACTCGTACTATACGGTTGTCAGAGCTAAAACTAAACTCATACATATTACACAATAATTTGTGCTACTGCTCACGAGAAAACTGGTATTGCAGTCTAAAGCTTAATTAAGATTTATCATTGTCCCCCACACGACAAAATGCACAGCGAAAGTTATTTTAATATTCTTATTACACTCAATGGAAATGAAACAAATTCCCTGCATTTTCTCTAGATTATGCAGATGTAAGTATTTTGCTTCAACGTCGTTTATTTATTCTCCGTTTTTATGAGGAAATGCACATGGTGCACTTTAGGCGAAGCTTTCCAGACCTTCTGATGCATGCATCCCTTTCTACCCGCTTAGGAAGGAAGAAAGCCACATTTCCGCTTTCTATAAAAAGCATTTCTTCCTTCTGAAGATCTCTTGGGCTTCAGTCAATTTGTGTGCCAGTTGGCATGTTCTCTGTATAATCCATTAGGAAGAAAAAGCGTTTTGCTTCATCAATAATAAATAATACTCTTAATATGCAGCGCAGCAGAAACCTAATAAAGTTTTCCAAAAGGAAAAAAGACAGACTTCCTTCTAGTGAAATAGTTTTATGGAAAGAAAAAAGTCGGCATTAATTTTCCTTTTCCGTGGAAGTCCGGAGGTCATATATTTATTTCTATGAATTACTAAATATTTGCCTCCATCTAAATAAGTTTTTGGGGTGCATAAAAAGTGCGATGGTAGTTTTAAACTTAATAAGAGAAATAACACTATTCAGTTGCTGAAGATCCTTTAGTCTTAGATTCTTTTTCGAGAAATCAAGCCGTAGGACTTTTGCAGCGCATCCACTGAACTACAAGATGTTTTTTACGTAAGGCACCATTTTGTTTTTCAATAACTCGTAAATAAATAATGTTTATGTAAAATGCTTTTACAAATGGTTTACTTACGTAATGACATTATGTATGGAATATGAAATCGGCCAAATGGCCGTCTCTAGCTACACCGCAAATACAGGCAGTTTCGACCACATTTCCCATAACTTTTGCCAACATTTCGGAGATAATTTGTTTAATTTCCTCGTGAATGTTTTGCTTAAGCAGTGGAATCGTGTTAGCTTGTTAGTGTAGACCCGTTCCTTTAAGTAGTTAAAAGGGAAAATATCTGGCGCGGTCAAATCAGGGGAACGAGGGGGCCAATCGACATCGCCCAAATTTTGACATTATTCGGCCTGGAAATGCGCCCTTTAGAATTCGCATCGTTGCACAAGACGCATGGCATGTGGCGCCATCTTGTTGAAACAACACGTGCGGTATACCTTGGCGATCAATTTCAGGCAGAAAGAAAATTTGCAACATCGCACAATATCGTTCAGAATTTACAGTAACCGTAGTTCATTAGTATCCTTGAAAAAAAATGGTCCAATACTGCCTCCACTCCATATTGCACACCAAACAGTTACTCTGCGGGGGTGAAGAGGTCGTTCAGAAATTACCCTTGGATTTTCTGATCCCCAAATAACGACTGTTCTGTTTGTTAACGTACCCACTGATATCGAAATGAGCTTCGTTGCTCATGATTAAATTTTGAACAAATGCAGGATTTTCATTATGGAACTGTGGCACCTTTGCACTTCTTACACAAAGACGTCCATTGTGATTTTTTGCAGCTGTTGTGTTAATTGTATTTTGTACTGATGAAAATCCAAATCTTTCGTTAACATTTTCCATACCGTGGTCGGAGAAACGTCTACCTCTTGTGCACGGCGTCTAACTGAGGTTCCAGGATTGTCACCAACACTTTCTCTTACGGTATCCATATTTTCTTGGATACGTGCAGTACGCGATCTGCCAGGCTTTTTCACATCTTGCAGTGATTAGAGAGTTCCGAAATTGTCCAGTACACGCCGTATTTGCTTTGCAGAAAGTACATGACGCACACCGAAAGCATTTCGTAATTTTCTTTGGGTCTCCACAATAGACGATCCAATTTCAAAAAAAATGTTTTAATCACTAAAACACGGTGTTGCAGTGTCAAGCTCGCCATAATGAATTGTTAGTTTCCGAACTCAACGGTAATCAACTCACAACTGATGTCACACTATTTAGAGAAAGCTACTATCCAGAGTAATCACCGTGTAAAGCGCGAAAAGCGGCTAGACGAACTGGGAGTGACTCAATAAGGTGCTGGAAGGTACTCACAGGTATATGGAGCCATGCTGAATGCAGGGCATCTGACAGCTGCTGGAGGATGCGTGGTGGAGGATCCATAGAGCGAACAACACGATCGAGGTGGTCCCACAGATGCTCAATTGGGCTTAAGTCTGAGGAATTAGGAGGCCAGGGAAGTACTTTGAAGTCTTCATTGTGGTTTTCCAACCACTCTCGGACATTTCTAGCTATGTGACACATCACATTGTCGTGCTGGAAGATCCCATCACCCCCAGTGAAGACAATCAGTATGTATGGGTGTGCGTGGTCTGCAAGGATCGATTCATAACGAAATCGGACCATAGTGTTTCCCACAGGTATGAGTGTACCCATGGAAAGCCACGAAAGCATTCCCCAGATCATAACGCTGCCCCCACCAGCTTGTGTTCTTCCAGCAATGGTTAAAGAGTGTTTGTTTTCCGAAATTTCTCGTCTTAAACTCCAACGTACATCCGTTCGATGAAGCAGAAAACGTAACTCATCGGAGAAGGTAATCCTTTGCCAATCAGCGTTGGTCCAATTCCGATACTGCCTAGCAAATTTACGCATTTTCTGCCGATGCACCTTCGTCAGCATAGGTGCAGTGACCATCGGTCTGCAGTGGAGTCCCATACGCAGCAGGGAGGCGATGTACATATCAAGACGGCAAATAGCAGTGATAAGCATTTGCCGGCGTAGTTTAATTGGGAAAGAATTCGGCTCCGGAGCAGAAGGATATGGTTCCAGTCTCGCCACTGGCAAAGAGAGAGAAAGAGAGTGCGAACTTCACAAACCTTCTGCACCTCTCGAATGAATGATTCTTTTGAAGACTTTTTTGTGTACGTTACTAAAGCTATTTTGACGCACAGGAACTGTGCGTCAAAATCAGCACCGTCGATTGACATGGGCATTTACTCAATGGGTATCTTCCTGAACTACTGACACTAAATTAGAAGCCTAGATCATCACCAAGTTTTAAGCCTCAACAGCTGTGTCTTAAAAAGTAGTCCTTTAAGG
The DNA here is from genome assembly GCA_039090855.1 of Macrothele yani. Classification (NCBI taxonomy): domain Eukaryota; kingdom Metazoa; phylum Arthropoda; class Arachnida; order Araneae; family Macrothelidae; genus Macrothele; species Macrothele yani. The sequence continues at coordinate 143,322,402 of CM077014.1, forward strand.
CGAGAACTGAGTCAGTAAAACTGCAAGTGTGGCACAAAATGGGGATTTGGAGAATCCCTACGTAGACATCGATCCGACTTTTCTGTCTTTGCGAGAATTTTGGTCAAGTAAAAATGAAAAATGAGAAACTAGTCAGTCAGACAGCCCTGATTTCAGAGAGAGAGAGAGAGAGAGAGAGAGTGATTAAAAAAAGTGTTTAAATTTTAAAGTTATAGGAATATTCCGTCTCCTTTTAGAAAATGAAGTTTTAAGATGCCAGCATCCTCTCAGTCACTCTTTACATCGTCTGCCGCATCGAACAGCACCGCAGTCTTCATCAAGGAGCCAGCCGCAGCAAAAAGAATGAAAAGACCCCTCTGAAGCTCCCACCCTTGAGACTCGACTTGCTTTAAAAATTCAAAACTACGAACATTTCTTACATCGTTTTTTGTTTCCTCTTTGCCTCGGTGGTGTTTCCAGCATAGTACTAAGCAACGCGACAATTCTTTCTCTCTCAGTTATGGAGCTCTTCTGGTTTCAACGAAGAGCTGATTGACTTAACGAGGGAACTGATTTTGTTTCACTTTCTGCTTGGAAAATTAAAATTAAAGGGACAGCTGCGAAATAAAAGGAAAAATGGCTGTTTGCGCAAGAGGGTGCTGTTAGCTGAAGGAGTAAATAGGAGTTAGCAGTGAGGAAGCGATTATATTAGACGGAAATCCTGTTACGAAGAAGAAAATGTTACTTGGTTGCTTCTTTTGTTAAGACGAATAGATTGCTTTTTTTACGTAAAAACTTTGTTGAATTACTATATTTTCATTTATGGATATCTAGTACTATTATTTTAATTTTGTGTGTATTTTTTTATTTTACGGCTCACCCATTTGCTGTTGCTATAGTTCTTTTTCAGAGATTGTTTTTCTAATAAATATATTCAGGTCTCCTACGTGTTTGCTTCACGCTTTTTTCATAAAATATATGTTTCTTTAATCATCATGAAGGTATTTTTCAGATTTTCCGGACTGATTTTTTGATAACTGAGAGATAGTATTTTATAACGAATTTCATTGAAGTTTTTCTCGTATTTCATGATTCGCAATTTCCCAGGACACATCTACAAATTGCAGAAGGAGTGAATTTGAAGAATAAAAGAAATGTTTACCCTTGTTATGCGCTTCTGCACAAATTCCCTAGATAATATACAGTACATGATATATATAATCATATGTTATACATAATTTTTCAGATAATATGTGTCCTTAGAGAAAAGCACGCTTCCCAGAGGGCTGTTTTAACCTAAATGTTTATTTCAGTACACCGTAATATTGATTGTATTTGAGAATGATGTCGCATGTTTTCTTGGTGAATAAAATTTATTATCCGCACGTATTTTGTATTCCATTAAGTGAAATATTCCTTTATTTTGTACACTTTAGGTAAATTATTACATATTTGTCAATGAACAGCATACTTCTACGTCGTCTTCACATCAGTGAGAAATTAGCAGTTCTCTCTACATAGACCAGATGTGTAGATGTATTGCACTCGCATAGATGTATTCAAAGGCGAATAAGGAAGCTGGTATTTTCCATAGATGTATTCCATAGATCAGATGGTATTTTCCATAGATGTATTCCATAGACCAGATGGTATTTTCCATAGATGTATTCCATAGACCAGATGGTATTTTCCATAGATGTATTCCATAGACCAGATGGTATTTTCCATAGATGTATTCCACTCGCGGGTAAAACGGCGAGGCCATAGCATCACGCTGCTGACGGCACACCCGCACCCTTCCGTCAGCTCGGTACAGCTGGAAACGGAATTCATCTGACCACAGGACGCGGCGCCACTTTGCATAGGTCCAGTTTTGATGTTCCTAGCTACAGGCGAGTCGTGATGTCCGATGATAAGCAGTCAACACTGGCACACGAGTAGGGCGTCGGTTCCCGTAGTCCAGGATAGTCAACGTGCGACGTACCGTTCGCTGGCTGACGCTGCTTCGACCTCTGACATTTAACCTGGATATGATTTGTGCCGCCGTTGTGAAGTGGTCGGTATGTACGAGGGTACACTGAAGAGCAATTGAATTAGAGACAGCTGGCGTTATGCAAATGTGGCGCTGTGGGCTGCCCTGTAAACGGAAACGACATGACGTATGCAGCGATGCGACAATATAAGGTGTGATGCGACGGGAATCAGTAACAGTCGGACGCAGTATGGGTACGACGAAGGATCTAAGCGCATTTGATCGTGGGCAAATTGTCGGGGCCCGACGAATGGGTAACTTCATCTCAAATGTTGTGCAGGCACTGGGGTTTTCACGAGCCACTATGTCACGGGTGCACCGTGAGTTCATCGAATCCGGTAAAATCATCCCTGCAAGGGCCAACTCCCATGGTCAACAGCTTGTGAATGAGCGGGGTCATCGTCGGCTAGCTTGCATTGTAACAGCGGATAGACGGGCCACAGTGCAAGAAATCACTCGGCAATTTAACACTGGTGCACAAGAACGTGTAAGCAGCCACACCATGCAGAACCATCTCCTCGCTATGGGTTACAGAAGCCATCGTCCCACGAGGGTACCGCAGCTGATCGCACATCACAGGGTGCAAAGATTAGCATGGGCGCGGGAACATCTTCACTGGACCCTAGACATGTGGAAAAATGTTACCTGGACTGATGAGTCGAGATTCACGTTGGTACATGCGGACGGCAGGATACGAGTACGGCGCAAACCACATGAAGCGATGGATCCTTCTTGCCAGCAGGGTACTCTCTTCAAGCTGGAGGAGGTGGCATTCTCGTCTGGAGACTGTTTACGTGGACTGAAATGGGACCCCTGGCACGTATGACATCGTCCTTCACAGATCAACGTTACCGGGATATCTTAGACAACCATTTGCTCCCGTTTGTGCGTCTTCAACATCCCACTGGGGACCTCATCCTGCAATAAGACAATGCACCGTGCCATCGCTCCCGAATTGTATCCGAATTGTTGGATGAACACTCCACCGACGTAACCTCGCTTCCTTGGCCAGCTAGGTAACCTGACCTCAATCCCATCGGGGCACATCTGGGATGTCATTGAGAGAGATGTTCGAAGCTCTGACTCCCCTTCATCAAATCTTCGTGAACTGTGGGAGCTTGTTCAGGGGTCGTGGATCCGTATGGCTTCCCAACGCTTCTGGTGTCTTGTCAAGTCCGTGCCGAGACGAATCGCCGCCGTCATCAGGGCGGAAGGTGGTGCTACACGTTACTAAACAGGTATCTCCAATTCAATTGCTCTTCAGTTTACATATAGTCTACGTCAACACCGGTCATCAAAGACGTGTGGTGGGCCATCCTTTGCTCTCTAGGCGCTCTTTTACGTCCGTCGATATATTATACGTCTATACGTCTCGCGGTGTACTTCCTTGATATGGTTGCTCTCTGGAAACCCAGGGTTCTTAGCACTTAAGCGATAGAAAGACTCATCTGTCTTGCGCCCAACAATGCGTCCACGACCAAAGTCGCTCAGATCAACACGTTAATCCATGTCCGTCGATTGCGATACCCTGTTCGGAAGCCCTGCTATTCGGCTATTTATCGCTTACGTTCGGTTTGATTCTGTTCCACTCTGTGAGGGGATGCCCATGTCAACTGCCCATCACCCTATCACTAATGTTTTGTCTACTGAGTATATATCGTATATACGGACTGTATTACACTTATGAGTTCTTGTTGCAGTGATTTTAATTTTGACAACTCAATGAGAAACACAACTCAATGCTTTCTCATTGAGTTGTGTTTCTCGTACAGCATTGGCTCTTTCCTTTCCCTGGAACTAGTGACCCTAAATTATGGGTAGGTGACTTTTTATACCCCATAGAGTTACTCCCGGTGGGCGTTAGTCCTAAATTTAGAAAAAAAAATCTACGATGTCAGCAGTAGGGCCGAATTTCAGTTTTTGTGTGTGTGTGCGGGAAGAAAGGGAGGGGGGGGGGCTGTGCTTTTTATATATCGTCGTAATCATCATCATCATCATCATCACAAACTATTACCATCCCATTGCTGAATGAAGGTGTCTCCAAGGTTTTTCCACAACTCTATGCCTTGAGGTAGCCTCCCGCATTTCACTCCAACAGGGTTTCGAATGTCAAAAAGAAGTGTTTTTGCTATTAAAGAGGTTCTAATATTAGTACTTCACCAAAGTATACGCCGAAGAGACAAAACATTCAGAAATACAGTAATTACGTGTAGCACTTTCTGACTGGATAATAAGGACAGAATATTAGAATTTTCCAAAGACACTTTTCCTAGGAACAGTTTGTGGCATAAAAATCTTGGCTACATCATACAGTTCATCTGTTTAGCCTTGGTAGGTTATAACGAAGTAAATTTCTCCGTCATTTTTTCCACGCCGGAGCTCGAACCCGGGGCCCTTCATTCCGGAATAAGTCGCTCTACCAATTGAGCTACGCGGACGTTCGTTATGGCTGCTATCTGCCTTTATGTCGTGTGCGTCCTGTTAGGCCGGCATCCCACACACATCTCACCTATCAGATGGGCATTTTGACTGCAAAATGCCCATCTGATAGGTGGGATTATCCTCATATATCTTGCCACCTCCAGAAATGTTTGAACTACAGAACCTTCTCATCTCTCCAGAAAGAAAGAAAAAGCCATCATACAGGGACTTTCTGTTTCCGTGGCGTGTGTTAGATAATTAAAGATAATTTAGAATGACCGAATCTTTTCATGAGTTTCCGCACTTCTTAATAATAATGGAACAGAGTATTATATAAGAATGTCTCCATGCTCTCCGAGGGAGAAATATTAACCGTTTCCTTAGGGAGCCATAAACTGTTTTCTGTTAATGTGATTCAGTCAAATGTTTAGGAAACGGTTAATTAATTTATGTGCATGTGGAAGGTATGGGCATAGGTAAAGACACACTGGCAGATGTGACCCTATGATACTTGGCAGAGACAGTGTCGTTACTTTAAGTTCTAGGTTGACAGCTGAGTATGTCTACGTGGATTAAAAATTTGCTTTGGTAGCATATCACAAAAGTTCCTAAAGCACGTTGAAACTGCATTTAGTGAGAGTATAACAAATAGAAAACAAAATACAACAAGAAAGTTGACACCGAATTTTCGGGTGTAATAAGCACGTCTTTTGAATCCGTTCTGAGGCAAATTAAATTTATCAAAGCTATTCAAAGTCAATGGAACCGTATGAAAAACAATAGATTTGGCCAAAGAAAGAAGATTTTCAATCGGGTTTTTATTCCCTCAGATATTGCTGTAAACGGAATCGTGAGCTTACGAACTCTTAGAAACAGATATATCGACGAAAATAAGATGTGACTTTACGTCCCCTGGTGGGAAAACCATGCATTATTTTAGGAAGAAAGTATTCTCAAAAGGTTTATCCGTAGACACTATAATTCGTGCATAATACTAGTATTAAAAGAAATCCGTCTTGTTGCACGATGATATTTATTCAGCTAAAAAATGAAATCTATATACAGTTTAAAAACACATGAGCACTTTCGGTGTCACATTGACACCTTCATCAGATGTAATTTCACCATGTGGCTACATGCTGGTCTTAAGTACGTGGAGTAGATGCATCATGGGAAAGGTAATGTCAATGTCACATGATATACTAGATAACAAGACAATCAAAAAAAGGCATAGTTAGCCAATGATCACTTAACAGAAGCAATTGCTATTGTGCTGTCCTTCCCAACAAGATTGCTCCAAGGTTCAGGTAAAACATAAGGATAATAGTCATTACAGCAACGTGCATTATAAGCCGAAATATAGAGGCTTTCTGCAAATAACAAGGAATAAACAGAGTTAGGTGTGTTTATGATTTTAGCGTTGTCCCAATCTGGGATGGAATTTCCAGCACTTATGGTTCTTGCAAAAGAGGTGCTTTGGTGATTCATTTTTAGATCATATCTGTGTTCATTTAATCTCAAATCCAAATTTCTTTTGGTAGAACCCACATAATGATTGTTTAGTTCACCAGAGATAGTGTCGAGCATAGGAATAACTTACACACCCCATTTTTTCCCTTTGTCAATTTTGTCACGATCATTGCGGATAATGGTATATAGATTGCATGATCGTATTCCAAATTGTATTTTATGACGAGAACATATGTTGGTAAGGAGGTTTACAATATGTGGATTAACATCAACAGATCCAACATACTTTTTACGCACTTGCTCACTAATTAAAGCAGTTGACATAGAAAACCGTACTTTATTGTGCACTCCCTTAACAACATTGTCCGGGTAACCATGGTTTTTAGCGAGGGATGATATCCATTGTAGTTCTTGAGCTCTGGCGAAATGGCTAGAAGAATGTGAATATGCTCTTCTAAATAGGAAGTGCAGAGCATAAATTTTATACTGAAAAATGTGAGCGGAATTGTACGGAATTAGAGTGGGTGTGGAAGTAGGTTTTCGATAAACGGAAAAAGACTGGGAATTGTCAGAAGGGGTACGAGTAATTTGAAAGTCAAGATAAGGTAAGACGAAATTATTTTCAAGTTCTATCGTGAGTTTGATGGAGGGGTATTGAGCAGACATAGCGTTGACAAACTGATGTAACTGATTTATGGTATATGGCCAAATTACCAAGATGTCATCAACGTAACGGATATAGAGACTAGGTTTTTGTGGGAATTCTTGTATGACTTTATTTTCAATATGCTGTAGAAGAATTTCTGCTATGACTGCGGATAAAGGTGAACAAATGGCTGTCCCGTCGGTTTGTTGGTAAAATATGTTCTGAAATTTGAAAAATGAACGCTTTTTAATGAGATGAAGAGCATTCATTATGAAAGCAATATCATTGGCAGGAATGTCAGAATCAATGAGCAAAGCCTGAATGAATTATACACGAATGTACCTATGGAAGCTACATTTCAGTTGATGTAGCTTCCATAGATAGTGTCCATGCTCGACACTATCTCTGGTGAACTAAACAATCATTATGTGGGTTCTACCAAAAGAAATTTGGATTTGAGATTAAATGAACACAGATATGATCTAAAAATGAATCACCAAAGCACCTCTTTTGCAAGAACCATAAGTGCTGGAAATTCCATCCCAGACAGGGACAACGCTAAAATCATAAACACACCTAACTCTGTTTATTCCTTGTTATTTGCAGAAAGCCTCTATATTTCGGCTTATAATACACGTTGCTGTAATGACTATTATCCTTATGTTTTACCTGAACCTTGGAGCAATCTTGTTGGGAAGGACAGCACAATAGCAATTCCTTCTGTTAAGTGATCATTGGCTAACTATGCCTTTTTTTGATTGTCTTGTTATCTGGTATATCATGTGACATTGACATTACCTTTCCCAAGATGCATCTACTCCACGTACTTAAGACCAGCATGTAGCCACATGGTGAAATTACATCTGATGAAGGTGTCAATGTGACACCGAAAGTGCTCATGTGTTTTTAAACTGTATATAGATTTCATTTTTTAGCTGAATAAATATCATCGTGCAACAAGACGGATTTCTTTTAATACTAGGTTTATCCGTATAAGCGGTATCGGTCGAAGGAAGAAAATTAGTCGAGTTTTCAGGAGCCCAGATTTTTTTTTTTTTTTTTTGGAGGTTTAACGACCACCGTGAGCAACTCAATGGGCTATAAGCAGTCGCCCGTCCCTAATTTAGGGTCACTGGTTCCAGGGAAGGGAAAGAGCCAGTGCCGTAAGAGAAACACAACATCCATGCCTGACCGGGATTCGAACCCGGACCCCTTACGGACGAATGATCAGAGGCCAGCACCTTAGACCACTACGCCACCGGGGCGGCGCCCAGATTTTGCAACAAATACTTCAGAAGCAGAAATTAACTCATATGACCCCTGGTGGCTAAACCATTCTTTACCAAACACTAGAAATTATGTGAAAAATATTTTCAAAAATATATTAGGTCTTGTATGGGATACAGGAAGAATTTTTCAAATCGGAGTTTTAGGAGCAGAAAACGCAATTTACCATTGTGCGCCCTAGCGGAAAGTCTATTATTTACTTAAAAGTTTTGAATTTATAGGAAAAACATTTCGCATCGGAAACACTATCCAACAAAGAAGGAATTTTTCAAATCGTATTCTGAGAAGTAGAGATATTGACAAAAATAAGATATGCATCTACGCCTCCTGGCGTAGAAATCATGCATTTTTTCAAGAAGAAAATTTCCCTAAAAGGTTTGTCGACATGAGTAGTATCGATATACAAACGACGTTTTTTTCAATCGAGAATTTAGAAGCTCATATTTTGATGCAAATACAACACAAGCGGAAATTAAGACTTACGCCCCATGGTGGCCAAACTATTTTTTTACAAAAATTAGAAATTATGTGCAAACGATTTCCCATCAGGAGCTGTATCCGGTGCAGAAAGAATTTTTCAAATCGGAGATTTAGAAGCAGAGATATAGGGAGAAACGCAATTAACCGCTAGGACCCCTAGCGGAAAGTCTATAAAGTACTTGGAAATTTTGAAATTATATGAAAAACATGTCGCACTGAAAACACTATCCAACAAAGAAGGAATTTTTCAAATCGGACTCCTAGAAGTAGAGATATTGACAAAAATAAGATGTACATCTTCGCCCCCTGGCGGAGAAACTGTGGATTGTTTTAAGAAGAAAATATTCCGAAAAGGTTTATCGATATGAGTGGCATCAGTCCACGAAATAATTTTTTAATCGATATTTTAGAAGCTACGATTTTATGGCAAATACATCAGAAGCAAAAATTAACACTTACGCTCCCTGGTGGCCAAAGTATTCTTTACCAAAAATTTTAAATTATATGCAAAAGATTTTCCATCAGGAGATGTACCCGCTGAAGAAAAACATTTTCAAATCGGAGTTTTAGAAGAAGAGTTGTCGGGGAAATGTAATTTATTTTTACGCCCCCTAGCGGAAATCTATGCGTAATTTGAGAAAGTAACTATATCTAAAATCTCTTCGACATAAATGGAATCGAAAGATACAATTTTTTTAAATCGAATGTTTAGAAGCAAATATGTGGAATAAAACGTATTTTTGAATTCGACATCATCTGCATTTACGCCCTCTAGCGGCGAAATTGTACATCGTAAAAAACAACGAAGTAAACGATCATCATTTGCATATTTCAAGCTTCCCAATGGAAAAAAGAATTTTTCAAATCGGACTAATAGTTGCTGAGATATCGTGGGTACAGACGTACAGACGGACTGACTGACTGACGGACGGACAAACCGATAACAGAATCACGATCTTTTTTTACAAAAGACGGGTTATAAGTTATGCTTTTTAAGGTCCTGTGTCTTACAGAACCAGTGGAGACAATGTCAGCACAGCGTTTTACCCGTGAGGGCATGTGTCTCCGCTGCCCCACTGGTCATGAGCTAGTGGATATGAACTAAATACAACACTGTGAGCAATACATTTCCTTGCCGTTGGCCAATCTTAATACACCGGTGTGCAAAACTTAAAGACGAAGTGAAGATAGGGAAATAACGCCGTAAATAACACCAGCACCCACACACAAATTAACTCACGACCCTGTCTGGGAACAGGATCAACACCACATGCGTAACAATGGAGCATGACTAGTGGTTTGCGTAACGCGAAAACAAAATGTGCTCGAGCAGTCCAATAGCATCAGTGCAACAAAAGTCACCGAACGTTGCGCATAAGTGTTACAGTCATTCGATCATGTTTGTTGTGTGCTAAAGGCTACGACATGGCCCGCCGAGAACATTTTGATGATTTTATTCGCGGTCGAATGATTAGGGGCTTGAGGAGGGGAGAACTGTGATGAGTGTGGCTCAAGACTTTGGTATCGCCCATTGCATCGTATTGCGTGCGAGGTCGGCCTACAGGATTACAGGTACAGCTGCGCGAAAGACCGGTAATGGTCGTCCACCAAGAACCACCCTTAGTGAAGACCGCCATCTGCTCTCACAGGCCAAGAGGAATCGACTCCCGACAGCAAGCAACGTTGCGAAACAACTGGATATGAGCACAAAACGCACCGTAGTGTAGTTTACAATGGTCAGGAGCCTACAAAAAAGGTGGATTGTTTTCCCGACGACCAGCAATGCGCTGTGTTCCATTAAAAACATCTCTCATCGTTTGCAGTGGTCCAGAGAACATAAGGACACGGCAGAATAGTGGGATACGGTACTCTTTACTGATGAGAGATTTTAACTGTCTGTAGCGATTCTGAACGTCAGCTAATCTGGCGTGTGTAAGGAACTCGATATTGCCTCGAAAACATCCACGAAAGGGAAAGATATGGGGACCGCGGTGTTCTGGTATGGGAATGCGTTCTGATGACGAAGTTCCAGATATTGTAAGCAGGTGATGTAGTCGGTGCATGCTCCACTAATAAAGTAATCCTTCCCCAGGCTCTTCTGATCCGAGGTGCCATTGGCTCACAGTTTCTGCTAATGGACTATAACGCCAGACCGCATCGTACGGTGGCTGTTGAAGATCTGTTGGAAAGTGAAGACATTCAACGGACGGATTGACCAGCACGTTCCTCTGACCTAAATCCTATAGAACACGTGTGGGTCGTTCTGTAGAGACGCGTTGTGGCACGTCAACACACATTGAAAACATTTCAACAGCTGAAGACGGTGCTGTCGGAAAAATGACCGATGTCACCGCATGAACTCACACTGTTAAAAATTGTTACTTAAAAATAAGCAAAATGTGTATCTTCTGGGCTTACAATAGCTCCGAGTACTTGCGTCTCATTTTTGGAAAAGACACGTACTCATTTTTGAGTACATACAGGGAATCAATTGTGAGTATATCTGGTGTTTCTAATTTGTAATATATGTACTCATTTTTGAGTACATATATTTAAAATATATGTACTAAAAAATCCATATATTTCATATATATATGCTCTAACTTCATTCAGTTCTTGTGCCCATTCGGGCATGGCACAGAAACTGAAAGAAGTCAGAGCAAATCTAGCGATTGTGACAGGATAGTTTGTATGCGAGAGAGAGCACATTAGATGGCGCCAGAGTATTAGTATGATTTTGCACATAGAAGGCAGAGAGAAATTAGTAAGGGGTAGGGGCTTAGAAATTAACCCTTTGATATGTAACCGGGGGTGGCCGCGTAACGTGCCCGTCCGATGCACGGCGGATATTCAGCGATTGTCAGAAATTCACACTACCACGGAGAGCCCTCAGCTTCAAGCCTATCAGGCTAGGTTCGAACCTCCATCAGTAGTCTGAATCTCTAACCACTAAGCCATCCGCGGCTTGATATCAAATTTGGAATACGTGTACTCCATTTATACTCATTTATTCATAGAATCAACTGAAAGTATGTTATTCGATGGAACATCTGGGATAATAGATATACTCGTTGTCACATGCTGGGCAAATGGAACGCACAGTTTGATCGCAAATATAGTTATGAAGCGACAGCGTATTATTTATGAGATTGGCACAAATATAGTTATTGTAAAAACGTACACAACAATACTTTATGCATAATTAAACTACTTGTGATCAGTGACTTTGTTGTACTAATTATTTATGTGTGTTGCTTTACACATTTATCAACCAATTTCTCTTGAAGTCTATAATATCTAAAATGAAGTAATACGACATTATATTTATATTTATTGACGCAGTTACTTGTAAGTACGCATGGTTAGTTATATTTATGCATGTCATGTACTCGTTTACGATACGATTGTACTTAAAAAAACGAGTAGGTTCAGTTTCTCATTTTTAAGTAGATGTTTTTTGAACTGTGCATCACCAACCTGGTGCGAACTGTGAGTCGGTGCAAATCATGCATCGAAGGGGTGATCATACCCACTTCTGACTGAGGACCTCCTCTTCCCTTCGTACGTCTTTGGCAGCAGTGCAATTGTATCATGGCACCCAGTGCTATGCAGCCAATTCTGAATACAGTTCCATGATAACCTTTAGTATCTGCAGTTGTGTCGGTTTGTTTCCATCATCATTCCGGTAAGTAATGGTAATTCCTATGATTTGAATTTCACATGTCCAGACCGTTACAGTGCGACGTTACAGGTCAAAACCTGGCTCGTCATTAAGCTTTCTTTGCACACCAGTTGGGACTTGGACTACGCAGAAGCAGCCCAGCCGCTGGCGATTATTTGTGGATAGTGGAGGACGAAAGATCCGCAACCGCGGTACGCTGATGGTTTTGGTTCCGGTTTTCACCTATGTGAGAAGGAGAAGTGCGAACACAGACAGATGCGTCACTGAGAATTGAATAAGAAGTTTGTGATTTTGTTGTATAAATGTTTCTGTGGGAGTCAGTGTCTTCGTGTTTGTTTGTGCATATAAATGGATTAACAATATCTTCCTTGTCGCCTATTATTTGTCGGAGTGACTCCTCAAATGTAAGATATTCATTTGCAATTAGATATTCGAAACAACACCAGTGTGTGTTCAGCTCCTTTCTGTAAACATGTTATCAGAGCTGTCAAGACTCAGCGCAATTCCGGAACATTTCCTAGCGTTCTAAATTGCAATGAGGTTTTTTCTTGCCAAAAGATGCATTAATTTCGCATCACCATGCACCTTCCCACTCCTTTTTCACGGATCTTTGATTTCTTCGTTTTTACTTCAGAGTAAAAAGAAATACGTGTAACAGCTCGCCTATTAGATTGGAGAAGTTTTCTATCCTTTTTGTATGAAAAGTAGTCTTCATCACTCCTCAAAATAAAGAGAACGTCGATCAAACTGCTGTTTAGTGCCAGCAGAATCCACCTTAGTACACCCAACTTTTACATTTCCCAAGTGACACGGCACACAACGCGTTGATGGAACAACGCATACATAGATCAGGTTATTAATAATTCAACAGAAGTCTTGGCTGATGTCATTTACATTAGTGGCAATCTTTTGATTCTTCGCCACCCAATAATGAACATCAGACACTTTCTTCGTTTTTCTTTTACCTTTCTCCACCTTTTTATCCCCAGTTTGGTTCCCCTTGGACAAGATAAATAGATGTATAGTACAGTGAAGGGATAACAGATTATCGCTCCGCATATATGTTGTGAAAAATATTTATTAAGGTTTATCCAGGGGGAAATGCATTATTTTACTTTTCCACCCTTTCAGGCATCTTTTTTTCTCAATCTTTTTTCTGCTCAAGATGATGAATGTCTGAGAATTTCAATTCCTTTACTTGCCGAAAATTTCTCGAGAAGAAGCAGTGTCTTTGTGTGGGTTCTTTAATGTATAGTTTTACATTGATTTAGTAAATTTTAGGGTATCGGACTTCTCACAAAAACTTCGTTGCAAACCTGAAGAAAATTAATTTACATTTGAATGCTGTAAAAACACTTAATATTTGACATTAACGCATCCAAAATAATCTCACAGCATCAACGACACTAAAATAACAAATATTCAGACGTGCCGTGTGTTTATGTGGTGGTGTGACCTGTTCTAAGTCCAACAGATGTAAATGGACTTTCAATGGGAACTATCAGTAAATAACATTTAAGAGTGTGTATTCCGTCCCTTGATAAAAGAGGAATTTTCTCCAGTTCTTCAAAAACACAGCGTTGGCAAACAACTCACTTTTTAAAAATATTTTGGCCAATAGCGAATTTCACAGTATGCAAATATTGTGTATGAACTTCCTTAAGTAATGCGACCCAGTGCTTTGAGTTTACGAGGATAAGCCGCTGCGTTCCAACCTCCGTTTTTACCTTTAAACGTTGGTTTCAAATTCCTCTTAAACGAGTCTAGATGCAGGATTTAATTTTGGAAGGTTTAAATTTACCGTGCTTCCAACGAAAAGTGTCCTGTGCTTCCTAAACTGCTTGTGATGAAACGTTCAAATAAAAATACATTTTACAGTCAGCTCCTTCGAGAATAACATGAATAAGAAATTTACGACAACTAATTTAAAAACAAAAAAACATGGGGATAAAATGTAAATCTATAAGTTAACAAATCGGATTTTTAAGCTTTTATTAGTATTTTTAAACGTAATTATGAGGAAATAACTTTAAAATATATTGGAATGACTACATTTAGGCATCCGCTTATGTACAGCAGCATCAAACTACTGAATGTTTGGAGAAAAACATGTTAAAACCATCTGCACGACGCTACAGACACGTTGGGGTTTACCTTGTACTGGTGAGGTTTTACCTTATTATAAATCCAATGCTATTTAAGGGTTGAAATGAATTCAGTTGTGACGTCGGGCCGCAGGTGGCATAGGGGGCAACGTTCGTGACTGCCACGGAAAGGACCCCAGGTTCGATCCTAGGCAGGTACGAACGCTCGATCCACTAAATATTCGCCGTGCGTTGGAAGGGCACGTTAAGCCGTCGGACCCCGGGTACTGGCCTCCCGGTAATAAATAAGGGCGTCTTCCTCCCCTTTCTACTTCGCTTCCGTATCACTTTCCTATCGGGCACTCTAGCCCAAATCTCCTAGCTTCCTATTTCTAAGGATTGTTTAAGACCTGGGGTCAGACACTCCCTTCCTAAAATCCTCTACATATGATCATTATGATCATAATTGTGACGTTATCTCTTCTATCAGTATCCTCTGTAAAACAATAAGTTTACCAATCGAGGATTCCCATGAGCGAAACTTTGTCATTGTAAAGGATATTGTAGTGTCATCGGCTGGCTTTAGGATACTGCTGAGACGCTAGTTTAATAAGGGTGCACCAGCTCTTGTCACATAAATGTATCACTTCATCTCGTAAGACTGCACAGGAAGACGGTATGCGGTATAATCAGACAGAACATCTTGTCAAGTATTAGTTAGCGTTCGATTGAGGGTCGGAATGGGAATTAGTAAAGGGAGTAATCTGAGCGGCTTTGAACGTGGTATGAGAGTTGCAGGTGGCGTGCTGATTCCAGAACCTCCCAAATGGTAGTCTTCTTGGGCTTTTCAAGCACGGCCGTAGCAAGGGTTTGCTGCGAATGGAGTGACGCCCGAAACACTTCCAACAATCGACGATCCTTCCTGCGAATGAAGACAGCTTTGATTCCGATTGGACAAAGGAGGTTGGCAAGCAAACAGACGCGCCCCAAGCCACCAATTCACTGTACAGTTCAACATTATGGATCTGATTGGACAAAGGAGACTGGCAAACGAACTGACGGGACACAAGCGGGCATTTTACTGCAGAACTCAACATTCGTGGGCCGAAGGTCATCGATCGAATCAGGCATCGAACAGTTATAAGGCTATTCACTGAGTTATGTTTCAGTGCCCGGTGTCAAGGGTTCTTTAGGCCTTCGCTTAAAAAGAGTTTACAAGTTCTGGGGTTTCACCAGTATTTTCCCCAGATGATGAAACAAATAAATAGCATACCAGCTAAGATTAATAGTCGTTCATTTGCAGTGAAAAATATGCTTATTCCATGAAGGTATGGGGAAGGTCTTTCAGCTTTGACTTGATTTATTTATATTATTAACTCGATGATCCATTTCTGTATTTGCCTTTTCTCTCTTTGTTTTCAGAGGCCGAAGACGCTAATTC
The DNA here is from genome assembly GCA_039090855.1 of Macrothele yani. Classification (NCBI taxonomy): domain Eukaryota; kingdom Metazoa; phylum Arthropoda; class Arachnida; order Araneae; family Macrothelidae; genus Macrothele; species Macrothele yani. The sequence continues at coordinate 143,337,924 of CM077014.1, forward strand.
CTGGCACAGAGATCTTACCTCCAACATCTCTCTTTAAACGCCAGATCGAAACTCCTTGTTTTTGGTTCTTCCTTGCAAAAAGTGCGCGAGATACTTTTACAGTATTCTCTCTCGACCCTTCCGTGTGACTCCTACTCTTACACCCCTATGTTAAAGCTTTTCTTTCTTCGATGTGCATCTTCTGCTGCTGACCCAACTGTTCTTCGACACCACCGTGAAAACTGCTTCAATTAAGCTGCAGATGCGAGAATTTCTTCATACCTCCCTAAAAAGATCGTTGTCCACTCATTACCTTGCAGAAAAGTAAAGTCGTAAAACCGAACTCAGCGATTTCCTCCGATCGGAAAATAAAGAAACGGAAGAGAGTATACTGCATCATTAACGCAGCTGCATGCAATTGGAGAAAATGGTACCATATCCAAATAAGCGCTAAGACAAGGAGAAATGATTTGAACCCACCATATTCAAAATGGTTTTAAAGCTTACCGTTGTTACCATCTATTGGGTTGTCGGAAAAGTCATGACATAGTTTGGCACCCGATGGGGGTTGGGAGGTTTTGGGAGTACTAGAGGCATGCGCAGCTCTGTTATAGCTATGGCATTCGACAGGTGCTAGTGCTAGCTGCAGTCTAAAAGGAATAGTGAGCGATTTAGTTGATTTGCGGAGATTTGACATCAAGTTGAAGATGGAAGACCAAACTGTGTATTTTCGCCATATTTTACTGTTTTACTTCCGTAAAGGGAAGAACGCGCGTCAAGCTTGTGAAAAGTTGCGTAAAGTGTACGGTGATAATGCTCTACAAAGAACGTCAGTGCCAGCGGTGGTTCGAAAACTTCCGTGCTGGGGATTTTGACCTCAACGATGCTCCTCGGTCGGGGAGGCCCACCGAGGTTGATGACGACCAAATCAAGGCATTGATTGAGTCAAACCCACGTTGCACGACACGAGAGATTGCAGACACATTGCACATCCATCATTCAAGCGTTCACGATCACCTGACGAAGGTGGGATACGTTAGCAAGCTTGATGTGTGGGTTCCTCATGAACTCAAAGAAGCTCAATTGACGCCGCGTATAAACATCTGCGATATGCTCATTAAAGATGAAGAAAACGATCCTTTTTGAAGCGACTGATAACTGGTGACGAAAAGTGGATTATGTACAACAATGTGCTGAGCAAACAGTCTTGGTCCCGACGTACTGCTTCGCCTCAAACGACATCCAAAGCAGACATTCATCAGCGGAAGGTTCTGATCTCAGGGTGGTGAGATTTTAAAGTTGTCGTGATTTTCGAGCTCCTACCACGGAACCAAACAATCAATTCGAATGTGTACTGTCGGCAATTGGACAGTTTGAACAAATCCATCATCCAGAAACGTACAGAGCTCCTTCATCGCAAAGGTGTTCTGTTCCATCACGACAACGCGAGACTACACACAAGTTTGATCACCCGCCAAAAATTATTGGAGCTTGGGTGGGATGTGTTGCTACACCCATCATACTCGCCTGACCTTGCGCCGTCAGAATTCTACTTGTTTCGCTCTCTTCAACAGTCCTTGTGTTGTATAACTTTCAATTCAGATGGAACTATAAATCCGCACCTTGTACAGTTTTTCGCCACGAAAGACAGGTCCTTCTATGAACGAGGCATTCTGCAACTCACTGACAGATTGCAAAAGGTTATCGAACAAAACGGGCATTATATCATTGATTGATGTTTTTTGTTTTATCAATAAACGACCTTTGCAAAACATGGCTAAAATATGCCATAACTTTCCCGACAACCCAATATGATTTACAGAACCTTACCGCGAATGGGCTTCAATAGCCGAAGACCATTGGGCTACAATAGCCGAATACCATTTGGCTACAATAGCCGAAGACCATTTGGCTATAATAGCAGAAGAACATTTGGCTACAATAGCCGAAGACCATTTGGCCACAACAGACGAAGACCATTCCGCTACAAGAGCCGAAGACCATTTGGCTACAATAGCCGAAGACCATTCCGCTACAAGAGCCGAAGACCATTCCGCTACAATAGCCGAAGACCATTTGGCTATAATAGCAGAAGAACATTTGGCTACAATAGCCGAAGCCCATTTGGCCACAACAGACGAAGACCATTCCGCTACAAGAGCCGCAGACCATTCCGCTACAAGAGGCGAAGACCATTCCGCTACAATAGCCGAAGACCATTTGGATATAATAGCAGAAGAACATTTGGCTACAATAGCCGAAGACCATTTGGCCACAACAGACGAAGACCATTCCGCTACAAGAGCCGAAGACCATTTGGCTACAATAGCCGAAGACCATTCCGCTACAATAGCCGAAGACCATTTGGCTATAATAGCCGAAGGCCATTTGGCTACAATAGCCGAAGCCTATTTGGCCACAACAGAAGAAGACCATTCCGCTACAAGAGCCGAAGACCATTCCGCTACAAGAGGCGAAGACCATTTGGCTACAATAGCCGAAGACCATTTCCCATTCTAATAGCTACAACAGCCGAAGACAATTTGCAGTTCCTTATCACAGAACAGCCATATTCCTACTTACTTATACCTACTGTATATTATTCTTGATTATGTGACTCACAGATACTCGTATGATGCATGACCAAGAAGTGTTTTGCTTTATAAATCTAACCCACTCATACCGGGCACCTCGAAAAAGATTGAAACAAGCTTTTATCTCTTCAACGGTTGATCACAGATACATACTTTCAATTAGAAAAATACTCAAAATGATGTAAAGGATGACGACATGGCAGTTGCACCCCCTGTGGGTGGTATTTGAGTGAAACAAATATATGTTTTTTATTTCTACGCTAATGCCACCCACAGGTGTGCAACTGCCATATCGTAAGTCTGTACGTCATTTTGAGTATTTTTCTAATTGAAAGTACGTATCTGTGATCAACCGTTAAAAAGCTAAAAACTTGCAGCAAGCTTTTTGAGATAACCGGTATATCTCCTAGAGTCAGTCAAGAGCGGAAGTTTAGTGGACACCTGAATAATCGTGCCTAAGACTTCGCAGAATTTATTCTAGGATACAACTGTGAAGTTCGAAAAACAAAACTCATTTCCATGGTATCTAAAGTTCAGCTTGAACCTTCACACAAATATGACAAAAAAAAAACCCTCACAAAAAACCGAAACATTTCATCATGACTTTAAAAACTATGCCCACTTCATCATCTAAGTAGTTGTTCATTCCAGATGGTTATGGGAATGAGACATAATATAGAACCCTGCGAAATTTCAGTTTTGAGCTACAAAACTGAAGAAAAACAGGAATTCTAACTGAGGTGAAACTAAAATATCTCGAAGGAGGAAAATCAATAATGTTAGCTCACCAAATTCCGTTTTTGCAGAACAGTTATAAGAAAATGCAGTTTGTGGCCTGAATGATTTTATGAAGACGTCATTTTAGTAACAAGTTACTTTACGGAGCTATCGTTTCGAAATTAAAAGATTTTGGGAACATGTTTCGAAATTCAACCCTTGGCTAGTTACTTTTCTTTCATTAGTAATTCGGAAGAACGCTACTCATTTCTTAGTAGTTTTGAAGACAGAAATTTTACTTCATGGTTACCACTCTTTGTCTCGCTTCTTCCAGCACGAGAAGCAATGAGTTACCACTTCTTATCAATGCATGCCTTTCAGAATTATTAATGAGGTGATCCATGAGTTGCTAGGAAAACAGGAGATGGTTACAACTTTAAAAAGTTCCAGATGAAGACATAATATGTAGTGAAACATTTTCATTTCGCACGCAGCAGAACGAGATTAGAACAGGTACAAAATGAAGTTTGAGTTTTAAAGCACTATGGGTGGGATTGCCCTAAAATGCAAAGGCCGAATAATTTCGGACAAAGGCGTAATGGGCAAGACTACAAGAAAAACACTTAGAATGAACCATCTGAAAAACTGTGATTTTATTCCATCATGCTTTGAACTACAGAACACATTTACTGAGATCATACCGCGAACGTAACGCATTCATTTTTTAAGGGGTGGCGGCTTAACGACTACTGTGAGTGACTCAATGGGCTATAAGCAGTCGCCCGTGCTTGAGTTAGGGACACTGGCTCCAGGAAAAGGAGAGAGCCAGTGCCGTAAGGCAAACCCAACACCCTGCCTCACAGGATTCGAACCCGGATCCATCTCGGACGAATGGTCAGAAGCCAGCGTTTAGACCAATCCGCCACCGGGTAGCCTAATGCACTCAATAGACGCAATCTAGTGTTTGAAATGGTTTTGTTGACCTTTCGCGTTTCGGTTTGATATCAGGTCATCCCTTCATTTGTATCGTTTAAGAAAAGCTGTCATTAGAAGTAGGAAAACATTACTTCCACAACGATTTGCTTTTAGAACATTTAATGGCCTTCAGCTCCGACTAGGAGAGAGAACCTGTCGTCCATGATTGATGAATGAATCTTTCGTACATCAAGTTGAGTAGGCCACTAGCGCCCTCAGCACCTCAGCGGAGGAAGAGAAATGATCGTGATGATGACATATTTCAAGGATTTACACTAACTGACAATCTTGGGATCTAGCAGAAGTTATAAACGCGCGGTATAACTGGGGCAAGCTCCACTTCCGGAAAACACAAAGACAGTGTACACTTCCAGTGAAATGGAAATTAGATTGAGTGCGCAGCAGGTGAGAAACAACATTTATGATAATAGATTAAAACCCGAGGGAAAGCTTACAAATAATGAAACAGAATCAATAAATCGTTCTTTGGTTTAGTAGGTTGTACAGGAGAAAATAAATTAAAGGGATGCCACCGAAATATCGAGCCCAAAGAAAGAAAGAAAGCTCAAAATTAGTTCTATAATAGAGTTTTCGTAATTACTTCGTATCTTCTACAAAATACCAACGCACTAGAGACATTATTGTTCACATCAATTACAGTACACTGGAAAATTATTATCTCCTGCCTAAACACCGAATTTCGCCAACAAAAAGAAGCAGTTGCTTTTTATTTTTCAATTTTCTTTTATCACCATGAACAAAGTAAAAAGTGAGTGTGGCATTTGGAAATTAATTTAACCCTTAAGTGGTTAAATTACACTAATAACTGATGCGATCCCAAGGATCGCATCAGTTGTTAGTGTATGTTTTATTCACATGCAACGGACCTAATGACTTGTACCTTCTAGTACCTTCAAATATCTTATTAATTAAGCAATCTGCTGCCATGTTTTGTTGCGTTCACCAGTGGCAGTATATTTTTTATTGATGCAGCGACCCATGGAACACACGACGCAACTTCCATATCGTAAAACGTTTCATTCAAAACTGTCCCGTAAGTGGCGTCGTGCAGTCCAATAAAGAGCACGATGCCACTGATGCGTAGAAACAATATTTGGCCTTTTTCCAAGTTTTTGTGGTTGATTTTGGGAAAAATCGTCTGACGTTTCAGATCGTTGTTAGGTTACTCTGTGATTGTATCGTCCGTTCCTAAAAAAACAAAGCTGTCATTCTTGTGTTCTCAATGCATCACTCGGGAGAAGTCGACGAAGAGATTGGAAAACCGGAAATAATTGGATTTTATAACTGCACAAAAGGAGGAGCGGTTGCATAGACGAAAAATGCAGTATTTATATTCTAGTCATCACACCAGACGTTGGCCATTGGCTGTATGTTTTTCGAATATTAGATATGAGTACAGTGAATGCATATATTCTGTATCAGTCTCGTATTAAACCGGATCCTCCACCCAGGTTGGATTTCATGAAATCTATTACTAAGGATATTATAATTCCATACCTAAAAGAAAGACTGGATAACACGAGACTTTCAAGGGGATTGCGTTTATCCATGAAGCGCATCCTTGGAATTATGAAAGAGGAGCAGATTAGGAAGGGGAAAAAAAGAATGAAAAGTTACGAAGAGAAAATAGGAAATCATGCTTTAAAGTATGTCTACCGGCACAGAAACGTAAAAACTGCCAATTAGTGCTTCCTGCAATAGACCAACATGCCTTAGTGTTGCCAAAAAATATGCCTCAAGTGTGCAAACTCCGATTCCGAAAGCTGAACGAGTCGTCACTCGAACGCTTGCAGTTTTATAGAAATTCTCGCTGGAAAGACCTAATACTTAGTTTTTATGAAGAATATTTCATGGGCAGCAAATATACACAGTCTCAGAAATGTAGGTTTTTTATTATTTTTTAAGAAATTAATATTTTTTTAAGAATTATTTTGTTAAGAATCAAATTATTTTCTTTTAAAGAAAATCCAGTGTGCGGACAGAGGAAAAAATCGAAGAAGTGCAAAATCAGTTAAACAAAGTTCGCCGAATTATATTGAGACGTTTGGCTGACTCGGTGGGCATCAGTAAGTCTATCTGTCATGGGATTCCACACGAGGATCTGGGAAAGCGAAAACCTGCCGCCCCGGTGGCGCAGTGGTCTAAGCGATGGCCTCTGATCATTCGTCCGTAAGGGGTCCGGGTTCGAATCCCGGTGAGGCATGGATGTTGTGTTTGTCTTATGGCACTAGCTCTCTCCCTTCCATGGAACTAGTGACCCTAAATTAGGGACGGGCGACTGCTTATAGCCCATTGTGTTGCTCACGGTGGTCGTTAAACCTCCAGTCCAAAAAAAAAAAAAAAAAAAGAAAACGAAAACTTAATGACAGATCTATACCTCGCATTCTGAATGATGACCAAAACGAGGCTCATTCATCGTGACTTCTTCCTGTTCCTCAGGATAAAACGGGTACTAAAAGGACAGTATCATGCACACATTAAGCAGCAGTGACAAAACAACTTGCGGATATCCCGGAAAGTGCCTTCCAGAACTCTTTTCAGGATATTCAGAAACGTTGGAAACTGTTGATTCAGAAGGGCGGTATTTTGAAGGTGACCAGCATTAATTGTGAGTATGATACTTTTTTATATTCTTTAATGTATCAGTCCTGGAACTTTTCCGAGGTAGATTGTATTATAATCACTCTGAGATAGATAAAAGATCTTGATAAAGAATGGAAATCGGTAAACAGAAATAGTTTTAAAAATTAACTGTTTGCTGTCGAAACATCTGAACATTTTTGACGCCGTTTGGGGTAACCTTTAAAAAGATACGGACAAAAATTGAGAGTGTAAGGGAAATATTTAAACGAGAATATTCATGAGCTTCAATGTATGGAAAGCTGAACTGATAAAAGAGTCAGTAATGCAATTAATTCGATACTGATGGCACAGATACCTATGCTGGTATTGTAAAGGTGTTGCTATGTAATACCTTCTGCTTATATAGCAAAACTTACACTTTTTAAGCCATTCCTTGACCCACTGGGTTTCTGGTGCCAATATAGAAGGCCGTATCAGAATAATATAGATCAAATCATATGCAGAGGATTTTAGAAAGGGAGTGTCAGACTCCGGGTCTTAACCAACCCTTAGAAATAGGAAGCTAGGGATCTGGGAGAGAGTGTCCGGTAGGAAAGTGACACGGAATCGCGGTAGAAAAGGGGAGGAAGACGCCCTTACTTATTACCGGGAGTAGGACCCGGAATACGACGGCTTAACATTCCCATCCGACGCACGGCGGATATTTAGTGGTTCGAGCGTTCGTACCTGCCTGGAATCGAACCTGAGGTTTCTCCGTGGCAGTCACGAACGTTAACCGTTATCCCGCCCGAGGCCGTCAGAATAATATAACCACCCACGGAATCACAGTGTACCCGCCCAAGCGCGCCACAGAGTGCACGTGACAAGGTTGACCACACGGAGATATAAGCGGCCGGCCAGGACAGATGAGTCATAGTGCATAACGTGGGCACAATGCGCAGAGATAGTGATTTGACGGACGTTCAAAAATAAATGAGCATCAGCTACCACGCCAATGGTGGAAGCACCTCAGACACAGCAGACTTCGTGGGCTATTCGCGTGGTGCTGTAGTAAGGGTGTACCAAGAATGAACCGCTGGCACACCGAGTACCTCATGACGTCATAACTGTGGAGCCCCATAGGCCACCGACCTCAGAGGTGAACGTCGCCTCCGTCGACTGGTAAAGGGCAATTGACCCGCAACAGTGCAGCAATTTACCACACAAGTGAACGCTAGGGCAGACAGGTACCTTCCCCCGATAATAGTAGAGCGAGTCTTGTTACGCACGGATCTTCGGAGTGAACGCTGCCCATGTTAACTCAGGTCCATCGGCAACGACGCCTGCAGTTTGCATGGTACTACCGTCAGTGGACAGTGGAAGAGTAAGAAAAGGTTGCATTCTCCGAGGAATCCAGGTTTGTACTCCGCAGAAGTGACGGGCGTTAGTGGATACGGCGTCAGACACAAGAGAACCAACACCTGGACACGCTTGTAGGTCAAGCACAGGCTAGGGGGTGGCAGTGTGCATGTCTGGGGGATGTTTACCTAGTATGACCTTGGACCGCTGATACCACTGGATGGGTCCCTGAACGCCAATGACTATCACTCCACACTCGCTGACTACATGCATTCCTTCATGTTGGACGTTCACCCTGGTGGTGATGGAGTCTGTCAACAGGACAGTGTTGCGTGCCACGTCGCCAAGGGAGTGCGTGACTGGTTCCAGGAACACGACAGCGATATCTCCGTTCTCCCTTGGCGAGCGAAATCGCCCGACCTCAATCCCATAGAGCACTTGTAGGACTTTTTGTATCGACAAGTTCAACGTGCCGACCAACAACCACGTCATCTCTGGGACCTCCGTGCTCTTCTGCAGTCCGAATGGGCACGTGTAACCTTCCAGGACTTCATTGCGTCCATGCCATGCCGTCTCCCCGCTGTCATCCGGGCCAAGGGTGGTTATTCCCATTATTAGGTAGGTGGTCACATTATTCTGATACGACTGTGTACTTACTGAAACCAGAAATTCAAGACGACACTGATTGAACTACAATCAACAGTTTTGGAGGTACAGGTAGTTTTGAAAATATTTTCACCAAGTTTACATGTCAGGTCGTCCTTACACTGAGCGAAACCAAGTGTACAACTTCTGGATGCTATTCAGAAAGGACCAGTTAGCGTGGTTAATTTCCCTGTATCTATTGAGTCTCCTCTATCCCTTTCCTACAGATATCAAGTGGAAAATCTGTGTACCTTTCACAAATATTATCCTGGACATTTATCTCAAGAACTGTCAGCCCTTGTCTCACATCCTGCAGTTATCCGTCACACTACAAAAAGCGCAGTCATCAACATCCATTTTATGTCCACCAAAGTGAGTGTCCTACCAATCGCTTTAGCAGCTCATTCATTTCAGCTACTCCAAAAATTTTAAAATCCTTAATTAGTCACTTTTCTATTGATTACTTACAGCTATTTAAATCTAAGGTAATAATTACATTTCAGCAATTCCATACTATAAAAGTCGACCGTTGTGCTATAAAGGACAAATTTTGTACAAAACATTTCAAGAAGTGAAATGCGTTTTTACATTTGAAAGGAGTTATGACTTTCTGTATGAATTGCATAGAAGTTTGAACTTTAAGTAATTTAAGAGCAATGCTCATTGTAAACGCAATTACCAAAGAATTAAACACATGCTGGCTATATTTATTTAATGAAATAAAGTCGTTTTAAAATATGTTGGGGTTTTTTATGAACTCATTGATTTACTGCAATTTGACAAAAATCATCTAGGTGCTGCAATTCATCTCAGCACGATTTGTTGTTTCAAAGCTTAATAACCACTAACGATGAAATGTCAGTTTTTTGCTAACGTGTTTAAACAATCTTATCACTTCTGGAAAACAAATTTTGTTGAGCTGCCTTTCCTTTTTCGCGCAATTACGGGCATTCTCATTAATTATTTAGGAAAGTTTTCAACAATAAATGAACGCTTAGCAGCGATTTACTTCTATAAAAGTAAAGTTTTCCATATATGAGGAAACAAAGGGATGATTCATAAAAGAAATACGGGATTACGCCATATAATACAAATTTTGAAGATGAGAATCCGATTTTTGGCGTAAATGTGACAAGGATGGTAAGTCAGATAATATCCGAAAACTTGAAAATTTTCATCGTCCTGGAGCGGGATCCGAACCCGCATCTCCCAGAAAACTCCCGGGTATGCTAACCAGTACACACCCAGAACGATCAAGTTTCAACTTTCCGATCAATTTGAATATAACCATCACAAGATTCGCTAGTCGAAGCAACCGGCATTCATGTTTAGCGAATCTGGAGGTTAAGAATCTTATCCCGCGTTTGCCCGGAGAAGCAGATAAATCATGAAAAAAATACGGGATTACGCCATATAATACAAATTTTGAAGATGACAATCCGATTTTTGGCGTAAATGTGACAAGGATGGTAAGTCAGATAATATCCGAAAACTTGAAAATTTTCATCGTCCTGGAGCGGGATCCGAACCCGCATCTCCCAGAAAACTCCCGGGTATGCTAACCACTACACACCCAGAACGATCAAGTTTCAGGTTTCCGATGAATTTGAATATAACCATCACAGGATTCGCTAGTCGAAGCAACCGGCATTCATGTTTAGCGAATCTGGAGGTTAAGAATCTTATCCCGTGTTTGCCCGGAGAAGCAGATAAATCATGAAAGAAATACGGGATTACGCCATATAATACAAATTTTGAAGATGTGAATCCGATTTTTGGCGTAAATGTGACAAGGATGGTAAGTCAGATAATATCCGAAAACTTGAAAATTTTCATCTTCCTGGAGCGGGATCCGAACCCGCATCTCCCAGAAAACTCCCGGGTATGCTAACCACTTCACATCCAGAACGATCAAGTTTCAAGTTTCCGATCAATTTGAATATAACCATCACAGGATTCGCTAGTCGAAGCAACCGGCATTCATGTTTAGCGAATCTGGAGGTTAAGAATCTTATCCCGTGTTTGCCCGGAGAAGCAGATAAATCATGAAAGAAATACGGGATTACGCCATATAATACAAATTTTGAAGATGACAATCCGATTTTTGGCGTAAATGTGACAAGGATGGTAAGTCAGATAATATCCTAAAACTTGAAAATTTTCATCGTCCTGGAGCGGGATACATACCCGGGCGTTTTCTGTGTAGTGGTTAGCATACCCGGGCGTTTTCTGGGAGATGCGGGTTCGGATCCCGCTCCAGGACGATGACAATTTTCAAGTTTTCGGATATTATCTGACTTACCATCCTTGTCACATTTACGCCAAAAATCGGATTCTCATCTTCAAAAGAGATGATGTTGTCATATAAGCTGAAAGGTGCCTCCTTTACACCTTTATTCGCTCACGATCGATATTTATGAGAAAGCGCGTCAAATTCACGTCTTTGTTTACAGTTATCCTTAACGAGGTGCTCAAACCATAAATGTTTTCTGTGATCTTTCACCAGCCGCGACCGATGGAGATTGTATCAGCTCATTATTAAAAAAAAAAAAGTCTTTTAAGAGATGGGAAAGTTCCATGGAATGAAAAATCTTTTAAAAAGTTAAATACATAGTCTGAAAGGTATTTTGTGTTAGGTAATTCACCTCATATTAATAAGCACGCAGGACTTGAAAAACCGTATTTGAACATAAGTTTGTTTTTAATAATTTCTTTCTGTTTCAGAGTTGCAAACACAGGAAAGAAAGGCGCTTTCAGACAAGTAGCTCTTGAGACGAGCCAGCTTTTTTATTGAAATCGTCAACACCTTGAAATCATCTAGAATGCAGAGCTATCAAAGCGAACAGATGTGTTTCTTTTGTTAGAGGAAACAGGAAATTGTGATGCTTTGAGATTCTCTGAAAGGTTTTTAATTAAAATTCCGGCTGTTTCAATTTAAGTAATTTAATTACAGACTAATACACGGTTTAAAAATTACTGGCTAGAATGATGCAAAGAAACACCGAGATGCATTTTCATTTCAAATAATTTTATAATATATTTTATAAGATTTCTGTATATCAATGTATCTTCCCAGAGGCGAAGGGTTCACAGGTGCAGTTATGGCCACTTGACCTCTTTTGCAAATTCATTCTAGTTGGGTTGGAGTTAGAGTATCAATAAAGGTATGAATGGTGTTATTGAACTCGTTGTTTAGGATCGGCCAAGCAGAAACGTCAACTGCGGGTCGTTCGATGTCCTACCCCAAAATTCCAAAAGTGTGATTTTGAGCTCCGATACCAGCCCCAATGATTTGGGGGAGCGATTTCCGATTAAATCATCCGTATGTCTCCATATACCAGTGGCGGCTCGTGTTGTAAAATGTTCGTGAGGCGAAGACCCAGCCCATAACATACATAAGTTACAAAGACAACTAAAACCAAATTTTGTAGAGAAGCGATTTGTTGTATACACTGAAGTGCCAGAAATACTGGTACAACAGTCTAATACTTGGTAGGTCCCCCACGGGAGCGCAGGACTGCAGAAATACGACGGGGCATGGACTCCACTAACTTCTGGAAATATGCTGTAGGCAATGCACACCATACTTCCTGCAGAGCGTTCCACAATTCGGGTGTATTCCGAGGTCTCGGATTCATGTGTTCGATAGCGCGTTGCATGGCATCCCAAATGTGTTCTATCGCGTTCAGATCTGGGGACTTGGGTGGGATGGCAACACCCCAAACTCAGATGAATGCTCTACTTACCATAATGTGGCGTCCCGACGCTTGTGTGGAGGTGCATTGTCCTCTTGGAGCAGGCCCAACCTATCAGCATGAATGCAGGACATGAACGGGTGTACCTCGTCAGAAAGGATGCGCACATAGCGTTGGCCGGTCACAGACGTTTGTAGACGTACCAGGGGTCCCAGTGAAGTCCAGCTAAACACACCCCATACCATTATGGATCCTTCACCAACCAATACAGTTTCCTGTTGACAGCCGGGATCCATGGCTTCATGGAGTTCGCGCCGCACACGAATCCTTCAAACTGCCCGATACAGTTGGAAACGACGCTCCCAAAGCCCATGTCGTGCAGGGTGCGTTGCACAGTCCGGACGCTTATGCTTGTTGAGGCTTCAGCATTGAATTCCGATGATACTTGTGGGAATGTTGCACGCCTATCGCGTGAAATGATTCTGACAGCCGACGATGGTCACGTTCACCGAATGTCTTTTTACGGCCACACTGATATCATAGGTTGGAGGTTTTGTCGGAATTCTTGTAGTCACGGTACACCCTTGCAATGGTCATCCTTGAAAATCCGAACTTCGTTTTCACCTCCGAAATACTATGGCCCATCTCACGAGCACCAACCATGACACTGCGTTGAAAATCGCTTAAATCGTTATTACTTGTCATTCTCATGCCGAAAACAGCTCTGACAGCTGGCAAGGATGTCTATCGCTTTATGTACGCACTGGCGGACCAAACCGAATACGCGCATAGGTGACGTTGCTATGTATTTTGTATACGCTCGTCTGTACCAGTTTTTCTGGCACTTCATTGTATACGTAGTGCGATCAAAAAGTTCCGAGACTAGGTACGCAGCGCGGCAATAGATGGCAGTACGCGTATGTGCGAGCAGCGGTCGAGGTCAATCACCTTAATGAGTCATTATGCCGAGCGGCGTCGTTCTGTGAACATCGGGAGCTATGCTACACGATATTTGGTGACCACGTGCAGAACATAGCTGCGATTTCGATATGAACTGTCAACTAGAGCAGAGAGCGAACATCAAATTCTGCGTCTAACTCGCCAAATCGGGAACGGAGTCGCATGAAATGTTGCAGCAGGCTTATGGCAATGAAGCAATGAGTTGTGCAAGGCGTTTTGAGTGGCACTCGCACTTCAAGTGCGGCAGAACGGCACTGGGAGACCACGAGAGATGAGGGCGACCGTCTCCGAGCAAAACCCCCAGAAATATGGACAAAATTAGGGAACTAGTGCATGAAGATCGTCGGAGAACCATTCAAGACATTGCTACCATCGTCAATGTGTCATACAGAAAAGTACAAGAAATTCTGTCGTCGGTTTTGAACACGCACCGCATTGCTGCAAAGTTTGTGCCAAAGATTCTGAACCCCGAATAGAAGGCGCTCCGTGTCGAACTCTGTCAAGATTTTCCTCAACGTTTTTGTCGCGGGTCATCACTGGGGACGAAACTCGGGTCTACGGTTACGACCTGGAGACCAAACAACAGTCGTCGCAGTGGAATATCCTGTCATCTCCACGACCGAAGAAGGCCCGACAGGTCTGGAGCAAAACCAAAAGCATGCTCATCCTGTTCTTCGATATTCGTGTGGTTATACACCGTGAATTCGTCCCCCAGGGCCAGACCGTCACAGCCCTTTTCTACTGCGATGTTCTTCAGCGTCTTAGGGAGGACATTCGCCGCAAATGACCTAAAATGTGGCGCAAGGGCGATTTCCTGCTTCATCACGACAATGCAGCAGCTCACAGAGCGTTAGCAACATGCCAGTTTTGCAGCCGCAACAGCATGACTACCCTTCAACACTCGTCTTACTCGTCGAATTTGGACCCCTGCTAATTCTTTCTGTTCCCGAAGATAAAGCTGAAGCTCAAGGGTTGTCGTTTTGAAACCGTGGACGAGATCCAACGCGAATCGCAGACGGTGCTTGACACGATTCGCGAACAGGACTTCCAGAGAGCGCTCCAGCACTGGCAAAAATGCTGGCAGCAGTTATCGCTGCCCAAGGAGACTACTTTGAGGGAGATCATAGCCAGACTTAAGTAATGTAAGTACTTTTTTTATATCGGCCTAGTCTGGGAACTATTTGATTCGACCTCGTATATACTTATGTGTATTTATATCTACATATATTATTCGACGATTGTTCGACAAAATCATAGGAAGACATCAAACATGTCGGAGGGGAGAGAAGTAAACTTAAAACATTGGAAACCGTTTCTGAGGGGAAAATTTATATTTTGTGAAAAAAGAAAGAAGAAGAATGGTTAACCTGTTTTACTTTATATCATCCTTGCTGAGCACGAACGCACATTTTGCGCTTAATTTCTTTATCTAGCGATAGTTAATGAGTGGTTATTGCATCACTCACAACCCCCAGTCGAACATTCACTCCTCTAAAAATTCAATGGATATAATTTTAATAGAAGAACTACTTTTTTCAAAAAATGTTTCTGAGTCCGGAATCAAAGCAACATGTCTGTTTGCGAAGGCGCACCATTAATGTAGATCACAATTAAGGCCCACCGGACCCGTGGGAACGTTGTCTAGGAGAAATCTAGCTTCAAGCACATTTCTACATAAATGTATGTATATTGTATAAACAGGCCATGTAACTTAAACATAGCAGAAATCCAAACAGGTGACTTCCTGTAAAATATGTTTTTCCCCCAACAGAATGTATTCAATTTACTTTTTTATTAATCAGTTCAATTCTAAAACAATACTTTTTAATATTACTAATAAATCAAGATTTATGAGTAATAATACTAAGAAAGAAATACTCAGCACATTTCTCACCTAAATAAAAAGTACAGAAGAAATACATTCCAAAACGTCAGCACTTAAATATAGAATACAGTGCACACTTTGACGAAAAGCTGTGTGGATAATAAACTATAAAAACAGGCGTGCTCTCAATGACTGAGGCGAACTGTATTGCCTCCTCAGTAACGTCTCTGCCAAGCTTCCGTCTGCCCACTCCCATTGGATAAAATCCTTGCCTTCCTCCAATAGAAACACAGACATCAGTCGAGTTTAAGCGGCGTTAGAGTTCGCCTCAGGATCGGTAAAGGAAATCAGGGAAACCGGGTTTGTTTTTTTTCCATCTCCGCGCCGTTTCCTGTGTGTTGTAACAGAGACGACTCACATGATCGCCTCTCGAGGCGCTCAACATATGCTCGTTTCAACCTCTTTGCAAAAATAGTATTTAAACTTTATAAATTTAAGGCTCATATTCAGGATTCATTTCCTGGTTGAAGCCTTTTTTAACAAAATTTACGACTCCCAATGAGAACTTCAGCGTTTCATTTAGCATTCACAATTAAAGACGTATTGTATCTTACATATGTAAAAACTTTCTTCATGGTCGAAAAATGTCTGGTGAGGTGGCGCCTCACTTGCTTGATCTGGCGAGATGAGGCGGCGCATCACTTGCATCATCTGGCGAGATGAAGCAGCGCATCACTTGCCTCATCTGACAAGATGAGGCGGCGCATCACTTGCATCATCTGGCGAGTTGAAGAGGCGCATCACTTCCTTCATCTGGCGAGATGAAGCAGCGCATGACTTGCCTCATCTGGCGAGTCACCCATGGCACGTACACTCAGTAGACAAAACATTAGAGATAGGGGTGATGGGAAGTTCACATGGACATCCCCTGCTTAGAATGGAACAATCCCAAACTGAACGCAGTCGATAAATAGGCTGATAGCAGCGCTTCCTAATAGTGTATCGTAATCGACGAACATGGGTAAACGTGATGTTCTGAGCGACTCTGATCGCGGACTCATTGTCGGAGCAAGAATGGTGGGTCAGCCCAAGTGGTAGGAACCCTAGGGTTCCCGAGTGCAACCGTATCAAGGGTGTAGCGCGAGTGTACCGTCGACGGATGTACCAGCTCCCAGAAATCAAGCGGTGGCAGACTATACGTCATTGATGACTGGGGTCTACGTAGATTATCCAGGAATGTACAGACTGACCGCTGGGCAACGGCGGCTGAAATCACATATAGGTAAATTGTCGGCGGGCGTCAGGGACAAAAAGGTATGGATTCCCCTTGGACTGCCAATTTGGACTGCTTGTCACCGGAAATTACGCCTCACCTAGTGTTGGGAACATCAAAACTCTAGACACATTAAAGGACATATTAGGTGCTTTAGTTTGCACGGAGAGGTCCTTAATCGCTGCTCGCTAGCAGCACATGCTGGTTGATCACCTATACGCTTTCATGGCCTTCCCGCATCCTGCGGTCGATGGTCTCTTACAGGAGGACAATGCTCCGCCCCACCGGGTCTGAACTACCCAGGCATGGCTCGAGCAGCACTCATCTAAATTTGGAACATTCCAGTCACCCCCAAAGTCACAAGATTTAATAAACCCCATTGAAGCTTTCTGGGGCCGCCCCGGTGGCGCAGTGGTCTAAGCGATGGCCTCTGATTATTCGTCCGAACGGGGTCCGGGTTCGAATCCCGGTGAGGCATGGATGTTGTGTTTGTCTTACGGCACTGGTTCTCTCCTTTCCCTGGAACCAGTGACCCTAAATTAGGGACGGGCGACTGCTTATAGCCCATTGAGTTGCTCACGGTGGTCGTTAAACCTCCAATAAAAAAAAAAAAATTTTGAAGCTTTCTGGGATGCTTGTGGAGCGGATCATCATACCGACATCTCGGGCTGAGTCGTGGACAATGTTGCAACAGGCATGGCTGACATCACTTCCATAAACTCTGCGGTATCTGGTGGAGCCCATGCCACGGCGTGTACAAGCTGTCATACGCGCTAAAGGACGACCAACACGCTATTACGAGGCTCATAACATAAGTTCTGCACACGTTAATCTAAAACAGAAGCGGATGATTCAATCGGGAAAATGATTGCGCCATTTCAAAGTCAGTCTGTCAGCAACGTAGTGGTGTCAGAACGACGCGCTATCATTTCCTGTGTGGACGTGGGAGGGTTTGGAAATTAAAGCGTGCAGCTCCTCAGGTCGAGTCATGGCGTTAGACCAGCGCTCGTACGTGAAGACAGAAACTCTACGGGGAAAAACTCCGCCACAGATCCACACTGCCTTGCAAGCAGATTGTGGGGAAGGAACTCTTGATCGAAGCACAATTTCCCTCTGAGCATCGCGCTTTCGAGTGGGCCGGAAGCATCGAAGGTGATCACCGCTCAAGCCGAACTCAAACGGCGAGAGACAAACATCTGTCACATTGTTGCAACGCTTCTCGAAGAGAATCGCCGTTTGACAGTCGAGCAGACTGCTCATCAGGAAAATTTGTCCACCATGTCTGTTCACAGGATTTTGAACGACTCACTGGGAAAAAGAAAAATTGCGCACGCTGGGTGTCCCCATTAACTCACCCCAGAGCACAAGGCAACAAGAGTGAGCATCGCACAGGATCACCTCTAGAGGTTCGAAAGTGAGGGCGATACCTTCCTGAACAGAATTTTCGAAATTGATAAGACTATAGGACCCGTGATTCTGAGCCGGAACTGAAGTCACAATGAGCGGAATGGAGGCATCCAAGTTCCCCTCGCTCCTCAAAGTGTTGTCGGCAACAATCCAAAGTGAAGCAAATGATGAATTTTGCATACGATGGCCAGGGCGCTGTGGGTCTCTGATCGATTTCCGGTACAGCAAATTGTCAAAGCACAATATTATCGCGACTTTCTGAGGACAACGCTGAGATCGAAAATTCGTCAAATTCGCCTGAACGTGTTGGAAGCGGGAGCGATCTTGTTGCAGGACAACGCGTCGTGTCTTGGTGCCGCGTCGGTACGGAGACGTTTGTCGAAATATGTCTGTGAAACTTTATCCCAACCACCATACAGCCCTGATCTCAGTCCACCCGACTTTGATCTTTTCCCAAAGTTAAAATATCGGCTCCGTGGCATCCGCTAAGAATAGCTGGATACACTGTTATAGGACGGGACTAGAGCAATTCTACAACTGAAAAGAGATGGCGTACTACGGGGCATCCAGGACCTACCTCACCGCTGGCAAGCTGTCACTAGCAGCGGAGGGGAGTACATTGAAATGCAATAAGATAAGTTTTCTCCATTACTTTACACTTTTCTCAAATATGGATACTGTGCAGAACTTTTGTTAGGACTCTCGTAGGTGGGAACCTCTAATATTTGTCCATTGAGTGAACATATAAATGGTGTTTAAATAAATTTTTAAGCTCCCCAAAATACTGCATAAACTCGTAAAGGTTTGATAATATGCGTTTAGTGTTCAAAACATGGCACGTAAGGATTTCTGTTAGATGCCTTAACCACCCGACTTTGATCTTAAGCCAACTTGCTCCTATCTGAGCTCCATTATCTTATTTTTTATTTATTACGAAAAGAAAAGAGATCTACATTTGAAATATGAGTTCAGATTTCTCCGCTGTTTCTGTTTTTAACGATTTTTTAAGTGAACAGACGAAACGGAAATGTAGTCTGTTATCTTCCAAAATCCTAATAGTCACAACTGCCGGCTGAAAGGAAATATAGCCAACATGCTCCCATCTGAGCTCCATTATCTTATTTTTTATCTATTTGTTTATTTTTTATCTATTTATTTATTTATTTTGAAGGAGAACAGTTTTAAGTACGTTTTCGTTAAGAAAAGTTGATAAGAAAGAAGAACAACTTAATATAAAATCAAATAAGAAGTTGTGTTTTCTCCTTGAACTAATTAAATTAATTCAATAAGAACTCACTGTATGTTTATGTGATTAAGGTTTATCGATGTGCAAAATGCATCCTTTGCTAGACAAATGTCAAAATCACTATCTCGTGATGCATGCTGTTCTCACTGAAGCGGCACTGACTATCGAACAAGAACGGTAAAACTATACCGCCAGGATTAGAGCACACTAATCAACTCGCCTGACCAGAGTGGCAAGCAGTGACTAACCCCCCCCCCCCGCCGAAAAATGGCTTAAACAATTCAAAATGTGGCGCTAAGTCTCCAGCAGTTGGTGCTAATACTTGGCTAAAGCAGCGTGATATGAAGGCAGAGGGTTCTAATAATCATTATAACAATGAATTGAAGAAGCGGGATTAAAGTCAGACTTACAGAAATAAAAACTGATGCACAATACTTTTACAAGAACAAGAGATTAAGAGGTGGATGGGGCAAATTTAGAAGAAACTGGTAATTACGTCTCCAATGGACTAAAGATATCAGGCGAGATAATATCAAAGATAGAGGAAGAGTATCATCATGATAAAATTTATCAATCCACTGCTAGGTGAAGCCCCCCCCCCAAGTTTTCTCTACAGCTCTTTATCTTGAGCCACTCTTCTCCATGTTATTCCGGCATGTTTTCGAATTTCATCCATCCATCTCCCGTGTGGTCTTTTCCTGTCCCACGACAGTATCAGAATTGGATCGCCGCTGATTGGCAAAGGATTTCTTTTTCCGATGAGTCATGTTTTCTGCTTCATCGAACGGATGGACGTTGGCGTACAAGGCGAGAAACATCAGAAAACAAACACTCTTCAACCATTGCTGGAAGAACCCAAGCTGGTGGAGGCAGCGTTATGATCTGGGGAATATTTTCGTGGCATTCCCTGGGTCCACTCATACCTGTTGAATGCACTATAGACCGAATTCGTTATGAATCTGTCCTAGCAAACCACCTACACCCATGCATGCTAATTGTCTTCCCTGGGGCGGATGGGATCTTCTAGCACGACAGTGCGACGTGTCACACTGCTAGAAATGTTCGAGAGTGGTTGGAAGAGCACGATGAAGACTTCAAAGTACTTCCCTGGCCCCTTAATTCCCCAGACTTAAACCCAATTGAGCATCTGTGGGACAACCTCCATCGTGTTGTTCGCTCTATCGATCTTCCACCACGAACCCTCCTGAAGCTGTCAGATGCACTGCACTCAGCATGGCTCCACATATCTGTGAACGCATTCCAGCACGTTATTGAATCACTCACAGCCCGTCTAGCTGCTGTCCGCGATGCACTCGGCGGTTGCTCTGGATATTAAATGGGGGTTACAATAATGTGACTCGACGGTGTATACACGCATTGCCATTCAGAAAGCGACTATTGAGAAACTTTGGCTATCCTCAAGGAATGAGCAATCCGAAGAAATTATCTCAGAAGCTTTGTGCCGTCAGGCTAAGGAAGTTATGTCCCCTGAAATTGTGTGAGGCTTAATTGCCTCTGCCTCTGAGATTTTGTCTCCGGGTCCTAAAACAACTGCTGCTCCTTTCTCGAGTTCCAGTTCTTCCTCGAAGTCTTCTGACCTCAAGAAACCTGCAATAAGTACAGTCTCAAGTGGTACTACTTCCAGTCAGTTATACTCTCATCATTCTACTTCCGTCAGGAAGAATACCCCAAGTTCTCACCTCATTGGACCAGGCCAAACATCTGGAAAATCTCAGCCTAAAGGATTTTTAAATTTTTATTAAAGACTTCCTTTGTCTGTTTCAGGTGATGAATGCCTCGATTTTTTTTTAAGGCGCTAGGGACACGTTGTACCCAAGCATTTATTGCATCCGGGCCCTTACGGGGTTCTTTATACACTGCTGGACAATTGCTAAGGACGGATCATAAACGGCCATATAGCGAATAAAAAAGTAAGTGTGGTTGGATGCCAAGTGAAATAAAATAATGTCCGAATGCCAGAACATTACAAGAAAGACAGTTTATTGTGCTCTGAAATCCAGAAGGCTTTGGAACGTGTTCAAGGGACAAACAGGCCATTTTGTGCAGAATACGTAAACGTGAAAAAAGTGCAATTACCGTTAACAGGCGTTCCGGCGTAAGATGTCAATACGGGATATGGCCACCATGGAGGGCGATGCAAGATTCCACACGTCGTGTCACGCTTTGCACAACATTGTCAAGCAGCTGTTGGGGTAATTTATCCCATTCCTCTGTCAGTGCACGGATGAGGGTGTCCTTGTTTATTGGAGGGCATTGGCGACCAGCAAGACTCCTCCCCAAAGCATCCCACACATTTTCAATGGGATTCAGATCTGGAGAACGTGCTGGCCATACGAGGCGTTGAATATCCTCGCTCTCAAGACATTCCTGGACAGCGACTGTTCGATGACATGTTGAGTTGTCGTCCATGAAAATGAATCTATCACCGACAGCACCATGAAACATGCAAACATGAGGCAGCAGAACATCATTAATGTATCGTTGGCCAGTCATAGTCCCAGTTGGAAGTACATAGAGGGACGTACGGCCATTGATCATGATGCCAGCCCATACCATGACACTACATGTCGGATATCGGTCCCTTTTCTGTATGTTTGCTGGACAATATGCAGTACCACTATGACGCCAGATCAGTTGTCGTCGACAATCAGACGATATACTGTTTCTACTCTCATCTGAGAAGAGGACAGCAGACCAGTCGTTATCAGTCCAATTGCGATGTTGATGGCACCATTGCAAACGGGCGGTGCGGTGACGTCTGGGCAATGGGATGCACACAACAGGACGGCGGGCGTATAGTCCTCCTTCATGCAAACGTCTGGCCACAGTTTTTCGGGAGATCCGCTTGCCAGTAGCAGCCATAAACTGATTTGCTACCTCACTAGCTGTGCTGCGGCGGTGTCTTTTTGTTGATAGCACTATGTACCGATCTTCTGCAGGTGTCGTACTGCGAACACGACCTCCCCCGTGACGTTTGCTACACTCTCCATTTGTTTGAAATGATTTCGAAAGCCTTGAAACAACACTGTGGCTGACGTCGAACTCCCTGGCAACATCTGTTATTTTTCGCCCTTCTTCAATCTTGCCAATAATACGGCCACGCGTAAAATCATCTAGGTGATGTCGGGAAGACATACTGAAAATTGCAAGTTTGTCAATTGATTCTTTCCCTTTCAACTTTGCGTTTGAACAACAACGGTCAATACGCGTCAAATCCTTTATATCTCTTATCAGCGCTATGACGTCACGAACAAGTTCGGCAATCCAAAATTTGCATACGCACAACACGTCTTACTGTATCCCGCACTTATGCTAATTTCCACATTTTCCTGCCTTCCATTTTGTCTTTGCTATCGTTGCTATTGTCATCCGTCCTTAGCAATTGTCCGGCAGTGTAATTTATTGTACTACTCCACAGGTTCCACAAGTCTTCCAACTGCTCAAGTTTTAAGTAGTAGTGAAGAGATTTGTAAATACTGTAGGGGAGTGCACATTCTCCTCCAAAAACACGAGTGCTCTTTCTACTTCCATGCGCACTAGAAAGAGATTACCTTCCTCTTCTCTCAGGAAGGAATAGATGCAACTACTCCCAAGTTGAAGGATTTGTTGTCTCGTGGAGAAAAGAGATGGTTACTTTCCTTTTTCTACATTTCCTTGGTGCTTTGTCTTTGGGGGAGGAAGAGCCTGTTCTTTAAATTTAAAATGCTAGTTCTTTTTTCTATTTAACATAAAAGGGAGATGTCCTTTCTTTTCTTTTTTTCATTTTATTTCATTTCATTTATTTTTCGTTATGAGATTACGTAATTTGACCATATTACATTTCGATATCAATTTTATAACATATAAAATTAAACACAAAACATATATATAATTTATATACTTATGTACATAGGAACCACAGAACAGAAAATTGAGTAAAAGACCATAAATATATGACCTGAGTGAATCCCAATTTCCATAAAGTGCGTAGTCAAGCCAAACGTCCTGCACATAGAAAATGTGTGCACATAAGGTCTGTTTAGCAATTTTCTACTATTAAATTTTATATTTTAGTTTGTTAGCAAATATTCTTTTAGTTGTTTTCTAAAATAATTATAATGATTGATATCTATTAGTTGAGAAGGTTAGAATATTCTATAACACTAATCTCATGAAATCAATAAATCTTTGTTGGGTTAAAGTGATAGGCATTGGTAACAAAAATTTATTTCTGTTTCTTGTTTGATAGTCATAACCCACAGTGTTCAGCTGAATTAAATGTTCATACCTATTATCCTTTATATTTTATACATAAATGCTAATAATCTATATTGCCATAATTTCTCAATATCTAAAAAACCACAGATATTAATACCTACTCCCACAATCAAATTAATTCCCCTAAAATTATGTAAAGTTTTGACCATCCCATTTTGTAATGATTTTATTTTATATAAATTAGTCATAGTAGTTTGACCCCATACTAATAAACAATAAGTCAAACACAGATAAATCTGACTGTAATACAGCATTTTTAATGTTTTAATTGTTAAATTATTTGAAATTTTCGTAATTAAACCCAATAACCCTGAAATTTTATTTACAATATTTTGTATATTAATATTCCATTTTAAATTATCCTCAATTATTATTCCCATATATTTAATATTATTGAGTATTTCGAGGATACAACTTCCCACAAAAATAGATGGTGGATCAACAATCTGTATCTCCTTTTTTGTAAATCATAATTTTAGTTTTTTCAATATTTCAACACAGAAAATTTGATCTAGGTCGTTAGGTTTTTAGTATTTTTGTTTGCATTTTTCTAGGCTTTCTTCTTTTCTATTTATTTAAGACTTTCTGAGCTCGCCATCCAATTTTTACTTTCTTGCTACAGAGAGACTTGCACTAGCGCCTTTCTTGACACCGCTGTTCTGAAATTTAATTATTTTATTTTATCGGGATAATTTAGGTTTTATTTTTGTGGGGTGGTAAAGAGCTGAGATTTTTCTCTGTTTTTTGTTTAAAGCCTTTTGTTTAAAGCCCATTTTACGGATTACGGATTGGGGATTACGTGGAAATCTGATACATTAAGCTGATGTACTAGAAATTGGATCGAACAACTCCTGAAATTCACTATTTCACTTTTTTTACTTTCATGAAAGAAAATAAACTGCATTCCCAAACTGCACAAAAGGATTTTGCTTTGAATGCATTCAGAAAAAAAGGATATGAATTTTGAAGTTCCTTTTCTGACTTTAATTATTTGGTGTACAAATAAGTTTTAAAGCGTTTTAAGACAATGCAACATGTAATTTGAGAGAAAATAACAATACCTTTACGAATCAAAATATGCTCCGTCATTATCTATCATCTTCCGCCATCGCTCGGGCAGCTGACGGATTCCAGTCATGAAGAATACTTCCTCGTGTAACGAGATTAAGTCGCCAACCCCTTTTGCACTTCGTCCCATGTTCAGAACTGTACAGAAAACAAAACATGTTGCATCGATCGAAAACAATTATAGTCTGAAGGGGCTATGTCGGGACTATACTCCGAGTGCTTCAAAGCATGCGGCCTGACGTTGTCATGCAGTAATTTCACGGGACGCAATCCTTTGCCTGCGAATGGACGTTTCCGACAGATTTCCTGGTTCAATCGCAGCAATTGTTGCTTGTGGCGATCAGCAGTAACATTTTGACCTTGTTCCAATAGTTCATAATAGAGCACATCCTTCTTATCCCACCAGACGCACAGCAAAACTTTCTTGGAGTGAATATTGCATTTCGATGACGAAGTCGTTGCTTCATCGGGGTCTACCCAGTGGTTTTTGGTTTTTGAGTTTGGGATTGTCATACAATATCCACTTTTCATCACCCGTAACGATTTTCCACATGAAAGACTTACTGTGTTATTTATTCAACAGATTCAAACACTTCATGACACGTTCATCCTGGTTCCTCTGGCTCAGGTCATGTGGCACCCAGTTTCCTTCCTTCTGAATCTTTCCCATTGAGCGGAAACGATTGAAAATGATTTGTTGAGTTACCCGGAGTTGTTCAGCTAGGTCTTTGTGCGTTTGAGATGAATATTAATCCACCAATGCTCGAAGTTCCTCATGTGCAACCTTCTGCGGGGCGCCGCTATATTCTCGATCGCTAACATCAAAATCACCTGCTTTAAACCGTCTAAACCAAAACGCACAAGTGCTTTTCGATAATATATTCTCCCCCAGAACAGAACAGATCGATGCACATGCTTTTGCAGCACTTTTTCCTTGATGAAATTCGTAACGAATGCAGTGGAGAATAAATGCAGTATCGCTTGCCATCTTTCACCTACGGATGTGCAAGTGCGTTTGACTGTTGGGCAAACTTCTATGTCACGGTCACATGACAGCAACGCGGAGGGAGGGGTGTGTGTGTCGGATATGTAAATTAGCGTCACACAAGAAACGCTTTAAAACTTGTTTGTACACCTAATACATTACAATGAGGTTTAAGAAACGTTACAAACCGCAGGGCTCTTACAGTAAGAAATGGGATTGCCTGTATATAATCATTTTTTTAAGGATGTACAGTAGAAGCCTTAACTTATTATTTTCTTCTGGGAATTCACAATTCTATAATATATCACTGTTTGATTTTAATGGTCCTGCGAGCATGGAAGACTGGGAAGAATCACGCGTCTGTAGTTTAAGACCCGGAATCACAGAAGCGTATTGAAGTGCAAACGTAATTACACTGAGCTTCATTCCGAGTGCGGGAAAGTAACGGCAGAGTATCTGTACGACGCCACCAGATGTATTAGTGGTGAACACAGTTAAGGCACGTATAATATTTCGTCAGTGGGAATGTAAGCTCAAAGCCAGACCTGTGAAATCACTTGTGCATGTAAAAAGAAAATCGGTAATACACCACCACGCTCAGGAAGGCTAATCGAAGTTGATGACCATTCTCAGGAAGGCCAATTGAAGTTGATGACCACGCTCAGGAAGGCCAATTGAAGTTGATGACCATGCTCAGGAAGGCCAATTGAAGTTGATGACCACGCTCAGGAAGGCCAATCGAAGTTGATGACCACGCTCAGGAAGGCTAATCGAAGTTGATGACCATTCTCAGGAAGGCCAATTGAAGTTGATGACCACGCTCAGGAAGGCCAATTGAAGTTGATGACCACGCTCAGGAAGGCCAATTGAAGTTGATGACCACGTTCAGGAAGGCCAATCGAAGTTGATGACCACGCTCAGGAAGGCCAATCGAAGTTAATGACGACAAAGAAAGCATTCAAAGAAATCGACTGGGTTGGCCAAAAAGTGTTGGCAGCATTGCATCGTGTTGTTGCTCTGCGATTTTCTTGTGATTTAGGTGTGTTATTGGACTCTTCGTTCCTTAATTTCACGTTCGCCTTCAGTATAAAGGTATCGTACTTCGTTTTGCTTCGTTCTTGAGGCGGCGAGTGCCTATTTTGTTGTAATTCATCTTGTTTACGTTTGACCAAGCTGGCCAAGCTCGCTACTGGGCGCCGCTATTAAAGATTGCGACTTCCGGTGGGGACGGTGATAGCCCTAATCTCTCTTCCTTTTCTGATGCGCCAGATGGGGGTGTTGAAACGCAAGCGTCCGCTCGTGGCGGTGCCCATTTGCCTTCCCCAGCTACGTCACATCTCCCGGCTTCCGCTATCTGTGATGACGCAATGGACATCACTGGAAATGCAGCCTTTTCTAGCACAGCCGAGTCCAACGTGTCATTACCTTCGTTTTCTTCTGTTGCAGCCTCAAATGTCTCTCGTCCAGCATGCAAGAATAATTATGTTGGCGCTGAAAAGCTGAAATCTTTCATTTCCCAAGCTGGCAATAATATCGTGCTTGATATCCCAGCCGACTCTCCAGCTGGCACAGCGTTTACTGAGAATCTTGCGAAAGGCTTTCATTTCGAGGCCCTTACGGACACTCCTTTGCGAGTATATGCAGATGCCATTGCACAGCGGTTCCCATCTCAATCTATTCCGCAAATGTATCGAAGAGGACGACTTGTGGTCGTTTATCTGGCTGTGGAATAAATCTCACTCCTGTGCCCTGACCTTTGACCCCATTTCGATTATATTCCACAGAACCGGTTCACTATACCTCCGAAACATCATACTACAGTTTCGTCGCAATAGAAGCATTTTTACGTAAGTTATGACGCATAAGGGCAATGGAATGGATCCCACTCCTATATCCTGACCTTTCACCCCATTTCGCCCATTTTCAATAGGATTCGTTCCTAGGTAGTCCCCTACCACATACTAAAATTTTATCGAAATCCAGCCATTTTTGCGCAAGTTATGACGCATAAGGGCAATGGAATGGACCCAGCTCCTATGCCCTGACCTTTGACCCCATTTCACCCGTTTTCAACAGGGTTCGTCCCTATGTAGTCCCCTACTAAACTGTCATCGAAATCGAAATATTTTTACGCAAGCTATGACGCATAAAGGCAGTGTATGGATTTCGCTCATATGTCCTAACCTTTGACCCCATTTCGCCCATTTTTAATAGGGTTCGTCACTAGGTGGTCCCCTACCACATACTAAAATGTCATCGAAATCGAACCATTTTTACGCGAGTTATCGATTGGACAGATAGACGGACGGACACACAGACGGACAAAGCTGCAGCATATACTTTTCTTAAATCTATGGTTGTAAAGCTAAAACAAGTTAGTAAAATCATGCAATACATTGATTATGATACGCTTTCCAACACACCAGAAATCATTACTCAATTTATTACTCAAGTTATGAGGATAATTGCTGTAGAATAAATCTCGCTCTTCTGACCGGACCTTTAATCCCATTTCGATGATATTCAACAGAACCGGTAAAGTATAATTCCGGAACAACACGAAAAGTTTTGTCTCAATCGAAGCATTTTTTACGTAAGTTATAGCGCATAAGGGCAATGGAATGGATCCCAATCCTATGTCGTGACCTTTGAACCCATTTTACCCATTTTCAATAGGGTTCGTCCCGAGATGATCCCCTACCACATACTAAAATTTCATCGAAATCGAACCATTTTTACGCAAGTTATGACGCATAAGGGCGAATATCGGGAACACCGAGCATCGGTCGGTTAAAGGGGTATGAGGGCACAAAAACAAATATATTTTGATATGTTATTTCCTTGTAATGCTAAATCTAAACCATCCAGATTAATAATGATAGACGAATTAGAGACAAATTAATTTAGAATAAGCATCAAAACAAGGAAAAATGATAATTTTTTATTTGTGTTAGAGTGAGAAATTTTTAACAATTGTTTTTCATTATTTCCAAAAATGAAACACCAAACAATAAATGTTAACATGGGGTTCTTCATCGAACCCCATGGTAACACTGGTTCTTCATCGAACCCCATGGTAACATTGGTTCTTCATCGCTGTCTATTTATTCGCCTCATTTGATCGAATTTTTCATCCGATATAGATTCATTGAGGGGTATAATAACGTCGGACATTATTTCCATGCTCATCGCCTTAGCTGCTCGGAATGGTGTTTTTGTAGGCTGATCTTCTTCCAATGGAAGGTCATGTGTTTCCAGACTGGAATATGATCGGAAACCATCGGCTCTTGAATGTCCAAGCTGTGCCATATTTACCTTTTCCGCTTGTTCTTGTTCCGATAGTGCCGTATTTTTCTTATTAAAGTTGAAACGTCCACGTTTCGTAGGGGGTCGAACAGCCATATTTTTTATATTGTTTTACCATCCACGTGACACTCTGTTAATAGTAATTAATAAAAATAAACTAATCATATTTTAGTACTGCGGATACGCTCGTCATCAAGTGACTATTCAAAAATGTAACAAAAAAAAATGCTGTATTATGTTTAAATTTTGAAGGGAAAACCATGCGAAATCAGCGTTCCGCTGCTTATACTGTACTACGCATCAACTCCAAGCAACTGGCACAACTCACTTTTTGTTCTAGAAGAAAATAGAAGTAATGTGTAATACGCACACAACGAGTGAGGTAATGAGGCGGGTGGTCGCGAGAGCGTGGCGTCATAAAAATTTAATAGGATCCACAAACAACGCGTGGCGTAATAAGGCAGATGGTGTGACCGCGAGCCAAAATCTCAATCGCGATTCGATCGCGAGAGTGTGACGTCATAAGATTTCTAAGCATGGGAGATATTGATAAGACGACGCCATGACACTAAAACCGTGGTAACTCGAGGTGGTTATTTAACCCACTAAACGAATTTTTCCGAAGTCGAGGTCAAGTTAAATCGATTTCTAGTACCAGAAAACGGTAGGTTAACCACTTTCATCAAAATCCTTAGAGCCGTTTTCAAAATAAAATTTATATGTTTACAAGAATTGCTCCTTTAATAAGATGTGATGGAATGCATCCCGCTCCTATGTCCTGACCTTTAACCCCACTCCACCCATTTTCAATAGGGTTCGTCCCCAAGTGGTCCTCTACGACATACTAAAATGTCATCGAAATCGAGCCATATTTATGCAAATTACGACGCATAAGGGCAATGGAATGCATCCTGCTCCTATGTCCTGGCCTTTGACCCCATTTTGCCCATTTTCAATAGGGTTCGTTCCCAGGTCGTCCCCTACCAAATGCTAAAATTTCATCGAAATCGAACCATTTTTACACGAGTTATCGTGTGGACAGACGGACAAACGGACGAAGCTGGAGCATATACGCTTCTTCAACCTACGGTTGGAAAGCGTAAACAAGTTAGTAAAATCATGCGATGTATTGATTATAATACGCTTTCCAACATACTAGAAATCATTACTCAAGTTATTACTCAAGTTATGAGGATAATGGCTGTGGAATAAATCTCGCTCCTGTGGCCTGACCTTTGATCCCACTTCGATTATATTCAACAGAACCGGTTCAGTATACCTCCGAAATAACATGATAAAGTTTTGTTGCAATAGAAGCATTTTTATGAAAGTTATGTTGCATAAGGACTATGAAATAGATCCCGCTCCTGTGTCCTAACCTTTGACCCCATTTCTCCCATTTTCAATAGGATTCGTCCCCAGGCAGGCCCCTACAGCATACTAACATTTCATCCAAATCGAAGCATTTTTACGTAAGTTATGACGCATAATGGCGATGGAAGTGATTCCGTTCCTATGTCCTGACCGTTGACCCCATTTCGCCCATTTTCAATAGGGTTTGTTCCCAGTTGGTCCCCTACCACATACTAAAATTTCATCGAAATCGAACTTTTTTACGTTAGTCATGACGCATAACAGTAGTGCAATGGATCCCGCTCCTATGTCCTGACCTTTGACCCCATTTCGTTCACTTTCAATAGAGTTCCTTCCCAGGTGGTCCCCTACCAGATACTAAAATTTTATCGAAATCGAACCATTTTTACGTGAGTTATCGCGCCGACAGACAGAGGGACGGACGGACAGACGGAAGGAAAAAGCTGGAGCATATACGCTTCTTCAACCTATTGTTGGAAAGCGTAAAAAGGAGAAACCATCAGGAAGCTCACGGCAACCGCAAGCTTTAGACCCATGTGGAAATACGCAGCTTGGAGAAGAAATGATAACACAATATCCATCAAACCTTAGTGATTTGATACTACTCACTTTCCAGGAAGAGCTAAGGTCCTGATCCAAGTGATGCATTTCATTCAATTTCCTATGAATTCCACAACTTTTGTTCACTTAAATTTCTTTCGTTGGTAGAAAGGTCTAAGATGTAGGTTTCTGACATCTCTTGCTTCTGGGTATAAGACAGAATGTAAGGGGTAGACACGTATGCTGTGTTTTTCGTTCCAGAGCCTGGTTTTACTCTTCATTGGATTCTGGCGCAAAAGTATGAATAAATCCTCATAGCTTCAAACGTTCTTTGTGGTAGTTAATCCATTCCATAAAATTCTTTTTCCGTATCTTTACGCAGATGAAATCATGGGTGCATTTTGAATTTTGTCCACCTCGAAGTTTAGAAATAGAAAAATCTGTTCGGATATTTACGTAAAAGTCTTCAGAAATTGCGCGCATCAAAAATGTTTTAATTATCAGTGTATAGGAGTTTATAACTCATATGCACTGATATTAAGGGTTTATAACTAGCTATAATTTTAAGCTATGATTTTAACGGTTTATAACTAGCTAAACGACAGATAAAAACAATAGCTACAGACACATACACTCAGTATTAACACAATGAAAGTGTTTGCATAGAAACAAAAGCCCATTCAAATGCTGAGTTTCTTTACTTGTTTCTTGATTACTTTTAAAATTCCGTTTTGTACGCAGAATTTGAGTTTAAAATCACAGAAATGCGTGCAATTTTTTCAGGTGGTCGTTTAAATAGAAACCGTGGAAGATTGAGAAAACGAAGGTTGAAGTTCGTAACTGCGAAATCCCATTTTGCCTGCATGATGCAAATGTTATCGGATTGTTCCACCTGTAAATGCAATTTATCGTTTTCAACGAAGAAGGTAGTATGAGGCAGACAGTTATCCTTCAGTCTCTCCTTCCGTAAGTAATAATGTTAAGTTTCGAACTTCAGCTATTTGAATGATTTTATCAAAGTATTGCAAGTCGTCTTTTTTATTAAAATATTAAAACTTTTTAAAAGGGCATTTAAGCCAGAAGAAAAGGCAAGAGAATTTCTGATTTTGGCTTTTCTTCTGGCTTAAATGATTTTATAAAAATATTGCAACTTTTTAAAAGGGCATTTAAGCCAGAAGAAAAGCCAAGAAAATTTCTGATTTTGGCTTTTCTTCTGGCTTAAATGATTTTATAAAAATATTGCAACTTTTTAAAAGGGCATTTAAGCCAGAAGAAAAGGCAAGAGAATTTCTGATTTTGGCTTTTCTTCTGGCTTAAATGATTTTATAAAAATATTGCAACTTTTTAAAAGGGCATTTAAGCCAGAAGAAAAGGCAAGAGAATTTCTGATTTTGGCTTTTCTTCTGGCTTAAATGATTTTATAAAAATATTGCAACTTTTTAAAAGGGCATTTAAGCCAGAAGAAAAGGCAAGAGAATTTCAGATTTTGCCTTTTCTTCTGGCTTAAATGATTTTATAAAAATATTGCAACTTTTTAAAAGGGCATTTAAGCCAGAAGAAAAGGCAAGAGAATTTCTGATTTTGGCTTTTCTTCTGGCTTAAATGGTTTTATAAAAATATTGCAACTTTTTAAAAGGGCATTTAAGCCAGAAGAAAGGGCAAGAAAATTTCAGTTGTAGTTCTTGAGATAGAATTCGTACAATATAAATTTTGTTCGCACCCTCGAAACAAAAGTGGAATTCTAATGCGCAAAAAAACTCTCAGGGACAAATCATGGGGGAAGCGCTCGGTAAAAAACAGCAACTCCTTAGTCGACATGTTTAGAAAGGAAAACTCCAGGGGTCGCCATTTGAAATGCACCTCTCTAGATAAAAGCAGTTGTATCCAGACTAATAATGTGTGTAGTGATATCAATAATTTCATCCACAAATGCATAGATAAAGAATAAAACCCAAGAGCTATATGTACACGCTCGAGCCACATTATTGTGACCCCCAGCTAATGTCCAGAGTACCCGCCATGTGTAGCGAGGACAGCAGCTTGACGGGCTGGGAGTGTCTCAATAAGGTGCTGGAAGGTGTTCACAGGTATTTGGAGCCATGCTGACTGCAGTGCATCCGACAACTGCTGGAGGGTGCGTGGTGGAGGACTCATAGATCGAACAACACGATCGAGGTGGTCCCACAGATACTAATTGGGTTTACGTCTGGGGAATTATGGGGCCAGGAAACTACTTTGAAGTGTAAATCGTGCATTTCCAACCACTGTCGGACATTTCTAGCTGTGTGACACGTCACAATGTTGTGCTGGAAGATCCCTTTCGCCCCAGGGAAGACAATCAGCATGTATGGGTGTACGTAGTCAGCAGGGATGGAATCTAAAGGAAGTCGGTCCATCGTGCCTTCCACAGCTATGAGTGGACCCAAAGAATGCCACGAAAACATTCCCCAGACCATAACGCTGCCCCCACCAGCTTGTGTTCTTCCAGCAATGGCTGAAGAGTTTTTGTCCTATGATGTTTCTCGCCTTAAACTCCAACGTCCATCCGTTCGATGAAGTAGAAAACATAACTCATCGGAGAAGGCAATCCTTTGGCTATCAACGGAGGTTCAATTCCCACACTGTCGTGGAAATGTAAGCCTTTTATGCCGATGCACCTTCGTTAGCACAGAAGCAGTGACCTCCGTCTGCATCGGAGCCCCATAAGCAGCAGAGTTTTCTGAACTGTCGTTTTAGACACACTTCCGGTAGCCCCTTGGTTCTTTCCTCCAGTGAGTTGCTCCACTGTAACGTGTCGATCGGCCCTCGTGCATCTCCGACACCGTTGTTCACCTCTCACATCAATGACACATAGTGCTCCGCAGTTTCCACGTTGCTTATTCGCAATAGTGCCATTTCTCCAATCACGATACACTTTACTCACAGCAGCACACAAACTGCGCTGTTTCAGAAATACTGCCACCCTTGGCCCGAAAGTCGATAATCATCCCATTTTGCAAATCTGATAAATAGCTCCTTTTATCCATGACAGCAACGAGTGATATGTCTTCAGAATGCCTACAGCACACCTTATATACCCTCTAAACCAGCTCATGACACGTGGCTCCATTCATTGGCTACGCGCTGTTGACGTCAAAAGTAGGAGGTGGACAGAGTAATGTGACTCGATTGTATATGATATGTACATGTATAGTATATGGGATGTAAGGTCAGGTGATGCTTAACATCACAGCCTCTCCTTGACAAATGTCAACCCCGCCTTCTCGTGGTGCATCCTGTTCCCACTAAAGGGGCTCTGACGACCGCCAATAGCGGTATAACTATACCATCGGGATTAGAGGAAATTCTATCCCACACTCACCAACCCGCTTGGCCAGCGTGGTGAGTTATGGCCAAACCCCTCCAAAATGATTCCACAACTTAAATCTTGGCCCTCAGTCTCCGGCAGCTAGAATGTACCTGGCCAAGGCAGCGGCCAGTGCGACATGAAGGCAGAGGGTGCTAAGAATTCCCGGAGGACCGGACTAGGCTGCCATCTGATGCTGACCTTGGCAACGTACAATGGACGCTCCCTATCTTCTGATTCAAGGCTTCTTGAATTGGAAGAGGAACTACAAAGGATCAAGTGGGACATCGTGGGGCTAAGTGAGGTAAGGAGAAAAGGAGAAGATCTCATCGAACTGAAAAGTGGACATCTCTTCTACTATCGTGGGACAGATACTGGCAGAACTAGTGGTGTTGGATTTATAATAAACAAGAAACTGAAGGATAAAGTTGTAGAAGTTGAAAGTTCCTCTGACAGAGCTGCACGACTTGTTATCCAACTCTCGAAAAGATACCAGGCTCAGATTATTCAAACTTATGCACCCACCACAAGTCATCCTGAAGAAGAAATTGAAGAATTTTATGAGGAAATTTGTCATCTAAATAATAAAGGTAAGCAGCACTTGAAAATAATTATGGGAGATTTCAATGCAAAAATAGGGCAACGGCAACAGAATGAAACTTCAGTAGGTAAATTCCGTCACGGCAACAGAAACCAGCGTGGAAATACTCTCGTTGAGTTTGCAGAGGCAGAAGGATTTTTCATCTTGAATTCCTTTTTCAAGAAAAAGCCACACAGGAAATGGACATGGAGACATCCAATTGGGACGACAAGTGAAATTGATTTTATTATGTGTAACAAAAAATTCGTCATCGAAGACTGCAGTGTGCTAAACAAGTTCAACACAGGTAGTGACCATAGATTGGTGAGATGTAAGATGCACCTCAACACTAAACTTGAACGTGGCAAGCTCATAAGACAAACAAAATCTATTGACATAACCAACCTTAAAAAACACCATAATACCTTCAAGTTGGAACTGAAGAACAGATTCTCTGCTTTAGAAGGCCTAACATCGGAAGAAGTGGACATTTCTGAAGTTAACAGAAAAGTAACCAAAGCTCTTATGGAAACAGCAACAAAATTAGCTGGGTCTAAGAACAAGTTGCATGTAAATAAATTATCAGGAAAAAAGAAAATGTTGATGCAAAAAAGAAGAGAGATGAGGACAACTAAAGAAGATGTGACTTCCAAAGTGGAATATATAGAGCTATGCAAGACAGTAAGAAAAAGTATCACTGAAGACGTAAGAAAATTCAACTGTGAACTAGTGAGGAAAGCAATTGAAAACAACCAAAGCCTAAAGATAGCAAAGGGACATCTCAGTAAGGGAAGAAAACAGATTATGCCACTGAGAAAAGAAGATGGCTCTGTAACAAGAAATAGAGGCGAAATTTTGACAAGAGTGAAAGATTTCTACTCCAAATTATATGAAAGGGATGATACATGCACTCCAGACATCATGAAAGATACCAGTACCAGAGTTCCTCCAGTCCTTCCAGCAGAAGTTGCACATGCAATCAAGAACATGAAGCGGGGAAAAGCTCCAGGAGAAGATGGAATTACTGTAGACATCATACAAGAAGCAAGTGGAGAAATCGAAACAGTACTCGCCCAAATTTTCACTCGATGCCTTAATGTAGGAAAGATTCCTGAGGATTGGAACACCGCTACAATGATCCTGCTACATAAGAAAGGTGACATTGAGGATCTCGGAAACTACAGACCTATCAGCCTCCTATCAGTAGTTTATAAAATCTTCACTAAAGTTCTTTCACACCGCTTGAAGGTAACACTGGACATGGCTCAACCGAGAGAACAAGCTGGATTCAGGAGTGGCTACAGCACAATAGATCATATCCACGTACTGAGAGAACTAATTGAAAGAGCGAGGGAATATGAACTTCCATTGTGCATGGCTTTTATCGATTATGAAAAAGCCTTTGATTCGGTGAAACCATCAGCAGTTACAATGGCTCTGAAAACCTGCGGTATTGAAGATGCATACATTAATATTATTAATAACATCTATGAAAATGCAAGTGCAAAGATTAGGCTGTTTTAAAATACAACACACGTAAAAATTGGAAAGGGAGTGAGACAAGGTGACACCATATCTCCGAAGCTCTTTAATGCCACTTTGGAGGGTGTTTTTCAGTCGCTGAGCTGGGAAAACAAAGGGATAAAGATTAATGGAGATTATCTAACCCACCTTCGTTTTGCTGATGACGTAGTCATTTTTGCAACTACCCCATCAGAGCTGCAGAGTATGATCCAGGAACTTGCTGACAAGAGTAAAGAAGTGGGATTAAAAATGAACTTTCAGAAGACAAAAGTGATGTTCAATGCTTTTACAAGAAATGAAGATTTATCGATTGATGGAGAAAAGCTGGAGATAACAGACACGTACGTTTATCTTGGACAGCAGATATCAAGTGAGGGTCACATTGATGAAGAAATTAATCGGCGTACAAAACTTGCCTGGAGAGCTTTTGGAAGAAACAGCATAATTTTCAAGAGCAATATGCCATTATGTCTTAAAAGAAAAGTGTTTGATCAATGCATCTTTCCAGTGCTTACGTATGGTGCAGAGACGTGGACCTTAACTAAAAGAGACATACAAAGGCTGCAGACAACTCAAAGCAGCATGGAGAGGTGCATGCTTGGTGTAACCAGGAGAGATAAGAAGAGGAACTCGTGGATCCGAAAAATGACAAGAGTGGAAGACATCATGATCAGAGTTAAATCCCTGAAATGGCAATGGGCTGGACATACTGCCAGAAGGACAGATCATCGATGGACAGCCGAAATTTTAGATTGGATTCCAAGGGACAGGAAAAGACCCAGAAGAAGACCACATGGGAGATGGGTGGATGAAATTCGAAAGTATGCAGGGGTGACATGGAGGAGACTGGCACAAGACAGACCGTTGTGGAGGAAACTTGGGGAGACCTTCGTCCAGCAGTGGATTGATAATGGTTGACAATGATGATGATGATGATGATACAGTATATCACAAGTCAGTGCTCATTCTTGATAGCCGATGTACTTTAATCCACAGCTGAATGCTAAATCTTTTAGCCTACACCCTGCTGGATACCGGATCTTTTGCTTTCAACGGACAAAAATGAAACACCGCCTGGCCGCAAGGATAGCTTGGGGTTTAGAGGATAGGTAAGGCTCGTGTCAATTTGCTCTACCCTTCTCATGAAACGTTAGAGGGGGAGCAGTTCGAAGGGAATCTAAGTGGTAACATTATTCCGTTTACCACTGTAAGTAATAATATATGTCTGCCAATTGTCTTCCATCTCAGTTCTAGCATGAAATCAATAGGGTGATGCTTGGAATAATAATTGAATAAAATCATACCCCAGTTTCAAAATAATTATTTCAGTTAAAAAATTAAAGCTGAACTAAAATCGTATCTAAACCTCCAAAATGAAAGCTTTAGTTTCCTCTTTGCATTCTTGTGAGAGTTACTGGGATAACATTTTTTTAAGGAAACAGAATGAACAAGTAATATGAAAGGAGATATAAAATCCTGAGTTTGGACGTGCCTAACAACAGGAACCATTTTGTCCAAGACTGTAATAGAAAATCTTGCGGTAAAAAAAGAAGCAGCATTCGTCCACTGAGTTGTACATACTAAAGGTTTTGGTGTATATTAAGATTATACAGTATATGAAGAGTATGGGATACAGTATATTAAGAGTATGGGGAATGACAAGAATAGAACTGCCTTATATAAGTAGCATGTGCAGCTCAACACGCAATTCAAGGGCAGACCAATCTAGAGCACGCAAATAAAATAGCACTATTTTAAAGTATGAAAACTATTGGACACATCTCAGGCGAAGGTCAACAAGGGTTATTAATGTAGAGTCAGAAGTACTGCAGGTGACTTTCCGTTAGAAGGCAATGAGAACGAAATTGCAACGATTTTTTATTCGATTTGGAAAAAAAGAGAATGCCATGAGCATAGTGACTGCGAATTAAAAGAGTTTGGAAACATGAATAAATTGTTTTTTACATGGATCAGGTACCACACCAAAATGCAATATGTGTTTCTAAAGCAGAAATAATCGGATGAGCTGAACACGTTGCTCGAATGACTGACTAAGTTCAGGCGTGTAAAGTTGTCATGTGAAAACCAAAAACATGCAAACAGAGGCAAACCAAGAATGCGATTGGATGACAAAGGGAAAAGAAACTACGGAAAACAGTCAGATGAAGATGCCAAACACCAATCGACAGGGCACAGGGTTTAATCCAGCATGAGTAATATCTTAATTGATTCTGCGCTAGAACAGGAAAATAAGGTTTCTGTAACACGAAGAACAAATAACGTTCAATTTCAGAGCTTCTTAAAGTGATGTCAGTGCATTTATTCGAGAAGTTCCGCAGCTTTGTGTTTTTCCGTGCTGCACACGAATTTTAACATAGCGCGCAAGTCTAATTTTTCTTTGTCATTCAGGACAGGCATATTTCATATTCTCGGTATCGATCAACAGCTGTCTTTTTTAAATGACGCCTGTTGCCATTGTGACCACTCCCGTAGGATCCTTTTCTTTTGCTTCCTATTAAACAAGATTGTGTTTCCGACTATTTGAAATCACCATGGTTATAAGCATTCAACAATCAAATGGCAGTTGCGTCACAGCTAAGGCCGGGATAAATTAATAGTTATAGGTAATTTATCCGGGTTATGTGCTCGTTTTGTTTTTTCAAAGCAGAGCATGAGATGATCACTCTCATCGAAGAACAGTCAACTCGATTCGAAAAATTAAGTGTATGATGATTATCGCAAGAAAAGGAAAGTACGATAAAAAAAAGGAATTCCAAGGGAACAAGATAGCATCACGGAACATTACAGAGTAACTCCAGAAAAACGTTCCTGAGTTTGTAGAGACAACCAGTCCGCAACCCGTGCCATGCACGGTTGACTGAGAGTTTTTCTCGTCATATAACACGAATCGTAATAAAATGCATAACTACAATAAACGGTTAAATTATTAATGGGCAGTGTACAAGATGGGTCACCAACAACAAAATTTTCGTAATATTCCAATTAATTTTTCCAACTACTTGCATAAGAATTTAACGATGACGTTTCTCATTATTGTGTAAGCATGTGCATACCCGTCGTTGATGGACTTACATTGGAATATTGAGGCATTCGTTCAGTGTCTAGATAACTACACAAGGGGTTGAAAACGTGTTTCATTTTGCCAGTTTGGTTTTAACAAATTTTGGTATCATTATATAATCTATATCTATACTAATATATGAAAAAAAGGTTGGGTGTTTGAGGTAATCTAAAAAACTAGTGAACCGATAATAATTCATTCACCGTTGGGAAGCTTATTTCTTTCCGTTGGACATAAGCTAGTTCGTTTGTTTATTATTATTATTTCATTGTTTTTAGTTATTTTTGGCTGCACTACAGAATCACATCGCTTTGAAGTAGTTCCTGATTTCCCGTGTATCGTTCCGCTTTGTTTACATACAATCTGATCACACCCAAAGTGAAAGAAAGTAGTTCACGATAATATACAAACTTTGTTTTACTGATCTCGAAAACTACTGAAAAGATTCGGATAATTCTTTCACCGCTGGGAAGCTTATTTCTTCACGGTGGACTTAGGCTATTTCGTTTATTTTTTAATATTTTTGTCTGTACTACCAAATCAGATTGCTTTCAAGTAGTTCCTGATTGCCCGTGTATCGTTCCTCTTTGTTTACATACAATCTGATCATACCCAACATGAAAGAAAGTATATAGATTAAGATAATACAACGTAGTTGTCACAAATGTTTATTTTTTCAAGCCGACCATGGTTTCGCTGGGTATTGACCTAGCTTCATCAGTACGAATGGCACGTAAATATTCAAATTGTATATGACATCATAAATGGTGTTTACAGTCACGTGTTTTGGTTAGATGCTTCCACGCGTTTGATAGAAATGGCGTGGATGCCATGTCATTAACAAGTTGCGAAGACTTCTGATATATATGGAAAAGCTTCCAAACTATCAAGTTTGGAGGTTGAATCTGGCTTGTCAATAAGTTTTGCTTCTTCAAAGAGAAATCTGTGGTCCTTTTCGTAACAGTGTTTAGCCATCGATGACTTCTTTAGGTCACAATTCCGAATGTAGGTCTTGTACTCCTTCAATCGAAAACGTAAGGCTCTACGGGTCTGTCCTATGTACGAACTGCCACATTCACATGGAATTTGATAAATTCCCCACGAGTTTTTGTCTTCAACATAGTTTTTACATAGGACAGACCCGTAGAGTCGCCATATCGCCAGGCATTTGGGTCGAAGCAACGGAGCAATCGGACGATAGTGGCACCAATGCGACGAGCAACCAAGAGGCACAACCCATAGGCACGTGGGCAGTGGACGGTCGAGGGCAAAGACAGAACGCGAGGATCGAACGACTGTGAGAGCTTCACGAACAGAACTGAATTCGTCGCTCTCGGCCATCCGTAGTCATGTTGCCTCGTCTATAGGTACAGAAGTGGACATCCGGACCGTTGCCAGAATACTTGTGGCACGGGGACTACATTCTATGAGGCCACACCATCGCCTACCACTGACCAGCGAGCATCGTCGGCACCAGTTGAACTGGTGTCGGGCCCGATCAACGTGGGATATTGTCCAATGACGTCGTGTTGTCTTCAGCGATGAGTCACGGTTTGCACTTGGCTCCGATGGCCAGCGCATCAGCCGGACATCCTTGGTAGTCCTGCATACCACCCTCACAACTCAACAGTACTTCGACGACATTCTACAACCTGTTGTATTGCCATTCCTGTCGCAGCTTCACCGAGCTATTTTTCAACAGGATAATGCCAGGCCATACACGGCACGGCTCTCCCAGGCCTGTTACAGTAATATCGGGCCCATTCTATCGACAGCCTAATCGCCCTACCTCACACCGGTTGAACATGTTTGGAACATGACGGGACGTCCCCTACAGCCATTCTAGAATGTCGGCAAACTGGTCCGCAATTTGGGCACTGTCTGGCATGCTGTACCTCAGGACAGTATCCTTGAACTGTATGCGTCTGTGCTACTCCGGGTAACCGCTTGTATCCGAGCCAAACGTAACACTACAATTCACCGACGTCTTCCACTCGTGTAGCTGTTTTATCCAAATAAATGGCGCAACTATTCTGGATTTGCAATCATTTCCTTTCCTATACATGTAAATTGCAGATACCAATTTTCATCTCGATTGGATGATTTCTTCAGGGTGCTTCGGGTTTTTTTTTTTTGGGGGGGGTGTGCTTGGGGGGCAAAGAGTGTATTTTAAATGTACAAGCTTTGCTGGGGGATTTGCATTTAACATATATATTTTTTTTTTTTTTTTTTTTTTTTTTTTGATTGGAGGTTTAACGACCGCCGTGAGCAACTCAATGGGCTATAAGCAGTCGCCCGTCCCTAATTTAGGGTCACTGGTTCCAGGGAAGGGAGAGAGCCAGTGCCGTAAGACAAACACAACATCCATGCCTCACCGGGATTCGAACCCGGACCCCTTACGGACGAATGATCAGAGGCCAACGCCTTAGACCACTGCGCCACCGGGGCGGCAACATATATTTGACTGCATTTAGCCGATAGCCATTCAAAACTGCAATTTGATAACATAAGATAATTCACTTCTCTAAGGCAACAAGAAAAAGGCCATCTCTGATATTTATTTTCTCTTAGTGCTTAATTACATGCTTTATTAATTAATCATGACTTTTGCTTGTGCATCATCTTCCTCCAGCATATACTGTTCCTTATTAACGATTTTAACATTTTGTCATTCTTAGTTGACTGCCGTATCACATTCACCTGTAATATTTCATCAGTATCGCTCATTGTTTTGTTGTTTATTTTGCCATAGGTGGTAGGCCTGTATTCCCTATGTTTTTGCTAATAAAGTATATTTTGACATAATTTTGAAATAGTTTGATATTTAAGATTATTTTCGAATGGTATGTCAAAGTTACTTTTGTGTGTGTAATAAAATGTTTCCCAAACACTGAAGATTTCTAGAACATTTTTCACTTCAGTTTCTGAAAATACGCTGGTGTGCATAAATTATTATATCGATGAGCCATTACATTATGACCACCAACCTAATAAGCTGTAGGACTCCCTTTAGCCCGTAAAACAGCTGCCACACGGCGAGGCATCGATTCGATGAGGTGGCGATAGATATCCGGTGTATCTCGTACCATAATGTCAACAGTAGGTCCTCCAGTTCCCGTACATTTCGGGGTGGTGATGATTTAGAGCGAGCCCATTTTTCCAAGTCCAACCAGAAATGTTCGATTGGATTCATATCAGGTGAATTTGGAGGCCAGGACTTTAACAAAAAGTCACCAGCATGTTTCTGGAACCACTCCTTGACGATTCCGGCTGTGTGGCATGGCGCATTATCCTGTTGGTAATGACCATCACCAGCAGGGAACACAGTTTGCATGAACGGGTGGACTTGGTCCGGTGCGATGTTCAGATATCTGACAGATGTCAGGGATTGTACTTTTGGGATAATGGGGCCTAAGGTGTCCCAAGAAATATCGCCCACAGCATAACACCTCCGCCGGCGGCCTGTTTCCGCCCAACAGTGCATCCAAGTGCCATAGCCTCCGTTCGTAATCGGCGTATCTGCGCTCGGCCGTCCCCGTGACGCACTAAGAATCTTGATTCGTCAGACCACGCCACTTTCTTCCAATTTCGATGATCTTGGTCCCGTTTCATTCGTTGTTGACAATGACGTGC
This sequence comes from Macrothele yani, assembly GCA_039090855.1. NCBI lineage: Eukaryota > Metazoa > Arthropoda > Arachnida > Araneae > Macrothelidae > Macrothele > Macrothele yani. The sequence goes on from CM077014.1 coordinate 143,380,898, forward strand.
AGTGAGCATGGGGATCCGGTTCGGTCTTCGACTACGCAGGTCCATGCGGATAAAGCTGCGATGAATTGAGTGCTATTACACATTGCCTTGATCACCACTATTGTAGCTGTGACTAATTTCTCGCACTGTGGCCCTCCGGTCGCTGTGAACAATGCGCGATAGTCTTCGCTCCCATAAATGACCTGCGAACGACACATGGCTGAACTACAGTTCGTCGCTTGGCCATCTGTGCTCTACATTTAATACGCACTCACTACAGTGGCACGTGAACAACCCACAAGCCGTGCAGTTTCCGAGATCGTAGTTCCGGGCGACGTGCCATCATTATTTATCCTTGATCAAACTCCGATAAATCGGCAGCTTTTCCGATTCTGACTCCGAACACTCTACTAACCGAAAGCCGGTCCTCGGAGTGTATATATACTGAGCCGTGAACGTGGCCTGCGCCACCATTCAGTCTCCAGGAGCGCTCATTTCTCTAGGCTGGGGGTAGTCATAATGTAATGGCTCGTCGTTGTACAGTAGTTCCTTATGTATATCATTCTGCTAAATAATGTGCGAAGCGTTTTGTTATCTTGTTATATTGCTGTAATCTTCAGCATATCCAAGCGTGTGTAAAGAGAAACTCCAAGCCTGAGAACCAACACACTAGCAGCCAAAGTTTGACTAGAAGTAATAAACTACTCTACAAGTAAAGAGCGGCGAGAAATTCATTTGACACAGGTCGACATCTTGTGCTTCCTCAGACCTCCTCTTTCACCAATGAAAAGAAGACGAACGGAATTGCCATAAAAGCATCTTATACGGCCGGTCATTCTCCTGTGAAGCAAACGCGACATATAAAACCTGCCAGGGAAAGATAAAGGGAATCAGAAACGCACTATTAGAAAGTATTCGTAAGTGGAACACTCTCAACAGTTTGTTCGAAACCTGGAAAAAAGCCATTAGACCAAATATTTCAAAGACACGTTTTCGGAAGAATGGTAAGGGAAAAACAATCTTCACTGTGAATAATTAAATCGCATTACCTGCAATAGCAATATGCATTGCAGCTTATTTAGATGTACTCTCAGTTTAACGAAGAGATTGCTGGCAACCTCACCACGACGTTATGGAAATGCCCAATGTATGTGACTAAGAATTGCGTTCCGGTTTCTGTCAGTTTCTAATTCCATTATTCAAGTAAGGATTTTCATTTAATGCACTCGGTTCAAAACGGATTTGAATTCTCTTATGATTTACACGGCAAATATATTTCCTTTACAACGAAGAGCTGCAGAACACTTCCTGCTCTTTAAATCCGTCTGTTGTAGTTCTTTTCACACAGGCAGAGTCCGCTAGTGTCTTTCATCTTCAATAATAAATTCGCCCTCAGTGTTTGCGAAAGCTTCACGTGGAGTAAGCAATTTCGATTTTCTAGAGAACTGTGTTAATGATTGCTGCATGACTGTGCGTGTTACTCCACGTGGATGAGAAAGCACGGTTGGTTGACAATTTGCAAAAGAATTTTCTCATGGCACTGCAGGCTGTTGCCACCAGTCTTCCTCAAATGATGAAGAATTATGCGACATCCGAGTCAAGTAAATAACACATCTAGCACTTTATCTGTCTGAGTTACTGGCAGTTTCCCGTGCTTTGGATATAGGATGTGAGAGAAACGTTAATTATACTCAATTGCGGCTGAGATTTCGAGATATGACCCACTTGAGAAACATTTCACTTGGGTTATTCAAGCACACTTTCCCGAGTATGTTATTTGCATTGCGATATTCCTAAAATCCTTTCTTTTATATCTCCTATGAATCACATCGAACGAGCCAGACAGCAAAGACAGGAGGAAGATATTATCGGCCTTTCAGTATTTCAGTGTACTTTAATAACTACTCGCAGAGCAAATATGAAATTAATAAATATACGGCTGCTTAGTACATAACAAGAAATGTCATTTTAGGACCATGATTACAGAAACGTGCGGTATCGAGACCATTTTAACGAAGTGCACAGTAATCATTTAATAAATGATGAGTCTGATTCCATTTATTTTCAGCTGATTAAATGGGACAGAGATTCGCATTTTTGATAAGTCGCACAGATATTATTAAAAACTTAAAATCTTGAAAATATTTTCATAGATGCCAATGAAGCCGCCCCGGTGGCGCAGTGGTCTAAGCGATGGCCTCTGATCATTCGTCCGAACGGGGTCCGGGTTCGAATCCCGGTGAGGCATGGATGTTGTGTTTGTCTTACGGCACTGGCTCTCTCCCGTCCCTGGAACCAGTGACCCTAAATTAGGGACGGGCGACTGCTTATAACCCATTGAGTTGCTCACGGTGGTCGCTAAACCTCCAACCAAAAAAAAAAAAAAAAAAAAAAAAAAGATGCCAATGATTTTGAATATTAGTTGAAAAACATTTAGGAAGAAGATGGAAAGTTTTGACACATATTGGACAATAGCAAAGTACATGAGTTACTTTTTAGTAAACAACTTTCACAACAAATCTTGAGAGATAATGTCTTCAGAATACTATATTCTAGTGAGATTACTTGAGCTTGTATTCTGGTCGCATTCTCGATTTCCTACGAGATTAATGAGTGGTTTCTGTAACCATTTGATGATATCTTACTCATATATAGAATTTTTTCCAGAAAAATTCACTTCATTTTCTTCCACTGGTCCATTGAATTTATTTGGTGATAGTTAGAATGAAAACAGCAGTCGTTTTCGTGAAGTTCAGTTACTTTTCACATAAACTGGAACTAAGTGACTGTCGAAGAAACTGAAAGCTTTCAATGTCAAAACACATGCGAAAAAGTAAAGCGCTAAATATTTGCAGCAGCTGTTTGGAGAATTAATCAACTCGAAAGAAAAAAATCAGTCAGCTTCGTCTTGACGTCTTGGCCGACCACCTCGAGTTAGGCTTACATCTGAATAAAAGGGTCGGTCAATGAATCTTTGCAACGTTAAGGGGAATCATGGGATTTCTTTGTACCTATGTTTTGAAAATTTGAGATTGTACTGAGACTAAAAGGAGTGAGGTTATAGTACATTCGCACTGAGACCAATAGATAATCTAGAAGCAACGCCGCCCCGATGGCGCACTGGTCTGAGCACTGACTTCATACCATTCGTTCGAGATGAGTCAGGCATGAATGTTGTATTTGTCTTACGGCACTGGCGCTCTCCTTTCCTTGGAATCAGTGGCCCTAAATTAGGGACGGGCTACTGCTTATAGCTATTGAGTTGCTCACGGTAGTTGTTCAGCCATCAATAAAAAAATGACATACACTCTTTGCCAAAAAGGAAAAAGAACCCCGAAGCACCCAGAAGGGATCATCCAGTTGAGATGAAAATTGGTACGTGCAATTTGATTCGCCACACATTTGCTGTTTTACAGAACCGGTTTCTTGTGCACGATTTACGCGTGATTTCGGGGCAGAGTTCCACTGTTAAGTTGTTCTATGTATTTGCTGCTTTAATTTTGAACACCTGTGTGTTTGCACAGCGAACTGAAACTTCAGTTCCATTAATTTTGAGCACCAGTGTGGTTGCACACAGAACTGAAACTTCAGTTCCATTAATTTTGAGCACCAGTGTGATTGCACACTGAACTGAAACTTCAGCTCCATTGTTCTGTACCCAAGATACGTGTCAGAATATAATCATCCAGTTTGGGGCATATTAACGAATGGTCTCTGATCTGTGTACCACCACCACAGTCACACTATTGTCTGAGGCTGCAGAGAAGCTCCACTTAGACAAACGTTCCCTACTTCTCTTATTTCTTGTTCGCAGACGGTTAAGAGTTGTAGCTTCGTGGTATTTCCTCAAAATACAGCAATGATTCTGAATCATGTCGCCATAATCTCTCCATTCAGGCCGCTTCTAATGAGTTACTTAGGGACCAAAGCGCTCCAATCTGGCTTCTCATATCATTGCATGTTATCTGCACTAGCGACGATACAGAAAATCTGTAGCTTCGTCGAATTTCTTAAGAGGAGCTTGCCATCTACATAGTCCTCTCATTTGGGGTAACATACTGCAATCGAATTGTCCAGTATGAAGTCAAGAGTTTCGCTTTCTTACTATAGGCGGAGCTGTCGGTTAATATGGGCCTATAAACGGGTCACTGACTCTTTATGGTAATCCGTAAGAGCGTCCGCTTGATTGTAGTTTTGGAAGCTTTTCCCTGTGGGTCTTCGTTGTATTCAGTAGCTGACAGATCCTGAGATGTATGTTTTCCCGGACAGCACGTGCCAATCAGCGTTACCTCAACAATCAACCAGTCGTGGTCTCCCGTTTCCGGCACCATGGGTGAAGGTGTATTCCTCTTTGCAGCATTGTTTCCACTCCCTCACTACGGTTGCCCTTAGATAGTCAGAAGTGCCTGCTGCTGCTTAGATTGTGGTGCCCTTCTTTGCAAGATTGTTTCCACTCCCTCACTATAGTTGCCCTCGAATAGCCAGAAGTGCCTGTCGTTGCTTAGATTGTAGTCCCCTCTTTGGAGCATTCTTGCCACGCCCTCATTACAATTAGCTCTCGGATAGCCAGAAGTGCCTGCGGTTGCTTAGATTGTGGTCCCCTTCTTTGCAGACTACGGTTGTCCTCGGATAGTCAGAAGTGCATGCGGGTGCTTAGCTTGTGGTGCCCTTCTTTTGCAGGATTGTTTCCACTCCCTCACTACGGTTGTCCTCGAATAGCCAGAAGTGCCTATCGTTGCTTAGATTTTTTTTTGAGGTTTAACGACCACCGTGAGCAACTCAATGGGCTATAAGCAGTCGCCCGTCCCTAATTTTAGGGTCACTGGTTCCAGGGAAGGGAGAGAGCCAGTGCCGTAAGACAAACACAACATCCATGCCTGACCGGGATTCGAACCAGGACCCCTTACGGACGAATGATCAGAGGCCAACGCCTTAGACCACTGCGCCACCGGGGCGGCCGTTGCTTAGATTGTAGTCCCCTCTTTGGAGCATTCTTGCCACGCCCTCACTACGGTTGCTCTCGATAGCCAGAAGTGCCTGCGGTTTCTTAGATTGTAGTCCTCTTCTTTGCACCATTCTTGCTATTCCTTCACTACGGCTGCCCTCGAATAGCCAACAGTGCCTGTGGTTGCTTAAATTGTGGTGCCGTTCTTTCACGCAGAGATTATCATTTCCCTTTCAAACGTCCTACCCATTAACCAATATACAGGCTTCCTCTGGTGAACTAACACGCCCTGCCGTTGTTGTCTATACATATTTCACACCAGTGGGTGACGTGTCTGCTACGTGATGTGGGACGTGTCCACTTGGGGAAGCAGGGTTGGTCATAACGATCTTGCCCATGAGTGCTCATCTAATTGAATGAAATCGCTTAACATGTACTAAATTAAAAAACTCATCTTTCATAAAAAGTTTGAAGCAGTTTGCTTGATTTTTCGATCGCCCTGTACAATTTATTAGAAGGATCTAACGAAGTGAAACTTGTGTGACATATATTCTTTCAATACAGCAAAAAAGGAATAAAACATCTGTTATAGAAAACGGCGGAATTTAAATCGAGTAGGGCGTTTAAAAGCCTGTTTATCTTGGAGAACAAGCAACGAACGAAGAAAAAGGAAGCGAACGTCGTTAGGTGAAATTCTTCTCTGCTTTTTTTTTAGATAAAAAAATCCGTTCTTTTTGAGCTTTCATGGCCGTTTTGGGGATAACAAAAAAAACTGTATCTTCCTGAATATTTTCCGGAAGAAAAGAGAGGAGTTCATCTGCTAACTCTAGGTTCTCTGGGAACTTGTTTACATTGTTTGGTACCTTCACGAGAAGGATGAAGGGTTCCTTTGTCGTCGTAGAATTTCTGTTTGTTGACGTGATGTTGAGCGATGATACGGTACTTTTTGCGCCATGGAGATTTTGAGCCAAGGACATGACAATCCTCTCTCTCTCTCGTTTTCTGAGAAAAGAAAGGAAAGAACTCTTGGGAAAGATATGCGGCAATGCTGCTCCGCTTCTGAATCTTTAGAATTCCTCGAAATTTGAATTGGATATTTGCTTTCTTGCTCCACCAAAAACGAGAAAAGTAGAAAGGAAGATGAAACAGGAAACAGTTTTCATTTATTTTCTCCTTAAGCCTCTAATGCTAAAGGTATTTGAGATCAAGGCAAAAATCGCTCACACAGAGCTCTGTAAGAATTTTTCAGGAGATAATTTATTTTCGTAAAAGTAATCTATTACGGTACGGTTAAAGACTCTTAAATCCTGAGGACATGGATGCGGAAAAGCACATTTTTGTCCAAAGACGTGAAATTAATACATCATGGGATATTTTTCCTACTGAAGAGAAAATGAACTGAACGGTTCATTTACAACCCAAATGCAGCTTTCCTTTCACGAAAGTTTACAAAGACGTAATCCACAGCACATCTTGGCTCTTGTGATTCAAACACCCGTGGGATATATGAGATTCAGTTTTCTAAACGCAACAAATTCCACCAATCACAGTCTGAAAAAATGAATCAGTAATAATAAAAATACATGATTAACTGCGTGTAAGTCATTAAGGGAATACACCACATTCGCTAAAAATTAGAATACTAATTAAATTTATAATATTTCTGTATTTAGTTCCTGTTTAGATGAATATCTATTTCCCAACAGGTTACGAAATGAAATACTTACTACAACAGAAGTACTGAATTTACAGCGATAGATATTCGTTACCTTAATCTCCTTTTTATCAGATCATCCCTAATGAACTGATAAGTTGAGATTTAACCCTTCTTCTTCAGAGTTAAAATCGGCCACCTGCCTCGTCAAAAAAAGGTATAGGTTTCTGGATAGTCATTCCAGACGAGCCTGCTTTCGAGTCCAGAATGAGGCAGGGGTGCTACGCTGGTCTTAGGGCGTTGGCTGTTTGCATTCCCTGGAACCAGAGTCCCTAAATTAGGGAAGGGTGACCGCTTACAGTCGTTACAGTGGCTTTTTGTTGTCGGTAGACCCTGAAACAAAAACTTCGAAAATAAAATACCGTAGTTTACATTTGGCAGGCTAGCACGTTACATCTCTCCTAGATCCCTGCTGCATCTCTCCTGGGAAGGAGCACCCCACTGGTTAAAGACCCCTAGATCTAATCGATTAATTGGGCTTTCTATGTCCCATGGTAATACCCATCATACTTCTCTTTCCCTCTATTCTTCTTCGCGCAATTCTCGTCCATTCTTCAATGACACCAGATGTCTCACTTCCAAGTTCGACTGTAGGTGTTCGACAAAGAGTTAACGAGTTACTGGGATTGGCCTCAAAAAGTTCTTAACACTGGAACTATAAAAAGCGATCAGTTTATCCGTAGGTCTGGAGACGGGTTAACATTGAGCTACAAAGCCAGGAGAATCGAAATATTGATATACAAGATAGGGACCCTGATTGGAAAGATTTACAACAAAAAGGACGAATTTATGAGAGTTATAGATTTAGGGGTGCCATAATATGCAAAATATTGCTGTTATCTGGGCTTGAAACGAGGGCAACAGCAGGAAAGAGAAGCGAGTGATATTAAAAGGGGTAACATTTTGGAAAAAAATTGGAGAAGTAATGGGAGTTAATTGAAAGAAATTTTAGGGACGGTTAAAAGAATGTTTGCACCGTAAAAGACTAAAGGGCTAGAGAACAGGAATAAATAAATTAAGAGTTGGAGCGTCTGGTTTTAAGAGAGCAAAGCCATAACGCGGTGTCTGGAACAATAGCTACAAAACAAAAGATTATTTCTAAGCTTTGTTTCTTTCTAGTATCTGTTGCAAGCTCCTAACTTTACCGGGTTCAATTTTACACTAATGCATTTTCCTAAACTCGTTACCGATATATGATAATCATACATTTTGTGTCTATTCAGGTCGGTTGTAATATTTTGACATCTGATTTTCTTTCACAGCTTGAAAAGCAGATTTTGAATACGGCTACACGGTTGTTTCATCGACGCCCAAATCAAAATCGATTCCCCTGCTGTTAATGGACAGCAGATAAAAAAAACCCTGAAATGTCCTAATACCTTGAACTATGGGTTTTTACATTTATTTTACAGTTTTCTGATGGCTCATCTTGACTGGGTAGAACATGGCTTCTGAGAAACAAAACCGACGGTTTTAAACTGACAAACTGCAGATCACTAAAACTACCACGATTTTATAGACTTGTGCTCTTGCGCTTGGTTCGTGAAAAGTTCATGCTTATAACTATTCCCTCCTAATGTCTGAGACAGAGTCACATTTGTTAAGTTTGGTGGCGGACCAGAAACGGGTGTGATCATCAAATTTTTTTTTGTGTACAGCACAATGAGTTCTTTCAGGCTGGGGAGAACAAATCCAAGTTCAAGTGTGGCTTTTAGGTTTCGAAGTAGCCTTTGAAAATTTTAGTGTTCTCAGAGTATCTGTCTTTTGTCTCAGTTACTCTTTTGTTATAAACAAAAGTACTTACCAGTTCTTTGTAACGGTTGAGTTATTCCTTGATTTCATTAACACTGCGCTTTTTCGTGTCCTAGAAACACCACATCTTTGGATGCCCGGAGTTTTCTTTCGGCTCTAAAACGTGTTTCCTGTTTCCCAGAAAAGTGAAAAACTCCAGTAGAGCAGAAAATATCTTTGAATTATCCGGAGAGCATTAATTATATTTACAAACCGTGTACTCGTACTTTTTACGGTTGACCCGTTGGCGCAGTGGTCCAAGCGCCGGCTTCTGACCGTTCTTCCTAGATGAATACGGATTCGAATACTGGTGAGGTACAGATGCTGTATTTGTTTTACGGCACTTGCCCTATCCTTTCCCTAGAACAAGTGGCCTAAATTAGGGACGGGCGACTGCTTATAGCCCATCGAGTTACTCACGGTGGTCGTTAAACCCCCAAACAAAAGAAGATATTGCTTATTTTGCTTACTTGAGAAATTGCTTATTTTGTTAAAGACTGAAAACCTGCTTCATACGTGCAAATTTCATCATCATTACTAACTGATATAACAAATATTGTCTCTGAATATCATTAAGGAATATCTAGTGGCTTCTTTGTCGTTTGCATTCTGGTAAAGGATGATACAATACTGTCAAGGAATGTAAGCATGCATACAGTACTACAGTACAGCATCGTGCCAGAGCTAAAGCTCACTGAGCACTATACGTACACACTACACAGTCTGTACCACTTTTTCTATGATAACCTAGCTAGACTGTTACGGTTTATAATTAGATACTTAACTCAGACGTGTATAAAATACCTATAAGACGTGCAAAACAAAGTTTTAGGATGGTGTAGCAACATTTTAACATATACACTGAGTGGCCAGTTTAATACGACCACCTGATAGTTTTAAGCAAATGAGCTATGCCTGCACGCTGTTGCCGCCAGAGGGCGAGGCTAGTATAAAAAGGGAAAGCTTAATGCTTGCGACAGTAGTAGAAGTGATTTTTGGGTGACGACATGGGTAAAAAATGCGATTTGACGGACTTTCAACGTGGGATGATTGTTGGAGCTCGGAGCCATGGAGCGAGTATCACCGGAACCGTCGCATTTGTGAAATGTTCCAGAGCAACTGTTGTTAAAGTGTTTAAAGACTGGACTGTCAGCCAAAAAACTGGGTTTCTACGTACAACGTGTGGTCGTCATCGACTAGTGACTGCTCGGACGGAACGGAGAGTGTCCAGATTGGTAACAGACAACAGAAGGGCAACAGTGCAGCAAATTACAGACCATCTTAATCAAGGATCCCTCAAATGATCTCTGCACGCACTGTTCGCCATACACTGCATCGGATGGGATATGGCAGCCTAAGGCCTGTTCGAACATCTTTGCTGTCTGCAGTTAATAAGAGAAAACGTCTCCAGTTCGCACAGGAGCACAAGGATTGGACAGTGGATAATTGGAAACAAATTATGTGGTCCAATGAATAACGTTTTCAGTTGCACCATGCCGATGGCCGATTGAGAATTTGGCGGAAACAGCACGAAAGCGTGGACCCCAAATGCATTGCTACAACCCTTCAAGCTGGTGGAGGCAACGTTATGGTTTGGGGAATGTTTTCCTGGCATGCTTTGGGCCCTTTAATTCGTGTTGATCAACGTCTGACTGGCACATCATATCTAAACATCGTTGCGGACCAAGTGCATCCTGTCATGTGGATGGTTTATCCCAATGGCGATGGCTACTTTGAACAAGATAATGCGTCCTGACATAGTGCTCGTATTGTATAGGATTGATTTCAGGAACATGCCGGTGAGTTTACTTTGCTTAGGTGGCCCCCATAATCTCCAAATCTCAACCCCATTGTGAATTTGTGAGATGAAGTTGAACGAGCCATCAGGCAGCTGGATCCACAACCCTGCAATCTCACACTCCTGGAAAGTGCTATTCATGAAGCATGGTCTCAGACTCTACAAACCACCTATGAACATCTCGTGGAGTCTATGCCATGAAGAATCAACGCAGTATTAAAGGCAAAAGGTGGCCCAACGAAGTACGGAGGGTGGTCATAATAAAGTGGCCACTCAGTGTATTCAATAATTTATTTATTTATTGGAGAGCGACACATGAAAAGAGCGCACTGTTGATTCAATAACAGAATGCTGAACTACCCAATATGCCTGCCTTACAAGTCTTTTTGAAAATGATCTTATATGCCACTATTTACTATTCTTTATTTATTTTCTGATGAGGTATTTAGATAAAATTCCTTTATCTCTTCCCAAACGAGCTAATAAAAATAACGTGCGCGGTATATGCTTCCAGATGGAGCAATTTAAGAATCGCATGTGTTTCCAGACTGTATCCAGATGGTTTCCGGGACGTTTTCTATCTTCTTATTTCCTCGCAACACGGAATTTTCAAGTGCCTTACGATCTTGAATGAAATTGCAAAACTGTTTTGCTATGGCGTTCTGTTTAAATAAAAATTCTTCTCGTCGACTGACGGGTCCCTAAACCGCTTTGAAAGGAAATGAAGAAAAATCCTTAAAGAGAAATATTAGCTTGGAGGCCCCAAACGTTTGAATGCCATTTATCCAGATCTCAAGTTTTACTACTAAATCCTTCCTCTTTCGCATTTTATTTTTTTAATGCGATGTTTTATTAGTTTCATTCCCATTTTGGAGAACGAAAAGTATCTACCTTATTTCAGGTTAAAGGTGGTAAATAGATTTTTCAGAAATTTATAACATGTTTTATAAACGTCTTTGAACTCAGAGAGATATCTGAGAAGGAATCTTCAAAGCAAAATGTATAAAAATTTTTAATGCGGTACGTATGATAATAAATTCAGAAACCACATGCGTTATCATTTCAATCATTTTGATCATTTGCTTCAAACTCTGCGAAATGTATCGCAGTGATCCCAGAAGATAGCTTATCTTACTACAATAACAATATTTGTTTTGCTTTATTTCGGAGTGCAATCATCGCATTAATCGAGGCTAAAAAAAAGGATCGCCCGTCCCAAATTTGAGTCCATCTCTTCCGAAGATTTGGATGATCATAAGATAGTGAAAAAGTGAAAGGGAAAAATGAAAAATTATTTATTTATTTGATCATAGGATAAGGACATCGCCGTGCTCTTGCATCTCAACCAAAACCGAAACTGATCTTGTGATAATTAGTCATCAGCCCAAAGAGGCATATACAGGTGAAGAGCGAAATACAGTTTCGGTTCCTATTAGGACAGTGATGAACGCAAAGCGTCTGAGCTGCGTGCTTGAAAGATTTTTTTAACTGGGTGTGTTTCAATTTTCTTAAAAGCAACGTTTATGTGTTCTGAAACAGAATGGATTACATCGTAATCATCATTAAAGTATGTGAAAACACAAGTTTGTCAGCGCCCCCCCCCTCACTCCGGAGTAACTTGCTGTCCCAACTAAGCTACACGGACGGAATGAATCGCTGAAGATTTGTCGTCTTGACACGTGCTTTATTTACCTCTGTAGTACGTTACATCATTTCCTTTTAATTGTTGTTTTTTTCTTTTTTTGAACCGAAGAACGAATTTTTCATTAATTCTAGATGATGTGTGGAACAAAGATCACACATTTTTCGAAGAACCCAACGTCCAGTATATCCATTTTTACGTTCGGACGCCAATGTGAAAACACAAATTCGTCCGTGATGGAGATCGAAGCCGCACCCCTCACTCTGGAGTGAGTTGCTCTCCCAACTAAGCTACACAGACGGAATGAATCGCTGAAGATTTGTCATCTTGACACGGGCTTTACCTTTGTAGTACGTCACAAGTTTCTTTTCCAAAGGAAAATTAAAGGTAATGTTTTATTTGCCTTCCTTATTTTTCAATCGAATATCAGGATTGGGATTTTGTTACATAGAAAAGCGCATCCTTTTTTCTGACCCACGCCAACATGCCCATATCTCATTCGTGACTCGAAAACGATATGAACCCAGACGATAAGCCCAAAGCTAGCACTTTTGACCATTCGACCCAGGAGGAGGCGTTGTTGTAATGACGACGGCCATTATAACGATCATACCCCAATTACTAAAGAAAAATAAAAAGCAATATGAAAACTTTGGGAGTGCTTCAAACAAGAATTAACTTCACCGATTTTGGAATAAAATGTCGAAGTAGCCTCCATTGGCATCTCGCGCTTCAGCTTGAATTGGTCAATGAAAGAAAGGCTACGGAAAACACTGTTTATGAGATAATGTAAAATGAGGGGTACAAAGTAACTTTCCATCAGTTATAGACCGAAAAGCCAAAACATTACGACCACCTACCTAATACCATGTTGGTCCTCAACGTGCTGCCAAAACAGCTTTCATCCATGGACACTAAAAGATTTCTAAAGATGTTTTGTTGTATCTGGTACCAAGACGTTAAAAGCAGAACCTTTAACTCTTGTAACTTACGTCGTTGAGCCGCCGCAGATCGGATTTGCTGTTCCAGTACAAACCACAGACGCTCGATTGGATGGGGAATTTGGAAACCAAGACAATACCTGGAAGTCTTCCTCATGTTCCTCCAACCATTCTAGAACAATCCGGGTAACGTGGCATGGCGCATTATGCTTCTGAAAGAAGTCACTACGAGAGGGGAATACCGTTGCCATGAAAGGGTGAATCTGGTCTGCAATAATGTTTAGGTAGGTGGTAGACGTCATACTGCCCTGCACATGAAAGACTGGACCCAGGGTATCCGCGAAGAACATTGCCCAGAGCATCACACTTCCTGCACTGGCTTGTTTTAATCCCAGGGTGCATCCCGGTGCCAACGCTTCCCCCAGGTAAGCGACGCACACGTTCACAGTTGTCCACGTGATGCAACCGGAAAGTAGATTAATCGATACACACGACCTTCTTTCAATAGATTAATCGATACATACGACCTACCTTCTATAATTCAAGGTCCAGTTTTGATACTTACGTGCCCATTGTAGGCGCTTTCGACGGTAAATCGAGGTTAGAATGGGCACTCCAAGCATTTTCAGCAGAGTTCGATGTAATGTATGCTGTGACACACTACTCTCGTCACCAGCATTCAAATTCCCGGAGAGTCGAGACACGGTATCCATTCTGTTAGCTCGTACCATACGGGATAGCTTTTTCTCACAACTATAGCATCCACGAGCCTAAACCTTGGCCTAAACCTTGCCGGAGTTTCGTGGTTCTTCCTCCTCGGACCACTTTTTGAAGGTACTAACCCTGGCGGAACGTAAATACCCCGAAATGCTGCCTTTCCCATTTGAAGTACACGAATAATACTGATTAACAGAGCTCAGTATCAGGTGTTATTTATACCGTTTCATAACCTTCATAGGCGCCATCGCTTACCTGCAGCTGCTTCGATTTTTTTATTTTTTTTATTGGAGGTTTAACGACCACCGTGAGCAACTCAATGGGCTATAAACAGTCTTCCGTCCTTAATTTATGGCCACTGGTTACAGGAAAGGGAGAGTGCCAGTGCCGTAAGGCAAACACAACATCCATGTCTCACGGGATTCGAACCCGGACCCCTTTCGGAAGAATTATCAGAAGCCATCGCTTAGACCACTGCAATACGGGCGGCAATAAAGACGCACTGGTCATAATATTTTTGCACTTCGGTGTATGTTTACCAACAATTTTGATATCAATCACTGGAATTAATGATGATTCAGTTCATTCCCTCTTGTCGTGAAGTTCAACTTGATTACAGTAGTGTAAAATGCAACTCTACGGATTCAAGCGAAATAAAGGACCAGCGTTTGACAAATAAGATCATTCTCAGAACTACAGGCAAAAGAAATCCAAGTTTATTTTGGCTCAAAATAATTATGGAAAGATTCCAGATTTACTTTTACATAGTTAGACTGACAAATGCTTAGAAACTCTTGGTATCAGTAAAACTGTCCAGACTGTATTGGAAGTAATGGTGAAGCCATGGAAGACATTTTTGGTAATAAAAGAAATTTTTGGTCAAGTCATCACAGGAAGAGATATGTTTCAGAACAATATATCCTCAGACTTACTTTTTGTTATTTCGGTGATTCCTTTAACGGAAATCCTTAAACAAAGAGGAAGATGTGCCTTGGTTTTAAAACATTAAAACAAGGCTGCAAAATTATCTCATATTAATATATGAATTGTTTGAACGTGTATATGCAGTCATTAAGTCAGACTTTTATTAGCAAGATCAGAATTTTCGTGTAAATCCTCTAAATACGTGGTGTCAGTGAATAAACAAAGACATCGAACTTTCCACGTTTATCAACACATAGCAACCAAAAAATTGTTATCCGGCCACTGCTGGGATCGTACCCCAGATCTCTCGATATCTATCCCAGTGCGTTCGCCTTACGCTACAATGGCCAACCATCACGGGCGCTATATGTGTTTATCTGTCAGCTTCTCACATCACACATGAGTAGGATGGGCTCAATAACTGAGACGTCTCCATCTGTTGGGCATTAACGGCACAGGCTATATATTAATCATAGCAAATAAATCCAAAGGGCGAGAACAATAGTGTAAATCCTCTAAATACGTGGCGTCAGTGAACAAAGACATCGCTCTTTCCACGTTTATCAATTGGACACCATAGCGTAAGGCGAACGCACTCGGCCAGATATAGAGAGATCTAGGGTACGATCCCAGCAATGGCTGGAAAAAAGTTTTTTGGTTGCTATGTGTTGATAAAAATGGAAAGAGCGATGTATTTGTTTATATCAAAATTTTCTATGAAGACATTTGGATGATATTTAGATGATATAAAAGTGTCATTCTTGCCGTAAAGTGGAGCAAACGCTTTCTCTCGGGGAAGATTCATTTCGAAGATGAATATTCGTTGAAACTTTATTAATAAAAACAAATTGAAATTGCTTGTGTGCTTTCGAATGAATGCGCAAGTTACAAAGTATTTCGAGAATGCTTCAAAGCTGCTCAAAAAAGTACTTAAATTTAATAAACAAGTGTCATAATTAAAACTATCAGCGTTGTTTCTGTCACTAACTGGTATTGTGAAGTGAACGCAAATGGAATTAGACATGCTATATCACATTTCAGGAAAATTGATAATAATGAATTATGCAGTGCTTACAGGAAATGCATTGTATAGGCTATCCTTGCCTTCGGAAAAGAAGAGTTGCTTCTAGGTACCATATTTTGAATTTTTCCAAAACAAACGTTTTGCTGCATTCTTTCCGCCTAAAAATATTCTTTCTTCTTAAATATAAAAAGAAAGAATATGTTACAAAGAAAGAATATTTAAAAAATATATTCTTTCTTTTACATTTAGGTGCGAATAATGCAGCAAAAATATTCTTTCTTCTTAAAGGGAATATTTTTAAATAATAAAAAAGAAAGAAAATTTTTTGCTGCATTCTTTCTGCCAACAAATATTCTTCTTTCACTCATTTTTTTTACACCTCTCTTCTTCCGCCACGCACTTAATGCTCCTACACAATTTCAGCTATTTCTTTTCGATGATTTTTTTTACTGCCAATAAAACTCTGACACCTTCATTTTTTACTTTTAAACCTTGATTTCATTGCTTCTCGTCACGAAAACTCCATTCCTGTGACAAGTAACATGTTTTGTTGGCTTTTCTTGATATTTCAGCTTTCTGCTCTATAAAACACGATGCTCAGCAGAGCATCTGGAAAAATGTCTTTCTCTTTTCGTGTATCGCGCATTTATTCTAAAAAGCAAGATTCAGCATTCGAATCATTGCTCTTCCTTTCATGCATTTCATTCAATTATGATCATTATCGTTTTAGAGTTAAAGGACTCTTTTTATTCTGTTTTTTATCTTATCATAGATCTGTTTTGCTCAACTGATCCCATATAAGACAACTTCTCTACTGTTTCCATGTTTTAGTTCCCATTCTCTATCTCTGCATGCGCTCAAAATTTCTTACTTATTAATATTATTTAATTATTAAACTCCAGCCTCTCTTCTCTTTTAACAATTTCCGTATTTATAACCTGGAGAAATATATCACGTAAATTAATTTTTTATGCGAAAGCCATTTATATTTTCTGAATGTACATATCAGGACCTCTTTCAATGAAGATCTGCATACTCTCGAAGACCTATTTACAGTGCGAAAATATCTGGCATTAATACTGAATTTAACGCAGCATTTTTAATATGCTTGTCATACACAGGGGTTGGGCTAAATAATGTGAACATCACGGTCAGAGACGTGACTTTTAATGCAGCTGCGTACGTCACAATACGCAAAGGTATCCACCACTTTCTGGTTGTGATAGCTTTGTTTAGAACCTCAAGGTCCTGTTTAAGTGCATTTAAAGTGTTTTGTTGCAAAATTTCTTTCTGGGTGACGACGAAATGAGCAACCTACTTCGAAAGAATGCTAATGTTTGGTTGCATGCTAATTGGTGCCTCTGTGGAAAGTCGCCAGGGTAGTGGAGGTATTGAGAGCTACTGTGTCTAGAATTATAACAGCATACCGAGTTCGTGGAAAAAACCTCGTCTGCGAAACACAAGAGCTGCCGGAGAACAATATTCTAAATTAACTTTCCTTTTTAGTTTCTTTCCTTATGTAAATTTTGAGTTTGTTCTCAGTTATACTTCACAACTCAACGTGAGATCTTCTCTCTCCAACGAATACTGTTGGCAACACAATTGAGGTCAGAGTGAACGGGACGTATGACTGTATGATAAGAACGATAGATAAAAACTACGATACAACAGTTGCTCGTGTGGGATGTTGGATGTGTGTTGGAGATGTGCATTATGTTGAAATGTGATATCTGGTCTATTGATATAGTCCTGGAATAAAACCAATTTCCGTAAGTTTGACTTCTGTTTAAATGTTTCGTCTGGCCGTTAAGGTATAATTAAGGAAGTGTTCCATCGTATTCATACCTAATGATATAGACATGAAGTAAGAACGATAAGATTTCAGGACGAAAGGAACTTACGTTATACAACCCTGACTTATAGAGACAGGAGAGCATTAAAGGGGATTATTACCCGTAATAATAAGACAACGGCGCCGAAAATGAGTGCGAAGCTCAATCTGCATCTGTAGACCCCACTATCAACGAAAACAGTGCACAGGGAACTGCATAAACAAGATATTTGTGGCAGAGCTGCTATTGGAAAACTCATGGTGACCCGGGTGAAAGCACAACGGCGACGAAAGGGGTGCCAGAAGCATACAACGTGGACTGCCCATGCATGGAAGCGTGTAATGTAGTCGGATGAATCCACATTCACAATATTCCCCACCGAGGACATGTTTACGTGTGGAAAACACCGTCAGAAGCGTACAACCCAGACTGTTTGCTCCAAACAGTGCAGCATGGTGGTGGTTCTGTCATGCTCTGGGCGGTGATATCGTGGTTTTCAGCAGGTCCTCCGATCGCCTTGAACGGACGGGTGACTGGAAGGGCGTTTGAAACCATTTTGGCAGACCAAGTCCATCCAATCGCTCAGACACTGTTTCCTGCAGGGGATGCCATCTACTGTATCAAAAGATTAACGGCCCAATTCACAAAGCTCAGAATGTCCAGTCATGGTTTGAGGAACATGATGACGAACTTTCACACCTTCCTTTGCCTTCCCAATCACCAGATATAAACATCATCGAGCCACTGTGGTCTGAGTTAGAAAACAGAGTAAGATCCCGTTATCCTCGTCTTGTATCTCTTAAGGACCTGGAGCAGTTACTGCATGAAGAATGGTGTAACATCCCACTAACCACCATCCAGGATTTGTATGCGTCCATTCCAAGGAGGATTCAGGCGGTTTCGAATGCCAATTAAAGGTGGTCCCACACCATATTAGTTACGTAAAACCTTCTTTTCCGAGGTGTTCATATTATTCTGCTCAACCCCTGCGTATTTAAAGAATTATAATATCCCATTACCCTCCAAATTATGTTGGTTTAAAGAATATGTCATTTCTTTTGACAGGCTTTAACAAAATCCATTGAGGTTTCTTTTGTCGCAGAGCATTGCATAATGTTTATTGATGATTGAATTATACAGAAAAGTCTCAAAAAGTATTCTGAGTGCTGGATTTACCGGAAGAATGATTTTTTTGTTATAGGAATTTGTGTTCAGTAGAACAAAAGTTTTACTTGGATACATATACGAATATCATAAATTCCAGATTTCATCGGGAATTCTCTGGATTTTTTTTCATGATGTGCTTTCTTTTAGAAGCAAAAGCATAACAGATCTGTCGATATTGCTTCCATGGGAACACTGATTTTTTTTGCGAAACAAAGTACTAATGCTGCCAACATCGATAAATTTCCACAGCCTCTGAGAGTCAACAAAAGGGCAGTGTTTTTTTTTCTTTTTTTTTTTTTTCCTTTTGCACGTGACGCCGCGTTCTGCATGTCCACAGACAACAAAAGAGTGTACCTTCAAGTAAATGCATGCTAAAGTTTAACCTTGAGGACTAGCAGAAGAACAAATACATATATTTATATAATTTTTGAATAGGAATAAAATTGTAACGTATTTTTTGAAGACCTGAAGTTTATGAGATCAGACTTGTGTTTCTTAGGCAAACAAGATCTGTATCTCAAAAAAGCAAGCTTTTCATGGTGAAATATGGCAAAATGGTTGGTTTGGCATCGACAAAAGCCTGAAGACATGTTCCGGTCATTCTTTGAAAAAAGATGAAAACTTCCTCTTTTTATGCATTTCAAAGAGACAAACCTTTTATCCATTTTCTTTTCTTTTGATTATTTTATACTTTAGTAGGAATCGAAAATCTCATCCAAACTTCATAAAATATTGGCCTTTTAAAAACTGGTAAATTTTCGAGGAACACAAAAACCTTTTACAATTCCAGCTGTATTGAATTTCTGATTTTTTTTTTTCAAAATGTTTTCTGTTCCGTCGGAATGAAAATGTATTTCTTCTGTCTTTCTAAAATTTCTCCTGGCTGTATAAATTTATAGCATATTAACTTTCTAAACGATTTTTCTTTTCTCATTTTTTCTTAATTATTCTTTTCTTTTTTCTTCGGAATCAAAAATAATCTACTTCTAGCGTTCTTAAATTTTCTACCGAGCGCCATAAACCTCCAGCAGATTAAACTGTTAAGATATTTTTTTAATTTCTTAGTATCTTCATACATTTTGGATTTCTATTAGTAGTGAACTTTCGAAAACAGCTTTTTTTATTTTTAAAAACGATTTTCATTTTGCAGGAACCGAAACTCTATTTCTTTTTACTTTCTTAAATTCCCTGCTGGTTTCATATAATTTCAGCGTATGGCACATGCAAGAGAAGCTTAAATTTTTAACATACAGAACTTTTGAAAGATTATGAAGTTCATAGTAGTATTATAAATTTTGTTCTTCTGTATGTACCTATTGAACATTTTAGAAATATTTTTCATAATTTGTTTCGTTGGTCAGAATCAAACACATTCTGCTTCTCGTAATCTAAAAATTCTTGCTCACTTCAAGAGGAGAAGAATTTTGAAAATCACAAAACTGCAAACATCTTTTAGCTCTTCCGGCACGCTCTACAGAGGGGATATCCGCACATTTTTAAATCGATTTTCCAGCAATATATTGAATGTTTAAAATAAAATTATTTCTTTCTTAGATGTTCTATCTGATAGCCCTTTCTCTGGACTATGAACCAACGTCTAGACTTCCAAGGTAACAGGGAATTCCTTAAAATTGCTCGTGGTATTTTATTCCACTCCTATTCCACTGCTTTCCATAGTCCACTCATTCTTTTAGACTGCATTTAGAAAGTGCTCTTTTAGCAGTCCGAAGGCACAATAGTCCATTGGTGATACATCAGGGAATTTTGAAGGAATATCAGAACGAAGTATAGACTTAATATCCATCCATTATTTCATTATTTCAAGAAATAGAGTGGTAGATTTGGATGTATGACTGGTAGTCTTATCCTGATGGAGTTTTACTCTTCGAAGGCTTTGTGGATAAAGGAATGGTATTTCCTCTTTAAATATAGGAGTTAAAACATTATTTTGGTAATATGTAAAATTGATTTTAACATTCTTTTCAACTTTTCTTAATTTTAATTTTCCCCATTGTATGACAAACCAGCAAACATCATGAATCTTTTACCGAAACTTTCTTTGGATTCATGGATCTCTTTTGCCATAGTAAATCGATCTTTTTTTGTTACAGTCGTTTAGATAGATCCATGTTTCACCAATACTCACAATAAATTTCCATCTGTCTCCAGCTAAGTGATTTTTATAAAGAAGTCTACACCGTTTTCTGCGCTCAGTCACGTGCCTTGGCAGAAGGCCGTGAACATTATGCTTTCTGTTGTTTTTTTACAGATTCAAATATTTATTACCTTGTTTACGGCTGATACAGAGATTTTTGACGACTTAGCGATTGCCTTTTGGGTTGGTGGATTTTCTTTTAAGACCAGAGACCATACTTTTTGAAATAGTCATAAAAGCAAGTACCTTTTTTGGATATCGCTTGGTGTTTCTTTTTTCCTGTTAAAACTAATGATTGACGACTTTTTCCTCTATTATTAATAATATTGTTTATTTTACATTTAGAAATGCGAATTCCATTTTCACAGCGTTTTTTAATTACAGAATATGAATGTTTCTCTTCTTAAGAAGCAAAAACATAACCTATCCGCAGCTTGCTTACGTGCGCAATCTTCTTAGCAGTCGATATTTAACTGCAGCAGATGCTTCTTTCGTGTTCATCTAACACTGTGTTGCCAGTTTCAATTATTTCACCTTCTTTTATTTTCTGTAATTTCTTATCAAAAACATTTTAAAAGTGTGTGAACAGTCGTCCTTCTTTTTCAGGCAGATGCGCATGACATCCAGCAAATGTACAGTTATTGGCTATCTGAGGATATGAGCATTTTGTGCTCAGCCAAGCTGAAGCAGTTTCCCGATCTACCGTTCGGTTGTTCTGTGTCTTATGCTCGAATGGTAAAGTGTTACTGTTTTGTAGCTCAGAACAGTGTAAAACTTTATAGTTTGTGAGTGCAAACGATCCGAGATCACTAGATGTATCTAATTTGCCTAGGTGTAAAGTTTTTGGTTTAATTTTGCATGTTAGACATCGTTTCTAGAAAATAGGTTTCAATTATTCATTTGTCGTAGCAGCCAATGGACTCCATTTTAATGAGTTCTTATTAGGAAGAATAATGGCCAACAATCGTTTCCTTTATTTGCGCTACTATTTAGAAGAGTTGTACATGATAGCGTATAATTCTAACTCGTAGCAAACAGTTCCACTCAAATGAGATAATTTCGTGAAAATACCTCAGCAGGGGTGCTTTCTTTCGCTAATTGACACATGACATACGCTAGGATTTTAATATTTAAATTTCGTACACGAAAATTTACAGTTTTTACTCGTACAGTTTCTACAGCAAAGAACTTTGTGGTGTAAATTATATTCATATAAAAAAATAAGTTTCATCTGATGTGCAAAATGGTAATTCTAAACCACGCTAGAGAAGGTGTTCAAATATCAACATGTTTGAACAATTAATGTAAAAAAAATAATTAATTGAAATTGGAAAAGACGGTTTAAGGAAAACCTGCGAAATATTGGGATCTGATTTTACGTCTTTACGCAATCTCATGAAGAAATATTTCCTGTCTGACTTTTAGTAGCTGTGATATTGAACCAAATACAAATCTATGCTCACTGGGATATTATGCACCGTGAGAAGTTGGAGTAATTGGAAAATCTTAGTGGAAAAGGAATTTTCAGAATAGAAACTTCCCAAGCACAAACATACAGACACGCCAGCTTGATGAAAACTACCTTTCAGGAAAAACTCGGAAAAATCGGAATCATATTTTCATTGTTACTGTTATTTAAAGCAAAAGCTGTCCCTTATCGGAAGCATATTAATAAATTCGAAATCCGGCTTAGTACTGCGGACGCGTCGTATTCACATAAGGGATGCAGCCGTTAATATTTTGTGACCTGGACCTCCATGTTGCTTTGATCTGACCTGGATCAATCTGTTTTGAAATAAGAAAAGCTTAAGTTGAATCGTAATTTTAGGTAGCTTTCGTGTATTCAAGGACTTAATGTGTCAGTCTAGCATATCATTGATTCTAATACACATTTACTTGTGTAAGCACTTCTACTTGTGTGAAGTACAATATATACTCCTCATAAAATGGGTTCCATACTCGATACAAGGCAGTGCTTACGATGCTAAAAAGTAGTCGTGAAAGTAACAAATGATCGTGCTTGCAGCCTGTTTAATGAGGAGGATACGTGGATTCTAGGGAAGCATCGCTACGAGCTATGGAAGCCTCCAGTGGCAATGCAAAGGCTAATACAATCAAGAACGGAGTCAAGAAGGCTCTTAATAATGTCATGATCTGCAGTTCCCCAGAACTGCTGCACCTAAAAACAAAGATCTGTTATGTACTGGAATCAGTTCTGCTCTCAGACGGCATTTCAGGATATTCCAGGTTGTCCTGCGGCAGAAGATTCGCTTGCCAGGATGATCAAATTATCAATAAAACGGTTTTCAGGCCCTGTTGGGCAACGCGTGCAGGCAGAATGGTTGGCATTTTTGTCCTAGAATAACTGAAAGAGCGGTAAGGCGCCGGGACGGAGAATGGTATCCGTATATCTATAAGCTGTTAAATTACCCTAGATGATTGTAAGAAATGTTAAATTGCCGTAAGATATTGCATTGCACATCAGGAGTCTATCAATAGGCGCGGTGTGGAGCTCAACGATATACCGTGTAAAAACACTTACGGGTCGTAACACCAGGGTGTGGCTACCGTCTGCTCCCAGAGCGATGCGTGTATAATTGTTGAAAGCGAAATTTTTGTACTCAGATGGTTCGTTCCGTCACGGACATATGTCATGTCTTATGTTTTCGAGTGAGTAGTATGGACAGGAAAGGGAGCATCCTTCGCATGACAGCTCTGTGGAGGTATTGTACTGACAGATATCGGCAGTTCCCCTCAGTCGTTCTGCAGCTGTATTTTTGTGGGCAGTTCCGCTTCTGGTATTCAATGCCACCATGCGTTTGTGCCAACAATCACGATCCGTAGTCACTCTAGGACAACCGATCCTTAACAACACTTTTCTTTGCTACTGCTGCCAGCGGGGACCATGTGTTCATGAACCACGTCCCAAAAGCACTGCAGTTCTCACCTAAATTATCCTGCTTCACACTGAACGGTGACATAAACTAGCTCAAAATAGCTGCTATTTGAGCGAGTGTCCCTCTACGGAACTCAAATAGAATTACCGTTTGATGACAAACAGATTTACAGATCAGAATCGATTTCGCTTCATCCACTTTTTTCAACGATAAGGTTCCGTAAACCTAATGAATGCAATACATGTCATCCAACACATTTGAAATATAGCCAGACCAGGTATTGCACAATCTTTTGTGTATATCGCTGTTCCGTACCAATATATAATTTGTGTAAGCACAGCTCTACTCCTTCCAAGCGGGGCAATTTGTTTGATGAGAAGATGTTATTAGGTCTTCCTCAATTCACTAGGACAACGGAGAAAAGGCAGACCAAGGATGAGATGACGAGATCGTTTATACAATGTCTGAAGGGAAGAAAAGAAACAAAACTAGAAAGGAGACAATACCGAACATTGTGGAGATGGTAAATCCGCGACGGCGACTCACTCTAACAGTAGGGATAATGACGTAACAGGAGAAGATCTCACGGCATCATATTAAATGAACTTATTTTATCAAAGGTTCATAAAAATAGCAAATCAAATTTCCAAATTTATGAACACAAGATAATTAATTCAAGATCGGACTCATGCGTAATATGCTGTTGACATTAATACCGTAACACTCCTGAGCAAAGAATACTTTTCTTTTAAGATGGGTTTCCAGGAACGCATAATCCCTCCTGAAGTAGGGATCACCTACGCACAAATTGTATCTAGATATGTTCTAAATTTCTATTAAAGTGCAATACGTTGAAACTGAAAGTAAAAGAAAAGAGCTTTGACACTTTGATCCAGTACTTAAGGCAGTGTGTTCAAAGTATGCCTATCTATTTTTTTAACGGTACCCTGGAAATGTTTTTAACTTTTGGCATCTTTTCTTCTGAGACTTAAACGATATTTCAAGGTGAGTTCAGCATATTAGTAAATGTAAGTAGCAATTACTGAACAAATTGGAAATACACACGCACTTCATCTTTTATTGTAAGGTACAACCAAACGTCACTTGACGCAAAAGTGTGGCTAACATGCCAAATATATGAAAAATTCATTTGTGTTTTCAGTAATGAATCTCGATTTTAGTATGTGAATCATGATATAGCCAGACTTCTATTGAAATGATGCGTGCATGGTGCTATCATGCAGCAGAAAGACACACAAAAAACTAGTGAACTTTTTAAAATCGGAACGTTTGCGTGAACAAAATTCTGGGGCAATTATGAGGACATCTCGGATATACTATATCAGTTGAATTTCTTTCACCCCTCCTCGTCGAAGAATCACAAAAACTTTGGCATATGGTCTTAATTCTCAGGTATCACCGAGCACTGATCCCAGTTTTGTTAGGTAACGGATAAATAAAGGTGGACTACTCTGGAGCAAAGGACTCTGAACGAAACGACCAGTGATATACACTGAAGAGCAATTGAATTGGAGACAGCTGGCGTTATGCAAACAGGGGCGCTGTGGGCGGCCCTGTAAACAGAAACGAGATGACGTATGCAGCGATCCGACAATATAAGGAGTGATGCGACGGGAATCAGTAAGAGTGGGACGCAGTATGGGTAAGACGAAGGATCTAAGTGCATTTTATCGTGGGAAAATTGTTGGGGCCCGACGAATGGGTCACTCCATCTCGGAAGTCGTGCAGGCACTGGGTTTTTAACGAGCCACTGTGTCACGGGAGCACCGTGAGTACATCGAATCCGGTAAAACCATCCTTACAAGGGCCAGCTGCCCTGGACAACAGCGTGTGGATGAGCGGGGTCATCGTCGACTAGCTCGCATTGTAACTGTGGATAGACGGGCCACAGTGCAAGAAATCACTCGGCAATTTAACGCTGGCGCACAAAAACGTGTAAGCAGCCACACCATCCAGAACAATCTCCTTGCTATGGGGTACAGAAACCATCGTCGCACGAGGGTACTGTTGCTGACAGCACATCACAGGGTGCAAATATTAGCATGGGCGCGGGAACATCGCCACTGGACCATAGACATGTGGAAAAATGTTGCCTGGACTGACGAGTCGAGATTCACGTTGGTACATGCGGATGGCAGGATACGAGTGCGGCGCAAACCACATGAAGCGATGGATCCTTCTTGCCAGCAGGGTACTCTTCAAGCTGGTGGGGGTGGCATTCTCGTCTAGGGACTGTTTACGTGGACTGAAATGGGACCCCTGGCACGTGTGACATCGTCCTTCACAGGTCAACGTTACCGGGATATCTTAGACGACCATTTGCTCCCGTTTGTGGGTCTTGAACATCCCCCTGGGGACCTCAGCCTGCAACAAGACAATGCACCGTGCCATCGCTCCCGAATTGTATCCGAATTGTTGGATGAACTCTCCACCGACGTGACCTAGGTTCCTTGGCCAGCTAGGTCACCTGAGCTCAATCCCATCGAGCACATCTGGAGTGCCATCGAGAGAGATGTTCGAGGCTCTGACTCCCCTCCATCAAATCTTCGTGAACTGTGGGAGCTTGTTCAGGGGTCGTAGATCCGTATGGCTTCCCAATGCTTCCGGTTACTTGTCGAGTCCATGCCGAGACGAATCGCCGCCGTCATCAGGTCTAAAGGTGGTGCTTCACGTTACTAGACAGGTATCTCTAATTCAATTGCTCTTCAGTGTATGAGTATCCTTAAATGCATTTCACAGGAGGACCTGTCTGAAACTGAGCATGGCATTTAAAAGTGAGAACACAGATGAAATCTATGAAGAGAGAACAAAATGAATAATCAGGAACCCTAGTCCTTGATTTAGGGACTCCGGCTCCAGGAAATTGGGGGGTGGGGGTGGGAGGGGTAAGCATAATCCATGTTTGTCCAACTCGTATGATTAGCCAAAATACGTGTGTATAACCATTCGATCAGGAGGGTATGAAAAACCGTAGATTTACTCGGGTGTATTAAATCAGTTTATGCAGCAATTTTAATTTTCTTAAAGTCTTAGTTTGTGTCTGCTCAGGCGCAGAAAATCATTTTTTCAACATAAAGTTGCTTTCATGTCTCTTTTCTTGCAGGTTCATATGAGAGCTGAAAACTCTGATATTCATCTCAGTTAGTGTCATTTTATTTACGCTTTCCAACCGTAGGTTGAAGAAGCGCATATGCTCCAGCTTTGTTCGTCTGTTTCTCTGTCTGTCTCTCCGCACGATAACTCGCGTAAAATTGGTTCGATTTCGATAAGATGTTAATATGTGGTAGGGGACAACCTGGGGACGAACTCTCTTGAAAATGGGCAAAATGGGGTCAAAGGTCAGGACATAGGAGCGGGATCCATTCCATCGCTTCGATTGCGACAAACCTTTATCATGTTGTTCCGGAAAGTATACTGAACCAGTTCTGCTGAATATCATCGAAATTGGGTCAAACGTCAGAGCACAAGAGCAAGATTTATTCCACAGCCATTATCCTTATAACTTGAGTAACAACTTGAGTTCTGGTATGCTGGAAAGCGTATCAAAATCAATGCATTACATGATTTTACCAACTTGTTTACTAACTCAAATTAATAAGCTGTTGTTGGAACACTTACTTAAAAGTTCTTAATTAGTGAAGTGCCTAGAGTGTTTGGGGTGAACAAAGGACGTCCTGTAAGTAACTCCTTTTTACGCCTTCCAACCGTAGGTTGAAGAAGCGTATAGGCTCCAGCTTTGTCCGTCTGTCTGTCAGCCCGCACGATAACTCCCGTAAAAATGGTTCGATTTCTATGAAATTTCAGCATGTGGTAGGGGATAACCTGGGGACAAACACTTTTAAAAACGGACGAAATGGGGTCAAAGGTCAGGACATAGGAGCGGGATCCATTACATCGCCCTTATGCGCAATGACTTACGTAAAAATGGTTCGATTGCGGCAAAACTTTATCATGTTGTTCCGGAGGTCTACTGAACCGGTTCTGTTGAATATCATCGAAATAGGGCCAAAGGTCAGGGCATAGGAACGAGATTTTTTTCACAGCCATTATCCTCATAACTTGAGTAAAAATGTAGCCATTGCGACAAAACTGTCGTTGGACGTGCCTTCTCGAGCACCTCAATTTTCGCCTTGTTTGCTCGGTCCAAGAGCCCATTGCTCCCGACTCCTGTGTTTCGTGTGTGTATAAGGATATATGTTACCTTTGTTGCTACTTTTCCGAGTCAGAAATATTAACTGCCGCCTACACCCTACTGCGTTTCTGAAGTGTGAGCCCAAGTACATGTTCCAGTACCTGCTCTTCCTTTCCTGCATACCCTGTTCAAGTAATAGGCTGCCAGCAATCTTCCCAGCTACTTTTTAGCACCAGTAAGTAAATTTTATACCGATATTCCTTCATTTTCATCTCGGTGGATATGTTTACATCTGCCCATCGTGACTTGCCTTGACTTCCTTCTGTCTTCTCACCAGTATTCTATTCAGTTGCCTTATGTGCTTATCTTCCTGTTATCTACACGCCTTCCCGTTTACGTCACCCTCTGATAGTGGTCCTTGGGTGACGTCATCGTTACTGTGCTCCATCTGTCTCTCGCCGTTCTTCCAGTGACGTCATTACCTCGCATCTTCCCATCGGCCGCCTTCTTTACGTGCCTTTTGCCATCTCCATCGTCTTACGCTCTCGAGATTGTGCTGCTTTTCTTTACAGTTTCTGATTTGTACTATGTCTACTGCTTTTCTTCGACCACTGACGTCTCCTCCGGATGTACTACTTGACAGTTCAACTCATCTCTCTACGCCCGCAGTCACTGCCTTCCCCTCGGATCCTCTCTCAACTACCTTGGGCTTCCAGTTTTCTCGTACCGGCTCCGTTTTAACAGCTCATTTATTAGAGTCTTCGTCACCGGGGAAGTCTTTCTTCGCTTCTTTAGCTCTCGGAGTAAAATATTCCGCGCTTCCACATACTAAACTTACAGCTTACACTTCAGCACTCCATCAGATTGTTCCACCTGATGCCATCACGCACATCGCTCGAAAGCCTCGCTCGGTGTTGGTTTATTTTTCTAATCCCTCTCAAGTTGAGTTGGTTCTTTCTTCTCCAAATTCAGTCGGCGACCAAAGTTTGTTCTCTTGCTCATTGCCCTACTCTCGTTAGTTTATCTCCAGTTCCTCCTGAACTCTCCAACGATTTACTGCATGCTTTCCTTTTTCAATGTGGTTTTGTTAATTGCCCTATTAAGACTTTGCCTGCTGCTTCAGACGATCCAGGGAATCGTCGCTATTATAGTTTTCGACGTCAAGCTCTCGTCGTTTTTCCTGACGAACAGTCCAATGTTTCCTGTCCGACATCTTTCCACGTTATCTGTAGCTCACACACTCGCACTGTCAATGTTTTTACCGCCTATCATTGTTTTTCTTTCAAATTGCCCGGCTACCATAGTTCTTCTTCTCCAACTCGGAATTTTTCGACTTCCATTTGCCCTTCTGCCTTGCCAGAATCGTGTGACTTTTCTTTATCATCCACATCTTTGTCAACGTTTACTTCTGCATATTCGCAGCTTCCGGTTTCGAGTGGTTTGTTCCAGGCCCCTGATTCTTCTACTTCACGTGTTTCTCCGGAGACTATTTTTCCTGATCATCTACTACCGACAGCTCTCCTGGATGTTCTCACTTCTGTTACTACTACACCACTTTGCACGCCTCCATCGAGCCCGTCTTCTGCCCAGATTTCGTTGAAATGCCCTCAGTCACCCTCTCCGCCTTCATCTCCTGCTCTTGTCAGCCCACTGTCTCCATGTTCGACTGCGGTCTCTTCTTCTATGGTTCCGCTCTTTGTTTCCACGGAGCCAGCGTCTACCAGTTCCCTTATATCTCCTGCTTCCTCACCGCCCCAGTTCAACTTATCTGTTTCTGTGCCTCCAGATTCTATGTCGTTTCATTTTCCTTTACCGACTGCTGATATTGCTTCGTATCCTGCTTGTCACCTCCAGTCCTCACTCCTAGATGTTCCTGTTACAACTTCATGTTCACCATCGTGCTCCCTTCAAGCAAGTCTATTTTCTACAGGGCTCTCCACTGACATCCCTGTAGTGTCTTCTGGGTTGCACTTGTCTTCTGTTGATGTCTCCATTCGGCCTTTTCCTCTAGACACTTCTGCTTCGCCAACTCCTGAGTCGCCGGACGAAGATCCTACTCCGCCACTTCTCAGCTCTCTTATGCCGATCGTCTCTGTGAGTTCTTCACTCGCAGCAACTCTTGTCATGTCCATTGAACCTGCATCCTCCGACTCACAGTGTGCTCATTTGCCTTCTGACGTGTCATCTTCCTCTACAGCCGTTCCTGTCGTCCTTCCACCAGCTTCAGCCACTGTTCCTGCCTCATCGATTGTTCCTGCCAGTGTTCCTTCACCTGTGCTTCATCATGCTCCATTGTTGCCTTCCTCGACTTCTGCTGATAGTACTTCCCTTCCTTGTACACCTTCTATGGCTCGACGTTCCCGATGGCGGCGTAAGCTTCTTGCTCCAGATCCTCCTTCACAACAAGACTTTGCTTCTTATGGTGATTATTACCGCGCTTATGAGCGTTGGGTGAAACGTGCTATGTATAAATATCCAGACTTCTCCTTCCCTTATCCGCTAACACCAGGTCCTTATTATTCCAGTATCTTCCAGAGTGTGAGCCCTTAGCCTCCTGCTTGACTTTTGCCATGCTAAATGCCCTGTGTATTTCATGTTCTCCAATATATCTCTCTGTTTGAGAGAGTGGCCTGCGCGCCCATAGTTCTTTTTCTTATGTTTTGTTCTCCTCAATGCCTCACGTGTAAGCCTGTGATTTTGTCCACGGCTTTTTGGCCTTTTGCCCCCGTTTTATTGTACACTATTAGTTGTCTAATAAAGCGATATTGAATGACAAAATTTCAGTATGCTGTTCCGGAGGTATCCTGAACGAATCAATAGTCAGGGTAGGGAGGAGGGTTTGTGTGCGCGCGATTTCTGGTATGTTCGAAAGCGTATCATAATCAATGCATTAAATAATTTTACTAACTTGTTCTGCAGGTTATCAAGAACGTACTTGATGCAGATTTAACGTACAGCGAACAATTTTGTTATTTATGATGTCATTCTAATCATAAAAACCAAAATTTGTCTGTGCATATTAAATCACGTTATTTTAATGAATCCAAGCTTGGTGTATGAGTAATGATTTCACGCTTTTAGCATTACTTAAGAAATGCACGCTTTTTCCCCAGATATTCCAAGCTTTACATAATTCAAGCAGTTTGCAGGAGAGAAAGTTCAAGAAAAATTACATGGGATACTGATTTGTGATGCCCCGCTGTCTCGTGTGTCAAGATCGTATTTATTTTAATTAAGATAAATTTGTTCTTCCTTGATCATTAGCATGAG
Source organism: Macrothele yani (assembly GCA_039090855.1). Classification (NCBI taxonomy): domain Eukaryota; kingdom Metazoa; phylum Arthropoda; class Arachnida; order Araneae; family Macrothelidae; genus Macrothele; species Macrothele yani. The sequence continues at coordinate 143,411,847 of CM077014.1, forward strand.
ATTAGATTTCCGCATTATAAAGCAGTTTTTTTACCTTGAGCTTCATTTATAAACATTCAAAAATTTATAAAATAAAGATATTAAGCATTTGACAGCAGATCCTTCTGCATCGTAAATGTAGGTGAAACATATTTTGTTTTCCACTGAAACTCAAAATTATTCATTCATAATCGGATTATCTTTGTTTGCAAAATCAACATTGATTTTGCGAGAATTTCAGCTGGTAACTTTAAATATTAATGCGCAATCTTAATGGCGGCAAAATGTTCCGAATACTACAAACGGTCATTTTAATTTAACGTGCATCTGAATGTTTTGTGTAGAGCTATACTAGGGATGGCTAAATGGTCGATCGCGAGCTCTCGTGCGGTCGATCGTTTGTTTTTTCTTACGGTGGACCCTTTTGGCGAATGTGATGCCGAGGAAGTTTCATCAAACATTTCCTCTACTTTCCTCTTCGATGCTGCAGATTTAGAATCAGAAATTGCGAAACTTCAATCCGACGCAGTACTGAAGGCAAGAACGTCAGATAACACATTTTGAACTCTATTATCAGGAGAAAAATATACCTACTTGAGATCTGCTGCTTGCTTTGCGACTCACTGCTTTCTTTGTGGCCACATATATCTGTGAAGCAGCTTTTTCAGAGACGAAAATAAAAAATACTGACTGATGCTCATTTAAAAGCGTGTCTCCGACTGTGCCTCACTGAAATGCGCCTGATTATTCTTAACTTTGTGAGCGCATGCAGTGTGATGCATCAACATCTAAGACTTGAATACTGTAAATAAATAATCTATGAGTAAACTTATATAATTTGTTTAGAGTTCCAGCAATAAAAAATGATTTAAATATTATTTTTCTGTATTTGTTTCCAAACTTACAAAACTACACACGCTAACAAAATACTCGTGATATAGGCTTATTCCTATCAAATATGCCTATATCACTGCGATAAACCATGGTAGATCACAGTAGGGAATGAGAGCTTATGATAGATCTTGGTTCCTCAAAGTTTGGCGACCCCTGAGCTGGATTATCGAGGTGATTCTTTTATAGTTTCATGTATTAATTTATTAACACACACATAAACATTAAACCAAGTTCTTTATGGGAAACAGGACTGCTGATGCAATGTGCAAACGGCTGCACAAGTAATATATCGTGACTAGCGTTACCTGCTTAGAGCATGTGGCGCTAGTGTAGCTTTTGTTACCAGTATAAAAACTTTTTATACATTTAATTATCGATCTCTTGATTTGCTGATAAGAGAGTCAAATGATCTTTCACATGAAAGACCAAAAATTCACCATGCTGAAAAACTGTTTTCTGTAAGAAAATGTAGATTTTGTCAAACGTCTGACCCTTTGACTTGTTGATTATCATAAGAAGAGCTAACTCTGTTGGGAAATTGTTTATTTCAAAATCCAAAACGAAACCCTGTTAGTATATATCATGGGATAAGTTGCTTTCGTGGTACGAGAACAGTTTTTTTGGTAGATATATCAATAATCCTTGCCTCGACTATGTTACGTTGCAGTGTGTAACTATAAGTCGCGTCCCGTTGCACAGATTTACAGGATTTACTACATTTCTATGAATTATGATCAATCTAAGTTTGAGAGGTTGCATTCCTTTTGGCATTAGAATGTTCGCAGTTCCTCAGGGTGTGCAAGTTAATTTTCAATTTTCAGAACGCTTACTTACGACAATTTCTACAGTTTAATAAATCATCCGATTTCCTAGTAAACGTACCAATACACGACTTGGGTTCGAGTTATACTGAATTCGTTACATTGGTAATTGCTTTTACTTCAAACCGCTGAAGGGTGATTCAAGTAAGGTCCATATGACCATAGATTTGTTCTTCTGTATCTTGTGTGTGTGTGGGCAGGAGTTTAGAAATTTAATCGTTCCTTCGTTGTTTCTCAGCCCTACACTCTTAAAACATTTGTGGTAGGTTGCACTACAAAGTGGTACTACACCAGCTGCACAACTTTCTGACAAAATATACAACATTATGTGGTGCAAACAAAACCCAACAACATAGTCGTAGTGCAAATTGCATTACATTACGATGCAAAGCTGCACCACATTATGTGCAAGGTTTCATTATGTTGCTGGGTTTTGTTTGCACCACACAATGGTGTATCTTTTCTCGGAAAGTGGTGCAGCTTGTGTAGCACCATTGTTTGGTGCAAACTACCACAAAAGATTTAACAGTATAATTCTAAAAGCCATTTCCAATTTCTCTCTCAGTGTGAAGACTGCATATTTCGCGTGAGTTTCTTTACATGGTGTTCAGATCAAATGTGATGTCTCTTCACGCAGATCTCTGCAGTCAGAGATCGTGAACCTTTCAAGATCACGGGCAAGACTTGACCAAAATCCTGCACCAGTAATTTGAGTTGACTACTGAATATGGTTCAGTAGATTTTGTTACAAACTTTAAAAGTACGTTTACATCCAGGAGAATGTCCACATACGTAATTGGAGCTTAATCCGCACCACTAATCTTACATCTAAGGGTGCTTTTGCTTCGAATGTGTTTGGATTTAAATTGGAAGTCGAAATAGCATTCAGGATGAGAAGCATTTTGAAAATCGAGTGAACAATTCTCTTTGTAAGTAATAGAGTGGCTGTTTTCTAGTTGAATCTATTAAAGTTGTATGAATTCCCTTTTCTTTGATTGTATGTAAACGAATGATTTTCCTGTACCTGTTAGACCGATAAATAATAAGACATTTCGGTCTCTTGATTTATTTTCTACATATTGCATGAAGTACTTTTTCAATGACAATTCTGACGTTCTCTGACGTTCTACAGGGGTAATGCACGTTTCAAGACGACAAATCTGCAGCTATACAGTCCGTTGATGTAGCTTAGTCGCTTAAAGCAACTCACTCCGGAGCAAGGAGATGCGATTTCGAAACTATCACCGACAAATTATTATTTCACACAATTTCTAAGTATTACATCATTCATCAAGATGCAGGCAGCAGCGTTGCTCTGACAACATCAATTACACAAGAAAGATGACACCGAATTTTCGGGTGTAATAAGCACGTCTTTTGAATCAGTTCTGACGCAAATTAAATTTATCAAAGCTATTCAAAGTCAATGGAACCAGTATGGAAAGCAATAGTATCTGACGGAAGAAAGAAGTTTTTCAATCGGGTCTTTAATCCTTCAGATATTGCTGCAAACGGAATCGTGAGCTTACGAACTCTTAGAAACAGAGTTATCGACAAAAATAGGATGTGACTTTGCGTCTCTTGGTGGGAAAACCATGCATTATTTTAGGAAGAAAGTATTCAGAAAAGGTTTATCCATATGAGCGGTATCGGTCCAAGAAAAAATGTTAGTAGAGTTTTCAGGAGCCCAGATTTTGCTATAAATACATCAGAAGTAGAAATTAACACTTATGACCCCTGGTGGCCAAACCATTCTTTACCAAACATTAGAAATTACATGAAAAATATTTTCCGTCAGGTCTTGTATGCAATACAGGAAGAATTTTTCAAATCGGAGTTTTAGGAGTAGAAAACGCAATTTACCATTGTGCGCCCTAGCGGAAAGTCTATGATTTACTTGAAAATTTTGAATTTATAGGAAAAACATTTCGCATCGGAAACACTATCCAACAAAGGAGGAATTTTTCACATCGGACTTTTAGAAGTAGAGATATTGACAAAAATAAGATATACATCTACGCCCCCTGGCGTACAAAACCACGCATTATTTCAAGAAGAAAATGTTCCTAAAATGTTTGTCGACATGAGTAGTATCGGTCCATAAAGGACTTTTTTCAATCGAGATTTTAGAAGCTCATATTTTGCTGCAAATACATCAGAAGCGGAAATTAAGACTTACGCCACCTGGTGGCCAAACCATTTTTTTTTACAAAAATTTGAAATTACCTGCAAACGATTTCCCATCAGGAGCTGTATCTGGTGAAGAAAGAATTTTTCAGATCGGAGATTTAGAAGCAGAGATATAGGGGGAAACGCAAATTACCTTTACGCCCCCTAGCGGAAAGTCTATGAAATACTTGAAAATTTTGAATTTATGGGAAAAACATGTCACATTACAAACACTATCCAACAAAGAAGGAATTTTTTAAATCGGACTCTTAGAAGTCGAGATATTGACAAAAATAAGATATACATCTACTCCCCTGGCGTAGAAACCGTGCACTGTTTTAGGAAGAAAATGCTCCTAAAAGGTTTGTCGACATGAGTTGTATCGGTCTACAAGCGATGTTATTTTCAATCAGGAATTTAGAAGCTCATATTTTGCTGCAAATACATCAGAAGCGGAAATTAAGGTTTACGCCCCCTGGTGGCCAAATCACTATTTTACAAAAATTAGAAATTATGTGCAAACGATTTCCCATTAGGAGCTGTATCCGGTGAAGAAAGAATTTTTCAGATCGGAGATTTAGAAGTAGAGATATAGGTGAAAACGCAATTTACCTTTACGCCCCCTAGCGGAAAGTCTATGAATTACTTGAAAATTTTGAAATTATATGAAAAACATGCGACACGGAAAACACTATCCAACAAAGAAGGAATTTTTCAAATCGGACACCTAGAAGTCGAGATATTGACAAAAATAAGACATACATCTATGTCCCCTGGCGGAGAAACTGTGGAATATTTTAGGAAGAAAATATTCCGAAAATGTTTATCGATGTGAGTGGCATCAGTCCACGAAAGGATTTTTTCAATCGATATTTTAGAAGCTCAGATTTTATGGCAAATACATCAGAAGCGAAAATTAATACTTACGCCCCCTGGTGGCCAAAGTAATTTTTATCAAAAATTCAAAATTATATGCAAAAGATTGTGCATCAGGAGATGTATCCGCTGAATTTTTTTTTAAATCGGAGTTTTACAAGAAGAGTTATCAGGAAAAATGCAATTTACTTTTACGCCCGCTAGCGGAAAATCTATGCGTAATTTGAAAAAGAAACTATATCCAAAATACTCTTCGACATAAATGGAATCGAAAGGTAAGAGATTTTTTTCAATTGGATGTTTAGAAGCAAATATGTGGAATAAAACGTATTTTTGAATTCGACATCATCTGCATTTACGCCCTCTAGCGGCGAAATTGTACATCGTAAAAAAATGAAATAAAGGATCATCATTCACATATTTCAAGCTTTCGAATGCAAAGGGAATTTTTCAAATTGGACTAATAGTTGCAAAGATAACGTGGGTACAGACGGACGGAAAGACAAACCGATAACATAAGCACGATCTTTCTTACAAAAGACGTGATAAAAAGATACCGGCAATTTGTGCTTGTTCACATACCACATAGTAAACGTCAAAAGCAAGTGTCTGGAACAATGTTGTGCAGGAAATTATTTGAGTTTCGTCATTCTTTCTTTGTATGGAATTAATTAATTTGAAATTAAAGAGCAAATAAAGACGAATTAATGAAGGATTAGGATGCTCTTTGCGTGCAACCCAAACGGAAACTTTCCGCTTATGAGTCGTGATCTTTTTCATATCGTTTTTGTTTTTGTTTTGTTACAGTCTTGAGCAATGTTAAACAAGACAGCTGTTTGTAACTAAGCTGGCTAACTTTTTCCCTTACGGAGATTCTGATTCCATTCTTAGTGACATTTCACAGGTTGCCAGGGGAAGCACAACTACAGTTCTTCCTGATGCACCACCAACGATGTGTTGTACTTTTCCCGGTATTCATAGCTTCGAAATATAGCATTAGGCCGGTACGAGATCAGTGTAGCTACAGTTAATTGTAATATCTATACAGAAAGCTGTTTCATGTCTCTGTGACGTATTGCTACCCACCCATTTCACGTGAATCTGCAGTAGACGAAATAATTATGGCCATTTGTAATTTTCACAGTTATAAATAGGCGTCAAGGACAATTCCTGTGTTATATACATCACTGTCATGCAAATTCGAAACGCACTGTTTGGTGTCCATAAAGAAACTGTGCGCGTCGTTGACGAAAGCAGATCAGTGAAATCAATATTTAACAAGAAAGATGAAACCGAATTTTCGGGTGTAATAAGCACTCTTTTGAATCCGTTCTGAGGCAAATTAAATTTATCAAGGCTATTCAAAGTCAATGGAACCGGTATGGAAAACAATACTATCTGACGGAAGAAAGAAGTTTTTCAGTCGGGTTTTTATTCCCTCAGATATTTCTGTAAACGGAATCGAGAGCTTACGCCTCCTGGTTGCAGACTTGTGCGTTAAGAAAAACATGAATTTATATGAGAAACATTTCGTACCGGAAACGCTCTTCAACACAGAAAGAAATTTTCAAATCGGACTCTTAAAAACAGAGATATCGACAAAAATAAGATGTGACTTTACGTCCCCTGGTGGGAAAACCATGCATTATTTTAGGAAGAAAGTATTCTCAAAAGGTTTTTTTATATGAACGGTATCGGTCCAAGAAAAAAATTAGTCGAGTTTTCAAGAGCCCAGATTTTGCTAAAAATATATCAGAAGCAGAAATTAACACTTATGCCCCCTGGTGGCCAAACCATTCTTTACCAAACAGAAATTATGGGAAACATATTTTCCATCAGGTCTTGTTTGCGATACAGGAAGAATTTTTCAAATCGGAGTTTTAGAAGCAGAAATAACGCAGAAAACGCAATTTACCATTGTGCCCCCTAGCGGAAAGTTTATGATTTACTTGAAAATGTTGAATTTATAAGAAAAGCATTTCGCATCGGAAACACTATCCAACAGAGAAGGAATTTTTCAAATCGGATTCCTAGAAATAAAGATATTGACAAAAATAAGATATACATCTACGCCTCTGGCGTAGAAACCACGCATTATTTTAAGAAGAAAATGTTTCTAAAAGGTTTGTCGACATGAGTACTATCGGTCTACAAACGACGTTTTTTGTCAATCGAGAATTTAGAAGCTCATATTTTGCTGCAAATACATCAGAAGCTGAAATTAAGATTTACGCCCCCTAACCATTTTTTTTTTTTACAAAAATTAGAAATTATGTGGAAACGATTTCCCATCAGGAGCTGTATCCGGTGAAGAAAGAATTTTTCAAATCGGAGATTTAGAAGAAGAGATATAGGGAGAAACGCAGTTTACTGTTACGTGCCCTAGCGGAAAGTCTATGAATTACTTGAAATTTTTGAAATTTTATGAAAAACATGTCACACTATAAACATTATCCAACAAAGAAGATTTTTTTCAAATCGGACTACTAGAAGTAGAGATATTGACAAAAATAAGATATACATTTACGCCTCATGGAGGAGAAACTGTAAGAAGATTGTAAGAAGAAAATGTTCCTAAAAGATTTATCGATGTGAGTGGCTTCAGTCCATGAAATAATTTTTTCAATCGATATTTGGAAGCTCAGATTTTATGGCACATACATCAGAAGCAAAAATTAACACTTACGTCCCCTGGTGGCCAAAGTATTCTTTACCAAAAATTTGAAATTATATGCAAAAGATTTTTTTTTTTTTTGATTGGAGGTTTAACGACCACCATGAGCAACTCAATGGGCTATAAGCAGTCGCCCGTCCCTAATTTAGGGTCACTGGTTCCAGGGAAGGGAGAGAACCAGTGCCGTAAGACAAACACAACATCCATGCCTGACCGGGATTCGAACCCGGACCCCTTTTGGACGAATGATCAGAGGCCATCGCTTAGACCACTGCGCCACCGGGGCGGCCAAAAGATTTTGCAACAGAATATGTATCCGCTGAAGAAAACATTTTTCAAATCGGAGTTTTAGAAGAAAAATTATCGGTAAAAATGTAATTTACTTTTACGCCCCCTAGCGGAAAATCTATGTGTAATTTGAAAAAGTAACTATATCTAAAATACTCTTCGACATAAATGAAATCGAAAGAAAAAATGTTTTTTCAACCGGATGTTTAGAAGCAAATATGTGGAATAAAACGTATTTTTGAATTCGACATCATCTGCATTTACGCCCTCTAGCGGCGAAATTATACATCGTAAAAAACGAAATGAAGGATCATCATTCGCATATTCCAAGCTTCCTAATGCAAACAGAATTTTTCAAACCGGACTAATAGTTGCAGAGATAGCGTGGGTAGAGACGGACGGACAAACCGGTAACATAAGCAGGATCTTTTTTTACGCTTTCCAACCATAGGTTGAAGAAGCGTATATGCTCCAGCTTTGTCCATCCGTCTGTCCGTCTGTCTGCACAACAACTCGCGTAAAAGTGGGTCGATTTCGATGAAATTTTATTGGGTTGTCGGAAAAGTCATGACGTAGTTTAGTCATGTTTTGCAAAGGTCATTTATTGATAGAAAGAACAAAGATCAATCAATGATATAATGCCCGTTTTGTTCGATAACCTTTTGCCATCTTTTAGTGAGCTGCAGAATGCCTCGTTCATAGAAGGACTTGTCTTTTCGTGGCGAAAAACTATACAAGGTGCTGATTTACAGCCTCATCTGAATTGAACGTTATACCACGCAAGGACTGTTGAAGAGAGCGAAACAATTGGAAGTCTGACGGCGCAAGGTCAGGCGAGTATGCTGGGCGTGGCAATACATCCCACCCATGCTCCAGAAATTTTTGGCGGGTGATCAAACTTGTGTGTGGTCTCACGTTGTCGTGATGGAACACAACACCTTTTACGATGAACGAGCTCTGGACGTTTCTGGATGATGGATTCGTTCAAACTGTCCAATGGCCGACAGTACACATTCGAATTGATTGTTTGGTTCCGTGGTAGGAGCTCGAAAAACACGACACCTTTAAAATCCCACCACACTGAGACCAGAACCTTCCGCTGATGAATGTTTTCTTTGGATGTCGTTTGAGGTGAAGCAGCACGTTGGAACCAAGACCGTTTGTGCAGCACATTGTTGTACACAGTCCACTTTTCGTCACCTGTTATCAGTCGCTTCAAAAAAGAATCATTTTCCCCTCGTTTAATGAGCATATCGCAGATGTTTATACGCGCTGTCAATTGAGCTTCTTTGAGTTCATGAGGAACCCACACCTCGAGCTTGCTTACGTATCCCAGCTTCTTCAGGTGGTAGTGAACGCTTCAATGATGGATGTGCAATGTGTCTGCAATCTCTCGTGTCGTGTAACATGGGTTTGACTCGATCAATGCCTTGATTTCGTCATCAACCTCGGTGGGCCTCCCAGACCGAGGAGCATCGTTGAGGTCAAAATCACCAGCACGGAATTTTGCAAACACCGCTGGCACTGACGTTCTTGTAGAGCATTATCACCGTACACTTTGCGCAACTTTTCAAAAGCTAGACGCGCGTTCTTCCCTTTACGGAAGTAAAACAGTAAAATATGGCGAAAATGCACAGTTTGGACTTCCATCTTCAATTTGATGTCAAATCTCCGCAAATCAACCAAATCGCTCAGTATTCCTTTTAGACTGCAGCTAGAACTGGCACCTGTCGAATGCCATAGCGATAACAGAGCTGCGCATGCCTCTAGTACTTCCAAAACGGCCCAACCGCCATCGGGTGCCAAACTACGTCATGAATTTTCCGACAACCCAATAGTATGTGGTAGGGGACCACCTTGGGACGATCCCAATTGCAAATGGACGAAATGGGGTCAAAGTTCACGGCATAGGAGTGGGATCCATTCCATTGCCCTTATGTGTCATAACTTGCGTAAATATGGTTCGATGCCGATGAAATTTTAGTATATCGTAGGGGACCATCTGGGAATGAACCCTTTTAAAAAAGGGTGAAGTGGGGTCAAAGGTCAGGACATAGGAGCGGGATGCATTCCATTGCCCTTATGCGTCATAACGTGCGTAAAAATGATTCGATTCCGATGAAATTTTAATATGTGGTAGGGGATCAGCTGGGGACGACCCTATTGAAAATGGACGAAATGGGGTCAAAAGTCAGGACATAGGATCGTGATCCATTCCACCGCCCTTATCCCATACTATTAAAGGAGCAATTCTTGTATGTATTTAAATTTTATTTTGAAAACGGCTCAGAGGATTTTAATGAAAGTCGTCAACCTACCGTTTTCTGGTACTAGAAATCGATTTAGCTTGATCTCGACTGTAGGAAAATTCGTTTAGTGCGTTAAATAACCACACCGAATTACCATGTTTTTAATGTCATGGCGTCGTCCCATTAATGTTACCCATGCTTAGAAATCTTATGACGTCACAATCTCGCGATTGAGATGTTGGCGCGCGGTCACGCCATTTGTCTCATTACGTCACGCGTTGTATGCGTATGTCCGTCCGCACGATAACTCGCGTAAAAATCGTTCGATTTCGATAAAATTTTGGTATGTGGTAGGGTACGGCCTGGGGTGGAACCATATTGAAAGTGAATAAAATGGGGTCAAAGGTCAGGACATAGGAGCGGAATCACTTCCATCGCTATTATGCGTCATAACTTACGTAAAAATGCTTCGATTTGGATGAAATGTTAGTATGTTGTAGGAGCCTGCCCCTGGGGACGAATCTTATGGAAAATGGGCGAAAAGGAGTCAAAGGTTAGGACAGAGGAGCGGGATCTATTTCCTTACGCATCATAACTTACATAAAAATGCTTCGATTTTGAACAAAACTTTATCATGTTATTTCGGAGGTATACTGAATCAGTTCTGTTGAATATCATCGAAATGGGATTAAAGGTCAGGTCACAGGACCGATATTTATTCCACAGCCATTATCCTCATTACTTGAGTAAGAACTTGAGTAATGATTTCTGGTATGTTGGAAGGCGTATTTTAATCAATGCATGGCATGATTTCACTAACTTGTTTACAAAAGATCGTGCTAAAAAGCGAAATAATTATGGCCCTGCTCAGTTGAATGCTTAGCGATACAGGTGCTCCTTGGAAAAACAGGTGTTAGGGATTTGTACCTACAGTTCGAAAGCAGAATTAACGAAATGTCTAGTTGAAATTTTAGGTTTAAAAAATACGCGTGCTGTCCGGCTCTCGACTGTCTGACATCGAATGGGGGTGAATCGATGTTTTAAGAGCACAAAATGCTACCAATGCTACAGATATTGCCCGAGCTATCAGGAGGAACTCAAAAGTCGTCCGAAATTATCTGAAAAATCCAGCTGTGTACGATAAAAAGAAGAGCACCGGCAGACCATCCAAAGAGTTACGAATCGGGAACTTCTGAGGAGCAAAGCATCAAACAGAAATGCAATAGTTCGAACTGAGCGACGAATTAGACTTGGCCGCCCTGGTGGTGCAGTGGTCTAAGCGATGGCTTCTGATCATTCGTCCGGAAGGAGCCCGGGTTAGGATCCCGGTGAGGCATGGATGTTGTGTGTGTCTTACGGCACTGGCTTTCCTCCTTCTCAGGAACCAGTGGCCTTAAATTGGGGACGGCGACTGCTTATATCCCATTGAGTTGCTCACGGTGGTCGTTTAACCTCCAATAAAAAAAAAGAATTAGATTTGTCAGTTACTGTTCGACTAGTTTGCTGAATCAATCAGGACATCTAGAAAACTCGGGAGGAAACCAATGCTGTCTTCAATCCACAATGCCAATATAAAAGAATTCGCTCGCAGCCATATGTGGGGAAATGTTGGCATCAGGATGCACCGTGGAACGAAAACAACCCCGTGGAAGAAGTGTAATATTTTGGGCAATGTTCTGCTGGGTAACCCTGGGTTCAGTCATTTATGTGCAAGAAACTATGACGTCTCCCACCGACCTAAACATTATTGCAGACCAGATACATCCTTTCATGACAACTGTATCCCCCTCTAATAGTGCCTTGTTTCAGAAGGACAATGCGCCATTCCACACTGCCCGGATTTTTTGAAAATGGCTCGCCGAACATGGAAACGCGAGGGAAAATTCCAGGTATTTCCCTGGTCTACAAATTTCCCTGACATCAATCCAAACGTGTATGTGTTATCTGTGTAGGAACTGCAAATTCAATCTGCGGCTGCTCAACCACGTCACTTACAAGACTTAAAAGATCTGCTGGTAATGTGATGGTACCAAGTACCACAAGGTACCTTTAGAAATCTTGCAGCGCCAATGCCTCGCCGGAGTTAGAACTACTTTGACGGAGCTTTAAGGACCAACTTCATATGAGGTAGGTGATCATAATGTTTTTGGCTCTTCTGTGTAAGTTACTTTCACCCGTCCTTCCTTTGTACACATTCCAAACATTTAACTAATCCAGATTTCTTCCGTGACATTTATTTAAAAAGTTCACATCGTTAAATATTACTCTTCCTCCTTTCACACCAAATTTAAACACTAAATTTCATTCTTCAATATTTCACACGTGTCCGAAGCACTTTAAACTTTCCACCTTATAACGTACAAGTTTGGCCGTGTCCCCTCACTCCGGAGTAGTCGCTCTCCCAACTAAGCTGCACGGAAATGTGCTATCGCTGCTATCTGCCTTTATCTCATGTGCGTCCTGCGGGGCAAGCATGTCATAACCTATTAAGAACACATTTACCGTCTTTACACGATTTAAAAAAATTACGGTTAAAATGATATATTCATTAGAACATGAGCACTTTCAAGTCCACTGTAGACCCGTCATCAGATGGTGTGGTTGCATTATGCCCTGGGGGGTATATATTATATGGGATAGTATGCACACTGACGCAACATTATGTTTTGTCATGCGCATGCTCACTACACAATCATGTCGTTTCATTAGAGCAGCCGGTATTGTCTCCTTTCGCTGTAATAGTTACAAAGTAGTTTCCATGGCAACGGTATAATGACAGGGGGATCGTCGTTACAGCATTCCATGGCAACGGTATAATGACAGCGATCCCCCTGTCATTATACCGTTGCCATGGAAACTACTTTGTAACTATTACAGCGAAAGGAGAGAATACCGGCTGCTCTAATGAAACGACATGATTGTGTAGTGAGCATGCGCATGACAAAACATAATGGCCGCCCCGGTGGCGCATTGGTCTAAGGCGCTGGCCTCTGATCATTCGTCCGTAAGGGTCCGGGTTCGAATCCCGGTCAGGCATGGATGTTGTGTTTGTCTTACGGCACTGGCTCTCTCCCTTTCCTGGAACCAGTGACCCTAAATTAGGGACGGGCGACTGCTTATAGCCCATTGAGTTGCTCACGGTGGTCGTTAAACCTCCAATCAAAAAAAAAAAACAAAAAAACATAATGTTGCGCCAGTGTGCATACTATCCTATATAATATATACCCCCCAGGGCATAATGCAACCACACCATCTGATGACGGGTCCACAGTGGACTTGAAAGTGCTCATGTTCTAATGTATATATCATTTTAACCGTAATTTTTAAAATCGTGTAAAGACGGCAAATGTGTTCTTAATATCCTTCAGCACGAAAAATTGACTTCCTATGACGTCATAACCTATCAAATCGATTAAGACATCTATCGATTTTTTTGTTTTCCTTCTTTCACATTTATTAGAAACAGTTAGATTAGATCCTCCATGTTTCGCATTAATTAAACGTACTTTACTGCAATTCCCGCTTTCTCATATCTATTTAAAACGATTTATTTCACTTCTTTCATATAATTTAAATTATGTAATTTCATTCTTCATATCATTTAAAATACGAGTAAGGATTGAAAAGTAATGCGCAGCAATTGTTTTCTCTTTGTAGGTTGGAAGTAGTAGTGTTGCAGTTTGGCAGACAGCGAGTTTGAATACCACACTGCAGTCTGGTTTGGAAGGATCAGGTGTCGCAGCGTGGTGAAAGACAAGTGTGTACGACGGCACAAAGGCCCCCGTTTGTTGGCAGTCGTGCGCAAAGGAAGAGCAACGCGGTGTAGTTCAATTTTTGTGAGCTAAAGGGAAAACTCCGACAGAAATTCACAAAGAAATGGTTGAAGTGTATGGTGGTAATTGCCTGGACCGCAGCAACATCTCCAGATGATGCAGTTTCTTTGCAGAGGGCCGTGGCAACTTTACCTATTCGCCACGTTCTAGTCGATCTGCAACCGCGTCATCACCTGTCACTGTGAGAGGCATTGAACTGGCAATTCTCAGTGACTGGTGGATCCACCTGCGCACACTGCTAGAGAAGATCAACATTTTTTACGGTATAGCGTACGATGTTGTGCATGACAAATTGCAATTTCGCAAGGTTAGTGCGCGATGTATGCCCAAGATCTTGACATACTACCAAAAGGGACAGAGAATGTTGTCATCCTTGGACCACATGATGCTTTACGCAGAAGAAAGACACGAGGGCTCGGTACTTGCTCCATTATTATTTAATATTTATATTAATGACTTCTGTACCTGTTTACACAATTCAGATATTATTTTATATGCAGATGCTGCAACCATATTAATACATGGAAATGATGTTGAGACACTGGTGCGACAACTACAAGTCCGTTTTATATCTATCACTAACTAAAAATGATCTGGCTATTAATATTAAAAAAACAAAAGTAATGATTTTTTCAAGTACGTCAACCCCTATTTTCTTAATTCAGAATATTAATTTACTCGGATCATTTATAGAAGTGGTTCAAAATCATAATTATCTTGGTATCATTATTCAGCACGATTTAAAATCGAATTCACATGTTGACTACTTATCTAATAAGATCTCAAGAAATATATGGGGGTTATTAGTAGTGCAGTGGCCAATTTAACCCCAAAACTAATGATTTTATTATACTATACTTTAATTCAGTCTCATCTAATCTATTGTATATCTGTTTGGAGATCGACTACCTTATATAATATGAAAAAACTTCAGTCGTTACAAAATAGATTCATAAGACTATTACAATTTAAACTACAATATACTCAATTTTGGCTACAGCACAATAGATCATATCCACGTGCTGAGAGAACTAATTGAAAGAGCGAGGGAATATGAACTTCCATTGTGCATGGCTTTTATCGATTATGAAAAAGCCTTTGATTCGGTGAAACCATCAGCAGTTACAATGGCTCTGAAAACCTGCGGTATTGAAGATGCATACATTAATATTATTAATAACATCTATGAAAATGCAAGTGCAAAGATTCGGCTGTTTGAAAATACAACACACGCAAAAATTGGAAAGGGAGTGAGACAAGGTGACACCATATCTCCGAAACTCTTTAATGCCACATTGCAAAATGTCTTTCAATCACTGAACTGGGAAAACAAACGGATAAAGATTAACGGAGATTATCTAACCCACCTTCGTTTTGCCGAGGACTTAGTCATTTTTGCAACTACCCCATCAGAGCTGCAGAGTATGATCCAGGAACTTGCTGACAAGAATAAAGAAGTGGGATTAAAAATGAACTTTCAGAAGACAAAAGTGATGTTCAATGCTTTTACAAGAAATGAAGATTTATCGATTGATGGAGAAAAGCTGGAGATAACAGACACGTACGTTTATCTTGGACAGCAGATATCAAGTGAGGGTCACATTGATGAAGAAATTAATCGGCGTACAAAACTTGCCTGGAGAGCTTTTGGAAGAAACAGCATAATTTTCAAGAGCAATATGCCATTATGTCTTAAAAGAAAAGTGTTTGATCATTGCATCCTTCCAGTGCTTACGTATGGTGCAGAGACGTGGACCTTAACTAAAAGAGACATACAAAGGTTGCAGACAACTCAAAGTAGCACGGAGATGTGCATGCTTGGTGTAACCAGGAGAGATAAGAAGAGGAACACGTGGATCCGAAAAATGACAAGAGTGGAAGACGTCATGATCAGAGTTAAATCCCTGAAATGGCAATGGGCTGGACATACTGCCAGAAGGACAGATCATCGATGGACAGCCGAAATTTTAGATTGGATTCCAAGGGACAGGAAAAGACCCAGAAGAAGACCACATGGAAGATGGGTGGATGAAATTCGAAAGTATGCAGGGAGTGACATGGAGGAGACTGGCACAAGACAGACCGTTGTGGAGGAAACTTGGGGAGACCTTCGTCCAGCAGTGGATTGATAATGGTTGACAATGATGATGATGATGATGATACTCAATTTTCAAATACAGTCTTTCAAGCTAGACTCAGTCCAAATGATTTTAATATACTAGCAATTGCATATCTATAGTATAGGTAAACTAATGTTTTTGAGAATTAAAAATGGTTACTACCAAGATTTAATTTTAATAAGTACTCGTGGTCGTGATTATTCCACGAGACAAAAAACAACACTAATCCCCATGTTTCCACTAACAGAACGATTTAGATCATTTGTTAATTATACTGGTCCTGCATTATGGAATACAATTCCTACTGATATTGTATCACTTAATAATATTAATATATTTAAACGAAAACTCAGGTATTTCTTACTGACCAAAAGCTCATAATGTATTATTACCTTTATTAATTTATAGTACCACCCTAGCTGTGTTTGATATTGTGTGGACTTGACTTGTTTATGTTTTTTTTTTTATTTTTTTTTTATTTTCATGAAAATTTTGATGCTTTGGGAGAAGAGGGCACGTCAGGCCTATCAGGCCTTTTCCCTCCTCATTCCCTGATGTTACAAAAAATATAATTTATGTTATATATTTATGATTACGTAATACCATGTCTGTAACAACTAAAATGCAATAAATGAAATGAATTTATGGCAGGTTTAGTGACGGGTGATGAGTCCTGAGCGTACCACTACACTCCCGAAGCTAAGAAGGCCAGTATGGTGTGAATGCATTCGACTTCCCGCCATCAAAACAATTCAGAGTAACCCAATCTGCACAGAAAGTCCTCGTCACGTTGCTCTGGGCCATGCATGGAGTTCTCCTGGTGAAGTTTCATCCAACGCGGACCTCTGTGAATGCCAGAACCCTCGCTAACACATTGACAAAGTTGTGTCGGGCTCTTCGTGACAAAAGACCCAACAGAGACGCTGCTGCAAATGTCAGACTGCTTCATGACAACGCTTGTCCACATGTTGCACAACACGTTGGTGATAAAATTGCGCAATTTAGCTGGGAGGTGCTACAGCACCCACCGTACAGCTCGGACCTGGCTCCTTCGGACTTTCTTTTGTTTGGTCCCATGAAAAGATTCCTGGGCGGCCAACGCTTCGACTCAGCTGACGAAGTCAAATCGTTTGCTCGCAGGGGGCTATATGCCCAGAAAACTGACTTTTATGAAGAAGGTATACGAAACCTGATACCAAGCTGGGATAAATGTCTCGAGCGTCTCGGTTCTTATTTTGAAAAAATAGCTAAGAAATGTAGTTTCACTGTGTATGTCGTTTTTTGCCTATCTAATAAAGTGTTGCCAATCAAAAATAGTGTGCTTTACTTTTCTATCCACCCTGGAACTTAAATAATCGTCTTTCGCCTTGGACATCGATTTAAAAGATTTAATGCCTTTCTTTTACATGTCTCTAAAGTATTTCAATTAGCAGATTTCGGCATTTTCTTTTTCGTTTTAACATCTTATTGCTGCTGGTATCAACTCGTTTAGGTTAACGTTCAGGGCGGTTACAGTAATAACAGTTACGCACTTGCCCAGATGGAACAAGGCAAATCTCTGACAAATTAAATTGTCTCAAAGTTAATAGGGGTGGAGTTGAGCATTCGTACATGCTGAGCTGTTTGCGCGCACTTTCTCTTTGATCGAACCACACTTTTAATCCGGTAGATAAAGTAAAGCGATTCGTTTGGAAATAGGAAATGGGAAAAGAAACCGGCACTAAAGGGAAATTTGTGTTTTGCAGGAGTTATTTCATGTACAGGTTCACTTTCATGTAAATTTAATATGGCGTAGGTTCAACTAAAGGCTTATTATTGTGCATTACCAATACACAGCTCCACTGAGTTAGTATGAGCTCTTTTTTCACGTTTGAATTAATTTGCTACTCACTTAAATCTGCGTGGGAAGTATTTAGTCCCTGCCTGATTATTCTACAGCGAGTTTTACATCGTTTTGCAGTTAATCCTATAAGCTTCTTATACTAAAGGAAATGAGAAAGAGTGATTACAAAGGATATTTTAATTAATGATCACTTTTCCATCGTAATTGCACAAAGAGGCGAACTTTGCCCAAAAACTCCCTGTTTTGCAATCACAAACCAAAATATTTTTCTCATAGCTAAGGCACTTGCATGTTTTGCAATTGCAACAATAATTGTGGCTAGCAGAAACGCTGTTAAATAGCTTTCCATTAAATAAATACAAGGCTTTGAAATTTATTAGTGAGAACGTAATGGTTACATTGAACATAACATAGGATCCGACTCTAGTCGGCTATATTCCTTCGATATCATCATCATCATCATCATTGTCAACCATTATCAATCCACTGCTGGAAGAAGGTCTCCCCAAGTTTCCTCCACAACGGTCTGTCTTCTGCCAGTCTCCTCCATGTCACTCCCGCATACTTTCGAAATTCGTCCACCCATCCCACATGTGGTCTTCTTCTGGGTCTTTTCCTGTCCCTTGGAATCCTATCTAAAATTTCGTTTGTGCATCGATGGTCTGTCCTTCTGGCAGTATGTCCAGCCCATTGCCATTTCAGGGATTTAACTCTGATCATGATGTCTTCCACTCTTGTCATTTTTCGGATCCACGAGTTCCTCTTCTTATCTCTCCTGGTTACACCAAGCATGCACATCTCCGTGCTACTTTGAGTGGTCTGCAGCCTTTGTATGTCTCTTTTAGTTAAGGTCCACGTCTCTGCACCATACGTAAGCACTGGAAGGATGCATTGATCAAACACTTTCCTTTTAAGGCATAATGGCATATTGCTCTTGAAAATTATGCTGTTTCTTCCAAAAGCTCTCCAGGCAAGTTTTGTACGCCGATTAATTTCTTCATCAATGTGACCCTCACTTGATATCTGCTGTCCAAGATAAACGTACGTGTCTGTTATCTACAGCTTTTCTCCATCAATCGATAAATCTTCATTTCTTGTAAAAGCATTGAACATCACTTTTGTCTTCTGAAAGTTCATTTTTAATCCCACTTCTTTACTCTTGTCAGCAAGTTCGTGGATCATACTCTGAAGCTCTGATGGGGTAGTTGCAAATGTGACTACGTCATCAGCAAAACGAAGGTTGGTTAGATAATCTCCATTAATCTTTATCCCTTTGTTTTCCCAGTTCAGTGATTGAAAGACATTTTCCAATGTGGCATTAAAGAGCTTCGGAAATATGTTGTCACCTTGTCTCACTCCCTTTCCAATTTTTATGTGTGTTGTATTTTCAAACAGCCGAATCTTTGCACTTGCATTTTCATAGATGTTATTAATAATATTAATGTATGCATCTTCAATACCGCAGGATTTCAGAGCCATTGCAACTGCTGATGGTTTCACCGAATCAAAGGCTTCTTCATAATCGATAAAAGCCACGCACAATGGAAGTTCGATATAGTCACCAGCATTATCAAAAATCTGCTACCATCTGTGTGGAAGTCTCTGTATGACGTCAGCATGGCGAGACGTGTTGACCTTCACCATGGACCGGTCTGCGGTTCTTACAATGTCGTCGGTGGTCTTGAAACGAAGTCACAGGGACTTAAGTCAGGCGAATAGGGAGGGTGGTACAACACTTTCCAACCCCATCGATGAAACAGGTCGGCAACAACATCAGCAACATAGCAGCGATCGTTGTCATGCAAAAGTTGAGGAGTATGCTCCAGCAAATGACGCTACTACTTCCGGAGAGTTGGACGCATGTTATGTTCGAGGAAATGCCCACAATACGCTGCATTTAAAGTCTGTCATGGAGGTACTGCATGTATTAGCACGACGTCATTCCTGTCATACACGGCGATGATCATTACCTTAACGTTACTGGAGTTCTGTCGGGCTTTTGTTCGGCGCGGCGATCAATAATACCTCCATTCATTAGACTGGCGTTTGAGTTCTGGTTCATTACACCACACCCATGTTTCATCCAACGTAAGGATACGCAGTAGAAATGTGTCCCCGTCACACTCACATCGTTCCAAATGGAGTCGAGCTGCCTCGTAACGTTGCCATTTCTCAGTATCACTTAAAACATGAGGCACTCAACGTGAGGCGATTTTTCGCACCTTTTGCCAGTTTTGTTTTCAAAATGTGCAGCACAGTAGTATGTCAAAGGCTACTCTCGTGGACGAGTTCACGAACTGTCCACTGCCGGTCATTGTCCAACAATACAGACAAAGCGAGCACTTGAGTTTCACTTACCTAGGGACGTCCGCGCGCAGAAACAAAAGGCACATTTCTCCGTCCTTTTTTTGAAGGTTGCCTCCCACCTTGCTACCGTACTATACGATGAAGCAGATGCTCAACATGCTTGTTGTAATCTTACATAACATACCTTCACGGTGCGACCGCTAACAGCTTCTACTTTTAGTCAACAACGCTGCTCGAACTTCGCAAACATGGCTTTAGACAGCCTACGAACTACGAGGTGGGTTTGCGTAATTACTGCGAATATGCCGTTTGAGAGAGGATTCAACCATTCTACCCATGGGTACGGGAAGGTACATTACATAGGGTATGCCCGTTAGATTCTCTTGGAGGACTCCCATCCTCTCTGCCGCACGATTCTCACTAAATAATTACCAACTCCCGTATTTCATTATTAGTGTAGCAGACACATGATGGTGACCGCTCCTGCGGTAAAGTTGTAAGAGACCTTCAATTAGCTGCCCGGAGAGGGTTTGGGCCCAAGCTTCAGATATGCAATATGTGGTAGGGGTTTGGGCTTGGTCCCGAGCTCCAAATGAACCATATGTCGAAGGATTTTAGGCTTGGGCCCGAGCTCCGGATAAACCCTAGACGGCAGGAATTTTGGCTTAGACAAGAACTCTGTATGAGCCATAGGTGGTAAGGATTTGGGTTTGGGCCCGAGCCACGGATGAACCATAGCTGGTAGGGTTTAGGGTTTGGACCTGGGCCCTGGATGAGCTACAGGGGGCAGGGTTTTAGATTTTGGCCCAAGCCCTGGATGAGCCATAGTGGCAGGGTTTTGGGTTTGGGGCCGAGCCCCGGATGAACCATATGTGATAGGGTTTTTGGGCTTAGGCCGGATCCCTGGATGAGTCCTAGGTAGTAGGGTTTTGGGTTAGGCCCCGAGCCCCGGATGAGCCATAGGTCGTAGGGTTTAGTTTGGGCCCGAGCCGTAAATGAGCCATAGGTGGCAGATTTTTGCGCCCGAGCCCCGGATGAGCCATAGGTGGTAAGGTTTTGGGCTTTGAAAAGAGCCCTGGATGAGCCATAGGTGGTAAGGTTTTGGGTTTTGGCAAGAGCCCTGGATGAGCCATAGGTGGCAGGGTTTTGGATTTAGGTTGGAGCCCAGATGAGTCATGAGGTACACTTGCTTTATCGCGTTGGCTGTCTGACCCTCCGGGAACCAGTGGCCACAAATTAGGAACGAGTGACTGCTTATAGGCCTCTCAGCTACTCCTGTTGGCCTTTGCAAAGGGAACAATAAGCGTTCTTTTACTTTTTTCGTTGACGAACAGCTTCCTAATAAACTTAAGTTACAGACTTCAACACATGATTTGAGTTTGCACAGATTCGGCACGTAAAATTTAAAAAGTATAAGGTACCAAATGATTAGTGTTAGTAAACAAGAAAAGTGACAGCCAATTCTCGGGTGTAATGATCAGGTCTTTTAAATATTTTCCGACATTGAAAGAGTCTTTCAGTAAAAGAAAATGGTCAGTGAGAAAAAGTATACGTTTACGCCCCCAAGAGAAAAAACTGCGCATTATTTAAAATGTATAGTATGCGCAATATTGTTTTCCTAATGAATCAAACTAGCTACATAAATTTATTTTTCAACCAAATTTTTAGTATCAGTAAAACACACGCAAGTAGAAATTGCTGTTTGGGCCCACTAGCATCAGAAATGTGCTTTGCGGAAAATCACAAATTGCAAACAAAAGTTTTCCCATTGAGGAAGATATCCCAGGAAAAAAGAGTTTTCCAAATCGAGCAATACAGCTATGGCTATGGATATGAATGAAAACGGGATATGGCTTTACATTCGTGAGCGGCAAAGCTCTGCGTTATACGAAGAGGAAAATGAGAGCAAAATATTCTTCATGGTGAAAGAGGATATCCTATAAGGATAGAATTTTTCCAAGTTTTTTTTAAAAATCGGAGCCCATCTTTCAAAAACAGCAGAACCCTGTTTATACTTCTGAATTGCCTTATAAAATTCTGAATTGCCTTAACGTTAAATTTTATCAGTTACACAGTACCTTAATCGAATTGTCTTTTTTCTCATTTATGCGTTAAATTGTGGTGGTGCCGTGTCGTGAATTCGAAAATCAAACCTCACGAATTCCATTTACCAAATCCTCTTCTCACCGGTCCTCTTCGCCGCGAATTCCGCTTTTTACTTTTTAATCTACCTCTCCCCTCCGACTTTTAGTTTCCCTATTTCCTATCTTCCACATGCTTTAGGATTCATTCTACGAAATGCGCGCTTTTCTTGAGCTACCATTGCCCAGCTCGGTTAGCACCCGCAGTAGATACCTCCTCTTGATTGACATTGTCATATCGGACGCTTTCCTAGAGATCTTTGTTTGCATTCGCTTTCTAGATGAACTTATATATCAAGAATCTATCGTTTCGCGATCTGACTCAAATACTATGATTGAAGAGGAAGATGAGTTTAGATTCCATGAGTAGATGAAATGGAAACTGTGCAGCGGACATGGCTCCAGTGACGAGAGTGATGATTATTCCAAGGTAAGTGCATCAGCAACCAAGTTCAGTGATACACTGAAATCGTTTGGCGTCGTTAGGGACTTCTTTTACAGTCATAATATTGATAAAAAAACAGTGCAGGCTCTCAATTGCTTTTAAAATACAATGCCTCAACTTAAAAGTAAAGAACAATAAAAAATTAATGGTTTTTTAAACCGTATACCTTTTTTATAATAAAATATATACCTTTTTTTTTAATTTACTACATCATATCTTCCTGTGTAAAAATATCATTCGTAAGTGAATTAGTAGTAATGTTTGTATACTATATACATTCAGTATACATAATAAATACTGTGTTTACAAGAGCTGTAACTCTACGGAGTGAGACTGAAATAAATAAAGTTAAAAAACGGGAAAAAAGGTGTGGAAAAAACAGCATAACAGAAAATTCTAAAACAAAAAATGCTACATTCTATGTACAATAACAGTAACGGTTACGCCATGCGTTTCAACAGAATAATGTGCTGCCTTCTGTGGGCGGAAATGTGCCATTTTTCGTGAAACGTATTTTCAATTATACGTTAATATAAATTGAAAATACGTTTCTTAGTCCCTTGAAAAACATATACATGGGGTTCCACTAAATAAATAGCCTCACTCTCCCTGGTGAAAATACAGTAAATTATGAAAAAGTAGGGAGTATGCGTAAATATTTTCATAGCGAGAGATATATGATGGAGAAAGGATTTTCCTAATAGGATATTTAGAAGTGGACAAAAAAATTGCGAACAGAAATGCACACTAGCCTAACCTAATGACTGAACTATGTATTATGAGTAATCCAGGAGTATATGAAAAATATTTCACGAAGTGCATCGCATGTTATACTAAACTGCTTCCTTGATCCAGCAGAGACATCGAAAAAATAGCACGTATGTGTACGACACCCAGCGGAAAAATTGTGTAATTTTGAGTAGAAAATATGCGCAAAATATTTTCCGTCGTAAGCAGCATGTGACCTAAAATGAGGTTTTTCAATCGAGTTCTTGAGAGCGCAGACAGTGCTGCAAATATATCAGGCACAGAAATATTCACTAACGCCTCCTGGTAGTCGAATCGTGCATTACGAAGAATCAAAAACTGTACCCAATGTCACCTCTTCTACGAACTGTACCCGACGCAAAAAGATGTTTCATATCGGATCTTTAGAAGCAGAGATATCGAAGCAAATGCAATATGCATTTATGCTCGCTAGACAGAAAAACTCAGCGTTATTTTAAGAAGAAACTGTACGCAAAATTGTGTCAGTTAAAAACAATATCGAAGGAAAGGAAGAATTATATCAGTCGGATTTATAGAAGCAATGATGCGAAATTGAAAATCCTCTTATTATAGCATCTGCATTTATGCACCTTCGTAGCGATTAAGGCATACTTAGTAAAACAGAAAAGGCAAGGATCATCATTCTCATAGTTCAGGATTCGCAATGCAAACATGATTTTTCAAATATAACTAACTGGTACAGAGATGTTGCGTCCACAAACGATCGAACATGGTAGTAACAAAAGCACGTCCTATTTTTATATCAAAAAAGCATGCTAAAAATAACAATGTGTTTCAATTAATGACATACAATAAGACAGTCAGAAGTAAAACGACAAATACATTAAATAAAGTACGAGCTTTTACGGTAAGAGATTCATTGGCATGATTCACTGTTGTGTAATCACTCTTTTAAGTGATTCGCTTCGAACTTTTACCTGAAGTGATTAACATGCTTTACGAAGAAACTGTAATTTGTATTTCTTGAGGAAGAGTGATCCACGATTAAGGTCCTTTTAGCGAATGACATGATTCACGATTAACTTTTCCCTTGAATGGAGTGGTGCACAATCAAATATCGTTCTGCAAGAAGTATAAAGTCGCTGTATACCTTATAAACATCTATGAAAATGCAAGTGCAAAGATTCGGCTGTTTGAAAATACAACACACATAAAAATTGGAAAGGGAGTGAGACAAAGGTGACACCATATCTCCGAAGCTCTTTAATGCCACATTGGAAAATGTCTTTCAATCACTGAACTGGGAAAACAAAGGGATAAAGATTAATGGAAGATTATCTAACCCACCTTCGTTTTGCTGATGACGTAGTCATTTTTGCAACTACCCCATCAGAGCTGCAGAGTATGATCCAGGAACTTGCTGACAAGAGTAAAGAAGTGGGATTAAAAATGAACTTTCAGAAGACAAAAGTGATGTTCAATGCTTTTACAAGAAATGAAGATTTATCGATTGATGGAAAAAAACTGGAGATAACAGATACGTATGTTTATCTTGGACAGCAGATATCAAGTGAGGGTCACATTGATGAAGAAATTAATCGGCGTACAAAACTTGCCTGGAGAGCTTTTGGAAGAAACAGCATAATTTTCAAGAGCAATATGCCATTATGTCTTAAAAGAAAAGTGTTTGATCAATGCATCCTTCCAGTGCTTACGTATGGTGCAGAGACGTGGACCTTAACTAAAAGAGACATACAAAGGCTGCAGACAACTCAAAGAAGCATGGAGAGGTGCATGCTTGGTATAACTAGGAGAGATAAGAAGAGGAACTCGTGGATCCGAAAAATGACGAGAGTGGAAGACATCATGATCAGAGTTAAATCCCTGAAATGGCAATGGGCTGGACATACTGCCAGAAGGACAGACCATAGATGGACAGCCGAAATTTTAGATTGGATTCCAAGGGACAGGAAAAGACCCAGAAAAAGACCACATGGGAGATGGGTGGATGAAATTCGTAAATATGCGGGAGTGACATGGAGTAGACTGGCACAAGACAGACCGTTGTGGAGGAAACTTGGGGAGACCTTCGTCCAGCAGTGGATTGATAATGGTTGACAATGATGATGATGATGATGATACCTTATAAAGAAGTATAAAGTCGCTGTAGAAGTATAAAGTCGCTGTATACCTTTATACTTCTGCAAGAAGTATAAAGTCGCTGTATACATTACCCAATAACTTCTTTTGACATTTTAGTGTTTTGGTGTTTAAATGGATATGAAGCATGACAATACCGAAACCACTGATTTCTGACAAGAACGGAAAGTTCGTCTACAGTGGAGTCAGGAACACAGTGACTGGACACTGGAAAAAGTCATGTGGTCCAACGAGTCGCGGTACCCCCTTGTTATGTTCGGCGAAAGGAACACAGTGATTGGACACTGGAAAAAGTCATGTGGTGCGATGAGTCGCGGTACACTTTGTTATGTTCGGCGGTAGGAACACAGTGACTGGACACTGGAAAAAGTCCTGTGGTCCGACGATTCGCGGTACACCTTGTTATGTTCGGCGGAAGGAACACAGTGATTGGACACTGGAAAACGTCGTGTGGTCCGACGAGTCGCGGTACACCTTGTTATGTTCTGCGAAAGGAACACAGTGGCTGGACACTGGAAAAAGTCATGCTGTCCGACGAGTCGCGGTACACCTTGTTATGTTCTTCGGAAGGAACACAGTGGCTGGACACTGGAAAAAGTCATGCGGTTCGACGAGTCGCGGTACACCTTGTTATGTTCAGCGGAAGGAACACAGTGACAAGACACTGGAAAAAGTCATGCGGTCCGACGAGTCGCGGTGCACCTTGTTATGTTCGGCGGAAGGAACACAGTGATTGGACACTGGAAAAAGTCATGTGGTCCGACGAGTCGCGGTACACCTTGTTATGTTCTGCGGAATGAACACAGTGACTGGACACTGGAAAAAGTCATGCGGTCCGACGAGTAGCGGTACACACCTTGTTATGTTCGGCGGAAGTACCTAGGAGTAATGTACCCAACTTGCCTTGCAAACAGAACTCGAGGTTCTGGAAGTGATGTCATGGTGTGGAGCACGTTTTGTTGTAACAGAACGGATCCCTTGATATTGCTGGGAGGACGGGTGTCCTCCAAGGATTACCTAAACATTGTTGCCGATGATGTACATCTTGCAACGTTGAATTTTTATCCAGCAGATGACGGTTGCTTCATGGATAACAATGCTAGTCTTCATCGCGCAAGATGTGTTCAGTAGTTTTTCAGCGAGCATGACAGCGACTTCCACCACCTTCCCTGGCCACCACAAAGCCCGGATCTGAACCCTATTGATAATGCATGTGACATTTTAGAAAAACAGATCCAGGAGGAAAGTACCCTTCCATCAAATCTAAGCCAGTAAAAAGACTGTCTGGGGAACGCCTGATATACCGTAGACTTAGATGCAATCCAACACCTTGTGGAATCTTTACCAAACCTCATGCATGCTGTATTTCGGTGCTGAAGAGGTCTAACCTGCAATTGAATAAAAGTTTCTAATTTGGTGGCCGGTATGTGCATAAATCTCAGGGAGATTTTGCGGATTTCAGTATTAACATTTTCATTTATTAAATCAACAAAGCTCGACGTCAAAGGCTCTTTCTACGCATGCCTGATAGTTGGAATATAGTCCATAATACTTTCGGCGCACGAGTTCACAGATGTACAAGGGGCATCCTGAAAGTAATGCCTCCTCCTTAATAACTTTTGAAATTTTGAAGTGATTTTAATAAAACTGTACTGCCATGTACTATGATATGTTACCAATGTGGGAATACTGTTTTTCAGAATCGGGAATAAAGATCCAGAATGACAGAGAAAACCAGTGAACCGTAGTTGAATTCCTGGAAAAAGAGGGATGTGTGGCGCCAGAAATCCACAAAACGGTGTATGGACCTACAACAATCGATGTCAGTAATGTCCGAAGATGGATAAAGAGGCTTCGAGAAGGAGAAAGTTCTGTGTCGGACAAAAAACGGAGTGGAAGACCCGCAACTGCAGTGACAGATGCCAACGGCAATGGGTGAAAGATCTCACCACAGCTGATCGTCGTGTCACCACCCAGCAGTAGTGTGATTCAATCCATTGTGGTCAAAGTGCTATGGAAACATTAATTAGGGATCTGGGCTACAGAAAAATTTGTTCAAAAGTGGTTCCCAAGAAACCAAACGCGTCTACAATGTAAGGAAAGGGTGGACATGCGCCGGAACCGCTTGGACTGTTATGAGAGAAAGGATGAGGTATTTTTCTCTAATGTTATGACGGGGGAAGAAACCTGAGTGTCCTTTCATTACCCAGAAACAAAGCGTGCGTCAATGGAATGGCACCGCACATTTTAACCTCCAAATAAAAAAGTGAAAACAATTTTTTTGGGACAAACGTGGTGTCATTTTGACTGATTTCCTTGAACGAGTTGCAACAATAAACAGTACTCGCTGCGTGCAGACATCGAAAAAGCTAAAGGAAGCTATCAAAAGGAAAAGACGTGACATTCCACTTTTATAGCATTGTTTTACACTATGATAACGCACGTCCCCACACCTCAATGGAGACTTGTCGAAATGGGGGTGGACAGTGAGGCCCGAATCCCCTAGAGTCCTGGTTTGGCTCCCTCAGCCTTTTTCCTTTTTGCCCCTTTGAAAAACACTCTTCGTGGGGAACGTTTCGACGATGTGACAGACGTTAAACAATCTGGGAACTCTTGGGTGAAACGACAGCCTCAGGAATTTTTCCCAAATGGATTTTATCAATGGGCTGAAAGATGGCGGAAATGTATAGAAAGTGATGGACAATACTTTGAATAGGCTAGCATTATTAACAATATGTCCAAGTATTTTACCACCAAGTTTCACATTTTTTCTGCTGCAAATAAATATCTTATGAGGAACGAGGCATGACTTTCAGGATGCCCTTTGTAATTTTCGTCATTAATCATGTCAATTATTTTAAGATATTTTTGGCTTAATACTGGTATATTGACTTCTGTTTAACAAATTGCAACTGAGGAGGCGTTCTGCAGTAGTACGACAGAATTTTGCCAATAAATGAATAAGACGTGAATATTTTCCATTATGTTACAGTTCATAATGGAAATGTGTACTATTCCACAATACCATATTATTTTCTACAAGATATAAAATAATGAGCATTCATTTGATCCAAACTTTGTTCAACTAGTCTTTTTTACGAATAAACAGTTGTCTGCATTTGCCAAAAGTGTCTCGGCTTTGGAGTTTTAAGGCAGCTTCCGTTCACTTTTGATGAAATTTCATGCGACTGATCGCCTTCATAGGATTTCACAGCTGGAGATAAATGGACTCAGTCACTGCAACCGCTATTTGATAAAGGCAGTCTGCTGCCTCAGTTAAAAGCAAAACACGCGATCCATAGTTTCTGAATACATTAACCACTGACGCGGAATAATTTCGTTACGTGCAAGTTTCGGAAATAGTGCCTATATGAGAAATGAAGAACATTTTCATCCTGAGGGGTAATGCACTAGCTGAACTTTGTTCGAACCAGGAAGAATTAGGTGATCTATGATCTTACTGTCACGAATTCTACGCGGCATAGCTGGATCAAGTGAGATCATCAGTAACGCATGAAAAGTTTAAGTCATGACCATCTGTAAAACTAGATTGAGAACACAATTACTTTGTTACGTTACTATTACTAAGTGTTAGTGAGCAAAAAAAAGAAAACAAATCGCTGAAAGTATGTTGAGCTTCTCCTTGATTGCAGTCCTCGTTTCCAGTAATTTTTAATGAAAAACGTTTCTTCCAATGCATATACAGAGTGTTCCCTTTTTTTTTAAGTAGGTTTTGTCATTTTCATGTAGGACTTCCGTCCACAGGGAGTAGAGTTTAGGTCCCAGCCACCTACAGCGAGATCGCCTTTTGGGCAGGACACAGAAACGGAAGGAATGAGAGCAAGTCTAGCGACTTTTGACAGAACAGTTTGTAGTGAGATTAGAGTACAGTAGATGGCGCCACCGTACAAGTGCGATATTGCACATAGATGGGTGAGAGAATTTCAGGGAGGACATAGGAAAGGATACCCATTTAACCAGTGGGTCCAGCCTGGGGGCCGTCACTTTACGTGCTCGTCCGATGTACGGCGGATATTCAGCGATTGTTAGTAAATCCCACCATCTCTGAAAGATCAGCCCAGGCTAGAACCTGGGGACCCAGCATCGATAATCTGAAACACTAACCACTAAGCCATCCGCGGCTCTACAGAGTGTTCCCAAATTCGTGCCACAAATAAAGGGTGATAGTACACATAAAGACGAATAACTTTTGCAATGGAACGTAGGGTGGCACTCCGCTCCTTGTGCCCGGAAAACGTTAAGTTTACCACGTTGATCTTTCAACAATGGAAAAAACACAAATTATCTAAATAATGCGTTGGTGAACGTAGACGCAGGGCAGGACTCAAAGGAGCTGGTCGAAGTGACGTCCGAGGGTGTCGTTGGACAGCCTACACCGGCGGATTAAATGAATTTAGTAATCAGGCGATGTTTACGCGAGAAGGCATTTTCAACAATCACAACCAGCACATTTGGGCTAATGATAATCCGCACGCCACCGCTACTCGCCGCCACCAGCAGAGGTTTGCCGTCAATATCTGGGCAGGTATCCTTGGTGATCGGCTGGTGGGACCGTACATCTTGCCACAACGTCTGACAGGCGCCATGTACCGTGTGTTCCTGAAGCAAGAGCTTCTCGTTTTGTTGCAGAGTGTTCCGCACAATGTTCGGAGAGACATGTGGTTCATGCATGATGGGGCCCCTGTACATTTTCCCACCGCGGTTTGGGACTTCCTAAATGCGACGTATCCCGGTTGGTGGATTGGACGGGGCGGACCGATAGTTTGGCCTCTACGCTCTCCGGACCTGAATCCACTGGACTTTTTCTTCTGGTGACACTTGAAAACACTGGTGTACGAGACGCCTGTGGAGTCACCGGAAGATTTCGTTGCGAGTAACACTGTCGCTGCTGACCGGATCAACACCACACTGGAAATCTACGAGAGAGTGCCACAGTCTTTCATCCGTTGGTGTGGGCTGTACAACGACGCCCCCAAGAGTCACGTTGAGCACATCCTTTGAGTCCTACTCTGCCTCTACGTTCGCCAACGCAAGTGTGTAACCCATTATTTAGGTAAGTTGTGTTTTTTCCACCGTTGGAGGATCAACGTGGTCATCGAACTTAACGTTTTTCGGGCACCAGAAGCGGAGTACCCCCTCCGTTCCATTGCAAAAGTTATTCGTCTTTATGTGTACTATCACCCTTATTTATTTGCCACACGAATTTGGGAACACCATGTATTCACTAATAAGAGAGAGAACAAGAGAATAATACACTGCTGGCCACCCAAAATGTAACACCAAGAAGAACACGAGATGGCAAAGCCAGATTTACTGGACACATAACAGCAGATAAAAAGATAAAACGATTGAGCTTACAGGCCCGTGCGACCTGCGGAACACGCAGACATCAATATTTCGTGTGGCCTCCATGGCTGGCAATAACGACCGCTACACGCCGTGGCATCGAACGAAAGGGGCTTTGGATGTGGGATTGGGGTATGTCGGTCCACGCTGCTTCCACACGTTGCCACAGTTCATCAGGCGTAGCCGCGGGTGGTGCTTGCCGGGCCACTCGGTTGCCGATCAGCGACCAGCCGTGTTCGATGGGTGACATATCGGGAGAACAGGCGGGCCACGGCAACAGTGACACCTTATGGGCCGTGAAGAAATGTTGCACAATGCGTGCCACGTGCGGGCGCGCATTGCCCTGTTGAAACGTGGCCGCTAGCAGGTCCTGCCGGTAAGGGAGGACTTCAGGCTCCAAAACGTCGGAGATGTAGCGGTGGCTGTTGAGTGTACCGGCGATGCGTACCAGACGGGTGCGGGTGTCATATCCAATTGCGCCCCAAACCATAACGCCAGGCGACGGACCGGTATGGCGATGCATAATGCAGGCGTCATACAGTCTCTCGCTGCGGTGCCGCCACACGCGGACCGACCATCGTGGTGTTGTACGCAGAAGCGGGATTCGTCGGAGAAGACAATGCCGTGCCATTCCCTAGTTCAGGTGCGGCGTTCAACGGCCCACTGCGACCGCACTCGCCGGTGGTGTAACGTCAATGGCAATCGGGGCAATGGGCGTCGTGCGACAAGTCGCCTTTCCTGCAGACGACGTCGAACGCTACGTGCTGTCACAGGTTGTTGCGCAACACACCCTAATTCCTGCGCTAACGTTCGTGATGTGGCGGTGCGAGCCGTCAATGCCCGCCGTACAATTAGCCGGTCCTCTCGTATGGTGGTGTGTCGCGGCCGCGGCAATCGCTGTCGTCGGTCCGTCCGTCCCTCCTGCACCCTCCGAATCCATACTCGCCTCACTGTGGCTGGATTTCGTCCCACACGGGCACCGATGTCTCGGTACGATAAACCGCTGTCGCAATAAGCCACTATTCGTCCTCTGTCAAACTCCGAAACGTGCTGGAATGACTGCCGTATTCTGCGACGAGGCATCAGGAAGCTTCCCACGCACAGGTCCGGCATCACAACACACTTCCACTACTTACACCCCGCCTTCTGTGCACACTTCTTATAGTGCTTCTCGGTGGTGTGCCGGGCGCACATGATTTCCATATGCCCTGCAATGCTAATCGTTTGCATGTCATCTCGGGGGCGACGCATGCTGCGAATTTCAGGCCAATCGGATGCTTCCTTCTTGGTGTTGCATTTTGGGTGGCCAGCAGTGTATATAGCCCATTTCAGGAGCCTTTCCTTAAAAATTCAGCGCATAAAAATAAATTACTGAATATTTTTTATTGATTGGATATTACGTGTGAAACAGGTAATGTACCTCTGACTGTTGTTAATGTCTTATGCTAGTGTCATCTTTTTGTTCGTGAAAGTGCTTGGTTTTTACTTTTACCCAGTCTACCAGACGATTCAGAACCCTAGGGTGACCTTTTAAAAGATTATTGTGATGTATCATACGTGTTCTCTTTTTTTCATTGTACCGGTGTTTTTCGTGTTGTTGGTCCGTTGTCTTTGTCGTCCATTCACACTGTTTCTCTAGTGACATACTTTGATGTTATGTTTTAATAGTTTTGTTGCAAAACATGGGACTTGGTGCTCTTTGCCCCATGATTGTCCAACGCCCACAAACTCCAACCAAAGTAAATGCCAAAATCAGAACTAAGATAAGAATGTGGTTTCTGATACTATGGGAGTTTGCTTTTATGAATGTTCAGGCTGGAGATCATTAGGGAGTGTGACGTATATTTTTAATTAACCTTTCTTTTTGACTTTCTGTCCTTATGTAACTTATGTTGCTTCTCCGTTATATTTATTCCTGAACTACACGTAAAAACCTCAGAATTTCCTTACACTCTTCGGCAACAGCTGACTATGAGTCAGACGTAAATAGAAAAAACATACGTAGTGTAAGAAATGTGTATGTGAATGTAAGATGATAAACTGCTTGAAGTAGGATCCCATGATATTTGAATAATCTGTACGCGGAATAAGTGTTAGAGACTTACTTACGAGGTAGATAACGTGAGATTAAGTCTACGAGGCTGTTTTGTGTTAGTTTTTCAAAGGAGAATTGTGTTTTTTTGTTTAAATTACAGCCATTTGCAAAAGTTTAAGACCACCTGTTTATATGACGAGGTTTCTGCCGATTGCTTCAACTACTGTGTGTATTTCTCAACTTCCTGTCAGTGTTACATCACACCAGCTGTAGATAGAGTTGGAGAAAGCGTGCGAGCGTCAGTGTGCTTCTATTTTTTATGCAAAGACTTTGTACGCATTTTCTATAGAGCGAAAAATGGGAAAAAAGTCATCATTAAGTGTTACTCAGAGGGCACAAATAGCGACTATGTATCCTACAGGATACTTCGAACATGACATAAGCAGAAAGGTGAATGTGAGCAAGACTGCTATTCATAATACGATCATGAAAAAATGAGATGCAGGTTAATTTAGCGACAGAAAGAGAAGTGGACGTCAAAGGAAAACAACCCCATGTGATGACAATACCATAAGACGAAAACGACATGACGTATGCAGTGATCCGACAATATAAGGAGACATGCGACGGGAATCAGTAAGAGTCGAACTCAGTATGGGTAAGACGAAGGATCTAAGCGCATTTGATCGTGGACAAATTGTCGGGGTCCGCCGAATGGGCCATTCCATCTCGGAAGTCGTGCAGACACTGGGATTTTCACGAGCCACTGTGTCACGGGTTAACCGTGAGTACATCGAATCCGGTAAAACCATCCCTGCAAGGGCCAACTGTCGTAGACAACACCGTGTGGATGAGCGGGGTCATCGTCGTCTAGCTCGCATTGTAACAGCGGATAGACGGGCCACAGTGCAAGAAATCACTCGGCAATTTAACGCTGGTGCACAAAAACGTGTAAGCAGCCACACCATCCAGAATCATCTCCTCGCTATGGGGTACAGAAGCCATCGTCCCACGAGAGTACCGCTGCTGACCGCACATCACAGGGTGTAAAGATTAGCATGGGCGCGGGAATATCGCCACTGAACCCTAGACGTGTGGGAAAATATTGCCTGGACTGAGGAGTCGAGATTCACGTTGGTACATGCGGATGACAGGATACGAGTACGGCGCAAACCACATGAAGCGATAGATCCTTGTTGCCAGCAGGATACTCTTCAAGCTGATGGGGGTGGCATTCTCGTCTGACGACTGTTTACATGGACTGAAATGGGACCCCCTGGTACGTGTGACATCGCTCCTCACAGGTCAACGTTACCGGGATATCCTGGACGACCATTTGCTCCCGTTTGTGCGTCTTCAACATCCCACTGGGGACCTCATCCTGCAACAAGACAATGCACCGTGCCATCACTTCCGAATTGTATCCGAATGGTTGGATGAACACTCCACCGACGTGACCTCGCTTCCTTGGCCATCTAGGTCATCTGACCTCAATCCCATCAGGCACATCTGGGATGCCATCGACAGAGATGTTCGAGGCTCTGACTCCCCTCCATCAAATCTTCGTGAACTGTGGGAGCTTGTTCAGGGGTAGTGGATCCGTATGGCTTCCCAACGCTTCCGGTGTCTTGTGGAGTCCATGCCGAGACGAATCGCCGCCGCCATCAGGGCGAAAGGTGGTGCTACACGTTACTAGACAGGTATCTCTAATTCAATTGCTCTTCAGTGTATTGTCGTAGGTAATGAGGGGTTTTCGCGAGTTTGGTTATCGAAACTATGGTTCGAGGTCCGGAGAGGAGACTTTTTCGAAGACCGGTAAGGATGTCCAAAGAAGATAAGTAGATCTCTCTCCTTACTGGAGGCCAAGTAAGGGATTTGCTGAAAAAAAGCAGACGGCTAACGGTAAGACATTTTCCAAGCGTTTCAATTCCTTGCCTGTTTTAAGTAGTCGCAGTAATACTGATATGAGGTTAACGTAATATTGCTCACCCCGTATCGCACCAGTTGGATTCGTTAGAGAAGAGTTCTCAGAAACGTCTGGCACATTTATTTTAGCTACCAAACGCGATGTGCTGTAATGTAATTTATCTGATCCAACCATTGCTGTATGAATAGAATATGAGATCTATTTGTTTAGTAAATTTTAACCAACTCGCCTTTCTTTCGCTTGCAGCTGCGCGAATTTGTTCTTGGTGATTGCTGATTGCTTGACTTAATGTGAATATGTTTCAGAAGAGGTGAAGACAAAAGTGAACAGGATTCAAGAACACGAGTTTGAATTGAACTTCACTGCGGCATTTGAATTCTTAGGGCAACCTCGTAAGAGCTCGTATGAAGCAAATAATTTCCACTACGTTGTCGAAACCACTTCGAGACATTTTGGCTTTTCTGTGTTATGCATCTCCACGGAGCTCAAGAAGGACTTATAACGAAGTTAATTTTTCCGTCATGTTTGGTCCACGCCGGGGATCGAACCCGAGTCAACTTATTCCGGAACAAGTCGCTCTACCAAGTGAGCTACGCAGACATTCGTTCTCGCTGCTATCTGCCTTTATGTCGTGTGCGTCCTGCGGGGCAGGCACGTCACATGTGGTATTCTTATTACGGGTAAAAATCTCCTTTAACATTGTCCTGTCCCAATCAGTCAGGGTCGTTTTCTGGTCACTCTTGTGTTTCGCAGACGATGTTTTGCCACAAACACGGTATGCTGTCATGACGTTAGACGCAGTAGCTCTCAATACCCTCACTACCCTGGAGGCTGTTGTCACGTAGACACCAACTAGCCGGCCCCCAACAATTAGCCCTTTTTCGAATTCCGTTAGATTGCTCATTTCGTCGTCACGCTGACAAAACGTTTGCGACAAAATGTTTTAAATGAACTTAAACAGGACCTTGAGGTTCTAAACAAAGCTATCACAATCAAACATTGGTGGATACCTTTGCGTATAGCAACGTAAGCAGTGGGCATTAAAAGTCACGTCTCTGAGCGTGGTGTTCACATTTTTCTGTTCGACCCCTGCATATACCTCGTATATTAGAAGGATATGCCCCCACGCAAAATAAAAAGAAATGTAGTTAAATGTTCCTGATTAGACTGGCTCTTCCAGCCTGGGTAGTCATGATCATGCAAGGTGAAACCATACTCTCATTGTTGTCTACATTCCAGCCATTGGGAGGGTCCCTGTTCATTTGGTTACGTGGCAAAAATGACATCCCGTTAAGGCAATGGATTAGGTTGTTCATTTTCATCGTCTTAAAGAGTGCATACGTGTGCCTCTTCAGATTCTCAAGTTCAATAGAAAGATCTCATTTCGTAATCCCTAAACTGTACTCTCCAAAACGCTAGTTCTACTCACATCATAAAGTTATCAATTGCTGAAAACTAATGTTAAGTACGATTTTTGAGTTTTGATGATTTTAATATTCAACTTTAAATTTGCACTTGATTGTTTTCAAGTTCCTGACGTGGTTCAAGCTCAACAGGCTTCATTCTAATACGTATTAACACAAAGAACTCCCTAATTCAGTTAGAAGGGGTAACCGCAATTCAAATGGAGAGTGACAGTATTAAATAAAAAGTATTCCATAGCATAAAAACATAAAAGACACAAAATACAGCATGATTCTGTAATAACCTTCCGGCAGTTTGATACCGTTTATTTCAATCTACGTGCAGTTATTGCACTGGATTTGTGACCTCTTCTGAATTAATATTTGACTGATTCCATTTGTTAAGTTTCTTGACTCTGCATTTGGTTCAACTCGTTTCTTCATTTTACTTCGAGTTTCACTTCACGCTGATTTATTAATTTTATTTCTCTTTGAACTTGATAAGATTCGTTTCTTTTGCTTGACTTTGTTTCACTTTGTTAATGAAACGGATAAAAAAAGTATTCAACGAAGACAAAAGCAAAAAACTGAAGTTTGTAGCTCATATAAACTGCCCCACGAAAAAAGAAGGAATGATAGCGAAAGAAGCGGAGATAATGAAAATCATTTAGTGTTTTTTTAAAGAAAATTAAGTAGGAAACCAAGTGCTGTACATTTTTTTCCATAACTTCACTTATTAAAACTTCTGATTCTGTGACAGTTCTTTAATAAGTAGTGAAATACATGGTACTTTTCACCCAACAGGACGTTAGTAAAAAAGTTAATTTCACAACTCAGAGAAAGAGTTTCATTAGAAGGAGCGTTGGTGTATTTTAATTTACACCACGCAACTGATTCAAAAGCCAACAGTTTAGTTATTGCATTTGTAATACTTAAAATTAAAACATTTTTTCTAGAAAAGTCTGTAGGTATAGTAAATTAACTAAAGCTGCTTTTCCTCAAAGTAGAAAAACAATGAAAAATGAATTTTTGTACCGATATTAAATGTGGCATGCATTTCTGCAGCAAACTCCATACACGAGAGCAACGTCTGAAATTAAGACTCGTCATTGTTAGATATTAATTCTCCTTTAATGCTTATTATCTAATTAACAGCGGTAAATCCACCTTCACATATTTTTTTTAAAAAATGTACGGTCTTCATTTTACTTACACTATAAGTTCCAAAATTAAGTGACAGCTTGACTTCGGTAAATACCGCTTAATAATTTTGATACCTCACATGATTAAAAAACGCTGGTGCAATAAAGCATGAATACTTAAACATAAGAAAAGCAAACACGTAGGTAAAAACAAAACGGAACTAAATTAAACGTGATTTTTCATAAAGGTCCTCAGGAAGAGGGCATTTTTAATAACATCACGATTAATTTTTCTTATTTTGGGACGTGGAATAATTTAGTTGCCCTTGATTTAGATAACTGAACTTTGGGATGTTGTGGGAAACTATAATCACATGAAAAGTCCTGAGTTTCGATGCAGAGGAATAAAAAATGTGATGAAAGGAATGCCGTGTCCCTGAATCTACTTCACACTAAAATGACTATTGAAAGAAGGTAATTTTTGTAACGCAATGGGAAGTTGCAGGAAACGGGACAAGAGATAAAAGCTCTTTAAGAGCAATATACATGATAGCATCGGTGAAGGTTGAACTGAGATTACCTCTGAGAAATGGGCTGAATGTAGTCAGTGGTGCCAGTCTGTTAATGAAGCGAAGTGCTGTTTCGACACAGCATGAAGTTCTGGTTTTGATAGGGGTACACTACATGAAATGTATTTAATTCAATTTAATTTTATTGTTTTAGCTGTTACATCATACCTACATCCAGTTTATGTTTACATTTTAGTGTAACAAAGAGTAGTTATTATAACAGTCAAGGAAATCAGGGAAAAAGCCTTTAATGATCTGACTAAGCCCTGATCTTCCTATATGATAAATACAAGTCATGGAAAAGTTCTTATAGAATTAAAGTAAACAGTAGGAATGTCGTGCAGTGTAGTTCAGCAGTTGTTAGTAGATATTAGTGGCAATTAAAAGGGGATTAAAATGATATATAATAATTTGAGGGTTATTTAAGAAAATATGTTTTTAGTCTTTTTTCAAACAAATTGTAATTATTAATGTGTTTTAGTTATTCAGGTAAAAGATACCAAAACGGTGGTCCCTGATAGTTGATACTTCGCTTAATTTGTTGTATTTTAGGCATCAATAGCTTTATCTCAAATTTATTTCTAGTTTCATAATTATGAACATCACAATTTATATCTATGATATATATATTAATATTTTGTTTAATCCTTTTTGACATATTTAATCCTAAAGCATATTGATATAATTGGTTTATATTTAGAATGTGTTTGTTAACATCTACTCGCATATAATTGTAAATATTAAGGTGAGATGTATTATTGGTATTAATATTTAATTTGAGGTCTAATAAACTAATAAATTTATTTTGGAGTACTTGGAGTTTAGTAATATTAGTATGTGTCGTCTGTCCCTTACAGGACAGACAATAGTTAAAGTGCGTATGCACAAGAGTATGGTACAACAATTTAAAGGTTTATTAGTAAGATTATTAAGTATTTGGCTAACAACTCCTATGTTTCTAGAGATTTTATTAATAGTTTGTTCTATATGTTTATCCCACTTTAGGTTATGTTGTAGTGTTATTCTAAATGGGTAAAGTAGTTCACTAAGACAATTTTGTTATTATTATAGAAAATAGTTATATCTTGATACTGGTTTGGATTCTGTCTTGTGAAAAACATAGCTTTAATTTTAACTGTATTTACAATAAATTTATTCAAGGTTAGCCAGTCGTGATATTTACTTATTTGATTATTATATAGGTTAACTATTTGTGTACTATCCTGTCCTGTAAATAAAATTGTGGTGTCATCAGCATGAAGTGTTAAATGATTTTTTTTTTTGATTCTGTGAAAAAATCATTCATTTAAATGTTAAAAAGTATAGGTCCAAGTATAGAACCCTAATAAAACAAGTGTAGAACCCTTATGTAGAACCGTATTTGAACGAACCTGAGATTTAAGTAATACCAAAGTTGTTTCACCGAAACGCATCACCTATCTGGAAAAAGAAGTCCCGACTCATTTTTTAGAAGTAGTTTACAATGTACAAGATGTATGCCAAATATAATTGAATGATATGTTCAAACCACAAAAAGAGATGAAACAGTTTTCTTTACCAAAAGCTTAGCTAACATTGAAACCGGAGGAAGGTTTGGAACTCATTTGTTGCTTATAGGAAAGAACGCGATTGTGTAAGTGCTGAACTTTACTTGACTGAACTCTTCTCGAAGACAAGTGGCATGTTTATCGCAGTACAAGGAGAATTCAATATTCAAGTGCAACTTTTGTTCTTTACACCACGATAATAAAACGGACCCACTAAAAAGGACTGTAGCTACATTTATGCAAATTACTTAAGAAGTACGGAATAACGCGACATATGCAAACGAAGTGAAAATTGCGGTCCTGCATACTTTTAAAAAATACACATTGTCAATTAAAGAAATTGAACGTGACCTGTAAACCTGGTCACAACCTAAAGGTAACGCAGTTTCTTCATAGAATAGTGATGTTTTATTAACTCGGTGAGAGAGTTACGTAAAGGATTTTAAGGAGGGAGTGTCTGACCCCAGGTCTCCCCTTAGAAGTAGGAAGCTAGGAGATTTGGGCTAGAGTCCGTGACACGAAAGTCACACAGAAGCTGAGAAGAAATAGGAAGGAAGACGCCTTTATTTATAACGGGACGGCCAGTACCCGGGATCCGACGGCTTAACATCCCCTTCCGACGCACGACGGATATTTAGTGGCTCGAGTGCTCGTACCTGCCCGGGATCGAACCTGAAGTTCCTCCGTGGCAGACACTAACGTTGACCATTAGGCCATCCGCGGACTTTAACTCAGCGAATTTTACCTATTACTCATTATACATCGATGATCCATTACATTATGACCACCTACCTAATAAGCTGTATGACCCTCTTTAGCCCTCAAAACAGCAGTCACACGGCGAGGCATTGATTTGTTCAGGTGGCGATAGGTACTCAGGGGTATCTGGTACCATAATGTCAACACCAGATCCTTCAGTTCCCGTATATTTTGGGGTAATGGTGATTTGGCGCGAAACCGCTTTTCCAAGTCAAACCACAAATGTTCGATTGGGTTCATGTAAGGTGAGTTTGGTTTCTAGGGCATTAACAGAAAGGCACCAGAATGCTCCTCGAACCACTCGTTGATGATTCTGGCAGTGTGGCATGGCGCATTTTCCTGTTGGTAACGGCCATCACCAGCAGGGAACACAGTTGCCGAGAATAGGGGAACTTGGTCCGCAACGATGTTCCGATACCTCACAGGTGTCAGGATTTGTGATATCGGGAAAATGGGTCCTAAAGTGTCCCAAGAAAATATCGCCCACAGCATAACACCTCCGCTGCTGGCCGTTTTCGCCCAACAGTGCATCCAGGTGCCATAGCCTCCGTTGGTAATCGGCGTATCCGCGCTTGGCCGTCTACGTGATTCACCAGGAATCTTGATTCGTCAGACAAGGCCACAATCTTTCAGTCATCCACGGTCGAATCTTGATGATCTTGGGTCCATTCCATGCGTTGTTGGCGATGACGTGCAGTGAACATGCAGACACGGCTGGGTCTTCGGCTACGCAGGCCCATTCACAGAAGGCTGCGATGACCTTCGTGCTGTGACACATTGCCCTGATCACCACTGTTGTAGCTGCTAGTGATTTGTCGCATTGTCGCCCTGCGGTCGCTGTGAACAATGCGGGACAGTTTTCGCTTCCCTCTGACAGGAATGAGGTGCGGTGCACAGACGGCTGGGCGACGGTTCGTCGTCCAGCCGTCTGTGCACCGCATTTGATACTTACTCACTACAGCGTCACGTGAACAACTCACAAGCCGCGCGTTTCCGTGATCGTAGTTCCGAAGTGCCGTGCCATCACAATTTGTTCTTTATCAAACTCCTATATATCGGCAGTTTTTCCCATTCTGACTCCGAACACTCTACTAACCGAAAGCCGGTCTTCGGGTTGTATATATACTGCTCTGTGAACTTCACCTGCAGCACCGTTTGGTCTTCAGGCGCGCTCATTTCCGTAGGCTGGGAGTGGTCATAATGGAATGTCTGATCGGTGTAGATCAATAGGAAGCAGGACGATCTACGTGTCGAACTGCAGGGCATTTAATTCGTGCTTCAAAGACAGGAGCTGCTTGCTGCCAGTAGCAATGCAAGCTGGAAGGTGTTTCACTTCGCTTGTTATGATCCGGTCGTTTTTTGTGATTAATGTTTAGGATGATCGACCGGTAGATTCACCGATCGGCTGTCAGTACGAGAAATGCAACGACACATATCCAGTGACATAACGACTGATGGTACCGTTCATAAAGCACTGTCAGTACCGTTCATCTCCGCATACATGAAGTCAATACGCAACGGATGCGCCCTCTGCTCCTCATAGGACTCAGTTCTGAAATTAACTTGAAATTCAAATCAATTTCAGAACACAAATCACGAACAAAAGTCGCAGTACATGTTTGTCAGATTCAACCTCAAGGTTTTATCAAAATTCAAACCTCAAGTATAATTAAAAGTCACCTTACGAACAACAGGATTTGAATCATGAGACACTTACATTAGGTTATTTGATAAAAAAAATGCCCTGTTTGTATATACTCACCTACTTTTTAAGATAGTAAAATAT
This sequence comes from Macrothele yani, assembly GCA_039090855.1. Taxonomy (NCBI): domain Eukaryota; kingdom Metazoa; phylum Arthropoda; class Arachnida; order Araneae; family Macrothelidae; genus Macrothele; species Macrothele yani. The sequence goes on from CM077014.1 coordinate 143,453,910, forward strand.
TTTGGGTTGAAAATTACAATACTATTTGTGTTATTCTCTGCGGAATTTATTAATATTAAATTTTAATATATAGACAGTTTAATGTATTCTCTTAATCGATTAGGAAATTATGTTTTTTTCTCTGAAAATGCTATTTCAAAAGTTGCTGCCTTTTTTGGGTATTCAGCTCGCCCACAATACTTGCAGACCAATTCGCTCGCAGCGCCATTCGTACGAGTTGAAGGGCGTCTCAGACGCCATATACACTCCATAATCGGTTGAGCTGCCGTCGTTGCTACTCGTGTGAGAGTGGTCTATACAACATGTTAGGAAAGAGTTAGGTGCGGGTGATTCTGCTTCCTGAGTTCAAATTTGGTCGTAATGCAGCCCAAACCTATCGTAACGTGATTGAGGCCTGGGGCGAAGAGGCAACACCTGAACGTACTGTTCGTCTGTGGTCGAGGAGTACTGTTCGTAAAGTGGTCGAGGAATGGGGCGAGGAGGCAACGCCTGAACGTCCTGTTCGTCGGTGGTCGATGAGTACTGTTCGTAAACTCGTCGAGACACGGTGCGAGGAGGCAACGCCTGAACGTTCTGTTCGTCGGTGGTTTGAAAAGTTTCGTTCCGGTGACACGAGCCTACAAGATGAGGATGACATTCGGTCATTGATAACAACGCTCTTAAGGTAAACGATGAGGCAAATCCTCGCGTCTCGCTAAACAGTACAGTTTACGGGTTTCAACCATTTCCGAACATCTCCACCGAATTGGAAAGGTCCAGAAGCTCGACAGTTGGGTCCCACACGAACTGACGGAGCATCAGAAACAACAACTGTTTGAAATGTGCAATAACTTTCTACTTCGCAACGGAGAGAAGCCCCTACTTGATCGCATTGCAACATTTGATGAAAAGTGGGTGCTATACGACAACCGTAAGCACTCTGGACTCTGTGTGTATGTGTGTGTGTGTGTGTGGGATCCATGGTGATGCTCCGAAATATCATCATAAGCCAACGTTGACGCCAAAGGAAACTCTGTTGACTGTGTGGTCAACAGGTGTCATGCACTAAAGGTTTTTGAATGCTGGTGAAAGCATTACCTCAGTCACATATTGTGAAGAAATTGACCGAGTGCTCCAGAAGTTGTGTTCCAAACAGCCATGCAAAACCAACGTTGACGCCAAAGAAGGCTCTGTTGACAGTATGATGGATTGTTCATGGTGTCATGCACTGCAGGTTTTTGAATGCTGGTGAAAGCATTACCTCAGTCATATACTGTGAAGAACTTGACTGAATGCACCAGACGTTGTGTTCTAAACAGCTATCCTAAAACAACGTTGACGCCAAAGAAAACTCTGTTGACAGTGTGGTCAATAGGTGTCATGCACTACAGGTTTTTGAATGCTGGTGAAAGCATTACCTCAATCACATCTTGTGAAGAAATTCACCGAATGCACCAGAAGTTGTGTTCCAAACAGCCATCCTAAACCAACGTTGACGCCAAAGAAGGCTCTGTTGACAGTGTGATGGATTGTTCATGGTGTCATGCACTACAGGTTTTTGAATGCTGGTGAAAGCATTACCTCAATCACATACTGTGAAGAATATGACCGAATGCACCAGAAGTTGTGTTCCAAACAGATATCCTAAACCAACGTTGACGCCAAAGAAAACTCTGTTGACAGTGTGGTCAACAGGTGTCATGCACTACAGGTTTTTTGAATGCTGGTGAAAGCATTACCTCAATCACATACTGTGAAGAACTTGACTGAATGCACCAGACGTTGTGTTCCAAACAGCCATCGTTGGTGAACAGGAAGGGTCCCATCCTCCTCCATGATAACACGAAATCACACGTGTCACAGATGAAGTGACAGAAACTGCAGGAACTGAGGTCCAAAGCCCTCCCACATCCAGCCTACTCGCCTGACTTGACACCTACCGATTTCCACCACCTCATGCATTTTAGCAATTACCTCAAGGACAGAACCTTGAGAAACCGAGAGGAGGCCGAAATTGCATTGCGGGACTTTCTTGCATCCAGAGAGCCAGATTTCTTCCGGACTGGCATTGAAGCATTTGTCACCCGCTGACATATGTGTGTAGCTGCTTAAGGCACACATGTCGAACAAAACAAGGTTGTGTATTATGTGGTATGTCTCTTTCATTTTTTACCCTCCAAATCGGCTATTATTTTCCGAACAACCTGCTATAATAAGAGCCAAATTTCTTGACTGATTTACTAAGCACTGACCCGCATAACGTTGAATGATTCTTACAAGGCTATTAAAACGGGATCTAACTGATTTCAAAATACCCTTTGCTATGCCATGTAGGACTAACTGATTTTTAATACTTTTTTAGGGGATGTTTATGATTGATGAATTCCATAGGACCCTTTGCTGAAGCATGTCGGATAAAGTGATTTCATTGGCCGAATTCTAAAATGTCAGAGCATTGCTAAATATGCTGAAATACATACATTGATACGAGTCCTCGAAATCTTCATTGTTAAAGCAGCATTTAAGAAATGTTTACAACAAAACAGTGAAGCAACAATTTTACTCCAAAACTGCAAGTTTCAAAGAGAATTTGAGATTTCCTTAAAGACGAGAAGGTTATTTGAGAAACATGCATAAAATACACTATATTGACAAAAGTCACCGGACACCTAGAAGAGAAACACAACATAGAATTAATTGACATACATTAGAACGATGTCGGTTCACCTTTGGCCTTAATGCATGCACTGACCCTTCGAGACATGCTTTTGACAAGGTTTTGGAACACAGCGATAGGTATGCGCTTCCATTCAGTACATAATGCTGCCGCTAACTGTTGCCTAGTAGTAGGCTTTGGCTACAAACTTCTTATGCGGTACTCTAATTCATCCCATAGGTGCTCTATGGAATTAAGTTCAGGCCTTTGTGCTGGCCACTCCACACACGATACGGAATTATCGTCAAACCACGCAGTAACAGTCCGTGCTTTATGGCGCGGTGCATTATCCCGCTGGTACCAACAAGGCTCGGTTCCATAGTATTGCCACAGAGTTGGTAGGGCATAATTGTCCAGAATATCGAGGTAGAGGTGCTGGTTAATAGGTTTGTCTACAATAACCAATGGACCAAGACCATACCACGAAAAACACCCCCACACGAATACACTGCCAGCTCCAAACTTAAGCGTAGGAACAGTACACTGTGATAAATAGCGTTCCTCCGGCTACCGCCATACCCATACACGGTCATCAGACTGATGGATTGTGTATCTGGATTTATCAGGCCATAGGACCGTTTCCATTGATCTACGGACCAAGATAAATGTTCTTTACACCATGCTAAAAGAAGAGTAGCATTCCGAGTGGAGATGAACGGCTTTTGAGCAGCCGCACGACCACGGTAACTACTCCGTCGATTAGCTGTAACGACTCTTCTGAGGCTTCGGCGTCCTTTATCACTGATTTTATTTGGTTTGGTATGCCGGTACGTTTTGCTACTTCAGGCACGCCATGTGTCTTTCTCTTATTCAGTACGTCCAAAATAGTTGACTTGGGTATGTTTAAACGCCTTTCGGTTTCGCTTATGGACAACTCACTAATATAACACCCTACAATCTTTCCTTTCTGAAAGTCAGTTCTATCCCGCCGCGCCATTTATATTCAACCTCACAGTGCGATATCATTGCGGTCAGCTGCAGGCTTGTTTTTACACCGTTTGCACCTGTACCGCGCATCTTAACAACGCAGCGGAACCGTTGATTTGCTTTTGAAGGGGTGTCGGGTGACTTTTGTCAATATAGTGTATTTTATTTTTCTTTCTTTCTCGTGAAACGAAGTGTATACATCTTAGAAAATTGCTATTATGCTCCCTTAAAGTGCATTTCAGATAATGAACACAACAAAGAATACACTCTAACTCTGTGAATTAAGTAAGTATTTGAGAAGAAAAAGTTTCTTGTTTTTTACTTGCATGCTTAGAATGCGTTTCCTTAAGATTTTCTGTTCTTTGAGCCTTTCTTGTGTGCCGCATAATGTTACTTGCCAAGTTGTACTTCTGACCTTTCTTATTGATCTCAGATGAATCTCTGCTCTGTGAGCCTTTAAGGGGAAATGTAATTAACATCTGTAGATCACAGTTGGCTCTGCTTTTACATGGTGGGTTGACTTCTGACGCCATTTTATCGACCCGTGGGGGCACTACATGACATGACTCCTTATAAAGATTCCAAAAAACTTAGTAGACCACAGACTGAATTTCCTGCTGTCGGCGAAAAAAAAAGACGCGACGAATTCTAAAAAGCCAGCGCATTTCAAAGTTCGGGGAAAATTCACGCGTTTACAATAGGGGCGAATTGGGTCAAATAAACCAGGCTGGGGATTTTAGTCTTGTGGTCCACTACAGAAGCACCCACAGAAGAACACCTCATAAATTCCCTATGAAAAAATTCTGTTAACTCCTGGATGAAATGGAATTGTTGAATACATATATAAATCAAGCTGTCTTTTCCTCGTAGCATAACCACAGAAATTTGTAAATTTGATCATCCTGGAACGGTAATTGAACCCGCATCTCCCGATTTGCGCTCGAGTATGCTAACCGTTACACCACCCAGGACAATGAAATATAAACAACTGAAGCTTTAATCTGAAACGTCATACATTTTTATTTTCTTGCACTAGTCGAAACAGACATGTTAATACCAATCGGGAGATGTAGGTTCGATTCTCGTTCCAGGATGATAAAATTTCTAAATTTCTGTGGTTATGTTACATGGAAAACACACCTTGATTTATATCTGTATTAATTATCCCATGTGTTTTGAACTTGATAGAATTGTTGAAATATGCATTGTAAAACTAATTCAGGTCTGAACAAATTTTAGTAGAAATTTAAGGGTTAAAGGATTTAATAAATCCATTTATCATTGAATGTAACATAGCAAAACATGCTCAAAACGGGATGCTGTACTAGATAATTATATTTATTTGGTAACTGATCGCCTACTGCTTAACGATATTTATATCACCTCTTGAAGAGATTACCCATTATTTATTTTGAGCTACCATTCTGATCAATGAACCAGTACCAGTGCATGTTTTTTTATTGGAGGCTTAATGAACTCAGTGGGCTATAAATAGTAGCTCGTCCCGAATTTAGAGCCACTGGCTCCAGGGAAGAAAGAGAGCCAGCACTGTAAGACAAACACAACACCCATGCCTCACCGGGATTCGAACCTGGACTCATCTCGGACGAATGATCTGAAGTTTGGAACATCTCTGCCGGAGAATCGCTTTGTGCTCTATGTGTGTACGTGGATAAGTATGTGGGGTTGACGGACATCAAAATTGTTACTAGTGCCTCTTTCAAGATTACAAAAGGAGGGTAGAGCTTACAATGACCCTACAGCTCCAAGTTCAACGACCTATGCTTAAGCGTAGTTAGCTTGATTTATTTATAACAGCATGATCGGTCGTTATATCCATACATGCATACACACATACATACTAGTACATACATACATACTGAAATCACCTTAATACTGAAAAATGTAATGACTGAATTGTAAAGACAAGAACATTAAAAACCACAGGGAGAAAAAGATAGGGATATAAAACTATGGAAAGCTGTTATCTGTGGCTTTGTCAAGAGCCAGGCACGGACAACACACTTCCTACCTCTATAGAGACCTGAAAGGTGTGGGTTTCTGCACGATTTAGTCTGCTACTATGCGGCAACGAGCCTACCGGAAACGATAATAAAACAACTAAAAATATGATAAATTAAAATAAAAAAAAATAATATTAACCCTTCCTAAACAAGGAGCCAGAAACTCTCCAATCCCCTAAACACCCTAAAACAACTCCAATAACAAAACATAATAAACAGACAAACCAATATTTTTAAAAAAGGAAGAAAACCTCCATAAAATATAAAACTTTATTTTAAAACCCAATCAACTTCCCACAGCAGACTAAATTCGTCGAAAGCCCGACCTCACACTAAAACTGATCAGATTACCGAACAATTAACGAACTGAGAAGTAGAAAACCTATTATAAAGGAAATATAGTGTTACAACCAAATCCTTTAACTGTAATTATTTACAAGCATATGCACGAAACCTAAAGTTGGAAGAAGACTTGAAAATATTTGCATATTTACAAGAAATTGCCAAATGAGAATATTAATCGTATAATTGAAAAGAAAAAAGGGCTAGTCTAAGCTACGCAAATAAGCCTAAAGTTACGTGAAACGAGGCTTGCACAATGGCACGTGAACTAAAACCGCCATTCTTAAACCGGAGGAGAAAACTAGCCAACTGTTTCCTATGAATATAGGTGGTAAAAATGTGTAGCTAAAAATTATTTTTAAATACGAAACAATGCAAATTACTAGCCAAAAAAAACCCTACCAAGTGTAGACCTCCTCTAAATGCGAACCTCACTCCACCTGGCATTCAAAAGAAGGACCATATTCCCAGAAAGTTCTGTGGTTGTTGGAGAAAGGAAAAATTCCGAACAGTTTTAATGTTACAATTAACTAGTCAGATACTCTAAAATTCCATCTGTTCCCAGCTGGCTTTTGAAAGCATTAAAATACCCAAAAAACTAAAACTCTTCTCATCTTTTAATTAATTAACTTATACTTTTTTTCCGTTACTTTATATATTTATACTTTTTCTTGTATTTTTTCATCCACTTCAAAACTTTTTTGGGGAAATTTTTTTGTCAGTTTTAAACTTTTTTTAATTAAAAGGAAAGGGAGTGGTGACAGCCTGTTGGGTTCCTAAATAAGAGATAGTAACCACATCATCATCCAAACTTCTATATTAAGCTTTCATTTAGATGATTCATTCGGTCACTAGTTTGCTAAACTAGAGAATGTCTGTAATCCTGACACTATATTTGCGAACAATTTTCCTAGTGTAAATCCTGTGACTACATAATATGTGAAATTAGCACAGAGCTCCCATTTTTAAGGATGAATATCACGAGAAAAATTAAGTATTGCATTAGTCCTTATTGTAATATTTTGTCTCTATTTATAATACTAATCAGCAGTCATTTAATTTTCAATACTTGTTCGTTTTATTTTAATTACCATAATACATACCTAATTCCGTCGGTAACTTGCCAAACTTCCACACAAAACGACACTCAAAGAACACCATATATTTACACAGCCTTCAATGTTTACAACTCGTTCTCAACTAACTGTTACCAGTTCACCAGCTCTAAAAATGTCCTCATCTTTTGCCAGATATGTTACAATTATTATCCGCTTTGTAGAGAGCTGGGGGAAAATGCATTTATCCTTTTAATCTCCTGTGAGCGTATGACCAAAACATCTCCTGTCGACACTTTCCAAAGAAGAGGTTTACTAAGTTGTGTCCTATTCCTGATAGTGGATTTAAATATTTTCTATATTTTTTAGCAGCTTTCGCCACTTTGCACTCTCCGAGCATAGGTGTTGAAGAAAGTGCATCCAGCTTTCCCTGTTTTGAGCACATATATCCGGTTACTTATGGCTTTTAAGCTGTGACCTCTTGGGGAATGCATCTTCCGCTTGAAGGGAAATAAGGGGGGGATGTTAATATGCTCCACTAACATAGAGAGCAAAGTGTTAATGAGCTGCATGAAGACTTCGCACACACGTAGAAAAAAAGATAAACACGCTGCACTTTCTACTACGTTGCAGTGCCTCAGAATATATGAATACACAGAAAGCCTAAGTGCTACCATTACCATCGCCAAATTAAGCACACCGGACAGTCACCCCTGTCATAACTTACTTAATAACGAGTTACGGCGCATCTTGGCTTGATAGCAGCATGAATCCTGTGTGATAGAGAAGCCACGAGGTTGTGGATGTATTGAATATCGCGTGTCAACTGTCCCCGAAGTTCCGCCAGAGTACGTGGGTGTCTATTTCGGCGTTTCACCTTCTGTTCCAAATGATCTCACAGATTTTCAATAGGATTTAAATGTGAGAATTTGGTGGGCCAATAGGGGTGAGACAGTGTTGCTTATTGTTCATCGTGCCAGTCAGACACAGTTTTAGCCCTGTGCACACGACAATTGTCGTCTTGGAAAGACAGGAGTGCCAATGTGATGCTACTCCTGGAGATGAAGGGCAAAGGGCAACACTTCGCCATTCAGAATGCGGAGGAACACGTGCTGGTTTAATTTCATCGTCACTGCAACGAGAGGGCACATTTCGTGCTACGAAAAACATCCCCAAAACATCACAGAGCCCCCTCTGTCTTGAACAACCCCTTCGACCCGATCAGGGTTAGAGGCTTCAATGGGCCTGCGATACACTCGTTCTCTCCCATCATTGGAGTACAAACAAAAACGAGAATTATCAGACCAAATTACTCGTTTTCAATCCTCCACAGTAATGTTTTGATGCTTCTGAGACCACTGATAACGTGCGACTTTGTTACTTGCTGTTAAAAGAGGCCTCTTCCGCGGTACTCTGCTCCAGATGGTCCATCACATGCAGTTCTCGTCGCAATGTCCTTTCGGAAATTGGTTGGAGTGGACTTTCATTGACTGGTTTGGAGCAATAGTTGCCTGGTCTGAAACAGATTTTCAGTTACTAGGCGTGAAACATGGCGGCGATCCCTGTTTGTGAGAATTGGTTTCTGCCCACAGTCACGTCGCCGATTTGCAGTTGACTGCGAACTACACCACTGTTTGTAGACCCGCTGGACAGTACGCTTCGACACATCAACAAATTGGCTGAATTCATTCAGTTTGTGTCCGTGGGCACGGCCAAACACGATGGCTTCTTTTTGCCACTCAGTAACGTCTGTCTTGCGACTCATATTGCAGACTGAATTCAACACAAACGTTACTCTTTGCCACTGCACGAAACAGAAATGATCCTGTAGACCACGCCAGTGCTATTTATCTCCGAACAGCTCCATCATGGCGCCCTCTGTGTATCCGGTGACTTCCTACTGTCATTTCGATTAGAGGTGACTAATTTTTTATCTGGTGTACTTATCATTTGCTGAAAGATGATTTATTCCGGTGTACAGCGGCAATTGAACAGAAGGAACCTTGTAGATTTCAAGGTTCTTAAACACACAAGGTTGTGCCCGTAAGACCCCTTTAAAGCCTCCCCTTCGCGGAACTTTGCGACTGCTTTGTACTCCGGTGATTTGAACCAGTTTGTAAGACAGTGACATTATCAGACCTGCTCCTCCGCAGTTCCGCGAAGGGGAGGCTTTAAAGAGGTCTTACGGGCACAACCTTGTGTGTTTAAGAAACCTGAAATCTACAAGGTTCCTTCTGTTCAATTGCCGCTGTACACCGGAATAAATCATCTTTCAGCAGATGATAAGTACACCAGATAAAAATTAGTCACCTCTAATCGAAATGACAGTAGGAAGTGTGAGGTTGAGTGTAAATGGCGCGGCGGGAGAGAACTGACTTTCAGAAAGGAAAGATTGTAGGGTGTTATATTAGTGAGTTCTCCATAAGCGAAACCGAAAGGCGTTTAAACATACCCAAGTCAACTGTTTTGGACATACTGAATAAGAGGAAGACACATTGCGTGCCTGAAGTAGCAAAACGTACCGGCATACCAAACCAAAGAAAATCAATGATAAAGGACGCCGAAGCCTCAGAAGAGTCCTTACAGCTAATCGACGGAGTAGTTACCGTGGTCATGCGGCTGCTCAAAAGCTTTTCATCTCCACTCGGAATGCTACTCTTCTTTTAGCATGGTGTAAAGAACATTTATCTTGGTCCGTAGATCAATGGAAACGGTCCTATGGCCTGATAAATCCAGATACACAATCCATCAGTCTGATGGCCGTGTATGGGTATGGCGGCAGCCGGAGGAACGCTATTTATCACAGTGTACTGTTCCTATGCTTAAGTTTGGAGCTGGCAGTATATTCGTGTGGGGGTGTTTTTCGTGTTATGGTCTTGGTCCATTGGTTATTGTAGACAAACCTATTAACCAGCACCTCTACCTCGATATTCTGGACAATTATGCCCTACCAACTCTGTGGCAATACTATGGAACCGAGCCTTATTGGTACCAGCGGGATAATACACCGCGCTATAAAGCAAGGTTTCAAAATCGCTTTATTATTAATCATCATAAGAAAACATAAGAGGGAGACGTACAGTGTTGGGCGTCTCACTGGGAAACAATACAAACAGTTAAAACATGGTGGTATATACACTGCAATGACAATGGGGATGAATAACAAATGCTGCAAGCAAAGCTTATTGCATAAAAATTGCAGGAGAAGTGACAGAGAGAAACACATCGTGTCACATGACATTGGCTGGGCATGATTTACAGGATAACACAGGCGAAATAATAGTACACAATTAGAAAAAGAACAGCACAAACACCGCCGTGTAAGTAAAACATTACATATATGAGATAAAAAACACAGCGTTCACAATTGTGCAAGTTATTTAACGAGGGCACCAAAGCAACATAATACAGGCGGGGTGAAGGTTATTAATGTACACGAGTAAGCATGAAAATATACTGAGATGACATTAGCATTCACAATTCAACGGTAGCATGGATTGCACGAAAAAAATTGCAGAAGGAACAGTAAGATCACAGAGCAAAACTAGGAATGCACACTGGGATGACATGAGGAATTAATGCAAAATGAAAGCACTGTACGACGCAATAGATGTAAGCAGGTCTGATAATGTCACTGTCTTACAAACTGGTTCAAATCACCGGAGTACAAATCAGTCGCAAATGTCATTTGACTTTGGTTCAGAGCCCTGTGTTTGCTACTGCTTCTTGAATGATTTTTGTGCATATATAGTAACAGAATAGCTAAACTTGTTTGAATATAGTTTTTCGTTCAAGATGCTTTCAAATTCTGCGCTGTTGCAAATTGGAAGAACGACTATAGAAATACCAAAAGATTGCCGATTATACACCGATGTGCCTTTCCATTATGACCACCTCCATCCCAGAGAAATGAGCGCGCCTGGAGACCAAACGGTGGCGCAGGTGAAGTTCCCAGAAAAGTATTTATACAAATCGACGACCGGCTTTCGGTTAGTAGAGTGTTCGGAGTCTGACTAGGAAAAGCTGCCGATTTATCGGAGTTTGATAAAAGGAAAATTGTGATGGCACGGAGCCTCAGAACTACGATCTTGGAAACGGCGCGGCTGGTGGGTTGTTCACGTGCCGCTGTAGTGAGTACATATCAAAAGTGGTGCACACATGTGCAAAAGACGAACCGTCGTCCAGCCGTGTATTGTTCGATGGTCATTGATGTCAGAGGGGAGTGAAGGCTCTCGCGCGTTTTACACAGCGACCGCAGGGCCACAGTGCGACGAATCACCAACAAGTACAACAGTGGAGATCAGGGCAATGTGTCATAACACACAGTTCATCGCAGCCTTCTGCTCATGGGCCTGCGTAGCCGAAGACCCAGCCGGGTTCCATTATCACTATACGCCATCTGCAACAAAGCATTAAATGCGCCCAAGATCATCGAGATTGGAAGAAAGTGACCTGGTCTGACAAATCAAGATTCCTCGTGCATCACGTAGACGGCCGAGCGCAGAAACGCCGTTTACCAACGGAGGCTATGACACCTCGATAAGACTGTTAGGCGGAAACAGGCCGGCTCCGGCGGCGAGGTGTTATGCTGTGTGCGAAGTTTCCTTTGGACACTTTAGGTCCTATTATCCTAATAGCACAGTACCTGACATCTGTCAGGTATCTGAACATCGTTGAGAACCAAGTTCACTCATTCATGGCAACTATGTTACCTGCTGGTGGTGGCCATTACCAATAGGATAATGCGCCATGCCACAGTGCCATAATCGTCACGACGTGGTTCGGGGAACTTGCTGGTGACTTTCTGTTAATGCCCTAGCCACCAAATTCATCTGACATGAACCCAATCGAACATTTGTGGCTCGACTTGGAAAGAGGGTTTGCGCGAAATATACCATCACCCCGAAATGTACGAGAACTAGTGGACCTGCTGTTGGCATTATGGTACCAGATACCCCAGAATACGTATCGCGACCTCATCGAATCGATGATCCGCCGGCTGGCCGCTGTGGTGAATCATCGATTAAGGTGGTCTTACAGCTGAATTTCTTTCGATTTTGGCATCGATTAAGGAGATCCTACAGCTTATTAGGTAGGTGGCCACAATGCAATGGCTCATCGGTAAATATCACAGATTTCCTCATAATTTTTTTTACCTGAGCTCTGCAAGTTATGAAAATCACGCTGTAAACGAGGCGTTGCTTTTTGTTTTATCCAGAATGCTGCTATCTGCTCCAAATATTTTGCGGAAGTCTACTATAAAAGGGATATGCAAAAGGAAACTATTGGGGTTGCCCAGAAAAAGTATTGAACTGATATTCCTCCGAATCCATGGTAAACACGAATTTAAAAAAAGAGAAATATTACGAGAAAAGTATCAGGGGCAATAGAAAAACAAATCTCTAAAGTTCGGTCGAGGCATTCAACTTTTCATGAAAACACGTACTATGATTCGAATGAGGCACATCAATTCGCAGCTGAGAAAGAAAGAAACAAATTGAAAGGGAAACTTCTTGTTCAGTGGCGTCTTAAGGATTTCTTTATGTGCGTGTCCCAAAATTTTGAAGGTGCAAATAAAAAGATACCGGAGAGAGCATATCCCTAAGTACAGGGAATCGATAAAAGCAACTCCGCCATATTAAGGTGTATCCAATGATTCATTAAATATGTATTTAAAATCACATACAAATGTTCATTGTATTTAAAAATAAGCAGCGGATAACAAAGAAAGGAGGACCAATTGATAGCCCGTGAGGAGGGCCTGGGCCACCCCAACTGAATGCAACAGTGCATTTGTTTATATACAGTATTTTGCATAAGAACTTCTTTTTCTCTGAAGCCATGTTGATACTTAGTTATAATCAAATTCAGAGACAAATAATTAGAAATTCATTTATTACATAACTAAATTTATATACACTGACTGACAGAGAAAATGCCCCACCACGAAAACGTGAAAGCCGCGCCATGCAAATTGCAGGGTGGGTGCACACGTACAAGTTATGCAAATAATTGAATTTGCAAGCAAATTGCACGAACGGTGCGAGGGATATAAGCGGACAACCAGCCAGTGAGGCCATCTGTCGAGATGTCGTCACGGCCGCGAGAAGTGAGTGTTTCTGCTGTAACCGTGTCTGGAGAACGAACAAGGGCTTCTAATGACATTAAGATGCCGTCGTACGCAATTTCGTCAAACGGATAAGTTCACGAAAGGTGTCATCGTAGGCCTCCGTACCGCCGGGTGGTCCTTGCGTCGTACTGCGGAAGAAACGCAACGTTAAGCCACAACCGTCAGCCGCATTTGGAGACAGTGGTCCCAGAAAGGATCTGTGCACCGCCGTAGAGGGGCCGGAGCACGGAGATGGACGTCCGAGCGACCCGATCGCCGCATCCGACGTCATGCCGTAGCGGATACACAGGCCACAACAGGCGATATTTTGAGGATTGCATGGGGAGGCTTAGATGCTCCGATATGGTCTCGGACAGTGTCTCCCTGATTGGCTTTTTCTAGTTTCCTGTCCAGCCGTCCCTTGTGAAGGCTACCCTTAACAGCGAGCCATCTTTGTCACCCCTTTGCATGGTGTCGCTCTAGAGCTGCGTGGGGTGCCGAATGGAACAGTGTGGTGTTCATCGACGAATCGCGGTTCTGTTTCACCACGGAAGATATCCGTGTGAGAGCCGGAAGGCGACGTGGTTAACGAGCGGATTCTTCCGCCTTCGTGGAGCGCCACACGATCCAGCAACGTGGAATCATGGTGTGGGTGCTATCAGCGCCAACAGCCGCTTACCGCTAGTACGCATTAAGGGCACATTTACAGCACGCCGCTATGTTGACCAGGTGCTTCGGCACTACCGTATCTGTAGGGCATCCGAAACGACGTTTTTCAACAGGGTAACGCCCGGCTGAATACCGCTCGGATCAATCTGAATACTTTACACAGTGAGCGAATGCTTCCGCGGCCAGCAGGATCCTGGACCTCTCGCCCATCGAGCATCTGTGGGGCACGATTGAATATCGGTTGAGTACCCACCCACCCCCGCAAAATGAAGATGAACTGTTTACTCAACATCACATGGTCCACGATACTCCAGGACTCTATTCGAACACCCATTGCTTCAGTTCCACGTCGGACTCAACGCTGTGCCGCCCCGGTGGCGCAGTGGTCTAAGCGATGGCCTCTGATCATTCATCCGAAGGGGTCCGGGTTCGAATCCCGGTGAGGCATGGATGTTGTGTTTGTCTTTCGGCACTGGTCCTCTCCCTTCCCTGAAACCAGTGACCCTAAGTTAGGGACGGGCGACTGCTTATAGCCCATTGAGTTGCTCACGGTGGTCGTTAAAACTCCAATCAAAAAAAAAAAAATTCAACGCTGTATCGCCCAAAATGGGGACCACGCTCCTTATTGATCATTCTTTATATTCGGCCACTGGAGACTTGTCTATATGTGACAACTAATCATTTGTTCAGGACCTACTTGGCTATCTGTGTGTGCAGTTTGGTCTGTTTTCGAGTATCCCTTCATGGTGCGGTATTTTCTCTATCAGGGAGTGTACGACGTGATCACGTGAACACAATGTTTCTAACTGCAAACCGCCTGCATCTCGATAGACAGCAGATGACTCCCGTGTTCGCTGGGTTCTTCTGTAAGGCAGGTGACGTCAGTGGTTGAATGCTCTGCAGGAAAGCTTTTCCCGACTCCCGCATGATCAAACCTAGTAGTCGATTAACCTCGGTAGATTTGAAGGCCAAATCTTAATTCTCCACTTTTTTCAGTTCAAAACTGAATGATATCTCGGCACTGACGATTATTAAAAAAAATGGGAAATTGTCACAAAATACGAAAGTAAAATTGCAACAGATGGGAATTTTATTTGACGAATTGTGTTTTTAGCTTAAAATTTGTGTTTTCGACCTAAGTTGCTAAAATTGGACATTAATATTAATTTGAGCTGATGCATAATAGTATGCATAACAAACACTACAACTCAGGTTGCTTGAGATCTCAATCACCTTGTGCCAAATTTCGTCAGTTCCAACTCTTTATATAATCAGTAACCTGCTGATTAACAATAAAGTAAGAGATATACCGTAATTACAAACACAGATGAGGCTGCACTTTCTGACAATTAAGTGATTGTTTTACCCTTCAAAAATACTTGAAATATTAAAGCATTTGTGATCTATTGTCCCCATCCTAAATAAATAAATAATCCGTTGAGCAGCTACAGAGCTCTGCTCTTTAGCATAGATGAATATTCCGGAATTTTTGCAAAACGTCATCATGGACCTACATATAGTAAATAAGTCATTAATTGAATTTACAATGAATTTATCTTCCTAAAGTCAGGGAATACGGAATAGATCGCGCACATGATAAATAGTACGTGTTTTCCAGACACAAAGCGGTAATGAAATTGTCTTTCCATTGACAAACGGGAAATTAGAGAGCTAGTGAAGTTACTAGAGTGCTTCCTCACTCAACGAACGAAAGATGGTAATTCGTGTACAAAGGGCGTTCGCAATTTACATAAAAATGATGTTGCCATAAATGAAATTTTGTTGAGTTGACTTGTTACAGGTGACTACCGAAATAACAAATGATTGCAACTTTTCTTTTTCTTTTGCTGACGCAGAATGAAACTACGTTTATGAGGACACAATGCATTTGTTGATAGCATATTGCAAGTATCAATGTCAACTCAGCACATCAGTTGTTTACTATCATATCCGGCGTACAACTACATGTCCTGATTATGTGCAGTAACTTGTTACATTATTTGGTGTCCATTGCTGATGGGGCTTAACAATGTGCGTGTAACATCAAACACATTTCAGAAGGTGCACAACTCCGATACTATGAGCGAAGGCATATTAAGCATCTATCTATCTCATCATCGTCATTGTCCACCATTAGCAATCCACTGCTGGATGAAGATCTGCCCAAGTTTCTTCCACAACGGTCTATCTTGTGCCAGTCTCCTATTCCATGTCACTTGCTACGTATATTCTCAGTTAACTTTCATTTTTAGTTCGTTTCCTATGTAAATTTGAGTTTGTTTTCCTTTATACTTCCAAGCTTAACGTTATGTCTTTTCCCTCAAACGAAAATACTGTTGGCAACATTTGGGATCAGAGAAAAAGCGACATTTGAGGTCAGAAAGAAAGTGATAAGAACGATAGATATAAAGGACGATACAACAGTTGCTGAAGAGGATGTGTGAGACGTTCGATCGCTAAGAATAATGTGAAGTTTACCTGCTGAGTTATATGTTGGATCTACTTAAAAATTGCTGGACCAATAAAAAGTCAGCGTAAGTTGACTTCTGTTTATGTTTCGTCTGGCCGTAAAAGCTTAATTAGGAACTATTGCATCGTATTCTTATTTAGTTCAACATTCCTTAGACATAGCGTAACACCAATCTTGCTCACGAAAAAAACATTACGTTATACACTCCAGCATGCTTTCTAATTTCATTCACCCATCTCCTATGTGGTCTTGTTCTGGGTCTTTTCCTTTCCCTTGGAATCCAGTCTAGAATTTCGGTTGTCCATCGGTGGTCCGTCCTTCGGGCAATATGTCCAGCCATGCTTCTTTCCGTTGTTTGCAGTCTTTGTATTTCTTTTTTATTTATGGTCCATGCCTCTGATCCATAAGTGAGAACTGGAAAGATACATTGGTTAAACACTTTTATTTTAAGACATAATGGCATATTACTTTTGAAAATTGTACTGTTCCTTCCAAAAGCTCCCCAGCCAAGTTTTTTACGCCGACTAATTTCTTTACGAATGTGAGCCTTGTTTGATATCTGTTGTCCAAGGTAAATGTAGGTATCGGTTACCTCCAGATTTTCCCCATCAATAGCAAGCCCTTCCTTTCTTGTAAAATCATTGTACATCAGTTTTGTTTTTTGAAAAGCTCATTTTCAATTCCACTCATTTACTCTTCCCAGCAAGTTTTTAGATCATGCTCTACAGCTCTGAAGTGGTAGTTGCAAAAATGGTAACGATTGTAGAGTGTATGGTTACCAAATTACTGACGTCTAGTAGAGTGTGTGGTTACCAAAATACTGACCTGTAGTAGAGTGTGTGGTTACCAAAATACTGACGTTTACCAGAGTGTATGGTTACCAAAATAATGAACTTTAGTAGAGTGTATGGTTACCACTAACCGCTAGAACATTCGAACATCAGTGAGGCATGGAAAGGATGAGATTATCCAGCAGCTCTTGCGGGATTTTCTGTCGTTCCTTGTTTAATGCGTCCTCCAGCTTCTGAAGCTTCATAGGAAGGGACGGGCGAGCTGCAACGCGTCTTTCCACTAGGTTCGACGCGTGATCAATGGAATTCAGGCCCGGAGAGAGCAAAGAAATCCATACGCTTGATGTCCTCTTCTTCAAGCATGTTTTGCACAACCTCCTCGACGCGAGCGTGCGGTATTATCCATGAGGAAGAACGTATTCCCAACAGCTGCGGCATACTGCAAAACTACAGGTCACAAGATCTAATAGCGATATATGATTGCCGTCATGGCTCTATTCGGGCTGAAGTCTCTAGGACCTACTGTGCAACGCTGATGCCCGTCTATACGAGGATTCTACCCTACCGAAGGCGTCTACTTCCTGCATGAAAGCTGGACTATTTCAAGTAGCTCGTTCACTCCAAAGGTGGACACGATGGTTATTGGACTGAAGACTCAAGCGCGACTTATTTGTGAAAAGAGCGGAGCGCCACTGTTCATGGTCTCAACCATGGTATTTTCAGTCCACTCTGTGCGGGCTCATCAGCAATGTGCAAAGAGGCGCGCGCGCACACCTGTTCTGTTGCATTTTGACGGTGGTTCCTTCGAGCCAGTAAACTCAAATACCGGTTGTTTAGTTATGTTGTTTACATTAACCGACCCTGCTCTGGTTTTCTTCGTGCCGTTTTTGTTCCCTATAAACGCCTCCACACTCAACTGATGAAGCTTTCAGAAACTCAAACTGCTTCTGGCATTATCAGCTGAACAGCTTCCAGCATTCCGCTTGCTCTCCAAGCTATCGATTGTAACAAATCGTGCTGCTGAGACATCGTTCAGCTGGAGCTTCCTACTGAAAGAGAACAACTCAGGGAGGGAAAATCTTAAATTTACATCCTGCTTGCCTTCCGCTTCGGTAAAACCCACAAGTAAGACAGTTTTCGTTCATTTGCATGTTCTGATTCTCTTCGAATGTTGTGATTTACGCTAAGAAGTTGACCTATCATCAGGGACGTCAATTTTTCTGACACTTTATGTTGACATTGTCATATCCCCTAATTTTATGATGACTGACTCTGGTTCACCTCTGAAATTAACATTTTCCTCCAGCGAGTTACCCTTTCATAAACTGCGAAAACACAAATTTTGTCCGTGACGTGGATCGAGCTCGAGCACCCTCACTCCGGAGTAATTTGCTCTCCCAACTAAGCTAAACGGATGGAGTGCAACGATGCAGATTTGTGGTCTTCACACGTGATTCACCTCTTTAGTACGTGACATCACCTCCCTCTTATTTTTTTTTTTTTTTTTTTTTTTTTGTAGCGAAGTAGGAATTTTTCATTAATTCCAGACGATGTGTGGAAAAAACACCACACATTTTTCGAAGAACCCGACGGCCAGTAGATCAAATTTTCGTTCGGGCGTCAATGTGAAATTTTCTGCGCCCCCTCACTCCGGAGTTTGCTCTCCCAACAAAGCCACACGGACAGAATGTACCGCTGCAGATTTGTCGTTTTGACACACGATTCACCTCTTTAGTATATCACAAAACGTAATGCAAGAATGTAAATATTTAATTGCCCATCAGTGTAGATACACTCACGGACAATAAAATGTGCGCACCTAAAAGAAAACATGATACGACCGCGAATCTTTGCAAATAGCTAAAGTGCGTGCTCGTATGCAAATGATCCACATTTGGTGCGATTGCGCATGACCGCACACCCTGTGGTGGCGATGCGAGCACGAACCGGCAGCCTTATAAACCGCCGTGTAGTTGATGCCCCATGAAAGTGAAAAGCACCGGCCTACGCAAGAAAAAATACAGAGTGACAAGAATGCCAGTTAGACGCCAGAGACGTCGATTTGCAAAACTTAAGGACTTTGAGTGAGGCCTGATCATCGGGCTGAAAACCGCAGGGTGGTCAGCGCGCCGAATAGCCCGCCACGTGGACAGTTCTGACCATACCGTCCGACTGTGTTGGGATCAGTGGACACGTGACGGCACTGCCACACTGCGGAGTGGCTCCGGACAGACCAGCAGGACCACCGGTAGAGAGAATCCATGGTTCGTGCGCCAGGCACGAACGGATCCCCCTGGGAGCCGGTACACTATACAGGCAGATATAGCGGCTCCTATGTGCGCACGAACCATTTCACGACGCCTCGCGGAAGCGAATCTGATATCCCAGCGCTCCTTACGTGTGCTTCCATTAACACCGGAACATCACCGGCTCCGTGTGCAGTGGTGCCAGGCCAGAGCGACGTGGAACGCCACAGACTGGTGACGTGTGGTGTTTAGCGATGAGTGCCGCTTCGTTTCTGGGACAGATGATCATCGTGTCCTGGTGTGGAGGTCTCCGGGTCAACGGCACAATCCCAATCTCGCTATGGAAAGCCACACCTCCCCCACTGCAGATATTATGGTCTGGAGAGCCATTGCCTACGATCGCCGATCAGCTCTAGTAATGGTACGTGGATCATTGACGGGCCAGCGGTAGGTGAATGAGATCCTACGGCCCCATATGCTCCCATTCCTGGCCGGGAATCCTGATACATGAGCAGGATTATGCCCGCCCGCACACGTCTCGGGTTGCCCAGGACTACTTACGTCATGTCCAGACATTTCCATGGCCTGCTCGCTCCCCCTGACATGTCCCCTATCGAGCATGTGTGGGACCCGTTGAAACGCCAACTGCGGCCTTGCCGCACTATCCAGGATTTGGAGCACACCGTCCAACACGTGTGGGCCAATCTGCCGCAGGACAACATCAGGCGTTTGTTCGCCTCCATGCCGGACCGTAATGTAGCATGTATCGCCGCACGAGGCTGTGCGACTCGCTATTGAAGATGGCCGGACGGCGTGCCACAGATCCCTCTGTAATTGTCCTGCAGCTCTGTTTTTGCCATCATGTGCATTATTTATTTGTATCATTACGTCCATAAATTTTCAGTTCAATCCGATGCTCCCTTCTCGTTGTCCGTGAGTGTATATTGCATACGACAGGCTCTTTAGGTTATACATTTCTTTTGCGTATTACACACTCTGTGATTATATTGTGTATCATAGACTATATATCACAGATTCCGTATATTTGTGAATCACCCTGGCAATGTTACGAAACTTTTTATCTCAAGTTTTCTAAAAATGACAACGATCTGCGTGAGCTCTGTTTCAATATATTATAACTTTATTAAGTTTTCCACAACAGTTTCGCCTTTTATGACACATTTATTATGAGTGCCTAAATCCTGTTATTTTATCGTTTCTACGATTTATTCCGCCGTGATAAAAAAAGATTAATCCCTAAAAGGCTTTACGAGATAGGAAAAGAAAGTTCTTCATCGGAATTCCGTTTCGCTTGTATGAAACGCGACCAAAACTAATGCTACAATTTTTCTCTCAACTTCGGTGTCCAACTGAGTCAAACAAAGAGTCGCGAGGCTCTCAGATCTTCTTTTTTTTTTTGTTAATTAATAAATCGCAGTTCTTTCCTGCTTTTTGTTTCGTTCACAATAGTTTTTTTTATCGCAAATTGAGAAAATTAAATAGGTCTAATCATCATTGTTATTACTTAGTTCTTATTTAATACCTCAGCTGAGATTGGGTTTCATTTTTTTCCATTTATTTCTTGCATTGCTTTCTTTTAAATATTAAACTTTATTTTGTAACCGAAAAATGCACACAAAAAGTTCATTTTTAATGGAAATACAAAGAGGCCGTTGCATAAAAATTGAGAGTATTTTTTTGGGGTTGGCAACAGTGCGAAGTGGAAAAATAATAGTGACAAATAAATATCCAGTGATGGATCTAAATACTATTACGTTCCTCTTAATCCATAGTCGATACGAAGCAGATTATTTGTGTGTCAATTCACTTTGTGGATTCATTGACGATTCTCAACAGATGTCGCGATTATTCCAACCATAATTCCATTGGGAGATGAAACACCATTAATAATATCTAACACCATTAATATAATATTTCTTTTATGTACATAACACCTGGTTTTTAACCTTTCTTTTATGTACATAAAAGAAATATTAAAAACCAGGTGTTTCATCTCCCAATGGAATTATGGTTGGAATAAATAAGCGCGACATGTGTTGAGAATCGTCAATGAATCCACAAACAAAGTGAATTGACACACCAATAATGTGCTTCGTATCGACTATGGATTAAGAGGTACGTAATAGTATTTAGATCCATTAGTGGATATTTATTTGTTATTATGGAACTTTCGGTGTGAATAATCAACGCGGACCCAAAAACAAATTTTTTTTTGGGTTCCGGTAAGATATTTACGGAAAAATAACAACGCAGACGACTAACTGAATTAAGAAAGTATCTGCGGCAACAGTTATTAGCAGTGGCAGACGATTCTGTTTATTTTTTTTATTGCTCAGTTGTTTAAGGTACGTCTGCATTTTGCCATACAGCTATGGAGGTGAGTGATTCACAGATAAGAAGTGAAGTGCGTTTTTAGATAAAATGTTTTGATATCGTTTGAGTAAAACGGCTCCAGAGGTTGTTGATTTCATGAAAAAAACTTACAAAGAAAAATGTTTGGGTGAGTCAACGATTTTTAGATTGCACCATAATTTCGAAAAAGGGCGTTTGTCAGTAGAACTCGCTCCTAGGCCTGATCGACCTGGAAGTGTTGTTACGGAATATATTGTTAACACTTTTTGGGCAACCCTGCACGAAGAGCAACAAATGGCGTGTGAACACATAGCAGCGTCAACTAATATTTAAAAAATGGCATCCACATTCCACGCGACAAATTACTGCTGTATTGTGTGTGTTCCAGATGGGTACCTCATCAACTGACGAGAGAACAATTGTTAGCCAGAGTTCTGGTGTATCATGAGTGAAAACAAATGATTGCAAAGGATCGCAACTTTCTAAACACAGTTAGAACTGCCGTTGAAACATGGGTCCACTACTTCAACCCCCTCACGGACTGCGAGTGTCTGGAAACACACAGGTTCACCTCCTCCTAAAAACTTCCGCCAAACCAAATCAGCTGGTAAGGTTATGATGATAGTTTTCTTTGATCACAAACATATAGTCTAACAGCATGCCGTTCCTTCACAAATTACTGTCAATGTTGATTATTACATTTCAGTCTTGAAGCGTCTGCGATGACACATATCGATTAAGCGCCCGGAACTGGTGGGCAAGTGGACCCTACACCATGATAACATCCGCCCACATGTGGCTGCTTGTGTTCAACAGTTTCTTACGAAATGCAGTATTGAAATCATGCCTACAGTCCTGATCTAGCCCCGTGCGATTTCTGGTTGTTTCCAACAATGAAGGAGAAGTTTCGTGGTGCAAAGAATTCAACACAGATGCTGTCGTTATTCAATCTCTACAGGTGTCTCTAAAGCAATTTCAACAAAATGCCTTCGCCACATGCTTTGAAAAGTGAACTGAACGATGGGACCGTTGCATATCATCCAACGGAAGATACTTTGAGAAAGATGAATACGATACATTTTGTTCTACATATATTTCTTCATTTTGTGTGATTTTACTGCACTCTCAGTTTTTATGGAACAGCCGTTGTATATTTGAATTATTTTAATTCAAAGACAAAGACACGTACACAGAATAATTTAAGTCCAACAACGTGCATTTTTGGCAGCAGGGTGGTACTAGCAGTACTTGACATCTCGAATTAGGGAAGAGTTTCAGGTGATTGACTCCTGATGTTAGGTTTTGAAAACGTGAAAGAAAGTAAAATGAAATGTTGCAGTAATTAATGCCTAAGTAGTGTTTTTAATGTTCTTGTATAAATTATCTTCGATCTTTACAGAAACAAATATTTATTTCCCTGATATCTTATGGAACATACTTTGTTGCACTTATCGAACTGTATCAGGGGAACTGTTCTTGAGTAGTTAGGTAAGCCGATTATTACGCTAGATTTGCAAAGAAAACACTTATCAAGCCAACACAGTACAATCAAGGCGTCTCTGCCGTTAAACCCCGCGTAAATACTGTTACTTAAATCAAGAATTATTCCAATTGTGTTTTCAGAAGCAACTATATGGAATAATACATACACTAAAGGGCCAAAAGTCATGCGATACGTACCTAGTGTCGTGTAGGACTTCCTCCAGCCCAGTGATGTACAGCAGCTCGACGTGGCATCGTTTTCACAAGTGGCAGGAAGACTTCTGGAGAGATGTTGAGCCATGCCGTCTAAACAGCCGCCCACTGTTTCCTGGCTTTTTCAGGTGCAAGATTTTGGGTGCGAATGGACCTTTACCTTACGTCCCATAAATGCTCGATTGGGTATATGTCGGGCAAACGTGGTGGCCACATCATCCGTCGGACCTGTCCAGAATGCTCTTTGAACCAATTTTGGACAACTTGGGCCTGATGACATGATGAATTATCAGCCTGGAAAATCCCATCGTTGTTGAGTACATGAAGCCCATGAAGGGCTGAAAATAATCACCCAGCAGAACAACAAAGCGATTACTGATTAATGACGTGTTTACGAGGACCAAAGGACCCAAACCATGCCACATAAACACACCCCACACATGTATGGAACCACCACCAGCTTGCACAGAAAGTTGTTGACAGCTTGGATCAATGGCCTCGTGGAGTCTGCCCCACACTCGACCCCAACCATCAGGTCGTAACAACTGGTAGCGTGACTCATCGGACCAAACAACATGCTGCCAGTCTTCCAGGATCCAATTACGGTGTTCATGAGCCCAGGTGAGGCTCTGTGTCGAATGTCGTGGTGTTAACAAAGGCACTGTGGTGGGTCTCCTGCTCCCATACCCCATGGACGCTAAATTATGCTGCACTGACTTCTTGATGGATATGTTTCTGGTATCTCCTGCATTGAATGTGGATGTTATTTGAGCCAGTATCGCTTGTCTGTTAGCATGGACAATCCTTATCAGACGCCATTGGTCACGGCCATTCAACACCCGTGTTCGGTCATTTCGCTATCCACGGTGGGTGGTAATGGCTTTCATGAGGTATTCTTGGTACACACGTGGCACCGTGGATCGAGGAGTGTTGCATGTTCGCCTAACGTCGGAAAGTGAATGTCCCATCCGTCTGGCTCCGATAATTCACGTCGCCTTCCCAAACCCTGCTGGCGGTTGCTCAACCAGACTCACGTGATTACACCTAGCAAGTAATAAAAATCGTGGCGTGCGTCGAAGCCTTCATACGACGGCAGCGCTAGTTAAAAATTTGCATATTGCTATCCCATGACTCTGAGTGTATTTTGAATGCAATAGCGTCTGCATTTATATCTCTTAGAGGGGAAGTTTTGTATAGAAAAGAGACCCCATATTTCAGGTGTCCCAACGCTAAACAGTTTTTTATATAGGACAAATATATGCGGATATATGGTGCCGACAGAAGGCGAGACTGACGTAATGATAACATAAGCACATACACTGAAGATCCGAAGCATTATGACCACCTGCCTAATATGATGTTGGTCCTCCAAGTGCCGTGAAAATAGCTCTTACCCGGTGAGGGAAGAACACTACAAGATCTCTAAAGGTGTTTTGTGGTACCTGATACCAACACGTTAACAGCAAAACCTTTTACTCTTGTAAATTGTGTGATTGAACCGTCGCAAATAGGATTTGCTATTCCAACCCAAACCACAGATACTCGACTGGATTTACACGTGGGGAATTTGGAGTCCAGGCCAATACCTGGAAGTTTCCTCATGTGCCGCAAGCCATTCTTGAACAATCCGGGCGGTGTTGCATGGCGCATAATTCTTCTGAGAGAAGGCACTGGTAGAGGGAAATGCCTTGCCAAGAAAGGATATACTTGGTTCGTAGTTATGTTTAGGTAGGTGGGAGACGTCTGAGTTTCCTGAACATGAATGACTAGACCCACGGCTTTCCAGCAGAACATCGGTCAAAGCATTACACTTCCTCTCCCGGCATGTTTTCTTCCCAGGGTGCATCCTTCTGTGAATATTTGCCCATGTAAGCGACATACACGTACCCGTTCGTCCACACAATGCAATATGAAACAACATTCATTGGACCACACGACAGCTTTCCAATCATTCAAGGTCCACTTTTGATGTCGCGTGCACATTGTACGCGCTTTCCACGGTGAACCGAAGTTAGCACGGGGATTTTATATCGAACCTTACTTTAAATGAGGCGGCTACGCAGCCTCATTTTAAGTAAGGTTCGATATACTCTTTGTTATGACACATTACTCCCGTCACCAGCATTCAAAATACCGGCAAATTGCGTCACAGTATCCCTTCTGTTGGCTCGTACCACACAAAATAGGGTTCGCCTTCATGTAGCATCGATGAGCCGTGGTCGACCCACACCTAGGCGGTGGTTCGTGATTTTTTTCTCTCCTCGGACCACTTTTCGAAGGTACTAATCACGGCTGACCGTGAACACCGCATCTGCTTTGCCGTCTTGAAAATGTTTTGATCCAGTCGCCTGGTCATTACAAGCTGGTTTTCGTCAAACTCACTTAAGTCCGCTGCTGCCTTTGCCACCTGAAGAACAAGTACAACACTGATTAACAGAGCTCAGTATGTTATTTATACCGTTTCATGGCCTGCTCACACTCTGTCGTTTACCTGCAGTTGCTTCCATTTGCATAAAGATGCGCTGATCATAACGTTTTGCCTCCGCGGTGTATGACTTAGACGAATTTTGTACTGAATATTAATTGAAAAATTAAACGCACACATAACATTCAGTAATGAGTGTGGTAAGAGGCATTTCCGTTATCTTACTGTAATTATATATTCACTGCGATTCACGAGAATCATCTGTCCGTCAAGTTATTGAAGTATGTAAGAATCATGCGTACGTCAATTTATTGATATACATGAGAATCATGCGTCCGTCAATTTATTGAAGTATATGAGAATCATGCACCCGCCACTTTATTGAAGTATATGAGAATCATGCATCCGCCACTTTATTGAAGTACATGAGAATCATGCGTCTGCCAATTTGTTAAAGTATATGAGAATCACGCGTCAGTCAATTTATTGAAGTATATGAGAATAATGCATTATTTTTATGGACTTATTGAAGTATAACATAAATGCGTCAATTTATTGAATTATTGAAGTATGTGAGAAATGCGTCAATTTATTGAAGTACATGAGAATCATGAGTTCGTCAATTTATTGATGTACATGAGAATCATGCATCCGCCACTTTATTGAAGTACATGAGAATCGTGCATCCGCCACTTTATTGAAGTACATGAGAATCATGCGTCTGCCAATTTGTTAAAGTATATGAGAATCACGCGTCAGTCAATTTATTGAAGTATATGAGAATAATGCATTATTTTTATGGACTTATTGAAGTATAACATAAATGCGTCAATTTATTGAATTATTGAAGTATGTGAGAAATGCGTCAATTTATTGAAGTACATGAGAATCATGTGTTCGTCAATTTATTGATGTACATGAGAATCATGCGTCCGTCAAAATTTATTGAAGTATATGAGAATCATGCATCCGCCACTTTATTGAAGTATATGAGAATCATGCGTCTGCCAATTTATTGAAGTATATGAGAATCATGCATTATTTTCATGGAATTATTGAAGTATATTAGAGAAATGCGTCAATTTATTGAATTATTGAAGTATGTGAGAAATGCGTCAGTTTATTGAAGTATGTGAGAAATGCGTCAATTTATTGAAGTACATGAGAATCATGCGTTCGTCAATTTATTGAAGTATTTGAGAAACATGCGTCTGCCAATCTATTGAAGCATATGAGAATCATACGTCCGTCAATTTATTGAAGTATATGTGAATCATGCTCCCGTGAATGTGTTGAAGTATATGAGAAGTGCGTCAATTTATTGAAGTACATGAGGATCATGCGTCCGTCAGTTTATTCAAGTATTTGAGAATCATGTGTCCGCCAATTTATTGAAGCATATGATAATCATGCGTCCAATTTATTGAAGTATATGTACCCGTGAATTTGTTGAAGTATATGAGAATCATGCTTCCGTCAATTTATTGAAGTATAAACACAAATGAGGGATTCCCCGGAATGTACTTTCCTATTTGGTTATTAATTAACTAAACCCGGTACAAGCGTAAATAAAACTCATGTGGCAACTTTGCGGTAAATATTTAAGAAACTTACAAATAGGATACAAAACCAATTTACCAGGAAATAATAAAGAAACTGAAAGCAAATTATTCAAATGAATGGCGGAAAATGTGCGGTAGAGAAAAGAAGTTCATATGTACATTAACGTTTGATCATTCTTTCGAAATCAGGATTAAAAGCAGGATTTGGGAACCGCTGAGATTCATGTTAATGTGGGCAAACTGCGATACAAGTATCTCTGAACGGTCCCATCTCAAAGGGTTGGGAAAAAGCATTTTTCTCCCATGAAGGTTCATTACAGAGTATTTGACTGGAATGGAAAATCTGGGTCTGTTTACTTAAGGGAAAAGTTTCTAGCAGAATATCAGGATTTTGCGTAAGAACTGTAATTTGCTTCCGTTTCCTAGAAAAGGATATGGAAGTTTTTCATTTTCTTGGCAGAGAAAGAGAAAAGCAATCTTTGTTATAACAATTGTTCTGGAGCTTTCTTGATGGACAGAAGCAGAAATAAAAGAATAACAGGCATTTGAATGTGTTTCTTTTTATTTCGACAAACGAGCACTGTAATATTAGAAATGAATAAATGCGGAGAGCTTTTCAAAAGACACACCAGTTGTTAACCACCCCGGTGGCGCAGTGGTCTAAGCGATGGCCTCTGACCATTCGTCCGAAAGGGGTCCGGGTTAGAATTCCGATGAGGCATGGATGTTGTGTTTGTCTTACGGTACTGGCTCTCTCCCTTCCCTGGAACCAGTGACCCTAAATTAGGGACGGGCGACTGCTTTATAGTCCATTGAGTTGATCACGGTGGTCGTTAAACCTCCAATCAAAAAAAAAAAAACACCAGTTGCTATAGTACAAATAAGTCAAAATATGATCAAACCATGAAATAATTCAGTTTAACCGTCATTTCGATAATATCCCCATGACTTGAATTTTGATTTGATAATAATAATTTTTGTTTATTAATCATCATCATTATTATAATTACGGTTTTATTATCATAATTTCTGTTTAATTATTTCAATAAAATTCAGGAATTGTTTTTACCATTTTCATTTAATTATTGTCATCATGTAATTTTAATGTAACTGTCATTTCAGTATAGCAATTATCTTTACCATTTTCAGTTCAATCAATCATTCTTTTAAAAATATTGGTTTTAAGAAAAAAAAAAAAAATCACGAATTCCTTGAATACTCCATTCTCAACAAATCACAAAGACGATAATAAAAGTTGAAATGTGGACATCCCGCATATTTTCTCATTTGTTTGGTCACTCATCGCCTACAGCGATGAGTGACCAAATGAGGTATTGGTACCTTCTCCTTGGAGTAGACACGGTTCTTAAGTCTACCCAGTATTTTGACCCATGAACATGTGGTAATTGAACCTTTGTTTCTTTAAAGATATTTGTGGGTGGTGTGAGGTACTACAGAGGTGACGCACATGTCAAGACGGCAAAGTTGGAACCATAAATTCCGTTGGGTAGCTTAACTGGGAAAGCATTGGGCACCGGAGCAGCGGGATGCGAATTCAATCACAGCCACCTGCAAGGTTGTGCTTTCACATTAGTGATCGATTGTAGAAAGTGGCCGTCCATAAAAGTACGTCCGAGATTACAGGGGGAGGGGGGTTCCAGACAACCGGACCAAATGTGACATGGGGGAGGTTTAGTAATTCGGATGTCCAGCGGCAAAAATATAGTGGATGGTATTTCTTCGTTTTGTTTTTGTCTTTTTTTCTTCTTTTAATAGTTAAAAAAATGTATGAAATATTTCTGATGATATTTAACTAAATCAGAATAATAATATTAAGTTCTCGTATTTTTACTACCAAATTTATCGTGTTTTGTAGACGGTATGATCGGGAGTGTTGCAACCTTTAATGTGTGCGTTCATTTGTTGATCTTTATTTCAGAATGAAAAAGTTCGGGTAACATTTGGGAATAAATTAATGCCTAAATAATAAATATTTGCTGAAGAAAAAGTGCAAATATACGGAAGATTTCTTTAAATAATTACATGTTTCCTTTCTGTTTCTCAACGGATTTTTAAAAGCAGTCGTCAAAAAAAAGGAGGGGGTGGGAGTTGCGGGAATTAGGACGTACCTTTTAGGGGGGGAGGTGTCAACAGTCGGACAAAATGTGACATGGGGGAGAGGGGGAGTCTAAAAATAGTAAAATATCATTGACGTACTTTTTGGACGGCCCCAAATGGATGTGCTGGCCGCTGGGTTCTTAGAAAAATGTGTATTCTTTCCACACACATCGTCTGGAGCTAATGAAAAATTCCTGCTTCCTTTCGAAAAATGTGTAATATTTCTTCCACACATCATCTGGAGTTGATGAGAATTCCTTCTTTAGCGAGCTACTTCAATCATGATTTGCCGGTTGACGCGGAAACTAATGAATTTGTCCTAGTCCTTTCTCAATATGTGACGTACTACAGAAGTGAAGCTCATGTTAAGACGAAAATGTTGCAGCGAAAGATTCCGTCGGTGTAGCTTAATTGGGAAAGCATTCGGCTTCGGAGCTGAAGGGTGCGATTTTGATGTCGCCACCGGCAAATTTGTATTTTCACAGTGGGACAAAGGCTTTCGAATATTCCTGTCGGAGAGTCGTTTTTTGCTTTGTGACAATCTGCGGATAAGAAGACTGGGATGATTGTTGTCATAATGGGTACTAGTGCTTCCTTCAAGATTATAACAGGAGGCTAGCGCATACCAATGACCCTGGGCTCTAAGTCCATCGACCTACGTCTCATATTATAATAGGAGGGTAGGGCATACCAATGATTCTGGGCTCCAAGTCCATGTACCTACGTCTAAGATTATAATAGGAGGGTAGAGCATACCAATGATTCTGGGTTCCAAGTCCATCGACCTAAGTCTAATATTATAATAGAAGGGTAGGATATACCGATGATCCTGGTCTCCAAGTCCACTGACCTACGTTTGTGATTATAATAGGAGGGTAGGGCATACTAATGGCTCTGGACTCCAAGTCCAAAGACCTACGTCCAACTGTAGTTAGCTTTAGCTTAATTAATTTACAACATCGCGTTTGGTCTAGCAACAAAAGAGAAAGTTGCTATATCATTTCAGAACAAATGCCAAACGCCAAACACTTAGACAGAAAGCACTTTTTTCCTTTTGTTTTTAAGGAAATAACGTTTTGGACAGAAATAAAACTCAACTGAAGTTCGCGATTATAAGTCGGATTAATAAGTACTATAATAATTATTCATTCATTTCGAAAAAAATCTAAAAAAAAAATGAAGTACGAGAATGAAGTACCATTTCTCGAGTGGTCCAACGGGAAACGTTCCGATGTCCCTGTGCGTCCCGCTGCTGTTCGTCTTTATTACGAAATGGCTTTTTACTACACCCAAGACTTCATTTGTTTTGACATTTTTTTGTTTCGTTTTTCACCCAAATCTTCGATGCTATTTATTGTTTTTGTTCGTCGTTGCAAAACGTTCGCCAACGAGAGCATGGATTCAGTGCCTGGATGCTTTTATTCTATCAGTGGGGTGAGTGACGGGTCTGTCCAGGATTCCCTCTTCCAATAAGCTTTCCGTTGATTCGTACCGTGTGCTGCAAATTTATCTCCCTTGTTCGTTACGCCGAGATTTCTTCCATTATCGCCCTAGAGCCCTTGAGGCACTTTATCTCAAACGATTAAGAACACACAAAAAGAAGAGATTCACATTGTCTCGCCTTTCCGTCTACTTGACAATGGTACAAAACAGAATGAAGACGGGAGTGGAATGTATCAGTGAGAACCCCGCGTAACAGAGGCTGACATATTCCGTCGTCTTTTCACGAGCTTTTATGATAGTCTCTGAAATATCTTTTATCGAAACGGTTTATCACCATCGGTTTTCGAGAAAAAGTATCTTCGCTGAGTAAAAAAATTCTGCTTTTTCCTACATGATTTTTGATAAAAATGTAACAAATATTGTGAGCCTGAGCTTTTCCTTTCAGTTTTAGTTTAACCCCTTCTCAGTCACTTTTGCATCCAATATGTCCATATGCAGTGATCGCTTTTTTGGCTTTGACGTACAGCATACGTCGGGTTTGAGAAATGCTCATGAAATTTTTATTTCAACGTCTCAGATGCGTTCGTTGTTGTGGTATGCCTGTTTCACATTTTTTCCAATAGGTGGTAAAACGTTTCAAAAAATAGTTTTTTTTTCAGAAGAATAATCTAGTTTCACGAGGGATCTCAAATCATCCATATACGTACTATATGATTATGACAGTATTTTTTTTTATGTTATAACGTTTTGTATATAAATTGCTGACGGATGACATTGATAATTTCAGTGATCGTGATGAAAATGAAATTCACTTATCGAAATCAGGTAGTGAATCAGATGACGAATTAACGGTTCACATCATTGAAAGTGAATCGTGAGAATCTTCAGATGATCAGATGATGATGATGATGACTGTGGTATTCAAGGAGCCAGCAGATGGGCTGAAGACAAGACAATAAATAATAATAAATAATGCTCCTCCTCCATTCAACTTCACCGAAACTCCCAAAATTCTTAATTTTAGTATACAGGTAACGTACTTGAATATTTTGAGTGTATTTATTTGATACTATGGTAGAAATGATTATCGAGGAAACTAATAAATGTGCATTCATTCTGAGATTCCTAAAAATCATCAAGAAGAAACAAATGGTGAATAAGTAGCAATTTATGAAATTCATAAAAGCAACTACTAACCAAGAGAGACCTGCAAGAAAATGCATCGTTTGTTGTAACAAACGTGATGCCAGTGATAAGAGAATAAGGAAAGGAACGAGATACTATTGCTATGAGTGTGATGTTGGTTTGCGCACTCTTTGTTGTTTCGAAATCTACCATACTAAATAAAATTTTTAGTTATGAAGAATATTGTTTTTCATCTATAATTTCAAATCAATATATTATTTTGTAATGTATATAAAAATTCGTGCATTTTATTTCTAAATATTACTGAAATTAAATTATTTGACAATAACTAAAACTGCTTGTTATACAAGGAAGCGAAAAATACCGGGATAGTGGAGCTCATAGAACATGATTTTGTTATCAGAACAAACATGTGAAGGAGTTAATCTCTTGCATACTTTTCATCAGAAATAATTATATACCAGATTTCTGTGATAAAAAAACTGACACTTTTCAGACCATAAACCCGACAAAAATGTTACTGAGAAGGGGTTATAGTTTATTTATTTCGTTTGATTGTGGATGGTCAAGTCTCTCAAACAGCATACAAATGCTGCCTATCTTCATTTTTGCTTTGTTGATTGGAGGTTATTTATTTTATTTGATTGCGGATGGTAAAATCTCTCAAACAGCATGTAAATGTTGCCTATCTTCATTTTTGCTTTGTTGATTGGAGGTTATTTATTTTATTTGATTGCGGATGGTAAAATCTCTCAAACAGCATGTAAACGTTGCCTATCTTCATTTTTGCTTTGTTGATTGGAGGTTATTTATTTTATTTGATTGCGGATGGTAAAATCTCTCAAACAGCATGTAAATGTTGCCTATCTTCATTTTTGCTCTGTTGATTGGAGGTTATTTATTTTATTTGATTGCGGATGGTAAAATCTCTCAAACAGCATGTAAATGTGGCCTATCTTCATTTTTGCTTTGTTGATTAGAGGTTATTTATTTTATTTGATTGCGGATGGTAAAATCTCTCAAACAGCATGTAAATGTTGCTCATCTTCATTTTTGCTTTGTTGATTGGAGGTTATTTATTTTATTTGATTGTGGATGGTAAAGTCTCTCAACCAGCATGTAAATGTTGCCTATCTTCATTTTTGCTTTGTTGATAGGGGGTTTAACGGACATCGTCAGCAACTCCATGGGCTATAAGCAGTCAACCGTCCCTAATATAGAGCGACTAGCTCCAGGGAAGGGAGAGAGTCAGTGCTATAAGACAAAGACACCATCCATGCTTCATCCGGGACTCGAGCCCTGATTAATATCGGATGAATGGTAAAAAGCCAGCTCTTACACCACTGCACCTGACTATCTTCATTAAATATATACCCGGTGGAAATATGCACGATGCGTATTTAAATATGGATCCTACCTAAACAACTCTTGTAATGAAAATGCCTTGTAGAGAAAGTATTTTCAGTAGGTCGTCTTATAAATTTTAAACAGTGCGGTCAATAATTTTCTAACTAAAAAAATTCATTGTGTTCTTATTGGGAATATTTTGTAACAGAAATGAAGGAAGATGGAGCGAATAAATATCTTTAGGTTCACACCAATAGTCCAAACTGCAAACAAGTAAGATGACACCAAATTTACAGTTGTAATGAGCACGTCTTTTCAATCCGTTCTGACGCAAATTAAATTTATCAAAGCTAGTTAAAGTCAATGGAGCCGGTATGGAAAACAATAGTATCTGACCGAAGAAAGAAGTTTTTTAATCGGGTTTTTAATCCCGCAGATATTGCTGCAAATAGAAACGTGAACTTATGCCCTCTGGTGGCAAACTTGTGCGTTAAAAAAATTTGAAATTATGTGAGAAACATTTCGCAGCGGAAATGCTTTCCAACAAAGAAACAATTTTTCAAATCGGAAGCTTAGAAGCACAGATAACAGTAAACATAAGATATGCATCTACGCACCCGGGTGGGAAAACCATGAATTATTTTGACAGGAAAGTATTCTCAAAATGTTTTTTGATGTGAGCGGTATCGGTCCACGAAAAAAAAAATTCGACAGAATTTTCAGGAGCTCAGATTTTGCTGTAAATATGTTAGAAGCAGAAATTAACACTTGCGCCCCTGGTGGCAAACTCTTCCTTTCCAAATATTAGAATTTATATACAAAACATTTCCTATCAGGAGCTGTATGCTATAGAGGAAGATTTTTTTAATCGGACTTTTAGAAGCAGAGATATCGGGAAAGGGGGAATTTACCTTAACACCCCTAGCGGGAAGTCTATGAATTACTTGAAAATTTTTAAATTGTATCAAAAACAGTTTGCACCAGAAACTCTAACAAAGAAGTTATTTTTCAAATCGGACTCTTAGAAGTAGAAATATTGACAAAAATAAGATATACATATACGCCCCCTGGCGGAGAAACCATTCACTATTTTAAGAAGAGTATATTCCAAAAATGTTTGCCCACGTGAGTGGCATCGGTCCACGAGGGAATTTTTTCAATCGAGATTTTAGGATCTAAGATTTTGCTGCAAGTATATCAGAAGCAGAAATTAACACTTACGCTCCCTGGTTGCCAAACCATTTTTTACCAAAAATTAGAAATTATATGCAAAATATTTCCCATGAGAAGCTCTATCCGCTGCACCAAGAATTTTTCAAATCCGAGTTTTAGAAGCCGTGATACGAGGGAAACGAAGTGTACGTTTACGCCCCCTAGCGGGAAATCAGGGCATAACTTGAAAACTTGACTTTACCTAAAATAGTTTTCGACATAAATGGAATCGGAAAGTAAAAAAAAAAAAAATTAAATCGGATGTTTAGAAGCCAATATGGAATAAAATGTATTTTGAATTCGATATTATCTGCGTTTACGCCCACTAGCGGTGAAATTGTGCATCGTAAAAAAAAACGAAATAAAGGATCACCATTTTCACATTTCAAGCTTTCCAATGCAGAAAGAATTTTTAAAATCGGACTAATAGTTGTCCACAGGTGGACGGATAAACCGGTAACATAAGCGCGAACTTTTTTGCAAAATACATGCTAAATTAAATACCAATTAAATATTTAAATGGCCGTGCATATGAAAAATGAGAAGGACCTTAGAATTGTTAGTTATAGTGAAAGCAATTCCGTGTACAGATCAATTTCAAACAGAATCTGAGGATAGAAAACTTAATCTGAAAAAGGGAAATAAGTTCATCTGACCCAGCGAAAGAAGTTATGTATCATGAGCAGTAGATAATGCAAAGAAAAATTTGTTTTACTGAAAATTATACGATCAAAACAGCATTTTTTCAGTTCTGCGTGTGCAGGCGTAGATAAAGCCGCAAACAAAAATATGCACTTGAGCTCGCTATATGTAGAACAATGCATGGTGCATGAGAAGAAGAGGTGCGCAAAACATTTCTCAGGATGGAAGCTATGAGACATGACATGGTATTTTCCAAATGGATTTTCCGAAGCGGAATTACCGAGTGAAATACAACGTACATTTGTGCCTTTACGGGTAAACCTTTCGATTACTTAAAGCAGAAAATGCGTGAAACGTTTCCCACGAAAAAATAACTTTTCAAACGGATATCTATTGTGTAAGCAAAAAAAAAAAAAATAAACAAAGAAAAATTGGTGCCGCCGTGTTGTGCAGGCAAATAGAGGAGGTGACGTATGTGTAGAACTGGGGAATGTACGTAGTTGCGTGCGATTGTTACGCGATGCTGCAAGGCTAAAAGGCCGTCATTAACATGGTAGATGGTACATGTCGACGACGGCTGCACGTTTTTGTGGTAACAGTGTAAAAAATGAAGCCTTCCTAAACGGCTCGAGGAGATCTAGGATTTTAAACTGGGCAGATATGAGCATAGGCAACGAGACGGATATGAACAGTATATGGGACTGGCGGGGTACGTGAGAGAACTACCAGAATGTGGTTCCAAAAATTCCGTTTAGACGACGAATCGCTCGGCGATACCTAACGGTTACGCAGTGGACGACCACGGGCATTTGACGATGATCAGCGACGCACCACACTGATAGAGACACCACGCATACGAGTCATTAGCTTCCCACAAGGTTCTGTGTAAGAGCTGAAACAATTCACTTATGTCTACATGCTATGGGAAAGACAGGCAACCTAAGCTCCCTCTTCATTTTTCAGATGATAAGCAGCAGCGGTTAGCATGTATGTATATATCGTTTCTCTCACATCACCACAAGGAGCCCTTAATATGTGCTCACATGTGATGTGAAGTGAGTTCAATATCATAAACCGAAACATATCCTACATTGGTTGCCATGGAAAGACCAATACCCCGAATACCAGTAAAAAACTTCTTCAGGCACATAAGGTTTTGCTGCGTGTGTGGTGGACTGTCAACTGCGTAATATATTACAGCTTCTCCCACGTGGGAAACCCATCATTGAGGACCTGTATGTACTCTTGCGAGCTTTCACAGCCAGAAAGCCTTCACCCTAGCAGGCTTTCTCTCTGTGTGTGGTCAGAGGCGAGTACAGCAGAGCCGCAAATTAGCGGCAATTACCACTTGATACTTGGTATACTAAACAACGCCGTGTTTCTAAGTCTGAAAGGTTTTCCAAGGGAATGCTGTGGGCCCAAGTTGCACCGTTTGCATGAAAAATTCCTGGAAAAGCAAGGGCCAAAGAAGCTCCTAATTTGTGGCAATCAACGGCCCGAATATAAAGGGTGTGAGTAAATTCATCTCAAGTACCTTGTGTTGTGCACTGGAATCGCAAATACGAGATTGCTTTTTCCGGGCGACTCAGAGTGTACCTACATAGAGTAACCCAAAAAAGGAATAAAGACAAAGAAAATAGGAAAATGTTATCGGAGGTGTGATGACAGTAATGCTGGTAATTACGTTAGGGCAGCCGTTAGCTTCGTTTTGACAAAAAAAAAATGATTGCCATTTTCTTTCACGTTTTCGTATCAGGGCACTCGTTTCCATTGTTTGCTATTTTTCTGTTTTCCTCCCTCACAAAACACCCAGCGAATCGCATAAAGGAAGGTACTAAACTTTCTAATGTTCATCGAATCGAAACCCAGTCACTATTTCCCTTCCACTCTTGTCACTTAGAACAGAGTTTGCTGTGTCGTTAAAAGGTTAACGTGTGCGTGTGAGATGCCAGAAATCAGCCCTACAACCTCAAAATTCTTGTTGGCCTTAATTTCGATAACTGATACTGACAGGAAACTCTTCATAATCTCTATGAGCAATGCCAAGCCACTGGCAGATGGATTATTAAGTGGCATTGAGGCAATAAACCTTCACTATGCGTCATTCTTAAGCAAGATTACATGGTTCTGAGACAGATGCTTGTACTACAAAATTATTGCACACTGTTTTCACCCACGAGTCCTAAATGCATCTAGGTGCTGATGATCATTACATTCACACATGCAGATGACACTGAAATTGATCAAGGCTCTTAGCAGTCTATGAAAACCATACCATTAATCGAGATTTATGAATATGTATAAATACACCGATCAGCCGCATTACATTATGACCACCTACCTAATAAGCTGTAGGACCCCCTTTAGTCCGCGAAACAGCAGCCACTCGGCAAGGCATGGATTTGATGAGGTGGCGAAGGGTATCCTGGAGTATCTGGTACCATGACAACAGTAGGTCCTCCAGTTCCCGTACATTTCGGGTGGTGGTAATTCAGCGCACACCCGCTTTTCCAAGTTGAATCACAAATGTTCGGTCGGGTTCATGTCAGGGGAGTTTGGAGGCCAGGACATTAACAGAAAGTCACCAGCATGTTCCTCGAACCGCTTCTTGAGTATTCTAACAGTGTTGCATGACGCATTGTTCTGTTGGTAATAGCCATCTCCAGCAGGGAACACAGTTGCCATGATTGGGTGAACTTGGTAGATAACTAACAGCTGTCAGGGATTGTGCTATTGGGATAATGGGGCCTAACGTGCTCCAAGAAAACATCGCCCAGAACATAACACCTCCACCGCCGCCGGCATGCTTCCGCACCCCAATGCACCCTGGTACCATAGCTTCCGTTGGTAATCGGCGTATTCGCGCTCGACCGTCTACGAGATGCACCTGGAATTCTGATTCGTCAGATAAAGCCACTTTCTTACAATCATCAATGGTCCAATCTCGATGACGTTGAGCCCATTTCATGCGTTGTTGGCGATGACAGACAGTAGGCATGGGGTCCCGGCTGCGACTTCGGCTACTCAGGCCCATGCGCAGAAGGCTGCGATGAACTGTGTGCAGTGAAACGTTGTCCTGATTACTGTTGTAGCTGCGGGTGATTTGTCGCACTGTGGGTCTGCAGTCGCTGTGAACAATGCGCGATACACTCCGCTCCACTCTGGCATCAATGAGCTGCGGACGACACACTGCTGGGCGACGGTTCGTCGTTTGGACATCTGTGCACTACTTTTGATACGTACTCACTACAGCGGCACGTGTACAACACACAAGCCGCGCCGTTTTCGCCATCGTAGGTCCGAGGTGTCGTGCCATCACAATGTGTCTTTTATCAAACTCCGATAAATCGGCAGCTTTTCCCATTCTGACTCCGAACACTCTACTTATTGAAAGCCGGTCGTCAGGTTGTATATTAGGTGTACAAATAGGTTTTTAAGCGTTTTTTTTTTGTGTGACGTATGCCGCTAATTTACATATACGACATTCCCCCGCGTTGTTGTCGTGTGACCGTAACTGGTCCATAATATAAAATGTGACGCAGAAGTTTGCCCAACAGCCAAACGCACTTGCACATCGGTAGGTGAAAGATGGCAAGCGATACTGCATTTATTCGACACTGCATTCGTTACGAATTTAATCAAGGAAAAAGTGCTGCAAAAAATGTGCAGAGATCTGTGCTGTTCTGGGGGAGAATATTGTATCGAAAAGCACGTGTGAGTTTTGGTTTAGACGGTTTAAAGCAGGTGATTTTGATGTTAGCGATCGAGAACGTATCGGCGCCCCGCAAAAGGTTGCTCATGAGGAACTGCAATAATTTCTGGATGAAAATTCGTGTAAAACGCAGAAAGGACTAGCTGAACAACTGGGGGCAACTCAACAAACCATTTTCAATCGTTTACGCGTAATGGGAAAGATTCAGAAGAAAGAAAAATAAGCGCCACATGACCTGACCCAGAGGAACAACGATGAGCGTGTCATGAAGTGTTCTAATCTGTTGAATAAACAATACAGAAAGTCTTTCCTGTGGAAAATCGTTACGGGTGATGAAAAGTGGATATGGTGCGAAAATCCCAAATGAAAAAATAACTGGGTAGATCCCGGTGAATCGACACCGAAACGCAATATTCACTCCAAGAAAGTTCTTCTGTGCATCTGATGCGATATGAAGGGTGTGCTTTATTATGAACTATTGGAACAGGGTCAAACTGTTAGTGCTGATCTCTTGAAGCAACAATTGCTGCGACTAAACCAGAGAATTTGTCAGAAACGTCTATTCACAGGGGAAATATTGCGTCCTGTAAAATTACGGCATGACAACGCTAGGCCGCATGTCGCGAAATCGATAAAGGAAACGTTATTGACGCTTGGCTCGGAAGTTTTAGAGCACCCGGCTTATAGCCCCGACATAGCCCTTTCAGACCATCATTTGTTCCGATCGATGCAACATGGTTTGTCCGCTGTACGGCTCCGGACATGTGAGGAAGTGCAAAAATGGGTTGACGACTTCATCGCGTCACACGACGAAGTATTCTTCATGGCTGGAATCCGTCAGCTGCCTGACCGATAGCGGAAGGTGATTGGTAATGGCGGTGCATATTTTGATTCGTAAAGGTATTGCTGTTTTCTCACAAATCACATGCTGCCTTGTCTTAAAACGCTTTAAAACTTATTTGTACACCTAATACATTTATACTCCTGTATGAACTTTACTTGCATCACCGCTCAGTTTTCAGGCGCGCTCATTTTTCTAGGCTGGGGGTGGTCATGATAAAATGGATCATCGGTATACACACATACATCGGCTGGCTACCAAATGATATTACGGAACTTGCGATTACAACATTCAATACACTTCGACGTTCCTCTCCGTTTCCCCTTCTAGAGGATAAGTACGGTGCCGTACACTGCCTGACAGAGAAAATGCCACACCATGAAAACGTGAACGCAGCGCCATGCAAATTGCAGGGTGGGTGCACACGTACAGGTTATGCAAATGATTGCATTTGCAGGCCAATCGCACGAACGGCGCGGGGGTGTAAGCGGACAACCAGCCTGTGAGGCCATCAGTCGAGACGTCGTCACGGACGCGAGAAGTGAGTGGTTCTGCTGTAATCGCGTCTGTAGAACAAACAAGGGGTGCCACTGCCGTTAAGATGCCGTCGTACGCGATTTCGTCAAAGGGATGAGTTCACGAGGGGTGTCATCGTGGGCCTTCGTACCCCCGGATGGTCCTTGGGTCGCATTGCGAAAGAAACGCAGTGTGATGCCACATCGGTCGGTCGCATTTGGAGACAGTCGTCCCAGGAAGGCTTTGTTCAACGTGGTAGGTATACTGGAGCACGGATACGGACGTCCGAGCACACCGATCGTCGCATCTGACGTCATGCCGTAGTGGAACCACTGGCCACGACGGGCGATATTTTGAGAAGTGTACGGGGAAGTTTAGATCCTCCGATATCGACGCGGACAGTGTCGCGCTGATTAGCTGCATCTGGTTCCCTGTCCAGCCGTCCGTTCCGAAGGCTACCCTTAACAGCGAGCCATCATCATCGCCGCTTGGCGTGGTGTCTCTCAGAGCTGCGTGGGGTGCCGAATGGGACAGTGTGGTGTACAGCGACGAATCGCGGTTCTGTTTCACCACGGATGATCACCGTGTGAGTGTCTGGAGGCTACGTGACCAACGGGAGGATTCCTTTGCCATTGTGGAGCGCCACACGGCCCGGCAACGCGGAATCATGGTGTGGGGTGCTATCAGCGCCAACAGCCACTCACCTCAGGAACACATTAAGGCACATTTACGGCACGCCACTATGTTGACGAGGTGCTTCGGCCCATGGGACTACGGTATCTGAAGAGCATCACAAACGCCGTTTTTCAACAGAGTAACGCCCGGTCGGATGCTGCTCGGATCAGCCTGAATGCTTTACTTGGTGTGCGGATGCTTTCGTGGCCGGAACGAACCCCCGGCCTCTTTCCCATTCAGCATCTGTGGGATACGATTGGACGTCGGTTGCAAAATGAAGATAAACTGATAACATCCCCGCAAAATGAAGATAAACGGTGGATTCGGATCAGCACCACATGATCCACGATACCCCAGGACTCTATTCGAACTCTCATTGCTTTGATGCTACGTCGGATTCAAAGCTGTATTGCGAAAAATGGGGGCCACACTCCTTATTGATTATCCTGTATATTCGGCTACTGGAGCCTAGTCTGTATGTGACAATTAAATCATTTGTTCAGGACCTACTTGGCTATCTGTGTGTGCAGTTTGATCTGTCTTCGAGCATTGCTTCATGCTGTGGCATTTTCTCTTTCAGGGAGTGTATTTGCATGGATCGTCTGACGGTATCGAATTCTTTCGCAAATTTCATACACTACTCTCCGTGAAAGAATTTCAACCCTGTTGACTGCCTCCCCGTTGGCGCAGTGGTCTAAGTGCTGGCTTATGACCATTCGCTCGAGATGGGTCCCGGTTGGAATCCTAGTGAGGCATGGATGTTGTGTTTTTACTATGACACTGAATCTCTCTCTCTCTTCCCTGGAATCAGTCGACCTAAATTAAGGGCAAGCGACTGGTTATAGCCCATTGAATTGCTCACGGTGGAGTGGTTAAAACAAAACAAAAAATAAAAAAACCCTATTGACTTCCAACTGTCTTGAACTCTGATAGGATATCTCATTTTGAGTGTTATTCTAGGATCAAAACATTAAAGATTTCTTCACCCTTCTCACGTGATGACGGAAAGAAGAAATGCCATATTTTGAATCACGTATTGTGAAGTCATGAATGATCATGAAGTGTTGGAATGGGAGATCCATTTTCCTGTTGTACATTCCGTAATGCCTTGTACAGTAGAGTACACCAAATAAAAAAATGTTGGAGGAGACGCTTTAATTTGATCTCTTATTTCGATAATGAAATGATAAAATGATTCTATTTGAAAAAGCTACCTTGACTTCCACATAGCAAGAACAGTTTCGCTAAACTGCAACATAATGAAATTTAGAGCAGTCACCACCACTAGAAAACTTTATATCTGTTGCCTAAATGTCCACTCGGAACAGGAACTGAAAATCATTGAGGAGTGTTGGCGGTTTTGGAAAAGTAAATATGTGGATCGAAATCATACAAAAGAATTCCTTCTCAGCCTTTGCTTTTCTTTCTACTGTTTGTGTTCACCTGATGCCGAAACCTGCATCGGGCACTTCATATGTGGAGAATATTGAACGCTGGCCACAGCTGGCGTTTCTCGAGGAAAAGTTAATTTGCCACTTCCGTTTTCCTTTCATTGACTGCGACGAATTCATTCGGCTTAGAAAATTCGTTATCTTTTGTACCTGGTTTTTGCGAATGGAACAATATCTCTAGTTGTTTCTGAATCCCTTCGGCAGATGTATGCAAATCGATTCTTTGGCACACATGTAGTGGAGATGCGCATCTTTTGTACTTTAGAACGCCGTATATTTAAATTTGTGTCTTGTTGTCGATCATTTGCTCTGCTGTTTGTTCGTCCGCATTCCGATCTCTTTGTAGGCTTGTTCTGCTGCGAGAAACACTAATAGCACTCCAGCTGGTCCCGTTAACAGAAGTACAAAAGACAGTGCACTAAAACTTACCACTAGGAAAATCATTCCTACCAACAAAAAGCGCGGATATACACCGACGAGCCATTCCATTATGACCACCCCAGCATACAGAAATAAGCACGCCTGAAAACCGACGTGTGACGCAGGTGAAGTTCACAGAGCAGTATATATACAACCCGAGGACCGGATTTCGGTTCGTAGAGTGTTCGGAGTCAGAATGCAAAAAGCTGTCAATTTATCGGAGTTTGATGAAGGATAAATTGCGATCGCACGGCGCCTCGGAACTACGATCTCGGAAAGGAGCTTCTTGTGGGCTGTTCACGTACCACTGTAGTGAATATGTATCAAACGTGGAGCACAGATTACCAAACGACGAACCGTTGCCCAGCAGTGTGTTGTCCGCAGCTGAGAGGAGCGGAAACTGTCCCGTATTGTTCACAGCGACCGCAGGACCACAGTGCGACAAATCACTCGCAGTTGCAACGTTGGCGATCAAGGCAATGTGTTACAGCACACAGTTCATCGCAGCCTTCTGCGCATGGACCTGAGTAGCCGAAGACTCAGCCAGGTTCCTATGCTCACTGCACGTCATCGCCAACAACGCATGACATGGGCCCAACACCATCGAGATTGGAACGTGGATGATTGGGAGAAAGTGACCTGGTCTGACGAATCAAAATTCCAGGTGCATCACGTAGATGGCCGAGCGCGAATACGCCGATTACCAACCGAGGGGGCAGTGGAGGTGTTATGCTCTGGGGGATGTTTTCTTGGTACACTTTAGGCCCCATTATCCTAATAGCACAACCCTGACAGCTGTCAGGTATCTGAACATCGTTGCGGACCAAGTTCACCCATTCATGGCAACTGTGTTCCCTGCTGGTGATGGCCATTGCCAACAGCAATAAAATGGTGATGGACATTACCAACATCGTGTTCCCTAAGCCACTGGAATGAAGTTTGTTTTCATTCCCAGTGGTTTAGGGAACACGATGGCGGGTTTTTGGCGTTTCGCGGCCTTTTGCCATCTACGAAAAGCCACTGTTTACGAATGGTGTTCCCCTGAAGAGTACGACACGCTGGTTTTTGATTCCTGTTCTGAGTGTTGAGGTAAGTTTCAACTTTTTTAGGTATGTTTTATTTTAAGAGGTTTTTGCTTTGTTCTGTGAGGTCTGGGTGGGCGTTTGATTTTTTGGGGGTTTACCCTGTTTGTAGTTGTTTGTAAAGGTGCCTGCATTCAATCTTTGCTAGACGTTACTTCAGCTTGTCTACAGGTTCATTCGTTTTGTGATTTGGTTTGAATCTTTGCTGTTTTTCGAGTTGGGTATGTCTAGGGTGTTTCGTTCAGAACTTTGGTTCGTTTTTGAGTTTTCGAGTTTGAGTTTGCTGAAAGGGTTATATTATATGTAATCAGTCAAGATTTGGGTTTGCTGCTTTTTAGTGTAACTTGGTTTATGACTTTTATTTTTCTCTGTGGTTTGCTCGGTTCGAATTTGCCTAGAATATTTTAATAATTCCGTATATATATATATATATATGTATATGGAAGATTCCTGATGATTGGAACAATGCTGCAATGATCCTGCTACATAAAAAAGGTGACATTCAGGATCTCAGGAACTACAGACCTATCAGCCGCCTATCAGTGGTTTATAAAATATTCACTAAAGTTCTTTCACACCGCTTGAAGATGACAATGGACATGGCT
The DNA here is from genome assembly GCA_039090855.1 of Macrothele yani. Classification (NCBI taxonomy): domain Eukaryota; kingdom Metazoa; phylum Arthropoda; class Arachnida; order Araneae; family Macrothelidae; genus Macrothele; species Macrothele yani. The sequence goes on from CM077014.1 coordinate 143,498,503, forward strand.
CAACCGAGAGAACAAGCTGGATTCAGGAGTGGCTACAGCACTATAGATCATATCCACGTACTGAGAGAACTAATTGAAAGAGCGAGGGAATATGAACTTCCATTATGCATGGCTTTTATTGACTATGAAAATGCCTTTGATTCGGTGAAACCATCAACAGTTACAATGGCTTTGAAATCCTGCGGTATTGAAGATGCATACATTAATATTATTCATAACATCTATGAAAATGCAAGTGCAAAGATTCGGCTATTTAAGAATACAGCACTCATGAAGATTGGAAAGGGAGTGAGACAACGTGACACTATATCTCCCAAACTCCTTAATGCCACATTGGAAAATGTCTTTCAATCACCGAACTGGGAAAACAATGGGATAAAGATTAATGGAGATTATCTAACTCACCTTCGTTTTGTTGATGACGTAGTCATTTTTGCGACTACCCCATCAGAGCTGCAGAGTATGATCCAGGAACTTGCTGACAAGAGTAAAGAAGTGGGATTAAAAATGAACTTTCAGAAGACAAAAGTGATGTAAAATGCATTTAAGAGAAATGAAGATTTATCGATTGATGGGGAATAGCTGGAGATAACCAATACCTACATTTATCTTGGACAGAAGATATCAAGTGAATTTTACATTGATGAAGAAATTAATCGGCGTACAAAACTTGCCTGAAGAGCGTTTGGAAGAAACAGTAGAATTTTCAAGAGCTATATGCCATTATGTCTTAAAAGAAAAGTGTTTGATCAATGCATCCTCCCAGTGCTTTCGTATGGTGCAGAGACCTGGACCTTAACTAAAAGAGACATACAAAGGCTGCAGCCAACTCAAAGAAACATGGAGAGGTGCATGCTTGGTATAACCAGGAGAGATAAGAAGAGGAACTTGTGGATCCGAAAAATGACAACAGTGGAAGACATCATGACCAAAGTAAAATCCCTGAAATGGCAATGGGCTGGACATACTGCCAGAAGGGCAGACCATCGATGAACAGCCGAAATTGTAGATTGGATTCCAAGGTATAACGAAGTAAATTTCTCCGTCATTTCTGGTCTACGCCGGGATTCGAACCCGAGGCCTCTTATTCCGGAACAAGTCGCTCTACCAACTGAGCTACGCAGACGTTTATTCTGATTCCTATCTGCCTTTATGTCGTGTGCGTCCTGCTGGCAGGTACGTCACATCTCCTCCCCCCCCCCGAAAGAGGGCCGGGGGCATGGCCCACGGGTCAGCCGTGACCATGAATCGTTGCAGGCAGCCATCCACTGTAGAACGTGCACTTGAGAACTCCCAGTCAATTTGCTGTGTGGAATGCAACATCACACATTTTTATTTTTCGAAGCGCTGGAGAAGGAATTCTCTGATTTTTCCTGTCTCGCGGTGTGGAAAGAACATCACACCTTTGCGAGATTTTGAACGGTCGGGTCATCCGGATAGTTCGGGCGCCATTATAACGAAGTAAATTTCTCCGTCATTTCTGGTCTACGCCGGGATTCGAACCCGAGGCCGCTTATTCCGGAACAAGTCACTCTACCAACTGAGCTACGCAGACGTTTATTCTGATTCCTATCTGCCTTTATGTCGTGTGCGTCCTGCTGGCAGATACGTCACAAAGGACAGGAAAAGACGCAGAAGAAGACCACATGGGAGATAGGTGGATGAAATTCGAAAGTATGCGGGAGTAACATGGAAGTGACTGGCACAAGACATTCCGTTGTGGAAGAAACTTGGGGAGACCTTTGTCCAGCAGTGGATTGATAATGGTTGATGATGATGATAATATACATGGTATATATATATATATATATATATATATACTTAAGAGCAAAACTGAAGACTAAGGAAAAAATTTTTAGAATTTAAAACGAAGGGTGCAAAATAACCTGAAAATCAAAACGCGCAACGCAGCAGTTTTGAAAATTCAGAATTCACATACTATAAAGATACCTAAGCAAAAAAATACATATATAATTTTGACTCACACCTAGTACAACATAGAAAAGGTTATGTATCTACCTGCGTGAGTAAAAGGAGAAAAAGAAAAAAAAGAAAATAAAACAACTGAATGTAGAAGGTGTCGAGAATACTGAGCCTTGGCTTTTATCAAGGACCAGCAAAAACTCTGCATTTTCTCACTTCCACAAAGACCTAGTTGGAAATGGGTTTCTGCAAGGCCATAGATGCAAGTAACATTCCCACCTAAAATAGTTTAAAAAATATATATATAAGTCATGTCCTCCGTAGAGTAGCATGACCTAGCACTAGTTAACAATTTCGCTTGCATCCATTAACCTTCATGGCCCGACCCATGCTCTTCATCTGTTACTATTAAACAGAGAGAAGAAGATTAAAGAGAACTCAAGCTGTGAGAGTGACATAATAAATAGAAATGATTTTCAGCTATAACGAAATTCCAAGTTCGTTTGAGAGAGAATTTAAACCTGAAAAACAAATTTTACATTGCAATTAAAAAAGGAAATGTTAATTTATAACGAACAGATTTTTGAAAGAAAACTTGAGTCTAAAACCCCTACTCTACAACTTATGACAGCACGAAAACGAGAATAAGTTAAAGATAATAATTAACTAAAGAAAACTTTGTGAAAGTTATATACCTTAAACGGTTAGTTGCAATATGTACAAAGTATTTCAGCAGTGCTTTAAGTGCATAATTAATTAGTTATTAAGAACTTAACTACCTTGAAAAAACAGCGCATAGACAGCGCATAGAAAAGGAACAAGCTTAGCCATCTTCTGTTCCTAGGTACCACAAAAGACGCTCAAAGTTACAAAGAAAAGTAAGAGTTAAAACCCGCATAAATGTTAACAGACAAACCAATGCTTAAAAGCTGAAAAGCTAAAAAACGACAGAGAAAGGTACATGAAGTACAAACATTGAACTTATAAAACCTAGAACCCAAAAACAAGGAAGAGAGCTTACCTCTTGAGTTACAAAAACTTTTCTCCTCACAAGAGGAGAACATGGCTGACCTCTTCCGCCACTCCCTAGACGCTGGGGCAGTGAGGGTGGGGTTGATGGCCTCCTCATACAGCAAGAAACCAACGCGCGGAGATTTTAACCAGAGAAAAAAATATATAAACTTAAGACTGTGGATCTGTATGATCAGAATGAGCAGAATTAACTCTCCAGAATACATGAGAAATATTATAAAATACACGAGCAGTTTATTTAATAATCTTTGCATGTATTAAATCACCTTAGTGAGCTTCTATAGATTAATCAGAATCTTATTAATTTTAATGTTGGTTTTACTATTTTTAGTATAGCTATCCTAGTGATGAATAACTGCTTTTCTTTTTTATTTGTTTTTATTTTCTTTTATAAACAGATTTTTAAGCTTTTTTTGTGATTTTGTTTATATTATTTAATTTTTTTTGTTTTAATAGGACCGTCATATCCATAGCACTAAGGTTCCTTTAGGTAGTTAATAGGCATCCTCTAGCCAACTTCCTTACGGCTTTGATTGGTCAGAATCATATTATTAACTGTGTAGAAAATTAAAGCAGATCTGCCAACCTTACTCTATTATTCAGAATAATTTTTTCTTAAAGTTCTTTTGATGAAAGAAGAAGGAATTTCGTTCTCTAGAAAACTTTCTAATAGTATATTAATGTGGTAATTGAAGTCCAAATTGTTGCTGCAAATTCTTGAAATTCTTAGGACCTGAGAAATTAGTACATTCTCAATTACTTTGGTTGAAATGTTATTATTCCAGTGTAGATATTTAATTACTTTGAAAGGAAAATTAACTCTTTTATCAAAGAGGCTAATAGATGGGTTACCTCTGTTGAGCTTAATGCTTAAGTCTAGGAACTCAAGTTCCTGATTACTGTGGTTGGTTTTACATAAGTTAAGAGAGCTAGGATAGATATTATCAAAATCACTCTCTATAACTTCTGAATTATTGATACACAGCAGATCATCAATATATCTAAAAGTGTAAAGGTAGTTATCTGAGCAGGTGGGGTGATTTTTAATGAATTTATATTCCTTAAAGAACAGGAATAGATTAGCGATATTCGTGGACGTTGATGTTCCCATTGGAATACCGTTCACTTGCTTATAGAGAGTATTATTATATAAGATATGGTTATTTTTTATGCAGCAATTGAGATAAGAGTTCCAAGTTCCTACATCAACAAATAGTTCCTAGACTTAAGCATTAAGCTCAACAGAGGTAACCCATCTATTAGCCTCTTTGATAAAAGAGTTAATTTTCCTTTCAAAGTAATTAAATATCTACACTGGAATAATAACATTTCAACCAAAGTAATTGAGAATGTACTAATTTCTCAGGTCCTAAGAATTTCAAGAATTTGCAGCAACAATTTGGACTTCAATTACCACATTAATATACTATTAGAAAGTTTTCTAGAGAACGAAATTCCTTCTTCTTTCATCAAAAGAACTTTAAGAAAAAATTATTCTGAATAATAGAGTAAGGTTGGCAGATCTGCTTTAATTTTCTACACAGTTAATAATATGATTCTGACCAATCAAAGCCGTAAGGAAGTTGGCTAGAGGATGCCTATTAACTACCTAAAAGAACCTTAGTGCTATGGATATGACGGTCCTATTAAAACAAAAAAAATTAAATAATATAAACAAAATCACAAAAAAAGCTTAAAAATATGTTTATAAAAGAAAATAAAAACAAATAAAAAAGAAAACCAGTTATTCATCACTAGGATAGCTATACTAAAAATAGTAAAACCAACATTAAAATTAATAAGATTCTGATTAATCTATAGAAGCTCACTAAGGTGATTTAATACATGCAAAGATTATTAAATAAACTGCTCGTGTATTTTATAATATTTCTCATGTATTCTGGAGAGTTAATTCTGCTCATTCTGATCATACAGATCCACAGTCTTAAGTTTATATATTTTTTTCTCTGGTTAAAATCTCCGCGCGTTGGTTTCTTGCTGTATGAGGAGGCCATCAGCCCCACCCTCACTGCCCCCAGCGTCTAGGGAGTGGCGGAAGAGGTCAGCCATGTTCTCCTCTTGTGAGGAGAAAAGTTTTTGTAACTCAAGAGGTAAGCTCTCTTCCTTGTTTTTGGGTTCTAGGTTTTATAAGTTCAATGTTTGTACTTCATGTACCTTTCTCTGTCGTTTTTTAGCTTTTCAGCTTTTAAGCATTGGTTTGTCTGTTAACATTTATGCGGGTTTTAACTCTTACTTTTCTTTGTAACTTTGAGCGTCTTTTGTGGTACCTAGGAACAGAAGATGGCTAAGCTTGTTCCTTTTCTATGCGCTGTCTATGCGCTGTTTTTTCAAGGTAGTTAAGTTCTTAATAACTAATTAATTATGCACTTAAAGCACTGCTGAAATACTTTGTACATATTGCAACTAACCGTTTAAGGTATATAACTTTCACAAAGTTTTCTTTAGTTAATTATTATCTTTAACTTATTCTCGTTTTCGTGCTGTCATAAGTTGTAGAGTAGGGGTTTTAGACTCAAGTTTTCTTTCAAAAATCTGTTCGTTATAAATTAACATTTCCTTTTTAATTGCAATGTAAAATTTGTTTTTCAGGTTTAAATTCTCTCTCAAACGAACTTGGAATTTCGTTATAGCTGAAAATCATTTCTATTTATTATGTCACTCTCACAGCTTGAGTTCTCTTTAATCTTCTTCTCTCTGTTTAATAGTAACAGATGAAGAGCATGGGTCGGGCCATGAAGGTTAATGGATGCAAGCGAAATTGTTAACTAGTGCTAGGTCATGCTACTCTACGGAGGACATGACTTATATATATATTTTTAAACTATTTTAGGTGGGAATGTTACTTGCATCTATGGCCTTGCAGAAACCCATTTCCAACTAGGTCTTTGTGGAAGTGAGAAAATGCAGAGTTTTTGCTGGTCCTTGATAAAGCCAAGGCTCAGTATTCTCGACACCTTCTACATTCAGTTGTTTTATTTTCTTTTTTTCTTTTCTCCTTTTACTCACGCAGGTAGATACATAACCTTTTCTATGTTGTACTAGGTGTGAGTCAAAATTATATATGTATTTTTTTGCTTAGGTATCTTTATAGTATATATATATATATATATATATATACCATGGTTTTTCATCTTGAACTCCTTCTTCAAGAAAAAGCCACACAGGAAATGGACATGGAGACATCCAAATGGGACGACAAGTGAAATTGATTTTATTATGTGTAACAAAAAATTCGTCATAGAAGACTGCAGTGTGCTAAACAAGTTCAACACAGGCAGTGACCATAGATTGGTGAGATGTGAGATGCACCTCAACACTAAACTCGAACGTAGCAAGCTCATAAGACAAACAAAATGTATTGACATAACCAACCTTAAAAAACACCATAATACCTTCAAGTTAGAACTGAAGAACAGGTTCTCTGCTTTAGAAGGCCTAACATCGGAAGAAGTGGACATCTCTGAAGTTAACAGAAAAGTAACCAAAGCTCTTATGGAAACAGCAACAAAATTAGCTGGGTCTAAGAACAAGTTCCATGTGAACAAATTATCAGGAAAAACCAAAATGTTGATGCAAAAAAGAAGAGAGATGAGGACAACTAAAGAAGATGTGACTTCCAAAGTGGAATATATAGAGCTATGCAAGACAGTAAGAAAAAGTATCACTGAAGACGTAAGGAAATTCAACTGTGAACTAGTGAGGAAAGCAATTGAAAACAACCAAAGCCTAAAGATAGCAAAGGGACATCTCAGTAAGGGAAGAAAACAGATTATGGCACTGAGAAAAGAAGATGGTTCTGTAACAAGAAATAGAGGCGAAATTTTGACAAGAGTGAAAGATTTCTACTCCAAATTATATGAAAGGGATGATATATGCACTCCAGACATCATGAAAGATACCAGTACCAGAGTTCCTCCAGTCCTTCCAGCAGAAGTTGCACATGCAATCAAGAACATGAAGCGAGGAAAAGCTCCAGGAGAAGATGGAATTACTGTAGACATCATACAAGAAGCAAGTGGAGAAATCGAAACAGTACTCGCCCAAATTTTCACTCGATGCCTTAATGAAGGAAAGATTCCTGAGGATTGGAACACCGCTACAATGATCCTGCTACATAAGAAAGGTGACATTGAGGATCTCGGAAACTACAGACCTATCAGCCTCCTATCAGTAGTTTATAAAATCTTCACTAAAGTTCTTTCACACCGCTTGAAGGTAGCACTAGACATGGCTCAACCGAGAGAACAAGCTGGATTCAGGAGTGGCTACAGCACAATAGATCATATCCACGTGCTGAGAGAACTAATTGAAAGAGCGAGGGAATATGAACTTCCATTGTGCATGGCTTTTATCGATTATGAAAAAGCCTTTGATTCGGTGAAACCATCAGCAGTTACAATGGCTCTGAAAACCTGCGGTATTGAAGATGCATACATTAATATTATTAATAACATCTATGAAAATGCAAGTGCAAAGATTCGGCTGTTTGAAAATACAACACACGTAAAAATTGGAAAGGGAGTGAGACAAGGTGACACCATATCTCCGAAGCTCTTTAATGCCACATTGGAGGGTGTTTTTCAGTCGCTGAGCTGGGAAAACAAGGGGATAAAGATTAATGGAGATTATCTAACCCACCTTCGTTTTGCTGATGACGTAGTCATTTTTGCAACTACCCCATCAGAGCTGCAGAGTATGATCCAGGAACTTGCTGACAAGAGTAAAGAAGTGGGATTAAAAATGAACTTTCAGAAGACAAAAGTGATGTGCAAAGCTTTTACAAGAAATGAAGATTTATCGATTGATGGAGAAAAGCTGGAGTTAACAGACACGTACGTTTATCTTGGACAGCAGATATCAAGTGAGGGTCACATTGATGAAGAAATTAATCGGCGTACAAAACTTGCCTGGAGAGCTTTTGGAAGAAACAGCATAATTTTCAAGAGCAATATGCCATTATGTCTTAAAAGAAAAGTGTTTGATCAATGCATCCTTCCAGTGCTTACGTATGGTGCAGAGACGTGGACCTTAACTAAAAGAGACATACAAAGGCTGCAGACAACTCAAAGCAGCATGGAGAGGTGCATGCTTGGTGTAACCAGGAGAGATAAGAAGAGGAACTCGTGGATCCGAAAAATGACAAGAGTGGAAGACATCATGATCAGAGTTAAATCCCTGAAATGGCAATGGGCTGGACATACTGCCAGAAGGACAGATCATCGATGGACAGCCAAAATTTTAGATTGGATTCCAAGGGACAGGAAAAGACCCAGAAGAAGACCAAATAGGAGATGGGTGGATGAAATTCGAAAGTATGCAGGGGTGACATGGAGGAGACTGGCACAAGACAGACCGTTGTGGAGGAAACTTGGGGAGACCTTCGTCCAGCAGTGGATTGATAATGGTTGACAATGATGATGATGATGATATATATTAAACCATTTTTCCTCAATTTATTATGGTTTCTATGACTAAAAATTTTATTCTTTCCTTCATTGCAGCATCCTGCTTTTGGTTTTCCTTATCTTCACCTTCCTGTCTACGGAAGCTGTTTTTCAAGCTCCTATCGCTTCTCCTATTTTTTTCTTTTAGGCCTTGGCAAAGAGTATTGCATCATTGCCCATCCTGCGCTTCCTCGGAAGCACCTGCGGGAATTTCTCGACATTTACTTATCTCTCTCAGCGGTGCATATTTCTCTACTAACATTTTTTCACCCACGCAGTTTCATATTTTATGCATCGACATTATATTCCACTTCTTTCCAAGATCTATAAATACCTGCCACAAGGCTAACATGCATTTGTTCTACTTCTATTCGGTATATCTTTAGAGTTCTGCTACCACTGTCGCTTTTCTACCTTTCACCCAATATTGTTAAGCATTAGTTCATAAAATCTAAAGAAAGAATCTTGTACTATGAACAAGTAAAAAAATATTCAAAATAGTATAACTATACCAGTGATCCAAATTTCTTGGCGTCGAATAAAAGTCAAAGTTTCCAAGCTTTCGCACACCAATCAGATGGCTTTTCCAAGGAAGGTAAACATTAAACTGCAGTTTACTGTCTACCTTCTTTGAAAGAGCCATCTGGTTGACGTGCGAAAACTTGAAAACTTTGATTTCTATTCTACGCCAAGAAATCTGGATCACTAGTATAGTTATACTATTTTGAGTATATTTGGTATACAGTTCCTGTTTATTAATTACAACACGTTAGTAAAATCATGCAATGCATTGATTATAATACGCTTTCCAACATACTAGAAATTATTACTCAAGTTATTACTCAAGTTATGAGGAAAATGGCTGTGGAATATATCTCACTCCTGTGCCCTGGCCTTTGATCCCATTTCGATGATATTCAACAGAACGAGTTCAGTATACCTCCGAAATAACATGATAAAGTTTTGTCGCAATCGACGCAATTTTACGTAAGTTATGATGCATAAGGGCTATGGAACAGATCCCGCTCCTGTGTGCTAACCTTTGACCCCATTCCGCCCATTTTCAATGGAATTCGTCCCCAGGCAGGTCCCTACAACATACTAACATTTCATCCAAATCGAAACATTTTTACGTAAGTTATGATGCATAATGGCGATGGAAGTGATTCCGCTCCTGTGTCCTGACCTTTGACACCCATTTCGCCAATTTTCAATAGGGTTCCTTCCCAGGTGTCCCCCTACCACATACTAAATTTTCATCGAAATCGAACGATTTTCACGCGAGTTATCGTGCGGACGAACATACGCACACAACGCGTGACGTAATGAGGCAGATGGGAATTGCGACCGCCAGCAAGAGTATGACGTCATAAAACTTTAATAGGATCCGCACATTTGTTTGTCTACTGACGTCATGAAAATACAGGTCGCGCCATCTTTTTTCTGGACAATTAATGCGTTCCCAAGGGATAAAATTTGAACATGATTAAAATAGCTTCATTTCATAAATTGGAATACTTAATATTTTCTAAACCATAACCGTAATTATGCAATCCAACTTTTATTTGTCCACTGACGTCATCAAAGTACAGGTCGCGCCATCTTTTTCGTGGTTTCAACACCACCAAAGGAAAAGTTATTGATTTTTAATATAATTATGGTTATGTTTTAGAAAATATTAAGTTTTCCAAGTTATAATATGAAGTTATTTTAATCGATGTTAAAATTTTCACTCTTGGGAACACATTAATTGTGAAGGAAATGTGTACAAAAGTTTTTCCATTGGCAGTATAGGAAGCAAAATTACTTGACGTCCACCTTAATAATATGGGATTAGGGCGATGGAATGGATCGCAATCCTCTGTCCTGACCTTTGACCAAATTTCGTCCATTTTCAATTGGGTTCGTCCCCAGGCGGTCTCCTACCACATAGTAAAATTTCATTGAAGTCGAACCATATTTACGCAAGTTATGACGCATAAGGCCAATGGAATGATCCCGCTCCTACGTCGTGACCTTTGACCCAATTTGTCCCATTTTCAATAGGGTTCGTCCCCAGGTGGTCCCCTAACACATAGTAAACTTTCATTGAAATCGAACCATATTTACGCAAGTTATGACGCATAAGGGCAATTGAATGATTCCGCTCCTACGTCGTGACCTTTGACCCCATTTGTCCCATTTTCAATAGGGTTCGCCTCCAAGTGGTCCCCTACCACATACTAAAATTTCATCGAAATCGAACCATTTTTACGCCAGTTATTGTGCAGACGGACGGACGGACGGACGGACGGACAAAGCTGGAGCATATACGCTTCTTCAACCTACGGTTGGAAAGCGTAAAAAATACAATTTTTACCTCCATACGACTCGAAAGATTTTTCCTGAAAGTCTTTAAAAGCTGCAGGTATCGAGAAGAATAGGAACACAGAAGAATTACGTATTACTTAGATCTGAAAAATTACGTAAAAAATCATGCTCGTGATTAGATATATGTCATCAATTAACAATTTTCCATTACTTTTGCAGTCAAATCCAAGTACGACTTGCGAATGACCGAGTGGTCAGGGATGCGAGCTTTGGGCTGATCGAGTGATGTGGATTCGAGCTCTAGTCTCTAGCAAAGCTTAGTCGGTGTGCTTGTCTTACGTTGCTGGGTCCCTATCTTTCTTAGAACCACTGTCCTTAAGTGAGGGGAAAATCTGTCAAAATAGGGAATGTGATTTTGGATCAAGCTGTACATATACCTGTCTTTGTATGGATGTATTAAAAATCTTTTTAAAATTGGCCAACTTCAAATAGCTCGCAGCAAGGCACAGCTTAGAAGATTTTCAAAACTACACACAATTTTCTACATACTTTGGGGTCTGTCCGAATAGCAAATGGCCGGTACAAATTTTGTTTACTTTATTTTCTTGATTCAGACACCGTTATGAGCGACTTAAGCTTCAAACTGCTTCATCAATGAGAAATATTCTGTTAATCTTTCTTAAAGAATGTTATCATCACAAATTGCCGGAGAGGAGTCTTCTTTTGCAGAGCCACGTGCATTTTTCTCGTAGAAACAACTTGAAGCAAAAGAAGATCCAAAAATACCCTCGAGACTGGGAAAGACCTTTGAAAAAAGCCCACATGGGAAATGAGTAGATGAGATTAGAGGGCATGACGTAGCAATCTTGATCGTTGTCACAGAACCACAGGAATAATCGAATTTATATCAAGAATTCTCTCGTGGGATATATTCCGCTTTGCGATCAGTCATGTTATGAAAGCATCCTTCGCAAGCGTTTCCACGTTTCACAGACGGTTATGCGAACCATTACAAAAGCAGTTCAGTCAGTGAATTCTCGACATTCCTTTAACCTGGAAACACACGTAAACACACGTATTTCGAGTCAGGTTTAGACAAGGAAGTCGCAAAAATTTAATTACATTCGGAAGCTTCGTCAAGAAAAAGAATGCAAAATGAACGATGGCGACATATCTACACTGCTGGCCATCCAAAATGCAATACCAAGAAGGAAGCATTCGATTGGCCTGAAATTCGCACCATGCGTCGCCCGCAAGAGGACATGTAAACGATTAGCATTGCCGGGCATATGCAAATCATGTGCGCCCGGCACGCCACCGAGAAGCACTATAATAAGGGTGCACAGAAGGCGGGGTGTAAGTAGTGGAAGTGTGTCGTGCTGCCGGACCTGTGCGTGGGAAGCTTCCTGATGCCTCGTCGCAGAACACGGCAGTCATTCCAGCACGTTTTGGAGTTCGACAGAGGACGAATAGTGCCTTATCGCGACAGCGGTTTATCGTACCGAGACATCGCTGCCCGTGTGGGACGACATCCAGCCACAGTGAGGCGAGTATGGATTCGGTAGGTGCAGGAGGGACGGACGGACTGACTTGAGCGATTGACGCAGCCGCGGCACACCACCGCACCAGAGGACCGGTATGTTGTGTGGCGGGTACTGACGGCTCGCACCGCCACATCACGAACGTTAGCGCAAGAATTAGGGTGTGTTGCACAACAACCTGTGTCAGCATATAACGATCGACGTCGTCTGCAGTAGCGCGGATTTGTCGCACGGCGCCCATTGCTCCGATTACCATTGACGTTACACCACCAGCGAGTGCGGCGGCAGTGGGCCGTTGAACGCCGCACTTGGACTACGGAATGGCACGACATTGTCTTCTCCGACGAATCCCGCTTCTGCCTGCAACACCACGATGGTCGGATCTGCGTGTGGCGGCACCGCGGCGAGAGACTGTACGACGCCCGCATTATGCATCGCCATACCGGTCCGTCGCCTGGCGTTATGGTTTGGAGCTCAATTATATATGACACCTGCACTACTCTGGTACGCATCGCCGGTACACTCAATAGCCACCGCACCATCTCCGACGTTTTGGAGCCTGTAGTCCTCCCTTACCTGAAGGACCTGCCAGCGGTCATGTTTCAACAGGACAATGCGCGCCCGCACGTGACACGCATCGTGCAAAAATTCTTCACGGCCCACCATGTGTCACTGCTGCCGTGGCCCGCCTGTTCTCCCGATATGTCGCCCATCGAACACGTCTGGTCGCTGATCGGCAACCGAGTGGCTCGGCAAGCACCACCCGCGGTTACGCCTGATGAACTGTGGCAACATGTGGAAGCAGCCTGGACCGACATACCCCAAGCTCACATCCAAAGCCTCTTTCGTTCGATGCCGCGGCGTGTAGCTGCCGTTCTTGCCAGCCACGGGGGTCACACGAACTATTGATGTCTGCGTGTTCCGCAAGTCGCACGGGCCTGTAAGCTCAATCTTTTCATCTTTGTATCTGTTGTTATGTGTCCAGTAAATCTGGCTTTGTTATCTCGTGTCCTTCTTGGTGTTGCATTTTGGGTGGCCAGCAGTGTATAAAATAACGAAAAATTGTGGCCCCGAAGTGTTTCAAATATTTTCTAACATTAGCTAGCTGGAATAATGATTCGATCGCAAATCATTGTGCGAATTGTTTTATGTACTTCATAATGTACAGACTTCCGTCGCTATCGAGAGTAAATGAGCAATTTCGCTTCAAACATTTGATTAAAAACTTCTTTTGTGCAGATTATCATTTACTATGAAGAATATTTTGCACACATTGCCTGCGTCAAGTACACTGGTGTAAAACGTCATGGGATAAAAGTATGCAAATTTTTAACTGGCGCTGCCGTTATAGAAAAGCTTCGACGCACTTCACGATTTTTATCAGTTGGGAGGTCTAATCTCGTGAGTCAGGTTGGACAACCGCCAGAAGGGTTATGGCAAGCCGACGTAAATTATCGCAGTTTGAACGAAGCATGGTAGTGGGACATTCAATTTCTTAAGTTGTGCGGACATTCAACATTTCTCGATACACGGTGTCACGTGTGTACCGAGAATACCTCATGGAAGGCATTACCACCCACGGTATATAGCGCAGAGGTCGACCACTGGTACTAAATGACTATGACCAGCGGTCTGACCAGGATTGTCCATGCTAATAGACAAGCGACACGGGCTCAAATAACTACCACAGGAGGTACCAGAGACATATCGATCAAGTCCTCGTAAACTGGTCATTAACCGGAAATCGCTTTGTTGCTCTGCTGGGTGACCATTTGCAGCCCTTCATGGAGTTCAAGTACCCTAACAACGATGCGATTTTCCAAGCGGATATACACCATGTCATCGGGCCCAAGTTGTCCAAAATTGGTTCGAAGAGCATTCTGGACAGTTCCGATGGATGGTGCGGCCGATACGTTCGCCCGAAATGAAACCAATAGAGCACTTATGAGACATGGTACAAAGGTCCATTCGTACCCGCGATCCAGCACCTACAAATACCAGGGGATTGTGAGCGGCTGTTAAGACGGCATGGCTCAACATCTCTCTAGAAGTCTTCCGGCCAATTGTGTGGAATCGATGCCACATCGAGTTGCTACTCTTCGATGGGCTAGAGGAGGCCCTACACGCTACTAGGTATGCATCATCCCATGACTTTTCACCCTTCAGTGTAATGCAAAGTTCTTTTTTTTTTTCGATTGGAGATTTAACGCCCAACGTGAGCAACACAATGTGCTATAAGCAGTGGCCCGTCCCTATTTTAGAGTCAATGGTTCCAGGGAAGGGAGAGAGCCAGTGCCGTAAGTCAAACACAACATCCATGGCTCACAGGATTCAAACCCGGACCCCTTTTGAATGAATGATCAGAGGCAATCGCTTAGACCACTGAACCACAGGGGCGGCAATGTGAAGTTCTCCTTCAGTGCATGTAAATGTATTTTTAATCACTTTGATTACATTCGGTTCACATGTCCGATCTGAAAAACTCCCATACGCCGTCCCGGTGGCGCAGTGGTTTAAGCGATGGCCTCTGATCATTCGTCCGTAAGGGGTCCGGGTTCGAATCCCGGTGAGGCATGGATGTTGTGTTTGTCTTACGGCACTGGCTCTCTCCCTTCCCTGGAACCAGTGACCCTAAATTAGGGACGGGCGACTGCGTATATATAGCCCATTGAGTTGCTCACGGCGGTCGTTAAACCTCCAATCAAAAAAAAAAAAAAAAAAAAACTCTCATACTTTCTTCTTTTCCACAATAAATAATAATCCTACAGCTGGAGGCATAAATGAATTGTTAGGGGAATTGGGCAACGAAATTAACTTGATTTTCATGGGGGAGACAGAGTAAATTTTTATTTAAAAAAATTACGGATTGTAGCTTTTCCCGTGCGAAAGAAAATAAATCCGAATGAAGAGCTGATTGTGGAACTCGCTGATACATGGCTCTAACAGGTTCTCGCGATTCGTGTTACGCGTGCCGGCTGGCCCACCTGCCAGGGAGTTACCAGTTTATTTTTGAACGCGGGAGGCACTTAAAATTGTCAAACACAAAAGGTTCGGAGAAAACTTTATAGCGCTTTGCAAGGACAAAACTAGACAATACCAAGAGGTGTCGGCTAAGATTTACGACTGGGGTTCCTATACGAGAAACTTACCACAACATCCCGAACGAAGTGGGTGTCATTACGATTTTGCTTTTCTGAATTATTCTTCTGTTCGCATGGCGTCTGACGGAAAACAGACCCCATAGCTACAGGAGCCGCACTGCTTGTCTAAAACGGGTAACTACGGCGCGACGAGAATCTGTCCAGAGCGAGATCGCTGTTGTTTGAGAAGGCTTGTACGGAAAAACGGGGCTTTCTGTGTGGGTAGACCGAACCATTCAATGAAGCCTGTTTCCGACCTATATCTCAACGAATTATGCGCAGGGAATTGAAGAGGATCGTTATTGGCGGTCGCATGCATATACGAAAAACATTTATTTCTGCGAAGAACAGGAAAGTTCGTCTACAGTGGTGTCCCGAAAACCGTGAGTTGATACTGGAAGACTGGAAAAACGTCATGTGATCCAACCAGTTGCGGTTCACCTTGTTCTGTACCGTTGGTTAGCAGATAGTTTGGCGGGAGGCCAATGAAACAATGGGCCCAGCTTGCCTTCTAAACACAACTCAAGGTTGTGGAGGTTGTGTCATGTTGTGGGGCACATTCTGTTTATACGAAACGGGTCCTTTGATTTTGCTGGAAGGTCTGATGTCCTACAAGGAATATTTGAACATTGTTGCCCATTAAGTTCATCTTGAAATGTTGACTTTTTATCCAGAAGGTGACAGCTACTTCATGGACGACAATGCTACCGTCCATAGAGCAAAATGCGTTCAAAACTGCTTCAACGACTTCCATCATATTCTTTGGTTACCACATAGCCCGGATTTGAACCACATTCAGAATGTTTGGGACGTGATAGAAAAACAGATCTGGGGACAAATTCCTTTTTGCTCCCGGATCTGTCTTGTGCCAGTCTCCTCCATGTTACTCCCGCATACTTTCAGAATGTATCCGGGAGCGAATTCCATTTTGCTCCCGGAAACATTCTGAATTGGTATCTCTGATCCGGGGTATGAGTTACAATGGATATGTGATATCGCTGTACACATATATGTACAAAATGGATATGTTAATGCACACACACAAGCACAACACATATATGCGTTGACCCTTCGAGACATACTTTCGGAAAGGTTTTGGAACACAACGATAGGTATGAGCTTACATTCAGTACATAATGCTGCCGCTAACTGTTGCTTAGTAGTTGGCCTTGGCTCCAAACGTCTCATGCGGCGCTCTAATTCAATCCATAGGTGCTCTGTGGGATTAAGATCAGGGCTCTGTGCTGGCCAATTCACACACGATACGAAATTATAATCAAACACGCCGTAACAGTCCTTGCTGTATGGCTCGGTGCATTATTCTGCTGGTATCAACACGGCTTGGTTCCATAGCATTGCAACAGAGTTGATAGGGCATAATTGTCCAGAATATCGAGGTAGACGTGCTGGTTAACAGGTTTGTCCACGATAACTAAGGGTACGGGACCACCCCGACGAAAAACACCCCCACACGAGTACACTGGCAGCTCCAAACTTGACCGTAGGAACAGTACACTGTGTTAAATAGCGTTCCTACTTCTGCCGCCATACCCACACACGGCCATCAGACTAAACTAATGGATCGTGTATCTGAATTCATAAGTCCATAGCACCCGTTTCCATTCACCTACGGTCCACGACAAATGTTCTTTACACCATGCTAAACGACGAGTGGC
Source organism: Macrothele yani (assembly GCA_039090855.1). Classification (NCBI taxonomy): domain Eukaryota; kingdom Metazoa; phylum Arthropoda; class Arachnida; order Araneae; family Macrothelidae; genus Macrothele; species Macrothele yani. Next base: position 143,515,590 of record CM077014.1, read on the forward strand.
ATTCCGAGTGGAGATGAAAGGCTTATGAGCATCCACACGACCACGGTAATCCATGGAATAAAGTTCTCTACGAATGGTACGTGTACATACCGATGTCCCAGCATTTTTACTAACCTGTACATTGAGGTCTGGTGCAGTACTCCGTCGATTAGCTGTAACGACTCTTCTGTTGCTTCGATGTCCTCTATCACTGATTTTCTTTGGTCTGTCGGTACGTTTTGCTACTTCAGGCACACCATGTGTCTTCCACTTTTTCAGTACTCCTAAAACAGTTGACTTGGGTATGTTTAAAGGCCTATCAGTTTCTCTTATGAACAACCCACTAATATAACACCCAACACATTTTGCTTTCTGAAAGTCAGTTATCTCCCGCCGCGACATTTTCACTCGACCTCACAGTGTGATATGATCGCGGTCAGCTGCAGGTTTGTTTTTATACCGTTTGCAGCTGTACCGCGCATTTTAACAAAGCAGCGGATCCGTTCATTTGCTTTTGAAGGGGTGTCCCTTGACTTTTGTCAATATAGTGTGTATATATATATACTGTATATACCGTACATACATGGTCTTCAAAAGTTGAGCATAATTAGCAAAACAGATAGAACAGCCGACCCTGAACAAATCACTAATCAAACAAATCACCGTGCACGGTCAAATAATGACCTGTGACGTTAGACATGCGAATATCTCGCAGTTCCATAAAAACAGCTTACTCTACCTTGAGTGCCTTATTCCATTTTCTTGCAATCTAAGTGAGAAAAGTTGTTGTCATTGATGATATGAAACACAATATGAATAAAGATGCGAGGTTGACTATTTTTTGCAAGCTAGAATAATCGGAAAGCTCGAATCAGAGCAGTCACAGACTCTGGTCTCCAGAGCACTGAATGTGCCGCAAAGTGTCTTCTATAGCCTTTGGAAAAGGTTCCAACACACAGGAGAGGTCAGGCGCGAACAGTACAAGGTCGTCCAAGAGTTACAACCCTCAACACGGACGATATCTTGCATTGTCTTACAGGCAACTCTCTGCAGAGTTGCATGGTAGACATCGTCCCGTTATCTCGTTTGTCTTGAAACTCTTGGTCCAGGCAAGTCTCTGCCGCAGGATCAAGAGCTTCAGGACAAACTGTTTACAGGAGGCTCAGGGCAACTGGTCCCTATGCCGGTCGTCCAGTAGTTTTGTCCAGCTCACCCCCTGCGAACAGGAGGGCCCATTTAAATTGGAGTCGGGAAAATCGAAACCGGAGGCTGAATCAGTGATTCAATGTTCACCGATGACTCCAGATTCACTTTACAGACTGCTACTAGTTGAACCAATCTCTGGAGAAAACGGGGAACTTATTACAATCCCAATACCATCAGGGAAATGGGTCAATTTGGTGGCGTTGGAGTCGTGGATTGGGCAGGCATCATGTCGAGTTAACGCACAAAGCTCCTCATCTTCGACTGAGGTATCGTTACTGCTCTGACGTACAGTGACGAGATACTGGAACTTCATGTGGGAATTTTCAGAGGTGCCGTGGGTCCACAGCTGGTATTCATGGATGATAATGCACGCCCCCACAGAGCTCAGGTGGTGGATGACTTTCTCAACAGTGAAAATATCCAGCACATGGAGAGGCCAGAAGTGTCTCCGGATATGAATCCGATAGAGAATGCATGGTATGCAATAAGGAAGCAAATTGTATCCCGTCAGCCTCCACTAAGGACCATTCCGGAGCTCCAAAATGCTCTTCGTCAGGAGTAGGATTTGTTGCCCACAGAGTGTTTGAACAACCCGATAAGCAGCAGAGGAAATCGATAGGACGATAACGTGGCTGCAAGGGGTTACCCCATACCTTATTAATTGTGGTGCACCAGGACTTTCTCAATTTTATGTAACACGAAAATCTCTGTATTGTTGATTTTTGTAAATTTGGATAATCAATGCAATGAGTTTTGTTTCATGACTTGTGTTGTCCGCTGTTTTAGTTGTAATACACTCATCGTCAAAAAAATAGTTGCACCCAAAAGGAAGCAACCGACAAGAACTAAACTTGGTGGGTAGGTTTGACATCGTGAGGCATGCAAATGATTCAAGTATCACGCTCGGCCGCGCGTGTGACACAAGCAAGGAGGGGTCGTAGCTCTGTGCCTTACCGGCTATATAAGGTCGTTCCAAGGTCGTTCCAAGGTCGTTCCGATGAGCTAGCTTGCCATTCTGACTCGTGCTGTTGCGTTGATTGCACCTTTGAAAGTGAAGTATGCTTCTGAGAAAAGTTCAAAAACAAGTCGAATAGTTAGAGGAGTTCGAGAGGGGCCGTGTCGTCGGTCTCCAGGAAGCGGGATGGTCTCATCGCCGTATTGCGGGCTATACCGGTCCTGCGGGTGTTATCATAGGACGCTTTTGGCGGCAGTGAATAGAACAAGACGAACCACAGAAAGAGAGGACCGACGGGTTGTCCGACATGCGCGGAGTGACCAAACAGCCACGATTGCGGATATTCAGCGAGCAGTGGTACCTCCCATGCATCGTCTGATTAGTGCCAGCACCATTGGCAGACGGCTGCACAACGCAGACAGTTACAACGACTGCCCTTAATACCATTGCATCGTCGCCAAAGACTGGTATGGTGTCGTGCCAGACTGTCATGGAGCCACTCAGAATGGCAGCGGGTGATCTTCAGTGACGAGTCCCGCTTTTGTCTTGGAGTAGACGACCAACGAATCCGTGTGTGGAGGCACCGTGGTCAGGGCCAATGAACGGTTTTTTGTCGAGCGTCACATGTCCAGAAGGCCTGGTGCCATGGTGTGGGGAGTAATTGCCTACGATGCCAGATCACATTTTCTGTTTATTACAGGCACTTTGACAGCCCAACGTTTTGTTCATGAGGTCCTGCAACCAGTGGCCCTCCCTTTTCTGAACGCTCACTCCGGTACGATTTTCCAAGAGAACAACGCTCGTCCGCATACTGCTGCTGTCTCGAGAGCTTGCCTTCAAGGCACTGAATCTCTGTCATGGTCAGCCGCATCGCCAGACCTATCGCCGATTGAAAATGTGTTGGATACTATTGGACGAGCTATCCACATTCCACCCCTACCGCACAATCTGCAGGAACTGCATGATAAGATTCAAGTTCTTTGGGACGGCGTATCGCAGGACACCATTAGGAACCTGTACAAATCCATGCAGAGACGTCTGGCGTGCTGTGTGAGCAGACATGGCTGCCCGACGCCGTACAGAGAGACACTACTTATCGGCGTGTACCTCAATAAATATTGCCCCTATCAGTCTCAATGTTTAATCATTTATTGTTCCTAGTAACCTTTACGTTCCTCCCGAATAGCATTGCAATCCGACACGTCCTTCTGAGTGCAACTATTTTTTTGACGATTAGAGTATGTTATTACACAAGCATACACAGTTTCGCGTTTTTCGGACAATTGATTCCTGAAATATTCATAGGTATATTGATTATTCATGAGTGTATATGTACATATGCATGCATGTGTGTGTGTGAGAGAGAGAGAGAGAAAGCGAGAGAGACAGAGAGAGTCATGAAATGCGAAACCAATTTTCATTCCCCAAGACCGAAATTAAACTACATAAGCTTCTCTGATGAGATCGAGGTTCAACTTTGGCTGCGCTTAGAAGGACCACAGCAACGATGTGACGTACCTGCCAGCAGGACGCACATGACATAAAGGCAGATAGGAATCAGAATACATGTCCGCGTAGCTTAATTGGTAGAGCGACTTGTTCCGGAATAAGCGTACTCGGGTTCGAATCCCGGCGTAGACCAAAAATGACGGAGAAATTTACTTCGTTATAATGGCGCCCGAACTATACGGATGACCCGAACGTTCAAAATCTCGCATTGGTGTGATGTTATTTCCACACCGCGAGATAGGAAAAATCAGAGAATCCCTTCTCCAGTGCTTCGAAAAATAAATGTGTGTGACGTTGCATTCCACACACCAGATTGACTGGGAGTTCTCAAGTGTACGTTCTACAGTGGTTGTCTGCCTGCAGCGATTCATGATCACGGCTGATCCGTGGGCCATGCCCCCGGCCCTCTTTCGGGGGGGAGATGTGACGTACTTGCCAGCAGGACGCACATGACATAAAGGCAGATAGGAATCAGAATACATGTCCGCGTAGCTTAATTGGTAGAGCAACTTATTCCGGAATGAGTGGACCCGGGTTCGAACCCCGGCGCGGATAAAAATGACGGAGAAATTTACGTCGTTATAACGATGTCTCAATTCTCTCGAAGTTGTAACTACTGAGTTACTTGTAATAGAATCAAAGAACCGTGAGTTTTTGAAAATCTGAAATACAAATTTTAATGTATAATCGCTAAAAGCGTATAAATGAGTTATGTAAAACCCAGTTAAAAAGCGTTAGAAACTACGTATAATTGAGAAACGCATAATCGCGGTTCCATTAAACAGATTATTTTTACTCGTATATTATGTATTATTTTCATGATAAACATATGTAAAATTATTTTACTGTGCCAAAATATGTATTATATCGTGTTTTGCCTATGGCTTATTTATCTTACTGCGTATGCGATTCGTGTAAAAACTTATCAAAAATCTCACAAAATTGAAAGATCAAAGTAGAACTCGAGAACGGATTATTTCAGCAATAACAAAATGAAGATATATGTTTTCTAAATCCTTTCTTGGAAAGTAACTTCGACTTGTGTTCGTGAACAAAAAGGTTTACGAATTCCATTTTACATGCGGAACAGAATCTTTCTGTCGAACATCAAAATCATATGCGGCTACAGAACTGTGCTGCTATCAGAAGTAGCAAAACCTCGAAAAATTCAGAGCTGGCAGATAGGAAATTCTCTTTCGCTAGGGATAAACGAAATGGAATTTTGATTAGAAATGGAGTGACAAATTTCCATATAATATGGGAGATACGTGAACCCTTAAGCGACGCCCAAACCGGTTGTACTGATACACTTGAATTTTGATCACACTGAAAGAAAATGCACATTTTCACGTAAACATGTTCAACTCTTTTGTGTTTCAATGACAACTGATCTTGTAATCCTGAGAACAGTCTCTGAAATCCCAAATACGTGTTTTATTATGCCGGAAACAATACAATAAATACATGAATATTCGAGAAAAGAATCACAAGACGATAGTGCAGATGTATTACTGAAAATGAAACTCCACCTGGTTTTGCATTTTTATCAACCGAGGGTATTTGCCATCTGTTGCAAAAAGCGCACTGCGAATAAATTCTATTTCGAAATGATAGAGAATACACATCTGATGATGTAAAAGATTTGCTTCGGTGATGTTGAAACTTTATTTTCTCGCTTTTAAGCTTTAGTTTATTCTCTGATGTCATGCGAAAATAAGATAAGGGAGCCTAGGATCGAATGCGAAATACCATTGAGAACTGCAGATCCCGCTATTTAAATGTTGATAAGACACTCAATTTATTTTGATATGAATGTGTCTTCTACCGTTGACATCTAGTTTCATCCTGCCACATATCACATCATTTCGTGTCCCACGCTGTTTAGCTCTTCCTGTTTGTCGAGAACTTTGGCTGAGCTTCGACTGAGTCATTTGTCCTGTCCGTTGTATTTATGGAATAAATGATGTGGAAATTTAGATTTTAGTAGACTACTGTAAAGTAAAATTGGAATCTTCTGTTTTGACTTTATATCTTACTTTTATTTATATCCCTGACAATAAATAACGGATGTAATTCACACACATTCCACCTCTCTCTCTCTCTAGGCTGTCTCTGTTTTCTTAGAGAATTTTGTACCCAATTTCCATGATTCTCCACATGCGTCAAAATTGAAAGTATGTCAGATTATCTTTGTTTTAAGGAAGACGGAGACAGGAGGGAAATTTTAAAGAGGAGTATTAGATCAAATTGACGCAATTGCTCCGCAAGACAAATGAAGAACACCAGCTAGTAGATGGGATATAAAGGCAACTGGGGAACCCCAAACAATCACAATACCGCTGCACAACAGTCGTGAAAAGCCTAATATCCCGAGTAATTTTAGTATTCGAGAAACCCCTGGAATCAATCATCATCATCGAAGACCCTAAATTAGGTTTACCACCCTTAAATCTGCAATTCGCTGTCTCTTGGAAGAAGGAAGAAATAGAAGAAATGGAAAAAATAGAAGAAATGGATGAAATAGAAGAAATGGAAGAAATAGAAGAAACGGAAGAAATAGAAGAAATAGATCAGAATGCCCTGATGGGAAAGTTCCCAAAGGAAAACCAAGGCAAAACTTTGAGTTTTTAATTGTATACAGTTCCCCATTAAGTGCAGAAATACCTCTGAAAACAACCGCTAAAGTAGTATAGCTGAACTCGTGGTACGAACATGTTAGAAACACCAACGCAACAGGTTGTATAATTTTAGGTGTGGTAGAACACCTGTATGCAGATGACGACCAATTCTGTGAAGAAACGCTCAACGCGCACCAACCTATTTCACATCACAGAGGATATTACGTCATCTATTGACAGAGGATCACAATTTAATGTTATTTACACTGACTTTGCTGAAGCTTTTGACAAAGTTCATCACGGCATCATTTTACTCAAGAAATTGAACTGTTTTGGCCTCAGTGATAACCTGATGTCCTTGTTTAAGTCCTATGTTTTCTGATGTCCTTGTTTAAGTCCTATCTTTTCTGATCCCTATATTGCCACATCTGGAATACCCCAAGGCTCTAATTTAGGACTACTCCTGTTTTCCATATACATTAATGACCTTCCTTTTTGCATTCATGGCGCATGTCTCTTGTTTGCTGATGATCTCAAGCTTTATCGCAATGTACAGACACCTGATGACTGTTTTGCTCTTCAAACTGACGTCAATAACCTGCTTCAGTGGTGTTCATTAAACCATCTCCACCTGAACATCTCCAAGTGTCATATCGTTCCCTTTTCGCGGAAAAGGAAACCAATTCTTCTTTACTACAAAGCTGGCGACTATACTCTTAGCCAGACAAACGATGTCCAGGACTTGGGAGTCACGTTTGATTCGAACTTGGACTTTAAAAGTCATATCAAAAGAATTGTACGTACAGCGTACAGAAATCTTGGATTTATCATGCGACATTCCAAGTATTTTTCGAATACTCACTTATTCGCATTTTTGAGAATACGGTGAAATCCTCACTGGAATATGCGGCGATCATTTGGAGCCTTAACCCCGTAATTCTAGTAAATGAAATGGAGAAAGTTAAAAAAAAATTCTTAGACACCGTTTTTACAAATCGACTGGTGTTTATATAGCGGACATCCCGACGGTTGACCTCCTGACGTTCTTCAAGATGACCTCTCTGCAATCGAGAAGGAAGTCTTTCCAACTCAAGTTCCTGTAGGGCATCATCAGTGCGGCGATTGATGATATTCAAATTGTAAACCAATTAAGTTTCCGCGTCTCACGTTTACCGAGGGCAAAATGTGAACTATTTGCAGTACCATTTTGCAGAATTGATGCTGGAAAAAATTCTCCGTTATGTAAAATATATAGGCTTCACAACTCACTTGAAGAATGTGCCGATATTTTTAATGTAAGTAATAATTTTTTTATAAAGCATGTTTTGCAAGATTGTAAATATCACTTGGTAATTATCACTGTAAATATAACTATAGCAATTCCTGTTACTAGATATACCATCTGTAGGGATGTGCTTACAAATAATTTTGAACAAACAATGTAAATCCTCAACTGCTTATGCAGTAGAACTGGCTGATCCAAAGTCCATATGCTGAAGTGGGAGCGCTCTGGCGACATGGAACTCTGGTAAAAGATAGCGTATGGAGCACTTTTAAGCTGCGGCATCTCGACGAAACGTGCACCTTGGAAGACCTCATCGCAGCCAATGGTAAGGCTGTGTATCTTGTGTTCACTACTGGAAGTAAGGCTGTGTAGCTTGTGTTCATACTGGAAGCACATGCGTATGAAATTTTTGGTTTCACTTGGAAAGAAAAAGGCTGACAGTGACCAAACTTAAAGCTGATAAATTGATACATTTCAGAATCGTATCTGTGTTTAACCAACTTCAAGATAACTCTGCGTTAAAAGCGTTTTCCAAAAATCAAATTGTAACCCAGGAGGATCATACGTAGATCTAACTTAACAGGAGTGAACTTTGGTAGCCATTTTGAATGTGTGTTTAAATCATCTCCTCCTTTTTCTTAGTGCTTATTTAGAGACAGTCTCTTTTACTCTAATTCGGTGCAGCTGCGTAAATGACGCAAATGTTCGCATCTTAAGCAGGAGTATTTCACGGTGAGAGGAAGAACGACTGATGGTCAGGTGCCGGACTGCCGGTTGACCGCTAAGAAGGCTCTTTAAAAGTTACCTCCGCGCTAGGAAGGCTGCGGTACACACTGGCCGAAGTGCAAAGAAACGACAAGGGAAGCAAAGGGAGTTTGGAATCCACAGCAGAAGCAGACAGAGCAGTCTTCAAACGCTCCGAGGCTAAAAAATGCTAGGCAGAAGAATGATGGCTGCCATCAGTGCCAAATGAAAAGAATAAGTCGGCAGCAAAAACTTAGAGCCTAATTGTGTAGTAATAAGCAAAAGCGGAGCTCGAATTAATAACACGATAGGAATCACAGGGCCCAGCTTGAAGAACTTCCCCATAACTTCTCCGAATAAACATATTCTTCACTGCAAATTATGATTTTAGCGGATTTTTATTTATCAGTTTCATCATCGGGGAAAATACAGTTAAAGCCCCGAAACTTAGAAACTCTCTGCAAGCAAAGATCCAACGAACCTTTCACACAGGGCGCTGAAATATGATTCAATGATCAGCCCTGCAACAAAATGTCGGGATTAATCGCGCATTAAATGTTTAATAAAAAAAAGGAAGTGCTTATAACAAAATTTGCTGCACCTAAAACTTAGCAATTTTTAGGAGATTGCTATTTTAATAACGTTAATGATGAGTGAAAGTACAAAAATGAAGAAAAAGCCATTTACCAAGGATCAGTTTTATCTGTTACATCTCTGATACCTATTAGAATATCGATCCTCCCGTTCCTTTGTAACACACAACGGAAACTGACATGGAAAATCATTATAAATGTCTCTAGTGTCGTGTTCCTCATATGTTTCCCAGGTGAATTTCAAACAAATTAAGGAAAATATTCTGTGTTTGGAAATCGAATTTCCAATAATTTTAGAGAGTTGCCTTTTGAGTCTCTAATTGTAAGTGTGAAACAGCACCGCTCTTCTGTCTGTTACGTCATCAGTTGCTTCAGAGGCTTTCCATTTCTCTGTTTTTATAAAACTTTCTCGCTATTTCTAATGATCTTTTTTTTTTTTTCTGATGGAAGATTTAACGACCACCATGAGCAACTTAATGTGCTATAAGCAGTTTCCTGTCTCTAATTTAGGGCCACTGGTTTCACAGAAAAGAAAGATCCAGTGCCGTAAGACAAATACAACACATCCATGCCACACCGGGATTCACCGACCCCTCACGGGCAAATAGTCATAATCCAGCGCTTATACCACTGCGTCACCGGGGCAGCCATTTAAGGATCTCACAGGAAACCGCTCACATAACCGTCTCCTATTTCCACGTAGTAAGATAGCCGAATAAATCAAGCATTGTTTCTTCTAATATTATGTACAATTCTTGTCTACCCCTTTTCTCCACATACACAATCAAGGCGGTTACTATTCTTGTAACTGAACAGAAGAGCTTCGCGAACTCTTAAATTTTTTTTAGCTGACATTTCCTTCTCTGATACATTGCATTACTGAAAAGATTTCGGGATGTTCTAAAAAGAAAAATGTTTCTTCAATATAAATTTTCTTCATATGAACAATCATAATAGTCTCCGGGTTTTCATCATATGGAAAAATTGCACTTGCTTCTATAGGATATAAAACACACACTGAAGTGCCAAAAGCCATGGCATAGCAGTATGCAAATTTGTAAGTGGCGCTGCCGTCGTATAGAGGCTTCGACTCATGCCACGATTTCTATCAGTTGCGAGGTGTAATCTCGTGAGGTAGGTTGAACAACCGCCCATAGGATTATGGAAAGCTGACATGAATTATCGGAGTTTGAATGAGGTATGGTAGACGGAGCCAGACGGATGGGATATTAAAATTGCCCAGCTGTGCGAACATTCAACATTCCTCGATCCATGATGTCACGTGTGTACCAAGAGTATATTTTGGAAGGCATTACCACCCACCTTGGACAGCACAGTGGCCGACCACGTGTGCTGTATCTGGCTCAAATAACATTCACATTCGGTGCAGGAGATACCAGAGACATATCCATCAGATCAGGGCAGCGTAATTTAGCAGCCATAGGGTATGAGAGCAGAAGACCCACCAGAGTGGACTACCTTTGTTAACACCACGATATCGGAAACAGTTCCTCACCTGGGCTCGTAAACATGGTGATTGGATCTCAGAAGACTAGCAACACGTGGCGTGGTTCGATGAGTCACGCTACCAGTTGTTACGAGCTGATGGTAGGGTTATGGTGTGGCGCAGACCCTATGAGATCATGGTCCCAAGCTGTCAACAAGGCACTGCGTAAGATGGTGGTGGTTCCATACATGTGTGGAGTGTCTTTACGTCGCACGGTTTGGGTCCTCTGGTCCTCCTAAACACGGCATTAACCGGTAATCACTTTGTTGCTCTGCTGGGTGACCATTTACAGCCCTTCGTGGACTTTATGTACCCCAACAACGATGGGATTTTCCAGGCGGACAATGCACCATGTCATCGGGCCCAAGTTGTCCAAAATTTGTTCGAGCGCATACCTATCGCTGTGTTCCAAAATCTTGTCGAAAGCTTGTCTCGAAAGATCAGTGCATTATTAAGGCCAAAGGTGGACCGACGCCGTATTAATGTATGTCAATAAATGCTATGTTGTGTTTCTCCTCTAGTTGTCCGGTGACTTTTGTCAATATAGTGTATATAAACACTTTAAAAAATAGTTTCAATCGTACTTACCCATCGAGCAGTCGTAAGCATTCATGTATTCGGACGACATGAACTGCGTGACGATGGCGGTCTTCCCGACTCCTACGGTTCCAAGCATAAGCACCTTCTTAGGAAGTGCAGCGGCTTTTCCAGAAGAACATGATGTTACCGTCGAAGGTGCGGTACCTCCTGTGACACTTGACACCGTGGAGGCGACACTGGTGTTGCTGCGAGGCCTGTACAAGTCACCGTGATTCACAACGCCTTTGGAAGTAATGCTGAAATTCCTGAGCATGTAATAATTTTCGTCGTCATCTGGATCGAAAGGTGATCGTGGTCTTGGGCTAAGACTTCTGTCTCTTTCCCTCTGGTTGCTTCGAGCCCTTCTTCTCCTCCATTGTTGTGTTTCTAAGGTTGGAACACTGTTACCCCGAGGTCGGAAGCTGGCCTTTTCATATTGCTTACGATAAGCTGATTTCCTTGGAGATCTGAAAGACTGCGATCTGCTGGGTTGTGGACTGATGGTTTCCTTCTGGCGACGACGACGCGTCCACGAATCGGTGACAGTGAGTGTCTCAGAAAATCTTCTGGTGAGAATTTCAGCAGCTGGCCTTTGAACAGTACAGGCCACAGCGGTAGAATACTGAGAAGGGTCGTCTTCCCATGAAGCGTCCACTTCGTCTACAGTTAATTCTGGAGCGCTTTTAGGCAGCTGACCCCTAGAACCCTGTTTGTCCACACATAAAAGGTTTTGTCTGTTGTATTCGCCAAGGGGGTAGAGTTCGGGTGCGTTAAGAAAACGGTTCTGAACTCCTCTGAGTATTTCCGGTGTCACAGGTATGGAAGCTGATCTGTGCCTTCCATGAGGAGGGGAACCGTATTGTGGGGATCGAGACGGAGACCGTTTTGGAGAAACTCCAGCAGACCTGCTAGGAGAACGAGTAGGGGATCTGGCTGATGGCAGCCCAGGTGATCTAGACGGTGACAAAGCTGGAGATATGGCAGGCGATCGCAGAATTGTTTTCATTTCTTCCATTATCAAAAGTGTCGTGTCACTCGTAAAACTTACACAAAATTCTCTAATGCAAATTAAAGAAGGGTTATAAATTTTGGATCTTGTTTTCGTCTAAATAGAGCTGAATATTTTCCTTAGGCAATTGTGAACATTTTTACAGACAGGAATCCTATTTTTCTATATCTTTAGTTTCACATCTCACACAAACTAATCGAATGTCAACGTCCTCCATCACGAAATCTTGTGTAAAGGTGAGGAGTAAATTTTATATCAAAATATATGTCCTCTTTTGTTGCATCGAGTTTCCTTGTCAAGTGCAGTCAAAATATCTTTTCCATGTCATGAAAATATACCAAAAAATGTTTTCCACCTCAAAATAATCTCACGTGACTAGCATTTCATTTGAATATGTGCTACGCAGAAGTTATTTTTTTAAAATAAAGCTCTCTTGCTATATAAATATAAAGCACATCAGTTGTTCAGTTGTATCTCGTATTGTGGTCTGTTTTTATTAAATTTATAACAGGCACGTCGATCGTATTCGATTAAGCACATTCTCTGCAAATTTATTTGAAAATAATTTATCTATTTTTACCCGTTCATTCAGTTTATTTAAAATAAATATTTGCCATGAATCCATATGTAAAGTTCACTTTATTATATCGGTTAGAAGCAGAAATGTTACTTTCACTCAGAATTTTGCTTCTTTGATCATAACCTCATAAAATTTCATACTTTCCAACAGTGTTCCCTTTGGATAAAGTTAACATGCAAGAATTCTTTCTGAAATATAATATTCGCCTTTTTTATCTATGACTCCAAATGCTTTGAATACTAGTCCTGGCTATTAGCTTTTAATGGGATAACAGTTACTTTGACTGTAACAAAAGCTGAGGATGAACCACACTTACTAATATGCGTACATAAAGAAAAATATATTTGACCCGAAATGTTTCACACTTCGTGTTGCTTCGGAAATTCCTGACAAAAAATAACAATTTAGGTTCTCAAACTGTGTTCGTGTTCCACTGTCCTCTTAGTTGTAGCCACAAATTATCTGTAGTATTTTCTGTAATTCTAGAAGGCCATCCAAGAAATTGTTTCAAACTCTATTCGGTCCCTTTGATGGTTCTCTCTGAATATACCTGAAACGTACAAGAAACATACGTTATATACTCATTAAAACACTTCATGAGTATTTCAAAGTACTGTACTTGCAAATCATTTTAATATAAAAATTATTAATTACATTTTTAAATTACTGTTTCACAACAAAATCTGCCTTGCTGTAATTCTGAATAATTAGTACAGTTCATTTAAAGCTGTTGAATTGAAGAATCAATTTATGTATTTATTGCAGTTTTTCATGAAACTATTAAAGTAGGGTAATTGCAAGAAATTTAAATATAAGAAAAAAATATTTTAGTGATTAATTTATTGCTTTATTTCCTAGCCATAAGGCCTTAGTTCTAGGCAAAAAAAAACGATTTATTTTTATGTTTTGTTGCATTTGATGTTTGATTAATTAACGCACATGCACTGAATTAGCCGAATTTTTTTACCATTCAAAAAATTGAAACTGTGACGAAATAAAGGATGACTAGTTTGGTTTGTTTTTTTAATTGAAGGTTCTGCGACCACCGTGAACACATCAACGGACTATAAGCAGTCGCCCGTCCTTAATTTAGGGTCACTGATTTCAGGGAAGGGAGAGAGCCAGTGCCGTAAAACAAACAGAACATCTATGCCTCACCGGGATTCGAACCCGGACCCTTCACGGACAAACGGTCAGAAGCGAGCGCTTAGACAACTGCTCTACCGAGCGACACAATTACATAAGAAAAATGAAATATAAGAAAGCAAGAGTTGCACTTTAATATTAATATATCTTTAATCTTCCTTGATTTGGATGCATGTTTGTCCTGGTATGCAAAGCACTATTGCATAATACGGAAGACTCCCGGTAGGCTTCTCATTAAGCAAAATATATGTAATAATAAAATTATCTGTCTGTCTGTCCACCGGTAAAACTACTTATCGCAGAGGTTTGAAGTTTGAAATAAACTCGCAGAAACACATAGTGGCTCCCACCTCTTAATTTTTTTTTTTTTTTTTTTTTTGCAAATACAAATTTTTAAAATTTAAATTATTCGTAGGTTAATCTTCGTAAGAACAGTGAAGAACTGAAGCTTTTAAAACAGGCGTTGTCCATAGATGACAGCACATTTGTTATATTGGCAAGAAGATTTTACTGCTTAATTTTTAAGGAGGAAAGCCTCTTTTTTCTTTTTTTTTTTTTAATTTAAGTCACAATTAAATGTGTGCGTCGATTTAAACAACAATAGTCTATTTTCACATTAAATCATTTGAGAAGGAGTGAGGACTTAGTTGTGGTGCGTCATACTGTGTGAACGATAAGTTTTCTTCCTATATAGCGGAATTCAGTGATAAGGTTGACACGTTGTTTAATACAAAATACCCCACTTACGAGATTGCATAAGAAACTGCTTGTGCGACAAATGTGTGGAAGAAAGCCTAAAAATTTGTTTTCAAAACGGAAGGTAATCCAATTAAATATTCAAGTAAAATACCTTATTTTTCATTTTAGAAACATGGGGTCAATACCCAGGTTTAACTAAAAACAGGTTACCCATAAACAGATTCGTGTGTTTTGAGTCAAACCTGGCTGTGCAATACCGGGCCATCTGCTAGTATCGAATGATAAGAGTTGTCATTGCATATTTAAAGATACGGAACAGACATGATAGCAACACAAGTTTCCCCCTTTTACGACCGTTTTCTGTGAACTGAATAACGACTGAAATCATAGCATCCGCGCCTTACTTATTAATACATGAACTTTAATACGTCCACAAGTAACTGGTTGCCCAAGTTCAATGAATATATTCATTTATTAGCAAAGGGCTTATAATTTCAATAATTTGAAACTTCATATTTTTATTAAACACAGAGGCAGATCGCTAAATTACAAGTAGAACTCCGTATTGAAAAACAAGGGTACTTTTGAACTAGATGCAAACCCCGAATGGGATTTACTTGAGTGTCAGATTTACTTTGTAATGTCTTTTTGCCTCAAGTAATTTACTCAATTTACTTGAGGTAAAAAGACATTACAAAATGTCTCGAGTAAAACGCAGTACTACACTTTCTGCAGTCTCTATAACACACATGTTTCTTAGTCTTTCGCTAATCTCGAAAATCAGAATTTCTGCTCTACGAAAATGACATTTACAGTAGCTTTTTAAGCAGTACTGGGAAGAGTACGTTCAATATAACTCGCCCAGGACCAGGAGAGTAGAACTGTGTACACAATGGAGTCGCGAACGCTTCAAAGGAGTAGCAGCGTCCTCAAGTTATTTTAAAAAGAAGTATAATTTAATTTTACAGTTTTATTACCGTGTTCAATTATTACGTAGGTGTCACTCTCATTACATTACAAAAAAATTCTTCCAATTAAAAAAATTAATACTGGACCTCCCACATAGCTGCAATTTCGCTGTTAAAGGAGAAAATCTTCTTCTTTTGAAACGTTGCCGCACAAACATCATAAATCAACGATATTGCATTATATGCTAGGCTGATTAATCGCCCAGTCTTCTACTCACGGTTTATTTGTGTCAAAATTCATAGAACCCTCAATTGATCAAAATTCTTTGAATCCTTCCTACACACGTGCACTCTTTGTCCAGTACACATTACTCTTCATCTATCGACCGGTTGTTTAATTGAATCCGACGCAATGGAGTGTCCTAGAATTTTGCCTGGACTCGTGCAGCGGAAGATGAAAGAAAACTTTCTAGACTCGAAAATCTCATCGCGCAGACAGAATTTGAAAATCATACATCACCTCATATTAATGTACTAAGATATTTTGAAAATTTAATCTTCTGATGCTTTTTAAATTCCCGAAGAAAATGTATAGAAATTGAAATTTATGTAATCTCATAAAATGTAAAACGCTAATTATGTTTGCTTCTTTATAGATCGATAGATTCCATGCTTGTCATTCTTGCTTTTATTTTTGGTATTTCTCTCGTTCTTTTTAACCGTTGGACCAAGGTATTTTAATTTATTAAGTACGACACTCGAGATGTCATGCATTTCTCGGGGGCATGAAACCAATTTATTGGCAAAATAATAAGACAGAAGAAGAGGATTTATATTCAGAATGTTTTGCAACAGTACTATGTCAAATATGTAAAATCAGCTTGGAAATCCTCTGGTAAAAAAGTCATCGTGATCCACATACGAACCACGTCGGGTATATTTTAAATAGTAGGCTACTTTACCTCTAATTAGACAAAAGGGCTGTCTCAAGAAAAATTGGAATATCTTCAGAAACTCGAAATTGGAATATCTTGAGAATGTGCGGTAAGAAGAGACGTAACCCCTATCCTGTCGATCTTGTAGAAACAAGGACACCATAGCGACTATCTATTTACACGATCGAACTGAAGAACTGAGCATGGAGAAAAGCTGGAAACGTACACGGTTGAATCACATTATTGTGACCACCAGCTAATATCCAGAGTAACCGCGGTGTGCAGCGCGGACAGCAGCTAGACGGGCTGGGAGTAACTCAATAAGGTGCTGGAAGGTGTTCACAGGTATGTGGAGCCACGCTGACTGCAGTGCGTCTGACAGCTGCTGGTTGCTGCGTGGTGGACGATCCATAGAGCGAACACTATCGAGGTGGTCCCACAGATGCTCAATTGAGTTTAAGTCTGAGGAATTAGGGGACCAGGGAAGTACTTTCAAGTTTTCATCGTGTTCTTCCAACCATTCTCGGACATTTCTAGCTGTGTGACACGTCGCATTGTCGTTCTGGAAAATCTCATCCGCCCCAGGGAAGACAATCAGCATGTGTGGGTGTACGTGGTCTGCAAGGATGGGTTCATAACGAATTCGGTCCATAGTACCTTCCACAGGTACGAGTGGATCCACGGAATGCCGCGAAAACATTCCCCAGACCATAACGCTGCCCCTACCAGCTTGTGCTCTTCCAGCAGTGGTTCAAGAGTTTGTTCTCCAATGTTGCCTTATAAGCCAACGTTCATTCGTTCGATGAAGCAGAAAACGTGACTCATCGGAGAAGACAATCCTTTGACAATCAACGGAGGTCCAATTCCGATACTGCCGTCCAAATGGAAGCCTTTTCTGCCGATGCACCTTCGTTAGCATAGGTGCAGTGACCATCCGTCCACGTCGGAGCCCCATACGCAGCAGGGTTCGCTGAACTGTCGTTTAGACACACTTCCGGTAGCCCCATGATTCATTCGCCAAGTGTGTTGCTCTACTGTAGCGTGTTGAACGGCCCTCACGCACCTTCGCAGCCGACGTTCACTTCTCACATCAATGGCACGTGGTGCTCCGCAGTTTCCACTTCGCTTATTCGCAGTGGTGCCATTTCTCCAATCATGATACACTTTAACCACAGCAGCACGCGAACAGTTCACAAACTGCGCTGTTACAGAAATACAGTCATCCTTGGCCGGAAAGCTGATAATCATCCTTTTTACAAATCTGATAAATCGCTCCTTTTATCCATGACAGAAACGAGGGATATGTTTTCAGAATGCCTACATCACACCTTATATACCCTCCAATACAGCTCACGACACGTGCCTTCTTTCATTGGCTACGCGCTGTTGACCTCAAATAATGTTACTCAACTGTGTATATATAAATTGTTACGAATAGTTACTTCTACATGATCTCAAAATAATTTTTTTCAACCCATAATTTGAAAACAGAAACATCCCAACAAATTTTATCACTTAGCGCAATAATAGCTCCGCTGGAGATGCTGGCAAATAAATAAGAAACGAATGTCAGCTTTGCATGTAGAAGGGTCATTTTAAAAGTAATACACAAGTTGGCAACGTATCAGTGTGGATGATGGAACCACCACAGTCGATGCAGAAATTGTAGATGGGAAGTGGAGCTAGATGAAGGTGACTTGGTTTGCATCATAGCATCTTGCATTTAGAACAGCTCTCATTGGAAACTACGCTTCTTACAGAGGTTTCAAGCACCGTTACCTACGAAGGTACATATTCGTTCCGAAGCTGTTGTAACAATTTGCTGCTGAAGAGAAGGAATTTTTGAATCGAACTGTTGCTACGGATGAAACTTGAATTAGGGATTTTGAATTTCTCAGACTAGCTCATGAAGAAGTCCTTCCTTCACCAAGGACAAGAAATAACGGCGAGGAATGCCGAAAATGAAGTAAACGATGATCTGTGCTTGTGATTACGCTGGTGTTATCATGATAGCTAGGGAGTCTACCAGCAGTACTGTCACAGCATAATATTACAATCACGTTCTTCAGAAACTGCGTCGAAAATGTACAGCAACTGGCTTGACAGTCTGAAATGTGCGTTTGATCTTCCATAAAAACACTACAGATTTGTTGGGGAAGTACAAATGAGAGACACTGTTTAATGAGCCCCATCCTCAGATCTGAATGTCCATGTGACTTTGACTTATTCCCGAAGTTAAAACTACCGATGACTTCGGTTCAATTTGCTCTCTTGGATGGGTTATTTTCTACCTTCACCCAGTATATCCTCAACCTCAATAAAAGTGGACAATTAACGGAAATTATACACCGATGACCCATTACATTATGACCACCTACCTAATAAGCTGTAGGACCTCCTGTAGCGCGCAAAACAGTGGCTACTCGGCGAGGCATCGATTCAATGAGGTGGCGATCTGGGGTATCTGGTACCATAAAGTCAACAGCAGGTCCTTCAGTTCCCGTACATTTTGGGGTGATTTAGCGCGAACCCGCTTTTCCAAGTCGAACCACAAATGTTCGATTGGGTTCATGTCAGGTGAATTTGGAGGCCAGGGCATTAACAGAAAGTCACCAGCATGTTCCTCGAACTACTCCTTGACTATTCTGGTAGTGTGTCATGGCGCATTATCCTGTTGGCCATCACCAGCAGGGAACACAGTTACCATGAATGGGTGAACTTGGTCCGCAACAATGTTGAGATACCTGACAGCTGTCAGGGATTTTGTTATTGGGATAATGGGGCCTAAAGTGTCCCAAGAAAGCATCGCCTACAGCATAACACCGTCGCCGGCCTCTTTTCACCCAATAGTGCATCCAGGTGACACAGCCTCCGTTGGTGCTGGGTGTATCCGCGCTCGGCCGTCTACGTAAGGCATCAAGACTCTTGATTCGTCAGACCATACCACTTTCTTCTAATCATCCACTGTCCAATCTCGATGATCTTGGGCCCATTTCCATGCGTTGTTGGCGATGACGTACAGTGAGCACGGGAACCCGGCTGGGTCTTCGGCGACGCAGGCCCATGCGCAGAAGGCTGCGATGAACTGTGTGCTGTGACACATTGCCCTGATCACTACTGTTGTAGCTGTGGGTGATTTGTCGCACTGTGTCCTTCCGATCGTTGTGGACAATGCGCGACAGTCTCCGCTCCCCTCTGGCTTCAATGAGCTGCGAACGACACACGGCTGGACAAGAGTTCGTCGTTTGGCCATCTGTGAACCACTTTTGATACGTACTCACTATAGCGGCACGTGAACAACCCACAAGCCGCTCCGTTTCCGAGATCATAGTTCCGAAGCGCCGTGCCATCACAATTTGTCCTTTATCGAACTTCGATAAATCGGCAGCTTTTCCCATTCTGACTTCGAACACTCTACTAACCGAAAGCAGGTCCTCGGGTTGTATATATACTGCTCTGTTCACTCCACTTGCGCCACCGTTGGGTCTACAGGCGCGGTCATTTTTCTAGGCTGGGGATGGTCATAATGTAATGGCTCATCGATGTATATATATATCATCATCATCATCATAATCATCATTGTCAACCATTATTAATCCACTGCTGGACGAAGGTCTCCCCAAGTTTCCTCCACAACGGTCTGTCTTGTGCCAGTCTCCTCCATGTCACTCCCGCATACTTTCGAATTTCATCCACCCATCTTCCATGTGGTCTTCTTCTGGGTCTTTTCCTGTCCCTTGGAATCCAATCTAAAATTTCGGCTGTCCATCGATGGTCTGTTCTTCTGGCAGTATGTCCAGCCCATTGCCATGTCAGGGATTTAACTCTGATCATGATGTCTTCCACTCTTGTCATTTTTCGGATCTACGAGTTCCTCTTCTTATCTCTGCTGGTTACACCAAGCATGCACCTCTCCATGCTTCTTTGAGTTGTCTGCAGCCTTTGTATGTCTCTTTTAGTTAACGTCCACGTCTCTGCACCATACGTAAGCACTGGAAGGATGCATTGATCAAACACTTTTCTTTTAAGACATAATGGCATATTGCTCTTGAAAATTATGCTGTTTCTTCCAAAAGCTCTCCAGGCAAGTTTTGTACGCCGATTAATTTCATCACCAATGTGACCCTCACTTGATATCTGCTGTCCAAGATAAACGTACGTGTCTGTTATCTCCAGCTTTTCTCCATCAATCGATAAATCTTCATTTCTTGTAAAAGCATTGTACATCACTTTTGTCTTCTGAAAGTTCATTTTTAATCCCACTTCTTTACTCTTGTCAGCAAGTTCCTGGATCATACTCTGTAGCTCTGATGGGGTAGTTGCAAAAATGACTATGTCATCAGCAAAACGAAGGTGGGTTAGATAATCCCCATTAATCTTTATCCCTTTGTTTTCCCAGTTCAGTGATTGAAAGACATTTTCCAATGTGGCATTAAAGAGCTTCGGAGATATGGTGTCACCTTGTCTCACTCCTTTTCCAATTTTTATGTGTGTTGTATTTTCAAACAGCCGAATCTTTGCACTTGCATTTTCATAGATGTTATTAATAATATTAATGTATGCATCTTCAATACCGCAGGATTTCAGAGCCATTGCAACTGCTGATGGTTTCACCGAATCAAAGGCTTTTTCATAATCGATAAAAGCCATGCACAATGGAAGCTCATATTCCCTCGCTCTTTCAATTAGTTCTCTCAGTACGTGGATATGATCTATTGTGCTGTAGCCACTCCTGAATCCAGCTTGTTCTCTCGGTTGAGCCATGTCCAGTGTCACCTTCAAGCGGTGTGAAAGAACTTTAGTGAATATTTTATAAACCACTGATAGGAGGCTGATAGGTCTGTAGTTCCTGAGATCCTCAATGTCACCTTTTTTATGTAGCAAGATCATTGTAGCGTTGTTCCAATCCTCAGGAATTTTCCCTTCATTATGGCATCGAGTGAAAATTTGGGCGAGTACTGTTTCGATTTCTCCACTTGCTTCTTGTATGATGTCTATAGTAATTCCATCTTCTCCTGGAGCTTTTCCCCGCTTCATGTTCTTGATTGCATGTGCAACTTCTGCTGAAAGGACTGGAAGAACTCTGGTACTGGTACCTTTCATGATGTCTGGAGTGCACGTATCATCCCTTTCATATAATTTGGAGTAGAAATATTTCACTCTTGTCAAAATTTCGCCTCTATTTCTTGTTACAGAACCATCTTCTTTTCTCAGTGCCATAATCTGTTTTCTTCCCTTACTGAGATGTCCCTTTGCTATCTTTAGGCTTTGGTTGTTTTCAATTGCTTTCCTTACTAGTTCACAGTTGAATTTCCTTACGTCTTCAGTGATACTTTTTCGTACTGTCTTGCATAGCTCTATATATTCCACTTTGGAAGTCACATCTTCTTTAGTTGTCCTCATCCCTCTTCTTTTTGCATCAACATTTTGGTTTTTCCTGATAATTTGTTCACATGCAATTTGTTCTTAGACCCAGCTAATTTTGTTGCTGTTTCCATAAGAGCTTTGGTTACTTTTCTGTTAACTTCAGAAATATCCACTTCTTCAGATGTTAGGCCTTCTAAAGCAGAGAATCTGTTCTTCAGTTCCAATTTGAAGGTATTATGGTGTTTTTAAGGTTGGTTATGTCAATACATTTTGTTTGTCTTATGAGCTTGCTACGTTCGAGTTTAGTGTTGAGGTGCATCTTACATCTCACCAATCTATGGTCACTGCCTGTGTTGAACTTGTTTAGCACACTGCAGTCTTCGATGACGAATTTTTTGTTACACATAATAAAATCAATTTCACTTGTCGTCCCATTTGGATGTCTCCATGTCCATTTCCTGTGTGGCTTTTTCTTGAAAAACGAGTTCAAGATGAAAAACCCTTCTGCCTCTGCAAACTCTACGAGAGTATTTCCACGCTGGTTTCTGTTGCCATGACCGAATTTACCTACTGAAGTTTCATTCTGTTGCCGTTGCCCTATTTTTGCATTGAAATCTCCCATAATTATCTTCAAGTGCTGCTTACCTTTATTATTTAGATCACGAATTTCCTCATAAAATTCTTCAATTTCTTCTTCAGCAGGACTTGTGGTGGGTGCATAAGTTTGAATAATCTGAGCCTGGTATCTTCTCGAGAGTTGGATAACGAGTCGTGCAGCTCTGTCAGAGGAACTTTCAACTTCTACAACTTTATCCTTCAGTTTCTTGTTTATTATAAATCCAACACCACTAGTTCTGCCAGTATCTGTCCCACGATAGTAGAAGAGATGTCCACTTTTCAGTTCGATGAGATCTCCTTTTCTCCTTACCTCACTTAGCCCGACGATGTCCCACTTGATCCTTTGTAGTTCCTCTTCCAATTCAAGAAGCCTTGAATCAGAAGATAGGGAGCGTCCGTTGTACGTAGCCAAGGTCAGCATCAGATGGCAGCCTAGTCCGGTCCTCCGGGGATTCTTAGAACCCTCTGCCTTCATGTCGCACTGGCCGCTGCCTTGGCCAGGTACATTCCAGCTGCCGGAGACTGAGGACCAAGATTTAAGTTGTGGAGTCATTTTGGAGGGGTTTGGCCATAACTCACCACGCTGGCCAAGCGGGTTGGTGAGTGTGGGATAGCATTTCCTCTAATCCCGATGGTATAGTTATACCGCTATTGGCGGTCGTCAGAGCCCCTTTAGTGGGAACAGGATGTACCACGAGAAGGCGGGGTTGACATTTGTCAAGGAGAGGCTGTGATGTTACGCATCACCTGACCTTACATCCCTATATATATATATATATATATATACACTATCTACCAAAAATTAATTGGACACCTGTGATAGCAAAGGAAAACGAAGTTTATTAATCTTCAATAGTTGGTGGAGCCTCCACGAGCGGCGATTAGAGTTGCGACCCTCCGGGGCATACCCTCAACCGGGCGTTGTACGATGGCTAGCGGTATTTTCTTCCACTCGGCTTGGAGAAGACAGGTCAGTTCCTTCACCGATTTCGGACGGTGGAGGCACCCCTTAAGTCGACGCTCCAACTCGTCCCAGAGGTGCTCGATAGGGTTGCGGTCCGGGCTCTGCGCAGGCCAGTCCATTCGATTAACCCCATTGTCACCATACCAAGCCATGGTGGACCTTGCAACATGACAGGTGGCATTGCCATCCTGAAAGTAACATGGATCCACCCCGTAAAACTGCCACAACGTAGGAAGCGCATGGTCATCCAAAAGAGTGAAGTAGGTCTCGGCGTTGAGTCTGCCAGGAATTGTGACCAAGGGTGCCGTGCCATACCAGGAGAAAAACCCCATAGCATATTTCCACCGCCGCCGAACTTCACAGTTGGCACAATACATTCCGGCAGGAGGCGTTCTCCAGGCAGACGCCAAACCCAGACCCTGTCATCCGAACGGTAGAGGGTGAACCTTGATTCGTCTCTCCAGAGAACCTGTTTCCACTGTACAACGGTCCACTGTCGATGTTCTTTGCACCACGTTAGCCGAGCAGCGCTATTGGACTTGGTGATCAAAGGCTTGTGGGCGGCAGCACGTCCATGATAACCGAGCAGATGGGCTTCCTTACGGATGGTATTCATCGAAAGAACACTCCCGGATGCCTGTTGAAACTCCTCGAGGATGTGGCCCATCGATTTGGTGCGGTTCTTCCGAATTTCTCTGGCCAGCACCCGTCGGTCTCTAACTCCCAGTTTTGTGGGTCTGCCGCGTCGGGGCACATTCCGACAGTCACCTCTCATCTTCCACTTGCCAATCACGTATGCCACTGTCGATTTTGGGTACTTCAACTCGCTGGATACGCCACGTGTGGATCGGCCATTTCTATGATACCCGACGATTACACCTTTCTCGAAATCAGAGAGCTCCGAACTGCGTGGCATCTTGCATGCGACTGGTTGTACAATGATCCTGCTACATAAGAAAGGTGACATTGAGGATCTCAGGAACTACAGACCTATCAGCCTCCTATCAGTGGTTTATAAAATCTTCACTAAAGTTCTTTCACACCGCTTGAAGGTAACACTGGACATGGCTCAACCGAAAGAACAAGCTGGATTCAGGAGTAGCTACAGCACAATAGATCATATCCATGTGCTGAGAGAACTAATTGAAAGAGCGAGGGAATATGAACTTCCATTGTGCATGGCTTTTATCGATTATGAAAAAGCCTTTGATTCGGTGAAACCATCAGCAGTTACAATGGCTCTGAAAACCTGCGGTATTGAAGATGCATACATTAATATTATTAATAACATCTATGAAAATGCAAGTGCAAAGATTAGGCTGTTTGAAAATACAACACACATAAAAGTTGGAAAGGGAGTGAGACAAGGTGACACCATATCTCCGAAGCTCTTTAATGTCACATTGGAGGGTGTTTTTCAGTCACTGAGCTGGGAAAACAAGGGGATAAAGATTAATGGAGATTATCTAACCCACCTTCGTTTTGCTGATGACGTAGTCATTTTTGCAACTAGCCCATCAGAGCTGCAGAGTATGATCCAGGAACTTGCTGACAAGAGTAAAGAAGTAGGATTAAAAATGAACTTTCAGAAGACAAAAGTGATGTTCAATGCTTTTACAAGAAATGAAGATTTATCGATTGATGGAGAAAAGCTGGAGATAACAGATACGTACGTTTATCTTGGACAGCAGATATCAAGTGAGGGTCACATTGATGAAGAAATTAATCGGCGTTCAAAACTTGCCTGGAGAGCTTTTGGAAGAAACAGCATAATTTTCAAGAGCAATATGCCATTATGTCTTAAAAGAAAAGTGTTTGATCAATGCATCCTTCCAGTGCTTACGTATGGTGCAGAGACGTGGACCTTAACTAAAAGAGACATACAAAGGCTGCAGACAACTCAAAAAAGCATGGAGAGGTGCATACTTGGTGTAACCAGGAGAGATAAGAAGAGGAACTCGTGGATCCGAAAAATGACAAGAGTGGAAGACATCATGATCAGAGTTAAATCCCTGAAATGGCAATGGGCTGGACATACTGCCAGAAGGACAGATCATCGATGGACAGCCGAAATTTTAGATTGGATTCCAAGGGACAGGAAAAGACCCAGAAGAAGACCACATGGGAGATGGGTGGATGAAATTCGAAAGTATGCAGGGGTGACATGGAGGAGACTGGCACAAGACAGACCGTTGTGGAGGAAACTTGGGGAGACCTTCGTCCAGCAGTGGATTGATAATGGTTGACAATGATGATGATGATGATGATATACATCAAAGAGCAAGTAAACTGTGCACCTGGAAAAGTGAAAGATATGTGGAACAAAAATGTGTCGATTTAATTACTGTAATTTGATTAAATGGAAAACTAAAACGTGTCTACTTAATTTTTGTAATTAGATTAAAATTATTTTAGTGATTAGCTGGATGTTACTTAAACAATAGGCCGGAGTACTTACTCATACATTCACTTATTTTACTTATTCAGCAGACCGTTTTTAATATTTTTTTCGAGTTTTTTTGTTCATTCAAAGGTGAACCGTTTTTCTTTTGCGGTTATTTATTTAATGCAGCTGTGATTTATTATTAATCTATTTGATTATTCATAATTTGATCTCCCTTTTAGCCACTTCTTTAAATATTTTTAGGTTTGACTGCTCTTCAATGGTTAGGACCTTTCAAAATTCTTATTTATTTATTAATTGCTTTATTTTTTTAGCGTTTATGTTTCCATTTAGTTATGCATTTTTTGTGTCTCAAATTACGTCGTTATTTAATTTTAGCGTCACCTATTTTTTTTAAGTATGCTTATTTATTTTTCTTTTTGTTTGCGTTTTCATTCATTTGCTTCGCTTTTGTTTGTGTTTCATTTTTCTGTATAGGTTTTTCGGAAAGGCAGGCACGGAGAGAATGCTTCATGTGTTTCAATTTTTGTTATTCGTTGAAATCGACACTACCGCTTAGCTCTTAAAAAAGTGTTTCGCAGGTACTGCGTTCATCTTTGAATTTCTTTCCCCAGAGGAGGAAGGATCTCTCGCTGAATTTGCATCAACTTTTAGTTTCTCTTCCTTTCTTCCCTTTTAGAATGATAGGATTTAAAACAAGTACACGCTTCCTCCATGTTCCAAAATCGTGGAATGTGACGAGAAAACTGAATTGCAGTTACGAACATGTTACGATGAACAAATCAAAGGTGTCAGGTGCACGTGGGATTGGTAGCAATTTGCAATGTCTTACCGGATGTTAAATCCCCATCTCCCTTTCTATTAGAAAAACAGCAGAACCCATAGTGTAGTATATTATCTTTGCGTTTCAGCTTTTCCACATAAAGACAATTTCCCCTTATCTTTCTCATGAAACATACAGGGTGTCCGAATAATCACTATGCACCGAATTTACGAATTGCAGTAATGTAATAATAAAAAAATTTTGAAAGTGCCCAGTTACGTGGAAGTACTCTCTGTCTGGTAACCTTCATGTCTCCCCACCCCGAGGCGTGCACAGCTGTCATTCCGAGCGAAGGCCATTCCCGAGCGTTTGGAAGACGGAGGCAGACCTGTCGATTGATCATTTGTCTCGACACAAGGATAATGGTGTTGACGGTTGAATACACTGAGAAAAAAAGTTCGTTTGAAACAACAAAATAGTTTTGTTGAGCTGTTTTATCGATTTATTTTGTTGCTTTAGCCAAACTCCATCGGAATTGCTTTGTTGGCAACACAAAACTATTTCGTTGGCTATATTTTGTTAATTCAATTATATAGAGGTGGCATCGACCTTACGTCAAAGCGCACGTGACCACAAGCCACTCCACTCCATACGGCCACTGCCAGACTACCACTGACCAGAAGAATCTCGTTTGGCGCTTAAGATTTCGTTCTGAATTATGGCTGACTGCGAAGTGAGTGCATTGTTAGAAGACTGGGAGCTGTCTATCAACTCTGATAGAGACATTCAGAGATAAGAATTTCTAATATATCTGTAATTCTGACGTATTTTTATGCTAGTGTTTATTGTGTGTTATTTTGGTTGGATTCAGTGAATTTCTGTGATAATTTGGCCTCACTTTGTAGACTCATAATTAAAATGAACACGATAGAATCCGCGTCTTATTAGATGCACAGAGGCACGTATTAAATTAAAACCCATATTTCTGATAAAGCAATAATACATTTCTTATGAAGGCTTGCAGTTCCTGATCGCAAATAAAAATTTGCACATGAGGTAATAATAAGAGTTGTAATTTATGTATAAGATTGATTTCATATATAGGCTTTATATACACGATGTTTTAAAATTCGTGCGGCAACCAAAGATTGCACGGTGATAGTACCCTGGAACATGTAGAAGGTTAAGAAAAGTGTTACGATTTTTTTTTTTTTTGTCTAACCCAAAATGTCAATAATTTGTTTCATCAAAAAACTAAGGAAAGCATTTTAAAAGAAATCGGATTTAGAAACATGTTACACACACACACCAAAATAGTGTCAGTGCATCGTTATGTCAACTATAAATCGTCCGTGAACATCCCAGAAGGTAATAAACCGACCTTCCAATGCTCAATTTGCAGATAACAATTCACTCGTCGTAGCAGGTGTAGCCGAGTGGTTAGCACGCCTAGTTCATAAACTAGAAGTCTTAGGTTCGAATCCGCTCCGTGAGATTTTTCGCTGGTTCTGAAAAGATTTCCTCGTGACGTAACACCGTCCAAATTCATTGCAACACCACTAGAAAATAAATACTGCAGGAAAAATTTAAATACCACAGGGGAAAATGGCGACCACCTCCTGCAATTACTGAACCGACAAGTGTTGCCATCGGGAAAAAAGTTTAGTGATGAAGTGGCCCAGAAATATAACTCTAAATTTTGTTGGAGCAAGAAATTACTGTGCCAGATAGCAATATGTTTGGTTGCAGCAACAAAACGTTTTATCACGATAACAATACATAAACGTTGGACCAAACAAATTCCCCAAAATCGACCTAGGCATTTTGTTAAATGAACAAAACTTTTTGTATTGATGCGAATAAATTTTGTAGAATCAACAATAATTTTCAGCAAAATAATTTTGTAAATTTTTTTCAGCAAAATAATTTTGTAAATTTTTTTCAGCAAAATAATTTTGTAAATTTTTTCAGCAAAATAATTTTGTAAATTCAACAAGCATTTTTGTTGACTGCATATCGACAAAATGTTTTGGTTGGTTCAACAATTTTTTCCTGAATTAACGAAACGTTTTTCTCAGTGTAGAGAGCATTTTTGGTGGAACATGTTTCCATGACAACAAGTACACGGACGAAGTACATAATGAGTTCGCTCGGAAATTTCGTGTTGCAGACGTCCCCCACCGTAATGCGGTACGTCATCTTATAGCGAAGTTTCGGGAAACTGGCAGTGTTCTGGATGCCACTCACCCCGGAGGCCATCCACGGCAGACGAAACTTTGCAGGATATCCAGGATGGGATTCAAAGGTGTCCACACAAGTCCGAGAGGCGGCTGTCACAACAAACTAATGTGCCAAAGAGTACAACCCACGATATTCTGAAAAGGAAGTTGCGTTGCCACCCGTACAAAGTATCTGTCGTGCATCAGCTGAAAGAAAACGGACCACGAGGTCCGTGTTCTGTACCGCAGGTGGCTTTTAGAGTTCCTGTCTGAAGAAGGTGAGGACATTCTGGACGTGGCTTTCTTTACACATGAGGCATGGTTCCACCTTTCAGGATACATCAACAGCCGAAACACTTGTCGGTGAGGTATTGAAAATACCCACTAATTTAAGGAAGTGCCTCTCAACAACCAGAAGGGTGATGTTTGGTGTGCCATGAATCGTACGCGCATTATTGGGCCCATTTTCTTCAGTGAAGCCATTCGCTCATAACGGCACCGGGCCCATATTATTCAACCATTCATATCCGAACTCATGGAACAGGAAATCAAAGAAGGATAGATCCAGAAAGACAGTGCAACTGCTCATACCGCTGGCGCATCAAAACAGCTTCTGGAGGAATTCTTCGGAAATTGCATCATCTCCCAGGGACTGTGGCCTGCCCGGTAGCCGGATCTGACACATACTGACTTTTTTCTGTGGGGAACACTGAAGGGGAAGGTGTACGCAGGTAATCCGCATACACTCCAAGAGCCACAGGCTGCAGTAACAACTCACATCCAACGAATCACATCACATACCTTGAAAAACGTCTTCATCAACATGCAAAAGTGTGTGCAAACTTGTCTGGACCTTGGTGGGGCCCATTCCCAACACCTATTGTAGGATAGTAAGTAGTAGTAATATTAGTAAGTGTTACTTTCAGTTCACATTTATTTTTCGGACACCCTGTATTATAGCAACGGAAGTGCTGAATGGAAACAAAAGTCATCGATATTATGAGCACAACTTTTAACAATAACATACCTATACTCAAGATTCCAAATTCACGCAAAGCCTAATACCAAAGCAAGAAGTCACGTACGGAAATAAAATACCTTGTGCCTTCCTCTTTTTTTTTTAATTTAATATATCACT
This sequence comes from Macrothele yani, assembly GCA_039090855.1. Taxonomy (NCBI): domain Eukaryota; kingdom Metazoa; phylum Arthropoda; class Arachnida; order Araneae; family Macrothelidae; genus Macrothele; species Macrothele yani. The sequence goes on from CM077014.1 coordinate 143,545,315, forward strand.
GAATTAAATCCACCTACCTAATACTTCGTAGGTCCTTCTTTCGCCGTGAGTACAGCAGCTATCCAACATGGCATCGATTAATTAGATGCCGGAAGCAGTTGGAAAATATATCCAACCAAGCTGTGTGTAATGAGACTTTCAATGCAGGTATGGACGTGATTGGTGTAACCAGTCGCCTGATATCACGTTCCATAGTGTCTATGGTATAGATATCGGGAGAGTTCAGAGGTTAATCGATGTCTATACGAATAGGTATCTTGAACTATATTGCAATTACATCATTTCTTCCATTCACATGATACTCGAGGTCATGCGAGTTTCGTGGTCCTAGGGTGAGCACCAGATTGCTGCATTATAATGGAACAGTCTGCCATTATACATCAGAGAAATTGTGGACTCTAGGGTATTTAAAAAAACTGCTGCGAGATTTTTCGTTGTTTATTTGAGTTCCTGTATTCTTTCTTTCACGGTACGCTCAACACCGGTCGTACGTATTTTTAATGTTGCTATTTTTATCGTTTTGACCTGACACATCTACCTTTGGAGATCGGGGGCTCGTCAGGCTTAAATTTAAGCCTTTTTTCCCCCTGGCTCCATGCTACAGTTCCATAGTACGTTATGTTATTTTTTTAATGAATTACATTGTATCGTCGATTTTTTTGGTCTATTGTAAACGGGATTAGTGCTTGTATGTTTATGATTACTATATTAGATATATTTGAGGTGGTTGAGCTTTTGTTTTCTCTTGGAGTAAATAATTAGTACTAAATGTTATTAATTTATATTGAACTTTGTGATGTTACTGTAATTTCATGTTTTTATTCCATTGTGTTAGTATCGTGTTCATATTTAAATTTAGTTTAATACATAAGACAATTCTTGATGTTTGTGTTTTGTTGAAGATGTACTGTGTTGTGTGGCAGAATTTTCATTCAATTCAATTCAATTGAATATGCTGGAAGTCTGAACTGTGTTCCTCAAATCATTCTTGCATAACATTGGATCTGTGACTCGGCGCTTTGTCATCTTAGAAGACACAGTCACCATTCGGGAAAAAGTGAAACATTGCTGGGTATACAGAGTCAGCAAGCAATTCGTGATAGTGGGAACCAGTCATACGTTGTTCCACATGCATCATGGGTCCAAGTTCCTGCCAGGTAAACATGTCCTACACCATACAACCGCCTGCACTGGCTTATACTGAGGAGACCATACAAGATGGATGGAGTGTCACATGTTGTTTGCGCCAAATACGTACACCATCTTCGGAGTGGAGTAAGAAACGCGACCCGTCAGACCAGCATACGTTTTTCCAGTTATCCGATATCCACTTGCATGACCTTTGCACCAGGCGAGTCTTTTGCGCCGAGGAACCGTGGTTAGGAGAGAATGTCGTTGGGGTCGTATGCTGTTATAGCCCAAAAATGCGAGCGTGCAAGGCATGGTAATGACAGGCACTGTTCCGAGTTGACCTCTGTTGTATTGGGTAGTCAAATGTTGAACACTACTGCGTCTATTGGCCTGTACAAGTCGTAGGACCCGGTGTTCAGCTCTCACATCAATCTTTCGCTGTCATGTGCAGTTTTGCTTACGGGTCGTTGTTTGACTATTTGCACACCAGTCCTGACACACTTTAATTACGGTGGGTCGGAAACAATCCACCAGTTCAGTCGTTTGGGAAATAGAGGCACCGGCTCTCTGAGTTCCCCCAAACTGTTTTTCCTCAAAGTCCGATAAATCTTTTCGTTTAGGCATCAAGCTTCGACTTTTATTACCTAATGCTCCACTCACACGTTATACACTGTAGAGCAATTGAATTAGAGACATCTGGAATTATGCAAATGCAGCGCTGTGGACGGCCCTGTAAACGGAAACGACACGACGTATGTAGAGATCCGACAATATAAGGAGTGATGCAACGGGAATCAGTAAGAATCGGACGCAGTATGGGTAAGACGAAGGCTCTAAGCGCATTTGATCGTGGGCAAATTATCGGGGCCCGACGAATGGGTAACTCCATCTTGGAAGTCGTGCAGGCACTGGGGTTTTCACGAGCCACTGTGTCACAGGTGCACCGTGAGTACATCGAATCCGGTAAAACCATCCCTGCAAGGGCCAACTGTCGTAGACAACAGCGTGTGGATGAGCGGGGTCATTGTCGGCTAGCCCCGCATTGTAACAGCGGATTGACGGGCCACAGTGCAAGAAATCACTCGGCAATTTAACACTGGTGCACAAAAACGTGTAAGCTTCCACACCATACAGAACTATCTCCTCGCTATGGGGTACAGAAGCCATCGTCCCACGAGGGTACCGCTGCTGACCGCACATCACGGGGTGCAAAGATTCGCATGGGTGCGGGAGCATCGCCACTGGACCATAGACATGTGGGAAAATGTTACCTGGACTGATAAGTCAAGATTCACGTTGGTACATGCGAATGGCAGGATACGAGTACAGCGCAAACCACATGAAGCGATGGATCCTTCTTGCCAGCAGAGTACTCTTCAAGCTGGTGGGAGTGGCTTTCTCGTTTGGAGACTGTTTACGTAGACTGAAATGGGACACCTGGTACGTGTGACATCGTCCCTCACAGGTCAACGTTACCGGGATATCCTGGACGACCATTTGCTCCCGTTTGTGCGTCTTCAACATCCCGCTGGGGACCTCATCCTGCAACAAGACAATGCACCGTGCCATCGCTCCCGAATTGTATCCGAATGGTTGGATGAACACTCCACCGACGTGACCGCGCTTCCTTGGCCAGCTAGGTCACCTGACCTCAATCCCATCGAGCACATCTGGGATGCCATCAAGAGAGGTGTTCGAGGCTCTGACTCCCCTCCATCAAATCTTGGTGAACTGTGGGAGCTTGTTCAGGGGTCGTGGATTCGTATGGCTTCCGAACGCTTCAGGTGTGTTGTCGAGTCCATGCCGAGACGAATCGCCGCCGTCATCAGGGCAAAAAGTGGTGCTGGACGTTACTAGACAGGTATCTTTAATTGAATTGCTCTTCAGTGTATATGCTACGTCGGTCAACTATTCGCGCCTTCTCGGAAATCACATAGTCAATGGGCCGAATTCACTTTTGATTGGTGTGGCTATAATTCAGTGATCCCCCGAGGTACGTTGCGGACAACCTACATAAAGAACTGTATGCGCTCACTTTCACTGCGTACACTGTCAAAAATACGTGGTGCGAATTCACGGGAAATTTCTGAAAATAACGTGCAGTAAAGTTCTCGGCAGATATTCGTCTTTTAACGAAATTTCCGTTTTTAAAAGTACCCGTTTATTGTAACTTCCGTATTTTCACAGATTTTCCGTAGACAGAAATTCCGTTTATTTCAGAAAAAAAATCCATTTCAGGTTTTTCCTTTTTTTAAACCGAAGTTCCGCAAAACCGAGGACCCGATACTTTTCATCCCTTACCCAGATAATCCTTCCGCTGCGGTCAGGATCGAACCCCGACGTTTAAGCTGGCTCAACAAGCAACTCGCGTCTTTAACCACTGAATCACAAATGCTCGGCAATCTTACTCACGTACATCGTAAAACGAATTCGGAGACGATGAAATTTTTTTTATCATTAATGCGAGTCATTCAGGCATTTTTTTTTTTCTGTTGGAGCTTATTATTTTTCTGAATAAGTTTGTAATATTTCTTTTTCTGTAGACTTTGCACAAATTAAGTATTTTTCATCGTGATTTTTCGAAGCAACAAAATGCTTTGCAACTTGATTTTTTTACACTGACAATGACTTTCAGTTATCTTTAAAAAAGGTAAAATATACTTTTTTATAGTATTATTTCACAAAAAAAAAATTCAAATTCACTCTTGATAGCTACAATAGCTTTTGTCTTAAGGGGTCTACGGACTGATACATAGACATTGAATAATCAATCATCTGTACAATAAATACCCGGTTTCTTACAGTACCACAATATATAACTTAATAAGTAACTGGTGCACCAAATAGGGGAAAGGACAAAAGATCCTGTATCACAATAAACAAAATCCATGCGACATGCTATCCACAATATCCGATCTCGCTACGGAACTTCAAAATTCGACAGACGATTGAAATTTTAAAGTTTATCAAACCTCAGTATTCTCACGAATCGCTCCTATTACCGGTAATTTCTCGTCATGCGAATACGGAAAAAGTTAGAACGGAGATTTTCCGTTAATATACGAAAGGAATTGCGGAAAGGTTGAAAATTCAGAATTTTCCCTTAACGCTTCTCTAAAACGGTAATTTACCGTCAATATAAGAAAGAAACTGCGGAAAAGTTCCTGAAAATTCAGAATTTTCCCGTGGTACGAAAAAATGCATGAAATTCAGATTTCTTTCCGTCATTTCACGGAAAAGGTTGTATCAGAAACATGCTTCGTTAATTCACGAAACAAATGACAAAAGTTGCACGTCAATTTCAGAAAATGTTTTACAGTGTATGACTGCATAATAAATCGCTCATAATGACTATACCATTTTAAATAGCACCTATACTCCAAAGAATTCACTGAAGAAACAATGACAGCAAAACATCGGATAAATTACCCAAAGCACAAAATCACGAGAATTGAAACTTTAGAGCTCAGTTCCTCCAGGGTAGGTATTTCTACTCCCAGTTATGAGCAATGCTTTTAAAAGAAGTACATTTATACATTAACGTGTATTAAATGCGGCTCTTTTTCTCCGTTTCTAGTGAAACTTGAGGACACATTCTCTGAGAGAAAAACAAAGAACTGCTTAGCTGTCTGTATCTCTGATCCCAAATACTTGAATTGTTAAAAACGAGTGATAAAAAATGTAAGCATTTTACGAAATTTTTATTTTGGTTTGTCATTCCTTAAAACGTCCCTTGCATTTGTGACATACTACAACGTGTCAAGACGACAAATCTGAAGCGATACATTCTGTCCGTGTAGCGTAGTTGGGAGAGCAACTTACTCCGGAGTGGAGGGTGTGGGGGATTTGATACCCGTCTCGCTCGGACAAATTTCTGTTTTCACATTGGCGCCTGAGCGTAAAAATGGATGTAGTGGCCGTTGGGTTCTTCGAAAATTGTGTGATGTCTGTTTCACACATCGTCTGGAATTAATGAAACATTTCCTACTATTTTTTATCGGAGGTTTAACGACTACCGTGAGCAACACAATGGCCTATGAGCAGTCGCCCACCTCTAATTTATGCTCACTGGTTTCAGGGAAGGGAGAGAGCCAGTGCCGTAAGACAAACACCACATCCATGCCTCACCGGGATTCGAAACCGGACTCCTTTCGGACGAATAATCAGAAGCCATCGCTTAGACCAATGCGCCACCGGGGCTGCGATTTCCTACTTCCAAAAAAAAAAAAAAAAAATTAAGGGGGAGATAATGTGATGTACTAGAGAGGTAAAGCACGTGTCAAGACGACAAATCTGCAGCGATACATTCTGTCCGTGTGGCTTAGTTGGGAGAGCAAGTTACTCCGGAGTGAGGAGGCACGGTTCGATCCTTGTTATGGATAAATTTGTGTTTTCACACATGTGTTTTGTAATTATGGGTCTTACAAGTGCTCTTTTTAAAGAGATCTCAACTGGTGACACCAGAATACTGATCACGGATAAAGGTAATGACGTCTGTATGACCCAAGTGCTTCTTGCAGAAGATTTAGCCCCTCCTGAAAGAGGCAGAGTAAAGGTCAGATGACCCCACTAAGCACTACTTTCTCATTTCTGGTCTCACCAGTTTCATAATAGAATCGTAGGCGTTTTTTGGCTCTGAAATTTCGACTATTCCCCAATGAATTAATAAACAGATAAATCAAAAATAGATAAAGCTATGAGATTGTAGTGTTTCATATAGTTTAAAAATACATTTCCAGGATTCAGTCAATCAGTCCGTTACACTCTCAAAATAGCGTTACTATGAGCAAGAGTGTAAGGCTATTCTGCTTATTTATTCACACCAACTACTTGCGTGTGTGTGTACAACTACACAAGAAATGAAAGGAAATATCTAGTTCCATTATTAATAAATCCATTTGTTTCCAGAAAGTTGTTTATTACTGTCGGAAACTGAGAAAATGTAAAGCCATGATTCCACGTTTTCTGTTCTGTGTTTCCAAGCTGGTGTTAAAATGATACCTTCCTGCATGCCAGAATGAGTTTCCCATGAGCGTGTAATACAGCTTTGATATCATGTAAGCCTACGAATAAAGAAACAACTTACTTGTCGTGAAAATAGCGTTTGCGTATGCACTTCTAACTGGACTTATTATGTTAGAAGCAGCCTATTCCAACCTAAAAGGGGAAAAGCGAGGACCCTATATCTCACAACTCACGAGAGCGTTTCAAATTCCGCATACGTACTAAAGCTTAGTAAGGCACATAGTATACAAAATTTGAAGTTGATTTTCCACTCTGGTGCTCGAGTAGTCACAGATGCTATTTTTTGGATAGTCGTGTAAACCGAACACAGGTTCGAGTCCCGGATGAGGCACTGTTGGTGTGTCTGTCTGCATTATGTGCCAGGTGAGCAATATAATAGATACATGTTACTAGATTTATAGTTATGATCCTTTCCTGGAACTAGTGACTCTAAATTAGGGATAGGAGGTTGCTTATAGCCCAGCGAGCTACTCATGTTGATCGTTAGGCCTCCATTCAAAGATGAAAAAATCTTGATACATCTATAGGTATCAGTGTTGTCAAAGATCTGCATTATGTGCCAGGTGAGCACTATAATAGATACATGTTACTAGATTTATAAGAATACTGCACATAATGCCAAACGTCATGGGATAGCTGTACGCAAATTTTCAACTGGCGCTGCCGTCGTATAAAGGCTTCGACGCACACCACGAGGAGTGACCTCGTGAGTCGGGTTGAACAACCTTCAGTACTATTAAGGCAAGTCGACGTGAATTATTGTAGTTTGAACGAGGCATGGTAGTGCGAGCCAGACGGATGGGACATTCAATTTCCGAAGTTGTGTGAACATTCAACATTCCTCGATCGACAGTGTCACGTGTGTACCGAGAATACCTCGTGGAAGGTATTACCACCCACCGTGGATAGCGTAGTGGTCGACCACGAGTGCTGAATGACCATGACCAACGTCGTCTGTCTAGGATTGTCCATGCTAACAGCCAAGCGACACTGGCTGAAATAACATCCACATTCAACATAGGAGGTACCAGAGACATATCCATCAGGTCTGGGCAGCGTATTTACATCCACCGTGGATAGCGTAGTGGTCGACCACGAGTGCTGAATGACCATGACCAACGTCATCTGTCCAGGATTGTCCAGGTACCAGAGACATATCCATCAGGTCTGGGCAGCGTATTAACATCCACCGTGGATAGCGTAGTGGTCGACCGCGAGTGCTGAATGACCATGACCAACGTCGTCTGTCTAGGATTGTCCATGCTAACAGCCAAGCGACACTGGCTGAAATAACATCCACATTCAACATAGAAGGTACCAGAGACATATCCATCAGGTCTGGGCAGCGTATTAACATCCACCGTGGATAGCGTAGTGGTCGACCGCGAGTGCTGAATGACCATGACCAACGTCGTCTGTCTAGGATTGTCCATGCTAACAGCCAAGCGACACTGGCTGAAATAACATCCACATTCAACATAGAAGGTACCAGAGACATATCCATCAGGTCTGGGCAGCGTATTAACATCAACTGTGGATAGCATAGGGGTCGACCACGAGTGCTGAATGACCATGACCAACGTCATCTGTCCAGGATTGTCCAGGTAACAGAGACATATCCATCAGGTCTGGGCAGCGTATTAACATCCACCGTGGATAGCGTAGTGGTCGACCGCGAGTGCTGAATGACCATGACCAACGTCGTCTGTCTAGGATTGTCCATGCTAACAGACAAGCGACACTGGCTGAAATAACATCCACATTCAACATAGGAGGTACCAGAGACATATCCATCAGGTCTGGGTAGCGTATTAACATCCACCGTGGATAGCGTAGTGGTCGACCACGAGTGCTGAATGACCATGACCAACGTCATCTGTCCAGGATTGTCCAGGTACCAGAGACATATCCATCAGGTCTGGGCAGCGTATTTACATCCACCGTGGATAGCGTAGTGGTCGACCACGAGTGCTGAATGACCATGACCAACGTCATCTGTCCAGGATTGTCCAGGTACCAGAGACATATCCATCAGGTCTGGGCAGCGTATTTACATCCACCGTGGATAGCGTAGTGGTCGACCACGAGTGCTGAATGACCATGACCAACGTCGTCTGTCCAGGATTGTCCATGCTAACAGACAAGCGACACTGGCTGAAATAACATCCACATTCAACATAGAAGGTACCAGAGACATATCCATCAGGTCTGGGCAGCGTATTAACATCAACTGTGGATAGCATAGGGGTCGACCACGAGTGCTGAATGACCATGACCAACGTCATCTGTCCAGGATTGTCCAGGTACCAGAGACATATCCATCAGGTCTGGGCAGCGTATTAACATCCACCGTGGATAGCGTAGTGGTCGACCGCGAGTGCTGAATGACCATGACCAACGTCGTCTGTCTAGGATTGTCCATGCTAACAGCCAAGCGACACTGGCTGAAATAACATCCACATTCAACATAGAAGGTACCAGAGACATATCCATCAGGTCTGGGCAGCGTATTAACATCAACTGTGGATAGCATAGGGGTCGACCACGAGTGCTGAATGACCATGACCAACGTCATCTGTCCAGGATTGTCCAGGTAACAGAGACATATCCATCAGGTCTGGGCAGCGTATTAACATCCACCGTGGATAGCGTAGTGGTCGACCGCGAGTGCTGAATGACCATGACCAACGTCGTCTGTCTAGGATTGTCCATGCTAACAGACAAGCGACACTGGCTGAAATAACATCCACATTCAACATAGGAGGTACCAGAGACATATCCATCAGGTCTGGGTAGCGTATTAACATCCACCGTGGATAGCGTAGTGGTCGACCACGAGTGCTGAATGACCATGACCAACGTCATCTGTCCAGGATTGTCCAGGTACCAGAGACATATCCATCAGGTCTGGGCAGCGTATTTACATCCACCGTGGATAGCGTAGTGGTCGACCACGAGTGCTGAATGACCATGACCAACGTCATCTGTCCAGGATTGTCCAGGTACCAGAGACATATCCATCAGGTCTGGGTAGCGTATTAACATCCACCGTGGATAGCGTAGTGGTCGACCACGAGTGCTGAATGACCATGACCAACGTCATCTGTCCAGGATTGTCCAGGTACCAGAGACATATCCATCAGGTCTGGGCAGCGTATTTACATCCACCGTGGATAGCGTAGTGGTCGACCACGAGTGCTGAATGACCATGACCAACGTCATCTGTCCAGGATTGTCCAGGTACCAGAGACATATCCATCAGGTCTGGGCAGCGTATTTACATCCACCGTGGATAGCGTAGTGGTCGACCACGAGTGCTGAATGACCATGACCAACGTCGTCTGTCCAGGATTGTCCATGCTAACAGACAAGCGACACTGGCTGAAATAACATCCACATTCAACATAGAAGGTACCAGAGACATATCCATCAGGTCTGGGCAGCGTATTAACATCAACTGTGGATAGCATAGGGGTCGACCACGAGTGCTGAATGACCATGACCAACGTCATCTGTCCAGGATTGTCCAGGTACCAGAGACATATCCATCAGGTCTGGGCAGCGTATTAACATCCACCGTGGATAGCGTAGTGGTCGACCGCGAGTGCTGAATGACCATGACCAACGTCGTCTGTCTAGGATTGTCCATGCTAACAGCCAAGCGACACTGGCTGAAATAACATCCACATTCAACATAGAAGGTACCAGAGACATATCCATCAGGTCTGGGCAGCGTATTAACATCAACTGTGGATAGCATAGGGGTCGACCACGAGTGCTGAATGACCATGACCAACGTCATCTGTCCAGGATTGTCCAGGTAACAGAGACATATCCATCAGGTCTGGGCAGCGTATTAACATCCACCGTGGATAGCGTAGTGGTCGACCGCGAGTGCTGAATGACCATGACCAACGTCGTCTGTCTAGGATTGTCCATGCTAACAGACAAGCGACACTGGCTGAAATAACATCCACATTCAACATAGGAGGTACCAGAGACATATCCATCAGGTCTGGGTAGCGTATTAACATCCACCGTGGATAGCGTAGTGGTCGACCACGAGTGCTGAATGACCATGACCAACGTCATCTGTCCAGGATTGTCCAGGTGTCAGAGACATATCCATCAGGTCTGGGCAGCGTATTTACATCCACCGTGGATAGCGTAGTGGTCGACCACGAGTGCTGAATGACCATGACCAACGTCATCTGTCCAGGATTGTCCAGGTACCAGAGACATATCCATCAGGTCTGGGCAGCGTATTTACATCCACCGTGGATAGCGTAGTGGTCGACCACGAGTGCTGAATGACCATGACCAACGTCGTCTGTCCAGGATTGTCCATGCTAACAGACAAGCGACACTGGCTGAAATAACATCCACATTCAACATAGAAGGTACCAGAGACATATCCATCAGGTCTGGGCAGCGTATTAACATCAACTGTGGATAGCATAGGGGTCGACCACGAGTGCTGAATGACCATGACCAACGTCATCTGTCCAGGATTGTCCAGGTAACAGAGACATATCCATCAGGTCTGGGCAGCGTATTAACATCCACCGTGGATAGCGTAGTGGTCGACCGCGAGTGCTGAATGACCATGACCAACGTCGTCTGTCTAGGATTGTCCATGCTAACAGACAAGCGACACTGGCTGAAATAACATCCACATTCAACATAGGAGGTACCAGAGACATATCCATCAGGTCTGGGTAGCGTATTAACATCCACCGTGGATAGCGTAGTGGTCGACCACGAGTGCTGAATGACCATGACCAACGTTGTCTGTCCAGGATTGTCCATGCTAACAGACAAGCAACACTGGCTGAAATAACATCCACATTCAACATAGGAGGTACCAGAGACATATCCATCAGGTCTGGGCAGCGTATTAACATCCACTGTGGATAGCATAGTGGTCGACCACGAGTGCTGAATGACCATGACCAACGTCATCTGTCCAGGATCGTCCAGGTACCAGAGACATATCCATCAGGTCTGGGCAGCATATTAACATCCACCGTGGATAGCGTAGTGGTCGACCACGAGTGCTGAATGACCATGACCAACGTTGTCTGTCCAGGATTGTCCATGCTAACAGACAAGCAACACTGGCTGAAATAACATCCACATTCAACATAGGAGGTACCAGAGACATATCCATCAGGTCTGGGCAGCGTATTAACATCCACTGTGGATAGCATAGTGGTCGACCACGAGTGCTGAATGACCATGACCAACGTCATCTGTCCAGGATCGTCCAGGTACCAGAGACATATCCATCAGGTCTGGGCAGCATATTAACATCCACCGTGGATAGCGTAGTGGTCGACCACGAGTGCTGAATGACCATGACCAACGTCGTCTGTCTAGGATTATCCATGCTAACAGCCAAGCGACACTGGCTGAAATAACATCCACATTTAACATAGAAGGTACCAGAGACATATCCATCAGGTCTGGGCAGCGTATTAACATCAACTGTGGATAGCGTAGTTGTCGACCACGAGTGCTGAATGACCATGACCAACGTCGCTGTTCAGGTATGCCCATGCTAACAGCCAAGCGACACTGGCTGAAATAACATCCACATTCAACATAGGAGGTACCAGAGACATATCCATCAGGTCTGGGCAGCGTATTAACATCAACTGTGGATAGCGTAGTTGTCGACCACGAGTGCTGAATGACCATGACCAACGTCGCTGTTCAGGTATGCCCATGCTAACAGTCAAGCGACACTGGCTGAAATAACATCCGCATTCAACGCAGGAGCTACCACGGACATATCCATCAGGTCTTGGCAGCGTAATTTGTCATCCGTGTGGTATGAGAGCAAAAGAGCCACCAGAGCGCCTTTGTTAACACCACGAAATCGGACACAGCGACTCACCTGGGCTCGTGAACACGGTAATTGGATCATGGAAGACTGGCAACATGTGGCGTGGTCCAATGAATCAAGCTGCCAGTTGTTACGAGCTGATCGTAGGGTTCGGTTGTGGCGCAGACCCCATGAGGCCATGGACCAAGCTGTAAAAACAAGGCACTGTGCGAGCTGGTGGTGGTTCCATACATCTGTGGGTTGTCCTTACGTGGCACGGTTTGAGTCCTCTGGTCCTCGTCAACACGTCATGAACCGCTAATCGCTTGCTTGCTCTACTGGGTGACCATTTGCAGCCTCTCATGAACTTCATGTACCCCAACAACGATGGGTTTTCCAGGTGGAAAGTGCAACATGTCATCGGGCCCAAGTTGTCCGAAATTGGTTCGAAGAGCATTCTGGACAGTTCCGACGGATGTTGTAGTCACCACGTTCGCCCCACATGAACCCAATAGAGTCCTTATGGGATGTGGGGGAAAGGTTCATTCACACCCAAGATCCTGCACCTACAAATCCCAGGGAACTGTGGGCGGCTGTTCAGATGGCATGGCTCAACATCTCTCCAGAAGTCTCCCGGCCACTTGTTGAATCAATGCCACGTCGAGTTGCTACACTTCGCCGGGAGTTCTACACAATACTAGGTACGTATCCCATGACCTTTGGCACTTCAGTGTAATAGCTTTACTAATATATTACTATGTAAATAAAATCAAGATGGTAATGTGTAATCTCTAAACCTCTAAAGAATTTTTGCAGTCCGTTTTGTAGAGCAATAACAACTCCAACAGTGAGCATTGTGAGTACACAGCTTAACGTAACGGTGAAGCATGAATATATCATGACTTTACATCATGCCGAGGAAGAAAAAAGTAAGAATGTACCATGATTACTCAGAAGAACTCGTGTATCCAATATCGAATAACGAAGTATTTTTAGTACAATATCCACACAATATTGTTGCATCAGTAAAATGTGGCACGAATAATATTAGATGAAAATACTGTTACGTTTTGCATTATTCGAAACAAAAAATAGATAGACGAGAAATGGGTCTCATTAGATTCTTCACCATAGAAAAGTTGGGCGCAGACTGCTTTATTCCAAACCGCATAATTGTGGTGTAAATTGAAAACCTTCTTGTGTTCCGTTTCAGTTCCTTTGACAGAAATGATAAAGCACAATTATTTTGCTGATTGTAATATTTTTTGAGGGAAACAGTGAGAATAATAATTTCTCCGATTCTCTTCGCAATTGAAACGATAAAGACTAGTATTTTTATCAGTTCTGATCCACTTTGACAGAAACGAAGAAGAGCGATCACTTTGTGAGTTTGACTGTCTTTGACTGACAAGAATTAGCGATTTGACCGCTTATGAGTCACTTTGGCTGAAAGTATCAAAATGTATCGATTTGTCAGTTCTAGTGATTTAATTGAAACGATGAAGAATACTCGATTTCCAAGTTATGAAGGAAAAGACGAAAAACAACAAATATGGATGGTTGCGATTCATTGGATTAAGCCGATTAAGAATTATCAGTTGGGGTATGATCTACAATACTTTGACTGAAATAATGAAGATTATTCTTTATGTCCGTATTGACGCACTTTGACTAAAGCTATGAAAAATAATTGCAAAAACAATTGATTTAGTAGTTATGAGCCACTTTCATTGAAATTTTTTAAAAAATAGCCGTTTTTAATCCACCTACTAAAACAACGAATAATTATATTAGTTAATTTCGATCTGCTTTGACTGGAACGATAAAGTATATTTATTTTTCTAATCGACTTTGAAAAGATGAAGATATCATTCTAGAAGCTCCTATCCACAACGGCGGGAACGATGAAGTAATGACTCACAGTAATGACTCATTTTGGCTAAAACAATGAAGTGTAATTGATTTTTCAGATTTATTTTATCCATAAATCACCAAGCGAGGGATGATCACACATTGTCAAGATCGGTTTTCCCACTAAACATTTTTTTTTTTTTTTTGGTATTTCGTAATACGAAGATAGAAAGGCTGCTTAGTAAAAGATGTGAATACATGTTTTCAAGTTCCTGGTTCATTATAACAAATTATGTTTCTTTTTAATCTTCCCTAATGCTGAACGTTTTGCGTGACAATATCACCGCAATGTTATTCCGAAACACCCATCCTGATGATTTCTGTTTTGTTTCAACGAAGCTTAATGGATTATTATAATGTGCGGCTTAACGAACATTTAATTTTGGAGACTTATGTAATGAGAGAATGCACTGCATATAAATATTTGCTATTAATTAAAAATATTTATGTGAAGTCAAAGCAGCGAGGAAGGGAAGTCTGGATAAGTCTACATTTGTATGGAATTTCTCAAATAACAGAACATCGTATTACCGAAGAAAATGGCTTCGTTTCTTCGATATGTGATAGTACTTACATACTAATTATGAACGCAAATATCTCGAAATTAAAATACACAATTTGTCCATAATTTATCATTCAGTGGTAAACGATGAACAATACGAGCATAATGTTATCATACTTTACGATCTGAAGTTTTCTTACTGTACCTTTTTAAAATGACCCTTGAACTTTGATGATAACGAAATCGATTTGGACTGTTAGTCTTCTTCCATGCGTGACATGCGCGCTTTATGGGAAACCAAACGAGAAGCTCACAGTCATGGCACAACAACAATCATATAAAAATACACATTGCTTAATAATTTGAGTATTTATAAGTATTTCTTAATTTTGGAAGTGGTTGGCAACCTTTATATGCATTTAACCTAGGAGGATCCGCCCGTCACTAATTTAGTATCTTTGATTACTAGGAAGGAAGAGAACCGACGTCGTAATGACGAACACATCCTCTGTCTTATTCGGGACTGGAACGCAGAACCGATAGTTTGTAAAGCTGGAATTTGCTTTTGGGAGCACTTGAAAACCCGGTAACTCGATTTGGTGCTTTGCTGACTCTCTCTATTTCCTCTTCTCTCTCTCTCTCTCTCTCTCTCTCTCTCTCTATCTATCTATCTATCTATCTATCTCTCCCTCTCACACACACACACAAAATGGATCACTAAATTTTACTAACGATCAGATGCAGTACTTACCAAAGCAGATCACACAGATCATTAATTAAGAAAAGGGAGATCACAGAATTAATTTGGGACGTGACAAAAAAATTACCTTATTTAACAGAAATATAATACCCTGCCGGGCAATTACTAAGGACGGATGACAATAGCAACCATAAAATGGAAGGCAAGAAAATGTGGAAATTAGCATAAGTGCGGGATACAGTAAGACGTGTTGTGCGTATGCAAATTTTGGATTGCTGAACTTGTTTTGGACGTCATAGCGCTGATAAGAGATATAAAGGATCTGACGCGTATTGACCGCTGTTATTCAAACGCAAAGTTGAAAGGGAAAGAATCAATTGACGAAATTGCAATTTTCAGTATGTCTTCACGACATCACCTAGATGATTTTACGCGTGGCCGTATTATTGGCAAGATTAAAGAAGGGCGAAAAATAACAGATGTTGCCAGGGAGTTCGACGTCAACCACAGTGTTGTTTCAAGGCTTTGGAAATCCTTTCAAACAAATGGAGAGTGTAGCAAACGTCACGGGAGAGGTTGTGTTCGCAGTACGACACCTGCAGAAGATCGGTACATAGTGCTATCACCAAAAAGACACAGGCGCAGCACAGCTAGTGAGGTAGCATATCAGTTTATGGCTGCTACTGGCAAGCGGATCTCCCGAAAAACTGTCGCCAGACGTTTGCATGAAGGAGGACTATACGCCCACCGTCCTGTTGTGTGCATCCCATTGTCCAGACGTCACCGTACCGCCCGTTTGCAATGGTGCCATCAACATCGCAATTGGACTGATAACGACTGGTCTGCTGTCCTCTTCTCAGATGAGAGTAGATACAGTCTATCGTCTGATTGTCGACGACAACTGATCTGGCGTGATAGTGGTACTGCATATTGTCCAGCAAACATACAGGAAAGGGACCGATATCCGACATGTAGTATCATGGTATATGCTGGCATCATAATCAATGGCCGTACGTCCCTCTATGTGCTTCCAACTGGGACTATGACTGGCCAACGATACATTAATGATGTTCTGCTACCTCATGTTCGCATGTTCCGTGGTGCTGTCGGTGATAGATTCATTTTCATGGACGACAACTCAACATGTCATCGAACAGTCGCTGTCCAGGAGTGTCTTGAGAGCGAGGATATTCAACGCCTCGTATGGACAGCACGTTCTCCAGATCTGAATCCCATTGAAAATGTGTGGGATGCTTTGGGGAGGAGTCTTGCTGGTCGCCAATGCCCTCCAATAAACAAGGACACCCTCATCTGTGCACTGACAGAGGAATGGGATAAATTACCCCAACAGCTGCTTGATAATGTTGTGCAAAGCATGACACGACGTGTGGAATCTTGCATCGCCCTCCATGGTGGCTATATCCCGTATTAACATCTTACGCCGGAACGCCTGCGGACGGTAATTGCATTTTTTTCACGTTTAGGTATTCTGCACAAAATGGCCTGTTTGTCCCTTGAACACGTTCCGAAGCCTTCTGGATTTCAGAGCACAATAAATTGTCTTTCTTGTAATGTCCTGGCATTCTAACATTATTTTATTTCACTTGGCATCCAACCACACTTACTTTTTTATGCGCTATATAGCCGTTTATGATCCGTCCTTAGCAATTGTCCAGCAGTGTATGATATCGAAAAATGCTGCACAGAGGTCAAAAGACTAAAGGCATCAGCGACAAGAAAGGGAAAATTGTATAACCTAATGCGTTTTAAATCTTCGGGACAATTCTTCAAAGAGAGGTGGAGCTGCTGGGAAAATAGTAAGACGAGAAAGAAATGGAAAGTAAATAGTAAGAATTTCTTTAAAACAATCTGCAGTCATGAAACAGAATGCAAATAGATTGGACATTGAATAGAATTTGAGGATAAAATTGCCATTTGCTCGGTTGGTATTAAGAATAATATTACAAAAAAACCCCACTTCCCATCAGTTCTCATCGTAGTTATTTGAAACGATAAATTTAAACCATAATAAATGCATACATACACTCATATCATTAAGATGCTATCTGAGATTCAGAGATTAGCTCTTTAAAGAAAGATCCTCTGCCAGATTAAAGTTTAAAACTGATGGAACTAGATTACACTTATTGGTGATGTATTCGACGTCTCCATTTACAGCGATCTCGGCATACAACTCGAGCTTCATAGACATCCATCACACGTCTCACACAAGACCTTTTGTACTTATACTCATTATTTTTCCTCATGCAGACATTCCTGAATCTGGTCTTCCCATGATTTCCTTGGCCTTCCCCTACCTTTCTTCCCTGCCACTTGGGCTGAATGATTTCTCTGAATAATAGTAAATATCACACCACTCATTCTTTCAACTTGGCGAAATCAAAGTAAAAGAAATATTGTATTTTGTTCTAAAAGAATGTCATTTGCTGGAATTGGCTATCGAAGCACGATACCATAAGACACACATGCCTTAGTTTAAATACTTTAAAATTTAATGATTAAAATATATACAAGGCTATAAAACACAAGATCTTTCACACAGGCTCCCTGTACATCATCAGGTAAAGAAAACTGGCAAAACAAAATCTACTTGCTTTTTATACAGGGTGATTAAACACTCTTGGGCCAAACTTTACGGGGTGATAGAACACACCTACACAAGCATTTTTCGTCATACAATGCAGGGTCGTAACTCAAACGGTGAAGCGCTAGGGGTTAACACTTACTGTGTCCTGAAACGCTGAAACACAATAATAACAGACGAGGTATGTAAACATTGAAGAAATGACAGAACAAATGTTATTGAGCAAATTACAGAACAGAATTTATTGACAGCAATTACAGAATTTTATGGAACAAATTACAGCAACTGCTCAAAAGAGCGACCGCCAACAGTGATGCAGGCTTCACACCTTCGACGTAGTGATCGCGGCACATTGGCGAAAACACCAGGCATTTCGCGCACAGCGGCAAAAGAAATCCGGGCAACAAGGTCCTCAGCGGAATCGACGGGGCTATCGTAGATGAGGCTATTCATATCGCCCTATAGGAAAAAGTCCAGACATGAGAGATCGGGCAATAGTGCCGGCCAAGCGATGGGACCACCACGACAAATCCATCGTTCAGGGAATTTAGC
Source organism: Macrothele yani (assembly GCA_039090855.1). Taxonomy (NCBI): domain Eukaryota; kingdom Metazoa; phylum Arthropoda; class Arachnida; order Araneae; family Macrothelidae; genus Macrothele; species Macrothele yani. Next base: position 143,563,568 of record CM077014.1, read on the forward strand.
ATCCAATGCGTACCGCACATTCATGCTGAAATAGGGTGGCCCTCTGTCGTGTTGGAACCACATACGTGTGTTAATGTTTGCTGGAACACGGTTCAGTAATTCTAGCAAAACTTCTTGTAAAAATAAGAGGTAAGTTTTTTCGTCCTGTTTGCCTGGCAGAAGATATGGGCCAATCAAATGGTCATGGATGATTCCAGCCCATCCGTTTATTGTGAATCGCTGCTGGTATGAATGTGGACGTGTGGCGTGCGGATTACTGGTTGTCCACACATGAGAATTGTGGGTATTAAACATTTCCTCACGTGTAAAGGTGCATTCGTCAGTGAATAAGACATGTGTGGGAAACTCCGGCGGCGCTGCAGTTTGCTGAAGGAACCACTGCGCAAACTCGACACGAGGCCGATAATCTACAGGTGTCAAGACTTACATCCGCTATACATGGTAGGGGTCTAAGCGTTTGTCACATAGTACTCGCCACACCACCTTCGATTGGGGCACACGTACGGCATGGGAAAGTGCTCGCGTGCTACATTCGGGACGATCTCCAACCATACACAGAATTTCTGTTACACGTGGTGTCCGCACACTCCCTGCACGACCTGTGTCTTGCAAGTCGCTGACAAAGGAGTCCGTGTCGTACAGATACTGGTGCAATCGCTGAAAGGTTTTGCGAGCTGGCACGCGCCTTGTCAGGAAGCGCTCTCGGGACAGTCTTTGGGCTTCCCTCGCATTCCCGTTCGCATCTGCATACATGAAATGCATGTCCGCCTTGTCCTGATTCGTGAAACAATACATCCCTTGTGAAATCCACGGTAGAAGTGACAACGAGCTATATCAGATATAAGTCATTTTCTTGTAGGACTTCCGTCCACAGTGAGTAGATTTTGGTCCCAGCCACCTACAGCGAGTTCGCCTTTTGGGCAGGACACAGAAACGGAAGTAATGAGAGCAAGTCTAGCGTTTTTGACAGAATAGTTTGTAGTGAGATTAGAGTACAGTAGATGGCGCCACCGTACAAATACGATGTCGTACATAGAGGGGTGAGAGAATTTCAGGGGGAGCATAGGAAAGAATACCCATTTAACCAGTGGGTCCAACCTGGGGGCCGTCACTTAACGTGCTCATCCGATGCACGGCGAATATTCAGTGATTGTTAGCAAATCACACCACCTCCGCAAGATCAGCCCAGGAACGAACCTGAGGACCTTGCATTGGTAGTCTGAACTGCTAACCACTCAGCCATTCGCGGCTCAAGTGACGACGAGTACGAAAACCCGTGCTTATATGGGTTCACTGGACAGCGCCCTCTAGTGCTTCACCGTTTGAGTTACGACCCTGCATTTTATGACGAAAAGTACTTGTTTAGGTGTGTTCTATCACCCCGTAAAGTTTGGCCCAAGAGTTTTGAATCACCCTGCATATAGGTCAGATTCGTAATGTGCGTTTCGAACGTAGTGATACGGGTGGACAAGACAACGTCCGGTGCAGTTCGTTCAAGATAAGGTGTTGCAGTACAGTACATAACTATATAACACATTATCTCCACCTTACTGATAACAGTTTGCTTCACAGTAAGCATCTGTAACACATCTTTGCTCCTCGCGTAATCAGAGCGTATCTTGCCACGCCCCCCCCCTCGATAGTAACGCATCTTTTATTTCGCACTAACGGCACCTCTGTTTCTTCTGCAGCACCCAGGTTTCACGGCCTTACATCAGAGTACGAACAATTGCACTCCCATATACAGCCATTCGGGACTGGTTTTTTAAGAACCCGTCATTCCTGTGAAATTCTCCTAAAGCAGAAATGACTTTCAAAGATGAATTCATTCGCCTACTAACTTCTATCTAATCTATTTTCTCTACCAAATATTTTTCTTTATATTCAAATTCATTCACCTAGTCTACCTCTGTAGCATTTAGATTGATGTTACATACATTCAGTTCCTCGCTCAAAAACCAAAACTCCGGTTTTCACTTATTTATACTGTTTGAATTTCATACAGACTTCTTACATTTGGGACATCATACTCTGTAACTTAATTTTGCTCTCTGCCAACAGGACTGTTTTGAGCTTCCTTGTAAAAATGATTAAGGTAGAAGCTAGTTTTGTGCGAAATTGGTCAAAAAAACTGCAATTCACTGCGCTTTGTTCCAAAACCCATAGGTGGAATAACCAGCTGGAATTATGGGCTGTGGGCTGATTCCCTACTCAGATGTATAACAATCAATCCAATAATAAATTAATTGTAATTATTAGTAAGTTCAAATAAGCATCAACATTCATATACCTTTTCATCTTTTTATGTATGCACAATAAAATTTGGGGGCCGCAGACTGAAGGATCAGAGTAAAAGGTCCATATCAATTCTAAGTTTGGGAAACCCTGGAGAAAATAAAAACAGCCACACTTTTAGCAAATTTGAATTAACTGATACAAAATTATCTTTATTCTAAATAATAAGAAACAAAATTATAATTCCTATAAGAAACAAAATATTATAATTCCTACAGTTATTTGAGCAAATACGAAAACGAAATGTCGATTCTACAATTTTAAATTGATGTGCTTAGCAAATCAAGAGAAAAAAAATCAAACGGCAGATACTTCAGGAACATACAACTGTAAGAGTAAACAGTATGAAACTCACGAATGTAGGACACGGAAATGCAACTGTAATATAAAGGAATAAAATAAAAGGAATACAAATGAAAAGAAAAAAAAATTAATTGGAGAGCCATGCGGAGCTGTTAAGACTGTTGAGTTATTTGATACTTTGTGAAGGGTGATTCATATAAAACTAACACATTTCATTATCAACTTATGTGAACAAGAATAAAGCTAACAGCAAGTTATGCCATCTGAAATGTAGCATATCTATGGTAGTTTACATTACATAACATTTACCTTTACATCAAGTGCTCAAAATGTCCGCCCACCTCCTAAAGGTACATCTGTACACGTCGTTCCATGTTCCTGGTTGTTCGTTGGAGCATCGTCTTGTCAATACCGTTGATTTCGGTTGTAATGTTCTCCTTCAATTCGTCTAATGTCCGAGGGCTTCTAGAGTACACAAGCCCTCGAACATTAGACTAATTGAAATTTTTGGACATTAGACGAATAGACAATTTTTCTTAAGAAACCCCCACAGAAAGAAATCTGGTGTTGTCAAATCTGGTGATCTCGGTGGCCACAAGTTACGGGAAATTATCCTGTCCTCAAAGAAACTGTGGATCAGCGCCATGGACTCATTTGATGCATGGCACGTGGCGCCATCCTGTTTAAAATAGCCTTGACGCAGCTCTGTGTCATCCAATTGCTCAACAAAGTCCATGAAAATTCGTTGGCACTCTGGAGTGTTGACAGTCCCATTGAAAAAAAGGGACCCACTATTTTTCAGCGGATATTGCGCAACAAACTCTGACTTTTAGTGGGTCCATAGGCGCTTCCTGAAGAGCGTGCGGATGTTCTGTGGCCCAAATGCGTGTGTTCTGTGAATTGGCGTATCCACATAAGTTGAACCACGCCTCGTCCGTGAACCACGTGATGGACAATATGCCAGGATTTTCAGCAATGAAGTTCTGAAACCAGCGACAATAGTGCACTCGTTTTTCCTGATCTGGCACCAGCAACTCATGAACAATCATCTATCTATACAGCTTTAGCTTCGCTTTCTTAGCAGTTCTGTGACACATGGAGTAGGAGTACCCGGTCTCCTGCGATAGACGCCGTAATGACTTCCGGAGGTGACCGCTGCTGTCATGCCTCGAAGTCTGCAGCAACCGTCGGCAGTGCTGATGAACGATGCTTGCCGGTTTCATTCACAAGAGAGTCTGTTGTTTTCAACTTGCATACAAGTGCCAGTATAGAGTTCCTTCTGGGAGGTTTGCTAACACCAAATTCCCTGGCATTTGCCCTTTGCATAGCTGTAATCGAGTTTGTAAACCAGTACGTTTTCACAAGGAATACCCGTTGCTGTAGCGTGTACTGCATCTTCACAGTGACTGGGGCAATTTGGAGGCGACAGCTACCATATCCTGCACAGCAGCGCCCTCTTGTGAGAATAGAAGGATCATACAAATGCCGCGCGTCGTTTGACCCTAGCACGGGCCATTTCGATTCATTCCCGCTGAAATAAAACTGACATGAAATGTGTTAGTTTTCTGTGAATCACCCTGTATGTTCTGTTCAGATGGTTTGAAAGTTCTTCATTGTCCAAGATAAACGTACGTGTCTGTTATCTCCAGCTTTTCTCAATCAATCGATAAATCTTCATTTCTTGAAAAAGCATTGAACATCACTTTTGTCTTCTGAAAGTTCATTTGTAATCCCACTTCTTTACTCTTGTCAGCAAGTTCCTGGATCATACTCTGCAGCTCTGATGGGGTAGTTGCAAAAATGACTATGTCACCAGCAAAACAATACATATATATATATGGATGCTTTCATCCCAAGTCCGTCTGAGCACATGTATTAGCATGATACTAAATAAAGATAATGTTTCTTCTCATTAGTCCGTTAATATATGTTTACTAATATTATAGGCATAATGTTCAGTTCATTATTTCTCGGGCATAAATAATGCGCCCGCTCTCATAGTGAGTTTGAGAATTTTTAAAGGTATTCTCATTGCAACTGATAGTCTAGTTGCATCTTCTTGTTCCCAACGCTTTTTGTTTGTTTCCTTGCTTTGGAATTTAATTTATTTTATTCATAAGCAACCCGATTACATGAAGCATACCAACGGGAAGCTTTCATCCTTATTTTTTGATTTAGAATATGTTTTTGCATACACGACGTTTTGCTTCTTTAATAAATATTTAACATCACAGCACTTTCTCCTTGGAGCTCTGTAATTTTGGAACCTATATATTAATTCAATAAGTTGTTTTACTGTAAGACCAGTTGTGAGAGAACGGCTGAACATAAATATATGGTTGAGGTATCAAAATAAAATTCTTACCATGTAGATGTGCCAGACGAAAAGAAAAATGAGATTGTGGCAAAGGTTTGGGCATTGTGTGGAGGCAAAGTTCCCATGTAAAGTCTATTTGAGAGACGTGCGGTTGACATCCGATCGCCTGCGGTTGACTCACGCGCTGTTGAAGGCGGAGGTATGGAGAGACTCAGATAGTCCAAAGTCCGAAGTCTCTGTTCTCAGCGAACTGTTGTGTGCAAAACAACGCTAGCAGGAATTTGCTTGAAAGTTCTTCTCGGAACAGCGAACACTCGAAGACCTGATTGCTTTGTGCCATTGGACTGTGTGATGTATACATACAATTTAACATTCATTCGATCCAGTTTATTCACGTAGGTAAGACATTTCCCATTATGTAAAGATGTAAATAAACTTCTCACATGAATTTATTCTTAAAAAAAAAAAAAAAAAAAACTAATCGTCGATTCCGACGGGTTTCGTCTACCGGGTTTGAATCCCGGTGAGGCATGGATGTTGTGTTTTTCTTACGGCACTGGCTCTCTCCCTTCCCTGGAACCACTGACCCTAAATTAGGGACAGGCGATTGCTTATAGCCCATTGTGTTGTTCACGGTGGTCGTTAAATCTTCAGTCACAAAAAAACAAAAATCACGAACCTGGACTATTGTCCTTACTGAAGTGGTTGAATGAATTTGTCAATCAAATAAAGTTTATATTTGTTGTTTCATATGAGTTTATTACTTGCAAAAAAAAAAACAAACTTACCGTCGTTTCCGACGGGTTTTGTCTAGTATACTTTATGAAAAGACCCACAGACATTTCGCACAAGACATCAGACAAGACTATCAGATCATATGAAACCTCATCTTAAGTATAGAAGATATAACTTCATCTTAAGTAAAGAAGATAGTCTTGGTATGATGTCTTCTTTTGCAGAAGACATCAAGCAAAAAGTATCTTCTATAATTTGTTTCGAAAAAAGATATTACCATTTCTTATCGGTTCAGTTCCACATTGAAGCAACTTTATACTTACACCAAAAGACGGATTTACATCTTCAGAATTTGTATTGTATGGTGTAATCCCGCATTCCATTCATGTCTATCTGCTCTTCCGGGCAATCACGGGATATAATTCTTAACCTCCAGGTTCGCCAAACAAGAATGTCGGTTGCTTCGACTAGCGAATCCTGTGGTGGTTATATTAAAATAAATCGGAAACTTGAGGCTTTCTGTGTGGTGTCGTGGTAGCATACTCGGGGGCTATCCGGGATATGCGGATTCGATTCCCGATCCGGGACGACGAAATTTTCAAGTTTTCGGATATTATCTGACTTACCATCCAGTCAATTTTACACCAAAAGACGGATTCACATCTTCAGAAGTTGTAACCTTATACTTGTTGAAAAACGATGGTCATTTCAAAAGTTTTGCACAATGTGGGTTATCTCTTTAAAAACGAATTTATTTCACAACTTACTTTTACAGGCCTTCGAACTAATTTCCATGTTTCTTTATGACAGAGGTCCAACATTTGGGCAAGCCTTGTATTTCCAATCAGGACATCTCCATTGTTCATGCATCAGATCACTCGGGTCACCTCATTAGAAACATCCTGAATAATACTAAATCCTTTCCTGCGGAATGGCTTCTTCAGTTTTGGGAACAAGCCATAGTCTGGTGGACTCATGTCAGGACTGTAGGGCGCGTGGGGAAGCAATTTTCATCCATACTTTTCCAGAATGTCTCTAACTGTGTCGGGCCTTTTTTGGCGAATCTTTGGGAGCCAAACATTTTGCAGAAGCCTTCTGTAGTAGGCCTACTCTGCTGTTACAGTGGCCCCCTCGGACACTATGGTTGATGGTATCACTCCAACTTTGCCATAGGCCATAATCATCATCAGCTTAACCTTTTAATTGTTGGCGACGGAATTTTTTCTGGCGAGGTGATTCTGAATGTTTCCACTGAACGGACTGAGATTTCAGTTCTGGTTCAAAATCTCGCACCCAGGTTTCGCCTTATAGCTAACAATGCTATCCAAAAACTTCTCTCCTTCTGTCTCGTACCACCCAAGCAATTCTTCTGCGATCCCTTTGCGAACTGCTTGCTGCTTTTCACTCAGATCATGCGGAACCCATTTGGCAGCCACTTTTCTCTTCTGTAATTTTTCAGTTAGGATTCTGAAAACCGAAGCAGTAGACATGTTTGCTTCATATGCAACCTCTTCACATGTTTTCTGTCGATCTTCTTCCAAAATGTGTTGACGATAACCACAGAAGTGTCCTCCGTTGCATCTGATGGCCAGCCGATTCTTTGTTCGTCTTCGACTCTTTCCTGACCTTGGCTGAAACGAGAAGCCCACTGTGACACTGGGCTACGATCCCCTACACTAACCCCACAAACTTCACACAAAGCTTTAGGAATTTCGGTTGGGGATTTTCCTCGCAAAGTTTCAATTTTAATGTAGGATCGCTGGTAGCTACGCGAGATCTCACCTGAATCACTTTCTTCCTCCATTTCTAGGTAGAATCTTTCGGAACAAGAACAAATTAGACAGCAAACGTAGACACAACTTTGTATACTGAAGTCTCACTCACAACTGGCGTAACAATTGGAGCGATTGCATCATCCTACGGGGAGCGCCTGGGCAGTGTGCAAAACGTTTGAAATGACGTTAGTGCAGTGAAACTTCCATTAACAGACACCTTCGAACAACGCTAACCTCCGCACAACGGCAGGTTTTGACTGTACCAGAACAGCTGCCGGGAGATTAACATTAATGATAACCTCCAAACAGCAGAACCTCTTAACAGCTGCCAACAGACACCCCAGTCAATCCCGAAAGAGATCTAACGGACACCCCAGTCAGTCCCAAAAGAGATCTAACGGACACCCCAGTCATTCCCAAAAGACATCTAACGGACACCCCAGTCAGTCCCGAAAGACAACTAACGGACACCTTATCCTTTAGGATCTTGCACACTTCCTCTGGTACTTCAGCGAAAGGGATAAGATTGAAATAAAGAATGCTAGTAATAATTAAGAATGTTACTGTACCTCAAGCTCGCCGCCCCGGTGGCGCAGTGGTCTAAGCGATGGCCTCTGATCATTCGTCCGAACGGGGTCCGGGTTCAAATCCCGGTGAGGCATGGATGTTGTGTTTGTCTTACGGCACTGGCTCTCTCCTTTCCCTGGAACCAGTGACCCTACATTAAGGACGGGCGACTGCTTATAGCCCATTGAGTTGCTCACGGTGGTCGTTAAACCTCAAATAAAAAAAAATAAAGTACCTCAAGCTCGATGGATTGGATTACGGCGTGTACAATGGTGTGCTTAAGTGAAAAAAAGGAGTTCTACCTGAGACGAACTCCAGATCTTGTGTATGGTTCAATCGCAACCAGGGAAGGGATGGAGGGGTGCTGATGCGTGAAATGTTTTTCGTTGGTGGCAGTATATCTTTGATTGGTCCCTGTGGGTTCAGTTCTTATTTTTCGACGCGCAGCTAGCTAACTGTGCAGTTCCACCTCACTGTTCAGCATCTTTCTTCTGTTTTCTTTCCCTTGGCGTACCCTAAACTAATCCTCCTAGCTTTATATTTTTAAAGGGCAGTTTGAGACAACGGGTGAGACACAACTTTCCTAAAGTCCTCCACACCGTGATTTTATTATAAATTATTATTTTGAGATTCATTCTGCATTCTACCTTCGGGGAAAGCCCTAGAATCATTTTCTTTGTGCGTACGTTTTGTACAATTATTCTCCTAGTGCACCAAAGCAATGGACTATCAATGTTAATTTAGGCCTAACCTCTGAACAACGGTCACGTTTTCCCGGTCCGAGTAGCAACCGTTCTTGGGAGATTTCATTGTATAACCTGCAGGGAATAACTATTAGTGGGATAAGAATTAACGTTGACACTGTTTGTAAATTTTATTGACGTTTTTTATTAGAAATTGAAGAAAAATCGTGCATAGAAGGGTTTCCCGGAGCAAAGATAATGGGTCTTAAATTCGAGATCTTAAAATTGCGTATATAATGGGGTAAAGTTAACGGGTCTTAAAATTCGTGGAATTAAAACTTTTACACCATCATGACTGCCACGGAGAAACCTCAGGTACCCTCCCAGGCTGGTACGAACGCTCAAACCACTAAGCATCCGCCGTGCATCGGATGATCACATTAAGCCGTCGAACCCCGGGTACTGGCCCCCAGTAATAAATAATGGCGTCTTCCTTCCGTTTTCTACCTCGCTTCCGTGTCACTTTCCTATCGGGCACTCTAGCCCAAATCTCCTAGCTTCCTATTTCTAAGGGTTGTTTAAGACCTGGGATTAGCACTCCCTTCCTAAAACCCTCTACATATGATCTGAAACTCTTTGGCCGCGGATGGCCTAGTAGTCAACGTTCGTGACTACCATGGAGAAATCTCCGGTTCGATCCCAGGCAGGTACGAACTCTCGAACCACTAAATATCCGCCGTGCGTCGGATGGGCGCGTTAAGCCTTCGGACCCCGGGTATTGCCCCCCCCCCCGGTAACAAATAACGGCGGCGTCCTCCCTCTTGCTACCTCGCTTCCGTGTCACTTTCCTATGGGGCACTATAGCCGAAATCTCCTAGCTTCCTCTTTCTATTGGTTGTTTAAGACCTGGAGTCAGACACTCCCTTCCAAAAATCCTGTACATATGATCTGCTCTGATCTGTAGGAGGGTCGATTGATAAGTAAGGTTTCCTACCCGTGGCGGCGCTAGTAGTTGGGGCCGAAAAACGTTTGCGCATGCGTTCAGTAGCCGATACTGTGTAATGCAAACGAGCTTAGTTTCAGTTCACTGTTTTTTTTTTTTTTTTTTGATTGGAGGTTTAACGACCACCGTGAGCAACTCAATGGGCTATAAGCAGTCGCCCGTCCCTAATTTAGGGTCACTGGTTCCAGGGAAGGGAGAGAGCCAGTGCCGTAAGACAAACACAACATCCATGCCTCACCGGGATTCGAACCCGGACCCCAGACGGACGAATGAACAGAGGCCAGCGCCTTAGACCACTGCGCCACCGGGGCGGCTCAGTTCACTGTTTGTCCTTGAGTAATAGCCTTTGTTAGTCATGAGTGCTACCTCCGCGTTACGCATAAAGCAGCTATCCGTAAAGAGTTTGTGACACTAGAAGGTTGCGCGCCAATCGAAATTGCCACTGGAGACTAATTCTGAGTTCATCATTATGACGCAGGAAAAAAAAGGCATTCCATGGAAGATCATCACCCAAGTTCTCCGAGCGTAAAGAAATTCAAAAGAGTTCCTTCAGCGCAGAAAGTCATGCTCATCACGTTTCTGGGACGCAAGGAGCGTGATTTACACGGAAATTTGGCCTAAGGGAACAACGATTAATTTCGAAAGGCATTGAGAAACCTTACGAGCACCCAAGCAACGCATCCGCAGAATCAGGTATGAAAGGAGGAATTTTCTTTTGCACAAACTATGGAAACAGTGACAAGCCTGAAATTCCCATTTGTTCCACATCCTCCTTACAGCTCAGATTTGGCACCGTCTGACTTTTGGTTGGGCCCAAGATTGAAAGAGATGTTGCAAGGTCAACATTTTTCATCCCATGCCGAGGTTGAAGTTGCTGTGCCCAAATGGATGAAAAGTAAACCACAAATTTTCTTCATGGACTGAATGAAAAAGTGGATAGCGCGTTTGGAAAAATGTGTGTGGCCGCCCCGGTGGCGCAGTGGTCTAAGGCGTTGGCCTCTGATCATTCGTCCGAAAGGGGTCCGGGTTCGAATCCCGGTGAGGCATGGATGTTGTGTTTGTCTTACGGCACTGGCTCTCTCCCTTCCCTGGAACCAGTGGTCCTAAATTAGGGACGGGCGACCGCTTATAGCCCATTGAGTTGTTCACGGTGGTCGTTAAACCTCCAATCGAAAAAAAAAATGTGCAGCAGCAAATGGCGACTATGTTCAAAAATAAGGTTGTAATGTTTATGAGAAATAAATTTCCTTCATTTGATGCAACGTTCATTATTTTATTTTGTCCCAAACTTATTTTATACGATTGGAGACCTTACTTATCAATCAACCCTGGTAACGAACTCAATTTATCTCATTCCGTTGTTTCTCATTTTAAGAAAACCCAGCTTACTCCACAGTTGCAAGTAATCAATAAAAATCAGTCTCTTACAAAAACAAAAGACAAATTCCAGTTTTTTAGAGTACTTCACAGATAAAAAAGAATATTCATTTCATCTTCTATGCCCAATTGTTGCCAGAAAAATCACTGAAAAATCTTTCAGGAAACTATTCATAAAGTTATCAAATTCAGTTTGTTTTGTGAGACAGATTGTGTTCAAAATTATCACAAAAACTTATTTGTAGTTTTTATTGCAACATTTTACTTTAAAATGTAGCGAAAATCCAGATACAATGTACCATTGGCGACAAAAATGGCATTTTTCAAAGCAGGTAATGAGGATGTCCCCTTTGGAGTCTGATTAGTTTAAATTAGAAAGCAATCTTTTAAAATCTGAGGAATAACACATGAGACTGGAAAATCTAAAAGAGAAAAGGAAACAACCGTTGGAGAAAATTCGTTTTCAGTTCATGTTCATTAAGAGAGCATATGGGGAGCGATGGAGAGTCGACTGAATTGATAAAGATGAAGCTGCAATGAGAATTAGAAGTCACAAATAAATGAGAAAAAGCTAAGTAAGAAACGCAATGAATGTAATAACACTCAGCGTGATCATATTTAGGTTCTCAGCGAGAAAAATGAGAAAAAGTCATTCCCCTACGTATTTCATGCGAAACCGAGACACTAATTCACACTTAAATCTATTTTTTCTGTATTTGCAATCTTTACATTACGCACATAAGCCCAGCTAACTTATCTTCTACTGACGAGAACGTTTTTGCATTAAATTTACTTTTAAACAAACATATCCAACCCGAATATTTCTAGTGCTCTATTTAGAATCAGTATAAGATGAATAATGTAGGCATTATCTTAAAGGAAACTCAATTATCTTTTATTTATTAATTTCATATTTAGTTTTGCAAACTTTGCTCAATGTATCCAGTTAATCACTATTTTTCCTTCAAACTAATTCTTTAAACACAAAGTCTAGAGATTTCACCACTCTAGACTTTTTTTGATTGGAGGTTTAATGACCGCCGTAAGCAACTCAATGGGCTATAAGCAGTCGCGGGATCCTAATTTAGGGCCACTGGCTCTAGGGAATGGAGACATCCAGTGCCGTAAGATAAACACAACATCCATGCCTCACGGGATTCGAACCGGGACCCATCTCGGACGAATGGTCAGAAGCCATCGCTTAGACCACTGCTCTACCGGGGCGGCACTCTCGACTTAAACTTCAAAGAATCATAGACGGTTGAGTCACATTATTATGACCACCAGCTAATATCCAGAGTAACCGCCGTGTGCAGCGCGGACAGCAGCTAGACGGGCTGGAAGTGACTCAATAAGGTGCTGGAAGGTGTTCATAGGTACGTGGAGCCATGCTGACTGCAATGCATCTGACAGCTGCCTGAGGGTGCATGGTGGAGGATCCATAGAGCGAACAAGACGACCGAGGTGGTCCCACAGATGCTCAATTGGATTTAAGTCTGGGGGACTTAGGGGGTAAGGGAAGTACTTTGAAATCTTCATCGTGCTATTCCAACCACTCTGGGCGGGCATTTCTAGCTGTATGACACGTTGCATTGTCCTGCAGCAAGATCCCATCAGCCCCAGAGAAGACAATGAACATGTATGGGTGTACGTTCGTTGTCTACAAGGATGGATTCATAACGAATTCGGTCCACAGTGCCTTCCACAGGTATGAGTGGACCCAGAGAATGCCACGAAAATATTCCCCAGACCATAGCGCTGCACCCACCAACTTGTGTTCTTCCAGCAATGGTTTAAAAGTGTTTGTTCTCCGAAGTTTCTCAACTTATACTCCGACGTCCATCCGTTCGATGAAGCAGAAAATGTAACTCATCGGAAAAGACAATCCTTTGCCAATCAGCGGAGGTCCAATTCCGATACTTCCGTGAAAATGTATGCGCTTTCCTCCGATGCACCTTTATTAGCATAGGTGCAGTGACCATCCGTCTGCATCGGAGCACCATATGAAGCAGGTTAAGCTGAACTGCCGTTATGGACACACTTCCGGTTGCCTCATGGTTCATTCGGCCAGTGAGTTACTCCACTGTAGCGTGTCGATCAGCCCTCACGCACCTTCGAAGCCGACGTTCACATCTCACACCAATGGCACGTGGTGTTCCGCGGTTTCCGCTTCGCTTATTCGCAATGGTGCCATTTCTCCAATCACGATACACTTTAAGCACAGAAGCACGCGAACAGTTCACAAACTGCGGTGTTTCAGAAATACGGCCACCCTTGGCCCGAATGCCGATTATTATCATCCCTTTTTGCAAATCTGATAAATCGCTCCTTTTATCCATAACAGCAACGAGTGATATGTTTTCAGAATGCCTACAGCACACCTTATATACCCTCCAAGCCAGCTCACGACACGTACCTTCTTTCATTGGCTACGCGCTGTTGACGTCAAAAGTAGGAAGTGGTCGCAATGATGTGACTCGACTGTGTATTTCCACTTAGTGTCCAGAAGTTCCAGCAATTTTTGCGAAATCTCTAAAACGTCTGTCTGAGATTTAGTTAACCAGAACATTAGAAATTCTCCACCGCGAAACATAAAACATCAGATTAGAAGTATTTCCAAAGAAAAACGTTATTTCGCTCCCTCTTTGATATTTCACGAAACTAAACTGAGGATCCCGAATCCGGATGGCGTCCATAGCTTTCGTTGACTTTCCCGCAAGTGTCTATCTTCCGTTAATTTCTTTTTGTTTCGACATTGAACGATCACCATGCGCAACTATTAGCGATATCACTAGTCGCCCATTCCCTATGTGATTCCATTGTCTTAAGGGGAGGGGGAAAGCCAGTGCCGTGGATGGGGCGCACCGCCCTTGGACACTATTCTGCACTCCAGCCAAGGCTCATCTTGAAGGAAGGATTAGAGGTCAGTACCTCTGACTTCTCGGCTACCGGGGCCACTTTTCAGTAAGCGAAAACTATCTATAAGTCTCCATCAAACAAAGATCTTCGCTCTTTCCACGTTTATAAATGAGTCACGGAAAAACTCTCATTGGCCGCCACCGTTTATTGTGGTGCAGCGGAAGCATATCCGGCGCGTAACTGGAAGACCCTGGGTTCGACTCCCGGTGGCGGCCAATGAGAATTTTTCCGTGACTCACTTAAAAACGTGTGAAGGGCAAAGATCTTTGTTTGATGTTCCTGGTCCACGTTAAATGTCTGTATTAATTATCTATAAGTCTCTTTTCTTTATCAGCTACCATCTTCAAAATCGTTTGCAATATGTCATGTGTTTCTGATGCTCTTTTCTTAAACTTTGATAAAATCATTTGAAGCAAATTCTTTCCTTTATCGAACTACACATCTCAGAATTCGAATATCTCGTTCCACCCCTCTGTACTAGAAAGTGACTGGCTCAACATAAAATGGGACCAACCCAGTGACATGTACAGTAGATAAGCGTACAGTCTGACAATGTATAGATGGATATTTTGAAGTACAAAGTATTTGACTAGGTAGTCTTCCCGTAGAATCAATCATATTTTGCAGTACATTCTACTTGGAAACATGACATGTGGTTTACAACGTACCTTAGTTCATGGGAATGTAACACCATTCACAATAAATGTTGGAAATATCCTCAACCGACATCCAAACACAATCTAACACGACGCTGCATACTATAGAAGATCCTCCATAGCATGTCCTCATCAATTGTTAGAACTGATACACTGATGTTGCTTTCTAAGTGTTCTAACCAGTTTCTTGTGACAAACGTCGTAGCAATTTCTTTGGTGATGCCAGTAGCCTATGCTTCACCTCTTCATTTTTTCTTCCGCTAATGGAGGACTTCCGCTGCTGTATTTCTTCAAAAAGCTGCTCGTGGTTTCACATTCCTTCGCTAACCTGTCGATGTAACGCTTGTCTGGTGCTTTTCTTTCCCCAAACTTCTTCAGGAATGTATGCTGTGTTATCTTTATGTATTTTGTTATGCAATAACTTCTCACAATAAACACCCGCTCCGCTACGGTGTACACAGCCATCCTGAACGACGTTCAACGACACAGTGAAACAAGTAGATTGCCTCCGGACAGAATTAGCATGCCCAGCCATCTGGTGGGGTGACGTCACAATGAGTCACCGCCATATCAGGAAAATCATTCCGGCGCATTTCTCAAGGATAAAGGTCTCTTGTAAACTAAACGTCGTGTTTCTATGTAGAGTGAGAAGAAAGCAATAGTTGGATTTTAGGAGAGGAAGGGGGGGGGCAATCTAGTGAAACACCCTGTAGTTGAAAGTGTGATGGAGTTTCTGGAACAACACTAGAAATCCAGACCGCACTGCTTTAAATGCTCCAATCGGACAAACGAAGAATGTTTTAACATGATAATCAACAAATAAATTACCGTAATTTTATCTACCGAACCCCAGCGATGTGTAGTTCTCAGTCAAATAATGACTCTACCTTCTACTTTTCCTAGTGTTAGTCATTTTGAATCATTTCTGCACTGAGTGTCTATTTTATCAGAGCTAGTTTTGGAAAACACGCATCACGCCTTTTTCCCGTTCTCATATCACTACAACTATAAATAAACGGGACCATCCCAGTAGTAGTTCGGAACACATAACTGAAGGTCGAATTGGAAAGCGATGTAACGTAACGGATTTTAATTATGGATTAATAGTTGTTTGCCTGGAAAAGTGCCGCACGTTTCCGTAAAACAGGTGTGGAATATGGAAAAGCAACAGTAATGGGAGTATGCAGATAGTAGTTGACGAATCAAAAAACAGGGAGTGATCACATGAACTGCTTTCGCAAACGGCTAGTCAAGGCCGGAGGTAAGATTATCTAGAAAACACAAGGTCATGACATTAGAGAAACGATTTTCCTCCGTTTCTGGCGTCACTCTTATGTTACACTGACTAATACGTCGGTGTTGTATTTGACGTCACGCGCCACAGCGTTAGAAACCAATCTGAAGCATTAGTTTCCAAGTGACGTCACTAAAAGATGGAACTCATCCCTCTAATGTCATGACCGAGAGTTTTCTAGGCGGACTTGTTTGAGGTGAGCGGAGGATCGCGTAATTTATGCGGATCATTGTATAAGAAACAGTGAGTCAAATAACAAAGGATTTGAATCAAGGTCCACTGTATCGTCTGTGTTTCAACAGAAGATGACCTGTCCATACACCACTGCTGGCTGTCGGCAGCGAAAGAACAAAACACCTTCAGTGGGTGCGAGAGCAAGGAAGGTGGGCCCTAAAATATTTGGAAAGGGTCATATGATCTGATGAATTGCGTTTTCAATTCCACCACTGAGAAGGTGAGAGTTTGGGAATAAGAGCATAAGATCCATTTTCCATGGTCACGACCCTCCAGGATGGCGAATTTAGTCTCATGATGTGGACTAGTTCATATGAGAGACTTTTGGCGCCTAGAGTAGCGAACTCAAGATTGGATGATCATGCGTACTTCAAAGTCGCTGCTTGTCAAGTTCAACCAATCATGGACACTCCGTAACCTTCTGGTAATAGATGCTATGTAAGGGAAATGCTCAGTGCTGTACTGTCCACTTTGTTTCGGAATGCTATCGGAAATATGATGTAGACTTTTCTTTCCTTCGTTGAACATCTGAGTCACAAAACATCAATCCCATGGGGCCTCTTGGCGATGCAGTCTAAAGCAGCATGCAATATTTGGATTCACTGCCAATTAGCACGAACTGGAAGACGCTCTTCGAACTGCGACGCTCTTCGACCATTTCACAGCACTGACACCGAATCTTTCTGAAATCAAAGCTTAGGCGATCTGCTGCAGTTTGAAAGTCAAACGTGGTTCTGCACAATATTAGGTGGCCGTCCTAATAAATGGGCTACTCAATCAGCATTTCGTTCTCTTTTCTACACAATATTTACGATTTCTAGCATGTATCCTGCGTTGCGCTGCAGAGCTGTCGATTTAGAGGAACAAATTGTGAATTAGAACATCGCTGGAGTGACTGTGAAAAAGTATGTTCAACTCTTCCCGAAAGAGAGATAGCTCTTCCCCTGGCTTGTTATTCTCTTCGTTTTCTGGCGTGCGGCCATTTGTGCAAGAGCAGATGTGTGTAGGAACAGGTGTTACCACGCATGTGTTTAATTACAAATGGAATTTAATTACCTTTCCCGTGTACAAGATCTGACAATAAAATAACGAGACTTGAATTAGCAGTTCCCCTGTAAAACATTTTATTGAGAACTAAAATGAGTACCTTTGAAATAATTTCCTTCTTCAGCAATACACGAATTTCAGTTCCGTTTCCTGCTATGGAAACAGTTCTGAAAGTCACTGTCCTGTGAGCTATTTAAAACAGCTATAGTGTTTTTCTGAACTGTTTTTTACCGTACGGTAACGTAAACTTTTGATAACTTTATTTACCGCCTTGGGAGAAAAATGGTCGCACGGTGCAAGATCTGATGAATAATCAGGGTGTTCGAGAACAACAATTGATTTCTTGGCCAAAACCTAACAGAAAGCCTTGTGTGCGAAGGGCGCAATATCGTGGTGGAGAATTCATCTGTGGGGAAAGAAATGCGGCCTGGCTTGATGAATTCTTTGTATTGAACTTTCCGAAATTTGCGTATAAAAGGTCTAGTTAACAGTCTGTTCTGGTAGAATAAACTTCCGATGCACTATCCTTTTGCAATCAAAAACAAATCAACATGGTTTTCACCTTTGATTTTGATATGCGTGATTTTTGAGGACGCAGAGAATCCAGAGATTTCAATTGCATGCTCTCTCTTTTAGTCTCGTGATCATATTGGAAAACCCAGATTTCATTTTTAATGATGACTCCGTCCATTCTTCATACTCATCTGTTCGTTGTACGCGATCGACGTGCATTTCTCACCTCCATTGTATTTGTTTATCGGCGGGTTCTTGGGAACCGTCTGGGTTCACAGTTTCCTCATTCATAAGTTCTGCGTCGCAATCAATTCTCATTTATGTTTCATTCTTCTGAAATCAATCTAACATCTAGACGGCCATTATTCTTTAATAAGTTTCTCATATTTTCTCCACATTTTCGTCTGTCAGTCGATGTCGTTGGGCAGGGGCGCGCCAAGGGCATTTGCCGCCCTGGTGCAAGCCCAGATTTGCCGCCCCCTTGTACCAGAATAATTTTTATTCATTTTTACATGAAATAAATATCTTTTGCAACATTATATTCTATTTCCGATAAATTGCGATTTTTCATAAAACACTACTGTCTCATATAAAACCGAAGAAAAAAATCTGTAAAACTCTAGTTCAGATGACGCTACGAATAATTCAAGAAGTCAGCTTCCTCTCTCTCTCTCTCTCTCTCTCTCTCTCTCTGCCAATTTACACAAAAGTCTGCATTACCGGTAAAAAAAAGTTTCGTCATGTACGATGATAAACATATTACAGCTTCTCGATGGACACACACACACACACATATACAGTATTTATAACTAAGCAAGATAAGATGAGGAACCCGTGTGTAAGGAAAATGATAAGAGTGGAAGACATTATGATCAGAGTAAAATCCCTGAAATGGTAATGGGTTGGACATATTGCCAAGAGAACGGACCATCGATGGACAACCGAAATTTTAGATTGGATTCCAAGGGACAGGAAAAGACCCAAAAGAAGACCACGTGGGATATGGTTGGATGAAATTTGAAAGCATGCGGGAGTAAGATGGAGGAGACTGGTCCAAGACAGACTGTTGTGAAAGAAACTTTGGGAGGGCTTCATCCAGCAGAAAATTGATAATGGTTGAGGAGGAGGATGATATATATACATGTAATATTAAACATGACGAACGTCTCTTTAACTATTCTAACCAAAATATCTACTATCACGGAATACATCTAAATTGTACTCCAGTGCTCGTTGGTTGATTGGTTGGTTGATTGATTTTTATGGCGCAAGGGCCATGTTTGGCCAAAGAGCGCCAGACACAAGACAAACAAACAGTATTAAAAAACGTGGCATAAATCTCAAAATCTGGCTGACCGAGTAAAACCGAACCATGAGAATGATGGAAGGGCCAAAAAAGACAATGAAACAAACAGTATTAAAAACATGGTACAATGGTTAGAAACTAGCTGATTAAGTAAAACTGAGGAATGAGAATGATGATAGGGCCAAAATCCAGATACGTTTACAAAAGTCAATTTGTTTAAAAAAAAAAAAAAAAAAAAAACACGGCAGCAGTATCGCAGTGGTCATTCAGTTCCCCTGTAAAACATTTTATTGAGAACTAAAATGAGTGCCTTTGAAACCCCGATCAACAAATGAGAATGATAAAAAAAATATGAAAACACACATCACGAAAACGAACACAACTACACAAAAGATGATTCACAGGAGAGGGACGAACTGTCACTCTCCACCCCCTTATGTTCCCCCATAATGTTGGTTGAGGGTGGGGACCTCGCTGAGTCTGGGACAGTTGCAATGTTGGTCAGTTGGACGGCGACAGTTGGATGGGTTGGATGGACACTGCGCACCTTTGTGGATTTAGGGCCAGCTCTTCCACACGTGCAAGCTTTCTGCTGGGAACTGGAAGAGTCGGTCGTCTTCAAAAGAGAAGGCGCAGAGTCAGCTGGTCGAATGAGCTGGAGCTCGGAGAAATCCACCTGTGTCGCTTGTTCAGCTGTTGATCTCTTGGCAAGTCCGGCGAGAGCTACAGGGAGCGGGACAAAGGGCTGCACGGGTTGTGGCAGAGACTGAACCACTGCGGCAAAAGTACGCTGTCGGTTGTTGGGAATACCCAACTTGGCCTTGGCAGCAGGGTACGAGAGGCCTTCCAAGGTCTTGAGGCGCTGGATCGCCATCTCGTCCTTCCATTTCATACAGTTGCGGGAGTAAGCTGCATGGGCCTCACCACAGTTAACACAGCAGGCCGCAGAAGTGCAACCTTCCCCGTCATGTTCACTGGAGCCACAATTTGCGCAACGAGCGGAACTGTTACATGAACGTTGTGAATGCCCGTAACTCTGGCACCTGAAACTGCGCAGAGGACTGGGAATGTACGGGCGAACTCCACAGACCAAGTAGCCAGCCTTGATTTCGGTCGGAACTTTCGGGGAGTTAAAAGTCAAGATTAAATTTTTAGACTTAATCAAAGAACCATCGCGCCGGAACATCATACTACGTGCAGCAATAACACCCTGATCTGCTAGTTCACTCACCCATTCGTCCTCACTGCATGCCAAGAGATCAAACTCGGAAATAACACCCGGAGAGGTGTTAAGAAATGGGTGAGGTGTCACTTTGACAGGAATGCCTTGAAGACTAGTGAGGTGCAGAAGAGTGTTACTCTGAGAAGCACTGCAAGTTTGCGCAAGCAGGTCTCCAGAGCGAAGCTTCCTCACAGACTTCAAGGAGCCAACCGCAGCGTCCAAAGCTTTAGAAATGAAAAAGGGAGATCTGGTGGACAGCCTCTCATTCGGATCGATGGATTCTACAACTAAGTGTGTAGCATGCGTATTAACAGCAATCGAGGGGAGACGACGCTTCAGAGCGACTAGTACAGCTGCCGAAGAAGAGGCTCCACGTTCTTGGTCCAGGTCATGATCTAAAAACCGTTTAAGGTTATGGGACTTGGTAGGTTGAGAAGACGAAGGGGAGTCGTTGTCAACTATCATTTTCTCAGGTGACTTAAGTTTGGAGTTTTTGTTTTTGTTTTTACCCATGGAAAAAAGGAGGAAGATTCGTCTGCAGACTACTCCACCCACCACCGAGCCCTACAAGGGAGAACTGGAGATCTGCAAGCCAAGAAAATGACGTTGGACACAGTTCTGGAGCTTATACGCTGCAGATATAGTCCGTTGGCTGTGATCACACGCACTCGGCGGACACGTCGGCCTCCAGAGTTCCGTCATGCCAACGCCTTTGGCATGATCCCACAGCCCTCGGGCTTACCGTGGCGTACTATACGGCAATAAAGCCGCTAAAACCCTGTACATAACTTGGTACAAGACTTCTGACTAGAGGTGGGTTAGTCTTTAGCCTCCCGTTTACAGCGACGCCGAGGTCGAAGAGGAGTGTTGGTACACAGGAGGCACTTCTCCGGTCTCCTGTGACCTCAGCCGCCAGACATCCCATTTCCGCCTCACGGGTCTCCGCACGCGGCAAACATGCAGGTAGGTCTAGCACCCAAACCAGCTAAAAGGGAAAAAGTAATCCAAGGAAGACAAAACCCTGGAGTGGAACCTAAACGGAATCTCAGCAACCTACGAACTGAGCGGTTAATATAAACAGTTAGTAGTGGAGGGAAACAAAACCACAAGACCGGGGTGTTAGTACATAGCGTGGTAGCGATTAGGTAGAGTGTACAACACGGGCAACTGGCCAGTGCAGAAAATAAATAAAAACGAAAAAGCGAGGCACAAGACCAGCTCGGGATCGTGGGGGCGCAACTCCCCAACAGCTGGATGAACAGCCGTCCCTGCAAACTCCAACAGCACCGAAAAAAAAACAAGCGGCGGCATGACACCAGATGTTGACCAGTCACAAGGTCAGCTCGGGCCGTGGGGGCGCCGCTCCCCAAATAACTGGAAAACCAGTTATCCCCGTGCGGGGCCAGTGATCGTTACCCGTATTGCATCGATCCTATAATATTTTCCCACCTTGTTTTATAGTCAACGCTGGAAGCTCTTTTTTGAAAATTTGCCAACGATAAGGTAATTCAGAAAAGTAAGCATATATTTCTTGAACAATGCTGAAAATGTTCACAATCTGTAGAAAAAACTTTTCGTCGTTGTGAGAGCGAAAGTACTTGTCACGTGCCGTGGTCCCGCCTCCTACTTATGACTCGGAGGCGTCAACGATATATGTGCTTCTCACAGTCACAAGGAAGCGTTTCTGTTTCTCTGAAACACTCCCTGAACTCTGTTCGGGCGAACAAACGAAGCCTTCCCCACTTTGTTATAATATCTGTGAACCAGGAAGGCGGATTGAAACGGCCGAATGAGCAGAATAATGATCACTACTACGAATGAAGGATCTCGAGAGGATTTATCAACGCAACACAAACATTTATTAAATAACAGTTAGGTTCTGACGGCGGTGGATTGATCTTCCTCTAGCATCAAGTTTCACTAAGTCTTAGATCTGACGGATACTGGGATGGGAAGTCTAGGAGACTCCTTCCTGAAGAAAAATATCTAATTCCTAGCTTTCGACGTTGACGTTCCAGAGAGAATCTACTTACTATTAGGTAGATCTGTATCTCTGAGAATGTTATTATTGGCCTAACTCGTGCTTCGCCGTCGTTACGAATTTAGTCTTCGTCCGTACTAAAAATTGCCTAGTAGTAGAGGAATATCTAGACAAGCGGGATTCCCTGACCGGGACCTGTGCCACAACAACCAAAAACCCCATCTCTCCAAAGATAGTGCACTGGCTAACCTCATCCAGAGATTCGGACCTCCGTATAACTGGAGCGGCCGCTTGTTCACAAAAAAAGGAAAACGCTTCGCGTCCCCTTACCGGAGAACTACTCTCTCCGCTAGACGAAATCAGACTAACTAACTTGTTCCTCCTAAGAGACCCGCTCTCCTCACCTTCTCCGCACTACGCATGCGCAAAGCCTCCGGCGCCAACACTGCTCTCTCGCCTACCTGCTGACGTGGCGTTCTTCCCCTGCCAAGCGTCCCTACTTTGACGTCACGCGTCCGCTGATCCTTGGCGTCGGCGAGGCGTACTTAACTGATGGGTTTAATCCCATCCTTCGTATTCCCGACAGTCCGTCAGATCTATCCATTAGGAAGTGCACCCTTTGGGAAAGTAATCCTACCGCCGAAGTACATCCCTACATTAACACAATATACATTGTTATAACTACACAAAGGTGAATGATTTTCCAGGCTTTTTGGCGTCTGTGCAACGCTGACAATGTACGGCGAAAGTTGCGGTATAATTGAAGATGTTTATCAGTTCGTTGGAAAGGCCTATCCCTTTCTAATGCGTGAGAAAACTGAGGTTCTTTGTCTGAGGCCATCGACATCGAAAAAATGTTCTCGGACCTTCTATTGCCTTCTTGGGCGTTGTGCTCTGTCTTCCTTTTCCTTTGTACAAAAGTAGCATAATGTTCAGTTCATTATATCTTATCATAATTAATGTGTACGTTCTTACAGTCGTCATTTACGACCAGATTTAAAGTATGAGCCGCTGAAAGCACATAAAATGCGTAAGGGTCTTAAGTCGACAAATTATACTTTTTGAAGTCCATTGTGTTATTCCTACGTATTGGTCCCATTTGTCATAGCGCTGGCCATGCATTCATAAATGCTGAAATCTTCAAGATTTAAAAAAAATTAGAAAAATAATTTTCAATCCTTTACCCGCGGTATCTGTTACTGAACAAAACAGTAAAACTTATTCTCTGATTTCAAGACGTTTTCTCTTGAATTATAAACGAGCTATTTTTACTAAAAAAGTAAACGTTACACTTAGCATTACGATTTCTCACAGTATAACGTTTTCATAACTTCTCCCACGTCACTGATATTAATTTATCAACCGAAAAAATTGATTGTAGGTCCTTCGCCCCTGGAATCTGGCGCCCGGGTGCTTAGCACCCATTGAACCCCCGCTTGGCGCGTCCCTGTCGTTGGGTAACCAAGACAGCTGTCGGACTGCACTCTCTCTCCCTATCTCTCTCTCTTTCTTCTAAAAATCGTTTACACCATTAAAACACACGTGCTGTTGACGTGACTTCAGCTCCGTAAACTTCTCTTAACATTTTGAACACTTTCGATGGTCTCTTATGAAGTTTTACCAAAAATTTCATTTTAATTCTTTGTTCAAAATACTAGCCATCCATTTTAATAACGAACAACAAGGACATACACAGCTGCTTAAAACGTTTCAAGGCAGTGCACAAACTGCGTCCTTGCAGAAGATTCTGCTGCAGGAGAGATTTCGTAAATGAACCAATAGATGGCAGTACGAGTCAGAATCGTTCATTAGTCTAGGCCTTACAGTATAGACAGTCTCGTTATTTGATTGCTGGACCGTGTGTGCTAACACTTACCTTTTGTTTTGTAAGATATTTAATAAATCTCTTGCAATTCATCATCCCTCGACTGTCATTAAGATTTTATAAAATCGTAAAAATCGTGGAGGCCAAATATCAGAATGAAAAAATTGCTGCTAGGAAGAGAGAAGAAATACCCTCGACTGGCGTTATTGGATTATCCTTCAGATTCATATGCTTCAGTTACTTAAATGCAATGTGCTCGGTAGTGTTAAAGTGGCTGTTGTACTACGACTGAACTTGACAGGTGATTATTCAAATCAGCGTCATGATTGCCCAACTGTGACGTCTCGTGACATGAAGCATACACATACGGCAGTTAAACATATAAACGGTACTTATAATGTTAAAATAAAAAGCTTATTCAGTATTGTACACCAATTATTAACTTCCCCTTACTTTCTCTCGCTCTCTTTCTCTCTGTCTCTCTCTTATACCATAACTCCTAGAAAGCTTCTTAAAAATAATATACTTAGCTGATTTGGTTATTGATTGTATATTCTTAAAATCCCTGTAGGAAAGAGAATAATGATGCCAGCGGCGTAGCGAGAAATTCAGGGATTATTTTTGCAAAATATCTTTCTAGTCAAAAAAAGGAAAGAAATTGGCACTCCCCTTCCCCGAAAGAGAATTCCAGACTAGCGATCTTTTACTTTAAGCTATCTGTTACTTTGATCTATATTTAACAAATAACATGAAGAGAAGTGTACATAACCCTGTACAAAAAGGAAGTGGGATCCGCGGTGAACGAGTGGTCAGAGGCTCGGTTTCTGGCTGATCATTAAAGCAAGGCCAGGGTTTGAATCCCGAATGAGGCATGGGATGTGTGGGTGTGCCTTACAGCGCCAATTCAGGAGCCACTGGACCTGAACAAGATACACGAGAGACAGCATATAGTGTCCCTAGAATTTCTCGTGGTGTCCTAAAGCCTTCCGCGAGATCCCTACTCTAGAAAAATGAATAGAGATAATGTGTAAACGCCTATAAAAATGAAAACATGTAAACGTAATTCTACTGTCGCATTTTACATCATGGACTCACATTTTACAAAATGTAGAGCAAAGGGTTTTTCTCAAGAACAAGATAGATTGGGAGTTATACTTCGTCATACATACCGAAGAAACAGTTGGATTATGCGCCTTTGTGACGATTTTTCAAGATCTTAGCACTCAAATTAAAAATTTGGGGTCAAGCGCATTTCTCGAATATCAAGCAGTTTACAGACTTAAAAACTTCATACATACATTTGATGTTGTTCTTTCTTATTTCAACACCTGGGCTAATAATTTGAAAAATTCAAAATTTTATACTGAACAGCTCTTTTTGGGAAGGAGGAAATTTAAGAAATGAAAGCTACGCGTATTTATTGTTACGCAGCACTAGCAGTGTTCCTGCCGAGTCGGCCGGTAACGGTGCTTGAGACCTGAAGTACAATTTAGTTGGCCGCGGCACCAGGTGAGAATCTCAGGTGCACTGCTGCACTCAAAGATTCACACCAGAACATAAAAAATGAAAAGTTGAAGAATGACCCGAAGCACAAGGCTTGTGTGAATCCACCGTGTGAACAAAATAACAACAACAAATAAAAAAATAAAATAAACTAAAAAAAAATGATACTTTGGGATCAGAGTTGTGATGAGGTTCACCCGCAATCACCAATTCGTGACTGAGTGTAGTGGTCCGGATCTTACTCCGGTACATTCAATCCCCAACCAGCCAGTACAACACTCACTTTCGCAAATAACACATGATTCTCAAATACACAACACAACATTTAATAACGTTCTGCGAGATTTAAACAGATACGGCGCTCTCTAGGCGCATAGACAATTGCCCCTCATATGTGGGCAGCATACGGTGTCACACTTTACTGTCGGAAGACGCAACCGACTGAGTCTCCACCGGACTATCTGAACAAGAGATACTACTCGTTTACACACTAAATAGAGCTGCAGGTGATATTCATATACAATTGCTTAGAGAATGAAAAAAAATTATATGCAAACGATCACATTAAAAAATACTCGCGACATAAAATACACAAGCACGTTAATTTGCGGTATACGATTATAGGTGCGAAATACTGCCAACGTTAATTAACTAAATCTAATAAGCATGCACATGCAGAACCCTTCCCTGCTCGCTTTGGCCCTGAACCAAAGTTAAAAGAAACTGTCCCGCCCAGCGGAATTTGTGGCCACGCCTTCTCCCTTATTCATGTAAAAAAAATAATCAGGAAATGGGCCCGGTAGGAAATTGAAATCTGTATGTGCAGGTATTTCCTCTGAGGTTCAGTCACTCAGCATTACTGCATCTATGTCCATGCAGCTTGGGGTGTCGGGATGGCACAAGTTAGCAGATGTGCGAAGAAAGAAAAAGGAAATATTCATCTACTTACAGTTTCGTGACTTTGCTGTGCAAATCCGTTGTGCATCACATAATATCACACGACAAAAAAAACACGCACACACACACAGACACTTGCACCATGTGGCAGCACCGATGATTCAACACTTCACTTTGACGCTTGATGTAAATGAAGCACACAATTAAAATGGTAATATCACGCCGCACTTTGTTGCGCTGATGCGAGTATACACGGATCCACTCTTGTGAAGATTTAAAGGTGGCCGTTAAAAAAAATAGCCCCTCTCACATCTGCTGTTGCAGTTTCCGAGACTGATTTTCTGTGTTCCTGGGAAATAATTTCTGTTGTCGTGAAGAAATAATTTCTGACCATCAACTGTTTGGAGAGTGGGACACATTCAATTCCGCTGCTGCTATAGTAGATTCCGTCCGTCGCAACCTTCCGTCCTTTTTGACCGTTCATTCCCAATTCAGTCAGTTCCTTTCCGTTAGCATAACATCTACCCTGCCTGAGTACGCAGTTCAAATATGTCCCTCGCAGGTTTTGTTTCCATTTTTTTATCGAGTTGCGACCACCAGCCCTGAGATTAATTTTCTCGGCCGAGCGAAATCAGACGTGCTTTTACCTTAAGCGTATATTGGCAACTCAACATTTCACCTGTATATTTGTTAGGTATCGAAGCCCCCGCTCTTACGCTCATATTTTTCTTTCGCCATGTTTTTATCCCGTCGCACTTACACGTAGTGGCTTCGCTGCTTACGTGACCACACACACGCACACATGGGGCCTCGCTTCGCCCCGTAAGACAAGCGCGTCTCTTCACTTCCTCCACAGTAGGGGATGAATGGGGGTGACGATTCCACACTGCAGTGGTTGGCATCCGAACCCGACTTTGCTTGGCTTCGCTTCTCATTGGAATGACCACTGTCCACTCGCAGACTTCTTAATTTGCCTGTAACTTGGCTTTCATTAGGCCAAACAGTCGCTGATTTCCATTACGCTCCAGCCTAGAAATTTCTGCTTTATCCCGCGGATTCAGGCATTCTGCTGTCTTTATGGCAAACTGGCATCTCCATCAGCCGCCTCGAGTTGTCTCCATTTCTTACCAAAATGCGGGGAGGTTCGCTGCTTCATTTTTTCCAATTCATTTTTCAGATCCAAGGCATCCAGCCTTTCACATCGGAGAGCGTACAGACAACTAAACTTTCTTCCTTATGTTCATGCCAAGTGCGAACTCTTATTTTTCTGCACGGACCACACAGAGAGCAATTGTTCTCGAAAATGCCCCAAACAATCGAAGAATTTACGATTATTCGTTAAACCTTTTGTCCCCATCTTCATTCATTTACTCAAGTGGACCCCTCTTCGAAATGTACCTCTTTCTCTTTACGTGTTGCTTAGTTTCCCTGTCAGCTGCGCCTTGATATTTATGACCTAACAGAGCTATTCTGAGACCACCCAGCCAGAGAGAGAATTCTTCGCCTCTTTTCTTTCCAAACCCCCCAGATAAAACTTTATCTGCTGTTTACACTTTTAAACTCCAATCAAGCCTCGAACATAATTAATACTTAATTAATTTCACACATCAACCACGCCCATTAATTACTAAATTAATGGCGGGGGTGGGTCGTAACATCGGCCCCTCCTCAAGAAATCCAGAAGTCCTCTTCTGGGCCTATCGCTTTGCTCTTATCAATTTCCAGAGCAACCATTGAGTGCTACCTTTTCCCACAGGTAGAAACAATTCAAAATGGCAAAAATATTGCGTTTCTTGCCTTCAAGAGCATTGGAGCGACTTCCTAATTATCCCGCAATTTTGTTAATTAATTTTAGAGAACAGCCGAAAGAAAAAAACAACGTAAATGAGAAATAAATAAAAAACCTGAACTGTAAAAGAACATGTGAGCCTGCCGAACTGTGATTCCTAGCTGCCTCATACCATACGCGACATGGCGGACAAATTTTAGAGTTTTCTTCAGGTTTTAGGATGGGGGGGTGTCCACTGTAACATTATTTTAGTGATAGCATGAATTTTACCTCTCATTTTGCTGTGATATTCTGTAAGGAGTGATTTTTGATCAGAGGAAACACTAAGTCTTATTTTTTTCCTTCCGATGTCATGAAAGAAATAACTTCGATGCCTTATTTTTATCAGTATTTCACCAGCTTCACCTTAATAAATATTCGCAGTACTGCTTAATGTACTTCATTATAGTGGTGAAGCACCTTAAGCACGGTGCTTCACTAAATTTAAGATTTCTACTGCTCTTCATTTCTCATTTAGTGCATTCTTTTCGCTTTATTCTCAAAATGCCACTAGAAAGAAGAGATTTATAAAATATCGCGCATTTTGCCCTGATGTGATGGATCAGATCAAATCATATGTAGAGAATTTTAGGAAGGGAGTGTCTGACCCAGTATTAAACAACCCTTGGAAATAGGAAGCTAGGAGATTTGGGCTAGAGTGCCCGATAGAAAAGTGACACGGAAGCGAAGTAGAAAGGGGGAGGAAGACGTCCTTATTTAATCCCGGGGGCCAGTACCCGGGCCCGACGGCTTAACGTGCCCATCCGACGCACGGCGGATATTTAGTAGTTTGAGCGTTCGTACCTGCCTGCGATCGAACCCGAGGTCTTCTCCGTGGCAGTCACGAACGTCGACCACTAGGCCATCCGCTGCCTCCAATGAGTATTAAGTGAAAAATTGTAGTTTTGAATAGAAAAATATTACGATGTTTGACTTACATGCATTTAAAGCCAGGAGTGATCTTCTAATCAAAATGTGCCTATACTTAGAATTTAAAAACCAAATGGATTGCCACAGACTCTCTTTCTACTACATTAGAGTACACACTCTAGAATCTACTAAGTTTAAAAAAAATGTGTTAACTGTGGAAGTGATTAATTTGAAATCTGAAGCTTAAATGAATCTTCTCATCAGTACCCGCTATGTGAAACATTTTGCACATGTTATGCACCCAGAGATGTAAAACGAATGCTAGAAATAGTTAAATTTCCATAGTTGAGAAGAAGTCACTATTATACATACATACCTGTCACTAAGCTGTTCTCTGGTATTCAGAGGTTAGCTCCTCGAAGGAAGACATACCGCCAGATAAATGCTTAACTGATGAAACTACAATTTTCTTAATGTTGGTGTATCAAAAGTCTCCATGTAAAGCGATCTTAGCACACAGCTCAATGCATCACACGACGCTCACAAGACCTTTAAAGTCATTTTTTGTGTCTTTTTTATCATAAAAATACACCAGTGCGGGGCATTAGCCCACCGCTGACTGTTCCATTTGGTCATTTTACCTAAGGGTTCTGGAACATGACCCAGTGAGTTGGAATCTTTTGACCAATGTCGCACAACACTAGTTGGTACCTCAGCTATATTTATACTAAAGCTTAAATTTGTGTCAGCTATTATACAGTACAAAATTTCAGCGCGCACTTGGTGTACAATATTTTTATCACGGAAATGTTGTGTAGCATGGCGCCAACACTTTGAAGAACTCCCTTTTCTTTGATTTATTACTGTGTACAATGACTTGCAACTCAACACAAGTGAAGAGCTTGCAACTATATCAATTGAACATAAACACAATCCACGTTGTACGCGTATACACAGCAGTATACGAACAGGCCTGCAGCCAGACAGAGAAATAGTAAGGGGCGGCTTATGATTAAGTTGGGGCGAAAGATATAAAGCAGGTAGGGTGAAAGATGTGGAAGATGTCGGGCACCGGACACTGTAGCCTAAGTCTCTAGGACGGGCGAAAGGAAATGCAGGTCAGGAACCGCCCTGCCTGGCCTTCCCTTGGCAATGGCCCTGTATACGAGGAATTTGCTCCTCAGCGGAAGCACACGTTTACGTCCATTTGAGAGTAAACCGCATTTCAAGGCATTCCTCATATTCACATTTAATGTTTTTGGTGCTCCACACCGTTCATTTTAGTGTTACTTTCTTGTAATACCTAATAGTGCATTTTTGCGTATATTTTGCCCATTTGTATATTGTCATACGATAAGTAATGCGTACAACATCTTTATTCACATGTTTTAGTAAGTGTCAATAGCTTAGTCGCGTATGACTTCACGGATCTGCTTTCTCCTCTCAAAGCACATGAGGTCGCAATCCTCCTTCACATTTTCCGTTCAACTCAGGGTATGAATTTTCTTTCGATATTTCACAAATGACTTATTCTTGACGGGCTTTCGTGAAGTGATAGAGATGTTTCAAAATAAGAAAATGTGTAACAGAGAACGCTAAAGCATTGGGTGAAAACCGGTGTTCAATTTCTTATCTACACCCGGTGGTCACAGGCTAAGGTTCTTAACTAATTGTCCGAGCCTGGTTCTAGTCCTGTATGAGGTATGGGCAGAGTGCTTGAATTGCGGAGCAAGATCTTTCCCGTTTCTTGAACCAGTGGCCCTACATTTGGGACGTGTGATCACTTATAGCCTTGAGAGTGGCTCATGGTTATCATGAAATCACAAAAAAACTCTTCTGTGATGAAACACGAAACAGCAAAAGAAACAAGCCACGGATTAAACTGAAATAGAGAAGGAAAATAAGTCAAAAGGGAAGAGACTGTATAATGGCAAGGGATAATGTGTTGAACACGTAGAAATGTAATGGAAGAAGTTAGCGGGTTAGGAAACTGAGACACAGCATTTTTGTAAAAGAATTCAATTCATTCCATAGGATTAAAAATTATTCCTTGTTCTTCGGGATTTATTTTACGACAACACGAAATATTCACTATAGAAAACCATAAAAAATTATATCCAGTTCGAATTTCCGCGGGGAAGAACCAAATGGATAAAATTTAATTCCAGCATCTGTATGCAAGAATCAGACTTTTGCCCGCTCCGTGTAAATTACAAATTATGTTTTTCCTGGTTTTCTGTGATGAATCAATTTTTAAAAAGTGCTGTTAAACTTGAATACATGTTTCAGATGACAAATCTTTTTGATAAAGAGGCAACGTTTTGACCAGGAAATTACATTCCAATGCAATAGGCTTCAACTGCTTAGGAGTGTAGTGTTCTGGATAGTATGTCGATAGCATGCTCGAACGGACGGGTTCGGATCCCGGTCAAAGATGATGCTGTTTTTTGAAGAATTTTCCTCTTTGATGAAACTCCGTTCTAGCATCGGGATGGCATAAAATAAGTACAGATAAGTTACAATGCCAGCTTTTAATAAAGTATGCATCTACTTCTCTAGGCTCATTCATAATCGGGGTAAGTAGATATTACTGTATCAAGATTTAGATAGATTCTCTCAAGGTGGCCTCCAAGGAACCAAAAATTTTCAGCTTCTCGGGCACAAAATTTTTTGATTAATACCATCGTTTCTCAAAGTCAATGTGATTTTGTTTATTTAAGCAACTTTCATCATTTCTAAATCCGATTTTCTTATTCAGCGACAAGCAGTGAAACTGTTATAAGCATGGCTAGGAGAAGGAAACAGTGACAGGTGAATACATAAGCTATAATTGATAATAAACCGCGCAAAACACAGGGAAGAAATATGGAAACGTCAATTTATAGTGAAATGTGTGAAGCTGTAAAAAATAGCAGCCTTTGAAATACTTAATATAAGTGTCTTTACATTTATTTAATATTTAGCATTGCAGTTTTTAGTCAATATGTTGTGCACGAAAAATGTGTGATAACCTTGTAAATAGATATTGATAATGACCATATCTCTTAAGATCTATAAGCAGAAAGACTGATTAAAATGACATAGATAGTGAAAGTTTTGTAAAGGTGAAAGTTGCGACAAAAAGCTATGGACTGTGGCGATCTTAGAAAGAAAGAACCGCAATGGTTGTAGAAAAAATTAACGCGCCTCTACTGGGAGCTAACCGAACGCATACGATTCAGCCAGTCGTCAATTCTTACGGGTAACCCTATGTAGATAGTTTACCCCTCAGATTTAAGAAGTATCCTACACAAATTATTTAATTTTGCGTCTGGGATGGATTGTCCCAGTGGGACACCGGGATATTTCCCTGTTGACCACTCGAGAAATGGTCCGCTATTTCTCGTATCCCCTTTGTCTGGATTGCTTCGAAAGAACAAATAATTATTTTGGCAATCATGAATAAGAATGTTTAACTTCATTTGAGCTTTATATCATCTGTCTGAAACTTTGCCCTAAAAAAATGGCGTTTCATTCTATCTGTATATACTCTATGTCGGGCGCTTGCTTTACAATGACCAAGCAAAACTCTCTCTACTTTAGTGTATATTTTGCTTCAGGGCAAAGCATGCTGTTATAAATATTTTATTAAACTAACTACGGTTAAGCGTAAATCGTTGGACTTGGAGCCGAAGCGACATAGGTAGGCCCTAACCTTCTCTTGTAATCTTGAAGGAAGCACTAGTAACAACTTTGATGTCCGTCATCCTCACACCCTTTTTTTTACTTACAGACATAGGGCAAAGAGCGATTCTTCTGCAGAGATGTTCCCAAATCCAAGTCCCTCCCACATTTATCTGAAAAGAAACATCGATTCACCGGTACTGCTTCATGGATCAAAATAGTAGTGCATCAGTAAAAATAAAGGGTAGACTTACAATAGGCGGCTTTAATGAGGTGGTACGAATATCGTTGTGCAGTAGACAATCACTGATTAAATAAATACAATTATCTAGTTATCTAGAACAACACTCTGTTTTGAGCCTGGTTTGATACGCTACATTTAATCATGAGTGGAATTTTAAAATTCTCTCACCCTTAAATTGCTGTTAAAATTTGTTCACGACTTAATTAGTTTTACAATGCATATTTCCCGAGTTCTCTTTCATTCAGGAGTTAATGGAATTTTTTTCATGAGGGAATATATGAAGTGCTTCCCTGTGGGTAAGTAAGTGTATTTATGTAGTGGACCACAATACTTAACTTCCCGGCCTTGTCGACCCAATCCGCCCCTGGTCTGCGCCCCCACCTATTTGGAACAAAAGGAAAACCTAAATCTAACCTACTGCGTTTTTACTATTTTTATGCTTAGATCTACTTTTTAGATTCTAAACATGGTCACTTACCTATTTTAAAGAAAATTGCGCGCATTTGATATTCGTGTGGCGTGAACTGCAGCCTTCAGAACTTTCAGAAACATTCTTTCGAAAACTAAAGCTTTCTCCTGAGTTGGTCTTCTTTCCAACATTGTAGTCCAAGGTTGAGAGATCCCAGGTGGGAATAGCAATCCTTATTAGCGTCGACCGGAGTCATTCCGTGCAACTGGGATTTCGAATCAGTTCGTCCGTCGGAAAAGAGCAGTGAGACCACGCCGAGCGGAGGAAGGATTGCCTCCATCTGACCGCAGGTACACCTAGTGGCGATACTGCGAGCGCCGGAAACATCGCGGGCGCTGGCGTCATTTCCAAATGGGCAAAGCGAGAGAAAGTGGTTGGTGGCCATAACAATCGCTGCGTCGTCTCCTCAACCATTAGCGACCAGCCAATGCATCTGATCAATTCTCGACAAAGTGTGCTCTCATTTTTTCTACGGCGAGACAAACAAAATATGAAAAATAATTATAAATAAAATGAATCACTACTTTTCGTAGATCATTACCTTCTTCTAAAATAACAAGGATTATTTTTCCTCTTTGTTTCGCCAAATATTTTTGAGGATAAACTCTTGCCAGCGTAACGGAGGGTAAAGTTTAGACTTGAATAGCTGAGAGATCTGAAGTGCAAGACACGATAAACCAGAAAGAGAGAGGGAGAGAGAGATCGAAACGTTTTTCTTTCTCGGTGCCTCGCGATAAATTACGGACCACTTGCTTTATTAAAATCCTCGCAATGCAATATTCAGAAGAAATACCTGAAAAAGTTCCAGTCAGAAATTCCTTCGTGCGTGAAGTACTGAAAATCAAAAAAAAATTCTGTAGGATATTAAAAGAAAAGAAGATAGCCTGATCGTAAATCTTCACAATGAATGATATTTTTTTTTCGGTAAAATTGGTTTACAATAAAAACAATCCTCAATCAATGGCGAACAAACATAAAAGAAATAATCAATTATAAAATCAATTTTAGTCATGGAATTTATAGAGAAAGCAACTGGGGAAAATTTCTATATGAGCATATAAACGTAAAAATATTTTGTAAAATATTATATCCGCGATAAAATAAAAATATCAACGTTTGCCACAATCAAAGGTTTATTATACATTGACTATAGTTTCGCACAGCTTCTGGCTCGGCTTCATCAGGACGAAGAAGAGCCAGAAGTTCTTCAAAACTATAGCCGATGTATAATAAACCTTTGATTGTGGTAAACGTTGATATTTTTATTTTATCTCAACACCACAAGCTTTTAGTCATATATTATATCGGAGGTCCGAACTCTAACAGCGGGCATTTAAATTATCACTCGATTTCGACATTTATGTCCTTGAAGCAAGCCAATGACGTAATCTGAGGCATCCTGAGCAATGCATTGTTCCGGGAATAGGGTGAAAACCTTAAACCTAAAATAAAACTTCTAGCAGCTGAAACATGTAAGCAGAGCATAACGCTAAAAGGCTTCAGTTAAAAACGGGGAATGTTTCAAGAAAGTAGAACGTTATGTGAATCACTGTTGTGGTGCAGGATTTTTCATAGTCCTTGGGCTGTTCTTGGACTATTTATGCTGATAATGTAATCTGCTTTGTTCAAGTGCCAGATAGACCTTCCAGAATCTGCATTCAAGAAACAAAACGGGAAGAGAATAAACTCGGGGATCTAAGTACTTGTTGCAATTTTAAGTGGTGACATGAAAGAAAAGTATTTAAAAAAATAGAATGAG
Source organism: Macrothele yani (assembly GCA_039090855.1). NCBI lineage: Eukaryota > Metazoa > Arthropoda > Arachnida > Araneae > Macrothelidae > Macrothele > Macrothele yani. Next base: position 143,598,853 of record CM077014.1, read on the forward strand.
ATTACACAGAACAAAACTGAATGAAGATGGTCAGCAACAATTCCACCTTTTAAAAGAAACTAATAACACTGCAGGATTTTTACATAGTCCTTGCACAAATAGGTAGCTAATACTGTAAGCATTCTCTGGCAAAATAAAAATCACAATAAAATGCGAACTTTATCGTAAGTTTTCAAAACATTATACAGTTGCTGCTTGGATTCCGAACGGGACGGTCGCACGTCGTGAGGTCTCCCGCCAGTTATCTGTCTCTGCAACTTTTTGCCTCTTCGGAAGATTTCTTTCGTCGCATCTTAGATAGTTTCTGGGTTACCAGTCTATTGTAATCAGTCCGGTTAGGAGATCTTTTAGTAGCTAAGCTGTTTTCAAAGCTCTATTAAAATTTTTCCAAATCCACTTCTCTTCGTATTGCTGTTAGCGCACCGTTGAAAATTTCGTTGCGCAAAAGGATTGCCGACGCTGAAGATGCAGGAATAGAATCTGATGCTGAACAAGAAGTTCGCCGTTTCTTCCCCCCTATAACTGGAATCTGCAGCACAACTGAGGAAGAAAATGGTCTTAGAAGATCCAGGAGGATAAGGTGTTTACCTCCTGAGTTGAACACTTGAACACCAGTGTTCAAAAAAAGACCAGAAAAAGTAAGAAGGTAAGTATGAGGTCTTTGGAACCTCAGTTGTCGGGTGGAGATACCGACGGATACCCCTCTGGGGATGGTTTTTTTATGAAAAAGAAAAATAGATCAGATAATCCTGCGGGACCTGACTATTTTAAATTGTCGGGTGGAGATACCGACGGATTCCCCTCTGGGGATGGTTTTTTTTAGAAAAAAAAATAAATCAGATAATCCTGCGGGATCTGACTATTTAAAATTGTCGGGTGGAGATACCGACGGATTCCCCTCTGGGGATGGTTTTGCTGAGAAAAATAGATCAGATAATCCTGCGGGACCTGACTATATAAAAAGACCTGACAGTGCTACGGCATCAGGCTATTCCTGTGAGATTTTTCGCAAAAATAGTGTGAATTTGCGTCAGTCTACGAAAAAAAAAAAAGGCCCTTTTTGGGGCCTACTATAAAAAAATTTCCAAAAAGGAATTGGACTGCAGGAAAATGAAACGCAGTTAGAAAAGACGGAAACACAAATTCACAAGAGTAAAGCTGAGCTTTACGACAAAAAAATTGAAACACAAAAAGTTTCAATAAAAGTGAGGGAAAAAAAAAGGTTCATAATGAACAGCCTCACGAACTGCAAGAAAGCAGTGACAGCTTCAAAATACAGGAAGCTAAAAAAGACACAGAATTATTAAAAACAGACTCAAATAAATATCTCCGTAATATTAATTTATTACACAGAGAAAAAAAGAGTTGTCCCTAAAAGCAATGTACAGAACTCTGTACTAAAAGAAAGGATTGAAAAACATCGCAAAAATTTCCGAAACACAAATGTGACAGAGAAATTGATTGCCGATGTTGACAAATATCTAGGCGAGAAGAAAAAAAGGCCCTTTTAAGAGCCTGATACAGAATTCTGTGCCACAAGAAAAAATAAAAAAATATCGCAAAAAAAAATTCCAAAACACAAAAGTGATAGAGAAATTAATTTTTGATGTTGATAAAAACATAGATGAAAATGCTACGCATAAGCAAAAAAAACTGGTTACTCCAACCGTGGAAAAACCAAAATATTTCGCTGGCAGGCTTAGCAAAGAAATTAAAGAGGCAGAAAAAAATAACTGTAATGACGAGGCTCATTTGCAGTATGCTAATAACAACGATGAAGAAATGCCCCGGTTAAATGCTGTTACTAGTGCCCAAGATAGTACTACTGTTAGCAGCATAGCCGTAGATAAAGACGGCTTAAAAACAAGCAAGGAAATGGACAGCGGAATGCTGCCTGGTTGTTGCACCACCTTGTTAACCTTAAAAACAAACAAGGAAATGGACAGCGGAATGCTGCCTGGTTGGTGCACCACCTCGTTACCCTTGCCCATTTTCTCTGAGGAAGAAAAAAAAAAAACAACGGCCCGTTTAGGGGCCGCTCCTTTTCTGAGGATGAAGGTTTAATAACGGAAGCAAATGGCCTTAACATTCTAATTTGGAATGCGCAGGGTATCAAAAGACAACACAGAGAATTTTTAGCCTACCTAAAGTACAAAAAAATTGACGTTGCGTTAATTAATGAATCATGGTTAAGCGACAAAATTCAATTCAAGATACCCAATTACAAATTTTATAGAAAAGACAAAACCACCAAAAGCGGCGGAATTTTGATTGCAGTTGTTGATAGATTAGAGCAAAGTGAAACACCTTGCAACACTGAAGATGGTCAAGAAGCCCACTCAGTTATAATTAAAACCAAAAATAACCCGATCAAGCTTACGGCCTTTTATAATCATCCGTCACATACGGTTACCAGTGAAGCTCTGGACAAGCTTTTTGAAGAAGACATCCCCACCATTGTAGCAGGGGATTTTAATAGCAAGCACCGCTATTGGTACTGTCCTAGAGCTAATAAAAGTGGGAACAATATTTTCAGATATCTCTTAAATAAAAATGTTGATCTGGGGGCACCTTCCGAGCCCACCAGAACAGCGTTAAGAGGAACTAGTAATGTGCTAGATTTTGCGCTACTCAAAAATAATAGATATTATTATGAAATCTATACTGCAGCAGCGCTCTCATCTGATCATAACCCCGTTCATCTACAGCTTTTTACTGACAAAACTGTAATGGTAACACCCAAAATGGTCACGAACCTAAAGCAATTCAATGGAAAAATTAAATTAGTATCACCTCCAGAAATAAGAGATTGCAATAGCAAAGAAGAAATTGACAGTGCTATTGAAACCTTTAACCTTGCCATTAAAAAGGTTATGGAGGCTTGCCAAACTCCTGCCAAAGAAAAAAGAAACCCGTATTTCTTACCCAAAGAAATATTGGATCTTATTAAGGAGAAAAATAGGTACCGCAGTAAATGGCAAAGAACCAGAAATAAAAGATTTTATGACCTTTACTGCACCCTTAACAGGCAAATCAAAAGAGATATCAGAAAGTTTGAAAACGGTTCATGGGGTCAATTATTAGAGGAAGCACATATTGACTACTCTGAAAATTCGAATAAAAAATAAAATGACCCTGTGGAACCTCACTTCAAGTTTGCAAAATAAAAATATCAGATTACTCCCACCTCTCCAGAAAGCAGATGGGACGGTTGTTAGAACCGATGAAGAAAAAGCAGAAATTTTTGCAAACTCGCTAGAAAAACAGTTTAAAATAAATGATATCCCTGACACTGATGTAGCCACTAAAATGAAAAAGGCCCTAGACACTTATTTTAAACATGCGGAGGATGTAGAAAATTCTAGAGTCATCGCCCAAAGTGCACAACTCTATGAAGAATTTACTAGTAAAAAAAAACCTGTATTAACATCCCCAATTAAAAGTAAACAGAAAGGCTCTTCTAAAAAAAATAGAAGCACAAGGCATAGAAAACAGCAGCCAAAAGTAGAAAATGCTACGGCCTCTTTTACGTCCGATAGACAAGTTAAAGGTGCTACGACCTCTCGCGGGTCCGGAACGCCAGAAACTGAAAAGTTCAGAAATAAAAAAAGGCCTTTTAAGGGCCAAAAAAAAATTTTTGTTCCTCCTGACTTTGAAAAACCACTACCCATCAGTGAAAGGGAAGTTAGGTTTCATATTAATAATCTTAAAAATAAAAAGGCACCAGGCAATGATGGCATAAATAATAAAATTGTGAAAACATTACCGGAAGAGTATGTGCAAACCCTTACTAAAATATACAATTGTGCCATTAAATTAAATTATTTCCCTGATGTTTGGAAGACAGCAGAGGTAATACTATTACCCAAGCCAGGTAAAAACCCGGCAATTCCTGAAAATCACAGACCGATTTCGTTGCTCCCAACCATGGGAAAAATCTTTGAAAAAATTATACTTGTTAGAATGCAACAGTTCTGTGAAGAATACCCAGTTATTCCATTTATTCAAGGAGGTTTTCGTGACAAACACTCCACGGTGCACCAGCTCTCGAGAGTTACCGAAAAATGTGCAGAAGGAATAATGAATAAAAAGCACACAGCGGCTATTTTCCTGGATGTAGCTAAGGCTTTTGATAAATGTCCACACGAGGCAATTATCTACAAACTAATAGCACATGACTTCCCACCATGGATTATTCATATAATCAAATCCTATCTCAAAAACAGAACATTTTGTGCAAAAATTAATGGGAAGATATCTTCAAAAAAATTATTGAAGCCGGTGTTCCACAAGGCAGTGTACTTGCTCCTACGCTATACTCTATTTTTACTTCAGATTTTCCGAATTTTAACAACAGGAATCTGACTACAGCACTTTATGCTGACGACACTGCACTGGCCTATACTTCCATGAATAAAAATCAAGCAACATTTATGTTGCAATACTATGTGGAAAAACTGGAGAATTACTTCCTAGACTGGAAAATTAAAATTAATACTGACAAGACACAAGCGATTCTGTTCTCCCGTAAAACATACAATTACAATCCTGACTTTGAAATTGAATTGTATGGTAAAAAAATACCTTGGGTAAAGGATGTCAAATATTTAGGCCTCATTATGGATCATAATTTGAATTGGAACAAGCATATTAAGGAAACCCTGGCTAAAGCTCTTAAATTAAGAGGATGTCTCCAACCCATAATTAAAAATAAAAGGCTTAGCAAAAAAAATAAAACCTTGTTATGGAAAGCATGCTTTAGCCCGGTGATTACCTATGGCTGTCCTATCTGGGGTAACTGCAGAAAGCAGCAAAAAAATAATATTACCTCGTTTCAAAATAAAACTCTTCGTATGATGGTAGGACTAGATGGAAAAACATCCAATAATGCTATCCGTAGTATACTAAATATCAGCTCTATACATTACACTATGTATGATCTAGCGCAAAGGTATTACGAGAAAGCCAAGAAACATCCCAATCCTCTTGTCAGGGAGGCCCTTAACTATGTTGTCAATGATACTGACAAATTTAAAAGACCGAAGGCTATTTTAAATAAAATTCCTGAAAAGAATCCAGTTCACAGTTATACTTCCAAAAAGTAAAAAATAACTGGGACTAAATTGAAGTTATTCCTCACACGTAGGACGAAAGCAAAAAATTTAATAGCAGTTTTGGGTACAAAAAAAAAAAAAAAAAAAAAAAAAAAAAGGGCCATTTTAGGGGCCGAGCAAAATGTTGCATAAAAGACATCTCTTTTGTACTGAATATTCTGCTCCTAACCAAACAAGGTGTTGTTGGTCTTGTCCTATACATTAAAATTTGTTGTTGTTGTTTACAGATTAAAGAAAAAACAAAACAACAACAACAAACGGAAAAAAAAACAAAAAAAACAACGGCTCGTTTAGGGGCCGAGCAAAGTTTTGCGTAACAGACATCTCTTTACGCATTAGTTCTGAAAAAAAATAAATAATATTATTATTTAAACAAAACAGGACTAAACTTTTTCCGCTGTTGCACATAATTGTGTAACAAGCAGGCAAATAGCAAAGGTATATAAAAAAAAAAAAAAAAAAAAAAAAATTATGAATGATTGGCCCATAAACTACCGGCTTCCTAAATAAGGAACAAAAAGAATCCTGGTTGTGGCTTTTCTTTTTATTTCTCGGTTGTTTACTCAAAATGAGTATCTTAAACCTCGATCGGTGTAATTTTGTGATCACACCACCTTAGCTATGGTTACTCTGACATACCTGTCAAGAATCAACAAAAGTAAACCTGTGAAAAAATTCTGTAAACCAATGGGGAAAAATCTTTTCTCTCATTGGCTGCCGAGCAACACTGAGCAAATAGCCAGTGTTCAAAGACGATTTTTCTCTGGGAAAGATGTTCTGTGTGTGATGTTTTTTTTTCAGGTTCCCCTCTCCCGAGTCCTTTCCTTCATTTCCCCCTGTACTCTTCTGTGGCACAGGTGTACCGGGCATTTTTCTGCGGAGAGAAATATCACTTGAAATGGCTTGTTGTTACAGGTAAGTATGTAGGGCAGCTTACAACTTCACTTCTTAACGGGTAACCGTCTACTCCCTCTCCTCTAATATTTCCATACTTTTCTTTCGTACTATTCTATCAGGGAAATCTGTTCCCAAATATCTAATAATCCTCTTTTTCACCTGACAAAAGGCGCAGAGCGCTGAGGGTTCGGGTCTCTCAACCTCAGATAGGAAATCTCTCAAGTTTTCAAAACTGCAGCATGACACAGAAACACGCAAGCGGGTTGGTCAAAACATAAGGTTACAAGTTAGTCTATCATTTCCCTAGCACTTCTGTATAAAGCGAATCAAACGTCATTGTGGGTAATAATTTGCCCGAGTAGTAGCATTGCTCAGCCTGAAGACACATGCACACTTTAAGCCTGCGTTGTTTACGCTTTCCAACCGTAGGTTGAAGAAACGTATATGCTCCAGCTTTGTCCGTCCGTCTGTCTGTCGGCGCGATAACTCGCGTAAAAATGGTTCGATTTCTATGGAATTTTATTATGTGGTAGGAGACCACATGGAGACAAACTCTATTAAAAACGGACGAAATGAGGTCAAAGGTCACGACATAGGAGCGGGATCCATTCCATTGCCCTTATGCGTCATAACTTGCGTAAATACGGTTCGATGTCGATGAAAGTTTTATATGTGGTAGGGGACCACCTAGGAAGGAACTCTATTCAAAATGGGTGAAGTGGAGTCAAAGGTCAGGACATAGGAGCGGGATACATTCCATTACTCTTATGCGTCATAACTTACGTAAATATGGTTCGATTTCAATGAAATTGTAGTATATCGTAGGAGACTACCTGGGATTGAACCCTGTTGAAAATGGGTGAAGTGGGGTCAAATGTCAGGGCATAGGAGCGGGATGCATTCCCTTGCCCTTATGCGTCATAACTTGCGTAAATATGGTTCGATTTCGATGAAATTGCAGTATGTCGTAGGGGACCACTGGGGACGAACCGTATTGAAAATTGACGAAATGGGGTCAAAGGTCAGGACACAGGATCGGGATCTATTCCATTGCTCTTATCCCATACTATCAAAGAAGCACTTCTGGTATGTATGTAAATTTTATTTTGAAAACGGCTCTAAGGATTTTGAGGAAAGTCGTTAACCTACCGTTTTCTGGTACTAGAAATCGATTTAGCTTGATCTCGACTTTAGGAAAATACGTTTAGTGGGTTAAATAACCACCCCGAATTACCACTTTTTAGTATCATGGCGTCGTCCCACTAATGTTACGTATGCTTAGAAATCTTATAACGTCCCAATCTCGCGATTGAGATGTTGGCGCGCGGTCACGCCATCTGTCTCATTACGTCACGCGTTGTGTGAGGATCCTATTAAAATTTTATGACGTCACACTCTTGCGAGTAGATGGTAGCGATTCCCATCTGCCTCATTACGTCATGCGTTGTGTGCGTATGTCCGTCCGCGCGATAACTCGCGGAAAAATCGTTCGATTTCGATGAAATTTTATTATGTGGTAGGGAAGAACCTGGGAAGGAACCCTAATGAAAGTGAACGAAATGGGGTCAAAGGTCAGGACCTAGGAGCGGGATCCATTCCACTGCTATTATGCATCATAACTAATGTAAAAAAGGTTCGATTTCGATGAAATTTTAGTATGTGGTAGAGGACTACCTGGGAACAAACCCTATTGAAAATGGGCGAAATAGGGTCAACGGTCAGGACATCGGAGCGGAATCACTTCCATCGCCATTATGCGTCACAACTTATGTAAAAATGCTTCGATTTGGATGAAATGTTAGTATGTTATAGGGGCCTGCCTGGGGACAAATCCTGTCGAAAATGGTCGAAATGGGGTCAAAGGTTCGGACACAGCAGCGGGATCTATTCCATAGCCCTTATGCATCATAACTTACGTAAAAATGCTTCGACTGCGACAAAATTTTATCATGTTATTTCGGAGGTATACTAAACCGGTTCTGTTGAATATAATCGAAATTAGATCAAAGGTCAGGGCACAGGACAGATATTTAATCCACGGCCATTTTCTTCATAACTTGAGTGATAACTTGAGTAATGATTTCTGGTACGTTGGAAAGCGTATTATAATCAATGTATTGCATGATTTTACTAACTTGTTTTTATTCAAGATAGCGATTAGGATTGTCTCGCAACGACATTAAAGGTCTAATTCAATTTTTGTGAACAAAGGTAGTTTTGCCAGCTGATTTACATCGACAGCAGTATTTCTCAGTTATTAGTTAGTTGCGTATCACTAGTTCAGCATTCGATGTACGCGCGGAAACTAGTTAAGGTACATACAGACTACCAGTTAAGCATTCTATATACATGTGGATCACTAGTTAAGAATTCGACGCACACGTGAACCAGTATTTAAGCAATAAATACACGTGTGAACTACCTGACTGCTCACCGAAATGCATCATTTACGTGTAGTGCACCACATTTATTTATATTTAAAAAAATTAAAATACATAATATGTTGTATAACTTATATAATTAAAATAATGTAGATTAACAGTGAAGGCAAACTTAAGATAAGCTTTAAAAGTTATTTTTAAATGAGTGTCCATACATTCTTATAAACTTCTTAAATATTTAAAAACATAAATGGAGGTTTTGTTTGGTGTGCTGCATGTCACATGATATGACTTGTTGAGCACTAATGGAATATTTTTAGATGTAACGACGGAAATGCAAATGAAGGCAGAAAAACAATTTTTGCTCTATGTTCCTCTTGTGGAGTTGGACCAAGAAAAGCGACCGCTCTACGGAATTGGCAGAGCTGTTTCTGACTATGAACTATCTCTGCTTGAAACGAGGTGGGCCTGAATGGAGTACATGATACAGTCCATTACTTCCGTAATAGAGACAACTTGACGGCTTAACCGGTGAAAAATGTAAATTAAGAAACACTAAGAATTTAAATGAGTAACGGGTCGCGTATTGGCTGACAACTCGGAGAATTCGAAGAAAATTAAAAACTTGTGAATTCTCGCTCCAACGAAATGAGCAGAAGGGTTTAATTTAAAAAGAATCTAAATCAGACTTTTCTGCCACTCAAAACGATTAACTCAACTTCAACATGATGTTAGCACAAAACAATAGACATTTAATCAAAATAATCAAAATAGAGAAAATAAAAAAGACGTCATTTTATGAAATGTTACAAAAATATTGGCGAGGTGTCAACTGTCTTCCGCTATTAAATTTAGTTTTAGATTTCAGTTTCTCGAACTAAAAGGCTCAGTGTTCAGCAAGTAGGTTCCTTTTTACTAGGCAGGGTATTTGGATCCTGAATTTTACCTCTTTCTGTCCTCGCTATTTATCCACTTCCGATAATGCAAGCATGCAAACAATTAGAGGGTACTTACCGTATGTAGGTTTCTTCCACGATGCACTCTATAATCCTCTTGGTTCCGTAGTGGGACGTCACAAGGTTATCGCTTAGTGTTTTTTTTAATTGGGGTTTTAACCACCACCGTGAGCAACTCAGTGGGTTACAAGCAGTCGCCCGTCCCTAATTTAGGGCCACTAGTTCCAGGGAAGAGAACGAGCCAGTGCCGTAAGACAAACAAAACATCCCTGCCTCACCGGGATTCGAACCCAGGCCCATCTCGGGCGAATCATCAGAAGCCATCGCTTAGACTACTTAGCCACCGTGGCGGCCGCTTAGTGTTCAGCTGAAGATGTTATCGCCGCCCCGGTGGCGCAGTGGTCTAAGCGATGGCCTCTGATCATTCGTCCATAAGGGGTCCGGGTTCGAATCCCGGTGAGGCATGGATGTTGTGTTTGTCTTACGGCACTGGCTCTCTTCCTTCCCTGGAACCAGTGACCCTAAATTAGGGACGGGCGACTGCTTATAGCCCGTTGATTTGCTCAAGGTGGTCGTTAAACCTCCAATCAAAAAAAAAAAAAAAAAAAAGAAGATGTTATCTTGTGCAAATGCTACCTATCGAGGGTATTGTTGCTCACAGAGGATACACGCACATCGGCTGCCTTCAGAAAATACAGGTAGCATATAGGTACACGCCATTGAATGGGTGATGAAGAACCCAGCACAATATGCTTCATCTATAGTTGTTATGGGGGAATGGAAGATGCCATTCCCTCCCATTCTTCTGTCTATCGCTTTCTGTTGACACCTCGGCAAGAAGAGAGGGGTCTTTCAATCGCAAACAGCCTGCCCAATGTCTTTGAACCAGCAACTTGACTTAACACCCACGTTGCCTTGGAAGATATCCGCGGAAGCCGGAGTCCAATAGCTTCTCTTCGCAATGCGTGTCTGATCGTTGTTCTTCTGGACCATTTTAATTCCTTTCACTGCTCGGTGGTTCTTACGTATCGAGGCTTTCGGAAGAGCTGCTTTTCGTCTTGAGCTTACTCGCCGACTAAGAGCAAGAATTGCATTCCTAACAGGAAGAGCAAGCCAGTCTTCATTTGGAGCAAGATATTACTGCCTATAACGTAGACTAAGCCACATATTTTTCTTTGGCCTCTAGAGGCTGGTTTAGGATGCTCTCGTTTCATTATGTCGCATACAGATACCTCAAAATACACAAATCAGCCTTTTCACGTTACTTCTGCTTCCTGCCCAGCCGACAACGAGCTCTCATTCACCAGGCTCCAATCAATGCGGCCTTTTCAGCTCAGCTGCTCTATAAGAACTGATTCTATATTCCCTGTCCATTTGTTGCCAGCCTAATCTTTTCCAGAGGTGCTATTTTTATTGCTAAAAGCCTTTAACGAAGATGAAATATGTATCCAGGGCGCACACAAGATGAAACATTATCGCCTGACTTGTTCTAGCAAAGTTCATATAAATCTGCAAGTCGGTTCTATTTTCCTCTAATCTTTAATTAGTTTTGTCTTGGGTAAAGCGTGTTTAACTGTCGGTGTTAAGGACTTCCCTGTTTACATCGTAGAGAGAAAAGCTCCTGCGCTGACTAATGGTTTCTGACATGGGTGTCTACATACTATCTGGTCGTACTTTCGGTGTGGTTCAAAAAAGTTTTAATGCTTCTTTGTTCCTCAGATGGGACGATGCACTGCCTCCACTTCCAATCCCTTTCCTTGAAGTGTTCTGTTTACGGCAGGGCCCCTTTATCCGCAAAATATGTGGTCACGTGTGCCACTACGTAATCTAGGCAACTATTTAAGACTGCTTCTCGTCAGTAGTGTTAATCACAATGGGAAAACCAATGGATCCTTTGTAGTTCGATAAAGGGCTCATTGTATGTGCCCGTCCGGCTGAAGCGAAAATTTTGGAAACAGCAGAGCTGACTCGTTCCTCAAAAGGTTAGATATCCCCGGTCTTCGTCAGTAGAAAAATAATCCATATTGCTTGTCTAAGAAGCGTCGTGCAACGAAAATCTATCAGGAACGAAGTCGCCGTCGTCATAAAAAGCATGTACGGAGAAACATGACTTTCTGTGTGCCGCAAATGACAGAGTCATTCAATAAAGGCTGTTTCCGGCCCATATCTCAGCGAACTATGCGCAGGGAATTGAAGAGGGTCGGTAATGGCAGTCGCATGGCTATACGATAACCAATGATTCTCGCGAAGATCCCGAAAGTTCGTTTTCCTGTTGTGGCTGAATAACACAGTGCTTTAAATACTTTGTCATTGCCGAAGTCGGTTGCTTCAAAAAACGTTGGATATTTTCTATACAATCAGTGGCTATTGCATATGGCGGTGGTTCAGGGTTTTCCTTTTTGCTTTCTTCATTCACCTCAGCAGTGCTTTTCTATTAACATTCTTCCCCTAGCCCTCTGAGATTTCCTTGTGTTGTGGCAATTTCACCCTGAATGCCATTTTTTCTATTCCTCCATTCGAGTACAGTGCGTGGTATACATTATCTACCTCATTAAATACGGGATTTCATTAAATTTTGTTACTTTGCATGTTAAAATTTATCATCTAAGCTATTCTCTCCTCCTTAAATCCCAGGATTTCATCCAAATTTTTTTTTTCGTTAAAAACGATAAATTAGCTTTGAATTAATATTATACCAAACAAAGGTTCCTGTTTCGCCCGGTAAATCCGGGATCTCACTAAATACGAGCTGGTAATGAGCAGACTGTACTGCATTTTTTTTTTCGCAAGAAGGCTTTAAAAGTGCCAACTATATAGTATAACAAAGCCATGTACGTTATTCAATGGGAACGCCATCAGAAGGGTATATCAATATGGCTGCCGATCAGCAGCGTCGGCTTCATAGCCTTACGTAGGGATTGCTTGTCATGCTCCCTGCTCTTATTCTATTCTCCTCGGCAATATTAAGGTCGGCCACAGCAAACTCTTGTAGACTAGACATGAAACACATTTAAATAAAATGTCCTAGAATCGAACATTTTCCACGCCCTACATTGGAAGAATGAGACAACTCTCCAGAACAGAAGCTCAGCACCCAGAATGAGAGAAGTTGTGTGTATTTAACGATTTGAACTCGCTGCTTTACAGAATTTTGCTTCGATAATTTTAACAAAGCAGATATCATGCTTTCCGTATTTTTATGAGAAACCGGCATGACATATGTGTTTCTGCAGCTTCCTTTTTAGGACGTCTTTTGAATATATATATATATCGTGTTTATATTATAACTTTGCCATTCTGATTGTTCGACACCATGTCTGCGCAGCTATTATTCCGATTTGAAAACTTCTTTTTGCATTGGAAGCTTTTTTTTTGTATTATTGGAGGTTTAACAACCACCGTAAGCAACTCAATGGGCTACCAGCAGTTGCCCGTCCCTAATTTAGGGCCGCTGCTTCCGGGGAAGGGACAGAGCCAGTACCGTAAGACAAACACAACATCCATGCCTCACCGTGATTCGAACCCGGATCCCTTTCGGACGAATGATCAGAAGCCATCGCTTAGACCACTACGCTACCGGGACGGCTTGGGAAGCTTGATATGTGAGTATGATGATCCTTGCATTAACGGTTGAGGGCGTAAATGCAGTTGATATTGAATTCAAAATAGATTTTATTCCATATATTTGCTTTTAAATATCTGTTTGAAAAACATATTTTTTCATTCGATGTCCTTTATATCAAAGACTATTTTAGGCACAGTTTCGTTTTCAAATAATACGTAGATTTTTCGCTAGGGGGCGTAAAGGTAAATTGCATTTCCCGATATCTCTGCTTCTAAACGTCTGATTTGAAAAATACTTCCTGCGTTGGTTACAGCTTCTGATGGGAAATGGTTTGTATATAATTTCTAATTTTTGGTAGAGAATAGTTTGGTTGCTATTAGACATAAGTGTTTATTTCTGTTTCTGATGTATTTGCACAAAAATCTGAGCTTCTGAAAATTCGATTGAAAAAATTCATTCCCAGACCGATACCACTTCCCTCAAAAAGCCTTTTGAGAATGCCTACTGCTTAAATTAGTGCACAGTTTTTCCGCCAGGGGGGCGTAGATGCATATCTTATTTTTGTCGATATCTTTGGTTTTAGGAGTCCGATTTGGAAAATTATTTCTTAGTCGGAGAGCGTTTCCGATACGAAATGTTTCTCACATATCTTCAAAGTTTTCTTAACGAACAAGTGTGCCATTAGAAGGTGTGAGTTTCCGTTTCCATTTACAGCAATATCTGCGGAACTAAAACCCCGATTGAGAACTCTTTTCCGGTCATATAGTACAAACTATGATTTTCTTCCCAATATAATGCACAATTACGCCGTTAGGGGGTCCAAATGCTAATCTTTTTTTCCCCAATATCTCTGCTTCTAAATGTGCCATTTTAAAAATTCTTTTAACACCTGATACCATTTACATTTTGAAACACTTTAGGTTTGTATTTGAGGAGTTTTGTAGTTCACAATTCTGTCGCTAGGTGGTTGTATGGTGACGGAGTCGGGCCCCCACTAATTCATTTTTATGTAGTAATGTTTTCTGTAATTATTTCTCATTTCAAAGGCAATGTAATGTAAATTCAAACACACGTTTCGGCACGTGGCACCATTTCCTTTGTAAGCTTGATTATGTAACCTAACAGAGCATGTGACTAGCGGCATCCGTTGAATTCGACCTGGTCGACGGAGTCTGATGTATAGGTCAAAGGTCACCACTTCCGGTGAACGGCTAACTCCACACCAAAAGGATTTCCAGAGGCGGAAAGTGGGGGAGGAGAAGATTAACGATATGAAAGGAAGCGACACGTTCGCTAAAGAGGCTTGAGTGGCGGATGGCCTAGTGGTTAGCGAGTCAGACTAGCGATGCAAGGTCCTCAGGTTCGAACCTGGGATGATCTTTCAGAGATGGTGTGATTTTCTAACAATCGCTGAATATCCGCCGTGCATCGGACGAGCACGTTAAGTGACGGCCCCCACGCTGGACCCACTGGTTAAATGGGCATCCTTTCCTGTGCCCCCCTCCTGAAATTCTCTCACTTCTCTGTGTGCAACATCGTACTTGTACGGTGGCGCCATCTACTGTATTCTAATCTCACTACAAACTGTTCTATCAAAGTCGCTAGACTTGCTCTCATTACCTTCCGTTTCTGTGTCCTGCCCAAAAGGCGATCTCGCTGTAGGTGGCTGGGACCTAAACTCTACTCACTGTGGACGGAAGTCCTACAAGAAAATGACAAAATACTGTGGCTGAAGAGGCTTTTCGCGTTTCACCTCCTACGAAGTAAGTCGTGTTGTACGCAGAGAGTGTCGGTTAGACCTCTCGGGGTTTTTCGTTTTCACTGACGCAATAGTCAGGGTTTTTCGGCGATAGGAGATAGACCGGAGTTTTTGACGGAACGACTCAAGTCCACGTGGCGGAGGGTCTTCTGGAATATCGGTGAGATAGTGAAGTGTTCGCTATCTGGAAACCTGTTGGCACGTGGAGATAGCCAATCGTCGAAACTTATTCTTTCATCTATTAAATTTTGTTTTGTCTAACCAACGACTTGTTATTGGAGTTATTCATTGTCGTGAGCTGAAGTAATTACTGACTACACGTTCCAGTATTTCAGCGGTCGAGTTCAACTCGACTGCACTCAAAAGAACCTACGTCAGGCCCATTTGAGGGATTCGGATTCAGTAAGGCCTAGTGGCAGGTCGAACTCAGCGGGACCTGACAGTGGTGTTTATGTACTACTGTTTGCAGTTGTATCTCCGTTTTAAAAACCAAATTAAGATATTTGATTTTTACTGTATACCATTCGCTACAGTAAATATGGGAAGATTACCGTCTTTAAATAACGCACACCTTTTCCGCTAGGAGACGTAAATGTCAAAGCCTTTTTCTCGCTGTCTCTGCTTCCGGGAGACATATTTGAAAAGTTCTTTTTCTTTAGCAAAGCTTTTGCTATGAATACTTTTTCCTTATTTTCAATTTTTCCGTTATCCAAAATTCTTCCGCTAGAAGGCGTAGGGTTATATCTTGTTTCCTTCTACATTTGTTCTTTTAACTGTTCGATTTGAAAATCTCTTTGTCTCTGCTATTCCTTCTGCTATGAGAAACTTTTTGCGCGTCATTTGTTAATTTTCGTAACATACTTCTAGCTGCTGGTATAAGTAAGTTGCTGTTTCTGTTTCTGGATGTTTAATCAAATGTAGAAATCTGGTTTATTCTTTTTCTAACCGGTTCCATTGACTATGAATAACTTCGATAATTTTTATTCGCGTCGGAAAGGATTCAAAAAACGAGCTCATTACCACCGAAAAATCGGTGCCACCTTTCTTGTTTTCACATGCACATGTAGTATGTACCTTGTTATGTTAATGAACAACGCGTAATATCATACTGTTACCACGCAGACAAGAGCTTCAACAGACTAATAACCCTGATATTCCGAAGCATCATTATTTGACAGTATAACCAATTGGTGATTAGATCCATCAAAAATGTCAATTCAAAAGCAAAACCGGTTCATACGTGAGTTATTGCCAACACATAAAATGAGACCAGATTCCCCTGCACACTCAGCATAACAACAGAAAAGAAAAAAACACTCTGTCTTTTTGGGGACAAAAAACTCTAAGAAATAAATTTTTGCCATCTATTTGCAAATATGAATTTGCAATTCATGCCTTTTGCTGAAAAAATTGTGGATAGTGAAAAGCAGAACATGAATTCCTTTCACGAAAATGCTCTAGTTGCATTTATTCGATGCGATTCGACGAGAATATTATTAGGGCGTCATTTGTGGAGACATTATGGTACGCCAAAAAAGATGTACAAAAACATTTGATTTTTAAAAAATAAAAAAACAGAAATGCTTAAAAATAAGGACATTTTGTAAAGAAACTGAAAGCAGGAAAATGCTTGCGTGGGACACTTATCGCATTACATGCCGCCATTAGGAAAGATTTCGAGCTGCGGGACCACTATCGGAAGAGTCAGTATCATGTAACTTGAAAATTACGAATTTTGTGTATGTTTGAAAACAAGTAATGAGTGTAGGCGTGCGGAAAAATAAGTTAAAAGCCTAAAATAAGATCCCCACAGCATTATGTTCGCTTGAAAATAAGAACATGAATGCTTCTATAAATATTTAAATGAGACCGGGTTGGAAGAACAAATATAGGACTTCATACTTTGCCCCACTCCAGGTGAATCATAAGAGGCCTTTTAAGAGGTTGAGTACTCTAGGGAAAAATACCACTATAAAAAAAGATGAACTATCTTTTTCATCTTGTACATAATTTCCACTACAAAAGGGCGGAAATACCATTGGATTATTTAGAATATTTGCTCGTGGACAATGTTAGAAATCTGAAACAAGAACGGAAAACTTTGGATACACTATTGTCGTTTTCCATAACGTATAAATTCAGCATCGAGGATATGAAATTCGTTTTATTTCGTTTGAAAGTCTCTCGAGCATTGAAATAAGTGACATCCACATCAAAGCTTCCATACATCAGAAAAAATGATATAGTCGTTAGCCACGTGTAACTGAATGATATTAGGGAAGAAATCATATAGTCGTCAAAGAGAGTATATGTATGAATAAATGATTTAATTGTCAAAACTCTCTACACGTCTGAATAAATGATGTGATCGTCAAAGCTTCGTTGTTTGGATAAATGATTTAGTCGCCAAAGCTTCGTATATATCTAAATAAATGATGTGGTTGGAAAAGCTTCGTATATATCTGAATGAATGATGTGGTCGGCAAAGCTTCGTTGTCCGGATAAATGATTTTGTCGTCAAAGCCTCGTATATGTCTAAATAAATTATGTGGGTGGCAAAGCTTCGTTGTCTGAATAAATGATTTATTCCTCAAAGCTTCATACATGTCTGAATAAATGTTGTGATCGTAAAAGCTTCGTTGTCTGGATAAATGATTTAGACGTCAAACCATAGAATATGTCTGAATAAATTATGTGGTTGGCAAAACTTCGTTGAATGGAAAAATAATTTACACAAGAAACGCATATAGTGTATTACATCCGTTTATTTTTGTAGTGTAATAAGCACAAAGATTCGCCAAGCTTTCGCATTCCAGTGGGAGGAGGCTTTTTTCAGGCAATGGTAGACATAAAAATGTAGGGAATTGGAACACGTAAGGAACAAAGATGATTTTCGAAAATAACGGGAGGGGGAGTGGGGGGTTCATCATGAGTTTCTTGCGATGAGTTTCTTCGTGCTATATGCGTTTCTCGTGTATTCACAGTCTGATGTATTTAAAATGACGTTATAAATAATTTAGTTGTCAAAGCTTCGTACACGCCACAATAAATAACAGGAACCTCAATTCTTCTTGAGTTTCGAAGTAAACAACACGGCTTTCAAGGCTTCACGTTTATCGGAAGACATGACATGTTCGTCAGAGATAGGATCAAGTCGCATGGTCGTGAAAGTGTCTTTCTTTCAGGAAAATTGGCACAGATGTGAATCAATTGTGGGTTACGAGCTACAAACTGAGAGATCTTTAAAGATAAATAAAAAACAGAGAAGAATTCTATTCTATCCCTCACTGAAATGCTATCTTTCAGTACATCTGTTGAAATCTTGGAATGACTCATTAATGTTTTTTTTTTTTTTTTTCTGGTTGGAGGTTTAACGACCACCGTGAGCAATCATTGGGCTATAAGCAGTGGACCGTCTCTAATGTAGGGTCAGTGGGTCCAGGGAAGGGAGAGAGCCAGTGCCGTATAAGACAAACACAACATCCATGTCTTACCGGGATTCGAACCCGGACTCCTTTCAGACAAATGATCAGAGGCCATCGCTTAGACCACTGCGCCACCGGGACGGCGATTCATTAAATTTGAAAGAACAATTTAAAAATTTTCTCGGTGCTTTATGAGGAATGAGAACGCATGTTCTTGGCTAAAACAATTTTGGCCGTCTCAGTGGCACAGTGGTCTAAGCGACAGCCTCTGATCATTCGTCCGTAAAGGGTCCGGGTTCGAATCCCGTTAGGCATGGATGTTGTGTTTGTGTTACGGCGCTGGTTCTTTCTTTTCTGGAACCAGTGGCCCTAAATCAGGGACGGGCGACTGTTTATAGCCCACTAAGTTGCTCAACGTGGCCATTAAATTTCCAATCAAAAATAAAAAAAAAAAAACGAAAGAAAAACAGTTTGACGTGCCTGCCAGCAGGACGCACTCGACATAAAGACAGATAGCAGTCTGAACGAACGTCTTCGTAGCTCAATTGGTAGAGTGACTTATTCCGGAATGAGGGGACCCGGGTTCGAGACCCGGCGTGGACAACACTGATGGAGAAGTTTACTTCGTTATGCGGTGCAAGAAAAAAAAAATTAGTCGAGTTTTCAGGAGCCCAGATTTTGCTACAAATACATCAGAAGCAGAAATGAACACTTATGCCCCCTGGTGGCCAAACTATTCTTTACAAAGCATTAGAAATTATGTGAAAAATATTATCCATCTGGTCTTGTATGTGATACAGGAAGAAATTTTCAAATCGGAGTTTTAGAAGCAGAAATAACACATAAAACGCAATTTGCCTTTGTGCCCCCTAGCGGAAAGCCTATGATTTACTTGAAAATTTTGAATTTTTGGGAAAAATATTTCGCATCGGAAATACTATTCAACAAAGAAGGAGTTTTCCAAATCGGATTCCTAGAAGTAGAGATATTGACAAAAATAAGATATACATCTACGCCTCTGGCGTAGAAGCCATGCATTATTTCAAGAAGAAAATGTTCCTAAAAGGTTTGTCGACATGAGTAGTATCGGTCCACAGAAGACTTTTTTTAAATCGAGATTTTTGAAGCTCATATTTTGCTGCAGTTACATCAGAAGCGGAAACTAAGACTTACGCCACCTGGTGGCTAAACCATTTTTTACAAAAATTTGAAATTATGTGCAAAGGATTTCCCATCAGGAGTTGTACCCGGTGCAGAAAGAATTTTTCAAATCGGAGATGCAGAAGAAGATATAGGGGAGGAGCAATTTACCTTTACGCCCCCTAGCGGAAAGTCTATGAATTACTTGAAAATTTTCAGGTAAAACATGTCACACTAGAAACACTATCCAACAAAGCGGGAATTTTTCAAAGCTGACTCCTAGTAGTAGTAGAGATACTGACAAAAATAAGATATACATCTACGCCCCCTGGCGCACAAACCATGCATTATTTTAAGAGAAGAAAATCGGTCTACAAACGACGTTTTTTTCAATCGAGATCTTAGAAGCTCATATTTTGCTGCAAATACATCAGAAGCGGAAATTAAGATTTACGCCACCTGGTGGCCAAACCATTTTTTCACAAGAATTATAAATTATGTGCAAACGATTTCCCATTAAAAGCTGTATCCGGTGCAGAAAGAATTTTTCAAATCGGAGATTTAGAAGCAGAGCTATAAGGGGAAACGCAATTTACCTCTACGCCCCCTAGCGGAAAGTCTATGAATTACTTGAAAATTTTTAAATTATATGAAAAACATGCCACATTGAAAACACTATCTAACAAAGAAGAAATTTTTCAAATCGGACTTCTAGACGTAGAGATATTGACGAAAATAAGATATATATCTACGCCCCCTGGCGGAGAAACTGTAAAATATTTTAAGAAAAAATATTCCGAAAAGGTTTATCGATGTGAGTGGCATCAGTCCACGAAAGAATTTTTCAATCGATATTTTAGAAGCTCAGATTTTATGGTAAATATATCAGAAGCAAAAATTAACCTTTGCCCCCTGGTGGCCAAAGTATTCTTTACCAAAAATTTGAAATTATATGCAAAAGATTTTCCATCAGGAGGTGTATCCGTGAAGAAAAATGTTTTTCAAATTGGAGTTTTAGAAGAAGAGTTATCGGGAAAAATGTAATTTACTTTTACGCCCCCTAGCGGAAAATCTATGCGTAATTTGAAAAAGTAACTATTTCTAAAATACTCTTCAACATAAATGGAATCAATTGGATGTTTAGAAGCAATTATATGGATTAAAACGTATTTTTGGATTCGACATCGTCTGCATTTACGCCCTCTTGCGGCGAAATTGTACATCGTAAAAAAAAACAACAAAATAAAGGATCACCATTCGCATATTTCAAGCTTCCCAATGCAAAAAGAATTTTTCAAATCGGACTAATAGTTCCAGAGATATCGTGGGTACAGACGGGCGGACGGACGGACGGACATACCGATAACATAAGCACGATCTTTTTTACAAAAGATGTCCTAAAAAACAATGCCATTTTATGCACGATTTAAAAATTTTATGTTAAAAACATATCATCATCATCATCATTGTCAACCATTATCAATCCACTGCTGGACGAAGGTCTCCCCAAGTTTCCTCCACAACGGTCTGTCTTGTGCCAGTCTCCTCCATGTCACTCCCGCATATTTACGAATTTCATCCACCCATCTCCCATGTGGTCTTTTTCTGGGTCTTTTCCTGTCCCTTGGAATCCAATCTAAAATTTCGGCTGTCCATCTATGGTCTGTCCTTCTGGCAGTATGTCCAGCCCATTGCCATTTCAGGGATTTAACTCTGATCATGATGTCTTCCACTCTTGTCATTTTTCGGATCCACGAGTTCCTCTTCTTATCTCTCCTGGTTATACCAAGCATGCACCTCTCCATGCTGCTTTGAGTTGTCTGCAGCCTTTGTATGTCTCTTTTAGTTAAGGTCCACGTCTCTGCACCATACGTAAGCACTGGAAGGATGCATTGATCAAACACTTTTCTTTTAAGACATAATGGCATATTGCTCTTGAAAATTATGCTGTTTCTTCCAAAAGCTCTCCAGGCAAGTTTTGAACGCCGATTAATTTCTTCATCAATGTGACCCTTACTTGATATCTGCTGTCCAAGATAAACGTACGTATCTGTTATCTCCAGCTTTTCTCCATCAATCGATAAATCTTCATTTCTTGTAAAAGCATTGAACATCACTTTTGTCTTCTGAAAGTTCATTTTTAATCCCACTTCTTTACTCTTGTCAGCAAGTTCCTGGATCATACTCTGCAGCTCTGATGGGGTAGTTGCAAAAATGACTACGTCATCAGCAAAACGAAGGTGGGTTAGATAATCTCCATTAATCTTTATCCCTTTGTTTTCCCAGTTCAGTGATTGAAAGACATTTTCCAATGTGGCATTAAAGAGCTTCGGAGATATGGTGTCACCTTGTCTCACTCCCTTTCCAATTTTTATGTGTGTTGTATTTTCAAACAGCCGAATCTTTGCACTTGCATTTTCATAGATGTTATTAATAATATTACTGTATGCATCTTCAATACCGCAGGATTTCAGAGCCGTGGTAACTGCTGATGGTTTCACCGAATCAAAGGCTTTTTCATAATCGATAAAAGCCATGCACAATGGAAGTTCATATTCCCTCGCTCTTTCAATTAGTTCTCTCAGTACGTGGATATGATCTATTGTGCTGTAGCCACTCCTGAATCCAGCTTGTTCTCTCGGTTGAGCCATGTCCAGTGTTACCTTCAAGCGGTGTGAAAGAACTTTAGTGAAGATTTTATAAACCACTGATAGGAGGCTGATAGGTCTGTAGTTCCTGAGATCCTCAATGTCACCTTTTTTATGTAGCAGGATCATTGTAGCATTGTTCCAATCCTCAGGAATCTTCCCTTCATTAAGGCATCGAGTGAAAATTTGGGCGAGTACTGTTTCAATTTCTCCACTTGCTTCTTGTATGATGTCTATAGTAATTCCATCTTCTCCTGGAGCTTTCCCCCGCTTCATGTTCTTGATTGCATGTGCAACTTCTGCTGGGAGGACTGGAAGAACTCTGGTACCTTTCAGGATGTCTGGAGTACATGTATCATCCCTTTCATATAATTTGGAGTAGAAATCTTTCACTCTTGTCAAAATTTCGCCTCTATTTCTTGTTATAGAACCATCTTCTTTTCTCAGAGCCATAATCTGTTTTCTTCCCTTACTGAGATGTCCCTTTGCTATCTTTAGGCTTTGGTTGTTTTCAATTGCTTTCCTCACTAGCTCACAGTTGAATTTCCTTACGTCTTCAGTGATACTTTTTCGTGCTGTCTTGCATAGCTCTATATATTCCACTTTGGAAGTCACATCTTCTTTAGTTGTCCTCATCTCTCTTCTTTTTTGCATCAACATTTTGGTTTTTCCTGATAATTTGTTTACATGCAACTTGTTCTTAGACCCAGCTAATTTTGTTGCTGTTTCCATAAGAGCTTTGGTTACTTTTCTGTTAACTTCCGAAATATCCACTTCTTCCGATGTTAGGCCTTCTAAAGCAGAGAATCTGTTCTTCAGTTCCAACTTGAAAGTATTATGGTGTTTTTTAAGGTTGGTTATGTCAATACATTTTGTTTGTCTTATGAGCTTGCCACGTTCCAGTTTAGTGTTGAGGTGCATCTTACATCTCACCAATCTATGGTCACTACCTGTGTTGAACTTGTTTAGCACACTGCAGTCTTCGATGACGAATTTTTTGTTACACATAATAAAATCAATTTCACTTGTCGTCCCAATTGGATGTCTCCATGTCCATTTCCTGTGTGGCTTTTTCTTGAAAAAGGAATTCAAGATGAAAAAAATCCTTCTGCCTCTGCAAACTCAACGAGAGTATTTCCACGCTGGTTTCTGTTGCCGTGACCGAATTTACCTACTGAAGTTTCATTCTGTTGCCGGTGCCCTATTTTTGCATTGAAATCTCCCATAATTATCTTCAAGTGCTGCTTACCTTTATTATTTAGATGACGAATTTCCTCATAAAATTCTTCAATTTCTTCTTCAGGATGACTTGTGGTGGGTGCATAAGTTTGAATAATCTGAGCCTGGTATCTTTTCGAGAGTTGGATAACGAGTCGTGCAGCTCTGTCAGAGGAACTTTCAACTTCTACCACTTTATCCTTCAGTTTCTTGTTTATTATAAATCCAACACCACTAGTTCTGCCAGTATCTGTCCCACGATAATAGAAGAGATGTCCACTTTTCAGTTCAATGAGATCTTCTCCTTTTCTCCTTACCTCACTCAGCCCGACGATGTCCCACTTGATCCTTTGTAGTTCCTCTTCCAATTCAAGAAGCCTAGAATCAGAAGATAGGGAGCGTCCGTTGTAGGTAGCCAAGGTCAGCATCAAATGGCAGCCTAGTCCGGTCCTCCGGGGATTCTTAGCACCCTCTGCCTTCATGTCGCACTGGCCGCTGCCTTGGCCAGGTACATTCCTGTACCTGGCCAAGGCTTGTATATATAAAAACATATATACAAGTTTAAATATATACACATTAGATCTTTCGAGTTTACAATAAACTCATCCTCAGATGTAACAGAATGCCAAACACAAGCGACAAGGTGTTAGCTATATATACACATGGTAGTCGTGTCACAAGTGACGTATATCCAATAAAGTTTTAACGCATGAGCGGAAATAATCTGTCAAACTCGATTTCTGGAAACTCAGGGTGTTTTTCCCGGTCCATTAACTGTGTCCAAGGGAGGGGTATAGTACAAGGAGAGTCATCATTGCAGCATAAATGACTGTATTTACAAATCAGTAAACTTTCTGTGAAAAAGATAGAAGGTTGCCCCGCCCCGGTGGTGCAGTGGTCTAAGCGATGGTTTTTTTTATCAATCGTCCGAAAAAGGGTCCGGGATCGAATCCCGGTGAGGCATGGATGTTGTGTTTGTCTTACGGCACTGGTTCTCTCCCTTCCCTTGAGCCAGTGGCCCTAAATTAGGGACGGGCGACTGCTTATAGCGCACACTGAGTTGCTCACGGTGGTCGTTAAACCTCCAATTAAAAAAAAAAAAAAAACAGCGTAGAAGAAGTATAATTGCTGCCTCCCAAATAAGAGTCCCCCATTCTTGCGGAGATTTTATTTCAACATTTAGAAAAAGTTATGATTCCTTTGGCACTAATTAAACACTTACTGTATTTACGAATCGTAGCTGATGTTTTAATATTTTGGCCCTCAACTCTGGATGATCTCTGTACCTTTGCCACGTTAATGTCCTCTAAATTCCCCTCTATTAAGTTTACACTTGACTTGGAAGAAAATTTCTCTCTCCCATATTTGGACGTCTTGTTTCGTCGAGACTCTGTTACTAACTCTATTTCTTATTCCGTCTACAGAAAATCAGGTTGCCGCCCCGGTGGCGCAGTGGTCTAAGGCGTTGGCCTCTGATCATTCGCCCGTAAGGGGTCCGGGTTCGAATTCCGGTCAGGCATGGATGTTGTGTTTGTCTTACGGCACTGGCTCTCTCTCCCTTCCCTGGAACCAGTGACCCTAAATTAGGGACGGGCGACTGCTTATAGCCCATTGAGTTGCTCACGGTGGTCGTTAAACCTCCAATAAAACAAAAAAAAAATCAGGTTTCAATACAACTTTGATCCCTTATAACTCTTTTCATCCGCTTTGTCAAATGTTATCTTCCTTACATTTTTTGCTACGACGAGCAATATCGCATTCATCGGACATGGAGTTGACCTACGCAACTCCAAGTTGCCCTACGCAACTTGGAGTTGACAAATATTAAGAAGTTGCCCAGTGACTATGGATACCCAGCTTTCTCTGTGGATAAACTACTATGACGAATTTATTTAAACTCTGTTTCATCCTTAACTAGAGATCCACAATCCATCAAATATGTCGGATCCGTTCCTTTTATACCTAGAGTTACCAACCCCTTGAAAGGTACATGTAAAAAATTTAACATCGGATTCGGGATCAAGACTAATAACATCTCAGAGACAGGGTTGAACTGGACAATCAACATGGCATTTATGCCATACCGCCGAAGGCTTCTCTGGAAGAAGGGCAGAACATGATGTATGTGGGTTCGACCTATCGTTCCTTGAAATGTAGAGTTTTGGAACACAAATATAACATTAAGATCTCTTCAATTTCTACAGCTTTCTCCAGGTCCTATTTAATGGGTACGCATACTCCTACTTGGGATTCAGCAATTATACTGAATACCCCTAGACATCGTTCTTCTATGATTTTCACAGAAAGTTTACTGATTGTAAATACAGTCATTTATGCTGCAATGATGACTCTCTGTGTATTATATCCCTCCCTTGGAAACAGTTAATTGACCGGGAAAAACACCCTGGGTCTGCAGAAATCAAGTTTGACCGATTATTTCAGCACATGCGTTAAAACTTCATTGGACATACGTCACTTGTGACACGACTACCATGTGTATATATAACTAAAGAAGATGTGACTTCCAAAGTGGAATATATAGAGCTATACAAGACAGTACGAAAAAGTATCACTGAAGACGTAAGGAAATCCAACTGTGAACTAGTGAGGAAAGCAATTGAACACAACCAAAGCCTAAAGATAGCAAAGGGACATCTCAGTAAGGGAAAAAAACAGATTATGGCACTGAGAAAAGAAGATGGTTCTGTAACAAGAAATAGAGGTGAAATTTTGACAAGAGTGAAAGATTTCTACTCTAAATTATGTGAACGGGATGACACATGTACTCCAGACATCATGAAAGGTACCAGTACGAGAGTTCTTCCAGTCCTCCCAGCAGAAGTTGCACATGCAATCAAGAACATGAAGCGGGGAAAAGCTCCAGGAGAAGATGGAATTACTGTAGACATCATACAAGAAACAAGTGGAGAAATCGAAACAGTACTCGCCCAAATTTTCATTCGATGCCTTAATGAAGGGAAGATTCCTGAGGATTGGATCAACGCTACAATGATCCTGCTACAGAAAAAAGGTGACATTGAGGATCTCAGAAACTACAGACCTATCAGCCTCCTATCAGGGGTTTATAAAATCTTCACTAAAGTTCTTTTACACCGTTTGATCAACCGAGAGAACAAACTGAATTCAGGAGTGGCTAC
Organism: Macrothele yani; assembly: GCA_039090855.1. Lineage (NCBI taxonomy): Eukaryota > Metazoa > Arthropoda > Arachnida > Araneae > Macrothelidae > Macrothele > Macrothele yani. Next base: position 143,625,114 of record CM077014.1, read on the forward strand.
AGCACAATAGATCATATCTACGTACTGAGAGAACTAATTGAAAGAGCGGGAGAATATGAACTTCCATTGTGCATGGCTTTTATCGATTATGAAAAAGCCTTTGATTCGGTGAAACCATCAACAGTTACAATGCCTCTGAAATCCTGCGGTATTGAAGATGCATACATTAATATTATTAATAACATCTATGAAAATGCAAGTGCAAAGATTCGGCTGTTTGAAAATACAACACACATAAAAATTGGAAAGGGAGTGAGACAAGGTGACACCATATCTCCGAAGCTCTTTAATGTCACATTGGAAAATGTTTTTCAATCACTGAACTGAGAAAACAAAGGGATAAAGATTAATGGAGATTATCTAACCTACCTTCGTTTTGCTGATGACGTAGTCATTTTTGCACCTACCCCATTAGAGCTTCAGAGTATGATCCAGGAACTTGCTGACAAGAGTAAAGAAGTTGGATTAAAAATGAACTTTCAGAAGACAAAAGTGATGTTCAATGCTTTTACAAGAAATGAAGATTTGTCGATTGATGGAGAAAAGCTGGAGATAACAGACACGTACGTTTATCTGGGACAGCAGATATCAAGTGAGGGTCACATTGATAAAGAAATTAATCGGCATACAGAACTTGCCTGGAGAGCTTTTGGAAGAAACAGCATAATTTTCAAGAGCAATATGACATTATGTCTTAAAAGAAAAGTGTTTGATCAATGCATCCTTCCAGTGTTTACGTATGGTGCAGAGACGTGGACTTTAACTAAAAGAGACATACAAAGGCTGCAGTCAACTCAAAGCAGCATGGAGAGGTGCATGCTTGGTGTAACCAGGAGAGATAAGAAGGGGAACTCCTGGATCCGAAAAATGACAAGTGTGGAAGACATCATGATCAGAGTTAAATCCCTGAAATGGCAATGGGCTGGACATACTGCCAGAAGGACAGATCATCAATGGACAGCCGAAATTTTAAATTGGATTCTAAGGGACAGGAAAGGACCCAGAAGAAGACCACATGGGAGATGGGTGGATGAAATTCGAAAGTATGCGGGAGTGACATGGAGGAAACTGGCACAAGACAGACCGTTGTGGAGGAAACTTGGGGAGACCTTCGTCCGGCAGTGGATTGATAATGGTTGAAAATGATGATGATGATATGTCATTAAATTTTTAAATCGTCCATAAGACGGCATTGTTTTTTAACTTAGATCATTTTTAGCACGAAACTATCATATCTGATCTAACGATCAACCAAAGTTGCTGTTCTTGCATGTTGCCTGAAAAGGCAGAGGATCTAAGTGGACGCCGTTGTTAAAATTACCGAGGTAATAAATACGTGATCCACCTTTTAGAGTGTTTAAAATTACAGATGGTCATCCATGTAGTCATTCTTTGGAACCTCGATGAAGGCAAAGGACGAACATAAACTTCAGGCACAGCAATTTCGTTTCACTACAATATTTAAAGGGATTTCTAAAGTCCTCAAAAAGGAGCTCACTTTTTTTTTTTTTAATTGAAGGTCTAACGACCACCGTGAGCAACTCAATGGGCTATAAGCAGTCGCAGGTTTCTAATTTAGGGCCACTGGTTCCAGGGAAGGGAGAGAGCCTAGAAGCTCTTATAGCAGCTCGTGGAGGATTCACAAAGTACTGATTTTTGCAGGTAAAATTTGTTGCATTGTTCTGAAAATTAAATCTCTTATGTACAGTCATGTCAGTAATGTGTGGTATAAATTTCATTCGAATAGCATAGTTCCTTCTTGGTGTTGCACTTTTCACAAACAGTGGTGTATTTTCATACGTTGTCTTCTCAAATATTAAAAAGACAACAAATGAAAATAAACGTATTTCCGTCATCAGTATGATGCACGCTAAACCGTTTTATTTTCAGAAAATTGTTTTAATTACTTCCCTTAAGGAACAGGAAAATGCAGATGATTCGTTGATAATAATGTGTCACCTTCGCGGTGATAAAAGTTAAGCAATTTTCTTCCAGCTAACAACTTTCCTCTGACAACAAAGGAATTCAGCTGTTTCGTCACTGAAAAAAATATAGTGAGAGCAGACTGCTTTAAGGAATTGCTTTTTGTGTTTTTCAGCAAAAATAAAGTATACCTGCTTCTACAATGGACTCCCTTTCGCGTTTCGTGGACAAAAATTGCTCTTAAAACTAAAGGCATTTCTTTCCAGCTGATGTGAAATATATTTTTCCGCAAGATAGAAAGTACACCCTTTTTCATTAAAATTTTAGCATTTATTTCCGCTGTTTTAATTCCGACAACCATTTATTCGTTATATTTAGCATTCGCTTTCATTTTCTTGGGCAGCAAGTTTACTTATCTTATTGATATGTTTTACAGATAAATTTCGCTTTAGAGCAACTAAGAAACGAACAGAGAATTGTTATTAGAATTGTAAACGAAAGGTTTAAGAAAGTTAAAATAACCATTAGGGGAAGTCATGTCGTGACTATTCCTGCCCACCTTTATATCATCGGTGGAATGGAAAGTCGCTGCGTTGAAAAATAATCAGGAATCGTATCATAACGTGGAACTCTTGTTTTAAAGAAAAGATACCTGGTTTAAAGAAGATTATTTCCGTTTCCTGATTTCAAGACTTTTATTCGAATTCCGAAGAAAGCTTTTGAGAAAGATTATTTTAAATGACTCGAACAGAACTGATCGTTTTTCTTTTGTTAAGAATGAGGAACTTTAGTAAAAAGATTTCACAGAAATGCTGATTTAAGTTAAGAAAAATACATGTGAATATTTTTTTCAGAAAACGAGATTTACCGCATTTATAGTAAGCAAAGTAATTAAGAAAACCTGTCTTAAGCAATGTAATTGAAACATCTGCAGACTATCTATGAAATGGGGTTGGCAAAGTTTTGAGTAACAACCTTTTGAGATCCTTTCTTAAGACAAAAGCAAACAGATAAATTGAAATAACTTTCATTTCGCGTACTTCTTGTGAAATTCTGAGAGCACTGATATTGGACATCTCTCGTATTGTTTATTACAAAGAATAACAGAAAAATAATATCTTTTTCTGAGGAAATTTCTTGTGTGTGTATCGCACAAAGAGGAAAGTACTTGTACATGTATCACGCAGTTTTGTCGTTGAGTCAATAGCTTATCTCATTCTCAGCCGCATTCGAACTTTCAGAAATTTTACTTGTAGGCTGTAAATAAATTAACCTGGGCATTCTTCTGCCGCTGCACAATTGATGGCTTCTTTCAGGTCAACGACTGACGTATAAAAGCAGAATTTCTACGAAACTCCAGCTGTAAGTCCGTTTAATGAAAGAGTGAGTGACGTATGTATAACCTATTTAACTTTTAACATCTTATTGCTACTTCTTACATGAATTTTATATGTCTCTCGATCATACTTTCTGAAATAAACGTCACGTATGAGCTCTCAAAAATTTAATTTTATGTGACAGCACCGGCAGTCGGTCAGAAGTCAAGATTTAAGGTGATCCAGAAAGTGAAAAAGGTTTGCGCATATGAGCCACAGGTGCTACGTCAAGATCAGCCGGATGTGGTTGAATGTTGACTTTCTACCGAAGAGTTTCGTATGCTGATTCTATCGCTTAGAGAATTTTTACGATCATTTGTGATGAACAAGAAGATAAAAAAATCCTCCGACAGCGAAGTGCGGTCAGTTATTGGCTTTCTGAACGCTCAAAATATTCGATCAATTGGAATTTATCGTAAACCGGTTGAGCTATATCACAAGGGAGTAATGATTGGGTCAGGAGGTGTGAGGAAATGAAGTGCAGAGTTTTTAAGAATTGTAGAACAAACTTTCGCGACGAGGGGCAATCTGGGCTCACTTTTCTCATCCCTGACGAGCTGATAGACGCTATGCTATTGCGGAATTACACGAAAATTGTATTGAAGTTTCTCGATCTTTACTCATGAAACTGGGATCGAACATCTCCATTACCACAAAATTTGTGCACGATGCCAATAAGTATAATGTCCTTCAGTATGGCGTCGGGCCGCCATGTTTGCTCACACAGCATGCCAGACGTCTAGGCATGGAGTTGTACAGATTCCTAATGGTGTCCTGCGATAAGCCATCCCACGCAGCTTGAATCTTCTCACGCAGTTCCTGCAGATTGTGTGGTAGGGGTGGAGTGTGGATAGCGTGTCCAATAGCAACCCACACATGTTCAATCGGCGATAGGTCGGGCGATGCGGCTAGCCATGGCAGAGTGTCAGTGCCTTGAAGGCAAGTTTTCGAGAGAGCAGCAGTATGCGGATGAGCGTTGTCCTGTTTGAAAATCGTACCGGAGTGAGCGTTCAGGAAAGGAAGAGCTACTGGTTGCAGGACCTCATTGACGTAACGTTGGGCTGTCAAAGTGCCTGTAATGAACACCAAAGGTGATCTCACATCGTAAGCAATTGCACCTCACACAATGACACCAGACCTTCTAGACGTGTGACGCTCGACAACAAACCGTTCATCTTGGCGTTGGCCACGGTGCTTCCACACACGGATTCGTTGGTTGTCTTCCCCAAGACAAAGCGGGACTCGTCACTGAAGATCACCCGCTGCCATTCTGAGTGGCTCCTTGACAGTCTGGGGCGACACCATTGAAGTACTGGTGTTAAGGACAGTCGTCGTAATGGTCTGCGTGCGTGTATTCCTACGTCGTGCAGCCGTCTGCCAATGGTGGTGGCACTAATCGGACGATGCATGGAGGGCACAACTGATCGCAGAATATTAGCAATCGTGGCTGTTGGGTCACTCCGCTCATGTCGGACAACCCGTCGGTCCTCTCTCTTCGTGGGTCGTCTAGGTCTTCTACACCCTTCCTGTCGCTTCCCCGTGCCTTGTTCTATCCACTGTCGCCAAGAGCGTGCTATGGTGATATCCGCGGGACTGATATGGCTCGCAGTACGGCGTTAAGACCATACCGCTTCCCGGAACCCGACAATGCGGCCCCTCACGAACTCACGAACTCCTCCAACTGCTCGAATTGTTTCCGAACTTTTCTCTGAGGCATACTTCACTTGCGAAGGATGCCACCAACACAACAGCACGAGTCAGAATGGCAAGCACGCACAACAGGACGACCTTATATAGCCGGTCAGGCACAGCGCTGCTACCCCTCTTTGCTAGCGCCACATGCGCTGCCGAGCGTGGTACTTGAATGATTGGCATGTCTCACAATGTCAAACCTACCCAACGAGTTTCATTCCTGTCGATTGCTTCCTTCTGGGTGCAACTTTTTTGACGATTAGTGTATATCCCAGATAACTTGCCGTGTTTCAAGGAAAATATAATCCATCTCGGCACACTTTTAAATGACTTTTCTTAGATACCGACAAACATACAGGAACTGAATTCAAACATTTTGATGATCATAATGAACAGAAAGCTGAAGATCAAACACTGTTGCAAAAAAGTGTTGAATTACTTTTAAAAATCACGCACTATACATAAAAATATTCCTAAATGTTGTTTTTGGAAAATGTTACATAAACGTTTTCGTAACATTTAAATATTGTTCACAAAATCTAATTCGCTTTTTTTTCAAACAGTTTCAGGAGTAATTATTACAATTGAAAATATCTCCACTGATACCTCGAGAATGGAGCAAATTCTACCAATCCAGTTTTCGCTTCCACCAGTGGATTTATATGAGTTAATCTTCCTGGAGAGTAATTATTATTACGCAGAAAATTGCGTTGTCTTGCCACAAGGGCTCTTCGATAATTTCTTTCAATTTGTTGCTGGACAGGAGAAAATCCCTGTTTTCGTCATTGTTCTACACAAATTAGACAGAAGCTATTTTTAGCTGCGCCCAATCCTGAGCGCTTCTGATGAGCGCTGGAGAAAATGATTGTAATTACTCTACAGGAAAGTCTTTGAAATAAAAAGAGTCGAATATGCGCTCTGTCATCTTTAGTATTCAGGATTACATTATGCGAGGAACTAACTCCCACTGGATCAAAGCGTTTGTATTGAAATCTTTAATGAGGTTTTCCTGATGATTTGCTAATGTAAGAATTTTCTATTCTAGCAAAATGATCAAGATCTGCTAATGGTAATTTGCTTATCACTGTTTTGGAAAAATATTATTTCGTTTGCAGGAATTACCTTAGATATTTTGTGTAACGTAAGGCTGATCCGGATATTACATAATTCCGGTAAATTTGTTCTGATAAATCATATACACTGCTCGACATAGAAAATGCCACAAAATGGAGGTATGCATGAAGTGCGACGAAACCTACCACACATGGAACTTGGTAGGTGAGAACTGGTTTAATTTTTGAGGGATTGCATGAATACGATGGGCGCAGAGGAGACAGTATGATATGTCCTGAGTCAGCAGGGCGTATGACCTCCATGTTAAGCTATCACTCGGCATAACGGCGTATCATTGGATGATATGTCCTGAGTCAGCAGGGCGTATGACCTCCTTGTTAAGCTATCACTCGGCAACACGGCGTATCATTGTATGATATGTCCTGAGTCAGCAGGGCGTATGACCTCCATGTTAAGCTATCACTCGGCATAACGGCGTATCATTGGATGATATGTCCTGAGTCAGCAGGACGTATGACCTCCATGTTAAGCAATAACTCGGCAACACGGCGTATTACTGTATGATATGTCCTGAGTCAGCAGGGCGTATGACCTCCTTGTTAAGCTATCACTCGGCAACACGGCGTATCACTGTATGATATGTCCTGAGTCAGCAGGGCGTATGACCTCAATGTTAAGCTATCACTCGGCATAACGGCGTATCATTGGATGATATGTCCTGAGTCAGCAGGGCGTATGACCTCCATGTTGAGCTATCACTCGGCAACACGGCGTATCATTGTATGATATGTTCTGAGTCAGCAGGGCGTATGACCTCCTTGTTAAGCTATCACTCGGCAACACGGCGTATCATTGTATGATATGTCCTGAGTCAGCAGGGCGTATGACCTCCTTGTTAAGCTATCACTCGGCAACACGGCGTATCATTGTATGATATGTCCTGAGTCAGCAGGGCGTATGACCTCCTTGTTAAGCTATCACTCGGCAACACGGCGTATCATTGTATGATATGTCCTGAGTCAGCAGGGCGTATGACCTCCTTGTTAAGCTATCACTCGGCAACACGGTGTATCATTGGATGATATGTCCTGAGTCAGCAGGGCGTATGACCTCCTTGTTAAGCTATCACTCGGCAACACGGTGTATCATTGGATGATATGTCCTGAGTCAGCAGGGCATATGACCTCCTTGTTAAGCTATCACTCGGCAACACGGCGTATCATTGTATGATATGTCCTGAGTCAGCAGGGCGTATGACCTCCTTGTTAAGCTATCACTCGGCAACACGGCGTATCATTGGATGATATGTCCTGAGTCAGCAGGGCGTATGACCTCCTTGTTAAGCTATCACTCGGCATAACGGCTTATCATTGTATGATATGTCCTGAGTCAGCAGGGCGTATGACCTCCTTGTTAAGCTATCACTCGGCAACACGGCGTATCATTGTATGATATGTCCTGAGTCAGCAGGGCGTATGACCTCCTTGTTAAGCTATCACTCGGCAACACGGCGTATCATTGTATGATATGTCCTGAGTCAGCAGGGCGTATGACCTCCTTGTTAAGCTATCACTCGGCAACACGGCGTATCATTGGATGATATGTCCTGAGTCAGCAGGGCGTATGACCTCCTTGTTAAGCTATCACTCGGCATAACGGCTTATCATTGTATGATATGTCCTGAGTCAGCAGGGCGTATGACCTCCTTGTTAAGCTATCACTCGGCATAACGGCGTATCATTGGATGATATGTCCTGAGTCAGCAGGGCGTATGACCTCCTTGTTAAGCTATCACTCGGCAACACGGCGTATCATTGGATGATATGTCCTGAGTCAGCAGGGCGTATGACCTCCTTGTTAAGCTATCACTCGGCAACACGGCGTATCATTGGATGATATGTCCTGAGTCAGCAGGGCGTATGACCTCCTTGTTAAGCTATCACTCGGCATAACGGCGCATCATTGTATGATATGTCCTGAGTCAGCAGGGCGTATGACCTCCTTGTTAAGCTACCACTCGGCAACACGGCGTATCATTGTATGATATGTCCTGAGTCAGCAGGGCGTATGACCTCCTTGTTAAGCTATCACTCGGCATAACGGCTTATCATTGTATGATATGTCCTGAGTCAGCAGGGCGTATGACCTCCTTGTTAAGCTATCACTCGGCAACACGGCGTATCATTGGATGATATGTCCTGAGTCAGCAGGGCGTATGACCTCCTTGTTAAGCTATCACTCGGCAACACGGCGTATCATTGGATGATATGTCCTGAGTCAGCAGGGCGTATGACCTCCTTGTTAAGCTATCACTCGGCAACACGGCGTATCATTGTATGATATGTCCTGAGTCAGCAGGGCGTATGACCTCCTTGTTAAGCTACCACTCGGCAACACGGCGTATCATTGTATGATATGTTCTGAGTCAGCAGGGCGTATGACCTCCTTGTTAAGCTATCACTCGGCAACACGGTGTATCATTGGATGATATGTCCTGAGTCAGCAGGGCGTATGACCTCCTTGTTAAGCTATCACTCGGCAACACGGTGTATCATTGGATGATATGTCCTGAGTCAGCAGGGCATATGACCTCCTTGTTAAGCTATCACTCGGCAACACGGCGTATCATTGTATGATATGTCCTGAGTCAGCAGGGCGTATGACCTCCTTGTTAAGCTATCACTCGGCAACACGGCGTATCATTGGATGATATGTCCTGAGTCAGCAGGGCGTATGACCTCCTTGTTAAGCTATCACTCGGCATAACGGCTTATCATTGTATGATATGTCCTGAGTCAGCAGGGCGTATGACCTCCTTGTTAAGCTATCACTCGGCAACACGGCGTATCATTGTATGATATGTCCTGAGTCAGCAGGGCGTATGACCTCCTTGTTAAGCTATCACTCGGCAACACGGCGTATCATTGTATGATATGTCCTGAGTCAGCAGGGCGTATGACCTCCTTGTTAAGCTATCACTCGGCAACACGGCGTATCATTGGATGATATGTCCTGAGTCAGCAGGGCGTATGACCTCCTTGTTAAGCTATCACTCGGCATAACGGCTTATCATTGTATGATATGTCCTGAGTCAGCAGGGCGTATGACCTCCTTGTTAAGCTATCACTCGGCATAACGGCGTATCATTGGATGATATGTCCTGAGTCAGCAGGGCGTATGACCTCCTTGTTAAGCTATCACTCGGCAACACGGCGTATCATTGGATGATATGTCCTGAGTCAGCAGGGCGTATGACCTCCTTGTTAAGCTATCACTCGGCAACACGGCGTATCATTGGATGATATGTCCTGAGTCAGCAGGGCGTATGACCTCCTTGTTAAGCTATCACTCGGCATAACGGCGCATCATTGTATGATATGTCCTGAGTCAGCAGGGCGTATGACCTCCTTGTTAAGCTACCACTCGGCAACACGGCGTATCATTGTATGATATGTCCTGAGTCAGCAGGGCGTATGACCTCCTTGTTAAGCTATCACTCGGCATAACGGCTTATCATTGTATGATATGTCCTGAGTCAGCAGGGCGTATGACCTCCTTGTTAAGCTATCACTCGGCAACACGGCGTATCATTGGATGATATGTCCTGAGTCAGCAGGGCGTATGACCTCCTTGTTAAGCTATCACTCGGCAACACGGCGTATCATTGGATGATATGTCCTGAGTCAGCAGGGCGTATGACCTCCTTGTTAAGCTATCACTCGGCAACACGGCGTATCATTGTATGATATGTCCTGAGTCAGCAGGGCGTATGACCTCCTTGTTAAGCTACCACTCGGCAACACGGCGTATCATTGTATGATATGTTCTGAGTCAGCAGGGCGTATGACCTCCTTGTTAAGCTATCACTCGGCATAACGGCGTATCATTGGATGATATGTTCTGAGTCAGCAGGGCGTATGACCTCCTTGTTAAGCTATCACTCGGCATAACGGCGTATCATTGTATGATATGTTCTGAGTCAGCAGGGCGTATGACCTCCTTGTTAAGCTATCACTCGGCATAACGGCGTATCATTGGATGATATGTTCTGAGTCAGCAAGGCGTATGACCTCCTTGTTAAGCTATCACTCGGCATAACGGCGTATCATTGTATGATATGTTCTGAGTCAGCAGGGCGTATGACCTCCTTGTTAAGCTATCACTCGGCATAACGGCGTATCATTGGATGATATGTCCTGAGTCAGCAGGGCGTATGACCTCCTTGTTAAGCTATCACTCGGCATAACGGCGTATCATTGGATGATATGTTCTGAGTCAGCAGGGCGTATGACCTCCTTGTTAAGCTATCACTCGGCATAACGGCGTATCATTGTATGATATGTTCTGAGTCAGCAGGGCGTATGACCTCCTTGTTAAGCTATCACTCGGCATAACGGCGTATCATTGGATGATATGTTCTGAGTCAGCAGGGCGTATGACCTCCTTGTTAAGCTATCACTCGGCATAACGGCGTATCATTGTATGATATGTTCTGAGTCAGCAGGGCGTATGACCTCCTTGTTAAGCTATCACTCGGCATAACGGCGTATCATTGGATGATATGTTCTGAGTCAGCAGGGCGTATGACCTCCTTGTTAAGCTATCACTCGGCATAACGGCGTATCATTGTATGATATGTTCTGAGTCAGCAGGGCGTATGACCTCCTTGTTAAGCTATCACTCGGCATAACGGCGTATCATTGTATGATATGTTCTGAGTCAGCAGGGCGTATGACCTCCTTGTTAAGCTATCACTCGGCATAACGGCGTATCATTGGATGATATGTTCTGAGTCAGCAGGGCGTATGACCTCCTTGTTAAGCTATCACTCGGCATAACGGCGTATCATTGTATGATATGTTCTGAGTCAGCAGGGCGTATGACCTCCTTGTTAAGCTATCACTCGGCATAACGGCGTATCATTGGATGATATGTTCTGAGTCAGCAGGGCGTATGACCTCCTTGTTAAGCTATCACTCGGCATAACGGCGTATCATTGTATGATATGTTCTGAGTCAGCAGGGCGTATGACCTCCTTGTTAAGCTATCACTCGGCATAACGGCGTATCATTGGATGATATGTTCTGAGTCAGCAGGGCGTATGACCTCCTTGTTAAGCTATCACTCGGCATAACGGCGTATCATTGTATGATATGTTCTGAGTCAGCAGGGCGTATGACCTCCTTGTTAAGCTATCACTCGGCATAACGGCGTATCATTGTATGATATGTTCTGAGTCAGCAGGGCGTATGACCTCCTTGTTAAGCTATCACTCGGCATAACGGCGTATCATTGTATGATATGTTCTGAGTCAGCAGGGCGTATGACCTCCTTGTTAAGCTATCACTCGGCATAACGGCGTATCATTGTATGATATGTCGTGAGTCAGCAGGGCGTATGACCTCCTTGTTAAGCTATCACTCGGCAACACGGCGTATCATTAAGTGGAAAAGTCTCCTGATGATGTCTTGAGGTGTCGCTAACCTGCGTCCACATTTTATCGATATTGCCAGAAGGTCGTCTGCAAATAACGTCCCACATGTATTTTACTGGGGAGAAATCTAATCGTTTCGCATCTTCATCAAATTGTTTCGCATCTTCTTTCAGGCCAAGGAATAATATCACTGCGGCTAATTTTCATGTATCTCTGTATAGCACAGCGTACAATATCACTTTGTGATGGTGATTTTTTAAAGCGGCTTTCTTAGCCACGTCTGACACATTATTGGTAGATTTTCCCAACAAGCAACAAATTGTGGATAGAAATGAGGAAATGCCAGCTATCAGAAACACTTAATGATAGAATAAAAAGAATGTGTGAAGATGATTTAGACTAAATTAAATTTGATTTGGAGAACGCCGATATGTTTTCAATATGTCTTGATGAAAGCACTTATATAACGTCGCAAGCAAGGTTAGATATTTTTGTTAGATTTCCTTGTGGAAATGTAATAAGGGAGGAATTAATTAAATCGCTGAGTTCGCCAACTACGATCACAGAGAAAGATATAATGTGGGAAGTGAAGCAGAAATTTGTTGTAAAAATGGGGATTGAGTTTCATAAAATACTGTGTTACTGCTGATGGTGCCCGTAACCTTGAAGACAATAGATTATGAGACGCACATAAATGCGTTGCATTCAGCAACAAGTTTCACACTAATGTGCATATGTAAGTATGATATTGCAATTATCTTCTTTAAATTAAATCAGGGTCAAATTCAAATTGCCTTAATCTTAAAACCCACTTACTTACCTATTCTGTTAATGTCATTTTTATGGTATTTGAAAAGTTTAATGAAGAAATGTTAATTTAAAAGAAAAAAACGCAAGCAAGAGGTGGCACGCTAGACACTTGGAAGCAATAAATCAAACTTTAAGTGACACACTAGACACTTGAAAGCAGTAAATCAAACTTTAAGTGGCACACTAGACATTTAAAAGCAGTAAATCAAACGTTAAGTGGCACGCTAGACACTTGAAAGCAGTAAATCAAACTTTAAGTGGCACACTAGACATTTAAAAGCAGTAAATCAAACGTTAAGTGGCACACTAGACACTTAAAAGCAGTAAATCAAACTTTAAGTGGCACACTAGTTGGTAAAGGTTCGCCATCCCTGTCCTAAGAGAAGCTAGAAAAAGTGCTTCAAAATGTTGTGGAGCTGACTTGGTGGCCGAGTGTTACGAACTTATGGTTTCCAGTCATGGGACTGGGTGAGAACCGCACATAAGGTATGTATGGTAAACTTTTCTTACAGCACCGGCTCACTCTCTTTCCTGGAATCAGGAGCACCAAACGAGGGACGAGAGACTGCTTATAGAACGTTGATTTGCTCACGACGGTTGGTAATCTTGCTCCTCAAAAGTACGATAGACAGACCAACAACCTAATTATACAAATAATCAGCTTCTTCATAATGGGGAGGAGATCGTGGTTCAACAACCCCCCCCCCCCCCACACACACACACACACACACAATATGAGCGATTGCAAGGGTAATGTAAAGATCTTGCTCCTCAAAAGTACGACAGACAGACCAACAACCTAATTCTACAAATAATTAGCTTATCCATAATGAGGAGGAGATCGTGGTTCAACGACCCCCTCCCACACACACACACACACACTCACACACAATATGAGCGACTGCACGGGTTGTGTAAAGAAGTCATATCTCGAACCGAACCCAGCTCGAACAATTAGCCAGAAGCCTACACCTCTGAGCAGTCAGAAATCGGAAAGGCAATAGCTTGCTTTGTAACACGATCATAAATAATTTGAGGAGCTTGGGAAATAAGAAAAAAACTGTTTGTAAAAATTACGGTTTAATTGAGGTTGGCAAAAAATTTACCATTGTAAAGATAACATTATCCCTAATAAATACGTGTATTTTCTGAATGTTTTGTCCCTAAAATGAATATAGGATAAATATGAAAACATTAGAGCTGCCCCCTTTTGGCACCAAAATGTCATAAATTTCATTAAATTTCGCATTTAGTAAAGGATAGAAAAACTAAATAATGTTAATAAAATGTGTTTAATGACAATTAAACAATTTTACAAATATCTATTTGAGACAAATAAAATATTTCTATTTTATTCATCGGCTTGCAGCAAATGGTGATGGGGCAGCTCCCAAAACATTAATATCTGACCCATTTATCATCGGATCTGCCTCGTTCGTGCGCCAATCGAACCCGCATATTTTTCTTATATTAGTGAACATGTTAAGTAAAAATCGACCAAAAATGGAGCTGTCCCCCTTTTGCTGCAAACTCCCCAGTTGTATCCTAATCTCTACGCTCATTAATCTTCTGGCACCAATTTAATTTTCCATGTGTGCTGGTGCGGAATCTCTTTTCTCGGTATTTCATCACCCGAATTGTTGCGATTGGTGGGCAAAATGAATGCAGGGTTAGGCGGACATAACTTGAAAAATTAAGGTAAAAAATAGAAATATTGAGCTCAGTAACAAGGTAACTGACATCATTTGCAAAAAAAAAGGGGGGGGGGAAGGAAAAGAAAAAGAATGATATTGATATTTAAAATTTTTGTATTTTGATCCATTTGCGTTGCATGTATTGTTATATATCACATCATCATCACGTCGATGTTGTTATATATCACAGGATCACGTCGATTTCTGGAACAAGAAAAATTTAGGTCATTGTGACACAGTACTTGAACAACAATGTCAGCACTGCAGTATTGCCCCCCATTTATCATTGGATTGTTGAATCGTATTGCCAACAGCAACAGCAATACATCATAAAATGTATTGCTGTTGCTGTTGGCAATACGATTCAACAAACATTTAAAAACTTTAAAACAGTTCCTAACCCATTTTTTTAAGTACAGTGATTATGATATGTCGGTTAGAAAAATCGTAAGTCCATTGCGAGTGTACACAAGAGAGTCTCCTGCTCTTAAGTGGTTTAAAAAGTTCAAAATAATAGGAATTGGCTATTGGCTTCATTTACTGAAAGACCGGGTTACTGAAGCCGATCTTGAATCAGTGTGCGTCTCGCGCCAGCTCAGTTCACGCAAGCCCATGAGGAATGATACAGTAGAAAGAAGTTCCCACCAATTCTCATCGCGTTCCACACAAACATCTGCATCTTCAACCTTATGGGACTTACCGGTAGTTATCACATTATCTTCAGCGGCATGATGGAACAACGAGAAATTAATTTGCAATTGACATACTTGTCAGCCTGGAAAGTGATTAAACATGCTTGAATCACATGTTTTTTCGGATGAATCAAGCCGTCTTATAAGTTATGTGGCAGTGTAAATTGACATTATTATCGAATTAGGGAATCTGAAAACCTTTATGCAAGGCCAGTTTTTTTCAAAGTTCCCGCTTGAAAATCGCAGTTCAGTTCTCGTTTCTCGTAATATAGTAATAATTACTCCATATTTTGATTTTAAAAAACCAGCAAATAGTGCCTCCTGCATCGGCAAACTGGAAAAACTATAGATTTTTCCAAAGATAGTGCTACATTTGTTGAAAATACGTTTATGCTTTCAAATCGCTGAATGCATATCGAGGAACATTTCACTTGACGACCTTGTTCACCGAATACCACGTCTTTGCCCCTATTTCTATTGCGATTCATTCTGGAGACTTTTACAGAGTTAAAGCTCCCGACTTAGACATAAAAACAAGCACATATCATTGATGCCGTCACTGTGGACACACCTGATTGGCTGCAACATATTTGTTTCGAATTAGATAACTGGTGTTTGACATTGTGAAAGCTAAAAAATGACTCACATCAAAATTTAGTGACACTCCCAATTGGAAGAAAACTTCCGTTTCTTCAAGACGCAAACTTCTAGTTGATATCTATACAAAGTCTTTTAGAATAACCTTTCGAAAATGTTTCGTAATTCCATAACGTGCCGTATTTGGGGGTTCAATATACACTATATTGACAAAAGTCACCGGACACCTAGACGAGAAACACAACATAGCATACATTAGTACGGTGTCGGTCCACCTTTGGCCTTAATGTATGCACTGACCCTTCGAGACAGGCTTTTGACAAGATTTTGGAACACAGCGTTAGGTATACGCTTACATTCAGTACATAATGCTGCCGCTAACTGTTGCTTAGTAGTAGGCCTTGGTTCCAAACTCCTTATTCGGAGCTCTAATTAATCCCATAGGTGTTCTATGAGATTCAGATCAGAGCTCTGTGCTGGCCAGTCCCCATACGATAAAGAATTATCGTCAAACCACGTCGTAACAGTCCTTGCTTTATGGCTCGGTGCATTATCCTACTGGTACCAATAAGGCTCGGTTCCAGAGTATTGCCACAGAGCTGCTAGGGCATAATTGTCCAGAATATCGAGGTAGACGTGCTGGTTAACAGGTTTGTCCACGATAACCAATGGGCCGGAACCATACCACGAAAATTACCCCACACGAGTATACTGCCAGCTCCAAACCTGACCCTAGGAACAGTACACTGTGGTAAATAGCGTTCCCCCTGCTACGGCCATATCCACACACGTCCATCAGACTGATGGATCGTGTATCTGGATTTATCAGTCCATAGGACCCGTTTCCATTGATTGGCGTCTACGGTAAAGGATCTTTACACCATGCTAAACGACGAGTAGCATTGCGAATGGAGATGAAAGGCTTATTTATGAGCAGCCGCACGACCACGGTAACCCATGGAATGAAGTTCTCTGCGAATGGTACGTGTACATACCAATGTTCCAGCACTCTTACTCACCTATACACTGAGGTCTTGTGCAGTATTCCGTTGATTAGCTGTAACGACTCTCTTGAGTATTAACAAATCTTATGGAACTCTTAGGCAAAAATAATACAGGCGTACCAAAAAGTGGGAAAACAATAATTAAACAATGAATGAAATTAATAAAAATATCAACAGATGAATGCGGCTACGCCGGTCAAAATAATATGAAAAATGCTAAAACCCACAACAAGGTGGTAAATACACAACACACAAAGACAGCAGTAAAGTACACGAAAGCAATAACAATTGGCACTGGCAATGGCCAGGAGTATTGTGGAACACATAACAATAGAAAAAGACAACCAACACGGCACTCTATTAACAATCAGGAAAACCGGAAATAGAAACGATAAATACATAATACACAATACAACGGTTAAGTGAACGGGAACGATATAAAACTTCAGTATGAATATACACAATGAGCATGCTATATAAATTACAAGCATAGAGAACAAAACTTCGCTGTCTCAGATAACAGTAGGGAAAAAGAAGCAAAGGACGAACAATTTACAATAAACAGGGTGCATGACAATCCAAGGTGCGAAAAAAAGTGACAATGTCAGAAATTATATACAATGAAGATAGGTTACAACAGCATACAATTACAGGCAACCAACAATACCACGCCTAAAGTAAAAATATCAACGTTTACCACAATCAAAGTTTTATTATATATCGACTATAGTTTCGCAGAGCTTCTGGCTCGGCTTCATCAGGACGAATGGAGCGTAAACATTCAAATCATTGTGACATCATCAGAATTCTGACGGTCACGGTTTTTGGTAAGTTGTTTCCACGCGCTTGAAAGAAATAGAGTGGACGTCATATCGTTGACAAGCAGTGAAGAGTTCCGGTATATGTGAAAAGGTTCTAATACATTAAGCTTTATCGTTGAATCAGGTTTATCAATGAGCATAGCGTTTCCGAACAGAAATTTATGGTTGTTTCCGTGACAATGCTGGGCTATAGACGACTTCTTCAGTTCACAATTCCGTACGTAGGTCTGGTGTTCCTTCACACGGAAAGTTAAAGCCCTGCGGGTCTGCCCTATATATGAAAGTCCATATTCACAAGGTATCTGATAAATTCCCCAGGAAT
Organism: Macrothele yani; assembly: GCA_039090855.1. Taxonomy (NCBI): domain Eukaryota; kingdom Metazoa; phylum Arthropoda; class Arachnida; order Araneae; family Macrothelidae; genus Macrothele; species Macrothele yani. Next base: position 143,642,553 of record CM077014.1, read on the forward strand.
TTATGTCTTCGACGTAATCTTTGGATCCAAAAAAAATTATCTTGTTTATGGGTTTGAAAATAACTTTAAAATTAAAACTCTTGAGAATTTTTGAAATTCCGAAGCAAATCTGTGGAGCAAATGGGATAACCGCCCAATTCTGTCGTATTGGGTGGTCTACCGGCGTGAGTGAGCAGAGAGGCTTTGGTTTCCTAAATTTGTGGACAGCTTTATCTACGACGGAACGTGTATATCCTCTGTGTACTGCAATTCGTTTAAGAAAATCTAGCTCTTTGTGCAAGGAATCCTCAGCTGAGCATATATGTATTGCACGATATACGTATGTGTAGAAGGCCGAGAATTGTTGTTTCCATGGGTAATTTGATTTTGCATGTGGGGGTAAGGAAACAGCGAATGGTTTTCGATAAACTGTTGTGCCAAAGGATCCTTCAGAGCGTGACACAAGGACGTCCAGAAATGATAAGCAGCCATTATTTTCAGTCTCACATGTGAACTGTATATGAGGATCAATTGAATTGAGGGTTCCACTAATTTAGGTATTTCCGAATTCATGCCTTTCCAGAGAACAAAAGTATCATCAACATATCGAATCCAAAGGTCAAACATAACGAGCTGAAAGAGTTTGTCCTCAAAATGACTCACATAGACTTCGCATAAAATAGGCGACAGTGGGCTACCCATTGCAAGGCCTTCCGTCTGTTGGAAAAATCTTCCACGAAAAGGAAACTGTTTTGTCTGGTACAAATTTCCACTAGTCTCAAAATTTCTTCTACTTCCGGTTGACTGAAACGATGTTCAGTGAGACTCACTTTCAATGATTCGAGGGCCCCATTCAGTGGGATGCTTGTGAACATGGATTTCACATCAAAAGATAACATGAATTGATCTTTGTACGGATGTCGTTTTAGTCGTTTGGCAAATTCTATGGAATATTTTACAGTTGTTTTGTTCGAAGAAGTCGTTAAGGCGGATAATTTTGAAGATAGAAACTTGGCCAACGTATGTGTAGCTGAGCCAATGTTGCTGACTATGGGACGGAAAGGGACACCAATCTTATGTATCTTCGGAAGTGCATAGAAACGCTGACAACGGGCATATGAGGTCTTTAGACGACTTTTTGAACTTTGGTCAAGAGTTACACAACTTGATATCACTTTTCGAACTTCCTTTAATTGTTTCTCTGATGGATCCTGTTTTATTTCTTTATAGGGTCCTTCGGAAATAAGTTTTTCAACTTCTGTCTCATAACGTTTTTTGTCGAGAATAACAACTTGTCCTCCTTTATCTGCTTTAGTAACGACAATATCTCGATTTGACTGTAATTCTTTTAAAGCATTATATTCTTCTTTGTTGAGATTGGGTTTAAATGGTGGAAAGGACTTTGATGTTATTATCTGGCTGACACAATGTCTAATTGTTTCTTTTTTATCAATGTTTAGATCGCTTTTTATCAAGGACTCCTCAACCGACGCAACTATATTGGATACAGGTACCTTTTTCGAAATCGCAAAATTCGAATTGTGACGTAAAATCCTTTTTTGAATTTTGCTAGGCTTAAGACAAGAAAGGTTAGATATTACTTCATTATCCGAAAAGGCATCCTGAGTTTGCGCAGCGGAATTTTCTTTATTTATTTATTGTTGTTGTTATTCGATAGTTTTTCAAAATTTCTTTCTAATGTCATTTTATGAGTAAACGACATATTGTAACTCCTAGATCAAGTTTTGCCATCCAGATCAGAAAAATCTGGCAACATTTTAGCCAGTAAAAGATGTAGGTCATACAGTTCGACCTCAACGTTTGCAATATTTTTCTTCGTATCTTTAATAACAGCTCTTAATAGTGCAAACGAAGCATTAGATATGGCTTTCTTGACGTTATGGGATGTTCGTAAGTTGCATTTCACAGATATAAAATTTGGTAATATCTGGTATCTCTTACATCGAAGCAAGAAGTTTAGGTGGTTCAGTAATCTGAACTTCTTTATCCTCAGCTTCGGAAAACGGTTGATTGTAGCAGACAGTGAGTTCGTCATAATCAAGATCAAGAACTAAGATGTTATGAAAATTATATATAATACCACGCCTATTGACAGCAATAAGATGATCATAAAGAGATATGGTACATATATATAAAAAAAACACCAGGAAGAAAATGATAAAAGTGGCACATGCAGCTTGGACTCGGGTACAAACTTGTACCCAAACAAAAGAAAACGAACCACATGAGTTTGGAAATCGCAAAACATATGCCAAGAAACGCAAACCACGGTGGACAACTACATACCCTGCCATTTGAGAGAACAGACACTAAGAAAGGCAGATACAACAAAATAACAAAATATAATTACAAATATACACTGTGTCCCAAAAGGCACAGGAAAAAGTAAGAGAAGAAAGCACAACGCAATTAACACGAAAGATACAGCGTCGACCCGTTCACTCGGAACCACCCGGTTTCCTGCGCCCAGGCAGACCGGAAGGAAGCCAGAGATTGGGGGGTGGACGCTGCAAAGTACTCCAGCCGAAGACGAGCCAAGATGCGATTCCGAAAAATCCTCCGCAAAGCTGCACCTGCAGAAAGGATGCTAGGTGTGGCAGAATGGGAACGTATAGAAAGGCGGTAAAGATGAATAACATGCTTCACAAGAACGAATAGGTAGGCAGAAGCATCCGGAAGTTTAGTTGGAGGATGCTTAGTGAGAAGTAGCCATGGATATGATTGGAAAAGAAGATCCCTGGAACAAATAATGGCAGCAAGACGAAAAGCAGTATGAAGCAGCGGTAACAGAATGGGACAGTGACAATAAACGTGTGGAACATCACCTTCAGAACCACAAAAAATACGGAGTGAAGAAGAAGAAATAAACATGCGAAAGAGAGAGGAAGGAACGGGAAGGCGACGGTGGAGAAACCGCCATTGAAGATTAAGCTCCAGCGGGGAGGAGAGCGGCGAAATGGATGCCGACCAGATTGTCAATGAAAGCGAAGAAGAAACATCCAGGAGAGGGTGGGGAATAGCGAAGGGTGCGCTGAGAAGAGTATAGATCGAACCGGTGGAAAAAGAAGAAACGGGGGCAATAGAGTCACGAAAAAGAAGGAAGAAAGGAATAGAGAGGCTAGGACCAGAAACAGAGATGAGACCAGAATCAGAAACAAGGGAAAGGAAGAGAGAACAGAGAGTTGAACGAAGGACATCATAATCTTCCTCCAGTAGGGCAGTAGAAGCGGGGGAAAGAGAGAAAAGGGGCTTCCAGGAGAGGTCAGCAGTAACTAAAGCGTGAACAGTTAAGATTCCGGAGCGGACCCAAGGAGGGAAGATGAAGTAGGGTTGATCAGGAGGGTGAATCAGAGTCGAAAAGAAAAGTGGTTCGGCAAGAAGATCAAGAGTAGTAGAGGGAGTTGCGCGAAGAAGTGGAAGTGAGCGGAAGAACCCCAGAGCTTGAGTAATGAGGGGTGGAAATTGATTAAAATAAGAAGGATAAGAGTCCATCCGAAGATATAAGAGAAAAGAAAAGGGTGGATCTTGGGGAGAGATAAGAATATCAAAAGTAAAGCAAAGTGATGGAGAAGGAGTGAGAAGAAGGCGAAGGAATGTAACGATGCGAAAGGCTCTGTAGTAAAGGCGTACATCCGGTAGGCGAATTCCTCCCAGGGAGACTGGAAGAGTGAGAGTCGTAGCAGCAACCCAATGCTTCGCTGACCAAATCACGGAAGTGAAGATGCTGTTGATAGTAGAGAGAGACAAGCCGAGGTGAACACCGATGAGTTCCAAGAAAACAAGCATTGGGATAGCAGGTATCGCTGGACAATTTGCGCTCTCTGAATGTAAGACGCAAAAGAATGCGTGAATCGCCAAAATGCAGCTGAGCGTTGTAATCGAGGAAGGAGACCGTGCCAGGTAATTATGCCAGCAGTGAATGGACGCCCAATCTGGGCGCTAAGAATTTTCTGGGTCGAGGAGGACCACACCGCACCCCATGGGGCATCGATGCTGCCCATCCAAGACCTACACCACAACCCGGTGCTCTTGAACACGTTCAAGGACGCACCAGAGAGAGCTGCGTACTGTTGATACGTGGAAAGTAGTATATCAAACTGTTCATCTCGGCTGAGACAGAAAGTGGCGTCATCTGCATAGACGGAAACAACGAAACGGTGATGCCTGGTGCTAGAAACGGTCAACGGCAATGCAGAAAGAAGAGATGAACGGCTGGCAATCAAGAAAGGTTCAAATGCGAGGGCGAAGAGTTGCCTTGAGAGGTGGCAGCCCTGCCGGATTCCTCGTTGGAAAGGGATGGGTGCCGTCAAAAATGAGGCCGCCCGAACATGAAAATGAGCACCCCGATAAAGACTGAGAAGGAGAGAGACAAAAGGAGAGGGAAAGCCAAGATGGGTTAGAACAGCAGAGAGATAGTCATGGGAAACGTATCAAAAGCAGACTGTTGATCAATGTTAAATAGGGCTAGGTGTTCTAAATGTTTGCGAGCAAGAAAATTGAGATTAAGAAGAAAGTAAATATTGTCACCGATAGACCGACCAGGCACAGTGTATGACTGGTCGGGAGAAACAAGAAACGAAAGGACAGAGTTAAGACGTCGAGAAAGGAGTTTCGTGAAAATTTTATAATCAATATTAAGGATGGAGATAGGGCGCCAATTTGTCAGATTCAGGAGGTCCCCCTTCTTCGGCAGGAGGATGACATGAGCAACTGTAAATTCCGGCGGAAGCGCAGAAGAAGAAAGAGCGCAAGAAAAACCAGCAGAAAGAAAAGGTAGAAGGGACGGAAGAAAAGCACGGTAGAAGGACAGCGGAAGATCATCAGGTCCCGGGGAGGCATGGGAGTTCAGGGAGGAAAACACCTCTCGAAGTTCAGGCAAAGAAAAGTCAGCAGTGAGGGGAGCACAGAGAGAAGGCGGGACCTGAGGGAGAGAAGAGAGAAGGGGAGAAAAAGAAAGATCAGTAACCTGCGCTGCCGCTCGTAGCTTCTCCTGAAAGAAGTGACGGACTTGAGAGCAAATACGAGATGTGTCAAACGTGGTGGAGCCATTAGGAAGGCGAAGATGTCGAAGTGAGGTAGACGCTCGACCTGATGATTCCATCTTGAAAAGAACTTCAAAGGCTTGTGTCGATGGAGATAGATGCAGAAGTTGAAGTCAACGCACAGCTTGTTGGGCAAGCGGTTGGAGGTGAGCGTGTAGTTCATCATGAACTACTGAATGCTGAGGATCCGACATTGGTAACGAAGAAAGCAAGCCCCGAAGATTGCTGATCGCCATCGCACGAGTGGTAGTGATGGAAAATGAAAGGCATCGTACAAATAATAGAAGGTCTTGTTCAATGTCGAGACACGGACGCAGGGCACTCGGAGTAGTAGCAAACAGAGGTTTCCGAGCAGCAAGGAACTGCTCAACTGTATCGCAGAAAGACCGATTTTGTAAAATTGTATCATCAAACCTCCATCGACGACGAGCCAAAGGTGGTGATGGGGAGACACAAACAGATAGAGACACAGCGCTATGATTGGAGGACACTGTGGGGAGGTGCTGTGCCGAAGTAATGGTGGGAATCAAAGGAGAGACAACATAAATACGGTCCAATCGAGCGGCAGCAGAAAACTGCATCGGGGAATTGCACCAAGTAAATGAAATGGGTTGAGGATTTAGCTGGCGAAAAGAGTCAACAAGCTGAAAAGCAGCAATAAACTGTATTAACTTGGAGACTAGAATCGCACGGTGTTCTCCGTGGTACAAATAGCGGTCTACAGAGGGCTGCACCGTGCAGTTAAAATCCCCTCTAGTGATGAGAAAATCCCCGGAGGGAATTGCAGCAAACGCTGCACGTAGACTCCGAAAAAGTGGATCAACATACGATTCTTCAGTTGGTATATACACATAAAACACATGAAAAGTTACAGTATCAACACAGAAAATAAGGCATTGCAATAAATCTGAATATAAGTTATTGACAGAAATAGAAGAGATACAGTGCATTAAACGACGGTGTACACCGACGGCAATACCACCAGACCTCGATTGGCGGTACGCATTGTAGAATGTGTAAGGCCACGACCGCCATCTGTGTGTCGGCGTATCAGTTGAACATCGAGTCTCTTGGAGGTGGAGGACATCACTGGCATCCGCCGCGAGGTCCTCGTAGACAAGGGCATTCACATCAGGGGTCGCAAAGCCGCGACAGTTGAAGGTCGTCACCGTGAAAGCGCCAAATCAGAGGGTGGAGTGAGCACCTTACGCAAGTGGTCTCGAAGATTAGTGTATCGACGATGCATCATTTTCACAGCAGCAGCATCATCAGAAGACGAACTACGAAGCGCTTGATAGATGCAGTCCAACGCTGTCAGCTGCGTAGTCACCGCCGGAAGTTGAGTCGTATGTGCCTGGACAAAAGGAGGGAATCCCCAGGCAACGATTTCCGACAGAAAACGTCATACAACTCCGGATATGATAGAGGAGTCCACGGAAATACATGTTGTTGCAGTTTTGCAAGAAAATCCTCATAAGGTAAGATAAAGTCTTCAGGGTTCGAAGATAAATTACAGTCTTGCAGTCGAAAAGCCAACGTACGGGATCTAGTAGAAAGTGGCGACTTCCCTTGAGGCTTCCGCCGCTTGGAGGAACCGCGGGAGTCTTTTGGCGCTTCTCTTTTATCAGTGCGGGACCGAGAGGGCGCGTCCTACCCATCACTTCAGGTGTGGTCACTGACGCTCTGGTAAGCGGTGTCGGTGTCCGCATTGGAAGTTTCAGTATCAGACAACACCCCACCAGAAGCATCAGCAATGTCGCCAGGTGGTGCAGGAGCAAGAAAAGGCGATTTCGGTGGTAATTCGGGAAAATGCTCTACAGAAGCATGAGGTGGTAAGTCAGTCGACTTAGGAGCGATCTCCAGGTGAAGAGGATCAGCAGGCGTCGAAGATAGTGATGAGGCACCAACAGGGGTGTAGTGAGTATCCGTCCGTGGTGCAGAAGAACCAGGTGATGGCCGTGCAATAGGACACACTTTGTAGAAATGACCAACTTCCTTGCACTGACTGCAATGGAATTCAGTCAATAGATCTATTTGGCGAGTCTGACCATCACACTTAACTGTGAAGTGAGTTGGGAGCTGAGCAATAGCTTCTTGGGAAGGAAAAACGACACGTGCAACTCGACGGGCTCCACGTATGGCATCATGCGTCGGGTGGTTCTTTGCTGCTAAGTTTGTTTGAATCCCACCAACGACACGCCCCAGAGATGAAAGCACAGTATATAACATGACGTCCGTCACCTCTGGGGGTACAGGGTAAAAAGAAGCATTTACTGGTCGTTGGGCCACTGGTTCTGGAGTAAGTTGGCGATCTCCTAAGGTCAGGCCTGTCGTGAGGACAGACTTGGCATATTCAACCTTGGCAAGATAAACGACAACCGTCCGGCCCCGCCGGAACATATGCGAAATGGTGTGTCTGGGGGAAGCAGGCGTTGAAGGGCATCGGCATAGATCCGCAGCGGTGTATCTGGGAGAGCCTCAAAACTTACTCCCTTAGCCAGGTTTTCAAAGAAAGCAGTCGCGGCTGGAGAGACTGCTGGAATATCAAGAAGAGTGATGTTTCCAGCACGATGAAAATAAGTGTGCAAAGCTTGAGCGCTTGCATACAGATCCTTGGAAATCTGTCGAGGAGTAGAAGAGGCTTCAACTTTAGAATACGTGGCAGACATGTGAACGGGCACAGAAGAACTGGAAGAGGCTTCACCACCAGTAATATCTATGGCTTCATCGACTGGAGCAGAAGCTGAAAGGTTTGACGTATCTGGGGAAATCAACGGATTGGCACCCGAAAGGCTACAGAACGCAACACTCGGAGAGGGTAGTGCATCAGTGCTAGCTAGGGAAGACAGCGCAGGAACGCTGGCATCAGTCGAAGACGAAAATGATGATGATGGGCCACCGGAAGCGAGGGCTGGGCTCCGTCCCTCTCCGCCGGAAGTCGCCATTTGCAATTTTAATGAACTGTGCACCACCGACCGGCTAGGTCGAACGTAAACAAACTGATAATAGCAAAAGAAAAAACTCACCCGCTCGGGAGTAGACTTGATCACAGGGCGTTCACGAATCGACGACGACAAACAGGCAAGGAAGAAACACTTGATATTACACAACACAAACCCAATATAAACAGAACTCACACGAACTGAACCGCTGAGGCTTCGACGTCTTCTATCACTGATTTTCTTCGGTTTGCTTGTACGCATTTGCTGCTTCAGGCACGCCATGTGTCTTCCACTTATTCAGTACATCCAAAACATTTGACTTGGGTATGTTAAAACGCCTCTCAGTTTTTCTTATGCATAACCCACTAATATGACGCCCAACAATCTTTCCTTTCTCAAAGTCAGTTCTCTCCCCTCGCGATATTTTCACTCAACCTCACAGTGCGATATGATCGCTGTCAGCTGCAGGCTTGTTTTTATACAGTTTGCAGCTGTACCGCGCATCTTAACGACGCAGCGTATCCGTTCATTTGCTTTTGAAGGGGTATCCGGTGACTTTCTCAATATAGTGTATATCAGAGACAAAAAGATTGGGACCCTTGTTATTCAAGTTATATATTAAGGATATATTTAGCATAACATCAGAAAATGTTGTCATAGTACGAGTATATGCTAATGACACAACATTATTTTTTTTTTTTTTTTGATTGGAGGTTTAACGACCGCCGTGAGCAACTCAATGGGCTATAAGCAGTCGCCCGTCCCTAATTTAGGGTCACTGGTTCCAGGGAAGGGAGAGAGCCAGTGCCGTAAGACAAACACAACATCCATGCCTGACCGGGATTCGAACCCGGACCCCTTACGGACGAATGATCAGAGGCCAACGCCTTAGACCACTGCGCCACCGGGGCGGCAATTATTTTTAGGAGACACAATATAAATGACATTATTATTAAAGATAACACTCACATACAGCTATACTCAAATTAGCTAACTACCAATGAACTGATTATTAACATTTCTAAAACTAATGCTATGGTCTTTTTCAGACAGAGATCTGAATAGGGCCATAATGTAAATTTATTATTAGAAAATAAAATAATTGATATAGTACCACATTTTAATTATTTGGGAGTGAATTTTACCCCTGACTTATGATGGACTAAACATATCGAAATACTTTGGAATAAATTATCTAGAAATATTGGCCTCATTAGTACAATATTAACACCCTTTCAGTTAAAAAAATAATTTTCTTGTATTACTCATTAATTCAGACTCACATTAACTATTTTTTTCATTTTGGGGTCAAACAACTAAAACAAATTTAAATAAATTACAGTATTGGAAAATAAATATATTAGATTAATAGACCTACTTTCAAAACGAAGTACTGCTATGGCTACACACATACATCCACATCTACATCCTGCAGTTCAGACGAATTATTTCCGAATACTAACAATACATCAACTTTTCTATTATAACCTTGGCAATATCATGTTTCAGAGACTTAAGAACAATTTGCATATAGATTGAATTGAAATTAATTGCAAGAATCACAACTACCAAACACGTAATAGATTACCGCTTCGCCCAATACAACCTAAAACTCAGTTAGTAAACCAAAGTCTGAACTATGCTGGCCCAGATTATTGGAATTCATTATCTTCGGATTTAACAAATATTAACGACCAAAATCTCTTTAAAAGAACACTTAAAAATACCTACTGAGTTAAACAGTAAAAGATATTTTCTCTCATTAAATCCAAATAATAATGCTTATTATTTACTAAAATAATTCATACTTTTGAGGGAACTAAGGGCTACGTTAGAACTTCTGAGAGGCCTTTTCTCTTGTTCTCTTTGATGTTTAATAGCCTTTGTATGAATAACTTCCTGTAATATTCTCATGTCATGTAACAGCATAAATAACTAAATTTTCAAATCGAACAGTTAAAAGAAGAAATATGATATAACTCTATGCCTTGTAGCTGAAGAATTTTCAATAATGGAAAAGTTGAAAATAGACAAAAAGTATTCTTCATGTAAAAAGCGATGCTGAAGAAAAAGAACTTTCCAAATACGTCAGAAGCAGAAATAAACACTTACACGTCCTGGTGGCCAAACCATTCTTTACAAAAAATAGAAATTATATGTGAAACATTTCTCATCAGGAGCTGTGTCCGATACAGGAAAAAATTTTCGAATCGGAGTTTTAGAAACAAAGACATCGGGAAAACCGCAATACCATTGACACCCCTGGCGGAAAGACTACGAGTTACTCGAAAGTTTTGAAATTATATGTGAAACATTTCGTTCCAGAAACGCTATCCAACAAAGAAGGAATTTTTCAAACCGGTACCTTAAAAGCAGAGATATTGACAAAAATAAGATATACATCTACGCCCCCTGGAAGAGAAACCATGTATTATTTTAAAAATAAAATATTCAGAAAAGGTTTATCGACGTGAGCGGTATCAGTTCACGAACGAATTTTTTCAATCCAACTTTCAGGATCTCAGAGTTTGTATTTTTGAAGGTCACAGCTCCTGATGGGAAATGTTTTTCATATAATTTCTAATATTTGGTAAATAATGTTTAGGCCACCAGGTGTCATAAGTGTTAATTTCCCCTTCTGATGTATTTGCAGCAGAATCTGTGCTCCTGAAAACTGGACTGAAAAAATTCTTCCGTGGACCGATACCTCTCACATCGCAAAACGTTTCGAGAATACTTTCTTTTTAAAATAATGCACGTTTTTCCTGCCAGGGGGCATAGAAGCGTATGTTATATTTGTCGATATCTCTGCTTCTAAGAGTCGGATTTGAAAAATTCTTTCTTTGTTGTAAAGTGTTTCCGCTGCGAAATGTTTCTCATATTATTTCAAATTTTTCTTAATGCATCAGTCTGCACCCAGAGGGTGTAAGTTTACGATTCCGTTTACAACAATATCTGCGTTTTTAAGAACCCGATTGAAAAACTTCTGTCTTCGGTCAGATACTACTTACTGTTTTCCATACCGGTTCCATTGACTTTGAATAGCTTTGATAAATTTAATTCGTGCCAGGATGGATTCAAAAGATGTGCTGATTACACCCGAAAATTCGGTGTCATCTTTCTTGTTTTATTTTATTTTTGTAGTCTTTATGCTTTTCATTTTCGTTTCGATACAGATTGATTCTGCAATAAGGATTTCGTACTTTTTCTTGTGTTCAGATATGAGATTTGTTTCTTCTCATCTTGGCTCAAAATCCCTTTCAAGACAGTATCGAATCGCTGTGGTTCTTGCTTTTTTTCATTTCAATCTTTTTGGTATTCCTGAAGTCTTGTTTTAAGATTCATTTTAACACTTTATATACAGTATTCGATATCTTTATTGTTCTTTGATTTTAGACATTTGGAGTATTGATTGTTGGGGTTTGCTATATGATATTTCATATTTGGTATTCATTAGAATATCGGCAAAAAACAGATCCCTTGTTTTACAGAGTCTTTTTAGTGCTACTCAGTGTCGTAACTAGCTTTCCATGTGCCGTGTGCAAGGTTTTATTTTGGGCCCCTTAATTTTTCAAGGGGGATGATAAAACAAATGCAGTATAACAACTGTATATAAATTATTTTTGTATACACAGGAAATATACAAGATCATTCTCATGTATTTATTATAAATGGAAATAATTATTTTAATTGCACTTTTCTGAATGTTATATCAGCAAATTCATTGATTACGTCATCATAATTAATGCCTTTCACGATAGTATATTCACTCTAAATTATGTAGGGCTAGTTAATCGATGTAATTGCTGTGCCTCCTCGGCTCAGTGACGTTACAGGTACGGATGCTGAATCATAAAACCACATAAAAAAGCCGACAAAGCCAAGAGGTGCATGCTTGCGCGAAGATCACTTCTTTACTAACCTTGATGGGAGCTCTGGTCACGCGAGGAAAGAGAGAAGTTTGATCTTTGGACGATCTCTCCTTTCCTCGCTTGTCTAGATACGCATCTTGAAAAAGAACCCTTCAGCATCATTTTAAAAAGATGTTCTTCTTATCATGATCGACTGATAGAAGACTGCTCAACAGCAAACATTTTTAGCTAGACGCAGTGAAAAGAGCATTTTATTTCATCAACTGCTCATGAAATTTAATTTATCCCGGCACTTACGCATTTTCATGAGACAATTTTTTTCAGTTCAATTTCAGGGCCTCCTTCGTCCTGAGCTCTGACCGGTGCACCTGTTGCACCTACCTAGTTACCGTACTGGTGATGGTAATCCTTGTATCATATGGAAGGATTCTACAGTATTTTTTAGGTTAGTTTTTCTTTAGACTTGTTTTTGTAAATCTGATTTATATTTATTAAAATGTTCATTTATTACTTTTTCGTTGTATCCATGTAAAGAGAGCCTTTCAAAAACGTGTGAGACATCACGTGGAAAATAACTGGGCAAACACGAGAACAATATCAAACATGCCTTAAGTATATCTAGGGTGATACTGGAAAATAGGAAACTATTTCCACGAGCTTCATTTCCGTTTCTTTCACCCATTTTTCTTTACGCTAAACTGATAATTGGAAACATAAGGTGTCTGTAACTGAAGACCACAAATGTATTTCACGTTTGTTATAACGAAAGTTTGTAACTAGAGTATTTCTTTTCTCAAAATGCTTTCTTGTTAAAGGACGTTCGGGAAAAGAGCGGAATTCACCTTTGATATCAAAGGCGTCATGACATACATGACTTGTTCTTTTAGTTGACAATGCCAGAAGACCCGCCTCTTCCGATAAAATGAAAATCTGAAGCAATTGCATTTTTTTCTTCGTCTGAAGTAAAAAATAAGTAGAAGTAAATGGAAGACCGCCGCTTCGCTTCCTCAAAAAAGGCTAACTTGTTTCTGTTTGTTTAGAAGATAATACTTTTCACTGGTTACCACAGAACAAAAAACAAAATTTTTCCATTCGATAGATAGACTTATTCGTCGGGAAATAACTACGTCACAAAATGTTCTCTAATCTTTCTAAGATTGAGTTTTCTATTTCGAGGAAAATGCGAGGGTGCTCTTCAATAGTGCCATTTTATGTTTGCATCTTTTGTATTTTCGAAGGTCACATTTCCGAAACCCCTTTATCGACCATTTAAAAGACTCTGCTTTTCTGCTTTTGAACTGAGACATCTCGAAGTATCTAAAAATACATGCATGTATTTCTACATGATAAATTCTAAACGCTTTTTCTTTAAAGAAGTGCTTGTGAAGCTTCTGTCTGCAGGTGGATGACTTTTTCTAATATGTGCATATCATGTGATGATGCGTAGATTAGTGCATCTAGTATCCGAATACGGACTTTGTTGAGCATACAAAGCCACGAATAGTACCGAAATGCGTGGGGGCAACAGGTGCGATTGCTGACCTTTCCACGTCTGTGGATTGTTTCCGTTTAAAGTAAGTAAGACGCTAAACAATTAAATTTTAATTATATGTTTTTGTTTGTTTTCAGATTTTTCTAAAAGCATGATCTACAGGGTGGCTGAAAAGTCACGCAACCCAGACATAACGCATATCTGCTTACAGGTTAATTACAAATATATGAAAAATAAAATATCTAGAAATACAGCTTATAATCTCACCTTTCTAGCAAAAGAAGAATAGAAATCTCATTATAACATACAAGGGTTGTACAGAATAATGTGACCACCTACGAAACGAAGGTGATTTTAGGTACCTAGAAGGGTGTGGCATTCAAAATCACCTGAATTCTCCTTGGAATGGACGCATACAAATCCTGGATGGTGGTTAGTGGAATATTGCCCCATTCTTCATGCAGAAACTGTTCCAGGTCCTTGAGAGATGCAGGAGGAGATAACGGGATCTTAATCTGTTTTCCAACACAGACCACATTGGTTCGATGATGTTTAAGTCTGGTTATTAGGGAGGCCAAGGAAGCTGTTGAAGTTCGTCTTCATGTTCCTCAAACCATGATTGGACATTCCGAGCTCTGTGAATTAGGCCATTATCATCTTGATAGATGGCATCCCCTGCAGGAAACAATGCCTGAGCCATTGGATGGACTCGGTCGGCCAAAATGGTTCCATACGCCCTGCAAGTCATCCTTCCTTTCAAGGTAATCAAGGGACCTGCCGAAAACCACGATATGACCGCCCAGAGCATGTTTCGTCATTTATAGTTTGTAAGTTGTTTGTGCCTTGAAAAAGCCCTCTACGCGCGAGCGAGAGCTTGCCAGTTATCTTTATGTTTCCTTTAGGATCTATTAAACTGGTTTTAATACATAACTTCAAATCTTGTGCTTATTTGTTCGGTTCACAATAGTGTGTTAGGTGTTACTCTGGTGTGTTCACAATTTTCTGATTCAATGTTCTACCATTCATGTTTTATAAATAATCTTCCACTCATAATAAAAATACACTGTGTGTAACACACTTTTAAAAAGCCGGTTTCTTCACTTAGCACTGGTTTCACTACATACCTTAAATATTTCTCGCTATGATCACTGGAGCACAGAAACAAGTTTCTTCTTGCATTGCACGGTGACTGCAACAGAAAGAATATGCAAATATTTAATGTTTCGTTATTCAAAAATTATAGCATTTTAAGATTCAAGGGATGGCGGAAGAACTATAATTAATTTCGAATTTAAACAAGTATTTTTCTCTGCTGTTTGAAGCGTAAGAACAATAATTTAGAAATTTGGGTTTTATGGAGTTCGGATTCATGCTTTTGGATTTCCTTTTTTGTCTCTGCTGTCAACTTCGTGAGGATATACAATCAAAACGTAGAAATTTCGGCATATTTTAAGTTATTTTTATGTTTTCTGCGAGGCAGCTAAGACTCGAAACCATATTCACGAAAAGAGCTAAAAATTAAAACAAAGATATCAATGCTGCTATTTTTTATCTAAAACGTGGTTCCTTCAGTCTTAAAATCACTTTATTTTTGAAAACATCTCACAAATCGCTTGACGGAAATTTCTTCAAATACGCAATTGTTTCTCTAAAAGTCATGATCATATGGTTTTATAGATTCCCTTTCATAAAGTAAGCTTCGAGAGAATCTTCTACTTCAATCTTTTGTCTGATAGAGTATAAGAAAATAAAGATTTGAATATTGTTTATTTATCTATGTTTTCATTTTTCGCTTTTTTGAGAACTGCAATCTCTTTCTTCCGTGAAACAATTGAAATTTCGATGCATTTTCAATGGACTTCCCAATTTCAAGGTTTTCTTTAAAACATCGATTGAAAACAAAACATATCAAGTGAAAAACCGAGATAGAATATTTTTCAAAGCAAGCCCCATGAAGATAAGACCAGAAACAGAAAATGTGTATGTGTTTCAAAAATAAATAAGATAGATTCGAAACAAATGATGTTTGTATATAAAGATGCGCTTACCTGTTTAGGAAAAATGAAAGTTTCCGCTGGAAGACAATCATAATCCATTAAAATCATTCAGGTGGAACAATACTTAAAATTCATTGCTCGTTTTCAGAAAATCTGTTTAGAATTACTTATATTTCAGAAGTATGAGGTGGAGAACAACAGCATGCCGAAATAATTCCGCATAGTTGCTTTACATCCAATTTACGAAATTAATTAGGAGTACAACCGTAATTCCGAATGAAAAAAGAAACGAAAATGAAGAAAGGAAAGAAAAATCTTATGAAAACCACAGTTACCAAGCAAATGTTCAGCTGTGTTATGTAAATAGGAAACAATCTTAGCAATTTCGAAAATCCAGTTGAAGTGAACCCGCGGTTATACATTTCTCTTGGGAATGGCTTTAAAATGTATAAATGAAGAAAAAAACATGTAAAAGGAATTTCGAAATATCAGACACTATCGCGAAAATTGCAATGTCTGCATAAAAAAAACCGTAATTTTATATTAGGCTAATTTATAAAGCAAGACATACTACACTGGCGGAAAGTGAAAAAAGAACACCAAGAAGGAATTGGCGGAGTGGTCGTATCGTCGTATTGCGGAGCGAATTGGACGGGAAGTATCGGTGGTGGTACGATGGTGGCGTAGATGGTCCGAGGAACATTCCCACACGAGAGGACGTGGAACCGGGAGTCACAGACGGACTGATGAGCGGACCGATCGACGCATAAGAACAGCGGCTTTGTCAAGCAGAACATCCACTGCGACGCAAATCCGAGCTGCCGTTGCACCTGAATTGACTGTGCGAACAATCTGCAACCGTCTACTGGATGCAGGACTACGTGCACGTGTGCCTCTGGCACGTGTACCTCTGACTCCAGCCCACCGTCAGGAACGGCTGCAGTGGTGTCGCCAACGTCTGTACTAGAGAACGCAATGGCGATCTGTCGTGTTCAGCGATGAAAGCAGATTCTGCTTGGGAGCCTTCGATGACCGTATGCGTGTTCGCAGACGCACAGGAGAGCGTCTCCACCCTTCTTGCATCCCCCAGCGACACACAGGGCCTACACCTGGCCTTCTGGTATGGGCAGCGATCAGCTATCACTCCCGTACACAACTAGTGTTTGTACCGGGTACGTTAAACAGTACCTCCTACATCAACAACATCATTCAGCCCGTTGTTGTGTCATTTGTAAGGTCGGTCCATCCTGGTGTTTTCCAGCAAGATAACGCACGCCCACACACGGCACGTGCAACGCAACATGCACTTCAGGGTGTGAGACAATATCCATGGCCTGCACGTTCACAGGATTTGACCCCCATTGAGCACGTGTGGGATTTTATGGGACAACGACTTATCCGGTCTCCACGGCTAGCCACGAGCATCCGCGATTCACGCGTCCAGGTTGAGGATACTTAGAACTCAATACCCCAAACTTACATCCAACATCTGTACGACAGACTCCATGCCAGAATTGCACAGTACGACGCATTTCATGGCGGTTCAACCTCGTACTATCCATGTTACATGGAAATATTATTTTTCAGTTTACCAGCAAATACAGCTGTATTTTGCCATTATATTTTGATCACGTTATCCTCTGTATTCCGTTTTTATGCTGTATAAATTTCGTTGGTATCAGACGTCTTTTTCTTGGTGTTCTTTTTTCACTTTCCACCAGTGTATATACATACATAAATATTAATATAAGAAATACCTTGTTTGCTGCCTTAAGCCTATTTGTTTTTTTTACTTTTGCATTACATTTTTGTTTTAATTTCATTATGAGAACTAGATTAAGAAATTTTGTATGATTTCATATTTGCAATATATGAAAAGCAAACCTTACCTTTGAAAAACTATTTAAAAAAGCCAAATAGCATTTGGCTTTATATTCAATACCACTATTACACATTCTGTACTTATATGCATCGATCGTTTCAAAGAATTTTGTTCACGTGTTCATCTGGCATATAGCCGAAGAATATATTTAAGATCGTTTAATGTACACCATTGAAGCAGGTTATTGACGTCAGTTCGAAGAGCAAGACAGTCATCAGGAGTTTGTACACTGCGATAAAGCTTGAGATCATCAGCAAACAAGGGACAAGGGCCATCAATGCAAAAAGGAAGGTGGTTAATGAATATGAAAAACAGGAGTAGTTCTAAATTAGAGCCTTAGGGTATTCCAAATGTCAGATGTGGCAACATAGGGATCAGAAACATGGTTGTCATAAATAACAGACTCGGATCGGTTAAAAAGATAGGATTTAAACAAGGACATCAGGTTATCACTGAGGCCAAGACAGTTCAATTTCTTGAGTAAAATGCCATGATGAACTTTGTTAAAAGCTTTAGCAAAGTCAGTGTAAATAACTTCAACTGTGTTCTTCTCTCAATAGATGACGAAATATCCTCTGTGATTGATGACAGCACACTTTTTCAGCGATTTGTCTTGAAGAATATCCCTCTCCATGCAGAACAACTATTTTTATTCTGTCTGCTGTGGACGATTCCGCAGTTTTAACCATTATTGAGAATGTACACAAATTATACTCTAATAACACCAAGAAGCGGCCACCACAATGCTCTAGTACAGTGTTTCTCAAAGTGTGTTCCGCGACGACCCTCCAGGGGTTCCGCAAGCAGTTCATAAAACATCGCCGAAATTTTCAAGAAAATCTGTTAATTCCATATTTTTCCAGATGACAGCCTTGATCAACCAATTCTTCGCAACCAATAAAAAAACAGGAAAAAAGATGTGACAGAGAGCCATGAAAACCACGTGGGACAGAACATCTCAAAGAAGTGGTGCAAAAAGATTGAGGGAGGAGTCAAAACAGTTTGGCGCCTGAAACGCTGATAAGGCGATTTATGGCCTTCACTGTTGCCTAGGTCTGGACAGCTGTAGAGTGCCGGAGAAGCAAGAACTTGCTGCGTAGTTTTGGCCTCTCAATGTTAGTCAGTGTGTGCTTGTTGAACTATGCTCTCTACTCCGCTGAACTTTAGAAATGGATTGTTGGCCTAAACAGGGTACGTTAAAACGTTTAAGTTCCGAAATGTTTTAGTTGAATTCTCTATCAGTGCCTAGTACTTCTCATATAGGTGAGAATGATAAGGACCAAGAAACAAAAGAATTTGCTCCAGTTCAAGAAAATGATACACGTTCCGGAAGGTGTGATCAAGATAAAAGTGCCAAATTTGCAAAAAGAAGAAAGTATGATGACAGCTATATTGGTTTCGGATTTATGAATGCTGATGATAATCCGCAATGTGTTGTATGCTACAAAGTTTATCATAATAGTTCAATGGCACCTGCCAAACTGCGACGCCATTTTGGAGACTACACATCGGGAGCTCAAAAATAAGAATGTTGATTTTTTTGTGCACAAGCGTGATGAACTTTTAAAAATGAAAAAAATATTTTTCATACAGCACATACAGCGAATGAAAAAGCTACAGAGGCTTCCTTTTTAGTAAACTATCAAATAGCACGAGAAGGTGAACCTCATACAATAGCAGAGAATCTAATCACGCCATGTGTTATTGACATGGTTAAGCGTATACTTGGTGAAAAATCGGCCCTAAGAAATGTCGAAAATTCCGCTATCAAATGATACAGTGTCTCACCGAGTGAAGGAAATAGCAGGCAGCGTAAAAGTGGAACTTATTTTTCACATCAAGTCTTGAGCTTTTGCTTTGCAAATGGATGAGTCTACAGATGTGTCAGGTCTTGCGATATTGCTCGTTTTTGTAAAATATCCATATGAAGCATCTCTAGCAGAAGATCTTCTTCCTTTTATGCAAGCCGCTAACAGCTCGTGCAACTGCAGCAGAGATCTTCAATATTTTAAATTCCTTGGGAAAATTACGCTGATATTTGTACAGATGGTGCTAAAGCTATGGTGGGAAAAACATCTAGTATTGTCGCACGAATCAAAATGATTACAAAGCACTGTACCAGTAGTCACTATATGCTTCTTAGGCAAGCTCTTGCCGCGAAAAATTTGCCTCTCCATCTAAAAAGCGTCCTGGATGAAGTAGTTAAAATGATGAACTTCATAAAGCTCGCCCTCTGAATAATAGATTGTTTAAAATCTTGTGCGATTATATGGGAAGTGTGTATACGTCATTCCTTCTACACACGGAAGTGAGGTGGTTATCTCGAGGTAAAATATTGGAACGCTTTTTTGAACTTCGAGCTAAAGTGCATGCTTTCTTCATAGATAACCACTTTTATTTGGAAGATCGATTAAATGAAATGATAGAGAGTGGTTATTTCGAGTGGCTTATCTATCTGGTATTTTCTCAAAACTGAATGAACTCAACCTTGCACTTCAAGGAAAGCAAATTGATGTATTCACTACCAAAGACAAAATTGTGGCATTTAAAAAAAAAAAAAACGCTACAATTTTGGACCAGTTGTGTCTGCAACCACGAACTTGACTGCTTTTCAACCGTGAGAAACTTTCTGTCAGAGTTGGACTCAGAAATAGAAAACAAACAATATGATGAAATCACCACCTGGAAGCTCTCCGAGATTCAATGAGCCACTATTTTCCTGATGAGCAGCACGAAAAAATAAAAAGTCAATTATGGATTAAAAATCCATTTGTTATAAATGAGAAACCTCCTTGCTTTTCATCTGATGAATAGGCGCAGTGGTCTAAGGCGCAAGCCTCTGATCATTCGTCCGTAAGGGGTCCGGGTTCGAATCCCGGTCAGGCATGGATGTTGTGTTTGTCTTACGGCACTGGCTCTCTCCCTTCCCTGGAACCAGTGACCCTAAATTAGGGACGGGCGACTGCTTATAGCCCATTGAGTTGCTCACGGTGGTCGTTAAACCTCATCAAAAAAAAAAAAAAATCTGATGAATATGAAAAATGTATTGAACTGACGTCAGATTCTTCAGTGACATCTCTTTATAAAACAGTGCCAATGACAGAATTTTGGTGCAGTTTGAAAGGAGAATATCCATTATTATCGCAAAATGCTGTGTCAGTTCTCTTACCATTTGCAACAACCTTTCTGTGTGAAACTGGCTTTTCTGTGTATGCCTCAACAAAAACTAAGCACCGGAATAAGCTGAATGCAGAGCCCCATATAAGATTACATTTTTCTTCGATAGAACCGAATTTTAAAGATTTATGTGGCAATAAAAAGCAAAGCCATTCATCACATTAATATTTTTCATTATTGAATACTTGCATCATTGGCACAATAAATTTCTTGGCTCTACATTACCTTTTTGTATGTATAGGCTTTTTATTGATTGCTTATTTTTTTCCTTTTATTTTTATTTCAAATCAGTGATAAATAATAGGCATATAAGTATATTAGTTTTTAAATGGTCTTTATACAGGGGTTCCATTGCTAGACATTGTAGGAAAAAGGGTTCCACAGGCTAAAACGTTTGAGAACCACTGCTCTAGTAGATCAGATCAGATCATATGTTGAGGATTTTAGGAAGGGAGTATCTGACCCCTGGTCTTAAACAACCCTTAGAAATACGAAGCTAGGAGATTTGGGCTAGATTGCCCGATAGGAAAGTGACATGGAAGCGAGGAAGAAAGGGGGTGGGAGACACCCTTATTTATTACCGGGTGCCAGTTCCCGGGGTCCGACGGCTTAACGTGTCCATCCAACGCACGGCAGATATTTAGTGGTTCGAGCATTCGTACCTGCCCGGGATCGAACCTGAGGTTCCTCCGGGGCAGTCACGAACGTTGACCACTAAGCCATCCGCGGCCCACAATGCTGTAGTAGCTCTGAGTCAACACTTATAAAGGTTGGCGTAGGATTCGGATAGCAATAGGTAGCAGCCAATCAGGTGAAAGAATGTGTATGATTGGCTGTAACAACTGATACACAGCTAACGTGAATTTCAATGTGTTTGTCAAACTCCATATTTTATGTCATATCTTAAAAGCAGAAGTAGTTACAGGGAAGACTAAGACATTTTTGAAATTTGCATTAAATTTCGCATCTAATGATATATAAACGATGAAATAACTATGAAAATTAGTTAAACAAAAGAGTTAAACCGAAAAATTCACGGTTTTTGAAAATGATGCAATACTTTTGCACAGCACTGTACCTTCCTTGAAAACGCCATCTGGTTGACGTGCGAAAGCTAGGAAAGTTTGGCTTCTATTTTTTACACTTATAAATCGGATTACTAATATAGTTTTATAAAATTCAATTCGCTTGTAAAATTTTCATTATGCAATAAGAATGTAATAAACAGCAGCTGCTATATCAGATGTCTGGCGGATCTTCAATCTTTGGAATCGGGGCGAGTCTAAACAGTAGCACAGCCAGGATTTTAGTTCAAGTGTGAGGAGGAATGGCTGAAATCTACCGGTAGGACAACATGGCATAGAAAATTTGTTACGACAGATTATGGGAAAAAACTCCAGAATTTTTTTTTTTATTATTGAAGGTTTAACAACCACCATGAGCAACTCAATGGGCTATAAGCGGTCGCCCGTCCCTAATTTAGGGTCACTGGTTCCAGGGAAGGGAGAGAGCCAGTGCCGTAAGACACACACAACATCCATGCCTCACCGGGATTCGAACCCGGACCCCTTACGGACGAATGATCAGAGGCCAGCGCCTTAGACCACTGCGCCACAGGGGCGGCAAGCTCCAGAATTTAGCCATGATTGTTTCGACATGGTCGAAATGTAGGAGCAGTAAAGGAAAGCAGAGTTAACATTGCATTCCAGTATTTGAAAACGAAATTTTAAAACGTGCGTGAGAGAGGAATTCCAGGTTTACAGTGCATTCTTGTTTCAAGTGGCAAATATTTCATAAGGCACGCAGAGGAGAAAATTGTAGATGCTGGCGATTACGAGAAACGTTTAAATAATTGTTGCACCTCAAAATATAAAATATAAGTAAAATACAACAATAAACTGTCAGTTCCTATTTAGCTTCAAGTGAAATCTGTATTTTTCGTTAAATCCGGCTCCTATTTTCAGGTTAAGCTGTTTCCATGAGTCAAATAAATAGTACAAATGTATAACTACTGTGTTTCAAAGCTTTTACTTATCAAGCATTGGCGAGCAGTGCAAAACGGGATCAGTAAAATTTCATCTAATTCTACCGTATTTCAAAACCGAAATCACCACCCGCCGTTCTTGAGTATTGGATGTCTAATGAAGCTTTGGCATTCACAGGGATACAAATCCGTTTTCGTTTCATCTTTCACGTAATTTCACTCGAACAAAGAGAATAATTTCAATACAGTAGATGTTTGGAATGAATCCCTTCGATATCCTGCTGTAGGTAGTGTTTCAGATTGTTCGGTAATCAAACGTTGAGAAAGGTCAACAGAAATTAATTCCTCAACTCTTCGAGGGAACACTTCTCGCATAACACAGAAAGTCTCCAGTTCATGGCACGAGAATTTACCTTCGAAAAGTAACGATGAATGATTATAATTCCAGAGGAAATCAGAGTATTAAACTTTGCGAAGATTTTCTTGACTTTTATTTCAGCGCATTAAATAAATCTTTTTCGACAAGAGTCCTTTTCAAAATTATTACAACTTCATCTTCGAATATACTCTGAAACTAAAAAAAGCCACTGCCGAGAACACATTTCTACAGCTTACTAGAATTATAGATTTTGAACGTCATTTGTTACCCTTTCTTGAAACAAGCTGAAATCAAATTTGGAAGGGTAAGAGCCCTTCGAATTGCGAAATATTCCTTGCATGGTGTGTGAGATGCGATGTGGGCCGTATTTTAAACGTCTTTTGCCATGCATACTTTTGATACTCAAGACCCAGAACATTATGCCCACCTACCTAACTGCGTTTCAGGCGACATTTCGTCACTGTGATCGTTTGTACCTAGCGTGACAATAACTCCACTTGACCGACGAAGGTGTCCTCATATGCTATGCATCAGCAGAAAAGGATGGTGTCCAATGGTTCGACGATAGAGCGAGTCGCTGACGGGGACAAGCGAATGCTGTGTGCCGTTGCCTCCCACAAGGGTTTTATGTCCTTCACATTGGTGGAATTTGGCGTTCAGGAGAGCGTGCGAGATGTTTGGGCATGATCCTTGAACCATTCTTGCACAATGTGGCCTTGTGACATGGGACGTTATTACATCTAAATCAGAAAACAACGTTATGCAGTGCCTGTAGTTCAACTATTTCAATGGGTCGTTATCTTTGTTTAGAGAGACTAATGCCATCTTAATACACAATCACCATGTATTGTAGCTGTGGGCGAACCTATGGCACTTGTGCCCAAGGTTGCACTCGAAAATATTGCGTTGGCACCCGGCATGCGTACCATCTCTTGATATTTTAAACCACACCCATAATAAATAAATATGTAAATGTAAATATTATCTTTACTTCTAAATGATGCAGCTGTTACTAAGCGATATTTTCCATTTTTGAATGTCGGGGATAGCTTAGAAGATTTTATCAAGAACTGAGGAAGGGTGTTTGTTCCAGCTTAATACGCCTTTGGAGCGAAGTGCCTTAAAAGAACTCCTTCAACCAGACAACGAGAAGATGACAGTTCTCTTGGTTTGTCTAAGAAGGAGTAGGAAAAGATTCTACCTGGCTGTAACTCGAACAAAATTTGGTGAGAAAACGAAGAGTTCAACGACTACGATATCACCTCTCTGTGTCTTTCTTATTCCGAAGCCAGAAGGAAGGCAGACCTTCTATTTTAGCCCTGCTCCTTGTGAATTACAAGTTATTAATAACATGAAATTCCTAATGCCATCCGGCTTAGAACAATTCAGAAAGTTTATGGGTTGCCTAAAAAGACTTCTTTAAGCATAATGCCATGCAATTTGCTATCTCTCTAATTAAAAAATTGTAAAATACAAATACAATGATAGTAAATGATAATACAAGTATGTTGCTCAACATTCGTATAGACATGCGAGAGAATTTTTAGATTATACCAAATTTGAGTATGCAGTCTCAAAATCATTCGCTACCCCTCATGTGTGGAAATACTTGGTCGCAAGCAATGCCTAGGTAAGATCTGGCGGCGTGAGGCTAGGAAGAAGGTACGCACTGAAGTCAATGAGAAGAATCCCAATATCATGAAGCATCTGCGGCCTGCCTTTTTCCGTCCAACCGCGCAGCCTAGTTGTAGATGTTTTTCAGCGCAGAGTCGAATACAGTTCAGTTCATCGGCACGTCGGAGCTGGACCCTGAACTCGTCGAGCCAGGGGATTCTTTTTCAGTCATCTAGTGTCCAACCGTTGTGCTCCCGTTCCCACTGCATGTAAAGATACCAACGATGGTAGGTCAGCTGCTCATATGAATGGGTTGCCGACTCTTTGGATCCATCTGCAACAGCATCATCTAGACTACGTGCTCGGAAAGAACGTTTCTCTGTATACCCTGGTTGTGGTCTAACGTTAAGTGAAGATGGTGAACCGTCTGTTGTCCCCGACAGAAGGTGTCAATCGGCACTCACTTCGATAACCAACCAGTGGTAGTATACCCTTTCTAGCGTGTTAGGAGGATGTGAGTCCCTTTTTGGGGCCACTGTCGCCACATCTTTACTACCTTTAATCCGGTTGTTCTCGAACAATGAGTGCAGTTTCTGAGATATGGGAAACTGTATTTCCCGCTCCTACAATCACTCTCTGGTCAAACTCTTACACATCATTCCCTTTTCCCATTGCATGAGTTTCGTACTTGCGAACTAATGAGCTCTACTCGTCTTTATACACAGGTGAGTCAAAAGTCGCAAGACACTCTTGTATTTCAGAAGCGGGATTAAAAATGAAGTATCTGAATACCCCAGCAAAGAATCGGTGAAGGGGCTTATCTTTTAGGCTATTTCCGGAACATGGCCTCCATCTTGAATTCCGCCGTATTGGATGAAGGTCAAATTTTTCAAATGATAAGGAGGTCTTGTTGCATATCAAACAAGACCAGAAATTTCTCAGAAATTGATTAACGTAATCAGATTTGACATATGTATTGTGGTTCATAAGTTATCAACGCAGAAAGTTTAAATAACTTTATGACGAACATTTTCTTGATAAGTAGCGCAAATGTACATCCTTGTATTTGTTGTCATGTTATCTCTTTTGTTCTGAATAGAAGTAAACTTAATCAAGATTTTTGAGCTTTTCCTGGTGTGTGATTTTCGTGCAGTGTTACGATATTTATTCATATCTTCCTATCACGAAGTCATTCTTTCTATTCGAAAGATAATAAAAAAGGCTTTGAAATATTTCGAACATCAAGATTTTCAATCTTAGAAAGAGTTCGTAAACGCGTGCCTGCGTGCGCGCCTGCGTGTGTAATTGTTACGATATCTCTGCTTCCAAAATCCAGATCAGGAAAATTCCTCTATCCAAAAGATGTAACTGTAACTAGCTCTGTTTTCCAGTTTAATCGGTTTCCAGTCTACTTTCTACCAAATTTGATCTACTGATGCTGCTTCTAAATTTTTAGATTTTGTCAAAATGGGTAAGTACGTAGCAACTCTCTTCCACAGAATTAAAAAATGATTCACTGAAAGATTTGGTATAGACACATGCGATTGAGAAATTTACAGCCTTGAATTAATATTGAGAAATTACAAGAATCTCAAATTTAAATTCGGTAATATAAATTAAATCTTTCTTAAAAATTCCTAAAATAGCAATGAGAAACAAAATGATACTCGAACTGATTTTCTGACACAATCAAAGAAGCGTAGAGGTCACAAAATTCATCATTAACAAATATTGTGAGTGAAATGTCGAGATACAACATTCTTTGGTGTGGGTCAAAAATTTAAATGTGAACTCATGGATAAAGTTTCTTGTCAGGCTGAAAGATTTGCAGTCTGCATGATTTAAACAACAACGTTTTCTGGAATGATCTAGTCACTAGATGATGCAATTTGATTCAAGGGTTGCCGACTTCCAAAACAATGACTCCGCATTCGCTATATTTGCCCGTGCGATGAATGCTGATGTAAATGAAGTGACAAAAACTTTAAGATGGAACTTATTGAGCTTCAGGAGAATTTAGCTCTGAAATCACAATTTAACAGTATTGCTTTGACGGATTTTTATTAATTACATTTGGTAGAAGAAAAATATACAAACTTATGTGCCTTTGCAAGAAAAATCATTTCTCTTTTTGGCAGCACATACACGTGTGAACAGTTTTTTTTTTCGAGGATGAAACACAAATTAAAAACTCAGACAAGGATAACAGACGAAAATCTCGAAAGTTCTCTGCGATTATGCATAAGCAATATCAACCCCAATATTGAGAGTCTTGTAGTCCATGTACAAGGCCAATACTCACACTTAAATTTCTAATAAAAGCATGTTTACTTATTTACTTACTATGATGTTATTCATAATTATATGATTATAAAATATACATAGAATGTAATTAGAGAAGATGTACAAGTACGGGCTAATAAATAAAATAAGAAGTAGCAAATCGTTTTAATTTATTAATTTATTTAATATTGTTGTTTAATTATTACTCGTTTTAATTTATCTAATACAATGTATACCAGACAAAAGTGTGATGGCTGATCGGGAATTTACCAAAAGAGGTAAATTGTAAGAGATTTAAGGAATATACACATAAAAAACATAAAAAAGGTAGGCACTCGTTGATCTTCCACTGCGGAACTTGTGCTAATTTAGCGTCTGCAAAAATCTATTTAGTTTCACTCTGGACTCAGAGAGAGAGAATAATAATTTAATCCCAGAACGAAGAAAGGTTGCCCATGCCTGATCTAGTGAATAGTGAATCAAGTAAATCCCCATCTGAGAAGAAGCAGTGGATTTCTTGCGATTCCTCAAGATACCTTAAGAACGCGTTCGACAATTTCCACAAAAATTCTCTGGTTACTAAAAAGGATGAATATATTTCAAATACGTGGAGATAATATAAATATAGGATGTCATCGCTCTGTCCACGTTATTTTATAAACAACGAATAACAATTTTTCAGTTGCTATTCGTTGTTTATAAAATAACGTAAACAGAGCAATGACATCCTATATTTATATTTACTAAAAAGGAGTATGGTAGGCTGGAGAAGAAAAAGCTGGAAGAAACTACTCGTATTTCGTATGAAACTTCACTCTCGTTCTTGGGAAAGACATTAAAAATGCTAACAGAAATACGGATTTGTAATACATACTGGAAATATTATGCATTGGAACAGCGGGAAGGTAATGAATAATTTATCAATGCTCGTAGTTATTCAACGAAAACAAATCGTGTGAATCTATCTGCTAGAAACAGGGATGTGACAACAAATGCACAATAACACAATAAAAGTGGGGGAAATGGTTACCCAGTGGTCCTGTAGTCAATTGCGCGTACTTTGGAGTCTGGGTTCGAATAACAGAAAACATATGGCTGTTGCATTTGTCATTTCTTAACTGGTTCCCTCTCTTACCCGAAAACGGTAGTCTTCAATTAGGAATAGCCGCCTGCTTAAAGTCTAAGGTACTCGTAATGAAATGCTAAATCCAGGAACATATACATTCACTCATTTGTATGAGGGGGAGGGGAGATATCCACCAGGAAGATCCTAAAACGCGTGAATTCTGTAGTTGAAGGTAATATCTGCACGATGAGAAAATAATATTTTCCGTCCGAATCCTGGAAACCTGGACTAACAGCTATAATACACCTTTAAAATTGTTACACGGATCCACTCTAGCAGTGTTCCTGCCGAGTCGGCCGGTAACGGTGCTTGGGACCTGAAGTACAATTTAGTTGGCCGCGGCACCAGGTGAGAATCTCAGGTGCACTGCTGCACTCAAAGATTCACACCAGAACATAAAAAATGAAAAGTTGAAGAATGACCCGAAGCATAAGGCTTGGGTGAATCCACCGTGTGAACAAAATAACGACAACAAATAAAAAATAAAATAAAATAAAAAAAATGATACTTTGGGGTCAGAGTTGTGATGAGGTTCACCCGCAATCACCAATTCGTGACTGAGTGTAGTGGTCCGGATCTTACTCCGGTACATTCAATCCCCAACCAGTCAGTACAACACTCACTTTCGCAAATAACACATGATTCTCAAATACACAACACAACATTTAATAACGTTCTGCGAGATTTACACAGATACGTTATTAAATGTTGTGTTGTGTATTTGAGAATCATGTGTTATTTGCGAAAGTGAGTGTTGTACTGACTGGTTGGGGATTGAATGTACCGGAGTAAGATCCGGACCACTACACTCAGTCACGAATTGGTGATTGCGGGTGAACCTCATCACAACTCTGACCCCAAAGTATCATTTTTTTTTAGTTTATTTTATTTTTTATTTGTTGTCGTTATTTTGTTCACACGGTGGATTCACCCAAGCCTTATGCTTCGGGTCATTCTTCAACTTTTCATTTTTTATGTTCTGGTGTGAATCTTTGAGTGCAGCAGTGCACCTGAGATTCTCACCTGGTGCCGCGGCCAACTAAATTGTACTTCAGGTCCCAAGCACCGTAACCGGCCGACTCGGCAGGAACACTGCTAGAGTGGATCCGTGTAACATTAATGGTGCCGTTGTCCCAGGATCGATACCTATATTTTGCAGCTAGCGGAACAACACTCATGTTCGTAAAATAAGTGCGAATTGACTGCCATTACTATTTTTATTTAGTTTTGTTCGGTGCGAATTTTGTATAATTTAGCATTAAGTAAGCCTTAAGCTGTTTTCTAAGAACTGCCATAATTTTAGTCGGTAAGAAAAACAAAATGGCTAACACGAAGAAATCGTCATCTGCGAGTCACGTGGATTCAAATGATTCTGATGGTCACTCTGACGGAGAACATGTGAGCAATGGGGCTGCAATTGTTCCGGAAGAGAGTACACCTGTTACAAGTACAGCGGGTACATCACAGCTGAGACAAACAGCTTTAGCCGCACCTATGGTTTACGGTGAGCAAATAGCGGGATGCATAAACATGTTGAGGCTATTTACAGGCACTGATCCGCTGTATCGTGCTAAACACTTTTTTCAGGATGTCGAAAGTGTAGCGATGGTGGGTAGATGGTGTGAGCAAACTAAACTCGCGATTGCAAAATCCAAATTTCGGGAGAGAGCTGCTGAATTTCTATCTGATAGCGATGAGCTGAGGGCTGAAACCGAATATGTAAATTTTAAACGGCTTGTCATTGATCGCTTCCAAGCCAAAGAGCCATTGGTAACGCGAATGAAGCAGTTTATGAATTTGTGCAATTGCCAGGACAAGACGTTCGGCAGTACGCAACACGTCTTAAGAGCGCAGCTACGAAATATCCTGGTCACGGCACCATTAATGTTACACGGCACTAGCAGTGTTCCTGCCGAGTCGGCCGGTAACGGTGCTTGGGACCTGAAGTACAATTTAGTTGGCCACGGCACCAGGTGAGAATCTCAGGTGCACTGCTGCACTCAAAGATTCACACCAGAACATAAAAAATGAAAAGTTGAAGAATGACCCGAAGCACAAGGCTTGTGTGAATCCACCGTGTGAACAAAATAACAACAACAAATAAATAATAAAATAAACTAAAAAAATGATACTTTGGGATCAGAGTTGTGATGAGGTTCACCCGCAATCACCAATTCGTGACTGAGTGTAGTGGTCCGGATCTTACTCCGGTACATTCAATCCCCAACCAGCCAGTACAACACTCACTTTCGCAAATAACACATGATTCTCAAATACACAACACAACATTTAATAACGTTCTGCGAGATTTAAACAGATACGGCGCTCTCTGGGCGTATAGACAATTGCCCCTCTTATGTGGGCAGCATACGGTGTCACACATTACTGTCGGAAGACACAAGCCGACTGAGTCTCCACCGGACTATCTGAACAAGAGATACTACTCGTTTACACACTAAATAGAGCTGCAGGTGATATTCATATACAATTGCTTACAGAATGAAAAAAAAATTATATGCAAACGATCACATTAAAAATACTCGCGACACAAAATACACAAGCACGTTAATTTGCGGTATAAGATTATAGGTGCGAAATACTGCCAAAGTTAATTAACTAAATCTAATAAGCATGCACATGCAGATCCCTTCCCCGCTAGCTTTGGCCCTGAACCAAAGTTAAAAGAAACTGTCCCGCCCCAGCGGAATTTGTGGCCACACCCTCTCCCTTATTCATGTAAAAAAAATAATCAGGAAATGGGCCCTGTAAGAAATTGAAATCTGTATGTGCAGGTATTTCCTCTGAGGTTCAGTCACTCAGCATTACTGCATCTATGTCCATGCAGCTTTGGGTGTCGGGATAGCACAAGTTCGCAGATGTGCGAAGAAAGAAAAAGGAAATATTCATCTACTTACAGTTTCGTGACTTTGCTGTGCAAATCCAGTGTGCATCACATAATATCACACGACAAAAAAAACACGCACACACACACAGACACTTGCACCATGTGGCAGCACCGATGATTCAACACTTCACTTTCACGCTTGATGTAAATGAAGCACACAATTAAAATGGTAATATCACGCCGCACTTTGTTGCGCTGATGCGAGTATACACGGATCCACTCTTGTGAAGATTTCAAGGTGGCCGTTAAACAAAATAGCCCCTCTCACATCTGCTGTTGCAGTTTCCGAGACTGATTTTCTGTGTTCCTGGGAAATGATTTTTGTTGTCGTGAAGAAATAATTCTGAACATCAACTGCTTGGAGAGTGGAACACATTCAATTCCGCTGCTGCTATAGTAGATTCCGTCCGTCGCTACCTTCCGTCCTTTTTGACCGTTCATTCCCAATTCGGTCAGTTCCTTTCCGTTAGCATAACATCTACCCTGCCTGAGTACGCAGTTCAAATATGAACCTCGCAGGTTTTGTTTCCATTTTTTTTATCGAGTTGCGACCGCCAGCCCTGAGATTAATTTTCTCGGCCGAGCGAAATCATACGTGCTTTTACCTTAAGCGTATATCGGCAACTCAACATTTCACCTGTATATTTGTTAGGTATCGAAACCACAGCTCTTACGCTCATATTTTTCTTTCGCCATGTTTTTATCCCGTCGCACTTACACGTAGTGGCTTCGCTGCTTACGTGACCACACACACGCACACATGGGGCCTCGCTTCGCCCCGTAAGACAAGCGCGTCTCTTCACTTCCTCCACAGTAGGGGATGAATGGGGGTGACGATTCCACACTGCAGTGGTTGGCATCCGAACCCGACTTTGCTTGGCTTCGCTTCTCATTGGAATGACCACTGTCCACTCGCAGACTTCTTAATTTGCCTGTAACTTGGCTTTCATTAGGCCAAACAGTCGCTGATTTCCATTACGCTCCAGCCTAGAAATTGCAGCTTTATCACGCAGATTTAGGCATTCCGCTGTCTTTATGGCAAACTGGCATCTCCATCAGCCGCCTCGAGTTGTCTCCATGTCTTACCAAATGCGGGGAGGTTTGCTGCTTCATTTTTCCCCAATTCATTTTTTTGCAGATCCAAGGCATCCAGCCTGTCACATCGGAGAGCGTACAGACAACTAAACTTTCTTCCTTATTTTCACGCTAAGTGCGAAATCTTATTTTTCTGCACGGACCACACAGAGAGCAATTGTTCTCGAAAATGCCCCAAACAATCGACGAATTTACGATTATTCGCTAAACCTTTTGTCCCCATCTTCATTCATTTACTCAAGTGAACCCCTCTTCGAAAGGTACCACTTTCCCTTTCCGTGTTGCTTAGCTTCCCGTCAGCTGCGCCCTGATATTTATGACCTAACAGAGCTATTCTGAGACCACCCAGCCAGAGAGAGAATTCTTCGCCTCTTTTCTTTCCAAACCCCCAGATAAAACTTTATCTGCTGTTTACACTTTTAAACTCCAATCAAGCCTCGAACATAATTAATACTTAATTAATTTCACACATCAACCACGCCCATTAATTACTAAATTAATGGCGGGGGTGTGTCGTAACATCGGCCCCTCCTCAAGAAATCTAGAAGTCCTCTTCTGGGCCTATCGCTTTGCTCTTATCAATTTCCAGAGCAACCATTGAGTGCTACCTTTTCCCACAGGTAGAAACAATTCAAAATGGCAAAAATATTGCGTTTCTTGCCTTCAAGAGCATTGGAGCGACTTCCTAATTATCCCGCAATTTTGTTAATTAATTTTAGAGAACAGCCGAAAGAAAAAAACAACGTAAATGAGAAATAAATAAAAAAAACGCTGTGAACTGTAAAAGAACATGTGAGCCTGCCGAACTGTGATTCCTAGCTGCCTCATACAATACGCGACATGGCGGACAAATTTTAAAGTTTTCTTCAGGTTTTAGGTTGGGAGGGGGGGTGTCCACTGTAACAAAATCGTATCAGACGGTTGTCTGATTTTCTTCCCAAACTGCATTTGTAATTGAAAATTAATGATGACATCATGATCTAAGATATGCTTATGCTGATGTTAGAATATTCAAAGCAAACAGAATATAAATTCTGATTTTGCTTGAAATACTTACTGGTCATTCATGTGACACCTCTCAGAAGACTTTGAAATCTCATCGCCCTGGAGCGGGAATCGAACTCACATCTCCCGATTTCCGTTTGAATATGCTATCCGTTACACCACCCAAGACAGTGAATGTGGTGATACCAAGAACGTCTGAGATTAAGCAAACTTAGCTTAGGAATCTGTACATCCTCAGATTTTCGCTAGTCGAAGCATCATTGCTTCTTCATCCAGAAACATTCCATCTCGCATCCAGAAACGGATGTAGGTAAGAAATAACCAGTACCACAGATAAATCAGTAAGTGTTGCAAGCAAATTCAGAATTTATATTCTGCTTGTTTTGAATATTTTATCGATTTTCCATGTATTATGAAGAATATTTCCTCATTCATTGAATTTATCATTGCCAAGTAATTGGAGAAGTATCCACAGTCCTTACCTAACAGTGTTTTTTGCTGATTATTTTTTGGGATTACTCACAAACTTTACGAGAGTCCATTAAATTTTAAGAGACACCAAGAACGTCTGATATTACTCCCGCGACGAATCATTACGCAGCGCGGAACGCGAACTTCGTTTCGATTCATGGACAAGGACACTTTAGTAATGGAACGTGCTCAAGGGTCTAAATTCCTCCTCGATATTGCTGTTTGTCACTGCGCTCCACAAGAGTTACTGATATGTGTTTAAATGCAGTACGTCATCGAAGTTTAAAGGTATGAGCTAACAAAACTATTGCAATAATGATCCAGAGACCAAACGCTGATTTTCAGAAGTGTGAGAGTATGTAACATTTTCTGAGAAACGAAACGAAGACCGCAAAAACAAAAAACGCGACAGATCTCAAAGTAAAAGATAACATTCCTAATTTCTTTCCAGAATTTTGCCGCAACACAGCACACATTTTTATCTGTTTTGTATTGTCTCTCTTTCTGTATAAAATTGTATGCAAGTGATTCAAGGTTGGTGTAAAGACTTTATTGCGTGGATACCTGTCAAGACTCTCCGAAAAGTCGGACCCGAAAATAACGAGCCGGCTTTTAGCGAAATCCAGAAATTAACTAGCAAAACAGTAACTCTTGTTTGGTATAATGTTAATGTAAAGCTAATTTAATCGTTTTTAACGAACAAAATTAATGAAGTCCCCAGATTCAACGAGGGACTGAAAAGCTAAAGTGATCACTTTTACGGTGGTCCTAACAAAAGTTCTACACACTGTCCATTTTTGAGAAAAGTGTTAAGTAACAGAGAAAACTTACCTTACTGTCGTTCAATGTACTGCCCTCCGCTGCTAATGGCAGCTTGCAAGCGGTGAGATGGGTCCTGGATGCCCCGTAGTACGCCATCTTTGTTCAGCTGTCGTATTACTCGGGTCTCGTCCAATGACAGTTCGTCCAGCGATTTGTAGCGGATGCCACAGGGCCGACTTTTTAACTGAGAAAAGATCAAAATCGGGTGGACTGAGATCAGGGCTGTATGGTGGGTGGAATAGAGTTTTCCAGCCGTATTTCGACAAAAGTTTCAGTACTGACGCTGCACCATGATACGATGCGTTGTCATGCAGCAAGATCGCTCCCGCTTCCAAAACGTTGAGGCTGTTTTAATGAATTTTCGATCTCAACTTTGTCCTTAGAACGTCACGATAATATTGTGTGTTGGCATTTTGCCCTACCGACACTCGATCAGAGACCACAACACCCTGGGCATCGTACACAAAAGTCATCATTTGCTTCACTTTGGATTCGTGATACTTGAGGGTCGTGGGGAACTAGGAAGACCCCATTCCGCTGATTGCGACTTCAGTTACGGCTCAAAATCATGGGTTTAAGTCCCATCAACTGTGACAAATCTGTTCAGGAATGTTGTCACCCTCCCTTTCGAACCTGCGGAGGTGATCCTGTGCGATGCCCACTTTGCCTGCCTTCTGCTCGGAGATGAGTTGATGGGGCGGCGATTTTCTTTTTCCCTGTGAGTCGGTCAAACTCCTGAGAACAGACATGGTGGACAAATCTGCCTGATGAGCAATCTCCTCGACTGTCAAACGGCGATTCTCTTCGAGAAGCATTGCAACAATAATGGCAGATGTTTTGTCTGTCGCCGTTTGAGTTCGGCCTGAGCGGTGGTCATCTTCGGTGCTGCTTCGGCCCTCCAGAAAGCGCGATTCCTAGAAAAATTGGGCTTCGATCAAGAGTTCCTTCTTCACAAACGTCTTGCAAGGCAGTGTGGATCTGTGTCGGTGTTTTATTCCCCGCAGAGTTTCTATTGTCACGTACGAGCGCTGGTCTAATACCGCGACTCGACCCGAGAAGCTGCACACTTTCATTTCCGAACCCTCCCACGTCCACACAGTAAATGATATGGTATCGTTCTGACACTTCTGCGTTGCTGAGAGTCTGACCTTGACATGACGCAATCACTTGTCCGATTGCGTCATCCGCTTTCGTTTTAGATTAACGTGT
Source organism: Macrothele yani (assembly GCA_039090855.1). Taxonomy (NCBI): domain Eukaryota; kingdom Metazoa; phylum Arthropoda; class Arachnida; order Araneae; family Macrothelidae; genus Macrothele; species Macrothele yani. The sequence continues at coordinate 143,677,850 of CM077014.1, forward strand.
GCAGAGCTTTTGTTATCACCCTCGTAAAAAGCAAAATAATTTTTTTAATGAAATTCCATATTTAATGAGGCAGAGAAGATCTAATATGCTGTTCTGCAACGGAAAGGGTGGCGTACACGACGAGTTTGCAAACGTGCAGGGAATCCTTGTGTGCTAGTGGAAGAGTGCTGACAGAAAAGCAATGGGGAAATAGTACAGGGTGATCACAACTAAAGTGGAGTTCAGAGTTCTTTGTAGGAAGAACTATCCGACAAATCTCAACCAAATTTGGTATATATTCTTTCCTCAGCATACAGTTTCGATTTTCGTAAAGAAAATAAGTTCAAAGTTCAGCTTCTATGATGAAATCTGACGCTGCTGTCCTCTTCATTTGCGTACTACGTAAGTTAACAAACGATTTTTGGTTATAAAAGGATGTACCAAAACGTTTTTCACAAATCTTCGGAAGACGAAGTGTCTTGGTGCTCATTTTTCCTGATCGCGTCATTCCAAAACTTCAGCAGAGAAATTGTTTGAAAACCACAATATTTATGCAAGATGGTGCAACTCCTCATATCGTATTCAATGATCAAACCTCACTGCAGCAATATTTTTTGAACGATAGAGTGACAGAGTGATTAACAAATCTTTTTCAACGTTATGTCCGCCACCATCACCAGATCTGAACACCTGTGACTTTCAGAGCTCTCTTAACAGCATACTGAAAAAATCCTCGCTTATCAAGGAAATGCTCCCAACTCAGCTGTCTTAAAAGATAGAATTTCACAACATGTGAGGCAACTCCACTCAATTCAGTTGCGATGTATTTCATATATTTCATATATGAAGTTTCATATATGTCAATCTTGAATATAAGACGAAGCTAGAACACTAACTGTTCTAGCCTCGTCTTATATTCAAGATCGACTTATCTGTGAATGAAGATAAAGAAATTGAGCGAGAGAAATTTAATCCATTCGACTTATATAGAGTTATAAGCCAAAAAATACGATAATTCGCTTCTCCCAAACAAAGATAAACTAGATTAATTTGAATCTTTAAAAAAATGCCTTCATCTCCAACAGGGTTACTGGCTCAGTTCTTCACTGATTAAAGCATTTGCCAACAAAGTGCATTTATTTTCAGTAAATTGGTTGATTTCATAAAAAAATTGTTTTCAATAAACTAGTGTTGAAAGAATCACGCGTCGTAACAAAAAGACATCACATTTCTTTGATTTTTCAGATTTCACTTCTTTTTCGCTATGCCTTGTTTCTTGTTTATTACTTGAGAACCTGCAATTCACTTTATGAATAAACTACATTTATTTGGGAAATAAAGTATACAGCATTTTTTCGGTTTAACTGCATTTGGAAGAAAAACACCTACGAAATTGGATTATCAATATGCATAATGTTCCATCTCTAAAAAGCATTTACGTAACATTTACCTAGAAGGCATTTTCAAAAATATTATATATTCTTCTCGGAAGGGGAGAGTTACCTTTCATTTAATTGTGTAAATTGAATATGAAGCGTATCTATAGAATCATGTAAGCATGCTGTTCCTCTGTCTTTAGTGAAACAAAAAGTGTTCTAAATGGAAGCTCCGTAAAAATAAAAAACAAAAACTTGCGGAATATTTCCAGTTATTGCTTTGCATAGATTCCTTTTATTTATATCCGTATTTCTAAAACTAATAAGTTCATCTTTATCTCGAGCATCATTCGTTTCATGCCATTTTTACTTTAAACTTTTACTTTTAGGGAAGTATGCAGTTATTTAACCTCTGCATGGAGTGCTATGCCTTGAAAAGATTGTTGTACGTCATTTAAGGAAAGAAAACATTTAACATCGTCAAATGATGTTTTAGAAGTCTCCTTTGGAATGGGCATTCTGTTGTAAGTTCCGTTCCAATGGTTTCATCAAAGGGAAAGATAATGGCGCTCAATAAAGAAAAATAAAACAAAGTCAAAGCTAGACTCAAAACTTAATTTTAATATTCTCTGTCAAGCAAAAGATGCATGTATAGGTGCAGGATGTCTCCAAACCCCAGTTTATGAGAGATGCATCCCTAGAAGTGAGTTAGGTAAGTGACGGCGTGTCTGAAACCAATTTCGTTTGGACAGCAGAGCGATTCTTTCAAAAGTAAAATTATTTTCAAACTCTGGGAACCTCATTATACTTAAAACGGGAAAATACAGATTCTTCCTTTTCTAAATATTGATCTGATCCTTAGACAAACAAGGAAAGCCAGGAAAGTTCAATGTGTTCTCTTGCCTTAAATAAAGAGTAGAAGAAATATTCTTCTCATAGTACGTGGCAAATATGTTTTCATAATTAACACAGCAACCAGACATCGCTGAATTGACTGTAATTACTGTTTCACACGTAAATAAAATCGCATCAGAAAACTTGAAAATTTCATCGCTCCACGGCACGGCGATTTCCTGCTCCACGGCGATGAAATTAAGTTTTCTTATGTGATTTGATTCACGTGTGAAACAGTAATTACAGTCAATTCGACGATGTCTGGTTGCTGTGTAAATTATCATGACGTATTCTCTTGCCTTTGACTGTAATTACTGTTTCAGACATGAATCAAATCGCTTCAGAAAACTTGAAAATTTCATCGCTCCACGGCATGGCGATTTCCTGCTCCACTGCGATGAAATTAAGTTTTCTTATGTGATTTGATTCACGTGTGAAACAGTAATTACAGTCAATTCGACGATGTCTGGTTGCTGTGTAAATTATCATGACGTATTCTCTTGCCTTTGACTGTAATTACTGTTTCAGACATGAATCAAATCGCTTCAGAAAACTTGCAAATTTCATCGCTCCACGGCACGGCGATTTCCTGCTCCACTGCGATGAAATTAAGTTTTCTTATGTGATTTGATTCACGTGTGAAACAGTAATTACAGTCAATTCGGCGATGTCTGATTGCTGTGTTAATTATCATGACGTATTCTCTTGCCTTTGACTGTAATTACTGTTTCAGACATGAATCAAATCGCTTCAGAAAACTTGAAAATTTCATCGCTCAACGGCACGGCGATTTCCTGCTCCACGGCGATGAAATTAAGTTTTCTGATGTGATTTGATTCACGTGTGAAACAGTAATTACAGTCAATTCGGCGATGTCTGATTGCTGTGTTAATTATCATGACGTATTCTCTTGCCTTTGACTGTAATTACTGTTTCACACATGAATCAAATCGCATCAGAAAACTTGAAAATTTCATCGCTCCACGGCGATGAAATTAAGTTTTCTGATGTGATTTGATTCACGTGTGAAACAGTAATTACAGTCAATTCGGCAATGTCTGATTGCTGTACTAATTATCATGACGTATTCTCTTGCCTTCTGTGCTTCCCCTTGTGCTAAATTTACAATAGGAAAAGAATTTGAAAATCAGAATTGTGTTCCATAAGTTAAATTTCTTTAATTTGTTCTTTACACCACATCGCATATAGCAATGCTTTCCCAATGTTATTCAGAATCAATTACCATTCCGCTGCTTTTATTTCTATTTATGAATTCTTTTAGTAGCTTTCACACATTAAAGAAATCTGGAAGCTGTGCTCCATTTACGGTCACCACTAGAAAGCTCTAATTTATACAGCGAAAGCTGGAGAAAGTTACATTTTGTCTGTCGCTAATGATCAGAAAACCTTGCTGCCTTCTGCGATTTCAGTAAACATGAGATCAATGATACCATTTGTTTAAGTTTATGAAACGTAGATTGGCCACATGTACACAAATTTATAAACAGTACGAACTAATGATGCGCTTTTTAAAAAATATACACAAATATACACGCACATCGAAGAGTCAAAATATTGTAACGAACACGTCTTTATACAAATCGAGCAATTGCAATTAAACGATGGCAAGCGTGAAGATTATGAAACGGTATATATAACACCTGATATACTGAGCTCTACTAATCAGTGTTTTCTTGTTCTTCAGATGGGAAAGGCAGCGGACTTAAGCGAGTTTGAGAAGGGCCAAATTGTAATAGCCCGACGATTGGGTTATAACATTTCCTAGACGGCAAGGCTTCTTCGGTGCTCGCGGTTAGCTGTGGTTATTACCTTCAAAAAGTGGTCCGAGGAGTAAAAAACACGAACCGCGAACAACTTGTGGGCCGACCACGACTCATCGATGCTTGAGGCGACGAAAGGCTATCCCATATAGTAGGAGCCAACAAAAGGGATACTGCGAATTCACCGGTAACTTGAATGCTGGTGTCAGGAGTAATGTGTCACAACACACAATACATCGAGCCCTGATGAAAATGCGGCTGCGTGGCCGAAGGCTAATCCGACTACCCATCAAAAAGGCCTATAAGCGCCTACAGAGGGCACCTGAGTATCAAAACTGGACCTTGAATGATTAGAAAAGGTCGTCTGGTCTGATGAATCTCGTTTCCTTTCACACCATGTGGAGGCCCGAGTACTTGTGTGTCGTTTACCTCTCTGTCAATCTGAGATGTAGACGGCGCGGCGCACAAGTGTGGGACGGAAACTAGCCCGTGGATGCGTTGGACCAGGGGTCGGCAAACAACGGCCCTCCGCCTCTTTTAGTACAGCCCGAGAGCTCCAAGAATGGATTTTACATTTTCAAATTCTTTAAAATTTCAAAGTCTTTAAAATGTCAAAGTACATGCTATAACGGAACGGCCGACCACCGAGTTGAGGAGTTGTAAGATACGACCGTATATGGCGCTCCTATAGCTCCGCATTCGGTGGCTTCTACTGTGACGCCACGCCGTTATAATTCGGCAGCGTTTCCAGTGCCACGTGTATCGCTGTTCTGCGACATTTTTTCTTGTTTGATTACCCTTGCATATCCATCATGTCACTATCAAAACCAGAAAAGAACAGAAAAGTGGACTTCGAATGTCGTGCTTTTAAAGTAGAGTGGAGTGTGAAATATTTTGTTACCGAATTAGATGAAAAAGCATTGTGCTTATTGTGCAATGACGCTGTAGCTGTACTAAAAGAGTATAATATATGTTGTCATTACAGACTAAGCACTCGATACAATATTCACAACTCATAGGAAAGCAACGATCAGAAAAATTGGAAACTTTAAAACGGAATATTTCATCACAACGCGATTTATTCACGAAAATGAAAAATGAAAATGAGGCTGCGACTAAAGTCAATTCACGAGTTGTTCATTTGTTAGCCAAGGAAAAAAAGCCGTTTACTCATGGTGAGTTAATTAAATCACGTTTGATTGTAACAGCAGAAGAAAAGTGTCCAGGGAAAATAGATTTATAATGGATAAAAAAAATATGGGAAAATGAATAGATTTAAATCAATCAGCCTTTCAGCGAGAACAATTCAATACTGCTTAAATAACAAGAAAAAAGATAGAAATGCCTACATAAATATCCTCGAGTTTGCCTCTTGGCCCGCAGAGCCTAAAATATTTACTATTTGGCCCCTTACAAAAAATGTTTGCCGAATCCTGCTTTGGACAATGTTCTGCTGGGAAACCTTGGGCCTAGACATTTATGTGCAGGAAACTCTAACGTCTACCATCTACCTAAACGTCATTGCAGACCAGGTACAGCAAAATATAGCAAATAGGTATATGTACAGCATAGGTGCAGCAAATACGTTTTTTACGCTTTCCAACCGTAGGTTGAAGAAGCGTATATGCTCCAGCTTCGTCCGTCCGTCTGTCTGTCGGCACGATAACTCGCGTAAAAATAGTTCGATTTCGATGAAATTTTAGTATGTGGTAGGAGACTACCTGGGGACGAAACTTTTTGAATATGGACGAAATGGGGTCAGAGGTCACGACATAGGAGCGGGATCCATTCCATTGCCTTTATGCGTCATAACTTGCGTAAATATGGTTCGATTTGATGAAATTGTAGTATGTTGCAGGGGACCACTTTGGGACGAACCCTATTGAAAATTGGCGAAATGGGGTCAAAGGTCAGTACATAGGATCGGGATCCATTCCATCGCCCTTATCCCATACTATTAAAGGACCACTTCTTGTATGTATGTAAATTTTGTTTTGAAAACGGCTCTAAGGATTTTGATGAAAGTCGTTAACCTACCGTTTTCTGGTACTAGAAATCGATTTAGCTTGATCTCGACTTTAGGAAAATTCGTTTAGTGGGTTAAATAACCATCCCGAATTATAACGTTTTTAGTATCATGGCGTCGTCCCCTTAATGTTACCCATGCTTAGAAATCTTATGTCGTCACAATCTCGCGTGTGAGAATGTTGGCGTGCGGTCACGGTCGCGATTCCCATCTGCCTGATTACGTCACGCGTTTTGTGCGCATGTCCGTCCGCACGATAACTCGCGTAAAAATCGTTCGACTTCGATGAAATTTTAGTATGTGTTAGGGGAACATCTGGGAAGGAACCCTAATGAAAGTGAACGAAATGGGGTCAAAGGTCAGGACATAGGAGCGGGATCCATTCCACTGCTTTTATGCGTCATAACTAACGTAAAAAGTGTTCGATTTCGATGAAATTTTAGTATGTGGTAGGGGACTACCTGGGAACAAACCCTATTGAAAATGGGCAAAATGGGGTCAAAGGTCAGGACATTGGAGCGGAATCACTTCTATCGCCATTATGCCTCATAACTTACGTAAAAATTCTTCAATTTGAATGAAATGTTAATATGTTGTAGGGGCCTGCCTGGGGACGAATTCTGTTGAAAATGGGCGAAATGGGGTCAAAGGTTCGGACACAGGAGCGGGATATATTCCATAGATCTTATGCATCATAACTTACGTAAAAATGCTTCGATTGCGACAAAACTTTATCATGTTATTTCGGAGGTATACTGAACCACTTCTGTTGAATATCATCGAAATGGGATTAAAGGTCAGGGCACAGGACCGAGATTTATTCCACAGCCATTATCCTCATAACTTGAGTAATGATTTCTGGTATGTTGGAAAGCGTATTATAATTAATGCATTGCTTGATTTTACTAATTTGTTTAAAATATCAGCTGTAACGTGTTGGTACCAGCTGTAGCCATGCCACACTACCCGTATTGTTCGAGAGTGGTTAAGATGTGGAAGACTTCCAGGTATTAACCTGGCGTCCAGATTCCCCAAACATCAATCGAGTTTGGCATCTGTGGTTTGCATTGGAACAGTAAAACTGATCTGCGGCGGCTCAACCACGTAACTTACAAGAATTGCGGAGTTTATTTACAAAGTTTACGTTTTTTAAAATATCAGCTGTAACGTGTTGGTGCCAGATACCACAAGACGCTTTAGAAATCTTGTAGCGCTCATAGCTCGCCGTGAAGGAGCTGTTTTGGCGGCACGTGGAGGACCAACATTGTATTTGGCAGGTGGCCATAATATTTCGGCTCTTCGGTGTTTCTATATGCACTTTTATATGCACATACAAGTACGTATACAGCAGATCATTCAGTGTTACATGACATTGCCCACTTTAACACTAAGTAATCTGATGTACCTTAGAGCACAGACGCGACGCTAATGAACTGGCCACGTAAATTTGCCTATCTCGATCCAACTGAACACTTTTGGGATGAAATATTGGGATATCCGGGGAATCTTTTGTGTGGGTAAATTACCCGCAGAATACAAAACTGTCATTCATGAAAACTAAGGCCTCACTTTCAAGGAAATACAATTTACTCAAAACCAAAGGAAGTTCTGTAGACCAAAAATGAGCATACACCTTATTGAAAAGGAAATACTTTTTCCCAATATAAATCCACTCACTCGTGCACTCTTGATAAAAAAAGTATAAAGGACACCGTCTTTGCACGAACAAATAAATAAGAAAATCAAAGAACAATAAAGATTAAAAGCCATAAAACTTTCAATCCATTAGTTTAATCCAAAAATACCCATTAGTACTTTCGGGCCACTTTGGTCCCATCTTCAGATGTGAAGTCAACATTTGAACAGTGTTGCTGTTTATACAAACCAGTAGCAGTATATGTAAAACATAGTACATGTGTGTGTATTACGTCAGCGATGTTTAAGGTGGAGCCCCCGTTTTGTCCAATCTCTTCTGGGTTATTGTATAATATTTTTCCATACAGATGGTAAGTCATATGGTGCCTAGTCATTACAACATTCGTAACGAGCTTTATAAATAAATAAACGTTCAATCAATAACAGCTTAGAACAGGTGTTACTAGAATTCTTCCCATCTGGGCAGAAAGTTTCATCATTTACCGTTCGTGCCAAAGCGGTGTTTTGAAGCCCTGCTTTGATGTTGTATTTATGTTCCCGGATTCTGCAAGCAAGACTCCGAGCTGTAGATCCGATATAACGATATTCTTTCCTTTTTCCAATTTTGTTGGATGTTCGAATACTTTCAGCAACATTTTGTGTACTGACATTAAAAAGGCAGATTTACTATTGAATTAGGTTGAATGGAGATAACCACCGTAATCTGCCAAGTCAAAAGGAATCAGAAAGAGGAACACTATTTTTTATTTTCCCAAAATTTATCTTTGCAATCTTTACGAAACATAAAAAAAAGAACTTAATTTGGAGAAAATAAGACAAATTTTATCGACAATATTTTCCTGTTCTGGTGGTTTTCATGCTCTCGAAATTAGAGTCTTCACAAAACACGAAAGAAGAAAGCATAAAATCATGCTTAAAACATAGAAGATGCAAAGGAATTCCTGGTCATAATCAGCATAGTTAAAACTGAACCCTAGTATAGGCCAAAGGCATTTCAACGCATCTTTCTCAAGAGAAAAAGATGCTTAACAAGACAAAGTTTTGCACATTTTCTTCGCTGTAGAAATCAGGTACATAAAGAATTTCTAAAATGAGATCTTCAAATGCAAATATGTTTTGCTCCACAAGTGCTGAAGCAATGCTTTCTAAAAAACAAAACGCATGTGCGTTAAATGCACTTTTGAACAGACCTATATATTACAAATTTTGAAGATGACAATCCGATTTTTGGCGTAAATGTGACAAGGATGGTAAGTCAGATAATATGCGAAAACTTGAAAATTTTCATCGTCCTGGAGCGGGACTCGAACCCGCGTCTCCCAGAAAACGCCTAGGTATGCTAACCACTACACCACCCAGAACGACCAAGTTTCAAGTTTCCGATCAATTTGAATTTAACCATCACAGGATTCGCTAGTCGAAGCAACCGGCATTCATGTTTAGCGAATCTGGAGGTTAACAATCCTATCCCGTGATTGCCCGGAGAAGCAGATAAATCATGAAAGAAATACGGGATTACGCCATATAATACAAATTTTGAAGATGACAATCCGATTTTTGGCGTAAATGTGACAAGGATGGTAAGTCAGATAATATGCGAAAACTTGAAAATTTTCATCGTCCTGGAGCGGGACTCGAACCCGCGTCTCCCAGAAAACGCCTAGGTATGCTAACCACTACACCACCCAGAACGACCAAGTTTCAAGTTTCCGATCAATTTGAATTTAACCATCACAGGATTCGCTAGTCGAAGCAACCGGCATTCATGTTTAGCGAATCTGGAGGTTAACAATCCTATCCCGTGATTGCCCGGAGAAGCAGATAAATCATGAAAGAAATACGGGATTACGCCATATAATACAAATTTTGAAGATGACAATCCGATTTTTGGCGTAAATGTGACAAGGATGGTAAGTCAGATAATATGCGAAAACTTGAAAATTTTCATCGTCCTGGAGCGGGACTCGAACCCGCGTCTCCCAGAAAACGCCTAGGTATGCTAACCACTACACCACCCAGAACGACCAAGTTTCAAGTTTCCGATCAATTTGAATTTAACCTATATATATGAGACCTATATATTGACAAATAAAAATCTGTGATCTCGCCGAGCAACGAGAACGCCTTAGTCAGGCTAGGAAATGCATGTACATTATTAGTTGCAAATATCTGATGCAGAAAAAGAGAGTTCTTAAATCACACTTTTAAAAGCAAAAATGTTGATTCAGAATGAATGAGGACCAAACAAGGCTGGCATTTATCGGTCAGTTCGTTGTATGGTATCTTAGCTGTTCACAACTTCTTGACATTTCAGTGGCATAGTACAGACCAGATGATTCATCTACCTTTGGGATAGTGTCGCCCACAGATAAGGCAAAAGATCATAAAGCTGTGATGACGTCTCGGTTGTTTACAACCTCTTAGTATTTCCGTGGTGTACTAGACATGTAATGATTCATCTGCCTTTGGGATAGTGCCGGCCACAGATGAAGTAAAAGATCGCAAAGCTGTGACTACGTCTCGGTTATTTACAACGTAATGTTTCCGTGGCGTACTAGACATGAAGTGATTCAGCTGGCTTTGAATAGTGCTGCTCACAAATGATGCAAAATGATAAAAAGTTTTGAAAGTGACGTAGGTGTTTGAGGACGCTTGTGAAACCTTCTATGCGGTGCACTGAGACATTTGCAATACCGATAAGGTCAGAGGACCTTAGAAGCAAAAATAAACGGGGAATTCCGCAATCTTGGAGCACGATGCAATTGCGTATTTTCATTCAGAGATGAAACTACGGCCTATATCACCATAAAAACGTGCCATAATACTCTTTACATGTCGTTTAGAAGCGCGGTAGTGGTCTTGTACCCCGATAAGCATGTAGATCTCTCCCCAAGCTATGATTAAGTAGCCCCGAAACGAATGCACAAATTGGTACAAATGCTGACTTCCGCATGTCACTTAAGTTCTCGATGCACGAAATAGCAATTAGACCAAATCTGGACAAATCGCAGAACAGGATGTTTTTTCCAAACAATAAGTGTTTATTTTACCCACTCACATTTTCCTTATCCGTTTGCCGCAGACACTGGTATTCGATGCAATTGATGTAACTGCCACGATTACAAACCGTCTGATCACTTAGCGCGACGCCGATGGCACTTCCCAGATCTTCTCAGGCGGGTGAACATTGTGTGGTGTGTGTGTGAGCGTTTAGTGTTAAATACCGATCTTGCCTGGCCGTAGTTGTCTGCGGATGACCACCACTTCTCTGTCGCTGTGAGATATCACCTTGCTCCCAACAAGATGCATCAAACTAACTTACAACTCCTTGGTCTATACAAAAAGTCTTTCCAGTATCTTTGTCTAAGTTCGGGTTATAACATGTCAGTGATATTGCGTTCCCCAACCTTCAAACTCCCCCTTCATTATTACCCACAGACTTACAGTAACGCATATATACACCGTTAAGACACACGTTAGCACATTAGCCTTTCTTGCGCCTGCACGTACATGACTACAATACGGACCTCGAAATCTGCATATTGTTGTATTTCATACGCTCCCAGCTACAATTCTGCGCTAACAGCATTTGCATAAACACGCGCCATGTCGAAATCTCCATGACTTGTTTGAGCATTTTATTATTTAGTACATAAATTCATTGATTGCAACGAAAACATCCAAAACTGTTGGCCTGTGTAACCAATTGGAGAACGAGATACGAGGCTAGTATTCGAAGAAGACTTAAAACGAGGGCAAAGATTAACGCGTAGTACAGTAGTAAAGATAGAAGAATAGTACAAAATTATCAGCAATAAGGATAACTTGCAAAGACCATCATTATCGTGGGTGGATCGGAATGGCAGCAAAAAAAATATATCTCCAGAATTTTAACAAAATCGCCTTCTCCGTGAACTTAAATTTGTTAAAAACCAAACACTATTGACAAAAAATAAGAAAACATTATTTCTCAAAGGTCATCTTTAATTTCTTTACTTTTAGTTTCCTTTTCGTCAATATAGAAACTTGTTAAACGAGATATGTTACCAGAAATCAGCTATTTTTGTTTTCCACGAAACTTATTCACTACATAAAAACATTTTTTTAACTTATTACTTCTAATTGTTGTTCAGTACGGATCACAATTACATTCAGATATGCTTAACTTCTGATGAAACAAACAATTTAACATGGGTCTTAAATTTAGTTTGGAAAAAATGTTCCGGAAAACGATACAACTCAAGGTTCTTATTTCGCACTCTTTAAAGTAATTTATTTGCTGTTTATCTTGTAAGCATACATTTGGAAATTTTTAAAAATGATACTCCATTAACCACCCCTGGCATTTTGTTTACTGTTTTTCAAAAGGAGTAACTTTTTTCATAACCTTTTTTATTCATGGAACATTTCTATGTAACAGGAAACTTTTTTTAATTTCCTCAAGTCCCAGTTAATGCGGTGCACGCAAAACATCTCCATTTACGACTATCTACTTACTTTTGTTCGCTACGGTGCTTTTTAGGTTTCAGAAAGACAACAATGGAATGCGGCAAACAAAAAGTCTAATTAAATTTGTTCTTCAAGACATGAAAGTCCAAAGCCGCCACAGAAACATGTGAGCGATTGTAAACTAATTATTCAATGTTTATCTGGAAGTGTAATGGAAATTTGTTCTTTTTTCTCAGAAGCTAACTGACAAAATAAATGTTCTTTTTTTTGCGTATTTAATTATTTCTACAGTTTAGGCTGATATTACATGTTTTCAGATAACTAAGGACGGATCTTTCATTCCATGCTTTTTGTTCGGTGTCATTGGAATTATTTCTTTATTCTCAGCGCATTGCTGTGCAAATGATGCTTCTTTCATTAATTTGCAATTACAGTAGAATGAGTTATTTTTATGGAACTTAGGCCTCGCTTTTCGATTTATAAAGTTTATTGATTAAAATATTTGGGTTCTAGGCAGATTATTAATTTGAGAGCAGACGTTGCATTGACGTTTGCACGTGGAAACTTCAATGCAACGTCTGCTATTTAATATTCTCTTATTATAATTTAAGTTGAGCTTATTGCCAAGAGGAAGGAAAGAAGTTAAATTTTTCTGTTGTATCTTTGCGATTTTCTGGAAGTGTATGGGGATTTCAGAATTTTACTACATTATAATACTATCATTTTCGATAATATTGTTAATAATTATTCCAAAATGCGCATCTAAGTTAATTATATAATGTTGAAATAAATATATATTTTTTTAATTTTCCGTGCTTCATACGCACTATCACGCGTACTCAAGTCAGTGCCAGATTAAGACCTTTATGGGCCTTTATGGGCCTTTAGGCTAAGACATCTGAGTGAGTCCCCAAAGAACTTATGACGGGAAATTATTATGAAATCCATTAAAACACGACACTGTAACTGCTAAATTATTTGCAGTGTTTTCATAATAAGTCACTGTATTTTTCATTGTTCTCACAAGAACATTAGTTAAAGTATAAGTTTCCTAGATTATGTCTTGGATTTTCTAATGATTTGGCCTTGTACTATACTTTTCTTAGTGCATCTTTTTTGTTATGCAATCTGAAGCCATAGGCGACTTCGACCATTAACGGTTCCAAATGTAAACTGGGAGGTGTGGGTGAATGCTAGTGAAAAAGCTGAAACTGACTCGCCGACCGCGCTGTATACAGCGACATGAAACCTTGGTGAGTCACTGTCCTGAAATCTGTTCGTCTTCCAGCCTCTATTTCTGACCAAGTGGAAATCACACGAGACAAAAGTAAAGCTATTTTATAAACCTCTCTCTCTATTATTTATTTGCCCAGACATGCCTCCTGGGCTCTTGGTCATGGTGGGCCCCAAGACTATAGCCCCTATAGATCCGGCTCTGATTCAAGTCGATGTTTATGAAATTCAGTCAACCCACTGAGGAGGTGATCCCTTGCTCCCATCCTACCAGCCGGTAGCAGATTTTTACAGAAGAACAACAGGTCAACTTTGCGACAAATTTTCGCCAAAAGTTTTAAAATGCTTATAGAAAATCAACACCTCCTGAAATCTTCCTTTTCAGCAACTCTTTGGTGTTCTTATAACAGTTCACTTCCAAAAAAGATCTTATCCTTGTTTTTCACAAGAAAGTCCCAATAAATGGGAAATCGAATCATACGGAACGCAGTGTCAGCACAGACTAAAGATGCGCGCGTATGGCATCTAAAAAAACAAACAGAAAACCAGATTTTTTATTTCCAACGTTCTGTTGATTAATAAAATAAAAAATAATAATAACGATAATACAGAAAAATTATGTTGTGTCCTATGAAGTCTTTTTCATAGTGGGTAACAGTTTCGCACGGTATGAACGGAATTGCGGTCATCGTCTAGCGCGTATTAGTACTAGTGCAGTTGCCAGATACCTTGATCGAAGCTGAACTGGATTTAAGTACCAATGTTAAACCAAACCTGTTAAGGCCGTCTTTGAATGAGTGTTAGGGTTCATCTTCTACCCTATATCTGCAATGTAAATTATTTTGTACATATTTTCTCGAAGACATTGTAGTGTTTAAAATTTTGAGCACAAATAAAATCGACCCTTAGCTAATATATGCCACAGTTATTTTTCCGAAACATTTGTTAGATTTTTTTACTTCAATTTATCTGACTGGAAGGCATTCCAATTTGGCGCTAGATGGCGTAAATGCAGATGCTATTGAATTCAAAATAAATTTTATTCCATGTATTTATTTCTAAATATCCAATTGACGTGCCTGTCCCGCAGGACGCACGGGAGAATAGGCAGGTAGCAGCGAGACCATACGTCTGCGTAGCTCAGTTGATAGAGCGACTTATTCCGAAATAAGAGAACTCGGGTTCGTTCCCCAGTGTGGACAAAAATGACGGAGGTATTTACTTTCTTATAGTGTTCATTACAACCAAAAATCCGGCGTCATCCTTCTTGTTCTTAATTAAACGGGTTAAACATCATTTACACAATTTATCAAATCTGTTAGATTTAGCCGATTAGTAACTTATGTTCGTGGAAAACTTCTTTTTCAGCTAATATGAAATATCATTAGGAAAGAAAGAAACTGGAAAGAAAAGGACTTGTTGCTCTTAAACTGGTTAAAGAGGAATATCAAGAAAAGCGCGTAGAAGAAATGAGGATATAAGGAAAAAACTTGTTATTGAAAAAACAGTGCAAAATTAAGCCAGAGTTGTTTAAAATGATCAAAGCATACCTCGTAAAAACAGAGAGTAAAAAGCTCGTTTGAAAAGCAAGGGAATGGAGATACCAAGAAATAAGTAGGGAGAACAGCACAAAAAGATGGTGAGAAAAACAGTGGGACCGTACAGAAAGTACAAGCAATATATCAGGATAGAGAAATATGGATGAAGTATAAGAAGAAATATGGATGAGCCTTAAGCGAAACGAATTATTGCTACCAAATTACTTCAAGGAATTAGTTAAAGAAAGGAAAGATGCTTACATTTACCCAAAGAATCACTTCGTGTATTACGTTTTATCAACGTTTGGCCATTTTTTCTTGCTTGGATCTGTAGTTTATCCAGCCGTAACAAATTTTACGGCATGTCGCCTTTCCTGTCGTAAATGTCTCAGTTCAAGGATTTGGTCTGCTGGTAATGGACTGGAGTTTCCTCTTTGGCCAGATTGCTAAGTACTGGGAAGTATTTCCTCTTATCCCGATTATATACTACTAATACGCAGTTGTCAGATTTGTGTTTACGAGAACTCGGAGCGTCGCGTGACAGAGGTAATCTATGAAAAGAGGATATGAAGATTTAAATACCTGGAAGCAAAGCTGGAGGAATTTGAAGATTTGACAACAGAAGTGGAGCAAGGTGGAATAACTGAAGCAAAGCATCCTAAAGAAACTCTTCCAGTGAGGATCGCATACTGTAACATGAACCATCGGTGATAAATAAGTCTTTCCCCTAAAAACATTCAATCTCGAGTGTCCCAGAAAGATTCCTCTACAACAATTGGAAGCCTAGAGGGTGGATATCGTATCCTGCGAGAAATGGTTAGTAATTTCTCTGAATCAAAGCGCATACAGACACAACTGTGAATGCAGTTTGTCACATAGTTCAGTAATTGCGGTGTGATAACCGCGACCGACAGTTGTTGTTCTCTCTCTAGAAGCTCGGTCTAGTAGAACACTCTCTGTATGTGTTTGAGCTAGTAAAACATGATGCATGTATTCCTGATTGTACGATGTAGTAATGTAAATAACAAAATAGTAAATCTCCATCTAGTATGTTTGCCTCTTGACGTGAAGTGCTTGTGGACCATAAATGTGATACAGTTCGCTAGATTAAATTTCTGTGTTACACCTCGCGACCTTATGCTTTTAGCTGCCGTTATCGTCATACACGATAAGGTGAAGTTGCATCAAGAGCCTGAAGTTTCTAATACATCATAAATTTCAAAGAAGAGCTGCCCTGAAGCATGCATACCTAGATCAGAAATTAATCTCACGGACTTCGATGTTTTCTCTAAATCAAAATAACCAGTATTTGGCAAATACTTCCTGTGGTTTCTGGAAAACGCCGAAGTACCGAAGAATTATTGGAGCATTCATAACGTGTGAGAGTTTAATGAGCTTATGAAGATTAAGCTTTAAAAATTTACAATTTAAGTGTAACATTTATGTGATTAACTTTCTCCGCTAATGCTCACCCAGGTAGCACAGCCTTGCAATTTAACCATAGGTCCAACACTGAGCATCTGTATTGTGTACCTAAACGACGGGGGCTTACAAGGGAAGGTAGGATGCCTTGAATAAAAATGGTGAATGAAACCAAAATGCCTCGAAGGGGATCCTCACTCTGGCCTTACCTGCAAAAAACTGGGTGCCAAGATCATGTGGTGTCCAAGATACAGACACGTATATCTGTGCTATTCTATAAAAAAATACCCTCTTTTTAGCCGAATATGTATGATGGGACCCTAAGTTTCTTTTATATTGCGACCCATATAGTGTTATTTATGCAACTAGCGTGGTGTATCTTTTTGTATGAACTCAATAATCTGTTTTTTAATCATTGTAGATAAGGCCAATTAATCCAAGAGCTGTAAGGCAGTTGCCTCTGCAAGAGGTTGGTGAATTCACGGGTCGATGCACCAAAGAAGAAGCAAGAACTGCACAGAAAATTAAACTTTTCTACTGTAAGAAGTAGTAATCGATGAAGTGGACACGCTTGGTTGCATTGGAAATACCTGCCTTCATCCAGAAGATAAGCAAAATGACTTCGGAGATGAACACGTTGATGAAGGAAATATTTCTTTAAAGGAATCCCAATCAACGGAGGACAGTTCAACGTCACGTTTCCTACCTTCACCACAGGAATGCCCGGAAGTAACTATTGAGGAAGACTATTTACAGAAAGCTTACAACTACTGAACAAAGGAGGGGACAGCAACAGGCAAAAACAGGAGATCATTTTCCCTGTTCAGAAAAACTGTTGGCTGATTAAAAGTCCGCAAATCCTGTATAATTATGAGGCTAGATTAATGAAAGGGTTGTTGGGGGGGGGAGCAGAATCAATGTCTAAAATAAATGAAAGGGTTAAAAAGCGTTTGACTCTCTTGTAGAAAGGAATGCTATAAGTCATGATGCTAGCACTTAAAGCAAAGGACGATACTGATCCACATATACATTTTAAAGCTCCAAAATGGTGGGTCCCGAAAACCAAGGAACATTGCAGAATTGGCAGGCGATCCATCACACACAAAGTTAGTAACAAATACGTGGGGCAAGATGAAACGTTGAAACGTACATATGACAACATTGTGCAGAAAATTTGCACTAGTACAATGACGGCCAAATGATACCTAGTATGCTTATGAACACAGATCAAAGTAAATTTGACAAAGAGCTTCTCTGTCATCACGCCCTTTGAGAGAAAGGAGCCAAACATGTGTTTGCTGCTGTTGGGTCTCTATCAGCTACAACCTACTCATATATGATAATGCCGACCATATCAATGGCAGGCGGTTTACATTCGCCAATGTATATACTCGTGCAGGAGCCATATGGTAAATTTTCACCTTCCAAAATAAGGTAATCAAGACAATCTTTGGTGTTATGCCTACAAAACAGCAAATATGATTAAACAATATCTAATAACATTCATGCGGGATGTATTTTTTTACCTCCACAAATGAACAAAAGATTCTTCTTTTAGTGGATTAATAGAGTGCTTTCAAAGATAAAGAATTAATAAAGGCCACTGTTCTAGAAGGTAAAACATTGGAAGTGGAAAACATTCCACCCAAATGTACTGGAATGATCTAGCCCCTCGTTGTGTATTTCTTCCGCCCCTACAAAAACTTTGTAAAGCACATTACTGACACAGTCATTTGGCTAGCTCCCCAGTTCGATTTATGGCAAAGAGACAATTTCCTCCGACTACAAGCTCTAACTCATTTTCAATTTACTGCCCCAGTCTTCAGAAACCTTATTCAGTTTGCCTTTTACAAAGCAGGATACTTGTCTGAAGAACCAGAAGAAGGTCAAACTCCAATTCAGTACTATTTTGATAGAGATATGAATGATTCCTGTAGCATTTCTGAGGAATTGAGCTTCATGCGATGCGCACACTGTACAAACGCATACTGTTTATCACATGCACTTATTGACGAACTTCACACGTGTCAGTGAATGATGTATTGGGCTTCTTGGTTATGCCCTAAATATTTTGAAAGCAGGTAATATGACAAAATATTACTTCCAACCTTTGTTTTAAATTCTTTGTACCTGTATACTGTGCTTTTCCATTATATACAGAAATGTGTCTATATCTTCGACATCATATGATCTTGGCACCCAATGTTTTGCAGGTGAGGCCAGAGTGAGGATCTTCTTCGAGGCATTCTGGTTCCATTCACCAATTTTATTCAAGCCATCATACCTTCCCTTGTTAGTGTTGGGCCTACGTTAAATTGTAAGGCTGTGATACCTGTGCATAGTAAATTTCCTTGCACATGAAACATACTTTGTCAAAAAATTAAACAAATGGCCAGATCTGAAGAATACGCAAGTCAATTTACGTTAACCCAATGTATGTAATGTTCATGGAAATGTGGCTGTCTGAACACTTCATAAATCAGTCCTCGAAAACTTCACCTACGCTGAAACAGGAGTCTTCCAAGAAAACGTCAAGAAAAGGTTTCTTACATATGTATTCCTTTATTCTGTCAACAGATCCTTGAACAGTAACATTCCAACAGAACAAAACACTTTGATTCGAACGTTAGACGTATCGGATTAGTAGTAAACTTCAGAACTAAAGAACATTAATCGGTACAACACTTAACGCTAAATACTGTATATATGCATGAGCCATTACATTATGACTACCCCCAGCCTAGAAAAACGAGGGTGCCTGGAGACCGAACGCTAGCGTAGATGAAGTTCACAGAGCAGTATATATACAACCCGAGGACCGGATTTCGGTTAGTAGAGTGTTCGGAGTCAGAATGGGAAAAACTGTCGATTTTTCGAAGTTTGATAAAGGACAAATTGTAATGGCCCGGCGCCTCGGAACTACGATCTCGGAAACGGGCCAGCTTCTGGGTTGTTCACGTGCCGCTGCAGTGAGTATGTATCAAAAGTGGTCCACAGAAGGACAAACTGCGCATCGTCGTCCAGAACTGTGCCGTCCGAAATTCATTGATGCCAGAGGGCAGCGAAGACTGTTGCGCATTGTTCAGAGCGAGCGCATGGCCACTAAGCGACAAATCACTCGCAGCTACAACAGTGGCGATCAGGGCAATGTGCCACAGCACACAGTTCATCGCGGCTTTCTGCGTGTGGGCCTGCATAGCCAAAAACCCAGCATGGTCTCCATGCTCACTGCAAGTCATCGCCAACAACGCATGAAATGGGTCCAAGATCATCGAGATCGGACCGTGGATGATTGGAAGAAAGTGGCCGGGTCCGACGAATCAAGATTCCTGGTGCATCACGCAGACGGCCGAGCGCGGATACGCCGATTGCCAACGGAGGCTATGGCACACGGATGCACTGTTGGGCGGAAACAGGCAGGCGGCGGCCCTATTATCACAATAGCACAATCTCTGACAGCTGTCAGGTATCTCAACATCGTTGCGGACTAAGTTCACCCATTAATGACAACTGTGTTCCCTACTGGTGATGGCCATCATCAACAGGATAATGCGCCAGGCCACACTGCCAGATTCGTCAAAGAGTAGTTCGAGGAACTTTCTGTTAATGCCCTGGCCTCCAAATTCATCTGACGTGAACTCAATCGAATATTTGTGGTTCGACTTGGAAAAGCGGGTTCGCGCTAAATCCCCACCACCCCGAAATGTACAGGAACTGGAGTACCTGCTGTTGACATTATGGTACCAGCTTTTCCAGGATAATTACCGCCACCTCATCGAATCGGTGCTTCGCCGATTGGCTACTGTTTTGCGGGCTAAAGGGGGGTTCTACAGCTTATTAGGCAGCTGGTCCTAATGTAACGGCTCATTGGTGTATATATATATATATCAGCACAACACGTAGCCTTTAAATCGACACGACTTTAACTAAACAATGTCTTTTGCACAATTATCATTATAATTGCACCATCTCCACATACTGCTGCTGCTCAAACAATGTATATCAGACAGTTCTCATCTGACACATCCGCATGTCATACGTTCCAACCTCAAGGTATTGCCAACCATACTCTTTCGAGGAAGAAGATATCACGTTAAGTTTGAGAAACGCTAAGGAGAATGAACGCAAATTTACATAGAGAAAGAAACTAAAACGGAAAGTTAAATTAGAGAATACGTCACAATTGATTTATTCTGATCTCTTGTGCTTCAAGATACGGAGATAAACTTTTACCAGAATGTGAACTCTCTGGCTTCAACCCAGACAACAATCTCAATGCAATGATTGTATTCGTTCTACTGACAACAACAGCTCTGATACATAAATCTCATCAAATATAAATCGCTATATCTCAATCGTGTATAAATCTTTTGACAACTCCATGTCAGTTTCTATGCTTTGACTCCAATCTCTGCTGCGTTCCAATGTTGACATCCTTATTTAGCTCCGACTCACTGTCAGCGAAGCCTTATTGTAAAAGCTCTTCGGAAGAGTAATGTATCATTCAGTAAGAAAACGTTTACCGTAACTAAATTTATATAATAGAACAGAAACTCAAAAGGAAGGCTAAATAGAGGTATATAGCACAAGTTGTAAGCCAAAAGCATTTACCTTTATGTTTTATTAATGTTGTTTTATTACTTTTGCGTGGTAACTTCAATGTATTTCTCTCATTTTTTTCCGTCTTTGTTAGTCCTTGGTAATTGAAATTTTTATTATATACATCAAAGCACTTCACTGTAAGTTTCTAGAAGTTTTATATAGCCTTTGAAATGTAATCCAGATTTTAAAGACGACTAAGTTATCTTAAATGGCACAGAATGTTGTAAAACATCGATGGACTTTAACAATATGCTCTTGAATACCGGCGGCTGGTACTTTGTTTTGTATAGTTCAAAATTTGATCGCTGCCCAATGCTTCATTTTAAAGTTCTCCCCTGCCACAAATGAGTGACGCAACAAATCAGTTTACTGAACTTCTACAACTGATTTCGAGGAGATGCTTCAGCGTTCATGTGCTGCCAAACGTTAATGAAATACTCGCGACTGCTATCAGCATTCATCCTTTACTGCGTTGCACTAGGGATTCGATTTATGGAACATTCTCGGCATCCTAGAAATTGCAATTAGGTTTTTTTTCGAATATCAGAGAAAAAACGATACAAAGTACCTCGTACAAACGACTCTGTTGGGATTATGTTTGGAGCAGTTCGTTTACTCGCTTTAGTCATAGACAATAAAAATACGCTAGCGTTTAGATACCGGCACTAAAGATATTTCTTTTTTCTTCTTCAGTGTTTAATGTTTTGGCGTCTGTGTACATAAGGTCAAAGCAACATGACGAGGAGGAGATTAATAATATTTTTATAGCACAAACAACTGAGAATGGGAAATTTATCGAATTTCTTAATTTCAGCTTCAAGTCGCGACCTGTCCAAATATTTAGCATGTTTGGAAAATGAGCTCAAACTACGTAGGTCATTTCAAAAGTTTTGCATACTGCGCAGACGCTGCCCATAAGATGATGCAATCGCTTCAATCGTTGAGCCAGTATTGAGTCAGACTTCAGTATACAAAGTTGTTTCTACGTTTGATAGCTAATTTTCTCCTGTTCGGAAATATTCTGCCTAGAAATGGAGGAAGAAAGTGATTCAGGTGAGATCTCGCGCAGCGACCAGCGATCCTACATTAAAATTGAAACTTTGCGAGGAATATCTCCAACCGAAATTCATAAAGCTTTCTGTGAAGTTTGTGGAGTTAGTGTAGTGGATCGTAGCCGAGTGTCACAGTGGGCTTCTCGTTTCAGCCAAGTCCGAAAAGCATCGAAGACGACCCAAGAAGCGGTCGGCCATCATATGCAACGGACGACACTTCTGTGGTTATCGTCAACAGCATTTTGGAAGAAGATCTGCGGATAACATGGGAAGGGATTGCATATGAAGCAAACATGTCTATCGCTTTGGTTTCCAGAATTCTAACTGGGCGCAGTGGTCTAAGCGATAGCCTCTGATCATTCGTCCGAAAGGGGTCCGGGTTCGAATCCCGGTGAGGCATGGATGTTGTGTTTGTCTTACGGCACTGGCTCTTTCCCTTCCCTGGAACCAGTGACCCTAAATTAGGGACGGGCGATTGCTTATAGTTCATTGAGTTGCTCACGGTGGTCGTTAAACCTCCAATCCCCAAAAAAATAAAAATCCTAACTGAAAAATTACAGAAGAGAAAAATGGCTGCCAAATGGGTTCCGCATAATCTGAGTGAAGGGCAGCAAGCAGTTCGCAAAGGAATCGCAGAAGAATTGCCTCAGCGGTACGAGACAGAGGGCGAGCAGTTTTTGGACAGAATCGTTGCAATAGACGAAACCTGGATACGAGAGTTTGAACCCGAACTGAAATCTCAGTCCGCTCAGTGGAAACATCCAGAATCACCTGTCCAGAAAAATTCCGAAGCAACAATCAAAGGTTAAGCTGATGATGATTATGGTCTATGACAAGATTGGAGGGATAGCAACAGACAAAGTGCCCGAGGGTGTGATGTACCTGCCGCGCAGGACGCACATGAGGTAAAGGCAGATAGCAGTGAGAGCACAGGTCCGCATAGCTTAGTTGGGAGAGCGACTTACTCCGATGTGAGGGGATCAGTTTGATGCCCGGCGGGGACAAACTTGTACGTTTTAAGGGGACAACTGTAACAGAGGAATACTACAGTAAGTTTCTGCAAAAGGTTTTGCGCCCGTAGATTCGCCAAAGAAGGTCTGACATGCTTGAAGCTGGTGTCATTTTGTACGACAACGCGAGGCCGTATGTTGCCCGTACAGTAAGAGATATTCTGGAAAAGTATGGATGGGAATTGCTTCCCCACGCGCCATACAGTCCTCACTTGAATCCACCAGACTATGACTTGTTCCCGAAACTGAAGAAGCGCGGAAAACGATTCAGGACGTTTTCGAATGTGACCCGAGTAATGTGACGGCTTCAATAATGGAGGTGTCTTGACTGGAATACAAGACTTACTCAAACGTTGGACCGCTGTCATAAAGAAACATGGAGATTACTTCTAAGGCCTGTAAAGGTATTGTGACGTACCTGCCAGCAGGACGCACACGACATAAAGGCACATAGCAACCAGAACAAATGTCTGCGTAGCTCAGTTGGTAAAGCGACTTGTTCCGGAATAAGCGGCCTTGGGTTCGAATCCCGGCGTAGACCAAAAATGACGGAGAAATTTACTTCGTTATAATGGCGCCCGAACTATCCGGATGACTCGGCCGTTCAAAATCTCGCATTGGTGTGATGTTATTTCCACACCGCGAGACAGGAAAAATCAGAGAATTCCTTCTCCAGCGCTTCGAAAAATAAAAATGTGTGATGTTGCATTCCACACAGCAGATTGACTGGGAGTTCTCAAGTGCACGTTCTACAGTGAATGGCTGCCTTCAACGATTCATGGCCACAGCTGACCCGTGGGCCATTCCCCCCGGCCCTCTTTCGGGGGGAGATGTGACGTACCTGCCAGCAGGACGCACACGACATAAAGGCACATAGCAATCAGAACAAATGTCTGCGTAGCTCAGTTGGTAGAGCGACTTGTTCCGGAATAAGCGGCCTCGGGTTCGAATCCCGGCGTATACTAAAAATGACGGAGAAATTTACTTCGTTGTAGTATGTTGGGAAATAAATTTGTTTTTTAAGATATGACTCACAGTACACAAAACTTTTGAAATGACCTTCGTAAAGATTAATAATTAAAATCTCAACACAGATATAACAAGTAACCAGTTTATTCTCCTATAGTACAGAAGATTTAAAGAAGCTGGATAGGGAAAAGACCATGGCCACCATGACAGTAACACCGAGCGTATTCAGAAAACGTTTCTCCACAGTTCAGAAATCGAAAACAGTCTTGATTTTGAACTTTCATGACAGTGAAGAGTTCTAAAAAAATGTTTTCTCTTTATTCATATAAACCGCAACGGTTAAAAAAAATAACAATGAGGAACATGATACAGTACAGTTTTGATGTCTGAAAATCCACACACAGGGCGTTACATAAGAATTAAAAAATGACTTTCATTTATATTTCTTTGAAAAGCTTGCTACCTTTGCTCTATTTGTTATCTCTAACCCTTTTATTTAGAATTAGGAATAATACTTTGAAGCAATTTGTAACATGAAAGCCATCATATCTTATTTTCTGCGCGGATCATTTGACTCCGGAAAAATATCAGCAGCATCCTCCAACTGCCAATATTCATTGTTCCTGTTGGATGATGACTGTTGGTATTTGACGAACAGAAAAGTTAAGACTATCTGGTTTTTAATCATCAATTACTCATTTTTTTTCCGTTCTTTTAATGGTCCGAGTTGCTATTCTTGAACTGAATACTAAAGAGAAAAACTCATTTCCTTGCTACAGACCAAATTTTTCTTTTACTACCGCTCCAAATCTTTTGTTCGTCTTTACAGCTACATTCTGGTCCCACTGCACAATTCTCCCATGACGGCGTCTGTGCCATTAAATCGAATATTCAAATGAATATCATTACAATGCTGTTCGTTGTCTGAATCAACGTTAAAAGTGCAAATTACTTCGTAGATGTCAAAACTGCTTTGTGCGTAGAAAGAATTGTTCACAGTCTTTTATACATGCAAATGGAGCCCACTAAAAATGGTAAACTTATCAGCATGACAGAGATCAAAGCAAGATGTTTTAACCCAAACTTTTACGATATTTTACAGAACCTGAATAATTTTGAACTACGAATGTCGTAAGTAAAATTATAAATAACATGAATGCTTACTGGTTTACCATTTTATAAAACAGGCTAACATATTTGTTTCTTAGCACATTAACCAAAAAACTGCAGCGTTTAATAGATTCAACATGCTCGCCTTTATTTTTTTTTATTTCAGATTTACTGCAGCAATTGCTGTATGCCTACAAAAGTAGTAAACGACGCCATTTCCTGTAAAAATGTTAAATATTTCTATATAAAACTATTTTATTAATAATTTGTACACAATATATGTTCAGTTTCTAAACTCTTCAAATGTAGCATTATTTATTTAAATGCCCATGAAGCAATGTTGTAAAGATTGTTATAGGGTGCAGCCTAACTTGTGGAAAATTTTTATATTTCATTTATGCGGTAAATTTGTGTTTCGATGTAACTGCAAGGCAGCACTCATAGTTATAATTAATTACGGTAATTGATCCTCTAATTTGTTCATCACTGCCATTGTTAAAATTTGTTCAGTATTTGATAAGTGCATAATTCGTAGCCTTCTGGCAAACGAGAATGGTGAAAGGCCACATGGCAACAGACTATCTCTATTTCGGACTCATAGCAACAGTCGTGGGCATTTTCAACTAACGAAAGACTGCAAAACTCACCCCCAAAAGTCCCTCTGCAAGCCGAGAGACATTCGGTGGTTGCAGTTTTTCTCCGAACTGAACGGGATAAGGGGGAACCGACTATCACCCACAGTTGAAAACAAGGTGATAAATCCCTTTTCAAGTGGCTAAGAGAAGCCCGGTGACAGGACAAAGAGGAGAGAAACGAGGAGAAGAGAAAAGCAAGCGGTATTCATTCGGACGGCGGATTCGAAAAGACACGCACGAGACCAGCACCAGCGAGGGGCATGGAACCAAGGCCGGAGAGCTGACCGCTGGGAGAGCTCGGAAAAAGAAGCAGAGAGGCAAGTAAGGATTGCTATGAATGATCCCCTCTTAAACGAGGACATCTCAGTCCTTTGGACTTCTCGACCGATACTAGGTCGACATTAGTGCACTTTTGCCTAGGCTGTCTATATACCAAAAAGGCAGGACATTTTTTGCCACTTCTCTGCGCTGAGGACCTCAGACAACGGTTGCCAAGGTATGTGGTCTTTATACGAACATTTGCTCACGACTTACAAGTGCCGTCGGACAGTGAACAGCGTATAGAAAGAACTCTGTCCCCTGTGAAAGGGAGTACGCACGACAGTGGAGGCCTTCAACACAATGTATTCGTGATTTTTATTTGTGTTATGGCCATAAGTTTTAAGAGCTCTTCCCTGCTAATTTGGCATCAAGCCTATGCAGGTGTGTGTAATAATTATAAAGATATATATAGCTTATAGGGATGCAAGGTCAGGTGATGCGTAACATCACAGCCTCTCCTTGACAAATGTCAACCCCGCCTTCTCGTGGTGCATCCTGTTCCCACTAAAGGGGCTCTGACGACCGCCCATAGCGGTATAACTATACCATCGGGATCAGAGGAAATTCTATCCCACACTCACCAACCCGCTTGGCCAGCGTGGTGAGTTATGGCCAAACACCTCCAAAATGATTCCACAACTTAAATCTTGGCCCTCAGTCTCCGGCAGCTGGAATGTACCTGGCCAAGGCAGCGGCCAGTGCGACATGAAGGCAGAGGGTGCTAAGAATCCCCGGAGGACCGGACTAGGCTGCCATCTGATGCTGACCTTGGCTACTTACAATGGACGCTCCCTATCTTCTGATTCAAGGCTTCTTGAATTGGAAGAGGAACTACAAAGGATCAAGTGGGACATCGTGGGGCTAAGTGAGGTAAGGAGAAAAGGAGAAGATCTCATCGAACTGAAAAGTGGACATCTCTTCTACTATCGTGGGACAGATACTGGCAGAACTAGTGGTGTTGGATTTATAATAAACAAGAAACTGAAGGATAAAGTTGTAGAAGTTGAAAGTTCCTCTGACAGAGCTGCACGACTTGTTATCCAACTCTCGAAAAGATACCAGGCTCAGATTATTCAAACTTATGCACCCACCACAAGTCATCCTGAAGAAGAAATTGAAGAATTTTATGAAGAAATTTGTCATCTAAATAATAAAGGTAAGCAGCACTTGAAAATAATTATGGGAGATTTCAATGCAAAAATAGGGCAACGGCAACAGAATGAAACTTCAGTAGGTAAATTCGGTCATGGCAACAGAAACCAGCGTGGAAATACTCTCGTTGAGTTTGCAGAGGCAGAAGGGTTTTTCATCTTGAACTCCTTCTTCAAGAAAAAGCCACACAGGAAATGGACATGGAGACATCCAAATGGGACGACAAGTGAAATTGATTTTATTATGTGTAACAAAAAATTCGTCATAGAAGACTGCAGTGTGCTAAACAAGTTCAACACAGGTAGTGACCATAGATTGGTGAGATGTAAGATGCACCTCAACACTAAACTTGAACGTGGCAAGCTCATAAGACAAACAAAATCTATTGACATAACCAACCTTAAAAAACACCATAATACCTTCAAGTTAGAACTGAAGAACAGGTTCTCTGCTTTAGAAGGCCTAACATCGGAAGAAGTGGACATCTCTGAAGTTAACAGAAAAGTAACCAAAGCTCTTATGGAAACAGCAACAAAATTAGCTGGGTCTAAGAACAAGTTGCATGTGAACAAATTATCAGGAAAAACCAAAATGTTGATGCAAAAAAGAAGAGAGATGAGGACAACTAAAGAAGATGTGACTTCCAAAGTGGAATATATAGAGCTATGCAAGACAGTAAGAAAAAGTATCACTGAAGACGTAAGGAAATTCAACTGTGAACTAGTGAGGAAAGCAACTGAAAACAACCAAAGCCTAAAGATAGCAAAGGGACATCTCAGTAAGGGAAGAAAACAGATTATTGCACTGAGAAAAGAAGATGGTTCTGTAACAAGAAATAGAGGCGAAATTTTGACAAGAGTGAAAGATTTCTACTCCAAATTATATGAAAGGGATGATATATGCACTCCAGACATCATGAAAGATACCAGTACCAGAGTCCCTCCAGTCCTTCCAGCAGAAGTTGCGCATGCAATCAAGAACATGAAGCGAGGAAAAGCTCCAGGAGAAGATGGAATTACTGTAGACATCATAAAAGAAGCAAGTGGAGAAATCGAAACAGTACTCGCCCAAATTTTCACTCGATGCCTTAATGAAGGAAAGATTCCTGAGGATTGGAACACCGCTACAATGATCCTGCTACATAAGAAAGGTGACATTGAGGATCTCGGAAACTACAGACCTATCAGCCTCCTATCAGTAGTTTATAAAATCTTCACTAAAGTTCTTTCACACCGCTTGAAGGTAGCACTAGACATGGCTCAACCGAGAGAACAAGCTGGATTCAGGAGTGGCTACAGCACAATAGATCATATCCACGTGCTGAGAGAACTAATTGAAAGAGCGAGGGAATATGAACTTCCATTGTGCATGGCTTTTATCGATTATGAAAAAGCCTTTGATTCGGTGAAACCATCAGCAGTTACAATGGCTCTGAAAACCTGCGGTATTGAAGATGCATACATTAATATTATTAATAACATCTATGAAAATGCAAGTGCAAAGATTAGGATGTTTGAAAATACAACACACGTAAAAATTGGAAAGGCAGTGAGACAAGGTGACACCATATCTCCGAAGCTCTTTAATGCCACATTGGAGGGTGTTTTTCAGTCGCTGAGCTGGGAAAACAAGGGGATAAAGATTAATGGAGATTATCTAACCCACCTTCGTTTTGCTGATGACGTAGTCATTTTTGCAACTACCCCATCAGAGCTGCAGAGTATGATCCAGGAACTTGCTGACAAGAGTAAAGAAGTGGGATTAAAAATGAACTTTCAGAAGACAAAAGTGATGTTCAATGCTTTTACAAGAAATGAAGATTTATCGATTGATGGAGAAAAGCTGGAGATAACAGACACGTACGTTTATCTTGGACAGCAGATATCAAGTGAGGGTCACATTGATGAAGAAATTAATCGGCGTACAAAACTTGCCTGGAGAGCTTTTGGAAGAAACAGCATAATTTTCAAGAGCAATATGCCATTATGTCTTAAAAGAAAAGTGTTTGATCAATGCATCCTTCCAGTGCTTACGTATGGTGCAGAGACGTGGACCTTAACTAAAAGAGACATACAAAGGCTGCAGACAACTCAAAGCAGCATGGAGAGGTGCATGCTTGGTGTAACCAGGAGAGATAAGAAGAGGAACTCGTGGATCCGAAAAATGACAAGAGTGGAAGACATCATGATCAGAGTTAAATCCCTGAAATGGCAATGGGCTGGACATATTGCCAGAAGGACAGATCATCGATGGACAGCCGAAATTTTAGATTGGATTCCAAGGGACAGGAAAAGACCCAGAAGAAGACCACATAGGAGATGGGTGGATGAAATTCGAAAGTATGCAGGGGTGACATGGAGGAGACTGGCACAAGACAGACCGTTGTGGAGGAAACTTGGGGAGACCTTCGTCCAGCAGTGGATTGATAATGGTTGACAATGATGATGATGATGATATAGCTTATAATTAAACTGCGGCAGTCATGATAATTACGGTATCATTTTAATTGCTGGTACCCACGCTCGTACTCAATTATCGTTTCTAAAGTGTGTATTTAAATGTTTTTTGGTAATCTCTCACATATGTTTCCTTCGCTCTATTTGTTTATTGTGCATGCTAGAATTTCATCAGTGAACAGTGTAAATCAGTGTTAATTGTTAAATCAGAGTTAGTTAAATCAGTGTTATCGTTTAATCAGTGATAAAATGCTTAAATCGGTGTGCATAATTAAGCTGCCGATAGAGCAGCCCACCATACATTCATCTCAGCAGATTTTTGTGCCACTTCATGGATAAAGGTGGCAGTGTATATAATATAACGTTGGATATTAAATGTCAAGCGTACGTGAAATGAGCGTTGGGTATCTTTTCGAGTGTGTGTGTGCGTTGCTGTGATTTTCGGTAGATTGGGACGTGCTGGAGTTAAATCCAGGCATCCACGCCCAATCGCGGTACGGGTTTTGCGGGAAGTTAATAATTAATTTGTTATAATTAATTATGGGAGGTCATTATTAATTATTGGAATCAGATAATTAATTTGTTGTTGCAGAATTTTCGGTTGTCAACGCATGTAGGAAAACTCCTTGCTAGCCCCTAGCAGCAGAGGAGGAGAGCAAAATTTTTGACAAAATTTTCTTTAGTTTTTTTTATTTTTATTTAGATATTTATTTTTTTTCGGTGGAGATATCGGGTGCTTCACTGCAGGCGATACTTCACCTGGTGCCGCGGCCACATCAGCCTGTAAAGGTAAGATCCAACAATTGGTTCCGATGACCAGGATTCTTACTTGTTTGTACCTCCAAAGCAGAGCAACACACACAAACGCTCGAAATATTGCGAATTGACTGCCATATCAAATTTATTTCAGTACGAGCATATTTTAGCATATCATAAGTATTGTAAGCCTTAAGCATTTTTGTGTAAAAGACTGCCTTAGGTTAAGTGTATTTAAATATGGCAAATAAAGGAGAGAAGCCGAACACCAAACCTACTGACTCAGATGATTCTGATCATCATGATGGGGAGGAACATAGCATTCCCACAGGAGAATCAACTGATCTAGTAACTAGTAATTCAGTAACAAGTATCGCAGGAGTGTCAGAGACTAGAATGACAGCTCCAGGTAAGTTAATGTACGGCGGTGAACAGATAGCAGGATGCATTAATATGCTCAGATATTTTACAGGCACAGATCCTCTATATCGTGCCAAACATTTTTTCAAGATGTAGAAAACGTAGCTACAGTAGGGAGATGGAGCGAACAAACAAAATTGGCAGTAGTAAAGTCGAAATTCAGGGAAAGGGCTGCAGAATTTTTGTCAGATAGTGATGAGCTGAGATTAGAAGGAAATTATGAAAATTTTAAACGTCTAGTGATCGATCGTTTCCAAGCGGAAGAACCTCTTATTACCCGTATGAAACAATTCATGAGTTGTGTTCAAATGCCGGGACAAGATGTAAGACAGTATGCAACGCGACTCAAAAGTGCAGCGGCAAAATATTTTGGTCATACAACTGATATGTCAGAAGACATCAGGCAGCATAGGGATCAGACAGTGATGTGTCAGTTTGTATCTGGTTTATCCGAATCTATCAGGCGCTGGGTTTTAACGAAGTGCCCAGAAACTCTAGAAGCTGCTATTCTCACAGCAATTCAGGAAGAAGATAATTTGGCGCTCATGAGTAAGAAAGCATCAGTAAATGCAGTAGAGAGATCGGAAACAAACCCAGGATCTGATTTATTAGCGCGTACTTTGGAAGAGATGATGGCACGAATGGAAGCGACGGAAAGATCAGTGGGTCAGTTAGCCGTAAATTTTCAGGAAAGCGAAAATCGGAGACGAGAAAGAAACTCCAGAGAGGAAGAAAGTTTGCAGTTACCCAGTTTTCAGTCATCTGGACTCGAACTCGTTCGACAGTATGGGGCAAATAATAATGAACGCGGAGGATCGGGTACTCGAAATCGCTCGCGCGCTGAGAACCAGCAAGCGCAGTACAGGAGCAACAGGATTATGTGCTACGGATGCAGACAGGAAGGTCATGTGATCAGGCTATGCCCGAATAACGGTCGAAATAGGGATAGGGCAGAAACAACACCGAAACAGAGGTTTAGGAATAACAACGACAGAGATACTCATTATCAATCAACAGGAAAGTTTAGTGCTCAAGGACTCGAGCGTAAGAACAAACAGTTAAACTGAATCGGAGTCGAACTGTGAGAGGTAGTGCGGCTCAGAAATATGTAAAACCCTCTAAAGTGCGGTACGTGTCTATCAAAAATGGGAATGATTTACCAATCATTAATGCGGATCTGGATGGGGATAAAATTAAAGTGCTAATTGACACAGGGTCATCAGTCACTTTATTAGCTAACGATGCTTATCGTAGATTAAAATTTCGCAGAAAGTTAAAATCTGTTGATTTAAATGTAAAAATCAAAAGCATCACAGGAGAAGTGATTCAAACGCTGGGTTGCTACGAGGTAAATCTGCGAATTAAGGGAAGAGACATATGGGTCAAGGCATTTGTGACAAAAAATCCCCTGAGTCAAAATTACTCAGCTTTGTTGGGAATAGATGCTTTACGAAACCACCGTCTTACGTTCGAAGCAGATACAAACCAGCTTCACTTCCCTGACCCCCCATCTCAGCCACCCACCCCACAGGAGCGGAGAGGTAATGATGTTTCCAACAGACACCCCAGGATAGCAGCACTGACTCGTAAAACTTGCATTCCCCCCAACAGCGAAACTTTTCTCCAAGTGGCGCTTAGTAAACCCTCAGTGGGGAAAACAGAAGGAAGTATTTTGTTCGAGCCATTACCGAGAGCACGCAGAAATAGGTTACTCTTAGCACGTTCAGTTAATAATGTTTCGGCAAGCGGACTGTATGATGTAAGAGCAGCTAACCACAGTGATTCACCAATTTGGTTAAATAAACATACGAAACTCTTTCAGGTAGAACCAGTGGAAGTTAAGCGTTGTTCGCAAGGAACATCCCGAAAATCTCAACCAATCTCTGTGGAAGATTTTAAATTAGACCACCTGAAATTTAGCGAACGAGAGAAAATGCTAAATTTATTGCAGAAATATTCTGATGTTTTTGCACGGAATTCTTTAGACTTAGAAGGTACGGATCTTACAGAGCATGAAATTCATCTCACGGATGATAAACCTATTAAGTTGCGTCAGTATACTGTACCACATGCCCTAAGACCCGAAGTAAAAGCTCAGGTAAACGAATTACTTGACGCAGGAATCATATCAAAATCAGATAGTCCCTACAGCTTTCCTATTGTTCTCGTGAGACGCGGAAACTCTTATCGTTTCTGTATAGATTTTCGAAAATTAAATGAAATTACCCGAAAGGATAGCTACCCTGTTCCCCGAATCCAGCAAACTTTATCCTTACTACATGGATGCAAGTATTTTTCAAAAATTGACCTTTTGGCTGGTTATCACCAAATTAAAGTTAGAGAACAGGATAGGCATAAAACTGCTTTCTCATGCGAATTCGGACATTTCCAGTGGAATCGCTTGCCTTTTGGACTTTGCAACAGTCCGGCAACATTTGAAAGAGCACTTGATTCTCTATTTATGGACAAAAGAGATGATGGCATTTTGGTATATGTGGATGACATCTTGTGTGCCTCCAGGACATTATCTGAACACCTTGAGAAATTGGAATTAATTTTTCAGAGATTAAGGAAGCACCATCTAAAAATTAAGCCCAGTAAGTGTGAATTTTTGGCGGAAGAAGTGACATACCTAGGGCACCTTTTAGATCGTCAGGGCATAAGACCTAACCCACAGAACGTGGAAGCTGTTCGGGAATTCCCTACTCCACGGAAAGTGAAACATGTTCGAGCATTCCTTGGAATGGCAGGATATTATAGGCGCCACATCAAAGATTTTTCGTCCATTGCCTTACCGCTAACAAACCTTACTAGGAGAAACGTGAAATTCATTTGGGACGAACACTGCGAGAAATCTTTTCAAGAGCTGAAACATGCACTAGTGAGTGAGCCACTATTAATATTTCCTGATTTCAGCAAGAAATTTTTCGTCACCACAGACGCCTCCAAAGTAGCGATTGCCGGTATTCTCGAGCAGGAGGATGACGAAGGACACAGACATCCCATCGCTTACTTTAGCAGGAAACTTAATCCAGCTGAGAAAAATTACAGCACGACAGAACAGGAAGCACTGGCAATAGTATCATCCATCACCCATTGGCGCGAATATTTGGTAGGTCAGCAGTTTACGGTTATTACCGACCATAGACCTCTAAAGTGGCTTATGAATTTGAAAACTCCTAATTCTAGACTGGTCAGATGGAATC
Source organism: Macrothele yani (assembly GCA_039090855.1). NCBI lineage: Eukaryota > Metazoa > Arthropoda > Arachnida > Araneae > Macrothelidae > Macrothele > Macrothele yani. Next base: position 143,711,893 of record CM077014.1, read on the forward strand.
TTAGTCTGTCGGAGTATAACTTCGATGTGCAATATCGACCAGGAAAGAAAAACACAAACGCCGACGTGCTATCTAGGCACATTGCAGCAGTGGAAGCCAATGATACAGTCGCAGTTGTACCACTTAATAACAAAACTCTGAAATCAGCACAAAGAACAGATCCTAAATTAGCTGAAGTAATTGATTGTCTTGAAGGGCGTGATTATTCAGCAGTCGACAAAATTACTGACACCTATTTTATGAGGGACGACCTTCTATTTCATTTTGCCTTACCAGCAAAAAACAGCCCACGGAAATTGATCGCAGAACAGTTAGTGATACCTGATAAGTTAAAATCAGAAGTGATGAAATCAGAACATGACGGACTATGCGCCGGTCACTTCGGTTTTGAAAAGACCCTTGGGAGAATTAAACAGAAATACTTTTGGATTAACATGTTCTCAGACATCAAGAACTACACGGCGAGTTGCGAACAATGCCTGAAACGTCGTGGTTTCAAAAAGAAGCAAAAAGCGGGTCTAATTACCCCGGAAATTGTATCTGTCCCATGGTCCAAAATTTCGATGGATATCGCTGGACCTCTCCCACTGACAGAGGATGGAAATAAATATTTATTGGTTGTCACCGACTCATTCACTAAGTACATCGAGCTGGTTCCATTAAAGACTATGCGATCTGCAGAAATTGCCGAAAAATTTGCTTCTAACGTGATAGCGCGTCACGGTGTCCCACATCTGTTACTCACGGACAGAGGAACAAATTTTTTGTCAGATTTAATGACCGAGTTGTACTGTAAGTTTGGCATCAAAAAACTGAATACATCTCCACACCATGCACAGACAGACGGACAAGCCGAAAGACAAATTCAGACAATAATGCACTCTTTAGCAATTTATTGTTCCCCTAAGGGAAAGGATTGGGACAAGTATACAGAATTTGTGGCCATGTCCTACAGAAGCGCGACACACAGTGCTACTAAAGAAACACCCAACTTTCTCATGTTCGGAAGAGATCTGAACATGCCAGGACAGTTGTTGAATGAGGAAATCCCTTTTAACTACGCTGAATCCCAGAGCTACGCCGAGAGCTTAGTCACGAGGATTCAAGAAGCGTATAAAATTGTCAAGGATAATCTGGAAGAGGCAGCCCAAACTTCCAGGGAATATCGAGCAAAGTCGGCTGTAGACAAACAGATCAAGATTGGGGACATAGTGTACCAGCACGACCCATCAGCATCCAAAACAAGGTCGCGAAAGTTGGCAAAACCTTCTATAGGACCTTTCAGAGTAATTGAGAAAACATCCCCAGTGAACTTTAAAATCGCCCCAGTAAATGATATGAGACGAACTCGACTCACACACGTAGACAGGATTTTCAAACCACCACAGAGAAGGGTGTTTGACACAGGGCAATTTCAAGATGAAAAGGGGGATGAGGAAATTTCGTTGAGCATAGGTATGCCAACCGCAGACGAAAGACATCATGAAGAAGAGTTCTCAGAGCAGGATGATGACTGGGTGACGCCCGCTTGGCCGGTGATCGCAAGGGATACGCGCTGTCTTCAGCCGCATGAATCGGAAACACGTCAGGGGTTGGAAGAGACCGGGACAGCGGCCCAGCCTGCTCCCATGTTGAAGGACGCAGCAGCTCACGGAGGAAACGCAGAGGGGAGCAAAGAAAAAAGTCCCCCATCATAACGAGAGCGTCGTTGAGACCCCGAGACGAGCACGGGAGAGTGGGGAAACCTCTCAGCTTTGGACATCAGGCTGAAGAGGAAAAATCCAGCGAAGAAATGGTTGCAGACGAGGAGGATAGTGATAGCACAGAAATATACAGTTGTGAGGAGGAAGAAGATTTCGCGAGCCAAACTCAGGACCGCGCAGAAGTGCAGACCTAGATAAGAGGAAAGGCACGTTGAGTCCAAAAGGGTTTCGGTCGGACGCACATTGGCTCTCACCTGTGTAACTTATGTTTATATTCTTTTCTTGTTATGGGCAACGATGAATGGATCAGAGATGTTATCGATACTTTCCCATTACCCTTGATGTGTCTAAAATCCGGAATTAGACATGTCATGGAATATGGGAAAGAGGGAGATATCCATATTCAAAATTTTCCATTCTTCAATGAGAAAAAAAAATACATTCATATTTTTTTTTCTTTGGAAGGTAGAAGGATTGTTATAGGGTGCAGCCTAACTTGTGGAAAATTTTTATATTTCATTTATGCGGTAAATTTGTGTTTCGATGTAACTGCAAGGCAGCACTCATAGTTATAATTAATTACGGTAATTGATCCTCTAATTTGTTCATCACTGCCATTGTTAAAATTTGTTCAGTATTTGATAAGTGCATAATTCGTAGCCTTCTGGCAAACGAGAATGGTGAAAGGCCACATGGCAACAGACTATCTCTATTTCGGACTCATAGCAACAGTCGTGGGCATTTTCAACTAACGAAAGACTGCAAAACTCACCCCCCAAAAGTCCCTCTGCAAGCCGAGAGACATTCGGTGGTTGCAGTTTTTCTCCGAACTGAACGGGATAAGGGGGAACCGACTATCACCCACAGTTGAAAACAAGGTGATAAATCCCTTTTCAAGTGGCTAAGAGAAGCCCGGTGACAGGACAAAGAGGAGAGAAACGAGGAGAAGAGAAAAGCAAGCGGTATTCATTCGGACGGCGGATTCGAAAAGACACGCACGAGACCAGCACCAGCGAGGGGCATGGAACCAAGGCCGGAGAGCTGACCGCTGGGAGAGCTCGGAAAAAGAAGCAGAGAGGCAAGTAAGGATTGCTATGAATGATCCCCTCTTAAACGAGGACATCTCAGTCCTTTGGACTTCTCGACCGATACTAGGTCGACATTAGTGCACTTTTGCCTAGGCTGTCTATATACCAAAAAGGCAGGACATTTTTTGCCACTTCTCTGCGCTGAGGACCTCAGACAACGGTTGCCAAGGTATGTGGTCTTTATACGAACATTTGCTCACGACTTACAAGTGCCGTCGGACAGTGAACAGCGTATAGAAAGAACTCTGTCCCCTGTGAAAGGGAGTACGCACGACAGTGGAGGCCTTCAACACAATGTATTCGTGATTTTTATTTGTGTTATGGCCATAAGTTTTAAGAGCTCTTCCCTGCTAATTTGGCATCAAGCCTATGCAGGTGTGTGTAATAATTATAAAGATATATATAGCTTATAATTAAACTGCGGCAGTCATGATAATTACGGTATCATTTTAATTGCTGGTACCCACGCTCGTACTCAATTATCGTTTCTAAAGTGTGTATTTAAATGTTTTTTGGTAATCTCTCACATATGTTTCCTTCGCTCTATTTGTTTATTGTGCATGCTAGAATTTCATCAGTGAACAGTGTAAATCAGTGTTAATTGTTAAATCAGAGTTAGTTAAATCAGTGTTATCGTTTAATCAGTGATAAAATGCTTAAATCGGTGTGCATAATTAAGCTGCCGATAGAGCAGCCCACCATACATTCATCTCAGCAGATTTTTGTGCCACTTCATGGATAAAGGTGGCAGTGTATATAATATAACGTTGGATATTAAATGTCAAGCGTACGTGAAATGAGCGTTGGGTATCTTTTCGAGTGTGTGTGTGCGTTGCTGTGATTTTCGGTAGATTGGGACGTGCTGGAGTTAAATCCAGGCATCCACGCCCAATCGCGGTACGGGTTTTGCGGGAAGTTAATAATTAATTTGTTATAATTAATTATGGGAGGTCATTATTAATTATTGGAATCAGATAATTAATTTGTTGTTGCAGAATTTTCGGTTGTCAACGCATGTAGGAAAACTCCTTGCTAGCCCCTAGCAGCAGAGGAGGAGAGCAAAATTTTTGACAAAATTTTCTTTAGTTTTTTTTATTTTTATTTAGATATTTATTTTTTTTCGGTGGAGATATCGGGTGCTTCACTGCAGGCGATACTTCACCTGGTGCCGCGGCCACATCAGCCTGTAAAGGTAAGATCCAACAAGATATAAATTTGGGAAGATCTTAGGGAGTTCCGTTTGTTCACCTATCATAAGAAGAACGTAATCAAAGATAACCGACTGCAATACATATGAAAAAAAAACGCTCGAAATGATTTTTGATTTTTCATTAACCTCTAAAGAGATTTAGCCGCCCCGGTGGCGCAGTGGTCTAAGGCGCTGGCCTCTGATCATTCGCCCGTAAGGGGTCTGGGTTCGAATCCCGGTCAGGCATGGATGTTGTGTTTGTCTTACGGCACTGGCTCTCTCCCTTCCCTGGAACCAGTGACCCTAAATTAGGGACGGGCGACTGCTTATAGCCCATTGAGTTGCTCACGGTGATCGTTAAACCTCCAATAAAAAAAAAAAAAAAGAGATTTAATTTACATGAAAAATGAAACGGCAATCAATCAAGATGGAGCTATATCTTTATCGAATGACTGAAGCACATTTAATGTACAGGTTACGAAATTTATTCATTCCTATTGCTTGCGTGAGTGGTAAACGTATGTCGCTGCACATCTATGCATTCATTCTCATAAGAAATAATGAAAATATTTCCTGATTGATTTCCGTACCTCTAGTATTCTACCCCGGTCTACAGCTTGTTCAATTTCTCCTTCATGAACCAGTACTAGCATTATTTTGAAGTCTTTGAGCAGTTCTTCACTGTATTTCGCAAATATGCGAAAACATTGTTCATAACAAAACGTTAATGTGTGCCTTCCTTGCACAAAGTTTTTTACGCTTATATCCTAAATTTTCTAGTTTCTCTCTTGGCTTTTTTGCATTGAGATAATGAATTCCGTTGAGTTTAAAACTTATTTTCTTTCTGTTCCATCTTCTCATTTTCAGTTAAAATTTTTATTTTGTGTGGATTCTTTTATGCATCAGCTGTCATCTTAAGGAGGTTTGTGCTTTTCCAGTAACTATGGAAGAATTTTCCGTAATTTAATTTGTTTTTTTTTTTTGTTATTTTAGCAGTTCGATGGCATATTCTGCACAACACAAGTTCATAGTCACGTTGCACTTTATGACCTATTGGAACTTACATGATATGCTCTTTGAGCGAATCCTAATACTTCGCTAATAACAGCAATAAATTTGCTTTTCATTTCTGTTTGTTACGTGCATTTCAATTATTGCTTTCTTTTATGCACATTTCAATTCTTCTTCCGCTCTAAAGAGCTCTCAAGTTTTCTGGTATTTTTTTTTTATTTCTCACTAAAATTTAAAGAAAATCTTATCCACAAAAATTGTTGGTGCTCGATGAGATAAAATTTCATTCATAGCAGCAACAGTTGCTGATTTACTGCCACATGTTCCTTCAAGAAACAAAAACTCCATTAGTTACCGCCTCAGAAGCACACAGTTTTACATAGTCGTATCAGATTGATATTACCACCCCCGGAATCCCGATGCACCCTCCCAGGCGTGTCAGAGAGTGCACGTGACAAGGTCGACCACACGGAGATAAGCTGCCGGCCAGGACAGATGAGCCACAGTGCGTAACGTGAGCACAGTGGGAAGATGTTGGTGATTTGACGGACGTTCGAAAAGGAATGATCATCGGCCACCGCGCCAAGGGTGGAAGCATCTCAGAAACAGCAGACTTCGTGGGCTGTTCGAGAGGTGCTGTAGTAAGGGTGTACCAAGAATGGACCGATGGCACACGGAGTACCTCCCGACGTCATAACTGTGAAGCTCAAAGGCCATCAACCCCAGAGGAGAACGTCACTTCCGTAGAATGGTAAAGGGCAATCGACGCGAAACAATGCTGCAATTGAATACACAAATGAATGCTGCGGCACCCAGGTACGTGCCCCTGATAACAGTAGGGCGACACTGTTACGCATGGATATCCGGAGTCGACACTGCGTCAAGACGCCTATGTTCACCCGGGTCCATCGTCATCGCCGCCTGCAGTTCGTATGGAACTACCGTCATTGGACAGTGGAAGAGTTGAAAGAAGTTGCCTTCTCCGACGAAACGGGTTTTCTACTCCACAGAAGTGACGGGCGGTGACGGATACGGCGTCAGACATACGAGAACCAACACCCCGACACGCTTGTCTGTCAAGTACAGGCCTGCGGTGGCAATGTGCATGTCTGGGGGATGTTTCCCTGGTATGACCTGGGACCGCTGGTACCACTATATGTGTCCCTGAATGCCAATGGCTACCTGTCTATCCTCGCTGACCACATGCATTCCTTATTCTTGGACGTTTACCCTGGTGATCATAGTGTCTACCAACAGGATAATGCGTTCTGCCATGTTGCTAAGGGGATGGGTGACTGGTTCCAGGAAGACGACACCGATGTCTCCGTTCTCCCTTGGTCGGCGAAATTACCCGACCTCAATCCCATAGATCACTTGTGGGACTATTTGGATAGACAGGTACGACGTGCCGACCCACAACCACGGGATCTCCGGGACCTCCGTGCTCTTCTGCAATCCGAATGGGCACATGTTCCTCGGGCAACCTTCGAGAGTTTCATTGCGACCATGCTACGCCGTCTCGCAGCTCTCATTCCGGCCAAGGGCGGTTATTCGTGGTTATTCCCATTATTAGGTAGGTAGTATTATTATTCTGATACGACCGTGTGTGCCCCCACCTGCTATCAATAAATATGATGCTGGTCCTCCGAGTGCCGCCAAAACAGCTCTTACATGGCGAGCCGTGGACGCAAAAATATTTCTAAAGGTTTCTTGTGGGATCTGGTACCAACACGCTATTAGCAGATCCTTGAACTCATTAAAATTACGCGGTTCAGCCGCCGCAGATAGGATTTGCTGTTCCAACACAAACTACAGAGGTTATTGGATTCATGTCTGGGGATTTAAGTGGGAATGGCAATACATGGAAATCTTCCTCATGTTCCGCGACCCATTGTGGAACAATCCTCTGAGTGTGGAGTGGCGCATTTTCTTACTGAAAGAAGGCACTACTAGAGGGGAGTACCGTTGTCATGAAAGAATGTCACTGGTATGCAATGATATTTCGGTAGGTGGTAGACGTAATAGTTCTCTGCACAAGAATGACGGGACCCAGGGTTTCTTAGCGGAGCATTGCCCAAAGCATTACACTTCCTCCACCGTTTTGTTTTAGTTCCGCGGTACGTCCTGGTGCCAACACTTCCCCCAGCTAAACGACACATACCTACCCCGCCGAGCAGATGGAGCAAAATTATATGAGATTTATCGGAGCAGGCGACTTTCTTCTAATTATCCAAGGTTCAGTTTTGATGCTCTTGTTTACGCTTTCCAATCGTAGGTTGAAGAAGCGTATATGCTCCAGATTTGTGCGTCTGTCTGTCTGTCTGTCCGTCCGTCCGCACGATAACTCGCGTGAAAATGGTTCGATTTCGATGAAATTTTAGTATGTGGTCCATTTTCAATAGGGTTCTTCCCCAGGGGACCACCTGGGGAAGAACCCTATTGAAAATGGAAAAAATTGAGTCAAAGGTCAGGACATAGGAGCGGGATCCATACCACTGCCTTATGCGTCATAACTTACGTACAAATGCGTCGATTGCAACAAAACTTTATCATGTTGTTCCGGAGGTATACTGAATCGGTTCTGTTGAATATCGTCGAAATGGGGTCAAAGCTCAGGGCACAGGAGCGAGATTTATTCCACAGCCATTATCCTCATAACTTAAGTAATGATTTGTGGTATGTTGAAAAGCGTATCATAATCAATGCATTGCATGATTTTACTAACTTGTTCGCACTGTAAGCGCTTTAGGTTAACATGGGCACTCGGAGCTGCCTGTAACTACGCAGTCCCATTCTGAATAGAGTTCGATGTACTGTGTGTTCTGACACATTACTGCCGTCACTACGCAGTCCCATTCTGAATAGAGTTCGATGTACTGTGTGTTCTGACACATTACTGCCGTCACTAGCATTCAAATTACCGTGGAGTTGCGCCACAGTATCTGTTCTGTGTACACGTGGACACGTACCATACTTGATAGCCTGCGTACTGTGGACACGTACCATACTGGATAGCTGGCGTACTGTGGACACGTACAATACTGGATAGCCTGCGTACTATGGACACGTACCATACTGGATAGCTGGCGTACTGTGGACACGTACCATACTGGATAGCCGGCGCACTGTGGACACGCACCATACTGCATAGCGGGGTACTGTGGACACGTACCATACTGGATAGCCGGCGTACTGTGGACACGTACCATACTGGATAGACGGCGTGCTGTGGACACGTACCATACTGGATAGCCGGTGTACTGTGGACACGTACCATACTGGACAACCAGTGTGCTGTGGACACGTACCATGCTGGATAGCCGGCGCACTGTGGACACGTACTATACTGGATAGCCGGCGCACTGTGGACACGTAATATACTGGATAGCCGGCGTGCTGTGGACACGTACCATACTGGATAGCCGGCGTGCTGTGGACACGTACCATACTGGACAACTGGTGTGCTGTGGACACGTACCATACTGGCTAGCCGGTGTACTGTGGACACGTACCATACTGGACAACCAGTGTGCTGTGGACACGTACCATGCTGGATAGCCGGCGCACTGTGGACACGTACTATACTGGATAGCCGGCGCACTGTGGACACGTAATATACTGGATAGCCGGCGTGCTGTGGACACCTACCATACTGGACAACCGGTGTGCTGTGGACACGTACCATACTGGATAGCCGGCGTGCTGTGGATACGTACCATACTGGATAACCGGCATGCTGTGTACACGTACCATACTGGATAGCTTTCACTCACCTCTATATCCATGAGTAATGGTCGTCCCATACCTAGCCAGCTCTTCCTCGTTTTTACCTTCTCGGACCAGGTTTTTAAGGTATTAACCACAGCTCACCGTAAGCAACCCACCAAGCACGCTGTCTCGTAAATACTTTGAGAAAGTCGTCTGACTGTTCTAATTTCACCCTCGTCAAACTCACTTAAGTCCGCTGCCTTTCCCATCTGAAGGACAGAAAAACATTGGTTAACAGAGCTCAGAATCCTCCTCCACAAGCGTCAGGTGTTATGAAGGTGTTATTTATGCAGTTCCACGAACTTCATACGCGTTGTCTTTTATCTGCAGTTTTTCTACTAGCATAGCGACGCGCTGGTCATAATATGGGTGTTCGGTGTACGTTCTTAACGGAAATCAATCATGGATAATGACATCAAGATTTTAAATATTATCAGTCGGGTCAATGAGTTTCCTCCTGGCCTCTTTCCATCTGGTTGTGCCAGTGTTTTTTCAACCTGTTTCACAAAAAAGTTTCACTATGCAAACTAAACTAAACTCACGAACAGTGAAATTTGCGCACCAAGAAAGAAGCATCGGATTTAACTGAAATTTTATGGACATAATGATACAGATGAATAATACACATGATGGCAAAAACAGAGCTGAAGGATAATTACAGAGGGACCTGTGGCACGCAGTGCGGTCATCTATACATGCTGCAATACGGTCCGGCATGGAGGCGAACAGACGCCTGATGTTGTCCTGTGGTAGATTGGCGCACACGTGTTGGACGGTGCGCTCCAAAAACCCGTATAATGCGGCACGGCTGCAGCTGGCGCTTCAACTTGCCCCACACATGCTCGATAGGGGACATGTCCGGGGAGTGGGCAGGCCATGTACGTGTCTGTACTGTAGACTATCCTGGGCAACCCGCGCCGTGTACGACAGGCATTATCCTGCTGGTATGGCGATCCGGGTATCCCGGCCAGGAATGGGAACACATGGGGCCGTAGGATCTCATCCACATACCGCTCGCCCGTCAGTGATCCACGCAGCACTACTAGAGCTGATCGGCTATCGTAGGCATTAGGCTCTCCAGAGCCTAATGCCTGCAGTGTGGGAGGTATGGCGCTCGATATCGAGATCGGGATTGTGCCGTTGGCCCGGGGACCTAAACACCCGGACACGATGATCATCTGTTCCCAAAACGAAGCGGCACTAATCGCCAAAAACCACACGACGCCAGTATGTGGCGTTCCACGTCGCTCTGGCCTGGCACCGCTACACACGGAGCCGGTGATGTTCCAGTGTTAAAGGCAGCACCCGTAACGGGCGGTAGGATCGCAGATTCGTTTCCGCGAGACGTCGGGAAATGGTTGGTGGTCACACAGGAGCCTCCATATCTGTCTGTACAGTGGACCGGGTCCCCGCGGAATCCGCTCGTGTCTGGCGCACGATCCGTCGATCCGCTCTACCGGTGGTCCTCCTGGTCCGTCCGCAGCCGCTCCGCCGTGTGGCAGGGACGTCACGTGTCCACTGCTCCCAACACAGCCGGACGGAATGGTCAGAAGGATCCACGTGGCGAGTTATACGGCGCGCCGACCACCCTGCGGTTTTCAGCCCGATGATCAGGCCTCTCTCAAAGTCCGTAAATTGCGTAAATCGACGTCTCTGTTGTCTACCTGGCATTCTTTTCACTCATTACTCTTGCTTGCGTCGGCCGGTGCTTTTCGCTTTCATGAGGCATCGACTACACACCGGTATATAAGGCTGCCGGTTCGTGCTTGCAGCGCCACCACAAGGTGTGCGGTCATGCGGAATCGCACCGAGCGTGGATCATTTGCATACCAGCACACACTCTAGCTATTTACAAAGTTTCGCGGTTGTAGCATGTTTTCTCCTAGGTGGGCAAATTTCATTGTCCGTGAGTGTATTTGCCTTTCGGGGCTGGATCTTTCCTTACCCTGGAGCCAGGCTTAAAAATTAGGACACCAGCTTCGAGTTCCTTACGATGGTCGTTAAATTCCGAAAAAAATGCGAAGGCGACACGAAGTACTCCTCCCGTTTTTGTGACGAAGACAGAGTAAAAATAATAGAGAACCTTGCGAGAGAGAGACCCGTTAAATAGTTGCTAGTGAATAACATCTGGAGATCTACTGTTCACAGAATATGAGAACATTCCAGTAATGGCGTTGTCGATACAATTTATCGGGAATGATGATCATTACAAAGTTTCAGCTGACACCTTTTCGTTTCCGGAGAATAACGAGCACTTATGTCGTCAATTCGTATGTTTCGCCTCATTGTTAAAAACTCTGCAATAGAGGCAAGGCACATTTTACAGGCGTTCTTCTCGCTCTTTTATTGGAAATGTTTCTTAATGATATACAATCTTTCTCTTCTCATTAAAGTTGCGTTGTTGCAAGAAAATTCCTATTTTAACGTTTATTTTCTAAGGGAAATGAGTATTCAGTTTCTCATTTATTTTAAAAGTATCGGAAAACGAGTCATTTTAATAGCTTCTTCGAATAATAACTAAGTCACAAATTCTACCTGTAAAGACGTAGGCATCAGAAGCACGTTCCTGGTCTAAAAACAACACTTGAGAAATTAATAGAACTGGATTGAAAATGTCGAAAGATATTTTGTAACTTCGTGAAATTTGAAAATTTAAAATTATTAAAGTACATAATTACTTTTTCCTCTCTTCATCTTTCGTTTATTATTAAATAGAAATAAAAATGTCGAAACAACACAATTCTTAACATCAATTCTCAATTGCATGAATTCAAAACAGTCTTATAATTTTTCTAAACGGACTCTGTGATATTGAAATTGCTGCCGCCAGAAGGAGTGAGTGGAAGTTCGTGAAAATTGGAAGGCGGGAGTTTTGTGTCGATACATCAAATGATTCAAATGCAGGGCCAACGCAGTGGAAGCTTCATTTGACATAAAAACAGACGTACAGAGCGTTGAGTTCAAAGCAACTCGTGTGTGAAGCAGTTAACAGGTTGTCTCACAGAGACCTACCGCGTTGCAAACATGTTATCTAAAATGTCCATATTTTGCGTTCTATATCGATATCAGTAACTCAGCGACATCAAAAGTAGGCGGATCATTGGCCTTCGAGAGACGAGATGGTCGCTTTGTCGTGTAGTGGAAAGTTTGGCCGCGACAAATACACAGTGCACTGATGCTGGACAGAGTAGCTGCTGGAAGATCAATGTACTCATCGAATTTGTAACTGCACAACGGAAGACTACAGGAAAGAATTTGTACCGCGCCTACAGACAACCTAGCTACCACCCAAAAAGCTGAGACATTCGCTGGCTACTATCTCACCTCTCGACGAAGTACTGCACGCCGACTGCCAAACGTTGGGCATCATTACGAACCAACCATTGCATCGATTACTACTGATCGCTGGCCATCGTCAAGAGCGTTGTCTTTTCCCTCCTACCTCACCTATGGTCACCTGGGGTCCAGAATGGCTTCAACGTTTAATACCTGGAGCCCTGTTGTCGGCGCATACACGTGTGGTGAACCTAACAAATGTAGAGCGATTGTGGGATGCCACACTGCAATACTGGTGTTATACTACTGACGTTATGCTGTGAGGAGCGATCAGGTACCATAATCGTTCAACGTTGGTGTTTGCCAATAGCAATCAGACGAAGAGAATTCGGAGCATGTCGTTTCACCCTTTATTTCTGGTGTACCTCACACAATTTTCAATACTATATGAAGTCCGTGTACATAACTCAAGGTAAATGCCGCCTCCGCTGTATGGCTTACTGCCTTCACCAGCTGGGTTCGCGGATTTCTGCCCAGTTGTGCATGTATGAGCAATGACTGGCCGCCATCTGCAGACCCACCAGGCACCTTTTCGAGACGCTGAGCTCAGTGTACCCTCAACCGAGATGGTTTTGCATCATATTACTTTGTGCACAGTACGTATCATTTCATATCATTTATCATGTGTTCCTTTCCTCCTTGGCTGTCATTACTGTAAGTATCCCATTTACTCCTGTTCCCAAAGGGTGCTACAATTTCAATGGCACAGATAATTCTTCGGCATTACTTGATGCATACTTTCTTGATGAATATATAAATACTTATTTACATCTACCACAAGATGTCTTCCTCCTAGAAACTTAAGTGTCGTGACAAATCGAAATAAAATCTTTGCACTAAGTGGAGAAACTGCGCACCAGAAAAATCAGGAGAATATACAGGAAACACTGTTCAGACTACCTTCGTCAAAATGAAAAGCAATGTTTCGTACTCGAATTTGGCAAACATAAAGATATCGTTTTATATATACAATCAGTTATGGAAAATATTACGCATTCGGTAAAGCTGAAAAAAAATGTGGGAAAAATTCGTAGACGTACTTTTATGGAATACGAGGGTTGTACCAAAAGTAATGCAAAAGTGTGCATAACTTTTTTATTAACTCATAAAGGTCGTTCAAATTGCAGCAACGTGCCATCATTGAGTTCTTGACGAAGGCAGAGTGCAGGCTCTCCGACATCCACAGAATTCTTGGGGAGGTGACACCATTGACAAGGGCAATATTCACAGATGGATGAAGAAGTTTACAGACGGGGAAACCAATATTGAAGACAAACCACACCATGGGAGACCATCATCTGCGACCACTAACGCGAATCTTCAGCAAGTGGATGAATTGATTCGCGCGGAGAGACGAGTCACAATCCGTGAGATTGTTGCACAACTGCACTGTATTCACAATGCTATACAGAAGATGATGGAAGACTTAGGGTATCGGAAAGTTTGTGCAAAGTGGGTACCTCGGAAGTTGACACCCGATTTGAAGTAGAGAAGGGTGAACGTCTACTCTGTTTTGCTGGAAGCGTTTGAAGCCAATGAAGACACGTTTTGTTTTCGATCTGATAACAGGGGAGGAAACGTGGGCGTATCTTTACGATGCGTTAACAAAGAATCAATCCATGGAACCTTTATATAGAGGAATAGTTACTCTACCAACATGCGCAATTTGAATGACCGCTGTCAGTTAATAAAAAAGTTACGCCTACTTTTGCATTATTTTCGGTACAACCCTCGTACAAAGAGAATTTTCCAAATCCGTGTTCTAGAAACCCAGATGTCGAGAAAATACAAACGCCTCTACAATTTCCTCGCGAAATAAAAGAGGGATAAAGTATTTCTGGTAAGTGTGCAGTCAAACTTTGTTTTGGGCAGTAGGTGGCAGATAAAATTCATGTCCGTTTTGTCTTCTAAAAACTTTCGGGGGAAGATCCCTCTGATTGCATTGTTTGTAGGTTTGGTCTTCAAATGTGCCTCAACATCCATCTGCCAAGACCATTTTCGCTGATGTGTGACATACGCATTTCATTTCATGCATAAACTGCGATGCTGAAAAGTTCTTGAGGCAAACCTGTTGACTAATGTGATACTGCGCAAAAATACGCTGCATGGTCGCCAATGATCTGCTAAGGCTCTAAAGTTACAAACTTTCTAAATTACGATTTTAGTGCTTGTACGCTGCTTAATATGCAGTACCTAACGGGAGTTAGTGCCAAGTTTCATTTTCGGACGTTAACATCTGAAGTGCAGGTTGTTTATGACGCAAGCGAGTATTTCATACTCCCCAGGTGAAGAGCCGACACTTTCGGCTCGCTAGTCAGTAGTCTTAGGAACTGACTTCTGAGCATTCATTGAAGATGAGCTCGGGTTCGAGTCCCAGGGGATATAGTACATGTGGTGTGTTTGTCTGATGTAGTTGTTTCCCACCCTTACTTGAAGCCAGTGGCTCTACATTGGAACCGGCGACTGCTTGTAACCCTGCGATCTGCTTATTGTAATACATAAATTAACCCTTTAACCGGCTGGAACGAATTACCTGGGCGTTAGCAAGATGGGATGAAATTAGCTCGAACGAAGAGATTCGCTGTCTAAGAAGTGGGCCGAATGCAGCACAAATGAATTCATTCGGGGACTGTTTAGTGGTCCTCACGCTTCTAGAACCAGTGACCTACAATACCAGAGCATCGGAAAGCGTTGCCTCCCTCTTTGTTTTGTTATTCAAAGTGGTCACTTAGGAGGGTGATTGAGTAGTAATCTATTCTAACTTAATGCCTACTAAAGCGCAATAACACTGGGGACTAACTTAAGAAAGGAGAGAGATGTTTGAATGCTATGATGCAGATATCAGACGGACAGTACCTTCCCCTTCATACCTTGGATCACCGCAGAGAATAAAGGACTTGAAGGGAACTCTCAGCATCTGCGACAGGTTTACTGTCGAGATGAGACAGGGAGAGGAGTTGCTTTGCCGTGGAAACAAACAGATGTCGTAAAACTCGGCTCCTGTATGAACATTTCTGCTTGAGGAGCGCATAAAACGTGGAACCAATGTGCCCGCAAGCTGCGGCTGATTTAGGGCACGATTTGGTTTACGTAGATCGGCCGGTTAAGTAATTAAACCCCGAAACAAAAAAGGAACAGCCTTCGGCCTCTGTCGAATCATTTCTTCTCGCGCAAGATCGCTGTTCAGATCACTTGAAATTATCCCCGTATTTATTTTTAAATATTTTCATATTCAAGTTGCAATTACTCTCGTGCTAGTGTTGCAGTAATTCTGATGTTTCACTATTTTATGTTTAAATGATTCTTGTGTTTGCATTGAAATCGTTCTCGTATATTTGTTAATATGATCCTCATAATTATGTTCCAATAAACCTTGCGCTTATGGTGAAACGATTCCCATATTAATACTGAAAAATTATCGTACTTATTCTTAAATGCTTCCACTGTTTTTACCCGTGCATTTGCACTGAAACGATCTCTCGTTTTTATATCAAAATATATATCATATTTATGCACTTTTAACATATTCTATTGAATTTAGATCAAAAACCCCTACACGGAGTCAAACACTTCTGTTGTCGCATTTTTCTTTCCTTATTATCAGAATTTTTAAGAGAAAAAGTGATGTTACATTTAAAAGCTTTTAGTAGTTTTGAAATCCTGCAAGCTTTCTTCAAAAAACAACAAATAGTTGCTCCGCCATTCAAAGAGCAAGCTGCTTCTTAATTTTTTTATGTCTGAATACTTCAGTTGGCTTTGGTTTATTCTTTCTCTACGCATCTCTTACTTAGTCTCTTTCCATCGGTTAAAGTAAACAACAGAACTTTCTTCCACAAAAGTTTAAGCTTTGATATCTTGTTCCTCCAAGGCTATTTCCCAAAAGAATCCGATAATCTTGTTGAATTAAATTCTTTCAAAATCCACTCCATCCTTTTTTTGTTGTCCAGTAAACAAGGATCCTTTTTTCTGTTCTAATATTAAGTAACTTCAGCTTACAGCAGTTTTCAGTATGCTCTGCCTCAACTTGCATCATGAAAAACAACCTTTGTTCCTTTATCCGATCTAAAAAAGTTTTCAGTTTTATTAAAGATTACCTTTTAACACGTATCAAGATGAGGAAAATCGCTAAACTCATGGGAGTGCTAGGGGTTTTTTTTTCACATATTTTCTCGCTGACTAAGATTTATATTGTGCTTATGAACTGAACAGGGTTTAAATACACTGTGTATATTTACTTAAAAGGATTCCTCAACACAAAGAGCTGTTAAGGTCTACGCTTACACTGGCCAACATTGATTTTATTGCTGACAATATTTCAGCGGTTTTAGGTTGACTGTGAGGCGTTGATTACGAATATGGCATCGGTTTTGCTAGATTGGCCCTATTTTTTGAGATAATGAAGGCCCCGTTGAAAACTATAAGATATTCAAAAAATGTAATGATGTGTCATAAGCTACCCGCAAATCACATTGAAACTGCCTCAAATCATATATAAGTAAACATATGAAATGCCTAACGGCGTTGTCTTCAGTACAATAACACAAAAAAGTAAGATGATTTAAATATTCACAAAGAATGCATAGAAAAATGCTTTTTGTATGATTTTCTGTTATGTGGGTCATTACGACAATCATGTTGGAGGCTCCAGCAGTATTCTGCCATCATGTGTCTGTCCCATCTATACTTTTCCCCTACCACCTTGATATCCTGATGGAACCTCTCCCCTTGTTCCTCACTGAAATCACCAAGATTATCCGGAAATCTGTCTAGTAGCTATGAAGAAAATGTATCTTTATGCTCATATTAGTACCCAAAGTTTTAAAGTTAGCGAGCATGTTTTACACCAATTCTTCATAATTGTCTGCTTTATGGTTACCCAAAAAGTTCTTGGCAACTAAGACATAACCGCAATAGGCAAATGTTTCGACATCATTCAGAAATTTGGTGAAATTAGAATCGTTGATGAGTTTACGAATTTGAAGACTGTCAAAGACCCCTGCTTTATGTTTTTCAAAACTCAGTCACAAGAACGATCTACCAATGAATTTGAAGCAATCTCAATCTTTGTCCAAGGCCTTAACAAATTGCTTCATCAGTTCAAGCTTGATATGAAGTGGTGGGAGAATGATTCTTTCTCTGTAAACCAATGTGTAACGTACCAGGAGATGTGACGTACCTGCCAGAAGGACGCACACGACATAAAGGCAGATAGCAATTAGAATCAATGTCCGCGTAGCTTAATTGGTAGAGCAACTTATTCCGGAATGAGGGGACCCGGGTTCGAACCCCGGCGCGGATAAAAATGACGGAGAAATTCACTTCGTTATAATGGCGCTCGAACTATCCGGATGACCCGACCGTTCAAAATCTCGCATTGGTGTGATGTTATTTCCACACCGCGAGATAGGAAAAATAAGAGAATCCTTTCTCCAGCACTTCGAAAAAAAAAAAATAAGGGGGAGATGATGTAACGTACCAGGAGAGGAGATGTGACGTACCTGCCAGCAGGCCGCACACGACTTAAAGGCAGATAGGAATCAGAATACATGTCCGCGTAGCTTAATTGGTAGAGCAACTTATTCCGGAATGAGTGGACCCGGGTTCGAACCCCGGCGCGGATAAAAATGACGGAGAAATTCACTTCGTTATAATGGCGCCCGAACTATCCGGATGACCCGACCGTTCAAAATCTCGCAATGGTGTGATGTTATTTCCACACCGCGAGATAGGAAAAATAAGAGAATCCTTTCTCCAGCACTTCAAAAAAAAAAAATAAGGGGGAGATGATGTAACGTACCAGGAGAGGAGATGTGACGTACCTGCCAGCAGGACGCACACGACATAAAGGCAGATAGGAATCAGAATACATGTCCGCGTAGCTTAATTGGTAGAGCAACTTATTCCGGAATGAGTGGACCCGGGTTCGAACCCCGGCGCGGATAAAAATGACGGAGAAATTCACTTCGTTATAATGGCGCCCGAACTATCCGGATGACCCGACCGTTCAAAATCTCGCAATGGTGTGATGTTATTTCCACACCGCGAGATAGGAAAAATAAGAGAATCCCTTCTCCAGCCCTTCGACAAAAAAAATAAGGGGGAGATGATGTAACGTACCAGGAGATGTGACGTACCTCCCAGAAGGACGCACACGACATAGAGGCAGATAGGAATCAGAATAAAATGTCCGCGTAGCTCAATTGGTAGAGCAACGTATTCCGGAATGAGTAGACCCGGGTTCGAACCCCGGCGCGGATAAAAATGACGGAGAAATTCACTTCGTTATAATGGCGCCCGAACTATCCGGATGACCCGACCGTTCAAAATCTCGCAATGGTGTGATGTTATTTCCACACCGCGAGATAGGAAAAATAAGAGAATCCCTTCTCCAGCCCTTCGACAAAAAAAATAAGGGGGAGATGATGTAACGTACCAGGAGATGTGACGTACCTCCCAGAAGGACGCACACGACATAGAGGCAGATAGGAATCAGAATAAAATGTCCGCGTAGCTCAATTGGTAGAGCAACGTATTCCGGAATGAGTAGACCCGGGTTCGAACCCCGGCGCGGATAAAAATGACGGAGAAATTCACTTCGTTATAATGGCGCCCGAACTATCCGGATGACCCGACCGTTCGAAATCTCGCATTGGTGTGTTGTTATTTCCACACCGCGAGATAGGAAAAATATGAGCAGCACTTCGAAAGAAAAATAAGGGGGAGATGATGTAACGTACCAGGAGATGTGACGTACCTGCCAGAAGGACGCACACGACATAAAGGCAGATAGCAATTAGAATCAATGTCCGCGTAGCTTAATTGGTAGAGCAACTTATTCCGGAAGCAATTAGAATCAATGTCCGTGTAGCTTAATTGGTAGAGCAACTTATTCCGGAATGAGGGGACCCGGGTTCGAACCTCGGCGTGGATAAAACTGACGGAGAAATTTACTTCGTTATAAATGGTTCGTTAATGATGTTAGCTGCACTTACAGTCATGTTTTCCCCTTGAAGGCCATGTCACTTTTTTCCAATGATTCTGTTTTGCCCTACTATCCCACAAGCAGATGAAAAAAGGGTACTTTGTGTATCCACTTTGCTGCCCGAGCAAAAGATTAACCATCTTTAGATCAACACAAATAAACCACTGGTGCTCATGATAGCAGGGCTTCTGCAAGACCTTTCTGATATTTTCGTATTCTTTTTTAAGTTTTGTTGAGTGAGCAATTGGAAGAGACGCCTATCGGTTACCATTGTGCAATAAAACACATTCTAAGCTTCTGGTGGGGCTGTCTATAAAAGGCCGCAAGCGTCTGGTCGATATTCCGGTAGTCCCATTTGGAGAATAAATCCAGGAATTTTATTGCAGTATGCAAATTCTTCATCTTGGCTAAAGTAAGGAAGAATTTCCTCCTTTGTCCGATAAGCTGTTATTTTAACTTCCTGCTTTAGACAGTTCTTTTCTTTTATCCTGGAGGATAAAAGTTCAAAGGCTTGCTTTGACAGATTCAGTTCTCGTATCAGATCATTGAATTCTTTTGGGAGAACTGCTGAGTTGTTGAAAAGCTTCCTTCATATTCACTTCCACTGCTACCACCTGTGGTACACTCCAAGTCCTGCATTTCTTCAACATCTGACAATGGAAGGTTAGGCAGTGAGGTAAACACTGATATGGGAAGGTTTTCGCAGTGTGGCACAGATCGTCTTTGCCGATTCCAAATCACGATACTCCCACTTATGTTTCTTGTAGCGATTGAAGCCTTTCACATTCACAGAACAAGAGTAACAATAATCGTGGTGGTTTTGCGGCTCCCTCCGCGCCATAGGCACACCAAAGTGTAAACACTTCCTTTCTCCATTTTTTCATTGTCGTAGGCACTCTTCACAGGTTTCGCAAACCTTATCGGGAGCCCATACTTATCTTGGTCTCCAAGCTTTATTCCAAAATAAGCAAGATATGCTTGTCTTACAAAGTCAGTGATGTTTTGCCTTTGTTTTTGCAGAGTGTATTTGCCACAAATGTAGCATAATGCACTAGGACTGTTTGCGCATCTTCTTCGTCGTGAAGAACTCATATTTCTATGCTAAAAAAGAAAAAAATATTGCATGCAAGGGATAATCTTTCAAAGCAATATTAAATATAAAATCTAAAATTACATTAGATAAAAACACTCCTAAAGAGTAAAAGGCCAGATCAAAAGTTGCTTCACATGTCAGCAGCCACAGGTAGTATTGGGGTACAATCAAAATTTGAGGGGTTTGCATTTTCTCAAAGACTAGAGCCAATTCGGCAAAACTAATGTCATTTTTGGATTCAGCACACCTCAATTACCCCAACACAAATACGTTGAAAAATCCTTTGCAATATTTTTTTTTCTTTTTCTTTTTTTTTTTTTTTTTTGCTGACCAGTGTTATCAATCCATGGTAGTCCAGGTCTTGCCTGCGTCGTCAACGATATTTCATAGGTAATAAATGAGAACATCTGTGAAACAAATTCAATATTCTACTTCCATACTCATTTTCATATAAATTTAAAACATTTCTGTACTACGATGAGCTAAGCATATATCCGATGTTATCACAGAGTTCTACAAAACTTAGATAAAAGATCCTTGTTTCCTAAACACAACAAAAATTGTATTGTTTTCCCCTTTTGTTTAAGGAATAAGTGGAAAACGTTCCCTTGGAATATAACTTCTGCAGAAAATGTCGGACAATTTGCGGAAAGAAACAGATTAGGCGAAACATAAGCTACTGACATGGAAAAATGAGAAGAATTGGAAAAATTATGAAGATCCGCAGAGGAAGAACTCACTAATGAAGCAGTGCTCGAAAGCCCTGGTACTAAGCAAATATTCCGGGGAAAGCCGACGGTTCGATTTTAATTTATTGTTTTCCTTTACCTTTTATTTTATTTAGTAAATGTCCTTTAGCGAGTTAGAAAACATTCCAATAACACGTTCGGAAAAAAACAGTCAATTGATTTTTTTAGGAAATTACCTGCAACGCTTGTTATTTAGTCAAAACATATGTTTTCAGTTAAATCTGGACGACGCTGGTCCCTGTATTAATACACACTGGCGGAAAGTGAAAAAAGAGCACCAAGAAGGAATTGGCGGACGATCATGAAATTTACATATGTTAATGGGGTCGAGCTTACGTAGGTGTGATGTTAATTTCGGGACAAACCGGTGAGCGCTTACGCCACAGCACGGCATAATATGCAAATTATTGTCGGTGGTATTTAAAGAGTACGGCGAAGTGAATGTAATCAGTCGTCGGCGTACGGACACGTGCGAAGACCCTGAAGAAGGTGCAATGCCTGGACATGGAAGATGTGTACGATTTCAGCAGTTATCGGACTTTGAGAGAGGTCATCTAGTCGGACTCCGCGAGGCCGGGTAGTCGTATCGTCGTATTGCGGAGCGAATTGGACGGGAAGTATCGGTGGTGGTACGATGGTGGCGTAGATGGTCCGAGAAACATTCCCATACGAGAGGACGTGGAACCGGGAGTCACAGATGGACTGATGAGCTGACCGATCGACGCATAAGAAGAGCGGCGTTGTCAAGCAGAACATCCACTGCGACGCAAATCCGAGCTGCCGTTGCACCTGAGGTGATTGTGCGAACAATCCGCAACCGTCTACTGAATGCAGGACTACGTGCACGTGTGCCTCTGGCATGTGTACCTCTGACTCCAGCCCACCATCAGGAACGGCTGCAGTGGTGGTTGCCAATGTCTGCACTGGAGAACGCAATGGCGATCTGTCGTGTTCAGCGATGAAAGCAGATTCTGCTTGGGAGCCACCGATGGCCGTATGCGTGTTCGCAGACGCACAGGGGAGCGTCTCCACTCTTCTTGCATACGCCAGCGACACACAGGGCCTACACCTGATCTGGTGTGGGGAGCGATCAGCTATCACTCCCGTACACAACTAGTGTTTGTACCGGGTACGTTAAACAGCACCTCCTACATCAACAACATCATTCAGCCCGTTGTTATGCCATTTGTAAGGCTGGTCCATCGTGGTGTTTTCCAGCAAGATAACGCACGCACACACACGGCACGTGCAACGCAACATGCACTTCAGGGTGTGAGACAATATCCATGGCCTGCACGTTCTCCGGATTTGTCCCCCATTGAGCACGTGTGGGATTTTATGGAACAACGACTTATCCGGTCTCCACGGCCAGCCACGACCATCCCCGATTTACGCGTCCAGGTTGAGGATGCTTGGAACTCAATACCCCAAACTTACATCCAACATCTGTACGACAGACTCCATGCCAGAATTGCACAGTATGACGCAGTTCATGGCGGTTCAACCTCGTACTAACCATGTTACATGGAAATGTTATTTTTCAGTTTACCAGCAAATACAGCTGTATTTTGCCATAATGTTTTGATCACGTTATCATCTGTATTCCGTTATTATGCTTTATAAATTTCGTTGGTATCAGACGTCTCCTTCTTGGTGTTCTTTTTCACTTTCCGCCAGTGTATATCGTCATCAATCATTTCTCAATCAATTACCGTTTGAAGGGATCGTGAAGTATCTTCCACAGCTCTCAGCCTTAAGCAGCTTTTTGTCAACCCCTATTCCCACGTGCTTTTCTGGGTCTTTTCTGTTCCTTTGTATCGAGTCTAGTATTTCAGTTGTTGAACAGTATTTCCAGTCCACTGGCACTTGAGTGTCTCTATTTCAACCACGATGTCAACCACTCTTATCATTTTCCTGATCCACAAGTTTCTTTTCCTTGATAAAGCCAAGTTTGAATCTGTCCACGCTTCTTTGAGTTGTCTGCAAGCTCTGTGTGTTATTTTTAGTTGAGGTCCATGTCTCTGATTCATAAGCAAGAAGCAGATGAATGCAGTGATACACTTTTCTTTCAAAACACTAGTAAATTGCCCTTAAAAATTGTACTACTTCTTCCAAATGCTTTCCAACAAAGTTTTATAAGCCTATTAATGTCTTCTTCCATGAAGTCCCCCTATTGATAGCTGTTGTTCAAGGTAAACCCAGGAGTTCAGTACCTCTAGATTAGCCCTGTCAATTTTCAGATCTTTTTTTCTTTTAAAAGAGCTGTACATCCATTTTGTTTCCTGTACGTTCATTTTTAATTCTACTTCTTTGATTTCGTTAGCAAGTTCCTCGATCTTATTGCAGCTCTGAGGAGTGCTTGTAAAAGTAACTATGCCTTCAGCAAAACGAAAATGTATTAAATAATCTTCATATTAATCATTATCTCCTTATCTTTCGATTTCTGTAATTGAAAGACCTTCCAAATGGTGGCATGGAAGAGTTTCATAGATGTCGTGTCACCTCGTCTCACTACCTTTCAAATTTTTAAACGTGCTGGTTCCTCAAATACTATTGTAGAACCTTTGCACTTGTATTTCCATAGATGTTATAAATAATATCAGCGTAATCATCTTCAATCCGGGGGATTTCCAAGATATGACTGCTGATGGTTTCACGAAATCAAAAGCCTTTTCCTAATAAATCAAAGGCATATACAGTGTGAATTCATGTTCATTCACTCTTTCAAGTATTTCTCTCATCACGTGGAAATATATGATCTATAGTGCAATAGCCACTCCTGAGTCCAGCTTCATTTCTCAGTTGAGCCATGTCCAATGTTTTGACAATGCCTTTGTGAGGATTTTGTAAACAAATTAAGGAGGCTGATGGGTCTGACGGTTCTGAGATCCTCTGCCTTTTGTCCCAGAATCGTGGTAGCACCGTTCCAGTCATCAGGAATATTTCCTTTGCTAAGGCATCTAGTGAAAATTCGGGCGAGTATATTTTCCATTTTTTGGCTTCCCGTACAATGTACACAGTAATTCTCCCTTTTCTGTAGATTTTCTTCGTTTCATGTTCTTAATTGCATGGACAACCTCGGCCTCGAGAACTAGAGGCATTAAAAATACAGAAGAATTTTGAAAACTTCGCCTCTATTTCTTGTTACAGTGCCACCTTTTTCTCTGAGTGCCATAACCTGCTTCATAACTGAGATAATCCTCTGGTTTTGCAAATGAATTCCCTTATCTTCAGTGATATTTCCCACACTGTGTTAGGTAGCTCTGCACCGTATATTCAGCTGTGCAAGGTAATTTTTTATTTGACACCATTGCCCTTCTTTATTAATGCTGTATGTATGTAAAAACACATTCCAAGTGATCAATGAATTATGGCCACCCCTGTCAAACCTTATATGTAGCACATATAAGGTGTGAGTGGAGCAGTAGGTAGTAAAATTCAGAACGTGAACGGAAGGATTTATCGGACTTTGAAAAAGACAGATTGTGGGAGCTCCGAGAGCGGGTGCTCCCATTTCTCAAATGGTTGAACTGGTGGGCCGTTTACGGGCCGCTGTGTTTAAACAGTATCAGGACTGATGTGAAAATGATAAAAGCAACGACCCGGAAGCAAAACTGCACAGGAAAGCGAAAGATTGATGTGAGATTTGAGCAACGGATCCGACGACTGGTACCGGCCAACAAGTGCAACACTGTTGAACAGTTGACTACCCAATACAACAAAGGTCAACCCGAAACAGTATCTGTCATTACCATGCGTCGCATGTATGGGCTATAACAGCAGACGATCCCGACGAACCACGGTTCCTCGGCGCAAGAAGAAGACTCGCCTGTTGCAAAGATTATGCAAATTGGAAGTTGGATGCCTGGGATAAAAGTATGTTGGTTTGACGAATCGCGATTTTACTCCACTCCGTGGATGGTCGTGTACGTATTTGGCGAAAACTTGAGGCACTCGATCCTTCCAGCTTGGTCGCCAAAATGCAAGCCCGTGGAAGCGGAGGCGGAAGTATGTTTTCCTGACAAGAACTTGGGTCTCTGATGCATGTGGAACAACGTATGACTGGTGCCCACTATTGTGAATCGCCAGCTGATTCTGTACAGCCAGCAATGTTGA
Source organism: Macrothele yani (assembly GCA_039090855.1). Taxonomy (NCBI): domain Eukaryota; kingdom Metazoa; phylum Arthropoda; class Arachnida; order Araneae; family Macrothelidae; genus Macrothele; species Macrothele yani. The sequence continues at coordinate 143,736,928 of CM077014.1, forward strand.
ACGTTTTACCGAATAGAGACAATGTGCCTCGCCACAGATGGAATGTTCCACAGGAATGGTTTCAAGAACACGGTTCAGACTTCTAACATATCGATTGGCCTACGAAATTCTCCGATATCAATCCCATAGAGCTCTTATGGGACCCAGAAACACCAATCACCTCTATACCAGCATTGAAAGCCGCATCACACACAACTTGGTTGGCCGTACCTTCCAACTGCTTCCGGCATCTTAATGAATCGACGTAAGTTAGCTGCTGTACTGAGAGCAAAAGGAGGACCTACAAAGTATTGGGAAGGTGGTCATAATTCAGTGATCATTCAGTGTATATATATATATATACACAGTCGAGTCGCATTATTGTGACCACCTCCTACTTTTGATGTCAACAGCGCGTAGCCAATGAAAAAAGGCACGTGTCGTGAGCTGGCTTGGAGGTTATATAAGGTGTGCTGTAGGCATTCTTAAAGCATATCACTCGTTGTTTTCATGAATAAAAGGAGCGATTTATCAGATTTGCAAAAAGAAATGATTATCGGCTTTCGGGCCAAGGGTGACAGTATTTCTGAAACATCTCGGTTTGTGAACTGTTCGCGTGATGTTGTGGTTAATGTGTATCGTGATTGGAGAAATGTCACCATTGCGAAGAAGCGACGTGGAAACTGAAGAACCACGCGCCATTGATGTGAGTGGTGGACGTCGGCTGCAAAAGTACATGAGGGCTGATCGACATGCTACAGTGGAGCAACTCACTGGCCGAATGAACCAGGGGGCTACCGGATGTGAGTCTAAAATGACAGTTCAGCAAACCCTGCTCGGTATGAGATACCGATGCAGGCGAATGGTCCCTGCACCTATGATAACGAAGGTGCATTGGCAGAGAAGACTTACATTTCCACGGCGGTATCAGAATTGGAACTCCGCTGATTGGCAAAGGATTGTCTTCTCCTATGAGTCACGTTTACTGCTTCATTGAACGGATGGACGTTGGCGTATAAGGCGAGAAACATCGAGGAACAAACACTCTTCAACCACTGCTGGAAGAACACAAGCTTGTGGGAGCAGCGGTTTGGTCTGGGGAATGTTTTCGTGGCATTTCCTGGGTTCACTCATACCTGTGGAAGGCACTATGGACCCAATTCGTTATGAATCCATGCTTTTAGACCACGTATACCTATACATTCTAATTGTCTTCCCTGGGGCTGATGGGATCTTCCAACACGACAATACGACGTGTCACACAGCTGGAAATGTCCGAGAGTGGTTGGAATAGTATGATGAAGATTTCAAAGTACTTCCCTGGCCCCCTAATTCCGTAGACTTAAAACCAAATTAAGCATTTGTGGGACCACCTCGATCGTCTTGTTCACTCTATGGATCCTCCACCACGCACCCTCCAGCAGCTGTCAGATGTGCTGCGGTCAGCATGGCTCCACATACCTGTGAACACCTTCCAGCACCTTATTGAGTCACCCCCAGCCCGTCTAGCTGCTGTCCACTCTGCACACAGGGGTTACTCTGGATATTAGCTAGTGATCACAATAATGTGGCTCGACCTTGTATAAATATGTATACCCCAATCAGTCTGTACCGAAGCATGGGTCCTGGGACCAACGTCCCCGAATTAGATATGGGTATAACTGATCTCACAAGGGTCAGTAGATGAGCAAGCTAAACCACCCTCACTTTTTCCAGCCCTGCATCGTACGGCATTACATGAGGACACTGTTTCATAAAAACTTTTAAATCGCTCTCTAATTTTTGCCCAACCAAAAATTTTGGCTTCTGTTTTTCTCAGTTTCTTCCAAATATAAACTTCCTTTAAAAACTGGAAAGCTAGAAACAGAGAGAGGGCAGAAGGCACAGCACGACAACGTCTGCAATATACCTTTGACAAAATTAATTAGTTAATAGCGTGGATCTTCAATACCTTCCAGAGAAAAAAACGTATAACATTTTTAACTGTAATATATTGATCATTGGAACTTGTCTTCGATAAATTGCGACGCAATGACAATTATTTCTTCAGTTGCTAATTATCTAATTATTTCTTCAGTTGCTGCTTACCATCTTTGGCGAATCCCCAGCATTGTGCGGGGCTCCAAGAAGCAAGCTACCAAATTTGCTTGGCAGTTACCGTGTGTGAGTCTAGAGGAATTCGAGGCCGCTGTAGTGTAGCGGAAGCATATCCGGCGCGTAACTGGAAGACCCTGGGTTCGACTCCCGGTGGCAGCCAATGCGAATTTTTCCGTGACTCACTTGTAAACGTGGAAAGAGCGAAGATCTTTGTTTGATGTTCCTGGTCCACGTTAAATGTCTGTATTAATTAAAGATGTGCTTGTGCGCACCTTCGCATGAGAAGCAAAACCATAATTCAAGAATTTTGTTCCCCCAGCTTTCCTGAAATTGAGATAGCGTGACAAATATTTGTAACGAACATATTGCTCATGCAAACTTGCATGCATTTTTTTGTCTGGTAGAAAACAAGGCTATCGTAATGAATTGAAATCTCGGCTCCACTTCAAGGAAATATTGTGCCACCAAAAACATGGAAAATGTGAGTTATTATCTGGCGAAGTCAATCTATATTACACTTGCAAAAGAATTTTTCTCCACCCACGTCTTGGGAACAGAGAGATAACAGGAAATACGTTCATACATGTTTACACCACCCAGCGAGACAGGTAAAGTAAGTATGTGAAAGTTCTTGATCTTGCTCTCACATAATCTTTAAAAAAGATGATTTTCTCAACGTTATTTCTAAAACAAAAAAAGCAGTTCAAAAAGCAATGAAGCATACCTCATTTATTCCTCGTAGCAGCATGGGTTTTAAGGCCTGAGGGATTTTGATTACAGAATCGTGGAGACATGGTTATGTAGGTATGTGTGGAGGTAAATAAACGAAACTCGCATTCTTAAAAAAGTTAGGGGAGAACCTTGATGTTTGAGCGCTGTGCCCTGCACTCAATTTCATCAAAGAAGGAAATTTTGCTTTTCCTCATAAAATAGAAAAAACATTTCCCAGAGTGCTGTGTGTATCACATAATTTGCCTTTGCTGATGAATTCTTCATTGGCAAAAAGTTCGTACGAAAATAACTCTGTTCGATATTTGAAATCATATCTTCAAAAATTTTGGTTTCCACATGATGGTGTTCCTTACGACATTTTTTTTATTACTTTATTAACAGAAACAACATCAAAAGGAACTGGTTAAGAATTGGTCATATTACACTGCTGGCCACCCAAAATTCAACACCAAGAAGGACACGAGATATCAAAATACCAGATTTACTGGACACATAACAACAGATACAAAGATGAAACGATTGAGCTTACAGGCCCGTGCGACTTGCGGAACACGCAGATATCAAAAGTTCGTGTGGCCCCCATGGCTGGCAATAACGGCCGCTACACGCCGCGGCATCGAACGAAACAGGCTTTGGATGTGCGCTTGGGGTATGTCGGTCCAGGCTGCTTCCACACGTTGCCACAGTTCATCAGGCGAAGTCGCGAGTGGTGCTTGCCGGGCCACTCGGTTGCCGATCAGCGACCAGAGGTGTTCGATGGGCGACATATCGGGAGAACAGGCGGGCCACGGCAGCAATGACACCTGGTGGGCCGTGAAGAATTGTTGCACGATGCATGCTACGTGCGGACGCGCATTGTCTGTTGAAACGTGGCAGCTCACAGGTCCTGCAGGTAAGGGAGGACTACAGGCTCCAAAACGTCGGAGATGTAGCGGTGGCTGTTGAGTGTACCGGCGATGCGTACCAGAGGGGTGCAGGTGTCATATCCAATTGCGCACCAAACCATAACGCCAGGCGACGGACCGGTATGGCGATGCATAATGCAGGTGTCATACAGTCTCTCGCCGCGGTGCCGCCACACGCGAATCCGACCATCGTGGTGTTACAGGCAGAAGCGGGATTCGTCGGAGAAGACAATGTCGTGCCATTCCGTAGTCAAAGTGCGGCGTTCTACGGCCCACTGCCGCCGCACTCTCCGGTGATGTAACGTCCATGGTTATCGGAGCAATGGGTGCCGTGTGACAAGTCCCCGCTCCTGCAGACGACGTCGAACGATACGTGCTGACACAGGTTGTTGCGCAACACACCCTAATTCCTGCTCTAACGTTCGTGATGTGGCGGTGCGAGCCGTCAATGCCCGCCGCACAACATGCCGGTCCACTCGTTCGGTGGTGTGCCGCGGCTGCGGCAATCGCTCATGATGGTCCGTCCGTTCCCTCTGCACCCACCGGATCCATACTCGCCTCACTGTGGCTGGATGCCGTCCCACACGGGAGCAGATGTCTCGGTACGATAAACCGCTGTCGCGATAAGACACTATTCGTCTCTATCGAACTCCAAAACGTGCTGGAATGACTGCCGTATTCTGCGACGAGGCATCAGGAAGCTTCTCATGCACAGGTCCGGCAGCACAACACACTTCCACTACTTACACCCCGCCTTCTGTGCACCCTTCTTATAGTGCTTCTGGGTGGCGTGCCGGGCGCACATGACTTGCATATGCTCTGAAATGCTAATCGTTTGCATGTCCTTTCGCGAGCGACGCATGCCGCGAATATCAGGCCAATTGGATGCTTCCTTCTTGGTGTTGCATTTAGTTTCGCCAGCAGTTTATTTAACTGCCCCAGCTTTTTTGTTGAGGTTTATCACAAAGCATTTTGAATAGCTTCTGTGGCGTGCCTGCCCCGCAGGACGCACATGAGATAAAGGCAGATAGCAGTGAGAGCACATGTCCACGTAGCTCACTTGGAAGAGCGACTTACTCCGGAGTGAGGGGGACCTGGTTTCGATGTCCGGTGCGGACAAAAACTTGTACGTTATATTGGCGCCGAAACTTCCAGGTTGACCCGGCTGTTAAGTTTCTCGCAATGATGTGATGTTCTTTCCACACGGTGAGACAGGAAAAATGAGAATCCTTTCTTCAGTGCTTCGAAGAAATAAATCAGTGTGATGTTACGTTCCACACACCAAATTGTCTGGGATTTCTCAAATGCACGTTCTTCAGCGGATGACTGCTGACAGCAACACATGGTCCCGGATGACCCGGCCCTCTTTCGGGGGTGGGGAGATGCGACGTGCCTGCACTGCAGGACGCACATGAGATAAAACCAGATAGCAGTGAAAGTACATGTCCGTGTAGCTCAGTTGGGAGAGCGACTTACTTCGGAGTGAGGGGACGCGGTTTCGATACCCGGGGTGAACAAACTTGTATATTATACCTCTCTTGATCCCGATGTCGCAACTTAAGTTTTCCCTCTATTATTTTTTTATTCCGAAGTTTAACGACCACCGACAGCAACTCAATGGACTATAAGCAGTCCCCTGTCCCTAATTTGGGGTCACTTGTTCCAGGGAAGGGAGAAAATTAGAGTCGTAAAACAAACACACCATCCATGCCTTATACAGAGATTCAAGCCACGATCCACCTGGACGAACTGTCGAAATACAGCGCTGAGAAGACCAACTTGCCACCGGTGCGAACATCACTTCTTAATTCCAGCATTTTTATGAATGAAGTCGAAGAACACCGGATCAGACCTCATTCCAACTCGTTAAGATCTGATATATTTTGCCGTAACTGTTTTGATAGTTTTTTTGCCTAGCACGTCTTTGCAAAAAAAGATCGTTCTTACGATATCACTTTGTCCGTCCGTCCGCCTGTGGTCTCCATATCTCTGCAACTATTAGTCCGTTTTGAAAATTTCTTTTTGCATTGGAAACCTTGAAATGTGAAAATGAATATCCTTGCACTCTGGTATTTTTCCGATTTACAATTCTTCCTCTATATGGCGTAAATTCAGATTATATATAATTCAAAATGCATTATTCCACATATTTGCTCTACATCTTCTTTTCAGCCATTCTCAGTCCATTGCTTGACGAAGGCCTCCTCCAGTTCTTCCCAATTTTCTCTATTCTTGGATATGGTTGACCAATTTTTTTCACAAATTTTGGTAGTTCATCGGTCCATCTTTTTCTAGGACATCTTTTGCCTCGTTTCCTTACTTTTGGATCCAGTTCGTTAGTATGGTGGTCCATCGTTCACCTTCCCTTCTGGATATATACTGAAGAGCAACTGCATTAGAGATACATGTCTAATAACATGTAGCACCACCTTTCGCCCTGATGACGGCGGCGATTCGTCTCGGCATGGACTCGACAAAACACCGGAAGCGTTGGGAAGCCATACGAATCCACGACGCCTGAACAAGCTCCCACAGTTCACGAAGATTTGATGGAGGGGGTCAGAGCCTCGAACATCTGTATCTATGGAATCCCAGATGTGTTCGATGGGATTGAGGTCAGGTGACCTAGCTGGCCAAGGAAGCGAGGTCACGTCGGTGGAGTGTTCATCCAACCATTCGAATACAATTCGGGAGCGATGGCACGGTTCATTGTCTTGTTGCAGGATGTAGAAGACGCAGAAACGGGAGCAAATGGTCGTCCAGGATATCCCGGTAACGTTGACCTGTGAGGGGCGATATCACATGTACCAGGGGGTCCCATTTCAGTCCACGTAAACAGTCCCCAGACGAGAATGCCACCCCCACCAGCTTGAAGAGTACCCTGCTGGCAAGAAGGATCTATCGCTTCATGTGGTTTGCGCCGTACTCGTATCCTGTCATCCGCATGTACCAACGTGAATCTCGACCCATCAGTCCAGGCAACATTTTCCCACATGTCTAGGGTCCAGTGGTGATGTTCTCGCGCCCATGCTAATCTTTGCACCCTGTGATGTGCGGTCAGCAGCGGTACCCTCGTAGGACGATGGCTTGTGTACCCCATAGCGAGGAGATGGTTCTGGATGATGTGGCTGCTTAAACGTTTTTGTTCACCAGCGTTAAATTGCCGAGTGATTTCTTGCAGTGTGGCCCGTCTATGCGCTGTTCCAATGCGAGATAGCCGATGATGACCCCGGTCATCCACATGCTGTTGTCCACGGTAGTTGGCCCTTGTATGGATGGTTTTACCAGATTCGATGTACTCACGGTGCACCCTAGACACAGTGGCTCGTGAAAATCCCAGTGCCTGCACGACTTCCGAGATGGAGTGACCCATTCGTTGGGCCCCGACATTTTTCCCACGATCAGATGCGCTTAGATCCTTCGTCTTACCCATACTGCGTCCGACTCTTTCTGATCACTTCTTATATTGTCGAATCGATGCATTCGTAATGTCGTTTCCGTTTACAGGGCAGCCTACAGCGCCACATTTGCATAATGCCAGCTGTCTCTAATTCAATTGCTCTTCAGTGTATATCGGATTGAATTTTTTCCCCTTTCCATGCCATTTTTAATTTTTTGGTTTTATTTCATCCTTTCGATGCCATTTATATCGAAGACTGTTTTAGGTACAGTCTCTGTTTCAAGTAATGCCTAGATTTTCCGCTAGGGGAGGCGTAAAAGTAAATTGTGTTTTCCGCGGTATCTCTACTTCTAAAACTCCGATTTGAAAACTTCGTCCCACAACGGATACATCTCCTGATAGGAAATTTTTTGCATATAGTTTTTAATTTTTTGAAAAGACTGATTGGCCACCAGGGTCGTAAATATTTATTTTTGCAGCAAAGTCTGAGTTTCTGAAAACTTGATTGAAAAAATTATTTCGTGCACTGATACCGCTCATCCTGGAAAACCTTTTGAAAATACCTGCTGCTTAAAAGAGTGCACAGTTTTTCCGCCAGTGGTCGTAGATGTATATCTTATTTTTGTCGATATCTCTGCTTCTAAGAATCAGATTTAAAAAATTATTTCTTTACTGGAGAATACTTGCAGTGCGAAATGTTTCTCATATAATTTCAAATTTTTCTTTACGCACAAGTGTGCCACTAGGGGGCGTAAGCTCACGTTTCTGTTTACAGCAATATCTGTGGGACTAAAAGTCCGATTGAAAATCTTCTTTTTTGGTCAGATACTACTAACTGTGAAAAAACAGTGTATATATTTTCTTCTGAAAATAGCCCAGAGTTTCGTCGCTAGGGGCGCTAATACATAATCTGTTTTTATCAATATCTCTGCCTCTAAATGTGCGATTGGGATGTAAGGTCAGGTGATGCGTAACATCACAGCCTCTCCTTGACAAATGTCAACCCCGCCTTCTCGTGGTGCATCTTGTTCCCATTAAAGGGGCTCTGACGACCGCAAATAGCGGTATAACTATACCATCGGGATCAGAGGAAATGCTATCCCACACTCACCAACCCGCTTGGCCAGCGTGGTGAGTTATGGCCAAACACCTCCAAAATGACTCTACAACTTAAATCTTGGCCCTCAGTCTCCGGCAGCTGGAATGTACCTGGCCAAGGCAGCGGCCAGTGCGACATGAAGGCAGAGGGTGCTAAGAATCCCCGGAGGACCGGACTAGGCTGCCATTTGATGCTGACCTTGGCTACCTACAACGGACGCTCCCTATCTTCTGATTCAAGGCTTCTTGAATTGGAAGAGGAACTACAAAGGATCAAGTGGGACATCGTCGGGCTGAGTGAGGTAAGGAGAAAAGGAGAAGATCTCATTGAACTGAAAAGTGGACATCTCTTCTATTATCGTGGGACAGATACTGGCAGAACTAGTGGTGTTGGATTTATAATAAACAAGAAACTGAAGGATAAAGTGGTAGAAGTTGAAAGTTCCTCTGACAGAGCTGCACGACTCGTTATCCAACTATCGAGAAGATACCAGGCTCAGATTATTCAAACTTATGCACCCACCACAAGTCATCCTGAAGAAGAAATTGAAGAATTTTATGAGGAAATTCGTCATATAAATAATAAAGGTAAGCAGCACTTGAAGATAATTATGGGAGATTTCAATGCAAAAATAGGGCAACGGCAACAGAATGAAACTTCAGTAGGTAAATTCGGTCACGGCAACAGAAACCAGCGTGGAAATACTCTCGTAGAGTTTGCAGAGGCAGAAGGGTTTTTCATCTTGAACTCCTTTTTCAAGAAAAAGCCACACAGGAAATGGACATGGAGACATCCAAATGGGACGACAAGTGAAATTGATTTTATTATGTGTAACAAAAAATTCGTCATCGAAGACTGCAGTGTGCTAAACAAGTTCAACACAGGTAGTGACCATAGATTGGTGAGATGTAAGATGCACCTCAACACTAAACTGGAACGTGGTAAGCTCATAAGACAAACAAAATGTATTGACATAACCAACCTTAAAAAACACCATAATACTTTCAAGTTGGAACTGAAGAACAGATTCTCTGCTTTAGAAGGCCTAACATCGGAAGAAGTGGATATTTCGGAAGTTAACAGAAAAGTAACCAAAGCTCTTATGGAAACAGCAACAAAATTAGCTGGGTCTAAGAACAAGTTACATGTAAACAAATTATCAGGAAAAACCAAAATGTTGATGCAAAAAAGAAGAGAGATGAGGACAACTAAAGAAGATGTGACTTCCAAAGTGGAATATATAGAGCTATGCAAGACAGCACGAAAAAGTATCACTGAAGACGTAAGGAAATTCAACTGTGAGCTAGTGAGGAAAGCAATTGAAAACAACCAAAGCCTAAAGATAGCAAAGGGACATCTCAGTAAGGGAAGAAAACAGATTATGGCTCTGAGAAAAGAAGATGGTTCTATAACAAGAAATAGAGGCGAAATTTTGACAAGAGTGAAAGATTTCTACTCCAAATTATATGAAAGGGATGATACATGTACTCCAGACATCATGAAAGGTACCAGAGTTCTTCCAGTCCTCCCAGCAGAAGTTGCTCATGCAATCAAGAACATGAAGCGGGGGAAAGCTCCAGGAGAAGATGGAATTACTATAGACATCATACAAGAAGCAAGTGGAGAAATTGAAACAATACTCGCCCAAATTTTCACTCGATGCCTTAATGAAGGGAAGATTGCTGAGGATTGGAACAATGCTACAATGATCCTGCTACATAAAAAAGGTGACATTGAGGATCTCAGGAACTACAGACCTATCAGCCTCCTATCAGTGGTTTATAAAATCTTCACTAAAGTTCTTTCACACCGCTTGAAGGTAACACTGGACATGGCTCAACCGAGAGAACAAGCTGGATTCAGGAGTGGCTACAGCACAATAGATCATATCCACGTACTGAGAGAACTAATTGAAAGAGCGAGGGAATATGAACTTCCATTGTGCATGGCTTTTATCGATTATGAAAAAGCCTTTGATTCGGTGAAACCATCAGCAGTTACCACGGCTCTGAAATCCTGCGATATTGAAGATGCATACATTAATATTATTAATAACATCTATGAAAATGCAAGTGCAAAGATTCGGCTGTTTGAAAATACAACACACATAAAAATTGGAAAGGGAGTGAGACAAGGTGACACCATATCTCCGAAGCTCTTTAATGCCACATTGGAAAATGTCTTTCAATCACTGAACTGGGAAAACAAAGGGATAAAGATTAATGGAGATTATCTAACCCACCTTCGTTTTGCTGATGACGTAGTCATTTTTGCAACTACCCCATCAGAGCTGCAGAGTATGATCCAGGAACTTGCTGACAAGAGTAAAGAAGTGGGATTAAAAATGAACTTTCAGAAGACAAAAGTGATGTTCAATGCTTTTACAAGAAATGAAGATTTATCGATTGATGGAGAAAAACTGGAGATAGCAGATACGTATGTTTATCTTGGACAGCAGATATCAAGTGAGGGTCACATTGATGAAGAAATTAATCGGCGTACAAAACTTGCCTGGAGAGCTTTTGGAAGAAACAGCATAATTTTCAAGAGCAATATGCCATTATGTCTTAAAAGAAAAGTGTTTGATCAATGCATCCTTCCAGTGCTTACGTATGGTGCAGAGACGTGGACCTTAACTAAAAGAGACATACAAAGGCTGCAGACAACTCAAAGCAGCATGGAGAGGTGCATGCTTGGTATAACCAGGAGAGATAAGAAGAGGAACTCGTGGATCCGAAAAATGACGAGAGTGGAAGACATCATGATCAGAGTTAAATCCCTGAAATGGCAATGGGCTGGACATACTGCCAGAAGGACAGACCATAGATGGACAGCCGAAATTTTAGATTGGATTCCAAGGGACAGGAAAAGACCCAGAAAAAGACCACATGGGAGATGGGTGGATGAAATTCGTAAATATGCGGGAGTGACATGGAGGAGACTGGCACAAGACAGACCGTTGTGGAGGAAACTTGGGGAGACCTTCGTCCAGCAGTGGATTGATAATGGTTGACAATGATGATGATGATGATGAAATGTGCGATTTAAAAACTTATTTTAATGCTGGACCCAGTTTACCTTATCGAACACTTTAGATTCGCATTTCGGGAGTTTTGTAGTTCACAGTTCTGTCGCTAGGTGTTTTTGCACTTCTATTTGGAGCTGTATCTCTGCTTCTAAAAATCCAATTTCTTTTTTTTGTGCATGCTATTCGATACAATAAAGATGGGGATCATCATCCACTTGAAATAACGCACAGCTTTCCCGCTAGAGGGCATGATTATTTACTGTATGAAAATTAATAGTTTTTGAAAACATACATTGAAAAAATAAATAATATTGCAAATTTTAAGCACTATGTTCTACAAAAGCCTTTATAATTGATTTTTCATTAAACAAATTACTTTGTGAATTGGAATTTAACTTTTAAACTGCTGTACGTCAAATCCCGAAAGTCTCAGCAGGTAAAGCATTAAAAATATTATGTGTAAATAGGGAAATTATTATGTTTCAGATTTTATTTTAACTCAACAGAACATACTTGTATGAGAACCTTCGACTGAAAATATTTCCTTTTAACAATATTTTCATCAAATTAAAAGTTGCTGTTGTTCAGCAATGTAGGCAAGTTGTCTTCAGTTCTTTCGATGATGGTGAGCAATTTGTTTCACATAGACCCGCCGGCTTCGTAAACGTGGAGAAACATAAACATTCTAGCTAAAGAAAATCATTGAGTAATTTGCGGAGCTAGTGATGTGCTATTTAATTTGCATTTCATGGATCAGGTGTCTTCCTGCTTAATTTAACTGCTTCGTTCGTTCCTCGGGGAAACAGAAGTTAGTCTGAAGTCCAAGTATTCGTTCCCTCCTCCAGTTCTTCCTCTTTCTCTTCCTGGTGCTCGCAATCCCTAATTTCTCTCTTTACGTTTCATCTTTGAACACAGAATGGTAACCATTTGCACGGGATTCAAGCAACAATTAGTCAGCAGCCTCTGATGTGTATCTTCCCCGCAGAATCTCTCTTCAATGCTTTCGGCGTGAGCTTTGTTTAAAGCTCTTGGTTCTCCGGAATTGATTGCATCCTCTCACGGTGCATGATTTCTAAACCAGTGAAGACCTCGTTACTGGCATAACCCACAAAGCAGTACAAAGGTGAAACTTTTTGTTTTTCTACTTTATTGAAATGCAAAACTGCTGATAATTTGCTGCGCTCTTGATAATTTAGTCGATTCAAATCTCAATATTTCTTTATAATTATACGAAACAATCTTCTAGTTTTCAATAAGGCAGCGGTAATAATTTTAGCTTGGATTTTAAAACGCAGCTGGAGGTTAAAAACCGAAGCGCTTACGTTACATTTTCTGTCCGTTTATCAACTCCAGAGCATTGACAAATAGAATTTTGTAAAATTTTCGTAATACAAAGATTACGATGATCTTGTAAGCACTTTCCGCTTTTCTTCCTACGCGATATTCTTACTAGGTGGCGTGTATGTTAGAATATAGATGCCCCCAGAATGCAGATTGCGAGAATTTTTCTTAAATTGTTAGTAATCATAATTTTTTTCTTGTATTATTTTAAATTTCTTTAATCATAATTTTATTGCTAGATAGTGTAAGTATGTTAATAACGATATCTCTATTTCTAGGTGACAGATGAAAAAATCTCTTTTCGATCTTGCACCCATAAGCTAGACCTTGGGTCTTCAAACACTTTATGCGTTACTCGATTCGACAATTTTCCGCTAGATGGCGTAAAGGTCGTTATTTTTTATTTTTAACAATATCTTTGATTATGGAGTGGGGAATAAAAAGTTTGGAGATCGTATGCGGATAATCCATCCCATGCATTTCCAAATATTCCCGTTTCTTTTTTGTTAATATTGGCCTTTCTGAAAGAAACGCTATATTGTATGTGAAGTTTGAGGACTCACAAACAGGATCTTCAGAAAGAAACACTATGCCGTATTGAAAGTTTCTGAGAACCCTCAAATAGGCTCTTCAGAAAGAAAAACTATACTGTGTTAGAAGTTTCTGAGGATCCTGAAATATGATTTTCAGAAAGAAAAATTTTTTTGTCGCATCAGATGTCTGCCTGGCTTAAGTAACTGCAAGCGCATAGCCTTAACGGACATAAAACTAAGCATTTTACATTCAATTCCGACCTTACGCGATATTTTAGACGTAATTTTTTTATAATTCACGGCAGTGTAGTTCATCACTAAAGTGATCGATCTGATCTCTCCTGTTGCCCTGTAAGTCCATAACAGAAAATCCACTTATGCGGTTAGGAATGGCTAATTCGCCAGTTGACAATGGTTTGTCCACAGTCAGAAATGCCAGTTTTCCGAATTCATGTCTTGATACTGCCGTTGTATGACCAAACCTGGTACTACACCACAAAGAAAAATCAACTAACCAAAAGCTAATCAAGAACAAAAGAGGAGAAAATAATGAATTAAATGTATTCAGTATGTCGCAGATACATTTTAAAGAGAACAACCATACAAAGAAGATTTTCACGGTTCCCTCACCCATATCCAAAGAATTTTTATCACGTGCTTCAAAATCAAAAGGGGAAATCCAAATAAAAATTAATATTGCAAGTTTTACTCAGTGCATCCGAACTGCAAACAACCAGTTTTGTTCTTCGGCTAGTTAATTTGTTAATGAAAATTGTTTTACACTGTTGACAAGAATCTGTCCTTTGCTGATTCTTTTGTTTAATTCCGTATCAAGCATACTTGCCACGTCAAAGACCTCCCCCAAAATAAAACCTGAGAAAGAAGAATAAATCCTCGGTGATAAAAGGCATTTATACATACAAGGACATTAATTGTTCGGCGTCGAAGTGCGGTATCTGCATCACTCTGCAGACAGAATTCCTGCTCCAGAGCGATGGAATTTTCACGTTTTCTCAGGAGATAGGTACATGGTAGCAATCCTATGTAGAAAAAATAATGTGCTTAAATTCTTATACTTGTTCATGAATCATACATCGCACCCTATAATTTATAATATTTTGATTTCGACATGTAACTATTGAGTAAGAATTCTCAAGCTTTATCTTCATCCCGTTCCTAAGAAGTCCTGCTCAACTGACGTATATTATGCTGTATTTTGTTTACACTCTTACAAGTTTGTACTAAGTCACCAGAATAGAGCAAAGTGCTGAAAATAGAATCACTTACCTCAGCAACTGAAAATTAGTTAATTTTATGAAACAGTTTTTATCTATAGATGAAACAAACATGAGGATGCCCTGTGTACCCGTCTTATCCAGTATTTGAGCTCAAATTACTTACTATTGAGTGTGTGCAAAAGTTCTACCCGTTTTTGTAATGGATAAAAATTGCGATTTGAGTAGTTACGTCACAGATGACACTCCGATACCGAATTTTTGGCCAATAAACCGTGGAGCAGTAGAGCATATAGAGACACTAGGTTTGTCCGAGTAAGTCATTCGTAACGGAAATCATGGACGGTGTAACATGGCGTGTGATAAGGAGCACATTAGACATTGTTTACTGTACGAGTTCGATAAAGGCAGTACTGCAGCCGCGGCTTACCGCAACATCTGTTAAGTATATGGGGAAGATGCAGTTGATGATAGCACATGTTGCCGTTAGTTTCGGAAATTCCGGGACGGAGACAGAAGCTGTAAAGGTCAACCACGTCCTGGACGTCCATCTGTGGTTTCTGACGAGAATGTGGACAAAGCCATAACAAATTACCCACATCCAAACGTTCAGAAACTAGTGGAAATGTTGTCGGTACACAGAACAACAATCGAAAGATGGATACATGCGCTTGGGTTTATCACCAAGTTCGATAAATGGGTTCCGCACCAGCTTTCTGCAAAGCAATGAGAGGAGAGAATCCGTACCTGTGTTTATTTGTTTTCTTTCCTCGTCACAGAAATGAACCGGTGTTTGGACGAATTGTAACGAGTGATGAGAAATGGGTACTGACCGTATTGTAAAGCGTTGACGGGATGTGTGCCAAGGTGCGGAGCTTGCTCCATCGACCTCAAAAGAGAACAGCACCCCAAAAAGGTTCTGTTGAGCATTTGTTGGGATGCCTAGGACATAATCTACTGGGAGGTGTTGGCACCGAACCGAACGATAAATGCTGACCTCTACAGTTGGACAGATTGCGAGAACAACTGATATCGAAGCGGCTAGCACTAGTGAATCGCAAAGGCGTGATCCTTCATCATGATAACGCCATACCTCATGCTGCTTTAATCACTCTGCAAAAATTACTGGAGTTTGGTTGGGAAGCGTTACCTCACCCGGCGTATTCTCCTGATCTGGCACCTACGGACTACCGTAGGTGCCAGATCAGGAGAATACGCTCTGTAACGTTTTCGATCGTTACAGAGCGCCTTCGCTCTGTGGATGATGTGAAAACGGCATTACATTACTTTTTTTACTCTACAACATGGGAGTTTTTCCGGAGTGGGATTCACCTGCTCATAGACAGGTAGCAAGAGGTCGTACAGAATGATAGCAATTGTGTAAATCTTAGGTACGATAATTATTGTGTTCTCCTCCTTTCTTTGTAGCCTACAAAAACGGGTAGAACTTATGCACACACCCAATAGTACTGGCCCCATCCCAATGTCGCAGGACTCTCAGTTCACAATTTTGCGACTGATTTCAGCAGCTCGTCTTTCAGTCCATATTATTTTTAGGATAATGAGCAACTTCCTCCCAGATACTCTGTCAAATGTTGCTCCAAAGTCAGAAAGTACATACCTATGTAAATTTAGATTTACTTCATTGATCAGAAAGCTTCTTGATTACAAATGTATCATCGTGGCATTACTGTCGACTTGAAGCCAGAATGGTCTATAAACCTGCAGAAAAACCTGCTGAATTATTAAAAAAACCCACAAACCCCCTAAAAAAACAAAAAAAAACTCCTAAAAAAACATCTAAAAAACTTCCCAAAAAACCTCCTTAAAACCATAAACCTTCTATAAACCTGCTGAATTTATTTTCCGCATTTCCAAATTCCTTTATCAGTATAATTGAATAAACCTTATGGGGAAATTTCCTAGAAATTAATGAAATCCTTCATTTCCCATTCTTGTGAATGTGCACGATGAATGACTATAGCCAGAACTCAAGGGCCGAACCAGTTAATTACTGTAAGCAACCAAAACGCAGCTACCACCCTATGCAACACCGGTCATAAAACCATGTTCAACATCAGATATCGGGCTGCGAATTGCAAGATATGTAATATGAGGTAAGCCCAGTTTTCAGTCCCAAAACACTTTCTCTTGCTTCGTGAACATTCAGTCCTCTTCTTCTCCTCTAACGTTTCTATTATATAATTAGGAAGTGCGAAGTAATCAAAGAAGTAATGAAGTAAAAATGCTGAAGTACAACGCAATAATACGTCAATGCACGTTATCAACATGAACAAACGCCATTAACTATTGTCAAGTTAAAAAGCTTTACTAAAATCTAAAACCAATACGTACAATTAAAACGTTATATTTTTCAAGAACACTATGTTCCCATCCTCAGACGGACACAATGGACTACATGTCCAGGTATATATACAATTCTGCAAGACTCAAGGCAGAATATTGAGGTTGTAGTGGGCATGCGCCAATTGGACGAATAGCTCACCACCCACCACCACCGAAAAGGTCATGTCTCAGAAAACAACATATCACAACAGATCTGACCTAATGACATTCCCCTGTGAGAAACAAACCTTGATGTGACAGGTTGCATGGTAAATATATCACAAAATTGCTGCCAAAACATAAATATACTTTATGAATACATTGAGTGAACACACACAAAACAAGAAAGATGACGCCGAATTCTCGGGTGTAATAAGCACGTCTTTTGAATCCGTTCTGACTCAAATTAAATTTATAAAAGCTATTCAAAGTCAACGGAACCGGTATGGAAAACAATAGTATCTGACGGAAGAACAGTTTTTCAATCGGACTTTTAATCCCTCAGATATTTCTGTAAACGGAATCGTGAGATTACGCCCTCTGGTAGCGGACTTGTGCGTTAAGAAAAACATGAATTTATATGAGAAACATTTCGCACCGGAAATGCTCTCCAACACAGAAAGAATTTTTCAAATCGGACTCTTAGAAACACAGATATTGACAAATATAAGTTGTGACTTTACGTCCCCTGGTGGGAAAACCATGCATTATTTTAGGAAAAAAGTATTCTCAAAAGGTTTATCCGTACGAGAGGTATCGGTCCAAGAAAAAAATTCAGTCGAGTTTTTAGGAGCCCAGATTTTGCTACAAATACGTCAAAAGCAGAAATCAACACTTATGCCCCTGGTGGCCAAACCATTCTTTACCAAACATCAGAAATTATGTAAAAAATATTTTCCATCAGGTCTGTATGCGATACAGGAAGAATTTTTCAAATCAGAGTTTTAGTAGCAGAAATAACGAAGAAAACGCAATTTACCTTTGTGCCCCCTAGCGGAAAGTCTATGATTTACTTGAAAACTTTGAATTTATAGGGAAAACATTTCGCATCGGAAACACTATCCAACAAAGAATGAATTTTTCAAATCGGACTCATACAAGTAGAGATATTGACAAAAATAAGATATACATTTACGCCCCCTGGCGTCGAAGCCATGCATTATTTCAAGAAGAAAATGTTCCTAAAATGGTTTGTCGACAGGAATAGTATCGGCCAACAAAGGACTTTGTTTTGCAAGAGATTTTTTTTTTATTGGAGGTTTAACGACCACCATGAGCAACTCAATGGGCTATAAGCAGTCGCCCGTCCCTAATTTAGGGCCACTGGTTCCAGGGAAGGGAGAGAACCAGTGCCGTAAGGCAAACACAACATCCATGCCTCACCGGGATTCGAACCCGGACCCCTTTTGGACGAATGATCAGAGGCCATCGCTTAGACCACTGCGCCACCGGGGCGGCAATAGAGATTTTAGAAGCTCATATTTTGCTGCAAATACATCAGAAGCGGAAATTAAGACTTACGCCACCTGGTGGCGAAACCATTTTTTACAAAAAACTGAAATTACGTTCAAAGGATTTCCCATCAGGAGGTGTATGCGGTGCAGAAAGAATTTTTCAAATCGGAGATTTAGAAGCAGAGATATAGGGGGAAAGCAATTTATCCTTACGCCCCTTAGCGAAAAGCCTACGAATTACTTGAAATTTTTGAAATTATATGAAACACATGTCACACTGGAAACACTATCCAACAAAGAAGGAATTTTTCAAATCGGACTCCTAGAAGTAGAGATATTGACAAAACTAAGATATACATCTACGCCCCCTGGCGTAGAAACCATGCATTATTTTAAGAAGAAAATGTTTCTAAACGGTTTGTCGACATGAGTACTGTCGGTCTAAAAACGACGTTTTTTTCAATCGGGATTTTAGAAGCTCTTATTTTGCTGCGAATACGTCAGAAGTGGAAATGAAGATTTGCGCCCCCTGGTGGCCAAAACATTTTTCACAAAAATTAGAAATTATGTGCAAACGATTTCCCATCAGGAGCTGTATCCGCTGCAGAAAGAATTTTTCAAATCGGAGATTTAGAAGCAGAGATATAAGGAGAAACGCAATTTACCTCTACGCCCCCTAGCGGAAAGTCTATGAATTACTTGAAAATTTTGAATTTATATGAAAAAAAAAAGGCACACTGAAAACACTATCCAACAAAAAAGAAATTTTTCAAATCGGACTTCTAGAAGTAGAGATATTGACGAAAACAAGATATGCATCTACACCCCCTGGCGGAGAAACTGTGGAATATTTTAAGAAGAAGATATTCCGAAAAGGTTTATCGATGCGAGTGGCATCAGTCCACGAAAGAATTTTTTCAATCGATAGTTTAGAAGCTCAGATTTTATGGTAAATATATCAGAAGCAAAAATTAACACTTACGCCCCCTGGTGGCCAAAGTATTCTTTAGCAAAAATTTGAAATTATACGCAAAAGAATTTCCATCAGGAGGTGTATCCGCTGAAGAAAAAAATTTTCAAATCGGAGTTTTAGAAGGAGAGTTATCGGGAAAAATGTAATTTTCTTTTACGCCCCTAGCGGAAAATCTATGCGTAATCTGAAAAAGTAACTATATCAAAAATACGCTTCGACATAAATGGAATCGAAATATAAAAGATTTTTTCAATCGGATGTTTGGAAGCAAATATGTGGATTAAATCGTATTTTTGAATTCGACATCATCTGCTTTACGCCATCTAGCGGCGAAATTGTACATCGTAAAAAAAACGAAATAAACGATCATCATTTGCATATTTCAAGCTTCCCAATGCAAAAATAATTTTTCAAATTGGACAAGTAGTTGCAGAGATACCGTGGGTACAGGCGGACGGACAAACCGGTAACATAAGCGCCATCTTTTTCTACAAAAGACGTGCTAAAAAGGTCGATTTACTGTCACAGAAGAGCAGAAAAAGACTTACAAATTTGGTTCCACATAAAGTTTCCGTAAAGGATTCATGATCATTGCTGGTTTCTCGTACAATGGGAAATTAAAATTAAGGAAAGTTGAAAAGAATGTTGAAATCAATTTTACATATTACCAAAATAATGTTTTAACTCCTACATTTAAAGAGGAAATACCATTCCTTTATCCACAGAGCCTTCGAAGAGTAAAACTCCATCAGGATAAGGCTACCAGTCATAAATCCAAATCCAGCACTCTATTTATTTAAAAAATGAAAAAAGAGACGGGCATCAGGTCTTTAATACCTTTTGCTCACATTCCTTCAAAGTCTCTTTCTGTGTCACTAATGGAGCACTGTGCCTTCGGATTGCTAAAACAAAGAATGATTTTTTAACTCAGACCTAAAACAATGATTGAACTATGGAAAGCAGTGGAAGAGGAGTGGAATAATACCAAAAAGACCACTACCAAAAAGATAACAGGACATTTAGGGCTATCAGATACAACATCTAAGAAAGAAAGAATTATATTTTAAACATTATATATATTGCTGGAAAATCGTTCTGAAAATGCGTGAGCTCCTCTATAATAGGGCGGCCATGTTAATGATGTCCTTTGAAGCCGCCAAGAACGGTGGAACTTCCTTTGATTCGGAAAACCAGTGGGTGCGATGTTATGAGAAATTGAAACCCGTAGAAATGAATGGTGAAAGTCTTACGAACTAAGTCTTTGATCTTTAACAAAAACTCCAAACACTGATATGACGTTCGCATACGTATATCACATGACACTGCGATATCCTGCAAACTTTTTGCGAGGGAGAGAAGAAAAGAAATGGGTTGTGCATGCAGTCTGACTGTGGTTGTTCGGAGCCTAATTAAGAGTACTAATCCTAAAAACAGACGGTCTAGCGTGTCACTAGCTGATGTATAAAAATGCATGGTAAACGGAGATACTTCTTTCTCCTTTTTTTTTCTTTTGCGATTTTCAAAGACCTATTTTTATTTGTCAAAGAGCCAAGAACAGCATTTTGCAGTCATTTAGTACTCTCAAGTTTTAGGCTTTAAGTACTTTATTAATATTCACTTTGATCACTATTGTAAAATCTATCAGGAATATACGGTAATAATTTTGGGCCATTCGTCTTTAATTAACATTTTCTATTCTGGAAAAAATAATTCATATTTCAGCACGAGAGTCTTGTTAGCAGCGTTTTCCCATCTTTCCTAGAGATTAGAACATTTGACGAATCGCTTTGCCTATTTACCCATCTTTGCTATAATCAAATTTTAAAAGTAGTTATGTCTTCCCAGAGAATTACAATATTAAACTATTTAAATAAAAGTATAGAGTAGTTATGAACTGTTTAACTTTTTAAAATAAGAAAGAAAGAAAAAGAAAAAAGAAATATATATATATATATACATATTTTTTTCTTTGTCTTTCTTATTAACTCAAAGAGGCATGGAGAGATAGATGCATGCATGTTGTAACCAGGTGAGATAAGAAAAGGAACTCGTGGATCAGAAAAATGATAAGAGTGGAAGACATCATGATCAGAGTAAAATCCCTGAAATGGCAATAGGCTGGACATATTGCCAGGAGAACGGACCACCAATGAGCAACCGAAATTTTAGACTGGGACAGGAAAACACCCAGAAGAAGACCACATGGGTGGATAAAATTCGAAAGTATGCGGGAGTAACATGAAGGGGACTGGCACAAGACAGTCCGTTAAGGAAGAAACTTGGGGAGACCTTCGTCCAGCAGTGGACTGATAATGGTTGACAATGATGATGATGAAGATTTCATCATCATCATCATCATCATTGTCAACCATTTTCAATCCACTGCTGGACGAAGGTCTCCCCAAGTTTCCTCCACAACGGTCTATCTTGTGCCAGTCTCCTCCATGTCACTCCCGCATATTTACGAATTTCATCCACCCATCTCCCATGTGGTCTTTTTCTGGGTCTTTTCCTGTCCCTTGGAATCCAATCTAAAATTTCGGCTGTCCATCTATGGTCTGTCCTTCTGGCAGTATGTCCAGCCCATTGCCATTTCAGTGATTTAACTCTGATCATGATGTCTTCTACTCTCGTCATTTTTCGGATCCACGAGTTCCTCTTCTTATCTCTCCTGGTTATACCAAGCATGCACCTCTCCATGCTGCTTTGAGTTGTCTGCAGCCTTTGTATGTCTCTTTTAGTTAAGGTCCACGTCTCTGCACCATACGTAAGCACTGGAAGGATGCATTGATCAAACACTTTTCTTTTAAGACATAATGGCATATTGCTCTTGAAAATTATGCTGTTTCTTCCAAAAGCTTTCCAGGCAAGTTTTGTACGCCGATTAATTTCTTCATCAATGTGACCCTCATTTGATATCTGCTGTCCAAGATAAACGTACGTATCTGTTATCTCCAGTTTTTCTCCATCAATCGATAAATCTTCATTTCTTGTAAAAGCATTGAACATCACTTTTGTCTTCTGAAAGTTCATTTTTAATCCCACTTCTTTACTCTTGTCAGCAAGTTCCTGGATCATACTCTGCAGCTCTGATGGGGTAGTTGCAAAAATGACTACGTCATCAGCAAAATGAAGGTGGGTTAGATAATCTCCATTAATCTTTATCCCTTTGTTTTCCCAGTTCAGTGATTGAAAGACATTTTCCAATGTGGCATTAAAGAGCTTCGGAGATATGGTGTCACCTTGTCTCACTCCCTTTCCAATTTTTATGTGTGTTGTATTTTCAAACAGCCGAATCTTTGCACTTGCATTTTCATAGATGTTATTAATAATATTAATGTATGCATCTTCAATACCGCAGGATTTCAGAGCCGTGGTAACTGCTGATGGTTTCACCGAATCAAAGGCTTTTTCATAATCGATAAAAGCCATGCACAAAGGAAGTTCATATTCCCTCGCTCTTTCAATTAGTTCTCTCAGTACGTGGATATGATCTATTGTGCTGTAGCCACTCCTGAATCCAGCTTGTTCTCTCGGTTGAGCCATGTCCAGTGTTACCTTCAAGCGGTGAGAAAGAACTTTAGTGAAGATTTTATAAACCACTGATAGGAGGCTGATAGGTCTGTAGTTCCTGAGATCCTTAATGTCACCTTTTTTATGTAGCAGGATCATTGTAGCATTGTTCCAATCCTCAGGAATCTTCCCTTCATTAAGGCATCGAGTGAAAATTTGGGCGAGTACTGTTTCGATTTCTCCACTTGCTTCTTGTATGATGTCTACAGTAATTCCATCTTCTCCTGGAGCTTTTCCCCGCTTCATGTTCTTGATTGCATGAGCAACTTCTGCTGGGAGGACTGGAAGAACTCTGGTACCTTTCATGATGTCTGGAGTACATGTATCATCCCTTTCATATAATTTGGAGTAGAAATCTTTCACTCTTGTCAAAATTTCGCCTCTATTTCTTGTTATAGAACCATCTTCTTTTCTCAGAGCCATAATCTGTTTTCTTCCCTTACTGAGATGTCCCTTTGCTATCTTTAGGCTTTGGATGTTTTCAATTGCTTTCCTTACTAGCTCACAGTTGAATTTCCTTACGTCTTCAGTGATACTTTTTCGTGCTGTCTTGCATAGCTCTATATATTCCACTTTGGAAGTCACATCTTCTTTAGTTGTCCTCATCTCTCTTCTTTTTTGCATCAACATTTTGGTTTTTCCTGATAATTTGTTCACATGCAACTTGTTCTTAGACCCAGCTAATTTTGTTGCTGTTTCCATAAGAGCTTTGGTTACTTTTCTGTTAACTTCCGAAATATCCACTTCTTCTGATGTTAGGCCTTCTAAAGCAGAGAATCTGTTCTTCAGTTCCAACTTGAAAGTATTATGGTGTTTTTTAAGGTTGGTTATGTCAATACATTTTGTTTGTCTTATGAGCTTACCACGTTCCAGTTTAGTGTTGAGGTGCATCTTACATATCACCAATCTATGGTCACTACCTGTGTTGAACTTGTTCAGCACACTGCAGTCTTCGATGACGAATTTTTTGTTACACATAATAAAATCAATTTCACTTGTCGTCCCAATTGGATGTCTCCATGTCCATTTCCTGTGTGGCTTTTTCTAGAAAAAGGAGTTCAAGATGAAAAATCCTTCAGCCTCTGCAAACTCAACGAGAGTATTTCCGCGCTGGTTTCTGTTGCCATGACCGAATTTACCTACTGAAGTTTCATTCTGTTGCCGGTGCCCTATTTTTGCATTGAAATCTCCCATAATTATCTTCAAGTGCTGCTTACCTTTATTATTTAGATGACGAATTTCCTCATAAAATTCTTCAATTTCTTCTTCAGGATGACTTGTGGTGGGTGCATAAGTTTGAATAATCTGAGCCTGGTATCTTCTCGAGAGTTGGATAATGAGTCGTGCAGCTCTGTCAGAGGAACTTTCAACTTCTACCACTTTATCCTTCAGTTTCTTGTTTATTATAAATCCAACACCACTAGTTCGGCCAGTATCTGTCCCACGATAATAGAAGAGATGTCCACTTTTCAGTTCAATGAGATCTTCTCCTTTTCTCCTTACCTCACTTAGCCCCACGATGTCCCACTTGATCCTTTGTAGTTCCTCTTCCAATTCAAGGAGCCTTGAATCAGAAGATAGGGAGTGTCCGTTATAGGTAGCCAAGGTCAGCATCAAATGGCAGCCTAGTCCGGTCCTCCGGGGATTCTTAGCACCCTCTGCCTTCATGTCGCACTGGCCGCTGCCTTGGCCAGGTACATTCCAGCTGCCGGAGACTGAGGGCCAAGATTTAAGTTGTGGAGTCATTTGGGAGGTGTTTGGCCATAACTCACCACGCTGGCCAAGCGGGTTGGTGATATATATATATATATGCAAATAATAATTGGAACAGACCAAGGAAACCCAGAAACACCCAAACGAAACATACAATACATACCATCAAAAGAACATACAATTCCCACATTCTTGCAATAAGCCCTGGACCCCAAAACACATAAGTACTCGAACCCATTACACGGCTAACGTACCGAATGGAGCCCAAAATACAAGAAAGAAACAAATGCAGAACAGATTTGTTTCTTGCATTTGATTTGAATATCTTCTCGGTTCTTTGTTTGTTTTGTGTTTCACCTCACTTTAAAAGGTGAAACACTAAACAAAGAACCGAGACGATATTCTAATCAAATTCAGGAAAGCACCCATGTTTTGCAAGTGGCTTTTCTGAAACCAAAAAAGGGACGGATAAAATCCAAAAGAGCACGACCAAGGGGACATTTGGATTTTGTCCTTCACTTTCTTGGTTTCAGAAAAGCCACTTACAAAAAACGGGTGCTTTCCTGATGACGACCGTTTTAATTTGATTTGTATATCGCCTCGATTCTTTGTTTGTTTTGTGCTTCACCTTTTAAAGAGAGGCGGCTGTGGTGCTGTTCTGTATTAGTTTCTTGTTTGTATTTTGGACTCCATTCGGTACGTTAGCCGTGTAATGGGTTCGAGTACTTAGGTGTTTTGGGTTCAGGGCTTATTGCAAGATTGTGGGAATTGTTTTTGTTCCTTTGGTGGTATGTATTGTGTGTTTCGTTTGGGTGTTTGTGGGTTTCCTTGGTCTGTTTCAATTATATTTTACCTATACAGCCTTTCCGCGCGGACTGCTGCTTTGCGCATCAGGGGGTTTGGTGCTTTAGCTATATGTCATCATCATCATCATCATTGTCAACCGTTATCAATCCACTGCTGGAGGAAGGTCTCCCCAAGTTCCCTCTACAACGGTCTGTCTTGTGCCAGTCTCCTCCATGTTACTCCCGCATACTTTCGAATTTCATCTACCCATCTCCCACGTGGTCTTCTTCTGGGTCTTTTCCTGTCCCTTGGAATCCAATCTAAAATTTCGGCTGTCCATCAATGGTCTCTCCTTCTGGCAGTATGTCCAGCCCATTGCTCGTTCGTGACAGACGTAGTGTTGGTGGCTCCAATATTTTATGCATTTTAGTGTGAAATACCTCGTCCCTCACTCACCTGTTGCGTGGCCCGGCTGTCTAAAGGTACTGTGTACGTTTTGAGCTACTTTTCTAGCGTTTTCATCCTCATATTAGTTCATATTAATCCGTTTTCTTATCGTTTGCTCGTTTGTTTACGTTTGGAAGCTGCCAACATGGCGGCTTCCGGTATTTCCTTATCATCTATGGGCGTGGCGGATGCACGTCACGTCACACTTCCCACGTCCATGGAAGTTAACATAGCCGCCCCGGTGGCGCAGTGGTCTAAGGCGTTGGCCTCTGATCATTCGTCCGTAAGGGGTCCGGGTTCGAATCCCGGTCAGGCATGGATGTTGTGTTTGTCTTACGGCACTGGCTCTCTCCCTTCCCTGGAACCAGTGACCCTAAATTAGGGACGGGCGACTGCTTATAGCCCATTTGAGTTGCTCCCGGTGGTCGTTAAACCCCCAATAATAAAAAAAAAAAAAAAAGTTAACATACTCTCGTTCTCAGATGTGTCTGCTCAGATACCTTCCCAGTTTTCTAGTACTTCTGCACCGGTGCCTTCACTGGAGTTGGCTGCGCTTTCTTCTTCAGCTTCTTCATCTGCCTCGGTGCCCTCCTGGGTACTACTGATTCTACTGCCTTGCCATCGGCCTGTGCGTCTCTTCCCTCACAGCCTTCTGCGCCTGCCGGATCCGAACAGACTTCTCTTCCGAGGATGTCATTTGCCTCTAAAGTGCAACGAGGCGCTACTTCTACATCCGATTCCTCTCAACCAGATGGTCTTTTGCAAGCAACACCTATTATTCAGGTATCCAACCACAAGGTGAAGGTAACGATAGATGACAATTCGCAGATTGGCCGTGAGTTCCATAACCTCCTGGATAGAGGTGTGCTCTTTCATACTTTACCAAATACTCCTTTGCCACGCTACATGGAAGCCCTCTCTGGACATGTGTCGTCTGCGTCCATTGCAAGAATTTCCCGTACTCCTCGGGGTATTTCGGTACAGTTCAATCACAAGGAAGATGCTGACTTTTTCCTTGCAAACGGACTTTCGATTGGGACAAACCATCTCATCCCGTCGCCTCTTTCCAAGCGACCGGTGAACATCACTTTCTATCCTGTTCCACAGGAAGTGCCTGATACTGCACTTCCTCTCCTTCTCAGTCATGTTTGTAAAATTGTTGGCAAGGTCCGTCGCCTCTCTGACGCTCCCCGCGGAACTCGATTTGCACATGCTACCGGACCTCGCCGTCAGTTATTGGTCGTCTTTCCCACCGAGAAAGTCTTGGCGGATTGCCCTACAGAAGCTACTGTTGATACTTTCGAATTTCATCTACCCATCTACTTTCGCATACTTTCGAATTTCATCTACCCATCTCCCACGTGGTCTTCTTCTGGGTCTTTTCCTGTCCCTTGGAATCCAATCTAAAATTTCGGCTGTCCATCAATGGTCTCTCCTTCTGGCAGTATGTCCAGCCCATTGCTCGTTCGTGACAGACGTAGTGTTGGTGGCTCCAATATTTTATGCATTTTAGTGTGGAATACCTCGTCCCTCACTCACCTGTTGCGTGGCCCGGCTGTCTAAAGGTACTGTGTACGTTTTGAGCTACTTTTCTAGCGTTTTCATCCTCATATTAGTTCATATTAATCCGTTTTCTTATCGTTTGCTCGTTTGTTTACGTTTGGAAGCTGCCAACATGGCGGCTTCCGGTATTTCCTTATCATCTATGGGCGTGGCGGATGCACGTCACGTCACACTTCCCACGTCCATGGAAGTTAACATAGCCGCCCCGGTGGCGCAGTGGTCTAAGGCGTTGGCCTCTGATCATTCGTCCGTAAGGGGTCCGGGTTCGAATCCCGGTCAGGCATGGATGTTGTGTTTGTCTTACGGCACTGGCTCTCTCCCTTCCCTGGAACCAGTGACCCTAAATTAGGGACGGGCGACTGCTTATAGCCCATTTGAGTTGCTCCCGGTGGTCGTTAAACCCCCAATAATAAAAAAAAAAAGTTAACATACTCTCGTTCTCAGATGTGTCTGCTCAGATACCTTCCCAGTTTTCTAGTACTTCTGCACCGGTGCCTTCACTGGAGTTGGCTGCGCTTTCTTCTTCAGCTTCTGCATCGGCCTCGGTGCCCTCCTGGGTACTACTGATTCTACTGCCTTGCCATCGGCCTGTGCGTCTCTTCCCTCACAGCCTTCTGCGCCTGCCGGATCCGAACAGACTTCTCTTCCGAGGATGTCATTTGCCTCTAAAGTGCAACGAGGCGCTACTTCTACATCCGATTCCTCTCAACCAGATGGTCTTTTGCAAGCAACACCTATTATTCAGGTATCCAACCACAAGGTGAAGGTAACGATAGATGACAATTCGCAGATTGGCCGTGAGTTCCATAACCTCCTGGATAGAGGTGTGCTCTTTCATACTTTACCAAATACTCCTTTGCCACGCTACATGGAAGCCCTCTCTGGACATGTGTCGTCTGCGTCCATTGCAAGAATTTCCCGTACTCCTCGGGGTATTTCGGTACAGTTCAATCACAAGGAAGATGCTGACTTTTTCCTTGCAAACGGACTTTCGATTGGGACAAACCATCTCATCCCGTCGCCTCTTTCCAAGCGACCGGTGAACATCACTTTCTATCCTGTTCCACAGGAAGTGCCTGATACTGCACTTCCTCTCCTTCTCAGTCATGTTTGTAAAATTGTTGGCAAGGTCCGTCGCCTCTCTGACGCTCCCCGCGGAACTCGATTTGCACATGCTACCGGACCTCGCCGTCAGTTATTGGTCGTCTTTCCCACCGAGAAAGTCTTGGCGGATTGCCCTACAGAAGCTACTGTTGAAATTGGCGCACGAACGTATAGTTTCAAGATTTTCACTGCTCACTATTGTACACACTGTTTAACACAGAATCACACCACTGCCTCCTGTGACCGCGTTCGACGTGGACGTTCATCAAGTTCGCATCCCACTGCTGACCACATTGGTCATTCTACTATCCCCACTAACGGTAGTTTGCCTGACGCGAATTCTTCGTTTCTCCGTCAGACGAACATTTCCGTCACGGACAATGCTGCCTTTCCTCCTCTCCCGACCCGTACGATTGGGCATCCACCTTCAAGATTGACAGAGTTGTCTTCGACTACAGATGTGTCTACAGCGGAGTGTTCCGATCCGGGTGTGTTGAGTGGTGGTTTGGCGGATCGGCCGTCTGGCTCTTCTCCTAGCCTCTCGGATATCGGATCTCCATTTACAACCTTGTCTACCATACCCTTGTTGCAACATCTTCCTGAAGCCTCGGCTGTTGTTCCAGTCTCCACTAAGGCTACGTACTGCTTCTTCGGCGACGGTCGTTTCCTCGTCTCCTTATTTGGGAGGTGAGCCTGATCCACTAATGGATACATCCGCCTCAGCTTCTTCTTCGAAGCGGATTGGAACTTCCAAAGGCGCTGTAAAACAGAAAAAGTTAAAAACAACTTTCTGTGCCACATTCTGAGTATTCATCTAGTGTTCCCGAGGTTTCCGGTTCCGGTGTTTCTCCACATGATGATTCTTCAAACAGTATGCTTCTCCGCTCAGGTCCTGTCAATCCTCTCTCTCTGATGCTGAGGTTCTACAGGCCGTTGATACGTTTCCTCCAGTTCCTGGACCACTGTCCAGACAGCAACTTTTACGTCTTTTTCAACCTGCACGTGCGGTTGTTGGTTCTGAAGAATTCCTTCACTCACCTGATCTGGACCTGTATGCAGCGGTAACGCAATTCGAAGCTTATGTGTCACTTTTTAAATCTCTGTGTGCCACCGATCCTCGGTATCAGCCTTTTCTGAGACGTTACACGCGCCGTCTCGCCTCCTTGAAGGAGCTCATTGAGAAGCATATATGTGATACCTTCTATCCTTTTACCGATGACCTTTAGCTCTCTTCCTCACACACATTACTTTTTGTTCTCTCAATGCTAGGGGATCTACGAACCCGTTCGCAGATGCCCTGGTTTTGCACATTTAGTGCATGTTGATTCTGATGCTTTCATTGTGTGTTTTTACTGTGATTCACAAGTAATGTATTGTAAATTTGCTTTATTTGTGTGTAAATTTGCTTTATTTGCGTTATTTAATGTATTGTAAATTTGCTTTATTTTAAAGTTGCGATAATTGCGTGTTTTTGCTGTGTTTTCACAACTCATCGGTCTCGTTACTTGTGTAATCTCCTCATTATCTCAGTATCATTATCTTATCTGTTGTTTCCTGAATTTGTGCCTGTTTTTTAAATTACCTATAATTGTGAGCGTTTGCTGTGTTAGTGCTTTCCTCTATCGCGGATTATTATAGTGGTACGTTTGTTACCTTTGTTATTTTTATAAAGTTGCTGAGGTACTCAATGTTGTTTTGCGCTCTAACCACATTTCAGTTCCGTTCGGTTGATTTATCATAGCATAGTACATTTCATGCATTTGTGCACATGTGTTATAGTGTTTGGCATGCCGTTAGGCCATTCATTGTTCGTGCGCATATTCATTTCCTTTCTGTGTAACGTTGTGCTGCATCGTGGAAATACTGACTTTCCGCACTGTTGTTTTCTGTACTGCAGCTTTTAATGAATCTCCTATGTCTGTATTTCGTTATAGCAATAAACTGGGGACCACTATGGTACCCACAGTTACCAATACCATTGCCATTTCAGGGATTTAACTCTGATCATGATGTCTTCCACTCTTGTCATTTTTCGGATCCACGAGTTCCTCTTCTTATCTCTCCTGGTTACACCAAGCATGCACCTCTCCATGCTGCTTTTAGTTGTCTGCAGCCTTTGTATGTCCCTTTTAGTTAAGGTCCATGTCTCTGCACCATACGTAAGCACTGGAAGGATGCGTTGATCAAACACTTTTCTTTTAAGACATAATGGCATATTGCTCTTGAAAATTATGCTGTTTCTTCCAAAAGCTCTCCAGGCAAGTTTTGTACGCCGATTAATTTCTTCATCAATGTGACCCTCACTTGATATCTGCTGTCCAAGATAAACGTACGTGTCTGTTATCTCCAGCTTTTCTCCATCAATCGACAAATCTTCATTTCTTGTAAAAGCATTGAACATCACTTTTGTCTTCTGAAAGTTCATTTTTAATCCCACTTCTTTATTCTTGTCAGCAAGTTCCTGGATCATACTCTGCAGCTCTGATGGGGTAGTTGCAAAAATGACTAAGTCCTCGGCAAAACGAAGGTGGGTTAGATAATCTCCTTTAATCTTTATCCGTTTGTTTTCCCAGTTCAGTGATTGAAAGACATTTTGCAATGTGGCATTAAAGAGTTTCGGAGATATGGTGTCACCTTGTCCCACTCCCTTTCTAATTTTTATGTGTGTTGTATTTTCAAACAGCCGAATCTTTGCACTTGCATTTTCATAGATATTATTAATAATATTAATGTATGCATCTTCAACACCACAGGATTTCAAAGCCATTGTAACTGCTGATGGTTTCACCGAATCAAAGGCTTTTTCATAATCGATAAAAGCCATGCACAATGGAAGTTCATATTCCCTCGCTCTTTCAATTAGTTCTCTCAGTACGAGGATATGATCTATTGTGCTGTAGCCACTCCTGAATCCAGCTTGTTCTCTCGGTTGAGCCATGTCCAGTGTTACCTTCAAACGGTGTGAAAGAACTTTAGTGAAGATTTTATAAACCACTGATGAGAGGCTGATAGGTCTGTAGTTCCTGAGATCCTCAATGTCACCGTTTTTATGTAGCAGGATCATTGTAGCGTTGTTCCTATCCTTAGGAATCTTCCCTTCATTAAGGCATCGAGTGAAAATTTGGGCGAGTACTGTATCTATCTCTCTCTCTCTATATATATATATATATATATATTCACCTCAAGTTGTTCTGATTATTATAGACTCGTATCATTTCTTAGATAAGACATTTTTCAACTCAAGGGTTATTTCATGACGATCGCGTTTTATCTGTCGCTAAGCGGTTACTGTATTATCAGCCAATTATCAGTTACATCGCTGTCGCAACCAGGCTACTCTAGCTCTTTTCTTGATAGCAGGTTGATCTTGAAAAAGTAAGATTTGTATGCGTGAAGGCGTGCTTCGGTTAAAAACAATTGT
The DNA here is from genome assembly GCA_039090855.1 of Macrothele yani. Classification (NCBI taxonomy): domain Eukaryota; kingdom Metazoa; phylum Arthropoda; class Arachnida; order Araneae; family Macrothelidae; genus Macrothele; species Macrothele yani. Next base: position 143,768,657 of record CM077014.1, read on the forward strand.
AATTTAAAAGATCCAGTGTAATCTCCAATGTAGTCTGGCACAACATAAACTTACTTTGGCACCCTCTTCTGCTGACAATTCCTCCGTACTATTCTGCGAATGTGACGGGAGGCATGTGAGAAATGTTCGTGAAGATTGTGAGAATGCGAGTTACTTTCGAATCGATACATCAGCACTTTGGTGAAAACATGGATGTAACCCGCATGAGATATTAGAGGACGTTTACTGCGAATATATCTGCCGGATTTACCGTGCGCAAAATGAAAACTGCACTCCTAAAAATCTCTCACGATTTCGGTGCTCCAATCGAATGGAAATTGGAACAGAAGTCAACATAAAAATCGGAAAACAACTATAAAACAAACAAAAAATGCATCTTAGGATCTTAAAAGAGGATAATAATTGCAAATAAATTGCTTTGAGAGGATTATCTAGACCGAAAACATGAGAATATCGCGGAAGAAGAAAGTTGCGGCAGCTGCTTTTTTGCCGGGATCACAACCATCAGCTTTATACTGCTTTCTTCTGGAAACACACAAAAGGTAAGATAATGGCATTTTTAAAGTGCTGAGGGTACGTCGTCTTTAGCACTTAAAGCTGTATCAGTTTATTGAGACTCAATGTCCTCCTGCGTTTCTATTTGTGTGGGCATATTTTTGCGCTCGTTATCTGCTCCATGTGCTCGCGTGTGGGAGTACGAGCACTTTAGTCGACAGCTATTCTTAGGATAGCGATGCCTCGCGTTAAAGGGCAGTGGGATATTATTTTCAGGAACTGGGTTATTCTTCTGCAAAGCATTTTTCTCTGTAATGTTAAACTTATAAAATACTAGTGATCTCATCCCAGCTTTTCCCCAAAGTTCCATTGCAAAATTTCAAAGCTTCTTGCAATCTCGCTAATACATGCACTCCACTATAAATATATCCTAGAGCCTTTCGAATAGCGCGTGAGTCCCTGTTTGCATAAATTACATCTGTCGTTCTAGGTAGCAACCCAAGTACAAAATTGTTGCATTCCGCTAAGGTAATCTTCAGATCTGTGATATTCGTCTGCTGTGATCTAACACGCATGTGTTGCTCCAGATAGACTCATGCACAGACGTTTCAGAATAATATGAGCACCTACCTAATAATGGGACTAACCACCCTTGGCCCGGATGACAGCGGCGAGACGGCGTGGCATGGACGCAATGAGACCCTAGAAGGTTGCCCGAGGCACACGTGCCCATTTGGACTGCAGCAGAGCACGGAAGCCTCCGAGATGATGTGATTGTGGGTCGGCACATCGAACTTCTCTATCCAAATAGTCCCACAAATGCTCTATGAGATTGAGGGCGGCCAATTTTCTGGCCAAGGGAGAACTTAGACGTCGCTGTCGTATTCCTGGAACCAGCAGAGCCGTGACTAGGGCGGGGCATTTATTTCTGTGCCCTCTCTTGAGCGCCACAGAAATCAATGTTTGAAATGCGATTACAATTGGAAATGAAACTTTTGCACAAGTTTTCGGCACAATTAAAATTAGAATTTCCTCCTCAAAATGTTCAGGAGTTGTTAGTTGCTCACATTCAGTAATGAAGGTGTGGTTGTATAGTCCTTTCAACTGAAGAAGAACCATTGCACCCTTCTACAACAATCAAGTCCCCAGAAATTCTTTATTTGGATGGGCTATACGTGCGTTGCATGATAAGGATGTTCACATTTTTGAAGATTCTCTGGAGGCTATCCAGTCTTTATTGTAGCTGCATGCCACGACTGTCAGCTACATTCGGTTTGCTTGATGCGATGCCAAAATTCCGAACTCCGAAGCAGTTGCGAAAAGCTGTAAAAACAGTCACATTTTTATTGTGCCTTTTTTACGCCTAGTTTCGTTAGAACTTAGAAATGCATTTTTACGCCTAGTTTCGTTGGAAAGTCTTTGTAGTACTGTTATATTTCTGAAATTGTATCTGCTTTTTTGCTGTCTTTAATTTAAAGCTATTTATCTTGAAAATTCTTCTCTGTAGTTAGTGCTCGCTTAGATTTTCAGTGCTGTTTTTTTGTTCTTTTGGTGTGAGAGAGAGAGAGAGTGTGTGTGAAAGAGTGAAAGAGAGACAGAGAGAGAGAGAGAGAGAGAGAGAGAGTGTGTGTGTGTGAAAGAGTGAAAGAGAGACAGAGAGAGAGAGAGAGAGAGAGAGAGAGAGAGAGAGAGAGAGAGAGAGAGAGAGAGAGAGAGTGTGTGTGTGTGTGAAAGAGTGAAAGAGAGACAGAGAGAGAGAGAGAGAGAGAGAGAGAGAGAGAGAGAGAGAGAGACTGTAACGTACCAGGAGATGTGACGTACCTGCCAGAAGGACGCATAAAGGCAGATAGGAATCAGAATAAAACGTCCGCGTAGGTCAATTGGTAGAGTGACTTATTCCGGAATGAGGGGATCCGGGTTCGAATCCTGCTTGGCGTGGACAGAAATGACGGAGAAATTTACTTCGTTATAAGACAGAGACAGAGATAGATAGAGAGTGAAAGAGATAGAGAGAGATAGAGAGAAAGATAGAGAGAAAGATAGAGAGAGGGACGGAGAGAGAGAGAGGTAGATTGGAGCGCAATATTTTGCGGATTGCCCCGGGCACAGAAATGTCTAATTACGCCCCTGGAACCAGTCACGCACCCCCTTACTGATGTGGCACGGAGTATTGTTCTGTTGGCAGACACCATCACTACCAGGGCAAACGTCCAACATGAAGGGATGTATATAGTCAGCGAGGATGGACAGGCGGCCATTGGGGTTCAGAGACCCATCCAGTGGTACCAGCGGTCTCAGGCCATACCAGAAAAACATCCCCCAGACATGAACACTGACACCGCCGGCCTGTATTTGACCGACAAGCGTGTCTGGTGTTGCTTCTCGTGTGTCTGACGCCGTATCCGCCCCGGCCCTTCACTTCTGTGAAGTAGAAGTCTCGATTCGTCGGAGAAGGTAACCTTTTCCCACTCTTACACTGCCCAATGACGATAGTCACATGCGAACTGCACGCGTCGTTGACGATGGACCTGGGTTAACATGGACGCCTTAACGCAGCGTCGACTCCGGAGACCAATACGTGACAGGGTTCTCTCTACTATTATTGGGGACACGTGTCCCGGTGTTTATTTGCGTAATCAATTGCTGCAGTGTTGCGCGTCGATTGCCCTTTACCAGTCGACGGAGACGACGTTCTCCTCTGGGGTCGATAGCTTTTGGGGCTCCACAGTTATGATGTCGGCAGGTACTTGGTATGACAGCGTTCCATTCTTGGTACACCCTAATTACAGCCCATTGCGAACAGCCCACGATATCAGCTGTTTCTGAGATGCTTCCACCCTTGGCACGTAGCAGATGGTCATTCTTTTTTTAACAGCCGTCAAATCACTGCCTCTGTACATTGTGCTCACGTAATGTACTATGGCTCATCTGTCCTGGCCGGCCACTTATATCTCCGTGTGGTCGATCGTCGACCTTTTCGCGTATACTGTGTGACGCGCCGAGGCGGGTATACTGTGATTCCGGCGTGGCTATATTATTCTGATGCGACCATGTATGACATTGATGGTATTCATGTTAAGCTATCTTGCGGTCCATGGAAATATGCATGTGTTTGGAATGCTGCGCAAAACATACCTGCACAATTTGTTGCTCTGTGGACTGTTACATTATTATTCGAAAAAGTGTTTATCCGTCTGGATGTGGCGTAACTGGCATGGTGAAAACGTGAGACCACATGATGCTCGCAAGCAAGCCCGTTCAGAATATTAATGGCACCTTGCTGTACCAAGAGAACAATTTCCAAATCAGTACACTACCGGGCTGTCTGAACAATCCGCTGCTCATCGTTCGAGGTTTTTCTCATGCACACTGTACATACACTATACTGACAGATGTCACCACACACCTAGAAGAGAAACACAACATAGCATTTATCGACATACATTAGTACGGTGTCGGTCCACCTTCGGCCTTAATGCATGCACTGACCCTGCGAGACATGCTTTCGACAAGGTTTTGGAACACAGCGATAGGTATGCGCTTCCATTCAGTACATAATACTGCAGCTAACTGTTGCTTAGTACTAGGCTTTGGTTTCAAACTTCTTACGCGCTCCTCTAATTCCTCCCATAGGTGCTCTATGGGATTACGATCAGGGTTCTGTGCTGGCCAGTCTACACACGATACGGAATTATCGTCAAACTACGACATAACAGTCCTTACTTAATGGCTCGGTGCATTATCCTGCTGGTACCAATAAGGCTCGGCTCCATAGTATTGCCACAGAGTTGGTAGGGCATAATTATCCAGAATATCGAGGTAGACGAGCTGGTTAACAGGTTTGTCCATGATAACCAATGGGGCGGAACCATACCACGAAAACCACCCCCACACGAGTACACTGCCAGCTTCAAACTTGACCGTAGGAACAGTAAACTGTGGTAAAGAGCGTTCCCCCGGCTGCGGCCATACCCAAACACGGCCATCAGACTGATGGATCGTGTATCTGCATTTATCAGTCCAAAGGACCTGTTTTCATTGATCTACGGTTAACGATAAAAATTCTTTACACCATGCTAAACGACAAGTAGCATTCCGAGTGGAGAGGAAAGGCTTATGAGCAGCCGCACGACCACGGTAACCCACGTAATGAAGTTCTCTGCGAATGGTACGTGTACATACCGAGGTTCCAGCATTTTTACTCACCTGTACACGGAGGTCTTCTGCAAGTACTCCGTCGATTAGCTGTAATGACTCTCCTGAAGCTTCGACATCCTCTATCACTGATTTTCTTTGGTCTGCCGGTACGTTTTGCAACTTCAGGCACGCCATGTGTCTTCCACTTATTCAGAACATTCAAAACAGTTGGCTTGGGCATGTTTAAACGCCTCTCAGTTTCTCTTATGGATAACCCACTAATGTAACACCCAACAATCTTTCCTTTGTCAAAGCCAGTTCTCTCCCGCCGCGACATTTTCACTCAACCTCACAGTGCGATATGATCGCGGCCAGCTGCAAGCTTGTTTTTATACCGTTTGCAGCTGTACCGTGCATCTTAACAATGCAGCGTATCCGTTCATTTGCTTTTGAAGGGGTGTCCGCTGACTTTTGTCAATGTGGGGAATATACTTCCCTGGCATATGATTCATCTTCCAACACTACACTGTAAAAAAATTTTTTTTAATTCATGAGCCACTTTCCGTGATTCATTTCGTGAATTAAGAAGCATATTTCTGATACAACCTTTTCTGTGAAATGACGGAAAGAAATCTGAATTTCACGGATTTCTGGTACTCGGGAAAAATTCTGAATTTTTAGAAACCTTTCCGCAATTCCTTTAGTGTATTAACGGAGGAACTCTGTTTTCACTTTTTCTCTATCCATATGACGAAAACATTCCGGTGATAAGAGAGATTCGCGGGAACACTTGTGGTTTAATTGACTATTAAATATCAATCGTTCGTCAAAGGAACTCATTTTGAAATTCTGTAGCGAGATGCATATTGTGGGTAGCATATCGCATGAAATTTGGTTTTTGTGCCACAGCATATTTCTTCTCATCTCCCGCATTTTGTGCACCAGCTATTATGTTACCGGGTATTTAAATTATTGTACAAGTGGCTGCACGATGTGAAGTCTAGGGAATTCTTAAAACAAAGTTGTTATAGCTGCCAAGAGTAAATTTTATATTTAGAAGTTTTAGTGAAATAATACTATAAAAGAGTACATTTAACCTTTTCTTAAAGATAATTGAAGGTTATTATTGGTTTAAAAAAAGATCTGAAGTTCCAAAGCATTGTATTGCTTCGAAATATCACTTTGCAAAAAAAAAAAAAATACTTAATTTGTGATGTCCTCCTACAAAAAAAAAAGAAAATTATTACAAACGTCTTCAAAAAAAATAATGAGCTCTAACATTAAATAAAATGACTAAATCACTCGCCATAATGCAGAAAAATATTCATCGGTGCTCTATAAGTTTTACCTTGAACATGAGGGTAATTCCGAAGAAATTCTGACTCAGTGGTTAAGGCGCGCGGCTTGTGTGGACCCAACCCTATCGACTGCGGTTCGGTCCTAGCAACCGGAGCGAAAGTATTATCTGGCGTAAGGGCAGAAAAGCTTTTGATTTTGCGAAATTCTAAATGCCGAAAAACTTGAAAATGAATTTTCTGAAATAAACGGAATTGCTGGCTACGGAAAATCTGTAAAAATTAAGTTAAAAAAAGCAAGTTAGTAAAATCGTGCAATGCATTGATTTTGATACGCTTTCCAACATACCATAAATCATTACTCAAGTTATGAGGATAAAGGCTGTGTAATAAATCCCGCTTTTGTGCCCTGACATTTTACCCCATTTCGATGATATTCAACACAACAGGTTCAGTATACCTCCGGAACAACATGCTAAAACTTTGTCGCAATCGAAGCATTTTTACGTAAGTTATGACCCATAGGGGCGATGCAATGGATCCCGCTCCTATGTCCTGACCTTTGACCCCATTTCGCTCATTTTCAATAGGGTTCGTCCCCAGGTTGTCCCCTACCACATACTAAAATTTCATCGTAATCGAACCATTTTTACGCGAGTTATCGTGAGGACGGCCCGACAGGCAGACAGACGGACAAAGCTGGAGCATATACACTTCTTCAACCTACAGTTGGAAAGCGTAAAAAAACGGGCACTTTTAAAAACGAAAATTTCGTTAAAAGACGGACACCTACCGGCAACTTTGCTACACGTTATTGTCAGAAAATATCCGTGAATTCACACCATTTAATTTTTACAGTGTGCGTGTTTTCAATTCCCCTGTTATTAGTGTCACTCAACAACACTACTGAAGCTACCCCGGTAACCGAGTGGTTTGAGATGTTGGCTTTTGGCCATTCATCCGGATTCAGCCCGGGTTATATTTCCCGATGAGGCACGTGTGGTGTCATTGTTCAGTGGCTCTGGATTTGTCTCTTTCTTAGAACCAGTGTCCCTAAAGTAGGGACAGATGACTTCTTATAGCATTATGAGTTACTGATAATGGTTGTTAAACCCCTCAAACAACTTAAGAAAGCACCACTTAAGAAGGAGACCCCCAAAAAGCTTGAGTGTAAGGAGCTTCATGTCCATTAAGCTCCTTACACTCAAGCTTTTTGAGTGCTGTTCAGGTGGACATGAGTTTGTCTCGTCCAGCGTTGGTCATCGCCTGTAGTTTTGTGAGCACCTGCCCTGAAGCCTCTGCTTTTCCACCGCTGCAACAGCTGATTGCACTTTTGGACCGGAGTCTATATGAGGTCTATTTAGGCTGTGCACTGAGGAGGCCAATGTAGGAAAGAGGTTAAGACCTGTGCAAACCTGTAAGCGAACAACTTTGTTTTTATGAGAAGGTTACAGATAGGAAAACAATGAGTATAGGCTCATCGTATAACAAGTTTTCTCAAATCACGACCCGCTGCCAGATGTTCCTGACACAGAAGCTCCATTTTTTACACCATTCACAAGTTAGATTCAGCGTATTCTCCGTGATCTCCATCGGCTGTAGTGCATGCCTGAATTTGATGTAGTTGATTATTTCGAACGTCAGTCAACATAACACTAGTAACTGTGCTGAGAGCTTGACGAAGCCGCTACTGTAAATCCTACAGCTAACCTGCTGCTACTGAGGTGACATAGATCTTAGACTAAAAGTAACCCCACAGGAAAAAATCCAGTGGGGATAGATATAATGACCACGGTAGTATCTTGACCCGACCACCATAGACATAATTTGTAGCGGCATGTCGCAGTGAGGGAATCGCTGTTCGGTGATGTTTGGTGCCCAAGTGCGTCGTCGGCTTGAGTCTATATGAGGTCAGCTTCACAATTTCTCATAAAGATACATACATGAGTATGATCTGACATCTCATGAAGTCCTGAAGGGTCCTAGATTTCCCGCTTTTTGCATGCAACTGCTCTACCAAGAGGAAACAGCTGTTTGTCTGATGAACCATGCGACATCGTAACGGATGCGCTACTTCATTTGCATGTGACAGGAAGTACATGAGGATTGATATCTTGAGTTTTGTAAGTTGTGGCCCGGCAGTGCATTTGTATTCAGAAAACACTCGACATGAAAGAAAAGCATTTTCCCTTATTTACAAACCAGCATTTTCAGTACGTTGCTCATTTCATTGTCTCTTAAATCAAGCACGAAATCAATAGAGAGCCAGTTGCGATGCGATGCGTGGAGTGGTTTGGAAGTCTATGTCAATAAGAAACCCTTCTAGTTCCAGTAAATGCATATTTTCACAGTTCTCAAGTGCCATTGTTCGTGGTACGAATGAGTAAGCAATTTGCGTTTGCATGAGATTGAACTTCGAGACTCTTTCCGAATAGAAGAGCATGGAGCTCAGTGTCGCCGCAAAATCCTGTGTGAGAAGTTTTGATGAAAAGGCGGAAGGTGTCATTGCAACTCAGGAACAATGAAGTTTAGGTGATGTGTTTACTAGTCGCTTTTGATCGGACTGCTTGAGTGCAAATCACACTGCTTGAGTGCACCCATTGAAGATTTTCCTGCATGTATCTGAGCTTCTTAGAAATCGCATTAAAAAAAGGTCAGAATCATTTCAAAGGTGGAGATTGATTTCACTTGTGCAAGAATGTTAAACTATTGAGATTTAATTATTACCGAATATACAGGGAAACGTGTTTTTGCTTTGAGAGAAATACGGCACACTTTTTTTATTCTAGGTAGCAGACGGTGTCCAGAACATCGCCGACTACTGGGATAAACAGCCACTACCACACACATACGCACACACAATTGCAATCATATACATACCCCAATCAATTGCAATAACATGCAGGTTGTTGCGCAAACTCCACTCTATCAGCCAAAGCCACAATGTGATGTGAATTCACGTCGTCCCTCATTATTGGCGCCTTTTTCTTCCAGGAAATCCGTGATGTTGCTTTCAAAACCATTTCTATCATAGGTGCACCTTATGAAGAACTTTTACGAAACAACATTATACCGAGCATGCAAGAGAGGCATGCACTGAATGCTGTAACATTCATGCAAGATGGAGTGCCACCGCACATCGCGGCTTCTGTCAAACAACTCCTAAAGTCAACGTTTGGAGAAAACCATGTGATCAGCCGTCATTTTCAACACGAATTACCACCCAGGTCTCCAGACCTTGCACCATGTGATTCTTGATTGTGGGGCCACCTGAAGTCACGGGTGTACAGAGATCGTCCCATTTCACTGACCATGATGAAAGACTTTATCCGAAATCATATGCCAGCCATTTCGACGGATATACTGTTTAATGCTGTCCATAGTGTCTTCTCTCGTCTGCAGGTAGTTATAGCGAATGCTCGGCACCACACTGAGCATTTATTACCGCAAGTAACCTTGTGTGGACGTTGCGTCAAGTTACCTTGTATAACCCACAATTAGCCGCCCCGGTGGCGCAGTGGTCTAAGGCGCTGGCCTCTGATCATTCGTCCGTAAGGGGTTCGAATCCCGGTCAGGCATGGATGTTGTGTTTGTCTTACGGCACTGGCTCTCTCCCATCCCTGGAACCAGTGACCCTAAATTAGGGACGGGCGACTGCTTATAGCCCATTGAGTTGCTCACGGTGGTCGTTAAACCTCCAAACAAAAACAAAAAAACAAAAAAACCCACAATTAATCATTCGGCTGTAGCGCCAATCTTGTGTGCGTGAGTTTGCTTTTCCATGTGTTCCCGTGTGCACAAAGCGTCATATTATTACGAGGCACTCGGAGTAAAATCAATTGTCAGTTTAACGCTTACAATAAACCACTGTCGAATATAGGCAATCACCAAAGAGACTAACCACGTTTTTGTTTGCTATGCAAATTTATAATACGTCTTTTTCCAGTTTCTCAGTAAAATTAATATAAAAGTAAAGAATATTCGCCGAACGTAAAAAAGGTAAAAACTATTTAAAAGTCTGTTTTGCTTTGTCAGCATAAGAATTTAAAAATGCGCTGAAAAACGTAAAATATTCCCAGAAAGATTTTTATGGAATTATTTTCGATTCTTCTTAAACAGATTCTAGTTAAGACACGTGTCCTTTGAAATTCAAATGCACTGCAGCATAATGATTTCAGCAACGCAGCGAAGAAGCTGAATTTTCAGTCTCTTCCCTTATTTGCACCTAATCGTTAGAGGCCCGTGAGTTCCATTTATGCCAGTCGAAAAATATCGTCCAATTTCAGTCAAACGCATTAAGGAAATTTATTCTTCGAAGAAATCCTCAGAATCATTAAGTCGGCAATTAGAACTCACAACGCTGAGAGCAAACATCTCTGCGTTCATTCTATCTCTGGTTCTTAAGTTGTTCGATATTTGACTCATTGAACACGAAATTCGTTGATTTTCACCCTTTCCGCAGTACGTAGTTGCAGGAAATTTGACGGTTGGGTGGGGGGGGGGAGCTTGAGTCCTTTTCTTTGATTCTCTGTCCGTTGTCTTGGTTAATTTAGTCAAATACCTCCGAATGTAGCAAACTTTATTTAAAAGAAAAATGGCATATCGCATCCAATTAAAAACCTGCATTAATAAAATGACATTTCTCCATTCTTAATTTAAGACATTTATTTTTGTCGACTTAAAACCGGCTTTGTTTAAATAAACGGTGTGCTTTTACAAATCTTGAAACGCACCAATTTCATGATGTTATCTATTCTACGCTAATATGTAAAGAGAGAAAGTTTGTTTGCGTGTTTGAGGTAATTTCAAAAACTATTGAGCCGATTTGTGGATAATTCTTTCACCGTTGGAAAGCTTATTTCTTTCCGGTGGACATAGGCTATTTCATTTGTTTTTTATTATTATTTTATTATTTTTCTATTATTTTTTATCATTTTTGGCTGTACTACCGAATCAGATCGCTTTCAAGTAGTTCCCGATTTACCGTATATCGTTATGATTTGTTTACATACAACCTGGTCACACCCAACGTGAAAGAAAGTAGTTCGCGATAATATGCGGAATTTGTTTTACTAATGTGGAATAATATTGAAACGCTCCATTTACGAAAAATATGAGAGCTCATTTAGGAGGCCAAGATACCCAATTTTCTACTCAGTTACTACGTGTCGGTGATGGCAAAGTACCTAATCAAAAAGTTTTGATTCCAGTACAGAGTAAACTGGGAAGCATTGTAAGATCTATTAATGAATTAGTTGACAAAATTTATCCTAATGTAGAAAATTTGCTCCAAAGAAGTCACAACTGGATGTGTGAACGAGGTATGGTGTTTCCAAGAATGCATCTGTCGACGAAATAAACGATACTAAATTTTTTTTTTTGATTGGAGGTTTAACGACCGCCGTGAGCAACTCAATGGGCTATAAGCAGTCGCCAGTCCCTAATTTAGGGTCACTGGTTCCAGGGAAGGGAGAGAGCCAGTGCCGTAAGACAAACACAACATCCATGCCTGACCGGGATTCGAACCCGGACCCCTTACGGACGAATGATCAGAGGCCAACGCCTTAGACCACTGAGCCACCGGGGCTGCTCTATATACTATTTTTCAAAAACTGGCCGGCGAATACAGAATTTACACATCGATCGGTTTAACTCGGAAGATGCAGTGCATTATCCACATGAATTTTTAAATTCTTTAAATACCTCAGGACTTCCACCGCATTATCTCATATTTAAATTTGGCATTCCTATGTTATTGCGGAACCTGTATCCTCCAAATCTGTGCAGTGGTACAAGATTACAGGTCAAAGCGCTACGTAATAATATTATTGAATCATGAATGGAATACGAGATTATACCACACATCTGTCTGGGAGACCCGGATTCGATTCCCGCTCCAGGACGACGAAATTTTCATGTTTTCGGATATTATCTGACTTAACATCCATGTCACATTTACACCAAAAAACGGAATGTCATCTTCAAAATTAATATTATTGAAGTCATTATACCAACTGGGCCAGCAGCTGAATAAGTGGCACATATACCCAGGATCCCGATGAGTCCCACGGACTTGCCATTCACGTTCAAAAGATTACAGTTTCCTATTAAACTATCCTTTGCTATGACGATCAATAAATCCCAGGGCCAAACTTACAAACACGTGGGATTGGAATTGCGTCAAGAATGTTTCTCGCACATACGTAGACTTATCGAAAACCGGCAGTTCAGACAATCAATTTATTTTGATAACGGCCGGAAACGAGATAAAAAATGTTGTTTATGCAGAGGCATTATGAATTATTTTCAAAAATTAATAACAAAATTATGTACTTAAATTTATGTAAAAATTAATTATAATTTTCTTTCACGTGGAAAACTAGCTTCTGACCATTCGGCCAGTTTCTTCTACCGGTTTCTATGTAATTCAACTACAGTTCTTATGGATGAAATTGGCCGAATGTATATCATAACACGTGTTATCATAGCCCTGTTTCTAAGTGATATCTTCCACGCGAGCGAAGCCGTGGGTACAGCTAGTTAAAGGTAAAGTGCTTAAAACACATGCTGATACATTATGAAACAATATTAGGTATGTTTATTATGGCACGTGAAACCTTAGGAGACATACACTGAATTAGTTTGATATTAGGAACACCTACCTAATAACGTGTTATCCACCTTTCTGTGTAAACACTACTCGCAGACGCCTAGGAAAAGATTCTACAATATATCGAGCATCATCCATGCGTAACTTGGTCCATTCCCCCTTAAGCTCCGTCAGTTTATGCTCCTTCCATGGAGGAAGATCAGCAGCAGTTCCCACTCCTCGTTCTAGCATATCCTACAAATGTTCAATTGGGTTACAGTCAGGGGAGTTTGGGAACCAATGCAAATTGGCGAATTCGTTGTCGTGTTCATCCAAAAACTCAGTAGTTATACGAGCCCGATGACACGGTGCGTTGTCCTGTTTAAATCTCCCATTTCAATAAATGCATACTTAGCGTGTGATAACAATCTTGTAGCATCTGGTGCATGATCCTGTTGCTAAATTATGTCAACAAAATTTAGTCCTACATTGGAAAAACCTGAATCCAGAACTCAAATACCGGACTTTTACAGAAGCAACAATAAGCTTTTGAGAAGATTTTTCATGCACTGCAAAAGCAATAAACCTGCCTTTGAGAGTTTTCCATTCAGTGTACGAGGGTGATAGCAAAAGTTCTGCACCTGTTAGTCTAAAACGGAAGCGGATGATGCAATTGGGAAAATGATTGCGTCATGTCAAGGTCAGACTCTCAGCAACGCAGTGGTGTCAGAACGACGCTCTATAATTTGTTGCGTTGACGTGGGAGGGTTTGAAAATGGAAGCATGCAGCTCTTCGGGTCGAGTCACGGCGTTAGACCCGCGCTCGTACGTGAAAATAGAAATTCCGCGGGGAGATTCAGTGGCCAAAGAAAACAAAGAGCAAGGACAAATTATGAAAGGAAAATGTTTGAACACTATTTGCACTGGGGAATCAGAAAGCAAAGAATACAAAGGATAATGGAAGGAAAATGTTATAACACTGAATCTAGTGGGGTTCAGAGCCCAAAGAAGACAAATAAAACTGGTGGTAAAATGGAGATATGCAGCAGAATGTAAAAAAAAAAATATGTGTGGGGAGAAGGGTTGTAAATGTTAGCACAGGATAAAAAAATCGAATATCGACGAAATAATCCGTGAAGCATCTAAAGGTTCAATCATTATTGCCATGGAGTAGTATCTGGAATTTCGAAAGAATCGGACTCGATATTCCTTAGAAGATATTTTAAACTTCAAATGGAAAACAATTTAATTAAATCTCGGTTATTTATATTAGACAGATACATGGGAAACTGAGTGTGACGAAAGGACTAGAAGGGCATAATACTCTGGAAAACACCTCAATGAAGACAACCAGAGAATAATAAGAGGTGAGAGATAGCCAAATGAAGCAGCAAGCGTTTTTTTTTTATGTTTCGAAGTTTAACGACCAACATGAAGTCTATAAGCTGTCGCCCATTCATAATTTGAGGCCGCTGGTTCCATCCAGGGGAAAGGTGAGAGCCGGCGCCATAGGACAAATACAACATTCATGGCCCGACGCCGGGGCCAGCACGGACGACAAGCCAGAAATCTATGCTTCGGGCCCAGGTCGGATGACAAGCCAGAAATCTATGCTTCTGGCCCACCTCGGACGACAAGCCAGAAATCTATGCTTCTGGCCCAGCTCGGACAAAAAGCTAGAAATCTATGGTTCGGGCCCAGCTCGGACGACAAGCAAGAAACCTATGCTTCTGGCCCAGCTCGGACGACAAGCAAGAAACCTATGCTTTTGGCCCAGCTCGGACGACAAGCAAGAAACCTATGCTTTTGGCCCAGCTCGGACGACAAGCAAGAAACCTATGCTTCTGGCCCAGCTCGGACGACAAGCAAGAAACCTATGCTTCTGGCCCAGCTCGGACGACAAGCAAGAAACCTATGCTTCTGGCCCAGCTCGGACGACAAGCAAGAAACCTATGCTTCTGACCAATTGGCAGGCCCGGCGGACAAAAGCTGTAGCTGAAGAAGTAAAATCATTTTTCTTATTTTGATGCCTGAAGTGGTGTCAGAGCACTTCACAAGTAAAAGTGCAGAGGTTTGTACACCTCATTAAGTAAAAGTGCAGAGATTTTACAGCTTATGTCATAAGTGGCACAAACAAAGACAGAAAAAATTGTCATCAAAGCTGAATTGTATCAAAGGTCAGCATAAAGCACATTCTAATTTGTCTTCGTTATAGATGTGGTAATAGGAATGTTTGGAACAGCACAGTTGGCAATGTTTTTTGCAGCTTATGAAGTTTTCTGTGCCAAGATTGCACAGAAAAGGGGCAACAAGCAAAAGCCCGTAAAACTAGTTTAAGAGATGCGAAGTGATACAATCAAACTAAAATAGATTACATGTGCTGCAAGGAAGGAAATCGGATCGACTGCCTTAACATACAGGCGACAGAAACACCAAAAAATTAAAGTTTGTATGAGTGTTGGAAGGAAATGAAATTATGAAAGATGAAGTAATTAATAAAAGAATGCAGGTGCAAATAAAACTTTTTGAAAATGGATAGCATTAAAACCAATAGTTTACAGAAAAGGTAATTATTTTCTTAGTAAAATATTGGAATAACATAATATTGAATAAATCACAAATTCATAGTAGGATCCAGTGTCAAATTTTCATTTTTCATGTATTTGTAACCCCTTCTCTTCCTGTGGTTTTATTGTTTTCGTAATTTCACTTTCTTTCAGTTATTTGTCTTGTTTTTTCCTTTTCTCTCATTCTTAAAGAATCACTTCAATATGGGTCTCTCCATAGTGCTCCCTGATGGGGTGATTCTAAATAAATTGTATCAAACCTACTGCGGGCGGTTTTCCGGGCATCACCCCCCCCCCCCACCTCCCGCAAATATGTTTTGACAGATCTGTATGAAAGATGTGACAGAACATTGCTATAATTTATAACTATTTATTGTGAGATCATATCTCTTGGATGCACATAAAATTTAGTTTGAATAGTATATCTGTGAGAAATATTTTAACTTGGTGTTCTTTGGTTTTTTAACACAGGAACTCATAGTGCTCTTTACCTATCTATTCTGCAAAATGGTAGCTTAAATAAATTCCGCATTTTTAGATAAATCTTCAGATTAAGTAAATGGTATGAAAATGAGTAAAAGATGTGTTTAAAGGTGATTCAGCAAAAAAAATCCTTAACGATTCTTTATGAATTCCTTAAGGTTGGCTTTCATTAAAGTCGGGCAAGAGATATAACATAAAGAAGCAATAACAGAATGCAGGTTGGATCGAATAACTGGAAGAAAATATCAACTCTACTCTGTGACATAAGACTGCTAATGAAGATAAAAAGCAATATTTTCATGCGTTTAGTAAGATGATTCATGCTGTACCCTGGTAAGGTCCGGGCAACTAAGAGACTCATAAAGAATAAGTTAATGTTGAAGAAATGAAGATGCTGAAGCGCACTCGCTGTGTCGACATAAAAAATGAAATCAGTGATCAGAGGATAAAAGCAACAGTTAAAATATCGGTTATGCTGAGCAGTGCCAAGAAGCAATACTTCTCTGGAATGGGCATCCCCTGAAAAAGATGCAGAATGAGTAGAATGAACAGCTATGGACACTGAACTGTTGGGAAAAGGGAGAACACGGGGGACTTAAAAGGAGATATAGAAACTGGGTAAACAATGACTACCACAGGGAGAGACTTTGCTTTCTCACTGAATAATCTTAAAGGCATTTAGAATGTCTGCAGAAATCATGACTACCAAAGTTCCAGTTTTGATGTACTAATGCTGGTCAACACGTGTTATCTGACCTCAACTTTCATTGTGAAACTTAATTACGCAAAATCTAAAATATGATGTACTATGCCAATATATTAAGTAATTCAGCTGGTGTGGATTCCAACTGATGGAATTCTGGCAATTTACTACCGTTCAAATGAAACTGGAACGTGCAAGCTTAAGTGGATATCAATTTTCAGAAGACGATTTCCTGTATGCAGCTCACCACATGGAACTGCACTGCGATGAAACCATAACATAAGGAATGAGATTAGCAAATGATTCCAGATTACGATAAAATTCCTTGTACGATCTGTTCAACCTTACTAATCAAATGTCGGGAAAAGCATTGCACTTGCTTACTGCTGTGACAACAATTTAGCTAATTGAACGCGCGCGTGTGTGTGAGACTGACTGTGGGTGCATACTTAAATTACATTTACTGCTTGTTAAAATATGATTAAGCATAAAGTTAACTTCAGTTACGAGACATACTTTCAAGTAACACTGCCTGCTAAAATAATTTACCGAAATCAGATGTTACGAGAAGATTTTCGGTTTTTACCAAAACAGGATTATCCTGAACATCCATTCTCACTCCTCCACCAGCTACAGACTCAGTATTATAAGATATCATCGTTTTCTCAAAATCTGTTTTGGTTTATTCCCAAAGGTTAAATAGTTTAAGTCATTAGCTATTGCGTAATGTTACGCAGATATGTACAAATACTGCGTTTCAGTGTTAACCCACATGACAGGAACACCAATTTGATAGTCTTCACCAATTTGATAACACATTTGAGTTTGGCCTTTTCCTATGATTTTGTTTATTCCTGAAATAACATACATATGCTAATTTAGTTGATATGAAAGGATGTCCAACTTTCATAAATGCTCCTCAACATCGTTTTATGCCTTCCTGTATTTTGTATTGGGTTCGAAAGAAAGTGCAGTAATGTCCTATGACGAGGTACCCGAAGTCGAAGCCCCGGCCACGGAGCACATTGGCCAGATTGGGCAGCACACTGGCATGACATCAGTAGGTAGGTGGCTTAAGTCAGTGGTATTTGGCTGTAATAAAGCGAAGAGTGTAAGCTCAAGTCAGCATGCAAATGGACAAGGTGTACATCCGCCATTGCATGCTGTACGAGTTTCGTCGCGGTAACATTCACGCAAGTACTGTAAGGAACATTACCAGTGTGTACCCTAAACCCATATCACATCGTCAGTGCTGTCGTTGGTTCGAACGATTTCGAGAGGGACATTTTGTCTTGTCAGACCGACCGGAAGACCATCTACAGTGGATATGAATAGGCTGAAGACCTTAGTGTAAACCGACCCACGTGTGACTACGCGGGAGTTGATCAAACAGCTGGGAATACCCACACAAGCATTATCACGCACTTGAGTCAACTTAGGAAGGTGTACAAGATGGGAGTTCGGGTACCCCATCAACTCACAGTTGAGCAGAAATCAAATTGCATGAATGCATGCATTTCCCGGCTTGCACGTGACAAAGTTGAACCGTTCTTGGATCGCATAGTGACAGGTGGCGGGAAATGGGTCCTGCGTGACAATGTTAGCGCCCGAAAACTGTGGTTGGATCCAAAACAGAAGATTATGCCGATCCTCAAAGCCGGCTTACACCCGCGTAAGGTCCTGCTGTTGGAGTATGCTGGGTGTCGTGTTGTTTGAGCTGCAGCCTGACAACATCACAATCACCGCCGATGTGTACTAACGTCAGCTCGACGATCTGCACGCATCGCTCACGTCGAAACGACCAGCAGTGCTGAACCCCAAGGGCGTCCTCCTACAGCAGGATGGAGCGAAACCTCACACAGCACGGGTGACCTTGCACAAGGTCATAGACCTGGGCTGGAAGTTGCTGTCGCACACAGCCTATTTCCCCGGACATTGCTCCAAGCGACTATCACCTTTTCCGGTCGTTACAGCATTTCCTGGAAGGACAGCGATTCACCAACCAGGACGATATCGAACGCGCACTTACTCGCTTCTTTACGTCCAAGCCTCTACAGTTCTACGGGGGGGACGGTATCCTACAGCTGCTCAGACGATGAGAGCAGGTCGTGGCAAACGATGGCGACAACATTTTGGACTGATTTGCACTTGTACAGAAGGTAATCAGCACTTTTCTCTTGCTTTGCCTTTGCAGACACTACTTCCTTTTCAATCCAATATGAAAAAGGAAGCAAATCTGTCTTTGCCTTTGCAGACATTTCTTCCTTTTTAACCCAATATGAAACGTTCTGCTTGTGTCAACTGTTACATTGTTCTAGAAATGTTGGATTTTGCTGACTCGTGAAGTTGTCACGTAATTTAGGAATGGAATTAATACACAGCGCGATTTGAACTGCGATATGTAAATTTAAAGCGTCAAGGCTTCTCCCTATAAAGCACTGGTTATTTCGTCAATATTATAAGTTCCAAGAGGATTGTGGTACGGTGAATAGGACGATGGCTCAATGCCAAATTTGCGTAATTTTCTTGTATGCGCTTTGACTTGGACACCGTGCATCGGAGGTAGCTTGTAACATCATTTAGAGAACACACAATTAGTGAATGCAAAACACAACGTTTGTTTGCTAAATTCCGGTCCGACGATATGAGCCACGAAAATGAAGCACGGGGTAGACAAAAAGTACCTATCGATGATGTCGAGTGGGAAGCCTTGATTGAATCCGGTCCATATCAAAGGACACGAAACCTTAAACTCGGAGTATACTATGCAACCATTCCCCGACAATCAGCAACTATAGGCAAGGGGAAGAAGACAGATAAATGAATCCGACATAAGTTGAAGGAACAGTACAAAGTATGGAGGTTTGATATCTGCTCTTCTTCGCTTATCCGAAAACAAGCGAAAGGCATTTACGGGCCTCCTCGCGCGTGATGAGAAACGATTCTGTGCAAGAGTAACTGACATTCGGACGAAATGGTTTAACTGAGATGAAACTCCAAAACACATCCTTAAGTCGGCTTTCCATCGCTGGAAGACGATATTCAGTGTTTTGTGGTACGCAACTAGTGCGACCCACTTCTCCTTATGATAATGGAGTCAAACTATCACTTCGGGCAGGTACTGTAAAGAATTTGATATAATGCATGGAAAACTGTCCACCATACATCCGGCATTACTCAATAGCTATGGGCCCATATTTCTCCATGACAACGCGAGACCCCTTGTAGCACGCCAGACGATCTAGAAGCTTCATCAGTTGTGGCGTATGAAACATTATGCATGGAACACTGTTCACCAAACATCCGGTATTATTCAATCGCCATGGGCACATACCTCTCCATGGTAACGCGAGATGAAACGTTACACGCCACACGATCCAGAAGATGCACTAGTTGAGGTCCGTCTTATTTCCCTGATATGTACCCTATGGACAATCACATCTTTCGGCACCAGAAGACCTTTCTACAGGGCAAATCGTTTCCCAAATAAACATCAGTTTCATTGCATGCGATGAGCTTATGGAAGACCGAAGTTCGACATTTTTCACCACGGCGTACAGGACCTTGTATCTCGTTCGCAAAAATATGTCGCTGCTGTACTAGCGGTGATTTTCATTTCATTTCATTTCATTTCGTCTATTTTTCGTTATGGGGTTACATTTGACCATATTGCATTTCAATATTAATTTTATAACATATAATATTAAAAACAATACATATATAATATATGTATATACTTATGTACAGGATAACCACAGAACAGGAAATTGAGTAAAAGGTTATATATGTAACCAACAACGCAACAACAACAAAACATATACACACTATATTGACAAAAGTCAGCGGACACCCCTTCAAAAGCAAATGAACGGATCCGCTGAGTTGTTAAGATGCGCGGTACTGGTGCAAACGGTATAAAAACAAGTCTGCAGCTGACCGCGATCATATCGCACTGTGAGGTTAAGTGAAAATGCCGCGGCGGTAGAGAACTGACTTTGAGAAAGGAAAGATTGTTGGGTGTTATATTAGTGGGTTGTCCATTAGAGAAACCAACAGGCGTTTAAACATACCTACCCAAGTCAACTGTTTTGGATGTACTGAATAAGTGGAAGACACATGGCGTGCCTGAAGCAGCAAAACATGCCGGCAGACCAAATAAAATCAGTGATGGAGGACGTCAAACCTCAGGAGAGTCGTTACAGCTAATCGATGGAGTACTGCACAAGACCTCAGTGTACAGGTGAGTAAAAGTGCTGGAACTTCGTTATGTACACGTACCATTTGCAGAGAACTTCATTCCATGGGTTGCCGTGGTCGTGCGGCTGCTCATAAGCCTTTCATCTCCACTCGGAATGCTACTCGTCGTTTATCATGGTGCAAAAAACATTTATCGTGGACCGTAGATCAATGGAAACGGGTCTTATGGACTGAAGAATCCAGATACACGATCCATCAGTCTGATGGCTGTGTGTGTGTGTATGGCGGCAGCCGGGGGAACGCTATCTACCACAGTGTACTGTTCCTATGGTTAAGTTTGGAGCAGGCAGTGTACTTGTGTGGGGGTTTTTCCGTGGTATGGTCCCGGCCCATTGGTTATCGTGGACAAACCTGTTAACCAGCACGTCTACCTCAATATTCTGGACAATATGCCCTACCAACTCTTTGGCAATAGTATGTAACCGAGCCTTGTTGGTACCAGCAGGAAAAGCATAAAGCAAGGACAGCCATAAAGCAAGGAATGTTACGGCGTGGCGTGACGATAAATCCGTATCGTGTGTGGACTGGCCAGTACAGATCCCTGATCTGAATCCAATAGAGCACCTATGGAATGAATTAGAGCGCCGCATAAGAAGTTTGGAACCAAGGCCTATTATTAAGCAACAGTTAGCGGCAGCATTATGTACTGAATGGAAGCGCATACCTATCGCTGTGTTCCAAAACCTTGTCGAAAGTATGTCTAGAAGGGTCAGTGCATGCATTAAATCTAAAAATGGACTGACACCGTACTAATGTATGTCAATAAATGCTATGTTGTGTTTCTCTTCTAGGTGTCCGGTGACTTTTGTCAAAATAGTTTGTTATATATCATCATCATCATCATTGTCAACCATTATCAATCCACTGCTGGACGAAGGTCTCCCCAAGTTTCCTCCACAACAGTCTGTCTTGTGCCAGTCTCCTCCATGTCACCCCTGCATACTTTCGAATTTCATCCACCCATCTCCCATGTGGTCTTCTTCTGGGTCTTTTCCTGTCCCTTGGAATCCAATCTAAAATTTCGGCTGTCCATCGATGATCTGTCCTTCTGGCAGTATGTCCAGCCCATTGCCATTTCAGGGATTTAACTCTGATCATGATGTCTTCCACTCTTGTCATTTTTCGGATCCACGAGTTCCTCTTCTTATCTCTCCTGGTTACACCAAGTATGCACCTCTCCATGCTTCTTTGAGTTGTCTGCAGCCTTTGTATGTCTCTTTTAGTTAAGGTCCACGTCTCTGCACCATACGTAAGCACTGGAAGGATGCATTGATCAAACACTTTTCTTTTAAGACATAATGGCATATTGCTCTTGAAAATTATGCTGTTTCTTCCAAAAGCTCTCCAGGCAAGTTTTGTACGCTGATTAATTTCTTCATCAATGTGACCCTCACTAGATATCTGCTGTCCAAGATAAACGTACGTGTCTGTTATCTCCAGCTTTTCTCCATCAATCGATAAATCTTCATTTCTTGTAAAAGCATTGAACATCACTTTTGTCTTCTGA
Organism: Macrothele yani; assembly: GCA_039090855.1. Lineage (NCBI taxonomy): Eukaryota > Metazoa > Arthropoda > Arachnida > Araneae > Macrothelidae > Macrothele > Macrothele yani. Next base: position 143,790,690 of record CM077014.1, read on the forward strand.
AAGTTCATTTTTAATCCCACTTCTTTACTCTTGTCAGCAAGTTCCTGGATCATACTCTGCAGCTCTGATGGGGTAGTTGCAAAAATGACTACGTCATCAGCAAAACGAAGGTGGGTTAGATAATCTCCATTAATCTTTATCCCCTTGTTTTCCCAGCTCAGCGACTGAAAAACACCCTCCAATGTGGCATTAAAGAGCTTCGGAGATATGGTGTCACCTTGTCTCACTCCCTTTCCAATTTTTACGTGTGTTGTATTTTCAAACAGCCTAATCTTTGCACTTGCATTTTCATAGATGTTATTAATGATATTAATGTATGCATCTTCAATACCGCAGGTTTTCAGAGCCATTGTAACTGCTGATGGTTTCACCGAATCAAAGGCTTTTTCATAATCGATAAAAGCCATGCACAATGGAAGTTCATATTCCCTCGCTCTTTCAATTAGTTCTCTCAGTACGTGGATATGATCTATTGTGCTGTAGCCACTCCTGAATCCAGCTTGTTCTCTCGGTTGAGCCATGTCCAGTGTTACCTTCAAGCGGTGTGAAAGAACTTTAGTGAAGATTTTATAAACTACTGATAGGAGGCTGATAGGTCTGTAGTTTCCGAGATCCTCAATGTCACCTTTCTTATGTAGCAGGATCATTGTAGCGGTGTTCCAATCCTCAGGAATCTTTCCTTCATTAAGGCATCGAGTGAAAATTTGGGCGAGTACTGTTTCGATTTCTCCACTTGCTTCTTGTATGATGTCTACAGTAATTCCATCTTCTCCTGGAGCTTTTCCCCGCTTCATGTTCTTGATTGCATGTGCAACTTCTGCTGGGAGGACTGGAGGAACTCTGGTACTGGTATCTTTCATGATGTCTGGAGTGCATGTATCATCCCTTTCATATAATTTGGAGTAGAAATCTTTCACTCTTGTCAAAATTTCGCCTCTATTTCTTGTTACAGAACCATCTTCTTTTCTCAGTGCCATAATCTGTTTTCTTCCCTTACTGAGATGTCCCTTTGCTATCTTTAGGCTTTGGTTGTTTTCAATTGCTTTCCTCACTAGTTCACAGTTGAATTTTCTTACGTCTTCAGTGATACTTTTTCGTACTGTCTTGCATAGCTCTATATATTCCACTTTGGAAGTCACATCTTCTTTAGTTGTCCTCATCTCTCTTCTTTTTTGCATCAACATTTTCGTTTTTCCTGATAATTTATTTACATGCAACTTGTTCTTAGACCCAGCTAATTTTGTTGCTGTTTCCATAAGAGCTTTGGTTACTTTTCTGTTAACTTCAGAGATGTCCACTTCTTCCGATGTTAGGCCTTCTAAAGCAGAGAACCTGTTCTTCAGTTCCAACTTGAAGGTATTATGGTGTTTTTTAAGGTTGGTTATGTCAATAGATTTTGTTTGTCTTATGAGCTTGCCACGTTCAAGTTTAGTGTTGAGGTGCATCTTACATCTCACCAATCTATGGTCACTACCTGTGTTGAACTTGTTTAGCACACTGCAGTCTTCTATGACGAATTTTTTGTTACACATAATAAAATCAATTTCACTTGTTGTCCCATTTGGATGTCTCCATGTCCATTTCCTGTGTGGCTTTTTCTTGAAGAAGGAGTTCAAGATGAAAAACCCTTCTGCCTCTGCAAACTCAACGAGAGTATTTCCACGCTGGTTTCTGTTGCCGTGACCGAATTTACCTACTGAAGTTTCATTCTGTTGCCGTTGCCCTATTTTTGCATTGAAATCTCCCATAATTATTTTCAAGTGCTGCTTACCTTTATTATTTAGATGACAAATTTCCTCATAAAATTCTTCAATTTCTTCTTCAGGATGACTTGTGGTGGGTGCATAAGTTTGAATAATCTGAGCCTGGTATCTTTTCGAGAGTTGGATAACAAGTCGTGCAGCTCTGTCAGAGGAACTTTCAACTTCTACAACTTTATCCTTCAGTTTCTTGTTTATTATAAATCCAACACCACTAGTTCTGCCAGTATCTGTCCCACGATAGTAGAAGAGATGTCCACTTTTCAGTTCAATGAGATCTTCTCCTTTTCTCCTTACCTCACTTAGCCCCACGATGTCCCACTTGATCCTTTGTAGTTCCTCTTCCAATTCAAGAAGCCTTGAATCAGAAGATAGGGAGCGTCCATTGTACGTAGCCAAGGTCAGCATCAGATGGCAGCCTAGTCCGGTCCTCCGGGGATTCTTAGCACCCTCTGCCTTCATGTCGCACTGGCCGCTGCCTTGGCCAGGTACATTCCAGCTGCCGGAGACTGAGGGCCAAGATTTAAGTTGTGGAATCATTGTTATATATATATATATATATATATATATATATATAGAGAGAGAGAGAGAGAGAGAGAGAGAGAGAGAGAGAGAGAGAGAGAGAGAGAGAGAGAGAGAGAGAGAGAGAGAGAGAGATAGATAGATAGATAGATAGATAGTACATAAATAAAACAAAAAAATGACTTTATAAATAAATTATTTCACACAAGAAAATTAGACAAAAAAGGCTAATACCATGAGAAGCGCCGAAGGCAGCTAAACCTCATGTAGTTGCTTATATAGAATGAAAATATTACAGAACAAAAATACAAAATTTAAAAAACAAGTAAAACACTGGAACAGGTTGCCGTCATCAGGAGAGCATCAACCTGTGGGAGTGGCCTTTCTAGTTCCAACAAAACGACATATTAAGCCAAAATTGTAAGCCAAAACCAACAGACAATTTTGGCTTACCTTGTCGTTTTGTTGGTACTAGAAAGGCCACTCCCACAGGTTGATGCTCTCCTGATGACGGCAACCTGTTCCAGTTTTTTACTTGTTTTAAGATTTTGTATTTTTTGTTCTGTAATATTTTCATTATATATAAACAATGGGATAAATATTTAATGGAGATTATCTGACCCACCTTCGTTTTGCTGAAGACGTAGTCATTTTTGCAACTACCCCATCAGAGCTGCAAAGTATGATCCAAGAACTTGCTGACAAGAGTAAAGAAGTCGGATTAAAAATGAACTTTCAGAAGACAAAAGTGATGTTCAATGCTTTTACAAGAAATGAAGATTTATCGATTGATAGAGAAAAGCTGGAGATAACAGACACGTACGTTTATCTTGGACAGCAGATATCAAGTGAGGGTCACATTGATGAAGAAATTAATCGGCGTACAAAACTTGCCTGGAGAGCTTTTGGAAGAAAGCATAATTTTCAAGAGCAATATGCCATTATGTCTTAAAAGAAAAGTGTTTGATCAATGCATCCTTCCAGTGCTTACGTATGGTGCAGAGACGTGGACCTTAACTGAAAGAGACATACAAAGGCTGCAGACAACTCAAAAAAGCATGGAGAGGTGCATGCTTGGTGTAACCAGGAGAGATAAGAAGAAGAACTCGTGGATCCGAAAAATGACGAGAGTGGAAGACATTATGACCAGAGTAAAATCCCTGAAATGGCAATGGGCTGGACATACTGCTAGAAGGACAGACCATCGATGGACAGCTGAAATTTTAGATTGGATTCCAAGGGACAGGAAAAGACCCAGAAGAAGACCACATGGGAGATGGGTGGATGAAATTCGAAAGTATGTGGGAGTGACATGGAGGAGACTGGCACAAGACAGACCGTTGTGGAGGAAACTTGGGGAGACCTTCATCCAGCAGTGGATTGATAATGGTTGACAATGATGATGATGATGATATATATATATATATATATATATATATTGGGATGTAAGGTCAGGTGATGCGTAACATCACAGCCTCTCCTTGACAAATGTCAACCCCGCCTTCTCGTGGCGCATCCTGTTCCCCCTAAAGGGGCTCTGACGACCGCCAATAGCGGTATAACTATACCGTCGGGATTAGAAGAAATGCTATCCCACAGTCACCAATCCGCTTGGCCAGCGTGGTGAGTTATAGCCAAACCCCTCCAAAATGACTTCACAACTTAAATCTTGGCCTTCAGTCTCCGGCAGCTGGAATGTACCTGGCCAAGGCAGCGGCCAGTGCGACATGAAGGCAGAAGGTGCTAAGAATCACCGGAGGACCGGACTAGGCTGCCATCTGATGCTGACCTTGGCTACGTATAATGGACGCTCCCTATCTTCTGATTCAAGGCTTCTTGAATTGGAAGAGGAACTACAAAGGATCAAGTGGGACATCATCGGGCTAAGTGAGGTAAGGAGAAGATCTCATTGAACTGAAAAGTAGACATCTCTTCTACTATCGTGGGACAGATACTGGCAGAACTAGTGGTGTTGGATTTATAATAAACAAGAAGCTGAAGGATAAAGTTGTAGAAGTTGAAAGTTCCTCTGACAGAGCTGCACGACTCGTTATCCAACTATCGAGAAGATACCAGGCTCAGATTATTCAAACTTATGCGCCAACCACAAGTCATCCTGAAGAAGAAATTGAAGAATTTTATGAGGAAATTCGTCATTTAAATAATAAAGGTAAGCAACGCTTGAAGATAATTATGGGAGATTTCAATGCAAAAATAGGGCAACAGCAACAGAATGAAACTTCAGTAGGTAAATTCGGTCACGGCAACAGAAACCAGCGTGGAAATACTCTCGTTGAGTTTGCAGAGGCAGAAGGGTTTTCCATCTTGAACTCCTTTTTCAAGAAAAAGCCACACAGGAAATGGACATGGAGACATCCAAATGGGACTACAAGTGAAATTGATTTTATTATTTGTAACAAAACATTCGTCATAGAAGACTGCAGTGTGCTAAATAAGTTCAACAAAGGTAGTCACCATAGATTGGTGAGATGTAAGATGCGCCTCAACTCTAAACTCGAACGTGGCAAGCTCATAAGACAAACAAAATGTATTGACATAACCAACCTTAAAAAACACCATAATACCATCAAATTGGAACTGAAGAACAGATTCTCTGCTTTAGAAGGCCTAACAACGGAAGAAGTGGATATTTCTGAAGTTAACAGAAAAGTAACCAAAGCTCTTATGGAAACAGCAACAAAATTAGCTGGGTCTAAGAACAAGTTGCATGCGAACAAATTATCAGGAAAAATCAAAATGTTGATGCAAAAAAGAAGAGAGATGAGGACAACTAAAGAAGATGTGACTTCCAAAGTGGAATATATAGAGCTATGCCAGACAGTACGAAAACGTATCACTGAAGACGTAAGGAAATTCAACTGTGAACTAGTGAGGAAAGCAATTGAAAACAACCAAAGCCTAAAGATAGCAAAGGGACATCTCAGTAAGGGAAGAAAACAGATTATGGCACTGAGAAAAGAAGATGGTTCTGTAACACGAAATAGAGGCGAAATTTTGACAAGAGTGAAAGATTTCTACTCCAAATTATATGAAAGGGATGATACATGTACTCCAGACATCATGAAAGGTACCAGTACGAGAGTTCTTCCAGTCCTCCCAGCAGAAGTTGCACATGCAATCAAGAACATGAAGCGGGGGAAAGCTCCAGGAGAAGATGGAATTACTGTAGACATCGTACAAGAAGCAAGTGGAGAAATCGAAGCAGTACTCGCCCAAATTTTCACTTGATGTCTTAATGAAGGGAAGATTCCTGAGGATTGGAACAACGCTACAATGATCCTGCTGCATAAAAAAGGTGACATTGAAGATCTCAGGAACTACAGACCTATCAGCCTCCTATCAGTGGTTTATAAAATCTTCACTAAAGTTCTTTCACACCGCTTGAAGGTAACATTGGACATGGCTCAACCGAGAGAACAAGCTGGATTCAGGTGAGGCTACAGCACAATAGATCATATCTACGTATTGAGAGAACTAATTGAAAGAGCGAGGAATATGAACTTCCATTGTGCATGGCTTTTATCGATTATGAAAAAGCCTTTGATTCGGTGAAACCATCAGCAGTTACAATGGCTCTGAAATCCTGCGGTATTGAAGATGCATACATTAATATTATTAATAACATCTATGAAAATGCAAGTGCAAAGTTTCGGCTGTTTGAGAATACAGCACACATAAAAATTGAAAAGGGAGTGAGACAAGGTGACACCATATCTCCGAAGCTCTTTAATGCCACATTGGAAAATGTCTTTCAATCACTGAACTGGGAAAACAAAGGAATAAAAACTAATGGAGATTATCTAACCCACCTTCGTTTTGCTGATGACGTAGTCATTTTTGCAACTACCCCATCATAGCTGCAGAGTATGATCCAGGAACTTGATGACAAGAGTAAAGAAGTCGGATTAAAAATGAACTTTCACAAGACAAAAGTGATGTTCAATGCTTTTACAAGAAATGAAGATTTATCGATTGATGGAGAAAAGCTGGAGATAACAGACACGTACGTTTATGTTGGACAGCAGATACCAAGTGAGGGTCAGATTGATGAAGAAATTAATCGACGTACAAAACTTGCCTGGAGAGCTTTTGGAAGAAACAGCATAATTTTCAAGAGCAATATGCCATTATGTCTTAAAAGAAAAGTGTTTGATCAATGCATCCTTCCAGTGCTTACGTATGGTGCAGAGACGTGCACCTTAACTAAAAGAGACATACAAAGGCTGCAGACAACTCAAAGCAGCATGGAGAGGTGCATGCTTGGTGTAACCAGGAGAGATAAGAAGAGGAACTCGTGGATCCGAAAAATGACAAAGGTGGAAGACATCATGATCAGAGTTAAATCTCTGAAATGGCAATGGGCTGGACATACTGTCAGAAGGGCAGACCATCGATGAACAGCCGAAATTTTAGATTGGATTCCAAGGGACAGGAAAAGACCTTTATATATATATATATATATATATATATATATATATATATATATATATACCATATATAGCCTGATTGAATTGCAATTCCCTTAAAGTGCGTAGTCAAGCCAAACGTCCTGCCCATATATAATTTACGCATATATGGTCTGATTAATAATTTTCTACTATTAAATTTGATATTTTAATTTGTTAACAAATATTTTAGTTGCTTTGGAAAATAATTATAATTATTGATATGTGTTAGTTGACAAGGTAGATTATTCCGTAACACCAATCCCTGGTAATCAATAAATCTTTGTTGAGTTAAAGTGTTAGGCATTGGTAACAAAAATTCATTTCTGTTTCTAGTTCGATAGTCATGACCCAAAGTGTTCAGCTGAATTAAATGTTGATACCTGTTCTCCTTTATTATTTTATACAGAAATACTAATAATCTATATTCCTATAATTTCTCCATATCTAAATGTCCGTAGATATTAATCCGTACTCCCACATTCAAATTAATTCCCCTAAAATAATTTAAAATTTTGACCATCCAATTTTGTAATTATTTTTATTTATGCACATTAGTCTTAGTAGTTTGACCCCATACTAATAAACAATAAGTCAAACCTGGATAAATCAGTCTTTGAAACAGCATTTTTAATGTTTTAATTGTTAAATCATTTGAAATCCTCGTAATTAAACCCAGTACCCTTGAAATTTTATTTACATTTACAATATTTTGTATATTAATAATCCATTTTAAATTATCCTCAATTATTATTCCCAAATATTAAATATTATTGACTATTTCAAGGGTACAATTTCCCACAAAAATAGATGATGGCATAACAATCTGTCTATCTAATTTTTTTAATTCATAATTCCAGTTTTTTCAATATTTAAAAACAGTAAATTTGTATCTAGCTATTCCATCAATTCTTCAACAATTTTATTACATTTCACTTTTGCCTCGGTGTAAAGTAAACTTTATTTTAGATTAATAAAGTTTCTTTTACGCCCTATTTTGGGAGTCTAAATTTTCCATCCATGTTCCGATGTTTCAGCTGCAACAACCTTGACTCCACTCCACGGTGCTATTCATTTTGAAAATTTGTATCTCCTTAATCTATTACCTGTATCCTGAATGACTTCCATCCTGCAGGTCTCGATACCATATGCTATAAACACAACACGGTCTATTTCTGGCATATTTTTAAGAAAACTCCAAAATAATGCAAAAGAATCACATATTGCTTTGCGGGTTGTACAGCTTTTACTGTAAACAGTTGCTGAAGTATACTATTTGGGTGAAGATATTTCTTTTAAAAAATATGCTTTCTTGGGAATTGTATTGTTGAACAAGTTTAAGCAAATAGACTTTCGCGCTTAAAATATTTTAAATTATGTAATGCCGAAACAGGTGTAATAGAGTAAATAAAGAAGTACTTTTGCCTGCAGGGCTCGATACCAAGTACTATAAACCCAACAAGGTCTATTTCTCGAATATTTTTAAGAAAACTCGAAAATAATGCGAAAGAATAACATATTGCTTCTGCGGATTGTACAACATTTATTGTAAACAGTTGCTGAAGCATACTATTTCCGTGAAGAAATTTCTTTTGGAAAATATGCTTTCTTGGGAAGATGTTTCCGAAAGAAATAAAGATGCTTTCTTGGGAATCGCATTGTTGAACAAGTTTAGGCAAATAAACTTTTGGGCTTAAAATATTTTAAAATTATGTAATGCTGAAACAGGTGAAATAGATAAAATAAGGAACTTCATATGTTGTTCGAAGAAATTATTAAGAAAACATGTCTGTTCAAAAAAGTGAAGTGAAAGTTTACTTTCTAAAGATAAATGAGATCGAATTTTGGCAGATGAGAGAAAACTGGTTCTTACGAAAGCAAGATGAAAAGATTTTAAGTTGAAGAACTTTTCTGTTTAAGACTGAAGATCGGCAAAAGCAATGTCGGTATTAATTTATTAAAAACAAAAGGCGTACCATGGCCTAAACTTATTTTACTGATTTATTAAATTTGAGAAAAAATGAAACCACACCGAGACAAGACAAGGAATTATGGATTCGGTTTCGTTCCCATAGTGGATCCCTACGGAAACTAACAAGGGAGTTGTAAAAAAACAGATGAAAAAAGTTGGTGATTGAAATACACTCAAGAGTATTAAAAATTCCTTTTCTAGCAAGCAAAACACACGATTCATTTTTTTAGGAAATTCTGAGACCTGAAATCGAAGGGTTTGATAAAACGAACTACAAGGGGCATTTATATTTTAAAACTTTTACACTTTAGAATGTAGTGTAAACATTCCTATTATTAGTATCGAAATTCTAAACCGTTTTGGGGCATCTTATCTCTATATATTTCAGTCAAATTTGACAATGGTCCACATTTTCTTCCAGGTGTACAATTTTGTCTCCAGGGGAAGCAGAAGCACATGACTATAATTGTTTTGCTTCCAGGGAAAGCAGAAGCACATGATTATATTTACTCAGGAATTTCCAGGCGACTTCTAAAATTCCTAATTTAATTTTTCTGTTACATATTTTGCACTATCACAAACCTTTTGCTTACATTTTCTACCTCAAAGTATGTATAATGTTTCTCCTAGAGGGCGTAGATGAGTGTTTAGCTTCTATCACTATCTTAAAAGATATTTTCGCGTATGAGTTTAACTATGAGATCATTTGCTTATAAGTTCTACGCTTTCGGAAGCATAATTCTACTTTCGTCGATGTCTTAATTTATAAGGTTAAAACAAGATTTACTTGATTGATAATTTTGAGCAAGCATTGAATGCTTCTTTTTGCTTCATCCAATCGTTTATTTCTGGGTTCTCCTCTTTTTCGTTTGATTATTTGTTTATTTATTTTTTTGTTTTTAGTGTCGTTCTTCTACACAGAGTAATGAAGAGTAACTGAAAGCCTTTTGATTTTTTTCTAAGAGCTGTTTGATAATTTTAGGGATCTCTTATCTGCGGGAAGTTGCGTAGAGTGCATCAGCAGAGTGAGAAATTTGCTGTTGGGGTCAACTCCTCTTTTAGTGCAAAGACGATCAATCTTAGTATATGTTATCCGTTACACTTCATTGGGCTGTCCTGTGCGAGGCTGTGAATAACTTCTCAATGGCACGTGATTCTAACATCGATTAACTGCTAGATGGAGCATCATATCGAGTAGCTGAACCACTCGGATGGCGTTATTAATGCTTCTATTGACATTCCCTGTTGACAACACTACGTTCATTTGATTGGCCGCTAGCCATCAGGGCAGCAGTGGAGATCGATTAGAACCGTGGAAAGAGATTCGCTAGTGATCTGAAAAGGCTGGTGATAAGCTGTTGGTTTTCATTTCCTGTTTAATGTTCCCCTTTAGGCATCTTTTACAAAGTTAATTAGACACCTCAAATTAGGAGTTCTTGATGCTTAACTTAGTAATGCATCAAGAACGGAATCTAAAGTCTATGATAAAATATTAACAAACACCGTAATACCTCAGTTATGTTATTTGATTTTGTCCTGAAAGACACAACCTGAAATGTGATCCTTTGCTGCTGTTTTTTTAAACACGAAGCTCTTCAAAAGTACTGTTTGTTCAGAACTAGAATATATTGACCAGCAAAAGTAATATTTTTCATGTCTCCAAAACAAAATTGCATTGATTACTAAATTAGCAATATTATATCTTCATCTCGCCTACATCAAAAATATACTCATGTGCACCAGCAGTATAACTTCTAATTGAATGCAAATGTTACACAATAATGCAAATGAAGTTTGATGCTGCATCACGCTCGAAATAATTAAACACGTCATTAATTGTGCATTTCGCATTGATTTTAATCATACCACACACGTATGTACATATATACACGGTCGAGTCACATTATTGTGACCACTAGCTAATATCCAGAGTAACCGCCGTGTGCAGCGCGGACAGCAACTAGACTGGCTGAAAATGGCACAATAAGGTGCTGAAAGGTGTTCACAGGTTTGTGGAGCCATGCTGACTGCAGTGCATCTGAAAGCTGCTTGAGGGTGCGTGGTGGAAGATCCACAGAGCGAACAACACGATCAAGGTGCTCTTACAGATTCTCAATTGGGTTTAAGTCTGGGGAATTAGGGGGCCAGGGAAGTACTTTGAAGTGTTCATCATGCTCTTCCAACCATTCTCGGACATTTCTAGTTGTGTAACACGTCGCATTGTCATACTGGTAGATTCCATCCGCCTCAGGAAAGACAAGCAGTATGTATGGGTGTACGTGGTCTGCAAGGATGGATTCGTAACGAATTCGGTCCATAGTGTCTTCCACAAGTATGAGTGGACACAGAGAATGTCACGGAAACATTCCCCAGACCACAACACCGCCCCCACTAGCTTGTGTTCTTCCAGAAATGGTTGAAGAATGTTTGTTCTCCGATGTTTCTCGCCTTATACGCCAACGCCCATCCATTCAATGAAGCAGAAAACGCGACTCATCGGAGAAGCCGATCCTTTGCCAATCAGAGGAGGTCCAATTCCGAAACCACCGTGCAAATGTAAGCCTTTTCTGCCGATGAATCTTCGTTAGCATAGGTGCAGTGACCATCCGTCTGCATGGGAGACCCATACGCAGCAGGGTTCGCTAAACTGTCGTTTTAGACACACTTTCGGTAGCCCCCTGGTTCATTCGGCCAGTGAGTTGCTCCACTGTAGCGTGTCGATCGGCCTTCACGCAACTTCGACGCCGGCGTTCACCTCTCACATCAATGACACGTGGAGCTTCCCAGTTTCCACGTCGCTTATTCGGAATGGTGTCATTTCTCCAATCACGATACACTTTAACCACAGCAGCAGGCGAACAGTTCACAAACTTCGCTGTTTCAGAAATACTGCCACCCTTGGCCCAAAAGCCGGTGATCATCATTTTTTGCAAATCTGATAAATCGTTCCTTTTATCCATGACAGCAACGAGTGATATGTTTTCAGAATGCCTATACCACATCTTATGTACCCTCCAAGCCAGCTCACGACTCATGCCTTCTTTTATTGGCTATGCGCTGTTGACGTCAGAAGTAGAAGGTGGTCACTATAATGTGACTCGACTGTGTATAAGGTAAATAGTAAAGTCATGGAAAAGCCGCTCCACAGGTGATGAAGACTAATGTTATTGAGCCAACGAGATCAGTGCAATTGCCGAGTAGCCGATCCAATCAGCTCAACAACAGCGCCCTTAGAGGCGAATCCACAAATTTAGCTCTTCAAACTCTGAGCGTAAAAGTGCAGAGTTGGAGATGGTCATTCATTTGATGCAAATCACTCATGAAAAAAAAGTCGGGGTCAACTGGCGAGTTTAGGCTGTACACTGAGAAGACCAATGTAGCAAAGAGACTAAGACCAGTGCAATCTTGCAAGTGAACAGCTTTGCTTTAATGAGAAGGTTATATATATGAAAACAATAAGTATATGCTCATCGTATAGCTGATTCTCTCAAATCATGACCCACTGCTAGATCTTGGCGTTACAGAAACTGCAGTTTTTTCACCAGTCACAATTTAGAAACTCACCTGCCACCGTTCAGCGTATTCTCCGTGACCACCATCGTCTGTAGTGCATGGCTGAATTTGATGTATAGTAGGTTATTTCGAACGTCAGTCAACATAAAGCTGTGGGACTAGATATAATGACATCGGTAGCACCTCGACAGAACCTCTCTAAACAAGATATGCAGAGGACTAGCAGAGAGGAAATAGCTGACCGATGATGTTCGGTGAGCGAGTGCGTCATCATGTTGAAACTATAAGTGAAATCGTAAATGGAGGGGAACGTCATCCAAAAAGCTTGGTATAGTATCGCCGAACAACTCCAGATACACTTTCCTAGTGAGAGTACCTCGGAAGGACATTTTCCGGACGAAGGTGTTATTCCAGATTCCGCACCAAACGCTAACCTACCAACGTACCTGATGATGGACTTTCTGCAACTATCATGAACCGCTCCAGTAACGGTCGTTGCTCCTGTAATGACAAAAGTCACGTGCAAAAGAGGATTCATCCGTTTACAATTTGCTCTCCAGAAAATGATATTCGTCTTCATCTAATCTATTGACGACATAGTTACACTAATCCATACGGCGCTGATGATTACCAGGAAACATGCCCGGCTGGATTTCTGTACTGTATGAGGGAAGCTCATGGGCGTGTATAACAGGTGCTCCAGGCAGGACATGGGCCGAGCCACGTTATGCTACTCTGCATTGATGGTGGTCAAGTGTTATAGGCCACGACATCAGCAACAGCCACTCTATTCAAGGAATCATGTAGTCTGTCGAAGCGTTTAGGCTACCCGATTCACGGATCCCTTGTTCCTGGCTGGTGATAGTTGCGAGTATAAAGAAAAGAAATGTTGTGCGTACCGCCGAGTAACTTCATGTTAATTTTGCTTACACTTCTAGTAAATCAACATCGTCTTACACTGCTGCCCAGAAGTTTACATTGTGCGTACAGTTGAAATGAAAAAAGTCATGTGCTATTTTTGAATACCATATGAGCACCGTGCGTCGCAGCTATATTAGCGCAATACGCATTAATGAAAGTCGTAGTATTTCGCAACAAATGTCCATGAGATTTGTGACTCATTGCACTTACCTATAGTATCAACTTAATGTATGCGGAATATCGGAATATCCATATGCATATATTCAACGCGACAAAATTCATATATACTGTTACCCCCGGGGTGTCAGACTATCGAACAAAAATATCACTTTATGAATTTAGCCGGTAGCGTGTTGCACATTGGCCGACGACCCGGCTGTAGATATTTGAATTTAGGAAGAACTATTTGTGGATTGTTTAACGCCGAAATCGTAATTATTTGTAAAGGGAATTTAGCCTATGATTTTAGCCCATCAAAACCAAATTCCTCAGGTACTTAAAAATGACTCGTTCGCTTCAGGACTGGCTCGAGACAACACACATTTAATTACTTAACATAAACACATAAACAAAATGATGATGTTAATACACAAAGGAATAAGGAGGGTCATGAAATAATCTCGCCTACTTTCAGTTACCTCTTAGACAAAATTCATCGTTAGAGTCCAACGATATTTCTAGAAAATTTGAGAGTGGCCTGATCATTGGGCTGAAAACCGCAGGGTGGTCGGCGCTGTATAGCCCGCCACGTGGATTATTCTGACCATACCGTCCGACTGTGTTGGGAGCAGTGGACACGTGACAGCACTGCCTCACGGGGGAGCGGCTCCGGACGGACCACGAGGACCACCGGTAGAGAGAATCGGCGAATCGTGTGACAGGAACGAACAGATCCCAAGGGGACCCGGTCCACTCTACAGGCAGATGTGGCGACTCCTGTGTGCCCACGAACCATTTCCCGACGCCTCACCGAAGCGAATCTGCGATCCCACTGCCCCTTACGTGTGCTGCCGTTAACACCAAAACATCGCCGGCTCCGTTTGCAGTGGTGCCAGGTCAGAGCGACGCGGAACTCCACGGATTGGCGACGTGTGGTGTTTAGCAATGAGTGCCGCTTCCTTTTGGGGACAGATGATTATCATGTCCGGGTGTGGAGGTCCCCAGGTCAACGGCACAATCCCAACCTCGCTATCCAGCACCACACGTCCCCCACTGCCGGCATTATGGTCTCGTGAGCCAATGCCTACGATAGCCGATCAGCTCTAGTAGTGGTACGTGGACCATTGACGGGCCAGCGGTATGTGGATGAGATCCTACGGCCCCATGTGCTCCTATTCTTGGCAGGGATTCCAGGTGCGCTATACCAGCAGGATAATGACCCACCCGCACACTTCTCGGGTTGTCCAGCATTGCCTATACCATGTCCAGACATTTCCTTGGCCTGCCCGCTCCCTGGACGTATCCCCTATCGAGCATGTGTGGGACTAGTTGAAACGCCAACTGCCACCGCGCCGCACTATCCGGGATTTGGAGCACAGCATCCAACACGTGTGGGCCAGTCTGCCGCAGCACAACATCAGGCGTCTGTTCGCCTCCATGCCGGACTGTATTGCAGCATGTATCGCCGCACGAGGCGGTGCAACGTGCTATTGATGATGACCGGACTGCGTGCCACAGATCCGTCTGTAATTGTCCTGCAGCTCTGCTTTTGTCATCATGTTTATCATTCATCTGTATCAATAAGTCCATAAAATTTTAGTTCAATCCGATGCTTCCTTCTTGGTGCGCAAATTTCATTGTCCGTGAGTGTGTATTATCCAGCTTTTAACGTTCTCGGCCGCTGCAGTTCTCTATTGGCTGACCGAAGTAAATTTAATCATAAATACCGTCATGCACAAAAAACTATGCATGATACTGACACAGAGGCTGCTTTTCAGAAGATTTAATCCACGAATGCAAATTACTGCATGATAGAGGAGCATACACTGGTCGAATTTCACTTTCATTAGGCTCGACCAATTAAATCGTGCACTGTGGAAGATGAAGGAGGGAATCAAACCCCACCTCTCTTTAAGCACTCATGCACACACACGCTACTTGACCTGCATAATGCCACGTATGTATCTTCGCGCACTAATGTCGAGGTCGACTGGGACATCTCCTTCCAGGCGTACCAGCTCCCGAAGGCAACTCGGTGATTTTTCCTACATCACAGGTAGTCCGCATCCTCTAGAAGGTTTCTTTCCGAGAGAATTAGTCAGTATGTCTCCATCAGCTTACGTTCAATCATGCACGAAGTAGGTTCCTCAACCTCATTTTCTCGCGATAGCATCAACCGTTCAGCAAGCTACTAGCTCACAATCGCCACGAGACTGGACATCTTTCTCTACTGTCTCCACACTATTTGGTGGTTGTAGAATGGGAAGTTCATCGCAATATGGAACTGATTCAGTAGATGAGGGTATGTTGGGATATGTAATGGCATTCCGTTCTCTAAGCTTCTTGTTCTTGGAAATATCCACCATACAAAAGAAACAGTCACCAAGATGACTTTTTGGTTCCCTCCAAATTCGAGAAATGGCAAACGGCATTGCTTCCCTTGCATCAAAAAGCCGAGCTTCCAAAGTTGACTTGCAAGTACCACAGCAAAAATGCGCTTCCCCAAACTTTGTCTTGGTCTCCTGTAGATATTCCAAAACAGGCTTCATATGCAATGAAAACTTAGTCCCTGCGGTAATTTTGTGCTTGACTTGCTGAGGACCAATATAGTACCCACAAATATAACAGGAAAGAGTCCGGCGAGAGCTTACAACTTCCTGTTGTGGCCATGTTTAGCCTGAAAGAAAAGCGAACGACAGTGTATTAATTTTTCTTTTTTGGTTGGAGGTTTGACGATCATCGTGAGCAACCCAATGGGCATTAAGCAATCGCCCGTCCCTAATTTAGGACCACTGGTTCCAGGGGAGGGAGAGACCCCGCCGTCAGACAAACACAACATCCATTTTAATACAAACACAAAATTTAAGATAACTGAAAAAGACCACCATTGGAATCAGCGCCTCTGAATTGTAAAGAAACATTAAAATATCAGCATAAACAATTTTTATGTTACATAGTGTTACCAATCCAGTGTTGGATGAAAGTCCCCCCCCCAAGTTTCTTCCACAACGGTCAGTCTTGAACCAGTCCCCTCCATGTCACTCCCTTATGCTTTCGAGTTTCATCCACCCATCTCCAACATGGTCTTCTTTTGAGTTTTTTCCTGTCCCTTCAATCTAAAATTTTGGTTGTCCATCGGTGGTCCGTTCTTCTGCCAATACGTCCAGCCCATTGCCATTTCTGGGATTTCACTCTAATCACGATGTCTTTCACTTTTGTCATTTTTCTGATCCAGTAATTCCTCTTATCGTCTTTTGTGGTTACATCAAGCATGCACCTTCTCATGCTGTTTTTCAGTTCTCTGCAGCCTTTGTATATTTTTTTAGTTAAGGTCCATGTCTTTGCTCCGTACGTAAACCCTGGAAGGATGCATTGATTAAACAATTTATTTTGTTTTAAGGCAAGATTGCGTATCACTCTTAAAAATTATAGTGTTTCTTCCAAAAGCTCTCCAACAAAGTTTTATCAAAGTTTTATATGCCGATTAATTTCTTCATCAATGAGAACCTTGCTTGATGTCTGCTGCCCAAAGTAAATGTAGGTAACGGTTGTCTGCAGCTCCACCCCGACCCTCAATTAATAAATCTTCATTTCTTGTTAAACTATCGCACATCAATTTTGTCCTCTAAAAATTCATTTTAATCCCACTTCTTTACTGTTGTCAACAAGTTCCTCTGCAGCTATGAAGGGGTAGTTGTAAAAATAACTACACTGCTGGCCACCCAAAATGCAACACCAAGATGGACACGAGATAGAAAAGCCAGATTTACTGGACACATAACAACAGGTACAAAGACGAAACGATTGAGCTTACAGGACCGTGCGACTTGCGGAACACGCAGACATCAATAGTTCGTGTGTCCTCATGACTGGCAATAACGGCCGCTACACGCCGCGGCATCGAACGAAAGAGGCTTTGGATGTGGACTTGGGGTACGTCGATCCAGGCTGCTTCCACACGTTGCCACAGTTCATCAGGCGTAGCCGCGGGTGGTGTTTGTCGGGCCCCTCGGTGGCCGATCAGCGACCAGACGTGTTCGATGGGCGACATATCGGGAGAACAGGCGGGCCACGGCAGCAGTGACATCTGGTGGGTCGTGAAGAATTGTTGCACGATGCGTGCCACTTGCGGGCGCGCATTGTCCTGTTGAAACGTGGCTGCTGGCAGGTCCTGCAGGTAAGTGAGGACTACAGGCTCCAAAACGTCGGAGATGTAGCGGTGGCTGTTGAGTGTACCGACGATGCGTACCAGAGGGGTGCGGGTGTCATATCCAATTGCGTCCCCAACCACAACGCCAGGCGACGGACCGGTATGGCGATGCATAATGCAGGCGTCATACAGTCTCTCGCCGCGGTGCCGCCACACGCGGAACCGACCATCGTGGTGTTGCAGGCAGAAGTGATATTCGTCGGAGAAGACAATGTCGTGCCATTCCGTAGTCCAGGTGTGGCGTTCAACGGCCCACTGCCGCCGCACTCGCCGGTAGTGCAACGTCAATGGTAATCGGAGCAATAGACGCCGAGCGACAATTTCCCGCTCCTGCAGACGACGTTGAACGGTACGTGCTGACACAGGTTGTTGTGCAACACACTCTAATTCCTGCGCGAACGTTCGTGATGTGGCGGTGCGAGCAGTAAATGCCCGCTGCACAACATGCCGGTCCCGTCCTTCGGTGGTGTTCCGCGGCTGCGGCAATCGCTCACGTCGGTCCGTCTGTCCCTCTTGCATCCACCGAATCCATATTTGCCTCACTGTGGCTGGATGTCGTCCCACACGGGCGCCGATGTCTCGGCACGATAAACCGCTGTCGCGATAAGCCACTATTCGACCTCTGTCGAACTCCGAAACTTGCTGGAATGACTGCCGTATTCTGCGACGAGGCATCAGGAAGCTTCCCACGCACAGGTCCGGCAGCACAACACACTTCTACTACTTACATCCCGACTTCTGTGCACCCTTCTCGTAGTGCTTCTTGGTGGCGTGCCGGGCGCACATGATTTGCATATGCCCTGCAATGCTAATCGTTTGCATGTCCTCTCACGGGCGATGCATGCTGCGAATTTCAGGCCAATCGGATGCTTCTTTCTTGGTGTTGTATTTTGGGTGGCCAGCAGTGTATAACGTAAGCAAAATGTAGGTGAATTAAATTGTCTCCGTTAATCTTTATCCCCTTATTTTCCCAGTTCAATGACTGAAAGTCATTTTGCAATATGACATTAAAGAGTTTGGGAGATATGATGTCACCCCGTCTCACTCTGTTTTTAGTTGTGGAATCATTTTGGGAGGTGCTGGTTCCGGGAAAGTCAACTCACCGAGACATCGTGGCAGACGTTTCAAAATTTGGCACAGTGTTTTTCATTGCCGTCCGAGTTGCAGTGGTCGGTTCCAAATCGAAGCTTCAAAGGGGGCATATCAGAAACTAAAATGCGTATTACGATATTTTTAGGGGACCCACAGATACACCTGAAAAGGCGTACGTGACATTGAATGGATGTGCATC
Organism: Macrothele yani; assembly: GCA_039090855.1. Taxonomy (NCBI): domain Eukaryota; kingdom Metazoa; phylum Arthropoda; class Arachnida; order Araneae; family Macrothelidae; genus Macrothele; species Macrothele yani. The sequence goes on from CM077014.1 coordinate 143,809,504, forward strand.
GGCACCCGTATTGAAATGTGTTTATCATATATTCATCGCATGAAGTCAAACGGGTTCTTTTAAATGGGTGTTACTAATAAGTCGGTGTTCATAAGCTTTGGTGGTAACGAGTGTACATAGCCCTCACGAAGCATGCACTGCTGCACTATTGGACGAGTTGAAGAAATGATTTTACCTATGGTTCATAAAAAATATATACAGGGTGTGTTTATGAAACTAAATTTTCTTTACGTTATATTCAGAAAGAGAATGACAGCAGCTAGAGCTATGGAAACAGAAGGAGAGAAAAAGGCAGAAAAAAGGAACCATTGAGCACCTAATGGAACTGCGATTAACGTAGTTAAGCAAGAGGTGTATGAATTGAGATTTTGCTGTATTCATGTACATATTATTACTGAAATATTTACTGTCACACTGACAACAACGTTTGTACAAATAGAAATGCATACGAAGCTAATATTTTTCGCGGCTAGGGAGTTATAGGTGCAAGGGGATGGGGGAGTTACACATAACTATATCGTTCACTGCAGTAAAAATCAAAATACACAGTTTGCATGTTAAACAGTATACCTGAGTTGTGCTAAGTACAATTCAGCTAGTTAGAACTAAGTCCAAAAATTGAATTGCTTTGATCGTTATGGGAGTAAAAGAAAACAGTGGATCTATACAACAAAGCAATACCGGTAATTTTTTAATAGCTTGAATATATACTTCACGATTTTGTCTGTTCAACGCCCTCACATCATAAATCTTTTGATACGCTTCACTATTTAGGCAAACAAATAATAATAATGACTGTACATCACTGGCAGGCTCATAATAATTTAGTTTTAGAAGTGATATCTACAGCAGAACTGGGATACACCCCTTCCATCTCAGCTTACCAGGAGCCGCTACTGATTATCAATATTCTTAATTCTGTAACTAGTTATTCTGCTACACAGAGCATATTTAGAAAGGAAAGTATCTCAAAGATATTAACAATTCCTGATTCACTCAACACGGGGATTTTCTTAACTCAGAAACTTCTAGTTATTTCGTAAAGGAAAGGAGGTTTGAGGTACAAAAATTTGGGAATAACATTTCTTCTGATTGCTTAGTACCACCATCTCTTGGTAGCAGGCGAAACTACAAATGCTCAGGCATTAAAAAAAATGTGGAACACGTACAATCATTGTGCGACGTTACCTCAAAGGAGAATCACCTAAAACCACTCAGAGTGATTTCTTTCATCGATTTTGTTATAAGATAGTTGAAAATGAAATATTTTGAAATGCTTCAGGGAGACAGATAATTTTTATATCATTTGCAGTTCGATTTTTTTCTGAACAGATTATCCGCTCAGAAATGACTTGTTTCAAACAAAGTTATGCACTAAATGATATCACAAACAGTAGGAAAATATCTATGATTTCCACGCTAGCCAGATTTGTCACCATTGAATTTTTCCTACTGAGTTACATGAAAGACTGTACTCACAAACACAAATTTCTGCAGTCAGGATATTCTGAAAATCATCATGTCCAGGGTAAGCATTTTACCCAAGAATCCCCCGCGACTAAAAGTTTCATCATGCTTGTATGCGTATGCAACGTATCTGTGGACACCGACACAGTAATAATAAAAATTAACAACCATCACTTTTGAATTCGAAGTTTTTGGCCTTGTTTTATGGAGGTATTAGAATTTTCTTGGGGTTTCTTTTAAAGAAATATGCACATCTTAGAGCGTTACAAAATATGTAATCAGCGTATTTACTTTTTCGGTACCTGTTTTTTTAATTTCTAATTTTTCGTTTTTAATATTTCGCACGTTTCAGAATTTGGCCAATTTTTTTTAAATATATATGGAAATATCATACTCAAAGTATCCCCTATCTCTTTTATTTATTATAGGAAATACGTGTGACGCAAGAATTTCGAGAGTACAACTACGATGTCATGAAAGTTCTCCAAAGATTCGGACGTTTAGCGAAAGAGAAAAATATCGTAATTTGCGTCATTGAGCCTCATATTCTATTTTCAATTATTTCCGAGGAACAGCAGCGTCGCTTATTGCAACGAACAGGATTCAATTTCTCGGAAAAAATCAGAAATGTAGTGACAGTTGCAGTGCAAGGAAAAAGTGCATGGAAACTCTCACAGGTATGCATATGCTTTTGTTTCTTCAACGAAGATTAATTTAGAATTTAAGAAAAATCACAACTGCGCCCAGTTATTGCTTAAGAGGAAGAAGAAAGGAAAATTCGTTTGTATTTTTTATATTTTGCCAAGGAGTATGTTTTCCCCGTTCATTAACATATTCTTAAAAAATTCATCTCGGAGAAAAAAGAAATTGACTGCGTGTGATTTTCTTGCCGCCTTAACATAATTGCGTAATTGAAAGTTGTTAAATGACTTTTTTAAAATGGCATGTAAAGAAGCTATGTAGCTCTGTAACCTATGTTAATGACACACTAGTTTTATAAATTCACACAAAGGGAGAATAGTTTAAAAAGTTAGTAAAATCATGCAATGCATTGATTACGATACGCTTTCTAACATACCAGGAATCATTACTCAAGTTAAGTTATGAGAATAATGGCTGAGGAATAAATCTCGCTCCTGTGCCCTGACCTTTGACCCCATTTCGATGATAAACAGAATTGGTTCAGTGTACCTGCGGAACAACATACAAAAGTTTTGTCGCAATCGAAGCATTTTTAGTCAAGATATGAGGATAATGGCTGGGGAATAAATCTCGCTCCTGTGCCCTGACTTTTGACCCCATTTCAATTATATTAAACAGAATTGGTTTAGTATATCTTCGAAACAACATACTAAAGTTTTGTCGCAATCGAAGTACTTTTACGTAAGTTATGAAGCATAAGGGCGATGGAATGGATCCCGCTGCTATGTCCTGACCTTGACCCCATTTCGTGCATTTTCAATAGGGTTCCTTTCCTGGTTGCCCCCTATCACATACTAAAATGTCATTGAAATCGAACCATTTTTACGCGAGTTATCGTGCGGACGGACGGACAGCCAGATGGACAAAGCTGGAGCATATACGCTTATATACCTACGGTTGGAAAGCGTAAAAACATATCAAACTACCCTACCCATTTTGCTTAACACTATTTCGTCCTTCAAATATACACTGAAGGGACAAAGTTATGACCAGCGTTTTATGCAAATCGAAGCAATTGCAGGCAAAGGACGGTGTGTATAAAGTTCATGAAACGGTATAAATATCACCTGATACTGAGCTCTGTGGCGTAATTCGTCGGTAACTTAAGTGCTGGTGAGGGGAGTAATGCCTCACAACACAGAGTACCTCGAACCGTGCTAAAAATAGGGACTGCGTAGCCGCAAGCCACTCCGAATGAGCATGGTAACCTCTGTTCATCGCTGAAAGGGTCTACAATGGGACCGCGTGGGTCAAAACTGGACCTTGGATGATTGAAAGGAAGTCATCTGGCCTCATAAATCTCGTTTCTATTGCACCATGTGGACGGGCGGTTACGTGTGGGTCGTTCACCTGGGGAAGTGTTGGCTGCCTGATGCACTGTGGGACGAAACCAAACCGGTGGAGGAAGTGTAATGCTTTGGGCAATGTTATGCTGGGAAACCCTAGGTCCGGACATTCACATGCAGGAAACTATGACGTCTACTACCTACCTAAACATCATTGCAGAGCAGAAACATCCTGTAGTGGCAATTGTAGTTCCATCTGGTAGTGCCTTCTTTCAGAAGGGTAATGTGCAATGCCACACTGCCCAGGTTGTTCGAGAATGGTTCGCGGAACATGACGAAGACTTCCAGGAATTGCTCTGTCCTCCACAATCCCTAGATATCAATCCTATCGAGCATCTGTGGTTTGTGTTGGAACAGCAAATCTGATCTGCGGCGACTCAACCACGTAGCTTACAGAGACAAAGGATCTGCTGATAACGTGATGGTACCAGATACCGCATGACACCCCTTTAGAAATCATGAAGCATTCATGCCTTGCCTGGTGAGAGCTGTTTTGGAGTCACGTTGACGACCAACATCCTATTAGGCAGGTGATCACAATGTTTTGGCTGTTTGTGTTTGGCTTGCTTGTGTTTGCCCTTCAAACTGACATGATATCGGACGTGAGGGATGTCATACTAGAAAAATTATTTTTAACTTGGATGGAGGTAAGCATGATCAACTATTTTAGACTTCATGGTGCACAATATTCTGGCCAGCTAGGGAAAATGCAAAACAGTATTTGCACCGTCTGGTTTTTTTTTTTGTTGTTGTTGTTGTTGTTGTTTTTTTCTGAAGCGCATGGTATGGACGTACTTTACTTTATTTCTTTATTTTCCCACACAGTTTCCCGATTTACAAATGCAGATATGTATCAGAAATGAAGTGCTGTTGGTTTGTCTATTCATCCGCTAGGTGTGGGAACAGTAAACGACGTTGTTCTGTTTAAATTCTATATCAGGAAAATCCAATAAGAACAAACAAGATTTTACATAAATCTCCAGTTTCCGTTTCGCACAATATTAAAGGTGCAAGTACATATGTGTATGAATTCAAGTATCTCTATTTCTAAAAGGTGAATTAAAAACGTTCCGCTTTTAAAATAACAGAGATAAATGTTACCAAGATTTATCAACCTTTCGTAGTGTAGAATTTTTGCATTAAAGCATAAGTAAAAAAGTTCGACTTTATTCTTTTCTAGAGACCTATATATCGATGAAAAATTCCATTTACTTTAAATGTAATCCACTGAAATGGAAACGGATATAGTTTTTATTTTATTGAGAAGTATCCATGTCTTTAAACAGAGAGAATTGCAACTTTAAAATGTACTGAGTGACAGAAACACTGAAAACGAACAATATTTTACACGTACAAAGAAAGATATTATAAAATAAAATAAAATGAAAAAATTAAATCTTACTGTGGTTTTAAAAACATTCCAAGTCAGGGCTGGAGGATACCATTACTGCGTTACAATCTTCTGGAAAAGCGACGTGCCTGTGAAATACTGTGACTTATATCCTAGATCTGCATCATTTTAAAGAGGTGTGGTCGTTATATCCTTTGTTCTGAGTGGGTTCATTTTTTAATCCGAAAGGATTTTAAACAAAATATTTGGTTATTCATCAAATAAAAGTAAATGATCGACTTCCTGGTTTTTCTAGAGATTTCAGAGCCATAACTCTGTATTTCTCGAAACGTTACAAAGTCCAGGAACATTTCGGGAAATAATTTAATGAAACACTTTAGTAAAAATATTGAAATTGGCAAAATCCAGAGCTTCCAGAATATCAATTGAAAGGGACATTCCACTGAATGACACGAATAACAGATGTTCTATTCACGATATTAATTGCAACAAGCTGGATGGCGAAAATTGTAATGGATGCCCTACTGAATAATAATACATAACCTACAGTGTGATACCAGTTGTAATGGCATTTACTCAGTGATATCAATAGCAAAGGATATCCATTTTTTTTTATGTTTGGGGATTTAAGGATCACCGTGAGCAACTCGACGGGCTAAGCAATCGCCCGTTCCTAACTTAGGGCCACTGGTTCCAGAGAAGGGAGAGAATCAGTGCAGGAAGACAAATACAACATCCATGCCTCACCGGGATTCGATTCCGGATCAGTCTCGGACAAATGGTCAGAGCCAGCGCGTTGACCACTGCGCAACGGGACCGGCACGATATGCACTTCGGAGATATCCATTTCAGCTAACAACCTGCATGATGATACAGTTCGCAAAGGATGCTCCACAAGATGACAACAGCCGCAAAGATATCTTACGTAATGGCACCAACCGTCCCACTTAATACTGTATAATACCAGAAGTAAAAGATGTCCCACTTATAGATTCCAATTATAACAGGTGCCCAATTTGATGGTACAAATTACAACGGATATCACTATATTGTAAGAGTTGTTAAATACATTCCCCTTGATTTGAGTAATTATGTCCCACGGGAAGTTCATCGCTGTATTTACCTAGCGTTTAGAAAGCACTCGTTAAAACCGATAACCGCTGTATGACATGGCGAACGAACAGTCGCCGCAAGAAATCAACACGCCATTGTCCTGAGACGTTGGTCCAGGGTTTCATGCGAAATTGTAGTAAACGTTTAGTTATAAATAATTGCATTTATAAACATGGTTTCTTATTAAAATGAAAATTATGCTAATTCAGTATCTGTGGTTCATCATTTCTAATTGAACGCACCGGACAAAAATTACAGAATGCTGATTGAATACATAGTTGATAAAAGTAACGAGTTGTATAAATATGGAGAGTGAAACTGCTAGATTATGATTGTTGATCTCTGAGGTGTGTGTTTAAAGCATCTGTACATTCTCTATTTCCTTTTACAGGCACAAATAGGGGTCGTAGCAAAAGGGGAGGGGGGCATTGTTTTTGGCCGAGAACATTGTCATCCCTTGCAAGAGGTAGCGAATTTGAGAAACTCACATGGTCAATATGACATTTCAAACTAGACTACGCAAGAAAAGGAAAGTTCTAGAAAGGGCCGGATTAAGGCATTGGTGGACCCCCAAGCTAAGACATTTCAGTGGGGTACTAGGCTAAGACGTCTGAGTGGGGCCCTAAAGAACTTATGACGGGGAATTACTATAAAGTCCGTTAAAACAGGAAACTAGCAATATGCTTGTGATAATTAATACGCAGTGCATTACTCAAAATAATAAATTTTTATCTGCAGAGTTTTCATAACAAGTCACTGTATTTTCCATTGTACTCATGAGAATATGAGTTAAAGCTTAAAATTCCTAGATTTCGTCTTGGATTTTGTAATGATTTAGCATTGTATATTTATCTTAGTGCATATTTTTTGTTACGCAATGTGAAGAAACAGGGAGCTTCGACCATTAACGGTTCCAAGTGCAAATTGGGAGGTGCGTGTGGATGGTAGTGAAAAAGCGGAAACTGTCTCGCCAACTCAGCTGTACACAGCGGAGTGAAACCTGTACCTTAGGGAAGTCACTGCCTTGAAATCTGTTCGTCTTCCAGCCTCTGTTTTTGACCAAGTGGAAATCATACGAGACAAAAGTAAAACTATTTTATGAATCCGTTTCTCTGTCTCTCTCTCTCTCTCTCTCTCCCTCTCTCTCTATCTCCATCTCTCTCTCTCTCTCTCCCTCTCTCTCTATCTCCATCTCCATCTCTCTCTCTCTCTCTCTCTCTCTCTCTCTCTCTCTCTCTCTCTCTCTCTCTCTCTCTCTGTCTATCTCCATCTCTCTCTCTCTCTCTCTCTCTCTCTCTCCCTCTCTCTCTATCTCCATCTCTCTCTCTCTCTCTCTCTCTCTCTCTCTCTCTCTCTCTCTCTCTCTCTCTGTGTCTATCTCCATCTCTCTCTCTCTCTCTCTCTCTCTCTCTCTCTCTCTCTCTCTCTCTCTCTCTCTCTCTCTCTCTCTCTCTCTCTCTCTCTCTCCCTGTTATTTGTCCAGGCATGCCTACTGTGCCCTTATGATGGGTTCCAAAGCCATATCCCCTATAGACCTCTATAGACTCCCTTAATCCGGTTCTGATTCCAGATAAATCGTCAAAATATGGCATTGGTTATTTGAGAAGGAAAATTGGGAGCTCAGTCTTTCGAGACCAACTTTTCCAAAACAAATCCCCTCTCATTTTGGATAAGTTTGAAAAATATCCATCCGTATTTGTACCTAATTTGAATTTGAAATGACTTAGTTGCCTTTATCCATTTCAATCAAACAGAGGAACAATGTCTGTGAGACGGCGAAGTGATTCAGTGCATTTACATTCATGAAATACTGTATGGCCAGTTAAAGTGTAAAAATTTCAATGGCTTACTTTCACTTTGTTTGATTTAACATTTCTTAACTACAACTCATAACGGCAACTGTTATTTCATAGCTTGATCACATATGATTGTTCTGCCATGAACGTAAAGGTTGAGGATGATACTAAAAAATCTGCCTAGACATTATGCATGGAAACTCTTGGTTGAGTTTCCGTCTATGCAACCAAAAACTGATTATTTTAAATCCCCTTCGTGAAACCACATAAATACAAGTTTTTCACAGCTGCACGGTAAGAAAGAAAAATACTTCGAACTGTCTTTCGAGTGCTTTTATCTATCCCATAAAAAGTGAATTTTTGTAGTGGAGCGTCAAGAAAGTGATAGGATGACCTTAGACATATGCATGAAGAAAGAACGAGGTACCAGATACCCTAAGTGTTGGCATGCACAAGTACAGCATAAGACTTGGCAAAAATGTGTTCCAACAATGTTAATATTTTAGTGAAACACACATCAGATATTCATTTCGGAATACTGTTTTTATAAAAGTTCTTAAACCGGTAAAATTTTCCTCTGTTTCGGACACGTTCTCGAAGAAGATGCCACTTCCTCTTCCATGAAATTTTTGCACGTGGCTTTTGCATAAAGTACACTATTTTACGAAAATAATGTATAGTTTCCTATTTATTCCCTAAACTAAGTCATTTCAAATGCGCTGCTGTAAGTAAATGTTTATGCCGATACCGCAATATCTTTCTCTCTACGAGTATTGCCAGAGCGATGTCGAGTGTCTCATTCTAAAGCAAAAAGCTCCTGCTTGAATAGCTCAGTCAATGCACTGATAATAGAAGAGGAAGAAAGTGCTAGTGAAAATAAGCTTTAAGAAATCATTAGCTATAGTGACTGCGCTGGTACATCCACTACACGACTCGAAACAAAAGCATGCATCTGAAAATCACAAGTATATTATTATATTCGCGAAATGCATTGGAATGCAACAATTACAGAGCTATTGCGCTGATGAGCCATCTGGGTAAAATTTTGATGATAATATTAATTGAAAGAGTAAAAAAACAGATTGAAGAACACCTGGTAGATGAACAAACAGGCTTTCATAAACACAAGAGTATCATACAGTAGATACTAGCCCTAAGATTCATTGTTGAAAAGGCACGAAGAAAGAATAAAAAAAAATATTCACATGCTTTGTGGACTTCCAAAAAGCTTTTGACAGTATTGAACAAAACATCTCCTGTGCTGTACTAGAATCCTAGGGCGTGGATGCTAGGATGATTCGTCTTCTGAAAGAAATAAACACGAATGCACAGGCAGCTGTCAGGATAGGAGACAGATGAGGAGCTTGGTTTACCACCAGTAGAGGTACAAGATACGGAGATCCATATATTAACAAGCAATTGGTAGATACACCAGAAACGACAAGAAAAACGGTGAAAAAAAACCTGTTTTATCATGTATACTGATATACGTAGTAAACAAGCAAACTTTTACTACAAAACGTGCGGCTTCGTCAGGCAGGATTACCGGCTAAAGCAAACTTAGAGTTCTAAACAAAATTCAAAACACTAGATGTTTTGAATACACTAGATGTTTTGAATACACTAGATGTTTTGATTTTGTTTAGAACTCTAAGTTTGCTTTCAAAACACTAGATGTTATGTTTGTATTATGTTATGTTTGTATTCAAAACACTAGAACTCTGTTTGTATTCAAAACACTAGATGTTTTACACTGTTATGTTTGTATTCAAAACACTAGATGTTTTGAATACACTAGATGCTTTGATTTTGTTTAGAACTCTAAGTTTGCTTTCAAAACACTAGATGTTATGTTTGTATTATGTTATGTTTGTATTCAAAACACTAGAACTCTGTTTGTATTCAAAACACTAGATGTTTTACACTGTTATGTTTGTATTCAAAACACTAGATGTTTTACACTATGTCATGTCTGTATTCAAAACACTAGATGTTATGTTTGTATTCAAAACACTAGATGTTTTACACTATGTCATGTCTGTATTCAAAACACTAGATGTTATGTTTGTATTCAAAACACTAGATGTTATATTTGTATTCAAAACACTAGATGTTATGTTTGTATTATGTAATGTTTGTATTCAAAACACTAGATGTTATATTTGTATTCAAAACACTAGATGTTATGTTTGTATTATGTAATGTTTGTATTCAAAACACTAGATGTTTTTACACTAGATGTTTTACACTATGTTATGTTTGTATTCAAAACACTAGATGTTATGTTTGTATTATGTTATGTTTGTATTCAAAACACTAGATGTTTTACACTATGTTATGTTTGTATTCAAAGCACTAGATGTTTTTACACTAGATGTTTTACACTATGTTATGTTTGTATTCAAAACGCTAGATGTTTTACACTATGTTATGTCTGTATTCAAAACACTAGATGTTATGTTTGTATTCAAAACACTAGATGTTATGTTTGTATTATGTTATGTTTGTATTCAAAACACTGGATGTTTTACACTATGTTATGTTTGTATTCAAAACACTAGATGTTTTACACTATGTTATGTTTGTATTCAAAACACTAGATGTTTTTACACTTGATGTTTTACACCATGTTATGTTTGTATTCAAAACACTAGATGTTTTGTTTTGTTTAAAACCCTAAGTTTGCTTTAGCCGGTAATCCTGCCTAACGAAGCCACACTTTTTGTGGTGAAAGCTTGCTTGCTTACTATATAAGTATACACCGATAAAACGGATTTTTTCATCGTTTTTCTTGTACGGAGATCAAGTGTCACCAAGTATCTTCATCTCACATCTGGACAGAATGTTGGACAAAATCAGGTACGAGGACACGGGAATTTCTATTGAAAGACAAAGATTCAACCATCTGTGTTTTGCAGATGACATTATACTGATTGAAGAAGACGAAATGAAACTGGATCAAATACTACAAGAGCTGAATAGAGAAGGTTCTGAAGATGAACGAAAAGACAAAAATAATGGCATTTGGCGCACAAGAGATCAGAAAACATATTACTCTGGAAGGCAAAAAACTTGAAAGTGTAGAAAAATGCATTTATTTCGGAAGGTGTATAACATATGACTTAAACATAAAGAAAAACAATTAGAATTGCAAAGGCTACAACACTGTTAAAAGTCATGGATAAAATTTGGAAGAGCAGACGGAGTAAAGACACGTAAGGGCCTTAATTTGTTCTTGTCACATGTTTTTCCTGAAAGTGCTACATTGTTATGGTAACCATAAACATTATCTGGTCGAACGAACTCCCTTGCTGGTGTGACAAATCTCAAAGGGATTTGCGAATTCTCTATCTTTTTAAATAACGACCACAAAGAAACTATCTTTAATGGGACCAAGGATATGATCTTCGAGTTCAAAGGAACGAGTTGGCTTGCCGTTCATGATGTACGGCAAAGGCAAAATAACTGTTATGCAAGCATAATATTAGCAGTAGGTTATATTAGGGTACATAAAGTTTAAAGTCGTTCCACACTAAATACTTAAGAGATCGTTCCAAATCTCTGAAGCATTACAGACACAACATTAATGACAAATAACAATATTTCCAACTGTCCCTCACTGCGATGAATGATCGCACTGGAATTTGTTACAAGAATTTTAGGAGCTTTCGTTGTATAGGCATGACCACCAGCGGCAGTGGTAGCGACGAAATCCCACTCCACCAGCCTTGGGTATTTTGTAGTCCGACGAGGTGCATCTTTCCTCAGAGGGACACTGAAACAATGAAACTGATTGATTCAGATAAAGTAGCATCCATACTCTGTGACTAAATGGTCATCGCAGTCGTCTCAAACATGGTAGTCAAAGTAAATTGTAATTGGGACTTAGTGACAGTACGGGAAAGCTACCTTGTGTATTTTTGCTAGAACAGATCTCTGAAACTATAACTCACTCGTTCGAGCAAGGCAATATACATAGTTTATTTCTGGCTTTGAAGAGTATGATCGGAAGAGCTTCATTATCAATTTAACGGAGCAACGAATGTTCAGAATTACTTAATTCATTAATAATAATCACATTCTGTAGCCAAAATAACATTGCATTACTCCACCTCTCCTGAACCACAATACGCAAGCCGTCCGCACATTACGATATGCAAATCATTGTGGGATGGCATTGAAAGATGGTACTGCTATTCTAGAGCGTGTACTAGACGGTAGATTGTCACGACGTGAATGCATATAGTTCATAGCGGTAGAATTGTAGGATGCCAAATCAATCACCTTTCGATAAGTGAGGGAGAAAATCGGTGAAGCATTCCTAAGTCAACTGTGTTGAATAAAGCGAATCTCTGGCAGAAGGAATATATCCCTCCGAAGAGTAAAGTGTACCAGCATACTTAGGAAATTGGCTTACAGAAACGGCCGGAGACGAAAGAGACAGGTAAAAACTCATGGACTGTGCACAGCGAAAGATGTGCGTTTAGATGTTAATGATGCTAAAAGGGCTTCTGGTATTGTGTGGTGGTGCTGCAAAACACGGCATACTGCCAAAGCTTACCTAGACATCTTGGACAATTCTGCGCTTCTAACTTTAGTAGTACTACGGAGATTATGCTTTCTACTATCAATAAGACGACACACTCCACCATGCGAAACATATTGTTGATGACTGGCTTACCAAAAGCCAGGTTTCATGTTGGACCAGCCATCACAGAAACCTGATATGAACCTCATCGAACACCTCTGGGATGAATTCGAGGGCAGTATGAGGACTTCGCACTGCTTAACTTCAAGAGCTCCCACAAGTATTGCAAGGAGAATGAAAACGCATTCCTACAGAAAGAACATTAAATGGAAACCATGCCTACGAGGCTCAATGCATATATTAAGAAAAGAGGTGGGCCAATTCTGTACTAATTTCTTTTAGTAAATGACCTTTCTTATATATGATTCGGTTATCCGGTGACTTCTAACTATATAGTCAATTGTAGAATCTTGTTAATAAGAAAAATGAAGCTTGCTTGAAGCAGTGAAGAAAATTAGCATAACTTTATGTATATTGCTGCTAGTTGTCACGCTATTTTGTCCACCAGTAAAAGGTTTTTAGCAATTCTAATGCAAATGGTTCATGCTGTACTTCGCAGTTATTTTTAAAATATATAATGCTCGACATAAAAAATGCCACACCAGAAAGACTTGGTGTGCCATGCAAATTCGTGGGCAAGTGTCGACAGTTGGGTTATAAAAGTGATTGGAGTTGCGAACTAACCACGCGGTAGATAAAGGAGATAAAAAAACAATTACACGTAACTAAGCTTGGTCACCCTCACCTGCGCATCTGGATCACTGCGTCGCAGTTCTCACAGTGTCGCAAGCACGTAAAAAGAGTGAGAATTCCTGGGAGACGTTTTTAAGAATTCTACTATCACACAAAGACCTTTATCAGAGATATCATCATAGGGCTACTGGTCCCTACGATGAATCGCGGCGAAAACGCATCGGGATAGGAAACTGCCGGTTGAATGTGGTGACAGTGGTTGAAAAAAGTAACGCGTTCCACTGTAACATCCTCACAAACCACAACGGACGACTTCGATGAGGTGTACAAGCAGCTCCGGACATCGCCGTATCGACAAAGACTGTGAATCGCAGACTGCCTGATGCAGGTTTGTGCTGTTGCCAGCCATTGCAACGACTGTCACTCCCCGCAGGATATCGTCGGGCAAGGTTGTAGTGGTGCAATACCAGACATCCGTGGCGATACGATTGAAACCATGTCGTATTCAGCGACGAATCCCGATTTAAGTCAGCGTCAACGATCACCGATTGACTCAAGATGTTGTCACTGAGCTGATCTTGCTGCCATCCATATGCGTCATACCACTCCTCATCCTGGCTTTCCGTTAGTACAACAGTTCACCGTTAGTACGCACAGTGGGTACAATGACAGAATGGCCATGCATCGATGAGGTACTGTAGCCCGTTTTATTGCCGAATCTCCTAGAATACGCTGATAACCAGTTTTAATAAGATACACCGCCAACATCAGCAGATGTGCCTACAAAATGTCTGAGTGCCGCGCCTGGCCAGCGCAATCCCCAGATTTGTCACCAATAGAGAACATGTGCTAAGTCATTGGAAGACGACTTAACGCCTCTGCACGACCCCTTGAAATCTCGGCGAATTGTGGACACAGATCAAAGACGCATGATCAGCGATACCCCAGGACACCATTCGGGAACTTCACTCATTGCTATGCCGTGTTGCCGAATGTATAGCCCTGCACAGCGGTCATACGGTCTACTGACTCAGTCTACTTTATAATGCTTCTTCGCCCATTGCATTCATGTAATCCCTCAGATCTTAAATTACATCTTTCTCACCTATTTGCCTACAAGTACGATACGTTTCGTCTCATTTCGTTCATTCATTCATGGTGTGGCACTTTCTATGTCAGGTAGTGTAGTTAAACAAAAGAAAAGGGATTTTTCCTTTCGCGTGAATAATCAGTGAAATCATCATCATCATCATTGTCAACCATTATCAATCCACTGCTGGATGAAGGTCTCCCCAAGTTTCCTCCACAACGGTCTGTCTTGTGCCAGTCTCCTCCATGTCACTCCCGCATATTTACGAATTTCATCCACCCATCTCCCATGTGGTCTTTTTCTGGGTCTTTTCCTGTCATTTGGAATCCAATCTAAAATTTCGGCTGTCCATCTATGGTCTGTCCTTCTGGCAGTATGTCCAGCCCATTGCCATTTCAGGGAAATATCAGTGAAATACCCTATCAAAAGTATTCAGACACTACAGTGTTTTGGGGCAAATGGCTTTATTATCGCAAATAGTAGTTAATCGGTCCACCATTTGCTTGTATGACAGCGGCAGCACGTGAAGGCATACTATCAACCAATTTCCGGTAGGTCTCAACAGGAACGGCTCGTCATTCGTCCTGCAAAGCTGCTGACAGAGTGAAGAGCGAAGACGGTCGTTGTGGTCGATTTCGTATCCGTCGCTCTATTTCATCCCAGAGGGGTTCTATGGAGTTAAGGTCAAAACTATGAGTAGGCCAGTCTAACAGTCCCACCTCATTTTCAAGAAACCAGTCATTCACACACCGTTCAGTGTGGCAGGGAGCTCGATCGTATTGAAGGAGACAACGGTCATTTCCATAAAACTGCCGCGTTGTTGGTAGGGTAGAATTATTCAGAACACTTCAGATTTCATGGTTTCTGGTATAATAACCAACGGGTCGAGTACAATCAATGGAAAACAACTCCATACCATGATGGAGCCTCCGTCGAAGTTAACAGTTGGAAGAACACAGTCCAACAAAAATCTTTCACCGCGCTGTCGCCAAATCCAAATCAGCCCATTATATTGGAAGAGTGAAAAGCGTGACTCATCACTCCAAAGAACAAATTTCCAGTCTCCCACAGTCCAGGAACGACGGGAGACATGGCACTCCAAATAGCGGTTCGCATTCATGTGTGACTTGTGTGCCGCTGCTTTACCATAATAACCCACACTGCGCAACACTCTGCTGATGTAGGTATTGATACTGACCGAACCATTACAAGCAATTCCTACTTCAGCAGCGATGAAAATGGCAGAGGAAGAACGGGATTTCTTAACATTTCTTACTATGGCTCTTCTGCCACGTTCTTTTAGTTTGTTCGGCCTTCCTGAACGCATTTTTTTGTTGTTGTAGTTGCACCGTTTTACTTTCATCTCTTCACGACATTATTTAGTGCCGATTTTGGTATGTTCATTTTAGCTGCAATCAGGGCCTGATTTCTGCACGTGCACAGGGCCTCAGAATTTTGGGGGCCTCCAAACTACCTCCGAAAACCAAATATATTTTAAGTCCTTTCATTCCAAATTAATGAAAAAAGAAACTGCTTTGTCAAGGATATCTGGAACAATATTGCAACGAATCAACAAAGTGAGCACTTCCCTGCAATGTGCCATTAGTTCTACCATTATAATGTATGAGTCAATTATTGACTTCATCCTGAATTTTGTGAGAAAAAAATTTCTGACTGTTCGAAAAGGAATCCAACCAGTCGCTAGGGAGAGAAATGGATTATGAATCCTCAAGAAGGAAGAAAATGCCAAAGAGCGGACTTCTAGATGATTTATAAACTCCAGATGTTATTTTTAATAATCGAGATTCCTTCATCACTCAGTCGTTTTACGCAATATGTGACAATCTTGTTTCACAGTTGCAAACCAGAAAGAAGTCATATGAGGAATTGGGCTCTAGATTTGGATTTGTCTACAAGAATGGCCTAAGTGATGGGATGGAAGCAGCTAAATTGTTGCAAAAGCAGTATTCAAATCAAGATACTAAAAATGCCGTCTTTGCACTATTTAATAGCAATATTACTTTAATCCAAAAGATGATGTTAAAATACGATAAAAACATTAAAAGCACAAGAGTTGGTCCTTCTTCAGGAAGAGAACACTGAGCAATGGAATGAAAGGTAGGTGAATTAAAAAGATAGAAAGACGTCATTATACATACGAAGTGCGCAAGTCAAAAAATAAGCTTTACACATTACCCATGCACTAACCAAAATTCTCAGAAACCAAATTAGTGGTTCCGGTTAAGGAGTTTCCAAGGAAGTGGTATTTGAATTGGTATGTCATCATTACAACAATTAGATCCGTACTTGTAAATTCACATATTCTCAGAGAACAAAACAGATGAAAGTGTCTTTGGGGCAGATAAAATGGTAACAAAGTTCCATAGTGGCTCACGATTTCCCTCCAGACACAATCTGGACAAGCAGCACCACAACAGCTTGTTTTTAAATTATATTTACGTTCAGAAATTCGACATTTAAGATTTCGAAGCGATGTGATGGAAGCAGCTGAAGAGTTCCTTTAGTTTCGAATGCCCATATACACACAATCTCTTTCATTAGGTTCTGTAGCTCTTAGTGGGATGGCGTAGACGCCGTGGCGATACTCAATATTTATTGGGTCACTGTCATATTTTATCTGCGACATTATATTACGCGTTCTCACACCAAAATTTAAGTCATAATTTTACAAACGTTCCTAAGAATGCAGCTGACGGCAGGAATGTATTGCAAACATCCGATGAACTTTTTAGTATTTATTTCCCTAACTAGGGTGGTGGAAGGTAACTCTATTGTACGTCGGATGAACTTATTAATAATATGCTTAGGATAGCCATGACTGCTGGCAAGATCTTTAATCCTAGAAATTTCCAAATATCGAAGACTAATGCTGAAAGAATGGGTTATTGCCCGATGCCAAAGGAAATTAAAGGTAGAAAGTTTATGGTTGATGGGATGTGCTGAGTTAAAAGGAATAAGACAAGTGGAGGAAGATGCTTTGTTTTGAAGATGCAGTATTCAAATGAACTTGTACAAGAATTTGCTGAAGAGTTCCTTCAGTTTCGAATGCTGATGAAAAAATTCACTGAGAGCACAGATTCCCTCATTTGCCTCGGGAAGTTAAGGGAGCTAAATTTAGTTCTATTTTTTCCAATGTTGACACATGCCTCAGGTTTTTTTGAACAATAACAATTTCCAACTGTTCAAGCGAACCCTCGTTTTCGGTTCTGAAAAGAACTAAGCATTGACTTAGAGCAAGTTTAAAAAAAGAGTCAATTGGTGCTTTTGGTCCATTGTTGCTATTGTCAATTGTCCATTGAAAGTGATGTAACAGGATATTTAAGTTTTGACAATATAATTGATGATTTTGCAGCCACAAAAGTTAGAGAAAATCCATTTTTAATATCCTGCTGCCAATTCAACAGTTAAAAATTATCAGGTATTTTTTAAACATTTTTATTCATTCATTTCTAATGGTTTGTTTAAACACTGAGTGTGACTTATAATCACGCTCTTATAATATATAGCATGTTGGTATGTTTTTTTGTTGTTTTTTTTAAATCCCATGCCACGGGTGAAGCATATATTCTGAGCAATACGGTATATTATACATGACAAGCATTTGAGCAAAATATGTAGAATTTACTAAAAAATATTTTTATTATTAATATTAGTTCTGTGAGAAGATTTGTGAATCAATATTCATAAGTATATAGGGTTTATTTTTACATAAATAAAAATACGAAAAAAGTTCTAATGACACTACTTTATTTAAAGACTGTTGTAATAATTTACATGGAATGTTGCAATAATTTATCCTACAATGTGTGTGATCAGCTGCAACAATTTGTGAGGGATTACTTCTTACAGCTTAAACTAACATCGGTTCGTCATTTCCATTAAATTTATGGTAAACAAGAGGTTTTAAATTATATCTGGGGGAGGATAGTTATTTGTTTCGTAACTGATGCTATAAAACAAAAACAGAATTCCAGAGTAACTAATGTTACAGCTGTAAACTCTGCGGCTGCGGGGAAGTACAAGTGCTGTGAATGCTCGTCTATTACAAGCCACATTGACTATAAAGTTGACTAGCATGTGGGATGTGTTTTAATGTTTTACTACTAAAACTGCTAGCAAAAAAAAGTATTTACCAGCAAATATTCTTTTCAACTGTTGACTGAAAATTTTAATCGAGGGGGGTCCGAGACATAGGATGTGCACAGGGCTTCGACTGAACTAAGTCGGGCCCTGGCTGCAATGCTCCTTATAGGAAGCTGCTCAAAGGACATCCTATGACCAGTCCACCTGTAACATGGGAAATTCATGCCCACGCTGCAACATAGAAAATTGATGCCCACGCTGCAACATAGAAAATTCATGCCCACGATGCAACATAGAAAATTCATGCCCACGATACAACATAGAAAATTCATGCAGACGATGCAACATAGAAAATCCATGCCCACGATGCAACATAGAAAATTCATGCCCACGATGCAACATAGAAAATTCATGCAGACGATGCAACATAGAAAATTCATGCCCACGATGCAACATAGAAAATTCATGCACACGCTGCAACATAGAAAATTCATGCCCACGATGCAACATAGAAAATTCATGTCCACGATGCAACATAGAAAATTCATGCAGACGATGCAACATGGAAAATTCATGCCCACGCTGCAAACTTTATATACGCATCTTCCCACTTACAGCGCAACTTCCTGCACAACCGTTCTTTGCACGTATGCAAATATTTGGTAGCGTCCGAATATTTTTGATAATACAGTGTACTCGTAATGCGTCGCTACACTTCTTTTTCTACATTCAGGATTCCCATTGTTAGCAGAAGTGAAGCTATTACCTCAAAATAAAGTGTCGTTTCCAAGTCTTACATCCTGAACTTCAATTACAACTATAATTAGTAAGTTCAAATAAAACCGGAGTCTGCATCTCTTCGGAGCCACTTGTATCCTTTTTTCTTTACTGTGTTTGTTTAAAAGTTCTTGACAAATTTCTGACGTGATTGTTGAACGCTATTCTCGGCAAACGCCTGCGAAGTTTTCCGAAAAATATTAAACGTTGCTAGCTAGAACACTTGAGAAGGTTTCTAAAACAAATTGTTATGTTCCTTTGAGAAATACGTGACTTTTAATGTCAATAAATTGCGCTACAACCTTGTGGAAAATACCTGTGTGTTCCGCGCGTAATGTTGGGTGCATGCCTTGCAATTTTCCAGTTATTTTCCTAGAAATTAAAAAAGAATGAGGCATACGAACACTCAGGTGTGATAAGTATGCGTTTAGCAAAAAAAAAATTCAATTTATACGCGTTTCATAAAATTACGAAATCTTAGCATGAAAAATTTCATGGGCACAAACATTTTCGTGTTTCTTCTTTTCATTTACACTAAAAATCAACGCCATTTAATGGGATTACAATATATAAGAGGAAAATTGAAAAATCCTGCTTATACCCCGTTCCAAACATGAGGAATTTCTGTTCCATCTGCAAAACGCAGGGCTACTAAATACCAGCCTGTGCTTATCCACCTTAAGCAAAAGTTATTAAAAATAATGACTGAACATTTTATGATTATCTCCCTAAAACTTAGTTTGCGTGGGAAATGATTTTCATATTTCTCTAGCAAAAGCATGTGGAAAGCAATGAAAATAGCGATTCAATAACGAGATGCAAGCAGGTTGCCATGCTGGAAAAATAACTGGTCCGTTTTTTTAGTAAAGGAATAGATTTGCAGTGTCGGAAGTTTTAGGGAAAATAATTCTAAGATTGTAAATCATTATCTTTAACTAAATTTATTTTTGGCAAGGATTATATGTAGCGTTAGCTTAATGAAGTGCGAAGTACCGCCGTGGGCTCTCTTCTAAACTACACTTGTGTGCAAAAATTAAGGACGAAGAGGAGAAATTAGCATAACAGCAGAACGAGCAGACAAAACGAACCGAAAGACCACTCAGGAGATAGGCTAGGGTCCGGTACGGTAGGGCATGCGCATATATGCAGCATGACGTAGGGAGTGGGGAGTGTCGGAAGGGTATAAATCACACGGGCGGTGTACGCTCAGCAATTCGGTGAAAGCTATTGCACGGTGTACATCGGTTTGAACGACGTCGAGTTGCCGCCGTGTGATATGGCCAACAGGCAACCCAGTAGACGACATCTGGATGACTTTACCCGAGGTCGCGTCATTGGGAAGTTGGAAGAAGGTCGAAGTGTGACTAGTGTGGCCGAGAAGTTCGGGATCGCTCACAGCATCGTTTCACGAGCTTGGAGAGCATTTTAAACTACAGGAACAGCTGTCCGAGAGTTTAGCAGTGGTCGTCCACGAGCAACCATGGCGGCGGACGACCAGTATATTGTCCTACAGGCGAGAAGGGACAGACGGCAGACAGCGGGAGAAATCGCAAGGCACATGCAACAGACAACTGGACGTCCGTTATCGCGTTTTACCCTGGCCAGGAGGCTGCATAAAGGTGGTCTATTTGCACGACGGCCCGTACGGCGTGTGCCATTAAAGCTTGCTAATCGGAGACGGCGGTTTCTGTTGTACCAGGAACACAAGAACTGAACACATCAGCAATGGGGTCGAGTTCTCTTTACGGATGAGAGCCGATTTAGTCTGACGAGCGATTCTGGACGTTTACACATCTGGAGAGAGCAGAGAACACGCAATCACACCTCCAACATCATCGAAAGGGACCGGTTTGGAGGTGGCGGAGTTCTTGTTTGGGGCGGTATCATGCTTGATAGACGTACTGACCTCCACATCTTCCAAGGAGGTTCAGTCACTGGTGTCAGCTATTGTACCAAGGTTCTCCTGGCTCACATGCGTCTGTTTAGAGGTGATGTGGGTCCTGAGTTCCTCTTCATGGATGACAACGCTACACTTCATCGAACAGTGGCTGTCGCAGAGCTGTTGGAGAGTGAAGATGTTCAACGCATGGATTGGCCCGCAAGGTCCCTAGACCTAAATCCAATCGAACACGTGTGGGACCTTCTCGGGAGACGCTTGGTAGCACATCACCAGCCGCCAGCAACGAATACGCAGTTGCGATTGGCGCTACAAGAGGAATGGGCCGTGATGCCTCAACAGCTCCTTGACAATCTCGTGCTCAACATGGACAAACGTTGTAAATCCTGTAACGCAGTCAGGAGTGATCATATCACTACTAAAGACTGGATTTTTCTTGGCCGCCGCCTGTCACATGGACGTTTCTGTCTTCTGTCTATTTGTGCTCGAAGCTATGTTTTCAATAAAGTGCCTTCGTATCCTTTGGATTCCTTGTTTGGACGGTTTTGCTCACTTGTCCCATATTCTTACATCTTGGGGGATCTTATGGTATGATTTGAGTCGATGTGGAGCACTTCTGCACGAAGTTACATTTGAAAAATCGTCTCGTTCTTAATTTTTGCACGCCAGTGTAGTTTGCTGATTAACTTGGGGCTGTTACTTGCCAAGGATCTGTCGAAGTAAGTCACCTCTTAGTGCTCACGTGTAAAGGAGTTGGCCTTATTTCATCTTCATTTTTAGTAAGAATACTTATATTTCCACTTTTGATTAAGTATACTAATTTCAAAATAGCACTAAATGAAGATAAAATATGACGAATTATGCTTGTATATTGTAATCTCCGTATTTTTCTGACATGGACTTCGTGTTGGGTCGGGAATATTAATAGCTGCATCTTTGTACAACACTTTGAAAACTTCAGCAAGCATAATTCGGCAAATAAATTTTAAAATATTTTTAAAATTTGTCAAAAATGCTAAAATGTATTATTACTTTGTTGACACCTTACAGCTATTGTCGAAACCCGATGTGTTTTGGTCTTGCCGTAAATGTGAAACATGGCTGACTGACATTCCCTTGATAAGACCAGCAGTGCTGAGCCATATTTATCTCATCTGTTTTTTGATAGTTGGGAACGTCTCTTATCAATTCATTTACATGGCAGTTTTGCCAAGGATTCTTGTGGAACCGTTGAGAAATGCTTGATTTTCTTATACATATATAAAGGAAGTATCTTTCCTTTCTTTTCAACTTCTTTACCCTTGCAAGTCATCATCCCTAGCTATGTTTTGGTTCTGCTTTCCTTTTTAAATCATTGATCATCTCTTCTTTTTTTTTTTTTTCATTCACTCGATACTTTCTGTTCTTCGCGGAAATGCTTTCTCGTCCTCTTTCTTATTGATTTCGTGTCTTTCTCTCTCTGTGTCTGTCTCTGAATTTCCCCACTTTCTTTTTCCTCTTATCTGAGATTTTGAAATCTTTTTTTGCCTTATCCATCTCTATCGTAATATTTTTCTCTCTTTGCTCGCCCTTCTGTGTTCTTCCATTTATCTTTCAGTCGAACTTTTGCTGACACTGTTTTCTCTGATGTTGCTTGAACTTTTATTCCTCTTTCAGATTTTCTAGTCTTCTGTTTCAGACTATTTGTTCTAATGTTTTTCATTTTTATATTCTCTCTCTCTCTCTCTTTCTCTATTTCTCTCTCTCTCCCTCTCTCTCTCATAGTCCCTTTGCCTATTTTCTTCTGAGTACTTCTTTTCCTCTATTTCTCTCTATCAATGGTCTTTGCCTCTTCGCCACTGCTCATTTTGGTCTCCTTTCCTCACTCTCTTTTCCTCTCTCTTCAAAGCTTTCGCTCTCTCGTGGGACGTCCTTATATTTATTTGGATGGAGTAATATGCAATTTGTAATTATGAATTACGGCCTTCACTCATTACTAAACCTTCAATTACTTACTTCTTATATGTAATCCTTCGTGTCCGTAAGTTGCTGCAGCTTTCCACACTCACAGGAGTTTTGAAGTATTCTCCCCCAGGTATCATACTAAAAATATCGTACAATAAAAGAGTTTATAGAGATAATGAGTTCATCCTGTCCTCGCGTTTCGAGAACATAAAAGATTTTTATTCAAAAGAAAAGGCGGCACTGAGTTCTGTCGTAGACACAGTCGAAATATTCCAGAAGCTCGTAAAAGCACCGGCACTGCAATGCGATGCATTTTACGATCACAGTTGTCAAACACGCCATCGAGCGTAAACGTCCTTTTGTGTTCAGGAAGGATGTTTCTTTCATTTCTGCATTCTTGCGCTTGACGTCTGACTAACTGAAACGAAGAAAGGGGGTAAGCATATTTGCTGATGTATGTCGTTCATCGTTGCTGCCCTTTAACCAAGCGAAGACTGATAAGAAAAATGGTGGAAGACTGCAGCGATAGTAGATAGTTATAAAAATATTATCTGTATTTCTCTCATGCGGACAGAACTATAGGATCCTTCTTCGAAAATTTTCAGTTGTTCCAAAATTTCAGTAATGGATGATGAAAAAGTATTTTTTATAAAGCAAAACACTGCATTGCAAAACATTTCAGGATAGAGTATGGTTGCACAAAATCAATTTGAATTGTAACCAAACCTTTAAGTTTTGAATTAAATTTTTACCTCCTTTGCACAAGATATAGCCATGAAAGTCATGAGACATCATTATCTTTAGATGATGATGGTAAACTGAGTTTGCATGTGTCAAGATTTTGAGTTGATTCACTTATTTGTAAGATTTTCTGCAAAATACTATCCTGGTTCGCACACAAATTTTTTCGTTTTGCTTACCCTGTTGCGGGTTCAAATCATGATGAATTATTTAAAAGTTCTATACAAAATATTGCGCAGATGTGGGAACAAATTTCTTCATTTTGTCAATCAAGTGAAACAAAGTTATAGACCCTGCCATGACGGGAACATTAATATCTTTACTGCAGGTGAATCGTATATTCTGTTAGAGAAATACACAGGTGTGCATATTGAGAGGTCACTTTCGGGACTCCAGGGCTTATGGTTCCGGAGTTACTGCGCGGATACACATGGAACCAACCACGCACCTTTTTACAGAGAATAAGAAACTTGAAATAACGTTCGGAAAGGTCATTAAAGTTACGCACAGGTGCGGATTGGCCCCCGGGTCACCGGGACATTTTCCGATGGACCAATCCAGAAATGGACCACTTCCTGTCATTCTTTTTGTCTTGATTCTTTGGAGCGGACGAATAAATTGTTTTGCTACATATGAATAATATTCGTTAACTGTATTTGAACTTCATATCTGTCCGCAAAATTATTACTGTAAAAAAAACCCCGGGGAAGTTTTTCTAAAGAAATAAAGTATTTATCATGTGTTAGGCACATGTTCTGAAGTGACATGGCGAAATTCTCTGAATTTATCTGAGAATAGTGCCTCGAACCAAGCACGCAGTTATAAATCAATAATTAACTTAAAGTTAACCACAGTTAGACGAAAGTCATTGGACTTGGAGCCCAGAGTGATTGGCAGGCTCAACCGTCCTTCTCTAGTAGCATTGAGATGTTCCATCATTCCCAGCATTAATTTGTTATCCACGGAATGACACACAGCAAAAAAAGCGATTCTCGAAAAGAGATATTTCGAAATTCGTGTCCTACCCATATTTATCTCAAAAGAAACAACGATTTACCAGTAATGGATCATGGACCAAAATAAGGGTTGACTTATTTGGTCCATGATCCAGTATGTAAATGGACCAAAATAAGGGTTGACTTAAAAACAGCATATACTCAAAAAGGAGGTACCAGTACCATTGCACAGGAGGTGATCAATGTACAAATAAATATAAAAATAATTTCGTAGGAAAATTGATATTAGGCATGCGCACATTTCAACCTTCAAAGTGATCTTCATGCTGATTTGTCTTCAAGCGACACATGATTTTTAAACCTTTATTTCAATACCGAATTTTTCAAGGAAACTAATCTGATACAATACTACTTTTTGAGCATGGTTTGATGCCACATTTAATCATGAGCAGATTTTAAAAATTATTTCATTGTTAAATTGTTGCTAAAATTTCTTTACCACTGAATTCGTTTTCCAATGCGTGAGAACTGTTTGAAAGAACAGTTCTCTGAGAAACGAACTCTTGATTCGGGACTGTTGAAACGAACTATTGATAAAGAGAACTGTTGAAATCAACAGTTCTCCTTCATCCAAGATTTAACAGATTTTTTTTCATGAGGAAATTTATGAGGTGATCCCCTGTAGGTACGTGTGTTTCTGTAGTGGACCACAAGATAAAAATTCCCCACCTGATTTGGTCATCCCAATCCGCCCCTGGTTACGCATATCAGCATATTGTTTTCTATGCCTCCATTCTCTTTGTTGGAAAATTTCCTTCATGGATATGAGATGTTCACACCTCATAGGGAATGTTACTCTGTAACCAGGTTAACTGCATAGAACCTGGTTGTATGGTTGAACTGCAGGTTTAACTAAAACTTTAGTTCAGACTAACTAAAGTGCTTAAAAATAAAATACTGAAGGGTCTGACTTGTTTTTTTAGTTAAAATTTCTATTTTTTACATCCCCTAGAGCATGAATTTACACTCCTGGAATGACCATTCTGGGAAGGAAACCTCCCTTCCTGCCCTCCTGGTGGCAACGGCCCTAGAGACGAATATATGTGCATTCTATCGAAATTCATGTGGACACCTCAAATGGTAGATACTGAACGAGTTGCAATTGCCAAAGCTTCCGTTTTTATCGCAACGCGGTCCGGCCAAGTTACTTTGGAAGCCTAATACAAAGCTTACTTTACTAGCAACCCTAAACTCCAAAATCTTATGCATTTACCCATTATAAACATACCACTTTTTGACATACTTTCGTACGACAGAATGGTTTGGATAAAAAGTGGAAGAACTGTATCTTTAACTTCCGTATATTTATCAAAACCCGTTCTGTAATCGAGTAAGGCGCAGTGGGTTCACAACACACAACGCGGACAATTTAAACACGCATAACTGCCGCAGGAACTCCGGAATTTAACTTTCTATCGTGTTAAACTACCATTGATTTCTAGTAGATGGAGCCACTTGTCATCCCAATGGAATAACACTTACTCCATCGCATTTCAATCATTGTCTCGCTATTCATTTAGTATCCATTTGTATCTTATCATTCATTCATCTATCATCCCTTTACGAGTCGCATTCAAGTTCTCATATGTCTTGAGATATTTTGTTACAATGAATGACGAAGACACAAAAGGATCATCAACTATTTCATTTCCATTTTAGTCTGGGTCACAAATTTTATCTTGGCGTTTTGTTTATATGTGTACATGAATCTATGATCGGTTTTACGTACATTTCGTTCTGTAATGTTAAAATTCCATTTTCATTTTATTTCTTAGAAGAGTGATGCAAGCCTGGAAAGAACTGCTGGTCAGAACGCAAACTGCATATTTGCCATTCTTATTTTTTTAAGCAAAATGTCACTAAAATTTTAGAACTACGTAATTTGCGTAGTATCTAAGGACATAAAAACCTAATCAAGTTGTTTTGATCAGGAAAATTTCAACATATCCTTCAGTCTGTTATCATGATTGATCAACTGAAACACATCGTTGTTGAAAGACAAATATTAATATTGACCGATCGAAAATTAAATGCAATTGTTGAGAAGTTACTTTTCGATGTGGTATGAAGTGGTAGCAGTGGCGCACCCAGGAATTCCTGTTGGAGGGGGGGGGGCTAGATATATGTGTAGGTATGTGTGTATGTGCACGCAGTATATATGTATACATGAGCCATGTCCAGTGTCCCCTTCAAGCGGTGTGAAAGAACTTTCCATGGAGAAGACTGGCACAAAACAGACCGTTGTGGAAGATACTTGGGGAGACCTTCATCCAGCAGTGGATTGATAATGGTTGACAATGATGATGATGATGTATATATGCATACAATATATATATAGATATGTATTAATATACATTATGTATCATCATCATCATCATTGTCAACCATTATCAATCCACTGCTGGACGAAGGTCTCCCCAAGTTTCCTCCACAACGGTCTGTCTTGTGCCAGTCTCCTCCATGTCACCCCTGCATACTTTCGAATTTCATCCACCCATCTCCCATGTGGTCTTCTTCTGGGTCTTTTCCTGTCCCTTGGAATACAGTCTAAAATTTCGGCTGTCCACCGATGGTCTGTCCTTCTAGCAGTATGTCCAGCCCATTGCCATTTCAGGGATTTAACTCTGATCATGATGTCTTCCACTCTTGTCATTTTTCGGATCCACGAGTTCCTCTTCTTATCTCTCCTGGTTACACCAAGTATGCACCTCTCCATGAATCTTTGAGTTGTCTGCAGCCTTTGTATGTCTCTTTTAGTTAAGGTCCACGTCTCTGCACCATACGTAAGCACTGGAAGGATGCATTGATCAAACACTTTTCTTTTAAGACATAATGGCATATTGCTCTTGAAAATTATGCTGTTTCTTCCAAAAGCTCTCCAGGCAAGTTTTGTACGCCGATTAATTTCTTCATCAATGTGACCCTCACTTGATATCTGCTGTCCAAGATAAACGTACGTATCTGTTATCTCCAGCTTTTCTCCATCAATCGATAAATCTTCATTTCTTGTAAAAGCATTGAACATCACTTTTGTCTTCTGAAAGTTCATTTTTAATCCCACTTCTTTACTCTTGTCAGCAAGTTCCTGGATCATACTCTGCAGCTCTGATGGGCTAGTTGCAAAAAAGACTACGTCATCAGCAAAACGAAAGTGGGTTAGATAATCTCCATTAATCTTTATCCCCTTGTTTTCCCAGCTCAGTGACTGAAAAACACCCTATATATATATAGTGCATAAGACAGACAGATATACATTAGGTAGATAGATAAAAGAGTTGACGTACGGGGCTTGGGGGGGGGCTTAAGCCCCGAAGCCATCTCCTTGGGTGCGCCAGTGAGTGGTAGTTTATATATTGATGCATAGGCGTAATGATAGCCCCCGCAACCTCGGCAGTGCGGTGGGGGCCTAACCGTTTAAGAGGGCCTCTAGCCTTAGCCAAGGGCGCCCATAAGGGGGGGGGAGGGGCACCGTTTGTTAAATTTAAAACACTAAAATAGACAAAACCTTTTTTTTAAAGCGTTTTTAAAAATAATAAGATATTAATGATTGATTGTATCAATTATTTTTGTTGTATTTTAGTATCTTGTACATTTACAAAAATGTTTGACACCCTTGAAGGAGGTAAGGATTTTTCTTAGCCCCCCCTAAAAGTACTCATGTGGGCGCCACTGGCCTCAGCAGAAAGATTTTTTAAAATTTTTGCGGAAATTTCATGTGAAATTGGTTAAACAAATTGCCAGGAATTTTTGACGGCAGCACTGAATGAAGAATTAGAAAGAAAAGCATTTTTTTTTTCAAACATAAGTAAATTCTTCAAGAAATCATTTTCGTTTTAGTTTATAATACTGGGTGACGGGAAAGCAGAGGATTTGAGGCTCCTTTTTACAGCCTTATCAATTTTTCTCATGCATGCATATTAACAAGGGAATGTGAATGAAATACCAGTTGAATAAATTAAATTATTACATCAATGAGGAGAATGCGTTATACATTATTACACTTGTTTGGACACAACTACACATTCTATAAAATATAATGAGTTAAAAGATGTTCTTCTCGAAAACGAAAATGCAGAGATCTGTACCACTTTTTTTTATAACTGAGTCTAATGAAAAGACTTTAATTAAGTGCAAAACTTTGTGACATTACGTAAAGCGTATTTTTTTTTATATCCAAGAGTAAATAATTTAAGCTAATTTACTCTTTTTGCGTCATAATTCTTAATTGTAACTTTCTTATTTGCTTACTTAAGTTCTGTATTTTCGTATCTGAAAACTGTCATTACACAGTCACCCGGCCGTTGCATGTCTCGTGTGTGTGTGTGTGTGTGTGTGTGTGATCCTGAGGCATTTCAAAGAAGCTGCCCTTAGTTCTAATGCACAAAAGAGTAAAATTTGCATGATGCGTTTAACTTTGGCGTAAGTGTTTTGTCATACTTTGTATTAGTGTAAAAGTAGGGCAATCATTTTAATCACATTTTTGGTTTTACGAAAAATACCTATAGGTTCAAAAGAATTTGAATTATTAATACGCCCATAAAACCTAGTCAACAATATGGAATATAAAATTTTCAGTAATTGAGAGCAAATAGATTTTCTCAAAAGGGCCTCGAAAATATTTTCTTTGCGGGGGCTTCAGCCCACCCTGAAATTTGTCTCATCCACCCAGTTTAAAATGGGCCATTTTTCAGTATACTTAACTTTAAAATATAATCTGGACTTTGCCAAGTAATACGTCTTGTGTTTTATTTCATGTAGAGTGAAAACACAAGTTTGTACGTGTCCCCTCACTCCGGAGTAAGCCGCTCTCCCAACTGAGCTACGCGGACAGAATGTCTCGCTGTAGATTTGTCGTCATGACACATGTTTTCACCTCTTGTAGTACGTCACATCATCTCTCTCTCTCTCTTAATTATTTTTGTTTTTGAAGCGAAGTAGGAATCTTTCATTAATTCCAAACAATGTGTGGAACAAACATCACACATTTTTCGAAGAACCCAACGGCCAGTGGATCCATTTTCCACAATCGGGCGCCAATGTGACGTTACTCTTTTTACGTTATGTAAGATTTCCGGCTGAATAGATGTTAAACTAAGGATATATGCGATGCAACTAATTGTACCGGATAGCTCACGTTAAAGTAAGGCTTTTACAAAGGCCAGACAAAACACATACAGAAGTCCAACTTACGTCAACTGTTTATTGGTCCAGCAACATTAGATGAAATCGAAAACATAGCACTGGGAGGTACACACCACTTCACATATCTTAGCCAATAGGTATACAATCAAAACTCAGTAACGTTATAACATCTCCACACACAAAACAGCCTCTGCATTGTCTTTTTATCTAAGGTTCTTATGACATACATTCATACATCACTCTTGTTCCGACCTCAGATTGTTGCCAACGTCATTCTTGTTTGAGGGAAAAGACATAGCGTTAAGGTTTGAAAATCTCTAAGAGAACGAACAGAAATTTACATAGAAAAAGAAACTCAAAAGGAAATTAAAAACAGAATATACGTTACAGTAGCCCTACGTATTTCCTCCTAGTCGTTTACTGAGTCGTTTACTTCTCTGTAGAAAGGTTATCGAAATATCATCCGCATGGCCATGAAAATTCAATAGTTCTCCACTCTTCTAAATCCTTAGTTTAAGTCTCTTTTTCATGTTACTATGGCCAGAGGAGAATGAGAAAAGTGGTCAGGAATTCATTGACGGAGATCATTACTAATTGCTCTCCTGTTTGCTTTAGTTACTAAACATGGGATTCCAGCAGGGGAAATGGAGTCTAAAACTACACTATCACCCTTAAGACTGCCCCGGAACAGTAAAAATGCAGAAAGTGGCTAACGAGTGCTTTGTAGGAGAGCGGTGCAAGACAAAGTCGCCCACTGGAAGCAAGGAAGGGGAAGTATTGTGTCTGCCTGGAGCGACGTTATAATTTCATTTAGATAAACAAGTTAGTAAAATCATGCAAAGCATTGATTATAATACGCTTTCCAACATACCAGAAATTATTACTCAAGTTATGAGGATAATGGCTGTGGAATAAATCTCGGTCCTGTGTCCTGACCTTTGACCCCATTTCGATTATATTCAACAGAACCGGTTAACTATACCTCCGGAACAACATGCTAAAGTTTTGTTGCAATAGAAGCAGTTTTACGCAAGCTATGAGAATAATGACTGTGAAATAAATCTGGCTTTTGTACAATGACCTTTGACCCCATATCGTTGATATTCAACAGAACCGGTTCACTATAACTCCGGAACAACATGATAAAGTTTTGTCGCAAGCCAAGCATTTTAGGTAAGTTATGATGCACAAGGGCAATGGAATGGATCCCACTCCAGTGTCCTGACCTTTGACCCCATTCCGCCCATTTTCAATAGGTTTCGTCTCCAGTGGCTCCCTATCACATACTAAAATTTCATCGAAATAGAACCATTTTTACGCAAGTTATGGTGCATAAAGACAATGGAATGTATCCAGCTCCTATGTCCTGACCTTTGACCCTATTTCACCCATTTTCAATAGGCTTTGTCCTCAAGTGGTTCCCTATCACATACTAGAATTTCATCGAAATCGAACCATTTTTACACAAGTTATGACGCATAAAGGCAATGGAATGGATCCAGCTCCTATGTCCCGACCTTTGACCCAATTTCACCCATTTGCAATAGGGATCGTTCCCAGTTGTTCCCTCCACATACTAAAATTTCATCGAAATCGAATCATTTTTACGCAAGCTATGACGCATAAGAGCAATGGAATGGATCCCGTTCCTATGTCCTGACCTTTGACCCTGCTTCGCCCATTTTCAATAGGGTTCGTCCCCAGGTGGTCCCCTACCACATACTAAAATGTCGTCGAAATCGAACCATTTTCACGTGAGTTATCGTGTGGACGGACGGACGGACAAACTAACGGACAAAGCTGGAGCATATACGCTTCTTCAACCTACGGTTGGAAAGCGTAAAAAACGACATTTTCTTTTAAATAGTACAGTACTACACTGAAGAGCAATTGAATTAGAGACGGCTGGCGTTATGCAAATGTGGCGCTGTGGGCAGTTCTGTAAACGGAAACGACATGACGTATTCAGCGATCCGACAATATAAGGAGTGATGCGACGGGAATCAGTAAGAGCCGAACGAAGTATGGGTAAAACGAACGATCTAAGCGCATTTGATCGTGGGCAAATTGTCGGGACCCGACGAATGGGTCACTCCATCTCGTAAGTAGTGCAGGCACTGGAATTTTCACGAGCCACTGTGTCACGGGTGCGCCGTGAGTACATCGAATCCGATGAAACCATCCCTGCAAGGGCCAACTGCCGTGGATAACAGCGTGGGGATGAGCGGGGTCTTCGTCGTCTAGCTCGCATTGTAACAGCGGATAGACTGGCCACAGTGCAAGAAATCACTCTGCAATTTAACGCTGGTGCACAAAAAGGTGTAAGCAGCCACACCATCCAGAATCATCTCCTCGCTATGTGGTACAGAAGTCATTGTCCCACGAGGGTACCGCTGCTGACCGCACTTCACAAGGTGCAAAGATTAGGATGGGCGCGGGAACATCGCCACTAGACCCTAGACATGTGGGAAAATGTTGCCTGGACTGATGAGTCGAGATTCACGTTGGTACAAGCGGATGGCAGGATACAAGTACGGCGCAAACCACATGAGGCGATGGATCCTTCTTGCCAGCAGGGTACTCTTCAAGCTGGTGAGGGTGGCATTCTCGTCTGGGGACTGTTTACGTGAACTAAAATGGGACCCCTGGTACGTGTGGCATTGTCCCTCACAGGTCAACGTTACCGGGGTATCCTGGACGACCGTTTGCTCCCGATTGTGCGTCTTCAACATCCCACTGGGGACCTCATCCTGGAACAAGACAATGTACCGTGCCATCGCTCCCGAATTGTATCCGAATGGTTGGATGAACACTCCACCGACGTGACCTCGCTTCCTTGGCCATCTAGGTCACCTGACCTCAATCCCATTGAGCACATCTGGGATGTCATCAAGAGAGATGTTCGAGGCTCTGACCCCCTCCATCAAATATTCGTGAACTGTGGGAGCTTGTTCAGGGGTCGTGGATCCGTATGGCTTCCCAACGCTTCCGATGTCTTGTGGAGTCCATGCCGAGACGAATCGCCGCCGTCATCAGGGCGAAAGGTGGTGCTACATGTTACTAGACAGGTATCTCTAATTCAATTGCTCTTCAGTGTATTTTCGTAAACAATTATGCAAAATTTTGAAAAGTAATTTAAGACAATGCATTCAGAGGAAGCAAATGTTAAAGGCGACTTTCTACCAACACTTCAATCTTACATCACTGGCGTAACTAGTCAGATCCGTGTATGTATGTATGTATGTGTATTCAGGTGGAAGAGGGTGGGGATTGCACGAATTCCTTTGCAGCCGGTAGTGAAAGGCATAAAAGCCACCCCGATGGCGCAGTGGTCTTAGCGCTGGCTTATGATCATTTCTCCGGGAGGGGTCCGGGTTTGAATCCCGTGAGGCATGGATGTTGCGTTTGTCTTACGGCACTGGCTATCTCCCTTCCCTGGAAGCAGTGACCTGAAATTTAAGACAGACGACTGAGTTGCTCATGGTGGTCGTTAAACCTTCAATTAAAAATCCATTTTTTCAGTATTTAATAAAAGAACGTTTCTATCAAGTTTGCCACACCAAAAATAATGCTCGCCCACCCGTTGCTATTTTGATGTCGAAGTCTAGCAACATCCTTGCGGGGCGGCCCCGAGTTTCTCAGGTACGCCACTGTATTCATGAGCTACGAGTTTGCTACTGATTTACGAAATTTGCTGTTTAAAAACTACAAACCACATGTTATAGAAGAATGGTAATAAAGCAAAATATCAGTTTGCTGCGTAATTTGCAAAGAAAAAGAACCTTTTTTTTTCTGTTACCATTCAACGTGTAATAATCTTCCCGTGTTAATGTCCAACTTACTTTAATGATTGTTGTCTGAAAACATCGTTATTCAAATTGTTTCTAAATTTTCATTGGGGATAACAACCGAAAACTCAAAATAATGAGGTACGTCAAGCTCTGTTTCTGTTGTTTTTAATCTGTAAGAGCTATTTTTGCGGACGACTCTTCACAGTTTGCCCAGAAAACATCGTTCGAGATAAAAATTTTGATTTGCATTATTTTGTTTTGCTTGTACAAGCAATCTTCTCTCAAAGGACTTCCCATGAGGCTGTCAAGTTTCTAACACAGAAAACGGTGCTTACAGCAAAAAGCAGCGTGAAAAATTAAGAACAAAGTGCGATTTTCTTTCTGCTTTTTAAAATATCATCACAACACAAAAATTTGGAGCCACCTACAAAAGCTAATAGCGAAGTTTTCATATATTCATCATCAAAGTAATTTTTTAGATTTTTGCGGTTTCTCTGAAAATGGCTTCATGAAGATGTATTACAAGGCAGTAATGACATATCAATTGTTAACAGAAGAAAATCAAAGAAAAAAATTATAAACTACGTAGCGTATTTTAAAAAAAACATGCGTTGGATAAGATTCACCAGATGCTTTAATGTGAATGTTGAATTTTTTAATTAAAAATTTGACCCTTTATGACACATAACTGGAAAAACACATTCTCCTCTTTCTTTGTTTTCGTTTTCTGTTTTTTTTTTTTTATTTTCTTTCTTTTTGAGTAGGCAACCTTTTTGCCAGTAGATCTATTTTTACGTTCGGACGCCAACGTGAAATCCTAATTTGCGGGTGATGGAATTCGAACCCACATTCGGGCTCCGGAGCCGAATGATTTCCCAGTTAATCTACACCGACAAGGGCTTTCCCCTGCTAGTTGCCGTCGTGTCATGTGCGTCAGCTCTGTAGAACGCACAAGCCCCTGTGCTAAACAACGCCGTTTAATCAGGAGAGGTTAGTGATACTGAGAGACATTGATTTACGTATTCCTTATCCACCGCCGAAGTTCACAAGAAGTTACTTATTAACGAGCTCTCGGCCGCCCAGGTGGCGCAGTGGTCTAAGGGCTGACTTTTTACAATTCGTCCGAGAAGGGTCCGGGTTCGTATCCCGGTGATGCATAGATGTTGTGTTTCTCTTGCGGCACTGGTTCTCTCCCTTCCCTGGAACCAGTGACTCTAGATGAGCCACGGGTGACTGCTTATAGCCCATCAAGTTGCTCACTGTATCATCATCATCATCATCATTGTCAACCATTATCAATCCACTGCTGGACGAAGGTCTTTCCAAGCCTCTTCCACAACGGTCTGTCATG
Source organism: Macrothele yani (assembly GCA_039090855.1). NCBI lineage: Eukaryota > Metazoa > Arthropoda > Arachnida > Araneae > Macrothelidae > Macrothele > Macrothele yani. The sequence continues at coordinate 143,844,413 of CM077014.1, forward strand.
TGCCAGTCTCCTCCATGTTACTCCCGCATACTTTCGAATTTCATCCACCCATCTCCCATGTGGTCTTCTTTTGGGTCTTTTCCTGTCCCTTGGAATCCAATCTAAAATTTCGGCTGTCCATCGATGGTCTGTTCTGGCAGTATGTCCACCCCATTGCCATTTCAGGGATTTAACTCTGATCATGATGTCTTTCACTCTTGTCATTTTTTGGATCCACGAGTTCCTCGTCTTATCTCTCCTGGTTACACCAAGCATGCACCTCTCCATGCTGCTTTGAGTTGTCTGCAGCCTTTGTTTGTCTCTTTTAGTTAAGTCCACGTCTCTGTACCATATGTATATATATATATATATATATATATATATATATATATATATATATATATATATATATATATATATATATACATATGGTATTTTTTTTATCTTGGACAGCAGATATCAAGTGAGGGTCACATTGATGAAGAAATTAATCGGCGTACAAAACTTGCCTGGAGAGCTTTTGGAAGAAACAGCATAATTTTCAAGAGCAATATGCCATTATGTCTTAAAAGAAAAGTGTTTGATCAATGCATCCTTCCAGTGCTTACGTATGGTGCAGAGACGTGGACCTTAACTAAAAGAGACATACAAAGGCTGCAGACAACTCAAAGAAGCATGGAGAGGTGCATGCTTGGTATAACCAGGAGAGATAAGAAGAGGAACTCGTGGATCCGAAAAATGACGAGAGTGGAAGACATCATGATCAGAGTTAAATCCCTGAAATGGCAATGGGCTGGACATACTGCCAGAAGGACAGACCATAGATGGACAGCCGAAATTTTAGATTGGATTCCAAGGGACAGGAAAAGACCCAGAAAAAGACCACATGGGAGATGGGTGGATGAAATTCGTAAATATGCGGGAGTGACATGGAGGAGACTGGCACAAGACAGACCGTTGTGGAAGAAACTTGGGGAGACCTTCGTCCAGCAGTGGATTGATAATGGTTGACAATGATGATGATGATGATATATATATATATATCAGCGGCGTCGCGTGCCCATTTAGGTTGGGTGTGCGCTCTTACGGTTGGGTGTGCGCTGTCCATAGCAGACGTACCTGAAACAACTGCGCAATAACAAAATCAGAATCGTCTGCCACGGCTAATAACTGTTGCCATAGATACTCCCATAATGCAGTAAGTCGTCTCCGTGGTTATTTTCCCCATTTGCATTGTTGCCAACTCAAAAGAAATTACTCTCAGTTTTTATGGAGCGTCCTTTGTATAAGAGCACGACATCAGGTGTAATCACATCAGAAACTCTGAGAACAGTTCCACGAAAAAAGTCTGCAATTAAATTGGTGAGAAGAAAGAAGAAAGCAAACAAAAAAGGAGAATCACGAGTGTATATGCTAGGCTACAGGTCCTGCTATAGTTTCCTTAAGTATGATATTATTGATTCCGAATATGAAGAAAATCTTTGCCTCACCTGATATTTCCTTCTTACAATAATTATTAAAGTGAAATTTACAGATTTTTTTGCTTTCACTGAACAAGCATTTTCAGGACAACTCTTCTCAGCTGTGCCATTTAGCAATTTGTAGCGACCGTAAGAAGAAAATAATAGAAGGTTATTTATTTTAGCGTCACAGAATTTATTCCGACGAGCTTGTTAATGCTGACACTGGGTCAAAGTGCAATTAAAGGTAAATAAAAGGCGTTCTGAGATAGAGCTGTATATTAAGTGTGCGCAGAGAGACAGAGAGAGAAAGGGCTATATTCATGTTAAGAGCGATATTTTCAAACCTATATTACAGAGAGATATGTTTTCAGAACGATATGAAAGCAATATTCCGAGTACGTTATGTTATATGCTGTGTGAAGAAAGTTAATTGTCAAACATATGATGTTACAAAGTAGTAGCTTAAAATGTGTTTCAACATTGCTGTTGCAATCGACACATCTATTCGACGAATGCTTTCCATGCTGGGAAATATAAAGACAAAGTAGACTTTAGATCTTTTAAGTACCGGGTGTTTCACTGGGTGGTAACAACTTTCCTGTGGAATAAATCGTTAGAGAATAACGAGTTGGCGCTGTAAGTCCGAGACGTCGATCAGCAGGCGACAGGCATTCGTGAGGAAGTAGTGGGACGGTGGACACGCGATTTCGGATATGCAGCGATATACCACGGAAGATAAAATTTTCTTGACGAAAAATTGGTATGCGGAGGGCGGAAACCCCACAACGGTGTTACGAAAGTGGGGTACAGGGTTTAAGAATCGTCGTAAGCCACTCCGTGCGTACCTGACGAAATTGGCAGCGAAATTTGAAAGAACCGGCAGTGTCACAGACGACGTAGCAAGCATGGCGACGAAGAGAAGAACAGCGCGGACGGCGGGAAACATCGAAGCCGCACGAGACCTCTTACACGAAGAAGCCGGTACGTCTACACGAAGACTTGCGCTGCAACCAGATGTTAGCCCAGCGCCCGCATGGCGCATTGTGAAGTCGGATTTGGACATGTTTCCCTACAAAATCCAGATCCATCAGTCTTTGAGCACAACACCCGTCCAGCAGCGTTATGAGTTTGCGAATGACATGTGTTCACTAATCGATGAGTACAACTTTGATGTGAAAAGCATTGCCTTCAGCGATGAGGCGCACTTCTGGTTGGATGGCTACGTTAACCGGCAAAATTACCGCATCTGGGGAAGGGAAGCGACAAGACGGCGGTCTGTGTTGTGAATCCTCTCCATCCGCTGAAGCTAACCGTTTGGTGTGCAATGAGCGATGGTGATGACCTCATTGGGCCATTTTTCCTGGAGTCCACAGTTACCGCTGCCGCCTACAGTGACCTTTTGAAGAATTGTTTTTTCCCCGCTGCAGTCCAGAAAAACTAGATTCACAACCGCACGTTTCAACAGGACGGAGCACCGCCACACCACGAATGCTGTTCTTGACTTGCTTTGCCAGCAGTATGGCCCACGGGCCATTGCCAGACGATTCCTCCAACGTTTTTCAGCCGGTCTCTCTCTTGGCCTCCGCACAGCCCCGATTTAACGCCGCTGGACTTGTTCTTGTGGGGCTACCTGAAAGACCAGGTGTACCAGGACAACCCGCGAACACTGCCTGACCCCCGACGTGCCATCGAACAATAAATTGAACGGATCCCGTCGAACATGTTCCCGTCGGTATTGCAGCACTTTGAAGCATGTATTCGCCACGTCGTGACAGCGGATGGTCATCATGTGGAACATGTCATCCATTGATTACCTTTTGCCTACTCTTACTCCTGTAAACGTCTTTTTCCTCTTCCAATAAAGTAAGTTAACTTTATTGTCTCTTTCTTTTGTCACTACCCAGTGAAACAGCCGGTACTTCCTCATAACATATCCTGGCTGTTACTTTGAATAAATAATCATAATTATAATCCATGGTTAATTAAGATTCGTTCTGTCACGAAAAAGTAGCGAACGATTTACAATAATCAGATTATCCAAGCAAACTTAAGTCACAGTTACAGTAAGTTAAAGTTGAAATAACCTTAGACGTCTGATAGCTCTACATTCAATTAAACCCGACGTTTTTATATATCGAAAGTTATGCAGAACAAAACCTTTTATTCGACAAAGCAGAATGAAACAGATTTGGAAGGAAATATAGTAAATAAAAAAATCGGCGTGATTTCCCGTCATGAAGTGGAAGGGCACAACAGTTCTGCTATTTTTGTTTCCGATAACGCATTAAGGAATTGAGCCGCAAGTGCTTCTTCGTCACATCCGTTTATGATCTGAGCGACGTTCATGGAGAAGAGTGTCAGTAACACGCGTTTCACTGACATCCCAACGGAGACAAGAACTTTGTAGCTACTTATAATTAATGCCAAGAATAATATTGCATGTAAGAAAGTCGGTTATCGAATTTTATCAGCATCTAATTCATGTCTTAATCTTAAGGAACCAGTATAATATGAACAACTAGTTGCAAGTCTCTTACCTTGAACTGCTTAGTCCAAGAAGCCTTTCTCAATCAAGGATACCTTCTTGAAGTGCCCAGTGGATGAATTTCCCAAAGGACTAGACATTAATTCCTTCCAACCATGTCTGGCAATGGACTTTGATCATTCACAGTAGACACTGGCACTTCCGCTATGAAGTATTCCTCAAGGGCTGAGATGTCATTTGCTTAAATTCTGGCGAAGATATTCTGACGTAACAAAACTGATTAGATTAGTCTCCAACACCCAAATTAACGCAGGAGGAATTAAATAAGTTATTCAATAATTGTATTACGGAAGGCCATGCAATTCTTAAAGTAATAACTTATTAAACCACGCTTATATTTATTTTATTCATAATAAGCATTCCCAGCATTAGTGTTAAAGAAGACGGTGCGTAAAAAAATCTAAAATCAAACATTAGATCTTGTGAAAATTTTCTTCCTTGAAACAAAGCGAATGAAGAAAAATAGAACAAATTTGAAGATTTTTATTCTGATATGAGATTTTTGTGGATCCTTTTCTTTCAAAGAGACAAAAAAGTTTTTAATAAACCATAAAAAAATGTCTTGAAATAGTTTTAACTCAAGGTATCATTTTATTTGTTTACTTACTGCAATTTTAGTACTGAGCAGTAACTTTGGTAACAGATGGCGCCACATTACCAATCTCGGTAATTCAACATAAATAATTACGAAGGGAGAAAAGCAGCTTTGTATGGTTATAGGCAAGGTTATGCATAGTTGTTCAGTTTCAGACGAAGATCAACAAATTCAATTTCCGAAGATAAAAATTGTGAGAAAAGATAGGAACAACACCATCGAGCTATACATGATTTTCAATTATAAGAACACCACCATCGAGCTATACATGATTTTCAATTATAAGAACACCACCATCGAGCTATACATGATTTTCAATTATAAGAACACCACCATCGAGCTATACATGATTTTCAATTATAAGAACACCACCATCGAGCTATACATGATTTGAATAAACAAATACATCGCTCTTTCCACGTTTTAGCAACACACAGCAACCGAACAATTGTTATTCGGTCACCGCCGGGGAATTGATTCCGGATCTCTCGATATCTAGCCGAGTGCGTTAGCCGTACATACATGATTTATTCATACATTTTTAGGAAGTTATGGGACAGTGCATCTGTAGGAAAAGCTTGCAGGATTTTGTTTTTTCGTTTTCTCAGTTTAACGAAGCCAGTAGGCATTTAAAATTACAAGGAGTCGTCTATCTCTAATTTATGTCATTGACTCCAGGGAAGGGAGAGAAACAACTCCAGAAGGACGATCAAGACATTTATGTCTGTCTTGAGATTCGAACCCAGATCCGGCAATGCAAGAAGTCAAGAGCCTGCGCTTAATACTGCTGTGGGATCAATTACGGGGCATCCGCAAGATATATATACAGAGTCCAAAGCAAAGTCGATATCCACCCCTGTAATTTCTGAAGGAACAGTACCCGACTAAAACGTTAGGTCTGTCTTTAGTAGAGTGGACATGCCCGATTGATTGAAAGCGATTGCAGCGGCCCTAGTGGCGAAGTGGGGAAGTTAGCAAATCTAACTCGGCAACAAAGCAAGATAGACGCAAAAGGTCAATTACGAAGTTTTAGAGCATCGAATCGACACGAAGAAACGGAAGAACGCGCAAGAATAACAAGTTAGACGTCATACGATATGAATGGCTACAGATGCATTTAATCGACACAAAAATGGCTACAGGCGAATATATCTGATATACATACGACGTAAAACAACATGTCGAAGCTCCGGAAGCTATCGGAGATAATGTTCCAAATGTCCACCTTTGGCGGCGATGCACATCTGAATGCAAGAAGGAACATTACTGCGTACTGCAACAAGCATTGTTGGTGTCACAGTGTTACAAGCACTGATGATATGCTGTTACAAATCTTCCAAACTTGTGGACCCTGTAATGTTCACCTGGTTCTGTAAGTATCCTGAGAGGAAGAAGTCCGTAACGGTCAAGTCCGATGAACGCGGTGGCCATTCTACAGGACCACCATACCTGATGATCTGTTGCCCGGACGTGTTAGCAAACTGCGCACGGACGTTTCCAGCTTTATGCGGAGGCGCCCCATCATGTTGGAACCAAACACGGCATGCATCGCTGATAGGCAGATCATCGAACCAGTCACATATGGTGTCACGTAACAGGTGCAGGTATCGTTCGCCCGTTAAAGGCCCGTCATAGTAGATGGGTCCGACAATTCGGGTTCCCTTAACCCGCACCAGACGTTGGTCAACAAGCGTACTTGGCGTCGTGTGGTGCGTGCAATGTTAGGGTTGTCTAGGGTCCAGTAATGCGCATTCTGGGTATTGACTATTAAATCTACTGAGTAGATTACCTGAAAATCGCCTTCGCACACAGGTCTATAATAAGTCCACATCCGTGCCTAACCTGATGCTCCACACCTCATTCTGCCCAGCTGACAACAAGACAGCTTTATTCTGTTCTCGAATCCGAAGAGCCTTTTGCCGTCTCCTCAGATATTCCTTCAAGGAAGTGCGAAATGATAAACGTCGTCGAGTTTTCCATTGAGGCAGAATACGCCTTGAACCTGGTACATCGCTACATCGAGAAAACCCGAACCACTCGTACTGATATTTCTATGCCGCAGCTACGCTACCTGGACTCAATTCCCTATGTACCAAATGTTTCCTATCAGCTTAAGAACGAGCTGAAGAAGTTGAACCTCGGTGTTGGCATCAGGTCTCCGACGTCTTTATATACTATGCTTAAGAGAAACACTGACAAGACCCCACCTTCCAATGAAGTAGATCTTTATGCCATTCTTCTACTATACCCGGACGACTTCAAGCGATGCTACATTGGAGTGACTAAATGTTCATTTAGAATTAGAGTCAACGAACATAAAGAAACTATGGCCCTACTCAGATAAGTCAAGCTCATGTCCGCTGCTCGTATGTGGGATGACGTAAAGAAATTAGCTTCCTACTCCAGCTCAAAATCTACTGCCATTCGCGAAACTTTGGAGATCATGACAAACAGCGAGTCGTGCAATGATAGCGTCTCACTGGAGTTGCCACGAATTTGGAACCAGTTCTTCAAATAGTGATTACCTCTTTATTTTCCGTCCATGGCTCTGCCAGCTAAACGAGCATAACGCCTCGTGTCTTTGAATACCTGATTACATTCGCATCTCTTCTTTATTGTCAAGTCAAGTCACCGTGTTCAAATTGTTGAAGCGTTCTATTATTCAGTTTGAAGTTTGCTGTGTACTTTCCTTGAAAAAGCCATCTGGTTGATGTGGGAAAGCTTGGGAATTTAGATTTCTATTCTACACCAAGAAATTTCGGATATCACCTGTAGTTATACTACACTGCTGGCCACCCAAAATGCAACACCAAGAAGGAAGCATCCAATTGGCCTGAAATTCGCAGCATGCGTCGCCCGTGAGAGGACATGCAAACGATTAGCATTGCAGGGCATATGCAAATCATGTACGCCCGGCACGCCACCGAGAAGCACTATAAGAAGAGTGCACAGAAGGCAGGGTGTAAGTAGTGGAAGTGTGTTGTGTTATGGTGGGAAATCTCATTTATTTTGAGTATATTGAATTGATTGTTATTTATTAAAAGCGTTACTATATTTATGCTGGTATTGCAATTTAATATGGAAATTATAGAAAAATTATTTTTGGGAGATGGGTGGATGCATTTCGAAACAAAAATATTTTCTAAGTATTAGAAGGCCATGAACATCCTAAACAAAAATGCATCTGAAAATTTGCATTCCACAAGAAGTTATTGGAAAGTTTGCGTTGTTTGTGTTCAAGCAGAGTTGAGTCACCTGAAAGTGCAAAAATAAGTGAATATTGTTGCATGTGTATGAAAATGTGTCACTATAAGTCATAGGATAAAATGTACTCGTTCAATAACAACTTGTGGAGGCGGTGAAAGTCAATTTAAAAGGATAGGACAAAAATTGCAGTTATGAAATACCTTATAAAACCAGGATTCGGATCGATAGACTTAATCAAGCTAAGGTGGGGTACATGGGACCAAGTCATGGAAGACAACAGCACACAAAATTTATCACACTTCACTAATTTTGGCCTTTTTTTTGAAAGGCTACTGCCTGTATTTATTATTTTTCTTTAAAAACTTAATAAGGTCATTTAGTGGACAACCAGATGGCATTTCCTTTTTGTTGTTTGCTAAAACACAGCAGTATAAAAACAGAATCTCAATTTCTTTTCTATTTCTCTTTGGCCACTGGCCCTATGAACAGCACAACTTTACATATTCCAACACCGTTGGTTTGAACACTAGGCATGCATCCAAAATTATACCATGATTCACATAGCTTACACAAAAAAAAGATACTGGATTATTTTTAATTCCACAAGGTGGACAAGTTCTGTTCTTTTGAAACGTACTCTCTTCTCTCTCACCTAGTTAGCTCAATGACACATTTACAATTTTACACTTATTGATTTAAATTCACAGCACCTAAACAATCTTAGCAAACTCCGCAATCTCCCAGACCAGCTTCAAAAACTTCAATTAAATTTACAGTTATAATAAGAGCCACAAATTATACTTTAACAAATCTACTATCAGCAAGTAAACAAACCAAGTAAATTATCCTCAAAACAGAATTTACACTGAGCACAAGCATTAATAAACATTACATAACCTATAGAACTACCCTGAATGAACCTACTTCACTTATAAAGAAACCTCACTAACTAATCTTAAAAATTATCACTACATAACATCACCATAATTCAGAAATTCAAACAATCTTCTTGCACTAGCTTGCTCATAAAAATCACCTCACTCTGCACTTCACATAATAGCTCAAGATACTTAATAACTCTATACTGTAAACAAAAGCTCAAAATACCAATTAACTAAATTTTCAAACTAAATATCAAGTTCACTAACACCAACAACCAGAATTTAGAATTTACATCCCTAGCACTACAGCAAATCATAAACAAATAAATTTAGATACTTTAAATCACCAAACAAACTTAAATTTAACACCTGCAGTGAATTACTGAGGTAGCGGTGAGGCAAATACTCTCAGTTCAGACACTACCCTGGGTTTTGAGAACCAACACAGGAAGAAAATACCAGTCAGGCTGAAGGCGTGAAATTGGGTCGTGAATCCAATTTCAGCCTATGCAAAAGGAAAGGAAAAAAATCCTGAAGTGCGGCACATCATCATCAGGCACAGAATCTCCTCTAACATGATCTCGCCACATTTCTTGAAGCAACGCTCGACCGACCCTCGCTGGCAGTACATATCTCCGTGAGCAGCGAAACTACTGGGGGGTTTGAAGACAAGTTTTCCCCCAAAAACCACGTCCTCAAGGATCTCCCTTTTCGAACCAATGCATGATCCCACCTTGATCAACCACGCCTGCAAGAGCCTGTCGTACTTCAACCCTAAATACTCCAGGCACATCCGGCCCAGAACTAACACAACTATATCTCAGGAAAAATTCACTTATCTCTGTATATATCCCAAGAAATCCTAAATCACAGTATCCACATATATCCCAGGAAAAATTCACTTATCTCTCTATATATCCCAAGAAATCCTAAATCACAATATCCACATATATCCCAGGAAAATTCACTTATCTCTCTATATCCCAAGAAATCCTAAATCACAATATCCACATATATCCCAGGAAAATTCACTTATCTCTCTCCACATATATCCCAGGAAAAATCACTAGCAAGGAAATTCTTCTGCACCATGGCAATGCGCAGGTCCACTTCAGACAATAACACTGACCATTTACATAACCCACTAAATATTTTCACCTTATTGAAAATTAAAATTACATTTAGACTTTTAACCTTATAGTAAAAACAAGAAAATTTAGGCCAAAGAAAAGAACAATTAATACTGGAACTGGTGAGCAAAAGTGTGTCTTCTCAACCCATGATGTTCATTCTTTTTGTGAAATACTAAACTTGAGAACAAAAAATACTTTAACTTCTATTCTGCACCTATCGCATCCTGGTGAAAATTCCCTACTCAGAGCCCTCTGCCCTAGGACAAGTTCCCGGTTTGCATTAAGATCACCCCTTTCCAATGGGAGATTAACACTCATCTGGAGCATGTAAAATACTGGTCCTCAATTAACACTCCTACCATCTCAGTTTCGACACTCAACACTCCAAGAATGTAAACAACACTTTAGGTTTCCAATTTCATCACACTATAATATGTTCCCAAAATTCCAATATAAATCATCCCATAATTTATCTTCACTCAAAAAAAAAAAAAAAATAACTCAACGCTGTAAAAGACTAGAGAGAAATGTTTACTATTATTTTATCACCCACGACATCACAATAACACTGCTTTTCAATTATCACATGCCCAACTAAACTATTATCGATGCACCAAAATTTACGGTGCCCAAACATTAAACCAAATTTTTCCGATACATCAAAATTTACTGGCCTGGGAAGTTGCTAAAATACCAGACATGACAACACAAAAAAGCATAAATGAAAACATTTTCAACTCCCCTCTTTTTTTTCTTTCTTTTTCTCTGAACTCACACCTGAGGAACCAATAAATCCTAATTTTGAAAGCTGAACGACAACACAGCCATAATCAGAGGCAAAAAAAACTTGCTCTTTTTCTTTTTGTTTCTTATGCTCAGCTCGAAGTTTAGGTACCCTGCGTGGGATGTTATATATCAATACAGAAAGATATGGACTAAAACATTACCTTCGAGCTGGCGTTCTTTTTTTCCTTTTTTTTTTTTTTCACCACAGTTTACAGTCCTGGCACAACCACAGTTTTTTTTTCTTTCCTACTGCAGCAGAGCATCGCCGGAGCCAGCAGGTACCTCCCATTGTGGTGGACTGGTGGTCATCAAAAAGCCGTCAAGCAAAAAAAAGAACTCCTCCCCAAACTTTGGGAGGAGATGGAACTGTTTTTGGCCTCTCTCCTTCGGCCTTTGAAGCAGGCCTCCTCCTCCTTGGGGCAGCAACCGCATGTAGATGCTGTTGGCGGTATATCCTTAAGGGAGAAGGCATGTCTTGCCTTCCTCGGCTAAGTTCTCTCCAGGGCGAAGTTTCCGGACGGCGGGAGGCTTTTTTATCGGCGTGCTACATCGTCAACCCCTCGAATGCGAATACGAATACCAGAGCCAGAGTGTCCCATTGTGGTGGACTGGTGGTCAGCAAAATGCTGCCATGAAAAAAAAACTCTTTTTTTCTCTGTGGTTCTCTCCCGCCAAAAGGCGAGGAGAAAAAAACTCCGCCGTCCCCTCTTTCTCTGCCGGCCAGCACGAGGACCAGAACAAAAGTGCCTGAGCCAAGCGTCTCAAAGTGTCAAAGAAACTCTGTGATGTTGGAAAAAAAATGCTGACCCCTGATTGGCTGAACTCTGCAAACAGCGGAATTTCTCTCCCACGCCTCGAGTGACCTCTGACCTTCACTCAGGCATCGTTGCAGCGTCCAACACTCTTCACGAAAAAATGTTACTAGCACGTGCATCCTCTGGTCGGCTAGGGGAAGATGAACTTGACCTTCAACACGTAGGGGGCCCAGGCTTTTGACCCTGAGGTCTAAAAATAGATTCTGTTGCTGAATTCCTTACCCAAAAGACGAAAAGATGTTACACTTTTGTGCGACTTTTTCACGACGTTTGGAAACAGGAACGCAAAAATGGCGAATTCTTGCCTTGCAGAAAATCACTAATTTTAATTTTCTTTTTTCTCTCGTTCCGTGATGTTTGTTAAACTAAAATTAATTTTGATTCTCTGAGCTTCACACCTACTCGCCTTTTCCTATCGCGATAAAAGAACAGATAAAATAATTATTTTCAAAAACCCAAAGTCAGTTAAATCAAATATTATTCTTTTTCTCTTTTTTTTTTTCTTTAACATGAAATTTTGTTTTCCTGGTTGTGATTAAGACAAGCGAATTTTGCGCATGAATTCCCCTGCCTTTCAACCAGGAATTTTCTTCTAACGTATGTCATGGGAGAAAATTTTTTGCATTAATTAATCTCTGATAAACCAACAGAAAGATTGATCAGGTCTCTCTGAAATTCACCAGAGGTTAAAATTTTCGCCATGACAGTTGTGCTGCCGGCCATGTGCGTGGGAAGCTTCCTGATGCCTCGTCGCAGAATACGACAGTCATTCCAGTGCGCTTCGGAGTTCGACAGAGGACGAATAGTGGCTTATCGCCACAGCGGTTTGTTGTACCGAGACATCGGCGACCGTGTGGGACGACATCCAGCCACAGTGAGGCGAGTATGGATTCGGTGGGTGCAGGAGGGACGTACAGACCGACGTGAGCAATTGACGCGGCCGCGGTACACCACCAGACGAGAGAACCGGCATGTTGTGCGGTGGGCATTGACGGCTCGCACCGCCACATCACGAACGTTAGTACAGGAATTAGAATGTGTTGCGCAACAACCTGCGTCAGCACGTACCGTTCGACGTCGTCTGCAGGAGCGGGGACTTGTCGCACGACGCCCATTGGTCCGATTACCATTGGCGTTAAACCACCGGCAAGTGCGGCGGCAGTGGGCCGTTGGACGCCGCACCTGGACTGCGGAATGGCACGACATTGTCTTCTCCGACGAATCCAGCTTCTGCCTGCAACACCATGATGGTCGGATCCGCGTGTGGCGGCACCGTGGCGAGAAACTGTATGACGCCTCCATTATGCATTGCTATACCTGTCCGTAGTCTGGCGTCGTGGTTTGGGGCACAATTGGATATGACACCCGCACCTCTCTAGTACGCATCGCCGGTACACTCAACATCCACCGCTACATCTCCGACGTTTTGGAGCCTGTAGTCCTCCCTTACTGGCAGGACCTGCCAGCGGCCACGTTTCAACAGGACAATGCGCGCCCGCACATGGCACGTATTGTGCAACAGTTCTTCACGGCCCAGCAGGTATCACTGCTGCCGTGGCTAGCCTGTTCTCCCGATATGTAGCCTATCGAACACGTCTGGTCGCTGATCGGCAACCGAGTGGGTCGGCAAGCACCACCCGCGACTTCTCCTGATGAACTGTGGCAACGTGTGGAAGCAGCCTGGACTGACATACCCCAAGCCCACATTCAAAGCCTCTTTCGTTCGATGCCGCGGCGTGTAGCGGCCGTTATTGCCAGCCATGGGGGCCACACGCACTATTGATGTCTGCGTGTTCCGCAAGTCGCACGGGCCTGTAAGCTCAATCGTTTCATCTTTGTATCTGTTGTTATGTGTCCAGTAAATCTGGCTTTGCTATCTCCTGTCCTTCTTGGTGTTGCATTTTGGGTGGCCAGCAGTGTATTTAAGTACATTTGTAGAGGAAACCCAATGTCCCAAAACTGGGCAAGAACGTTCGAACAAAGCAGAAATACGGTAAAAACTGAGCCTGTATAACATATTGTGAAACGAGTTCATACAGCCATATGAACACTCCATAACATTAGTCTTGCTACGCAAATGAATGTAGTCCTCTTGTAACGTACCAGAAGATGTGACGTACCTGCCAGAAGGACGCACACGACATAAAGGCAGATAGGAATCAGAATAAAATGTCCGCGTAGCTCAATTGGTAGAGTGACTCATTCCGGAATGAGGGGATCCGGGTTCGAGCCTCGGCGCGGATAAAAATGACGGAGAAATTTACTTCGTTATAATGGCGCCCGAACTATCCGGATGACCCGACCGTTCACAATCTCGCAATGGTGTGATGTTATTTCCACACCGCGAGATAGGAAAAATAAAAGCAGCACTTCGAAAAAAAAAAAAAAAAACGGGGAGATGATGTAACGTACCAGGAGATGTGACGTACCTGCCAGAAGGACGCACACGACATAAAGGCAGATAGGAATCAGAATAAAATGTTCGCGTAGCTCAGTTGGTAGAGCAACTTATTCCGGAATGAGGGGACCCAGGTTCGAATCCTGGCGCGGATAAAAATGACGGAGAAATTCACTTCGTTATACTCTCTAACAGAAAATGCGAGGTGTTCAGTAATGACTGCTGTTTGTAAACGTCGTTACAAAGTACGCCATTAATCGGGAGTCAATGCTGAATTAATCGTAACTTGACAAATCGACTATTTCCTCTTCTCCTCTCTGCCTAATTGGTATTATACGTTACGCTTCACTATTCTATTTATCTTCTCTATTTAACTTTCATCATGCGTCGCCTTTCACTAAAACGCCTGCAAAGGAATTGATCACTTGTTATTTTATGCATATTATTCCCTTTTAATCATACTTACGAGTGTTTGCGATGGATCCAAATGCTAATTTGATTAATACTTATGTACAATATTCCCTCTAAGCAACCATGGGTAATGCACGCCTAACCCAATGAGCTGGGCTGGCTTCAAAACCACTTGGGCAATTTTTTTTATTTTCTCAGCTTCTCTTACTAATGCAGTACAAGTTAGAACTTGGGTTGGAACCCTTATTCTTTCTAATCCCCCACCCATTATTATCACCGTTCTTTTCGAAATTGATTAAAAAAAATTATTTAAAACATTTCATTAATTAAAATTTTTCTTTTATAAATTCTCAAAAAGTCTTTGAGAATGAAGAGGGACAATACGACGAACTTACAGTAGGAGGCGAACGGCATATAAGAAAAGTGTTTTGACATTGGAGAGCCCGAATTGTATTTATTTATAATTATTTTTGCAGGTAATTGGTTTTCCATTTATGAAAATTAATTAGGGATTTGGGAATTTTAATCTAAAATGCTTACTGTGTGGAAAATATATCAGCTGCGCGGCTTAGAGGAAACGTTGCTTATGTACGGTAACAAGACAAAGGCACTGATGAAACGTATTGTTAAAATACTTTAGCTCGTGTTCGGAGGTCATACTTCTGTTCAAGAAAAGGTTTTCATTTAAAAAAAAGAAAATATTATTTCGCTGTTTCTTTCCTTTTTTTTTTTTTTTTTTTCGCATTTTGGTTTAGCCCTCACATACGCTTTCTGCAAGATCGCATATTTTCCCAACCAATATGCATATGTATCAATTTTTTCATCATAACTTACAAATGACATGTTTTAAACGACCATCAGGAGATATATTTAAGTGAATTGTCCGTCCAACACTGCGCCGATGTGTGAGACGTGCAACTGCCGACTCACCGTCACTCATCTTCTGTGTAGCTGTGTTCCTTTTCGTGATGTACGTTTTCATTTCTTTCATTCTCATTTGTTGACCGAGGACGCCGCTACACTGCAGCGGCTCCTCAATGACCACTGTGATACTATTGCCGTGTTTTCATTTTTTAAAGAAATTTACTATTTTAAACGTATCTAGATTTTAGCCTTATCATCATCCTCATTTCTCAGTTTTACTGAATCAGCTAGATTTTAATCATTGTATCATGTTTTTAACACTGTTTGTTTCATTAGCTTTTTTAGCGCTTCCATCGTTCTCATTTTTCAGTTTTACTTGATCAGCCTGATTTTAAGCTTTTTACCACGTTTTTAATACTGTTTGTTTGTCTTGGGTCTGGCGCTCTTTGGCCAAACATGGCCCTTGCGCCATAAAAATTAAACCAACCAACCAACCAACCGTCCAACAGATTAAAATGTGGTTTATTTACTTCAAAAAATAGTGACTGTAACTAAGGCCTTCTCTTCAGTGCATCTGAAATGATCCATTTACTGTATAACAGTTCTTTCGCTTGAGTTAACACTTCATAATTCAAGAACAGACTTGATCGTGCGACTGCTGAAAGCTGCAGGCTAAAAGGGAATTGCGAAAGACATTTCGCCTGCATCAATCTCAAATTCAATTACAGGAACTATTTGCAGTACATGGAAAGAGTGAAAATCTAAACTGATTCAGACAATTCTCAGGCTGTTATTAGAGAACGACAAATTAGTTTAACTGAAAGAAAATGGGAAACCTCTCTATCGCCGAACACGCACTTATGTAGTGAATAGCTTCCACATGATCGCTGTCTTGAAGGATCGAAAAATAATTTCCATTCCTAACCTCACTTCTTTCCAGGCGACGAAGACTCGCTTTAAAGTAAATATAATTCCTTCGTAAAGCGGATTACACAGATGGAACATACAAGAAACACGTGTGTAAACAAGACTTTATCAACCCATCACGAGTTAATGGATAGCAAATATTAATCAATTATGTCAGTGCAAAGATACTTATTGCTCCAGAAGACGCGGGACGGACTAATCTAGCACCTTAATCATCAATAATCAAAAGCTCTTAATCAAGTCGTACGGCTTGCTTGAAACGTATACTTTTATCTAAAGCTTGAAATGCGACAAAAAGGGATATGTTAAAAGTTATAGCAAACGTAATTTATGCGTCCGCTATGGAATATAAATACCAAGCATCACGTACAAGGTGCGATCATTTAATGAGGTCAATGTTTATAAGGTGCTGCAGATTTATATCTATCTTCAGGAACGTCACATCATATTGTCTACAGAGTCTGAAGACCACAAATAGAAACACGTTTAGTATCTTAGATACTAAAACTATCCATCCGTAACTTTGCTTTCAACCGAAAGTTGAGAGCGAAGTTACGGATGTGATGACTAAAACCAAATGGATGCGCATACAGTTTACGAAAGGTCCAATAGTGAGCGCAAAAAGATTTGATGCATCCATTTCAGAAACACGGCTTGCTCGAGGGACTTCGTTGTTAAAGTATCCATAAAGTGTTTTCAAAATGGCGTAACAAACAACTTACACCTGTAAAGGTCGGAGAAAGGTGTGTACGTGGGGAGAACGAAAGGTGTGCCACTTTGTACAGGACAATCGGCGCAATACAGTTTCGCAGTTGACGGCTCAATATAATATAGGTCAAGCAGAAACAATATCCCGCGCTACTATGCGTCGTACTTGGTCACGAATGGGCTATAAGAGCAGATGCCTTATACGCAACCCACTCCTAATAACAGTGCACAGGCATAAAATATTCTCCTGGTGCCTACAGAATGCGGATTGGACGACAGGAGATGATAAGCAGGTCGTGATAATCCGATGAATCCTGATGTTTACTCCACTTTGCTGATGATCAAGCCCATATTTGGCATCAGCACTGTAAGGTTATAGATCCCTCATGCATAGCATCGGTTATCCAATCCGGTGGGGCGGTTGTATGAATGAACTGAAATACCTGGTGCATGTGAAAACGTATGGACGCCGGCTACTATCAGGGACTGCTTGCAGGGCATATATACCCTACAATGTTGTACCTTCAGTCAGAAGGGAATGGTTTCTTCCTGGACGATAATGCTCCAAGTCATTGGGCCTGCCTCGTGCATCGATGGTTCGATGAAAACAATGCTTATATGAAACACCTTGAATGTTTCCAAACTTGCTTGACCTCAATCAACTAAATATCCGTGGGACGCTGTGAAATGCCAGGTGAGGCAGTTTGACACACTGTCTCACCTGGTGTCTCACCTTGCGTTCCATAGGTGAGGCAGTGTGTCCAACACCATACCGAACCTGTAGACTGAAATTCAAAAAGCTTTGTTGCAGATCTCCATACAGCTGTAGAGACAACTCATGGAGTCGATGACAAGGCTGGATGGCGGGCGTTCTACGAGAGAAAGAAGGGCTCACAAAATATCTGGTAGGTGGTCGTAATTCACAACCATTCAGTTATGTACGAGGGTGCATTGAAAAGTAACGCACATCATTTTGGAGGGATAGCAGTTTAATAGATAGACGAAACGCAGTGGAACTACATTTCGTAGCTATTTTTCAACATAAGAGCCGAAAAGCTCGAGACATTTATCCCAGTTTGGTACCAGTTTTAGTATACCTTGTTTATAAAAGTCCGTTTTCTAGGCGTATAGCGACCTGCGGACAACCGATTTGACTTCGTCAGCCCAACCGAATTGTTGGACGCCCAAGAATCTTTTCAAGCGTTCAAATAGATGGAAGTCCGAAGGAGCCAAGTTCGTACTGTACGGTGAGTACTGGTGTACCTTCCAGCCAAATTGCGCAATTTTCTCTGTTCCTTCTGGTGTTCTGTCAAGTTCTTGAGCACTCATGGCGCACTGACCTTTTCGAAATTGCGATCTCTCATACACAATGCAATACGAAATGTTGAACTTCTGTGCCAATGTGCACAGATGGACCCCTCGGTCACTCAGAATTGCCTGTTTAATACCTCTCACAGTGGCAGTTGATGACACGGTTACAGGTAGACAAGAACGTGGCAAATCTCTAAGGTTGCCACGGCCCTCTGAAAAGAAACTGCACCATCTGGAGAAGTTGCTAGTCAGTCCAGTCAACCACCACCATACACTTCGACCATTTCTTTGTTAATTTTTTTTTTTTTTTGATTGGAGGTTTAACGACCACCGTGAGCAACTCAATGGGCTATAAGCAGTCGCCCGTCCCTAATTTAGGGTCACTGGTTCCAGGGAAGGGAGAGAGCCAGTGCCGTAAGACAAACACAACATCCATGCCTCACCGGGATTCGAACCCGGACGCCTTACGGACGAATGATCAGAGGCCAACGCCTTAGACCACTGCGCCACCGGGGCGGCTGTTAATTTCCGTCGGAGTTTTCGGTTTAGCCCACAAAAATTCGACTACACTGCGGTGCTCTTCATTCGTAGACGACGCTAACAAACGTGACATCTTTGTGCCGTTGTTCACGCTGTCTTCCACCACGGCGACACTTGATACAGCCAAACCGGTCAGTAGTGTGATATTTAAACTCGTTGTCTGCCAAACTGCAACCTGCTACTTCCAACCTGCAAAGAGAGAAAAACTTGCTGTGCGTTACTTTTCGATCCTCCCTCGTATTTTTTACTTTCCCGGTTTAATGACCTACGTGAGCAACTCTTAGGGATATAAGTAGTCGCCCGTCCTTCATTTGGAACCAATAGTACAAGGAAAGGGAAAGAGCAAATGCCAGCGGACAAGCGCATCACCCACGCTTCATCCAGGGCTTGAACCAAGGACCAGTTTGGACGAATGGTCAGCGGCTAGCGCGATAAACCACTCGGGCACCAGGGTGGCATGTACAGATCATAGCAGGACTAATCTCTCTCTTTCGGCTACACTACAGAGCTCAGAAAAAATGATTGGGCTTTTTCGATCTGCTTGTTTAATTGGCTGTTAGATGTTTAAGGCACGAACAATGATGAAAACGTAGGATATTAAGGACCAAAACTTAAAGTAAAATTGGCTAAAATGTATAATTTAGCGACGGTACACAAAAGATACTGAACACTTTGGAAGGGTAAGAGAAGAAAAAATTTTAAACTTTTATAAATCAATAAAAAGCATTTAAAGGGTCCGATATATTGAAAGAGAGTATAAGAAAGATGATCCAGAACACTCAGTTCTTAAACAATGGCCGAATCATCATATGAATTACACAGGGAATGCACGACAGCGTTCACCAGAAAAACGGCGGCACACAATTAATTCGGACAGCAGTGAGTAGACATCTCCGCACTTGGACACTACCACACAATTAATTCGGACAGCAGTGAGTAGACATCTCCGCACTTGGACACTACCACACAGTTAATGAATGAAACGACAACGCCCAGAGCAGAGTCATGCAAGCGCAATTTCTTTCCGCCGATTATTACACAAGTATGATGGTAAATGCACTTTGGCAGGTTTAACACGAAACACTTAATATGCATCCTGTTGATTTTTTTACCACTAATTACCTTTAGGAAATGAGGCATAACTTTCTCAGGCTGCCAGGATTGTTCTGGGCAAACAATGACTCTGAGTTATCTGGTTCCTGTTTCTTTTTCTTTTTTATTGGAGCTTTAACGACCACCGTGAGCAACTCAATGGGCAATTATTAAGCAGTCGCCCGTCCCTAATTTAAGGTCACTGGTTCCAGGGAAGGGGGAGAGCCAGTACCGTAAGACAAACACAACATCCATGCCTCACCGGGATTCGAATCCGGACCCCATTCGGACGAATGGTCAGAGGCCATCGCTTACACCACTGCGCCACCGTGGCGGCTTACCTGGTTCATGAGAATCTATCTACCTTTGACAAGTGAAAGTTTTACGTTCGTACGAGCCCTTGTAAGAAATCATTTTCCGTCAAAAAATAAAGTTGAACTTTTTTTTTTTTTTTGACTGGGGGTTTAACGACCACCTGACCGCTCCTGTGCCCTGACCGTTGACCCCATTTCGATGATATTCAAATGAACCAGTTCAGTGTACCTCCGGAACAACATGATAAAATTTGTCACAATCGAAGCATTTTTACGTAAGTTATGACGCATAAGGGCGATGGAATGGATCCCGCTCCTATGTCCTGACCTTTGACCCCATTTCAACTATTTTCAAGAAGGTTCGTCTCCAGGTGGTCCCTACCACATTTCATCGAAATCGAACCATTTTTACGCACGTTATGACGCATAAGGGCAATGGAATTAATTCCGCTCATATGTCCTGACCTTTGACCCTATTTCGACCGTTTTCAATAGGGTTTGTCCCCAGGTAGTTCCCTACCACATACTAAAATTTTATCGAAATCGAACCATTTTTACGCGTGTTATCGTGCGGACGGACAGACAGACAAACATACAGACGGAAAAAGCTGGAGCATATACGCTTCTTCAACCTACGGTTGGAAAGCCTAAACAAGAAAGATGACAACGAATTTTCGGTTGTAACGTGCACGTCTTTTGAATCCGTTCTGACCCAAATTAAATTTACCGGAGCTATTCAAAGCCAATGGAACCATGGAATCGGTTTAGAAAACAATCAACCAGTTTCTAAAATCGATAAAACATCCAGAAATGAAAACATCTACTTAGGTCCACCAGTGGCTAAAAACCATGTTGCGAAAATTAACAAATGGAGCACAAAACGTTTCTCATAGCACAAGAAAGGTATCAGAGACTCAAACAGTTAAAAGAAGAAATATACGATATATAAGGAAACATTATATAATTCCATGGCTTCTAGCCGAAGAATTTTCCATATTGGAAAAGTTGAAAATAGGCGAACCTCATACAAAAATGCCAATGAAATCGAACCATATTTACGCAAGTTATGGCGCACAAGGGCAATGGAATGGATTCTGCTCTTATGTCCTGACCTTTGACCCCATTTCCTCCATTTTCAATAGGGTTCGTTCCCAGTGGTCCCCTACCACATATTAAACTTTCATTTAAATCGAACTATTTTTACGTGAGCTATCGTGTGGACAGACAGACGGACAAAGCTGGAGCATATGCGTTTCTCCAACCTACGGTTGGAGAGCGTAAAAAAGAGACAACTTAACACAGAAAGAACTTATAACCGTGGAGAAGAAAATTTTTCTAGAAAGGATTTGGAACATTATGGATTGCTCTTCAATTCTGTTGACGACTCCAATGTCGGTTGAAGATTTCCTCAGCCTTGGATGAGTAGCAAGGCGAATGCTGCAGATAATCCTTTGGCATGAAGCTTGCCACCAATTGTACTCTGTCTTATCATTTCCCAATCCAAGGCCGATTACCTCCTTTGACTCTTTGTTTGAGTCTTCTTGAATTTGCTTGAAATTTTATATCGCTAATAGTTCACTGTCAAACGTGAACCTCCTCAATAAATAAACCTCACTGTAATAAAGGAGTGAAATCTAAAGTCCTTGCTACGTACTTTCTAGTGTTATCCTTGTTCTTCTGATGCGAAAGGCAGCGGATTTAAACGAGTTTGACAAAGGCTAGATTGTAATGGCCACATGACTGGATCAAAGCATTTCTGAGACGGCAAGGGCTTGTGGAGTGCTTAATGTCAGCCGTGTTTAACACCTCCAAAAAGTGGTCCGAGAAGAAGAAAGCCACGAACCGCACGTGAAGTGTACGCCCACCACGGCTCATCGATGCTAGAGGTAAGCTAAGGCTACCTCGCATGGTACGAGCCAAATGAAGGGATAATATGGTGAAACTCACTTGCAATCTGAATGCTAGTGAGGAGAATGATATGTCACAACACGCAGTACATCGAACTCTACTGCAAATAGCACTGCGTAGCCACAGGCTCCTCCGAGTGCCCGCGTTCACCTCGGTTCACAGTCGAAAGCGCCTAAAATAGGCATGTGAGCATCAAAACCGGACCTTGGATGATTGGAAGAAGATCGTCTCCTCCGATGAATTTGGTTTCCTGTTGCGCTATGTAGACGGCCGGGTACGTCAGCCTCGTTTACCTGGGGAAGTGTTAGCACCAGGATGGAGCGTGGGACGTAAACAAGCTGGTAGTTAAGTGTAAACCCAGGCTTCGGTCATTCATGTGTAATAAAGTATGACATCTAGCACCTACTTAAACATCTTTGCAAACCAGGTACATTCCTGCAAAGCAGTGGTATTGCCTACTTCAGGATAATGTGCCATGCCACACTGCCAGTATTGTTCAATAAGGTTTACGGAATATGCAGTTCCAAATATTGCACTTGCCTCCAAATTCCCGAGAAATCAATCCAATCTACCATCTGTGCTTGTGTTGGAACAGCAATCATGCTCAACCGCGTACGTTGCGAGTTAGAGGATCCGCAGATAACGTGTTAAAACAGCTCTTACCCTTGCAGGGTGAGAGCTGTTTTGGCGACACGTGGAAGACCAACATTATAATTAGGCATGTAGTCATTTTGGCTCTTCTGTTTATGGTTTTGCCCAGCGTAGCTTTACAGGCTGAAGAACGCATGGGCCTTACTTCCGGCTTGCTACTGAGGTTCTCTTCGTTTATTTCCAAGTCTGGTACGGCGAGTACCGTAGGAAATTTTTGTCTGTGAAGAATCCCCAAATTTACAGTTACTTAGAGTCTGCTCTCCATCCTTCTTATTCTGTATAGAACCATGAAGAAAGCGATAAAAAGAAAGTATTGGGTTGATGCATAATTTCATGCCGTTTTTTTCACCGAACTACAGGAATGTATTACATATGAAGGGAAAACGGAATCAATCAACTATATATCCCCCTCCCCATTGCTTACGATGGTGTCCAAACGTCTGGATAGGTCTGCAATGCCATTCTTGAAAAAACGTGCAGGTTTTGCTGCGAAGAAATCATCAAGGAAATTCTGGAGATCAACATCATTGTTGAACGTTCTGCCATGGAGTGCATTCGACAGAGATCGGAACAGGTGATAATCTGAAGGAGCGACATCTGGGGAATAGGCCGGATGTGGAACGATCTCCCATTTCATGTCCTGAAATGCCATTTTGGTCCTGCTGGCACTGTGAGGGTGTGTGTTATCATGTTGGAGAAGGACACCATCGCGCCTATGTAGCCGTTTCTGCTGAATTGCCCCCACCACATGGTGGTGTTGCTAAAAATAGAGTGCAGCGTTGATAGTACGATTCCACGACAGTATTTTCCAGTGAATAATGCCTTCCATGTCTTATCAGACACATAACATGATCTTCGCAGGATGAAGGTCATGTTCTGGACGGGGTGTGGACGTCCTTTTGGGATTAACTATTCCCTCCGATGGCTGAAATTCACGTACAAGCACCACTTTTCATCTGCAGTAACAATACGGTGACAGAAAGTGTTTGTGTTACTGAGAACATTCGCGACAACGGGCGAGCAAGGAACCACAAATGGCAACACGCTGATTCCTGTTGTCCTCTGTGAGAGTGTGAGGCCCCCAAGACCCCAATTTCTGTACCTTTCCCATACGTTCCAGGTGTCGCACCACTGTGTCCTGATCATAGTCCGTCTCAGTGGCTAATTCGCGTGTAGTTTGATGCGGATCCAAGCGGATGAGATGGTTCAAACGATCCTCATTTAAGTGAGATGGACGACCTCAGCGTGGAGAGTAATTGAGGTCAAAATTGCCACCTCGGAACTGCTCAAACCATTTGCGGACTGTCCTCGGAGCAATAGCATCCTCCCCATACACAACACAAATTTGTCGAGTAGCTTCGGCGGCTGTGGATCCTTTGTTAAACTCGTAGAAGAGCAGATGTCGGAAATGTTTATTCCTCTCTACTTGACACTCCATACTTCCGGACCTGAAAACCAAAAAACCATTAGCCACAATCACACAAAGCAATATGGTTTAGATACACGATATCACTGGATACATTTTGATACACAAGTGGCCATCTGCACCGTCGCTACTGACATGTAAAACAATCGTGAAATAAAACAACATCAACTTATGCATTAACCCAATAGTAAATAAATACGCAAATTAAACATAATATGTTACGTTTGTCAGAGAGCGGGGTCGTGCTAACAAAAAAACATACCATGAATTATATAAATAGAAAAAAAAAGCACACAATTTATGCAACTTATCATACTGATTCAAAACAATGTATCCGAAATACGAAGGAGTTTTGCGACGACGTTTATACAAAGCTTACCCTATAGTGCAGTGTTGGGGTGCATTGCCATGAGAATTCGGAAGTCCTGGTGATGCAGCCGCAAGCTAGAGGCTAAATACAAGAAAACCAGACTTTGCAGCAAAATATGAAATTTTTTTTGGTACAAATACCATAGCTTGGAATCCAGTAAAAACGAATGGAAACTCGGCCTCTGTCGAAGTCCGCAGATGTTTCGCTGAACCTATAGGGTGGGGTGGTCGCCACCTTCCGAAGAGGAGAGAGTCTAGAATCTTCCGATGTGACAACACGCTCCAAGTATTTTTACATGTTATCTAGGACCTCTTAATCCAACACGACTATGGCCTTTTTTTTCACAGTTTTATCATTATCTAAATTCTAATACTACTACATAATCCGTGTTCGAATCCCTGAGACCAAAATTGTTTTGATCAATACAGCCTTAAAAGAATTCGACATCTATGTTCAGAAAGCTTCCGCACGCAAAATAAACTGGTACTTATAAGACTGGGATTAAATTTCATTCACAGAAACGTAACTGTTTTGATCTGAGCAAAAGAATGAAACTTTTCTTCGCTCGAATTCATTGTCATTCCACTCGAAAAACATTTTATTTATGTGAAAATCCTCCAAATACGTGACGTCAGTAAATAAACAAATACATCGCTCTTTCCACGTTCCAGAAACACATAGCAACCGAAAAATTGTTATTCGGTCACCGCCGGGGAAATTGATTCACGGATCTCTCGATAGCTAGCCGAGCGCGTTAGCCTTGCACCACGGTGGATAACAATCCACGGTGCTATGTGTGTTTTTAAGTCAGCTTCTGACATTATAAATCCGTAAGATGGGCTCAGCTACTGAGACGTCTCCATCTGGTGGGCATTAACGGCCCTGGCGATATGCAGTTAAATCTCGCCCTTTGAATTTAACTGCTATAATTAATATATACAGTTAAATCTCGCCCTTTGGATTTAACTGCTATAATTAATATATAACCAGGGCCGTTAATGCCCACCAGATGGAGACGCCTCAGTAGCTGAGCCCATCTTACGGATTTATAATGTCAGAATCTGACTTAAAAACATACATATCACCGTGGGTTGTTGTCCACCGTGGTGTAAGGCTAACGCGCTCGGCTAGATATCAAGAGATCCGTGAATTCAATTCCTCGGCGGTGACCGAACAACAATTTTCGGTTGCTATGTGTTTCTGGAACGTGGAAAGAGGGATGTATATGTTTATTTTATTTATGTATTTGATACAATTGTTACTATATTAACAAAACCTCAGAGTAGTATTCAATGTGAATCAGATTGAACTTAATGTTTAATTTGTTTTTTATTTCCTTTATAAAATTGTTTCGTGCATCAAACTATATTGTTCAAATCCTTTCATAATAATCATCAATCAGTCTTTCTATTGCTTAACCGTACACTACTTTTCGGTCATATTGCAACTTCTGCTTTATATGATATTGGAGATCCTCACAACCCTTCCTTTCGTTCGTGCCTTTGGTGCTCGCAAAAAACACTCACACACAGAGGAGAGAGTGCGCATGCCTGCGCACATGGAACTGCGATTGGAGCAATGAACGTATCTGCTCGGCGCGCCCGTAAATTTCGCGCTCATTCGCCCATGAGTAAAAGACATATCTCTCTTCTCCGTTAAAAATTTCGAGCTAAACTTCGTACTAAATCACATCACCTGTAATTGGATTTTCCCATCTTGTTTCCCATTGCAAAACACTTCCAATGATTTCTATCAAATAAATCACCTATGTATTTTCCCTTTTGCTTTCAGCTTCGCCTCGTCTTTGAACAGGAAGATTAGACATTTTCCCTTCTTATACAGGTCAAGTGTATGTCTCTTTTTCTGAGAGCTTTGTAACTTTTATTAATAAATACTGTACAAAGAGAGAAGTTCTCTTGGCCGCCTCCTTGGCCGAGTGATACGAGGCGATGGCTTGTACTCATTCGTCGCAAATGGGTCAGGGTTTAAACCCCAGATGAGGCATGGGTAGTGGGTTTGGCTTATCATCAATGGATTCGATGGCTTATAATCAATGGTTTCGATGGCTTATAACCATTCGTCTTAAATGAGTCAGGCTTTAAATCTTGGATGAAGCATGGGTGATGGGTTTATCTTTCGGTGGTGGCTCTTTCCTATGTCTGGAACCAGTGGCTTTCATTTAGGAGCCAACGACAGCTTATAGCCCTACGATTTGCTTACGGTGGTCGTTTACCACCTATAACATAAGAAATGTTCTTTTCTTTTTAATGGTTTCTGAATGAACTACTTACAAAACTTGTTTGGGATATGACAAAGAAAACGAAATCGGCAGCACATAAAGCATCTGTATATGTGGGTCCGGATTTATAAAGAGGCAACTGCCAGCACCTGCCCATTACACAAAAATATAATAATTAAAGGATTACATTATTTTATTAAAATAAAGAAAATAAAAAATTGTGATGAACATTTTTTTACAATGACCTACTTTTTAATTTTCGTTACTAACGTTGCTATTATATTTGAAATTTGGCGGGTGTTTGCTCTCATAGAGGAAAGAGGAAATTGTGCCGTTTCCAGACTTTACTAAACTCAGGTCGTGTATCACTCCATCACAACAGGCGGTTTTACTCCATGATGAAGGGCTTGGTGATACCTTTCCAAGTGTTAATGCAGCTTTTCGAATATACAGGTTGTGTCTAAAGTATTTCCATGATTACGATAACTCGTATAAAATGAACCGAGCTAGTTTGACGTACGCGGTTTATTGCATTGATTGGGTCATACTCTCAAGTTTTTTTGTTCGTTGTATTTTGAAACAGTAGGCGGCGCTGCACGTCTGAAGCATAGTTTGTTGTTGAAAGCGTCAGTCGACGTAATGGCGTCTATGCTGGAGAAAGCAAATTGTGTTCTCTGGTTTCATGAAATCAAATCTACAATTTCAGTGCAGCGGAAGTTTAGGCGTAAGTATGATAGAGTTCCGCCTGATGTGAAAAGCATATTAGGACCTGGTATCAAAAGTTTAAAGAGACGGGAAATGTCGGTTACAGTGCAAGAATTGGAAGACCTTCCATTAGTGAGGAAACTGTCGACGCCGGGCGTGATGCATTCGTACGAAGCCCGGGGAAATCAATTCGTCATGCCTCTAGTGAACTGAGAATATCAATGAAGACAGTGCACCGCATTTTAAGAAAGCTGCTTCGTATTTTTGTTATTGTGTTTTTGCATACAAATTGCAAATTATTCAAGCTTTGATGGGTTAAGACGTGTGACATTCGCTATTGATATTCCTGAACGTATAGACGAAGATAATGATTACCTGAAGCGAATTTGTTTTTCAGACGAATCAACTTTTCATACCTCAGGTAAAGTGAACACGCATAATGCCCGTATCTAGGGTTCAGAGAACCCACATGTGGTTTTGGTGAAACAGAGGGATAGCCCTAAAACCAATGTTTGGTGCGGACTAATGCACAACAAAGTAATTGGACTGTTCTTTTTCATTGAGCCCATCATTACATCATGTAATTATCTCGACATAATGCAACTGTATGTTGCACCTGAACTGGAAGAGCTGCAACCATGGATAATGTTCCAGCAGGACGGTGCGACCCCGCACTGGGGCTTACTTGTCCGTCAATTCTTAGATGGCAAATTCTCTAACAGATGGATAGGCAGAGATGGTCCCATTCCCTGGCCACCAAGATCCCCAGACATTACGCCCCTTGACTTCTATTTATAGGGCTACATTAAGGATCAAGTTTATGCAACACCAGTTGCAGATATTAACACTTTTGAGGGAAGAATAACTGAAGCGTTTGCGACCATCACAGATGACATGTTACAGCAGACATGGAAAGAGATAGAGTACCGGCTGGATGTCCTCCGTGTAGCAAAAGGAGCCAACATTGAGGTATACTGAGGACCCGGGAAAAAACTCTGGATTTCACGTAAGCTACGTATATTGGAAAACTGTATGTGTCTAACGAGCGTGGTTTATTTTATACGATTTATCGTAATCAGGGAAAGACTTTAGACACACCCTGTATATTTGAGAGTGTTGCTCAGTAGCTGATTAAGAGAGAGATCAGTCAGCAAATTGGCACTGATAAATAATTATTTGAGAACCACGATGACCCATGAAAGACTAAGTGCACTGTGCCTACTGGACATAGAAAGCAGTGTTCTAACGATGAAACACTTTGGGGAATTCATTAAAGACTTTTTTATTGAGGTTTAGCCATCACAGTGAGCAACTCAGTGAGCTGTCGCCCCGGTGGCGCAGTGGTCTAAGCGATGGCCTCTGATCACTCGTCCGAAAGGGGTCCGGGTTCGAATCCCGGTGAGGCATGGATGTTGTGTTTGTCTTACGGCACTGGCTCTCTCCCTTCCCTGGAACCAGTGGCCCTAAATTAGGGACGGGCGACTGCTTATAGCCCATTGAGTTGCTCACGGTGGTCGTTAAACCTTCAATAAAAAAAATAAAAAAAACTCAGTGGGCTGTAAGCAATCGCCCGTCAGTAATTTACGGCCACTGGCTTTAGGGAAAGGATAGAGCCAGTGCCGTAAGACAAACACAACATCTATGCCTTACCGGGATTCGAACTCGAACACATCTCCGACTAATGATCAGACGTCATCGCTTAGACCACTGCGCCACCGGGGCGGCAAAGATATTTCAGATGCCAGGTGTAGAAAGAAAGACTTTGTGTAAGTACTGTACTGTTTCTATGTATGCATAACTTGCCAGTTCTAATTGCATGCAGCAAAATGGCTGTCATTTGTAAATTTGGCGAATTGATCTTTTTGCTGTGCATTTTAATTTCTGAGTTCGAGGGGCCCACAGAACCAGAAGTGCCCAGGGCTTCTCACGATCTAAATCCGGCTCTGCATATATGTTTAGATATATAGTTATGGACACCATGAGATGCAAGAAACAAAATAGACGTGAAATGGTACGACAAAAGCTGTAGCGTGGTATTTTCGGCTTTCAGACACAAGAAAACCTCGTTGACTCAAACGGAATGAACATTGTGACACCTCCTCGATTTTTCACAACTGCTTGGAACCTCCAGCAGTTGAGATTATTCACCTATCTCTTGGGTAGGGTCGCCAGCGGATGTTAAGATTTTTCAACTGTCTCGCGGATGTAGGGCCGACCACAAATATCTGAAAGTGCCGTGGGTGTTTGGACATACTGTTCAAGCTCCTCTGCAGTGTATCCTAGTCGTCTTTAATGGAATTAAAATCGAAAGACTTAGAAAGTACAGGTAAACTTAGAACAGTGATGTTAGACTCATGAACTACGTTATGAGCGTCATGATGTCGTGCATTACCATCTATGTATAAAAAGGCAGCTATAGCCCATCGCAACGCGGAAAAGTATCACTGTCTTCATGATGGTGTCGTCCTGGTAAATACTAGTGCTCTAGAGAAAGATACAGAGTGCGCAGATATCAAAGCAAATACCTCCATACACCATGACTGAACCACCATGGAACGAACGCACAGGTCAGCAAAAATGTTGACGATTGTGTGTTCCTGAAGTTCTCCAGACGCAAAGTCGTCGACTTTCGGAATGTAGACCAAATCTGGATTAATCGGAGAATGGGACGCTTTGTCACTCTTCCTAGCGCAATAGGTGTTGTTGCGCCCACTCACATCTATTTCACAGAATTTCCGCAGACAAAGGCATTGCTGCACAATGGATCTCCCAACCATAGCTCTTCCTAGTCCAACTGTTTGGTCACTTAGGAGCCAATGGGACTTCTCACAGCATCTCGGATGTAACGGCTTGACGTTGTGGAGTTTCTGCAATCGTATGTGTGAGACACCGATCTCGCTGGGCCATAGTTGTACACAGACGACAAAGAAACAAAAGATGGTAATCCTTACTTCTAGTAGTCATCGGAAAGAGACTGAACAAAAATGTGATCTTCTGAAATCAGAGATGGCAACGACATGGCTTTGAAAGGTCGAGCTTCTAGAAGGAAAGATTTTAGTTTATTTCTGTTTTTTTACTCGACAGGGGTGGAGAGTGAAAGCATCAGGACTTCACACGGAAATAATAACAAACCGATTGCTACTTTTTTGATTGGAGGTTTAACGACCACCGTGAGCAACTCAATGGGCTATAAGCAATTGCCCGTCCCTAATTTAGGGTTGCCGCCCCGGTGGCGCAGTGGTCTAAGGCGCTGGCCTCTGATCATTCGTCCGTCTGGGGTCCGGGTTCGAATCCCGGTGAGGCATGGGTGTTGTGTTTGTCTTACGGCACTGGCTCTCTCCCTTCCCTGGAACCAGTGACCCTAAAAATTAGGGACGGGCGACTGCTTATAGCCCATTGAGTTGCTCACGGTGGTCGTTAAACCTCCAATCAAAAAAAAAAAAAAATTAGGGTCACTGGCTCCAGGGAAGGGAGAGAGCCGGTGCCGTAAGACAAACACAACATCCATGTCTCACCGGGATTCGAACCCGGACCCCGTTCGGACGAATGAACAGAGGTCATCGCTTAGACCACTGCGCCACCGGGGCGGCGATTGCTACTTTGTAACAGTATAATGAAACACATGCATAGGATGTTTTCACCTGTCTATAATTTCCGCATTACAAGTTTCCCCTCCGGTAGCGTAGAGTCAGAGGCGCAGGCTACTCTTCGTGTATCCGTTCTTGGCTAACGCCTGAGCCTCAAACGATACATAGAAGGTGTGCTTGTCCTTGGCGCCGAATTTTCCCCTCCCTATAGCAGCTTTAAGTACAATTATTATTAAGCCACGAAATGGAAAGTTACGATGTAGTCACAAAATATCACCACGATCCTGCTGATAGTGGCAGGCTCGACCAAGAATGTCTAGAAACACAAGGTAATAACATTAGAGAAACGAGTTCCTTCCCTTTTTTTAGTGACGTCATGAAAAAAACCAACGCTTCCGATTGGTTCTTTTTTTAGGTTTAACGACCACCGTGAGCAACTCAGTGGGCTATAAGCAGTCGCCCGTCCCTAATTTAGGGTCACTGGCTCCAGGGAAGGGAGAGAGCCAGTGCCGTAAGACAAGCACAACATCCATGCCTCACGGGATTCGAACACGGACGCCTTTCTGACAAATGATCAGAGGCCATCGCTTAGCCCACTGCGCCATCGGGCCGATTGTTTTCGAACGCTGTCTTGTATCCAACCGGAAGCACGATGCCGACGTATCAGGCCTTTAACATGAGAGTGACGCAG
Organism: Macrothele yani; assembly: GCA_039090855.1. Taxonomy (NCBI): domain Eukaryota; kingdom Metazoa; phylum Arthropoda; class Arachnida; order Araneae; family Macrothelidae; genus Macrothele; species Macrothele yani. The sequence goes on from CM077014.1 coordinate 143,875,959, forward strand.
CCAACGGAGGGAACTCGTCTCTTTAATGGCATCATGCCGCCCCGGTGGCGCAGTGGTCTAAGGCGCTGGCCTCTGATCATTCGTCCGTAAGGGGTCCGGGTTCGAATTCCGGTCAGGCATGGATGTTGTGTTTGTCTGACGGCACTGGCTCTCTCCCTTCCCTGGAGCCAGTGACCCTAAATTAGGGACGGGCGACTGCTTATAGCCCATTGAGTTGCTCACGGTGGTCGTTAAACCTCCAAAAAAAATGTCATGGTCTTGTTCTTTCTGCATGACCTTGTTCCGATCCAGCAGAAATGTACACGGGTAATGTTTCAATTTTAATGTTTTTAGACGGAACATGAGATGGGGAAGGACGAAGTATTCCTGTTACGATGGAAGTGCATAAGCTTGTTTTTGGTTATAGGAGGGTCGCTTCATAAGTCATGGCAACCCTTTTTTTTTTTTTTTTTTTTGAGCAAATGAGTTTCACTGAAGAAATTTCAAAATATACATATCAAAGGACACAATATAATCGACCGACTAACGTTAGTAGGATCAGTTATTTGGGAAGGGTTTCAGGCAACGGAAGCGAGCAATAACGCACAATTCGAACTTATCATCGTCGCATATTTCTTTATTCCTCCACCTTAGGAATAATAACGTTGAACACCGAAATCTGCATGCACATTAAATCTAAGAACCTTCAAAGTCACTGGCGTAGGGTGACCTAAAATTGATCCGGGGCTAACTTTTTTTTTAAATTACTCTCAACTTCGTACTGTGAAATATAATTTCAGTGGATTGCGAAGTTTCCAGTCGCCACCAGCTGATATCATACTTAACCACACAGAATGAAGTAAAAAAATTCATGTATATGCAGTGCTGTATAATATAAGAGAACAGTAGAAACAGGGGCACGCCAAGGGCATTTGCCACCCCCTTGTACGAGAATATTTTTCAATTTTTATTCATTTTTACATGAAATAAATATTTTTAGCAACATTAATTTCTATTTCCCGTAAATTGAGATTTTCCATAAAACATTACTGTCTCATATAAAACTGAAGAAAAAAAATCTGTAAAACTCTAGTTCAGATAACGCTACGAATAATTCAAGAAGTCAGCTTCCTCTCTCTCTCTCTCTCTCTCTGTCAATTTACACAAAAGTCTGCATTGCCGGTAAAAAAAGTTTCGTCATGTACGATGATAAACTATGACCGCTTCTCGATGGATACACACATAAATACAGTATATATAACTAAGCAAGAGGAGATGAGGAGCCCGTGGGTGAGGAAAATGATAAAGAGTGGAAGACATTATGATCAGAATAAAATCCCTGAAATGGTAATGGGCTGGACATATTGCCAAGAGAACGGACCTTCGATGAACAACCGAAATTTTAGACTGGATTCCAAGAGACAGGAAAAGGCCCAAAAGAAGACCACGTGGGAGATGGGTGGATGAAATTCGAAAGAATGCGGGAGTATGATGGAGGAGACTGGTCCAAGACAGACCGTTGTGAAAGAAACTTGGGGAGACCTTCATCGAGCAGAAAATTGATAATGGTTGAGGAGGAGGATGATATATATACATGTAATATTAAACGTGACGGGCGTCTCTTTAACTATTCCAACCAAAATATCTAATATCGTGGAGTACATCGAAATTGTACCCCAGTACTCGTTACCCGTATTGCATCGATCCTATAATATTTTTCCACCCTGTTTTACGGTCAACGCTGGAAGCTCTTTCTTGAAAATTTGCCAACGATAAGGTAATTCAGAAAAGTAAGCATATATTTCTTGAATAATGCTAAAAATGTTCACAATTTGTAGGGAAATTTTTTCGTCGTCATTTACGACCAGATTTAAAGCATGAGCTGCTCAAAGTACACAAAATGCGTAAGGGTCTTAAGTCGACAAATTATTATGCTTTTTGAAGACCATTGTGTTTTTCCTACATATTGGCCCCATTTGTCATAGCGCTGGCCACGCATTCATAAATGCTGAAATCTTCAAGATTTAAAAAAATTAGAAAAAGAATTTTCAATCCTTTGCCCGCGGTATCTGTTACTGAACAAAACAGTAAAAATTATTTTCTGCTGAACGTAAAAATATGGTTGAGGTATCAAAATAAAGGTCTTACCATGTAGATGTGCCAGTTGAAGAGAAAACTGAGATTGGGGAAACGGTTCGGGCGTGGCGGAGCGGGAAATTTCCATGTAAAGTCTATGAGAGAAGCGTGCGGCCCTTAGTAAATAAACATTTGATTGCATACTTACCCTTAACAGAATGTCTCTCCCGCAGAAAAAAATAATAATAATAAAGTCACGAACCTGGACTATTGTCTTTACTGAAGTTGTTGAATGAATATGTTAATCAAATAGAGTTTACGTTTGTTGTTTTATATGAGCTTATTCTTTTCACAAAAAAAAAAACTAAACGTCGATTCCGACGGGTTTTGTCTAGTTGACTTTTATTTGTGCATTCTCTGGGCTTCGCAGCTAGCCTCGAATATACACCACTGCTGCATTGATATTATTGTGAGTATTTGTTGACATTAATAGATTCTTCCCCTTTATTATGATTGTGGTATAAACTAACCAGCTATTTTTATTGCATTTTACTTATAGCTAAATCGTATTATCATCTATTTTTTTGTAATTTCCTTCACTAATGAGTGTCATATATGACTTGGATGTCTTGATGTATTCACATTAGGTTTTCGACACTTTCCAGTTTGTATTGTTATGGTGTTTGATGTATTTAATGCTGTTTGGTGTGGTTTAGCAAAAAATTACAATAAATTCAATTCAATTCAATTATGAAGATCTGTTTCTGATCTTGAATCTGTGGAAAGAAAGCAACCTAAGAGAGTAATTGGACAGCCGATCCTGAAGATGACGCAATGCTGAGTGAGATCAATGTCTTCTAAATTTTTGTACTATTGTTATATATTATCGCATACGCTCTAATATAGACTCGTCAAGCATTTAATGCTTAAAAAATACGTGAAGATTAGATCGACTTTTTAAAAATGCATCACTATTTTCAAGATGTTTTTGCAAAGTAATAATGTTCATATTCGTTATGAATAAAATACATCAGTTGTGCACACACAATTTTATACTAGTAAAATTTGATAAATAAAGAAAAGCAAAATGAATAACTTCTATGAAAAAATAACTTACGTTTATTAGTACAGGTTATCATGTGTTGAATAATTTCATTCCAGAACGTGATTCGGACTGATTTCGAATCTGCTGGCTTTTCTTATTTCGCTGAGAGAAAAAAACAAGATACAGCATTTTCCAGAAGTCAAAACAAAAGTAAATTATCCACTCATCATTTCTACGTGCGTCATCATGTTATAATACATGTGGTTGTCTTCTATCAGAAAGACCGTTACTTTTGGCACGGAAAATTAAAGGATCCTCCTATAGAAATCTCCCAAGACTTGCCAAGGGGATTATTGTTTTCAAAATCAGATTCTATATACGATAGGTAAGAGATTACTTCTACTTTTTCAAGCCTTGCTTTCATTACCCCAATGCATTTGAAATACCAGCACTTTTGAGTGTTGGTTCAGAATTAAATGATGTCAAATGTTATTTTCAGGTAGCGATTATGGATTGCCGACTTCATCAACATCGAAAGATGGGAGAAGTACCCTATCAGAAATTAGAGATTACTAATCCTAGGAAGGGGACAGAGCCAGATCATAAAAGAGGTACAACACGCATTGCCCTACCAGTTATGTACGAGCACTTGCATGTATACAGATAATTTTCATTTACAGAAAATTTTATAGTGTGTACTGAAACCTTCGGTCCTCATGACGGCCACCAGTCTTCGTAGATTACTGTTCAGCAACTTTTTTTCTTGGAAATGTCCGCCGATATGTTGTGAAATTCTATCACAGTGACCACCTTTCCTTTGTTTGTGGGGAGATTCCATCTTCCACGCACCTGACGATTAAGTTCGTTCCAGACACTCTCTATTGGATTCAGGTTCGGACTCGGGGATCGCCGATCCAACTTTTCCACTGCCATGTCCTAATACAAATCTGTAACAACGCGAAGAGTATGACATGATGCATGGTTCTTCTGCGCGGTCCTTTCCTAAGCACTGTGATAACATTGGTAGCACTTAATTGTCCATGACGCTAAGTAAATTTCAGCATTCATGGTTTTGTCCAAAATGACTAATGGGCTCAAGTAAAAACACGAAAAATAGCTCCATACCATCACACAGGATCCACCAAACTTCATTATCTGGACAACACATTCCAGAGGATATCTTTCTTCCGGTATAATCCAGTCCCAAAACCGACCATCAGACTGGGACTCGTCATTCCAATGCAGGTTTCCTTCGGTCTGCAGTCCAAGTTCCACTACAGTCCAAGATCCACGTTTCATACACCAGATCAATCGGCGTGTGGCATTAGCTGAACTGATTAGGGCAGAGGTGGGGAACCTTTTCATATTGGAAGGCCGCATTAAGTTAGCTGTAATCTAACAAGGCTTCATTCAAGAAACTTCGAAAATATATTCTTCGAAATGTACATTATTTTGCAAAGCTCTTACTATGTACTAACTAACTAACTTCAAAAAATGAAAAAAAGAATCTTAATTCTAAAGTTAACTAACATTTTAATGACCTTGTTGTGACTGCTTTTTGTTGGAAAGCATTTCAATATTTGGTTGTAACATGGAGATCCGCACTTTTAGCTGATTATCTGGATGGGGATCCGTCATTTTTGACCTTAAGGGCGTCTTGATTTGGGTTAGGTAGCAGAATGTAGATTCGAAGAAATAAATGGTTGAAAAGCAAGAAAGCATTTGCCGTGCATGTTGCCGAAGGCGTGGGTGTTCTGTTGCATTTTTCCATATTTCAATTTAATCTTTTTAGCGTCAAATAAGGACTTTAAAATGTCGTCTTCTGAGAGCTCGATCAATTCCATCTGAGTTCTTTAGGAGCCATAGAACGAAATCATGAGCGTAGCAGGTGTCAAAATAGCTCTTATGACTTACTAATGTTTTAATTGTGGCCGTCAGTCGAGAATCATTGTTTTGTTGAATCTTCTTTTATTGTTCGGTATTTTAAAAACGGTCATTTTAGGATTAAAAAAAATAAGAGACGAAATAAAAACACATTAATAAAAATAAAAGGTTCTGTTCTGGAAAATTTGGATTCACTCAAAAGGCCGCACTTAATGGCCTAGGAGGCCACAGGTTCCTCACCCCTGGATTAGGGGCTTGTGGATGGTTGCTAGAGAGTGGCAACACATGTTGTTCAGCGTCCTTCGCACTGTACTGATGCTAACGTTAGTCCTAATAGCATCACATAAGGTTTACGTTAAACTAAAACCCTATGTGATACTATAGTCAATCTTTCAAGTAACTTGCCGCCATTTCTCCTGAGTAAAAACGCTATTAAATTTCATCTGTCACTTTGGGCGTTTCCGTGCTAGTACAATGGATACTTCAAAACGGCGTTTAAAAAACTTGCCTTTTACTCAATCGGAGGTACTCTATTTATAACATGATGGCCTTGGCTTAATTAATATGACTCATCTGTTACCATTCTGAAGTTATCTGCTGTGCTCAAGACACGCTTATCTTAATGATTGGTTCGCAGTTAGATAACGTCGCCTTATCGCTAATTCATGCATTATTAACAGGAAAGCTGTCATAATTTCATAATTTTTCTGCAAAGAAGAAAAAGATCTGTTGACCTTAATCTGTAGGAGTTTTACAGATAGAAGATGGAAATTCTTTTTGGCTAAAGTACAAAGTAATAGCCGGGCCGTTTTGGTCTGCGGAATTAGAACTTTAAGCTCTTTCTAAAAATTGCATTATTTATGAATCCATCGTTGTGTTACATCTAATGCCCAATCATCTGGAACAAGTTACGCTATTAAGAACATATAACATTACATAGGGTACACAGTATGAAGTGTCTTATTTAGATATTAGGTACACCGAAATAAAGAAAGGCCGTAGATTTTGGGATCAATATTACAACAAACACCATAGCGCTGTCCAATTTACACCTGTGTAAAAGTGTTCTATTTACCTACTTCACTTTATGTTTCTAGTGTTTCATTTATCAACAACTGGCATCAAAGATCCCCTTTATTTCGCCTTTGTTCCATTTATCATCACTTTATGCACAAGAACTCATGTATTTGGCGAAGTTTCAAGTGTCTAACTCATGCATTCGTAAAGCTACTACCATTCTCACAGTGTAGATAAAAAAAGAGCATGTTGCGAGATAAGTCAAGAAATCGACAATCTCATTTTAATTTACATTGTACATAATGAAGAAAGTTTTGCAACATGCAAGTTAAGATGAATGTCTAAATGTCTTTCATAAAATGTTTTGTACAATTATTGTTCTTGCTGGCACATCATTTTAAACCAGGCATCTTCTCTGTCAGTGGCCGCGTCAAAGCCGAGATTTACACCACCAACGCAGAGCAGGTGTTCCGCCGGTTTTATGTTATGCTTTGCCGTGGTGACCGAGTGGTTTGAGACGGTGACTTCTGATCATTCATCAGAAATAGACCAGGATTAGAGTCTTGGATGCGGCATGAGTTATGCGTTTTTCTGATGGCGCTGGCTCTGTCCCTTTCCTGGTACCAATGGGTCCAAGTTAAGGACTTCCGACTGATTACAGCTCTCTTAGTTACTCGTTGTGTTCGTCAAACCCCGAAAGAGAAACAGGATTCTCATATTTTCTGCACTTTTTTATTGCTTAGGCAGCATAAGCAACAGATTGTCGTTATCTGGTTTTTTGGAACGTCCTATAGTCGCGACACTTCAGCCTTCAATTTGTTCTTGACTCATCTGATAAAAAGCATCCATGTTTTTCATACAAACCGGGCAAATGTAAAAGTTTGTGAGCAAACATTTCGTCTACAGTATTCCTTAAAGACGTTTCTGTTCTGTACTTTTATTCATCGTTTTGTCTAGCCGTAAGATAACGGTGATCTCCTTTGGTTAATAACTCGAAAGGAAGCTTACAGTACAAGAACAAACTGAAATAGCCATTACCTTTACTGCAACTAAGTTTGCAGGAAAGGCAATGGCTATTTCAAACTTAGTTGCAGTAAAGGCAATAGCTACCGTACTGGCATTTAATGTGTTTTAAAGAATAATGAGCAGAAGTCATTTAAAGTGACCCGGCTATGTTAGAGCTAATCCCTTTTCTGCAATCTTTCTTTTGAGGTACTTTCCATTTAACAGAAGTCATATCAGGTGACTGGACTAGATTCCGAATATTGCCTGTGTTATTTCAGGTAGCTCAATAACCATTGATGATTTTTCAGCTGGAAAATTGTTCGAAGGCAAGCTTGCAGAAAAGGCCAAAACAATGACCCTAGACGAGTTCTGTTAGCTAATAATCAGCTCAAAAGCAAAACTAGAACAAGGACAAGAGCTGTTATCTAGAATAGATCGCCAAACATTAGTTCTGGGAAATAGATCAAGCAGAAGAATTTTACAGAGCTAGAACTGAAATCTAGTGCAAGTTCCCGAGATAATATATCTCAGCTGGTAAATGGCCCAAGAGTAAAATTTCAACAAAGGCTAAAGCTGGAATTTAGCTCAAGTTGGAAAAACGAAATGGCAGCGCATGACAGACGGATTAATGAGTGGTATACAACCTCTGCGAAGTAACGTGCTGAGAGCTGAACTTAAGTAATCTTGCCCGAGCTGGAACTATGATTCCATCTTATGGGCGAGCTGAACAGTGAAAGGTAGAATGTGTCGTAATAAACCAGGTATTTTCGTGTAACACCCGAAAATTAAATATCCAAACATACGATCTCAAACATCAGGCAAGTGTAAATCTCATGCGTTATTAGAATTCTCCAAAAGGTAAGTGCTGCTTGTGTTTATCATGTCACTTGTGTTTCATAAGTACGTCTGGCATGCAGTTGATGGGGAGATAGATTGAAATTGCCAGTTTCTGCACGTGTGTCCTATAAAATTAAACATAAGCCTGAACTCTTTTTTACTCATGCAATTTCTTTTACAGATTTCATGTTGTGTCAATGCCCTCAAATGAAAGTTTCCGGGGTTTGCATGTTCCTGATAATACAGAACACTTTCTGTCTCAGATACCAACGTCAAGATGGATAAGGTGTCAACCCAAAAAGCACGAAAGACCGAAGACTCACAAAATGTTTCATCGGAATCCATAGCACCAAGAGAAGTATTCGAAAGGACCGCTGATTCCGTCGTATCCGAAATGAAGGCAATAATGGACGCTCATATGACTCCCTTCTGGCTCGCCAGCGGAACCCTTCTTGGTAGGTGGATCTCTGTCCAATTTTACACCTCTATAGTTGCAACTTTAATTTTCCTGGCTTTAGATTTTGCATAATTTTATAAATCTGAAAAAGCTTTTTTTTTTTCCTTTTTTTTTTTTTTTCGAACTTTTAAATACGATACCCTTCTCTCTCGCTATGGAACCCTTCTTGGTAGGTGGAACTCTGTTCAATTTGCCACCTTCCACGCATAATTTAAACCAGTCTATCGATGTAACATATAGCAATACAGGTTGTAGCTTCTGAAAACAAATTCCGGGTGGTCTACAAGTAGAGAAGGAAACGTGCTACATCTGAGCACTGGCCATGCAAACTTTTTGAGGTTAAAGTTCGATAACTCCGATGCCCCTAAGTAACCTCGATTTTTCCGTATTTTGTGGTTTTCTTGCAAAGAACAACTGTGCGGGGCTCTGTATAACTTCGCATATAAATAATGTCAAGCTCATGTAGCCTAAATACAAACAAACATGCTGATAGATAAAATCCAATACCTTTCACCGGTGAGTGTGAAATAGATTAAAGTTGTTTAGAGATCTCCATCATAGAGACGTTCCCTTACAGATTAATACAAAGTTTTATTTAAAGCAACTCAATGACCATTGTTATGGGCAAGATATATAAATTATTACTATTCCTCAGAAAAACATCACATATGGGTGAAAACAGTGTGATTTAAAGGCACTAGAATATGTCAACGTTGCATGTAACTCAAACTTATCAGCACCGAACTCCAGTCGATATCTATTATGCTAATGCTATTGATAGTTCTTACCATGAAAGATGTCCAAACTCCGTAGAATCTTCTTCTTAACTTCAAGTATCAGGTAATAACCCGCCTGTACTGTTAGAAAAGTATTTTAGGCAAGGTCTCCTTGTTTACTCTTTTGATGATTTCTCAACGTGTTTATAGTCTAGCAGATCTTAGGCCATCTATCATTGTTCATGCTCCGTAAATACCCTTTCTCTCTGTTTCTGTAGTCCGTTTCCCCTTCCACTACTGATCTGACTTCACAACTCCTTTGGCTTCCCTTTGTGAAATCTATTGTAACCTGCAAGTGGTGTAAATGTCTACATCTCTACTGATTCTATTCTCCTATTTCTCTCTCACACCACTTGAAGGTTACAATAGGCTTCACAAAGGGAAGCCAAAGGAGTTGTGAAGTCAGAAGAGCAGTGGAAGAATCAACGGACTGCAGAAACATTTCTGGCTATTATCTTCAGAAGGTTAATATCTTCTATCTGACTATTATCTTCAGAAGGATAATATCTTCTATCTGACTATTATCTTCAGAAGGATAATATCTTCTATCTGACTATTATCTTCAGAAGGATAATATCTTCTATCTGACTATTATCTTCATAAGGATAATGCAATATCTTCTGACTATTGTCTTCACAAGGATAAAATCTTCTATCTCGATATTGTTTTCAGAAGGATAATATCTCCCATCTGGCTATTATCTTCACAAGGATAATATCTTCTATCTCGATACTGTTTTCAAAAGGATAGTATCTCTCATCTGGCTATTGTCTTCACACGGATAATACTCCTATCTTCAAACAACATCTAGTTCACATAATCTTACCCAAATGCTGATAAATAGCTCCACTGGCCTGTAAAAGCTTAATTCTTTTGTTTTCTTAATCTCTTTCACCATCAAGTTTCAACAAATTGCCCAAACATTTGAATTGTTCGACTGATATATTATTTATTAATATTTTTCTCCAAATTATCTCTTTTCCTCTGAAGGACATCTTTATAGTTCTGTTAGTTGATATTTTAATACAATATCTTTTTACTGTTTGAGATAATATTTGTAGGTCTTTTACAGATCTTCTTCCGACCGTGCAAGGGCGACCTGAGCATCTGCATACAATACATGAGTCAGATTTTTGTTTTCAATTTTGATTCCGTTTTCAGACTTCTGATGCCATCGCCAGATGTTATTTTCCAAATATGAATGTAACATTTTTTCGTGGGAGACCGCTGCTCTGAACTAGTCGAAGGTTTGTTTTTATTGGGGGGATCCCGCAAACTCTCCTGGAGGAAGCGTGTAGTGAGTTGGCTGGCTGTCACTTTCCTCTGCAAGATGTTGCCATGAACGTGTAGACACGATGATGGTAAAAGTAAGGATTTCACAACAGGTCCGTTGTACAGTTTAATGGCTTCGATACTCGGAAGGCGCAAGCACCACGGTGTGTACATGTTACACGTGATGCTGCTCCACATTATTATATCAGAACATGGCAAAACATATCTTTCGACCGTGACTGCTTTGGCATCCAGAGAACCTACGGTACAGTTATGCCTATTACGAGGTCCCAGCCATTTACGCGACTCACGTTTCCGCCCAGGCAGAAAACTCCAATATTCGCAAAGATTTTCACATCGCTGACCTGTCAAATCAAATGGCGCCAGATTCGAAGAAACTGGGGAGACCAACTGAGAGCCGCGTTGTTCACCGACGCGTCACATATTGGAATATGTCAAGACTCAGGTCTAAAATCGTGCAGGTGAAATATTTTAGGAAACGTGCATACTCGAATAGCATGTCGGGCAAGCTCCTGGTATGAAAATATGGAGTAACTTCATGTGCAACAGACTGATAAATCAACAGAACACGTTCTCGCAACTGCTCCACTTGCTTGTAAAAGTGTCAACAACAGCTTTGCACAATGCGTAGATTGTTTAGGAACTTCCAGGTTATTTCCCCACAATTACACATGTCCCGAATACTATATGTCACTTGGACATTCTATGAGTCTAACAAGTTGACAGTATGTATGGTTATCTCAACGCATGCGGCACCATTATAGATAGGCTTCCTGTTAGCCCTTAAAGTCAACAATTTTGAATATTTCTATCATTTTTTTTATTAGAGGTTTAACGACCACCGTGAGCAATCAATGGGTATTAAACAGTCGCCTGTCCCTAATTTAGGGTCACTGGTTCCAGGGAAAGGAGAGAGATAGTGCCTTAAGACAAACACAACATCCATGTCTCACCGGGATTCGAACCCGGACCCCTTTCGGACGAATGATCAGAGGCCATCGCTTAGACCACGGCGCCACCGGGGCGGCATTTCTATCATTTGCTTAACATTTGTTTTTCAAAATGATCTTTATATGAGTGCTCTGTTTTCATATGATTGTTGATTTATCTACGAAGGGTAAAGGTTTCCATATTCTGTAATGCCAAGTCGTATGTTTCTTACGTATGCAAAATTGGAAGCAGCTCTTGGTTTTTCTTGCAGGTTGGTATCGCAACTGTGGAATCATCCCTCACACCAACGATATGGATTTTGCAACTTGGTCATCAGATTTGAATGAAATTTTAGCAAATGATTTCCAACAAAGCACTCAATTACACCTGATATCAGTTCTTGGGCAGGTGAGAACTGAAGCTATATTAAAATTCTTTTTCTGTTTTTCTGAAAGATAATTTCAAAAATTCTTTTAAAACTGAATTAAAAACACCCGTATTGAAACCTGTTATTCTGCTCATTTAAGGTCTCTATCAGGTAAGCAACATTAAAACAATGATTTATCCACAAAACGTATTGCAACTTCATCGAAATTACTTTTTAGGAGTGAATTTTTCAGAGTTCCATGTTCCTAGTTTTTCCATAATTGTTTAAATTTTTACAAAATGGCATGAGATGCTACGTCTGTCATATCCAAACGGCGTCAACGGAAAATCTCGTTGTGAAAATCAGGCATTTTGTTGATGCCTCTGTTGAGTAAGCGCAAAGTCCTTATTTAGATATACACTGGTCATAAAAAGTTAAGGATATTGCGGCTTCGAAGGGAAAACGTGGTAATATGCAAATTTAGCGATTACTGGAGATCGGTTATCAGTGTGGGTAACTACGTCTTACTTAAATTATCATCATGACAACATAGCACGTGGCCTGCGAGCTCCGATTAAAGTACCTTGAGAGAAGTTGAAAACGGGACGTTTCACTCCTTGGTCTAGAAGTTTATTGAATGTATTGCCTTCAGCGTGGGATTAACCTGAAATGACTTCCAGACGACGCTGAAGCATTGGCAGCAGAAAAAGGGTTGTTGGTATGTTACAGGTAGATGTTCTAGATTGATATGGCTGCTGCTTTAGAAGTTTCACAAGTCGGTAAGTCGGCCACACGCAATATTTCTACGGCATGGAAATATTTCGTATCGATCCAGGAGTGATCGCCCGATGATAACCACCAAGAGGCAAGATCGCTACCTGACAGTGAGTGCTCGGAGAGGACCAGTGCCAACTGCGGAAATCACTTCGAGCTGCATCTGGTACCACAGTACGAACTCAAGGGGTATGAAACCGTCTTCATGAGTACAGACTCAGAGCAAGGAGACCGCAGAGGTGTATAGCTCGACATCAGCTTGCTGTCGTCAAAGATGTAGTTGGTTCCAACAGTTTATGTCATGAAATACAGAGTGGCACCGTGTGCTTTTCACAGATGAATCCCGTTTCGCTCTTTATCCTGATATCGACGAATATACGTGTGGAGGAGATCAGGAACATGAATGCAACTACACTATGTACAGTCCATCCACCCTTACCAGCGGCAGTCAGTTCTAGTCTGGACAGGAGTGTGTTTTAATGGACGTACTTCCTTGCATGTTTGTCAAAGCAATATGAATGCCTCAGTGTACCGAAACGATATCATTGTGCCCATTGTGACACTGTTTCACTTTGCTATTTGACATGGATTCCGCTTCCTCGATGACAATACGTGCGTGGAGGGTATTTCGGGAACTGGAAAATCATGGGATTTAATCCTACAGCTGCCTCCTAGGTCTCGTTATCTTAATCCTATTGAGAACATTTGGGACGCTGCACAACGATGTCTGGATAACTATGTACGATACCCAAGTACACTGGAAGACCTCCGTAACGTGTTGCCTGTAATATGGGACGAGCTACCCCAGACACCCATCAATGCTGTAATATCGTTGCAAGGTTGCCTCGTAGGTGTCAAGACGTTCTTCGACACAGAGATTGTGTTACCGGGTATTAAAATCCAGAAGTATGAACATTCTCCGAATTTACTATTTTGTATGTACTGCAGTGCTACTTTGTTGTGTGCAGAAATTACACAATAAATTGTTTTTGTAAACTCACTTTTTATCGTTTGATTACATAGCCTTTAATCGACAGTCTGCTTTCGGAAGGTGGATATGTTCGACGCCTCCAGTTATATGGTTCCGTCCAGCAACATCATATGGAAAACGCCACAATGTCGGTATATATTTTGTGTACGTGCTGTGTGTGCCTCATTTTTTGAAAAGGTACAACCACGATTGCTCAGTCTTCGGTCAAATTGTGCTATGAAGATAGGCTAGTTCACGGTAATTTTCCTCTTTGAGCTCAAATTCTGGTATTCCAAGAGTAAGGCATCCAGAAACTCTAACTTTGCATTTGGGCAGGATACTGAGAATGAACGTACCCTACTCTGATATTTCGCACAATTCCAAGCTGGATGAGGGCCTGGGGAAGATGAAATCTAGAGCTGGATGATGGCCTGGGGAAGATGAAATCATGTACTGGATGAGGGCCTGGGGAAGACGAAATCATGAGCTGGATGAGGGCCTGGGGAAGATCATATCATGAGCAGGATGAGGGCCTGGGGAAGATGATATCATGAGCTCGATGAGGGCCTGGGGAAGATGAAATCATGAGCTGGATGAGGGCTTGGGGAAGATGAAATCATGAGCTGGATGAGGGTCTGGAGAAGATGAAATAATGAGCTGGATGAGGGCCTGGGGAAGGTGAAATCATGAGCTGGATGAGGGCCTGGGGAAGATGAAATCATGAGCTGGATGAGGCACTCGGGAAGATGACAGCAACGGTTTCAATCACTGCATTAACACGAAACTTGCCACGAGCCTCGTCAACGTCTGACTGTGGATGAGCGACCTTGGTCGCACGGCATCCGTTGCTTCGCGCACCCTATTACTTTCTGGAAGACCTACGTATGAATCAACGAAGCTTGGAATATAATGATGTCATAGCTGCAAAAGAAATTGGTACTGCCGTGAGAAGAAAAACGAAGGATTCTAGAATGACAAAAAATATATATAAGACTGCATATTTTAAGGATGAGTATAATCAAAGTCATTATAGGTAAGAATAATTTTTAGTATTTTCAAAAACCCAATAAAGTAAATGCTCTGTATTATTCTTATTTTCAAATCATACGTGTATCCCTTCGTCTTCACTAGTCCAGATAACCCACGGTGTTATGAACTTATGTCATTGTTTTATCCATATGTCCGGCTGTGATCTCAATATCTGACCTTCTTGAAACTGGGTTGAATAATTTTAGTCTTATCTGATTGACGCAAACATTCTTGAGATTTCGCACGTTGTTATACTGTCTTCTAATACCTTCATATTAATCAACAATAGGGCATGACTTACTCAAGTTAGCAAAGCAGAGCATTCAGACTTCGTGCAGCCATTAAGAAGGAGCTTCTTCATCAGTGAAAAGATAGCTCTCACATACCTACTCCCACACCATTCCAGAGCAATGAAGCTATTCCACCCCCACTTGCGTCTAAAAATGAGGAAAACAGTGTACAGTGTTCTGAGAAGCGAGCACAAATAAGAGGCGGTCAGTTACGGCTTATTAACGGAGTTCTCGGCAAGAGGCCTCAGTTCGAGAAAACACTTTTTCTCCGCAAATAGGAGAATGATCCCCTTCCACGCAAAACCAGCCAACTGAAGGACACCTCGCACAGGCGATCAATAAAAAGTACGAAGAAGGAAATCTCCAGATTGGGAGAGAAAATATTAGGTGGAAGCGGTATACCGTTTAAATCACTCCCCTTTGCGCTGAAAGAATTGTATTAGCACACATAATCCCTTTAATTATATTAGAACAAAAATTTACGTGTGATCTTAATTGTTAAATTTTGTTCCGTCATCCCTTGAAGTAGAACTTGCAATCTTCCAGTAGCTTTACAATAAGACCGGTGCAGTTGCACGGGGCCCAAAAAGTATTTTCTACTTTTGTTAATCAAAATTTCATCACTAACTGGAGAAATTACATGTTTGGGTTTTTTCATGTTATCTCTGTTCGTGAAAGATGAGTCACACAATTTCTTGAACCGGGCAGTGGTGCACAAGCCCTAAAATCTTCATGTATTTTCCAGATTTTCAGAAAACACGTTTTTCGTACCAGATGGCAAATTTCATTTTTATGCTTACCGTGGCATCCGGATGAATTCTACAATTAGCTTTTATTTTATCTGAAAGATAATGTGAACCTGAGAAACAGTCTCCAATTTTTTGTTGGAAGAAAAATTTTCACGAAGGTAGGATTTGGCCTCATATAGTATTTGTCAAGGTAAGGGTATTCAGTCATTTCTGTCTGGAGATGTTTCCAGAAAGACGAGTGACCAGTGCTGGGAGACCTAAAAGTGTTTTAAGAAATAAAGAAAAGAAAAGCGGAAAGAATTTATTTCCGCATTTAAGTATCAAAGCCAAAAAATAAAGAAATGTGCATTCTAGAAGTTTATATGATCAAACGAAACGGAAAGTGCAAAATCCTTTGACTGCAATCCTTGTCATATTGAGGTAGATTAAACGAATAACGTTTATTCACAATATATTTCATTTTAAAATCTACTGTATAGTTTCTCTGAGTGTTTGGTTTGGCTTCATGAGGACAAATGGAGTGTAAATATTAAAATCATTGTGACATCATCAGTGTTATGACAGTCACGGATTTCTGTGAGTTATTTCCACGCTCTTGTAAGAAATGTAGTCAATACCATGACGTTGAAAGTCGCGAAGAGTTGCAATATATGTGAAAAGCTTCCAAATACTTGAATCAGGTTGATCAATATTTATCGTTTTAAAACCGAGACTTGCGGTTATTTTAGTGACAATATTGAGCGAAAGAAGACTTTTCCATTTTACAGTTCCTTATGTGAGTCTTCAGAGCCTTACGTTTCCTTCAAACGGAAACCTTACGTGTGCCTCCTATATGTAAACGTCCACATTCACAAGCGATCTGATAAATAAAATACAGTGGTGGAAAGTGAAAAAAGAACACCAAGAAGGAATTGGCAAATTATCATGAAATTTACATATGTAAATGGGGTCGAGTTGACGTAGGTGTGATGTTAATTTCGGGACCAACCGGTGAGCGCTTACGCAACAGCACAGCCTAATATGCAAATTATCGTCGGTGGTATTTAAGGAGTACGGCGAAGTGAATGTAATCAGTCGTCGGCGTACGGACACGTGCGAAGACCCTGAAAAAGCTGCAATGCCTGGACATGGAAGACGTGTACGATTCAGCAGTTATCGGACTTTGAGAGAGGTCGTGTAGTCGGACTCCGCGAGGCCGGGTGGTCGTATCGTCGTATTGCGGAGCGAATTGGACGGGAAGTATCAGTGATGGTACGATGGTGGCGTAGATGGTCCGAGAAACATTCCCACACCAGAAGACGTGGAACCGGGAGTCACAGACGGACTAATGAGCGGACCAATCGTCGCATAAGAAGAGCGGCGTTGTCAAGCAGAACATCCACTGCGACGCAAATCCGAGCTCCCGTTGCACCTGAGATGACTGTGCAAACAATCCGCAACCGTCTACTGGATGCAGGACTACGTGCACGTGTGCCTCTGGCATGTGTACCTCTGACTCCAGCTCACCGTCAGGAACGGCTGCAGTGGTGTCGCCAACGTCTGCACGGGAGAACGTAATGGCGATCTGTCGTGTTCAGCGATAAAAGCAGATTCTGCTGGAGAGCCTCCGATGGCCGTATGCGTGTTCGCAGACGCACAGAGGAGCGTCTCCACCCTTCTTCCATCCGCCAGCGACACACAGGGCCTACACCTGGTCTCCTGGTGTGGGGAGCGTCTCCACCCTTCTTGCATCGGCCAGCGACACACAGGGCCTACACCTGGTCTCCTGGTGTGGGGAGCGATCAGCTATCACTACCGTACACAACTAGTGTTTGTACCGGGTACGTTAAACAGCACCTCCTACATCAACAACATCATTCAGCCCGCTGTTGTGCCATTTGTAAGACCGGTCCATCGTGGTGTTTTCCAGCAAGATAACGCACGCCCACACACGGCACGTGCAACGCAACATGCACTTCAGGGTGTGAGACAACTTCCATGGCCTGCACGTTCACCGGCTTTGTCCCTCATTGAGCACTTGTGGGATTTTATGGAACAACGACTTATCCGGTCTCCACGGCCAGCCACGACCATCCCCGATTTACGCGTCCAGGTTGAGGATGCTTGGAACTCAATACCCCAAACTTACATCCAACATCTGTACGACAGACTCCATGCCAGAATTGCACAGTGTGACGCAGTTCATGGCGGTTCAACCTCGTATTAACCATGTTACATGGAAATGTTATTTTTCAGTTTACCAGCAAATACAACTGTATTTTGCCATAATCCTCTGTATTCCGTTATTATGCTGTATAAATTTCGTTAGAATCAGACGTCTCCTTCTTGGTGTTCTTTTTCACTTTCCGCCAGTGTAAATTATGTGCATTGTGAATAACATTTTTGTTTTAATCTGAAGAAGAAAGTTACCTGTAAGTCTAAGTGCTCTTCCCCGTTCAATATCCTTACTGAGGTGCGTAACGTCCGAAATAAAGAGTACACGACAGCGAGACGCATAGTACAGTGTAAACTGGAGTGAAATTCACAGAACATTTCTGAAAATAACGTGCAGCAAAGTTGCCTGTGGGTATCCGTGTTTTACAAAAATTTCCGTTTTTAAAAGTGCCCGTTTATTTTAACCCGTATTTTCCGTAGTCAGAAATTCCATTCCAGGTTTTTCCGTATTTTAACTGAAATTCCGCAAAGCCAACGACCCAGCATTTTCAACCCTTTTTCCAAGTAACCCTTCCGCTCGAGTCAGAATTGAACCGGGGCCCGCTTGAACATGTAACGCACGCTTTACCCACTGAGCCTCACACTCGGGAGTTCGACTCAGGTACATCGTAAAACAAACTACGCGACAATGTTTTTTTTTTCATTAATACGAGTGATTTAGTCATTTTATTTTCTGTGGCAGCTTATTTTTTTTCTGAATGGGTTTGTAATAATTTCTTTTTCTATATGAGGACTTTTCACAAAATAAGCGTTTTTCATCGTGATTTTTCGAAGCAACAAAATGCTTCGCACCTTTTTTTTTTTTTTTTAACTAACAGTGATTTTTGTGACTTTCAGTTATCTTTAAAAAAGGTGAAATGTACTTTTTAATAATATTATATCCCCCTCAAAAAAAAACTAAATATAAAATTTACTCTTGATAGCTATAATAGCTTTTGTCTTAAGTTGTCCAAAGACTGATATACACTGAAGAGCAATTGAATTAGAAATACCTGTCTAGTAACGTGGAGCACCACCTTTCGCCCTGATGACGGCGGCGATTCGTCTCGGCATGGACTCGACAAGACACTGGAAGCGTTGGGAAGCCATACGGATCCTCGACCCCTGAACAAGCTTCCACAGTTCACGAAGATTTGATGGAGGAGGGTCAGAGCCTCGAACATCTCTCTCGATGGCATCCCAGATGTGCTCGATGGGATTGAGGTCAGGTGACCAAGTTGACCAAGGAAGCTAGGCCACGTCAGTGGAGTGTTCATCCAACCATTCGGATAAAATTCGGGAGCGATGGCACGGTGCATTGTCTTGTTGCAGGATGAAGTCCTCAGTGGGATGTTAAAGACGCACAAACGGGAGCAAATGGTCGTCCAGGATATCCCGGTAACGTTGATCTGCGTGGGACGATATCACAGTACCAGAGGTCCCATTTCAGTCCACGTAAACAGTCTCCAGAGGAGAATGCCACTCCCACCAGCCCAAAGAGTACCCTACTGGCAAGAAGGGTCCATCGCTTCATGTGGTTTGCGCCGTACTCGTGTCCTGCCATCCGCATGTACCAATGTAAATCTCGACTCATCAGTCCAGGCAACATTTTTCCACATGTCTAGGGTCCAGTGGCGATGTTCTCGCGCCCATGCTAATCTTTGCACCCTGTGATGTGCGGTCAGCAGCGATACTCTCGTGGGACGATGGCTTCTGTACCCCATAGTGAGGACATGGTTCTGGATGGTGTGGCTGCTTACACCTTTTTGTGCACCAGCGTTAAATTGCCGAGTGATTTCTTGCGCTGTGGCTTGTCTATCCGCTGTTACAATGCAAGCTAGCCGACGATGACCCCGGTCATCCACACGCTATTGTCCACTGCAGTTGGCCCTTGCAGGGATGGTTTTACCGGATTCGATGTACTCACGGTGCACTCGTGACACAGTGGCACGTAAAAATCCCAGTGCCTGCACGACTTCCGAGATGGAGTGATTCATTCGTTAGTCCCCGACAATTTGCCCACGATCAAATGCGCTTAGATCCTTCGTCTTACCCATACTGCGTCCGACTCTTACTGATTCCCGTCGCATCAGTCCTTATATTTTGGGATCGCTGCATCATACGTCATGTCGTTTCCGTTTACAGCGCCACATTTGCATAACGCCAGCTGTCTCTAATTCAATTGCTCTTCAGTGTATAGAGATAGTATAATCATCTGTACAATAAATTAAGTACCCGGTTTCTTAGAGTAACACAATGTATATAATAAATAGCTGGTGCACAAATAGGAGAGAGGAGAAGAAATATAGACTACTACGCTACAAAAAACAATATTCATGCGATATGATATCCACAATATCCGATCTCGCTACGGAACTTCAAAATTCGACAGTCGATTGAAATTTAAAAGTTAATTAAACCTCAAGTATTCTTACCAATCGCTCCTATTACCGGTAATTCACTGTCATACGGATACGGAAAAAGTGAAAGCGGAGTGTTCCGTTAATATACGAAAGGACTTGGGTAAAGGTTTCTGAAAATTCAGAATTTTACGTTAACACATCTCTAAAACTGTAATTTACCGTCAATATAAGAAAGAAATTGCGTGAAGGTTTCTGAAAATTCAGAATTTTCCGGTGGTACGAAAAATCCGTGAAATTCAGGTTTCTTTCCGTCATTTCACGGAAAAGGTTGTATCAGAAATATGCTTCGTTAATTCACGAAAGAAATGATGGAAAGTGGCTCGTGAATTTCAGAAATGTTTTTACAGTGTAGCGAGACTGCTTGAAACTAATAGGGAACATTTAGTTCTCCATTCATTTTCTTCTTATTTTATCTGTAGACTGTGAATGATGCCGGTACAACCAACAAAACTTTAACGCAAATTATTTAGGAGGATTAATTGTGGGTAATTACCAAGCAATAAATTAATCGCAGAAAGGAATAAGAGAAAGAAATTTTTACAAGGGACATTATCGATCGGGATCCTCGACACGAAGCGGTTTTATAATTGCGGCAATTATAGCTGCCTCAAAAACACAGACGACCCATTTCTCCTTTCTCTTTTTATCTGTGTTAAAACTTTGCGTTTTTTCTTCTTTTTTAATTATAGATACTTGAATCTTGTAACAGCTACCTCCTTCCTTTCAGTAGTTCTTTACATAAACAAAATGAAAAATATAGCCACGATTTTCACTACATAATTAGCGCGCACTAATTTACACTAGATATACTGATCGGGTTTCTCTTTCTTTTTCTCTTCTCTGAACGACGGCGAAAATTTAAGACGATCGCCCGTAAAAGAAATATTGTAATCACATGTGGAAAAGAAATTGATTTGTGGCAACGTGGGAGTCATCGAGCCTGAATTAAAATGAGTAGAAGTCACTTATCCGACGCTTGCCATCTGTACTCATTACGGTTAATGAATTAACATCGGTTCCTCAGAGAAAATCTGTTAGCGAAAAACTTTTTCCTAAGCACTTAAATTAGCAGAACACGGGCAGTATTTCTCCGAAATTCCAGTTCGAAATGAATTTACTTTAATTATGTAACATTGTGTTGTTCCCATTTATACTGATTATTTCAATAAACTGTTGAGATAAAATAAGTTTTGTACGCACATCTGGAGCAGTCTTCTCACGATCTCTTTGATACTTAAAACGAAAAAGGAATAAATGAAATGAATGCTCTAAAATAGAAGTAAACAACTGATTCATTTCAATTTGCCATTTTCCAACCTTATATGAAGACAATATTTTTGTTGATTATTCGGTCCCATTGGAAATCAACGCTAATTAAAATCTGTTAAGAGCCTCCATGGATTTGATTCATAATAATCAGGTGAATCATATATCAAATGAATCCAGCGGAGTTCCGTTTTCTACATGCGGAAAAGTATGTTCGAAAAAATTTAACGGATGCATTTTCTCGTTGAATCCATAAGATATATAATCAACACCCTGATTTTTGAACCGTCGGAGCATTAACACCGCGACTTTAGTGTGTATCATCACCGTAAGACAATATGTAGAGCACCAGGTGAGTCGAATATTCGTCACGCTTGCAACTACAAATTTTAATGATGCAAGGAAGGAATACGCGCTCATCTCATTCTGCAAAGTAGACAGTGTAGATCGTGTGAGCTTTCTCATTCAAGAAGACCGACATATTAGTGTGGCTGATATGTTAGACATAAGTTATGTTTCTGTATATATATCATCAGCATCATCATTGTCAGCCATTATCAGTCCACTGCTGGACGAAGGTCTCCCCACGTTTCTTCCACAACGGTCTGTCTTGTGCCAGTCTCCTCCATGTTACTCCCGCATACTTTCGAATTTCATCCACCCATCTCCCATGTGGTCTTCTTCTGGGTCTTTTCCTGTCCCTTGGAATACAGTCTAAAATTTCGGCTGTTCACCGATGGTCTGTCCTTCTAGCAATATGTCCAGCCCATTGCTCGTTATTAACAGACGTTGTGTTGGTGGCTCCTACATTTTCTACATTCCAGTGTGATATACTTTGTTCCGTTCTCACCTATTGCGTGCCCCGCCTGTTTAAAGACCTTTTGAGCTGCTTTTCTGGCGCTTTCGTCCTTGTATTTGTTCATATTCCTCCGTTTTCTTATCGTTAGCTCGTTTGTTTACGTTTCGAAGCTTACAACACGGCAGCTTCCAGTCTCTTCATATCATCTTTAGGCATAGCGATGATATGAAGAGACCGGAAACTGCCTAATGGGAGTTCATATTCCCTCGCCTTTTCAGTTAGCTCTCTCAGTACGTGGATATGATCTGTAGAGCTATAGCCACTCCTGAATCCAGCTTGTTCTCTCGGTTGAGCCATGTCCAGTGTTACCTTCAAGCGGTGTGAACGAATTTTAGGAAAGATTTTATAAACCACTGATAGGAGGTTGATAGGCCTGTAGTTCCTGAGATCATATATATATATATATGTATATATATATATGCAGTGTATTAATAACATCTATGAAAATGCAAGTGCAAAGATTTGGCTGTTTGAAAATACAACACACATAAAAATTGGAAAGGGAGTGAGACAAGGTGACACCATATCTCCGAAGCTCTTTAATGCCACATTGGAAAATGTCTTTCAATCACTGAACTAGGAAAACAAAGGGATAAAGATTAATGCAGACTATCTAACCCACCTTCGTTTTGCTGATGACGTAGTCATTTTTGCAACTACCCCATCAGAGCTGCAGAGTATGATCCAGGAACTTGCTGACAAGAGTAAAGAAGTGGGATTAAAAATGAACTTTCAAAAGACAAAATTGATGTTCAATGCTTTTACAAGAAATGAAGATTTATCGATTGATGGAGAAAACCTGGAGATAACAGACACGTACGTTTATCTTGGACAGCAGATATCAAGTGAGGGTCACATTGATGAAGAAATTAGTCGGCGTACAAAACTTGCCTGGAGAGCTTTTGGAAGAAACAGCATAATTTTCAAGAGCGATATGCCATTATGTCTTAAAAGAAAAGTGTTTGATCAATGCATCCTTCTAGTGCTTACGTATGGTGCAGAGACGTGGACCTTAACTAAAAGAGACATACAAAGGCTGCAGACAACTCAAAGTAGCATGGAGAGGTGCATGCTTGGTGTAACCAGGAGAGATAAGAAGAGGAACTCGTGGATCCGAGAAATGACAAGAGTGGAAGACATCATGGTCAAAGTAAGTTAAATCCCTGAAATGGCAATGGGCGGGACATACTGCCAGAAGAACAGACCATCGATGGACAGCCGAAATTTTAGATTGGATTCCAAGGGACAGGAAAAGACCCAGAAGAAGACCACATGGAAGATGGGTGGATGAAATTCGGAAGTATGCGGGAGTAACATGGAGGAGACTGGCACAAGACAGACCGTTGTGGAGGAAACTTGGGGATACCTTCGTCCAGCAGTGGATGGATAATGGTTGACAATGATGATGATGATATACAGTGACATCTCAGTAAGGGAAGAAAACAGATTATGGCACTGAGAAAAGAAGATGGTTCTGTAACAAGAAATAGAGGCGAAATTTTGACAAGAGTGAAAGATTTCTACTCCAAATTATATGAAAGGGATGATATATGCACTCCAGACATCATGAAAGATACCAGTACCAGAGTTCCTCCAGTCCTTCCAGCAGAAGTTGCACATGCAATCAAGAACATGAAGCGAGGAAAAGCTCCAGGAGAAGATGGAATTACTGTAGACATCATACAAGAAGCAAGTGGAGAAATCGAAACAGTACTCGCCCAAATTTTCACTCGATGCCTTAATGAAGGAAAGATTCCTGAGGATTGGAACACCGCTACAATGATCCTGCTACATAAGAAAGGTGACATTGAGGATCTCGGAAACTACAGACCTATCAGCCTCCTATCAGTAGTTTATAAAATCTTCACTAAAGTTCTTTCACACCGCTTGAAGGTAACACTGGACATGGCTCAACCGAGAGAACAAGCTGGATTCAGGAGTGGCTACAGCACAATAGATCATATCCACGTGGTGAGAGAACTAATTGAAAGAGCGAGGGAATATGAACTTCCATTGTGCATGGCTTTTATCGATTATGAAAAAGCCTTTGATTCGGTGAAACCATCAGCAGTTACAATGGCTCTGAAAACCTGCGGTATTGAAGATGCATACATTAATATTATTAATAACATCTATGAAAATGCAAGTGCAAAGATTAGGCTGTTTGAAAATACAACACACGTAAAAATTGGAAAGGGAGTGAGACAAGGTGACACCATATCTCCGAAGCTCTTTAATGCCACATTGGAGGGTGTTTTTCAGTCACTGAGCTGGGAAAACAAGGGGATAAAGATTAATGGAGATTATCTAACCCACCTTCGTTTTGCTGATGACGTAGTCATTTTTGCAACTACCCCATCAGAGCTGCAGAGTATGATCCAGGAACTTGCTGACAAGAGTAAAGAAGTGGGATTAAAAATGAACTTTCAGAAGACAAAAGTGATGTTCAATGCTTTTACAAGAAATGAAGATTTATCGATTGATGGAGAAAAGCTGGAGATAACAGACACGTACGTTTATCTTGGACAGCAGATATCAAGTGAGGGTCACATTGATGAAGAAATTAATCGGCGTACAAAACTTGCCTGGAGAGCTTTTGGAAGAAACAGCATAATTTTCAAGAGCAATATGCCATTATGTCTTAAAAGAAAAGTGTTTGATCAATGCATCCTTCCAGTGCTTACGTATGGTGCGGAGACGTGGACCTTAACTAAAACAGACATACAAAGGCTGCAGACAACTCAAAGTAGCATGGAGAGGTGCATGCTTGGTGTAACCAGGAGAGATAAGAAGAGGAACTCGTGGATCCGAAAAATGACAAGAGTGGAAGACATCATGATCAGAGTTAAATCCCTGAAATGGCAATGGGCTGGACATACTGCCAGAAGGACAGATCATCGATGGACAGCTGAAATTTTAGATTGGATTCCAAGGGACAGGAAAAGACCCAGAAGAAGACCACATGGGAGATGGGTGGATGAAATTCGAAAGTATGCAGGGGTGACATGGAGGAGACTGGCACAAGACAGACCGTTGTGGAGGAAACTTGGGGAGACCTTCGTCCAGCAGTGGATTGATAATGGTTGACAATGATGATGATGATGATGATATATATATAGAGAGAGAGAGAGAGAGAGAGAAGTGATGGGCAGTATATACATATATATATATATATATATATATATATAGCTACGGAAAAATTAATCGCAACTCTGGAAATTTCTGACGTTTTTGGGTTTTCAATGTTGCCACAAAAGTAAATATGCAGATAATACTCACAATATATATATATATAACTCAGTTTAACTCAGTTTACAAAATGGGAGTATCTTTAAAACAACTCAAGTTCTGGCCAGAAATGTGCTGCGAAGGAAACGCACTTCGTTATGTGAAATGTCATCGTCGTTGCTACAAGCCGACGGAGTTTGCTTCTACGTCCGCGTACAGGCGATATAAATGGCAGGCGGTGTGCGTGGCGTTATTCTAGACGTTTTCGCCGTGTGTATAGACAGTTCGTTTGCATTGGTGAGTGCGTAGTCGTTATTCCTGAGGACTGCAGTGCAAATCTGAAGTTTAGAGTACATTTAATTTATTCTGTGCAAAGTGTGTCGCAGTTATGTGAAAATTAGATGATATTTCAGCACGAAAAGCTTCGCGAATGGTTACTTTAAGTGAATTCAGTAAAAACAATGCAATAATTCCCCGGACAACTGGGGTGCACAAGAATACAGTTGGACGGCAGCTGGTGAAGATCCGTGATATGGGTGGAATCAAGAATGGCAGGCTGGGTAAATGTGGCAGAAAAATGAAAGCAACTTCTAGAAGTAACAACGCGTTGAAACGGTTACGTCTGCCAACAGTTCTTGCCAAAGAATTGCGGGAGAACTGTGTACTGTTGTTTGTCAGTGAGGAACAGGTTACGTTCTATGGGTCAGACGTCTCATAGGGCGGTAAAGAAGCCATTGCTAACCAATGTACAATGCAAGAAACGTTTAGAATGGGCAAAGGAACATTAGGAGTGGAACACTGATAGGTGGCGTCAAGTGTTATTTAGTGATGAGACAAGCTTGAACATCGACGGTAACGACGCGGGGTGCCTAGTGTTTCGACGAAATAACGAGGCGTTGCATCCCTCTTGCACACTTAAAACAAAAAAGTATCCATGCAGTGTTGTGATCAGGGAATATTTTGCGGCTACTGGAAGGGGCAAAATCCATGTGTGGATGAGAGCACTGTTAATGCACAGGTGTTCGAAAGTATCATCCAGGACAAGATGGTTCCTTTAGGACGTGATTTG
This sequence comes from Macrothele yani, assembly GCA_039090855.1. Lineage (NCBI taxonomy): Eukaryota > Metazoa > Arthropoda > Arachnida > Araneae > Macrothelidae > Macrothele > Macrothele yani. Next base: position 143,902,475 of record CM077014.1, read on the forward strand.
TTCCAGGGTCAGCCATACATCTTCCAGGACGATTCGCCCCCCATGCCACCGTGCAAAAGTTATTAAAGCTTATGTGACGTCTTTAGGCAATGTTGTGCCTCTTCCTTGGCCTGGTAATTCGCCAGACTTGAACCCGATTGAGAATTTGTGAGGCATTCTGAAAAGAAAAGTGTACGAACGTCACCCCACAAATAAAGTGGAAGAGATAAACGCAATTACTGACGTTTGGCACAACTGTATTTCATCCGATATGTTGCGTAGTTTAGTTGACTCCATGCCCAACAGGTGTGCAGCCGTTGTTAAATCAAAAGATCACCCAATGAAAGAGCAGGTCATCCCAGAAGTAATGTCATTTTGCGTAAGCCCAACAGTAGTGATCCCCCTGTTGACCAGACTATGACGTCGACTGCGGTGAGTACAAGAGAGATCACTCGAGCAGACTTTCAAGTCACTTAAGACCGCAAACGGGAGTTCTAGATGCGTTCGTTGTGTTCTTAAACCGCATAGGAAATGGCAGTGTCAGAAGACCAAATTAGGTACATTATGCCGTATGAGTTCCATCATCGACATTCAGCGACGGTAGCAACACGAAACATCAATGCCGTATATGGGCCAGATACCCTGGAGGTCAGGAAATGTCAACGCTGGCTCCAGAAATTTCGAAGGGGGGACACCAGCCTCAAGGATATGAAGCGACCCGGACGGCTTGTTGAGCTGGATAACGACGTGTTGAAAGCTGCTGTTGAGAGAAATGCGGAGGCAACAGTCGAGGAATTGGCCACACTTGTTCATTCAACCCATTCCACTGTTCACCGGCATCTTCAAGACATCCGTTATGTGTCGAAACTGGATAAGTGGGTACCCCATGATCTCACTCCACAAGAGCTGCAACAGCGTGGGGACATTTGCACTTCTTTGCTCTCCCGTGTAAAAAAGGAGCCGTTTTTGCACAGAATTGCCACGGGCGATGAAAAATGGATTGTTTATCACAACATTAAGCGTAAAGGGCAGTGGCTTCCCAAAGGGAATGTGCCTGCAGCAGTGGCGAAACCAGGACGTTTCCCACAAAAGGTTTTGAGGTCTGTGTGGTGGGATACGCAAGGCATAATCCATTACGAGCTGCTACCACCCAACAAAACCATTACAGGGGAAGTCTACTGTCAGCAGCTACAGCGTCTACGCTCTGCTTTGCAGGACAAACGTCCAGCACTCGTGAATCGTAAAGGCGTGCTACTGCAGAAGGACAACGCAAAACCTCACACAGCGAAAATGACCAGTGCCACGTTGCAGGACTTCGGATGGAAAAAACTTCCGTATCCAGCATATTCCCCTGACATCGTCGCCCCATCCGACTACCACCTCTTTCCCAGCCTGTAAAACCATCTTGTTGGAACTACACTTCGAAATCTGGAGGAGGTACGGTGAACCTTTTCTGCCTTTTTTGCAACGAAACCCATGGAATTCTACAAGTCTGGCATTCAAAACCTTGTCGATCGATGAGAGAAGGTTATAACTAACGGAGGCACTTATTATATAGATTAAAACATCTGTTCCAGGTACTTATTTTTCTTCACACGTTGAAAAAACGACAGTATTTTTGGGATTACCTGATATTAGGTACGTGATTGTATTTAAATCTGAACATTTTACTTTGCCATGATTTCTGTTTCACAGCACATTTCTGTTCAAAACTATAGTTCTGTTAAAGATATTCACATTCTGTAAACTGATTTGGCTTTTGCATGAAATGTGCTTTAAAATGATATATATACACTGAACAGGAATTGAATTAGAGATACCTGTCTAGTAACATGTAGCACCACCTTTCGCCCTGATGACGGCGGTGATTCGTCTCGGCATGTACTCGACAAGACACCGGAAGCCATACGGATCCACGACCCCTGAACAAGCTCCCACAGTTCACGAAGATTTGATGGAGGGGAGGGTCAGAGCCACGAACATCTCTCTCGGTGGCATCCCAGATGTGCTCGATGGGATTGAGGTCAAGTGACCTAGCTGACCAAGGAAGCGAGGTCACGTCGGTGGAATGTTCATATAACCATTCGGATACAATTCGGGAGCGATGGCACGGTGCATTGCCGTGTTGCAGGATGAGGTCCCCAGTGGGATGTGGAAGACGCACAAACGGGAGCAAATGGTCGTCCAGGATATCCCGGTAACGTTGACCTGTGAGGAACGATGTCACACGTTCCAGGGGTCCCATTTCAGTCCACGTAAACAGTCCCCAGACGAGAATGCCACCCTCACCAGCTTGAAGAGTACTCTGCTGGCAAGAAGCATCCATCGCTTCATGTGGTTTGTGCCGTACTCGTATCTTGCCATCTGCATGTACCAACGTGAATCTCAACTCATCAGTCCAGGCAACATTTTTCCACATGTCTAGGGTCCAGAGGTGATGTTCCCGCGCCCATACCAATCTTTGCGCCCTGTGATGTGCGGTCAGCAGCGGTACCCTCGTGGGACGATGGGTTCTGTACCCCATAGCGAGGAGATGGTTCTGGATGATGTGGCTGCTTACACGTTTTTCTGCACCAGCGTTGAATTGCCGAGTGATTTCTTGCACTGTGGTCCGTCTATCCTCTGTTGCAATGCTAGCTAGCCGCGGATGACCTCGCTTATCCACACGCTGTTGTCCACGGCAATTGGCCCTTGCAGGGATGGTTTTACCGGATTCGATGTACTCACGGTGCACCCGTGACACAGTGACTCGTGAAACTCCCAGTGTCTGCACGATATTTGAGTTGGAGTTACCCATTCGTCGGGCCTCGACAATTTGCCCACGATCAAATGCGCTTAGATCCTTCGTCTTACCCATACTGCGCCCGACTCTTACTGATTCCCGTCGCATCACTCCTTATGTTGTCGGATCGCTACATACGTCATGTCGTTTCCATTTACAGGGCCGCCCACAGCGCCACATTTGCATAACGCGCCACATTTGCATAGTCTCTAATTTAATTGCTCTTCAGTGCATATTGTGAATATTATCTGCATATTTACTTTTGTAGCAATACTGAAAACCCAAAAACGTCAGAAATTTCTAGAGTTGCTATTAATTTTTCCGTAACTTATATGTATAGAGAGAGGGGGTGGGGAGAGAAAGAGAGAGATAGGAGAGAGATAGAGAGAGAGAAAGAGAGAAAGAGGGAGATCGGGGTGATAAGCAGTTGACATGGACTTCCCCCGCGCAGAGGAAAACGGAACTGAACCAAACTCAGGCGATAAATATGCGGACAGCAGAGCTTCCCAACAATGTACCGCAACCGACGAACATGGGTAAACGTGGTGATATGAGCGACTTTGATCGTGGACAAATTGTCGACGCATGAGAGATGGGTCATTCTATCGCCCAGGTGGAAAACATCCTCTTGTTCCAGAGGGCAAGCGTATCAAGGGTGAGTATATCATCGATGGGCGTACCCGCTCCGAGAGAGCAAGAGGTGGCAGACCACACTCCATTGGTGACCGGGTTCGACACAGACTATCCAGGTAATTGGCAACTACTGCGCAAATTACATCCGGGTTAAATGTCGGAGCCCAAGCATCGTCACCGAGCGAGCGGTCCGGCGCGCGGGCTGCAGGAGCTGACGCCCTACTCGTGTCCCACCGTTGATTGCTCGTCATCGGACATTAAGCCTTACCTCGTGCCGGGAACATCAAAACTGGACCTTTTCAGAGTGGCACCGCGTCGTGTGGTCAGATGAATCCCGTTTTCAGTTATACTGAGCTAACGGGAGGCTACCGGTGTGGCGCCGATTGCATGAGGCTATGGTCCCGTCTTGCCACGTCAGCTCTGTTCAAGGTGTTGGGGGCTCTGTGAGGGTTTGGGGAGCCTTCTCAAGGGGTACATTAGATCCCTTAGTGTGTCTGGAGAGGTCCTTAACCGCTGCGCGCTACCACCATGTTCTGGCTGATCACCTACACGCATGCACAACCTTCGCTCATCCCGCGGTCGATGGTCTGTTTCAGCAGGACAATGCGCCACCCCACCGGGCTGCAACCACACAGACATATGGTTCTAGGAGCACTCGACGGTGTTTGGAACCGTCCAGTGGCCAAGACTCCCGGATTTAAACCCTTTGGAAGCTCTCTGCGATACAGTGGAGTTAAACATCTAATCCGTGGATACTGGACCGACGTCTTCGGTAGAATTATGGACAATGCTGCAACAGGAATGGCTGGCATTACCTCCGGAAAACCTCCTGTATCTGGTCGATGCCTCTGCGGGTACATGCTGTTATTCACGCTAGAGGAGGACCAACACGCTATTAGGTAGATATCTCTAATATTTTGTTCACTGAGGGTACAATGATGCATGGTGACTTGGAATATCGGAACGTTTGTACCATGTGGGTCCCGAAACAGTTAACCAATCAACACAAACAACAACATATGGAGATTTCAACTTAGTTATGTGAAAGTTCCAAGATTCCTGTAATTACCACTGGAAAAGCGATGAGACCGGGGTGTGTCATTTTGACATTTAAAGCGAAAGACAAAGTATGGAGTGGAAATGGAGCCACTGATGGCTTAGTGGATAGCGAGTCAGACTATCAATGCAAGGTTCTCAGCTTCGATCCTGGGCTGATCTTTCAGAGACGGTGTGATTTACTAACAATCGCTGAATATCCGCCGTGCATCGGACGAGCACGTTAAGTGATGGCCCCCAGGCTGGACCCACTGGTTAAATGGGTATCCTTTCCTATGCTCCCTTCTGAAATTCTCCCACCCCTCTATGTGCAACATCGTACTTGTACGGTGGCGTCATCTACTGTACTCTAATCTCACTACAAACTGTTCTGTCAAAGTCGCTAGACTTGCTCTCATTCCTTCCGTTTCTGTGTCCTTCCCAAAAGACGATCTCGCTGTAGGTGGCTGGGACCTAAACTCTACTCACTGTGGACGGAAGTCCTACAAGAAAAATGACAAATACTGTGGCACATGGAGTGGAAACACCCTTCATCCCCAGCAAAAAAAAGAAGTTCAAAATTGTAACCTCTGTAGAAAAAAATCTTGGTAGCCTTGTTCTGGGATGTGCGTGGACTTATTTCGGAGTATCATCAGGAATAAGGACGAACGATTAATAGTGTAACATATTCAGCAATACTTTAAGACTAGCTGAAACCTGCAAGTCACAACAAAAGAAGAGGAATTAATAAGTAGGAACTGCACACCAATTATATTCAAAATAGTATAACTATACTAATGATCCGAATTTCTTGGCATAGAATAGAAATAAATAAATAGAATAGAAATAGAATCCTATGTGGAGTGATATAAAGAAATTAACTTCATACTCCACACCCAAATCTACTGCTATTCACGAAACCTTGGGAATCGTGACCAGCAGGGAGACTTGTAATGATAGCATCTTTCTGGAGTTGCCACGCATTTGGAATCAATTCTTCAAATAATGCTGCGTTTTCTACCATGGTACCACGTGCCCAACCAACGTGACCTCATTTCTTCGAATTATCACATTTGCGCCTGTTCATTTATTTCTAGTCAAGTCACTGCGTTCAAATTGTTGAAACCTTCTATTATGCAGTTTGCAGTTAGCTGTCTACCTTCCTTGAAAAAGCCATGTGGTTTATGTGCGAAAGCTTGGAAAGTTTTATTCGTATTCCACGCCAAGGAATTCGGATCATTAGTATAGTTATACGATTTTGAGAAAAGAAGAGGATTATTGTCAAAAACAGTTGTTTTGAACCACAACAATGCTCACCCCCATACAGCGTCTGCAACCATGGTAACATTTCAAAGCTTCAACTCTGAGGTTCTTCTGTATCCACCTTACAGCACAGAGCCTGCAGCAAGTGATTTTCATCTTTTCGATCCGCTTAAAGAAGCTTTACCTGGTTGGAAATTTGGTGGTGTTTCAGAGACGAAAGGAGAGGAGCACACATGGATTCGGGAACAGCCGAATACCTTCTTCTCCAACAGGATTAAGAAGCTTGTACGACCGTTACAAGAAGTGTGCCTGGAACCGCTTCTCCAACAGGACTGTTACAAGAAGTGTGTCTGGAACCGCTTCTCCAACAGGACTGTTACAAGAAGTGCGTCTGGAACCGCAGAAGACTTCAATAAAAAAATACTGCTACAGTTAATTAAGTTTCACTTTGATTTTAGAAAATATAACGAAACTGCCTTCTCTTCCGCATTTACCCTCGTAAATATGTATTATCTAATGGTGGCCACCGCAGGCAGCAACATGTGATTAGCTACAGTTTTATTCGACTAAACTATTAGTTTATTGTTAAATGTCAATTATTTTATGCACGATTAACACTTAACCTTGATTTCATATCCAGCAAATACTCAATTGTCATTAAGTCTGAATATTTATTTATCAAATGACGTAGCCATTGCATTCGAGGCTTAACTGACATTATTTTCATGTTGTTTCTTGTTTCATTCTAGCGCGACAAAGATTTAGAATTCTGGTTAATTTATAAATGGCTCCGTGTGGATTTATTCTTCACGTATCAAAACGATAATCACTTTTGGGTTGGTGGCCATAACCTTAGACAAGGATACAGCTTTCGGTAAGTCACTTTATCTTCACTTCATTTGTTTGATAACGAAAAAAGTAGATATGACGTAAGTTCATTTCACAACACTGAATACACTGATTCAGTAAAGCAGCAGCTAATTGCTGTTGCAGTAATATGGCACCGGTAAACAATAGTCCCACCCGAAAATAGTAGAACTTGTCCAAACTGGTAAATGCACGACGGCTATATAATCGAAAGAGTACACTCACGGACAATGAAATTTGTGCACCAAGAAGGAAGCATCGAATTGAACCGAAATTTTTTGCACATAATGATACACATGACGGCAAAACAGAGCTGCAGAACAATTAGAGAGGGCGCTGTGGCACACAGTCCAATCATCTTCAATAGCGTGTCGCACCTGCTCCTGCTCGTGCGGCGATACATACTACAATACGGTCCAACATGGAGGCGAAAAGACGCCTGATGTCCTGTGGCAGGCTGGCCGACACGTGTTCAACGGGGTGCATCAAATCCCGGACAGTGCGGCACGGCGGCAGCTGGCGTTTCAAGTGGTCCCACACATGTTCGATAGTGGACATGTTCGTGTGGTGTAGAATATGGGATACCCGTGTAATCGGACCCATATTCATGGACAATAGCCTAAATGCTCAGCGCTACCTGGAAATGCTGCATGAAACAGTGCTCCCTTCTCTTCTGAATGAAGATGGCAGTTTCTCCTGTTATTTCCAACACTATGGGGCTCCACCACACTACGGAGCAACTGTTTGTCAGTGGCTAGATGTTCAATTCCCTGGTCATTGAATTGGCCGGCGTGATCCTGTGGAATGGCCAACCAGATTCCCCGACCTCACACCAATCGACTTTTATCTGTGGGGCCATCTGAAACACCTGGTGTATGCTGAGAAAATCCACGACAAACACCACCTTCGGCAACATATCCTGCAGGCCTGTAACCGCTTCTCCCTATATTCTCGTGCGGCTGCATAACGACTTAATCAAGGGCCTTCAGCTCTTTGTTCAGCAACAGGTACAACACAATGAACACATCAAAAAGCTGCGCATCACAGGGTACTTTAGAGGTTGCTATTTCAACTTTCTGTGTTGATAACTTGTAAGCCACAACACATATATCAAATCTGATCACCGCAATCCATTTCTGAAAAAAAAATCCGGTCTTGTTTGATATGCAACATGAGCCCCCTCACCATTTGAAAAATTTGACCTTAATTCGATATGGCGGATTTTAAGATGGCGGCCATGTTCCGAAAATAACCCAAAGGATAGGCCTCCTCACCGATTCTTTGCTGGGGTATTCATATATTTCATTTCCCCTTCCGTTTCTGAAATACAAGAGTGTCCTGCGACTTTCGACTCACTGTGTATTCCCAACTGTTCATCTGCAAGCCTTCTTAAAATCTTTTTTGTTATTCGAAAACACCTGCTTTGACCTGTGACTCATGATTTCAAACATCAAAAATTAGTAGAAATTTTACTCGTCCAACCTTTCCGTGCTGATTCCCTTTAGGAAGCTGATATCCTTTTAACACAGATCTGTCTTTGCAGCTGATGTCTTCTCATGCGCATAGACATGTGTATACTTGCGTGTGTCACACCCAAATACCAGAGATTGGAGCTAGCCAGAAATATCGTTGGATATTTTCGTAGTCATGAACTTTTAATTGGTAGTAACTCGTTTAGCACTTGTTTGCACGCTTTGTGAAATTTACGATTATGGTCACGATGCTAAATTGCCTATTAAAATGAAAGGCAAGGGTGATGCATTTGTAGGTTACTCTCTGATTTGCTTCCATTTAATGATTTTTTAAATATTATTCATGGTTTGTTGTCGTTTAGAAAGTTTACAGCATAATAGCATCAGTAGTTCGCTATTGAACTACATCTGAAATATTTTTTTACCTTATATGCATATTTCTGCCTTCGTTGTTGTCTGGAGGTTTAATGTCCATCGTGAGCAACTCTATGGGCTATATGTAGTCGCCCTCGCTAATTTAGGGCCACGTAAGGGAGAGGACTAGAGCCATCCATACTTCGTGCGAACCGTCTCCGACGAACAGTCAGAAGCAAGCGTTTAGACTACTACGCCACCGCGGATCTTCAGGCTGATATAAATAGCTATTGCAAGAAAGTAAACTGTGATCCTCGTTGCACTCTGTATAAATTAGGTTCACTTTCTTTTGATATTTAAATTTACAGAAGCCACTGACTATATTCACAGCTGGTAACGAGAATGGTACACCTTACAAAATCAGATTTCGTAGAATGGATTCAATTAGTCAAAATGCACTGAATTTTCGTCGTTTGTTAGAAACATGTTTTCAATTATAAAAAGCAATTTCCTCTCAGTTCATATTTTTAGCGGGGTCGGTACTGGGAAAAATGACAATTAAATAACGTGAAAAAGAGCAAGTTTGACATCATGCAAATTAGTACACCTTTATTCTGTGAAGATATTTTCCACTTTGTCGGTGAGAGTCACTACAGTGTTGAGAGCAACAGAAAAGTAACGGATAACCTAAACGAATCCTAGTTATCAGAGAATAAAAATTCGTCGACCAGCAGAAGAGCATTTTGAGAAAACGGGCCAGCCATCCGGAGGATAAGCTATTACACAGCATTGACACCAGTGATGTATTCAGGCATCTCCTCGGAGATACTTAGCCCCCAAAAATCCATGAACGCCCGCCGTAGGTTTAGGGGTAATCTTTCTTTACATTTAATGTAATTATTTTTGTTTATAGATGAATATTTGAAGAAATTAATTTAAAAAAAAACTCTTAAGAAAATGAGGGGCATCCAAATGGACTTCATGTCTCAGTAGCCTTAAGATTATACTAAATTTTAAATTAATTTATTTGTTTTAAGCACTAAAACTGCCATCAGCATTTATATTTATGTTTTCTAAATCCGACGAGTCAACGCAGTCAGTAATGTATACTGTACCTCGACAAAAGAACAAAACTAAACAAAACGAAATTTCTGATGTTAATTACAGCCATAAATGACTTCACATACAATTTTAACTCTTTAAATAACATTTTTATTAAAAACCGAAGCTCTGAAATCAAAGTAGTTATGAAAATATATATATACCTTAGAGAAAACTGTGTTGATCTAGATGAGAATGTTTTTCTAAATTTGTTTATTAAATGGAACAATTGTCTTATGTTAAAAATCTGTTATGAAGTCCTACCAAAAATAATTAATACAGCACTTTCTCTGTATAAAAAGCAGGAGGGTAGAAGACCAGTTGGCCGCCCTGGTGGCGCAGTGGTCTGAGCATCGGCTTATGACTATCGTCCGAGAAGAGTCCGGCTTCGAATCCCGGTGAAGCATGGATGTTGTGTTTGTCTTATGGCATTGGCTTTCTGCCTTCCCTGGAAACAGTGGCCCTAAATTAGGAACGGTCGACTGCTTATAGCCTATTGAGCTGCTCACGATGGTCGTTAAACCGTCAATACACACACACACACACACACAAATAAAGACCAGTTGTGATCTTGGTCATATATGCAAGAGGAGCAGTAAATAGTAACACTGTGCTAGTGATCCGATTTATTGGTGTAGGAGCAAACAAGAAAACCAGATATTGTTCCACAATCTGTAAACTTTTTAAAGCTTTTTTTTTTTTTTTTTTTGGTAGTAAAGTGTAGTGTGGATTTGTAATCACTAACGGCATGATGTTTATTTCAATATATCATCATGTTTTGGAAGCTGGCATTCAGCTCTATTTCAGTCTTCTGGATGTCGACTTTCCATATATACGGTTAAGTCTCAGTGTAGCTAACGTGACGTTAGTGCTTCCAATACAATAAAATATTTGTTACTTAATTTTTAACGATGGCAAATCATTAGAAATTGTTCCCACAAAAAGATTTTTTCTTCCTGGTGGTGGGTGGTTTGCACACTGTAAGCAAAAAAAAAAGAAAAGAAAAAATCGAGACACCTCAAACTGGCAACTAAACAATTAGTTAGTTTTCTTTTTTTTTTTTTTTTACTGCTATGTGCTAATCTAATGGAGTTGGAAATAAGTGGTAGGGGGAGGGGTTTACATCATATGTTTTCAGGTAAGACTAATGATTTCTTAATAATAATCAGAAACACGCTTGTATTAAGGGGTAGACATTTTTACCATTCCTAATGTTTTGGGAGGATTATCCCCTACAGAGCATTATCTTACTAGCATCCTCAATATTTTACACTATCCCATGGTAAAATCCGTGGTGAATTACTAAATCAAAGTAAAGGTATAAAAGTTTTACATTTTTAATCACTTGTATGTGATTAAAAATGTAAAAATATGAGTTTCTTGGAATTTGTATTTGCAATATACGAGCATAAGAAACATTTTTATGCTCTATTTAAAATTTTGTTATATGTATTAATGTTTTATATAAATAAAAAAATTGCGATATATATATATATATATCATCATCATCATCATTGTCAACCATTATCAATCCACTGCTGGACGAAGGTCTCCCCAAGTTTCCTCCACAACGGTCTGTCTTGTGCCAGTCTCCTCCATGTCACTCCCGCATATTTACGAATTTCATCCACCCATCTCCCATGTGGTCTTTTTCTGGGTCTTTTCCTGTCCCTTGGAATCCAATCTAAAATTTCGGCTGTCCATCTATGGTCTGTCCTTCTGGCAGTATGTCCAGCCCATTGCCATTTCAGGGATTTAACCCTGATCATGATGTCTTCCACTCTCGTCATTTTTCGGATCCACGAGTTTCTCTTCTTATCTCTCCTGGTTATACCAAGCATGCACCTCTCCATGCTTCTTTGAGTTGTCTGCAGCCTTTGTATGTCTCTTTTAGTTAAGGTCCACGTCTCTGCACCATACGTAAGCACTGGAAGGATGCATTGATCAAACACTTTTCTTTTAAGACATAATGGCATATTGTTCTTGAAAATTATGCTGTTTCTTCCAAAAGCTCTCCAGGCAAGTTTTGTACGCCGATTAATTTCTTCATCAATGTGACCCTCACTTGATATCTGCTGTCCAAGATAAACATACGTATCTGTTATCTCCAGTTTTTCTCCATCAATCGATAAATCTTCATTTCTTGTAAAAGCATTGAACATCACTTTTGTCTTCTGAAAGTTCATTTTTAATCCCACTTCTTTACTCTTGTCAGCAAGTTCCTGGATCATACTCTGCAGCTCTGATGGGGTAGTTGCAAAAATGACTACGTCATCAGCAAAACGAAGGTGGGTTAGATAATCTCCATTAATCTTTATCCCTTTGTTTTCCCAGTTCAGTGATTGAAAGACATTTTTCAATGTGGCATTAAAGAGCTTCGGAGATATGGTGTCACCTTGTCTTACTCCCTTTCCAATTTTTATGTGTGTTGTATTTTCAAACAGCCGAATCTTTGCACTTGCATTTTCATAGATGTTATTAATAATATTAATGTATGCATCTTCAATACCGCAGGATTTCAGAGCCGTGGTAACTGCTGATGGTTTCACCGAATCAAAGGCTTTTTCATAATCGATAAAAGCCATGCACAATGGAAGTTCATATTCCCTCGCTCTTTCAATTAGTTCTCTCAGTACGTGGATATGATCTATTGTGCTGTAGCCACTCCTGAATCCAGCTTGTTCTCTCGGTTGAGCCATGTCCAGTGTTACCTTCAAGCGGTGTGAAAGAACTTTAGTGAAGATTTTATAAACCACTGATAGGAGGCTGATAGGTCTGTAGTTCCTGAGATCCTCAATGTCACCTTTTTTATGTAGCAGGATCATTGTAGCATTGTTCCAATCCTCAGGAATCTTCCCTTCATTAAGGCATCGAGTGAAAATTTGGGCGAGTACTGTTTCGATTTCTCCACTTGCTTCTTGTATGATGTCTATAGTAATTTCATCTTCTCCTGGAGCTTTCCCCCGCTTCATGTTCTTGATTGCATGAGCAACTTCTGCTGGGAGGACTGGAAGAACTCTGGTACCTTTCATGATGTCTGGAGTACATGTATCATCCCTTTCATATAATTTGGAGTAGAAATCTTTCACTCTTGTCAAAATTTCGCCTCTATTTCTTGTTATAGAACCATTTTCTTTTCTCAGAGCCATAATCTGTTTTCTTCCCTTACTGAGATGTCCCTTTGCTATCTTAAGGCTTTGGTTGTTTTCAATTGCTTTCCTCACTAGCTCACAGTTGAATTTCCTTACGTCTTCAGTGATACTTTTTCGTGTTGTCTTGCATAGCTCTATATATTCCACTTTGGAAGTCACATCTTCTTTAGTTGTCCTCATCTCTCTTCTTTTTTGCATCAACATTTTGGTTTTTCCTGATAATTTGTTCACATGCAACTTGTTCTTAGACCCAGCTAATTTTGTTGCTGTTTCCATTAGAGCTTTGGTTACTTTTCTGTTAACTTCCGAAATATCCACTTCTTCCGATGTTAGGCCTTCTAAAGCAGAGAATCTGTTCTTCAGTTCTAACTTGAAAGTATTATGGTGTTTTTTAATGTTGGTTATGTCAATACATTTTGTTTGTCTTATGAGCTTGCCACGTTCCAGTTTAGTGTTGAGGTGCATCTTACATCTCACCAATCTATGGTCACTACCTGTGTTGAACTTGTTCAGCACACTGCAGTCTTCGATGACGAATTTTTTGTTACACATAATAAAATCAATTTCACTTGTCGTTCCAATTGGATGTCTCCATGTCCATTTCCTGTGTGGCTTTTTCTTGAAAAAGGAGTTCAAGATGAAAAATCCTTCTGCCTCTGCAAACTCAACGAGAGTATTTCCACGCTGGTTTCTGTTGCCGTGACCGAATTTACCTACTGAAGTTTCATTCTGTTGCCGTTGCCCTATTTTTGCATTGAAATCTCCCATAATTATCTTCAAGTGCTGCTTACCTTTATTATTTAGATGACGAATTTCCTCATAAAATTCTTCAATTTCTTCTTCAGGATGACTTGTGGTGGGTGCATAAGTTTGAATAATCTGAGCCTGGTATCTTCTCGATAGTTGGATAACGAGTCGTGCAGCTCTGTCAGAGGAACTTTCAACTTCTACCACTTTATCCTTCAGTTTCTTGTTTATTATAAATCCAACACCACTAGTTCTGCCAGTATCTGTCCCACGATAATAGAAGAGATGTCCACTTTTCAGTTCAATGAGATCTTCTCCTTTTCTCCTTACCTCACTTAGCCCGACGATGTCCCACTTGATCCTTTGTAGTTCCTCTTCCAATTCAAGAAGCCTTGAATCAGAAGATAGGGAGCGTCCGTTATAGGTAGCCAAGGTCAGCATCAAATGGCAGCCTAGTCCGGTCCTCCGGGGATTCTTAGCACCCTCTGCCTTCATGTCGCACTGGCCGCTGCCTTGGCCAGGTACATTCCAGCTGCCGGAGACTGAGGGCCAAGATTTAAATTGTGGAGTCATTTGGGGGGGGGGGGGGGGTTTGGCCATAACTCACCACGCTGGCCAAGCGGGTTGGTGAGTGTGGGATAGCATTTCCTCTTATCCCGATGGTATAGTTATACCGCTATTGGCGGTCGTCAGAGCCCCTTTAGTGGGAACAGGATGCACCACGAGAAGGCGGGGTTGACATTAGTCAAGGAGAGGCTGTGATGTTACGCATCACCTGACCTTACATCCCTATATATATATATATATATATATATAATCAGTCACAATCAAAATTTGTAATTCCACTTCTCTCCCCCCCCGGGAAAAACTCTCTGAATGCAACGCTGATTGAAATTATTTTCATGAAGCTCACAGTTGTAATCCGTGGTAAACCAAATTAAGCTGATGTTTGAAATTATAATAGTCTTGGAAAGTCTTGTGAAAGTATCCCATTGTTTTTCCGTCTGTTCCGAGTAGAGACCAGGATGAATCAAAATGTCATCCCGTTTCGCACTACACCTGTACGATTGTTGGGCCTTCACTCCTGTGCAAAATGCCCGCCAACGTGAACTGAGTGTCGCGATTATGTGGAGCACACGAGGCTGATGACGTGCATTTGGCACGGAGCTATATTATGTTATTAGGTGATCAGAGGATTGAGGTCAATAAATGTGCTGTTCTGGTGCTCCTACCCCTTTATCGAAAAAAAGGCTATACGCGGTAGCAGGAGGGAGATAAATTTGTTAATTTGAATGCGAGGAAACAGTGGGAAGCAGTAGCTTGCGAAAATGGCTGCGGCGTTTCAATGTTGAAGCACTAGTCTTGAAAACAAGCCGAGATCGGGACATCCAATGACCACCAACACTGACACACTGTTTATAGCTGTAACAACGAGCCTCGGCACCATACACGACAATTGGCAGCAGAGGTGGAGTCTTCCCAATCCACCATCATTTGTCATCTTCAGAAGTTTGATTTTTCCTCCAGGCACCATCGAAGGTTCCCCATGAACTGACACGCCAGAAGACGAAACATGTCGCTCTCTGTTGCAAATGGTTGTCAAATCTATAGGACGACTGATTTTGGCATTGATTGGTTTCGGAAACCAGTGGCTGAGACTACACTAGGAACCACACAGCAAAGTGGGAGATTTGAGAGGAAAGTTGTGCTGGGCATTTAGTGGAAATGTGAGGGTTCTGTGCTCTGGTAACTAGTGCCAGATGGTCAGCCCTTTGCTGGGGACCTCTATACCGGACAACTGCAACAGGTCCGTAAAGCTCTGCGCCAACGCTAGCCAGCGCTCATTAATAGGAAGCAGTCGTTGCTGCAGTCGGATAATGCCCCAGGTCACACCTCCGACCGGTCTGCAGAAAACTACATGAATTCAAAGGGGTTGAGATCCTACCCCACCCTCCATATTTCCCGGACCTTACCTCATCCGACTACCACCTATTTCGCTCTATGGTCCATGTCTTACAGGACGGTACTTCACTTCAGTGGCGAATGTGGAATCTGGCATTATAGAGTTTCTGTTCTCGACACCTGCCGAGTGGTACTGCCGTGGGATCGTGGCTCTGGACGAACGTTGGCGAAATACTAGAGAAAATAGCAACCTGTACTTTGCGAAATAGCATGTATGGCTTTCATTTTTCGTTGAACCTTTCAGCTGCAAAACAGGCGGATTTTCGTCTCCCCGGTATCTCCACATCTGTAAGCAAGACGTGAAAATTCTTTTCGTGCCAGATAACGCTAATCATAAGGATGATATTTCGTAATCTTTTGAATTTCTGTCAGCTAGATGGTGTAATTTTTTATGGTGTATTTCCGTCAGCATGATGGTGTTTTCAGCTAGATGGTGTAATCGTAATTGCATATTTGGCACCATATCTTCGCTTCTTAAAATCCAATTTTTACGTCCGATAGATGTAATTACAAACAAACACTTTCAAGAATATCTAAACTTCACTTGATGTTAAATGTTTCCTCTCGCTGTCATTAAATGTTTTAGCTCAACGACTTTTCAACTTCTAAAGGAGATTCAATTAGAAACATTCAATATATTTCAATTTGACACTTTATCTTACGCCAAAAATCACGTCTTAACAATTTTTTTAATCGTATTGCTGTGACCAGGATCACGGTTCATGACGCGTGTTCCGACTTTCACGAAGCAAATCTTTTCCGCAAAATTAAATGCTTTGTTGATTTATGGCGCACTTTAAGAAATACAAAAACCTTTGGTTTATGACTTTCTGTTAGTTTTGTCTTCAATAAATCGCCTAAATTATGATGTACAAAAGATTCAGTGTGCATTATATTTAACATATGCTCCGTTGAGACAGCTCTTCGAAGATGCCTGTTTCTCTGAAAGTTAAAATCTCCGGTGTACAATAATTTTTCTTCCTTGCAAGTGGTCTCACACTGTAGCACATTATGATCGCTGTTTAACAAGCTAAATTATGGGCTTTCAATAGCCGTCATCTATCAGTTTAAAATTTAATGAAATTTTAATTAAAGTTTTATCTGACGCTAATTATTTCTTTTATTTACTCTTCTTTTTCAGATACCTCTTCCCGAAGTTCAGCCTTTGTTCCGGAGATTTCCTTGGGCACAAAGTTCTTGTTCCCTGTGAAGTAGAAAAAGTGTTGAAGGCCGAGTACGGATCTGAATGGATGACTCCTGTAATCTCCTGGAACTACGAAGAATCAGCTCGCAACGTCATGGGAAGACGCTACTGGAATAAAAAAGAAGCTTCGGAATTTATCAGCCAGATCTCTACGTTTCATTAATCTCTGTTCGTCTTTGGGTGCAGCATCAGACTTAGAAAGATTTTCCCAATGATTCGGCATTTGCTTTACTTCATTTTTTTCTGCCGAAGTAAAATTCCACCGTGCATAAGTTTCGCGGAGCAACGAACAAATAGAATGCGCATATCTCACGCACGCAATATCTTCGCCAGTTAGACATCAAAAGAAATTGACTGAGGATAATTTAAAAGAACGTCTTCGAACGAACGTCCAATTAGCAAAATTTCCACAAACCAGTTATGACAGAGAAAGACGAGATGGCCGGAACAACGGAAAAAGATACTTCCTTTTCGCCTGTTTTTTCTGTTCTTTTATTGTTTCTTAGCAGGATGGAAAGCTGAAAGAGTGACTTATAAAAACATGTTTACGTTTCCTTGAAGTATCTCTAAGCAAACATAAAGCATGCAGTGATGTATAAAGTTGATAGAGAATAAACATAAAATTAAACTCAATAAAAAATCAATGAATACCACTTTTCATCATCAGCATCAACCATCATCAATCCACTGTTGGATGAAGGTCTCCCTAAGTGTTTTCTACAACTTGTTTTCTTCAGCCAGTCTTTTCCAAGCAAATCCAGCGTCATGACTTAGTACCCATATCACAGGAACTTCAGACTTTGTTTTGTTGCAATTTGTGAATTCTTAATATCACAAAAGCTAAATGTATGTTGTTGTTTTTTCCCCGAAAAGCTCGAGTTGAGGTGAAAATCTTCCAAATACCTGGAGACAATGTGAATAGACAAAGTCACCGCTCTTTCCACGTTTTCTTTAATTAACACACGGCAACCGAAAAATTGTTAGTGTTAATTTTTACATACGTGTTTGGAAGATTTTCACTATCACATTCGCCCTTTGGATTTATTAACTATAATTTAATAAATACAGATATTTGACGTAGGCCAGGAACATCAAACAGAGGTCATCGCTTTTTCCACGTTTATAAGTGAGTCACGGGAAAATTCTTATTGGTGGCCAATGAGAATTTTTCCGTGACTCACTTACAAACGTGGAAAGAGCGATGACCTCTGTTTGATGTTCCTGGTCCACGTCAAATGTCTCTGTATTAATTATTCAATCGCCTTCTAATTATTTGTTCAGTTGCTGCTTACCATCTTTGGTGAATCCCCAGCATTGTGCGGGGCTCCAAGAAGCAACTTGCCAAAGTGGCTTAGCAGTTAATGTGTGCGAGTCTGGAAGAATTCGAGGCCCCTGTGGTGCAGTGGAAGCATACATGAGAACTTATGTTTGTTTTATTTCTTCCTTATACAGTCCTTTCTATTAATATTACTCTTTTTCACATGAACTTCGTTAAACCTCCACCTTCGCTTACAGCCATGTTAGAGCATGGTGAACAAAACATGGCGGTTTAACGACGCTCGACTGTAGTCACATACTGTTTCATGTTGTTGTTTTCCTTGTATTACTGCGATAATGAACGGTTCGTGTGTAGTATTTTCTAAATCAAGAGATGAGTTCAAATTCCATACTGTCTTGCTGAAAATAACATCGAAGATGGACCTGGACAACTCGCAAGAAGCTTTGTGACCAAGTATGATTCATTAACACAAATATCCCGATCATCGCTTTTGTATAGCTGTCGATCTCCCAGTAAGGGGCGGATTGTTCCACCAGGACAATCCGCCCCTGACTGTGAGATCGGTGTCGCGGTGTACCACTCGAGAAATGGCCCATTTTCTCGTATCCTTTGTCTGGATTGTTTGGAATGTTTGAATAATTATTTTGGCTCTTATGAAAAGTATCGTTAACTTCATTTGAGCTTTACATTATTTGCCTAAAACGTTATTTTGAAGATGACAATCCGTTTTTTGGTGTAATTATGACAAGGATGGTAAGTCAGATAATATCCGAAAACTTGAAAACTTCGTCGTCCTGGAGCAGGAATCAAATCCGCGTCTTCCAGATAGCGCCCTGGTATGCTATGCGGGTGCGCATACCCTGATACTATGACTGGACCATATCATAGCATACCCGGGTATGCTATGCGCCCGGTTATGACGAAGTTTTCAAGTGTTCGGATATTATCTGACTTACCATCCTTGTCATAATTACACAAAAAAACGGATTGTCATCTTCAAAATGTGTGTTATATGGTTTAATCCCGTATTTCAGTGGTTCTCAAACTTTTTACCTCAACAATTTACCCGCTCTGGTTCATGGATCACCTGACAAGAGAAAAAAAATACTGTCAGGTGCCCCTCCCCAAGCCTGCTTTCTTTACCAAAATGGAAGTCATTATAAGTTTAACGTTTTATTCAGCTTATTTTGTGTTTTTCTACATACTATTTTTTAATGTTTGTCTGTAGGAAAGTATGCTGCGCCCCCTTTCAAGCCCTTCGCGCCCCACAGTTTGAGAGTCACTGCCGTATTTCATTCATGATAAAACGTTATTGTCTTACAAAAAGAATTGGCGTTTCCATCTACCTATATATACTGTATGTTGGGCGTTCACTCTAAATTGACAAAGCGAAATTCTCACCACTTCATTGACAAATTCGTCGCTGAACTAAACACGCACGCTGTAACGAATAAATTAAGCTAATTACGGTTAAGCGTATGTCGTTGAACTTGTAGCAAAATGGTGATTGGTAGGCCCCATCTTCCTTTTGTAATCTTGAAGGAGGCACTAGTAACAATTTTGATGGTAAATCATCTCCACTCCTTTATCCATGCACAGGAATAGAGCACAAAGCGATTTTCCGACAGAGATGTTTCGAAATCCATGTCTCATACACATTAATTATTCTTAAAAGAATCAACAATTTACCCGCACTGGTTCATGGATCAAAGCGGTACTTCATGAATCAGAATAACGGGTAGACTTAAAAAAGACGTCAGTTCAAGGAGTTGGTACGAATAACGTTACGCAGTAAACCATCAGTGATTAAATAAATATAATTATCCGGTACAACACTGTTCTGAGCATGATTTGATATGCTACATTTAATCATGAGTGGATTTTTAGAATTCTTTCACCCTTAAATTGCTGTTAAAATTTGTTCACGACTTAATTAGTTTTACAATGCGTATTTTCGCAGTTCTCTTTCATTCAAGAGCTAACGGGGTTTTTTTCCATGATAATTATATTATTTATTTTAAAAAATAATATATAATTATTATTATTATGTATAAAAATTAATAATAATGGTACGTGTGTTGCTGTAGTGGACCACAAGAGAAAAGTTTCCAGCCTGGTTTCATAGACCCAATCAGCCCCTACTCACAGTCTTTTGCTTAAGATACCAAAGTAACTTTTTCTTGCAATACTACAAGTGAATTAAGAAATCTCATTGATGTTTTGTGATATTTATAGTCTCAGCAAGATTTTACATAGCATCATCTACGCTCTTCGATGGCCAAAACATCCGAAAAACTAGCGCACTCAAATTGCTGTTGCAAACCCTGTAGCACAGAGTACTCTGCCATTTGGATCATCTCTAGTGACACATGCGTGACGCTAAATCCTTGAAATGCATTCACGGTTCCCATGAGTCGAAAATATGTTTCTTGAACAGGGGATTAAAACCATTTCTCCTCACATCTACGCGCTTGTCACTTGCTTGCAAGGAAACTCGACCATGTCTACCTGATTACAGCTGTATTTAAGCATATGTACCAGCCGGCCACGAGTAAATAGAAACTCAAAGTATTTCCGTTGACACGGAGAAACATTCAGAGTCAAACACTCGCTCAGATTAAGCTGAAAAATCACAGATGCAACAAGCACTTCTTCCGATAAAAAGAAAAATAATCCGATATAGAAAGCATCATTAAATCTAAAATGATCAACATCATCGCACTGCGATCTTTCTAAAAAAAATAAATGCCAAGGATACGGAGACGCTGTGCTCAGAGGTAGGCAGTTGTGATTTCTATTGATTTCTGTTTCTCTTCTTCTTTTTTTTTTTTTTTTTTTGAGCTATATACGCAACCATTAGTTAGAGACAAAATGTGTTCGAAAACATCCAAACATCTTGGTTATGTCTACGTACATGTGACGCAGGCGTTTAAGGATGGCAGAGATATCTCTACAAATGCAAATATGTAGAGATGACCACTTTGTTTAGTACATCTACTGTTTGTTTTAGGGGAGTTTAACGACCACCGTGAGCAACTCGATGAGCTATAAGCAGTTGTCCGTCCCTAATTTAGAGCCACTGGATACAGGCAGGGAGCAGAGCAAACGTAATCCGACCAGAGCCCCACCTATGCCTCCTCCAGAACTCGAACCCGGAGCCAATCTCTGAATAGTGATCCAAAGCCCAGGCCTCAGACCACTCTCGAGAACCGGAAGGCAGCGTACACCTACCTTTGCATTAGTTCTATGAAAGGGAACCCTCATAATGGTGCAGTTATTGATTAAAATAACAGTTGCATGTACGTAAGAACTCTGCCATAAGGGAATGCTGCACCAGTTAAAATAGGTTAAGCACTCAAATTTACTGTCACATATTTATTCCATATCGAGATTACAGAGATTTGAACATGCTAATTCAGTTTTTTTACAGAGTTCGCCCCTGAACTTGATTCACTGATTGTACTGTAACCACGACTGTGGTGTTTTGCAGTGATCGCAGAACACATAATATCTCATCCACTAAGGATGTGGCCCCG
Organism: Macrothele yani; assembly: GCA_039090855.1. NCBI lineage: Eukaryota > Metazoa > Arthropoda > Arachnida > Araneae > Macrothelidae > Macrothele > Macrothele yani. Next base: position 143,923,841 of record CM077014.1, read on the forward strand.
ACGATTTCCGAACCCAAGCTCAAAGGACTTTGTATTGGGATTTCCTATGAGCCTTCTACAAAAAATTCACAAAACTCTCAAATGCCGCGTGAAAATTATACACAGTATATACCGAAGTAAATTTCTCCGTCATTTTTGGTCTACGCCGGGATTCGAACCCGAGGCCGCTTATTCCGGAACAAGTCGCTCTACCAACTGAGCTACGCAGACATTTGCTCTGATTGCTATGTGCCTTTATGTCGTGTGCGTCCTGCTGGCAGGTACGTCACATCCCCCCCGAAAGAGGGCGGGGGGCATGGCCCACGGGTCAGCCGTGACCATGAATCGTTGCAGGCAGCCATCCACTGTAGAACGTGCACTTGAGAACTCCCAGTCAATCTGCTGTGTGGAATGCAACCTCACACACATTTATTTTTCGAAGCGCTGGAGAAGGGATTCTCTTATTTTTCCTATCTCGCGGTGTGGAAATAACATCACACCATTGCGAGATTTTGAACGGTCGGGTCATCCGGATAGTTCGGGCGCCATTATAACGAAGTAAATTTTTCCGTCATTTTTGGTCTACGCCGGGATTCGAACCCGAGGCCGCTTATTGCGGAACAAGTCGCTCTACCAACTGAGCTACGCAGACATTTGTTCTGATTGCTATGTGCCTTTATGTCGTGTGCGTCCTGCTGGCAGGTACGTCAGATCTCCACTAAAAATCGTACCACGCAGATAACGTGATATAATTTTATTATACTGCACTTTATAAAACAACCTTAGTGGATTCCAATGTAAAGCTATTTAACTGCTTAAAACTTAACAGCCTAGGTTTATTTAAATGAACCAGAGCCGTAACTAGGGCGGGGCAGATGGAGCGGCTGCCCCGGGCGCAGCTCAAGAAAGGGCACAGAAATCACTGTTTGGAATCGATCACAATTGGAACTGAAACCTTTACACAAGTTTTTGGCACAGTTAAAATTAAAATTTCCTTCTCAAATAATTTCAACTTCCGTCAAATGTTCAGGAGTTGTTAGTTGCTCACATTCAGCAATGAAGGCGTCCGTCCAACTGAAGAAGAACCATGGCCACTTTCTACAACAATGGGGCTCCCAGTACTTCTTTAGTTCGATGAACTATATGTGCGCTGCAAGATAAGGATGTTGTTTACAGTTTTGAAGATTCTCTGGAGGCTATTCAGTCTTTATTGTGGATGCATACCACGACTGTCAGCTACATTCGGTCCGCTTGATGCCGTGCTGAAGGTCCGAACTCCGAAGCAGTTGCGAAAAGCTGTAAAAACAGTCACATTTTGGTTGTGCCTTTTTTACGCCTAGTTTCGCTAGAAAGTCTTTGTAGTACTGTTATATTTTTGAAATTGTTTCTGCTTTTTGCTGTCTTTGATTTAAAGTTATTTTTCTTGAAAATTCTTCTCTGTAGCTTGTGCTCGCTTAGATTTTCAATTATGTTTTTGTTCTTTTGGTGTGTGTGTGTGTGTGTGAGAGAGAGAGAGAGAGAGAGTGAGAGTGAAAGAAAAAGAGTCAGATAGAGATAGGGCTACAGATAGAGATAGTGAAGGAGAGAGACAGAGGGAGTGAAAGAGACACAGAGAGAGAGAGAGAGTGTGAGGCAGGTTGGAGCGCAATATTTTGCGGTTTGCCCCGAGCGCAGAAATGCCTAATTACTCCCCTGAACTGAACGATATTCAATTTGATTCGCTCCTTGCCTTTCTGCAATTGAATATATTCCTAATCATCCAGCAAGGAAGAGCAGCGACCGTTCATAAATAATTGTAAACATATGCATGGAAAATTGGAATGGATACGGGAGAAAATGGTATCTTTTTCCGGATGACACTTCCGAAATCGTAGGCCTTTCTTTACCTGGGTCAGAAAGTCGGCGAACTACGTAGCCTACCTTTAAAACTGGCTGTGCTTTGATTCAGGAACTCCCAACTTCATCTAACTGTTACCCCTCAACCCCCCTCCCCTTCCACCTCTTTCAATACAGTTGTTTCAATTTTCCACCTGGTATGGCTATGTTCTCAACGACCTTGTCTTTCATCCGCTAAATTTCGGGCGAATGAGCATCCAGCTACCAACAACTGTTATACCCAGCAGATGAATCTCCATTTTGTAACATACTCCTCAAATTCTAATTTTCAATTCTTCCCTTTAAATTTACTTTGTCATCAAAGAACTCCACATCCGCCACTCAAATTATAATTTTTTCAAGTCATACAGCTGAATGTGATTTGACTTCCAAACCTCCTGAAATCATGTCATATTATGTTACGACAGCAACTCAAAACCTTCAGATATTCATGAAATTTAGTAAAACGACCCATTTCCCCGAGTCCGGTAAACGTTCCTCTGACAGAATTGTAGCCATCCTGTGGTACTCAGGTGTATGAAGTTCACAATGCCGTATCTAAATCAACGTCTAAAGGAGAAAAATCAACGTCCAAAAGAGAAAAATATCAGCATCCAAAGGAGAGAAAAAAATCAAAGTCCAAAGGAGAAAAAAATCATTGTTCAAAGGAGGAAAAATCAACGTCCAAAGGAGAGGGAAATCAATGTCCAAAGGAGAGGGAAATTAATGCCCAAAGGGGAAAAATATCAACGTCCAAAGGAGAGAAAAAATCAACGTCCAAAGGAGAAAGAATCAACTTCCAAAGGAAGAATAATCAACGTCCAAAGGAGATGGAAATCGATGTCCAAAGGAGGAATAATCAACGTCCAAAGGAGATGGAAATCAATGTCCAAAGGAGAAAAATACCAACGTCTCCTGGCCTGGTTCGGATTTAGACATGGGAATTTCGGAAACATGTAGTGTCTAACCAGCACACCCAGGGAAGTTATTCCGTGGATTATTGGAATGTTAGCTCTTTCTCAAGAAGCCCTTTCTTTCCCTGGGGGAAATAAATAAAAATATTTCGGTCGCTACTACGGATATCTGCAGTGAAAAATAGGATAATCAGCCCCCTTCCCAATGCAAAATTTCCACGCGGTCGTCTCGACAGAAAGGGGAAGAGGAAAGTAAAAGAATAAAAGAAAAAACAAAACGGAAATCAAAAAGGAAAGTCGAACTTGTTTTTATTTTTCAATTGGTGCTTTAAAAACCACCGTGAGCAACAAGCAGTCGCCAGTCCCTAATTTAGGATCACTGGCTCCAGAGAAGGGAGAGAGATCAAGTACTGTAAGATAAACACAACATCTATGCCTCACCGGGATTCGAACATGGACGAACGTATCTCAGATGAATGGTCAGAAGCTATCGCTTAGACCACTGAGCCACCGGGGAGACGCGGGACTTCTCGCCGTACACTTTTGTCAATGAAAGACAAAACAAAATACGTACCGAAGTTTGATTTCCGCTGCAAAGGTACGAATGCGCGTCAAACATAGGTATCCTAAAGTTTTACCCTTAAGGGGCCGTCCATAAAGTACGTCCGAGATTACAGGGGGAGGGAGATTCCTGACAACCGGACCAAATCTGACATGGTTTAGTATTTCGGACGTCCAGCGGCAAAAATATAGTGGATGGTATGATTTCGTTCAGTTTTTTCTTTTTTTCTTCTCCTAATAGTTAAAAAAAGGTATGAAATATTTCAGATTTTTGATGATATTTAGCTAAATCACAATATTAATATTAAGTTCTCGTATTTGTTCTACTACCAACTCTATCGTGTTTTGTAGACGGTTTGATCAGTTGTGTTGCAACCTTGAATGCACGCGTTCATTTGTAGATCTTTATTTCAGAATGATAAAGTTCGGGTAGCATTTGAGAATAAATTAAGGCCTAAATAATAAATATTTCCTGAAGAAAAAGTGTAAAATTGTGACATGGGGGGGGAGTCTAAAAATAGTAAAAATCACGGACGTACTTTATGGACGATCCCTAAAAGTAAAAAGATTCATTTCCTGGAGAGATTAGAATCAAAAATCTGAGTTTTCATGCTCATTTGATTGGAAATGGAAAAATCCTGGATTACGTACCTGTCGCGTCTACCCGGAAAAATATTCATGTGAAGAGCGGAAAATACATGCAGAATCTTAATCAAGGTTACATCCATTGGACACAAACAAAAAAATTTCATACCATTTCTTGTAAACGGAGAAATCGTGGCCAGGCTTTTGGATGGCAAATGACGAAGGGAAAGAAATTTATTGTTCTAGTGGAACTGTTAGAAGTGCAGATGTAGTGGAGACATTGTGTTCTTTTTCTTTTCTAAAATTCATTTAAAATCTGATGCACGTGATTGCAGTTCATTCAAAAAATCTAATATAGAGTTCATGTGCTATTACAACTTACTAGCTTTTGCCCGCGGCTTCGTTCGTGTAGAACTCGGAACATATCTATTATCAGAACATATTATTTCAGAATATATTATCTTATGTAGTTACAATGCTTCTGCATACACCACATTTTTAATTCGGTTGCAATTTATTATTTAAGCATAAGAACGCTTAAATAATAGTATACTACGTGCAATAACATACTACGTTTTGCATAAACGTCTGCTGTTCATCCCCAATTTTTCATACCGTAATAATCCATCATAATATCCATCGGGGAGAAATAAGCTTTTGAACTGCGGAAGAATTTTCCAAATCGGTTCAGTAGTTTCCGAGATTACGTCTAACAAATATACAAACTCACAAACTTTTTCTGTTTATAATAGTAGTACAAATTTCATAAAGCTGACGCTTTCTAAATACGTTTTTTATTTTCGTTTTCTATTGATGAAATAGTTCTTTGCTCGAAAGTAATACAAAGATGTCTGATATTTTTTTCTTATAAGGCCTTTCAATATGCCAAGGCATGTCAAAAATAATAAAAACAAAAACAAGAAAGAGGAAATTGAATTTTTGGGTGTAATAAGCGCGTCTTTTGAATTAATTCTAGCGCGAATTAAATTTATCAATGCTATTCAAAGTAAATGGAACCAGTATGGAAAACAACAGTATCTGACCGAAGAAAGAAGCTTTTCAATCGAGTTTGTAATACCACGGATACTGTTGTAAACGGAATCGTGAACTTACGCTATTTGGTTGCTCACTTGTGCTTTAAGAAAATTTTGAAATTATATGAGAAACGTTTCACAGCGGAAACGCTCTCCAACAAAGAAAGAATGTTTCAAATAGGACTCTTAGAAGCAGAGATATCGACAAATATAAGATATGCATCTACGCCCCCTGGAGGGAAAAGCATGCATAATTTTAAGAAGAAAGTGTTCTTAAAAGATTTTTCAATGTGAGCAGTATCGGTCCAGCATTTTTTTTTCAGTCGAGCTTTCAGGAGCCCATATTTTGCTGCAAATATATCAGAAGCAGAAATTAATACTTATGCCCCTGGTGGCCAAACCATTCTTTACCAAATATTAGAAATTACTTGAAAAACATTTCCCATCAGAAGCTGTATGCGAAACAGGAAGAATTTTTCAAATCGGGTTTAAACATGGCGCACGGAGACTATCCAGTAAAAAGGGAATTTTTCAGATCGGACCATTAGAAGCAGAAATATAGACAGAAAAGAGATATGCATCTACGCCCCCTGGAGGAGAAACCATGCAATATTTTAAGAAGAAAATATTCGGAAAAGGATTACGACGTGCGTGGCATCGGTCCACGAAAGATTTTTTTAATCGAGATTTTAGCTCAGATTTTGTGGCAAAATACATCAGATGTAGAAATTAACAGTTATGCCCCTTGGTGGCCAAATCATTCTTTACCGAAAATTGGAAGTTAAATGCAAAAGATTTCCCATCAGGAGCTGTATCTGCTGAAGAAAAAAATTTCAAATCGGAGTTTTAGAAGTAGAGATATCGGAGAAAACGTAATTTATTTTTACTCCCCCTGACGGAAAATCTATGCGTAACTTGAAAATGGGACTATATCTAAAATACTCTTCGACATAAATGGAATCGAAAGGTAAAAAAATTCGATCGGATGTTTAGAAGCAAATATATGGAATGAAATATATTTTGAATTCGAGATCATTTGCATTTACGCCATCTTACTGCGAAATTGTACATCGTAAAAAAAAAAAAAAAAAAAAAAACGAAATGAAAGATCATCATTCGCATATTTTTCAAACCGGACCAATAGTTGCTGAGATATGGTATCCACATAACATATCCACGATCAATACAAATTCGGAAGATGTAAATCTGTTCAGTGGTGTAAATATGACTTGGATGTTAACTTAGATAATATCCGACAGCTTGAAAATTTCGTCGTTCTGGGAGTCGTGCCCACGTCACCCGGATAATGCCCGAGTATGCTAACCACTACACCACCCAGACCGAGCAAGTTTCAAGTTTCCGATTAATTTGAATATATCCATCACAGGATTCGCTAGTCGAAGCAACCGGCATTCATGTTTAGCGAATCTGGAGGTTTTAAATTCATTCCCGTGATTACCCGGAGGCGTAGAATATCAACGAATGAAATACGGGATTACACCATTGTACAATAAAAATTTGGAAGATGTGAATCCGTTGAGTGGTGTAAATATGACATGGATGTTAAGTCAGATAATATCCAAAACCTTGGTTCGATTCCCGCTCCAGGACGACGGAATTTTCATGTTTTCAGAGAGATGACCTTCAGAAATTTAGATGTGCTAAATGTTGAAAACATCCATATCATATTTACACCACTGAACGGATTCACATCTTCGAAATTTGTATTGTACAATGGTGTAATCCCGTATTTCATTCACTGATAAGCGCGATCTTTCTTTACAACAGACGTGCTAAAAGCTTTGTATTCATTATTTAACCTGTTCCAAACACAGCATCTTTGCTTCTTGGATACGGATTGGAAGATATTATTTTTTTTATATTGGAGATTTCTAAAAACCAAAATTTTGCGTACGTTTTTTCATGGTGCGCAATTTCTTTTCTCCATGGCACTAATACATATCTGTAGTTGTCACGGCGTCTGTTTCTAGAAGGTGGACGGATAAAAAATATTTTTGGGTTGAATAGATGGCAGTTTAAGATTTTCCATTTTTGACAGATTCCATTATTCGTACTAGATTCATATTTGCTACAAAACCCATACTTCTTGTAGATAATCAAACATCAAAATCTGGTAATGTGGAAAAAAGGAATGTGTGGCGCAAATTTCTGGTTTTGCTTGGGTTTCTACTTCTTATAAAAAGCTTATTTCTCATATTTTCCAACTGAACGACACATTACTTCACCAAATTTCCTAGTACGTTTGACAAAGCTGACAGAGGGTCAGTGTAAATAAAAAATATACCAAATGCAAACGGTGTGGAGTATGCGAAGAGTTTAGAGATTATTAAATTGGTACTTGTTGTTACTATTGTCAGAGGATTATGGATTATTAAATAGGTGACACAGTCATATAAAAATCCATAAATCGGTTTGTCATCTATTTAATTATTTAACGGTGTGCTTAACATCTTTTGGATCGTTCTTTAAGATCCATCTGATTACGGATTAAAAAATATGGCTGGTCGACCCCCTACGAAACGTGCACGTTTCAACTTTAATAAGAAGAATAAGTAGAATACAGCACTGTTGGAACAAGAACAAGCGAAAGAAGTAAATTAGGACAGCTTGGATTAAGATCCATCTGATTACGGATTATGATTATCAATTAGATTAAGATCCATCTGATTACGGATTATGATTATCAATTAGAAGGCACGCAAGTATTAGCATTTTATCTGATATCGACTGTGAAGAACAATTACCTGAGATTAATCACAATATCATGAAAGTGGCAGACTACATTTTACTGTCTTTAGTTTAGTTAGATGTCGTCATCTGAAAGTTCATTTTTAATCCCTTTTCTTTACCCTTCTCAGCAAGTTCCTGAATCATACTCTGCAGTTTTGAAGTATTTTCCCTGCTGTTTCCCGCAAGTATTAGCATTTTCATCTGATTACGGATTATGATTATCAATTAGATTAAAATCCATCTGATTACGGATTATGATTATCAATTAGAAGGCACGCAAGTATTAGCATTTTTGTTATTGAATAACAACGCAAGGAACTTTACACCAACTATACTCAAAATACTATAACTATACTAGTAATCCGAATTTATTGACGTAGAATACAAATCAAAGTTTCCAAGCGTTCGCACACAAACCAGATGGCTTTTTCAAGCAACGTTGCTGTCTTGCCTTCCTTGAAAAGCTTGGAAACTTTTATTTCTATTCTTCTTCTTCATCAGTTCGCTGAACCTCCAAGGTTCCTAGCCGCAAGCACAGCTGTCCTTCATTCCCACTGTCCTTCACTCGATTTGTCCAGTCCGTCACTCCAAGCTCCCTCAGGTCACGCCGCACACTGTCACTCCATCGTTGTTGGGGTCGTCCTCTTTGTCTCCTACCAGATGGCGTGAATTGATAAGCCCGCTTGACTCCACTGGACTCCCCATTCTCTCGACATAGCCCAGCCATTTAAGTCGTGCAGCCTTCAACTCACCGACAATCAGTAGCGATTTTATAGCTTTGATATAGTTCCACGTTCTGTCTTCTTCTCCATACTCCACTTACGTTGTCTCTAATGGGTCCGAAAATATTTTTAAGTATTTTGTTTTTAAATCGTTGTAGCATATTGTAGTCTTAGACAGTTGTGCTCCAGGTCTCAGCTCTATATCAAACTATGGATCTAATGCAGGTTTTATAAAGTCGTATTTTAAGTCTATGTGATAGCGTTTTAGAAGACAGAAGATGCTGCATAGAAAAATAACCTTTGTTTCCAGACTGTATTCAAGCCATTATTTCAGAGCTGATTAAATTTTCTATTCTACTTTCGATTTCTATTCTACGCCAATAAATTCGGATTACTAGTATAGTTATACTACAGTATTTTAAATAATTGTGATTGTTACTTCACGCTCGTGTGACTGCTACAATTTGGAAGAACAAACAGCATTTGGATTTGTTAAGTAGGTTAATCATTTTATGACTGTCATTCATTTAGTCAGTGCTTATAAAATATGTTCAACAAGTGTTATGCTAAGGGCTAAGACAAATGCAAAATACTAAAAAACACTACAAATGCCAACATTTAAGACTTCCTTTTTATAGCATTGAAGTCGCGGGATTCCTGTGTGTTTGCCTACTTACTTACTTCCCAGTTCACTGAAAGCTATTAAGAAGACCTCATTGTGGACAACCATTTACCCATTAATCAGAACTAGAAATGTATAAGAAATTTTTCTGAGTGAATAAATAAGCGATGCAAAGTCTGGGTTATACTTGCAGAAGATTTACATTGGAGCAAAGACTTCCTATGAGTCTTTTCGGGGCTGGAAGTAGTCCAAGAAATGATGTTAACCTCATTTCTTGCAACAATGATGTAAATTGAAGTGACTAAAAATCGCAATTGCTTTTAAATCCATTTGACTTTCATTAAATCTACTTTATACTAGTCTTGACTTGTGGCCATCTGACATAGTAAAACGACAAATGAAGGAAGACATCTGTTACGCAATGCCAATTTCGTAAAAAGTGCTCATCTGCTGCATGGGATAAGAGCGTGACGTAAGGGGTATGTCAACGCTACGCGCAATTTTCTTTAATTTATTTTCTAAGACACTCCTAAGATACTTTTAGAGTTGATTCAGATGTTCCTCCTTTGGTACTCTTTGAGAATGTTATATTACTCCATCGGAGAACATGATAAAAATAATTGCCTTAGGAGGACAGTTTTGGAGAAGCATAAATACCTAAAACCTCCTTTCAGTTAACGATATACATTGCTCTAACATTAATATTCGGGCACTTGTTCTTTTTCTTCTTAGCCTGTTGGCACCCACTGCAGGGTATTAGCCTCCTCCAGTCTTTTTCAACTTCCTCGATCCTTAGCCTCAATCCACCATCTAACACCTCTAAATTCTGAAGGTCACCTCTCCATCTTGTTCTCTGGCGACCCCTTCGTCTCTTTCCATCTCTCCGTTGCCATTCTGTTATTAATCGTGTCCATCTTTCAGTCTTCCAACATGTCCAGCCCATCTCCGCTTTGATTCTTTTATTATTTTTATAATATCTCTTATTCCTGTTCTGTCTCTTATAAGTACATTTCTAACTCTGTCTCTTCTTGTTATTCCTAACATTCTTTTCTCTAACACTCTTACCGATACTCTTATTTTTTTCACATTGTCGTTCTGTGACACTCCACGTTTCACTTGCATAAGTATGGGCACTGCATGTCTACAAATAATCTTTATTAACAGATTATTCAATTCTATTGGCTGAAACCTATGCCCCTTCTGACGGCCTCTAGTCTTCCTGAAATACTATCCACCAGTTTATCGTAAATGCCCGCCGATATGTTCTTCCATTTGAAAGCAGCAGGCAAATCACCTTCATTTGTTGGGCAATCTATTGTCCCACACATCCAACGATCCAATTTTTCCCAAGGATTCTCTATATAAGGTTCAGATTAGGACTCTGGGATTGCCATATACTCTCTGACGCTCATATCTTCAAGGAAATCTGTATCGACGCGAGCAGATGGTGCGTTGTCCCGGTGTAAAGGTACGGGCGCACCCCAAAGCAGTCTCACAAAGTTGTCAATGCATAATTGTCCCGTACGTCTAGCTCGGTATTCACAGTTTTGTCCAAAACTACAAATGTGCACATATCGAACTTTGAAAAGCAACTTCATACCATCACGTTGCCTCCACTAAACTTCATTGCCGGGACGATACAGTCCGGAAGATACGTATCTCCCAACGTCCGCCGCACCTTGAAACAACCATCACACTGGTAGACTGTGTACGGTGACTCATCAGCACAAAGCACAGTTTTTCATTGTTCTACACTCCAAGATCGATGTTCTTCCCACTACGCTAATCGTCATACGGCACTAGTAGAAGTGATTAACAGTTCGTGGATTGCTGCTCGACCGTAGTAACCCATGTCATGCACGTTTCTGTGCAATATACTGGTGCTATCAGTCCCAATAGTCTTATATAGTGTTTGACTGTGGCAACTCATTTCGTGCAGCGTCCTGCACATTGAACCGATGCTGATGCCAGTCCCAATAGTCTTACATAGCGTTTGACTGTGGTAATCCATGTCGTGAATACTGTACTGGTGCTAACATCAGTCCCAATTGTCTCACATAGGTTTTAATTGTGGTAACCAATGTCGTGCACACTGTACTGCTAACTTCAGTCCTAACAGTCTCACAAGGGGTTTGACAATGATAACCCATTCCATGCAGCGTACTGCACACTATACTGGGGCTAGCATTAGTCCCAACAGTCTCACATAGCGTTTGACTGTGGTAACTCATGTCGTGCACACTGTACTGGTGCTAAGATCAGTCCTGATAATCCTACATAGGTTTTAATTGTGGTAACCCATGTCGTGCACACTCTACTGGTGCTAACATCAGTCCTAATAGTCTCACATAGGGTTTGACAGTGATAACCCATGCCATGCAGCTTCCTGCACACTGTACTGGTGCTAACATGTCTTATTGATCTCACATAGGATTTGATAGTGATAGCCCATGCGGTGCAGCGTCCAGCACACTGTACTGGTGCTAACATCAGTCCCAGTAGTCCCACCCATGGTTTGTGTGATTTGAGGCATTGTTGATTTGCATTCTGAGCGGACAATGCTTTGCATAGTTCTCCTGTGACGTTCTGTTAGCTTCGAAGGTTAAACGGACTATTTCTTGGCAGATTGAGTCCCAGTCTGCTACCGTTTGCATATTATATCACCAACCGTCGCCCTAGGGATATTTAATGCCGCCAGAATATCATGTACTGTGCGATTGCTTAGGTGGCACCCTATTATCAATTCGCGCCCGAAATCAGTTGACTCCGTCGATCGAGGTATCTTGCATTCGCAGTCGTATCCTTGTCTCATCATAGCCTTTATGAGCATATTTTGAGTTGGATCTGTGACATGATAGCGTTGTACCGAATTCGCAACCAATAAAATGTTATTATATTTGCACTTTTAAGGTATTAACCTCTTGCAAAGTGCGCATAGTTTACGTGCAATTCATAAATGAAAAAACCATTAGGAAGAACCACTCACTCACCATAAAGATCATGGTAACCTCCAATGACCACACACTTCCAACACGTCATTCATCGTGATGTAACTGGGCTTCCACAGGTTTACAGACTTCTTGCTTACGTTTCTTATTTTCGGGTGTGAAACATCGTTTTTTTTTGTTTTTTTTTCTCTTTTGCCTTATAAGATGTTACTATAATGCTTGTCAATTCGATAAAAATCACACATACAACTCATTCATACAATTCAAGTAAAAACTATGTACATAACCTTACATTCACAGGTGATTAAACCTTGGTCAACATCTTATAAGGCAAAAGAAAAACAAAAAAACCATGTTTCACACCCGAAAATAAGAAGCGTAAGCAAGAAGTCTGTAAACCTGTGGAAGCCCAGTTACATCACGATGAATGACGTGTTGGAAGTGTGTGGTCATTGGAGGTTACCATGATCTTTATGGTGAGTGAGTGGTTCTTCCTAATGGTTTTTTCAATAAAATGTTGTTCGTATATTAACGATAGAGTAGTGTACGTTGTCTTGAAGGTTTTGGAAAACTTATTCACCGGAGTACAAAGTCGGGAAAAATTTAACCACCTTGACAGATTAAGAAAACAAATAAATGAAGTAAGCGTATGTGGTATGAATTCATAGTTTTAATTTACGCTCGTGATCAAGAAATTTAAGAAGGTTTTTCCTGCGATTTTCATATGAGGAAATCCCTTAAGTCTCATATACACTGCCCGAAAGCGAAAAAAACACCCAGAAGGAATGCCGGTAGGGACCTCATGTTATACTATGTTAATTGTTAAAGGCAGCAGAAACTGTGATCTAAGTTGCAATGTCATTGGATGAAATAATGGCATCACTGCGGACTACAACATGCAAATGTACGCAGCGGGTATTTAAGGACTAGGGCGCGCAGAACGAAGTCATTCGTCTGGTGCCGTGTTGTTCAGTGCTCGTTGTAGAAGCTACCATGCCTGTACGACACAGGCGCGCAACATTTGTTCAGTTATCGGAGTTTGAGCGAGACCGTATAGTTGGTCTGCGTAAAGGATGTTGGTCCTTTCATCAAATTTCAGATCAAGTGGGACGAGAGGTAACGGCCATGGTAAGATGGTGGTGTTGGTGGTCTGAGAACCATTCGCACACTCACAGACGTGGTTCCGGGCAACACAGAGTTACGGATCCACGAGAGGATCGGCGTATCAGGAGGGCGCCGTTGGCAGGGCGGACAGCTACGGCGTCACAAATTCGATCCTATGCCATACCAAGGGTGTCTACCAGAGCGATACAGAATCGTTTACTGGAAGCAAAACTACGGGCATGCGTGCCACTGACCTCTGGTCACCGTCGAGCACATTTGCGGTGGTGTCAAGAACGAGTTCATTGGAGAGATGAATGGCGATCTGTGGTCTTCAGTAAAGAAAACATATTATGCTTGGGAGCGTCTGACGGTCGTGTACGCGCCCAAAGGCGACAAGGTGAGCGGCTTCTGCCATCGTGCATCCGCCAACGACACACAGTCACCACGCCGGGCATCATGGTGTGGGGAGCGATTAGCTATCACTCTCTTACGAGTCGATAGCTATTTTTGTACGGGGCACACTGAATGGCAGTACGTACGTCAGCAACACCGTGCAGCTGGTCGTTCTGCCATTTTTGAGTGCGATCCTCGATGCGATATTGCAGCAGGATAACGCTCGCCCACACTCCGCCCGGGCAACTCAACATGCTCTTCAGGCTGTGCATCAACTCCCTTGGCCGGCATGCTCTCCGGACTTGTCTCCAATTGAGGATGTTTGGGACTGGATCGGACAAAGAGTCTTCTGCGCACCCCGGCAGGCAGCGACCATCTCTGAATTACGCGTCCAAGTTGAAAGCGCATGGAATGCTACTCCCCAGTGTGATATCCAGCATTTATACGACCGATTAAGTGCCAAGCTTGTATTGCTGCTGGAGGAGGTGCAACACCTTGTTAAAATGCGGCTGATGTACACTGTAATACGCATCAAAAGGTAAAATAAACGTTGAATCACTTCACACGTTTGATCATTTTCCTTTCTTAACAAGTTGTTGCTACGACATAAATCTCATAGTTGCAGCTGCAGTTTTTAATGGTGTTCTTTTTCACTTTCCGGCAGTGTATGATAATACAGTAGCATGGCAGAATTTAAAACGTTTTATTCCTTGAGGCAAAGCTTTGGTATCTGTTTTCTCATTTTTAGCGGCACAACTACGATAATTAAGGCTTTTGAATAAAGTACGGTTATTTGTTGCAGAAATCGAATTTTTTCATACCTACAATTTTTACCTGGTGAAGCTTCTGTTCAGTGTACTTTTAGTACTCAGTAATGATTTCTGCTTTTAGAAAACAGTAACCAATATTAACCCATTCATGACCATGACCCAGATCTCGTTTATCACTCCAAATATTATACCATAGCGCCCGAAACTGTCTTTTGGTTCACTTTTTTTAATAACAACAATAGTGACTGAGGGTGACTCCTGCTGATACCTCATAGGTTGAGAAAATTTGAAGAACAGGTAAGGGTAGGAAATCTGACTCACTCTAGATAGGCGTTTCAGGCGGCTATGGCCGTTTGTATGTACGGGCGTTTTGGGCGTTATGGTCGTTAAAGGGTTAAAAAGTACTTACTATGCAGAACCTTTTCTAATGAGATGAGAGACCATGGTATTTAATTTACACTATGTAGACAAAAGTGATTGCCGACTGTAAGTAAACTCAAAAGCAGTATTTTTTACATCAGTAGCGGAAAGGTCTTCCATTTACAGAGATTACAGCAGCCATCCGTCAATTTCAATTGTCCATGGAGTACGGAGAGCAGGATGTTCCTCCATTCTGCTTTGAGTACATTGACCAACTCTGTCAGGGAAGAAGGGAGTGTTGGTCTAGACTTCACCCTCGTTCAACTCATCCCATAGGTGTTCAATGGGATTGAGGTCCGGGCTATGAGCAGGCCAGCCCATCTGCGAGACTTGGTTTTCCTCATACCATTCCATTGTAGCCATGGAACATGACAAGTGGCATCGTCGTCCTGAAAGAAACAATCGTCGTGTCAGTAAAACTGCAATAACATTGGGCGCATCGAGTTATCCGGGATATCTGTATACAGCACCCACACCGTACCAGCTGAAACAGCCCCATACTATACTCCACAGCCCTTGTGCTTCACAGTTGCCACTGTACACTCCGGAAGCAGTCGTTCTCCGGGCAACTGCCAAACCGAGACACATCTCTCCAATCGGAATAATACGAAGAGAGATTCGTATCTCCATAACACCTTCCGCCATTGCTCTAATGTCCAATTTTTGTGCTGTTGACACCGCGTGGCTTTATTGGTGTTTGTGATGAGAGGTTTATGGGTGACTGCTCTGCCATGATACCCAACTGCATGGGCCTCTCTTTGAATTGTCATGATGCCGCGCGCGTGAGCCTATCTTCCTCCAGATGTGATTTTCCATATGGTCGTGTAACTTTTGCATATGGAACTACGAGTATATCAGTGCTTCTGAAAAAACCGATTTGAAGGATTCTTTCTTTGCACCTCGGCGTTGCACCCATAACCACCATGTATTTCCCAGTTTTTCAAATGTTAAATTTTCTCCTTAGTCGACGTAACTTTTTGTGTCTTTGTGTCCCGCGATAACTCAGCTGCATTTGTTTTCGTTTTCGGAGTTTAATGACCACCATGAGCAATTATAAGAGCTAGTATAATCTATAACTTAGGGATTATCACAAAATGCAGGTTTAATCCCTAATTCAAGTGTCATAGCCGTTCCTAATTTAGGGTAATGCTTACAGGGAGATGGAAGGGCCACCACCGAAAAGCAAGTACATCATCCATGTCTCATCCGGGACTCCTACCTACATCCAGCTCAGACTTCTAGACAGACATTTACGCCTCTAACCACCCGGGCGTGGGAGCAGCCCGCTTGAAAAATGCTTTTAAAGCTGACTTGCCCTAACAGCAGCCAAAAGTATGCATAGTCCTTTCAATTTTCCAGGCGAATTATTTTCTTATTTGCGGGTGTACATGCCACGGTATCGACCCACCAGCTACCGGAAGGTTTCCGGAGGTAATGCCAGCCATTCCTGTTGCATACGACTCCACCCGAGATGTCGGTCCTCGGCATATCAGAGAGCTTCCACAGGGCTTAAATCTGAGGAACCTGCCAGCCACTGGATAGTTCCAAACTCAGTCGAGTGTTTCTAGACACATATGCCCATATGGTTGCCGCCCGGTGGGGCGGCGTATTGTACTGATGAAACAGATCATCGACCGCAGGATGCGCGAAGGCCACGAAAGAGTGTGGGTAATCTGAAATCTGGGCATCAATGTTTGGCAGAAGTGAATTTAGGAAACCATTTTGAATATAGTGAATTTAATCATCTTCCCTTTCCTTAGCGGTTTTGTTTCACCATTTCTATGCAGCTGGTCAGTGGGCACGGCTCTCACTTTCTCAGCGTCTCATCCGAGGGAAAGATAGATTTATGGGTTTTTGTTTCCGTGCGAAGGAGAAAGTGGAGAGTGGTATTAGAGGGGGTCACCGAGAAGCCAATGAAGGAACATCTGCGCCTTCTAGGAAGTGGGGACAAGTGAAAAGAGTAGTCTGTAGGAGGTAGTGGGAGAGCAAAGTAGGAGAATCTCACTCATCCGTGAGGAACCGAGATAATGATAAAAAGGAATGAACGCTAATTATTACGCTAATTATTACTGTGGCGCAGTGGTCCAAGCGCTGGCTTATGACCATTCGTCCGAGAAGGATCCTGGTTCGAATCCCGGTGAGGCATGGATGTTGTGTTTGTCTTAAGGCACTGGCTCTCTCCCTTCCCTGGAACCAGGGACCATAAATTAGGGACGGCCGACTGCTATGCCCATTGAGTTTCTCACAGTGGTCGTTAAACCTTCAATCAAAAAATGCCGCCCCCGTGGCGCAGTGGTCTAAAACCGGTTCGTTGACCACAGCTTTGTCAAGACACTGCATCGACGGGATTTCCACTCCCATGTGGGTAGATATTACATTACTTGACTATCATAATACTAAGTCTGCCGTTCTGAAGGCAGAGAGTCTTCACATATATATATTATTATCTGGGCGGCGGTTGTTGTAACGATGACACACCCGTCCAGATCCCACTGCCGTGGAAGTTATTGCTGAATTCCGTTTCTGAACACAGTCAAGCCAAACGGGAACAATCACGAAGGGAGCAAGGGGTGGTAGTCATCGGAGTGAGACGGAGAGGTACGGTGAAGGAGACGGTTACTGGAAAAAATATTTGGGGAAGGGGAGGAGTTCGCGTGTGGAAGGAAGGGGGAGTGCTGTATTCAAATACTTGGGGGGGAGAGGGAGGAATTTTAACCTTTTTTAATGTTTATACACTAGCGGAAAGTGAAAAAAGAACACCAAGAAGGTGACGTCTGATACCAACGAAATTTATGCAGCATAATAACGGAATACAGAGGATAACGTGATCAAAACATTATGGCAAAATACAGCTGTATTTGCTGGTAAACTGAAAAATAACATTTCCATGTAACATGGTTAGTACGAGGTTGAACCGCCATGAACTGCGTCACACGGTGCAATTCTGGCATGGAGTCTGTCGTACAGATGTTGGATGTAAGTTTGGGGTATTGAGTTCCAAGCATCCTCAAACTGGACGCGTAAATCGGGGATGGTCGTGGCTAACCGTGGAGACCGGATAAGTCGTTTTCCCATAAAATCCCACACGTGCTCAATGAGAGACAAATCCGGTGAACGTGCAGGCCATGGAAGTTGTCTTACACCCTGAAGTGCATGTTGCGTTGCACGTGCCGTCTGTGGGCGTGCGTTATCTTGCTGGAAAACACCACGATGGACCGACCTTACAAACGGCACAACATCGGGCTGAATGATGTTGTTGATGTAGGAGGTACTGTTTAACGTACCCGGTACAAACACTAGTTGTGTACGGGAGTGATAGCTGATCGCTCCCCACACCAGGAGATCAGGTGTAGGCCCTGTGTGTCGCTGGCGGATGCAAGAAGGGTAGAGACGCTCCCGTGTGCGTCTGCGAACACGCATACGGCCATCGGTGGCTCCCAAGCAGAATCTGCTTTCATCGCTGAACACGACAGATCGCCATTGCGTTCTCCAGTGCAGACGTTGGCGACACCACTGCAGCCGTTCCTGACGGTGGGCTGTAGTCAGAGGTACACATGCCAGAGGCACACGTGCACGTAGTCCTGCATCCAGTAGACGGTTGCGGATTGTTCGCACAGTCATCTCAGGTGCAACGGCAGCTCGGATTTGCGTCGCAGTGGATGTTCTGCTTGACAACGCCGCTCTTCTTATGCGTCGATCAGTTCGCTCATCAGTCCGTCTGTGACTCCCGGTTCCACGTCTTCTCGTGTGGGAATGTTCCTCGGACTATCTACGCCACCGTCGTACCACCACCGATACTTCCCGTCCAATTCGCTCCGCAATACGACGATACGTCCACCCGGCCTCGCGGAGTCCGACTAGACGACCTCGCTCAAAGTCCGATAACTGCTGAAATCGTACACGTCTTCCATGTCCAGGCATTGCAGCTTTTTCAGGGTCTTCGCACGTGTCCGTACGCCGACGACTGATTACATTCACTTCACCGTACTCCTTAAATACCACCGACGATAATTTGCATATTATGCCGTGCTGTGGCGTAAGCGCTCACCGGTTGGTCCCGAAATTAACATCACACCTACGTAAGCTCGACCCCATTAACATATGTAAATTTCATGATCGTCCGCCAATTCCTTCTTGGTGTTCTTTTTTCACTTTCCGCCAGCGTATTTCTTGTAATATATGTCATTATGTGTTGTCGTCTCAGTTCCTAATCTTTGTAAAATTTTTATGTCTCTGAGCTAGCGTAGAACCGCTCAGACACTTTGTCATCAACCATATAATCTATCACGTTTGTAATGCAGCTGCAGTACTTTCGCCATCTGAAGATGGAACTCTTGGAGTTCCGAAAGATCTCGTGGGTTTTAGTGTCACTTTCATTTTTCATGTGGTTTTAGAACTCAATATAAATATTTTATCTCGTGCTCAGACGGCTTATGTTGTTTTTGGACTTTAGATGGCACGATGGTAACCTTTGATGATTTCTTTCAGCTTATTTATCTCCGGCTTTTGGTTTGGGTCTGTTCCAATCCGCTCGGGGGATGCCCATGACAGCTGCACATCACCACTATCTCTAATGTTCTGTGTACTGAGAGTGTATATGAAAATTTAATTCAGTAGACTCTCAAGGGGGAGGCCATAGCCTTCCCCTTGATTGGTGTTGTTGGGATTGTCCCACGTATATGTGTAAACCCATTAACAATAAAGGCGGGAGAGGTGCAGTGAATTGATTTATTGATTCACTGCATGATGAACGATGCCCGTGTCACGCATATGGAGATATTGTTCATAATGCACGAGTATTCTTGTATTTACATCGCGTGCTGTTGATCAAATAATCAAAACTCAATTGTTGATCATTATAAAGAATAAGTAGTATTCGATATTTTTATTAGTGAAAAGGGATTCGTTTTACCTAATACGTCGTTAGCCTCTGGAGAAAAAGGAAAACCGCAATAGACAAGTAAAAGAAAAACTGAATAATAAAAGCTGAGGTAAAGTGGGGTGACCACGTGGAAAGGAGAGATGACAAATATCTCCCATTGATCGCCTTTAAACATAATCCTAAATGAAACAGTCAGAGGACGCTTCCGGATGAAGTGGAGACAGGCCAAAGACCCATTCTTTGAACGACGATGATAGTGATGAAGGAAATCTGACATTATGTGTAATTAACTTTAGTATTTCCGCAACTCACAAAAATAAACTCCAGTTTTAAGGAAAGCCAGCAATATTATCAACAGATTTTGATAGCAGCCGTTGGTAGCTGATATATTATCTAAGAAAACGATTAAATGATTAAATGATAATTTTATGTCAATAAAAGACTAAGTACAGACCAGGCGCGCAGTCTTCACCAAATTATAGGGACGGGGGCAGCGTTTTTTCCATTGTAAGGATGAAAATTTTAAAAAAAGGGGGCAAAAAGATAAACCACATGATTCGAAGTATATTTTAAAACGCAATTATAATTTCTCATGAGCAAATGAACAAGGAAATAAATATTTTTTACTGAATATTAATATTTAAAAAAAAATTCAGCCTGTGATTGTATAAAAATATCCAGAGAGATTTTATTTTCAAACTTTTATAAAAACATACAAGAAATTAGCCCTGCTACTCAAAAGAAAGAAAGAGAAGTGCAAAAACTAAATAGATAAATAAAACTTCTAGAGATTATCCGTTTCTGTATTTTTGTTTACGCTTTCCAACTGTAGGTTGAAGAAGCGTATATGCTCCATCTTTGTACATCTGTCTGTCTGTCCGTACGATAACTCACGTAAAAAAGGTTCGATTTCGATGAAATTTTAGTATGTGGTAGGGGACAACCTGGGAAGGAACCCTATTGAAAATGGGAGAAATAGAAATAAGAGCGGGATCCATTCCATCGTCCTTTATGCGTCATAACTTACGCAAAAATGTTTCTACTGTGACAAAACTTTATCATGTTTTTCCAGAGGTATACTGAACCAATTTTATTGAATATCATCGAAATGGGGTCAAAGGTCAGGGCACAGGAATGAAATTTATTCCACAGGCACTATCCTCATATCTTGATTAAAAATACCTCTATTTCGACAAAACTTTAGTATGTTGTTTCGGAGATATACTGAACCAATTCTGTTTAATATTATCGAAATGGGGTCAAAGGTCAGGGCACAGGAGCGAGATTTATTCCACAGCCGTTATCTTCATAACCAGACTAAAAATGCTTCTATTGCGACAAAACTTTGGTATGTTGTTCCGGAAGTACACTGAGCCGGTTCTGTTGAATATCATCGAAATGCGGTCAAAAGTCAGGGTACAGGAGCGAGATTTATTCCATAGCCATTATCCTCATAACTTGAGTAATGATTTCTGGTATGTTGGAAAGCTTATCATAATCAATGCATTGCATGATTTTACTAACTTGTTTATTTATCTGCCTATCATTAAGAGGCTTCCGAACCAGATAGAAAGGGACCAGCTGCTTGTTAGCAGAGAAAAGATGTGTATGACATAACTGACATTTTCTTTTAACGGACGGGAAAAATTCCTACCAGGTTAAATTAGGGCGGTCGTCAAAACGGTGTAACTGAATAATTTTGAAAAAAGCACAACACAGGACAGCATGAGAAAACATTTTTCCTCTGTAGAAATATTTCAACTCATACATTTCACAAATGATATGCACATCCGATAGCTGATTTAATTAAACAGGACGAAAAATATTGGATGAGCTCTGCCGCCCCGCCCAGTAAAATTACTGGGGGGCAACATTCACCTTCCCTCCTCATAGTGGGCGTATATGGCGCAGTCCCAATATCCTTATAAAATACTTTTATTTTCCTTTGTGTTTTGATTCTTCAACTTTCCTATTATGGCCAAAAGGAAAGTTGTGTTCGTCTCGCCTCCCTCAAAATACCCGATTGCTACGATTTTGATTGAGCATTTATACATACACTGCCTGACAGAGGAAATGCCACACCACGAAGACGTGAACGCAGCGCCATGCAAATTGCAAGGCGGGTGCACATTTACAAGTTATGCAAATGACTGCATTTGTAGGCCAATAGCAGGAACGGCGAGCGGGATATAAGTGGACAACCAGTCCATGAGGCCTTCAGTCGAGACGTCGTCACGGCCGCGAGACGCGAGTGGCTCTGCTGTAACCGTGTTTGGAGAGCGAACAAGGGAGTGCCAATGTCGTCAAAACGCCGCCGTACGCGATTTCGTCAAACGGATGAGTTCACGAGAGGCGTCATCGTAGGCCTTCGTACCGCCGGATGGTCCTTGCGTAGTATTGCGAAAGAAACGCAACGCGATGTCACAACCGTCGGTCGCGTTAGGAGGCAGTGGCCCCAGGAAGGATCTGTACAACGTCGTAGGGGAAACGCAGCACCAGAGACGGACGTCCGAGAGCACCGATCGTCGCATCCGACGTCATGCCGTAGCGGATCCAAAGACCAGAACGGGTGACATTTTGCAGAGCATACGGGAAGGTTTGGATGTTCTGATATCGACGTGGACAGTGTCACGCCGATTGGCTGCGTCTGGTTTACTGCCCAGCCATCCATTGCGAAAGCTACCCTTAACAGCGAGCCATCGTAGTCACCGCTTGGCGTGATTTTTTCTCCACAGCTGCGTGTGGTGCCGAATGGAACAGCGTGGTGTTCAGTGACGAATCGCGGTTCTGTCTTACCACGGGTGATCGCCGTGTGAGAGTCTGGAGGCGATGCTGCCAACGGGGGGATCCTTCTCCATTGTGGAGCGCCACACAGCCCGGCAACGTAGAATCATGGTGAGGGGTGCTATCAGCGCCAACAGCCGCTCACCGCTGATACACATTACGGGCACATTGACGGCACTCCGCTATGTTGACAAGGTGCTGCTCCCAGTGGCACCACCGTATCTTCAGGGCATCCCATACGCCGTTTTTTTAACAGGATAACGCCCGGCCGCATACCGATCGGATCGGCCTGAATGATTTACACGGTGTGCGGATGCTTCCGTGTCGAGCACGATCCCCCGACCTCTCGCCCATAGAGCATCTGTGGGACACGATTGGACGTCGGTTGAGTACCCTCGAACCCCCCCCCCCCCGCAAAATGAAGATAAATTGTGGACTCGGATCAACACCACATGCTCCACCATACCCCAGGACTCTAGTAGGACCCTCATTGCCTCGATGCCACTTCGGATTCAACGCTGTATCGCCACAATCGGGGCCACACTTCTTATTGATCCTCCTGTATATTCGGCCACTGGAGCATGTGACTGGAGCTAGTCTTCACATGGCAATTAAACCATTTGTTCAGGACCTACTTGGCTCTCTGCGTAAGCAATTTGGTCTGTTTTCGAGCATTCCTTCATGGTGTATCTGGCAGCCTGTGTATTTGTAAGTGCAATGTCTCTCTCACAGTTTCAGTTGTAAGCTGGTATTTAACAATGAAGCGATTACACAAACATGAACAACACGCACTAAAAAGAAATAAAACTAACTCTCTTTAGTTAGAGATTGAACGGACAGAGAGTACATATTTTCGTAATAAATTTTACAGCAAAAAACAAACAAACTTGCTAATGTTTGCACACTAAGCAATGCTTTTATAATAGTTCCCATAACAAGCAGGAATTTGTTTCTGCCTTTATAGCAAAGCACAATCAGGTGCATAAACAATTTTTTTAACTATTCAGAATTTTTCTGTTGCAGCTAAACATTTGCAAGTTGTACAATACATTTTGCTGAACCAACCAAGTACGCTTGCTATGCATGCCATGTGGCATTTAGAATTTTGCAACTGCAGCAAGCTTGTAGTTAAACATTTAGATAAGAATTTAGTTGGGTTAAATAGATTTGATGACACGAGAAAATCCCGCTAAACAAATGAGCTTTTTAAAGTAAAATACCCATGAGCCAGGGTTGAACTGTCCCACCGGGACACCGGGATATTTTCCGGTGTACCACTCGAGAAATGGCCCATTATTTCTCTTATCCTCTTCGCCTAGATTGTTTGGAAAGAAGGAATAATTATTTTGGCTCTTATGAATAAGAATCGCTAATTCATTTGAATTTTGTATTATTTGTCTAAAACGTTATTGACTTAGAAAACATTGGCGGTCCCTTCTGTCTGTAGACATATACACAGTATGGCACAGAAGTCCCGAAAAACTCCATTGAAATTTTTATCGGTTGCTTTTCCAGGAAACCCAAGATAACCATTTCTCTTTATATCAAGGGAAACACTTGTGGGGCATAGAACCGGGGTCTGGTGCCCCCTTAGGGGGCGGGGCTGGGGGTTATTCGAAATTTTCAAATGGAAAGAGTGTCATATCTTTAGAAAAATCTCTGAAAATGTAGTAAGCTGGTTTTTAAATTCTTATTTTATATTCATTAGGTACAAAGTTAAAGCCCACAATAGCAACATTAAAGCACTATGAGTGGTAGGAAAAATTGCGTTACTTCTGACACATTTGCGTTCTTTCTTTGGTTTGTGTGAAAGTACCGTACTTATTGTGTTCTATGCAAGGAACCACGCTTCCGGCCACGAATCGGAGGGTTCGGTGACCCCCTTGGGGGCAAGGAATAGGGTCATTCAATAATTGCAGATGGAAAGGGAGGGAGGGTAGTGTAATGCATCATTGTTACGATGACATATTTCGCAAATTTAATTTATTGTGCTTTGTAGTCCAAAAAACATACAACAGTCGTTATGTTTCATGCAAAAGGGGACATCGTACAGCGTACGCAGGGAGGGGTTTTGCGACCTTGTGAGGATCCGGGCTGGGAGGTTCACGAAATGTTGCATGGTAAAGTCGGGTCATGCCATAACACCGGAAAGGTGTCAGAAACGGGAACAACTTCTGCTTTTAACATTTGTCATATCTTTATTTCATCAAATGTGTTATGCCAAATTATTGAGGTTAACGGGTAATCGGGGAACATAAAAGACTGCAAAAGATACGTCCAGTTTGACCTCTTTGGAGTCTACTGTAAAATGGTACGTTTTCCAAGCCAAATCAATACCTGTAGACATTCCTACATATGAAGCGATTAACAGTACAAATTGGTCAAGTATCACGATACCAGATATTGTTACATGATACCTACCGATTACATGTGTCGAAGTGACCACCATTAGCAGCAACGCACAGCTCAATCTTGTCACGCCATGCACCTTGTAAAGCACAAAGTGCATCCCGAGATATTTCGGTGACATTCCGGCGTATTTTCTCTCGGAGTTCGGCCATGGGATTCGCAGGATAAACGCAGTTTTTGAGATATTCCCAAAGAAAACAGTCACACGTTGTGATATCTGGAGAACGAGCAGGCAATTAGATAGGTCCGTTATTTCCGATCCGTCTGTTTAGAAACTTCTCCTTCAGCCATTCTGTTGCTAGATGGGAATAATGAGCCGGTGCTCCATTTTGCATGAAGTACGGCTGTAAGTTCGCATCCACAAATGACTCTAGGCGGAGCCATATTTCATTTTCTAACTAATTTCGATAGGACTCACCGTTTAAATTTCCTTCAATAAAAAACAGACCTATAATTACATCGTCCCAGATACCACACCATACGTTAAGTTTTTCTGTGTACTGTGAATGCCTCTCATAAAGAACATGCGGATTCGTGGATGACCAGTGGTAAGTCCAGTTTCGACTGACTTGCCCATGCCTGATGAACGTTGCTTCATCCGTGAAGATTAAGGTTCGCTTAAAAATTTCACTGCTTTGCATTTGTTGCCATGCCTATAGACAAAATTGTAGTCGCCTATTACAGTCGGTTGTTAGCAGTTGCTGAGCGAATTTTGTCTTGCAAGGATGACATCTGTTTGCCTTCAGTATTCTGTGAACGGAAGTATGAGACATACCAACCCCTTGCGCACGATGTCGTAGTGATAATGTCGGGTTTGTTTCGACACTAGCTAAAACGTCGATTTCCTTGTCGGCATTGGTAACTGATTTTGATCTTTCCGTTCTGTTTCGCTCTACGACGCTTCCATTTTCCATGAAACGGTGTATTAAATTACAGACTGCTTTCACAGAAGGTTGTGGCCTATCAACATTTTTCTGGTGAAATTGCCGAGCTGCTTGAGAAGCATTATCAACATTCCTAAAGTACAAAACCAATAGCTGAACATAATCCTGAGTGGAATATGTGTGGGTCATCTTCACAAACTAACATAAAGGATAAGTTTTACGGACCTTCGAATGACAGCGGAAACTTTAAATGCCACTAACCTTTCGCTACTGTCCGTCGACAAAAACACAGCAGGCAAAAATCGGCATAATTAACACATCGCGCTATTTGCATAATGTCACAATACGATGCTGACTGATGGCCTGCACCGGCGATAGCAGACTTCATTACAGACTATCAAGGCAAATCATGTTTTGCAAACATATGCAAATTTGGTTTTATTTCCACAGATCAGCTAGACCATAAAACGATTATGGTAAGTTTTCAGAACTAAAAAGCGCAAGAAAATAAATTTGCGGAATATTTCTCAGTAAAATAATTTCACGACTATGGTCTACAACATTTCACCTAATAAAGATATGGAAAAACGTAATAACCATGTTACGTCAAATGCAAAGACCTTTCCAGTGATGCATTACACTACCCTCCCCCCCCCCTTTCCATCTGCAGTTATTGAATAACCCTGATCCCCACACCCAACGGGGTCACACGACCCCTCGATTCGTGGCGGGAAATGCGGTTCCTTGCCATAAAACACAAGAAGTACGGTACATTCACACAAACAAAAAATAAAAAAAAAATAAAACACAAACACAAATGTGTCAGAAGTAACGCAGTTTTTTCCACCACTCATAGTGCACTTTAGTGTTGCTATTGTGGGCAACAGCTTTGTACCTAATAAAGATAAAACAAATATTTAACAAATTAGCAAAATCATGCAATGCATTGATTATGATACGCTTTCCAGCATACCAGAAATAATTACTCAAGTTATGAAGGCCGCCCCGGTGGCGCAGTGGTCTAAGGCGCTGGCCTCTGATCATTCGTCCGTAAGGGGTCCGGGTTCGAATCCCGGTCAGGCATGGATGTTGTGTTTGTCTTACGGCACTGGCTCTCTCCCTTCCCTGGAACCAGTGACCCTAAATAAGGGACGGGCGACTGCTTATAGCCCATTGAGTTGCTCACGGTGGTCGTTAAACCTCCAATCAAAAAAAAAAAAAAAAAAAAAAAAGTTATGAAGAATAAATCTCGCTCCTGTGCCCTGAACTTTGACCCCATTCCGATGATATTCAATAGAACCGGTTCAGCATACCTCCGGAACAACATGATAAAGTTTTGTCGCAATCGACGCATTTTTAGTTAAGTTATGAGGATAATGGCTGTGGAATAAATCTCGCTCTTGTGCCCTGACTTTTGACCCCATTTCGATGATATTCAAAAGAACTGGTTCAGTATACTTCCGGAACAACATGATAAAGGTTTGTTGCAATCAAAGCATTTTTACGTAAGTTATGACGTATAAGAGCGATGGAATGGATCCCGCTCCTATGTCCTGACCTTTAACCCCATTTTGCCCATTTTCAAGAGGGTTTGTCCTCAGGTTGTCCCCTACCACATATTAAACTTTCATCGAAATCGAACCATTTTTACGACATATCCGCATATTGTTTTATATGCCTGCTCCACTGTTTCGAACAATTCCTTTCATTCATATTGTGCCGCCCCGGTGGCGCAGTGGTCTAAGGCGCTGGCCTCTGATCATTCGTCCGTAAGGGGTCGGGGTTCGAATCCCGGTGAGGCATGGATGTTGTGTTTGTCTTACGGCACTGGCTCTCTCCCTTCCCTGGAACCAGTGACCCTAAATTAGGGACGGGCGACTGCTTATAGCCCATTGAGTTGCTCACGGTGGTCGTTAAACCTCCAATCACAAAAACACACACATTCATACTGTATGACGGGCCCACATCTCAAAGAGTAGGTTACTCTGTACCATGGTTAACTACGCGGAATACTGTACACTATGTTGCTAACTAAAGTCTTAAAAACAAATACCGAGGAAGAGTATAACTTTCTTTTTGAGTTACAATTTTCACTAAATATATCCACATTTTGTGCATTTCTGTTTTTACGCCCATCAGAGTATGAATTTACCCCCATGGTGCACATACCACAGAGATGAAGCACATGTTAAGACGGCAAACTTGCAGCGATAAATTTCGTTAGTGTAGCTTAATCAGGAAACCATTCTGCTCCGGAGCAGAAGAGTGCGTGTTAGAAGTGCGTCACCGGCAAATCCGTGTTTTCACATTGGCGCCCGATTGTGGAAACGGAACCCACTGGCCGTTGGGTTCTTCGCAAAATGTACGATTTTCCCTCCACACATATCTGGAAGTAATGAAAATTCCTTCGCTTCGAAAAATGTGTGATGATTCTTCCACACATCGTCTGGAATTAATGAAAATTCCTTCTGTAATGAGAGTAACTTCAGGAATGATTGGCCGGCTGACCCGGCAACTAATATGATGCCGTCCCGGCCCTTTCTCAAGGGAGGGAATATGTAATGTACACTGTTAAAAATTTCAGTTCAACGTTGCACCACAATATCGTGCAGCATCTGACATTTACACCATGATCGGGTGCGATTTTCACACTTGCACCATAAAGTGGTGCATGAAAACCTTTGACTTGCACCAAGTTTTCGTGCTACTTACCAAATGCAGCCAAAGCGGCGTTACCTTGCACCACATTTTGGTGCAATGAAGGAAACGGCGTATGCGTCTTCGTCATCATGTCATCCGATGGAGACAGATGTTGTGTTATGCCGCCATGTTGGTTTTGTCGTCACAGCGAGTGCGAGTTTGGAAAATTTTAAAGAAGTGTTTACTCAAGTTAATAAGGTAAGTGATGAAAATAACTTTTGTAGTACATATATCTGGTGTTCTTGACATAATTATTTTCACGTTGAACTTTCTGATGGTATATATGTGCCTAGCAACATGCATGACAACATAGTTTTAGTTTTCTGAGCAGATTTTTCACATGGAAGTAGCTTGAAATGTAGTATAACAAGCTCAAATCGCAGCATTAATTGGCCCAGTGTATTGATCTTAAAATTCAGACTATATGTGCGAACATAAGCAATGAAAATTAAAATCGTCCGAATATGCGAGAAAAAATTTAGAAAGAAAAAAAAAGAAACCTTTTATTCTTAAATTGATGAAGTAAACACAAACTTTTTGGTACTGTACATAGAAACCCTGTTTTCAAAATATTTTATCCATAAAGCAGTGATGTAAAAAGAATAAAAGACTACACTTAATTTTGGTGATATGTTGCACCAATAAGTGGAACTACATCAGCTGCACCACATTTTGAAAAATTTACACCAACAAGTGGTGCAACTTTGCACCATATTACGGAATGAGGTTGCACTATAAAATGGTGCAACCTTACATTTGATAGTGCAAGACTGCATCATTTTCTGGTGCAACCTTACAATGTACTATTGAAGTGAAGCACATGTTGAAACGGCAAAGTTGCAGCTATAAATTCCGACGGTGTAGCTTAATTGGGAAAACATTCGGTTCCGGAGCAGAAGGATGCTGGCTCCTTCGCCACTAACAAAATATGTGTTCGCACAGCTGGACCCCCTTTTGCCCCAATTTCAGCATGTATGAGACGTGGCATAGATTACATAAGTTCTTGGAGTGCATCTACTTCTACAGCATACTATAGGCTTTCACCAAACAGTCCTTTCACTGAAGATTTCTTTCAAGAGACCTTTCAGATTAGACGCAAGAGGACTTTGCCCCTGGATCTTTTTGTTTGTAACATGTCTCTTACATTCTCACTGGGGTTCAAATTGCAGTGGCCACTGAATATGGTGGAATTCGCTGTCATACTCGCTGAACCACTGCTAAACAGATGATTCGCGATGGACAGTAGCATTGTCGTCCATGAAACACCCGTCACCTGCTGGATAAAGAAGTCAGTATTGCAGAATGAACTTTATCGGTAACAATGTTCAGGTAATCATCTGAGGACATCCGACCTTCCAGCAATATCAGGGAACCCGTTCCTTAGCAACAGAATGTGCCCTTCACCATGACACCACCGCTTTAGTTTTGCTTACAAGGCAAGTTGGGTCCATTGCTTCATGGGGTTCCTGCCAAACTCTTTGTCAACCTTTGGTACAGAGCAATGCGTACCGCGACTCGTTGAACCACGTGACATTTTCTCAGTGTTCAGCCACGCTGTTTCTGACACCACAGTAGACGAACTTTCCGGTGCTTCGCAGAAATCAGTGGTTTCTGTGTAGGTATGCCACTGATCAATGCGGAACCTCTCCAATTCCCTGCGGGTAGTTTGCTGAGATATAGGTCAGCCTTTATTAAACGCTTCGGTCAATTGCTATCCAGAGGAAGTCCTGTTTCTCCCTACAAGCTTTCTCCGAAGATGGCGATCGCGTTTCTGACAGACTGTCGTCACACCTCAGTTAGACAAGGAATGTGGGTTATTTTCCCTCTGATTAAAGACCCAACATATTTCACCTTTCGAGAACCAGTCAGCTCTGCTGTTTTTAAAATCATCCAGATCGGCACTTACAACAAGCCTTTCATCGATCGAACTCCGAAAAAACCTTCGGTTTTCCCATTGCGATCAACACAACAGACGATTACTGATGAGCTGTAGTCTTAAATAGTTTCCTACATCACGTGGTGACGCACATGACCACGTATTTTGCATATACTCTGGATAAGTGACGCTTACGTTCATCTGCATAAAGGTTTATAATTCAGTGGCCGGTGTGTGTATGAACATTCTGGGAGGGGCAACCACCCTGCTGGTAGCTACGTTCCTGGTCGTCGATCTCCTTTTCCCCTGACACAGTTGTAAGCCTTCTGTAGCTTGACCCAAATCAGCTGTTTGGAGTTCGCTGGCAGATAGCGGCGGTTAGGTTTGGATTAGATTCTGGTTGTCTCTTTTCCAATGAATCATGTCCATACATAATTTGGATTTAGGATATTTTTTAATCTTCAATGCTCACGTTGTTCGTCAAACTGTTACAAAAATACATAATGATATTCGGGCAGATCATAGTGAAGTGGAAATA
The DNA here is from genome assembly GCA_039090855.1 of Macrothele yani. Classification (NCBI taxonomy): domain Eukaryota; kingdom Metazoa; phylum Arthropoda; class Arachnida; order Araneae; family Macrothelidae; genus Macrothele; species Macrothele yani. The sequence continues at coordinate 143,954,592 of CM077014.1, forward strand.
GTGTAACAATACTATTAATCCGAATTTCTTGGAGTAGAATAGAAATCAAAGTTTCCAAGCTTTCGCACATCAACCAGATGGCATTTTCAAGGAAGGTAGACCGCGAACTGCAAATTGGATTATAGATTATCACTATAGATTATGCAAACTGGATAATAGACGCGTGAATAAAGAATAACAATTAATAGATTATCAGTATAAGTTATGTAAACTGGATAACAGATTATCCAGTTTCAGTTCGCTGTCTACCTTCCTTGAGAAAGCCATCTGGTTGATGTGTGAAAGCTTAGAAACTTTGATTTCCATTATACGCCAATACATTCAGATTACTAGTAGAGTTATATTATTCTTTCGTACTAGCTCATAGCCCGTGCCATGCACAGATGAAAAAGTTGTGACAGAAATTTTTATAGCACCAATCGTAAAATACATCTACATAACTATAATAAACGGTTGCATTATTAAATTCGGCAGCAGCTGTTAAATTTACCATCAAATGAGCACTCAGCAGAAAAGTTTCTTCACATACAGAACTGGCAGAGAATGTTTAGTGGGCCACAGCTATGTTCAACCACTTGAGCTTCATCAAATTGAACTGCTTCTTCTCGAATCACCTGACCAAAATATTCTTGTTCAGTTGCCTCTCGCTGGAGATGATTTGCTTGTGAGTGAACATTTGCAGCAGCACGTCGAGCTTGAAGTTCTTCTGGAGTTTCTTGCTGTCGGCGTTTAACATGCGCAAGAGCATCAGTAATATGCCTGGCTTTCAAAAGTTTAATTTCGTCTGCGATGAGCTCTACGTTCGTTGAAGTTATGCAAGGTACGAGTATTAGATGATTGGTTTGCACGCCATCGCCTTTGTCGTTCTGTATTAAAGCGCCATTTTCTTTCAGCTTTATCTTCTTCCATCTTGCACTACAAAAAAAAAAAAACTCCACAGAGCCAATAATTTTTTTAATTTCCATCATAGTGAATCATAACTACGGCTGCAATTACTTTCTTACAATTTTACTTGTTCCTTTTTATGAAATAAAATAACGCTGATTCCTGTTTATGAAATTGCTCTGCAATTTTATTCCTTTTTATGAAATTGCTTTGCAATGCAAAGAAAATGAAATAAAACACGACATCACACCTACGTAACAGAACAAACGTCGCAGACAGTTGTTCGAGCATGTGCGTGTTGCCACAGATGAAGTCGTTTGTCTTACTAACTTTATTTTATTTTCCAGTATTTCTCATTGATTTTACGTATTGTGCGATAGCGGTGAGCTCAGTTCCGATTTCGCCCACCGGATAAAAGCAGATGGCGCTGCAAGTACTGAATGACGTCAGAGCATTAGTGACAGACATAGCCTATTATATAGGTTTTATAGTTGGTGTAAAGTCTCTTCTGTTATTTTTAATGAAGTGGAAATCTATAAGCCTTTCCCTGGGCCAGTGGAGTGTTTTTCAAGCCCTGCAGACAGGAAAGGTTACTGAAATTGGGAAATCAATTAAAAGCCATTTTACGTTTACTTAAACTGTTTGTTAATGCTCATTCTTGTAGACACATGATCCCCTATCATTTATGTTTCTTTGCGGTGTTTCTTTAAAACTATTTCATAGTTATTACGACAGAAGTCACCGAAAAGGATATAATAAAGAATGACATCCATTTTGCGTTAAATTTCTTTGCATGCATAAGAATTTGCAGAAAAATCATTGATTCCTCAAAACTGCAAACAATTTAATAAAAAAATACAAACAATGCAAACGGAAAAAATGTAGTGCAATTTACTCAAGATTAGTAGATGACAAGGTTATGCTCATCCTGCACTTCAGGTGATTGCTTTGTGACGTCACTGTCCAATAGCCACCTAATTTTTAACAATAGCAAATTATTAGAAATTGTTCACATAAGAAAGGTTTTGACGGTGGTAGTTTACACTCCGTGACCCCTCCCCCCAAAAAAATACAGGCACCTCAAACTGGCATCCAAAAGGTTAGTAAGTTTTGTTTTATTAACTACTATTTGCTAATCCAAATAACCTAAAGGGGCTGAACTGAAACCAAATGGCAGGGGAATGGCTTACACCACTCATTTTCAGGTAACACTGTCTGTAATGATTCCTTAATAATTGTTTTTTTTTTTGATTGGAGGTTTAACGACCACCGTGAGCAACTCAATGGGCTATAAGCAGTCGCCCGTCCCTAATTTAGGGTCACTGGTTCCAGGGAGGGGAGAGAGCCAGTGCCGAAAGACAAACACAACATCCATGCCTTACCGGGATTCGAACCCGGACCCCTTCGGACGAATGATCAGAGGCCATCGCTTAGACCACTGCGCCACCGGGGCGGCCCCCTTAATAATCAGAGACACGCTTGTAGTAAGGCGAGGGCATTTTTATCCCTCCTAATGTTGGGGGGGAGGTCTACAGCACAGGCTTACCTTACTAGCATCGTCAATATTTTACACCATCGCATGGTGAAATCCGTGGTCCATTACTGAATTAAAGCACAGGTATAACATTTTTACATTTTTAATCACTTGTATGTGTTGATTTCTTGTAATTTGCATTTGCGATATAAGAGCATAAGAAAATTTTTGTATTCTATTTAAGATTCATATATATAAATAACAAAATTGTAATTATATGTATATAGTCAGTCAACAAGTTTTAGCCCCCTCAAAATTTGTTATTGCACCCCCGGAAAAAACACTGCTTGGGGTAATCCAGATGTGGCAACATAGGATCAGAAACCTGGTTGTTATAAATAACAGACTGGGATCTGTTGAAAAGACAGAACTTAAACAAGGACATCAGGTTATCACTGAGGCCAAGACAGTTCAATTTCTTGAGTAAAATGCCATGATGAACTTTGTCAAAAGCTTTAGCAAAGTCAGTGTAAATAAGTTCAACTTGTGATCCTCTGTCAATAGATGACGTAATATCTTCTGTGATGTGGAACAGGTTGCAAAGCGTTGAGCGTTTCTTCACAAAACCATGCTGTGCAGAGCTGAGGACATGTTTGAAGTGATCATATAGCTTAGAAAAAATAGAAGACTCAACTATTTTCGTCAGGACAGAAATAATTGTGATAGGTCGATAATTCTCAATAGAGTCTCGGCTGCCTTTTTTGAAAACAGGAATAATTTTCGCTTTTTTCAGATCAGGAGGGAAAATTCCAGTAATGACAATTAGATTATAAATATGAAGCAGCGGCTTACAAAGCGTCTGACCACATCCTTTGACTATGTACGAATTAATCATATCAGGACCAACAGCTCTACTTCCTTTCAGTTTCTTGATAGCGTGTAGGAAGGATCTCATTCTCAGTAAAGTGGTCAATGTTAAGAATATCAAGCTGTTTGTACTGGCCTTCGGCAGTTACAGGGAATACATCAGGTTGGTGGGAAAAAGAATTCTCTGTAACGTAGACCGAACGGAAAAAATCTGCAAAACCATTAGCGATGTTCCGGCCATCCTCAATCCTGGTGTTATTGCGATTAAGTATATTGAGTGGGACTCACCGCTTCTTCTTAAGAATTGTAAGTTCCCAGAATTTAGATGGATCGCCAGTGATAAGTTCTACAGTTTCTTTCGTAAACGAGGTATGCGCTGCTTTCACCGCTTTCTTTATACTATCTGTAGTCATCAATATTGTTATGTTTCATGAATTTTTTAACTTCGGCCTGGAGATCTTTATACTATCTGTAGTCATCAATATTGTTATGTTTGATAAATTTTTTTAACTTCGGCCTGGAGATCTTTATACTGTCTGTAGTAATCAATATTGTTATGTTTCATGAATTTTTTAACTTCGGCCTAGAGATCTTTATACTATCTGTAGTCATCAATATTGTTATGTTTCATGCATTTTTTTAAACTTCGGCCTGGAGATATTTATACTGTATGTAGTCATCAATATTGTTATGTTTCATGCATTTTTTAAACTTCGGCCTGGAGATATTTATACTGTCTGTAGTCATCAATATTGTTATGTTTCATGAATTTTTTAACTTCGGCCTGGAGATATTTATACTGTCTGTAGTCATCAATATTGTTATGTTTCATGAATTTTCTTCTGTAGTGGTTTTTCAGAGCAAGAGTTTTCACAATATACCCATTGAACCACGGGGATACTTATTCCTGGAAGCTTTGCACTTTGGAATACATTCATTGAGGATACTGTAGAGCTTGCCATAAATGCAGTTCAAGACATCTATTCTCTCAGTTTGCTTATAAAGATCGGACCAATCGCAAGTCTCTAATAAAGTATAGAGCTTGGTGTAATCACCGTAGCGGAAGTTAAAGTGAACAATCGGAGCATTACGTTGGGGTTTATTTAGCATAGCGAACCCGAGAAAAGCATAAAACTAAAGCTGGGAGATGTAAGGTGTAAGTTCCATTATTATAATTCACAGTGTTGTTCAACTGAGACAAGTAAAGAGTACTAGCGAATTCAGTTAGAGCTTTTTCTTTTTCCTGTACGTACGGAAATCAAAGTTAGTACCAGGTACATAAGATGGTAGGTTGAAGTCGCCAACAAATATCATATCTTCATTACGTACAACCGGATGACAGCTAACATGATTAAAGTAATCTAAATAAGTTTGTGAGTTGGAGGATGAGAGGGGGGGTAGATAGTGCTGATATAAACTGATTTTGAGTAATTCACTTTCATATTAACTCAAAGATTTTCATCAGAGTTTTCTAAATCACTCATTCTATGACTCTGAAAGTTGTTCTTAACAGCAATTAAGATGCCTCCACCACAATTCTTATTAGTCGCGTATAATTTTTCTATTTTTCCTATAGACAATATATCGAGAATCTAAGAGTTCAGAATCGAACACATAATCCTGGAGCCAAGTTTCAGTTATACAAATAATATCGTAATCCTCAGAAAGAACTGAGATGTAAAAGTCCTGGGTTTTGGATTTCATACCACCAACATTTTGATAATAAATCCTAATATTAGAGCACAGTCATTTTGACTGCTCAACTGTTTTTTCTGAGTGAACCTCATCAGAACACAAATTCTTCTCCGAGTTTAAGGAAACATTATCTGCATTTGCGTTATTGCAATGCGTCCTAAGGAAGGCAGATGGTTCACTATTCACACTACGCGAATTTTTACTTTCCAGGAAATATGTATCAGGTTTACGTGCAGATTGATCATTATGATTTATCCGATGTTTTCTGGGAAACCGGAATGGACGAAAGATTATATCAACTGGCCCAAAATCGCTATTTGACAATAAAAAGTCATATTTCTCATTTTCTACAGTTACTCTAAAAGAAGAAGCATACCCAGTTTCAGAACTCAGGCGTATACAGTCTATAACATTGATGCCCTCCGATTTAAGGTTTTCAGTGATATTTCCAGTTTTGGTGCTCTGGTTACATCTGCCAATATAAATCGATGGGGCTTGCTGACGACGAGGAGCAGCAGAAATGCTGACCGGCTTAGTACCGCTTCTGATGACACCACGACGCAGGGTAGATTTGCATCGTGGGGATCTGGTGGTTTTAGTGGGTGGGATTGAGGGTGTGGCTGAGTTTTAGTGACTTGGGCATACGAACGATGAGGAGGAGTAGCATTTCTTTCACCCAAACACTGCTTTCCAGAAGGACAAGACAGGGGACAAGCTCCTTGGAATCTGTAGCCTGAGGGGATGGCAGATGCTGTTGCTCTGTTGAGTCATTAAGAGAGGAGAAGGGGTGCTATTGTTCATCTCGCCTTGTGCAGAGCTCAGGTGCCTGTTGACACGCTGGTTGACAACAGGGCTGTAGTGTAGATACAAGGGCTGGCTCGTACGGCAGATTTCCCCGGAAGTTGTGGCTGGTGACGTAGCTGGGATGCATCGCTGAGTGTTAGGAATCGCGTTTGCTTTACTCTGTGCGGGGAACTCTGATGATAAATACAACTACTGAGCTGCCGAATATGAAACAAAATGGTGAAATGATTTAAAGAAACAAAAGGAGTGAAGCAGAATATATCATTGATTATTTCCTCTTTTATATATATGTGTATTACTTCCATCAAACGCGAAAATAATGCTTTTTTGATAATAACAAAACCTCAGCTACTGTAATTTTTGTCAAACGGTTCGGATATTCAGGTGTCCATTTAATTCGACTTTTACTCTCTACAAGCGAGTTTACTTGTGTTTTGTATGTTTCGAAAGCATGTCTTATTTTTTATTTATTTTTTCAATTTTTGATTTTTCGTATTTTGGTTTTTACCTTAATTTTTAGTTCTTTGATTTGTTTCAATAAAAGCCGGCGCGAACGATTCCATCTTCTGGCTCTGCTAGAAAAGCTCTTTAAAATATTATTTTCCCTGTTTTCAGAAAGTTTAGCACTTTTTCCGCTATTAGTAATCTGTCATTTAAAAAATTAACTTTTTTTATTTTGGAGCATATCACATTGCACGCAGAAAATTGTCTCTTCAAACCTCGTCTACTGTAATTTTTGTGAAACGTTTCGGATATTGAAGTGTCTATTTAATTCGACTTTTGCCTTCTGCAAGAGAGGTTACCTTGGTTTTGTAAGTATGTTTCGAAAGCATGTGTCATTTTTTTCTCAATTTTTGATTTTACGTATTTTGTTTTTATACCTTAATTTTCAGTTCTCTGATTTGTTTCAATAAAAACCGGCCCAAACGATTTCATCTTCTGGCTTTGCTAGAAAAGCTCTTTAAATATCATTTTTTTTTTCTTGTTTTCAGAAAGTTTAGCTCTTTTTCCGTTATTGACAATTTGTAAATCAAATATTTTTTTCTTGTTTAGAACATATCCCATTTTACGCAGAAAATTGTCTGTTTATCTGATGCAAGTTGAATTAGGACCACATTTTCTGTAAAAGACCTTTTTTGAGACGAAGATTTTTAAGTCTATCAAAAGCATCATGCAGTGTTTTTCTCTTTCTTCGTATTTCACCTCTTGCAGTGACATTTTCAACGTTTGATCTAGGTAAATTGACTGTTGGTATAGCCGACGATTTCAATATCTTTTTCGTTGGTTAACCAAGCAGGCTATTCATCATATCGTCTTCGTACTTACTATTTAAATAGTGCTCACTTCAAATCCTGGCATTTTTCTCGTTAAAAGAATGTGCTCTGCAACACCTGTTAACTCAGTTTTTTGTAACTACTGGGTCGTTTCTAGGGAAACAGTGAAAACGTATGTTTCGCCCTTTCGTATTACCGCAGGCATTTCGGCACGTAGCAACAGCGCAAGAAGCCATTGTACGAAAACGATGTACTAAAGAAATTAAGTAAAAAAATTCGATGTCAGAAATACAACCTAATAAACAGCAGATAACTAATGCGAATACAACAAACGTAGGTTAACAGCATTCCCCGAGTGCTTTACATCGCGCACTGACAAGTGACATGCATCCCCGTGACGTCCCTGAGCGGTGCAGGCGAGGACCTCTTCAACGACCAGAATCACAAAGCGATGAGCCAGCCCTTGTTACTAAGCCCTGGGTTGACAATTATGCCTTGTGACGTTTTCAAGGACACTTTTCGAACAGGTACATCCTTAGAACTTTCAATTCGGCTCCTTCACCTTAGATGCCACCTCCTCTTAGCTGTTGAAGTGCCACCCGCGAAGAAAATGGGCCATTGACCGGAACAAGTAATAATCGGACAGGGTAACGTCCGGACTATATGCTGCTTGTGGCATCAGTTTCGATACCCTCAAGTTCCTGGAGTTTCGCCCAGGTCGTTCGCGCGGTATGAGGCCGAGCGTTGTCCTGCTGTAAAAGAGCTCGTTTTCTGTTCGCCAGTGCCGAGTACTTCTGCACCAAAACGGTGTACATCCTCTCCAGCTGTTCACAACAGAGGTTGGCGTTGATGGTCCGACCGTCTGGGACAAATTCGTAATAGATTACCCCCTCGAAATTCCACCAGACGCAGAACATCACCTTGTGCTCTAAGCGCCCACGTTTGGCAACAGGTTCAGGAAGCTGGCCTGGGCTCAACCACTGCCGTTGTGTGTTAGGATTACGGAAATAGACCCACTTTTCACCGCACGTAACAATTCTCTTAATGAAACGTACATCACGCAGGTTTTCTACGAGTTTTGCACACATTTCCACTCGGAGGTTTGCTTCAACTGGCATCAGCTCTTGAAGGACAATGCGGCCACTCTTGTAGACAGTGCCGAGGTACTGAAGGTGACGAACCACGGTGGTCTGCGATATGCCCAGCTCGCTTGATAATCTCCGAGTGCTAGTTGTCGGATTTTCCTCTACGGCCTGGCGAACGACCTCCGAATATATGGTTCGCGGCCTACCTGATCTTGGCGGATCGTCGAGGTTTCTGTCACCTGAACGAAATTTTTTGAACTATCTGGTTGCGGTTCTGTGGTTCACGGAACCTTCCCCTTTCGCATGGCAAATGTTTCGCGTTGCTTGAGCGGCGTTATGGCCGAGTTCAAACTCGTAAAGCAAAAGTTCCCTAATTAGCCAGTTGTGGCTGTTCATTTTTTAGGCTTCCCAACCACAGACATAACGACGACATGCAATGCTGTTCACAGCAACGACTACTACTTTATATCCCTTTCGACTAACTGCAGTGTGCGACTTGAACTAGTTTAAAGACGTGACGTATCCGCCGCAGCACATGCGTTTATGCAAATATTGCAAAACTTTCGATTCACCTTCTGTATTTAGGAGTTTTGTGAAATACTAATATAAAACAGTACGTTTCACCTTTTCTTAAAGGTCATTGAAAATTATTGTCAGTTAAAAAAGATTAAGTTCCAAAGCATTTTGTTGCTTCAAAAATTACGATGGGAAAAATATGCTTAATTTGTGATAAGCCCTCCTACAGAAAAAATTTAATTATTGCAAACGTATTCAAAATAATAATAAGCTCCAACAGAAAATAAAATTATTAAATAACTAGCAATAATGAAAAAAATCATTATCGCGCAATTAGTTTTCACCTTGAACGTGAGTTCGAAGACATTCTGGCTCAGTGGTTAAGACATGCAGTTTCTAATTCAAACGGTCTCAGGTTCGATCTCAGCTGCAGGCGTGTAAAGATTCTGTGGCTGTAAAAATGCAACATCTTCGGTTTTGCGAATTTTCTGAATAAATACGGAAAAACTTGAGGCGAACTTTTCTGAAATATACGGAAAATCTGTGAAAATACGAAAGTTAAAAAAAAATAAAAATGGCGACCTTTATAAACGGAAATTTCGTTACAAGATGAACACCTACCTGCAACTTTGCTACACGTCATTTTTAGAAATTATCCGTGAATTCACAGCACTTATTTTTGTACAGTGAGGCTGTTCTGGACATATCAACGTCGTGGTAACTTTTACTGCGAAACGATCGGCGCAAATTAAAATTTCGTAACTCGAATTATCCAGCTAAAATTTATTTCCCTTTTTCTGTGAGTGGAATTCTTTTTAATTCGATGCATTTAGGCGTTCCTTTAAATATTACACTTGCTTTCCTTAATTCCGCGATCAAGGAGCAGGGGCCCCTACGTATTTCCGGTTTTTGCGTTACCCTGGCTCTCCCAGTAAGTGCCCTCGAAAACAGAACGGAATTACAGAAGAAAGAAAAAAAAAAAAAAAACGCTCAGACACGAAGGATAGGCTTACTCTTTCCGGTTTAGATTTAAGCCTAGTAATACTTTTTGTTGAAAGTAAGAAAACCTGGAAATCTAAAAGTTGGATTTTGTGTGCAAGTTAGTTCGTTCGCATCTGCGAGAAACACCGGGTAAGTAATACTTAATTGACTAATAAAATAATGTACGGCACACTTTTAAGAAATGAATCTGAAATTCTGCTTCATTCATACGCCTTTATTTAACGTGTGATTTGAGAAGTGATGGCTGGGGGCTCTCACAAGGTAGTTATTCTCAGTGTTACTCTGATCGTAAGAGCAACCGGGTTATTTGACGTGACGTCAGCAACAGACCTTGGGCGTAACCCGTCTTTCTAGATGAAGTCTCTTTTGAACCTCTGAGCAAGCAGTCGACAGATAGCTAACCGCGTGTAGAACCCTGACCGTCGTTGTTTTGTTGTGGTGAAGTCTGAACTCTTCTTGTGTTGGAGACAATGTTCACGCCCTATGGATGTCAGCTGCTTTTCGAAATCAAAGTAGGTATGCGACTTTTTCTTTATTTCATTATAATTTCCGCTCTTGTTAGACGTTTCTAGATTCTCGAAACACGATACACGTGCGCATTAGTAGGCCGAACGATAGGAACAATGCTGATCAGAACTGCAGCGTTAAAAGAAGCACGTTTCCGGAAACAACAAATGGAAAGCAGGAACTATAGCTCACCGGCGCCGACGATGGAGGTGTATGGCGAATCTTTTTTTACCCAAAAATCAAAATTTTTATGAACGTTTGGATATAAAAGTTCGTGGATATGTTCGCAAAATTACAGGATGAATTTTTATTGTTGAAAATATAAATAACGAGATTAGTTGTTTTGTTTTAAAACGTACGTGCAATTTTGTAGTTTACCTCTTCCACCTGACAATGTAAGCTAGGAATAACCCCACCCCCCAGCGGGCCAGCTTGAGGGCGTTTTGGGCGCCCAGTTCAGGGGACGTCCAGCTTTTTTTTTTGAAATTTTAGAGCACGTAAAAAGAAAACTGCACAGGGAGTATTGTAATTCTAGACAATGAGCGAGCACGTAGAAAAAAAAATGACCTACGAATATTGTAATTTAGACGATGACATGTCTCTGACACCAGAACAATCCGAATCGTCACTATCGAGTATTGTTACAATTAAGCACACGACAAATTATATATATATCTTTCATATGTGAAACCATACATGCGGCAAGTACTGTCGCACCGAGCAAGTGCTATAAACAGTCGCTAATTTGAGGCCACCGGTTCCTGAGAGAGAGGGGGGGGGGGGGTTAGAGGACGAGCACCACACATGCCTCATCTTCGGCTTGAACCCTAGGCCACCTCTGACGACTCTTTCCCTGATACAACTATTTACACATTAATCATCCAATCTTAATGCATTGCTGGATGAAGGTCTCCCCAAGTGTGTTCAACAGCTTTCTGTCTTGAGCATTCCTCTCCTATGTCATTACAGCATCCACCCGTCACACACTTGGTCATCTTCTGGCCCTTGGTATCCATTCTAATATTTCAGTTGTTCAACGTTGGCCAATTCTAGCCCATCGCCACTTGAGGGACTTTGATCATTACGTTAATAATCCGCTGTTGTAGTTTTTGTACCCTTGAGTTCTTGTTCCTATCTCTCCAGGTTACAGCAAGCGTGCACCTCCCTATGGCTTCTTTGAGTTGCCTGCAGCCTCTATATGTCTGTTTTTAGTTAAAGCCCATTTCTAAATTTGCACCATCTAATTAAGTTCTTGTAAAAGCATTTTACATCTGGTTTTTTTTTGTATGTCCAACTTTAACCCCACTTCTTTACTCACGTCAACAAGTTCCTGGAATACTTTTCAGCTGTAAGGAAGTATTGTGAGAAGCGTATAGGTTCAGCGAACCCATACGCAGCAGGGTTCGCTGAACTGTCGTTTTAGACACACTTCCGGTAACCCCTTGGTTCATTCGGCCAGTAAGTTGCTCCAGTGTAGCCTTTCGATCGGCCCTCATGCACCCTCGCAGCCGACGTTCACCTCTCACATCAATGGCACGTGGTTCTCCGCAGTTTGCACGTCGCTTATTCGCAATGGTGCCATTTCTCCAATCACGATACACTTTAAGCACAGAAGCACGCGAACAGTTCACAGACTGAGCGGTTTCAGAAATACTACCACCCATGGCCCGAAAGCCGATAATCATCCCTTTTTGAAAATCTGATAAATCGCTTCTTTTATCCATGACACCAATGAGTGATATGTTTTCAGATTGCCTACAGTACACGTTATATACCCTCCAAGCCAGCTCACGACACGTGTCTTCTTTCGTTGACTACGCGCTGTTGACGTCAAAAGTAGGAGGTCGTCACAATAATGTGACTCGACTGTGTATATTCGTCCTATTCAAAGGAGTTTTTTCTGATGAACATGACCATTTTACGAAATGTGATCTCAGCAATATTTCCAAGGTATATTCAAATGGCATAGATGGAAAGCTGTTTTGTGATGAACTGAAGCACTTCCGTCATTTTGTGAATATCGTGGATCAAGATCGATCCTCTGTCCGGCCGGAACATTGCTGCACTCTGTTTGTGGACAGTGACGCTTTGAAAGAGGCATTTCCAAATATGGAAACCATTCTTAAAATTTTCCTTACTTTACCAATATCTATTGCAAGTGGTGAAAGGTCATTTAGTGCTCTTAAAAGAGTTAAAACCTATCTACGATCAACACTTTCTCGAGAGCACTTGAATAGTTTTTCAATATTGCACATAGAGAGAGTAATGCGCTGAATCAGCTCAATTGTGATTAAGTCATAGACACTTTTGCTGCAGTTAAAGCCAGGAGAATTTTTTTATATAAACATGATGCTGTGTTTGTAAGTAAATGAAATAGTATTTCTCTTTGTTGCATTATAGAATAATAATAGAATTACACAGTCGAGTCACATTATTGTGACCACCTCATGCTTTTGACGTCAACAGCGCGTACCCAGTGAAAGAAGGCACGTGTGATCTCGATTGGAGGGTATATAAGGTGTACTGTAGGTATTCTGAAAACATATCATTCATTGCTGTCATGGATAAAAGGAACGATTTATCAGATTTGCAGAAAGGGATGATTATCTGCTTTTATGCCAAGGATGGCAGTATTTCTCAAACAGCGCATTTTGTGAACTGTTTGCTTGCAGCTGTGCTTAAATCCAATCTTTTCTCCAATCATGAAAATGATTTTTTCCAATCATCTTCGTGATTGGGGAAATGGCACCATTTCAAATAAGCGATGTGGAAACTGCGGATCCACGTGCTATTGATGTGAGAAGTGAACGTCGCCATGAGGGCCGATCAACACGCTACAGTGTGAAGGCCGATCAACACGCTACAGTGGAGCAACTCACTGGCCGAATGAACCAGGGGGAGTTCAGGAAGTATGCATGAAAACGACAGTTCAGCGAACCCTGTTGCGTATGGGGCTCCGATGCAGACGGATGGTCACTGCACCTATGCTAATGAAGGTGCATCGGCAGAAAAGGGTTACATTTTCACTGCAGTATCGAAATTGGACCTCCGCTGATTGGCAAAGGATTGCCTTCTCCGATGAGTCACGTTTTCTGCTTCATCGAACGGATGGACGTTGGCGTATAAGGCGAGAAACATCGGAGAACAAATACACTTCAACCGTTGCTGGAAGAACACAAGCTGGTGGGGGCAGCGTTATGGTCTGGGGAATGTTTTCGTTGCATTCTCTGGGTCCACTCGTACCTGTCGAATGCACTGTGGACCGAATTCGTTATGAATCCCTCCTTGCAGACCACGAACACCCATACATGCTGATTGTCTTCTCTGGGGCGGATGGAATCTTCCAGAACAACAATGCGACGAGTCACACAGCTAAAAATGTCCGAGAGTGGTTGGAAGAGCATGATAAAGACTTCAAAATAGTCCCTTGGCTCCCTAATTCACAAGATTTAAACACCCATACATGGGTGTTTAAGTCTTGGGAATTAGGGAGTGTTTAAGTCTTGTGAATTGGGCATCTGTGGGACCACCTCGCAGCGGCGTCGGAACCGCGGGGGCAGAGGGGCAGTTGCCCCTGCACGCAAATGAGTGTGAGGGCAAAATATCACATTTGCCCCCTCAGTTTTCTTCCTTTTCAAATTATATGTATGTTTGTGATCGGAAATCTGAAACTTTCTTTTTTGTTTGTTTGTTTCGTTTTAAGTTCATTTTGATAGAAAATGAGTATTGCTCTTCATTTTTTACCATGAACTATCTAGGAATCTGAATATAATTTTTAATGCCACTCCTGAGAGGACAAGAAATGCTAGAACCATTAAACAGTCCAGAGGGCTGGTTCCATTTCGAAGAACAGCAACGTTTTGTGTCTCATTAGGTGTAAAAAATTAGTCCTCCTCTAAAAAATGAGTAAAAATAAATGGAAGTAGGGTGCGAAATGAGATATAAGTTCCTTCAATGTTTAATTATAGCGTCTACTGCTACAATCCCTGCAGAATGCATATCAATCCGGAAGTATCAAAATCTATAGTTTAACGCCGTTTAGTGTACAGTTAGTTTACATTTAGAAACTACGTATATGGATATGAAAGTGGTTTTTTTACAGATGAATATTTAATCGAACAAAAAAAACAGCAAAATTTCGTAATGAAGTCAACACGTCTTCTTTTACTAGTAGTAGGATAAAATTTATGCCATGATAGAATATTTTGTTCTGTGACATCTTGCCCCCGCTGTCAAAAAAGAGTTCCGGTGTCACTGCCACCTCGATCGTGTTGCTTGCTCTATGGATCCACCACGCACCCTCCAGCAGCTGTCAGATGCAGTGCAGTCATTATGGCTGCACATACCTGTGAACACCTTCCAGCACCTTATTGAGTCACTCCCAGCTCGCCTAGCTGCTGTCTTATGACCATTCGTCCGGAGGGGTCCGGGTTCCAATCCCGTGAGGCATGGATGTTGTGTGTTGTCTTACGGTACTGGTTCTCTCCCTTCCCTGGAACCAGTGGCCCTAAATTAGGGACCGGAGACTGCTTTAGCCCATTGAGTCGCTCACGTTGGTCGTTAAACCTTCACAAAAAAAAAAAAAAAAAAAAAATAGACAGAGCTAAAGAAAGAGAAGTTTGATTTTCATATGCAGGTTTTATGACTTGCAATGCGATAAAACATATCATTATTTGTAATGCTATTTTTTTCTTTTCGCCGGCTATTCGACTTTAAATAAATCATTATTAAGGAATATCCCGTATTCTTTCAAGACAAATTTGCAGTAGTATTTAACAATTTGAAGTTTCTGTTATACGGCTTTAACGCCATCCCCTCGAAAGACGGGTCTGGTTCACTTCGTCGATAACTCATTTCGTCGACAGATACATTTCGTCGACACTATACAGTACATATGCAAACAGTCGATTCCTTAAAAAAACCGAAAATAAGTTCAGAACCACCAAATTTGGTATACTACCTCATGTTACTGTAACTCAAATCGTAGACGGTTTTTGAAATAGGTCGGGCCCGGCGTGAAAGGGACCCCATGCAAAATGTTCGTAAAATTTACAGTTATGAATTTAGAACTACCAAATTTGGTACACTATGTCATGGTACATTACCTTTGACCGTACATGGTTTTTGGAAGAGGTCGGGGCCCGGGGTCAAGGGGGCCCCGTACAACATTTTCCTAAAATCTACAGTTTTCAATTTAGAACCACCAAATTTCGTATACTATCTCATGGTACTCTAACTCAGACCGTACACGGTTTTTAGAAGGGGCCCGGGGTCAAGAGGGCCCCCATAAAACATTTTCGTAAAACTAAAGTTTTCAATTTAGAACCACCAAATTTGGTATACTATCTCATTGTACTCGTACACCAACTTAGACCGTAGAAGGAAGGGGTCGGGGTCAAGGGGCCCCCATACAAAATGTTTGTAAAATCTACAGTTTTCAATTTAGAACCACAAAATTTGGTTTATTATCTCATGGTACTGTAACTCAAATCGTAGACGGTTTTTGGAATAGGTCGGGCCCGGCGTGAAAGGGGCCCCAAATTTTTTTCGTAAAAATCTAGTTTTCAATTTAGAACCACCAAATTTGGTGTACTAGCTCATGGTACTCTAACTTAGACCGTACACGGGTTTTGGAAGGGGTCGGGGCCCTGGGTCAAGGGGCCCCATACAACATTTTCGTAAAATCTACAGTTTTCAATTTAGAACCACCAAATTTGGTATACTATCTCATGGTGCTCTAAGACGGCACACGGTTTTTGGAAGGGGTCGGGGCCAAGGGGCCCCCAATAATATTTTCGTAAAATCACCAGTTTTCAATTTAGAACCTCCAAATTTGGTATACTATCTCATTGTACCGTTACACCAACTTAGACCGTAGAAGGAAGGGGTCGGGTCAAGGGGTCAAGGGGCCCCCATACAAAATGTTTGTAAAATCTACAGTTTTCAATTTAGAACCACTAAATTTGGTATACTATCTCATGGTACTCTAACTTAGCTCGCAAATTGGGTATTAGAGTGCAGAAGTGTGTTACAGTTTTTAAGTAAGAAATGGAAATTTTTGAGAAAATTTTGTATGGGGCTCCCTTTACCCCGAGCCCCGACCGCTTCCAAAAACCGTGCACGGTCTAAGTTAGAGTACGATGAGGTAGTATACCAAATTTGGTGGTTCTAAATCGAAAACTGTAGATTTTACGAAAATTTTGTATGGGGCCCCCTTGACCCCGGGCCCCGAGTCCTTCCGTCTATGGTCTAAGTTGGTGTAAGAGTACAATGAGATAGTGTACCAAATTTGGTGGTACTAAATTGAAAACTGTAGATTTTACGAAAATGTTTTATGGGACCCCTTGACCACGGACCCCGACTTCTTCCGTCTATGGTCTAAATTGCTGTAAGAGTACAATGAGATAATACACCAAATTTGGTGGTTCTAAATTAAAAACTGTAGATTTTACGAAAATGCTGTATGGGGCCCCTCTTGACCCAGGGCCCGACCCCTTCCAAAAACCGTGTACGGTCTAAGTTAGAGTACCATGAGATAGTATACCAAATTTGGTGGTTCTAAATTGAAAACTAGATTTTACGAAAATTCTGAGAAATTGACTTTTGCATTTATAGTGTCGACGAAATAAATGTACATGTGACGAAATGAGTTGTCGACGAAATGAACGAGACCGCGAAAAACATACAGCCTTAATGTTCCACTGTGTGCACACAATCTTATCAAAATAATATGACCACCTACTTACCTAATAAAGGGAATAACCACCCTTGTCTCGGATGACACCGGCGTGGCATGGACGCAATGAGGCCCTGGAAGGTTGCCCGAGGCACACGCGCCCATTCGGACTGCAGCAGAGCACGGACGTCCCGGAGATGACGAGGTTGTCTCTCGGTACGTCAAACCTGTCGATCCAAATAGTGCCACAAGTGCTCTATGGGATTGAGGTTGGACGATTTCGCCTGCCAAGGGAGAACGGAGAAATCGTTGTCGTCTTCTTGGAACCACTCACGCACCCCCTTAGTGATGTGGCATGGCGTATTGTTCTGTTGGTTAGACACCATCACCACCAGGGTAAACGTCCAATATGAAAGGATGCAAGTGGTTAGCGAGCATGGACAGGTAGCCATTGGCGTTCAGGGATCCATCCAGTGGTACCAGCAATCCCAGTCATACCAGGAAAACATCCCCTGGACATGCACACTGCCACCGCTGGCCCGGGTGATGGTTCTCGTGAGTCTGACGCCGTATCCGCCACCGCCCGTCACTTCTGTGAAGTAGAAACCTCGATTCGTCGGAGAAGGCAACCTTTTTCCACTCTTCCATTGTCCAATGACTGTAGTCCCATGCGAAATGCAGGCGTCGTTGCCGATGGACCTGGGTTAACATGGGCGCCTTGACGCAGCGTCTCACCCCGGAGACCCATGCGTAACAGGGTTCGCTCTACTCTTGTCAGGGACACGCACCAGGGTGCCCCGGGGTTCATTTGCGTGGTCAATTGCTGTACATGCGCGTTGTTTGCCCTTAACCAGTCGACGGAGGCGACGTTCTCCTCTGGTGTTGATAGCTTCTGGGGATCCACAGTTATGATGTCGGGAGGTACTCAGTGTGCCAGTGGTCCATTCTTGGTACACCCTTACTACAGCACTTCTCGAACAGCCCACGAAGTCTGTTGTTTCTGAGATGTTTCCACCCTTCGCGCTGTAGCCGATGATCATTCCTTTTTGAATGTCCGTCAAATTACTACCTGTTTCCATTGTGCTCACTATGGCTGATCTATCCTGGCCGGCCACTCACATCTCCGTGTGGTCGACCTTGTCACGTGCACTCTGTGACGCGCCTGGGCGGGTACACTGTGATTCCGGAGGTGGTTATATTAATCTGATACGACCGTGTATACAGTAGTGATCAAAATTGTGGAAACCTTTTGGAAATGGTGTATTTTTGAGGTTTGGTGGCTCATAATATCACTTTTTTTTTAAGTAATACCATAAAATTATATATATATCAATGGAAAGATAATTTCATCAAGAATGTAATGCAACAACTTTTATGAAGGATTTTGTATTAGAACAGCAGTTATAAGGAAAAAAAGTGAAATACATAGAAAAAATGAGATATACAAAAATTTTCACCATGTCAGTTAATACTTAGTTGCGTTACCTTTATCATTAACGGCCTTCAACGCCTTCCCATGGAGTGAACCAAGATTTTTTAGTTCTGCAGCTGTTATAATGTGAAACCAAGATTGAATTATTGCTTCTATTAATTGGGGTTTATTGCTGGGTTGCTTATGACTAACAAGTTTCTTTAGTCGACTCCATAGATTTTCGATGGTGTTAAGGTGTGGGCTATTCCCAGGACATTCCAGCAGTGGAATATAATTATCTTGAAACTACTTTTTGCACACAGCAGCAACATGGCATGGAGCTGAATCCTGTTAAAATATAAATGCTTCATTATCTTAGAAAAGATCATGTGCAGAAGGCTTCAGTTTGGGCTCAAGTATTTCATTAATGTATTTTTGGCCATTTATATTCCCATTAATCATGCAAATTCTGCCCACATCTTTTGATGTCTTACAACCCCAGATCATAACACTAACTGGGTGTTTCACAGTACATGTTATGCAATCAGGATGCAAATCTTCTCAGATTCTTCTCCTTGCCTATTTTATGCCATCATTACCAAACAGGGAGATTTTGGTCTCATCACTCGAAATAATACTGTCCCATTGTTCCGCTGCCCAGTTTAATCTTTTCAACCTTTGTTTGAGAGATAAAAATGGCCTTTTTCGTGGAATTCTACTAGTAGCTTTTAGACCAAATTCCTGCAGTCTTCGCCGAACAGTCCTTGCACTCAACTTCATATTGCATTGCGCCATTTCAGCTTGTATACGCTCAGATGATTTTCTTCTGTCACCTAGGCACAGTCTCTTAATTCTTCTATCATCACTTGCTGTTGTGCACCTTTTTTTCCTTTACCAGTCTGGTTTTGTAGTGACTGAGTCTCCTTACACCTCTTCAAAAATTTAGAAATGGCACCTTTGGTTAAGTTCCCACCAATTTTTCTTCTAATTTCTTCAAAATTGAATTAATAGTACTATTTTACATCGCTTTCTGAGTGACCAATCAACTCTTTGCGCCATTTCTTTAATTTTATTATGTTTTACAAGCTCACTAAATAAAAGAACACAGAAAAAAACCCCAACCAACTCGATAGCAATCACATAACACACTGACAATGTCCTCCTCTCAGCTCCACTACATGACATCAGTAGCTGAATCCTGCTGTGACCTGATTGGCTCATTGCCAAAACAAGATGACACCTGATTGGCTCTCTAAACACTCATGCTCATTGGCTACATTCAAATGAAGGAAAGCAGCTTCATATTAACCTAAGCAAGTTGTGCTTACTTTTTCTGGTTATTTGGCTATAACTTTTCATAGAATACAGATAACTGAACAAACTTAGTTGCATTACATTTTTGATGAAATTATATTTCTATTGATATATAATTTTATGGTATTACCCCCCCCCCCCCCAACAAAAATGGTGTTTTGAGCCATCAACCCTGAAAAATACATTTTTTCCAAAATGTTTCCACAATTTTGGCTACTATTGTATATCATCCACCATTATTTCGATCCCCAGCTGAATGAAGGACTTCCCAAATCACTTCCACAGCTTTGTGTCTTATCCATTCTCTTCCGTGCCACTCCTGCATGCTTTCGAAATTTATCCACCCATGTCCCACATGGTCTTCTTTTGGGTCTCATCTTGTGCCTTAGTATATATTCCAGCATTTTAGTTGCCCAACGGTATTCAGTTCTATCAGTGTGCTCAATCTACTGCCATTCAGGATTTTTACCTTCGTCATGATTTCAACTCTTGTCATTTTCTTGATCCGCGAGTCCTTATCTTTAATGGTTTCACCAAGCATGCATCTCCATGCTGTCCGTTGTTTACAGCCTCTAAACATGTTTTAATTAAAGTCCATGTCTCTGATTTATCAGTAAGAACTGGAAGGGTGCATTGAGTAAACACTTTTATTTTAAGACGTAATGGTAAATTGATTTTCAAAATTGTCCTGTTTCTTCCGAATACCCAACCAAGTTTTATACACCTATTTTTTTCTGTATCTTTATTTTATATCTCATGATTAGTTGAAAAGAACCAGTCATGGGATTTTGAAAGATTCATTTAGAAATATCAGAAAGAAAAAAATCAAATTCCAAAGACTAATGTAAAGATGTTTACCGGAACGTACTATCCTGAAATTAAATAACCGAAATATACTATCAGAAAAACTCCTTGCTTAATATACGGTATGTTATCAGTTGTGTATTCCTTTGAGAGTGATTCCGCGCTGGCCAAGCGGGTTGGTGAGAGAGGGATAGGAAACTTTTTAAAAGACAGCGGCCAAGAACATGGCAACAAAGAAAAATTCACTTTGTGCTGAAAGAGTCTCTACAGCGTATCTAATTGAATTGATTTTCATTACTGTTATCATAAAGTAGCTAATTATCAGGGATGTAGTTCTAAGAAAAAAAAAGTGTCTTATCGGTGAACGGGTTAGGTGAAACAAACTTAGAAAGAAGAACCTTAAAATTTTCAAAAGCAATTTAGAATGATTTGTTGTTTTCATCAATTAGTATTTTTTATTAAAGTTTCATTACTAATTATTTTTATCAACTTTCCTTGAAAGTGCTTAATCGGAACAATTTAAAATAAAAGACAAAAGTTACGGGAAGTCAGATGCTAAGAATGTTAAGTGTATTTCCCCTTAGATACTGTTCTTTCATTCTTTACGGTTCCACATATTCAGTGTAATAATGTGTGTTAGTTGCAATGAATACTTATAACTTATATGCTGCCCTTGTTAAGATTATGCGATGGGAGTGGAAAATATCTCTTGCGTTGCTTTTTGTTTCTTTCCGGGTATAATGACCTCCACGATCATCTATGGCCATAGTCGCCGAGCGATTGGTCAGAAGCCATTGCTTCTGACCACTCGGAAACCTAAAGCACGTCTTTTGCGTTACTCATAAGGAATCACAGAATGAGCTCAGGTTGGAGCTTTTGTTGGAGCCGATGACGAGTTTAGCTGAAATGCCCTTCTCAACTGTAAAACACTTTTCCCTTTCCAGTGGGGGTTGTTATCGACCACTAGGAAGAATTCTAAGGGATATAAGCAGCCATTCCCTAAATTAGGATCACTGGTTCCAGGTAAGGGAAAAAAACAGTGCTGTAATTCAAGCATACGCCTTATGCCTCTACTAAGAATCGAACCCAGCCCCTGCCGCACCTGTGGCGCAGTGGTCTAAGGCGCTGGTTTATGATCATTCGCCCTAGTTGGGTCCGGGTTCGAATCCCGGTGTGGCATGGGTGTTTGTGTTTATCTTTCGGCACGGGTTCTCAATATGTTACTTGTCCAACACTTGCTATCTGTGTACATTGGTCATTTGGCATACTGTAAAGTCCATGTTTGATGTATACTTGTTCACAATGTGTTACATGATCAACAATGTCTATAATCTGTGTGAATTGATCATTTGGCAGCCGGGTGGCGCAGTGGTTTAAGCGATGGCCTCTGATCATTCGTCCGAAAGGAGTCCGGGTTCGAATTCCGGTGAGGCATGGATGTTGTGTTTGTCTTACGGCACTGGCTCTCTCCCTTTCCTGGAACCAGTCACCCTAAATTAGGGACGGGCGACTGCTCATAGCCCATTGAGTTGCTCACGGTGGTCGTTAAACCTCCAATCAAAAAAGAAAATCATTTGGCATGCTGTCAACCATGTATTATTTGTACTTGTTGCTGGGTAATTTCTGCCTCCTGTTTATGTTTGCCTGTATGTCTTATTGTACCACCAGGTCCAATAAATCATTTAAAAAAAATCATTTAATCCCCCAACCAAAAAAAAAAAAAAAAAAAAAAAAGAACCCAGACCCACGCAGACGAACGGTGAGTAGCGACCACTTGTTTTGTCTACATGCATGTTTAACTTGTATGTGTTGCTTGTCGTCCTAGCAGTCATCCGACAGTTTAGTCTCGTCCTTGCAAATACGAACGTTCTGTGAAGACACGAGAATGCTTTCATAGAAATCAATGTTCCTTTTACATGATCATCTAAAAATTTCTTTGTCCTGCTTTTCTTCCCAAATAACCACGAAAAGTGCCTTAGCGGCGCTAAGATTCTTCTACACTGCTGCTACTTATTGCAGATTTTTCAAGAATTTCGCGGAACGGATTTACGAAACATTGCCTTATATTGTGCTGTTTCTTACTTCTGTAAAATAATTAGCTTTGAGTTTTAATGGCATTGCTTGTATCGAATTTCATTAAAAGCGATGTTCATGTTCTCGAGCAACAACGAGATATACAGTGAGTGGCCACTTTATTATCACCACCCGCTCAGTACTTCGTTGGGCCACCTTTTGCCTTTAATACTGCGTCGATTCTTCGTGGCATGGACTCCACGAGATGTTGATTGGTGGTTTGTGGAATCTGAGACCATGCTTGATGAATAGCACTTTCCAGGAGTGTGAGATTGCAGGGTTGTGGATCCAGCTGTCTGATGGCTCGTTCAACTTCATCCCACAAATTCTCAATCGGGTTGAGATCTGGAGATTGTGGGGGCCACCTAAGCATAGTAAACTCACCGGCATGTTCCTGAAACCAATCCTGTAGAATACGAGCACTATGACAGGACGCATTATCTTGTTGAAAGTAGCCATCGCCATTGGGATAAACCATCCACATGACAGGATGCACTTGGTCCGAAACGATGTTTAGATATGATGTGCCAGTCAGACGTTGATCAACACCAATTAAAGGGCCCAAAGCATGCCAGGAAAACATTCCCCAAACCATAACGTTGCCTCCACCAGCTTGAAGGGTTTGTAGCAATGCATTTGGGGTCTATGCTTTCGTGCTGTTTCCGCCAAATTCTCACTCTGCCATCGGCATAGTGCAACTGAAAACGTGATTCATCGGACAACATAATTTGTTTCTAATTATCGACTGTCCAATCCTTGTGCTCCTGTGCGAACTGGAGACGTTTTCTCTTATTAACTGCAGACAGCAAAGATGTTCGAACAGGCCTTAGGCTGCCATATCCCATCCGATGCAGTGTATGGCGAACAGTGCGTGCAGAGATCATTTGAGGGGATCCTTGATTAAGATGGTCTGTAATTTGCTGCACTGTTGCCCTTCTGCTGTCTGTTACCAGTCTGGACACCCTCCGTTCCGCCAGAGCAGTCACTAGTCGATGACGACCACACGTTGCACGTAGAGACCCAGTTTTTTGGCTGACAGTCCAGTCTTTAAACACTTTAACAACAGCTGCCGTGGAACATTTCACGAATGCGGCGGTTTCGGTGATACTCGCTCCATGGCTCCGAGCTCCTACAATCATCCCACGTTGAAAGTCCGTCAAATCGCATTTTTTACCTATCTCGTCACCCAAAAATCACTTTTACTACTGTCGAAAGCACTAAGCTTTCCCTTTTTATACTAGTCTCGCCCTCTGGGGGCAACAGTGTGCAGCCATAGCTCATTTGCTTAAAACTGTCAGGTGGTCATAATAAAGTGGCCACTCAGTGTATAACACTAGTGTTCACTAATTCCTATATTATAGAGACGATACCTGCAATGCACGGTAGCGTGAAGGTGCTGCTTTAAATTTACGTTTATATATGATAGTAGTCTGGCTGTGTTTCAAAAGCAACTCGTAGGCAAGGGCGAAAGCCCAATTGTTTCGAAAAATCTGGTATTTCGGTTATATACTGGAGCGGTGAGGCGGACATAAAAAACATCCTAATATTTTGTTACTCAAAATATTTATCAAAATAAAATATATATGTCAAATACCTGAATCACGAAATATAAAAGTTTTACCATGACTAATAAAATAATATATTATTAAGCATGTTAGTAAAATCATGCAATGCATTGATTATGATACGCTTTCCAGCATACCGGAAGTCATTACTCAAGTTATGATGATAATGGCTGTGGAATAAATCTCGCTCCTGTGTCCTGACCTTTGACCCCATTTCAATTATATTAAAGAAGTGGTTCAGTACATCTCCGGAACAACATACTAAAGTTTTGTCGCAGCCAAAGCATTTTTACGTAAGTTATGACGCATAAAGGCAATGGAAGGGATCTCGTTCTTATGTATTGACCTTTGACCCCAGTTCATCCACTTTCAATAGGGTTCGTCCATAGGTGGTCCCCTACCACATACTAAACTTTCATCGAAATCGAACCATTTTTACGCGAGTTATCGTGCTGACAGACAGACAGACAGACTGACAAAGCTTAAAGTAAAAAGACAAGAGGCTAATTTAGGGAATTGTTGGTAGCAATGTACATTGTAATGCATATTATCAATATAATGTGCACTCACTAGACAAAACATAAAAGATAGAGGTGATAGGCATCCCCAAAGCAGACTGGAACAGACCCAAACGAAACGCAGGCGATAAAAAGGCGGACAGCAAGGCTTCCCAACAGGGGCCCTGGATGGCCTAGTGGTCAGCGTTCGTGACTGCCACAGAGGAAACCTAAAGTTTGATCCCGGGCAGGTACTAACGCTTGAACCACTAGGTATCCGCCGTGCGTTGGATGGCCACGTTAAGCCATTGGGTACAGCCCCCTCCCAGTAATAAATAATGGCGTCTTCCTCCCCCTTTCTACCTCGCTTCCGCGTGACTTTCCTATTGGGCACTCTAGTCAAAATATCCTAGCTTCCTATTTCTGAGGGTTGTTTAAGAGCTGGGGTCAGACACTCCCTTCCTAAAATCCTCTACATATGATCTGATCTTCCCAACAGTGTATCGCAATCGACGAACATGGGTAAACGGGATGATCTCAGCGGCTTTGATCGTAGACGCATTGACGGCGCCAATTAAATCAAAGTTAAATATCGGAGGCCCACGCAGCGTCAGCGAGTGAACGGTACGTCACACGCTGTATACCCTGGGGTACGGGAGCGGACGCCGTACTCGTGTACCACTGTTGACTGCTCGTCGTCCGACATTACGCCTCACGTGGTGTCGGAAACATCCAAACTGGACCCATGCAGAGTAGCGCCGCCTTGTGTTGTTAGGTGAATCCCGTTTTCAGCTGTTTCGAACTGACGGGAGGTTGCGGGTGGGGCGTCTACAGCACGAGACAATAGTGAATAGTTACCGAGAGATCTGGAGTACGATCCCAGCGGTGTCCGGATAACAATTTTTCGGTTGCTATGTGTTAATTATAGAAAACGTGGAAAGAACTAGGACTTTGTCTATTCACATTATCAATACGTATTTGAAAGATTTTCACTACGAGGCCATAGTATCGTTGGGCCAGGTCAACTGTGTTCAAGGCCATGGCCCAGTGATTGTTTGGTGAGCCTTCTCATGGGGCACATTAGGTCCCCCAGTGTGTCTGGAGAGGTTCTCAACCGCTGCGCGCTACCAGCATGTGCTGGCGGATCACCTACATGCTTCGCACATCCTGCAGCCGATGGTCTGTTCCAGCAGGACATTGAGTGCCCCACCGAGTCACAACCACCCTGGCATGGTTCCAGGAGCATTCATCTGCGTTTGCAACCATCCAGTGGCCTCCAAGGTCCCCGGATTTAAACCCTGTGGAACGGAACATCAGATCCATGGATCCTGATCCGACGTCTCGGGTGGAGTTGTGGACAATGTTGCAACACGCATGGCTGGAATTTCCTCTGAAAACCATCCGGCATCTAGTGGAGTCGATGCCTTTTGCGTGTACAGGCTGTTATTCGCACTAGAGGAGGACTAACAACACTCTATTAGGTAGGCATCTGTAACAATTTGTCTATTGAGTGTGTATTATAGTGTACGTATATTAGTATCGTGTTCGAAGCAATGTACATTACTCGATATAGTTAAAATGCTGTACCAGAAAGTATTAGAGTGCCATGCAAATTGGTGGGTATATGTCTACAGTTGGGTTATGTAAACGATTGTAGTTGCGAGCCAATCACGTGATATCAGGGAGGCAAAACGGTTCGGCGTAGCTAAGCTTGGTTGTCCTCACCTGGGCTTATGGATCACTGCATCGGAGTGATTTCGGTGGCCAAAGTACATGTAAGAATGCCTGGGCGACGTCACCGGGATTGCTACCATCACACAAGCACCATTGCCAGAAGCTTCATCATAGAGCTACGTACGGCTGGTTGGTCCGTGCGTCGCATCGCGGCGGAAGCTCATCGGGATGGACATCTGTAGGATGAATGTGAAGACAGTGGCTGGCGGAAGGTAACGTGAGTCGCTGTAGTGGTCTGTGCCCGAAAACCTGGATCGTAGAGCCACACATTCCACAGCGGACAATATCAGAGGAGAAGTAAGATTGTTCTGTCGATCCCTGTATGGACACGTGCTATGATTCCCATATTGGCTGGTGCTGGTTTGCGTTGTCGCCAGCCAATGTGACGACTTCCACTCACTTCAGCACATCGTCGCGCAAGGTTGTAGCGGTTCAGTATTTAACTTTCGCGGCGGGGCGAATGTAACATGTGTTCGGCAACGGGTCTCGCTTCTGTCTCAGCGCCGACGATCACCGATTGAGAGTCTGGTCACGACGTGGCCACCGGGCTGATCTTGCCGCCATCCGTGATAGCGTCACATGCTCTTCATCCTGGTGTCATGGTTTGGGGTGCTAATGATTTCAACAGCCGTTCATCACTCGTAGGCATAGTGGGTACAATGACAGCACGATGATTCCTCGACGAGATGCTGCAGCCTGTTTTCCTTATGGTCAATATTTAGTGCATTGTAGAGATGAGCTCGGGCCCGGGCTCGGACGGGCTTAGAATTCATTAACAACCGAAAAACCCGGGCTCGGAATTACACGTCTTGAATGTCATTACTGTAATTAATTCAACACGTGTAATTCCGAGCACGGTTGAATTTCACGTGTTGAATTTCATTGTGGATTTGTTACCATGTTGAAAGGATTTTCAATTTCCTAAGCTAGCTGCCATTGCAAGACAAATTTTGCTCAGCAAGACTTGCATTATGCATTGTCCAAAGCTATGGCCCAAGCAAGGATTAGTTTAAGGAGGTCTGGTACCGAAAAACTGGGGAAAAAATCACATTCCCATTTTTTGTATTTTATTAAAAATAAAGAATCTTATCTTTTAAATGATGTATTAATTTCCAAAATTGTGCAGTTAGAAGTATTATTTATTTTTTTAAATTTCCTCACTCCCGCGATTTTTGGGATGACGTTGGTTTTTAGTGCAGCAGGTCGAGTTTTAGAGAAAAGATAAAGTTGAAGCGCTGAGGCATTTGATGCAATTCTTTTTCTCTCTCTTTTCATGATGAACTTGATCTGGAAACTGCACACACATATGATAATATTGTGATTTATTATACTATTAAGCGCAAAGCTTTGTTAATGTTACAAAATGCAGAATAATCTGGTCTGGAATGCTTTTTTTTTTTTATATTCTACTACATCACTCTAAATTACCTTTACCAGTTAGCATATATGTAAATTATATTGCAAAGATTAGTTTTCCAGAGTCAAAATTTCAAACACTTGCAACTGTCTGTACGGCGTTGTACGTTTTATAATGCAATTTATTCAAAATAAAAGTAAATTTAGAAATCAAAAAGAAATAACGAATGGAATTTTTTGTTTCTAAACGATTGTCTTTTCTTCAGCTTTTACCAAAATTACTGATTCCCCTGACACGGTCGAAGGGCACGTTGATTATTATCTTTTTTTTTTTCAAATCCACATTTTAGAACATTTGGCTTTATGCGTAGTATTTCTAAAAACATGTTAATATTGTGAAGTGGATTAACTGAACTAAATTTTTTAAACTAATGATTTTTAAACTAATCCTTGCTTGGGACATATCTTTGGCCAGTGTATAATGCATAAATGCAAACCCTGATAAGCAAAATTTTCCAAGAATCCGGGCCCGGGCTCAGCAAACACATGCAATCAAAGAAAGAAAGCAGGCCTGGCCCGGACTCCTAAAATTGAGCCCGAACTCATCTCTAGTGCATTGTACAGGCAGTTGATGAAGCCCTGCAGCCCGTTTTTCTGCTTTATCTCCATGGCATCCCTGATGCCCAGTTTCAACAATATAACGGTCACAAAGATAACGTACAAAGTGTCCAGATGCTGCCCTGGACAACGCAATCTCCAAACTTCTCACCCATAGAGAACGTATTGAGGGGGGGGTCATTGGCAGACTGCTTAACGTTTCTGCACGACCTCCTCGAACGTCGAAGAACTGTGAAGACGGTATGACGTACTGCAGAGGTGAAGCACGTGTCAAGACGACAAATTTGCAGCGATGAATTTCATCGGTAAAGCTCAATGGTTAAAGCATTCAGCTCCGTAGAGGGATGCGGGTTCGATCTCTGTCACCAACAGATTTGTGAATTTCACAGTAGGTCAACGGCGCATGGTTAGAGATACTTCAAGAAAGCATCCGGGGACCTTTCCACTCTCTGCCAAGCCATGTCGCCGGAAATATAGCCCAGCATGTCAGCCATACGACTTAATAACCCATGTCACATTATACAACTTTCACCTCGACCATCGCATTCATGCAATTCCTCAGAAATGATCACTTCTTGCACAACTACTTGTCTACATCCGTGCTAAGTTTCGTCTCATTGCATGCATTCCTTCATGACGTGTAATTTTCTGCAAACGGAATCATGACTTGTTATTAGGTGGAATTTATTCCTGCAGCATATTTGGTGTCAATAGTAATGATAGATATTATAATTTATAAAAGACTGCGGTCTTTTTATAAACTATAATATCTATCATTACTATTTGTACGTATTGACTTTCGTTTTCCAAAGCCAACTTTTATGAGAAATTTGATTTGACGATACGATTTTTAATTGAATTTTATTTAAATAATTATTGAGAAAACGGGCAACAACGGTGGTCGGGTTGGCCAGTGTGCCTTTGGTCGTAGGTACTAGTTTATAGTGTTGTGCCTGTGGTAGGCACAGTGACAGAAACTCCGTTTTGAATTTCCATTCTCCCATACGGAGTTCAACAACAGCTCACAGTTGCCAGTACAATATAAAATTGTGACTCAACGCAGTGTAAAAGAAACGCTTGGGATGGATCTGTTTGCACACATACAGAAAGCTGAGAATGTGTGACGCGTGTTCTTTCACGGAAATCGAATTGCATCTGTTGCGTATGACGTCACTGGATACAAGTCGTACTTCGAATTTTCTTCACTCACTTGCCTATGACATACTGTGAGAGGAAAAAGGAATAAACTCAGAGAAAGTATGCAGGTGAAAATTAAATATTGACGTTCCTAGTGCCCAGTCGTTCAGAAAACCACGTGGCAATCGATCAGCATGATAATCTACCAAGTTAGTGGATGTTTTGTAAAACTAAATATACTGGAACATAAATGAACAAAATGCTCTCATGGTAGTTCGTCTGAAACCTTTAATGTAATAATCTAAGTTACTAGCTGTGCCCGTTGCAAATATTATAACAAACAATATTATGGGTAATGTTATTATATTAAATTATACATTTTTTGTATAGACAATGATTAATACTCCTTGGTTTGAGTTTATGAGATTGTCTTTAATAATAGCCCAAGCGAAATGATAAAGAGTAAGAATAAAATATCAAATAAGTAATGCTTTGTATCTATTTAAATATTTATTAATATATTTCATTAATTTCTGAAAATAGAAAGATATAGGCAGAAATATACAATAAATGTAGCTCAATTGGTTGTAACTTATAAAATTTTTCTATATACAATGTTTGAGGTTTTTGTTGTACCACATGAAAAAATCTGTCAAATTTTGAAAGCTGCGAACACGTGACATAGCAACATATAATTGTCCGTGACTAAAAACGGGTTGTGGTAAATATATTCCAACTCTATCTAGAGTTTGTCCTTAGGACTTACTAATTGTCATAGCAAAAGCCAAACGCACGGGAAACTGCCTTCTACGAAATAAAAAAAGAGAAGATGTTAAATCTATGCGTGGCAACAAAACCCTCTTACCAGTAGCTTGGCCATTAATTACTTCTAAATCTGAGCAATTGTGGTGTAGTTTTCGTACTATTAACCTTGTGCTATTTATTAAACCAGAAGAAATGTTTAAATTTCCCAACAGGATTACAATTGCACCTATTTTTAATTTGAGACTGTGTGGGGGAATTCCACTATACTGTAAACTGTCTAGAAACTCTGTTGGGAATTGTATAACGTCATTGTCCTTTTCAGATTTCAACGTATTGACGCTTAAATATTCAACAGCATCCCCTGGAAGAGGAGATTCAATTTTGTTAAAATAGTGAATTTGGAAAAAGTTATGTAATTATCAATATGAGATATATCATTGCCAAAAATTGTAGTAATATTTTTTTCTGCTATTTATAGTGAGGGAATAGCAATTTCATTTTCGTGACCTGGTGTGCGACGAAATCGACCTTCTCCAATTTCTAAAAGAAATTCGTCAAACTCCGTTTCATTTTGATTTGTACGCATATTTTTAAATAATTTTAGTTTTGAAATGTTGCCAAAGCGAACAATTTTAATACATTGCTGGACAGTTGATTAGCATGATCCATGTGGAACAACGGGCAGAACTTGTCGAAAGTCACCTCCTAAAACCACAATTTTTCTACCGAACAGTCTGTCATTTTGCATAATATCTTGCAGAAGCCTCTGAACACATAATAAAGCATGTACTGTTGCCACAGGTGCTTCATCCCGTATTATGAGTTTAGCATCTTGAATAGTTAAAGCTTCTTTGCTGCTCATTTTTAAAGTGGAAACAGGTGACTCATTCAAATCAAGAGGAAGTTTGAAAAGACTGTGAACTCTTCGTCCACCTGGCAGCAGCATTGCAGCTATCTCAGTCCATGCAACGAGTATAACGGAATATCCTAGTCGCAGACAAGTGGAAATTAAACACCTATATACACAAGTTTTTCCGGTTCCTCCTGGACCATCAATAAAATAGGCATTATTTTTATTATAAGTGCATTGCATGGCATTGATAACTTCATCAATACAGACTATTTGTTCAGAATTAACGTTATGCATCAAATCCTCCTCTTCTGAAAAAGAGAAAAGGGAATCATTGACTTGAAGATCCTGAACTAAAGTGAGACACGATAGACCAATATCAGTGGAAGAAGAACCGTTTAACTTTAGAACGCCGTAGATATCTCTTAATGCAAGTTTTTTTTTTTTTTTTTTTTTTTTTGATTGGAGGTTTAACGACCACCGTGAGCAACTCAATGGGCTATAAGCAGTCGCCCGTCCCTAATTCAGGGTCACTGGTTCCAGGGAAGGGAGAGAGAGCCAGTGCCGTAAGACAAACACAACATCCATGCCTCGCCGGGATTCGAACCCGGACCCCGTTCGGACGAATGATCACAGGCCATCGCTTAGACCACTGCGCCAACGGGTTGGCTAATGCAAGTTCATAAGCTACGTTGTCTTCATAATTTTGTAAGTAATCTTCACTCATGTCATCTCTAAATGTCTGCCACAAATTAAGTGCATTTGTAGGACACAAATAAATGCAAACAGCTCCCTTAATTGGGATGGCATTTGAAAAACACATGCTTCCTTCAAGCACCAATACCACTCTGAATCATCTAACAGTAAACCGCGATGCATTGTAGCTTCCTTGAAAGTGGAATAAGTGATACCATTGTAGGTTTTAATTTCATCAAACGTTTTGGCACCAACAACATACAAAAGTAGCAATCTCAAATGATAACGTTCCGAATCTTGTGGACTTACGGTGTACATTCTACCAATAACTTTGGTATGTCGCTGTTGTTTTTAGCACGTCTTTGGTAAAAAAAGATCGTGCTTATGTTATCAGTTTGTCCGTCCGTCTGTACCCACGGAATCTCTGCAACTATTAGTCCGATTTGGAAAATTCTTTTTGCATTCGAAAGCTTGAAATATGCGAATGATGATCCTTTATTTCGTTTTTTTTTTACGATGTACAATTTCGCCGCTAGAGGGCGTAAATGCAGATGATGTCTAATTCAAAAATACGTTTTATTCCACATATTTGCTTCTAAACATCCGATTGAAAAAAATCTTTTATCTTTCGGTTCCATTTATGTCAAAGAGTATTTTGGATATAGTTTCTTTTTCAAATTACGCATAGATTTTCCGCTAGGAGGCGTAAAAGTAAATTGCATTTTTCCCGATAACTCTTCTTCTAAAACTCTAAAACTCCGATTTGAAAAATGTTTTGTTCAGCGGATACATCTCCTGATGCACAATCTTATGCATATAATTTCGAATTTTTGGTAAAGAATACTTTGGCCACCAGGGGGCGTAAGTGTTAATTTTCGCTTCTGATGTATTTGCCATAAAATCTGAGCTTCGAAAATATCGATTAAAAAATTCTTTCGTGGACTGATGCCACTCACATCGATAAACCTTTTCGGAATATTTTCTTCCTAAAATATTGCACAGTTTCTCCGCCAGGGGCGTAGACGTATATCTTATTTTTGTCAATATCTCCACTTCTAGGAGTCCGATTTGAAAAATTCCTTCTTTGTTGGATACTGTTTTCCGTGGGACATGTTTTTCATATAGTTTCAAAAATTTCAAGTAATTCATAGACTTTCCGCTAGGGGGCGTAAAGGTGAATTGCGTTTTCCGCTATATCGCTGCTTCTGAATCTCCGATCTGAAAAATTCTTTCTGCACCGGATACAGCTCCTGATCGGAAATCGTTTGCACATAATTTCTAATTTTTGTAAAAAAATGGTTTGGCCACCAGGGGGCGTAAACCTTAATTTCCGCTTCTGATGTATTTGCAGCAAAATATGAGCTTCTAAATTCTCGATTGAAAGTAACATCGTTTGTAGACCGATACTACTCATGTCGACAAACCTTTTAGAAACACTTTCTTCTTAAAATAATGCACGGTTTCTATGCCAGGGGGCGTAGATGTATATCTTATTTTTGTCAATATCTCGACTTTTAAGAGTCCGATTTAAAAACTCTTTCTTTGTTGGATAGTGTTTCTAGTGTGACATGTTTTTCCTATAAATTCAAAATTTTCAAGTAATTCATAGACTTTCCGCTAGAGGGCGTAAAGGTAAATTGAGTTTCCCCCTATATCTCTGCTTCTAAATCTCCAATCTGAAAAAATCTTTCTGCACCGGATACAGCTCCTGATGGAAAATCGTTTGCACGTAATTGCACATTTTTGTAAAAATTGTTTGGCCACCAAGTGGCGTAAGTCTTAATTTCCGCTTCTGATGTATTTGCAGCAAAATATGAGCTCCTAAAATCTCGATTGAAAAAACGTTTTTTGTGGACCGATACTACTCATGTCGACAAACATTTTAGGAACATTTTCTTCTTGAAATAATGCATGGTTTCTACGCCACGGGCGTAGATGTATATCTTATTTTTGTCAATATCTCTACTTCTAAAAGTCCGATTTGAAAAATTCTTTCTTTGTTGAATAGTGTTTGCGATGCGAAATGTTTTTCCTATAAATTCAAAATTTTCAAGTAAATCATAGACTTTCCGCTAGGACGCACAATGGTAAATTGCGTTTTCTGCTCCTAAAACTTCGATTTGAATAATTCTTCCTGTATCGCATACAAGACCTGACGGAAAATATTTTTCACGTAATTTCTAATGTTTGGTAAAGAATGGTTTGGCCACCAGGGGGCATAAGTATTAATTTCTGCTTCTGATGTATTAGTAGCAAAATCTGGGCTCCTGAAAACTCGACTAAATTTTTTTTCTTGGACCGATACCGCTCTTATGGATAAACCTTTTGCGAATACTTTCTTCCTAAAATAATGCATGGTTTTCCCACCAAGGGACGTAAAGTCACATCTTATTTTTGTCGATAACTCTGTTTCTAAGAGTTCGTAAGCTCACGATTCCGTTTACAGCAATATCTGAGGGATTAAAGACCCGATTGAAAAACTTCTTTCTTCCGTCAGATACTATTGTTTTCCATACCGGTTCCATTGACTTTGAATAGCTTTGATAACTTTAATTTGCGTCAGAACGGATTCAAAAGACGTGCTTATTACACCCGAAAATTCGGTGTCATCTTTCTTGTTTCCATTTGTTGTTACTCCAAACATAGTGTAAAAGCATCTCCGGATAGATATATGGACTTGCAGTATTAGGGTTTTTATTAAGTTCTAGCCAGCCCATTAAAGCAGACATTTTCATTTCTTATTGTAACAAAGTTTCAGATGCACGATCGTTTGTAAAATAAACTTTTGTTGTTCGGGTTAGTGTACTGGTAGTCGAACAACAGTGTGAGATTGTTGATGCATCTTAAAACTAAAAAGTCTGTACGATGCTTCAGTTGGACCTACATACCTGGTATTTAAAAATGCATTCATTTCATCTTAGTCCGTCACACTTTCTTTAACAGTAGCCTGCATATTAGCACAATCGTGTCCTTTATAAAAGCATTTGTGAATATATTTGAAGCTTTGCACACTTGAACATATTTCAACACTTTTAAATGCGCTCCAAAGTATTTAAAAAGAAATCGATTGTATGGAACAATGTAACGATTGTCAACCTCAACAATATTCCCCTTTATACTTTTAGAATTGTTCGTCCATTATTTCTCCTCATGTAAATTGGGTAACCATTGGCATTTTCCTTACCTCTGTATATTGTTCTGGAAAACCTTTTCTGCATTCTCCATTTTCCATGCAAATGCAAGATGGATTTAAAGACCCACAGGGTCCATGTACCATTTGACGTTTTACTAAATTGCAAAGGGCTCTGTCATTAATAGGATCAAGTATTTCGCCCGATACAACTCTATTTATGTCATCAATCTAACGAAACTTACATAGATCTTCAAGAGTAACTAACAAATGCATATGAAGCAAACCTCTTTTTGAAATTCAATAGTGTAAATACACTAGTGTGCAAAAATTAAGGACGAAGAGGAGAAATTAGCATAACAGCGGAACGAGCAGGCAGAACGGACCGAAAGACCACTCAGGAGATAGACTAGGGTCCGGTACGGTAGGGCATGCGCATATATGCAGCATGACGTAGGGGGAAGGAGTGTCGGAAGGGTAGGGTGGTGTACGCTCAGCTATTCCGTGAAAGCTATTGCACGGTGTACATCGGTTTGAACGACGTCGAGTTGCTGCCACCGTGTGATATGGCTAACAGGCAATCCAGTAGACGACATCTGGATGACTTTACCCGAGGTCGCGTCATTGGGAAGTTGGAAGAAGGACGAAGTGTGACTAGTGTGGCGGAGGAGTTCGGGATCGCTCACAGCATCGTTTCACGAGCTTGGAGAGTATTTCGAACGACAGGACCAGCTGTCCGAGAGTTAGCAGTGGTCGTCCACGAGCAACCACGGCGGCGAACGGCCGGTATATTGCCCTACAGGCAAGAAGAGACAGACGGCAGACAGCGGGAGAAATCGCAAGGCACGTGCAACAGACAACTGGACGTCCGTTATCGCGTTTTACCGTGGCCAGGAGGCTGCATAAAGGTGGTCTATTTGCACGACGGCCAGTACGGTGTGTGCCATTAACGCCTGCTAATCGGAGACGGCGGTTTCTGTTGTGTCAGGAACTCAAGAACTGGACACATCAGCCATGGGGTCGAGTTTTCTTTACGGATGAGAGCCGATTTAGGCTGACGAGCGATTCTGGACGTATACACTTCTGGAGAGAGCAGCGAACACGCAATCACACCCCCAACATCATCGAAAGGGACCGGTTTGGAGGGGGCGGTATCATGCTTGGTAGCCGTACTGACCTCCACATCTTCCAAGGAGGTTCAGTCACTGGTGTCCGCTATTGTACCGAGGTTTTGCTGCCTGTGGGTCCTGAGTTCCTCTTCATGGACGACAACGCTACACCTCGTCGTGCAGTGGCCGTCGCAGAGCAGCTGGAGAGTAAAGATATTCAATGCATGGATTGGCCCGCAAGGTCTCCGGACCTAAATCCAATCGAACACGTGTGGGACCTTCTCGGGAGACGCTTGGCAGCACGTCACCAGCTGCCAGCAACGATTGCGCAGCTGCGATTGGCGCTACAAGAGGAATGGGCCGCGATGCCTCAACAGCTCCTTGACAACCTCGTCCTCAGCATGGACAGACGTTGTAAATCCTGCAACGCAGTCAGGGGTGATCATATCCCCTACTAAAGACTGGATTTTTCTTGGCAGCCGCCTGTCACATGGACGTTTCTGTCTTCTGTCTAGTTGTGCTCGAAGCTATCTTTTCAAAAAAGTGCCTTTGTATCCTTTGGATTCCTTGTTTGGACGGTTTTGCTCACTTGTCCCATATTCTTACATCTTGGGGATATTATGGTATGATTTGAGTAGATGTGGAGTACTTCTGCACGACGTTACATTCGAAAATCCGTCTCGTCCTTAATTTTTGCACGCCAGTGTATATGCCTTGATTTTTGCCAAAAATTTGTGTTTCATTTATCAAGTGCAACATTTCTTTTACCTTTACGTTAATGTCCGGTCTATTATTTGAGGTCTCGTATGGCTAAATGCTTTGTTTTTATCTCTGGCCAATTAGCATTGCATGTTAACGTTATAAATAAATATGGTTTTCAAAATCTCCTCACTATAGCCATGACATCTTAGTAATTCTGCATCATGTTTCTAGGACTACCAACAAAAGTAGATGACAATATTACCATTATACCAGGAACTAAATTTTTCTTCTTGTGCCTTGGATTGCAAAGCATCAGGAAGACCTGCATATATGTATCAACTCGCAATTTTTTCCGTTGGAAAATAATAAATTTCAAACGGTACCCTTCGATCCGATAATAATCAACAAATAATTGCTAAGTTAACTTGCCTGCATAAAGCCCGGGATTGAAATTGCCTGCGGAAAAATCACCTCTTATCGCAATCCGGAAGCAAACATATTCACGAAGGGTTAATGTCAGTCTCACGGTAGTTTTTTTGGAACCAGAAACAATCGTACTTTTATGCCACCCACTCTGACCGCTAGGCCAAACTGAAGCATTAGGGTCGCAGTGCATATTGTCATAAACAATGTTTTGTATACCCCCATGCTTTGGATATGATATGTGTCGATGAGATGGTGGAACACCATATGCTGATTCAAATACTGCTGCTATCTCCGAGGCAGTCGGGCCATTGTAGCGACGAACATCTTCCGATGGTTCATGGTAAAACCGCATGTCAGAATTTAGCACAGATTGAGGTTTATTTTGCTTGTTGTTGAACAGATCCTAAGAAGGAAGAAAGAAAAAAAAAGATGTGAAACTCTTCTAAGATGTCATTTCTCAACCCTGCATTATCTGGTCGGTCTAATCTAATTTTATTAGCTTCCGTAAAACTTAACATATAGAGTTGTCCATAAGCAGATTTTTCCTTAGACTCCGGATATATAGAGCTAATATTGTAAGTGTCACCTAAGATTTTGAAGCAGTATGGACATACCCAGGAGGCAGTTTAATTTCCACCGAAGGAGACGAATGAAAGGGGCATTATTGTATGATCAAATATGTTTCCTGATTTTTTTTTATTTTGTACAGTTGCCTACATATAAATTTGTTATAATATTTTGCATTTTGTTTTCCGGTAAAATTACCTTTCCGTTGGAACAGCAAAGACTAAAGTGGCAGGTGGATGTTTACATCTGTATTCCATCTTAAATGGTTTTCTTTTTTCCATCTGAAATTCTTTCTTCTGAGCTCGTTTTTCTTCTGCTCCTTTCCTTGACGTCATGTAAGAGAATTTTTGTGACGCAATCGCTTAGGACGACCGCGACGTATTAAAAGGTTTGCGCATTTCTTAACATCTTTAAGCAACACTACATCGAAATGGCCGCCATTAATGGGGTCCAGAAAACAATAAATGCCATAATTCATTGCCAGCATCACACACTCACGGACAATGAAATTTGCGCGCCTAGAAGAAAACACGCTCCTACAACCTCGAAACTTTGCAAATAGCTAGAGTGTATGCTGGTATGTAAATGATCCACGTTTGGTGCAATTGCGCATGACCGCACACGCTGTGGTGGCACTACAAACAGGAACCGGCAGCCTTATAAACCTGCGTGTAGTCGATGCCCCGTGAAAGCGAAAAGCGTCGGCCGACGCAAGCAAGAGTACAGAGTGACAAGAAGGCCGGGTAGACTCCAAAGACATCGATTTACGCAACTCACGGACTTTGAGAAAGGCCTGATCATTGGGCTGAAAACCGCAGGGTGGTCGGTGCGCCATATAGCCCGCCACGTGGATCGTTCCGACCATACCATCCTACTGTATTGGGACCAGTGGATACGTGACGGCACTGCCACACGGCGGTGCGGCTCCGGCCGGACCAGTAGGACCACCGGTAGAGAGGATTGGCGAATCGTGCGCCAGGCACGAACAGATCCCACGGGGACCCTGTGCACTATCCAGGCAGATGTAGCGGGCCCTGTGTTCCCACAAACCATTTCCCAACGCCTCGCGGATGCAAATCTGTGATCCCAGCGCTCCTTACGTGTGCTACCATTAACACCGGAACATTGCCGGCTCCGTTTGCAGTGGTGCTAGGCCGGAGCGACGTGGAACGCCACAGACTGGTGACGTGTGGGGTTTAGCGATGAGTGCCGCTTCGATTTGGAGACAGATGATAATCGCGTCCGGCTGTGAAGGTCCCCGAGTCAATGGCACAATCCCAACCTCGCTATCGAGCGCTACACCTCCCCCACTGCAGGCATTATGGTCTGGGGAGCCATTGCCTACGATATTCGATCAGCCCTAGTAGTGGTACGTGGATCATTGACGGGCCAGCGATATGTGGATGAGATCCCACGGCCCCATGTACTCCCATTCTTGGCCGGGATTCCAAGTGCGCTATACCAGCAGGATAATACCCGCTCGCACACTGCTCGGGTTGCCCAGGACTGCCTACGTCATGTCCAGACACTTCCCTGGCCTGCCCGCTCCCCGAATATGTCCCCTATCGAGCATATGTAAGACCAGTTGAAACGTCAGTTGCCGCCGTGCCGCACTATCCGGGATTGGAGCACACCGTCTAATACGTGTGACCCAGTTTGCTGCAGGACAACATCAGGCGTCTGTTCGCCTCCATGCCGGGCCGTATTGCAGTATGTATCGCCGCTCGAGGCTGTGCGACGCGCTATTGAAGATGACCGGACTGCGTTCCACAAATCCCTCTGTAATTGTCCTGCATCTCTGTTTTTGCCATGATGTGAATCATTCATCTGTATCATCACGTCCATAAAATTTCAGATCAGTCAGATGCTTCCTCCTTGGTGCGCAAATATCATTGTCCGTGAGTGTATATAGTGGGATTATCAAATCGTGTATTCGATGTATGTATATAGATACGTTAAGGTGCAAATGAGAAACCCAAGTTAATTCAACATGCCACGCGTATTCTCCATCCAGTATAATATTAAACGTTTATAATCGTCAGCCACGCGAATCTGCAGTCTATAAGATGGATCTCCAATAATAAAATGGGAAAATAAATCCCAATTGTTTATAATTCTGTCAACAACTTGTTAACGGATTTGATGGTGATTCTCTTGAGTGTTCATAAGACAAAAAGAAATTTAATAAAATAAACAATTACCATCAGGAACAATTGGAATCCCTCTAAAATAACTGTTGTGTACTGACATTTTTCACAACATGATAACGCACACCTGCCGTTTTCGAATTCGAAACTATGACTGCTGTCGGAGTTTGAGTGGCTCGTATTCGTGCCTCGTTGTGGTTCGTGACAGATCGAAGTATGACGTCATAACATAGCGCTGGTTCATCTTTCCAAGGATATGCAACACGCTGTCGAAGAGTGACGTCACAACATGGAACTAAAACTAACGTCAGCTAACATGTTAACAACGTATGTTTATGCCCAGTCGCCATGTATATAGTGACATAACGAATTCGACGACGTATACGGTACACGAACTCGAAGCATATGCCCCAAAAAGACTGTGGGAAGGGAAAAAACATTAAAAACTTTTGAGGGAAAATAAAAAGTTGATGGAATCGAAAATCGCGACTTTTTCGAATTTTGTGCACATCTACATAGTCACAGTTTTCATTTTAAAAAAAAAATCGTCAAAATCAGTCCTGTAGAAGTCTATAACTAAGACCCGAAAGAAACTGCTTAGCCTTTTATATATTAAGTTGTTAAAAGCTGCTACCTCAAATAACAGAACATGCGCGAAATCAAGGCTATATTGTGTTGCTCTAATATTTTTTTCCGTAAGAACTCAGATACAGTACAGACCGTGTCTTCCCATTCTGCTTTATTTCTCCTCTCTTTAATATTGGGTTCATTAGTGGCTGGGAAGCGGGGAGAGAAAATTAAAGTCAGCAGCTATTCCCAATCGCCTTTATTCCTATACGCTTTGTATCGCGCCCATAAAACGGGGGAAACTTTACCTACTAGAAAAAAGAAGTGCATACCTTTTAAGGGGAATTCACATGGTTTCATAACAATTAGCGCCGTGCAAATCTGTGGAAGAATTGATCAAGCTCATGCGCACCGCGTATTAATCCGATTTCAGCCATTTTCAACACATTCCTTCGATTTGCACCATTTTTCCCCCATCGAGTTTTTAAGTGAAAGATCGCCTCCTCGGGGTCCCTAAGAACAAACTAAAATTTCGACGGAATTGAAGGCTTTTTTTGTATGCGTATTATCATGCGTAAGTTTCGAAGAACATAACTGAAACCAGATGAAAATTTCTAGAAGAAAATGACAAATTTCCGGGAAAAGCGCGTAATCAAAAAACATATTTTTAGGCACACCGAGCATTGCTTTATCTTAGCTTTCAAACT
Organism: Macrothele yani; assembly: GCA_039090855.1. Lineage (NCBI taxonomy): Eukaryota > Metazoa > Arthropoda > Arachnida > Araneae > Macrothelidae > Macrothele > Macrothele yani. Next base: position 143,995,552 of record CM077014.1, read on the forward strand.
AGTTAGACATATACAAAGTGTGTTCAAAAAGTTGTTTCTGGATTGGCGGCAACATGACGCTACAGACAGTAGTGCAGAAATATTTCCACTACTATGTGCTTTTATATTTGAATCTATAAATCAACGCTTCCCTCAAAAAACTGATTGGGTAACATTCTATGTTGATAGGAGATAACAGACACGTATGTTTATCTTGGACAGCAGATATCAAGTGAGGGTCACATTGATGAAGAAATTAATCGGCGTACAAAACTTGCCTGGAGAGCTTTTGGAAGAAACAGCATAATTTTCAAGAGCAATATGCCATTATGTCTTAAAAGAAAAGTGTTTGATCAATGCATCCTTCCAGTGCTTACGTATGGTGCAGAGACGTGGACCTTAACTAAAAGAGACATACAAAGGCTGCAGACAACTCAAAGAAGCATGGAGAGGTGCATGCTTGGTATAACCAGGAGAGATAAGAAGAGAAACTCGTGGATCCGAAAAATGACAAGAGTGGAAGACATCATGATCAGGGTTAAATCCCTGAAATGGCAATGGGCTGGACATACTGCCAGAAGGACAGACCATAGATGGACAGCCGAAATTTTAGATTGGATTCCAAGGGACAGGAAAAGACCCAGAAAAAGACCACATGGGAGATGGGTGGATGAAATTCGTAAATATGCGGGAGTGACATGGAGGAGACTGGCACAAGACAGACCGTTGTGGAGGAAACTTGGGGAGACCTTCGTCCAGCAGTGGATTGATAATGGTTGACAATGATGATGATGATGATATATATAGTTTCGAAGAACATCTTTCCAATCTTTCCTGGTTACACCAAGTATGCATCTCTCCATGCCTCTTTCAGTCGTCTGCAATCTGTGTGTCTTTTTTAGTTAAGGCCCACGTCTCTGTTCCGTACGTAAGCACTGGAAGGATGCACTGATTAAACACTTTTCTTTTAAGTCATAATGGCATATTGCTCTTAAAAATTGTGCTGTTTCTTCCAAAAGCTCTCCAACCAAATTTCATACATAGATTAATTTCTACAAAAAGGAAAGGGAGTGATACCAGGTGACACTATATCTCCCAAACTCTTCAATGCCATATTGCAAAGGGTCTTTTTCAGTCATTGAACTGGGAAAAAGAAGGCGATAAATATTAATAGATTATTTAACTCACTTTCATTTTGCTGATGACGTAATCATTTTTGCAACTACCTCTTGAGAGCTGCAGAGTATGATCCAGGAACTTGCTGTCAAGAGTAAGGAAGTTGGATTAAAATGAACTTTCAGAAGACGCAACTGATGTACAATGCTTTTTTCAAAAATTCAAGATTTTGCAATTGATGGGGAGAAGCCTGAGGTAACCTATACCTACATTTACCTTAGACAATAGATATCAAGCAAGGATCACATTGATGAGGAAATTCATCGGCGTATAAAACTGAATTGGAGAGCTTTTGGAAGAAACGGTACAATTCTTAAGAGCAATATGCCATTATGTCTTAAAAAAAAAAGTGTTTAATCAGTGCATCCTTCCAGTGCTTACGTACGAAGCAGAGACACGAATCTTAACTAAAAAAGGCATGCAAAGACTGCAGCAACTGAAAGCAGCATGGAGAGATGCATGCTTGGTGTAACAAGGAGAAATAAGAAGGGGAACTCGTGCATAAGGAAAATAACAAGAGGGTCATTCCATGTCAAATCAACAAGTTCCGAAAAAGTTTCAAGCTACCCCATCTAGGATTTTCACTAAAATTTTTGTGAGTGTACATATACGGAAAAAACTGAGTTTCTCTGAATTTCGGGTTTGAGAGTTTAAAACTGATGCCGTAAAAAATACTTAACATTTATGCACATGAGGGGCCCCCGTGTACAATTTATTTGTTATTTGCACAACTTCTTTTCTAATAAAGGTAGAAGTCTGAAATGTGGCTGTTTATAGTTGTTTTTGATACTGCATACAAAAATGCAAACTGAATTATTTTATCATAATTAGTTTTCATGATATGGCAAAAAATATGGGTGCAGCTATGGGGCCCACCACCAGCGGGGCCCTCCTCAGAGAAGGATGAATTTTTTTTTTATAAAAAGATTAAAATATCGTTACTTGATTCTAAAAGTTATGAGAATTACTTCCTTGAATTTTTTTTTTGGACTTTTAAATTTTGTCATATACTTTTCTTTTTTATTGGATGTTTAACGACCACCGTGAGCAACTTAATGGGCTATAAGCAGTCGCCCGTCCCTAACTCAGGGTCGCTGCTTCCTGGGCGGAAGACATGATTTACTCTGATCACGATGGATTTTACTCTGATCACGATGGATTTAACTCTGATCACGATGTCTTCCGCTCTTGTCATTTTTCTGATCCACGAGTTCCTCTTCTTATTTCTCCTTGTTATACCAAGCATGCACCTCTCCATGCTTCTTTGAGTTGTTTGCAGCCTTTGTACGTCTCTTTTAGTTAAGGTCCACGTCTATGCACCATACGTAAGCACTGGAAGGATGCATTGATCAAACACTTTTCTTTTTAGACATAATGGCATATTGATCTTGAATATTATGCTGTTTCTTCCAAAAGCTCTCCAGGCAAGTTTTGTACGCCGATTAATTTCTTCATCAATGTGACCCTCACTTGATATCTGCTGTCCAAGATAAACGTACGTGTCTGTTATCTCCAGCTTTTCTCCATCAATCGATAAATCTTCATTTCTTGTAAAAGCTTCGAACATCACTTTTGTCTTCTGAAAGTTCATTTTTAATCCCACTTCTTTACTCTTGTCAGCAAGTTCCTGCATCATACTCTGCAGCTGTGATGGGGTAGTTGCAAAAATGACTACGTCATCAACAAAACGAAGGTGAGTTAGATAATCTCCATTAATCTTTATCCCTTTGTTTTCCCAGTTCAGTGATTGAAAGACATTTTCCAATGTGGCATTAAAGAGCTTGGGAGATATGGTGTCACCTTGTCTCACTCCCTTTCCAATTTTTATGTGTGTTGTATTTTCAAACAGCCGAATCTTTGCATTTGCATTTTCATAGATGTTATTAATAATATTAATGTATGCATCTTCAATACCGGAGGGCGGCCGGTGTTTTTCGCTTTCATGGGGCATTGAGTACATGCTAGTTCGTGCTTTTAGCGCCACCACAAGGTGTGCGGTCATGCGCACTCACACCAAACGTGGCTGATTTGCATACCAGCACGAACTCTAGCTATTTGCAAAGTTTCGCGGTTGTAGCATGTTTTCTTCTAGGTGCGCGAATTTCATTGTCCGTGAGTGTAGTTAAAAATCAAATCAGACGAAAACGCTTTCGAATCATCGCGCTATCTATAAAAGTACAAAACACAAACGCCAGTGGTCGCTTGATGAGAAAAGCTCTCACGTGACTGTGACGCAAACACCACAATCCAAAAAAAATAAGTGGTGTGTATTCATGGGAAATTTCTAAAAATAACGTGCGGCAAAGTTGCTGGTAGGTATCCGGTTTTTTTTTTCAGAAATTTTCGTTTGTAAAAGTGCCTGTTTATTTTAACACCCGTGTTTTCATACATTTTCCGTACTCGGAAATTCTGTTTATTTCAGAAAAGTTCGTTTCAAGTTTTTCTGTATTCATCCAGGAATTTCGCGAAATCTCAGACGCTTAATTTTTCAGCCCTGACATTATATATTCCTTCCGCTGCAGTCAGAATCGAACCTCCGTCATTTAGGTTTGTTCAACAGGTAACGCACGCCTTTAACCACTGAGCCACGTACATCGTAATGTTACACGGCACTAGCAGTGTTCCTGCCGAGTCGGCCGGTAACGGTGCTTGAGACCTGAAGTACAATTTAGTTGGCCGCGGCACCAGGTGAGAATCTCAGGTGCACTGCTGCACTCAAAGATTCACACCAGAACATAAAAAATGAAAAGTTGAAGAATGACCCGAAGCATAAAAGGCTTGGGTGAATCCACCTTGTGAACAAAATAACAACAACAAATAAAAAATAAAATAATCTAAAAAAAATGATACTTTGGGATCAGAGTTGTGATGAGGTTCACCCGCAATCACCAATTCGTGACTGAGTGTAGTGGTCCGGATCTTACTCCGGTACATTCAATCCCCAACCAGCCAGTACAACACTCACTTTCGCAAATAACACATGATTCTCAAATACACAACACAACATTTAATAACGTTCTGCGAGATTTAAACAGATACGGCGCTCTCTAGGCGCATAGACAATTGCCCCTCTTATGAGGGCAGCATACAGGTGTCACACATTACTGTCGGAAGACACAAGCCGACTGAGTCTCCACCGGACTATCTGAACAAGAGATACTACTCGTTTACACACTAAATAGAGCTGCAGGTGATATTCATATACAATTGCTTAGAGAATGAAAAAAAAATTATATGCAAACGATCACATTAAAAATGCTCGCGACACAAAATACACAAGCACGTTAATTTGCGGTATAAGATTATAGGTGCGAAATACTGCCAAAGTTAATTAACTAAATCTAATAAGCATGCACATGCAGATCCCTTCTCCGCTAGCTTTGGCCCTGAACCAAAGTTAAAGAAAACTGTCCCGCCCAGCGGAATTTGTGGCCACACCTTCTCCCTTATTCATGTAAAAAAAGTAATCAGGAAATGGGCCCTGTAAGAAATTGAAATCTGTATGTGCAGGTATTTCCTCTGAGGTTCAGTCACTCAGCATTACTGCATCTATGTCCATGCAGCTTTGGGTGTCGGGATGGCACAAGTTCGCAGATGTGCGAAGAAAGAAAAAAGGAAATATTCATCTACTTACAGTTACGTGACTTTGCTGTGCAAATCCGTTGTGTATCACATAATATCACACGACAAAACAAAAAACACACACACAGACACTTGCACCATGTGGCAGCACCGATGATTCAACACTTCACTTTGACGCTTGATGTAAATGAAGCACACACTTAAAAATAATAATATCACGCCGCACTTTGTTGCAATGATTAGAGTGCACACTGATCTATTCTCGTGACGATTTGAAGGTGGCCGTTAAGCAAAATAGGCCCTCTCACATCTGATGTTGCGGTTTCCAAGATTGATTTTCTGTGTTCCTGGGAAATGATTTTTGTTGTCGTGAAGAAATAATTGTGAACGTCGACTGCTGGGAGAGTGGGACACATTCAATTCCGCTGCTGCTATAGTTGATTCCGTCCGTCGCTACCTTCTGTCCTTTTTGACCGTTCATTCCCAATTCAGTCAGTTCCTTTCCGTTCGCAAACCATCTATCTATCTACCCTGCCTGAGTACGCAGTTCAAATATGCCACTCGCAGGTTTCGTTTCCATTTTTTTTTTATCGAGTTGCGACCGCCAGCCCTGAGATTAATTTTCTCGGCCGAGCGAAATCAGACGTGCTTTTACCTTAAGCGTATATCGGCAACTCAACATTTCACCTGTATATTTGTTAGGTATCGAAGCCACCGCTCTTACGCTCATGTTTTTATCCCGTCGCACTTACACGTAGTGGCTTCGCTGCTTACGTGACCACACACACGCACACATGGGGCCTCGCTTCGCCCCGTAAGACAAGCGCATCTCTTCACTTCCTCCACAGTAGGGGATGAATGGGGGTGACGATTCCACACTGCAGTGGTTGGCATCCGAACCCGACTTTGCATGGCTTCGCTTCTCATTGGAATGACCACTGTCCACTCGCAGACTTCTTAATTCCCCTGTAACTTGGCTTTCATTAGTCCAAACAGTCGCTGATTTCCATTACGCTCCAGCCTAGAAATTTCTGCTTTATCCCGCGGATTTAGGCATTCTGCTGTCTTTATGGCAAACTGGCATCTCCAGCTGCCTCGAGTTGTCTCCATTTCTTACCAAATACGGGGAGGTTTGCTGCTTCATTTTTCCCAATTCATTTTTTTGCAGATCCAAGGCATCCAGCCTTTCACATCGGAGAGCATACAGACAACTAACTTTCTTCCTTATGTTCATGCCAAGTGCGAACTCTTATTTTTCTGCACGGACCACACAGAGAGCAATTGTTCTCGAAAATGCCCCAAACAATCGACGAATTTACGATTATTCGCTAAACCTTTTGTCCCCATCTTCATTCATTTACTCAAGTGGGACCCCTCTTCGAAAGGTACCATTCCGTGTTGCTTAGTTTCCCGTCAGCTGCGCCCTGATATTTATGACCTAACAGAGCTATTCTGAGACCACCCAGCCAGAGAGAGAATTCTTCGCCTCTTTTCTTTCCAAACCCCCAGATAAAACTTTATCTGCTGTTTACACTTTTAAACTCCAATCAAGCCTCGAACATAATTAATACTTAATTAATTTCACACATCAACCACGCCCATTAATTACTAAATTAATGGCGGGGGTGGGTCGTAACATCGGCCCCTCCTCAAGAAATCCAGAAGTCCTCTTCTGGGCCTATCGCTTTGCTCTTATCAATTTCCAGAGCAACCATTGAGTGCTACCTTTTCCCACAGGTAGAAACAATTTAAAATGGCAAAAATATTGCGTTTCTTGCCTTCAAGAGCATTGGAGCGACTTCCCAATTATCCCGCAATTTTGTTAATTAATTTAGAGAACATCCGAAAGAAAAAACAACGTAAATGAGAAATAAATAAAAAAACTGAACTGTAAAAGAACATGTGAGCCTGCCGAACTGTGATTCCTAGCTGCCTCATACCATACGCGACATGGCGGACAAATTTTAAAGTTTTCTTCAGGTTTTAGGAGGGGGGGGTGTCCACTGTAACATTCCATCCCCCCATGAAAGAAAAAAAAAGGATGACTGGATGAAGTTTATTCATCCAATCATTCTATTTTTTTAACTGTAAACACTCAACCCTTTCCCACCGTCGCAAGGCACCTAATTCCGAACTTAGGTGCCCGGAGAGCGGAAGGAAAGTTTAAGGATTTCATCACACGTTCATTGCTACCCGTCGAGATAGGCGTAAAAAAAATTTAAATATGAGGCATAGCTTCGAGAATCCACGAGTTCCACAGATCTCTCACGTTCGATGCTCCTACACCCGCTTTTATCTGCGCTCGATGCCAAATTCTTGCGTTCCACTGTCTTCGAGTTCCTTCTCAACATCGTAGATAATCGTGGTGTCACAGTCTTCCTGGGGATCCACTATAAACTCGACTGCTCCCCGTAAACCATAGGTGCGGCTAAAGCTGTTTGTCTCAGCTGTGATGTACCCGCTGTACTTGTAACAGGTGTACTCTCTTCCGGAACAATTGCAGCCTCAGTGCTCACATGTTCTCCGTCAGAGTGACCACCAGAATCATCTGAATCCACGTGACTCGCAGATGACGATTTCTTCGTGTTAGCCATTTTGTTTTTCTTACCCACTAAAATTATGGCAGTTCTTAGAAAACAGCTTAAGGCTTACTTAATGCTAAATTATACAAAATTCGCACCGAACAAAACTAAATAAAAATAGTAATGGCAGTCAATTCGCACTTATTTTACGAACATGAGTGTTGTTCCGCTAGCTGCAAAATATAGGTATCGATCCTGGGACAACGGCACCATTAATGTTACACGGCACTAGCAGTGTTCCTGCCGAGTCGGCCGGTAACGGTGCTTGAGACCTGAAGTACAATTTAGTTGGCCGCGGCACCGGTGAGAATCTCAGGTGCACTGCTGCACTCAAAGATTCACACCAGAACATAAAAAATGAAAAGTTGAAGAATGACCCGAAGCATAAAAGGCTTGGGTGAATCCACCTTGTGAACAAAATAACAACAACAAATAAAAAATAAAATAATCTAAAAAAAATGATACTTTGGGATCAGAGTTGTGATGAGGTTCACCCGCAATCACCAATTCGTGACTGAGTGTAGTGGTCCGGATCTTACTCCGGTACATTCAATCCCCAACCAGCCAGTACAACACTCACTTTCGCAAATAACACATGATTCTCAAATACACAACACAACATTTAATAACGTTCTGCGAGATTTAAACAGATACGGCGCTCTCTAGGCGCATAGACAATTGCCCCTCTTATGAGGGCAGCATACGGTGTCACACATTACTGTCGGAAGACACAAGCCGACTGAGTCTCCACCGGACTATCTGAACAAGAGATACTACTCGTTTACACACTAAATAGAGCTGCAGGTGATATTCATATACAATTGCTTAGAGAATGAAAAAAAAATTATATGCAAACGATCACATTAAAAATACTCGCGACACAAAATACACAAGCACGTTAATTTGCGGTATAAGATTATAGGTGCGAAATACTGCCAAAGTTAATTAACTAAATCTAATAAGCATGCACATGCAGATCCCTTCTCCGCCAGCTTTGGCCCTGAACCAAAGTTAAAAGAAACTGTCCCGCCCAGCGGAATTTGTGGCCACACCTTCTCCCTTATTCATGTAAAAAAAGTAATCAGGAAATGGGCCCGGTAAGAAATTGAAATCTGTATGTGCAGGTATTTCCTCTGAGGTTCAGTCACTCAGCATTACTGCATCTATGTCCATGAAGCTTTGGGTGTCGGGATGGCACAAGTTCGCAGATGTGCGAAGAAAGAAAAAGGAAATATTCATCTACTTACAGTTACGTGACTTTGCTGTGCAAATCCGTTGTGTATCACATAATATCACACGACAAAACAAAAAACACACACACAGACACTTGCACCATGTGGCAGCACCGATGATTCAACACTTCACTTTGACGCTTGATGTAAATGAAGCACACACTTAAAAATAATAATATCACGCCGCACTTTGTTGCAATGATTAGAGTGCACACTGATCTATTCTCGTGACGATTTGAAGGTGGCCGTTAAGCAAAATAGGCCCTCTCACATCTGATGTTGCGGTTTCCAAGATTGATTTTCTGTGTTCCTGGGAAATGATTTTTGTTGTCGTGAAGAAATAATTGTGAACGTCGACTGCTGGGAGAGTGGGACACATTCAATTCCGCTGCTGCTATAGTTGATTCCGTCCGTCGCTACCTTCCGTCCTTTTTGACCGTTCATTCCCAATTCAGTCAGTTCCTTTCCGTTCGCAAACCATCTATCTATCTACCCTGCCTGAGTACGCAGTTCAAATATGCCACTCGCAGGTTTCGTTTCCATTTTTTTTATCGAGTTGCGACCGCCAGCCCTGAGATTAATTTTCTCGGTCGAGCGAAATCAGACGTGCTTTTACCTTAAGCGTATATCGGCAACTCAACATTTCACCTGTATATTTGTTAGGTATCGAAGCCACCGCTCTTACGCTCATGTTTTTATCCCGTCGCACTTACACGTAGTGGCTTCGCTGCTTACGTGACCACACACACGCACACATGGGGCCTCGCTTCGCCCCGTAAGACAAGCGCATCTCTTCACTTCCTCCACAGTAGGGGATGAATGGGGGTGACGATTCCACACTGCAGTGGTTGGCATCCGAACCCGACTTTGCATGTCTTCGCTTCTCATTGGAATGACCACTGTCCACTCGCAGACTTCTTAATTCCCCTGTAACTTGGCTTTCATTAGTCCAAACAGTCGCTGATTTCCATTACGCTCCAGCCTAGAAATTTCTGCTTTATCCCGCGGATTTAGGCATTCTGCTGTCTTTATGGCAAACTGGCATCTCCAGCTGCCTCGAGTTGTCTCTATTTCTTACCAAATACGGGGAGGTTTGCTGCTTCATTTTTCCCAATTCATTTTTTTGCAGATCCAAGGCATCCAGCCTTTCACATCGGAGAGCATACAGACAACTAACTTTCTTCCTTATGTTCATGCCAAGTGCGAACTCTTATTTTTCTGCACGGACCACACAGAGAGCAATTGTTCTCGAAAATGCCCCAAACAATCGACGAATTTACGATTATTCGCTAAACCTTTTGTCCCCATCTTCATTCATTTACTCAAGTGGACCCCTCTTCGAAAGGTACCATTCCGTGTTGCTTAGTTTCCCGTCAGCTGCGCCTGATATTTATGACCTAACAGAGCTATTCTGAGACCACCCAGCCAGAGAGAGAATTCTTCGCCTCTTTTCTTTCCAAACCCCCAGATAAAACATTATCTGCTGTTTACACTTTTAAACTCCAATCAAGCCTCGAACATAATTAATACTTAATTAATTTCACACATCAACCACGCCCATTAATTACTAAATTAATGGCGGGGGTGGGTCGTAACATCGGCCCCTCCTCAAGAAATCCAGAAGTCCTCTTCTGGAGCCTATCGCTTTGCTCTTATCAATTTCCAGAGCAACCATTGAGTGCTACCTTTTCCCACAGGTAGAAACAATTTAAAATGGCAAAAATATTGCGTTTCTTGCCTTCAAGAGCATTGGAGCGACTTCCCAATTATCCCGCAATTTTGTTAATTAATTTAGAGAACATCCGAAAGAAAAAACAACGTAAATGAGAAATAAATAAAAAAACTGAACTGTAAAAGAACATGTGAGCCTGCCGAACTGTGATTCCTAGCTGCCTCATACCATACGTGACATGGCGGACAAATTTTAAAGTTTTCTTCAGGTTTTAGGAGGGGGGGGGGTGTCCACTGTAACAGTAAAACAAATTGCGCGACGATTAAATTTTTATTTATTTATTTATTTGTCAATAATGCGAGTGACTTAGTCATTTATTTGCTGTTGGAGCTTATCACTTTCCTGAACAGGCTTGTAATATTTTTTTCTGTAGGACTTTTCAGAAATTAAACATTTTTAATCGTGATTTGCAACAAAATGCTTTGCAACTTGAATTTTTTAAACTGACAATGACTTTCAGTTATCTTTAAAAAAGGTGAAGTGTGCTTTTTTATAGTATTATTTCACACACACACACACGCGCACAAAATAGAAAAACAACTCCTGAATACTATAGAATTTACTCTTGGTAGCTATCATAGGTTTTGTCGACATCGTATAATCATTTGTACAATAACTTAAGTATCCGGGTACTAACATTAACACAATATATAATAAATAGTTGGTGCATAAAATATGGTATAGGAGAAGTAATATCCTTTGCCACAATAAACAAAATTCATGCGATATGCTATCCGCAATATCCGATCTCGCTACGGAACTTCAAAATTTGAGAGACGATTGAAATTTAAAAGTTAATCCAACCTCAAGTATTCGCACCAATCGCTCTTATCATCGGTAATTTCTCGTCATCCGAAAAAAGTGAGAACGGAGTTTTCCGTTAATACACGAAGGGAATTCCGGAAAGGTTTCTGAAAATTCAGAATTTCCCATTAACACATCTCTAAAACGGTAATTTACCGTCAATATAAGAAAGAAACTGCGGAAAGGTTTCTGAAAATTCAGAATTTTCCAGTGGAAAGAAAAATCCGTGAAATTCAGGTTTCTTTCCATCATTTCAAGGAAAAAGTTGTATCAGAAATATGCTTCGTTAATTCACGAAAGAAATGACGGAAAGTGGCTCGTAAATTTTAGAAATATTTTTACAGCGCAGCTTTCTCTTGATGAGAGAAATGTTCACAGGAAGCACACGGGGATAAAGAGCAGACTGTTGAAGGTCAAAGACACGCCAATCCTCATCGGATTGAACCAAAATTGAATAAAAAAACGGAATACAAAATGGTATGAGAAAAAGCAATACATTAACCACGGAGTGAACTGACAAATGTGTACTGGTGTCTGAAAGACTAGAGCTTTCAACGGAAGATTTGGAAGATTGTCCGAAGAAGACACATAAAGGTCTGCACGGGCCTTAATTTGGAAAGCCCGGCCCGGCCCGTTTCATTTTTTTAATTAAAGCCCAGCCCGGCCCGTATGTTTCTCCTGTTTCCAAGGTCCGGGCCGACCCGTAAAATTTCCACAATTATCAAAACACGAATTTGACACCTGGTGCACTCGGTCATTCGACTCCTGAAGAGTTTTCCTTTTCTTAATTGCTACACGTATTCTATTACAACAAACGTTAATTCAGAATATTTCTGAGACTCTGTATATAAGTCACGTGACGTCCGAAGAAGGGGGGAAGGGCTTGTATACTCAAAAATATCGCATGAAAAGAACAATTTTTATGCCTTTCAAATTTTCTGGGTTTTCAAATTATCTTTCCCTACTACCGGACCCGGAAATATCCTTGGGGATAAGGAGGGTGGTGGGGGGTTATTTCGGAAAGTACGAAATATCCAGAATTATGAGTCCGATCGTTTTACTGGGAGATTTCATGGCTTTATAAACTGCACCTATCTCTACTGGCATATCATATCGCTGGAACCCAATATGTCTCGTGTGTGTGTGTGTGTGTGTGTGTGTGTGTGTGGTGGGGGGTGGGGACACATTTGTGCCGCTTAAGATGCCTTGTTCCAGATTTTGTGCTATAGTAACTCAAAAAGTTTTTGCATTTAGTGCACTGCACAACGTTTTCCGGCCGACTAGATTCAGAACGAGACAGTTATTTAAAATATTTCCAAATATCGCTTTTCCCCTTTACATTGTCTACAAGCACATATTCTCCGGAAGCGATTTTTTCGCGAAAATCTTTCGCTTTCTTAAACTCCATAATAAGTATGGAAGAGTATTTATCAGCAACACTGGATATGCTGCTGATAAATACTCTTCCATATAAAACTACGACAGACTGTCCAGCTAATCAGTGAGTGTCACAGAAGTTTTAAAAACAGCTGCCTCAGAGTACAAATGGGGAAAATACGGCACAGATTTATACACAGAAGTAAGTCTCACCCAGCACATTTCTCCCATGCCACTGAAGACAACTTAAAAGCTTTTCACACATCTAGAGAACAAAATGCCGCCGACCAGAACAATAAAAAAGATCGTCTGCGAGCGGGTGGCTGCAGTTAATAGAGCATGAGAGAAGGGTAGAAGTTAGAGAGAGAAAGTGAGAGAGAAGGAAGGGACCACAATCACACTGAAAAACTAAGGAAGCAGACCCACACCAATTGTTTTGCAGGAGGAGAGGATGTCGTAAAGCTTCTATTTTTTCCATCAGCGGAAATTATTCAGTCTTATCCTGCTGCTGTACGTTGCGAGTTTTCCAAAAGAGAAAGACACCGTACAGCGATTGTTTTGCTCATAAAAAAAAAAAAACCCTGCTCGGCCCGCGTCTGTTTTACATTAAATATTGAAGGCCCGGTCCGGCCCGTTTTCCTAGCTTAGAAGTGAACAAAGGCCCGACCCAGCCCGCGGGCCCGTGCAGACCTCTAAAGGCACATAGTAACGGAAGCTGATTCCGTAATGCCGGTCAGTGCACTAACAGTTAAATCAATGCAAGAGGCTATTGCTATTAATAAGAGAAGTGAGATCTGTAGCCGACGACCCCAGCTGGGAGAGAAGCTCAACCGTTAGGAGAGGAATTGGGACAGCTCTACAGCCATACTGCAACTTATTATCAGAACAAAGGAAACCTAAACAGACATCTATTCTATCGTTTTTAAAGCAGTAAAGTATCTTTCCTTATTTTAAACATTATACAATTTTCAATACGTAAATTTCATAAAATAATACGTTTCAAGTATTTTGTTGATTACTGAAAATCTTGGAACGGAACTTAATGTATTTACATATGTCCCCATTATATTTTTCCCTTGAAATTAGGCGGCTTCGTTTAACGTCGGAAATCACGGGATTAACCCCGGCGTGAACCTACTTGTACAGTAGTAGTCATGTTATCTTTTATTTGCACATAAACACAATGCAACTTTTAACTAAAGTGTGCAAGCAAAATCTTAGCTGCCCTTGTGGCGCAGTGGTCTAAGCGCTGACTTCTGACTATTCGTCCGAGAAGGGTCTGGGTTCGAATCCCGGTGAAGCATGGGTATTGTGTTTGTCTTACGGTACTAGCTCTCTCCCTTCCCTGGAGCCAGTGGCCATTAATTAGGGACGGGCGACTGCTTATATCCTATTGAGTTGCTCACGGTAGTGTTAAACCTTCAATCAAAAAAAAAAAAAAAAATGAAAGAAAAAGAAGCAAAATCTTAAAGTTTTTGTATGTTGGAGGGGGAAGGATGAAGGAATATAGCTCCTCCGGGGTTTCATTATTGGTCCCATGTGCCAAAGTATTCCAATAAACTTTGAAGGAACTTACAACTATCTCAGCTATATCAAAAATGTTTTTAATCTGACGTCTTCTCCGTCGGCAATGATGTTTCGCCAGGCACCGTAATTCAGATCATAAAAATAAGAAATAATAAAGAAGAGATAGAGAGAAGGCAAACTGATTGCAAGCAATGGCTTCACGAGCAATTAAACTATAGGGGAAAAAGAACAATGCTGTGCCATTCAATTCCCTCTTACGCGGTAAAAGCATCTTTCCAAATATATATATTGCAAAAACACGAACAATGGATCACTGATTTCAAAGAAAATGAAGAGAGTGGCTTCGTCGTCTGCGTTTTTCCTCTCTTGGACCATCCCTTTCCACGGAACTAAGGAGCTGGGAACTGGAACACGTCATGTTAATGTTGTTTATCTGGCAACTATTTGCTGCCGACGCCGCCAGTGTCCGAGGGTATTTTACTTGAGGCGTCTGTCTGCTGCTGTCCGGGTCTTTTGTTTGTTCCGAAGGCTAGAAGATTTTGGTAAGGTAGTGAGGGCTCCAAGCTGTGTGATCGAAAAACGCACAAGAAAACAAGCGAGTACAGAGAACTGTCGGCGTCAGAGAAAATAATGAATGTACTACAATTTTGTCTTGAAATTCTTTAGTGAAAAATGAGCTTTTGAGAGATCCAGTAATCAATATTACTTTACTTTCCAATCTGGCAAACTGGTTTTTCGACTTTATGAAGAGTGAAGACATCATCTGGATATCATGTGACAAGAAATGAGGTATAGTAATTCTTTTTCCAGTTAACCGTCATGGCAGTTTTTCTACCATGAATGTCTTACGTGATGCAATCGCATCAAGGTAGAGTATATGTCAATCACAATAGCGTAAGGTTTATCATATTTTTTTATTAATGTCGAGAGGTTTCCGGAATATATTTTTCTTTGTATGCCTACTGTTTTAGACGCATTTAGTGTTGGCAGATGTCACTCTTTCAGCTTGTGAAACACGATTCCTGAACTTGCACAGTTAAATGTCACATAGAGCAGGCCAGTTATGGCCGGTTTTCGCAAAAATGTCAATATTGCTCTCGGTAAGAGTAGAGAGCGTCGCCCGTGTGGCGGAGTGGTCTAAGCGCTGGCTTATGACCATTCGCACAAGTGGGTCTAGGTTCGAATCCAGTGAGGCATGGATGTTGTGTTTCGCTGGCTTATGACCATTCGCACAAGTGGGTCTAGGTTCGAATCCAGTGAGGCATGGATGTTGTGTTTCGCTGGCTTATGACCATTCGCACAAGTGGGTCTAGGTTCGAATTCAGTGAGGCATGGATGTTGTGTTTGTCTTATGGCACCGGCTCTTTCCCTTCTCTGGAACCAGTGGTCCTAAACTGGGTACGGGTGACTGCTTATAGCCCATGGAGTTCCTCACAATTGTAGTTAAACCCTCAACAAACAAAAAAAAAAAAGCCATACAGTAATGTCTATTATATTTTCACCGAAGAAACTGAAAATGTATCTTCTTACTTCGCTAGATCCCCTAAACGAGTAATTTTAATAAAGCAGATGTAATAAAATTTAATGAAGCAGATGACAGCTTTATATATTTTTTGTCATAGCTTAGTGGCAAACTTCTGCTCCGAAGTACAAAGGAAAGGATTACCGTTGGCATTGTGCCAGCCGCGGGGATGCAGTCGAGGCCTGGCGGGGCATATATATACAGGGTGATTCATAAGGAAGTATACAGTTTCAACGCACTATAAAACAAGAACAGTGTAAGATATTTTTTTTTACCTGTAACAGAATTGTAGGGAATGTTTTCAAGTTTTTTTTTAGAGACAGTCACAGATGTTTTATGCGTGCACCCTTAGTCACATGACACACATCGAGCCGGTAATCCATTTCCGCCCAAACGCGGTCGTCCAGGACTTTTAAGTTTGCACAAACAGCCGTAGTTTCAAATTTTTTATGCCAATCGTAGATAGATTTTCTGGTTTGAGGTTCTTTTCCGAATCGTGATCGAAAATGCCGTTGCACAACAGTAAGAGATTCCATTTTGCTCAATTCACGAACACAAAACGCCTTCTCCACTGCAGAAGCTGCCATTTTGACTGACTAGTCACGTGACACGCGTGCTATCGCCTACGTCACTTCCCTCAGTAGCGGGACAAACTTTATGAGTACATCTACCTAACGGTTCGCAGTTGTGGTCCGTGTCTGCAACTGTTACTGTTTTACAGCAACTGGAAACTATATTTCTTTATGAATCACCCTGTACACACACACACACACACACACATACATATATATACAATGTTGGGGGGGGGGGGGGCTGGTCTTCGGTGCGCCAGGCCACTTCTTTTTCGAGGATTGTACCACTGGTCGGCCGGTGGGGAAAAAACGCACAGGACCTTCCAATGGTTCCTAAATTATCCTTGAAGGAACGTAATAGAGGAAGGTATGAAAAACTACTGGTTGATTTGTCTCAATTTATAAGTTTTATTTTGTTATTAGCAAAACGAACGAAAGAGGTAAACGACGAAGTCTTGATGACAAATAGTGTAGGTTTGACGATGATTGTCTTTAACTATCACATATTCTGAACTATCCTTGAAGCTGCAAAGCCCGTGGAATTCAGATATTTAAAAGAAATATTGAGAAATGTATGACTTCATTTGCATTTAATACGAAAATTACGTTCTAGAGTCTAGAAGTTCTCAAACTTTTTAGCCTGTGGAACCCTTTTTCCTACAATGTCTAGCAATGGAACCCCTCTATAAAGACTGTTTAAAAATTAATATACCTATATGCTTATTATTTATCACTGATTTGAAATAAAAATAAAAGGAAAAAAATAAGCAATCAATAAAAAGGTAATACATACAAAAAGGTAATGTAGAGCCAAGAAATTTATTGTGCCAATGATGCAAGTATTCAATAATGAAAAATATTAATGTGATGAACGGCTTTGCTTTTTATTGCCACATAAATCTTTAAAATTCGGTTCTATCGAAGAAAAATGTAATCTTATATGGGGCTCTGCATTCAGCTTATTCCGGTGCTTAGTTTTTGTTGAGGCATACACAGAAAAGCCAGTTTCACACAGAAAGGTTGTTGCAAATGGTAAGAGAACTGACACAGCATTTTGCGATAATAATGGATATTCTCCTTTCAAACTGCACCAAAATTCTGTCATTGGCACTGTTTTATAAAGAGATGTCACTGAAGAATCTGACGTCAGTTCAATACATTTTTCATATTCATCAGATTTTTTTTTTTTTTTTTTTGATGAGGTTTAACGACCACCGTGAGCAACTCAATGGGTTATAAGCAGTCGCCCGTCCCTAATTTAGGGTCACTGGTTCCAGGGAAGGGAGAGAGCCAGTGCCGTAAGACAAACACAACATCCATGCCTGACCGGGATTCGAACCTGGACCCCTTACGGACGAATGATCAGAGGCTTGCGCCTTAGACCACTGCGCCTATTCATCAGATGAAAAGCAAGGAGGTTTCTCATTTATAACAAATGGATTTTTAATCCATAATTGACTTTTTATTTTTTCGTGCTGCTCATCAGGAAAATAGTGGCTCATTGAATCTCGGAGAGCTTCCAGGTGGTGATTTCATCATATTGTTTGTTTTCTATTTCTGAGTCTAACTCTGACAGAAAGTTTCTCATGGTTGAAAAGCAGTCAAGTTCGTGGCTGCAGACACAACTGGTCCAAAATTGTAGCGTTTTTTTTTTTTTAAATGCCACAATTTTGTCTTTGGTAGTGAATACATCAATTTGCTTTCCTTGAAGTGCAAGGTTGAGTTCATTCAGTTTTGAGAAAATACCAGATAGATAAGCCACTCGAAATAACCAATCTCTATCATTTCATTTAATCGATCTTCCAAATAAAAGTGGTTATCTATGAAGAAAGCATGCACTTCAGCTCGAAGTTCAAAAAAGCGTTCCAATATTTTACCTCGAGATAACCACCTCACTTCCGTGTATAGAAGCAATGACGTATGCACACTTCCCATATAATCGCACAAGATTTTAAACAATCTATTATTCAGAGGACGAGCTTTATGAAGTTTATCATTTTAACTACTTCATCCAGGGCGCTTTTTAGATGGAGAGGCAAATTTTTCGCGGCAAGAGCTTGCCTAAGAAGCGTATAGTGACTACTGGTGCAGTGCTTTGCAATCATTTTGATGCGTGCAACAGTACCAGATGTTTTTCCTGTTTTGACTCCTCCCTCAATCTTCTTGCGCCACTTCTTTGAGATGTTCTGTCCCACATGGTTTTCATGGCTTTCTGTCACATCTTTTTTCTTGTTTCTTTATTGGTTGCGAAGAATTGGTTGGTTAAGGTAGTCATCGGGAAAAATATGGAGTTAACTGATTTTCTTGAAAATTTCGGCGATGTTTTACGAACTGTTTGCGGAACCCTGGGGTTCCGCGAAACACACTTTGAGAAACACTGTTCTAGATAAAGGAAGTCCCCGGTTTTAGTGGGTTTTTTTTAACGAATCAGAGATAGCATATATATATATATACACACACACACACACACACACACACATAGTCGTGGCCAAAAGTTCTGCACCAGTAGACCGAAAGTCAATTTTTGGTGTTTGAAGTCAACTTATACAGCGTAATGGTAAAGCCAGCAATACATATTATACATCATTTTAAAGTAAATTTTATGCTGAATTAAAATAGTTTTACAGAATGTTATTACCAGTAATAGAAGTGAAGTTACAAGCAAAAGTACGGCGTTTAGTCATAAAAAGCAAAAAATAGTGGAATTTGTGAAATTATTGTACAATGCATTTAACGTAAAATTACTGTACAGTACATTATTGAAACTTGCAGGACACTTGAAATAACTTGCCAAAAAGCAAAATACGCTTTGATATTTAATTGGATAACCACTGTTTCTTAGTAACAAAGTGCACCTCTTTGGCTTGGAGCTAATGAGCGTCTCTAGTTGTCCATTGGTGATAACACGGTGCCATACGGCCCTTACAAACTCAGTTAATTCTGTTTTAGATGTGGGTCCTTGTTGACGGATCTTTTGCTTGATCTCACCCACAGATTTTCAATGGGATTAAGATCCGGTGGCTGCACCGGCCACTGAAGTTTTGTTATAACTTTTCGATTAAACCACTCGTCAACCAACTTTGACCGATGACATGGCGCGTTGTCGTCCTGAAAGATTGATTTCCGTAAACCCATGTCTTGTGCAGATGGTGGCATTTTGGACTCCAAAATATCCACATATTGCGATCCATTCAATGTGCCATCAACAATGTGCAGACGGCCAACACCACTGGCTGAAATACAGGACCATAACATCACCGAATGTTTGTGCTTGATTGTTGGCTGGGTGCAGCGTGCCTTATATATTTCACCAGCCAGACGACTTACGTAATTATTTCCATTATTAGCGGAAATAGTAACAGTTGTTTCATCACTAAAAAAATGACATTTTTCCATTCATCAACAGTTCAGTTCTTGTGTGACTCGGCCCAAGCAATTCTTTTGAGCCGTTGTTGTTCAGTAAGGAAAGGTTTTCGTGCAGTCAGTCCATTTTCTTGTAACCTACGACGAACTGTACGTGCAATTGCAATAACGTCTACTTCATTTTCCCACTCATTTCTTAAATCGGTGGCTGTTTTAAACCTTGATTTTAAGGAACGACGAATCAACAAGCGGTCATCACGTTCAGTACACAGCTTTGGTCGACCTGTTCTTTTTCTGTTTCCTACACATCCAGTTTCTGCAACTCTTTTAATGGTGCGCAACACATGAAATGATCACAGCCACACATTAACAGCAATTTTACGACTACTGAATCCAAGTTCATGCAAAGTAATTATTTTTGCCCTGGTTTGAAGAGGCAGGACCAACTTTCGGATTTTTGATATTCCGAAGTTCAAATATCACCAGGAATTCTGCATAAACTTCCATCAACTGACTACAAGCAGCTGCGTTCTAAGTCGGTGGACGATTCTACATCCTTTTATATCTCACTAGCGGACATCGGAGAAAGCTACAGTGGATTAGAGGTGCGCGAACGTTTCTTCAGAACTGGATTTGTGTTTCCTCACTTGCACATTTTTGCCAGTAACTTCACTTCTGTTACTGGCAATAACATTCTGTAAAAATATTTGAATTCAGCATTCAATTTCCTTTAAAATGATGTATGATATGTATTTCTGACTTTACCATTACGCTGTATACACTGAAGAGCAATTGAATTAGAGATACATTTCTAGTAACGTGTAGCTAGTAACGTGTAGCACCACCTTTCGTCCTGATGACGGCGGCGATTCGTCTCGGCATGGACTCGACAAGACACCGGAAGCGTTGGGAAGCCATACGGATCCACGACCCCTGAACAAGCTCCCACAGTTCATGAATATTTGATGGAGGGGTCAGAGCCTCGAACATCTCACTCGAGAGCATCCCAGATGTGCTCGATGGGATTGAGGTCAGGAGACCTAGCTGGCCAAGGAAGTGAGGTCACGTCGGTGGTGTGTTCATCCAACCATTTGGATAAAATTCGGGAGCGATGGCACGGTGCATTGTCTTGTTGCAAGATGAGGTCCCCAGTGGGATGTTGAAGACGCACAAACGGGAGCAAATGGTCGTTCAGTATATCCCGGTAACGTTGACCTGTGAGAGACGATGTAACACCTACCTACCAGGGGTGCCATTTCAGTCCACGTAAACAGTCTTCAGACGAGAATGCCACCCCCACCAGCTTGAACAGAACCATTCTGGCAAGAAGGATCCATCGCTTCATGTGGTTTGCGCCGTACTCGTATCCTGCCATCCGCGTGTACCAACGTGAATCTCGACTCATCAGTCCAGGCAACATTTTTCCACATGTCTATGGTTCAGTGGCGATGTTTCCGCGCCCATGCTAATCTTTGCACCCTGTGATGTGCGGTTAGCAGCGGTACCCTCGTGGGACGATGGCTTCTGTACCCCATTGCGAGGAGATGGTTCTGGATGGTGTGGCTGCTTACATGTTTTTGTGCGCCAGCGTTAAATTGCCGAGTTATTTCTTACACTGTGACCCGTCTATCCGCTGTTACAATGCGAGCTAGCCGACGTTAACTCCGCTCATCCACACGCTGCTGTCCACGGCAGTTGGCTCTTGCAGGGATGGTTTTACCGGATTCGATGTACTCACGGTGCACCCGGGACACAGTGGCTCGTGTAATCCCAGTGCCTGCACGACTTCCGAGATGGAGTGACCCATTCGTCGGGCCCTGACAATTTGCCCACGATCAAATGCGCTTAGATGCTTCGTCTTACCCATACTGCGTCCGACTCTTACTGGTTTCTGTCGCATGACTCTATGTATTGTCGAATCGCAGCATACGTCATGTCGTTTCCGTTTACAGGGCCGCCCACAGCGCCACATTTGCATAACGCCAGTTGTTTCTAATTCAATTGCTCTTCAGTGTAGTTGACTTCAAACATCAAAAATTGACTTTCGGTCTCGATGTCCCCAATTTGTATATTCGTTGCTGTATCAGTACGACTTCAAGGTAGTGCTGATACAATACCGAATAGTACCGTAACAGTACAACTTCAGCTCTCCAGGCACCTTTCAGTCGTGATTTGGCCACACCACGATTGCTGTTGTATAATACAATTCTCTTTCGAAATTTTTTCATAACGCCATATGAATGACAAGCAGTGGAAAACCATATGAAGGATGGAAGCGGGTTAAAGTATTGAAAAGATTGCCAGATTTATATATATGTCGGAAAGCTTCATATCAAGGCTATGGTGGCAATTCCAAGGTTACAGGAACATGCACTGGACCAGGATTAGCGAAACTTTTTGAGCGTTTTCATCTATCATTAGCAATGATATGCGCTCAAATTGGCGGTAACCTTATAAAAAATTCTCTCGCGTGCCCTTGGTAACTTTGAGAGCAAATTATCATTTATTCACTGTTCACTCATAAATAGCACAAGAAAATTATAAGCAGAGCGAAGCCAGTGTCCATCGGGTTTTTTTTCTATTATCACCAATGATGTTTGCACTGCATCTGGGAGGATGACAAAGGGCCATATGCCCCCCCCCAGTAATTTTGTCTAGTATTAAAATTTAAAAATATTGTCGGTGACGTTATTTTGGTAGTGTCGCCATTCTGGTGACTTAAATTGCCCTTAGTTACTTTTTTATTTGGAATGATCAAACGAGCAGGGCCGGCTACATAATTTGCGGTGCCCAGTGCAAAACGAAAATGCGGAGCCCTTTTCCCAGCTAGTTCTGCATCTACTAAATGGGCTTGGATGCTGGAACGTTTTTGAAAGAAAGGCGGGGTCAGGTAGAGAAACCACATTTTTTCATTTCCTCATGAAGCTTAATAAAGAATAATAAGAAAAGTCCGTACAATACTAAATGAGTAACGTAATTTTCAGAAAACTCTTACCTTATCATTCTACCTCTTTACTTCTAATCTAGGAAGAAAGCTTATTTTTCTGGCTACGTACTACAGTTCACTGTAATTCGTTTTAGTGGGTAGTGGGAGCTTTCAGCTTTTTAGCTCAATTGAGGTGAGTGCGATAGCAGCCTGTGCAGTGTTTCACAAACACGACCGGTCCGTCACGAGGGGTCCGCGGAAACGGAGGAAAACTTGAGAAATGGTAGCGATTTCCGATTTGGCCAGTCAAAGCAGGTATGCACAAACGTCCTGGTACATAAAAGCAACTTCGTGCGGGTCGGTCCGAAAAGCATTTTGTGAAATTTTACTGGTCCGCGGCTTGCTTGTATGAGCCTCTGGGAGGCAGTGGTCTAGTGTCCTGGTAATCCCGAATCGGCGTTATGTTGCAATTTATCAATTCACCGTCACTTGTCGTCGTCAGATACAATCGATCTGTCAGTTATAGAGTTATAATTAAAATTTCAGCCAGTTTCATAAAAAATTCGCAAAGATACGTTTTTCACTTTTTTTATTGATAAACCATCTGCCAGAGATTCACCGCACACGCACGCGAAAACCAAACTGACCGAGTGTGATTGCTGCAGAATGCAGACGTAGGTGTAACGTCAGCGTTCCAGAGAGATATGGGTGATTATATATATGATGTCATTAATGCAAATTCTCTCTCGGTGATATGGTGAATCATCCCAATGGACCCAAGATACTTTAATTCTGTTCACTAAGGCAGTAAAGTGTAATGATATAAAATTTTTAAAATGCGATTTTTACATCGTTAAGTGTCATTTATTTTTAATACAAGAAAAAAATTATGAAAAATTCAAAAACATGAGATAAACGCGAGCGCGGGACCTCTCTAGGCGCGGGGCCCTGTGCGACAGCGCAGGTCGCACACCCATGAAGCCGGCCCTGCAAACGAGGTCACATATGACTATTATTAATGCCTATCCCCCCCCCAAATGAAAACCCCCAGTGCAAATTTCCCACTTGTATGCCACCAAAGAAAGAAGTGAACCATTTGGTGTTGTATGTTGTAGTAGTAGTCATGGCGTCAGTCTAATGAATGTTGGGGGCTGGAGGAGGGAGGGGGTAAGCCTTTTATCTTGAGTACATACCATAGTAAGAAAACAAAAACGTAGAATGAACATTACTTTGTAATTAATAGTATTTGAGAAATATAAAAATGCCTGTTCTCATGCACATTTTTTTTGTTTTTGTCACTTTAGGAAGAAATGATATCGTAGCTGCACTGATAAAACCAAGAATGTGAGAATTTTTCGATTGCTGACTTTACATCATATAAAATTTTATTCACTGATTCAGAATACAGATGCAACTTGATGTAAATGTTATGTATAGTGCTTGAACAGTCTGATGTAATTGCTTTCAGAAGTGTTTTTTTTTATCAAATTTAATTTTTAAATAGCGATATTTCAAACTACAAAATTTCGCATTCGTGATTTTGACATTGCGGCGACGATATGCACCCCCCCCCCCCAAAAAAAATTACTTTCTGGGAACGCCATTGCCGCTGACTGAAAAATGATTTGTCATGCAATATTAAGGAAGAGTGTCCACAGAAGGAAAAGTGTACCTTCCTTCTGAGGAGGAGCAATGATAAAAACAACATCCACATCTTGAAAACTTTCAACTCATCATAAACTTGTGAAAATTGGTGTTGCCGTGAAACATTCTGAAGCTTGATATGATATCAAGAAAACAGCAAAAACTGAAATTAAACATACAATTAAAAAAATATGACTGTTTAGCCATCAAAATTAGGTGCAATAATAGCCTTAACATTACTGCGCAGGAACTTTTTGACTATCGCAAATGTGTTTGAAAACATGTGTAAAACAGTTAGGTTATGTTTTGAAAATGAAGGACGACAGTTTCCATACTCCCTGTAAGTAAGGAAGTAAATTATACGTTCATATAATACATTTGTTTGATTTCTTATCATATATATAAAACACAAAACGTCTGTTGGTCTGAAGCAGCAAAAACTCTCGAACGCCAAACTGTGGCAGCGTAAAATTTGCATAGCTTATTTATATACTGGAATTTCTAGGTCAACGTAACTATTTTAAGATCTCTACTTTGTTCCGTTCGCGAGTTATGAATTAATTGCCAAGCTGATCAATAAAGTCAGCGTCGTTTGCTACGTCATCGTTATCTATAGGCACTTGACTGTATTCATCGCCGCGGCACATCCACAGGTGTTTCTATTCTTTGAGAACTGTGCATAAAAAAATGCAAAAACGAACTTTGCGAAATCTTAACGAAACGGGCTGAAATTTGTATCAACACCATGAGTTGGTAATAAGAGGAGTCCCTCAAAATGTTCCCGGAATCCGGTCAAAACTTTTAGAACAGGCATGGAATTTTTAATTCATCGGTAAACAGAAATATATACGCAGAAATGGTTAATCAAATTTTGACGACTAACTTAAAAAGTTATTGACCGATTCAGGCAAAATTTGGAGGTCATGTTCCTATCAACGATTTATAGTGTTCATTAAAATTTCAGCCAGTTTCATAAAATATTCGCAACTATGCGTTTTTAACTTTTGTCCCAGAAGTTCGCCCCTCAAAGACGTCTGAAACTGAAAGCATGTGATGCATTTTGATGCTTCTCACATGGACAGCTGTATGTTGGAATGTCAAGAGCAAAGGATCCAACAAAATTATATATTGTCGCCGATGAATTAGAAACCAAAAATGTTGTGTACCGCCAAGTGCTGAAATAATCACACTAATGAATAAATAATTTGTAACGACCGAATTTGTGAAATCAGCCTTTTTCTTTCTTGCAAGCATCAATTTGTTTCCCGATTTTTTTCAGTGACATATAAGGGAATATGAAATTAATAAGCCTAAATCCCGGGCAAAGCCGGCTAGTAAAGCTAGTATATTATAGTTCAAAGCAGATTTGACCGGGTCAGGTCGGGGTCAGTTACAGGTCCGGGTCAAAAATTTTTGACCCGTTTCTGACTGGTCTCCATACCTGCACCCAATGCTGACGTTAGAACACCAAGTTCCGAGTCGTCAACGCTATCCAGGAAAAGCATGTGAGCTGAAAACTGATGGGGTAGAGAGTGGAATCAGAAACGGAACATCAAATTGAGGGAGGAGTGATGAAGACAAATATTTCGTGGACTGAAAATTTTCCTAATGAAATGCTTAGACTTTAAATCTAGGATTCAAAATGGGGGGAACTTCAAACCTGGAGAACTGTGGAGGTTTTTGCAATTCCGAGTGCTTAAAACCAGGAATATTTTTTCCCAAACTGCAGACGGTTGTTTTATCTGTGTTACGTTCTGTGGTATGTGATAACAAAAAGTACTAATAATTAAGAAATATGTATATCTATACATCTGTGTGTGTCACAGCTGGCGGGGTGTCTGGAGAAATCCGGGGGCTGCTGAAGAGGTGTTGGGACTGTGCGTTGTGACTTTCTTTTTGAGTTTCTGTGTTCCTGTGTAAATTTTGTTTCTTCTCGTCAAACGTTTTCTGACTTAATGACACATTAATCCTCCCGAGGAATTTTCAAAGTTAGCATCCTGACAGTGAGTCAAAAGGTAAAACGGTGAGTAAAAGCTCTGTTTCTAAGTGCTGCGCGCGGAGTGCGATACGCTATGAGTGCGGTGTAGGAGTACGGTATGCTATGTGTTAGGTGAAGAGCGATAATATTTTACAAACAGATCTTTGTAGATTGACAGCTAGCAAATATTTGTTAAATGTGTCTTGTTTAAAAATGGCGAGTTAATAGTTTGAAGAATTTTCATCTTGCTGTTATGAAACGAAGTATGTGCCAAGCCCCTTCCCTGGAACCAGTAACCCTAAATTAGGGACGGGCGACTGCTTATAGCCCACTGAGTTGCTCACAGTGGTCGTTAAACCTCCAATTAAAAAAAAAAACAACCTTTACACAATGAAAAGTGTAGGAAGCGTGAGTTCTTTCACCTTTCACTAAACTAAAGGCTAAATTATTCTAACTGTTCTTTTCAAAACCAGGACATCGATAAGAACTCGAAACTTTGGAATATCAACAAAAGCAGGAAAAAATATATGTTACTAATATGTATGACAAAGTAAAATAACAATTGACAATACAAATAAAGTAGTCGCTTTATAAGGATTTATTTGTTTCGGTCTTTGAAAACCAAAACAATACTGACAATCCAATTATACGTTTTCGGGGCCCTTCACGTTCTGGGGCGCGCGCCTAGTCGGAGATCCGCAACTTCACAGAAAGCCTCCATTGTAGGGAGTAACTAGTGTGTTGCGTGTTTGCGCCAGTATTTCAGTTCTAAATCTTAAGATTTTTGATATATCATTAAGGTTTAAGTGTATGTGACGCAAAAGTTTCCTGTTTAGTAGTCTTTTTTACCACGTCTTTTGTAAAAAAAGATCGTGCTTATGTTATCGGTTTGTCCGTCAGTATCCACGGTATCTCTGCAACTATTAGTCCGATTTGAAAAATTCTTTTTGCATTCGGAAGCTTGAAATATGCGAATGATGATCCTTCATTTCGTTTTTTTTTTTTAACAATGTACAATTTCGCCGCTAGAGGGCGTAAACGCAGATGATGTCGAATTCAAAGTTACGTGTTATTCCACATATTTGCTTCTAAATATCTGATTGAAAAAATTATTTTATCTTTCGATTCCATTTATGTCGAAGAGTATTTTGGACATAGTTTCTTTTTCAAATTACGCATAGACTTTCCGCTAGGGGGCGTAAAATAAATTACATTTTTCCCGATAACTCTTCTTCTAAAACTCCGATTTAATTTTTTTTTTTTTTCAGCGGATACATTTCTTGATGGAAAATCGTTTGCATATAATTTCGAATTTTTGGTAAAGAATACTTTGGCCACCAGGGGGCGTAAGTGTTAATTTTTGCTTCTGGTGTATTTGCCATAAAATCTGAGCTTCAAAACTATCGATTGAAAAAATTCTGTCGTGGACTGATGCCACTCACATCGATAAACCTTTTCGGAATATTTTCTTCCTAAAATATTCCACAGTTTCTCCGCCAGGGGGCGTAGATGTATATCTTATTTTTGTCAATATCTCTACTTCTAGGTGTCCGATGTGAAAAATTCCTTCTTTGTTGGATAGTGTTTCTAGTGTGACATGTTTTTCCTATAAATTCAAAATTTTCAAGTAATTCATAGACTTTCCCCTTGGGGCCTTGGGGGGCGTAAAGGTAAATTGCGTTTTCCCCTATTCTCTGCTTCTAAATCTCCGATTTGAAAAATTATGTCTGCACTGGATACAGGTCCTGATGGGAAATCCTTTGCCCATAATTTCTAATTTTTGTAAAAAATGGTTTGGCCACCAGGTGGCGTAAGTCTTAATTTCCGCTTCTGATGTATTTGCAGCAAAATATGAGCTTCTAAAATCTTGATTGAAAAAAAAAGTAGTTTGTTTACCGATACTACTCGATGTCGACAAACCTTTTAGAAACATTTTCTTCTTAAAATAGTGCATGGCTTCTACGCCAGGAGGCGTAGATATATATCTTATTTTTGTTAATATCTCGACTTCTAGGAGTCCGATTTAAAAAAATTCCTTCTTTGTTGGATAGTGTTTCTAGTGTGACATGATTTTCCTATAAATTCAAAATTGTCAAGTAAATCATAGACTTTCCGATAGGTGGCACAAAGGTAAATTGCGTTTTCTGCGTTATTTCTGTTTCTAAAATTCCGATTTGAAAATTTTTTCCTGTATCGCATACAAGACCTGATGGAAAATATTTTTCACATAATTTCTAATGTTTGGTAAAAAAAGTTTGGCCACCAGGGGGCATAAGTGTTCATTTCTGCTTCTGATGTATTTGTAGCAAAATCTGGGCTGCTGAAAACTCGAATAATTTTTTTTTTTTTTCTTGGACCGATAGTGCTCATATGGAAAAACCTTTTGAGAAAGAATACTTTCTTCCTAAAATAATGCATGGTTTTCCCACCACGTGACGTAAAGTCACATCTTATTTTTGTCGATATCTCTGTTTCTAAGAGTCCGATTTGAAAAATTCTTTCTATGTTGGAGAGCGTGTCCGGTGCGAAATGTTCCTCATATAAATTCATGTTTTTCTTAAAGCACTAGTCTGCAACCAAAGGGCGTAAGCTCACGATTCAGTTTAGAGCAATATCTGAAAGATCAAAAACCCGATTGAAAAACTTCTTTATTCCGTCACATACTATTGTTTTCCATACCGGTTCCATTGGCTTTGATAAATTTAATTTGCGTCAGAACGGATTTAAAAGACGTTCTTTATTACACACGAAAATTCGGTGTCATTTTTCTTATTGATATTATATTCGTTCTTGTTGGCTAGTTGTACTGTTCCAGTGAATTTTGTTTGGATATTTACAGCGCGTTTTAAGGTTATTGTGCATATTTTCAATGGTAAGGTATGTTTCTTTTCTACTATTAGTATTCAGTAGTAAAATTTTATAAATTCGAGTTGTTGACTGAACGTCACTTAATTATTCACGAAGTGCGGGTTTTACGTTTCATAAACGTTCTTATTGCTGCGATGTAATTTATACATTTTAGAGATGTAATTTTATACATTTTGTTATATGTATTGTGTGCTTGCTGGAAATGGTACAAGTTACAGCAATTCGTTGTTGAAGTGATCTTAGAAATGGGTGCATGATTCTGAAGTCATGAAAAATCATTTCTTTATTCTGTAAAAGTTCGTTATGAATAATGGTAGAATTACAAGAAATTACGAAATTTTCGTTTTAAGTAGCATGTCTTAGTGATTGTTCAATGAATTTAAAACTGATAACTTGGAATTTCAAAACGTATTTTTTATTGTATGCCACCTGTAATTTTGTATTTAACGCCACACACATAGCTTTCATTCTTGCGTTCTGGGGCTTATTGTGGATGGATTTTAGTCATTTGAAAATCTTGGAGACTTGTTATGATTGTCAAGTTATTCAAAAACGCATTTCCTCCTCATTTAGATTTATTTTCCCTACGAGAACTGTGAAAGCGTATTTATACAGTGCATATGATCATTGAAAATTGTGAAGTTGCGCTAAATGTTTTAAAAAGTGTTCAAAAAAATTTAAGAAATTCACCGTAATTGCATACCTGTCAAGTATTGTGGATCGTGTTGTCTGCGGGTAGGAAAAAGTGTTTTACTGGAATTTGCTACATTTCTGAAAGTTCATGAGACTTTCTTATGGAATCGGTGGTAATGCCCATTCTAGCGCTATGGAAATACTCCAGGGTTTTCCACATTTGAATTTTGTCAGTTCTGTTGCTTTAAAGAAATGTGTTTTCCTAGTTCAGTAGTCTTTCCTTCAAAATCAATCATTGGAATTCACATTCCTCCCTCCCTCCACCTTCTCCAACTTGTGCTAGCGAAATTAAATTTCAAACTATGTGTTTCATCTGTCCATGATGGAATCGTAACCCATAAAATAATCTTCACGGCAAAGCGAGCTACATTTTCGCAATTTCGTGATCCGTCAAATTGTTTTTATGGCAGAGCAAGCTACGACAGTATCAATTTTTGATATTTTCACTTAAAATGCATGTTTTGCCACTCCTTATGCACCCTTTTCTATATGAAGTAACACAGCAGGCATTTTTTTAAACAAAATTACTGTTCAAAAAATGCCACTCCTTCCTCTTTATATAGAGAAAAATGACTTCACGTGCCATGATAGGCTGACACTGACAGTCATAAAAAAAGTTCCGATTTTGAATACTTCAACAAATACTATACACACAAAAGTATTAAGAGTGCTACTTACCTTGGTGAAAAGATTGCATTCCAAAATAGTTCCCAGAAGTACCCGAGATCCATAACATATCCCTTGAAATAAGAAACGATAATATGAAATTACGTGGTAACAGAAAAAAATATACGAAAATTTCCTGTTACTACGGAGAGCAAAGCAAATCAATAGCACCACGATTGTGACGTCACAAATCCTTGTGGCAGGCCTGGTGAGGTATAAAGATGGCCTTGGCTCATCCCGTCTTCCGCGCAGATGAATAATCGTGACGTCACTGAGTGGCATCACCGTCCTAAGATGTGAATCGTAGATCCGAATTGTAGCTATGGAGGAAAATGCCTTGTCAAGAATTTTTATAACTCGAACCCAGAACAAAAGCTTATGCAAAAGCACATTTACATTAAATACAGGAGAAATACACAGTCATGTGAATATTTTAGTAACTGAGATTTCAAAACTACCTCCCGCAAATTATGTTACGTAAAGGGCGGGGAAAATGTTTGTACTTTTAAATGTTAATTTAGTTACAAAGGGAATTTTTGCTGTTTTTATATAAATTTAGAAGGGAAAACGCACAGCACGACATATTATTGTCATATAATAAAGAATTTCCGGCTGTACTACCGAATCAGAACACTTTCAAGTAGTTCCCGATTTCCCGTGTATCGTTCCGCTTCATTTACAGACAACCTGATCACACTGAACTCGAAAGAAAGTAGTTCAGGATAAATTTTATGATGAGTGTTACATTAATTTCGTGAAAAGGATGTGACATTTACTTTATCGGAATTATGGTGCATAAATCTGATATGAAAATAAATGTATTATTTTCCATAATAAAATAAATGCATGTAATTATTTCTATTAAAATAAGATTTATTTCGATTAAAATAGTAAAAAAAAATCCGTATATTATCGTGAACTACTTTCTTTCACGTTGGATGTGATCAGGTTGTATATAAACAAAGCGAAACGATACTCGGGAAATCGGGAACTACTTGAAAGCGATCTGATTCGGTGGTACAGCCGAATTTCTTTATGAGGAATAGGAAAAGCATCTCGGCAATATTGTTCACATTTTTTAAATAAAAAATTGAAAAGAATATGCATTAAAGAATCTGGTAGAATTTATGAAGATTATTCTAGCTGATTTACGAATAATAATTCCCACACGCTGCTATGGTGCAGATACAAAGAAACTTAGCGATTAGGAAGTCTTACGGTGGCGATTTAGATAGTGACGTCGCGAAGCAATCACCGGAAGTGCAGGAGGAACATAACCTTGTCATCCTTGCTTTCCAGTAGGTATATGCTCACTGCCACCTACCCCCATTCATAGATGGCGCTACACGCTCGGTTGAGCTACATCGTTTTATAACCGCAAGCATTGCGTTTGGCTAAGGTGACCAGATTTTTGAGAACGAAACTGAGGACAAAATGACATGTCCTCAATTTCAATGCAAGATTGAGGACAATTTCGTTTCAAATGAAAATAAGGACATGATTGAGGACAACATCAATAGTATTCACACTGCTGGCCACCCAAAATGCAACACCAAGAAAGAAGCATCCGATTGGCCTGAAATTCGCAGCATGCGTCGCCCGCGAGAGGACATGCAAACGATTAGCATTGCAGGGCATATGCAAATTATCTGTGCCCGGCACGCCACCGAGAACTATAAGAAAGGTGCACAGAAGGCGGGGTGGAAGTGTGTTGTGCTGCCGGACCTGTGCGTGGGAAGCTTCCTGATTCCTCGTCGCAGAATACGGCAGTTATTCCAGCACGTTTCGGAGTTCGACAGAGGACAAATAGTGACTTATCGCGACAGCGGTTTATCGTACCGAGACATCCAGCCACAGTGAGGCTAGTATGGATTCGGTGGGTGCAGGAGGGACGGACGGAACGACGTGAGCAATTGCCGCAGCCGCGGCACACCACCGAACGAGAGGACCGGCATGTTGTGCAGCGGGCATTGACGGCTCGCACCGCGACATCACAAACGTTAGCGCAGGAATTAGGGTGTGTTTCGCAACAACCTGTGTCATCACGTACCGTTCGACGTCGTCTGCAGGAGCGGGGGCTTTTCGCACGGCGCCCATTGCTCCGATTACCATTGACGTTACACCGCCGGCGAGTGCGGCGGCAGTGGGCCGTTGAACGCCGCACCTGGACTACGGAATGCACGACATTGTCTTCTCCGACGAATCCCGCTTCTGCCTGCTGCACACCACGATGGTTGGATCCGCGTGTGGCGGCACCGCTGCCAAAGACTGTATGACGCCTGCATTATGCATCGCCATACCGGTCCGTCGCCTGGCGTTATGGTTTGGGGCGCAATTGGATAGACATCCGCACCCCTCTGGTACGCATCGCCGGTACACTCAACAGCCACCGCTAAATCTCCGACGTTTTGGAGCCTTGTAGTTCTCTCTTACCTGCAGGACCTGCCAGCGGCCACGTTTCAACAGAACAATGCGCGCCCACACGTGGCACGCATCGTGCAACAATTCTTCACTGCCCACCAGGTGTCACTGCTGCCGTGGCCCGCCTGTTCTTCCGATATGTCGCCCATCGAAAACGACTGGTCGCTGATCGGCAACCGAGTGGCCCGGCAAGCACCACCCGCGGCTACGCCTGATGAACTGTGGCAACGTGTAGAAGCAGTCTGGACCGACATACCCCAA
Organism: Macrothele yani; assembly: GCA_039090855.1. Taxonomy (NCBI): domain Eukaryota; kingdom Metazoa; phylum Arthropoda; class Arachnida; order Araneae; family Macrothelidae; genus Macrothele; species Macrothele yani. Next base: position 144,028,457 of record CM077014.1, read on the forward strand.
GCCCACATCCAAAACCTGTTTCGTTCGATGCCGCGGCGTATAGGCCACACGAACTATTGATGTCTGCGTGTTCCGCAAGTCGCACGGGCCTGTAAGCTCAATCGTTTCATCCTTGTATCTGTTGTTATGTATCCAGTAAATCTGGGTTTGCTATCTCGTGTCCTTCTTGGTGTTGCATTTTGGGTGTCCAGCAGTGTAGATGAAACATTATGGTAAAGCTGAAGATTAGCAAAGAACATTATGAACTGTACCATAATTGTCCAGTTTCATGGGAAAACATACGATGAATCTGAAGGAGGATTTTCATGTAAAATAAGTATAAAATAGCAATAAAATACTCTCATGCATAATATTACTTCTGACAAATTTTAAATGTTACTCATAGGAGACAGCACATGCAAAAAAAAAAAAAAGCTACATTTTGATTTTGTACTGAAAGTTCATTGTAATTCTGTACAAGAAAAAATATCTGAAACCAGAAAATTACTATACATTAAGCGGACAGAAATCATGGAATACCTTATGTTATCTCTGAGAAGGAATATTCCAAGCCCAATAACTTTACTTGAAGAACCAGTTTAATGAAAAAATGTGCAAAACAAAAGCTGTCAAACTCTCAATGGAATCTATCAAATGCAACCAAATTTAACATCAGCCATTTGCTCAATAGCAAGAAAGAGCAATGTTAAAAAAAAATGAGATTTATTCCACATCCTATAAATATTTTAGTTAAATCGAATTAAAACAGAAACGAAATAACACCACAATTATCGAGATGCCTTTGTTAGATGCTTCGGCATGTCTCCCATTAATATTGCCTGATTTCTAACTTAATTCATAGGAAAATTCATCCGCTTCAGAAAATAGTCCCATACCTTTATGAGTCCATTTTTCTACAATAAAATAAGTAATTACTGCTAAATTTAGTTGCACTTGGTATATTCAATTGAGGTCTAAGACTTTTGTTTAGCACATTTCTTCGTATTTCAATTTTTGGGGGAAATTTCAAAAATTGAGGACAAAAAATAAGAAATTAAGAACATTTGACGTCCTCAAGCAGTTTTTACGGAACTGAGGACGAAGCATTGAAATTGAGGACTGTCCCCAGAAAATGAGGACGTCTGGTCACCTTACGTTTGGCAGTCTATGCTACTTCAACGTCTTTGGCATGTATTATAGTGGTGAACCCATCTCCAGTGTAGTGTGTATCTAGTTACGCAGGTTAGGATAACATAGCAATTACAGCCTTCACGCGTAGTACGTCTCTACTGAGCACAGCAGCTACAGAGTTCCTTTTCTACCCTCCTTGTTAATCCATCCCTCCAGGCAGGCATAACCATAACATGAGAAAACCGTTTTGTCTCCCGATCAAATAGATATCTTCCAGGACTGAGTAATTTCTTTCTGACGTCACAGCGAGCGGGTACCGTACGCAAAGTCAGAGCTAACTACGAATGAAAGAGATTTTAGCGGCTTGTCTTGACGTCACTAGCAGTCGCCCAGGTTTTTTTTTTGGAGGTTTAACGACCACCGTGAGCAACTCAATGGGCTATAAGCAGTCGCCCGTCTCTAATTTAGGGTCACTGGTTCCAGGGAAGGGGAGAGCCAGTGCCATAAGACAAACACAACATCCATGCCTGACCGGGATTCGAACCCGGACCTCTTACGGACGAATGATCAGAGGCCAGCGCCTTAGACCACTGCGCCACCGGGGCGGCTCCCCCAGGTATGGTAGATAGACTAAAGTGCAAAGGAATGCCCTTAGCTCGGATTTTTTAAGCCGCTGAAATATCCTTCAGTGCTCTTGCTTACTTACTGTCAGAGCGTTGACTACCCTCTAGGGCTTATCTGCAACGAGATTGCTTATCTGTCATTGCCAGCGTAGATATCCTTTTGCGTGTGTTAGAACCAAGGAGGTTATATTACTGGAGATACCACTGGCTCTACCGCCATAGGTTACAGCTAATCTGTGGTGTGACGTCACAAGCAGGCAAAAATGAACTCAATTATACCGTTGATGAAACAGGTAGCTTGTGTATCATTGATAAAAATTATTGAATTACTCATTTTATCTGTTTATACGCTTAGAAGCTTTTGCTGCATTGGTTTCCAAGCAGCTTCTCTTCTGCGGCTATGTCGTGCCTGCTCATGACGTCATTTGCAGCACAGACGGTGACTTATGGCGGCCAATGCTGCGTGGATAGGAGTGGTGTCTCCAGTAATATAACCGCCTTGGTTAGAACGTATTTCAATCTGTTTATATTTATCTTCAATGTAAATTTATTTAACATTTTATAATTTTCGTGTAAATTTTATTTTACATTTTCCAGGTTAAAATTCATAATATGTGGAAATTTCTAACCGCTGTCTGTCATTTCTAAAAATGTTTCCTCACAAAAGGTACTACTTTCACCGCGGAACAGTGAAAACCCGACAAATCCGCCTTCATAAACATACGTTTCACGAGCGCTGTCTTTTTGAAATTGTGGTGGATAGTGAATGTTTACTTCCCATTACTTTTCTAAAAGTCGCCCATTGGCTTTAAAAGCTCTACCAGAAATCCGAAAGCTTTTAGCTGTGATTGGTAGGGACTCAGACTTCCGCTTTAGCTGTCAATAGCTTTGCTATCTATGAAGAGAGACTATCCAGTGGATCGTGGTATGTATGATTTTTTTATTTACCATATGAGTAATGGTAGTTCTCTGCAGTTAATTTAGCTATAAGCGATTACTTTTAATCGTCTTTTCAACGTGCTATCAGAAATTAATTTCTTTTTTTTCGAATGTTTCAGTTAGATCTTTTGTTATGCTCACGAACAATTTGTTGCTACTGTTTGCGAGAGTCGTAGCAGAAAATTAAGATATAGACATTTAAAGTTGATTTTAGGCTGCTCAAGAAAGATCATAACGGTTTCTACACATTTATTTTAATACGCGTAGGCGTCCGGTAATGAGTTATTTCTAAACAATCATGTGCCAGCTGCTGCTGTCTCCGAAAGACAAGTGCCATGCCTTGCAAATATAAAATTTAAAGCAAATAAATATACGTCAAATGTTCGTTTCTGACGAAGATTTTGCCCAGTAACCTGTTCTTAGATCACCTGAAGCGCGATGATTGGTGATCGTGTGAAATACCACAAGGATCGTGTGATTTAACATTATTTTGTTTTCTTTAGCCGCGAATCGCATGGTTCAACATCATGCATGCCGTCCGAGTGGCTGACTTGTCAGAGGCTTAATTTTCTAACAAGTCGTCATCGTCAAAGCGGGACTCAGGTTCGAGTCCGAGGTGGTATGTTTCTCTTAACGGCCTTGGCTGTCTTCCTTCCGTGGAAGCAGTGGCCCCAATTACTGACATACGACTGCTTCAAGCCCTTAGAGTTGTCCATGGTGGTCGTAACCATCCCCCCCAAATCTTGTTCAAGGGTGATACCTATTATCTTCCTTTTAGTTGGAATGTTTTGATTCTAGTGAACGCTGTGTGATTGTATTTGCTGTCATCGTACTCACGGGAGAGATCTGTCCGCTAATGGCCACGAATAATGTGCTGTGTTTCCCAAGCATTTGGTGCAAATTATCACACCTTTCTTTAGCACATCTTTTGTAAAAAAAAGTACGTGCTTACATTATAGTATCACACTTTGTCCGTCTGTGGACACCATATATCGGCAACTATTAGTCCGATGCAAAAAATTATTTTTCCATTGGAAAATACACGTGCTCAAATGAGTACTGCTCATTACAGCCGAAAGTTCGTCCTTTTGTTTATATTTTAGTTATACTTGTTTATTTATTTATTTTGTGAAAAACCTTCAAGACATTTATTTCTGTGTCGAAATATTTTTTATTCCGTTTCTGTCATTGAACTTCCACAGCCCTGAACATAGCCGATGTAGCCCATTTGTAAAGCTTCTGTTTGTGATTTCCCCCAAAGTGTCAAAGGTGAATATTTGAATTAGTTGATTAATTTTCCATGGCACACCAAGTCCGTATGTCTCCTAAATATCCGAGAATCACACCAGACAAAATGATCAAAAAGTAACTGATGCACTTAATCACTAATTTTTTTAATGATTAAGTGAATTTTAAATTTTTTATGAATTTTAATTTCACGCTAAAGTTTGCAGCGTGGTAGATGGCTTATATTGTACGACGTTTGAAGTCTCCCAACACGGGCCGCGGATGACCTAGTGGTCAGCGTTCGTGACTGCTACCGGGAAGACCATAGGTTCGATCCCAGGCAGGTACGAACGTTTGAACCACTAAATATCCGCCGTGCGTCGGATGGACACGTTAAGCCGTCGGACGTAGTGTCACTACTGGAGGCTTCAGCACGAATACACAGCGGCTGTTTCCACCATAAATAATCATCTCACCCTTTAAACTCGTATATGGGGCCGCGCATGGCTTAGTGGGCAACGTTCGGGACTAACACGGAAAGGACCTCAGGTTAGATCCCAGGCAGGTACGAACGCTCGATCCACTAAATATCCGCCGTGCGTCGCATGGGCACGTTAAGCCGTCGGACCCCGGGTACTGCCCTCCCCCGGTAATAAATAAGGGCGTCTTCCTCCCCCTTTCTACTTCGCTTCCGTATCACTTTCCTATCGGGCACTCTAGCCCAAATCTAACTTCCTATTTCTAAGGGCTGTTTAAGACCTGGGATCAGACACTCCCTTTGTATAATCCTTTGCATATGATCTAATCGGAAATCTCCCCACACGCGGGCCGCTGGTGGTCTAGTGGTCAGCGTTCGTGACTGCCATGGAGATAACCTCAGGTTCGATCCTGGGCAGGTGCGAACGTTCGAACCTCTAAATACCCGCCGTGCGTCGGATGAGCGCGTTAAGCCGTCGGACCTCAGGACTGGCCCCCTGGTAATAAATAAGGGCGTCTTCCTCCCCTTTTCTACCTCGCTTCCGTGTCACTTTCCTATTGGGCACTCTATCCCAAATCTCCTAGCTTCCTATTTCTAAGGGTTGTTCAAGACCTGGGGTTACACACTTACTTCCTAAATTCCTCTACATATGATCTTATCTGATCTCTCCTCACGCCTTGCAATACCGCCTTCCCACTAGGGCTGACCACCCGGGTTTAATCCTAGCAAAGAATGGCTCCAGTCTATACACTCTGCAAAGCTGACCTGATCATTAATTTGAAGGTACAGAGTGTGTACACACACACACATTTCCACTGCATAATATAGTTCTAATCTAAAAGTTCGTATTTGAGCTTGAACTTTGACTAAAAAGTACCTAGTTGTTATAAACGTTGTGCCTATGTACGAGGCTTGTTTCAAACGTTTTGCACACTGTGGGTTATTTCTTAAAAAACGAATATATTTCACAACATACCTTTACAGGCCTCCGAAAATCTCCATGTTTCTTTATGACAGCGGTCCAACGTTTGAGTAAGTCTTGTATTCCAGTCAAGACACCTCCATTATTGAAGCCGTCGGATTACTCGGGTCACATTCGAAAACATCCTGAATCGTTTTCCGCGCTTCTTCAGTTTCGGGAACCAGTCATAGTCTGGTGGATTCAAGTGAGGACTGTACGGCGCATCGGGAAGCAGTTCCCATCCATACTTTTCCAGAATATCTCTAACTGTACGGGCAACATACGGCCTCGTGTTGTCATGCAAAATGATGACACCAGTTTCAAGCATGTCGGGCTTTCTTTGGTGAATCTTTGGGTAGACATGCGAATCTTTTGTAGACAAGAAGCGGTACACTCGTTTGATTGCTTCATATGCAATCTCTGCAATGGTGTCCGTCCATCTTCTTCCAAAATGCTGTTGAAGATAACCACAGAAATGTCGTCCGTTGCATCTAACGGCCGGCCACTTCTTGGGTCGTCTTCGATGCTTTCCCAATCTTGGCGGTAACGACACCGTGACAATGTGCTACGATCCACTACATTAACCCCTTAATTTTCACACAGAGTTTTATGAATTTCGGTAGGGGATTTTTCTCGCAAAGTTTCAATTTTAATGTAGGATCTCCAGATCTGAACAGACTCACTTCCTTCCTCCATTTCTAGGCAGAACTTTTCGGAACAGGAACAAATCAGCCAGCAAACGCAGACACAACTTTGTATACCAAAGTCTGACTCACAACGGGTGCAACGAGTGGAGCGATTGCATCATCCTACGGGCGGCGTCTGAGCAGTGTGCAAAACTTTTGAAATGACCTGCGTACATTAAAAAAAAATGAAGATCATAGTTTCGGTCGCGTTTCTAAAAATATGCATATTCGCGTTTTATCGATATTGTCACTTGTGTCTGTCGGCCATATGCGTGCGGCTATACTTGGGAGATATTTACTGCTGATCAGAGGTAAGCGGATAGTCAAGTATTATTTTTTTCTTTTGGGAGGGAGGGAGGGGGCTAAGCGTTACTCATTCCTTCCTCGGAGGAACTTGCTGATAGCACAACGAGCACGAAGTTTACTTTTGTTCTTATATCCGTCATGGTTGTACTCTGTCCCGCCATAGAAGTATACTGCCAGGGACGTCGCCAAGGGATGCGAGGGTGGCCTTTAACCCATCCTAAAAATTTTCTTGCTCCTCCTGCTGCCCGCCCAGTTCAAGATGTGCGATGTTTCAGTTTTTACATTAAAACGGAATCTGGACTTACCAAGAAATAGTCGCGTGTTAGTTATATAGCCCTACACATTTTCCTCTAGGAAGTGCATAGTTTACTTCTCCGTAAAAAGGTTATCAAAATAGCATTCTCAGGAACACGAAAATTCAATTGTTCTCCACTCTTCCAAATCCTTAGTTCACACAGGCCACTTTTCACGTTAGTATGGCCAGGGGCTAATCAGGAAGGTTGATAGGAGTTCAATGAGGGATGTCATTACTATGGTAACTGCTCGCTGTCTGTTTTACTAAGTAGGGGTTTCCAATCCAACACGGAAAGTGGAGTCCGTAGCTATAGCAGCGATCTTAAGCCTGTTCCGGGGCAGCAAGGGAGCGGGACGCGGCTGATGATTGCTTTGTACGAGGGGAGTGAAGTAAAAAGTGCTAAAATTATTTCTTTCAGTGTTTTGTAAATACAGTTGCCGTTAACCTTGCCCCAGCTAAACTAGTACTCGCCCGCCCTAATTTCGAAGCCTTACGACGTCTCTGCATACTGCACGTTATTAATGCGGAGAAATTCTGAGAAACCATGACGTCTTTTCGGTGAATCGATTTTTTTAGCTTCCAGTCTGTAGTCAGGTAAATTTAACCCGAGTATAGAGACATCACATAGTTCGCCGCATCCCCCCACCCCCCGTAACAGAAACGCAGCGACGGGTGACGTACGTCGCAGATTTATTTTGGTTCTGCAGACAAAAATGATATCCCCAGAATCCTATTAAATCCTCTTGAAGACTCCCGATCATGGATGCACGTCGTTCGTATTTCGAAATTTCCGAAAACGGAAGTTCGAAGGAGTGAAAATGTCTCCCGTAATCCTATTATTTTTTCTCGCGAAGTTCCCTCCATGTTTTCAAGAGAGGATTGTCCGGTATTGTTGTTAAATATCATTTTAATGCATAAATGTTTTTGCTTAAGTATGAAAATGGAGGCAACAGTTTCCGAAAAACTGAAGTTAAGACGGAGTCGTGTAATCTTGAATCATTTTTCTCGCGATGTTTTCTCAGCCCGTTTAATATCATTTTATTAGACAAGTGTTTGTATTTAAGATTGAAAATGGAGGAAAGTTTTCCGAAAACGAAAGTTGAAAGGAACAAAAATTTCTCCTGTAATCGTAAGATGAAGGCTAAAACTTTCGGCAACCGGAGCTTAAGGCAGAGAAGATTTCTCCCGTAATCGCTCGTTCCCTAGCTGGTTTTCTGTGCACTGTATTATTGTTTAATCATCATTTAATTACGTAAATGTTTGTATTTGAGATTGAAAATGAAGAAAAATTTTGCGAAAACAGAAGTAGGACGGAGCGAAGATTTATCCTGCAATCGTATTTATTTTTCTAAGCATTTCTCTCTCTCCTTTGTTGTTGTTCAATATAATGTTATTCAATTGATGTTTGTGTTTCAGTTTGAAAATGGCAAAATTTTGGTATAGATGGCCAGGGTGTTCTTGATCCTAGTTATTATTACAATTGCTCTAGTACTTATGTTAAGACATTTTTTTTAGGTTGAAGATATATAAGGTGGGCAGTTCTTTCTTTTTTTAAATTTCTACCTGTGCAAATTTTTATTGTTTTTCACATCTAGTAGTTATTTTGCCTAGTGATCGCCAGCAGAATATTTTGGGACACCATGCTATCTGTCGCAGACTAACCAGGGACTTTCTGCTTATGGGGACCGCACCGGTAGCGTAGTGGTTTAAGCTTTGGTAGCTCTAATCATTCTTCCGAGATGGGTCTCGGTTCGAATCCCGCGACAGTCATGGATAGCGTGTTTGTTTATCTTGCACTGGCTCTCTCCCTTCCTTGGAAGCAGCGTCCCTAAATTAGGGATGGGCAACTGCTTATATCCCATTGAATTGGTCATGGTGGTTGTTAAACCACCAATATGAAAAATAAAAAAAAAAAATCTCTCGTTGTATCATAACACTAGACGTTATACTGATTGCCGTATGCTCGGAGCCTGATCATCGCACGGTGCTCAGCCCGGTGTCTTCCCAATTGCTGACAGGCGGAAAAACAGTGCCAATTGCAGACAGATTCCCGTTCTGTCCGCAACTGGGAAAAGGGGAAAGGACTTAGTGAGGGATTAGGGAAACAGGAAAACACATCCCATTCCTAATCCCTCACCAGCAGGGTTTAATTTTATTTGAAGTCATTCAAATATTGGAAAAGTGGGATAGGGACAAATGAGCGATTTATTTCATTCTATTTGAATATCTTCTCGTGAGCCTATTTCAGAAAATTGTTCTTTTTTTGGGGGGGGGGGGTACACTATCTGTGGGTTATTAAGAGAAAACCGTAGTGTATAAACAAAAATTTATACGATATATAGCCGGAGCCAATCGATCGATATATGAGAATGAACTCCCATTGTAGCTATAACTTTTTTCAACCCCTATTTCTGAAAAAAGTTACTTTTTATTGATCTGTTTTATTTTATTTCGCCTTCTTTAATTCAAAACAAAACTAAAATAGATTACACAAATATTCTCTTAAAGAAGATAACTGTACTGTGTATCAGTTTCAAAATAAAATTACGAAACTGAAGGTAACTGTTGATTTCTTCTTCATTATTCCAACTTCTGAATGAACGGTAGATTCTTCAAACAACGTCGGATATTCGCGGTTGTGTAAAACACTGCCATAGTTTTACTGATCCGCTCATCCAATTTCATGTTTGCTTTTTGTCTCTTCTTGCCCTCGAGATTTAGGCACTTTCTGTCGTACAGGGAGTCGCTGTGCCTCGCTTCATCTTTCAAGCACATTATTAACTTCGCGACTTTAGGATGAGGATTTTTTATAGCTGCATTTAACCGATGTTTCCAGCTTTCGACGACATTATTTGTTCTGTGTCGTTTGTTGTTGCAATTTCACATTTCTACAATTATTACCGGATTTTCCATCCAGTTATTTAAGAAATAATCATAAAATTTCTGAAGGTTTTCATTGATGGGACTGGATTTTTGAATACATATCCAACCATCGCTTACATTTTCCACAGAAAGATAGGTCAGTGAAGCACACATTCGGAGCCGTTGCCTTATCTCCTCGTTATTGTTATATTCATTCACTAATCCCAGTTCTTGAATTTTTCGCCAAAGGGGGTGTTTACACAATCTCTCACTAAAACTCTTCCTCTTTTCCCAGTTGCGGACAGAACTGGATCTGTCCTCAATTGGCACTGTATTTACCTCTGTCCGCAATTGGGACCAAACCATTCAGCCCTGGGTTATCTGTTTAACGGGGGCCCCCTTATGTAGCACGTCTTTTGTAAAAAAAGACCGTCCTTATGTTATCAGTTTGTCCGTCCGTCTGTAGGCACATCTCTATAACCAATAGTCCGATTTGAAAAATTCTCTTTTGCATTAGGAAGCTTGAAATGTGCGAATGATGACCCTTTATTTATTTTTTTACGACGCACAGTTTCGCCGCTAGAGGGCGTAAATACAGATGATATCGAATTCAAAATATATTTTATTCATACATTTCCTTCTAAACATCCAATTAAAAAATATTTTGCCTTTCGATTCTACTCATGGCAAAGATTATTTTAGGTATAGTCACTTTTTCAAGTTACGCACAAATTCTCCGCTAGGGGGGGCATAAATTTAAGTAAACTGCGTTTCTCCCGATATCTCTGCTTCTAAAACTCCGATTTGAAAAATTCTTTCTGCTGCAGATACACCTCCGGATGTGAAATCGTTCGCATATAATTTATAATTTTTGGTATAAAACGGTCTGGCCACCAGGGGGCGTAAGTATTAATTTCTGCTTCTGATGTATTTGCAACAGAATCTGAGCTTTTAAAATTTTTTCTTGGACCGATACTACTCACGTCGACAAACCTCTTCGGAATAGTTTCCTCCTTAAAATAATGCATGGTTTCTCCACCAGGAGGGCGTAGACGCATATATTTTTTTTGTCAATATCTCTGCTTCTAATGGTCCAATTTGAAAAATTTCTTCTTTGTTGGATAGAGTTTCCGGTGCGACATGTTTTTCATATAATTTCCAAATTTTCAAGTAATTCATTGGCTTTCCGCTGGGGGAGTAAAGGTAAATTGCGCTTTCCCCGATGTCTCTGCTTCTAAAGCTCCGATTTGAAAAATTCTTCCTGCACCGGATACAGCTCCTGGTGGGAAACGTTTTGATTGCAATTTCTAAATTTTAATAAAATATGGCTTGGCCACCAGGGGGCATAAGCGTTAATTTTTGCTTTGTAGGTATTCCATCAAAATCTGAGCTTCTAAAATCTCGATTGAGAAAATTCTTTCGTGGACCGATACCGCTCATGTCGATGAACATTTGAGAATATTTTCTTCTTCAAATCATGTATGGTTTCTCCGGCAGGAGGCGTAGAAGTATATCCTATTTCTGTCAATGTCTCTGCTTCTAAGTCTGTCAATATGTCAGACTTGAAAAATGTCTGCATTGTTATATAGCGGTTCCAGTGTAAAATGCTCTCATATAATATCAAACTTTTGAAGTAATACATAGTTTCCGCTAGGGGGCGTTAAGGTAAATTGCGTTTTCCCGGATATCCTTGTATCTAAAATTCCGATTATAAAACTTTTTTTTGCACCGGATACAGCTGCTGATAGGAAATACTATAATTTCTAATATTTGATAAAGAATGGTTTAGCCACCAGGGGACATAAGTGTTACTTTCTACGTCTGACGTATTTGCAGCAAAATCTGAGCTGAAAACTAGATTGAAAAAATTCTTTCGCTGACCGATACCGCTCAAATCGAAAGACCTTTTGAGAATACTTTCTTCTAAAAATAATGCATGGTTTTTCCGCCAGGGGGCGTAAACGCATATCTTATTTTTGTCGATATCTCTGCTTTTAAGAGTCCGATTTGAAAAATTCTTTCTTTGTTGGAGAGCGTTTCCGTGGGGAAAGGTTTCTCATATAATTTCAAATTTTTCGTAGCGCACAAGTCTGCCACCAGAGGGCGTAAGTTCACGTTTCCGTTTACAGCAATATCTGCGGGACTAAAAACCCAATTGAAAAACTTCCTTCTTCGGTCAGATACTATTAATTATGCAAACTGTGTGTGTATTTTCTTTCCAAAATAGTGCCTAATTTCGCTGCTAGGGGCACATACGCTTATTTTGTTTTTCTCAAAATCACTGCTTTTACGTGTGCGATTTAAAAATTATTTCAACACCGGATGCCGTTAACCTTGTAGAACACTTATGGCCAGTATATGAGGAATTTCGGAGTTCATAGTTCTGTCGGTCGGAAGTTGCAGCTGTATCGCCGCTTCTAAAAACGCTATTGAGAAATTCCTTCTTCACTGTATGCCATTCGCTACAACAGAGATGTGGAGCATTATCCTCTTTAAGTAACGCAATGATTTCTCACTAGGGGCGCAAAGGTCGAACGCTTTTACCATGAAGAATAATTTTCAACTTTTCCGCTATGCAAAATTCTTCCGCTAGCAGACGTAAACTTATATCATGTTTCCGTTTTCATATATTTTTTCTTTTAACTGTTCGATTTGAAAATCTCTGTCTCTGGATGGTACCTTCTTTGTAGTATGAGAAACTTTGTGTTCGCCATTTATTTACTTTCGTAACATGCTTTTTAGCCGCTGGTGGAACTAAATAGATGTTTCTATTTCTGGATGTTTTACCGACTGTTGGAGCCAGTTGATTATTTTCCAAACCGGTTCCATTGATTTTGAATACCTTTGATGAATTTAATTCGCGTCAGAACGGATTCAAAAGACGTGCTTATCACATCCGAAAATTCGGTGTCATCTTTCTTGTTTAAATTGTTTCTAAAAATGGCCTAATGATTATTATCGTGAAAGTAATTTTTACATTGTGTTTTGGTGCATCCTGTTATCGGTGATCACGTGACTATTGGCATTTAGCACTATGGAACTTACACTTAGCTTCAAAATCTGCCTCGCGTCCCCAGTGACGCAGAGGTCTGAACCAGGGTCAGATTAAGGTGGTGGCTAATGGGACTATAGCTTAGGGGCCCCACTATTACCAAGATCCGCTACAAAATAATGCACACCTTATATATCATTCTTCTTTTAAGTTCTCCGATTTTAATTTATGTTTGCGGATTACATTGTTGACCTGTCAAGATTGACCATCATTTTGTATGCCTTACACTCTTTCAAAGTTTCTTTTCGAAACTGCTAGGGGCTTCGGGCCTACGATACCACATCAAATTGGCCGTATTTACCTGTTAGTATAGGCCGAAATCACCTGGTGGTAGTGGCTCGCAGCCACAGAAATGATCGAATAGCCCCCTGAGAATCTTCATCAATGTGAAAATTCTTATCTTGCAATGTACGTATAGTCCATCCAACTAAAGAAAAACGACGAAGGCTGTAATTCTGTAGTTCGACAGAGCATATAACTGCTCCTCCTCCCCTAAATGTGAACAACTAGAATCGTATGAACATTTGGAGTAAGAAATTCGAACTGCTAGCAGTGGTTGTTGGCGCAAACAACCACTGCTAGCAGTTTGATTAAAATTTGGAACTGCAACTTTTACCAGAAACTGGTGTAGAAGTTGCAGTTCCAATTTTAATCAGACTGCTAGCTGTGGTTGTTTGCGCCCTCTCTTGAGATGCGCCCCGCCCCTGTTTCGCCTCTGCTGTCACTCGTCAGTAGTAGTTATCACTCTGTTTGACTAAGTTATGACCAATGTTTTGGCATCCTAACACTTGCCAGCTATAAATCTAGTATGTCTTCGTGCGCCGAACACATTAGTAGATGTCAAGAAAGGAAAATGCGTGCGATGAAAAAGTCATTGAAAGTGATTGGTCAAGGTCATTGAGACGATTGGTCACTGAAAATGATTTGCGGAGATCAATGGGTTTCTATGACTTAATACATGGTTTTTCACAAGTGAAATCAAGAAAATTCCCTTTTGAGATTCTTACTATTGTATAAACAACTTCTGTTTTCTACATCATACTGAAATAATTGTGATTTTTTACAAGAAGTGAATTAGACTTCAACGATCTTGACACTTTCTATTATTATGCTTTGTTGTGTGCTTATGTCCTGTAATCACTATAAAGCTCAGCTGTAGAGCTCATTGATTTATCAACAACGATAACTTTCTTATTTAGATTGTCGAGATATTAATGCAGTGGGAGGGTACCAAAGTTACACATTTGTTTGTTTGCATTACGTCTTATCAAAGTGTCAGTCTGTGAAAACACAACTTTGCTGGTGGCGAACCTCGAAACCGCATCGTTCTGCTCCGGAGCCGAATGCCTTCCCAATTAAACTACACCGACAAGTGCTTATCCCTGCTACTTGCCGTTTTGACATGCACGTCACAAGTTTTCAAATAGCATATTCTATTGAAGACTGATTTATGGATGTACATGGTAAACTGATTTTCCAAAGTTTGGTTTTATCTGGCTATGACCACTCACACATAGCGTTTAATGCGTATTTGCATAATATGATTAGAGTACTTTACTGCAGAAAAATGTAGTGGTTTTTCATCATTGTACAATATTATATTATTAAAATGTCCAAAAGAAAATCTAGAAATTTCAAGCTTTTAACTGACGTTCTCATGAGAACTTAAAAAAAAACAGTGACTTGCTGGTCTGAAAACTATGCACGGAATTTACTAGTTTGAAGAACGTATAGATTATTACAACGCCAATGCATATTTGCTGATTTGCTGCAGTTTCGGGCTTTACTGGACTTCAAAATAATTTTTTGTCATTAGTTCTTTGGGGCGCCATTCCGACATTTCAACCTAGACACACACACGTACATATACACATACAACACTAACGCCTTAATCCATCCTAGGTCTAAGCACTGGCTTCTTCATCCGAGTGAAGCCGGTCTTGAGTATGGATGGCATGGGTGACCACCCATGTCTTATCCAGACTGGTTCTAGAAAAGGGAGAGTCGGTGTTCTACGGCATTGTCTGGGACCAGTGGCCACGAATTAGGGACGGACGACTATATATCCGAAGGAAAATCGATTTTTTCAGTCGGGGTTTCGAAGTATAGTAGCATACAATAAAGCGTATTTAGTGGTCAGTACCACCTGGTTTTACTCCCAGTCACAGTATAATTATGCGTCAGCTAAAGACCAAAAAAGTTCTGACAGAAATAGTGTTTTTGAAGTGGCATTCAGTAACAGATTCCCTTCTTGCATGCCTGTGTTCTTTGTTCTTGTGGCTCAAGCTTCCAGATGGGAAAACAATTTTTCAAGTCAGAGTATTAGGTGTAGAGATATAATTCCTATAGACGGACGGATTTAACAGTAGTAGTGCTTTAAGTTGGTTCTTTTCCCCAAAATTTGTGTTGAAAACACAAATTTGTTTAGTAGACAGAAAATGTCTACTTAGTCAAGTAGACAGAAAATGTTTTTCATCTTGGAATGACATACATTTAAAAGTCAAAAGCTTATTGTACTTACCTTCAGCGATCTACCTCTTAATCCAGATTCTATTGGGTTAAAAAGAAAGTAATGTCCGATGACGAGGTACCCAAAGTGGAAGTCCCAGCTAAGGCGCACGTTGGCCACTGAGATTGCGTACACCGGCACGACATCAGCAGGTAGGTGGCTTAAGTCAGTGGCAGTTAGGCGAAGCGTATAATCGTCGACCAACATGGAAGTGTACAAGTACCACATCCGCCGTTGTATGCTGTATGAGTTCGTGGCAGTAGCACCACAGCAAGTACTGTAAGGAAATTACTACAGTGTACACCAATGCCATGTTACATCGTCTGTACTGTCGTTGGTTCGGTTTCGAGAGGGAAACTTTGACTTGTCAGACTATCCCAAAGCTGGAAGACCCACAACAATGGATATTGACATGCTGAAGACCTTAGTGGAGACCGATCCACGTGTAACCACGCGGGAGTTTGCTGGACAGCTGGTGACTACCCACACAAGCATTATCACTCACTAGCGTCAACTTGGGAAGATGCGCAAGAGGAGAGTTTGGGTACCCCATCAACTCACAGTTGAGCAGAAAGCAAATCGCACGAGCGCATTCGTTTCCGTGCTTGTACGTAACCAAGTTGAATCGTTTTTGCACCGCATTGTGACAGTGACAAGAAATGGCTCCTGTATGACAATGTTAGCGCCCGGAAACAATGGTTGGACCCAAAACAAACGTCCATGCTGACCCCCAAAGCTGGCTTACACCTACGTAAGATCCTGCTGTCTATCAGGTGGGATATGCGGGGTGTCCCGTTTTTCCAGCTGCTTCCGGACAACAGCACTGTCACCGCCGATGTGTAGGGCCGTCACCTCGACAATCGGCACGCCTAGCTGACGTCGAAACGACCAGCACTGATGAACCGCATCCTACAGCAAAATAGAGAGAGGCCTCACACAGCATGGGCGACCTGTCACAAGATCAAGAACCTGAACTGGGAGCTGCTACCACACTCCCAGCCTATTCCCTGTACATTTCCCTGCTGCGTATGGGGCTCCGATGCAGACGGATGGTCACTGCACGTATGCTAACGAAGTGCATCGGCAGAAAAGGTTTACATTTGCACGGTAGTATCGGAATTGGACCGCCGCTGATTTTCAAATGATTGCCTTCTCCGGTGAGTCACATTTTGTGCTTCATCGAACGGATGGACGTTGGCGTATAAGGTGAGAAACATCGGAGAACAAACACTCTTCAACTACTGCTGGAAGAACACAAGCTGGTGGGGCCAGCGTTTTGGTCTGGGGAATGATTTCGTGGCATTCTCTGTGTTCACCCCTTCCTGTGTAAGGCACTGTGGACCGAATTCGTTATGAATCTATCCTTGCAGACCACGGACACCCATACATGCTGATTGTCTTCCCTGGGACGGAAGGGATCTTCCAGCACGACAATGCGACGTGTCACACAGCTAGAGATATCCGAGAGTGATTGGAAGAGCACGATGAAGACTTCAAAGTACTACCGTGGCCCCCTAATTCCCCAGACGTAAACCCAATTGAGCATCTGTGGACCACCTCGATCGTGTTGTTCGCTCTATGGATCCTCCACCACGCACCTTCCAGCAGCTGTCAGATGCACTGCAGTCAGCATGGCTCCACATACCTGTAAACACTTTCCAGCACCTTATTAAGTCACTCCCTGCCGGTCTAGCTGCTGTCCGCGTTGCACACGGCGGTTGTTCCGGATATTAACTGGTGGTCACAATAATGTGACTCGACCGTGTATAAAGCAGTACATTGCACTTTTCTTAAAGATATAATTGAAAGTCAAGCAATCTGTTTCTGATTCGCCCGCATTAATAGAAGAAAAACATTTAATCATTGAGCAATTTGAGTTCTACCAGATACGTGACCGTGCTTTTTACGTCTTTCTGGATCAACGGTAGTACGCGCGTTTGCAGTTGAAACCGAACGAGGCAGGTTCGAACCCGACTAGGAACAAACACCTAAAGGATATGAAAAAGTCAAAATCAAAGATTTTGACAAATTTCTATAAATACCAGAAACTGACTTTTCCTGAAATAAACGGTATTACTGACTACGAAAAATCTGTCAAAATACGGAAGTAACAGGAACTTTTTTGAAAACGGAAATTTTGTTAAAAAGCGAACGCTTACCGGCAACTTCGCTGCACGTCCTTTTCGGGAATTTTCGGTGAATATCTGTGCCAACAGTCACCAGAATTCGCGAAAAATCCTCAAAAAAATGACACGTCGAAATATTTCAGGAAGATGTTTTTCGCGCCATTTAGTACAACGAGTCAAGTAGGTTTGAGTTTCTGATTCCTAAAATTTGCTGCGTGGTGCAGTTCCAACTTTTTAAACCTTCCGCGCCTCTCATAAACCCTCCAATGATGTAACATCCTGATCTCTGATTGGTTGAAATGACAAGCAATTTCTTGTACTGGGTCGCGCTTCGGTGACCTAAATCATCAAAGATAAGATATAACAAATGATTGAGAAACAAAGTGTAGTTGAGGAAAACAAAATGAGGTAAACACGTATTGTAATGACCCACAATTGCAATATCTTTTAGTTTTCTCAAAGGCTTTGGGGTTCTCATTTTGTAGTCGCGTCTGTGATGATGCGAACAGTCGGCGAAAAAGAAAAAGGAGAGCGAGCAAGATTCTGTGTCCTGTGTGGAAGTCTGCAGCACGGGAGGTTTATGTTTCTGCGTACACGTGCAAACAAGGGGCGAACTGAAACGGAGAAGCGATAAGAAAGGGGAGCTAGTCTTCTTGGGAGGACGCTGGCAGGCGAATGTTACTTGCGCGTCCGAGCAGTTGCTCCTCTCTTTCAACAAACTGAGGAAGCAGTATGCTGTAATTTTAAATGTTTTCTGTTTATGTGTTGTACCGTCTTTGTGTGTTCGTCTGGTTTTATTAAAAACCCTTTTTTTTTTTTAATTCCTGCATTTTCAATTGGAACAATGCTTATGTTAATTTGCATCAACCTGCGAAAATGAGGTCATAACAAGTGTACCATATGTTGGTCAACGCTACCACAAAGAATAATATGTGAGTGGAATCAAAACTACCACATGTAGTAAAACGTTACGGACGCGCAGGAGGATTCACCCCCATAACTAACAATAACAAAATATAACGCAGCGTCCTAAGGGAATTATTCTGTGCAACTTCACCCCCTCTCTGATTAACTTCTCACATTCGCGCGAAATGTGAAGTGAAATTCTACGATAATACGTGAACCGTCGCTTTTTGTAAACCACAGCTTTAATAAAACCTGTTCAATTTCCTGCTTTTTTCGTATTTAGTTTTTCCAATTTTTAATTATTCAGGATTAGAGTGACATATTGTTGTGTTTCCTGATTTGCAAAAGGGCAGGGCATAAAACATGGAGTTAGATTATATAGGTTATCACAGGAAATCAGTCTTCCTTTTTTATTTTTTTTTTTAACGTTTAAAAATTCCCCAGAAAAAAAAAGGACCCGCATGCTTTTTGTTTTTTAGTCTCTTACCCATGTGGCAGGGCCTGAGAGTTGGCATTCTGCCATACCGAGCAGCTGGCACGAAGCGGAAAGCATGGACAGATGTACTTCCAGCGAAGACGAATTCTGGTCAAGTTTACTTAATGCCTTGCCACCTTTGGATGTTTATTTTTTCAGGTTTGTTAAAACCGGAACTTATTTTCAAAGGTCGTTCTCACTTAGTGTCTGCGCCGCGAAAAGTGTGTCGAGTGGAGCCAACACCAGACTGGACTTCATTTCATGGAAACTTACTCCACATTAAGAACAGCGTGCCACAGCGACTGCCAAGTGCAGTGCCAAATATATTCAGTGGAAGTAGTGTTACCAACTTTCCGTTGGCCGACAGAACTCTTTAAGTAACAGGTACCGTAAACTGTTAATAATGGATTCATTTTTGTTGCATTAATTCATAGAATGCACTATGCTTTGTTTGCTAAGATAGACATTGAATTGCTTAACAGTAGCCACAGTTATATTTATTGAAATAACTGTGCATAATACATACACACGTACAAATGAAGCCTAATTAAAATACTTACACATCAAATCATTATTTGGTCATTTGTATACAAATTTATTTTTCAACTTTCCACAGTTAATTACATCTTTCGTTTGCTTGAATCAGAATTCAAGTTAGTAAAATCATGCAATGCATTGATTATGATACGCTTTCCAACATACCAGAAATCATTACTCAAGTTATGAGGATAATGGCTGTGGAATAAATCTCGCTCCTGTGCCCTGACCTTTGACTCCATCTCGATGATATTTAACAGAATCAGTTCAGTATAACTCTGGAACAGCATGATAAAGTTTTGTTGCAATCGAAGCATTTTACGTAAGTTATGACGCATAAGGGCGATGGAATGGATCCCGCTCGTATGTCCTGAACTTTGACCCCATTTCACCCATTTTCAATAGGGTTCGTCCCCAGGTTGTCCCCTACCACATACTAAAATTTTATCGAAATCGAACCATTTTTACGCGAGTTATCGTGCGGGCAGACAGACAGACGGACAAAGCTGGAGCATATACGCTTTTTCAACCTACGGTTGGAAAGCGTAAAAAAGTGGGTAAATACTGACCACGACAAAAAAAAAAAATAAATAAAGTACAGCTTCTTTTTCCTTTGCATCTTCAAAGTATTCTTCTTCTGCATAAATGCCACATATCTGCAGTATCTGCAGATATGTGGCATTAAAAATGAAAACAAATTCGAACGGTTCACACCCCCACTTCCCAAAATAAAGAAAAAATAGTGCTAGTTTTTAACATATTTATAGATTTAGATGCAGACCTTCGCACTTAAGGAAGTACATTTCCTAAGCCTTTCTTTTTATTTATTTTCTGAATGCGATTTCGACTCAGTTTTATTTTTGGTACCCTTTTAAATAACTGCAATTAAGTCGCACCATTAGTTTGCAAACTTAAATCGGGATACTGAGTATCTCTGTGACTTATCTGTTGTACTGACCTACTACAGCGATTGTTTAAGTAGCACGATCATAGAACAGACCGCCGCTGTTTAGAACAATAAATCGTTCAAATTTTATTTGCGTGATCTATAAAGAAAAGAAAACAACTGATTATCAACACGAGCTCAAAACGGATGCCGACAACCCTACCGTGAGTACAGTGAAGCTTATCAATATGCTGGTATATAGGCTTAATTGAATATATAGCGAGGCACTTTGAGGGCAAAAACATGATAAATATTCTTTTCCCACCCTAAATTGAAAATAAAACATACACAATCATTTTAAAAAAGGTCCCGATACGAAAAAAGCTGAACTGCAAAATAATCTGGTGCCTAAAAATGCATTATTCTCTGATATTTCTACGTATTGAGTGTAGAAGTACTAAAAAAGTTTCATTACCAGGAGAAATATATTGTTTAGCTGCGACTTGAATTGCTTATTCAGTCCTTCAATGGTCAAATGATTTAGGGTTGTCCAACCTTCTGAGTTCTTGTGCTTCTTCTGCTGGGTCTGGGTTGAAATCCCGGTGCGACATGGATGTCGTACTTGGTCTACGAAGCTGGTTCCTTTCCTTCCCTGCAGTTGTCCTAAATTGGCAACGGACGACCTCTCCTAGCCTTAGATGTTCATGGAGTTCGTTAAACGCCAAAACACACAAAAAATATTTTTACAGTTCAAATTCTTTTACACCGTAAAGGATTTGTAGCGTGAAATAGTGATTGTTTTACACAATGATAAAGTATTCGTTTAAAAGCCACCATGGCTTCTTAATTTTAAATTCGAAGGAACGTCTGTCCGTCCTGTGTTTTTAATATGTTCTGAATTTGTCGAGCGTATCAAACAAAACATTTATTTTCTGGATAAAATCATTCATATAATGTTTGTGGGATGAGGACAATGGTTCAATAGTGAACAAAATAAAAAAAAAATAACAAGCTGTATCATCTTCACCTATCTGGATTTCTGAAGAAAAGAAATAAAACAATTCTAAAGGTTGTGCTCTTTTCTAGCGCCCAAATTTTCAGGGGTACAAGATGCATCTATACTGTCTTCTTTTAAAGTCTAATGAAGCGATTACTCATTGTAGAAAATGTTAGTTCACTGTATCGTAGACATTTTTGCTCACGACTTTTCGAAATAGTGTGTGTGCGTCTGCCCCCAAACTCAGAGTACTTCAACTTATACACTGCTGGACAATTGCTAAGGACGGATCATAAACGGCTATATAGCGCATAAAAAATTAAGTGTGGGTATATGCCAAGTGAAATAAAATAATGTCAGAATGCCAGAACATTACAAGAAAGACAATTTATTGTGCTCTGAAATCCAGAAGGCTTTGGAATGTGTTCAAGGGACAAACAGGCCATTTTGTGCAGAATACGTAAACGTGAAAAAAATGCAATTACCGTCCGCAGGCGTTCCGGCGTAAGATGTCAATACGGGCTATGGCCACCATGGAGGGCGATGCAAGATTCCACACGTCGTGTCATGCTTTGCACAACATTATCAAGCAGCTGTTGGGGTAATTTATCCCATTCCTCTGTCAGTGCACGGATGAGGGTGTCCTTGTTTATTGGAGGGCATTGGCGACCAGCAAGACTCCTCCCCAAAGCATATCACACATTTTCAATGGGATTCAGATTTGGAGAACGTGCTGGCCATACGAGGCGTTGAATATCCTCGCTCTCAAGACACTCCTGGACAGCGACTGTTCGATAACATGTTGCGTTGTCGTGCATGAAAATGAATCTATCACCAACAGCACCACGGAACATGCGAACATGAGGTAGCAGAACATCATTAATGTATCGTTGGCCAGTCATAGTCCCAGTTGGAAGCACATAGAGGGACGTACGGCCATTGATCGTGATGCCAGCCCATACCATGACACTACATGTCGGATATCGGTCCCTCTCCTGTATGTTTGCTGGACAATATGCAGTACCACTATCACGCCAGATCAGTTGTCGTCGACAATCAGACGATAGACTGTATCTACTCTCATCTGAGAAGAAGACAGCAGACCAGTCGTTATCAGTCCAATCGCGATGTTGATGGCACCATTGCAAACGGGCGGTACGGTGACGTCTGGTCAATGGGATACACACAACAGGACGGCGGGCGTATAGTCCTCCTTCATGCAAACGTCTGGCGACGACAGTTTTTCGGGAGATCCGCTTACCAGTAGCAGCCATAAACTGATTTGCTACCTCACTAGCTGTGATGCGCCGGTGTCTTTTTGTTGATAGCACTATGTACCGATCTTCTGCAGGTGTCGTACTGCGAACACGACCTCCCCCCGTGACGTTTACTACACTCTCCATTTGTTTGAAATGATTTCCAAAGCCTTGAAACAACACTGTGGCTGACGTTGAACTCCCTGGCAACATCTGTTATTTTTCGCCCTTCTTCAATCTTGCCAATAATACGGCCACGCGTAAAATCATGTAGGTGATGTCGGGAAGACATACTGAAAATTGCAAGTTCGTCAATTGATTCTTTCTCTTTTAACTTTGCGTTTGAACAACAACGGTCAATACGCGTCAAATCCTTTATATCTCTTATCAGCGCTATGACGTCACGAACAAGTTCGGCAATCGAAAATTTGCATACGCACACGTCTTACTGTATCCCGCACTTATGCTAATTTCCACATTTTCTTGCCTTCCATTTTATGCTTGCTATCGTTGTTATTGTCATCCGTCCTTAGCAATTGTCCGGCAGTGTAAGTCGAATTTCAAAAGTAAATTCTGTTTCCACGAACAAAAGGACACAAAGATGATGATTCACGAACTTTGAAATTTCTATGATGTAGTTTTTCCGCTAGGCGGGTTTAAGAGCATTTTTGTGTTTATTACGATATCTACATTTCTAAAAGTTTGCGCACGATAGCTGGATGCAGGATTTTACCGCCGGGTAGCGCAAATGTATATTCTTGAGACGGAATATGTATTTGCCCATAACGCCGTATATTTCCGCTTCTCAGAGTCCGACCTGAAGATTTTTTATTTTCGTCCGGTGAAGAGAATGTCCTTTCGTTCGTGGTTTTTCCCACCAACAGAGGACAACCCCCCCCCCCCCGTCGTTGGACACCACTCTCCCTCAAACATAGCCCGCCAGGGACAATCGGAGTAGGCCGCCCCGGTGGCGCAGTGGTCTAAGCGATGGCTTGTGATCATTCGTCCGAAAGGGCTCCGAGTTCGAATCCAGGTGAGGCATGGATGTTGTGTTTGTCTTTCGGCACTGGCTCTCTCCCTTCCCTGAAACCAGTGACCCTAAATTAGGGACGGGCGACTGCTTATAGGCTATTAAGTTGCTCACGGTGGTCGTTAAACCTTCAGTTAAAAAAATCACGAACCTGTAGTATTGCCTTTACTGAAGTGGTTAAATGAATTTGTCAGTCAAATAAAGTTTACATTTGTTGTTTCATATCAGTTTATTTAAAAAAAAAAAAAAAAAAAAACTAACCGTCGATTCCGAAGGGTTTCGTCTGGTATATCATTTATTCAGACTAACTGATATTTCCCCCTTTCCCCCAGTCTGATGAATAAAGATACGTGCGAATGAAATCATCTGTCATTACATTCAATTTGTTTAACTACTTATTTATTTGCTTTTCTGCTCCAATGAAAGAAACCTGCAACAATTCTTCTGATAAGTTGGCGTCCACCACAATACTTAAAACTAAGCAAGCCAACGTTACTATTTTCTACAAGAGCCTTGCGTCGGATTTACCGTTTCCAATGTGCTTTGTTTAACGTGACTGTGAGAAATGTTCATACCCTTTACTTTCGCTTCTAGTAAAATACATTCAACTTTATTAGCATGGTCTTGTCTTTTCGTTGAACATCACTTCTGTTGGGTATTATACTGTATGGTTGCATCTTAAACCCTTAAACCAAACTGAACGAGGAAAGATGGGCGGTAATGTTAAATACCGAATTAAAGAGCAAAATTTCCATCACGTTCTAGTCTAGTCAAATCTGCTAGAAATAGCAGCCCAATTTCTGAGATAAATTGTGTAATCTTAAGTAGTATTACTCTCAAAATGATAGATGACATATTTCTTGCTCCCAAAACACAGTGCAACGAATTTATTCTTCACTGTATATACATAAGTATGTGTGTGTTTTTCTGTTTGTTTCGTTTTTAGTGAGACTCAAATGAAAAGGAATTAAAAATCGTAATTTTTGGAGCCTTCCATCATCGATGGGTCCCACGTCTAGTTCGTGTGCTTGCTTCCCTATGAATCCGCCTCTGATCTGTAGTTTCATCGAACACAACTGACGTTATGAAATGATTATAATCGCATTTCTTCTGTTAATCCGTCAACAAAGGGCGTTGGTTTTGATTGGTAGGTGACTGTTTTACTGGGAAGCCTGAAACGCTGGAAACTGCAAAGAGGTAGGGAAATCCGGAAGATCATCTGGTACGTTAAAAAAAAATGTCGTCAGGAATTTTGCGGATTGATATGTATGGGAACAAAATAAATATTTGTTTCTGCACAAATTAACCTTGTTGCACTGTACTATCTTACTGTCTACTTGAAAACAGAGAATTTGTGTGACGTCCTTGACACACTATATAGTTCTTTTGATAATAATATTTGAATTTGTAGCAGAGGTTAGTACGTGTAATCCTCACGTTAAAACACAGTACAGTCCGCTCGTAGACAAAATTACTTCATATGATGATGAATAATTGAGGAGCACAAACGGAAAAGGGATTAACTACCAAAAACCTCATTTTACAGAAGCAGAAAACTGTGTTATTCCGATAATGTCACTTTCCCCCTTTTCCAGGCAAGTAATGTTTTTTGTTCTCAAATCAACCATTTAATATTTAATTCCGTACTGTTTTATTTCATGTATGAAACAAATTAGTAATTTTCTATTATATTCCTATTTTGTTATTTTTTATTTGTCGTTATTTTTTTTTATTATGATCTACTTTTACAACACGACTAAAGCTGTTTTTGAAAATAAAAGGGAAGACAAAAATACCGCAGGTTGAAAACGTGGTATAAACTTCATAATTTTAATACCACAATGTAGCTCTCTAGAAAAAACGAAAGCTTACAGTGCATGCTGGGACACATCTCACAAACCATCACTCATTTCACGGTCACCATCACCGAAGTCCTCCGACGTTATCCCAAGTTGACTCTTGTAGAACATTTTGTGTGTATTATCATGTAATGGAATCATGCTAGCAAGGTCCTTTTTCTTCTCTGCACTTATTTCTTTTTTTGCTTGTGATTCTCGGCAGTCCCAAAGAAGATGGAAGAGCTGCGGATGATTTGCATTTTCGGAAAACGTGTTTTGCAGTTGGGTCAGTGAGTTCATTTTAACTTTCTCTCACCCAACCTTTTGTGGGGTCGTATCGGTTGACGAAAATATGTGTATGACAACCTGCTCACATTTAACCCTTTAGTGTTGATTAACTGATTGGCGAGAGCACAGAAGTAAAAAATCCTCCTCTTCCATTTTTATCGGTATGAAAATCTTTACTAGGTCTTGCGGATTTTATAAGACTGCATATATCATCAGGAACCATAGTTCTATGACCTTTCTTCTTTCTGAACTCGATGAGACCAAAGTCCCTTTCACAGTCAATGAAGTTAAGTCCCGAGACTGGGAATTTAAGTTCGATTGGCTCGAAATCGTGTTTAGTCACAAGGTAAATAAATCATTGCCATAATGATCATCCGATTTTTATTTTGAAACGCACAGTTATTAACCCATATGAGGGATTTTTCTGGGAAACATGTCCGGAAGACAAAATCTTGTAGAAACAGGAGGCGGAAACAGGAGGCTATCTCACTACCTCCACGTCCACTGACTCCTTCGTGCCAAGTACACATGAATGGCTTATGATTCGTGGCATGACAGCTGCCTACAATAGAACATCTGTGAATGTGTTAATGTAGGCGTGAAGATGACCTGTTGCATATCTACACTTAAGGAGAAAAAGTCGCTTCCTGGCTTTTGGGAATCGGCTGCTTCACTTTTCATAAACGTCTCAGCTTGGGCGTAATGAAGTTCAAGTTCAGCGCAAAACTACTTCCGTAGGGGCTTGTTAACTGTTGCTTTTGCTTAACAGTAGAGCTTATCACATTTTTGGCATGTTTGAGTACGTTTTTTACCAAATGTAAGTTTAAGAAAGTCCTTTTTGAATACGTCGTTGTAGAACCAGTAAGACACACAGGTAGTTGAGTTTCTTTCCTTGAAGGCCGTGAACAATCCATTCACGTTGAGGTCGCGACTCAAATATTCCAAAGAATTTTTTTTCTGGAATAATGACTGATTTCCCCGGGGAAATAAGTTCATATGGGCACGAACCAGGTTCCTTTCGTCCTCGCTGAACTTTTTTTTTTTTTTGTGGGCATTACTCTCTGGTTTGATGCCATGCTCGTCCGTGTAAACCAAGCATCCTCGTTTTTTCTTATTTCGAATGACCTCCAACTTCTTTTTTGTGAGACCAAAAATGTCCTTGAAAGTTATGCTACATACCTGAACAAGATTACCGTTTCCGTCTGGTACAGTGTATGTGAAAGTTGCTTGCCTTCTGCTGTCTGATGACGTATCATAAGTACTATGGCGTCACCTAGTCACATTAACCATGCCAGCTCGGTTGGAAATATAGTTAGCGTGTTGTTCAAAAGAGAGCTGATAATATTGTAGAAAGAGCCTTTCTTTTTGCTCCAGTGATAGCTTTTTGCATTCGTAATGGCATTTGCAAGGTGATATTTGTGGTAACATTTTACCTGGAACCTCCTTACCTGAAGCTGATACGGTTTCCCTTGCCGTCTATTTTCTCGGCGTGGTTGAACAACGTCTCGCTTAGTAGGTGGCATCCTGCTACAAAAACACTTCGATGAACACAGCGCACAAATTTCTGTGGGTTCACTACACGTTTTAACTTCAAAAACAAGCACCTATGTGTCATTATTACGGGTAGAATTGTGCCTCAATAATGCGTAAACACACAGCAGCACGAACAACAAAGAGACGTAGAACCATGCTGCCCTGGCACTTTCCCCCTTACCCACTTAACTTCGCACCACCGCTACACCTTCCGGCGTCTGTACTAACTAAACTAATTTGTTTAGCAACTTTCGGCCTCCATCACTTTATTCAGCGTGTCACATCATTTTCCATCCAAAAAACGCATTTCGGATTTTTCGGCACTTAACCCCTTTTCTATTTTTGCTCCTCAATTGGTGATGTGATTAGAAAATTTCTTAACTTCTTAAAACCTTTTTGTCAGCTACTGAATGCAATCCTAAAAACTGCGGTTAGCGCTGAACTACGAATATACAGTTTTTCTCTCCTAGTACAAAAATTTTAAATGAAGTTTTGTTCATTACTTTTCATATTAAACTTTAATTATTAAGCTTTAATTATTAGCAGAAAATGATATCCAGAAATGTTGGCAGTTGAGAGTGACTGACATTGACAAAACTTTAATTAAGCTGAATTTTATGGTAAGTTTATGATAGCATTGCTGCCTGCTTTTTAAGTTTTGTAACCTTCAAAAAATCTGGTACATCATTTGGTGAACAGCTCTGACATAATTTCTAAACGTAGTAAAAATTATCCAATTTCTTCCATGTGTCCACTGTTAAGTATTTTCCTTTTTACACCATTTCAATATGAAGAGAGATCCAGTACAGAATATGTGAAACCAGGCTGTCGAGCCTTAGTCTTTCCAGCCTGGTCACAGCTCACAATTCGAGGGAGTTCAAATGGTTCGTGTTCTAACCTGCTTGTATATGACAGCATTTTTTCTGCGGGTAGTACGTATTCTATATCAATTTACAATGCTGAAGATCCATTCTTTCATTTTTTTATCAGGCAATTTTTTCAATTAAACATTAGAGACTTTGCAAAATGGGGAAAAAATAAATATATTAAGTGATAAAATACCTTTCTTTGAAAGACATGTCCCCGCAGGAGGTTCATGATGATATCCTGCAAACATTGGAGTATACGTTCTTTCATATTGTATAGTTGTCAAGTGGCACAGAGAATTTAATTGAGGCAGAAGACTTTGCAATGATGCAGATAATTCTGAACAAACATCCACCTCTGAGGAAAACATCAACCACATTCATGACCTCCTGACGCAAGACAGACGAATTACTGTTCGATGTGCAGCTGACACTGTAGGCTTTTCAATCGGCAGTGTCCATTCAATCCTGACGAATTCTTTGAAGGTGAAAAAGGTCAGTGCGCGATGGGTCCGTGAACTTCTGGCAGATGAGCAAAAGATATGCTGCAAACGTATGTACTTCACCAAATCCAATGAATTTCTGGTCCCGGATTGTTTGATGTAACATTGGCTCATCACTTTTACCCAGAGACCAAAAAACAAAGTCTGATGAGAAGCATGCATTTTCTCTGCCTCCGAAGATTCTTCGTTGCTCCATCTGCCGGCAAGATTATATCAGTTTTTGGGGGTGAAGAAGGAATCATTACGATTGATACTTGAAAACGTGCACCAATGTCGCTGCTGCATACTACCAACTTTGTAAGACAATTTCGTGCAGCCATCAAGAGAAAGATGCGTGGGAACCTATAAAGAGGTGTCCATCTCCTTCAAGACAGTGCACCAAAATGTTAACACATTCCAGATTGCGAAGACTGCCATACATACTGCAGGACTTGAGTTGCTTTAGCAACCTCCTTCCCTGTTCCGTAGACCTAGCTTCCTGGCGATTTTAATCTGTTCCCGAAGATAAAGGAAAACATCTGTGGGAAGTGATGTACAATACATGTGATTCTGAGCTGTGAGTGCCTACTTAGAAGACCGAGGTTTTCTATTTTTTTACCATCAGGGTCAAGGCACCAGATTATATGTGGGAGAAATAAGTTGCTTTGGGCCGCGACTATGTGGAAAAATAAAATGGAATCTTAATCGCACAGTTTTCCTTGTATGTGTTAGAATAGGAACTTTTTGAACGACCCCGTAAAAGTGTATCTGGAGGAGTTTCTCGGAGTTCGTTACAGAAACTACTCGTCTTCACGGCTGTTATTGACTGATTCGTGGTTCATATATCATCTATGTTAGCAAGATAGGTCTGTCGTGACGTGTACACTTTACGGGCATATCTAGTACGTTGCTTCTCTTTTGCTGTTATCATTGTATTCATTTTATTGTTAAATTTCATTGTGAGCTCTGCTGTCCAAGTCACAGTTATGAACGAAATTGAAGTCAGGTTTAAATCCAACACAATATTTTCTGATGAACCATGACCTAAATAACGCTGAATCTTTGCGGATGAAGCCAAATTTTTGCACGAAGCTCCTTAGGCTTAGTCAGAAACAGGTTGTTACAGCTTCATATGACACAAATTGAAGATACGTAGAACAGGGTTTCGTCCCTAAGCCATCGCTGCAAAGGAAGCACAGACTAGCTGATGATACCAAAATAGGATTATGACACATCGTCGCCCCAGTTTTTCCCTCATTAAGCCTTTGAGAAGTAAACTAAGATTATATGACACATCGTCGCCCCAGTTTTTCCCTCGTTAAGCCTTTGAGAAGTAAACTAAGATTATATGACACATCGTCGCCCCAGTTTTTCCCTCAATTAAGCCTTTGAGAAGTAAACTAAGATTATATGACACATCGTCGCCCCAGTTTTTCCCTCATTAAGCCTTTGAGAAGTAAACTAAGATTATATGACACATCGTCGCCCCAGTTTTTCCCTCAATTAAGCCTTTGAGAAGTAAACTAAGATTATATGACACTTCGTCGCCCCAGTTTTTCCCTCATTAAGCCTTTGAGAAGTAAACTAAGATTATATGACACATCGTCGCCCCAGTTTTTCCCTCAATTAAGCCTTTGAGAAGTAAACTAAGATTATATGACACATCGTCGCCCCAGTTTTTCCCTCATTAAGCCTTTGAGAAGTAAACTAAGATTATAAGACACATCGTCGCATTAGCTTGTTCCCTATCAAGCCTTTTAAAAGTAAAATGGGATGTTAACACATCGTCGCGTCACTTTGTTCCCCATTAAGTCTTTAAGAAGTAAGAGTTGAGCTTGTGAAACAAAATTGGAGACTCTGGCATGTTGGATTTTCCCGGTGAGCCAGAGAAAAGCATTTTTGTGGGACAATGTTGCTTCGGAGTGAAAGAGAAATTCACAGGAACTAACTTCGTAAGACCAAAAGTTTTGAAACGTTTGTTTGTTTTACAACATACCTAAAGCACTGACACATCGTCGCCCCAATTCTACCGTTTGAAGTGGGTAAGAAACATACCATATGTCATGATATACAGTATAAGAAGAAATTATATTCTTTTGTATTTTGAATGTAACGCTGTTAGAGTATTGAGCTTAATGTAACAAATGCTTTAATTCTTGCATTTCCAGATAAGGAATGGGCCATGTGACCCCCATATTTAAATTTTGATCGAACCGAACTGAAGCAGTGATGAAATCTTGCGGCCATCGCCTGCGTTTTTCGAAATCTTTGTTTTTAGTCCTGATTTTTTCAAGTGCACTGTTTCTTCTCAAATCTGCCTTAAAATTTCGAAACCAGGTAAGTAAAATTTTACAAATATTCTTATTTTCATACGATCGTGTAATGAAATACAATGAAACCTCGGTTGTACGTTTTCTGGGGGATGGCCTTAAAAAAACGCATAAATGTAAAAAACGTATAAACGAAAATTCAAAATGGTAAATACTATTGCAAAGCTCGTGTTTTAAAGGAGTATAAAATCTTTCTTAATGATTCATTTGATGTCGAATTGGCTGCCGAAAAAAACCCATTACAAATTATAATAAATGTCATCGCATTGCAGAAATTATAAAACCTGTGAAAATTAAACTTCTCTTTTGACGACTCTGTCTGTCTATAAAAATCCTGATTCTAGATTAAGTGAAATCTTCACAACTAAGAATCTGAGACCAGTGCCTGAGTATTGAACTCGTGAACTAAGAACATTCTTTTTCTGTGGATCTTGAGTGCATCCACAGAATGTCGAAGCTTGCTGATACATTTAGCAATTCTGTTCTACTACGTCACGAAATAGTGAAGCAACAAAGTGACGTCAGAGAAATTTATGAATTTCTAAATTGCGCATATGTGTGAGAGTCATGAAATGCGAAACCAGTTTTTCATCGAAACCAAAAGTAAACAAAATACCCTTCTCTGACGGGATCAAGGTTTACCTTTGCCTACATTGAGAAGGATCACAACAACACTGTCTCATTCTATCCCACAGAATACAAAACAGCTATCTTCCGTTCTCAAATTAGAAGAGCCTTTTCCGTCTCCTCCGATGCCTGTGCTAGACAACACGAAATTGAAAGTGTCGCCGAATTGGCCACAGGTACAAGATACTCATTAAATCAGTTACATAACTGTATCCGAAAAGCCAAAGTCAAACGTTCTACGCCGCCGCTGCTTTACCACCACAGCTCAATTCTTTACATACCAAATGTGTCTTACAAGCTCAAGAGGATGTACTACGGTGTCTGCATAAGGTCTCCTGAATCTTTATATACACGGTCGAGTCGCATTATTGTGACCACCAGCTGATATTCAGAGTAACCGCCGTGTGCAGCGCGGACAGCAGCTAGACGGGCTGGGAGTGACTCAGTAAGGTGCTGGAAGGTGCCCACAGGTATGTGGAGTTATGCTGATCGCAGTACATCTGACAGCTGCTGGAGGGTGCATGGTGGAGGATCCGTAGAGCGAACAACACGATCGAGGTGGTCCCACAGATGCTCAATTGGGTTTAAGTCTGGGGAATTAGGGGGCCAGGGAAATACTTTGAAGTCTTCATCGTGCTCTTCTAACCACTCTCGGACATTTCTAGCTGTGTGACACGTCGCTTTGTCGTTCTGGAAGATCCCATCCAGCACCAGGGAAGACAATCAGCATGTATGGGTGTACTTGGTCAGCAAGGATGGATCCATAACGAATTCGGTCCATAGTGCCTTCCACAGGTATGAGTGGACCCAGAGAATGCCACGAAAGCATTCCCCAGACCATAACGCTGCCCCATCAGCAGCTTGTGTTCTTCCAGAAATGGTTGAAGAGCGTTTGTTCTCCGATATTTCTCGCCTAATACGCCAACGTCCATCCGTTCGATGAAGCAGAAAACGCGACTCATCGGAGAAGGCAATCCTTTCCCAATCAGCGGAGGTCCAATTCCGATACACCCGTGCAAATGTAAGCCTTTTTTAACGATGCAATTTCGTTAGCATAGGTGCAGTGACCATCCGTCTGCATCGGAGTCCCATACGCAGCAGTGTTCGCTGAACTGTCGTTTTAGATACACATCCGGTAGCTCCCTGGTTCATTCGGGCAGGGAGTTGCTCCACTGTATGCTATGTTGATCGGCCCTCACGCACCTTCGCAGCCAACGTTCACCTCTCACACCAATGTCGGGTAGTGCTCCACAGTTTCCACATCGCTTATTCGCAACCGTGCCATTTCTCCAATCACGATACACTTTAACCACAGCAAAACGCGAACAGTTCACAAACTGTTCTGTTTCAGAAATACTGCCACCCTTGGTCGAAAGTCGATAATAATCCCTTTTTGCAAATCTGATAAATCGCTCCTTTTATCCATGAGAGGAACGAGTGATATGTTTTCAGAATGCCTACAGCGCACCTTATATACCCTCCAAGCCAGCTCACGGCACGTGCCTTCTGTCATTGGCTACGCGCTGCTGACCTCGAAAGTAGGAGGTGGTTATAATGCTGTGACTCAACTGTGTGCTACGCTAGAGAGAAATACTGACAAACTCCCTCTTTCCAGTTAGGCAGGTGTTCATGCGATCCTTCTACAATATACGGACGGCTCCAGACAATACTACATTGGCATGATCAAGCGCTCGTTTAGAGTCAGAATCAACGAGCATAAAATCGAAATAAAATACGGTGAAGTAACCACGACCCTATCCAGAGAATTTAAATTCAAGTCCGCTACTCCTATGTGGGATGATATAGAAAAAATTAGCTGCTTACTTTACCCCTAAATGTATAGCCATTCCCGAAACCTTGGAGATCATAACCAACAGTGATACCTGCAATGATAGCGTCTCAATGGAGATGCCATAAGTTTGGAGCCAGTTTTTCAAGTAACGCCTTCGTATCAGAGTACTGCGCGCGCACAACCAACGTAATGTCTTTAAATGAATATTACGTCGTATTTATTTTTTGCGAAGTCACCGATTTCAAATTGTTGAAGCGTTCTATTATTCGTATTGCAGTTCCTGTCTGTCTTCCTTCAAAAAGCCATCTGGTTGATGTGCAAAAGCTTAGAAAAATAAAACAAAGATCTTCGCTCTTTCCACGTTTATAAGTGAGTCATGGAAAAATTCTCATTGGCGGGTTTATATATCGTTACGCCAATAAAAATCGGATTACTAGTATAGTTTTACTATTTTTTACTATCTCAATTCTCTTATACGTAGTTGTATCACACCGAGCTACTTTTAAAAAATCAAAGAACCGTGTATTTTTGATAATCTGAAATTTTAACGTTTAATCGAAAAGGGTGTGTAGTAATGAATTACGTGTAACCGAGTTAAAAAAGCAATAGAAACTTCAGTATAATATCGATACTAACGCAGAATTACGCAAAACAGTGAAAAACGTATAACTGATAAACGCATAAACAAGGTTCCACTGTATTTATTTCTTGAGTTATGTTGTGCTGTGTGTTATGAAATTGCCGCACCCACAAGAAAGAGATTCGTCGAATTAGTAGCATAGGAACGTTTGGGTTTATCCGGTGTAAAAAAGACTCATCGTTGACATGAATGAACATACGATGTTTACCAAAGAGTGCCTATGAACATATTCAGGAAATGGCAACGTTAATCATTCAAATAACAACTGTGAAAGTTTAACTCGTATATCGAATATCAACGAAAATCTTCCATGTCTCCCTGTTATGAGCCGCTTCGTGCAAGCAATTTTGAGCCCAGTAGTTGCATATGCTCCTGCATGCGGACATTTCCCAGCCTTATCTTTTAAAGGATTAAACCAGCATTTCACGCCAGCAATTCCCTAGTCAGCCATTGTTTAATTTTTGATTGGCACTGCTTTTCAGGCTATTCGCATCTTGAAACCACCAATGGATCAAGCAAACACCGACATCGCTACGTTTCTTCGCCTTTGCGTGTTCACCTCGGTGTGTGGTTCCCTGCCTCTTATACACTATATTGACAAAAGTCACCGGACACCCCTTCAAAAGCAAATGAACGGATCTGCTGCGTTGTTAAGATGCGTGGTACAGCTGCAAACGGTATAAAAACAAACCTGCAGTTGACCGCGATCATATCGCACTGTGAGGTTGAGTGAAAATAGAGAAAGGAAGATTGTTGGGAGTTGTTCATAAGAGAAACCGAGAGGCTTTTAAACATACCTAAGTCAACTGACTGTTTTGGATCTCCTGAATAAGTGGAACACACATGGCGTGCCTGAAGCAGCAAAACGTACCGGCAGACCAAAGAAAATCAGTAATAGGGGACGTCGAAGCCTCAGGAGAGTCGTTACATCTAATCGACAGAGTACTGCACAAGACCTCAGTGTATAGGTGAGTAAAAATGCTGGAACCTCGGTATGTACACGTACCATTTGGAGAGAACTTCATTTCATGGGTTACCGTGGTCGTGCGGCTGCTCATAAGCCTTTCATCTCCACTCGGAATGCCACTCGTCGTTTAGCATGGTGTAAAGAATATTTATCGTGGACCGTAGATCAATGGAAACGGGTCTTATGGAATGATGAATCCAGATGCACGATCCTTCAGTCTGATGTCCGCGTATGGGTATGGCGACAGCCGGAGGAACACTATTTACCACAGTGTACTGTTCGTACGGTCAAGTTTGGAGCGGGCAGTGTACTCGTGTGGGGGTGTTTTTCGTGGTATCGTCCCGTCCCATTGGTTATTCTGGATAAACCTGTTAACCAGCACGTCTACCTCGATATTCTGGACAATTATGCCGTACCAACTCTGTGGCAATACTATGGAACAGAGCCTTGTTAGTACCAGCAGGATAATGCACCGAGCCATAGAGCCAGGACTGTTACAGTGTGGGTTGACGATAATTACGTATCGTGTGTGGACTGGCCAGCACAGATTCCTGATCTTAATCCCATAGAGCACCTATGGGATGACTTAGAGCGCTGCGTAAGAAGTTTGGCACCATGGAACAGTTAGCGACAGCATTATGTATTGAATGGAAGCGCATATCTATCGCTGTGTTCCAGAACCTTGTCGAAAGCATGTCTCGAAGGGTCAGTTTTCACACAGTATTTATTAGAAGAAAGATACAGGAGATGTGCTTGAATAAATCATCTCAAATGATGTATGACAAAAGAAAATATTTACAGGTGCTTGTAGCTTACGCTACTGCTTATTTACACGGTTCTGTACATTGATGATAGTAAAAAAAACAGTTAATTACACTCGAGTGTCAGGTGAGGCAACAAAAGTCTCTGACAAAGCAAAGAATAGGAACAATTCAGCTAGAAGAGCGTTATACAATATTAATTTTGCACAGTATTGATGCAAGGAATAATACAGAATTCGAGCTTGCAGACATAGATTCAAAAGACAGGTGATGAGAAATTAACAGAATGTGCAGCTTGCGCTACGTTAATTACAGGATTCGGTGCAACGTTTGCATGACAACAGTTAAGTGCAGTAGAAATCTGGCGAGGCAATATGAATCTCTGGTAATACAGAGAGTAAAATCAATCCAGAATGATGAGCACTATAGAGTATAAATTTTACACAATATTGATGAAAAAAAAAAAAAAAAAAAAAAAAGTTCTGACCGAAAGGTGATACATTGTGGGTGACCTGGAAAACCAGGAGGTTGCAGGTGATCAAGGGAC
Source organism: Macrothele yani (assembly GCA_039090855.1). Taxonomy (NCBI): domain Eukaryota; kingdom Metazoa; phylum Arthropoda; class Arachnida; order Araneae; family Macrothelidae; genus Macrothele; species Macrothele yani. The sequence continues at coordinate 144,064,389 of CM077014.1, forward strand.
AAACATGAAATCGAAAGTTCGAAAGACAGATGATGAAAAATTTACAGATGAATGTGGCTCGCGGTACTACATGTTACATACAACGGTGATATGAAAAATAGTTATATACAATAATTTTCCTGAGAATACAAAAGAAAAAATAATCTCTGAAAATACAGAGAGAAGACACAACTCATCACAGTGAGTATTGGAGAACACAAATTTACACAGCTGAAAAGTAAAATTACACTGTTGAATCAGGAATTGAAGATAAGAATATACTGTAAAAACCACAAAGTTTACAGATGTCTGTGGTTCGTGAAACGACCTATATACATGATTCTGTACAATGAGAAGTTACAATGTATATATATTGATTTGTCAGAGGTTATAAAAAGAAATAGTCTCTGACATCGCAGAGAGAATACATAATTCAGCAAGATGAGTAATGAAAAACAAAAAAATTTACACATGAGTTATACACGAAATGATTCATGTGAAGAGGATGAGAACAGAGTCTTAAAAAAAGCGTGAAAAGAAATTGACAATTATAAGTAGCTCATGCTTCGAACAATTCATAGGATTCTATACAATAATTGATCTACTAAAAGTTATGTACAATAGTGAGACAAACAAAAAAATTCTGATAAAATAGAGAGTACAAATAATATAGTGCAGTGAATGTTGAGGAACAAGATTGCACACAGTTGCGAAGCAAAAAAAAAAAAAAAAAAAAAAAAAAAACAGGAAATGTGTATAGAAAAATCGTCTCAAAATGACATATGAAAAGAAGATTTACAGGTGCTTGTAGCTGACGCAACGACCTATTCACAAAGCTCAATATAGTGGTGAGAGAATACAGTTTATGTATGATAATTTGTCGGAAAAGACAAAAAATAGTCTCTGATGAAGCAGAGATTGAAGACAAATCAGCATGGCAAAAATTGTATCTATCAGGAGGTAGGTGAAACAAAAGTTCCGACTGTAAGGTGAAGCGTTGTGGGCGACCCTGCAAACCAAGTGGTTGCTGGTGACCAAGTTGATAGGAACTGTGGTTCACTGCAGCGTGCAACTGCAGTGGTAAGTTCTAGTCGAAGGCGGGAGAGTAGGCGATTACGAAAATGACAAAGTAACGCAGTACTGACTTTATTTATGTCAGTAGAAGCTTCGGGGGGACGCTGAAGATGATACACGTGAATTATATGTTTTACAAGCACGAAGATGTAGGAGCAGACTGCCGGAAGGTGAATAGGGCGAGAAGAGTTCAGAAGTAGTGTTCGGTAGGCGCTGAAGGTGAGGACGGTCTCACAGGATCGTTGTGCTAGCGTGAAAGCGAGATGGAGTATTGGCAATAATACTGTGCAATTCATGAAGACATGCTGAACGTCAGCCTCCTCGCCACAATACGGACAGGAGGGTGAAGATAAAATGGTCATGCGATGTAAAATCGACGGCACAGGGAGGCGGTTGTGTAAGAAAAGCCAATGTGAATTGACTTCAAGGGGTGCTGAAAGTGGGGAAAGCGCAGCGGACCACACTGCGGAGGTAGAAGAAAGTGGAATACCAGAAATGGGAAGAGGTGCGGAAGAGCGAGAGAGAAAACGGTAGAGATCAGCTGTTGAGAAAGAGACAAGAGGAAGAGGTGGACCAATGGACGACAGAAAAAATGGGAGAAGGAGAGAGGCAGAGTGAACAGAAATGAGGCCTGAGGGAGTAGCAAGCTCAGGGAACAGGGAGATTATAGTAGAAATAAGAGAGTTGTGAACAAAGTGAGCGTTGGCATTGAAACGGAGAGCAGAGGGTAGAGAAGAGAAGGGGAGCCAGGAAAGATCGGTGTTAACAAGATCGCTGACAGTAACGACTCCAGCTCTGAGCCATGAAGGAAAAGCAAAACATGGGAGATGGGGAGGGTGTAGCAGAGAAGAAAAAAAAAGAGGTTCGGAAAGTAGGTCATTTGTGGAGGCAGGAGAGAGCGAGAAAGAGGGAGGGAACGAAGAAAGGAAATAGCCTCTTTGTAGACAGGAGGGAAAAGTGTGAGAAGGGGACAGTGGTCCATGAGTAAGAACGAAAGGAGAGTAAAGCGTGGGTTATGCGGAGATACTATGACATCACGAGCAGCAACTGCAGAGGGAGCAGGTGCCGCAAGTGATCGTAAAAACGTAGACACACGATAAGCCTTGTAATAGGATCTGACGTCGGGTAGACTAATGCCTCCGTTGGAAGGAGACAGGCTGAGTTGAGGTGCTCCGACCCAGTGATGACCGGGCCAGATAACCTGAGTTTGACAGCGGGTGAGTTCAAGAAGACGTAGTGCTGGTTGCTTCGAAGCCAACCAGGAATACGTGCACATTGAAAGCAGGTAAGTGTGCGTTAGACGTGCTCTTTGAAAGACGGAGGTGCAGAATTGTGCGCGCCGCCAGATTGCTACCGAGCGATGTAGGCGTGGCCGGAGAGTCGTCCAGGTGACGAGTGAAGCAGTTGCTGGTTTTCCAAGGTGGACTCCTAGGAATCGTTGAGAGGTGTTGGACCACTCTGCTCCCCAAGGAGAGTCAGTGCGGTTAGTCCACGAACCGGTCCATAGGCCTGTGCTTTTCGTTGTGTTTAGCGCTGCTCCGGAACATGAGGCGTAAGTATTGTAGAGATTGTGGAGATCGTGAAATTGTGAGTCTTGCCGAATGCAGAATGTAATATCGTCGGCGTAGGCAACATAGGTAGCAACATGATGACGTGTGCTGGCTACCACCGGTGGTAGTGAAGCAAAGAAGGATCGATGGACTGCGCGTAAAAAAGGTTCTATTGCGAGGGCGAAGAGCTGCCCGGATAAGGGGCAACCCTGACGCACGCCGCGACGAAAGGGTATGGGAGCTGTGAGAAGGTTGAGCAGCTTGACGTGGAAAACTGCGTCCCGGTAGAGGGAGATGAGAAGAGAAGCAAAGGAAGGAGGAAATCCGAAATTTAGTAATGTAGCAAGAAGGTAATCATGAGAAATATTATCGAACGCTGAGCGTTGATCGAGGGAAAGAAGAGCAAGGGGTTCTGAGCGAGAGCGGGCGAGGTGAATTAGATCATTAAGAAGCTGAATATTATGGGAGATGGAGCGTCCGGGTACAGTATAGGTTTGATTAGTGGAGAGAATATGAGGGAGTATGGGGTTAAGCCGTCGGGACAGAAATTTAGTATAGAGTTTATAATCAGTATTTAAGAGTGAGATGGGACGCCAATTCCCCAAGTCAAGCGGATCACCCTTCTTGGGGAAAAGTACAACATGTGCGAGCGTGAAACTCCTTGGAAGAGATGTAAGATGCATGGCAGTAGAAAAGGCACAGAGGAGAAATGGAAGGAGGGCAGGAAGAAAAGCCTTATAGAAAGAAACAGGGAGACCGTCCGGGCCAGGTGAAGCCCGGGGGTTGAGGGACGAGAAAGTGTCAGAGAGCTCAGTTAAAGTGGGAGGATGAAGGAGGCTGGCTGAAAGATGAGAAGGGACCTGAGGCAAAGAAGAGAACAGAAGAGCAGAAGCCGTAGGGGAGGGAGGAGGAGTTTCACAAAATTTTGAAATGTAGTAATTACGTACCATAGAACAAATTGGAACTGGTTCGGATGAAACTACTCCAGTTGGAAGACGAAGGTGCTGCAGAACAGAAGAGGATCGGCGAGTTGACTCAAGTGACGTAAGGAATTCGTACGAACAAGCATCAGGTTTCAGGTGTTGTAGTTTAAGGCGTTGAAGGGCTTGTTTTGCAAGTGGCACCAAAAGTGAATGTAATTCTGCCTGGTAGACTTGAAATAGGGGATCAGCAAGATTGAGCAAAGAAAGCATTTGCCTAGTATGATCAAGTCGCATCCTCCGTTGTGTCATGATCGAGTATGACAGGTTTCGTACCAGTAATATGAGGTGGCGTTTTACTTCCAACCAAACGTTGAGGGGGCATGGTGCAGAATGAAGCCTTGTACGCCAATCCGCAAGAAAATCTCGCACCGATGAGCAGAAGGCTGAGTCATCTAAAAGAGTGTCGTCAAAAGTCCAAGGCCGGATTGTACGTGGCTGTGTTGAAGTAGCAAAAACTGTTATGGCAATGGCGCAATGATCCGAGGAAGCTGTGGGTGTACAGCATGAATCTGATATTGCTGGTAGAAGAAGAGAAGTTGCATAAAAGCGATCCAATCTTGCTGTAGGAGGATCAATGGCTCTTGGTGCACGCCATGTATGTGTAGTCAGGGTTGGTGACAAATGGCGTTGAACATCTACTAGTGAGAAGTCTGAAGTGATAGACTGTAAGAGATGTACTACTTCCGTGCGGTGTTCTCTGGAAGAAGAAGAGCGATCAGTTAGGGGATGTAGAGTGCAATTGTAGTCACCTCCGATAAGTACCCGGTCGGTGATGGGAATACGTGACAGAGCCCGTCGAAGTTTTGCAAACAACTCTGGCACGTGAGTAGGAGTGCAAGGAACATAAATGTTGAATACATGAAATTTTTCAGCTGCGACGGTGAAAGAGACTCGTTGTAATAAGTCTCGACATAAGTTTTTCACTGAGAAGGAGGAAAGAGTTGAACGAAAACGTGAGTGAACACCAACTGCCATGCCACCACGCGACAGTTGGCTGTAGGCGTGATGGAAAGTATGATCCCACTGACGCCATTGATGAAATTGAGTGGTGGAAGTACAGTTTGTTTCCTGCAGAAGTAATATATCAGCATTCAGCGGAGCAAGATCCTCTCGTACCAGCGCATTCGCAAGAGGTGTCGCAAAACCGCGACAATTAAGTGACACCACCTTGAATGTCTAGGTTAGTTGTGGGATGCAGTAGGAATTGACTGGCTGTAGTGATGGAGTGGAGTCGACGGAGAAAACAAGCACTCCACGGGACCTCATCCGCAGTGCGCCGAAGAGTGTTTTCAAGTGAGTGTAATTGAACCAGCACTTGTGGAAGAGCTGCTTCATACTGCTGAATGGAAGTGCGTGCTGAGGAAGGGCTAGAGGACCCTAAAAGGCAATCCAGCACGTCCTCGTATGGCAGAGGCTCAGCAGGGAAAGCATTTTCAGCAAGAAAAGTTGTGAATTCTTCTAGTGAGGGAAAAGCACCCTCACATGCTGTCTCAGAGGAAGTGTGTAGAGGCGACCGGGAGAACGGTCGTCGAGAGCTGACGGAGCGAGAGGATGAGCGGGTAGAAGAGCGAGATGATCTTCGGGATGCCAGAGTCTTTGCCTTCTTCGTCTTGGAGCGAGTAGCACCACTGCGTTTTCCAGCAACCACTAAAGCTTCATGATCGTCTGGAGAGTCTGAACCCGAAGCGTTACCTGTGACTCGTGTCATGGAGCCAACGGTAAAAGCTGAGGAGTGGTCAACATGTACATCAGCAGTGGTTGTAAAAGTACAAGGGGGAGTCGATTTTGGAAGCCTGGGAAAATTCTTAGGATCAGCAGGAGGTGGAGGCATCAAAGTCGTTTGTTGACCAATGGCAGTAAGCTGACTTTTGGAAGATCTTGATTCCGCGACTTTCCTCGAATAGGAAGAAGTCTGTGAAGCGTTGGTGGACAAAGTAGAAGAAGATGTAGTGTGTGGAGCTGTTTGCAGGGATGCACGTGGGCACTGAGCCCTTATGTGACTTTCGCTCTGACATATAGTGCAATACTGTGAAGTGATTATCTCAACTCTTCGGCGTTGCTGTCCACAGCGGATGTGCAAAACATTCGGAACCGCTTTCAGCTGAGCATCAGATGAAAAGAGGACTCGAGCAGTGCGGCGAAAACCTCGAATCGATTTGTCTTCAGGATCTCTGGGAGCCGCAGAGAGAGTTGTTATGGAGCCAACAACTCTGCCGTACCTGCTGAGCAAGGTGCAAAGTGCAGCGTCGGATACTTCTGGTGGTACGGGGTAGAAGGTCACCTGCACCGGGCGGTGCGTAACCGGTTGTGCTAACAGATGCACGACATTGATGGTTAGACCTTCCGTAAGGACCTGGTCAGCATGCGCTTTATCCTTAAAATAGACCAAGACAGATCTGGGTTTTCGAGCTACAAAGTCTATTGCATCCTTTGGTAAGATAGTTTTGAGAGCTCGGCTATATTGCCACAGCTTAGTGTCGGGAAGCGCATCAAAATAGACGCCCCGTTCCATAGTGGAGGAAAAAAGGTGACCAGCTCGGGAATCCTCTGGTATGTCAATTGTAGCAGTAGAACCGACGACAGTGACATAGGATTCAGGAAAAGGCATAGCAGATGAAACTGGGGGTGTGAGGACCCCAGAAGTTGCAGAAGCATAGGATGCTTGGGCAGGCATGGGTCGAGAACTCGATGAAGCGGCTCTTAGCAGTGAGGGCGGATCAGAAAGTTGATGAAAAGTAGAAGCTATGAGCTCAGTATCGCTGATCACGGAGACGTCATCATCTGCTGAGATGTAGATAGGAGACTTGGCACCACCGCACTTGGTGGGAAGGGAGGAAGTTATTGCTGGAGAAGAAGAGGTATCCATGACGTCGCAATGACGCTCGGGAGCCACCTCATTTAGCTGAGCAGGAGCTGCCGCCGTAGAAGAAGAAGAGGGTGCTGGCTGATCTGCCAAGATAAGGATGTGGGCGTCACCCTTGTCTGCCTCCGCCATCGAAGCAATGGCGAGACTTTAACGAAAAAAGACCAGCTCGGTTGAAAAATAAAACAGTGAATAATGAAAAAATATGGCACTCACCAACCTGGGAGATACACGAACGTAAAGCGTGGACTTTCAACTTGAAGATACACGCAACCACAGAAACTAAAGCACTCAATAAACACCTTATAGCAACGAAAATCACGGAGCTTAAAACCCAACCACTGAGCTTCGAAGGGTCAGTGCATACATTAAGGCCAAAGGTGAACCGACACCGTACTAATGTATGTCAATAAATGCTATGTTGCGTTTTTCTTCTAGGTGTTCGGTGACTTTTGTCAATATAGTGTAGTTACGCACTATAGCGTAAATCCTTATATAAATTACTAGTAGTTCTTCGGACGGCGAATCTATAAAATCATTTTTGAACATTAGATAAAAGCAAGGGAAAGAAAAGTAATTTAAGATCCGTAACTGTTTTATGATTTAGAACAGGGTCGTGACGTTAATGCATACGGTTTGACGTAAAACGGTAGCAAGTTTTGGCGCCCCTTAATTTTAAATAAAAATTTCATGGAATTTTTACAGCATTTCAACATTTCTGGCATAATTATCTTTAAACCTATCAGCACTTTGAAAAGTAAGGCTGAGGCACCCATTTCCATTTTCTCTTTTCAGACTTTTTAGGTGTAGAAGTGGTAGAAAAATTCAAGCAAAAAATACTCCAAAGCTGCTGCTTTGAATTTTTTTTTTCAGGTATCCAGGCTTTTAAGGCCTATTAGCATACCAATTTTCAGATCTCTGGGTCATTTAGAAGTAGTTGAACAATTCGCGGAAAATCTAAGCAGACCATGTTTCGAAGCCGCCATTTTCATTTCGATTTTTTTGTTCCGGACATTTCCAGGTATCCGGACGTATACAGCCTATCAACATACCGATTTTCAGATCTCTAGGTCATTTAAAAGTGGTCGATCAATTCGCGAACGGAAATACTAGCAATTTCCTCATTTTCCCCCTTTACCTTAGATATTAGGTGCGCAAATAAGTTTTAAAGCGTTTTAACACAACGCAACTTGTAAATTGAGAGAAAACAACAATACCTTTACGAATGAAAATATGCGCCGTCATTATCTATCACCTTCCGCCATCGGTCGGGCAGCTGACGGATTCCAGCCATGAAGAATACTTCGTCGTGTGACGCGATGAAGTAGTCTACCCATTTTTGCACTTCGTCACATGTCCAGAACCGTACAGCAAACAAACCATGTTGCATCGATCGCAACAAATGATAGTCTGAAGGGGCTATGTCGGAACTATACGCCGGGTGCTACAAAACTGCCCAGTCAAGCGTCAATAACGTTTCATTGACCGATTTCGCGACATGCGGCTTAGCGTTGTCATGCAGTAACTTCACGGGACGCAATCCTTTGTCTAAGAATGGACGTTTCCCACAGATCTCGTGGTTCAATCGCAGCAATTGTTGCTTGTAGCGATCAGCAGTAACAGTTTGACTCTGTTCCAATAGTTCATAATAGAGCACACCCTTCATATCCCACCATCTACACAGGAGAACTTTCTTGGGGCGAATATTGCGTTTCGGTGTCGAAATCGTTGCTTCACCGGGGTCTACCCTATGTTTTTTACGTTTGGAATTGTCGTGCCATATGCACTTTTCATCACCCGTAACGATTTTTTACACGAAAGACTTTCTGTGTTGTTTATTCAACAGATTCAAACACTTCATGACACGCTCATCCTTGTTCCTCAGGTCATGTAGAACCCATTTCCCTTCCTTCTGAATCTTTCCCATTGCGCGTAAACGATTGGAAATGGTTTGTTGAGTTACCCCCAGTTGTTCAACTAGTTCTTTTTGCATTTGAGACGAATCTTCATCCAGTAATGCTTGCAGTTCCTCATGTGCCAACTTTTGTGGGGCGCCGCTACGTTCTCGATCGCTAGCATCAAAATCTCCTGCTTTAAACCGTCTAAACCGAAACTCACATGTGCTTTTCGATAAAATGTTCTCTCCCAGAACAGAACAGAACAGATCGATGCACATGCTTTTGCAGCACTTTTTCCATGATGGAATTCGTAGCGAATGCAGTGTTGAATAAATGCAGTACCGCTTGCCATCTTTCACCTACCGATGTGCAAGTGCGTTTGACTGTTGGGCAAACTTCTGTGTCACATTTTATACTTTGGACCGGTTACGATCACATGGCAACAACGCGGGAGAATGTCGGATATGTAAATTAGCGGTATGCGTCACACAAAAAACGCTTTAAAACTTATTTGTATACCTAATACATAGACCGGCATTTCTTATTATAGAAATGAAAATTGTAATTATTCGTTGTCACTACCCCATGCCTCATCTAGAACTCGAACTAGAACCCAGCTTTGACGACTAGTCAGATACCTAAGCCTATGACCACTCGACCACTGAGGAGGCAAAGAAATGTATATACAGTATATTCGCTTGAATTGCTGAGATGTAAATAGTTTAATCACGAAATTTTGAGCCGATCAAGTGTTTAATCTGGATTTCCCCCGTGTTCTTAGCACGTCTTGAGGGAGCTGTCATTCTGTTCATTTCTGTTGTCAGTATAGAGACGCGCTTTAAAATAAAAAATAAAAAAAGAAATGAAAGATAAATTCAAGAAGTAGCGCGCAGCAGAAAACTTTTTTCTTCGTGGATTTGTAACAGATGGTGGCGTGAACTCTTGAGTGCCGTCTGTTGATGTGTCTCATTAGAGCATTTTAATCTCTTGAGTGCGTACCGGAGTTTAAAAAAACCCAGCATATTGTCGTATTTTTTTCGGGGGGAGGGAGGGGGGATTTATGTTCCAAAGGGATTAAGCCCTTAGTCGACGAGTTCTCTGGAGTTTTGACTCTTAGGCCATTTTTCATTTTCTACAGAATGCGTAGTTTATTTTTCACGCTGTTATTGTTCGACATTTGTAGCTTTTTCTTGTGTGGATTTGGTTAAAAAAAGAAACCAGTGATCACGGTTACTGAATAAAGAAATGCCCAGAGTATTAATATCATAGATCTTTTCCTTAGACCAATAAAAGAGAATGTACTGCATGGATCAACTTTTCAAGACTATTAACTTAGCGTCTTATTCATTTGTGATGAGATAAAGAAACTCAATTCTCTTTTAGAACTACTTACAAAATGAGATTATTTATGCAAATTTTTGCTTTTTTTAGCACGTCTTTTGAGAAAGAAAATACGTCCTTTCGATTCTGCATCTACTCCTCCTATCTGAAAAATTGTGTGTGTTTTAACTGTGAAAACAACTATCCATGAGTTTTGGCCTTTATCCAGTGCATGACCTTCCCACTAGAGGGCTTAAATTCTGCTGAATTCGAAATGCATTTTACTCCATATTGCTTCTAAAAACTGGATTGATAAACTTATATTTTTAATCGGTTAACTTTTACAAGGAAGTCTATTTAGCTTACACTTTATACTTAACGCCGTTTTCCCTCTAGAGGGCGTAAATATATGTCTATTTTTCTCGATGTATTTGCCTGTAGTCCGATTTGATTTTTTTGCTTCCAATAAGCATTTAAGGTGAAAAATATCATGCACATATTTTCTGATTGTTCGCAACTTACAGCTTTGCCACGAGGCAGAGCAAGCGGATATTTCTATGTGTGCCGTACACTCATTCTGCTTGTAAGAACACGAGTGAAAGGTTTATATTTATTCACCGACGAATGATACCTTTCACCACGAAAAATATTCATCTGTGTTTTCTGTCCAGACTATTCAGAATAATGCACAATTTTCCGGATACGCAGCGTAAATATGTGCTCTATTTTGCACTTTATCTGTATTTAAAAGCATACGATTTAAAAAATTGTTTTAATGTATTCGCTGCTGGAAACATTTTGCATATATTTTCCAAATTGCCATCGTATTAGTGTTATTTTTGTTGCTTCTGAAAATCGGATTGAAAACATTGGTTTCGCAGTGAATCACGATGATGAAGATTAGTACTCATTATTTCAGAATACTACTCATAAGATTTTGTTACCAGGCGCGAACTGGGCTGCCGGGGTACCAAAATTCGTCGGAGTGCTTGATTCCATCTGTACGGAACTTTCTGAAACGGAAAGTCGACGGGCTTCAGAATTTTTTCCGTAATCATAATTTCTCTTTTTCGCGATGTTGCCTGTGTCCAGTATTATTGTTAAATTACATTTTGTTATATAAATAGTTTCATTTCAGCTTGAAAGCAGGAGGGGGGGGGGGCATGGTCTAATCGCTAGCTTATGACCATTCCTCTGAGATGGGTCCGGGTTCGAATCCCGTGAGGCATGGATGTTGTGTTTGTCTTAAGGCACTGGGTCTCTCCCTTCCCTGGAACCAGTGACCCTAAACGAAGTAAAGGTTTCTCCCGCAATCGCAACCCTCCCTCCCTCCTGCGAGGTTCCCACTCTCCTACGTTGTTAAATATTCCCGTCCCATAAGTTTTTGCATTTGAGCTTGATAAGAAAGGGGGAAATTCCCAAAAATTGGAGTAACGAATTTGTAAAATTTGAAAAAATTGATGCATTTTTTTTTACAAGTTTTAAATTTTCTGTCAAGCGTTGTGGAATTCTGAATGCATCTGATTGATTTTTACTGGTGGAAGTTTCGAACTTAAATCTCGCAATGTTATCTATCGTGCCGTTGCCAGGGGAAACAACTTTGTGTTTCGCATGTGTTAACTTTGTTTCATTAGTGTCCTTGTTTCTTGTGACCTTTTGTTGTGGCGTTTATTTCTTTTTCACAAACAGATAGATCGTTTTGTAAGAAAGCTTCTATATGTGCAAATATAATTCTAGTTACTACTGACAAGGTTCTTGCCAATGTTGCCAGGTTTGCACAAGTATTCTTCTAGAAGAAAGCCTAGTAATGCCAAAACAGCAAAGTTTGTTTACCACTTTGACGGCTTCATAAAATAAAAAAAGAAAAAGAAAAAGCCTAAGTAGCAAATGTTTTATTGAACCAAACCGTGTTTTTGTTACACTCCCTTCCCCCTTCTCGACATTCGAATTTAAGCCCCGTCCCTTTGGGATGATATCCTCTACCTCAGCTCGCTTTTGCCAATCGCAGTTGAATGACCAATGCAAACTAAGCAAATATGCTTTCAATAGTTTGAGATAGCTTGACGGCAAATTTTTTACGTTACTGCTTTTTATGTGTATAGGTTTTTTTTGTTTTTATTTTTAGCGAGATCTGCGTCCGATTTACTCCTTTTCAGGACTTATGGTGTTACATTAATTTTTGAACTGCAATTCTGGGAAGTCTTTTAAAATAGCTACAGTAAAAATGCTTTTTCAATTTAAAAGCAAATAAATAAAAATAAATTTTCGTATTATAAACATGCACTTTATAAACATGCACTGAATTTTTTGCAACTCTGGACATTTTTAATTTTCTTTCAAGAGAATATTTCGAAATTATTTTATTAGTGATAGGTAAGTCTTGAAAAAGAAATTAATTTTTGGCGCATTTGGATTTCCGTTCTCACTAAAAGCAAAGAAACTGTTAAAAATTCTGAATTCAGTTATTGCAATAAAATTCATAAGAATGGAATGAAGTCTTCGACAGCTTCTCACAAGTCTTATCTGTTGCTTCGCAGCAATAGAACTAATTTTATTCATACAGTAAAAAAAAAAATCTGCTCTCCAGGGAAATGGGTAAAATGTCTTTTCTATCATTAATAAAATTACCCTGATATAAAAAAAAACTGCAGTGATTCGCAGACTTGTGTCGAAAAGATGTTCAAACAGTGATGCTGACATATCGTCTTTTTTTTAAGAGGTGGGATACCTCGGTAATTTTTCCAAAAAGTGGGCCACACAAAATAACTTCCAGGGCCGTTTACTGGCCACCAGTCCTCCACTATTTGCTACTCACGATGTGAGGAAGATTGCTCGCATTTTCGATTTTAAATGATGCAGATTTTTTTTTATGTATCTATAACCTGATTTCTTGCTATCTCTGTTTGTAAAAGTCGTACTTGAAAAATTCTTTTTCCATCGCATAGATGCCTTTATGAAAAATATTTTGCATATATTTTTCTGCCTTTTCCTAATGCACAGAACTGCCGCTAAGGGCGTTAGCGCATATTTCCATTTGCAAGATTATCTCCTCACCAAAACATTTTACTGAAAGATAATTTGATGCCTTTCACTGTGAAAATCTTTTCGCACTCATTTTTTGCTTCACGTAACGCACAGTTTTCCAAGAAAAATGAAACGTGGCACTCCTTCTTTCTCCCTTTCAATGGTAAATTTGATGTCAGGATGTACTAAATTTATGGTACTAAAAACTTTATTAGTTCATCTTCGTTGTGATTCTATACGAAGAATATGTCATCTACATATCTGTATTAAATTACAGGGGTGAGTGAGCTTTATATCAGGATAATATTCTCTTAAGACCGCAGGATAGCTTCTACTAACACTGCACAGAGTGGAGAGTCCCTTTGGTTTATTTATATACTTGATTTTGAAAAGTAAAGTAGCTATAAGCCGTGATCATGTCTATTGTAACATCCCAGACACTTGATAACAACACAGAACATTTATTACATTTCTATTTCACACAAAAACATAAACTGGAATACACTCCACGGTACAAACTGAACTTGTTGTCTTAGCCAAAGCTCGGCATGTCCTACTCCTTCAATATCTCTCACGCAACTCCCCACATCACTCACCACACGCTCAAGTCATTAAGTGTCAATGTATCATTCCGCACTTTTGTGCGTGGAAGTTCGTATTTTACACTATTACACTAAACATTTCTTGTAGCGTACTTTGCGCGAATAGAGCTGAATCAGATAGGGCTTGCTTAATTAAATAATTAAATCTGTAGCTTCCTTTACTGGATTAGATGGGTATGGCGAGACTATATCTAGTGTTATAGGGTGCAGCCTAACTTGTGGAAAATTTTTATATTTCATTTATGCGGTAAATTTGTGTTTCGATGTAACTGCAAGGCAGCACTCATAGTTATAATTAATTACGGTAATTGATCCTCTAATTTGTTCATCACTGCCATTGTTAAAATTTGTTCAGTATTTGATAAGTGCATAATTCGTAGCCTTCTGGCAAACGAGAATGGTGAAAGGCCACATGGCAACAGACTATCTCTATTTCGGACTCATAGCAACAGTCGTGTGCATTTTCAACTAACGAAAGACTGCAAAACTCACCCCCAAAAGTCCCTCTGCAAGCCAAGAGCATTCGGTGGTTGCAGTTTTTCTCCGAACTGAACGGGATAAGCGAAAACCGACTACCACCCACAGTTGAAAAGAAGGTGATAAATCCCTTTTCAAGTGGCTAAGAGAAGCCCTGTGACAGGACAAAGAGGAGAGAAACGAGCAGAAGAGAAAACAAGCGGCGGGGCATTCTCAGGACGGTGGCAAAGCCAGACACACGCACGAGAACAGCACCAGCGAGCTGCATGGAACCTAGGCCTGAGAGCTGACCGCTGGGAGAGCTCGGAAAAGAAGCAGAGAAGCACGTAAGGAGGGCTATGAATGATCCCCTCTTAAACGAGGACATCTCAGTCCTTTGGACTTCTCGACCGATACTAGGTCGACATTAGGGCACTTTGCCTAGGCTGTCTACAGGCAGGATATTTCTTGCCACTTCTCTGCGCTGAGGACCTCAGACAACGGTTGCCAAGGTATGTTATCTTTACATGAACATTTGCTCACGACGTACAAGTGCCGTCGGACAGTGAACAGCATATAGAACTCTGTCCCCTGAAAAATGAATACGCACGACAGCGGAGGCCTCCAACACATTTTATTCGTGATTTTTTATTTGTGTTATGGCCATAAGTTTTAAGAGCTCTTCCCTGCTAATTTGGCATCAAGCCTATGCAGGTGTGTGTAATATTATAGAGATATATTTAGCTTATAATTAAACTGCGGCAGTCATGATAATTACTGTATCATTTTAATTGCTGGTACCCACGCTCGTACTCAATTATTTTTTTTAAAGTGTGTATTTAAATGTTTTGGGTAATCTCTCACATGTTTCCGTCGCTCTATTTGTTAATTGTGCATACTAGAATTTAATCAGTGAACAGTGTTTGAATCAGTGTTAATTGTTAAATAAGTGTTAGATAAATCAGTGGTATCGTTTAATCAGTGATAAAGTGTTTAAATCATTGTACATAATTAAGCTGCCGATAGAGCAGCCCACCATACATTCATCTCAGCAGATTTTTGTGCCACATCATGGATAAAGGTGGCAGTGTACATAATATAACGTTGGATATTAAATGTCAAGCGTACGTGAAATGAGCGTTGGGTATCTTTTCGAGTGTGTGTGTGCGTTGCTGTGATTTTCGGTAGATTGGGACGTGCTGAGTTAAATCCAGGCATCCACGCCCAATCGCGGTACGGGTTTTGCGGGAAGTTAATAATTAATTTGTTATAATTAATTATGGGAGTCATTATTAATTATTGGAATCAGATAATTAATTTGTTGTTGCAGAATTTTCGGTTGTCAACGCATGTAGGAAAACTCCTTGCTAGCCCCTAGCAGCAGAGGAGGAGAGCAAAATTTTTGACAAAATTTTCTTTAGTTTTTTTTATTTTTATTTAGATATTTATTTTTTTTTTCGGTGGAGATATCGGGTGCTTCACTGCAGGCGATACTTCACCTGGTGCCGCGGCCACATCAGCCTGTAAAGGTAAGATCCAACAATTGGTTCTGATGACCAGGATTCTTACTTGTTTGTACCTCCAAAGCAGAGCAACACACACAAACGTTCGGAATATTGCGAATTGACTGCCATATCAAATTTATTTCAGTACGAGCATATTTTAGCGTATCATAAGTATTGTAAGCCTTAAGCATTTTTGTGTAAAAGACTGCCTTAGGTTAAGTGTATTTAAATATGGCAAATAAAGGAGAGAAGCCGAACACCAAACCTACTGACTCAGATGATTCTGATCATCATGAGGGGGAGGAACATAGCATTCCCACAGGAGAATCAACTGATCTAGTAACTAGTAATTCAGTAACAAGTATCGCAGGAGTGTCAGAGACTAGAATGACAGCTCCAGGTATGTTAATGTACGGCGGTGAACAGATAGCAGGATGCATTAATATGCTCAGATATTTTACAGGCACAGATCCTCTATATCGTGCCAAACATTTTTTTCAAGATGTAGAAAACGTAGCTACAGTAGGGAGATGGAGCGAACAAACAAAATTGGCAGTAGTAAAGTCGAAATTCAGGGAAAGGGCTGCAGAATTTTTGTCAGATAGTGATGAGCTGAGATTAGAAAGAAATTATGAAAATTTTAAACGTCTAGTGATCGATCGTTTCCAAGCGGAAGAACCTCTTATTACCCGTATGAAACAATTCATGAGTTGTGTTCAAATGCCGGGACAAGATGTAAGACAGTATGCAACGCGACTCAAAAGTGCAGCGGCAAAATATTTTGGTCATACAACTGATATGTCAGAAGACATCAGGCAGCATAGGGATCAGACAGTGATGTGTCAGTTTGTATCTGGTTTATCCGAATCTATCAGGCGCTGGGTTTTAACGAAGTGCCCAGAAACTCTAGACGCTGCTATTCTCACAGCAATTCAGGAAGAAGATAATTTGGCGCTCATGAGTAAAAAAGGATCAGTAAATGCAGTAGAGAGATCGGAAACAAACCCAGGATCTGATTTATTAGCGCGTACTTTGGAAGAGATGATGGCACGAATGGAAGCGACGGAAAGATCAGTGGGTCAGTTAGCCGTAAATTTTCAGGAAAGCGAAAATCGGAGACGAGAAAGAAACTTCAGAGAGGAAGAAAGTTTGCAGTTACCCAGGTTTCAGTCATCTGGACTCGAACTCGTTCGACAGTATGGGGCAAATAATAATGAACGCAGAGGATCGGGTACTCGAAATCGCTCGCGCGCTGAGAACCAGCAAGCGCAGTACAGGAGCAACAGGATTGTGTGCTACGGATGCAGAC
Organism: Macrothele yani; assembly: GCA_039090855.1. Taxonomy (NCBI): domain Eukaryota; kingdom Metazoa; phylum Arthropoda; class Arachnida; order Araneae; family Macrothelidae; genus Macrothele; species Macrothele yani. The sequence continues at coordinate 144,080,952 of CM077014.1, forward strand.
AGGAAGGTCATGTGATCAGGCTATGCCCGAATAACGGTCGAAATAGGGATAGGGTAGAAACAACACCGAAACAGAGGTTTAGGAATAACAACGACAGAGATACTCATTATCAATCAACAGGAAAGTTTAGTGCTCAAGGACCCGAGCGTAAGAACAAACAGTTAAACTGAATCGGAGTCGAACTGTGAGAGGTAGTGCGGCTCAGAAATATTTAAAACCCTCTAAAGTGCGGTACGTGTCTATGAAAAATGGGAATGATTTACCAATCATTAATGCGGATCTGGATGGGGATAAAATTAAAGTGCTAATTGACACAGGGTCATCAGTCACTTTATTAGCTAACGATGCTTATCGTAGATTAAAATTTCGCAGAAAGTTAAAATCTGTTGATTTAAATGTAAAAATCAAAAGCATCACAGGAGAAGTGATTCAAACGCTGGGTTGCTACGAGGTAAATCTGCGAATTAAGGGAAGAGACATATGGGTCAAGGCATTTGTGACAAAAAATCCCCTGAGTCAAAAGTACTCAGCTTTGTTGGGAATAGATGCTTTACGAAACCACCGTCTTACGTTCGAAGCAGATACAAACCAGCTTCACTTCCCTGACCCCCCATCTCAGCCACCCACCCCACAGGAGCGGAGAGGTAATGATGTTTCCAACAGACACCCCAGGATAGCAGCACTGACTCGTAAAACTTGCATTCCCCCCAACAGCGAAACTTTTCTCCAAGTGGCGCTTAGTAAACCCTCAGTGGGGAAAACAGAAGGAAGTATTTTGTTCGAGCCATTACCGAGAGCACGCAGAAATAGGTTACTCTTAGCACGGTCAGTTAATAATGTTTCGGCAAGCGGACTGTATGATGTAAGAGCGGCTAACCACAGTGATTCACCAATTTGGTTAAATAAACATACGAAACTCTTTCAGGTAGAACCAGTGGAAATTAAACGTTGTTCGCGAGGAACATCCCGAAAATCTCAACCAATCTCTGTGGAAGATTTTAAATTAGATCACCTGGAATTTAGCGAACGAGAGAAAATGCTAAAGTTATTGCAGAAATATTCTGATGTTTTTGCACGGAATTCTTTAGACTTAGAAGGTACGGATCTTACAGAGCATGAAATTCATCTCACGGATGATAAACCTATTAAGTTGCGTCAGTATACTGTACCACATGCCCTAAGACCCGAAGTAAAAGCTCAGGTAAACGAATTACTTGACGCAGGAATCATTGTTCTCGTGAGACGCGGAAACTCTTATCGTTTCTGTATAGATTTTCGAAAATTAAATGAAATTACCCGAAAGGATAGCTACCCTGTTCCCCGAATCCAGCAAACTTTATCCTTACTACATGGATGCAAGTATTTTTTCAAAAATTGACCTTTTGGCTGGTTATCACCAAATTAAAGTTAGAGAACAGGATAGGCATAAAACTGCTTTTCTCATGCGAATTCGGACATTTCCAGTGGAATCGCTTGCCTTTTGGACTTTGCAACAGTCCGGCAACATTTGAAAGAGCACTTGATTCTCTATTTATGGACAAAAGAGATGATGGCATTTTGGTATATGTGGATGACATCTTGTGTGCCTCCAGGACATTATCTGAACACCTTGAGAAATTGGAATTAATTTTTCAGAGATTAAGGAAGCACCATCTAAAAATTAAGCCCAGTAAGTGTGAATTTTTGGCGGAAGAAGTGACATACCTAGGGCACCTTTTAGATCGTCAGGGCATAAGACCTAACCCACAGAACGTGGAAGCTGTTCGGGAATTCCCTACTCCACGGAAAGTGAAACATGTTCGAGCATTCCTTGGAATGGCAGGATATTATAGGCGCCACATCAAAGATTTTTCGTCCATTGCCTTACCGCTAACAAACCTTACTAGGAGAAACGTGAAATTCATTTGGGACGAACACTGCGAGAAATCTTTTCAAGAGCTGAAACATGCACTAGTGAGTGAGCCACTATTAATATTTCCTGATTTCAGCAAGAAATTTTTCGTCACCACAGACGCCTCCAAAGTAGCGATTGCCGGTATTCTCGAGCAGGAGGATGACGAAGGACACAGACATCCCATCGCTTACTTTAGCAGGAAACTTAATCCAGCTGAGAAAAATTACAGCACGACAGAACAGGAAGCACTGGCAATAGTATCATCCATCACCCATTGGCGCGAATATTTGGTAGGTCAGCAGTTTACGGTTATTACCGACCATAGACCTCTAAAGTGGCTTATGAATTTGAAAACTCCTAATTCTAGACTGGTCAGATGGAATCTTAGTCTGTCGGAGTATAACTTCGATGTGCAATATCGACCAGGAAAGAAAAACACAAACGCCGACGTGTTATCTAGGCACATTGCAGCAGTGGAAGCCAATGATACAGTCGCAGTTGTACCACTTAATAACAAAACTCTGAAATCAGCACAAAGAACAGATCCTAAATTAGCTGAAGTAATTGATTGTCTTGAAGGGCGTGATTATTCAGCAGTCGACAAAATTACTGACACCTATTTTATGAGGGACGACCTTCTATTTCATTTTGCCTTACCAGCAAAAAACAGCCCACGGAAATTGATCGCAGAACAGTTAGTGATACCTGATAAGTTAAAATCAGAAGTGATGAAATCAGAACATGACGGACTATGCGCCGGTCACTTCGGTTTTGAAAAGACACTTGGGAGAATTAGACAGAAATACTTTTGGATTAACATGTTCTCAGACATCAAGAACTACACGGCGAGTTGCGAACAATGCCTGAAACGTCGTGGTTTCAAAAAGAAGCAAAAAGCGGGTCTAATTACCCCGGAAATTGTATCTGTCCCATGGTCCAAAATTTCGATGGATATCGCTGGACCTCTCCCACTGACAGAGGATGGAAATAAATATTTATTGGTTGTCACCGACTCATTCACTAAGTACATCGAGCTGGTTCCATTAAAGACTATGCGATCTGCAGAAATTGCCGAAAAATTTGCTTCTAACGTGATAGCGCGTCACGGTGTCCCACATCTGTTACTCACGGACAGAGGAACAAATTTTTTGTCCGATTTAATGACCGAGTTGTACCGTAAGTTTGGCATCAAAAAACTGAATACATCTCCACACCATGCACAGACAGACGGACAAGCCGAAAGACAAATTCAGACAATAATGCACTCTTTAGCAATTTATTGTTCCCCTAAGGGAAAGGATTGGGACAAGTATACAGAATTTGTGGCCATGTCCTACAGAAGCGCGACACACAGTGCTACTAAAGAAACACCCAACTTTCTCATGTTCGGAAGAGATCTGAACATGCCAGGACAGTTGTTGAATGAGGAAATCTCTTTTAACTACGCTGAATCCCAGAGCTACGCCGAGAGCTTAGTCACGAGGATGCAAGAAGCGTATAACATTGTCAAGGATAATCTGGAAGAGGCAGCCCAAACTTCCAGGGAATATCGAGCAAAGTCGGCTGTAGACAAACAGATCAAGATTGGGGACATAGTGTACCAGCACGACCCATCAGCATCCAAAAGAAGGTCGCGAAAGTTGGCAAAACCTTCTATAGGACCTTTCAGAGTAATTGAGAAAACATCCCCAGTGAACTTTAAAATCGCCCCAGTAAATGATATGAGACGAACTCGACTCACACACGTAGACAGGATTTTCAAACCACCACGGAGAAGGGTGTTTGACACAGGGCAATTTCAAGATGAAAAGGGGGATGAAGAAATTTCGTTGAGCATAGGTATGCCAACCGCAGACGAAAGGCATCATGAAGAAGAGTTCTCAGAGCAGGATGAGGACTGGGTGACGCCCGTTTGGCCGGTGATCACAAGGGATATGCGCTGTTTTCAGCCGCATGAATCGGAAACACGTCGGGGGTTGGAAGAGACCGGGACGGCGGCCCAGCCTGCTCCCATGTTGAAGGACGCGGTAGCTCACGGAGGAAACGCAGAGGGGAGCAAAGAAAAAAGTCCCCCCATCATAACGAGAGCGTCGTTGAGACCCCGAGATGAGCACGGGAGAGTGTGGGAAACCTCTCAGCTTTGGACATCAGGCTGAAGGGGAAAAATCCAGCGAAGAAATGGTTGCAGACGAGGAGGATAGTGATAGCACAGAAATATACAGTTGTGAGGAGGAAGAAGATTTCTCGAGCCAAACTCAGGACCGCGCAGAAGTGCAGACTTAGATAAGAGGAAAGGCACGTTGAGTCAAAAAGGGTTTTGGTCGGACGCACATTGGCTCTCACCTGTGTAACTTATGTTTATATTCTTTTCTTGTTATGGGCAATGATGAATGGATCAGAGATGTTATCGATACTTTCCCATTACCCTTGATGTGTCTAAAATCCGGAATTAGACATGTCATGGAATATAGGAAAGAGGGAGATATCCATATTCAAAATTTTCCATTCTTCAATGAGAAAAAAATACATTCATATTTTTTTTTTCTTTGGAAGGTAGAAGGATTGTTATAGGGTGCAGCCTAACTTGTGGAAAATTTTTATATTTCATTTATGCGGTAAATTTGTGTTTCGATGTAACTGCAAGGCAGCACTCATAGTTATAATTAATTACGGTAATTGATCCTCTAATTTGTTCATCACTGCCATTGTTAAAATTTGTTCAGTATTTGATAAGTGCATAATTCGTAGCCTTCTGGCAAACGAGAATGGTGAAAGGCCACATGGCAACAGACTATCTCTATTTCGGACTCATAGCAACAGTCGTGTGCATTTTCAACTAACGAAAGACTGCAAAACTCACCCCCAAAAGTCCCTCTGCAAGCCAAGAGCATTCGGTGGTTGCAGTTTTTCTCCGAACTGAACGGGATAAGCGAAAACCGACTACCACCCACAGTTGAAAAGAAGGTGATAAATCCCTTTTCAAGTGGCTAAGAGAGAAGCCCTGTGACAGGACAAAGAGGAGAGAAACGAGCAGAAGAGAAAACAAGCGGCGGGGCATTCTCAGGACGGTGGCAAAGCCAGACACACGCACGAGAACAGCACCAGCGAGCTGCATGGAACCTAGGCCTGAGAGCTGACCGCTGGGAGAGCTCGGAAAAAGAAGCAGAGAAGCACGTAAGGAGGGCTATGAATGATCCCCTCTTAAACGAGGACATCTCAGTCCTTTGGACTTCTCGACCGATACTAGGTCGACATTAGGGCACTTTTGCCTAGGCTGTCTACAGGCAGGATATTTCTTGCCACTTCTCTGCGCTGAGGACCTCAGACAACGGTTGCCAAGGTATGTTATCTTTACATGAACATTTGCTCACGACGTACAAGTGCCGTCGGACAGTGAACAGCATATAGAACTCTGTCCCCTGAAAAAATGAATACGCACGACAGCGGAGGCCTCCAACACATTTTATTCGTGATTTTTATTTGTGTTATGGCCATAAGTTTTAAGAGCTCTTCCCTGCTAATTTGGCATCAAGCCTATGCAGGTGTGTGTAATATTATAGAGATATATTTAGCTTATAATTAAACTGCGGCAGTCATGATAATTACTGTATCATTTTAATTGCTGGTACCCACGCTCGTACTCAATTATTTTTTTTAAAGTGTGTATTTAAATGTTTTGGGTAATCTCTCACATGTTTCCGTCGCTCTATTTGTTAATTGTGCATACTAGAATTTAATCAGTGAACAGTGTTTGAATCAGTGTTAATTGTTAAATAAGTGTTAGATAAATCAGTGGTATCGTTTAATCAGTGATAAAGTGTTTAAATCATTGTACATAATTAAGCTGCCGATAGAGCAGCCCACCATACATTCATCTCAGCAGATTTTTGTGCCATATCATGGATAAAGGTGGCAGTGTACATAATATAACGTTGGATATTAAATGTCAAGCGTACGTGAAATGAGCGTTGGGTATCTTTTCGAGTGTGTGTGTGCGTTGCTGTGATTTTCGGTAGATTGGGACGTGCTGGAGTTAAATCCAGGCATCCACGCCCAATCGCGGTACGGGTTTTGCGGGAAGTTAATAATTAATTTGTTATAATTAATTATGGGAGGTCATTATTAATTATTGGAATCAGATAATTAATTTGTTGTTGCAGAATTTTCGGTTGTCAACGCATGTAGGAAAACTCCTTGCTAGCCCCTAGCAGCAGAGGAGGAGAGCAAAATTTTTGACAAAATTTTCTTTAGTTTTTTTTTATTTTTATTTAGATATTTATTTTTTTTCGGTGGAGATATCGGGTGCTTCACTGCAGGCGATACTTCACCTGGTGCCGCGGCCACATCAGCCTGTAAAGGTAAGATCCAACACTAGACTACCAATTGTGTGATTAGATTATTGGCCGATTTATAGACACCAAAGAATATGAAGCGAAAATTAAAAGCTACATTCAAGATTCTAAAGCAATACTCCAAACTTCAGACCCGTTGAACAAATGGATTGCCAAGGTTAAAAAGATTGCAAAGATGACAGACAACACTGCCACTTTCACTAAAAAAAGAAGCTAAATTACCTCCAGAGCCTAAGATACCCTATATATATTTTAGCGAAACTGAAACATATACCAGGAAATCCGATTCAGCCAATAATATGGAGACGTTTGGTCGCTTCCGTCCACCTAGAGAAAGAACTAGCTATTTAGTCATACAATCAACTTTGATTATATGTTAAGTTTAAGTTTGAATTACTCAGAATTTCTTTACTTTCTGTTGCGTACGGTGTTTATCTCAGTTATGCCTGATGAAGCCACCCGTGAGTGGTGAAAGCTTGCTATCTGTTTACTTTATTATTCTACACCATTAAAACGGATTTAGAATTGAAGTTATGAGGCTATAACTTCTCTTATTTTTGATGATGGTTGCATTGAAGTAGGAGTGAAAGCTTATAACCATGTACGTTTTACCAACCTTTCATTGAAAGTATTCCTGATTGAATTACTGTCGTTTAGGTCCACCAAATCGATGTCGATATTTCAGGTACGTGTTCAATATCCTGCACACTATTAATAAAATGGTGTACTTAGCACACGTACCTGATGACTAAGCTGACATTTTTTCTGTTTGTTGTGGTTTGAGTCTCATATGTATACCATCTGATGTACTGCAATCCGAGATAATATTGCATTCTTAGAATTTGAATGATTGATTTTGGGTAAGCGTTGAGTATAGGATTAAGACTGGCACTTTTGCCCTTCTTTCATTTATTTATTGCGGTTTCTTTTTCTTTCTTAGATGACAGTATATATTCAGCAATACTTTTAGCAAGTTCGTCTTTTTTTTCTTTCTTTCATTTTTTCTAGGCCATTGGAAAGAAACAACTCAGCAAACGGCGTTTTGGATGGGGCCGCTTGATGCCTTTGTCTGCTATTGTCTATCAGGAAAAACTGAAAAGATCAAAAAGCAGTTTGTTGGCAGCTGTTGAATATCTGGTCAGTGGATCATTTTACTAATTATGCCTCACGATACACTTGACCATTCAACATCTCAAATGCTTTTTGTTTATTGCTTCCTGTCTGATCAGTGAATCGTTTGAGTAATTATGATTTTTGGCCAGATTTAATCATGATATATTACAGTGTTTTATTTCGTTACTGCTAAGACCTCCTCAGTGAATCATTTTAATAATGCCGATATTTGACATATTTGGCCATTCAATCTTCCGAAAGTTTATTGTTGTAAGATTGATTCATTGCGAAGTGACATTTCGTCCTCAAGCTAAATTCGTTTGACTGGACAGGACTAAAAACAAATACAAGGTGTGATCAAAAACTATTCAGACTGGATTTATCAAAAAAAATACAAGATTAACAGATTTGAAACTTAATTGCCTTCGAAGTAGTCCCCTTCCTAAGCTACGCACTTAGTCCAGCGTTGCTTCTATTCTTCGAAGCATTTTTTTGAAGTCGTCATCTGAAACAGCGAACAGCTGCTTCCTCGCATTCTGTTGTATCTATCTCCTCAGTATCTTTAAATTATTTACTTTTCAAGTGGTATTTGGTATTTCGGAAGAGAAAAAGTAGCAGGGAGCGAGATCTGGCGAATATGGTGGCAATGGGGCCTGTCTAATGCGGTGCTTAGCAAGAAACTGCTGCACAAGTTGCGATGCACGGACAAGCACATTGTCTTGATGGAGTTGCCAACTACCACTCTCATGCAATACCGGCCTTTTGTGAAGAACTGCGTCCCTCAAACGCCACAAAACTTGACGGTAGTACTATAGGCGTAACCACTGGGGGGTGGGGTCGAGAGGGTCAGCACCCCTCCATTTTTTTAGAGTCGGGGATCCCCAATGTAAAGGACCCCCCCCCCATTTTTACACGTGTGTAAATTGCTGTACATTGCTTTCGCAGAGAACTTCATTCCATGGGTTACCGTGGTCGTGCGGCTGCTCATAAGCCTTTCGTCCCCACTCGGAATGCTACTCGTCGTTTAGCATGGTGTAAAGAACATTTATCGTGGACCGTAGATCAATGGAAATGGGTCCTATGGACTAATAAATCCAGATACACGATCCATCAGTCTGGTGGCCGTGTGTAGGTATGGCGACAGCCAGGGGGAACGCTATTTACCACAGTGTACTGTTCCTACGGTCAAGTTTGGAGCTGGCAGTGTACTCGTGTGGTGGTGTTTTCCGTGGTATGGTCCCGGCCCATTGTTCATCGTGGACAAACCTGTTAACCAGCATGTCTACCTCGATATTCTGGACAATTATGCCCTACCAACTCTTTGGCAATATTATGGAACTGAGCCTTGTTGCTACCAGCAGGATAATGCACCGCGCCATAAAGCAAGGACTGTTACGGCGTGGTTTGACGATAATTCCGTATCGTGTGTGGACTGGCCAGCACAGAGCCCTGATCTTAATCCCATAGAGCACCTATGGGACGAATTAGAGCGCTGCATAAGAAGTTTGGAACCAAGGCCTACTACTAAGCAACAGTTAGCGGCTGCATTATATACTGATTTAAAGCGCATACCTATCGCTGTGTTCCAAAAGCTTGTCGAAAGCATGTCTCGAAGGGTCAGTGGATGCATTAAGGCCAAAAGTGGACCGACACCGTACTAATGTATGTCAATAAATGCCATGTTGTGCTTCTCTTCTAGGTGTCCGGTGACTTTTGTCAATATGGTGTATGTACTTTGATGTATTTACGTATTATGCAGTTTCTGTTTGCGCTACTGTGTTGTCAAGGGACGTTATTATTATATAAAATATTGAAAAAAATACTCGTTTCGTTCTCTTTCTATAGTACTTCAGCAACCAGAACATGGCAGAAGTGAAAACCTCCATCCTTCGAGGCTTTAGTCGAACTCGGCCCTTCCTTGCAATCCGACCACCACGCGAAGTGTGACGTTCTGACTTAGCCGATGGAGCTTGTATTAATATTACTAAGATTTTCTTCGCCGCTGTGCATAGTATAAGGTAAATAAATTGTTGCTCAGCCCACCACTTTTAGAAGATTGAACAGAAATTTAACGGGTATCCGCGCATCTTCCACATTTGTACTGGGGAGCAACAAATGAACCGATAGTTGCTAGTTTCACTTCAACATCTTGAACTATTAAAATCGTTCAATGTGGAGATGAAGAAACTTCATTTAGTGCAAAATTTGGTACTTCTCTCTCTCCCTCTCTCAAAGACGTCATCTGGGAAAACATTATTGCATGAGAAAAAAACAAAATATATGGAAAATTAGTCATTATTCATAGATTTTCAAGTCGAAGATCAAAAAATTCCAGTCTCATTTCCAGAAGTGGATATATGGCATATTAAGTGAATATGCTATTATATCGTCGATGGGGGAAGAACAGGGTAGTTCTGCTGGTTCATTAAGTTGGAAGATGGCAACAGAGAAAATACCACGTGAAAACTTATGTAGAGATTTTTAATTTTTTCTAATGATTTCCAAATAAAAATGCACAACTGGGTCAGCAGGCTTTGACCTCCCCCCCCCTTCCCCCACAAAAAACAAACAAACTTGACCGAAATTATCCGGTTCTAAATCCCTGACCACCAAGGATGGATGCATATCTTTTATCTTTCCATATACACTAAAGAGAAAAGAGTTATCTATTGTTTCCAGACGATTTGAAATTTAGATCCATATTTGTTCACCATTTTAAGAATACCAGGATGTAAAGCAGCAAAAGATCATCTGAGGTAAACCGAAAGCTTCCTGGAATTCCCAACCGTGAAACGCCAACTTCCTTATGAGTGGACTTTTCAAAAAGTTTTCGTCTATGGAGTTGTAAAGAATGAAGAACAGGGCAGAAGTGAAAGCTCTGTTATTCTCCCGAACATGACACTGAAATTCTTTCAATTTTGAGAGAGAAATTTCCTTTTATAAGTTTCCTCTGCTTCCTGACACAACATTTATATATTTCATCCAATATACGGAATCAACCGCCGGCATAACACAGTTGGCTAACCCACTGTACTTAGTGTGGGGGGCGGGCGTTTCTGATGGGTGTTCGAGCCCAGTCCTGCCGGCTATCTAGTGTGCGGTTCTTCCAGGGTTTCCCGCAGACTCCCGGGTGTGGGGACGCGAACGCGTGGATGGTTCTCTCTGAAGTCGGCCCCGGACACTAGCGTCTTTGTACAGCAACAGAACAAACGTAGGAAGATCCACTCCGTTGTCTCATTGGCAGGAATAAAAACGCAAGCAACCAGTTGGCGTGCGTGATGTGTGTGATTAGTGAAACACAGGCAGACAGCCATAGCAATAGCGCGTTTTTGATGTTAGTCCTAGCAAATTCTGATGTGTACGTTTGATGGATATAAAAAGGTTTGTATTGAGGTACCAGGTACTACTAGGAGTTTAATACATATTCATTTTTAGTGATGTTCGTCCTAGCAACTCTGTGTGCAAATATTCCCTTTATATGCACGTTTGAAATGTGTGCGTGACTTTTTACACACATCGAGAATGCCGTCTCAATTTTTGCAGTGTCTCGGATATCTTTAGCCGCTATATAGTGCTTTTATTTTCAATCAGACTAGTTAATCGTAGTGTTTGTTCACGTTTGAGATTGTGGCTTTGCACGTGTCATTATCCTATGTATGCATTACCACCAGTAGCGGAATTTTCATCCGAAACAGGGGCAAGTTTCTCCGAATGGAACTTTCTGAGATGTGTGGGTAGACTTTGTTTAACTCCAAATGTTACCTGACAGTAGCTGCATGGCAATCTCGTTGCAATTCGTGGTTCAGGTATACTGGAAACATCAGGATGAAATTTTTTTAACATGATTCTTTAAGTTATATTTCAGCCCGAATGAACCACCACAAATTGAACAGATGAATCTGTTCGCAGTATGCATGGTCACCGCGAAATATCAAAATGCAGCCCTCTAAATATCAATCAAAACAAGCAGAATTGTACACGCCAAAAATCCGCAGTAAGAATTCTACCCGCCAAAACCTGCCAATGAGACAACGGAGTGGATCTTCCTGCGTTTGTTCTGTTGCTGTACCCAGACACTAGTTGCCTCGGACGCTAGCGTCCGGGGCCACTAGCGTCTGATCCTCCTTCCCTAACAGAGTTTACCAGATCAGTGTCGACGCGCTGGTAGTAAAAATACCAGAAGATTGTAATCTGCTGCCATCTGGTGGTCGGCTCCTACGGGCATTTGTTTCATGGTTGTTGATGATTGTCAAAAACGTTCTTGGTTTATTTGTTTGGTGTGGGATAGTGGGAGGTATTGCATGGTGAATGATATTTCACTGCGATAATTTTACCATCAAGGTGCACTTACTTTTTTCGCTGCCACCAGTCTAGATTGGTGTTAATTTCTAGACGCCTTATCCAGATCCACTTTATTTGAAAGAGGCGTGGTGAAGGATATCCAAGCTGGTGTTGAAATGAGCTGAAGATATTTAACAAAGAACAACAAGATTTATTGCCCACTTAGGGTAGACTGAAGGCTGGCTTTACACGCTGGCAATAGAACATAGATAAACGACTTACAGAACTTGAGCAGAACATGTAGATATATGGTGCTTCCCTGATAGTTAGCACCGTGCTACTTCACGAGAGTTCAATTTTGATAAGTTCTAGTTTCAGTTCATACGGTAACACAAAAATATTAAGCAGACATGGTAGCTACAATACTTTCCAACTCATGCAGACAATTATGCAGAACTTCTGAAACTGGACGTGAGATTGTCAGATCTCTGGTATGATGGGTCTACACCGCAGCCTGATCCCTTTTAAAAATATAGATATTTTAGACTAACCTCAGTTAGTCTAAATCTACCCCTAGCTAACTCGATCTCAGCTGAGCGCTATTTCTACGTCAAAATCATCCCATACGGTGACCTGATGTCTTACTCCTGTGAAAGCTATGCAAGAAGAACCCGCCGAAAAATCTAACTTCCCGAGCCCTCCCAAACTTTTGTGAGCCTCAGAGAGTGCTCAGCCAATCACGACGACGCATTCTACCCCCCCCCCTTGCTGGGTATCATTCACTCTCCGCGTCCTAAGCACTCCCGGTTACGTAAGCCAGATGGCCCCTCCCCCGCCATTGCTTTGCTCTCTCGAAAAATTCCACGATCAAAGTTCTGAGAATTCATGGGCTCGTCCTGATCTTGTGAACTGGTCACTAAGATGGCCGTCCTTCTCCCCTCCTTGCCTTTCATCTCAAAATGGCGTCCCATTACCCATTTCTGATTTTACCTACATTTATTTTTTAACATTCAGCATTTCTCATATTCCTGTGCACCACTGGCATTTTTTCCATTTCTTTTTTCTAACAAATTCCACACCATCACAATGATGATGAAGTCGGCCCCGGGCGCACTTAGTCTCTGGTCCCCCTTTCCTGACAATGTTTACCAGATAAGTGTCGATGAGCTGGCAGTAAAAATACAAGTCGATTGCAATCTGCTGCCATTTGGTGGTCAGCGCCTACGGGCATTTGTCCCATGGTTGTTGATGATACGGAATCAAGTGTCAAAACTGCAGGATACCCAACACTAAAAAACGTTTTAGTACAAACAATGTAGTAGAAAGATTTCAAAATTGAATTTTGAGTCTAGCACTAAATCGATTATAAGTAAAACACAGCTCAAAAATCCAGATTTTTCTCATGAGCAACGTTTCTCATAGCAGTGTTTATTTTAAAAATATTTTTCCTTTTGCATATACTGGTACGTATCTCTGGCTTATTTAGAAATATTAGTTACTTTTGTTTCTGATTTTTATGTGGCTGTGTGCCAATCTCGTTTTAAAGTTGCTTCCTGCCGCATCTTTCTCCAGGGTTCGCCAAAATGGGCCCAACCTGAAAAAACCCTCCACGGTTTTTTCGGATAAGGCCTACTTCAAATAACCCACTTGGTGCGTTAAGCGAGTTTTTACAAAATTTACCTACTGTAATATTATAGATACGACATTTCGTTTTTACATAACAACATTTTCTTATTTAAAGAATCATTTAAACAGCCAAGGTATGTGAATAACTCACAAAAATGGGATGGGAGATAAAAGATCAACAGTTCAACGAAGCAAGTAAAAGACAGTTGTAGTTTGAGCTTATACGACCTCCCCTCGTCCCTTCTTTCATCGTTGGAGAGCTGATGCAAACATTCATTAGCTCGTATGCTGCAGTTAAATTGAATTGTGTGTATAATTAAGATGTATTAATTCTTTATTTGCTAGTATCGTTAATGAAAAATCATGTTTTTAATTGATATAATAGAAGTGTAATTCGGGGCAATGCTACAATAGTTTTCAATCGAATTAGCAATTTTTCATATAAAACAATGCTCTGAAATTTCCATTGAATGCAGTGAACCCTGTTAATAGAACCAATGGCGCTGTTATTTGTCCTAAAGAAAAAAACAGTTGGTCGAATTTTTTTCTGTTTTACTAAAAGAAGAAAGACAAGAAGGAAGTTAATAGCGTGATAATACAATTCGCAGGCTTTCACTGACACTTCCACAATTACGCGTGACTTGCCTTGATGACCTCAGTGATTCCCATGCATTCTAACCACGGAGACATAAGTCCCTTCATGTCCTGTCTTAAACGACACATCGCGAAATCATCCGATGTAACTCTTCGCACAAATAAATGTACCTAAGATTTCACTGATAAATGGTCAATTTAGATACAACATGTAGGTGGAAATCAAAGTTTGAGTTTCCTGAAAATACCCATTAAAAATTAGGTTTTGTCAGAAAAACTCGGTCCGGTTCAAATTCATAACATGCTTATCTTTTTTCCGCTGCCTAATCTAGGTTACAGTCAATGTTTTAATTCGATTATATGAAATTAACTTTGCTTTGAATAAACTTTCAAAACACAGTATATTCAATACAGAAATAGAGCAAACTCTTCTCTGCCGTTAGGTGCTTACTGATACTCCAGCCGCTTCTCAAAACCACTTTCTCAATTATCTCTGTTTTTGTTTCCCAAGGGACGCAAATAATATTTCTTGCTGCGGAACGCCAGACACCTTCTTTACAGCACTGCTGTTAATAACTAGCAGTTATGGTGAATACAACAAAAGTTGTAACCACTACACTGTTGAAAAGTAAGTGTTGAACAATCACACGCAAAGTTATAACACCTGGCAAGTAACAGCGGTGAGGTGAGATCCGGCAAAATTACTTGGTCAACAAACAATTGTTACATTCAGTGATTCTAGAAGCAGTTTGAAATATAGAACTCCATGCATCTAAATTCGTGCACTGTGTACTTCTTTCTGTTTGGGATTTTTACTGTACTGTTTAATGTGGGTGTCAAAGTTTTGCTTTGCCAGAAAATTTGTATATAATGAGTGGTTGAATATTTTGTTTGCAGGAAACAGGTGAGAACTCTGTCATTTTCTTGCCGGAAGAATTTTCTGATGATTATACCAGACAGATGGTAAGAGGAGATTTTTATAATTGCATCGCCCAATCATCAGAGGATTATAATGACAAAAGACAAAAGAATAAAATTCATAAACTTTTTGAATTCACATTACCATCGTCATTAGAAAGAGACTGGAATTCATCTGTAACTGATTTTAAGGTAAAACAGGTTCTGTGTTCCTATTTGCATCTAGTTTGAATATTTTTAAACATTATTTTTAGCATGCCCACATTGCTATGTATTTTCTTTACATGAGTTTATCCATTGCATGCTTTTTATATGATTTAGTTACCTTGAAAAATCAATTATTCTTAATTTGACCTATGTGTTCACTACATTATTAATATTCTGTTCTTAATAAAAGTGTGTTAACGCATGCCTGTTTATCTGGTTTGGATGGATCTGAAATCCACATTATTAGTAAGTCACTCCTAGATACTAGATGTGAAGTGAAGTTATTTTGCCACACGCACAGAAACTATTTATACATGTATTTAGTAGTTATGACTGGATTTTTGACAGTCTAGATATTAATGTTTGATTCTAAACAGAACCGAAAGAAGATTCTGAAGTTCAAAAATGCATTTGCGTAACTCAGCGCAATGAGAGACAACTCGTCGAGCTGTAGTGAGAAATACAGACTGTAACCCAAATCATGACGCCATCTGCGTGAACTGAAAAAGTGGAAGGGAGTTGGGGTGTATGTATCTCAAAATGAATTTGAAATTTATCTGAAGATGACTTTTAATTATTACAAAATTAATATTGTTATTCAGGGTTCCCACTGTCCTTATAAATCCTTTAAGGTCCTTAATTTTTTTAGAGTATGTAAAAATCCTTAATTTTTGACAGAAATTCCACAAGGTACTTAAAAAGTATTTATTTTTCCTAACTGGCTGCACAAAATCCAGCCGCTATTATGTAGTGTTTTGAATTTGTGCTTCTCTTTGGCTATGTTGATGGCAGAGCGGGGCCCCTTAGCAGCAGCGGGGCCCCTCACTTTAACCCAAACCCACACTAGACATAAAACATGCACTAGACTTAAAACATTGTTTATTACAGTTATCTGTAGAGTTTAATGAGGCGTCAAGCAGTTCGAAAATTAACCCAAAACGAAAGACAGCATTATAAATATTTTGAACGCTACTAATATTCTGTTAATGTCATTTAAATGATGTAGATAAAACAAGCACACCAGCATACGTCCTTCCCAAGTGTGGCTCCGTCTCTACCTATTATGAGACAGTACTTACATTATAGAACTCACCTTATAAGATCAGATCAGATGTAGAGGATTGTAGGAAGGGAGTGTCTGACCCCAGGTCCTAAACAACCCTTAGAAATAGGAAGCTAGGAGATTTGGGCTAGAGCGCCCGATAGGAAAGTCACACGGAAGCGAGGTAGAAAGGGGGAGAAAGACGCCCTTATTTATTACCGGGGGCCAGTACCCGGGGTCCGACGGCTTAACGCGCCCATCCGACGCACGGCGGATATTTAGTAGTTCGAGCGTTCGTACCTGCTTGTGATCGAACCTGAGGTCTTCTCCGTGGCAGTCACGAACGTTGACCACTAGGCCATCCGCGGTCAACAGAGGAAATGAAAGAGGTAGAGTCCAGTTTTTCACCTTATAAGAACTGGACTCTACCTCTTTCATTTCATTTCCTCTGTTTTTTCTTTGGGTCTGAACTCGGGGCCCTGTGCGGCCACACCTATCGCACACCCCTAAGGGCGGCTCTGGTTGGTGGTGACGTCACATGATGTCAGCTGAATGTCTGTGGGAAAGCACGGGAATGTATGAGATAAGTAATTTGCTCAAAAAGGTGAAGGACCATGGACTCTCTAAATAACACACATCCAGCAGGTTCTACTTAACCAGCCCCATCACCATCTCTTGGAACAAATACCTCAGTTTTGTATTTCCCTTTATTGCATATGCTAGTAACAGTTATTCAGTTGTACATAAGAAAATTAAGTGCAATGTTGGAATCTTTAATACATAACTTTTATTGTAGTTTCCCAAGGCAAACTAGGAGATGGTTAAGTGTGAAATTCAAATCTTGCACTTACAACTTTAACCTACCCGTTTTTGCATATGTGATTATTCTTTCAGATAGGAAAACTGGTTGTACCAGCAGAACTGTCCTTTAAATTGCATAAGTTGAAATTTATTACGTCCACTTATGCAAGGGGGTATCAAAAAGTTCGAGCATCACCCAAAATTATTGAAGCTACAGAAACCATTTTTGTTTTATTTTGTTATACATATATTCAGTATACTGTACAACATAAATAATATTTAGCACCCCCCCCTTTTTTTTTTCCAGGGATCAAAAAGTCCATGATCATGGAGAAAGTGGAATTTCGCAGTGTGATCAAGTTCCTTCATCTCCAAGGAAAGTCAGCTAAAAAATCCATCAAGAAATGTTAAATGTATATGGAAATAAGTGTCCAGCATACGAGACTGTGGCAAAGTGGAAAATACATTTTCAAAGTGGTCATATGACCATTTTTGACGAGCCAAGGTCCGGACGGCAAACTTTGACAAATGACCAGACAGTTGTGACCAAAGTGAAAAAGTTAATCCTTAAAGATAGGCGTACAGCCATTGAAATGCTTTGTCCAGAAGTTCATCTAAGCTATGGATCAATGTGGACAATCATACATGACCAATTGAACCAGTCCAAGGTCTTAGCACGATGGGTACCTAGTAGAGCTGAGACGGGCTGAGCCCGAGCCCGAAGGGCTTTCGGAGCTCGGGGTGTAGAATATTTACTGCGGTCCGGGCTCGGGCTCTTAGAGAGAATGAGAGCGAGAGTTTTTTTTTTATATATATATAAATGTGACTTCATATGATTTAGCACATGAGGCACTTTATAATCGGTAAATAGAATTCTTCGGCAACTGGTTCTGGTTAGGGAGCGGGCATTCGAGATGGCATTTATTCCGGGCTTGGGTAAAAAATGCCATAGGCCGCGCATTAGTGTGTTTCTGCAGAGATGAAAATTTTTTTAAGAACCATAAATATTGGATAGTTGATAGCATGCCGACGATCATTTATCCCTTATCTCCACGCAGTAGCTCTCTGCTAATTCTATTTAGCAATGTACATATTGTAGCGCGATAATATTAGCATTATTTGAGCAACATACAATTGCGGCACCTCCCGATCATTTTGGACGCCCGGCCGCCCGAAGCACTTCAGGTGGAAACGAACGGTCAAAGAAAATCGTCCAGTTACACTCTAAAAATAGATAGAAGATGTCTCTTCCAACCATTCCCTATTTGAGAAATATGTTGGTTAATTGCAGGAGGAGAAGAGAGTGGAAGTGTGGAAAAGGAGATTTTTTTATTGATAGTTAAACAGTTAGCCAGTTTACAGGCTCGTTCGGGCCCAGGCTCTATCTTGCAATATAAAATTCAGACTCGGATGGGCTTTGGCTCCGAAAATTGAGCCCGAACTCAGCTCTAGTACCTAAACTTCTCACCCCACTCCAAAAGGAAGCTCGGGCACAATCCGCGCAAAAAATGTTGGATCTTTGTAACGCGAATTCCGAACATTTCTTTGGCAGTTTGATTACTATGGATGAGTGTTGGTTATACCTCTATGATCCAGTAACCAAAGAAATGAGCAAGCAATGGAAACATCCCTCTTCACCACCCCCAAAAAAGGCAAAAGTCTGCCGCCAAAGTGATTATCTCTGTTTTCTGGGGTAAAAGAGGTATTATTTTAACAGACTACCTTCAGAAGGGTCAAATTATTACCTCTGACTACTATTGCAACCTACTAACCAAATTAAGACAGCAAATTAAAAGCAAAAGACGCAGAATGATCACAAAAGGGGTCCATTTGTTGCACGATAACGCACCAGCTCATTCAGCAGTCAACTCCATCGTCACTGAGAGTCGTCTTAAATACAATAGATTGCCTCATCCTCCATATTCTCCTGATATGGCACCAAGTGACTTATTGTTCCCCGATATGAAACGTCCACTACGTGGGAGGCGATTTGATGACACTGACAACGTCATTTTTGAAGTAGAACGTTGGTTTGGAGCACAATCTGAGGTGTTCTACACTGAGGGAAATAAAGGTCAAGCGAAAGTGGGAGAAATGTGTGTTACTGGGTGGTGCCTATGTAGAGAAGACCCAAGTAGCTGAATAATTTTTTTTTTCTAACTTGTTTATTTCTTGGTGATTGCACGAACTTTTTGATATCCCCTCGTACTAGTCCGTAACCCGTGCTGTTGAAAAATGTGACTGAATTTTTTTGTCATATAACACGAATCGTAATAAAATGCATAACTATAATAAACGGTTGAATTATTAATAGGCAGTCTATAAGATGGGTCACCAACAACAAAATCTTCCTAATATTCCCATTAATTTAAAAATGTTTCGACTACTCGTATACGAATTTAACGATGACGTTCCTCATTATTGTATAAACATGTGCTTCGCCGTCGTTGACGGGCTTGTATTGGAGTATTGAGGCATTCTTTCAGTGACCCGAAATGTTATCGTGTGTAGATAACTACACAATTGGGTTAAAATTGTGTTTTATTTTGCTAGATTGGTTTTAACATTTTTTTTCTTTGTATCATTATATAATCTATACTAATATATAAAGAGAGAAACTTTGTTTGTGTGTTTGAGGTAATCTCGAAAACTACTGAACCGATTTAGATAATTCTTTTACCGTTGGAAAGCTTACTTCTTTCCGGTGGACATAGGCTGTTTCGTTTATTTTTTATTATTTTTGGCTGTACTACGAATTCAGATCGCTTTCAAGTAGTTCCCGATTTCTCGTGTATCGTTCCGCTTTCTTTACATACAACCTGATCACACCCAACGCGAAAGAAAGTAGTTCACGATAATATACGGATTTTTTTTATTAATCTCGAAAACTACTGAACCGATTTGGGTAATTCTTTAACCTTTGGGAAGCTTATTTCTTTCTGGTGGACATACACTTTTTCTTTTTTTTTTTTATCATTATTTTTGGCTGTACTAGCAAAACAGAACGCTTTCAAGTAGTTGTCGATTTCTCGTGTATCGCTCCACTTACGGCGGATTGTACGAAGAAAATACCATGGTAACGTAAAAAAAAAAATTACTTATAACAAAAATTAGCAATGACAAATCTGTGGGTCAGTAGCTTTCATTTAAAAAAAAAATCATGACAATCGCTCCAGTGGGTGGCTGGCAGATTGGAGAAAGAACCGGCCTTGTGTTTTAAATATATAGATGCTGTTTCTGTGTGTCTGTCATAAATTTTGCTCATATAAATTACTCACTAATTCTTTCCTTTTATTTAGAGGATCGACACGTTGATTAGACAACTCCATCCAATCCATGCTGCATTTGTGGTCTTCAGTCGCCTTTGTAAAACGCTTAGCATCAAAGCGATGCTCATAGAGCCGTCCATACTCTTCTGCATGCTGACTCAAGCCAACCAAAGTTTGCTGCAGAAACGAGGATTCAACATTAATTCGCTGAAGGGTGGAGAAAACGTTCTCACTTTCGCAATAAATGAAGGAGACTCCATAAAATTGTCTGGCGTAAGATTTGTGCTTTCTATGATAAAAATTTCAATTCTTCTCTTTCAGTGCTGTCCATACTAT
Organism: Macrothele yani; assembly: GCA_039090855.1. Taxonomy (NCBI): domain Eukaryota; kingdom Metazoa; phylum Arthropoda; class Arachnida; order Araneae; family Macrothelidae; genus Macrothele; species Macrothele yani. The sequence continues at coordinate 144,101,385 of CM077014.1, forward strand.
GTTATTTTATTTGTGTTATTAATTTTTAAGGTGGTTCCACCTAAAATCTCTGCCTTATGTGAGGAGGAACACTTCGATCATGAAATTGGTTTACCTAGTATCCCTATTTTTTCTATATGTCGTTGCTGCGTAACATAAGTTAGGCTAATCTACTAACTTATGATAGGTAATGCAAGTACATTTGTCACACCGGTAAAAAATACATGTGTACATGCGCACAAGATTTCTTTGGTTGTGTAGGAATACGTTTACTCCTGCAGTGAGTGGAACTTGTTCACAAACATTTTCCCCTTTAGATAACTCCACAACAAAAATCCTAGATCGATTAGGTCTTAACATTGTGGTGGGCAGTGGTCTTTCGAAATAAATCTATCTTTTAACAAGTATTCTTCTCATACTCAAGAAACGCATATAGTGTATTAAATCCGTTTATTTTTGTTGTGTCATAAGCACAAAGATTCGCCAAGCTTTCGCAATCCACTGGGAGGCGTTTTCAAGGCCATGGTAGACATAAAAATTCAGGGAATTAGAACACGTAAGAAACAAAGATGATTTTTTTTTTTTCAAAATAACGTGGGTGACATCACGAGCATATTACATGAATTTTTATCACGCAATTATGCAGTGTGCCGCGATGTGTTTCCATCTTTTAATAGCACATGCCAAACCATTGGTAGTTCGATAGAGATCATATCATTGCATACTAGTCTGCTGGATAGGATTTCGACTGTTTTCCTGATGGCAGTCTGTTTAAAGTTCGTGTAAGGGACAATTCTTCTAATACTATTCTATACAGGAGTGGCAGAGCAATGCATAACTCCTCTGGCGATGGCTGTATTCTGCAAGTCCTGGTTGACATTTCGCACGTGCTCTTTACACCTAGTGTCCAAGGATCGCTTTGTCATTCGATATGCATGTATATGTTATGCATTCATCGCCACTCCTGTATGGAATAGTATTAGAAGAATTGTCCCTTACACGAACTTTAAACAGACTGCCATCAGGGAAATAGTCGAAATTCTATCCAGCAGACTAGCATGCAATGATATGATCTCTATCGAACTACCAATGGTTTGGCATGTGCTATTAAAAGATGGAAACACATCGCGGCACACTGTATAATTGCGTGATAAAATTCATGTAATATGCTCGTGATGTCCCCCACGTTATTTTGAAAAAAAAATCATCTTTGTTTCTTACGTGTTCTAATTCCCTGCATGTTTATGCCTTCCATTGACTTGATAAAGTCAATGGAAGGGATAAACATGCATGGCGGACAATGCATGTTTCCAGACGCCGTATCTGCTGTTGTTCGGTGAGTTCCTGTGGAACCCAGGTATCCAGTTTTTTTAACCTTTCCCATAGCTGCTAGGTGTCTGGAAACTGTCGCTGATGATACGACAAGTTCGGCACTGAGCTCACGTATCACACAACCGGACGACCAGCTCCTGGCTCATGGTCAATAGCAACATCACCGGTACGGAACTTGAAAAACATTGTACGGACAGTTTTGTCACCCGTCGTGCCGACACCCTACGTTCTATTGACATTTGCGACCGTTTCGGACACATTCCGGCCAAGTTTGAATTCGTGCAAAATCCGTAATCTCACGTCGCGTTACTCCATCACGTCCCCAACTGCTGAGATCTGTCTTAAAACCCGTTTTATACACGTGGACTGAACATATTCACTTTGCAGGGGCGTTTGGTAGTTCCTCTTACGTGGTGTCCCTTGTAACTGGTTATGCAAATTCGCCTTACCGGCATCGGCCAATAATTATGAAACGACCCAATACAACAGGTTGGGACGTGAAAATGCGCATGCGGTTTCGGAACAGAAGCATCTTATGATGTCTGATCGCTGGAATAAAGAGCTGGCTCAAACGAAATGTTGCAATCAGTGAAGAGCCACTATTGAGTCGAAAGGGTGTTTCTTGTGTCTCACTACACCCCGTCGCCGAAGAAGGTCTCATTATGAACACCTGGCGGACTTTGAGCGAGGAAGGATTGTTGGGATGAGAGAAGTTGGATTTTCCATCCCGTGAAATTGCCACTCGCACGAGACAAAACGCCAGTTCAGTGATGCGAACGCAACGTCAGTGGACAGATGAGACTCGGACGCACAGAAATCCGGGAATGGTCCGAAAAATCACACGACGTCACGGGATGGCAGACACTTCTACCGCATTATAGTGTCCTACCGCACAGTGACATACACCGTGTTAGCGCAGCAGTGGAGTACTGTGACGGGTAAGATTTTGTACTCCAGCACAGTTCCACTTCGTCTGCTTAACTGAGAACTGATCGCTAGTAGCCCTTTGCTACCCATTCCTTTGACTCTTAGCTACAGACTGCAGTGGGGTCTCAAACACAGACATTGGCGCGCAGATTGGCAATAGGTCGTATTTTCTGACGAGTCACGATTTAATTTGATGCACCATGTTGGTTCCCTATGTGTGTTCATAGACATCGTGTTGAACGGCACCTTGCAGCGTCATACCGGCCTAATGCCAAGGGTTGGGGCGCCATTGGTTTCAATTCGCGATCTCGCCTGGTACATACTGAAGGAACTCTCAACAGCCAGGGATACATCAGATATGTTTTAGACGCAGAAGTTATACCCTTCAGAGTTGACCTGCCGCTTTATTCCAGCAGGACAGTGCTCGGCCACATGTGGAACGAATGATATGATCTCTTCCATGCACGGCAGATACCGCTTCTTCCCTGACCTACATGGTCGCCGGATATGTCACCGATCGAACATGTCTGGAATATGGTAGCTAAGCGACTAGCCCGTCAAGCGCCTCGCTAGTCACCAAAAATAAGCTCTGGTCTCGCATAGAAGCAGCCTGCTAGGCTATTTTCCTGGATGATGTCAAAAACCTCCTCCATTAAATTCCACGTCGTGTAAAGGCTGTTTTTCTTTGCTCGAGGTGGCTTCACACTTTACCGAGTTTTGAAGCGAAGAAATCTTGTATAGCTGTATAAATGTAATGAGTTTTCACCTGCAACATGAGAAATATGCGATATAAATTTCATTTGAATACCGCGATTCTTTCTTGGTGTTGCAATTTTCACAAGCAGTAATGTACACTGCCGGACAACTGCTAAGGACGGATGACAATAGCAACGATAGCAACCATAAAATGGAAGGCAGGAAAATGTGGAAATTAGCATAAGTGCGGGATACAGTACGACGTGCTGTGCGTATGCAAATTTTGGATTGCCGAACTTGTTCGTGACGTCATAGCGCTGATAAGAGATATAAAGGATTTGACGCTTATTGGCCGTTGTTGTTCAAACGCAAAGTTGAAAGGGAAAGGATCAATTGACGAACTTGCAATTTTCAGTATGTCTTCCCGACATCACCTAGATGATTTTACGCGTGGCCGTATTATTGGCAAGAGTGAAGAAGGGCGAAAAATAACAGATGTTGCCAGGGAGTTGGACGTCAGCCACAGTGTTGTTTGAAGGCTTTGGAAATCATTTCAAACAAATGGAGAGTGTAGCAAACGTCACGGGGGAGGTCGTTTTCGCAGTATGACACCTGCAGAAGATCGGTACATAGTGCTATCACCAAAAAGACACCGGCGCAGCAAAGCTAGTGAGGTAGCAAATCAGTTTATGGCTGCTACTGGCAAGCGGATCTCCCGAAAAACTGTCGCCAGACGTTTGCATGAAGGAGGACTATACGCCCGCCGTCCTGTTGTGTGCACCCCATTGTCCAGACGTCACCGTACCGCCCGTTTGCAATGGTGCCATCAACATCGCAATTGGACTGATAACGACTGGTCTGCTGTCCTCTTCTCAGATGAGAGTAGATACAGTCTTTCGTCTGATTGTCGACGACAACTGATCTGGCGTGATAGTAGTACTGCATATTGTCCAGCAAACATACAGGAAAGGGACCGATATCCGACATGTAGTGTCATGGTATGGGCTGGCATCATGATCAATGGCCGTACGTCCCTCTATGTGCTTCCAACTGGGACTATGACTGGCCAACGATACATTAATGATGTTCTGCTACCTCATGTTCGCATGTTCCGTGGTGCTGTCGGTGATAGATTCATTTTCATGGACGACAACGCAACATGTCATCGAACAGTCGCTGTCCAGGAGTGTCTTGAGAGTGAGGTTATTCAACGCCTCGTATGGCCAGCACGTTCCCCAGATCTGAATCCCATTGAAAATGTGTGGGATGCTTTGGAAAGGAGTCTTGCTGGTCGCCAATGCCCTCCAATAAACAAGAACACCCTCATCCGTGCACTGACAGAGGAATGGGATAAATTACCCCAACAGCTGCTTGATAATGTTGTGCAAAGCATGACACGACGTGTGGAATTTTGCATCGCCCTCCATGGTGGCCATATCCCGTATTCACATCTTACGCCGGAACGCCTGCGGACGGTAATTGCATTTTTTTCACGTTTACGCATTCTGCACAAAATGGCCTGTTTGTCATTTGAACACGTTCCAAAGCCTTCTGGATTTCAGAGCACAATAAATTGTCTTTCTTGTAATGTCCTGGCATTCTGACATTATTTTATTTCACTTGGCATCAAACCACACTTACTTTTTTATGCGCTATAAAGCCGTTTATGATCCGTCCTTAGCAATTGTCCAGCAGTGTATTTTAGAGGTCGGCACGGGTCTTATTCGATGAGCCCGGCCCGGCCTGGCCCGTTTCAGATATTAGACACTCGGCCCGGGCCCGTCAATTGCATCTCTTATTTAGGCCCAGCCCATCCCGTGACGTTTCATTTGGTATTCTATTGTTGTCTTTCTATTGTATTTAATTAAATTGTGTAAATTATATAATAAAATATTATTGAAAATATTTAGTTGAATGTAAGTCTAAAAACATTAACTAAACTTTAACAATTATCGAAGAATATAACCTTTAAAGAGAGATAAAAGAGAAGACTGAGCGGATTCAAAATCTCCTTTTCTCTGAACTAGCAAGTGGTAACACTACAAAAGTTAATCCCTATGCAGATTAGGGATAGGAGAAACAATCGATGTCTTCCCAATCTCTCACACCAACTCTCACACGGACACCCCACATTAATGCAGACCCCCCCCCCCCTCGTCCTCCACTCCGCACAACATACCCACTCGTTCGGGGTCGAATCTTTTTGTTGTCAACAAGCCCCAAAGTGGTTTTACCATCTTAATACCTACAGATGGAAAAAGCACTAAGTGCGTCTCCTTACCTTTGTGATTATGCTCTGGGCTATGTCATGGAAGTAAGTAAAGCCAGCAAAAAACAATTAAACAGACCAGGAAATTGGAGAACACTACTTTTTTTCTTTCTTTACCATTGCATTAAAAAGAATTGGTCGACTTGGCCCGGCCCGGTCGTAAGTGTCTGGGAAAAGCCCGGCCCGGCCCGTTGCATTGTTCTTTAAACTAAAAAAAATACCGACTCGGCCTGCGAGCCGGGACGGGCTCGGGCTTGGCGGGTCAGCCTGGCCCGTGCAGACCTCTAGCGTATTTTGCATTTACGAAAACCTTTGTGTCTGAAGAGTATTTTTTTTTTCATTACCTAATTATATTCGAAGTGGAAGTGCCTCGGTTGATTGTCTTTTTTCTGAAGCACTGAAACAAGCTGAAGATTGTGAATGAGAGAATTTTTTCTAACTTTATGAATATTCGTTTGCTAATTCGTGGCATAGCACAGGAAGGATTTTTTCATTTCTCCCAGAAAGATGGAAATTTCTCGCAGAGAAGCAGCAACTTAAAAAGTTTTATTGAAATTGATTTTTTAATGAGACAGTGTAATCTAATGTGCACTTTTTTTGTGACAGTATGACAAAAAAATAAAAAAAAAACTTGTTTGTCCGCGACAGACATCGAAGTCGTGTCCCCTAACTCCGGAGTAAGTCGCTCTCCCAACTGAGCTACGCGGCCAGAATATCTCGCTGCCGATTTGTCGTCTTGACACACGTTTTCTGCTCTGCAGTACGTCACACATACATGAATGAACTAAATCAGGAAGGGAGAAAATTACTGACCAAATTCATCATGTTTGTGAATTTACCCCAAAATTGTGATATGTCTTGACCCTGTTAAAAATGATAGACTTGTCTCATTTCTTGGTTCCCTCAAAATTCCTTGAAAAGAAAAAGTTAATATTCACAAAGGAAAGCTTCAACTTAATGCTGAATGGAAAGAAAAGGTCTCTAGAAAGTTTGAGAGATGCACTTTGATTCTGGTAAACTTAAACCAACGTTTATGTTTCTGCGTGTCCATTTCAATTCGATATTTCTCATTTCAGCGATGAACTGGCATCGTTGTTGGGTTTGGATAGGTGAGTTTTTGAAACAAACATGGTTTGCCCCTACAAAACACGTAACACTTATAGCCTATAAAAGTCAATCAAGCAATCAGATGTGAGAATTAATTCTGACTGAATGGCAGTCTTTGCCAACTTCGAAACTTGGAATTAACAAATTATTTTCATTGTTTGAGCCAACGTGATTGTGTGAATTACCTTTTATACAGTGGGGATTATAAAATCAAAACATTGTTCTTGTGTCACGGATGGGAACTTGAAAGCTAAGTTACGTTATGCGGTTTCAACAATTCGACGGTGTTCCTGATACTTGACAAAGAATGTCAATGTTCGCATTAATTTCTGGTCAGGTTTCCACCGTGTTTAAAGCTACAGAGGACGAACTGAAGAAAAATAAACCTAAATAAATGAAAAAGCTTATTTTATAGGGTCTTTTTTCAGTATAGCAGATCTTGCACTTAATTTTAGTACTGTGGCGGATTTTGTCTTGAACTCGCCATAAATTAAAATACAGAGGGTGAGTCGAACGTTGTGCAATATTTGGATCACTTTATGTTTTCATACGTACCTTTACGACGAAAGCTGACTAGTAGTCAAGGTATAGACCATCGTGTTGCACCGTCTTTAGTCATCTGTATGCCAGTTCTTTGATTCTACAGAGGATGAGTCGAACGTTTTGCAATATTTGGATCACTTTATGTTTTCATACCTACCTTTACGACGAAAGCTGACTAGCATTCAAAGTATAGACCATCGTGTTGCATCGTCTTTAGCCATCTGTATGCCCGTTCTTTGATTCTACAGAGGATGAGTCGAAAGTTTTGCAATATTTGGATCACCTTATGTTTTCATACGTACCTTTACGACGAAAGTTGACTAGCATTCAAAGTACAGACCATCGTGTTGCACCGTCTTTAGCCATCTGTATGCCAGTTCTTTGATTCTACAGAGGATGAGTCGAAAGTTTTGCAATATTTGGATCACTTTCTGTTTTCATACGTACCTTTACGACGAAAGCTGACTAGCATTCAAAGTATAGACCATCGTGTTGCACCGTCTTTAGCCATCTGTATGCCAGTTCTTTGATTCTACAGAGGATGAGTCGAAAGTTTTGCAATATTTGGATCACTTTCTGTTTTCATACGTACCTTTACGACGAAAGCTGACTAGCATTCAAAGTATAGACCATCGTGTTGCACCGTCTTTAGCCATCTGTATGCCAGTTCTTTGATTCTACAGAGGATGAGTCGAAAGTTTTGCAATATTTGGATCACCTTATGTTTTCATACGTACCTTTACGACGAAAGTTGACAAGCATTCAAAGTATAGACCATCGTGTTGCACCGTCTTTAGCCATCTGTATGCCAGTTCTTTGATTCTACAGAGGATGAGTCGAAAGTTTTGCAATATTTGGATCACTTTCTGTTTTCATACGTACCTTTACGACGAAAGCTGACTAGCATTCAAAGTATAGACCATCGTGTTGCACCGTCTTTAGCCATCTGTATGCCAGTTCTTTGATTCTACAGAGGATGAGTCGAAAGTTTTGCAATATTTGGATCACTTTCTGTTTTCATACGTACCTTTTTGACGAAAGTTGACTAGCATTCAAAGTACAGACCATCGTGTTGCCCCGTCTTTAGCCATCTGTATGCCAGTTCTTTGATTCTACAGAGGATGAGTCGAAAGTTTTGCAATATTTGGATCACCTTATGTTTTCATACGTACCTTTACGACGAAAGTTGACAAGCATTCAAAGTATAGACCATCGTGTTGCACCGTCTTTAGCCATCTGTATGCCAGTTCTTTGATTCTACAGAGGATGAGTCGAAAGTTTTGCAATATTTGGATCACTTTCTGTTTTCATACGTACCTTTACGACGAAAGCTGACTAGCATTCAAAGTATAGACCATCGTGTTGCACCGTCTTTAGCCATCTGTATGCCAGTTCTTTGATTCTACAGAGGATGAGTCGAAAGTTTTGCAATATTTGGATCACTTTATGTTTTCATACGTACCTTTACGACGAAAGTTGACAAGCATTCAAAGTATAGACCATCGTGTTGCACCGTCTTTAGCCATCTGTATGCCAGTTCTTTGATTCTACAGAGGATGAGTCGAAAGTTTTGCAATATTTGGATCACTTTCTGTTTTCATACGTACCTTTACGACGAAAGCTGACTAGCATTCAAAGTATAGACCATCGTGTTGCACCGTCTTTAGCCATCTGTATGCCAGTTCTTTGATTCTACAGAGGATGAGTCGAAAGTTTTGCAATATTTGGATCACTTTCTGTTTTCATACGTACCTTTTTGACGAAAGTTGACTAGCATTCAAAGTACAGACCATCGTGTTGCACCGTCTTTAGCCATCTGTATGCCAGTTCTTTGATTCTACAGAGGATGAGTCGAAAGTTTTGCAATATTTGGATCACTTTATGTTTTCATACGTACCTTTACGACGAAAGTTGACAAGCATTCAAAGTATAGACCATCGTGTTGCACCGTCTTTAGCCATCTGTATGCCAGTTCTTTGATTCTACAGAGGATGAGTCGAAAGTTTTGCAATATTTGGATCACTTTCTGTTTTCATACGTACCTTTACGACGAAAGCTGACTAGCATTCAAAGTATAGACCATCGTGTTGCACCGTCTTTAGCCATCTGTATGCCAGTTCTTTGATTCTACAGAGGATGAGTCGAAAGTTTTGCAATATTTGGATCACTTTATGTTTTCATACGTACCTTTACGACGAAAGCTGACTAGCATTCAAAGTATAGACCATCGTGTTGCACCGTCTTTAGCCATCTGTATGCCAGTTCTTTGATTCTACAGAGGATGAGTCGAAAGTTTTGCAATATTTGGATCACTTTATGTTTTCATACGTACCTTTACGACGAAAGTTGACTAGCATTCAAAGTACAGACCATCGTGTTGCCCCGTCTTTAGCCATCTGTATGCCAGTTCTTTGATTCTACAGAGGATGAGTCGAAAGTTTTGCAATATTTGGATCACCTTATGTTTTCATACCTACCTTTTTGACGAAAGCTGACTAGCATTCAAAGTATAGACCATCGTGTTGCACCGTCTTTAGCCATCTGTATGCCAGTTCTTTGATTCTACAGAGGATGAGTCGAAAGTTTTGCAATATTTGGATCACTTTCTGTTTTCATACGTACCTTTACGACGAAAGCTGACTAGCATTCAAAGTATAGACCATCGTGTTGCACCGTCTTTAGCCATCTGTATGCCAATTCTTCGATTCCGCGGCGGAACCAGTTCTTGTCCTTCGAGGCGAAGAACTCCTTCTCCTTAGCTGTCACCTCCTCCTGGTTGTTGAAGTGCCGCCCGCGAAGGAAGTGGGCCATGGACAGGAACATGTAATAATCCGACGGTGCGAGGTCCGGACTATATGATGGGTGTGGCACGAGTTCGATGGTCTCAAGTTCCTGGAGTTTTGCCCGGGTCGTTCGCGCGGCATGAGGCCGAGCGTTGTCTGCTGTAGGAAAGCGCGCTTTCTGTTTACCAGTGCCGGGTACTTTTCCACCAAAACGGCCTACATCTGCTCCAGCTGTTCAGAGTAGAAGTTGACGTTGATGGTCCGACCATCTGGAACAAATTCGTAATGAATTATCCCCTCGAAATTCCACCAGACGCAGATCATCACCTTGTGCTCGAAGCGTTCGCGTTTGACAACAGGTTCAGGAAGCTTGCTCGGGCTCAACGATTGCGTTTTGTATTAGGATTACGGAAATAGAGCCACTTTTCATCGCACATAACAATTCTCTTGATGAAACGTATATCGCGCGGGTTTTCTAGGAGTTTCATGCGCACGTCCACTCGGCGGTTTGCATCAGCTGGCGTCAGTTCGTGAGGGAGAATGCTGCAACTCCTTTTGACCTTACTGAGGTCATGAAGTTAACGAACTACGGTGATCTGTGATATGCCCAGCTCGCCTGATAATCTCAGAGTGGCTGGTTGTCGGATTTTCTACGGCCTGGCGCACGGCCTCCGAATCCACGGTTCGCGGCTTTACCTGACCTTCGCTGATCGTCGAGGTTTCTGTCACCTGAGCGAAATTTCTTGAACTATCTGGTTGCGGTGCTGTGGTCCACGGAACCTTCCCCTTTCGCATGACAAAATGTTTCGTGTTGTTACGGAATGGTGCGGGATCAGTATTAAAGCGAACCGGAATATTGAAGGCTATGACCAGTATTAAACGGCTTCGCGTAACGAGTCAGGGTGATGCTGGTCAAAAGGATAAGATTCCATAATTCGGACTTTTGGACTCAGAGTTCAAGGCTCCGGCGCCGCCTCGGTGCAGCCCTGCAGTTGCACGACGGGATCATGTAGATACCTTATTGATTGCTTATCCTGAGATCCATCGACCGTTAGATCGTAAGGCAATTAAAAGGATTTTTTGTGCCATCCAAGATTACTAAACCTATTACGTCCGCATTTTTTAAAGAACACTATGTATGTAAATTTGAATGAAAGTGTATCACAATTGAATAGACTCCCCAGTTGGATGATTGAAACAGATTCGCACCCTGAAATACTTCAGGATTATTATGATACTTTTCAAAGAAGAATCCAGGAGATTCAGGTATATGTTAAAGATAATGGTTTATCACATCAGACTTGAACGTGTTTTTTTATTGTTTTTCTCGATTTTGAGTGTATTTGGTATGTTGGGATTTGTTTCTGGTTAGGTCCTTATGTACTCAATGTGTGCTTTTTCTCGTTATCTGTTAATTGGGTAAGATTGTCCTGATATCTAGTACTTCTAACACTCATTAATGTTAGTACTCTTTCATAATATATAATTTTTTATGTTATTCATGTTATACATATTTCAGTAAATCAGGTATGGTGGGTGTCGCGCCTGCAATATTGACCACCACAGACAGAACGATGACACGCAATGCTGTTCACAGCAACGTCTACCACTTTGTATTCATTTCGACTGACTGCAGTGCACAGATTGAACTAGTTTAAACACGTGACATACCCGCCGCAGCACATGCTTTTATGCAAATATTGCAAAACTTGCGATTCACCACGCGTTGTATTTGTGCCACCGCAGTCTAAGAAAAGATATCGAGTACGTGCCGAATTTCTCGAATACTGTGATGTAAAAAAATGCCTTGGGTTTCTTTGAGATCTTATAATTTGAAAACACCTTGTGCGCGTTTCATCAGGCGAAGTCTGTTCGGGCTGCAAATTTTGTGATTATTCAGTTTAAGTGTATGTTTGGAAGAAACTGTCCTTCTGTTGCTCTAAATGTTATTATACAACAACTTTATTTAAAACACGCTGAATAATATCAATGTTAAGATAGCTGTTCCCTTTAACAAAACTTGGCCAACAGCTGCTCTCATTGTTCCCTGTTTCCCCATTTAGCTGTCCTCCCATTGGAGAAGGGAAGTGTGGTGGGCGTTGTGGTGCTTTCGGTAGCTAGTATCCAGTCGGCCTGCCCTAGTTGATATGTTTAATTATGAAAATATTAATTCTGATGGCATTAGGTTAACCGTGAGAAAAGTCCGCTGCACGAAACATTTCTAAAACAAGTGGTGATGAAAAATGTTAGACTTTTCATCACGTATTCATAAACGCCACCCGGGGAGATGTTTGAAGATTAATTAATAGTTTTACCGTCGAGAGCGTAGAGAAAGATTTTAATTAACTGTGAGGTTTTAATTGAGTTTTATTAGCATGTTTCTCTCATTAATTGCATTTCCTCTTGTGATAACAAAGTTTTTCTCTGACTCACAAAATACCGACTTTTTGTGCCCTGAATACTCTCAAAATTCGCTTTATTTGCTAAAACATGAAATCACAGTTACAAGCGCTCAATGCCTAGAGAAATATAAAATACGAATAAATGAGATAATGAAGTACGTATACAATGTTAAGAGTATATACGCACATTAGAAACGATCAAGCATGCATCTGTTGCTGATAATTCAGGTGTACCTCAGACGAAAACAATCGTAACTATCATGAGAAGAATACAGAACTCATGAAGTGCACAATAACGGAGCTAGATGCTGTAAGCTTGATATCAAACTCTCATAATCAGAGCAGTCATTCGACGTGGTAATAGAGAACACTGCGTATGTCCACAAATTACACGGTGATAAGTCACTAACCGATTGTCGTGAGAAATGAATGCCCTGAACACTCACTTAGCGCTATTTATTGTACTTTTGCTTCAACTAAAGTGTTTGTGGTTGTTCCGTTAATTTCGTGTTCCTGCATATCTGTAAAATATATTGATATCGGTTTCATAGGGAACTATTTTAATCACAGTGCCTAAGAAAATGGCTGCGGCTGGTGAGTTTATAAACAAATGGGCATATTCAAGAAAGAAAAAAAAATGAAAAGCATTAATTGCTTAAGCATTAGTATACAGGGTGTCCATAAATGAAAATACAACTTCAGTATTATGCTATTGAAACAAAAAAATACAATAAACAACAACAACTTACTTTTAATGTCAAAACACATAACTGTGAAAAAGTTCTTCAGAAAATGCTGTATAGATAAGTAGCATTCAAATACAGTTAAGAAAGCCTTGTCGGTAAAATTTGCATTATCTGGAATGTTTTTCCTAAAGACTTCCGTTTGTTAAATAATCGAGGGTGTTTCCATTATTCGACCTTAATAAAAGTCAGCCAACATTGCTAGACTTCACTTCCCCTTATATTTTCCATCTTCGAAATTCTTTGATAGGGCTTCTCACGGTGTTCGTCTCTAACAGATCCAAGTTTTTTCAGGGAATTTCAAGGTGAATCCAATAAGAGTTGTTTGAGAGACATATTTTCGTCATACGCACATTAGATCACCGTAGATGCCACGTGCTCTTTGTAATGTGGAGAATTTTAATTTCTTAAGAATTTTTCTGCCACTAGTTTAAATTGTTTCCAGATTAGCGAATTCCTTATGGTTTAGAGCCGTTTCAAATGAAGAAACCCTCGTTAATTGTCTGATTTCAAGCTAAATGAAAATGTCTTCCTTTAGTTTATCATAACGTATTTTCGGAAATTTCTGCCGCAAATATTGAAATCGAAATTGTTCACGATGTATGTCTTTTACACAGCTCTTCATTAGACCGAGTTTTATGTGCAATGCAATAGATTTTCTCCGTCCCTAGCAACGGTACTTCCTTCACATTTTTTTCATCAGGTGTTAAAGTTTTACGCAAAAGCCACTGTTTTACGACATAATGGTTCTTTTTTGCTCTTCTATCCCATTCACACAGGAAGCAATAGTATTTAAATATAATACATCCAATAAGTATTCCAAGGAAAATCGGTATAACTTTAAGGTCACCAAGGTGTTCTTTTGTAGGCATTATAATTAATGTTCTGCAACACAAGTTTCATATTTTTGTACGTTTTTCTTTCATATTAACCAATTGTGTTGTTGAGGTTGACGAAAATAAATGGCCACTGTGAAGTACAGTATTCAGACTGGCTTTTGATGAATCGATAAAAAGTCTCTATTCAGTTGGTCTGTGTTGAGGTCCAACATACTTAACTAGCCCATCTACGTCATTTCAAAAGATCAAGTCATCAGGTTCAGAAAAATATTTTATGTACTCAATTTTATGACTTCTGAAAGTGTAACTTTAGTTTATTTAGCGAGCAGATTTCATCTTTAGAGTCGTGATGCTAAAAGTTCTGCATGAGGTTTTTAAAGATTAAGGTCTCATAGAAGATTATTCGGTTCTTCTTGAGTGATAAAGTGTGAGTCTCTTGAGTGTTCATCTGCAAAATCTTGATGTCTGTAAATGTTAGGTGTTTTGGCGCTGGTCACAAAGCTTGAAGAAAGATTTGGATTCAGAGTGCTTTTTCTTATTTTTCGATGAAAATCAGGAAACATTTGTAAGTCGAAAGTAATAATCTGTAACGTTGGATCCCTGCAAACCACTGGAACAGCAAATGGCATAACACTGTTCAGTTCCTTTTAGCCATGATTGATGACTGATCATGCAGCTTCCCCAACATGAATGTGTGGCACCCAACTTTTACCTGGTCATCCACCTTAAAACCAAAGTAAAGTTCCTTGATTGGCTTCTTTCAGTGAAAAGAAATACAACACGAACTAAGACAACGACTGGTGGACTCTGTGTCATGCTAGGTGCCTTTGAAGAAAGATAATGCAATCGTAATTACAGAATACAGGCACTAATAAAACCTATATAACACAGAGCAGCAGACTCAGAGGAAAATCTTCCTCTTGGCAACAATTTGGCACTGAAGATCTCAATAGAACAACAGCGCGCCAGTGGACAGACGTGGAACTAAAACGTCCAAACCGTAGCCGTGAAAGCTGTTTTGTTTTCAAGAGTTTACAACTCAGATCAGATCATTTGCAGAGGATTTTAGGAAGGAAGTGTCTGACCCCAGGTCTTAAACAACTATTAGAAATGGGAAGCTAGATTTGGGCTTGAGTGCCGGATAGAAAAGTCACACGGAAGTGGGGTAGAAAGAGGAAGACGTCTTTATTTATAACCGGAAGGCCAGTACCCGGGGACCGACGGCTTAACGTGTCCATCCGACGCACGGCGGATATTTAGTGGTCCGAGCGTTCGTACCTGCTGGGATTGAACCTGAGATTTATCCGTGGCAGTTGCGAACGGTGACCACTAGGCCATCCGCGACCCTAGGTATGCAACTCCCTTTACGGTGCTACTTATATAGCTACTGCGGTACCGTATCACGTAACAGACGCTACCGTAGTTTCATGTCCGACCACTGTGGCGCTGTCATAAACATGAGAGTTGGGCCTCTGTCTCTCCTCTTCTGTGCTATGTAATACGCTACGTCAGCCCCTAACGCTCTGACGTCAGTCATTCAGTACATGCAGCGCCATCTGCTTTTATCCGATGGCCGAAATTGGAACTAAGATCACTGTTATCGCACGATACGTAAAATCAAGGAGAGATACCGGAAAATAAAATAAAGTTAGTACGACAAATGGCTTAATCTGTGGCAACACGCGCGCGCTCGAACACTGTCTGCCACGTTAGTTCTGTTAGGTAGGTGTTATGTCGTGTTTTATTTCATTTTCTTCGCATTGCAGAGTAATTTCATAAAAAGGAATCAGCGTTATTTTATTTCATAAAAAGGAACAAGTAAAATTGTAAGAGAGTAACTGCAGGCGTAGTTTTGTTTCACTGTGATGGAAATTTAAAAATATTATTGGTTCCATGGAATTTTTTCTTTGTAGTACCAGATGGAAGAAGAAAAAGAGCTGAAAGAAAACGTCGCTTAAATAGAGAACGACAACGGCGATGTAATGCAAACCAATCTTCAAAAAACCTATGAAACTTTTGAAGTACAAGCCAGACATATTACAGACATCGCGTATTATGTGGGTTTTATGTATATTACGATTAGTGTTATAAAAATTTCAGTCGGCTTTAGCACCCGTGCATGGCACGGGCTATGAGCTAGTTATAAAAAATAGATATAAACAAAATAGATTGCATATCTCCTGCGACCGTTAAGTAGGTAAAGTTCATGCAATAGCTGTTGCATTATTGCGTTATAGTCTGCCATATATCACACACCGATTTTCACAGGAACGATATGTGACAGAAAATTTTAGAAACAGATTTTATAACAGACTAAATAACTCTACAAGAAACGCCCATTGACCCGAAAGAAAAAATCATCGAACAGTGTAATCAATACATTGCGCTCGTCAGGGGCGTAACCATGTTTCAAAATCTGGGAGGGGGGGGTCCGATCACACATATGTATACCTATACATTCAATATTATATACATGTTGTATAAGATAGTTTCGGACCCCCCCCCACTACACACACACACAACACGCAGGAGCAAAGCAGTTGCTGATGCGTGATCTAACGGGCACGACACATAGGCGCCTCTGTTGGCGAATTGTGAAACTTAGCGCACACAACTGCACAATTATGAAAGGTAGGGCAGAAATGTAGATTACAAAGTTGTAGAACTGACTTTGCTTATTAGGAATCGACATCGCTGTTTTATTTACACATTATTCACATGTTTGCATTCTACGAAAAATTACAATCTTATTAAATTTAGTTGGTTCACATAAAAAAAAATGCATTATATCATTATATTCCCGAAAATTTTGGGGGGTCCTTTACATTGAGGATCCCCTACTCTGAAAATCTGGGGGCTGACCCCCCCCCCCCTTGGTTACGCCTATGGCTCTCGTTCAGAAATAAATGTGCGCGAAAGATAAACGGCTCCGTGATCCAACTGAATTCTAGAATATCGAAGACCGTTTGCTCAACTTTCGCTTTTATTATAAGACTCATATTTCTTTTCCAATTGCAAGGTTCACTGCCAAAATGAAACACGTAATGCTTAATGCGACGTTGGCATTCCGCAGAACGGGCAGGGATGCCCGAGCACAGAATATCACATGATTTCGCGGGTTAGGAGCGTTTCCCCATAGGGAAAGAAGTGCCTGCGAGATAAGCAGACTGGAAATACCGAGCCAGCGGAGCCCACGTGCCGATTAAAAACAAATTCTCCTGTTTAATTAAGATCGGGTTTCATTTGCTGGCACGGAGGTTTCTAGCCTCCTTTAGTTAGGGAAAACTAGAGGATAATAAGAGAAACCCAAGTAGCAGATTCCTAGAGTGATGTAAGATTCTAATTGTTCGTAACTATCATACTTGAAGTCAGAAATACTGAAAATGTGTATGTACATATTTTTTATAAATTAGAAATCTGTGGATTTCGAAGAAACGGTTGACTTTATCTCTGAAGATTTTGATATTCGTCCCAAACAATTTACTCAGATAATTCAAACAATTGGTACAATTTTTATATCTGTGTTAAAACGATATTTCATGAAAGAAATACGGGATCCCGCTCCAGGACGATGAAAATTTTCAAGTTTTCAGATATTATCTGACTTACCATACTTGTCACATTTACGCCAAAAAACGGATTGTCATCTTCAAAATTTGTAAAACGATATTTCTTTGTGCTATTTCTCAGTTTGTTAAACGTGATTTTGAATCGGGGGAAAAAAGTGTGAAATAGATAGTTTTTCTTTTCGCCCATATATGGTGAAAACACCACTGTTCCAATCCGTTTCTGCGTTTTCTTGGTAAGTAGACAACTCTAAGGTGAACATTACTTCATATATTTCTGTATTTTCATAACGCCCAAGGAAAGTAGTATTTTGTTTGTTATAAAAAGCAATTGAAAGGAAAGCTCTGAATAATAATGTCAAATAAAGGTAGATACATGAAAATTTAAATATCGGGTTTCCTTTTTTGCTAAAACAAATGTTTTCCATAGTAATTATAACATTGTTCTCAAAATCATAGTGAATTGCTAATACATATTCAAAAATAAGAACTTGCAATTTCTGTTGAACTAAAATACAGGTTTGCACGCTATGTCGTTTTATTAGTCAACGAAAAATTCGCGTTTTGATTTAGTTGTATATGACGTTAAAGTACTATATTTAAATAGGCATATTTTTATTGATAGTAAATAAAAGTCAAATTTATAACAACACAGCTAAACTTTTAAATGTTTTCCTTCTTACAGCCCAGCGTGGTGCAGGAACTGTTTCCCATGGAATTCAGCTTTTGGAGTATTGAAAAGGGGAAACCCCATTTCCAAAATGTGTCTCTTAATCTCGACGTCCACACTCATCATTTCTTTGTTCATCATCAAGTTGTTATACACGTAGTCGTGTTTCATCAGCGCAATCATTATTTATGGCATGGAAGTATTGAAAAGCTGCCAAATGAAGTTTTGAACTTTACTCGAATGGAAAATTTACTGTTTTCAAAAACGGAAGCAATTTACGAAAGGTATGATCTCAGTTTATTTTAGATTATTTTAATGATTTGGGGAGTTAAAATCCACACATGTAGTTTGAATACACAATTTACATTATGTTGCTTAAGTCGAAATTGAATTCTTCGAGTGAATCGGATTTCCAATGGATTTTCGAATTTTGAAAATTCCTAGGGGTTTTGCCACTAAATCCATCGTCTATCCGCACAAGTGGTGAACCAAGCGCCATAACAAAGAAAGCGCTCTTGAACTTTTGTTTAGAAACGTAGACGTCGGATCCTGATTCGGAATAAAGGAAATCATACAGGGTGTCCGAAAAATAACTGTGCACTGAAAGTAACACCATGTCGAACTGATTCCTACAAGAAGTGTTGGAAATGGGTCCCACCGACGTCCAGACATCCGTTTCTGCATGTTGGTGAATACCTTTCTCAGGGTATATGGTGTGATTTGTGGGATGTCGGTCGTTATTTCAGCCTGTAGCTCTCGAAGTGTATGAGGATTACCTGCGTATACCTCCACGTTCAGTGCTCCCCACAGAAAATTGTCAGGCGGTGTCAAATCCGGTGACCGGGAAGGCCACAGTCCCCGGGAGATGATGCGATTTCTGAAGAATTCGTCCAGAAGCTGTATTGATGCACTAGCGGTGTGAGCAGTTGCACTGCCTTGCTGGAACCATCCTTCGTTGATTTTCCGTCCCGTGAGTTCGGATATGAATGGTTGGATAATCTGGGCAAGGTACCGTTCTGAGTTAATGGTTTCACTGAAGAAAATGGTCCCAATAATGGGCATACAAGTCGTTGCACACCAAACACTGACCTTTTGGTTACGGAGGGGCACTTCCTTGAATTCATGGGAGTTTTCAGTATCCCGCAGACGAGTGTTTTGGCTGTTCTTGTACCCAAACAGGTTGAACCATGCCTCATCTGTAAAGAAAGTCACGTCCAAAGTGTCCTCACCTTCTTCAGACAGGAAGTCTTGGAACCAGCTACAGTACCGAACACGGGCCCCGTGCTCTGTTTCGTTCAGCTGATGCACGACAGACACTTTGGACGGGTGGAAACGCGACTTCCTTTTCAGAATATCGTGGGCTGTACTCTCTGGCACGTTAGCATATTGTGATAGCCGCCTCACGGACTTGTGTGGACTTCTTTGTATCCTGCCTTGGATATCCTGTACGGCCTCGTCTGCCGTGGATAGCCTACCGCGGCGGGGGTCATCCAGAACACTGCCAGTTTTCTGAAACTTGGCTATGAGCTGACGTACCTCACTACGTTCCTAGCGAACTGTTGCACTTTGTCCGTTTGCTTGTCGTCATGGCGAAAGACATGCTCCATCAAAAACACACCATGTTCAACCGTCAACACTATTGTCCTTGTGCCAAGACGAGTGATCAATCGACACGTCTGTCTCCGTCGACCAAGCGCTCGGGAATGACCTTCGCTCGGAATGACAGCTTCGCGGTGGGAAAACATGAAGGTTACCAGACCAGAGCACTTCCACGTGGCAGGTCACTTCTACTATAACTCCATTCAAAATGTATTTATTATTACATTACTGCATAGTCATTCGGACACCGTGTATGTAATTGTAGATCCCAATTCATGTGTGAAACAGAATATCAGTTAGGTGCTGAAACTTTGACGGTAATTAACACTTTTGCGTTAAACCTTTTTCCCATGCCGGAATGGGCACAAACAATACTGTGTCCGCATACCTTAACCAAAAGCTAGGTTCCCTTTATTAGCACAAGGTTACGTAAAAGTGATGATTACGCATATCACTAAGGACTTTTCTCATGAGTAGTATTTCAGTTCTGATCTAAATAAGAACTAATGCATATAGGCAATCAAGTTTGGACCCCACGGACCTAATATGGCCATCCTGGTCGCTGAGTGTTTAATAGCGCTGTTTTTTGGTTAGGCGTTCGAGCTGGGCTGGAGTTCAAGACCCTGATAAGACACGAGTGTTATGCTTGTCTTTCAGTGCTGGCCCTATCCCTTCCCTGAAACTAGTGTCCCGAAATTAGGGACGTGCGATTGCTTGTAGCCCTAAGAGTCGCTCATGGTGCTCGTTAAACCTCAAAACAAGAATTAAAAAACATAATTTGTAATAAGTCAGAGATAGATTGTATACCCACGCTCTTCTTTTGATGATGGAATCATTCTCTGTGTTGGTAGAGAGAATATCATTCACTGAGTAGATTGTTCATTTAGAAGAATCTATTATTACAGGACAAACTCATTTGTGCTCTCTTTAGAGAACAATCGAGATTTTGACTCAAAATCTCGGAATATAAAGAGGATCGTAAGCACGGTGTCGTTGCATAGACCTGTTTGGAAGGTTGAGTCATTTTCCACTGTTTTGGAGGAATTTCTTAGGTATGTAAGACATATCTAGATTGTCCCACAGAACAAGACGCATGTTCATTGTGCTGAAATGTAATATTGGATCCCCCCTTCATATTTCAGTCATGTCTGCAGAAGTGCGATATCTAGCTAGAAATGCTATCAGCTTTGTTGATTTAGCTGATAGCATTTGCCTTGGGCATAGTGCGACCATTAACATTTCCCTGGTGCTACGAACGAGGGCCATATACTTCCATCCTCTCTTTAGTAAACTCCCAGGAGATCTGCGAAATGTTTTGGTCAGAGCGTTGTTCTCAATAATATAGTGGAAACTCCTGAGTGCTTTCTCTCTCGGCATTAGGCGTAACTATTGATCTCGCGTTGTATTTCCGAAGCGATCACATTTCCAATCCAAAGCAATCAGTCTGAACATACCAATTCACCCGGACAGCTCCTTAACTAGATTATGCGGCTCTTGAAATGTTTGCGTGGCTACAGACGTCTTTTGGATTCCACTCGACCGTGATGTTCTGCTTCATATTAGATATCGTGGAATCGCTTACTGTTTGCGCAGGTAATTTGGATGTTGCTAATTGTTTAGTTATCTTCAGTTTTCTAGGTTAAAGGAGTCTTCAGCTTGTAATTTATGAGCACGAAAATGTAAATAACTTATTAATACTTCATATTTTATCGGTCTTTCGCATTGTATTAGTCTTGTGTGAAGAAGATGAGCGGATACTTTGGTGTCTTATATCTTAACGTGAGTTACTGTGAACTGTTTACAATGCCAGTGTGCAAAATCTTCGGCAAAAAATACACACATGAAAGAGGGACACTTTTGTTTAATATATACAGTTTATTTAACATTACTAAACAATTTATGCGTAGTTTCGTGTTTCATTTTATTAAGCAACCCACAATTTTACTGGGCCATCGACTCTTCAATAGTGAAATTCCATCTGGGTAGAATTGAAAATTCTCTTTTTCATTTTTTAACGGTTTCTTTTTTCTTTTTATGAAAGAACTTGTGTTTTTTACTTGTGGTTGAAATGAAATACCCTCGGAAAAATTCGAATAAAATATTTTACATTTGGATGTGAATAGTTTACTTCATGTGTTTTATGATACTCTGACTGGCCACTGTGTCACACACACACCCTTATACAGGATGTTTCACTCGCTACTTTACCCAGCATTTTTGCAATAACTGTAAGATGCATGAAGATATCGTAACGAAATTTGAACTGGATTTATCTTAGGCTGTGAGAAAGCAAACGCAAGTGAAGTGTAGTTGCGCCGGCGTCGTGGGCGTGGTCAGAGAGAAGTGGCGGCTCTAGTGTATCGCGACTCCTCATCGCCTGCCGGACAAGCGGCCGTCTGTCAGCTAACTGAGTCTGCCGACACAGTACGGTCGTTGTCGGAAACAGTACGGTTGTGTGTGTGTTGTCGGAGAACCGGTATACTCTAGAGGAGCGAGTGCATATTGTGCGGACGTACTGGCAGACTAAATCATAGAAGTCGTGTCAAAAAGAATTCGTTAAGAGGTTTGGAAGTCGGAAACCGCCATCAAATCCTTGCATTGTAGCCATGCCACGGAAATTGGTAACAACGGGAAGTTTGTGTCACGCGCATGGAGAAAGTCGACGACAAATGCCGGAAGAAACGGTCGAGAATGTGAGGCAGCGGTTATTGCTGTCTCCCAAAAAGTCGCTACGACGTCTGTCACAGGAAACCGGCTTATCCACAAGCACTTGTAACAGAGCTGCGAAAAAAGGTAACCTTCACCCATATCGTGTAAGCATTGTTCACGCATTGAAAACACCAGACCACGTGAAAAGAGTGGCATATTGTCAGTTGTTTCACACATTCCTGCAGCAAAATCTTGGCATACTGGATTACTGTCGGTTCACAGATGAGGGCTGGTTTCATCTTTCTGGATATTTCAGTGCCCCAAATTCCCGTTTTTGGGCAGCTGACAATGCCCACGCGACACACGAAGAACCCGTATGTCCAGCAAAGATCGGTGTTTGGTGTGTGACGTCACAGCGGCGCATTATTGGGCCGATCGTCGAAACAACCATCTCGACAGCAGTTTGCGTGGAAAATTTTCAGACCTTCGTGAATCAGTGGGACGATGAGGAATTATCCATTGGATATTTCCAGCAGGATGGAGCAACATGCCATACTTCCCGTGCCAGCATGGCCGAAATTGAGTCATTTTTCGAGAATAGAGTCGTTTCGAAGGGACGTTGGCTTCCGTGGTCGCCAGATTTGACGCCGCTCGATTACTTTCTCTGGGGCTATCTGAAAGGCAGAGTTTACGACAGTAATCCACGATCCATAGCCGCATTGAAATCCAACATCGTACAAGAAATTCAGGCAATTCCTGAGGACATGCTGATCCTAACCTTCTAAGATATCGAGCGTCATGTTCAGCTCTGCCTGGACGCAAATCGTGACCATTTCCAACACATGTTATGATGCCGTCTCCTTTCTCACAGCCTAAGGTAAGTCCAGTTCAAATTTCATTATGATATCTTCATTCCTTTTCTAGTTATTACAAAAATGCCGAGTAAAGTAGCGAGTGAAACACCCTGTATTTTGTGTATGGAATAGGACACTCACAGGAGGAGTAATGATGAAAATCACGGCCTAATGTAATTCATGTGCTTAAAGAATATTGAACCAGACGAAATATCAACGTAAAGTACTTCAAGTTTTTATCAAATTTAAAATGTTATAGTTTTCTGTCTCACATATTCACTTCGTTGACTGGATTAAAATAGGAAAAGTCAGCAAAGTTATTACATGTATTTCAGAATTTTGAAAGCATCTGTGGCAGCAGTTATAAAAATTTTAGTCTGCAAACAAGAGGGAAAGGGAATTTCCTGGAACTACTGGGGAAGGGAAATTCCTGTCCTAAAGAAGTCTGTTTTAAGAGTTTGAACTACTATATTCTTCCGGTTTCGTAAATAAGTAATGCTGCTATTCGGAAATTTAGGTAGCTTATATGAAATCCAACATATTGTATATTCTGTGTAAAAGTTACGAATAATAAGTTCGAAGTCACATATTTTTGAAACTCAAAAACATTAACGACTATAATAAGTCCTAAAAATTTGGCGTCTTTTATTTCTTTCTCAAACCCTTCAATTCCTTTCCTTCTCAGCCTACCAAATTTCATTATCCTAATAGCGTACTTCATTCCGAGCTGTTCTGATCTTAAATATCTCAATCATTTGTTTTCATCTCTCGATGAAATACGAAAAGTCTGTACTCTATCGATTAGACGTCACATCAGCTGGAGCTGGAAGGGTAGGTAACTGTGAGAATTACAATAATTTTGAAAGTAAACACCACAAAAACCTGCACCAAATACGGAAGTCATGACTTCTACGCTGAGGTACCAGTTTATTAGTCATTTCTGGTTACTTGTTCTACATTTTATAATATGTAACAAGCATACATATTTGATTTTGAAATAATAGCATACTTATGTGTGGAAAACTTTTACAAAATATCGAGTAGAGGATGTACATAAATCTTTTCATACTTGTTCATACTTAAGAGATATAATACCTTGTAAGCATGTACAGGCTGATAATACTATTATTACAGTTAAATAATACTAGTACATTATTGCAGTTAGATACTATTAATTTCTCTTATCTCTTTGATAATATTGTTAATATATCTTATATATCCTTGTAATATTATTAATATCACTCTTATCTCTTTGATAATACTACTAATATTTCTTATCTCCTTTATAATGCTACTGTACTAATATCACTTATATCTCTTCTATAATACTATTCAGTAGTTGCACTGGCTTTTTAGAAGTTTTCGTCAAATTCAAATTATTTTTCACCAAAGTATTATAACAGTACAAAAAGGTAATCGCCAAAGCTTTTTTTACCATCGCTAAAACGATTTCTTTTTTGCAAATTGCGAAGAATACGATCGGCAGCGCGACCCCTGCTAATAATATCTCACATTTCTTTGATAATGCTATTAATATCTCATATCTTTTAGATATACGAGATATTAATAGTATTATAAAAGAATTATATAACATTATATATATTTTGATAATACTAATATATCTTATATTTCTTTGATACCATTAATATCTCTTATATCTGTTTGATAATACTATTAATATCCTTTATATCTTTTTGATAATACTATTTTTAAGTTGATAATACTATCAATATCTCTTAAGTATGTACAGGTTGTCGAGCAATTAGAATGCTCAATGTTTGTAAATAAGGCCAAAGTTGGTGTCTCAGGCGTTATAGGGAAGCTTTTGTGTTCTTCTGTTCTGGTGCTTTCCCCTTCGTGGGGTCAGTAACTCAGATTAGAGTTAACTTCCCAGTTCATCGTTGCTCCAGCGTAGTTAAACTGAACCCCTACGAATGAACATAAGAGTGAGGAACAGGAGAAATGTAGGTAAATGTCGAATCGTCGAAAATTTTGGGAAATATCGAGCACCACTTTTGCGATAAGGGATCAAATTTAAAATCTGCTGCTGTTATTAATATCACGTGGGATCTCCGGAAAAATTTTGTTGTAGAAGAAATATGGTGTCTTCAGAATCAACGTATGTCTTTTGGTAATAATACTATACGTTAAAGCTACCAAAAGCGTTCGTCCTATAATTCGAAAGCCGAAAATGTTGTCTACGCCAAACTCAATCTGATTCATAAAGGTATTTTACTGTTCGTCTCTTAGAAAGAGAGATATATTTATTGATTTTCCAACCAATGTATCTCTGATTTTATATTTGTATCTATGCATTATATATACATTTTACAAACCTAGCGGGAATTTCCGTTCCAAAAAGAATTTTTGCTTTCTGGAAATGGAGATAATGTGGCAGATATAAATATGAATTTATCCCATCTAGTGGGGAATCTGTGTCCAGGGAAACGCAGAACAGAAAGTTTTTCTAATTCGTATTCGAGAAGTGGGGCACATCGTGACTACAAATGGACAGATAAAACGATCGTATACGAACATTTTTGATGTGTATACAAATACTTAAATCCAGGAAACATCAATAACCACAAGCGTAATTTTCCTTGAAATAGAGAAGTTTATCATTTAACAAATGCCTTCGTTCTGTACTATTTTTCTGTTGTGAAGATGGTATTAATGAGAACCTGTATGTTTCTTTCCCGGTTAGGTTTGTGCCCGTTGAAATTCCAGCTGGACCGCTTTTGGAGGCCATTTACATTCCTTCGGATCCGAGATTTTTTCTCCATGAGATTTCTACCTCACAGTTTCTGTATTGTAACTTGTCCAATGCCGTGCACATTAACTTAACCTCCTCCAAAAGCCCTGAATCTACGTCCCAGACGAAGTTCAAGCGAAGGGCAATAACAGCGTTGCAAGAAATGAAACTTCAATTACGTCCAGAACTGATGACATTTTGGATAATGGGTGGGACTTTGCTAGGTAGGTAAGTTGCTTACAATACTTTGCGGTTAGTTAACTGATTGCTGATTTGTCTTTTTAAATGATCCTAAATGATATTTGCTGACCGTGACAACAACGACTCACGGTTCAACCTCTAAGAGAACCTCATACGATAGATGTGGCGAACGTCTTCTTAGGACGATCCACTAAATAAACAAAATTCCTGGCTTGGCCAACTTCTTAATATTGAGGCACGAACTGAACAGCACTTTAATGTGTTTAGAAGTAAATAAAATTTTAAATGTTAGTAAAATATTCACAAAGGATGAGTGAAATGCACTAAAAGAAATCTAAGATAAATATACTAGGGGTGTTCAAATGAAAAGGTACGAAACGTCATAAGAACGTAACCGTTAACATATTTGCCTATGCCGCTATGGGAGAACGTAGCGACACATCTAGAGATGCGATTGGAGTCACCGGCGTGGATCGGAGCATGCGCGGGCGCCCGCATGCGCAGGAGAGAGCAGAGGCTCTTATAAAGAGCGCCGTCCAATTGACTACTTGTTGAATTCCTCCAGCACAGACGAACCATTAACTCCGATGTGTACTGTGAGACACTCCGAAGCCTACGCAGGTCCATCAAGAACAAAAGACCGGGGCTGCTCACGGAGGGTGTGGTTCTGCTCCATGATAACGCGCGTCCACACGTCTCCAGGGTCACACACGCGGAACGGGCCAAGTTCCAGTAGGAGCAGCTTGACCATCCGCCCTACAGCCCGGACATGTCGCCCTGCGATTTTCATGTGTTTGGTCCCCTGAAAAAACATCTGAAAGGGAAGCGCTTCCACTCGGACGACGAACTCAAGGACGCAGTGCAGGACTGGGTCTCGTCACGGCCACAGGAATTCTGGGAACAAGGAATCCTTCGGCTCGTTAATCAATGGGATCGTTGTGCTACGGCCTATGGTGTATACTTTGAATAAAGTCTTCATTTATACCCACAGTGTCGTTTCGTACCTTTTCATTTGAACACCCCTAGTAGTAGTGGTGTAGATGCTGTAGCTATAACGCAGCAGATTTGTTTTGCGACAGAATGTATTGAACACCGAAAACATAAATATTAAGTACTTAGAAAATATGATTTTGATTCCGTTGTTCTTTTCTCTGGAGTAGTGTTTACACTTTCGAAAACGCAGATTCAGGGGAATACATGTTGAAGTGCGCGAACGGATTTAATGATATTATTTCGTTCGGCTGATATACGATGTACTGCGTGGTCAGGTCCAACTGTTTGGACATGCGAGAAATTAGCCCACTCAGCGGAAAGACGAATAAAATGTTTTAACATTTTACCACGAAAGGAGGAAGGAGCATTTTTTCTTCTTTCAAACGTTTTAGAGTGGGTCAACTCGAAGTGTAAAAAGAGAGCCACGCTGGTAGTACAATTTCGACCGTGTTTATAAGTAAGCCTCCGTGTTCTGATGAGCGTGAGAGAACGATCTAGAGACTCCTTTGTCTAAAGTAAGGTAAAGTTCCGTTTTAATTAAGGCATAATTCTTTTCTAAACGTACCTATTTGTAATCTCTTTGAATTTTCAACCCTCTTAGAACTTCTTTTTTGATTGCCGTTGTTTATATTCTGTCACGAATCATTTCGTTTTACAATGGTCAACACTTATAGTGTGACGATTACTATATGAGAAAAAGTAAAAATAAAGTACACTGAAAAGGAGAATTATTATATAAACCCTGATAACAGTATGCTAAGCAGAAGTATCGCGTCCTGTCACGTGGAACGCTGAAACTTGCAATGCCTATAAATAGAGCCTGTCTGTACGCATTTGAAACCAACTGAGGCTCCCATCTGGACCCCACTTCGGAACCTGAGAAACAGACTTGGAGTTGAGAAGGTACACGAGTTCATCACTAGACTCGGCAGCTCACCCTAATGGGCTTGTTAAGGATGCTGTTGACTGAGATCCCAGTGAATTCCTTAGATATCCCAGAACTAAGGTGGCGATCGTTGTTCCTTCCTTACAGGGACATTTATCATGTTATTTCGGTATACCTCCGAAATAACATGATAAAGTTTTGTTGCAATCGAAGCATTTTTACGTAAGTTATGATGCAAAAGGGCTATGGAATAGATCCCGCTCCTGTGTCCTAACCTTTGACCCCAGTTCGCCCATTTTCAACAGAATTCGTCCCCAGGTAGGGCTCTAAAACATATTAACATTTCATCCAAATCGAAGCATTTTTACGTAAGTTATGACGCATAATTGCGATGGAAGTAATTCCGCTCCTATGTCCTGACGTTTGACCCCATTTCGCCCGTTGTCAATAGGGTTTGTCGCCAGGTGGTCCCCTACCACATACTAAAATTTCATCGAAATCGATCCTTTTTTACGTTCGTTATGACGCATAACAGCAGTGATCCCGCTCCTATGTACTGACCTTTGACCCCATTTCGTTC
The DNA here is from genome assembly GCA_039090855.1 of Macrothele yani. Classification (NCBI taxonomy): domain Eukaryota; kingdom Metazoa; phylum Arthropoda; class Arachnida; order Araneae; family Macrothelidae; genus Macrothele; species Macrothele yani. The sequence continues at coordinate 144,129,755 of CM077014.1, forward strand.
ACTTTAAATAGGGTTCCTTGCCAGGCGATCCTCTACCAGATACTAAAATATAATCGAAATCGAACGATTGTTACGCGACTTATCGTGCGGACGGACATACTCACACAATGCGTGACGTAATGAGGCAGATGGGAATCGCGACCATCTGCTCGCAAAAGTGTGACGTCATAAAATTTTAATAAGATCCACACAGAACGCGTGACGTAATCAGACAGATGACGTGACCGCGCGCCAACATTCTCAAACACGAGAGTGTGACGTCATAAGATTTCTAAACGTTGGTAACATTAATGGAGCGACGCCATGACACTAAAAACGTTATAATTTGGGGTGGTTATTTAACCCACTAAACGAATTCTCCTAAAGTCGAGATCAAGCTAAATCGATTTCTAGTACCAGAAAACGGTTGGTTAACGACTTTCATCAAAATTCTTAGAGCCGTTTTCAAAATAAAATGTACGTACATACATACAAGAATCGCTACTTTAATGTGGACGCCAAGTAATTTTGCTTCCTATACTTCCAATGGAAAAACTTCTGTACACATTTTCTTCACAATTAATACGTTCCCAAGGATGAAAATTTGAACATCGATTAAAATAGCTTCATTTCATAACTTAGAATAATATTTTCTAAACCATAACCGTAATTATGCAATCCAACATTTATTTGTCCACTGACGTCATCAAAGCACAGGTCGCGCCATATTTTTTCTGGTTTCAACACCACCAAAGGAAACGTTATTGTTTTTTAATATTATTATGCTTATGTTTTAGAAAATGTTAAGTATTCTAAGTTATAGTATGAAGTTATTTTAATAGATGTTCAAATTTCCATCGTTGGGAACACACTAATTGTAAAGGAAATGTGTACAAAAGGTTTTCCATTGGAAATATAGGAAGCAAAATTACTTGACGTCCACCTTAAAAGTGTAGGATAAGGGCGATGGAATGGATCCCGATGCTATGTCCTGACCTTTGACTCCATTTGTCCCATTTTCAATAGGGTTCCTCTCCGGGTGGTCCCTTACCACATACTGAACTTTCACCGAAATCGAACCATTTTTACGCACCTTATGGCGCATAAGGGCAGTGGAATGCATCCCGCTCTCATGTCCTGACCTTCGACTCCACTTCACCCATTTTCAATAGGTTTCGTCGCCAGGTGGTCCCCTACCACATACTAAAATTTTATTGAAATCGAACTATATTTACGCAAGTTATTACGCATAAGGGCAATTGAATGGATCCCGCTCTTATGTCATGACCTTTGACCCCACTTCACCCATTTTCAAGAGGGTACGTCCCCAGGTGGTCCCCTACTACATACTGAGATTTCATCGAAATCGAACCATTTTTACGTGAGTTATTGTGCCGACAGACGGACGGAAAAAGCTGGAGTATATACGCTTCTTCAACCTACGGTTGGAAAGCGTAAAAAAGAACAGTGAGACGTAATTTGACGAGATCTTTGTGGTTGTTTATCATTCACCTATTGGTTGTTTTTCTGGTCTCATTTAAGTTTTGAAAGTGAAATAAAATTGTTCAAATTACATTTTTTAATGTAGATGAACAATGTGCAAACATAAGTTTGCTCGTGACTGGGATCGAACCCTGCCCACTCACTCCGGAGTAAGTTGCTGTCCCAACTTAGCTACACGGGTGGAATGTAAATGGAATGTATTGCTGCAGATTTGTCGTCTGGATTCGTGCTTTATCCCCGTAATACGTCACCTTAACAGGTCATCAAGAAGGAAAATCACTCTTGGACAAATTTCTGAAAAAATCTTAAGATCTTTGTGCAGCAGTGAATGGCTGCTGCAAAAGAAGGATATCGTATTTGTCTTTCCTTCACCTTTCAAACACACGAATTTCCAAACTGTACGTATGTACTCTGTGCTCCAACATTCAATGCAAAATTTCAATATTATTACATTATATTGTGAATCAACTTTTACCCTATGTTTACTGCATACACACACATCCAGAAGTTGAAAAAGCAGGTCTTTTGGGCGTAGAATGCGTCCCGTGGCTGTTGGGTGTCGGGTGGGTGTTAGAAATGAGTGAATGCGCAGAGTTTAGGTTTAGAGAGATTTTTTTTTTTTTTTTTTTTTGCTGTTTGCGGAAATCTTGTGCAGGGAGTAAGGTATTTTGAGAGAATGGCTTACTTTTTCTAAGCTGAGAATAGGCTTGTTGACGAGGGGCCGATGGTACGAGAAGTAGCTCGCGTATGGCATGACATCGACGATGATGTTTCTCGGGAAATTCAAGTCGATGTATGTGTTTCCCAGCGTGGTCGGCACAAAGTTCAACTTGAATTGAGTCTTCATGAAATCGAGCTCGTGTAGATTCGTTTGAGAGTCGACGTTAAAGTCTTCCATGGTTAGCATCGGTACCTCTGTGTTCCCAGTTATATTTTTGCTGATTTTCTTGGCGTTCTCGAGGAACTTGATCATCATCGTAAAGAGAAACATTTTGAGGTCCGAGATGGAGACGTTCGGGTGAATGTAAACGCATCCGAGAATGAAGCGTGACTTGCCGTTCAGTGTGATTTCGACGAGATACATGTCTCCCACGTAGTCTTCAATTATCCGTTTTCTTGCATTCAAGTCGATCTCGATCACTGCTTTCGGTGGGACTGTTTAGATTTCTGTAGATTGCGACGCCGCCGGCTATTCATCGTCTTTTGGTCAGCGACACTTGTTTTGAGGTGGACGGTTGAAGACTTTATAACGAAGTAAATTTCTCCGTCATTTTTGTCCACGCCGGGGCTCGAACCCGGGTACCCTCATTCCGGAATAAGTCACTCTACCAATTGAGCTAAGCGGGCGTTCGTTCTGACTGCCTTTATGTTGTGTGCGTCCTGCTGGCAGGTACGTCACCCCCCCCGAAAGAGGGCCGGGAGCATGGCCCACGGGTCAACCGTGACCATGAATCGTTGCAGGCAGCCATCCGCTGTAGAACGTGCACCTGAGAACTCCCAGTCAATCTGGTGTGTGGAATGCAACGTCACACACATTTATTTTTTGAAGCGCTGGAGAAGGGATTCTCTTATTTTTCCTCTCTCGCGGTGTGGAAAGAACATCACACCATTGCGAGATTTTGAACGGCCGGGTCATCCTGAAAGTTCGGGCGCCATTATAACGAAGTAAATTTCTCCGTCATTTTTGTCCACGCTGGGGCTCGAACTCGGTTCCCTCATTCCGGAATAAGTCACTCTACTAATTGAGCAGACGTTCGTTCTGACTGCCTTTATGTCGTGTGCGTCCTGCTGGCAGGTACGTCACAACTTCTTGACTCATTCTTCTTGTTTGCGTTAGGTTTGAACCTTCTTTAAATTATGATATTGAGACATTTCGGAAATTTTCACAAAGTTCTCAAATATTTTACAATTTTGACACCTAATCAAGTTTTCTCACAAATATTATTACAGGTATCGATATATCCAGCGTAGACGAAACGAATGACACCTCGTGGTACGTGCTATCACGTCGCGGTTCCGAGTTATACTAATTTTATCGCGCACGCCGAGCGCCGATTTAACCATAAAATGAAAGACGCGCGCGCCGATCTAACCACAAAATGAAGGACGCGCGCGCCGCTCACTATTGCGTCATGTGACCTTAAACGCCATTTCGGTAGACTCTTTGGACCTTCCTCTCTTCAACTCAGTTATTATATTTTTGCTAGCTTTTATAGTTTTGAAATTATTGAAGGAAGTCTGGTGTGCACTTTTTTGGGACACAATAATTTTTTACTAAGGGACCCAGTACTAGAACGAAACGATAGACGTATTCTACGTCAAAAACTTAGCAATAAAAATTAATATTATCGCAAAAGTTTTTGTAGTATCTTTCGACAACAGAAATGGCATAGTCAGGTTTCCAGGGGAAGACGAGTGCCCTCTCATATAGGTGCCTATGACTGCATACATAGATTAATTGTCGTGTTGCGCATACAACTGCTACCTGAATAAATGAATACATTTCGACAGTCTTGTTCAACACTTTCAATGTCTGTTTTTGGGTCAAATTTCGTTCTGAAGTACGCGCTGTTTTCTCTTTCAGCGCAAACATTTTCACCCTGCAGATTTTTAAATATTCCGCTATTTGAAGGAAGTTTTAAAATACTTTGATCAGAACTTGCTCCAACATCATCCATTAAGTACGGTTGGTCAATGGTAATCTCGAGGGTCAACAATGTTGTTGTATTTACCAAAAATGAAGCGAACTTCCAAAACTGTAACGTCGTTTCCCAATATAGTCTTCCTGCAGTTTCACACACTTTTTGTTACGGGCCACCAGAAAAGGTTTTCGACTGTAGTCGAAAACATGCATGCGCAGTTTCTTTCACCTCTTCATCACTACCAAACTACCGACTTCCTAACGCAAATTTAAACCAACCGAAGAGACAAAAATATCTCGGTGGGAGCTCCGTGCTGTAAGATGGTTGTTGAACAACTTCAGGTTTTGATTTGTCTCCGTGATTGCAGCAGCTGTATGGGAAGGAGCTATGTCGAGGTGCAAAAGAAGTTTTTGACAACAATCTGCTTTGATGCAGATTGCAGATTTCCGCTTGTCTTTTAGCGCTGCTAAACATGTTGCACTATTACAGAGGGGTGAGTCGAAAGTTTTGCAATATTTGCATAAACGCATGTGCTACGGCGGGTATGTCACGTGTTTAAACTAGTTCAAGTCGCGCACTGCAGTCAGTCAAAAGGGATATAAAGTGGTAGTCGTTGCTGTGAACAGCATTGCATGTTGTCGTTCTGTGCGTGGTTTGGACGCCTACTAGATCGACAGTTCACTCACGTGACAGAAACCTCGACGATTAGCCAAGGTCAGGTAGGCTGCGAACTGTGGATTCGTAGGCCGTGCTCCAGGCCGTAGAGAAAAATCAGACAACCAGCACTCTGATATTATCAGGCGAGCTGGGCATGTCACAGACCACGGTGGTTCGTTACCTTCAGGACCTCGGCAAGGCCTACAGGAACTGCAGCATTGCCCCTCACGAACCGGCACCAGCTGAACCAAACCGCCGAGTGGAAGTGTACACGATACTAGAAAATACGCGAGATCTACGTTTCGTCGAGATAATTTTTACGTGCGATGAAAAGTGGGTCTATTTCCATAATCCTAACACACAACGGAAGTTGTTGAGCCCGGGAAGCATACAAAACCTGTTGCCAAACGTGGGCGCTTCGACCACAAGGTGATGCTCTACGTCTGGTGGAATTTCGAGGGGATAATCCATTGCAAATTTGTTCCAGACGGTCGGACCATCAACGCCAACTTCTACTCTGAACAGCTGGAGCGTATGTATGCCGTTTTGGAGGAGAAGTACCCGGCAAAGGTGAACAGGAAGCGCGATCTCCTACAGTAGGACAACGATCGCCCTCATACCGCGTGAACGACCCGGGGAAAACTCCAAGAACTTGAGGGCATCGAACTGATGCCACACCCAGCGTACAGTCCGCACCTTGCTCCCGTCGTTCCGATCCTTGGCCCACTTCCTTCGCTGGCGGTACTTCAACAACCAGGAGGAGGTGACAGCTGAGGAGAAGAACTGGTACCGCCGCGAAATCGAAGAACTGGCAGACACATGGCTAAAGACGGTGCAACACGATGGCCTATACACTGAAGAGCAATTGAATTACAGACAGCTGACGTTATGCAAATGTCGCGCGGTGGGCGGCCCTGTAAACGGAAACGACATGACGTATGCGTCAATATAAGGAGTGATGCGATGGGAATCAGTAAGTCGGACGCAGTATGGGTAAGACGAAGGATCTAAGCGCATTTGATCGCGGGCAAATTGCCGGGGCCCGACGAATGGGTCACTCCATCTCGGAAGTCGTGCAGGCACTGGGATTTTTACGAGCCACTGTGTCACGGGTGCACCGTGAGTGCATCGAATCCGGTAAAACCATCCCTGCAAGGGCCAACTGCTGTGGAAAACAGCGTGTGGATGAGCGGGGTCAATGTCTGCTAGCTCGCATTGTAACATCGGATAGACGGGCCACAGTGCAAGAAATCACTCTGTAATTTAGCGCTGGTGCACAAAAACGTGTAAGCAGCCTCACCATCCAGAACCATCTCCACGCTATGGGGTACAGCAGCCATCGTCCCACGAGGGTACCGCTGCTGACCGCACATCACAGGGTGCAATGATCAGAATGGGCGCGGGAACATCGCCACTGGATCCTAGACATGTGGAAAAATGTTGCCTGGTCTGATGAGTCGAGATTCACGTTGGTACATGCGAATGGCAGGATACGAGTATGGCTCAAACCACATGAAGCGATAGATCCTTCTTGCCAGCAGGGTACTCTTCAAGCTGGTGGGGGGTGGCATTATCGTCTGGGGACTGTTTACGTGGACTGAAATGGTACCCCTGGTACGTGTGACATCGTCCCTCGCAGGTCAACGTTACCGGAATATCCTGGATGACCATTTGCTCCCGTTTGTGCATCTTTAACATCCCACTGGGGACCTCATCCTGCAACAAGACAATGCACCGTGCCATCGCACCCGAATTGTATCCGAATAGTTGGATGAACACTCCACCGACATAACCTCGCTTCCTTTGCCAGCTGGGTCACCTGACCTCAGTCCCATCGAGCACATCTGGGATGCCATCGAGAAATATGTTTGAGGCTCTGACCCTCCCTCCATCAAATGTTCGTGAACTGTGGGAGCTTGTTCAGGGGTCGTGGATCCGTATGGCTTCCCAACGCTTCCGGTGTCTTGCCGAGTCCATGCCGAGACGAATCGTCCCCGTCATCAGGGCGAAAGGTGGTGCTACACACTACTAGACAGGTATCTCTAATTCGTGTATAATGTGCAAATGGGTAGCCCATGCTTTGTCTGACCACAATGGGATGCAACGCTACTCCATTGCTGTTGCGCCGCGTGAAAGAGAAAGTTGGGGTATTCGTGTAAACTGTGCAAATGGGTACCCCATGCTTTGTCTGACCACAATGGGATGCAACGCTACTCCATTACTGTTGTTCTGCGTGAAAGAGGAAGTTGGGGTATTCGTGTCAACTGTGCAAATGGGTACCCCATGCTTTGTCTGACCACAATGGGACGCAACACTACTCCATTGCTGTTGCGCTGCGTGCAAGAGAAAAACGTGACAGAGAACATAGACGAAGTAGGGACAACCTCCACGGAAGGTCGCTAAGCCACCACTTCATGGACGGAACGTGATGCTGAGTTACTGGTGGGATTATTGCAGTGTAATTCACTATGGACTCCTAGTGAATTGCACCGCAATAACAAATACCATCACAGTGGATGCTTACATCCGACAGTTGGACCGTCTCCATGCTGCACTGCAAGAAAAGTGCCCAGCTTTGATTTATAGCATTGGAGTTGTTTGCACCAAGAAAACGCTCGTCCACATGTCGCGTTAAGGACCCAGAAAAAATTTCACGAGCTGGTATGGGAAATATCGGTGCTCTCCCCCCCCCCCCCCCACACACACCTTATTCCCCGTACCTTGTCGCGTCCAACATTTATCACTTCCGGTCTGTCGAATTTTATTGCTGAGAAAAAGTTTGCCAATGACAATGATGTAAAACGTCACACGGATGACTTCAAGTTCCGCTCGCCAGATTTCTATCGTAATGGGATATTCCAACTCGTAGATCGGTGGAGCAAGGTCATCCGTTCCAATGAGGACTACCTGGACGATTAGGTTATGTGTTTTGTACGATTTTTCAAGCTTAAAATACATGCTTTCCTATTTTCCGGAAACATTCTTTACAACCTGATAGTTTAATTCTCAAATTTCCCTTACATTTTGTTTTTCCCTCGTATTTACATTATCCAATTATTGAGTTGACAGGCCGAACATCGAATTCAGATGAGATACATTTGCTCTGGAAAGCCATAAATGATAAATTAACCATGGGACTAACATACATGCACGCATATATACACCGATGAGCTATTACATTATGATCACCCCCAGCCTAGAGAAATGAGCGTGACTGGAGACCGAACGGTGGCGCAGGGGAAGTTCACAGACCAGTATATATATACAACCCGAGGACCTGCTTTCGGTTAGTAGAGTGTTTGGAGTCAGAATGGGAAAAGCTGCCGATTTATCGGAGTTTGATAAAGGACAAATTGTGATGGCACGCAGCCTTGGAACTACGAACTATGAAACGGCATCTTGTGGGTTGTTCACGTGCCGCTGTAGTGAGTATGTATCAAAAGTGGTGCACAGATGGCCAAATGACGACCGCAGCTCATTGATACCAGATGGAAACGGAGACCGTCGCGCCATTGTTCACAGCGGCCGCAGGGCCACAGTACGAAAAATCACTCGCAGCTACAACAGTGGTGATCAGGGAAATGTGTCACAGCACACGGTTCATCGCAGCCTTCTGCGCATGGGCATGCGTAGCGAAAGGCCCAGCCGGTTCCTCATGCTCACTGCATGTCATCGCCGACAATGCATGAAATGGGCCCAAGATCATCGAGATTGGACCCTTGACGATTGAAAGAAAGTCGCCTGGTCTGACGAATGAAGATTCCTGGTGTATCACGTAGACGGCCAAGTGTGGATACGCCGATTACCAACAAAGGCTATGGCACCTGGATAGACTGTTAGGCGGAAAGAAGCCGGCGGTGGCGATTTGTGGGTCGACTTGGAAAAGCGGGTTCGCGTTAAATCACCACTACCCCGAAATGTAGGGAAACTGGAGAACCTGCTGTTGACATTTTGCTATCAGATACTCCAGGATACCTATCGCCACCTCATCTGGCTAAAGGGGGTCCTATAGCTTTTTAGGTAGGTGGTCATAGTGTAATGACTCATCGATGTACAAGGAGTAGCCGTTGTATTTGGTGCGCCTCCATACTTTCTTTTTGGATTGTAATTGCTATCATGAGAACCTCTAAGAGCTATAAGCAGGCGCTCATCTGTAGTATAGGGCCACTGGTTCCAGGGAAATGACAAAGAAATAGAGCAAACACACTGCCCATGCCTCATCAGGAACTCTAACCCGAGCACACAATGGCCCATGGTCAGAAAGGCCCGGCCGCTTTCATTGTTATAGCTACGAGAAACTAGAACTGTCAGTGTAATATTTTAAATCACAATTACGCGAGAAGGCATGCATTATAAAGGCCAGCTTATATAATGTATCTACAGGACTGAAAATCAACGTCAGTTCATTAAACTGCAGGATAGGAGAGCTGAGACGTTTTCTGTTCCCTGTAAGTTTGCTACAGTAAGCGGTGTTTCTACTTCTTGCTCGATATTTAAGCCTAATTGCAGCTCGCTGTGTAGACAAATATAACACGAAGGAAGTAATGAGATGAATTGTCCTTTTTATTATTTGCTTGAACTTATTACGTTTGTTGCCCTAGCTTTATCTTAATGCTGTGATTTATTGGCGATTACCTTAACTTCTACTTTCAGCTTCAACTACATCGCTACGTGCTTGTTGTCTACTCCTCACCTTATTAATTTCCCCTGCATCCTTTCGTTCTCTCTTAAGAGAAACGACTCCTCTCTCGCTCCTTCCGAAAAATGTGTCTTTTTCTGCTCGTGACTCCCCGTGTCTAGACCCCTCGTTTGAAGGAAAGAGCTTCCAAGAAAACATTTCTGTCGCCTCCAAGAGCAATAAAGTCATTCTCCCGTCTGGATGTCCTATTCTATTGCAATCCACATGATTGCTGCGTAGGGCAATAAAACAATATAATAAAAGCACTTAGTCCACGTACTAATCTCGATTTTAATGGGAAACGCTGGTTTACAACACTTACCGTTACGGACCTGATAGATCTCATCTTTTTTACGCCGTCGATTTTCTATTCTGACGACAATGAAGACCTATTATTGAGTATTCCCTACTTGGAAATGAATTAATTCTAAAATCCCTGTTACATCCCAGCATGATTATCTGTAGTGTTATTCACATGTGCTCTGCTACTGTACTGGTATAGCCTTATTATGCTACCCATGATAGTAAAATGTATCCGAATTGCTTCTGCATTGTTTGTGCCAGTTTTAGGGTTGTCGCTAATTGTTTGCAAATGTCTTACAGAAACCAATATTTCTATAAAGTATTTTCACCTTACTCCATGCATATGTGTGTTCTCTTGTAGGATGGTACCGAGAATGTGGCATTATACCGTACACAACTGACGTGGATTTTACTGCTTGGGCTGCTGACATAGATGACACTCGAAAACTGGCAAAAAGGTTTATTAAAAACAAGCACCTTACTTTGAAAGAAGTCATGGGTTTAGTAAGTTGACTAATATTTCTGTTTTAACAATATGAGTATTTTCATGCGATTACTGGGGTATTTGCGCGCATTTTTTAGCACGTCTTTTGTAAAATGGTACTTGTTTATTACATAATGTTGTCCGTCTGTCTGTGGACAGCATATCTATGCAACTATTAGTCCGATTTGGAAGATTATTTTTTACCTTGGGAAGCCCGAAATATGAGTGACTGTTCGACATAGCAATAAAGTTTTCTTCGAAATTTAACGTCATAGAAAATTTCTTGATAAAGTCTGTGCCTAATGAACACCTGACAGACACGTTATCAATTAATAAGAACTTATGCATCAACTCAAACTCGATAGATGTTTTATTTCACCAGAAACTTGAAATACAGGGTGGTTGTAAACTTCAACAAAACAAGAGGGGTGATAGTAGACAAACCATTTTGGAACGAAAAGGAGGAATGTAGAAAATCTTGAAGCCCGCTATTTATGGCTTTTTCAAGGACCGGCACAAATAACAGTTCTCATTTCAGGCCAGTGAACGTGGGTTTCTGCTCTATCAAATTTGTATAAAGGTTCAAGAATTTTTTTTTCTTTTTTTTTTTTTGTAAATTAAAAAAAAATCCCCTGTCACCAGATTTTTTTTATTTGTGACAAGGAATGAAACATGAGCGTGTCTTTATGATACGGAAAAGAAGAATCAATCCATGGAATGGCGTCACACCTCTTCACCAAGGCCTAAGAACTTCAAGTGCCAGCGATTAGCACAGAAAGTCATAGTCATTGTTTTTTGGGATGATAGGGGTGTCATTCTCCGTGATTTTCTGGAACGTGGCTGTACCGTTACCAGCGAGCGGTACATTGAGACACTCAAGAAGCTTAGAGAAGCCATAAGGAGGACGAGACCGAACAAGAATCTGAAAAGGATCCACATTCACAATGACAATGCAAGACCACACACACCTTTGGCAACAAAGCAGGCGATCAGCAAATTAGGCTGGTCGGAGGTCCCCCATCCACCGTACAACCCAGATCTGGCACACCCCGACTTCTACCTGTTCGGTCCAATGAAGGACAGTCTCCTGGGACAATGATTTGATGACACAGACTAGGTGAAAATGGCTGTGAAGAAGTGAGTACAACAACCCACACCTAATTTTTTTCAAAGAGGATTCGAGAGTTCGGTTCAACGATGGCGTAAATGCATATCTCGTGATGGAGACTATGTTGAGGAGTACCTTTGTATAGAGAAAGGGTTACTCAACCAACATGTGCATTTTAAACGATCTCTCTCAGTTAATAAACAAGAAAGATGGCACCGAATTTTTGGATGTAATGAGCCTGTTATTTGAATCCGTTCTGACACAAATTAAATTTATCAAAGCTATTCAAAGTCAGTGGGACCGGTATGGTAAACGATAGTATCTGACGGAAGAAAGAAGTTTTTCAATCGCGTTTTCCAACAAAGAATGATTTTTTCAAATCTTGCTCTTCGAAGCTGAGATATGGACAAATGTAAAATTTGCATCTACGACCCCTTGGCGGGAAAACCATGCATTATTTTAGGAAGAAAGTATTCTCAAAAGGTTTTTCGATGTGAGTGGTATTGGTCCAAGAAAAATAAAATTTAGTCGAGTTTCCTGGAGCTCAGATTTTACTGCAAATACATCAGAAACAGAAATTAACACTTATGCTCCCTGGTAGCCAAACCATTCTTCACCAAATATTAATAATTATAAGAAAAACATTTTCCATCAGGAGCTGTGTGCGATACAGGAAGAACTTTTCAAATCGGAGTTTTAGAAGCAGAAATGACGCAGAAAAAGCAATTTATTTTTGCGCCCTCTAGCGGAAAGTTTGATTGACTTGAAGATTTTGAATTTATGTGAAAATCATTTCGCATCGGAAACACTATCCGGCAAAGAAAGAATTTTTCGAATCGGGCTCCTAGAAGTAGAGATATTGACAAAACTAAAATATACATCTACGCCCCCTGGCGTAGAAACCATGCATTATTTTAAGAAGAAAATATTCCTAAAATGTTTGTCAACATGAGTAGTATCATTCCACAAGCGAATTTTTTCAATCAAGATTTTAGAAGCTCAGATTTTGCTGCAAATACATCAGAAGCGGAAATTAAAATTTACGCCCCCTGGTGGCCAAACCATTTTTTACCAAAATTTAGAAATTATATGCGAAGGATTTCCCATCAAAAACTGTATCTGGTGCAGAAAAAATGTTTCAAATCGGAGTTCATGAAGCAGAGATATTGGGGGGAAAGGCAATTTACCTTTGCGCCCCCTAGCGGAAAATCTATGAATTACTTGAAAATTTTGGAAATATACGAAAAACATGTAAACCGGAAACTATCCAATAAAGAAAGAATTTTTCAAATCGAACCATTAAAAGCAGAGATATTGACAAAAATAAAATATACATCAATGCCCCCTGGCGGAGAAAGCGTGCAATATTTTAGGAAGAAAATACTCTAAAAGGTTTACCAACGTGAGTGGTATCGGTTCATGAAAGAAATTTTTCAATCATAGATTGTAGATCAGATTTTATGGCAAATACATCAGAAGCAAAAATTAACGCTTACGCCCCCTGGTGGCCAAAGTGTTCTTTGCCAAAAATTAGAAATTATATGGAAAAAAAATGTTCCATCAAGAGCTGTATCCTCTGAAGGAAAAGTTTTTCAAATCGGAGTTTTAGAAAAAGAGCTATCGGGGAAAACGTAATTTACTTTTACGTCCCCTAGCGGGAAATCTATGCGTAACTTGAAAAAGTAACTGTACCTAAACTACTCTTCAACATACACTGAAGAGCAATTGAATTAGAGACAGCTAGCGTTATACAAATGTGGCGCTGTGGGCGGCTCTGTAAACGGACACGACATGACGTATGCAGCGATCCGACATTGTAAGAAGTGATGCGACGGGAATCAGTAAGAGTCGGACGCAGTATGGGTAAGACGAAGGATCTAAGCGCATTTGATCGTGAGCAAATTGTCGGGGCCCGACGAATGGGTCACTCCATCTCGGAAGTCGTGCATGCACTGGGATTTTCACGAGCCACTGTGTCACGGGTGCACCGTGGGTACATCAAATCCGGTAAAACCATCCCTGCAAGGGCCAACTGCCGTGGATAACAGCGTGTGAATGAGCGGAGTCATCGTCGTCTAGCTCGCATTGTAACAGCGGATAGACGGGCCACAGTGCAAGAAATCACTCGGCAATTTAACGCTGGTACACAAAAACGTGTAAACAGCCACACCATCCAGAACCATCTCCTCGCTATGGAGTACAGCAGCCATCGTCCCACGTGGGTGTACCGCTGCTGACCGCACATCACAGAGTGCAAAGATTAGCATGGGCGCGGAAACATCGCCACTGGACCCTAGACATGTGGAAAAATGTTGCCTGGACTGATGATGAGTCGAGATTCACGTTGGTACATGCGGATGGCAGGATACGAGTGCGGCGCAAACCACATGAAGCGATGGATCCTTCTTGCCAGCAGGGTACTGTTCAAGCTGGTGGGGGTGGCATTCTCGTCTGGGGACTGGTTACGTGGACTGAAATGGGACCCCTGGTACATGTGACATCGTCCCTCACAGGTCAACGTTACCGGGATATCCTGGACGACCATTTGCTCCCGTTTGTGCGTCTTCAACATCCCACTGGGGACCTCATTCTGCAACAAGACAATGCACCGTGCCATCGCTCCCGAATTGTATCCGAATGGTTGGATGAACACTCCACCGACGTAACCTCGCTTCCTTGGCCAGCTAGGTCACCTGACCTCAATCCCATCGCGCACATCTGGGATGCCATCGAGAGAGATGTTCGAGGCTCTGACCCCTTCATAAAATTTTCGTGAACTGTGGGAGCTTGTTCAGGGGTCGTGGATCCATATGGCTTCCCAACGCTTCCGGTGTCTTGTCGAGTCCATGCCGAGACGAATCGCCGCCGTCATCAGGGCAAAAGATGGTGCTACACGGTACTAGACAAGTATCTCTAATTCAATTGGTTTTCAGTGTAATTGGAATCAAAAGGTAAAATAATTTTTTCAATCGGATGTTTAGAAGCAAATATATGGAATAAAATGTATTTTGAATTCGACATCATCTGCGTTTACGCCTTCTAGTCACGCAATTGAATATCGTAAAAAAAAAAAAAAAAACGAAATGAAGAATCATCACTTGCATATTTCAAGCTTTTCAATGCAAAAAGAATATTTCAAATCGGACTAATAGTTGCAGAGATATGGTGTCTACAGACGGAAGGACAAACCGATAACATAAGCATCATCTTTTTTTACAGAAGACGTGCTAAAAAGGTATCCCCACTTTTGCAATACTTTCGGTACAGCCCTCGGACTGCAATACTTTGTACATATATAATGTAACATGTTCCTTAAGATCTTGTTCAAATCGGTTGCCCAAATATTTTGAATCAATTTGTAGTGGTAACAAAGAAGTTATTGTCAAAATCAGTGTCGAAAAAGAAAATCGATGCAGACCATTACTTGAATTATTTAAGACGTCCTCCTTTTTTCTCTCCCCCGCACGCTCTATTCTCCAATATTAAACATTCTGCTGTCTTCTCAGTTAGTCCCCCCCCCCCCCAGCCACTTTCAGTTTGAAGTGTGTCCTGTACACCTTTTGTGTGCGTAAATTCGTTATCCACAGATTTGGAAAATTGCTTTAAAAATAAGTAAAAGGGGTCTTTAATGCGTTGCTTCTTCTCAGCGATAATGGGAGAGATCAACGGAAAGCAAAAAAATGAGTCTTTCACGTGACATTGACTGTTCATATTATTTGTTCACTTTTTTCGAGATATGTTCATGTTGTGTGCACAAATTTTCACGTACTCTTAACCTATGAATTATTTTAACAATTAACAAAATACCAGCATTCCATGCTTTTGATACTGAACAAAATTTAAGCATTTCACCTTCAAGAAGCGCATTATCACGCGGAAAATACAGCGGTACTAAGACGTAAAGGTAATTTTCCTGGTGTGCTTAGCCGAGTATATTGATTCTCTACATTGATGGATGATGCCTTGCTAGACTGAAGCATGTGTTATACGCCTCCTCCTCTGCTTGTTGATTGATTTCGCAGCTGCCCTGACATTAGCGGCTATTCATAGAATATCTTTGAAGATCGACCTAAGAGTTTTAGCTTGGAGTGCGCCTACGGAAGAAAGCATTCAGCACGCGGATCATGTATTATCCGATTAATATTTAAGTAGAAGAATTATGTTTTTTCTTGAATGAATAAAAATTTTCTTTTCATATATTTGGCAAAACATTTCGAAATTTATCTTCAGTGAAACAATACTTGTTTTAGTCTATCTCACGCGATTCTACGCCAGCTATCAACGGAAATCGAAATGTTGTTTTACAAGGAGGTTGATGTACCGAATGAACTCACACGGGTGGGCATTTTGTGTCTTATTTTTCATAGTTTTGCGCTTCCAATGCCACACTCATACGTACTTGTGTTTATTAAGCAGACACATTATCTTTTAAACTTCAAAGATTTAACTTGATCTCACAGAAAATCGAGCAGGTCAAGGAATTACTTCTTTCAGAACTTCCACACTCCGAAACCAAAAAAAAAAAAAAAAACATGTAGAAGTGAAAATTTAATCAACTTTCTACGAACTTTTCAGATTGCATTCTCCTGTTTTTTCTCTCGAATCGATCGAACTTTCGTCAAATTTTCGTACTTGCTAATTACTGAAGTGAAAACAAGCGCGCCGCCCCGGTGACACAATGGTCTAAGCGACGGCTTCTGCCTGATCAGTCGCATTTTTTCGAGCTCCTGCCAGGATTGGAAGTTTTGTGTGAAGTTTGTGCTTTTTTTGCGTTTGTTCTTTGACAGTTCGTGTGTTGTTATTACCTGAGTTCCTTCCTCGCAAGTAGTGAGGCGTACAAGCTGTACGTGCTTATTTTTTCGTTTTTCGCCTGTTTTTGAGTGTTGCAAGCTGCAACGCTCGAGCCGTGAGGATTAGTAGCCGGGCTGGCTACTACCTCCACCAGCATGAGTGCCATATACCCGTCTATATCTCCTTCCTCTGCGCTTTCTTCGTCGTCTGTATCTTCCGTGACCACCATGAATGATGTTCAGTCAAATAGTGTTGTGGTTTCGTCGCCAACTGTACCGCTGGTTACAAATGTGCCGGAGGCTGGGTCAGAGGTACCCAGGTCTTCTATTCCTGTGTCTCGTTCGTTCGCCGCGGCTGTGAGTGCGACTTCTACTTTACAAAGTGCTTCTGTGTCTTTGCGACCAGAGTTTACACGTGTTGCTTCCGCTTTAAGAATAACATTACCACTCGACTCTCCTCAAGGTAAGGAACTTTCGTCTGCCTTACTTTTAAGTGTATTTGTTCCTGCTCTGCGCGACACCCCCCTCCCCCAATATTTAAATGCTATTTCTAAAGTTGTACCCGGAGAAAGCATTGTGTCTATTATCCGCTTGGGAGGGGTGTTGTCGTGCACTTCACTCATCAACAGGCGGTGGACAGAATCCTTGCTTTTGGCTTGGACATTGGTTCCGTACATCTCCAACCAGTTGCAGCAGCTCAAAGACCAGTGACTGTCACCTTGTCTCCAGTACCCACAGCTGTGCCTGACTCGGTATTAATTGATGCCCTTAACACCATGGGGCGAGTGGTTGGTGCCACAAAGTACCTCCCAGCTGCTGCTCGCGACTCCCCCTGAAACATGTTCAGGGCGGTCGTCGTCAATACCGAGTCATCTTTCCAACCCCACAAGCAATAGTTAACCGGCCAACCACCCTGGAACTCATAACTGAAACCCGGACCTACATTTTCAATCTGTTTGCTGGCGTCCAGTGCTTCCGATGCAAGGGTGATGGTCACCTTGCATCGGCATGCCCACATTCCACAGCTGCTACTGTTCCAACTCAATCACTTGATGCTGCTGTTCCAGCGGAGACTCTGCCCACCGCTCCGGATTCTGCCCCCACCCTCCCCACTGAATCTGTTCCAGCTGCTGTTCCTGGTTCCACCTCTGTCGTATCACCTCCAGTGGTCCGTGTTGCTTCGGCATCCACTGACCTGCAGGAATTTCCACCGTTGCCAGCGTCTGAAGGGGCCTCCACCCCCAAGGTTCAGCGGACCAAGAGGCAAAACTCCCCTGGCTCAGCGAACCGTCGTGCGAGTTCCTCGGACCGCCAGAAATCCAGGAAGACGGCTACGTCCTCGTCACCTTCACCTGGACCGGCTCCTGTTACTTCTTCAGTTTCCATCTACAACCGTTTTACCTGTTTGCCGAACGATGATTCCATGGACGTTACCGATCCCGATTCTGGAAGAAACTTTATTTGCTGAATCTGATGACGACTCTCCTGCCCCCTCTCTGGTTGACATCACCTCTATGTTTGCTGACATTGAGGTGCCCTTAACTCCCCTCTCATTCACAGATCTGAATGCCTTGATTGCTCGCCCCAGACGGGCGAAATTGATTACTCTCCCTTGTATAGCGAGTAAACTCTCTCACCTTCCGGAGATGCTAACCCAACTGACGTTCCTGCATGAGTTCTTATTAAATGTTGATCTGCCATCCGGGACAGAGCAGTACGCTCGCCGGTTGGCGTATTTACTTAAAGTTTTGAAGGCAGAACTGAAAGGTTGGATGCAGCCGCCCCAGTGATGCCTTCCCTAACTGTGCTCTGCTTTAACTGTAGAGGCCTTGCGTCTTCAGCCGCGAATGCTTTGGTCTTCGAGGACGTTCGTTTCCTGAGGACAGATATCCTCCTCTTCCAGGAGACGAACTGTTCCTTGGCGACCGGGTATTCCTGCTGGAGACGCTGGCCCTACGCTTTTTATCACAACTACCGGACGCACATTGGGTCCGGTACAGCGATTGCATTCCGTACTCGGTTTCATTCTCTTCTTTCAGATATCGTTGAGTCACAGAGTCTGCTGGGCTCCTTTCAAGGTATCTCCTTTAGTTATCTTTCCCGTCGTTTTCATGTTTTCAATTTGCATATGCCACAATCATCGGTTGATGCTGATGCTCTTCTTTCGCATTTGATTTCCCTTCTTTCCCAAATTCCTCCTTCTGAAATCGTTCTTATTGATGGTGACTTCAACTGCACTCTCCAACCGGGTCTTGACCGTGATGGTTCCGGGGAGAGTCGCCTTAACCTTTCCTCCCAACTGTCTCAACTAGTTAGTAATTTTTGTCTCATTGACGCATTTCGTACCATCCACCCTCTGTCCCGTGAATTCACATGGTTTCCTCCGGCCGCCTTAGCGCATGCTGCGGCTCGTCTCGACCGGTTTTATGTTTCTAGTTTCCTCCACTCATCCCTTGTTGAAGTAACCCATCATCCTTCTGTTTCCTCCGACCATCGTCCTGTTCTTCTGGAAATATTTTTGTCCTCTTTCTCTGTCCCCCCCCCTCCCCGGTTTGGTCTCTCGATGATTTTCTCCTTTCCGATCCCACGTTTCAGGCCGAAGTTCGTTCGATTATTTCTTCATCCATTTCTGAACTTCCTCTCACGGTTGACCCAGCAGCTCTGTGGCTTTCCACCAAACTTTCTATCCTATCGTTTGCACGTCAGTTCTCTTTTTCGTCCCGTTTTCACCGCTTTCATGATTTAACTATTCTTCACCGTAAACTACAGTTCCTTTCTCCTTCAGATCCATCGTTTGCAGCTCTTCAATCAAGACTTCATAGCATTCTATCTTCCTTTGCTTCTTCGTCTCTTACCCGGTTAAAGTTTTCCAAGTTACATTTTCATGATGACCCGTTTCAACACCTTCGACATCTTGAATCCCACCGTGCTCTGAGTTCCAACATTTCTTTTCTCTCGCTTCCAGATGGCTCAACTGTTTCTGATCCAGTGCAGATCTGTGATCGAACTTTTCAGTACTTCACTGATCGGTTTCGATTGCGGGTCCTGCCGCCTGCAGAGAATTCTCCATTATTATCACATCTTCCTCAGGTCCCGTCTTTTTTTCCCCCTCCTTGGTTTCACCGATCTCTCCCTCGGAGGTTCGTTTTGCCATTTCTAGTCTGAATGACCGCTCCGCCCCTGGGGCTGACGGTCTTCCACTTTCTTTTATAAAACCTTTCTTCCTGCTCTGCTTCCTCTTCTCGTTGCTTGTTTCAACTCGATCTTTTCTTCTTCGACTTTCGTTTCTTCTGACTTTGCTTTTGCTCTTCTCCGCCTAATTCCTAAAACTGGTAATCTTGGTCTTCTATCTAACTGGCGCCCCATCTCGATTCTTAACACCGACTACAAGATCTTTGCAAAAATTCTGGCTCTTCGCCTTAACCCTGTTCTACAATTTATTATTCATCCTGACCAAACTTATACGATCCCTTCCCGTTCGATTGCAACTAACATCACTACCATCCGTGATTTACACTCTCTTGCTTCCCGTCTTTCTGAACCTCTTGCTATTTTTAACCTAGATCAGAAACAAGCATTCGATTCTGTCCATCATTCTTATCTTTTCTCTGTTCTTCGTCACTTTGGCTTTCCTTCCCTTTTCTGTCAGGCACTTTCCAATCTATATTCCCATTCTTACTTTCGTGTTCGGACCTCTTCTTTTATGACGGCTGCTATTCCTTTTGCAAGCGGTATCCGGCAGGGTTGTCCCCTGTCGGGTCAACTGTTTGCCCTCACGTTTGAACCACTTCTTATTTCCCTTCGATCTCGTTTGCTGGCAGGCATTCCGCGTGGTGTGGCCTCCACACGGCACCATCGCGTGGTTTTGTCGGCCTATGCGGACGACCTTACTCTTTTTTACGTTCCCAACAGGCTTTTGGTGTTGTTTTATCTACCTATACTGAGTATGCTTCAATTTCAGGTGCGGCCCTTAATACCTCTAAATCTGTTGGCTTGTGGGCTGGCTCGTGGTCGTCCCGCGGCGACCGCCCTTGGGGTGCCCGGTGGTCGACCACGGTCATCAAACTTCTTGGAGTGTTCATCGGGAACCCGGTGGCGGTTGCTGCCGCCACTTGGTCCCCTTTGGTGCAGGACATGAATCGACGCCTTGCCCCTTTTCGCCGTTTGAAACCGTTTCTTTCTTTTTTTAGCAGGTCGCATCTTCTTTCCGCTTTTCTTCTTCCGGCCCTTTCTCATACTTGGTTTGCTCATTTCCCTCCTCCCCTCTTTCTTCGTCACGTTCAATGTCTTTTTACAAATTTTATTTGGGATGTCGTACATTGGGTTCATCGATCCACGCTTGTCCTTCCGGTTTCTTTTGGTGGTCTTGCCCTTCCGGATTTGTCCCTTAAATCGAACGCTTTCCATCTCCAACATTTTTTGAGGATTTTTTCCCTTCCTTGCGGTTCTTCGATTACTATAATTGACACTTTGCTCTTTCCACGAAGTCCTTTTCTTTCTCTAGCTACTTTTATCCGCATGGACCTCTTTCCACTCATTCCCAATCACTTTCCCGCTACTTACCGTACCGTTTTCTCCCTCTGGCACTCCTTATGTCCAGTCCGCCTCCCCAGCTTCGACTAACGATCTCCTTGCGGAACCACTTTTCTTCAACTCTGCCCTTCGTTCTCCAAATTCTCAGTACCTGAACTTCTCCACTTGGTTTGCAAGTGGCGTCGTTCAGGTTTCTCAACTTTTTGATTCTTCTCTTCACTGGAAATCTTTTGATCGCCTTTCCCCTCTGTTACTTGATACCCCTCAGCATCGTGCACAGTTCTGTCTTATTCAATCCTGTCTTATTCGTCTTTATCCTTTACTTGTCAATTCTATTGGCCTCATTCAGTCTTCCGCCCCGTCGCTCAGTCTTCCCTTTCTTCTCTATTTAAACGATTCTCCATTTTTACCCCATCAAGTTACAGCCAAGCTTCTTTATTCGCATTTTCTTACCAATTTCACAGCTCCATTAGCAATTCCTTCTGTTTCAGCTACAGATCTTCCAGGTACATGGAGTGATCCATCGACTTCCCTGGCTTCCCCGAAAGCCCGGGACATTCATTGGCTGCACCTACACCGTCGGTTGCTCACTCCGCGTACCCTTCATCGTTTTCGTCATTTGGCTTCCCCGCTTTGCTTCTTTTGTTCTACACTTGGTGATGTGTCACATTCCTATGATTCTTGTCTGGTGTTGCAGCCCTTGTTTTCGATTATGTTTTCCCTTCTTTCCAAAGTTTGCCCTTGTCCTCATACAATGTTCCATTTTTATTTCCTCCGACGCCATTCTCCCCCTGTAGATGTCCACAGTTCTGTTTGTGCATTCATCATTCTCCAAGCGAAGTTGACGATTTATTTGTTTTACCACTCAAGCGTGGATCGAGCTTCTCTCCGGCGTTATCATCCGGCCCGGGTGTTTTTGTGCAGGAGGTACCGATCATCCATCAGATCGGTCCTCCAACTTGAGTATGACATGGCGCGGGTTCGGCAGGATGTGCCTGCCTTTTTCTCTCTCTGGTCTCCATATTTGTCATGGTTTCATGTTTCTGCAGGCATTATTGCTCTCCTCCCATAGCCAGAGTTTATTATATTTATATTTATTTTTTTTATTGGTGTTTTTGTTTAGTGCATAATTTTTGTACATACCGTAGATCTGTGTCAGTGGGTTAGTGTCTCCTTTAGTTTATCTTCTTGTTGCTTTCCGTGCACACACATTCCCGTTAATTTGTTGTCGGTAGCGTTTACTGACTTTTTCTTTTCTTTTATTTTATTTTCCGTCGGCCTCAAGCCGTTGGTC
The DNA here is from genome assembly GCA_039090855.1 of Macrothele yani. Taxonomy (NCBI): domain Eukaryota; kingdom Metazoa; phylum Arthropoda; class Arachnida; order Araneae; family Macrothelidae; genus Macrothele; species Macrothele yani. Next base: position 144,151,726 of record CM077014.1, read on the forward strand.
GACAAACTTTTTTGTGTGCCGGCTAAGCGTTTTGGTATTTTCTGTTTATTGTTTACTGTTACCAAGGTGTTTTATGTTGTTTTGTTGATGTTGATTGCATTTTTGCTGTGGCATGCACATTGTCTGATGTGTTTTTGTTTTGTTTTTTGTTGCTCAAGTGTCGGCTTTTTTTCTAGTTTGCTTTTGGTGTCGTTCACCTATTTTATATTTATTACTCGTCGGTTTCACACAGTTTACTGTCGCACGGTTTTGTGTTTAATGTTGTGGTTGTTTTTATTTTTTTTGTTTTAATTTTTTTTTCTTGCTGAACGGGTACTGCTGGCGCGTGGTACCGAGGGTTTTTTTTTGTGTGTTGGTTCTGAACCTTACCGACGTGTTTCTTGATTTTGTTTGTGTAATCGGTGTTTATTTTTGTGGTTAGTGCTGTGCATACAGTGCGAATTCACTGTTTCGACCCGAGTTTATTTGGTGGTGATGCTTGTCTGCAAGTTTAACTCCTGTGTTCTTTTTCACAAAGTTTTTCATGGTGTTATTTGTGTATTGTGCATTCTTTATTGTGTTCATGGTGCTATTTGTATATTGTGCATTGTGTGTTAATTTCTTGGTGTTATTTGAATATTGTGCTTTGTGTGTTGTGTTAATGGTACGGGGTGTTAGTTTCTAGTGGTTGTTTTTTTCTCTGTGTTGCTGTCGGTCTTACTGACCGAGATACGCTTTAAATGTAAATTTTTGTTGTTCGTCGGCTTACAGCCATTTGTCAACGCATTTCTCCGAACTACCAGGTTTTGTTTTTTTTTACGGCTGCAGCTTGTTGTCGGACCGTGTGTGTGTTTGTTTTTTTTCCCTTGACAGTTTTGACAAACTGGGCTGACTTTTCTTTACCGCCTTGCTTCATTAGTGGTCTGTCCTGTATGTATTGTTTGTTGTGCAACTGTTTTCTTTTTATCTTGCCGTGTGTTATTCTTCAACTTGCTCTGATGTCGTCTGCTTCTTCCTGTAGAGTACTCTCTGTTTATTGCGATATTGATTGTGTGTTGTTATTGTCGTTGCCGGTGAGTTATTGTGCAATTTTTTTTCCCGGTGAAAATTTGTGTTTGTATGTTGTCTTTTTTGTAAATAAATGCTCTTTTGAAGTTCTGCCTGATCAGTCGCATTTTTTCGAGCTCCTGCCAGGATTGGAAGTTTTGTGTGAAGTTTGTGCTTTTTTTGCGTTTGTTCTTTGACAGTTCGTGTGTTGTTATTACCTGAGTTCCTTCCTCGCAAGTAGTGAGGCGTACAAGCTGTACGTGCTTATTTTTTCGTTTTTCGCCTGTTTTTGAGTGTTGCAAGCTGCAACGCTCGAGCCGTGAGGATTAGTAGCCGGGCTGGCTACTACCTCCACCAGCATGAGTGCCATATACCCGTCTATATCTCCTTCCTCTGCGCTTTCTTCGTCGTCTGTATCTTCCGTGACCACCATGAATGATGTTCAGTCAAATAGTGTTGTGGTTTCGTCGCCAACTGTACCGCTGGTTACAAATGTGCCGGAGGCTGGGTCAGAGGTACCCAGGTCTTCTATTCCTGTGTCTCGTTCGTTCGCCGCGGCTGTGAGTGCGACTTCTACTTTACAAAGTGCTTCTGTGTCTTTGCGACCAGAGTTTACACGTGTTGCTTCCGCTTTAAGAATAACATTACCACTCGACTCTCCTCAAGGTAAGGAACTTTCGTCTGCCTTACTTTTAAGTGTATTTGTTCCTGCTCTGCGCGACACCCCCCTCCCCCAATATTTAAATGCTATTTCTAAAGTTGTACCCGGAGAAAGCATTGTGTCTATTATCCGCTTGGGAGGGGGTGTTGTCGTGCACTTCACTCATCAACAGGCGGTGGACAGAATCCTTGCTTTTGGCTTGGACATTGGTTCCGTACATCTCCAACCAGTTGCAGCAGCTCAAAGACCAGTGACTGTCACCTTGTCTCCAGTACCCACAGCTGTGCCTGACTCGGTATTAATTGATGCCCTTAACACCATGGGGCGAGTGGTTGGTGCCACAAAGTACCTCCCAGCTGCTGCTCGCGACTCCCCTGAAACATGTTCAGGGCGGTCGTCGTCAATACCGAGTCATCTTTCCAACCCCACAAGCAATAGTTAACCGGCCAACCACCCTGGAACTCATAACTGAAACCCGGACCTACATTTTCAATCTGTTTGCTGGCGTCCAGTGCTTCCGATGCAAGGGTGATGGTCACCTTGCATCGGCATGCCCACATTCCACAGCTGCTACTGTTCCAACTCAATCACTTGATGCTGCTGTTCCAGCGGAGACTCTGCCCACCGCTCCGGATTCTGCCCCCACCCTCCCCACTGAATCTGTTCCAGCTGCTGTTCCTGGTTCCACCTCTGTCGTATCACCTCCAGTGGTCCGTGTTGCTTCGGCATCCACTGACCTGCAGGAATTTCCACCGTTGCCAGCGTCTGAAGGGGCCTCCACCCCCAAGGTTCAGCGGACCAAGAGGCAAAACTCCCCTGGCTCAGCGAACCGTCGTGCGAGTTCCTCGGACCGCCAGAAATCCAGGAAGACGGCTACGTCCTCGTCACCTTCACCTGGACCGGCTCCTGTTACTTCTTCAGTTTCCATCTACAACCGTTTTACCTGTTTGCCGAACGATGATTCCATGGACGTTACCGATCCCGATTCTGAAGAAACTTTATTTGCTGAATCTGATGACGACTCTCCTGCCCCCTCTCTGGTTGACATCACCTCTATGTTTGCTGACATTGAGGTGCCCTTAACTCCCCTCTCATTCACAGATCTGAATGCCTTGATTGCTCGCCCCAGACGGGCGAAATTGATTACTCTCCCTTGTATAGCGAGTAAACTCTCTCACCTTCCGGAGATGCTAACCCAACTGACGTTCCTGCATGAGTTCTTATTAAATGTTGATCTGCCATCCGGGACAGAGCAGTACGCTCGCCGGTTGGCGTATTTACTTAAAGTTTTGAAGGCAGAACTGAAAGGTTGGATGCAGCCGCCCCAGTGATGCCTTCCCTAACTGTGCTCTGCTTTAACTGTAGAGGCCTTGCGTCTTCAGCCGCGAATGCTTTGGTCTTCGAGGACGTTCGTTTCCTGAGGACAGATATCCTCCTCTTCCAGGAGACGAACTGTTCCTTGGCGACCGGGTATTCCTGCTGGAGACGCTGGCCCTACGCTTTTTATCACAACTACCGGACGCACATTGGGTCCGGTACAGCGATTGCATTCCGTACTCGGTTTCATTCTCTTCTTTCAGATATCGTTGAGTCACAGAGTCTGCTGGGCTCCTTTCAAGGTATCTCCTTTAGTTATCTTTCCCGTCGTTTTCATGTTTTCAATTTGCATATGCCACAATCATCGGTTGATGCTGATGCTCTTCTTTCGCATTTGATTTCCCTTCTTTCCCAAATTCCTCCTTCTGAAATCGTTCTTATTGATGGTGACTTCAACTGCACTCTCCAACCGGGTCTTGACCGTGATGGTTCCGGGGAGAGTCGCCTTAACCTTTCCTCCCAACTGTCTCAACTAGTTAGTAATTTTTGTCTCATTGACGCATTTCGTACCATCCACCCTCTGTCCCGTGAATTCACATGGTTTCCTCCGGCCGCCTTAGCGCATGCTGCGGCTCGTCTCGACCGGTTTTATGTTTCTAGTTTCCTCCACTCCTCCCTTGTTGAAGTAACCCATCATCCTTCTGTTTCCTCCGACCATCGTCCTGTTCTTCTGGAAATATTTTTGTCCTCTTTCTCTGTCCCCCCCTCCCCGGTTTGGTCTCTCGATGATTTTCTCCTTTCCGATCCCACGTTTCAGGCCGAAGTTCGTTCGATTATTTCTTCATCCATTTCTGAACTTCCTCTCACGGTTGACCCAGCAGCTCTGTGGCTTTCCACCAAACTTTCTATCCTATCGTTTGCACGTCAGTTCTCTTTTTCGTCCCGTTTTCACCGCTTTCATGATTTAACTATTCTTCACCGTAAACTACAGTTCCTTTCTCCTTCAGATCCATCGTTTGCAGCTCTTCAATCACAACTTCATAGCATTCTATCTTCCTTTGCTTCTTCGTCTCTTACCCGGTTAAAGTTTTCCAAGTTACATTTTCATGATGACCCGTTTCAACACCTTCGACATCTTGAATCCCACCGTGCTCTGAGTTCCAACATTTCTTTTCTCTCGCTTCCAGATGGCTCAACTGTTTCTGATCCAGTGCAGATCTGTGATCGAACTTTTCAGTACTTCACTGATCGGTTTCGATTGCGGGTCCTGCCGCCTGCAGAGAATTCTCCATTATTATCACATCTTCCTCAGGTCCCGTCTTTTTTTCCCCCTCCTTGGTTTCACCGATCTCTCCCTCGGAGGTTCGTTTTGCCATTTCTAGTCTGAATGACCGCTCCGCCCCTGGGGCTGACGGTCTTCCACTTTCTTTTTATAAAACCTTTCTTCCTGCTCTGCTTCCTCTTCTCGTTGCTTGTTTCAACTCGATCTTTTCTTCTTCGACTTTCGTTTCTTCTGACTTTGCTTTTGCTCTTCTCCGCCTAATTCCTAAAACTGGTAATCTTGGTCTTCTATCTAACTGGCGCCCCATCTCGATTCTTAACACCGACTACAAGATCTTTGCAAAAATTCTGGCTCTTCGCCTTAACCCTGTTCTACAATTTATTATTCATCCTGACCAAACTTATACGATCCCTTCCCGTTCGATTGCAACTAACATCACTACCATCCGCGATTTACACTCTCTTGCTTCCCGTCTTTCTGAACCTCTCGCTATTTTTAACCTAGATCAGAAACAAGCATTCGATTCTGTCCATCATTCTTATCTTTTCTCTGTTCTTCGTCACTTTGGCTTTCCTTCCCTTTTCTGTCAGGCACTTTCCAATCTATATTCCCATTCTTCCTTTCGTGTTCGGACCTCTTCTTTTATGACGGCTGCTATTCCTTTTGCAAGCGGTATCCGGCAGGGTTGTCCCCTGTCGGGTCAACTGTTTGCCCTCACGTTTGAACCACTTCTTATTTCCCTTCGATCTCGTTTGCTGGCAGGCATTCCGCGTGGTGTGGCCTCCACACGGCACCATCGCGTGGTTTTGTCGGCCTATGCGGACGACCTTACTCTTTTTTTACGTTCCCAACAGGCTTTTGGTGTTGTTTTGTCTACCTATACTGAGTATGCTTCAATTTCAGGTGCGGCCCTTAATACCTCTAAATCTGTTGGCTTGTGGGCTGGCTCGTGGTCGTCCCGCGGCGACCGCCCTTGGGGTGCCCGGTGGTCGACCACGGTCATCAAACTTCTTGGAGTGTTCATCGGGAACCCGGTGGCGGTTGCTGCCGCCACTTGGTCCCCTTTGGTGCAGGACATGAATCGACGCCTTGCCCCTTTTCGCCGTTTGAAACCGTTTCTTTCTTTTTTTAGCAGGTCGCATCTTCTTTCCGCTTTTCTTCTTCCGGCCCTGTCTCATACTTGGTTTGCTCATTTCCCTCCTCCCCTCTTTCTTCGTCACGTTCAATGTCTTTTTACAAATTTTATATGGGATGTCGTACATTGGGTTCATCGATCCACGCTTGTCCTTCCGGTTTCTTTTGGTGGTCTTGCCCTTCCGGATTTGTCCCTTAAATCGAACGCTTTCCATCTCCAACGTTTTTTGAGGATTTTTTCCCTTCCTTGCGGTTCTTCGATTACTATAATTGACACTTTGCTCTTTCCACGAAGTCCTTTTCTTTCTCTGGCTACTTTTATCCGCATGGACCTCTTTCCACTCATTCCCAATCACTTTCCCGCTACTTACCGTACCGTTTTCTCCCTCTGGCACTCCTTATGTCCAGTCCGCCTCCCCCCGCTTCGACTAACGATCTCCTTGCGGAACCACTTTTCTTCTCCTCTGCCCTTCGTTCTTCAAATTCTCAGTACCTGAACTTCTCCACTTGGTTTGCAAGTGGCGTCGTTCAGGTTTCTCAACTTTTTGATTCTTCTCTTCACTGGAAAACTTTTGATCGCCTTTCCCCTCTGTTACTTGATACCCCTCAGCATCGTGCACAGTTCTGTCTTATTCAATCCTGTCTTATTTGTCTTTATCCTTTACTTGTCAATTCTATTGGCCTCATTCAGTCTTCCGCCCCGTCGCTCAGTCTTCCCTTTCTTCTCTACTTAAACGATTCTCCATTTTTACCCCATCAAGTTACAACCAAGCTTCTTTATTCGCATTTTCTTACCAATTTCACAGCTCCATTCGCAATTCCTTCTGTTTCAGCTACAGATCTTCCAGGTACGTGGAGTGATCCATCGACTTCCCTGGCTTCCCCGAAAGCCAGGGACATTCATTGGCTGCACCTACACCGTCGGTTGCTCACTCCGCGTACCCTTCATCGTTTTCGTCATTTGGCTTCCCCGCTTTGCTTCTTTTGTTCTACACTTGGTGATGTGTCACATTCCTATGATTCTTGTCTGGTGTTGCAGCCCTTGTTTTCGATTATGTTTTCCCTTCTTTCCAAAGTTTGCCCTTGTCCTCATACAATGTTCCATTTTTATTTCCTCAGACGCCATTCTCCCCCTGTAGATGTCCACAGTTCTGTTTGTGCATTCATCATTCTCCAAGCGAAGTTGACGATTTATTTGTTTTACCACTCAAGCGTGGATCGAGCTTCTCTCCGGCGTTATCATCCGGCCCGGGTGTTTTTGTGCAGGAGGTACCGATCATCCATCAGATCAGTCCTCCAACTTGAGTATGGCATGGCGCAGGTTCGGCAGGATGTGCCTGCCTTTTTCTCTCTCTGGTCTCCATATTTGTCATGGTTTCATGTTTCTGCAGGCATTATTGTTCTCCTCCCATAGCCAGAGTTTATTATATTTATATTTATTTTTTTTGATTGGTGTTTTTTTGTTTAGTGCATAATTTTTGTACATACCGTAGATCTGTGTCAGTGGGTTAGTGTCTCCTTTAGTTTATCTTCTTGTTGCTTTCCGTGCACACACATTCCCGTTAATTTGTTGTCGGTAGAGTTTACTGACTTTTTCTTTTCTTTTTTTTTATTTTCCGTCGGCCTCAAGCCGTTGGTCGACAAACTTTTTTGTGTGCCGGCTAAGCGTTTTGGTATTTTCTGTTTATTGTTTACTGTTACCAAGGTGTTTTATGTTGTTTTGTTGATGTTGATTGCATTTTTGCTGTGGCATGCACATTGTCTGATGTGTTTTTGTTTTGTTTTTTGTTGCTTAAGTGTCGGCTTTTTTTCTAGTTTGCTTTTGGTGTCGTTCACCTATTTTATATTTATTACTCATCGGTTTCACACAGTTTACTGTCGCACGGTTTTGTGTTTTATGTTGTGGTTGTTTTTATTTTTTTGTTTTAATTTTATTTTTCTTGCTGAACGGGTACTGCTGGCGCGTGGTACCGAATGGTTTTTTTTTTGTGTGTTGGTTCTGAACCTTACCGACGTGTTTCTTGGTTTTGTCTTGTGTAATCGGTGTTTATTTTTGTGGTTAGTGCTGTGGATACAGTGCGAATTCACTGTTTCGACCCGAATTTATTTGGTGGTGATGCTTGTCTGCAAGTTTAACCCCTGTGTTCTTTTTCACAAAGTTTTCATGGTGTTATTTGTGTATTGTGCATTCTTTATTGTGTTCATGGTGGTATTTGTGTATTGTGCATTGTGTGTTAATTTCTTGGTGTTATTTGAATATTGTGCTTTGTGTGTTGTGTTAATGGTACGGGGTGTTAGTTTCTAGTGGTTGTTTTTTTCTCTGTGTTGCTGTCGGTCTTAGTGACCGAGATACGCTTTAAATGTAAATTTTTGTTGTTCGTCGGCTTACAGCCATTTGTCAACGCATTTCTCCGAACTACCAGGTGTTGTTTTTTTTACGGCTGCAGTTGTTGTCGGACCGTGCGTGTGTTTTTTTTTCCCTTGACAGTTTTGACAAACTCGGCTGACTTTTCTTTACCGCCTTGCTTCATTAGTGGTCTGTCCTGTATGTATTGTTTGTTGTGCAACTGTTTTCTTTTTATCTTGCCGTGTGTTATTCTTCAACTTGCTCTGATGTCGTCTGCTTCTTCCTGTAGAGTACTCTCTGTTTATTGCGATATTGATTGTGTGTTGTTATTGTCGTTGCCGGTGAGTTATTGTGCAATTTTTTTTCCCGGTGAAAATTTGTGTTTGTATGTTGTCTTTTTTGTAAATAAATGCTCTTTTGAAGTTCTGATCATTCGTCCGAAAGGGGTGCGGGTTCGAATACCGGTGAGCCATGGATGTTGTGTTTGTCTTATTCCCTGGAACCATTGGCCCTGAATTAGGGAGCCCATTAAGTTGCTCTCGGTGGTCGTTAAACCTACAATAAAAAAAAAAAAAAAAAAAAACGAGCGCAATGTAATCCCACCCAACTTTTGTTAGAGCCAACACTTTAGCCCCCTTTCCAAAAAAATTTAAGTACGTAGAACACATGGCGAGTGCAACCATCTAAGATTGTAGGGAACTTGGATAAACGTATGTGAATTTTTCGAATTCATAGAAATTTTGTTATATTAAACGAACTTTTTTTTAAATTTAGTATTGTGCTATTGATACTGGGAAATGAAGGAAGTCTTCGGAGAGAATATCTAAGGGAGTTGCAGAAAGATTCCATTTTCTTAATTAAAATTAAAAAAGATGAAAGATAAAGACGAGAAAGAGCAAAAAAAATGGATGGGAGGTAAGAGATATTTCATGTCAGGTGTGTTTGTTTTTTGCAAACTAAAATCCGTAAACCGTCTTATGACAGGAAATATTAAAAAAATATGACGTAAGCAAGCTAAAATTGCAAAATATGTTCTGAACCTCTGATTTTTAATAAATATTGGCGACTTGTTAAAGGCGGTGGAGGATCGTATCCATGATTCTCAGTGCTACATACATTTAATACATACCTGAAAGAACGCCTTTTGTTTCTGCTGGGGATAACATCTTCAGCGTCCAGTACGATCTACATGAACGGAAATTTTGGGGCATAAATTTTGCCAAAAATGTCCGTCCATGTAGAGATCGCACCTCCACCAACATAAGATACTTAGCCTCCCTCCCAGGTCTCAACTTCTTGCGTCGCCACTGACACAAAAAGAGGGTCGTAAGCTGTTGTCCAGTACGATCTACATGAACGGAAATTTTGGGGCATAAATTTTGCCAAAAATGTCTGTCCATGTATAGATCGGTCTCCACCAACATAAGATACTTAGCCTCCCTCCCAGCTCTCAACTTCTTGCGTCGCCACTGACACAAAAAGAGGGTCGTAAGCTGTTGCCAAAACTCTTGTTCACAGTTTTGCTAGTTGGTAGAAAGGTCGAGTTCATCCTTATTAAAACATAAGATTCTAAATTTAATATTTTGTCCGTATTTACTCGTGAATTCAAAACATGGAACTCTTAAAGGAATAGCTGATATGGAAGTTAATTCCTGGACCTCTTAAAGGAATAGCTGATGCGAAGTTAATTCCAAACCCCCGACTGTTTCATAGTTCACAGATCCGCTGACGAGGGCGTCATCGTATATTTATATTTGAGGGAGTGTCCAGATTCTAAAAATCTTTTCTTGGTAAAGATGTTTTTGCACTACGAAGGATATATACATTCAAGGTTACATCACATTTTTCTGTATCTCTTTCCGTTCGATTTGATATATTCCCTCGGATATCTTCCGCAGTCAGGAACGTTTTGCGCACGATTTCGATTTTTCGTAACGTACATTTCTGTCTCTACAGGGCGTAAGCAGCTATTTCCACATGTGGCTGTTTTCCGGTTTAAAAAAATGTAACTGGTTTGGTTTTCTATGAAGAATACTGCGTAGTTGTGTATTTCTAATAATGCACAGTTTTTCCACTGTGGGACATTAATGCATTCAATGTTTCGATTTTAGTTTCCTTTCCGAAAATCATTTTTGGGAAATTCCTTCGTGTGGGAATGGATTCAAAAGACGCGCTCCTTTCACAGGAGAATTAGGTGACATCATTCTTAGCTGCCCCGGTGGCACAGTGGTCTAAGCGATGGCCTCTGATCATTCGTCCGAAAGGAGTCCGGGTTCGAATCTCGGTGAGGCAGGGATGTGTTGTGTTTGTCTTACGGCACTGGCTCTCTCCCCTGAATCAGTGACCCTAAATTAGGGACGGGCGACTGCTTATAGCCCATTGAGTTGCTCACGGTGGTCGTTAAACCTCCAATAAAAAAAATCATTTTTATTTAATATAAGATAGTATAACTATACTAGTGATCCGAATTTATTGGCGTAGATAAAATCAAAGTTTCCAAGCTTTTGCTTATCAACCAGATGGCTTTTCCAAGGAAGGTAAACTGCAAACTGGATAATAGAACGCTTCAACAATTTGAACGCGGTGACTGGACTTGACAATACACGAAGAGATGCAAATATAATTATTCAACTGAAGACACGAGGCATCTTGTTAGTTTTGCACTCGGAATCCTTGGAAGAAAACAAAGGGCATTAATTATTTGAAGAATTGGTTCCAAATTTGTGGTAACTAGCGAGACGCTATCATTGCAGGCCTCATTGTTGGTAATGATCTCTAATGTTTCCCGAATGGCAGTGGATTTAGGAGTAGAGTAGGAAGCTAATTTCTTTATGTCATCCCACATGTGATCGGCGCACTCGAACTGGACTTCTCTGTATAAGGTCGTGGTTAATTTGCCGTTTTTTATGTCCCTCTTATGTTTGTTGACTCTAATTCGAAATACACTCATGGACAATGAAATTTGCTCACCAAAAACGAAGCATCGGATTGAACTGAAATTTTATGGACCTAATGATACAGATGAATAATAGTATCAACATATAATGGCAAAAACAGAGCTGCAGGACAATTACAGAGGGATCTGTGGCACGCAGTCCGGTCATCTTCAATAGCACTGCCTCGTGCGGCGATACATGCTGAAATACGGTCCGGCATGGAGGCGAACAGACTCCTGATGTTGTCCTGCGGCAGACTGGCCCACACGTGTTGGACGGTGTGCTCCAAATCCCGGATAGTGCGGCACGGCTGCAGCTGGCGTTTCAACTGGTCCCACACATGCGCGATAGGGGACATGTCCGGGGAGCGGACAGGCCATGGAAGTGTCTGGACATGACGTAGGCAGTCCTGGGCAACACAAGCCGTGTGCGGGCGGGCATTATCCTGCTGGTATAGCGTTCATGGAATACCGGCCAGGAATGGGAGCACACGGGACCGTAGGATCTTATCCACATACCGCTGGCCCGTCAATGATCCACGTACCACTACTAGAGCTGATCGGCTATCGTAGGCAATGGCTCCCAAACCATAATGCCTACAGTGGTGAAGGTTTGGCGCTCTTCATAGCGAGGTTGGGATTGTGCCGTTGGCCCGGAGACCTCCACACCCAGACACGATGACCATCTGCCCCCAAACCGAAGCGGCACTCATCGCTAAACACCACACGTCCCCAGTCTGTGGCGTTCCACATCGCTCTGGCCTGGCACCACTGAACTCTGAGCCGGAGATGTTCCGGTGTGAATGGCAGCACACGTAAGGTGGCGCTGGGATCACAGATTCGCTTCCGCGAGGCGTCGGTAAATGGTTCGTGGCACACAGGAGCCGGCTACATCTGCCTGTTTAGTGGACCGGGTCTTCGTGGGATCCGTTCGTGCTTGGCGCACGATCCGTCGATTCTTTTTACCGGTAGTCCTCCTAGTCCCTCCGGAGCAGCTCCGCCGTGTGGCAGTGCCGTCACGTATACCCTGCTCCCAACACAGTCGGACGGTATGGTCAGAACGATCCACGTGGCGGGCTATACGGCACGCTGACCACCCTGCGGTTTTCAGCCCGACGATCAGGCCTTTCTCAAAGTCCGTAAGTTACGTAAATCGACGTCTCTGGCGTCTGCCTGGAATTCTTGTCACTCTGTACTCTCGCTTGCGTCGGCCGGTGCTTTTCGCTTTCCTGGGGCATGATCATGCTCATATGTAGACGATTTTAGGAAGGGAGTGTCTGACCCCAGGTCTTAAACAACCCTTAGAAATAGGAATCTAGGAGGTTTGGGCTAGAATGCCCGATAGGAAAGTGGCACGGAAGTGAGGTAGAAAGGGGGAGGAAGACGCCCTTATTTATTACCGGGGGCTAGTACCCGGGGTCCGACGGCTTGACGTGCCCATCCGACGCACTGGCGGATATTTAGTGGATCGAGCGTTTGTACCTGCCTGGGATCGAACCTGAGGCCCTTTCCGTGGCAGTCACGAACGTTGCCCACTAGGCCACCCGCGGCCTGCTTTCCTGGGGTATCGACTACATGCCGCTTTATAAAGCTGCCGGTTTGGGCTTGTAGCGCCACCACAGGGTGTGCGGTCATGCGCACTCGCAGCAATAGTGGATCACTTGCATACCAGCAGGCACTCTAGCTATTTGCAAAGTTTTACGGTTGTGCACGTTTTTTCTAGGTACGCAAATTTCATTGTCCGTGAGTGTATTTTCCAGAAATCCAAATTTTCTACAAAAAATCAGGTTTTGTGGTTTTCTTATTTTTTTTTCTCTTAATTATTTTTTAAGCGTGGTATTTATTTTTTGTTCCTCATTAATGATATCAGCCATCATTTTTTTCCAGCGTCCACGCTGGCTGTGCGAGTCTGTAACGGATGGAGACAAATGCCTTTTTTTTTTTTTTACAATCCACGGCACTTCAAGGGCCAAGGTACTGGTTCATGACATTACATCCACGGCTCTTGAACGGAGCCTCGTGCAGGGATGGGAATTCTGCGCCAAGGTGTGCCAAAACAAAAATCTAGCGCCACCTTCCTACGAAAGGCAGATTTTGCTCCATTGTGCACCAGAACCGCTGTGCCCCATCGTCATCGTCTGAACTTTGGCACAGTAAATTCTCCGTGCACACCGTTTCGTTTGACACTAAGACCATGCGATGGGAAGAAAGATTAAGAGACTCCAAGTACTACGGGTTTTACGTAGCTACTATGGAAATCGTCAGTCCACTACGGACTACATGAGTTTATTTTCAAGATTCTAACATTTGTTAAACATTTTCGGGAATGTTTTTTGGGTGTTTCGGTATCGTGATATTTCTTGAGTTTTTTTGTTTTGTTTAATTGTTTATTTATTTATTTATTTTTGATGTTGTAATCGTTATAAGCGTCTGGTCATGTGACTCAGGTCGCACGGCATCTGGAACCCAGGTAAAGTTCTGAAACTTAACTTCACCTTTTTTCCAAGTCTTGGAAAGTCCTTGATTTTTCGCATTTTGGTGAAAGGTCGTGGAGTAGTACTGCTTTTTTCCAGCAACGAGAATTTTCAAGAAAAGTGTCGAAAACTAAGGATAGGGTAGGAGTGATTGAAAGAACCGGGGGTGGGGGAGTCGGAGAATCTCGCAGATGTTCGTAATCACACCGAAAATGACTGCTGTGGCAGCGATGTGAATGTCGCGTCATTTTCCGTTTCCGCATGTTAAATTTGTCCGACTTTCCTTCTTTTTTCTCTCTCTGCCATATTATATTTTTATTTTTTCATGTTTTCTCTCTCTGTGTGTGTGTGTGTGAGAGAGAGAGAGAGAGAGAGATAGAGAGGGAGAGAGAGGGAGAGAGAGTTCCTCTTAGTGAAAAGGAGCGACTTCGTATTTTTTAAGAATTTTTTTCTAATGAAATGCATGTTTCCTTATTTCTAACACATACTTCTTCAAAACTAATCAATAGAGAGCAATCGTTTTCACCCCTTTTCCTTTTATTAAACGAAATTATATTTCTTGATGGGTATTTAATCTGTCAGCTGTGGAATCCGCGCCGTTTCCGTGCCCCGTAAAATTGTTTTACGGCAGAGCGAGCAACGCAGTATGGATTTTTCATATTTTATTTTCCATAAAATTTGTGAGTGACTTCTTACTTATACATGAGATTATTCCGTGGATTTGCCGAATTCCGCTGTTTCTCTCATCATTTGGGTATCTCGAGATCGACGCAAAACGGAATGTTTTTTTTTCTTTCGAGGGGGGTGGGGGAGGACTGTATCAGTTTGTCTTAATCTGTAATATATAATTTTATTTATGAATTGTAAATAAGCGCACCGCTGAACGCGCGTTGATGTCCCGGTTTTTAATTCTGAAAAGTTGGCAGTTCTGTAACTTCTTGCTACGTGTATACTTTTTTGGACACGGTTGCAATTTCGTCTTAGTATATCGTCTTAGTATTTCAATCAACAGATGTGCGTCTTTTGGAATTGGAAAACCCATGTATTTTAAGCAAAAATATTCGGGACCGTCCGAAGATCAATATCTGGTATGGGCTTGCATAACATGATTCATACATGGGCTAACGCATGTCCATGTGGATATACTGATAAATTACCCAGCTCTCAGCTGCAGTGCAGGCAGCAGACTGTTATCGTCAAACAAGATGGAGCGTTCCCTCACCGGACACATGTTCGTGAAACTCTCGACGCAACATTTCCTAATCGATGGATTGGCAGGGATGGACCAACCCTATGATCCTCCTGATCACCAGACTTTACGCCGCTTGATTTCTTCTTGTGAGGTTACGTTAAAGATGTGGTTTATGCAATAGTTATGCCAGAATGCATTACAGGTACGATAGCAACAGATATCCTATAAATGTTGAAAAATGTGCAACGTGAATGTGAATATCATTTAGACATTTTATGCAGCACTAGAGACAGGGCCGGATTAAGGCTCTAGTGGGCCCCTACGCAAAGACATCTGCGTGGGCCCCCGAAGAGCTTTTGACAAGAAATCATTATGAAGTCTGTCACAACACGAAACTGTAGCAATATACTTGTAATAATTCGTAGTGCATTCTTCAAACTAATAAATTATCAGCAGAGTTTTTATAATAAGGCACTATATTTTCCATTGTTCTTACAAGAACATGAGTAAAAGCTTAAGATTCCTAGATTTTGTTCTGGATTTTCTAATGAATTAGCATTGTATACTTTTCTTAGCGCATCTTTTTTGGTGTTCAGTGTGATGAAGGATTTCGACCATTAGCGGTCCCAAGTGCAAATTGGGAGGTGTGGGTGGATGGTAGTGAAAAAGCTGAAACTATCTCTCCCGCCCCTCTGTACACAGCGACATGAAACCTTTACCCTTCGTGAGTCACTGCCTTGAAATCTGCTCGTTTACCAGCCTCTGTTTCTGACTAAGTGGAAATCATACGAGACAAAAGGAAAATTATTTTATGAATCTCTCTGTATTATTTGCCCAGGCACGCTTCCTGGGCCCTTGGTAATGGTAGGTCCCAAGGCTGTATCCCCTATAGACCCCTCCCCTGACCAGGGGTACATATGTGGAAGTTTATTAAGTTCATTAACCGTGTATCAAAACTTTGTATGTTTATTAACTTCTGTGTAAAAGTGCGTTTAATTACCGGTTTTCATTTAAAAGTTATACATAACTAAATCAGAGTGTTCATTTAAGGACACCATGTATTTCTTACTGAGCTCATCTGTGCTGTGTGACAGTTAGCGTGCGAAGTATCTTTGCAAAATATCCGTAATTCGTGCAGTTCTTGTTGTTATGATTAGATAACCAACCGAACCAAATTCTGGGACGCAAAGAAAGCAGCCGCTTTGGTTTACTGTCATTACCTTTTCGAGTTCTATCCGGAGATTTGTGTGGAATTGTAATACCTAATGCGAAGGAACGTCTGTAAACGAGAAGTAACAGGATGCGTTTCTTTTCTATTGTTTTATGTGACTGAATGCGCTGCGAAGTGAAAAATATGATTGCTCTATAAGATTTCATTACCATAAAAGCTTCCACAGTACGTGAAAATTTTGTGTGCTTAAGATTTGTGTGATGCCACATAAACTGTCTTTCTTTCTTTCAGCCTGATGAAGCTCTGGAATATAAGTTTCTTTCGTATGGATTGAAAGTGGATTTGTTTTTCTGCTATGATGATGGCAAACAATACTGGGTATCAGGACACCGACCAGCCAAAGGATATTATTTTCCGTGAGTGATATTTAATACAAACAGATGTATTTGTAATATAGGGTTTAATCAAAAGATTCATAAACTGAATACAAATTATTTTGTGCAGCTACCTAATGACGTGTTGCTCCTCCTTTTCCCCTCAGTACAGCAGCCAGACGTCTTGGTAAGGACTCAGTGAGGTGTTGAAAACACGGATGTGATATTTCTGCCCATAAAGCGAGGATTGCCTCTCTTTACAGCGTCCACAGCTGCGGGTGGGGGATCGTCCAATTTGTCCGACAGATTCCCAGTGGTGTTGAGAGGCGCCATTGGAGTGTGATTAACTCACGGGAATACTCCTGGAGCCACTCGGGATATTCCTTATGGCGTTGTTCTGTTGGAAGATGGCGTCGTGATGCGGAAAGAGAAACGTTACGCACGGGTGTAGATTGTTGCAAACCTTCTGATGCCTAGGACTAACTTTCTGCCGGTGACAGACTTCTAGATGGGTTCGAGGGGCCCCAAGAAAGCCCTTATAAACGGACCCCAAACTGTTGCACCTCTTTCACCTGCCTGTACGACCCCAGCTTGGCAAGCTGGGTCCATAGCTTCATGTAGTTTACGCTACACACGCACCATTCCGTCGGCGTGATAAGAGTTGAAATCGTGTTCATCAGACTAAATGAAGTGTTTTCAGTCATCTGTACACCAGCTGCGATAGGCCTTTGCAAACTGCAGCTTGTTTTTTCAGTACCGTTCAGCCAGCAAGGTGGTACGATGTGGACGTCCACTGTCATAGCCTGTTTTTCCATGATACGACAGATAGCCCTTGTGTATACGGTTGTAGAAGCGCCCTCATTCAATTCCTTTGTTATCTTCTCCGCAGTAGCCGCGCGCTTCCTTGTAACGATGCGGGACAGTCTGAGCTCACCTCAAGAATCAGTTGCGGGTTTGCAGCCACGTTTCCCCGTTGGTTGAAAGTTTTGCCATATTTCATGTAGTCTTGATACACACACATGCGACAGTCTGACGCGGAAATCCCAACAGTTCAGCGGTTGCAGTGATTGAACAACCGGCCTACCTCGCAGCTACTATCTGGCCGCGGTCAAACCAAGGCCGACTAGAAAGTAAAAGGCCATGACATTAGACAAATGAGTTCCCTCCTTTGGTGACGTCACTCTCACGTTACACGGCCTGATGCGTTTATGCTTGACGTCATACACAACAGCGTTAGAAACCAATCGGAAGCCTTAGTTTTCGCGTGCGTCACTAAAAGAGGAACGTCATCTCTCTAATGTCAGGGCCTTGTGTTTTCCAGACGGCCTTGGCCAAACTTACTAACGTCGCAGCTTTTACTAATGATTATTTTTCCGCGACACGTTTCCAATGCGTAAACCTACTATTAAAGACGTTGCTAGTTTTGTGTCCCACGTGACTCGACGTGATACTTCTGCTTTGTATATTGTAATCAGGGTGTATATGATAATTTGGCCATTCAGTGTATAATGAAGTATATATGGCGAGTGAACATAGACATCTCTTTTGTCATGACGCTGCAGAACATGTCTAAAGCACAGAACTTAATTTAACGCTCGCCTTCAATATACATAGAGGTTTATCCACTGTTATTACCGTCATACTGTCGTCATTGATGAGAAGTTCTTGGTAGAAAAAAAAAACACATTTTTATGGTTTCACATCTTCCGTCGTTACGAATTTGCCGTTGAGCTACAAAACTGCAGATCCAAATTAGACAGGCATAAGCGGGAGAGCCACAACGTTCTAATAGGCCAGTTCCTGTTTAAATTGTGTTTTATCTAAGTGACTTCCCAACACAATCTGTAGTTCAAGTAGCAGTGTATACAAGCGGTAGAGCAAAATTAATGTCAATCGTCTAATCAAAAATTGGTCATTTAAATGGTGAATATCTTCCAAATATGTGGAGACAATGTAAGTAGACAAAGTCGTTGCTCTTTCCAGGTTTTTCTTTAATTACACACAGCAACCAAAAAATTGTATTTCAACACCGCTGCAGTCGAACTCCATATCTCTCGATAACTAGCAGAGTGCGTTCGCCTTACGCTACTGTGCCAACAATCCACGACGCTATGTGTGTTTATCTGTCAGCATCTGACTTCACAAATCCGTAGGGATGGGATCAGTAACTGAGATTTTCATCTGGTGGAGCTTAATGGCACAAGCTATAGTCATAAAATATTTGCAAACGTATTTTGATAGGCTGGAGTTTTTGCATTACGTCTGCTAGAAAATGAACATTAATTATAAAAACACCTAATGATATTCAGTCGTACAAAAAAGAGAAACTCTGCGCGAAGCATAATGTTTTGTAATGAGTCAGTACACTTCACGAATGAAGTACCCAGGTATAATACGTAGGGTTAAAAATGGATAAAGGGCTATACTAAATTTGCTTTAGTTCTGCAAAACTAGACTAAACCAGTTACAATACTAAATGCTCAAATAAATCACTGCTGCGTTTCCCAATGATAATATAAAACCGATTGGGGAAAACTAAAACACAACCTTAAGTTGAGCAAAGACTCAATACACTTAGGAGTAATCAAAATACAACTTCAAATCTCCCTAATGAGCAGCTAAGAGGAGCTCTACAATGTGGCACGTGTTGTTTTTGGAGATAAAAGAAATGCACTACGAGTTCTGAACGCCGGAGAATACTGAGAATCTAAAGTTGTGATGAATTTTAAAAACAGTTCATTCATTTCCGGGCAGTTTAAAAAAATGTTCTAAGTTGCGATGAGATGAACATAAAACGCAGAGTGTTTCCAAAAGTTCCATCTAAACTATAAGAACGTGTTATACAGTGCGTGTAGTGATAAAAAAAAGTTCCTATGAACATTGAGCCGGAAACTCTTCTCTTCCAAGTGGTAGAACATTTCGTGAGTGCGGGTAGAAGGCATTTAGCGAAGTAGACTTCGAGGTAAATTCGCATGTCTGACGGCATAGTACATGCATGTTATGGATAAAACCTCACTATTCCTGAGTGGAACATAAATTGAGTCAGCGGTTGAAAGTTACAAAAGTTATATGTCAGATAATAAATAATCTTGTTATTGTCACTTCATGTGTTACTTATGACCTTGACCACGAACTGAAAAATCAGTTTTCCTACGCTGAAATGCCGACTCTCATTTCGTTTATGGAAGACCGAACCGAAACAGCAGTGAAACTCAGCCTACCTGCAAGATGTCAATTCCTCAACTACAATATCCAGCAAAGGATACTTTTGCAGCCATCCAACAGTGTCTTCGATAGGCTTTTCACCTGTTACTTGTTACACTTTTCACCTGTTATTCTAGGGAAGGGGCACGAGGGAAAGGTGAGAATCCCCATAATAGCACAAAAATAGCAGCAGACAAACACTCTATTGACAAAAGTCACCGGACACCCCTTCAAAAGCAGATGAACGGATCCGCTGCGTTGTTAAGTTGCGCGGTACAGCTGCAAACTGTATAAAATCAAGCCTGCAAGCTGACCGCGATCATATCGCACTGTGAGGTTGAGTAAAAATGTCGCGGATAAAAATACCTGACTTTGGGAAAGGAAAGATTGTTGGGTGTTATATTATTTGGTTGTTCATAAGAGAAACCGAGAGACGTTTAAACATATCCAAGTCAACTGTTTTGGATGTATTGAATAAGTGGAAGACACATGGCGTGCCTGAAGCAGCAAAACGTACCGGCAGACCAAAGGAAATCAGTAATAAAGGACGTCGAAGTCTCAGGAGAGTCGTTACACCTAATCGACAGAGTACTGCACAAGACCTCAGTGCACAGGTGAGTAAACATGCTGAAACCTCGATATGTACACGTGCCATTCGCAGAGAACTTCATTCCATGTGTTGCTCCATGTGTTGCCGTTGTCGTGTGGCTGCTCATAAGCCTTTCATCTCCACTCGGAATGCTACTCGTCGTTCAGCATGGTGTAAAGAAATTTATCGGGGACCGTAGATCAATGGAAACGGGCCCTATAGACTGATGAATCCAGATACACGATCCATCAGTCTGATGGCTGTGTGTGGGTATGGCGGCATCCGGGGTAACGCTATTTACCACAGTGAACTGTTCCTACGGTCAAGTTGGGAGCTGGCAGTGTACTCGTGTGGGGCTATTTTTCGTGGTATGATCCCAGCCCATTGGTTATCATGGACAAATCTGTTAACCAGCACGTCTACCTCAATGTTCCGGACAATTATGCCCTACCAACTCTGTGGCAATACTATGGAACCGAGCCTTGTTGGTACCAGCAGGATAATGCAGCGAGACATAAAGCAAGGAGTGTTACAGCGTGGTTGGACAATAATTCCGTATCATGTGTGGACTGGCCAGCACAGAGCCCTGATCTTAATCCCATAGAGCACCTATGGGATGAATTAGAGCGATGCATAAGAAGTTTGGAACCAAGGCTTATTACTAAGCAACAGTTAGCGGCAGCATTATGTACTGAATGGAAGCACATACCTATCGCTGTGTTCCAAAACCTTGTCGAAAGCATGTCTCGAAGGGTCAGGACATGCATTAAGGCCAAAGGTGGACCGACACCGTACTAATGTATGTCAATAAATGCTATGTTGTTTCTCTTCTAGGTGTTCAGTGACTTTTATCTATATAGTGTATCTGCCCATATCATATGCAGCTCTATGGAGAATCTGTTATCAGAAATGGCTTTACCCATATCACGTGCAGCGAGAACATGCATTCTGACCAGTCGGTTTTCATCCACGAGTCGTGTCTTCAAAGTGGCTTCTGCATAAGTGTATTGCACCTGGCTTTATCTATTGTGTGCTTTTCACCATGAATCACAATTCAAGATAGATAGATGATAGCACTATGAATTTTCATAACGTTCATCACTCGGCACGGGAAATTCGTAATGCAACAACCCATGCTCAACATCACCAGTGTTCATGTGAATGTTCTCGCTGGCAACGTTGACAACTATCTGATTTGCTCCTTTTTCCTGTTACCAATGTTTCGTGGCCAAAAATGCCCACATTTCTTGGAGGCAAAAATACTTCCACTGCTAGAAGAGGTCCAATTGATATCACGCAGCAACATGTGGTTCATACAAGATGGAACTCTGGTACATTCGATCCACTCCTCTCAAAAACACCTCAAGCATATTAGAAGATATGGTACTATAGAATTTCATAGTGTTCACCACTCGAACGGAAATTTCTCATGCAACGTACTCTGCCGTCGAATTGGTAGAGGTGGTCCGCATGGCCTGCAGGTTCTCCAAATTCGAAACCTCCTGATTTTTTTCCTATGATGACATCTTAGCGTCCCACAAACCCTGAGTGTACGAAGTTTGTATGACATTCAAACTAAATTATAAATAACAGAAACCCAAAGCTATGGTTTTTGAGCAAGAAACAGTTAGTACTGTCTTCAAGGTTAGACTGAATAGTACAGAGCTAATCTAGGTAAGTTAGCTTGCATATTTAGAAAGCATTGTTGACAGAGAAATATTATAAAGTAAAATAACTAGGCAAGTGAATTCTACTTCGTAAGACTCATGGGTTCTCAAAAAGACCCCAGATGGCAGTGTATGAAAGTATAATTGTTCCTGCTCCGTTGAACAGCAGTGAAACCTCGGTGCTACAGAAGAGACACAGGTTTTGTTTGTGTGCTGGAGGGATGGATTATTTATAGGGGGTTAAGACATGCTGATCATGTGAGGAATGCAGATTTATTGTAGATTCGTAATGAGAAAACACAATGTTAGCTGGATGGGAAAAAAATCTGAGGTAGTTTGATTATGCTGAAAGCAGTGGCGGTTAATAAATATAACCGTTTTTTTGGGGGGAGAGTTATATATTAATTTTGTTTAATTGCGGGCACATGCAGGAGTTGTGTCCCCCCCTTTGTTTTTTGTCGAGAACCGCCACTGGCTGAAAGAATGAGTGTTGCGTTGCTAACTAAGATAATTTATTCAGCTTAAATAGCAGAAAGGAAAGATAGAGGAAGATCAAGGAAGTCATTGGAGGACCAGATTTAGGGATGTCCGTATGAGAAAACGATAATTAATGTGAAGTACAAGAAGAGACAGAGTTAGAAATGAACTTATAAGAGAAAACAGGAATAATAGATATTATAAAAAGTAATAAACGAATCAAAGTGGAGATGGGCTGGACATGTTGGAAGACTGAAAGATGGACACGATTAATAACAGAATGGCAACCAAGAGATGGAAAGAGACGAAGGGGGCGCCAGAGAACAAGATGGAGAGATGACCTTCAGAAATTTAGAGGTGCTAACTGGTGGACTGAGGCTAAGGATCGAGAAAGTTGGAAAAGACTGGGGAGGCCTATACCCTGCAGTGGGTACCAACAGGCTAAGAGGAAGGAAAAGACAAAAGATCTTGTGTGAGACGTGATGGATATAAATGAAGCTCGAGTTGTGTGCCAAGATAGCTGTAAATGGATACGTTTGAAGCATAAATAGTAAATAAAATCGAGCACCATAGGTTTTCAGCTTTTATCTGGCCAATGAGCCTTCTTTCAAAAGATAGCCTCAGAATTTCAGAAAACAACTTACTGGTATGTACAGGAGTTTATCAAAATAATGGAAGCACTTGCTGTTTGTGGATAACTTTTTATTAATAAGCTGTAGGCTCACCTCTGGCTTTCAGAACAGAAGCAATTCGACTTGAAATGGACTTCTACAAGTCATATGTACATACGGTAATGGAATTCGGGACCATTCTTCTTGTAAAATATGTCCCAACTGTGCCAGTGATGTTAACTGCTTGTAATCAGAGACTGCCATTAGGGAGCAGTGCCCGCAGCATTGGGTGCAGGTGGTCCTCAGGAATGGATTAGTACGTTACAGGTGGGACATTACCCAGCAGAATAACCATGGCCCTATGGAATGCCATGATATGGATCCCCACAGCATCAGGGATCCACTTCCATGCTTCTCAATCGAAATCAAACAGTCGGGGTGATACGCTTCTGCAGGTTTTCGCTAGACGTACATTCTACCCCAATGCAAAGAGTGGTTCGTCAGACCAGATGACACACTTCCAGGCTTAAACATCCTAGTTTGTATGTGCTTTGCATCACCTTACAAGTTTTGTTGCGTTGATGTTGGCAATCAGAGATTTGTGGATTGCAGCACGGTCATATAATATATACTGGCAGGATGGAGTTCTCGATGAACTATTGTGACAGAAACATCTTCCAACTGGTGTTGAACTCTGCTGCTATTTGAGGAGCCATTTTGGTGTTCCTGTTGTTCAATACGTGCCAGTGTTCCTCTGTCCCTATCAGACATCATATGGCGTCCACAATTTGCACTTTTGGAGGCAATGCCATGCCCTTTTACTACAGAGGTAAAGCACATGTCTTGACGACAAATGTGCATCGATACATTCCGTCCGTGTAGCTTAGTTGGGAGAGCAACTTACTCCGGAGTGAGGGCGCGCGTTTTCGATCCCCGTCATGGACAAACATGTGTTTTCACACCCTATATATACCTCACACCGGGGATGACGTCGTTCTTGTGATTTACATACGACGCATTGCTTGTACTCCAGTCGCAGGTGGTGTTTCATTATTTTGATCATCATCATCAACATCATTGTCAACCATTATCAATCCACTGCTGGACGAAGGTCTCCCAAGTTTCCTCCACAACGGTCTGTCTTGTGCCAGTCTCCTCCATGTCACTCCCGCATATTTACGAATTTCATCCACCCATCTCCCATGTGGTCTTTTTCTGGGTCTTTTCCTGTCCCTTGGAATTCAATCTAAAATTTCGGCTGTCCATCTATGGTCTGTCCTTCTGGCAGTATGTCCAGCCCATTGCCATTTCAGGGATGTAACTCTGATCATGATGTCTTCCACTCTCGTCATTTTTCGGATCCACGAGTTCCTCTTCTTATCTCTCCTGGTTACACCAAGCATGCACCTCTCCATGCTACTTTGAGTTGTCTGCAGCCTTTGTATGTCTCTTTTAGTTAAGGTCCACGTCTCTGCACCATACGTAAGCACTGGAAGGATGCATTGATCAAACACTTTTCTTTTAAGACATAACGGCATATTGCTCTTGAAAATTATGCTGTTTCTTCCAAAAGCTCTCCAGGCAAGTTTTGTACGCCGATTAATTTCTTCATCAATGTGACCCTCACTTGATATCTGCTGTCCAAGATAAACGTACGTATCTGTTATCTCCAGTTTTTCTCCATCAATCGATAAATCTTCATTTCTTGTAAAAGCATTGAACATCACTTTTGTCTTCTGAAAGTTCATTTTTAATCCCACTTCTTTACTCTTGTCAGCAAGTTCCTGGATCATACTCTGCAGCTCTGATGGGGTAGTTGCAAAAATGACTACGTCATCAGCAAAACGAAGGTGGGTTAGATAATCTCCATTAATCTTTATCCCTTTGTTTTCCCAGTTCAGTGATTGAAAGACATTTTCCAATGTGGCATTAAAGAGCTTCGGAGATATGGTGTCACCTTGTCTCACTCCCTTTCCAATTTTTATGTGTGTTGTATTTTCAAACAGCCGAATCTTTGCACTTGCATTTTCATAGATGTTATTAATAATACTAATGTATGCATCTTCAATACCGCAGGATTTCAGAGCCGTGGTAACTGCTGATGGTTTCACCGAATCAAAGGCTTTTTCATAATCGATAAAAGCCATGCACAATGGAAGTTCATATTCCCTCGCTCTTTCAATTAGTTCTCTCAGTACGTGGATATGATCTATTGTGCTGTAGCCACTCCTGAATCCAGCTTGTTCTCTCGGTTGAGCCATGTCCAGTGTTACCTTCAAGCGGTGTGAAAGAACTTTAGTGAAGATTTTATAAACCACTGATAGGAGGCTGATAGGTCTGTAGTTCCTGAGATCCTCAATGTCACCTTTTTTATGTATCAGGATCATTGTAGCATTGTTCCAATCCTCAGGAATCTTCCCTTCATTAAGGCATCGAGTGAAAATTTGGGCGAGTACTGTTTCAATTTCTCCACTTGCTTCTTGTATGATGTCTATAGTAATTCCATCTTCTCCTGGAGCTTTCCCCCGCTTCATGTTCTTGATTGCATGAGCAACTTCTGCTGGGAGGACTGGAAGAACTCTGGTACCTTTCATGATGTCTGGAGTACATGTATCATCCCTTTCATATAGTTTGGAGTAGAAATCTTTCACTCTTGTCAAAATTTCTGCCTCTATTTCTTGTTATAGAACCATCTTCTTTTCTCAGAGCCATAATCTGTTTTCTTCCCTTACTGAGATGTCCCTTTGCTATCTTTAGGCTTTGGTTGTTTTCAATTGCTTTCCTCACTAGCTCACAGTTGAATTTCCTTACGTCTTCAGTGATACTTTTTCGTGCTGTCTTGCATGGCTCTATATATTCCACTTTGGAAGTCACATCTTCTTTAGTTGTCCTCATCTCTCTTCTTTTTTGCATCAACATTTTGGTTTTTCCTGATAATTTGTTTACATGCAACTTGTTCTTAGACCCAGCTAATTTTGTTGCTGTTTCCATAAGAGCTTTGGTTACTTTTCTGTTAACTTCAGAAATATCCACTTCTTCCGATGTTAGGCCTTCTAAAGCAGAGAATCTGTTCTTCAGTTCCAACTTGAAAGTATTATGGTGTTTTTTAAGGTTGGTTATGTCAATACATTTTGTTTGTCTTATGAGCTTGCCACGTTCCAGTTTAGTGTTGAGGTGCATCTTACATCTCACCAATCTATGGTCACTACCTGTGTTGAACTTGTTTAGCACATTGCAGTCTTCGATGACGAATTTTTGTTACACATAATAAAATCAATTTCACTTGTCGTCCCAATTGGATGTCTCCATGTCCATTTCCTGTGTGGCTTTTTCTTGAAAAAGGAATTCAAGATGAAAAAATCCTTCTGCCTCTGCAAACTCAACGAGAGTATTTCCACGCTGGTTTCTGTTGCCGTGACCGAATTTACCTACTGAAGTTTCATTCTGTTGCCGGTGCCCTATTTTTGCATTGAAATCTCCCATAATTATCTTCAAGTGCTGCTTACCTTTATTATTTAGATGACGAATTTCCTCATAAAATTCTTCAATTTCTTCTTTAGGATGACTTGTGGTGGGTGCATAAGTTTGAATAATCTGAGCCTGGTATCTTCTTGATAGTTGGATAACGAGTCGTGCAGCTCTGTCAGAGGAACTTTCAACTTCTACCACTTTATCCTTCAGTTTCTTGTTTATTATAAATCCAACACCACTAGTTCTGCCCGTATCTGTCCCACGATAATAGAAGAGATGTCCACTTTTCAGTTCAATGAGATCTTCTCCTTTTCTCCTTACCTCACTCAGCCCGACGATGTCCCACTTGATCCTTTGTAGTTCCTCTTCCAATTCAAGAAGCCTTGAATCAGAAGATAGGGAGCGTCCATTGTAGGTAGCCAAGGTCAGCATCAAATGGCAGCCTAGTCCGGTCCTCCGGGGATTCTTAGCACCCTCTGCCTTCATGTCGCACTGGCCGCTGCCTTGGCCAGGTACATTCCAGCTGCCGGAGACTGAGGGCCAAGATTTAAGTTGTAGAGTCATTTTGGAGGTGTTTGGCCATAACTCACCACGCTGGCCAAGCGGGTTGGTGAGTGTGGGATAGCATTTCCTCTGATCCCGATGGTATAGTTATACCGCTATTTGCGGTCGTCAGAGCCCCTTTAGTGGGAACAGGATGCACCACGAGAAGGCGGGGTTGACATTTGTCAAGGAGAGGCTGTGATGTTACGCATCACCTGACCTTACATCCCATTATTTTGATACACCGTAATATGTATGTATAATGTAAAATTATTTATAAAATACATGCACACAATTTTGATGTATTTAAAATATTGTATTTTGTATGCATTTGGCTTTTGGAACACTTGTCTTTTCTTTCAGGTACAATTATCCCCGATTCACACTGTGTTCGGCAGACCTCCTTGGCCATAAGGTCCATGTGCCTTGTGATACTTTAAAAGTTCTTCTCTCTGATTACGGAACGGATTGGGTTAAACCTATTAAGAAATGGAATTATGAAGTATCACCAAAGAATATGGGGAAAAAGCGCTACTGGTACGAAGAAGAGAAACCCTATATTTATATAACATATAGTTGAATCTATTTTAAATTTTTATTGTACATTTTGTAATACACTGAGCAGTATTAAAATTATTGAAACGTTATCTTTGCTGTGAACTTTTTCATATTTGTAGCTTTTAGTTTAAACTCTTTGATTAGAAAAACTTCGTTATGTTTATATTCTTTCGTTCGTTTGGTGGGTCAAACGAAGTCATATAGAGACTTTTCTTTCGATTAGGTGCGGGTACAAACATAAGGATTTTTTTTATTTTCTGCATATTTTGCAACTTTTTCCTGTTCCAGTTTTCTCGCTTAGCGGCGTAAACATGTACACACACTGTCCAAAAAATGTACGAACCCTTGTCGAGTAAAGCACACCTTTGTTGTGAATTACAGTAAATATGTGACTCGGCATGGATTCTGTGAGGGGCTTTTTGTCCAAAGGAAACCATTCCTGTAGCAAAATATTGTATTTTGTGTCAGTATTGACGTAAGGTGATATCGACGCCGAACAGGTCTTTCCAGCTATTCCCACACATATTCAATAGGATTGAGCTCTGGGGACTGGATGCAAGGGGAGATGATGGAAGTCATACTCATTAAACCATTTGTGTACAACTCTGTCACGACGTGTTGTATTGTCACTTATAAACATGAAATCATATCAGGAAGAAAGTGTAACATGCACTTGGACCGCTACAACAGCCAAATTTTCACTGATTTCAGTACAAGGTAAGACGGCATTACCTTGTTCACAAGGCATGCCGCGTATGTCGCTTAATGATGCTCTCGCTATACTCTTCGCCGACCATCAGTGCGAAGCAATGTATAGCGTGATTCATCTGCTCATACCACTTTCTTCCATTGATCTACTATTCATTCACGGCATTTTTTGTACAACTGTGACCAGATTTTCCTGTAATTTGCTGAGACGAGTGGTTTTCGAATGGGCGGACTATATTCAAGACCCAATTTTTAAAACATAGTTTGGGTCCAAATTGGTTGCTACTGGCCTTGGTTGAATTCAGCAGCCAGTTGCTGCTCGTTGCAATACCAGTTCTTCAGTATTGCTCTACTCGCAGCACGACGGTCACGTTCTTTAAATCTAGTTTTCTAGCCACGTTTTGGGCACGGAAAATCTGAGTGTCTTTCAGTCGTTAAACGCTTATTAAATGGAGAAATTAGTGAATTCTTTTACTTTGTTAATCGTGGCTGCCACTAAACGTAGGCCTGCAATTAAACCTCCTTTGAATTCCGACAGATCGTGGGTTTTCCATGAGTAGACCTTTGAATTCCGACAGATCGTGGATTTGCCGTGCGTAGACCTTTGAATTCCGACAGATCGTGGTTTTTCCATGCGTAGACCTCTTTCGAATTCCGACAGATCGTGGATTTTCCACGAGTAAACCTCTTTCGAATTTCGATAAATCGTGGGTTTTCCATGGTTAGGCCACCTTCGAATTTCGACAAATCGTGGTTTTCCCATGAGTAGACTTCCTTCGCATTCCGACAGATCATGGGTTTTCCATGGGTAGACTTCCTTCGAATTCCGACAGACCGTGGGTTGTCGGAATTCGAAGGAAGTCTACCCACTGTCTGAAGTAGATTTCATTCGAATTCCGACAGATCGTGGATTTTCCATAAGTAGACCTCCGAACTACGACAAATCTGCTCTGAATTATAAATTTGAAACTCAATTTATATATATATATATATGCATCCCAATAACTTCTTGATATTTAATAAATGACATCCTTTTTTAGTAACAAAATTTGGTTACTTGCTAAATTTTAGTGCCATTTTTAGTGCCACTATTTTGCGTAATCCAGAAGTAATGGCTGACTGTGACCGTGACCATGGAGTATGTTACAAATGGAAATCATTATTTACGATTACACAAATGTATTTTTTAATGTATTTAGATTGTTCAATCTTTCCACGCTTTGATGGAGGTGCGCATACTTTCATATGGCCCGTTAGACTTTTGGTTCCATAATCTTTTATTACACCGCCGACATCTTTCTTTGTAATTATACACTTTCCACATTTTGAACAACCAGCAAGACCAAACAACACAGAATTATTCACCGGTTCCTTAATGAGACGAAACAATTTCCAGCATTCATTCGTCCCCTTGTGGTTTTCAACAAGCACGTATTTGTTGGCCTCGACGGCTTTCTCAACCTCCTTAATAATAAATCCATCCATATTAACAAATAAGGAGTTAATTTCGACATGACATGTCATGTGAAGAGGATGTTAGAGCATCAATCGAAAACCCCTGAATGCTCAATTTAAAAGATGCGATATGAAAAGTAACTCTTAATCATGCAGTGAATTTCGCACGGAGAGAGTGAATCAGCTGAGAAGCAGGCGAATGGCCTTTGCCTGTACCTTGCCCTGGACAATCGCACTGCAAAAGAACGCAAAGGAAGTCTTTTTATGATAAGGTGTCGATGTGTCTGACGTCGGTCGGTGGAAATCTTCGTTGCTTTAAAAAAGAGAAGACAATATTTTTGCATTGCAAATTCTTATTCACTCCGTGGGCACCAGCATCAACTACAGAATTCCACAACGCGCATTTTTCTTTGGAATGTATATTTCTATTTTCAAAAATAAGACGGGAATAAAACCGGGTCAAAATCGGGTCAGGAACACCTCGACCCGACCCGTTGACCCGTTTCCATCTCTGGACCCGACCCGGTCGTTACATAACTGGACTCGGCGGTCCGGACCATACCCGACTCAAGCCTGACACGGACAAATCTGCTGTGAGCTATAAATTCCAATATACACTGTTCAAAATTTTGTGGCATATCGCACCAAAAAGTGGTGCTACTCCAGCTGCACCACGTTCCGAGAAATGGTACACCATTATGTGGTACAATCAAAACGGAAGTGACATGGTGCAACTTTGCTCCACGTTATGATACAAGGTTGCGTGCGCCACATAATGGTACACCATGTTGGTGCGTTCTGTTTGCACCACAAAATGGTGTATCATTTCTCAGAAATTGGTGCAGCTGGAGTGGCACCAATTTTTGGTGCAACATACCACCTAATTTTTAATAGTGTATCAGTATCATCAGAAGCAGCAGCATTGTCAATCACTAACAATCCACTGCTGGATGAAGGTCTCCCAACATTTCTTTCACAACTGACTGTCTTGGACCAGTCTCCTCTATCCACCCATCTCCCTCGTGGTATTCTTCTGGGTATTTTCCTATCCCTAGGGATCAGTCTAAAATTTCGGTTGTTCATCGGTTGTCCCTTCTTCTGGCAATATGTCCAGCCCATTGCCCCATTTTAGGTATTTTACTCTGATCATGATGTTTTCCAGTCTTGTCATTTTCCTTACCCACGAGTTCCTCTTTTTATTTTTCTTGGTTACACCAAGCGCACATCTCTCCAGGCTTCTTTCAGTTATCTGCAGTCTTTCTGTGTCTTTTTTAGTTAAGTTCCACGTCTCTGCTCCGTACGTAAGCACTGGAAGGGTGCATTGATTAAACACTTTTCTTTTGAGACATAATACCATATTGCTCTTAAAAATTGTGCTGTTTCTTTCAAAAGCTCTCCAACCAAGTTTTATACGCCAATTAATTTCTCCATCAATGTGACCCTCGCTTGATATCTGCTGCCCAAGGTAAATGTAGGAAATGGTTATCTCTACTTTTTCCTCATCAACTGATAAATCTTCATTCCTTGTAAAGGCATTGTACATCAGTTTTGTCTTCTGGAAGTTCATTTTTAATCTAATTTCTTTACTCGTCTCAACAAGTTCCTAGGCCATACTCTGCAGCTCTGAAGTATTATTTCAAAGACCTGTGAACGGTTCTCTGAAATATTTTTTCTATTCAGAAATGAAACGGAAATACAACCGGGTCGAAATCGGGTCAGGAACACCTTGACCCGACCCGTTTGACCCGCAAGAAATTGTCGACCCGTGACCCGTTTCCATCTCTGATTTTGGTCGCTGTGAATAATCTACGAGGAGGCATTTATTTTCTTTGCTGTTCCTGATTAAACAAATCATAGTTTCAAATGAAAGTAAAACTTCGTGTGAATAGAATAGTGACTTGCCATGAAAATTTTCCGATCTTTTATCAATTTAAAAATCTAAATAGCTATTGTATATCCTCTACATCGGTGCTGGTGACAGTTCGCTGGAGATATTTTACTCAGGTATAGTGAAAGCCGATTCCGACCGCGTTGTGTATTTCTGTGTACGAGTTTCTTTCTGACTTTGATTATAAGAAGCAGACAGGCGCCAGTAATCTGCCGGATAATGTGTGTTTCCTTTTTTTGTTTTCTTCTTTTCTGAAGAAAGAACGGCGAATGATTTGTAATAAAAACATTTCTACACTTGCAGCAAATCAAAATTGCTTCAGCTTTGCTGGTTGTACGGCCCTCACTTAACTGCTCTTATATTAACCTACGTAGCAGGGATTTCAAGGACTAGAGACTCTACAAAAGCAGTTCTTCCATGTGGTGAAGATCCGCATTGATTTTTTTGCCTTGAAACTCGTTTATTTGTGGAAATCGAACGATGGAAGGAACTGAAATTCATAGTTTTATTTGGTGCGAATTATGTTATACATTAAAAAAGCTAATGTGTGCCTAACGCTACCATCCCACAATATGCCTCATCGTTTCTGTTTATTTCAGCTATACCTCCAGTTTCGTTGACGATTCCAAGCCCATCTTAAATTTTAATCTTCAAAGGCATATAAACATCACTTTATTGAGTTCTGCTGTAATATACGGAGAACAACAATATCGGAAAGTACGCACTGGATATCACTGAATGGAGTTGAGTAGGGTTGATTCGTTGTGGGTCAGTAATGACTAAGAAAATTGAAATTACGAAGTATTATTAAATTTCCATGGATTCTGAAGGAATTGCCCTGGATACACACGTGCAACGCGTGCGCACACTAAACCACAGATGTTCTGCAGTTGCGGAAGGATGGAACACCCCATTTTATTCGTACTGACTATCCGCCCACGATGGAACTTGCTTAAGCTGCCTTGTTAACCCATCATCAAAGTTTCAGGTACGTTACATCAGGTAGGTATCGTACTTATCTGAAGACCACATGACTAGGAGCATTATTGGCGGGGTAGGACCGGTCTGTGGATGGCTACAGTGTGCGTTGTGGTTTCAGTGTATTTCATGCGCCATTGAACCTTTTTTGACACAGAATAATCCCTCCAGGGGGCATTAATTTCGATTTTTATTTCAGTGGTATCTTCGTTTGTAACCATTAGACTGAAAACATTCTCTCAACTCCGACAAGCGTTGTTAACGATCTAGACACATTTTATTTTCGACATTAAAAAGCGTCGCGTTACATCGGCATTACGAACTGTATCTCAGCTTCTGAAAATCGATTTAGAAAGCTCTTCATACGCACGAGCATTACCGTAGCGACTGTTTCCCGTACCCTTTTCTGAAGCACAATTTTTCCGTTAGGTGGCGTAAATTTGAATTAACACTGCTCGAATTCGGAAAAAAAAAATCTGATTTTCCAAATGTAGTATTTTTTCGTTAGGGGACAGTAACAATATTTATAAGTTTTTTAATTTGGCGCCATATTTGCACTTTTAAAAGTTATATTGCAAAAATTGTTTTTGTGTTCAGTTGCTGTAACCAGAGTTGGAAACGGGTCAACAATTTTGGACCGGGATCCAGACGTAACATAATTTGACACGACCCGGACTTGACCCGGACAAATCTGCTTTGAACTATAAATTCAAAACTCAATTTATAATTATACATCATCATCATCATCGTCAACCATTATCAATCCACTGCTGGACGAAGGTCTCCCCAAGTTTCCTCCACAACAGTCTGTCTTGTGCCAGTCTCCTCCATGTCACTCCCGCATACTTTCGAATTTCATCCACCCATCTTCCATGTAGTCTTCTTCTGGGTCTTTTCCTGTCCCTTGGAATCCAATCTAAAATTTAGGCTGTCCATCGATGGTCTGTCCTTCTGGCAGTATGTCCAGCCCATTGCCATTTCAGGGATTTAACTCTGATCATGATGTCTTCCACTCTTGTCATTTTTCGGATCCACGAGTTCCTCTTCTTATCTCTCCTGGTTACACCAAGCATGCACCTCTCCATGCTTTTTTGAGTTGTCTGCAGCCTTTGTATGTCTCTTTTAGTTAAGGTCCACGTCTCTGCACCATACGTAAGCACTGGAAGAATGCATTGATCAAACACTTTTCTTTTAAGACATAATGGCATATTGCTCTTGAAAATTATGCTGTTTCTTCCAAAACCACTCCAGGCAAGTTTTGTACGCCGATTAATTTCTTCATCAATGTGACCCTCACTTGATATCTGCTGTCCAAGGTAAACGTACGTGCCTGTTATCTCCAGTTTTTCTCCATCAATCGATAAATCTTCATTTCTTGTAAAAGCATTGAACATCACTTTTGTCTTCTGAAAGTTCATTTTTAATCCCACTTCTTTACTCTTATCAGCAAGTTCCTGGATCATACTCTGCAGCTCTGATGGGGTAGTTGCAAAAATGACTATGTCATCAGCAAAACGAAGGTGGGTTAGATAATCTCCATTAATCTTTATCCCTTTGTTTTCCCAGTTCAGTGATTGAAAGACATTTTCCAATGTGGCATTAAAGAGCTTCGGAGATATGGTGTCACCTTGTCTCATTCCTTTTCCAATTTTTGTGTGTGTTGTATTTTCAAACAGCCGAATCTTTGCACTTGCATTTTCATAGATATTCTTAATAATATTAATGTACGCATCTTCAATACCGCAGGATTTCAGGGCCATTGTAACTGCTGATGGTTTCACCGAATCAAAGGCTTTTTCATAATCGATAAAAGCCATACACAATGGAAGTTCATATTCCCTCGCTCTTTCGATTAGTTCTCTCAGTACGTGGATATGATCTATTTTGCTGTAGCCACTCCTGAATTCAGCTTGTTCTCTCGGTTGAGCCATGTCCAGTGTCACCTTTAAGCGGTGTGAAAGAACTTTAGTGAAGATTTTATAAACCGCTGATAGGAGGCTGATAGGTCTGTAGTTCCTGAGATCCTCAATGTCACCTTTTTTATGTAGCAAGATCATTGTAGCGTTGTTCCAATCCTCAGGAATCTTCCCTTCATTAAGGCATCGAGTGAAAATTTGGGCGAGTACTGTTTCGATTTCTCCACTTACTTCTTGTATGATGTCTACAGTAATTCCATCTTCTCCTAGAGCTTTTCCCCGCTTCATGTTCTTGATTGCATGTGCAACTTCTGCTGGGAGGCCTGGAGGAACTCTGGTACTGGTACCTTTCATGATATCTGGAGTACATGTATCATCCCTTTCAAATAATTTGGAGTAGAAATCTTTCACTCTTGTCAAAATTTCGCCTCTATTTCTTGTTACAGAACCATCTTCTTTTCTCTGTGCCATAATCTGTTATCTTCCCTTACTCAGATGTCCCTTTGCTATCTTTATGCTTTGGTTGTTTTCAATTGCTTTCCTCACTAGTTCACAGTTGAATTTCCTTACGTCTTCAGTGATACTTTTTCGTACTGTCTTACATAGCTCTATATGTTCCACTTTGGAAGTCCCATCTTCTTTAGTTGTCCTCATCTCTCTTCTTTTTTGCATCAACACTTTGGTTTTTCCTGATAATTTGTTCACATGCAACTTGTTCTTAGACCAAGTTAATTTTGTTGCTGTTTCCATAAGAGCTTTGGTTACTTTTCTGTTAACTTCAGAAATATCCACTTCTTCCGATGTTAGGCCTTCTAAAGCAGAGAATCTGTTCTTCAGTTCCAACTTGAAGGTATTATGGTGTTTTTTAAGGTTGGTTATGTCAATAGATTTTGTTTGTCTTATGAGCTTGCTACGTTCAAGTTTAGTGTTGAGGTGCATCTTACATCTCACCAATCTATGGTCACTACCTGTGTTGAACTTGTTTAGCACACTGCAGTCTTCTACGACGAATTTTTTGTTACACATAATAAAATCAATTTCACTTGTCGTCCCATTTGGATGTCTCCATCTCCATTTCCTGTGTGGCTTTTTCTTGAAAAAGGAGTTCAAGATGAAAAACCCTTCTGCCTCTGCAAACTCAACGAGAGTATTTCCACGCTGGTTTCTGTTGCCGTGACCGAATTTACCTACTGAAGTTTCATTCTGTTGCCGTTGCCCTGTTTTTGCATTGAAATCTCCCATAATTATCTTTAAGTGCTGCTTACCTTTATTATTTAGATGACGAATTTCCTCATAAAATTCTTCAATTTCTTCTTCAGGATGACTTGTGGTGGGTGCATAAGTTTGAATAATCAGAGCCTGGTATCTTCTCGAGAGTTGGATAACGAGTCTTGCAGCTCTGTCAGAGGAACTTTCAACTTCTGCAACTTTTATCCTTTAGTTTCTTGTTTATTATAAATCCAACGCCACTAGTTCTGCCAATATCTGTCCCACGATAGTAGAAGAGATGTCCACTTTTCAGTTCAATGAGATCTTCTCCTTTTCTCCTTACCTCACTCAGCCCGACGATGTCCCACGTGATCTTTTGTAGTTCCACTTCCAATTCAAGAAGCCTTGAATCAGAAGATAGGGAGCGTCCATTATACGTAGCCAAGGTCAGCATCAGATGGCAGCCTAGTCCGGTCCTCCGGGGATTCTTAGCACCCTCTGCCTTCATGTCGCACTGGCGGCTGCCTTGGCCAGGTACATTCCAGCTGCCGGAGACTGAGGGCCAAGATTTAAGTTGTGGAGACATTTTGGAGGGGTTTGGCCATAACTCGTCACGCTGGCCAAGCGGGTTGGTGAGTGTGGGATAGCATTTCCTCTAATCCCGATGGCATAGTTATACCGCTATTGGCGGTCGTCAGAGCCCCTTTAGTGGGAACAGGATGCACCACGAGAAGGCGGGGTTGACATTTGTCAAGGAGAGGCTGTGATGTTACGCATCACTTGACCTTACATCCCTAATTATACATAATCATATATATATATACTATATATATGCACACTCACCAACCCGCTTGGCCAGCGTGGTGAGTTATGGCAAAACCGCTCCAAAATGATTCCACAACTTAAATCTTGGCCCTCAGTCTCCGGCAGCTGGAATGTACCTGGCCAAGGCAGCGGCCAGTGCGACATGAAGGCAGAGGGTGCTAAGAATCCCCGGAGGACTGGACTAGGCTGCCATCTGATGCTGACCTTGGCTACTTACAATGGACGCTCCCTATCTTCTGATTCAAGGCTTCTTGAATTGGAAGAGGAACTACAAAGGATCAAGTGGGACATCGTGGGGCTAAGTGAGGTAAGGAGAAAAGGAGATCTCATCGAAATGAAAAGTGGACATCTCTTCTACTATCGTGGGACAGATACTGGCAGAACTAGTGGTGTTGGATTTATAATAAACAAGAAACGGAAGGATAAAGTTGTAGAAGTTGAAAGTTCCTCTGACAGAGCTGCACGACTTGTTATCCAAATCTCGAAAAGATACCAGGCTCAGATTATTCAAACTTATGCACCCACCACAAGTCATCCTGAAGAAGAAATTGAAGAATTTTATGAGGAAATTTGTCATCTAAATAATAAAGGTAAGCAGCACTTGAAAATAATTATGGCAGATTTCAATGCAAAAATAGGGCAACGGCAACAGAATGAAACTTCAGTAGGTAAATTCGGTCATGGCAACAGAAACCAGCGTGGAAATACTCTCGTTGAGTTTGCTGAGGCAGAAGGGATTTTCATCTTGAACTCCTTCTTCAAGAAAAAGCCACACAGGAAATGGACATGGAGACATCCAAATGGGACGACAAGTGAAATTGATTTTATTATGTGTAACAAAAAAATTCGTCATAGAAGACTGCAGTGTGCTAAACAAGTTCAACACAGGTAGTGACCATAGATTGGTGAGATGTAAGATAGATGCACCTCAACACTAAACTTGAACGTGGCAAGCTCATAAGACAAACAAAATCTATTGACATAACCAACCTTAAAAAACACCATAATACCTTCAAGTTAGAACTGAAGAACAGATTCTCTGCTTTAGAAGGCCTAACATCGGAAGAAGTGGAC
The DNA here is from genome assembly GCA_039090855.1 of Macrothele yani. NCBI lineage: Eukaryota > Metazoa > Arthropoda > Arachnida > Araneae > Macrothelidae > Macrothele > Macrothele yani. The sequence continues at coordinate 144,188,812 of CM077014.1, forward strand.
ATCTCTGAAGTTAACAGAAAAGTAACCAAAGCTCTTATGGAAACAGCAACAAAATTAGCTGGGTCTAAGAACAAGTTGCATGTGAACAAATTATCAGGAAAAACCAAAATGTTGATGCAAAAAGAAGAGAGATGAGGACAACTAAAGAAGATGTGACTTCCAAAGTGGAATATATAGAGCTATGCAAGACAGTAAGAAAAAGTATCACTGAAGACGTAAGGAAATTCAACTGTGAACTAGTGAGGAAAGCAATTGAAAACAACCAAAGCCTAAAGATAGCAAAGGGACATCTCAGTAAAGGAAGAAAACAGATTATGGCACTGAGAAAAGAAGATGGTTCTGTAACAAGAAATAGAGGCGAAATTTTGACAAGAGTGAAAGATTTCTACTCCAAATTATATGAAAGGGATGATACATGCACTCCAGACATCATGAAAGATACCAGTACCAGAGTTCCTCCAGTCGTTCCAGCAGAAGTTGCACATGCAATCAAGAACATGAAGCGAGGAAAAGCTCCAGGAGAAGATGGAATTACTGTAGACATCATACAAGAAGCAAGTGGAGAAATCGAAACAGTACTCGCCCAAATTTTCACTCGATGCCTTAATGAAGGAAAGATTCCTGAGGATTGGAACACCGCTACAATGATCCTGCTACATAAGAAAGGTGACATTGAGGATCTCGGAAACTACAGACCTATCAGCCTCCTATCAGTAGTTTATAAAATCTTCACTAAAGTTCTTTCACACCGCTTGAAGGTGACACTGGACATGGCTCAACCGAGAGAACAAGCTGGATTCAGGAGTGGCTACAGCACAATAGATCATATCCACGTGCTGAGAGAACTAATTGAAAGAGCGAGGGAATATGAACTTCCATTGTGCATGGCTTTTATCGATTATGAAAAAGCCTTTGATTCGGTGAAACCATCAGCAGTTACAATGGCTCTGAAAACCTGCGGTATTGAAGATGCATACATTAATATTATTAATAACATCTATGAAAATGCAAGTGCAAAGATTCGGCTGTTTGAAAATACAACACACGTAAAAATTGGAAAGGGAGTGAGACAAGGTGACACCATATCTCCGAAGCTCTTTAATGCCACATTAGAGGGTGTTTTTCAGTCGCTGAGCTGGGAAAACAAGGGGATAAAGATTAATGGAGATTATCTAACCCACCTTCGTTTTGCTGATGACGTAGTCATTTTTGCAACTACCCCATCAGAGCTGCAGAGTATGATCCAGGAACTTGCTGACAAGAGTAAAGAAGTGGGATTAAAAATGAACTTTCAGAAGACAAAAGTGATGTTCAATGCTTTTACAAGAAATGAAGATTTATCGATTGATGGAGAAAAGCTGGAGATAACAGACACGTACGTTTATCTTGGACAGCAGATATTAAGTGAGGGTCACATTGATGAAGAAATTAATCGGCGTACAAAACTTGCCTGGAGAGCTTTTGGAAGAAACAGCATTATTTACAAGAGCAATATGCCATTAAGTCTTAAAAGAAAAGTGTTTGATCAATGCATCCTTCCAGTGCTTACGTATGGTGCAGAGACGTGGACCTTAACTAAAAGAGACATACAAAGGCTGCAGACAACTCAAAAAAGCATGGCGAGGTGCATGCTTGGTGTAACCAGGAGAGATAAGAAGAGAACTCGTGGATCCGAAAAATGACAAGAGTGGAAGACATCATGATCAGAGTTAAATCCCTGAAATGGCAATGGGCTGGACATACTGCCAGAAGGACAGATCATCGATGGACAGCCGAAATTTTAGATTGGATTCCAAGGGACAGGAAAAGACCCAGAAGAAGACCACATGGGAGATGGGTGGATGAAATTCGAAAGTATGCAGGGGTGACATGGAGGAGACTGGCACAAGACAGACCGTTGTGGAGGAAACTTGGGGAGACCTTCGTCCAGCAGTGGATTGATAATGGTTGACAATGATGATGATGATGATATAATTCTATATATAGTATGTATATAATGTATAATTATATATATATATATATATATTGTGTATGATTTATATAAATACACACACAAAGTGTTAAAAAAGTCGATTCGCAGTGGGTATCGTAGGTTATATAGAAATCATACAAATGTATTACGGGAACGTATAATTTACACGCTTACTTACAGAAAGTGTTGAAACTTTCGTCCTTCACATAACCTAACTCCGGATATGGCTCCCTTGTTACGAATTTTGACGTACTATATAGGTGAAAACATGTGTCAAGAAGACAAATCTGCAGCGAGACATTCTGTCCGCGTAGCTCAGTTGGGAGAGCGACTTACGTCGCGGACAAACTTGGGTTTTCACTTAATTTAAATATGACTCTTTTGATACTTGAAGGAATGGGAAAATTTGCAAAATTTCTGTCGGGAGATCGCAAGCACAGTACGCGCAGCTGGGGCAGCCTGTTTCTTTGTCTTAAGGAGGGAAAGGTTAAGTATGCCGCTCATATCTTACACAGAATTCCAGCTCAATAGTTACAAGAGATGTGAAGCTCATGCCCCTTGATCACTTAACCTCCAGGATGACACTTCTCTTTTAAACATTTGCTTTTCGAATAAATAAAAAGTTTCAGGGAAGTGAGGAATTTTTCAAGTGAAACCTCGTGACGTATACTTCTAATTTAAAATTTCTTTTGAGTTCCTATGTCCTTATGTAGATTTGGTTTCTCCTTGTTAAATACACAGTCGAGTCACATTATTGTGATCACATCCTACTTTTGATGTCAACAGCGCGTAGCCAATGAAAGAAGGCAGTGTCGTGAGCTGGATTGGAGGGTATATAAGGTGTGCTGTTGGTATTCTGAAAACATGGGCCGCGGGTTGCCTAGTGGGCAAAGTTCGTGTCTGCCATGGAAAGGGCCTCAGGTTCGATCTCAGACAGGTACGAACGCTCGATCCACTAAATATACGCCGTGCGTCTGATAGGCACGTTAAGCCGTCGGACCCCGGGTACTACCCCCTGTAATAAATAAGGGCGTCTTCCTCCCCCTTTCTACTTCGCTTCCGTGTCACTTTCCTATCGGGCGCTCTAGCCCGAGTTTCCTATTTCTAAGGGTTGTTTAAGACCTGGGGTCAGACACTCCCTTCCTAAAATCCTCTACATATGATCATTTGATCTGAAAACATATCACTCGTTGCTGTCAGGGATAAAAGGAGAGATTTATCAGATTTGCAAAAAGGGACGATTATCGGCTTTCGGGCCAACGGTGGCTGTATTTCTGAAACAGCGCAGTTTGCGAACTGTTCGCGTGCTACTGTGATTAAAGTGTATCGTGATTGGAGAAATGGCACCACTGCGAATACGCGATGTGGAAACTACGGAGCACCACGCGCCATTGATGTGAGAGGTGAACGTCGGCTGTGAAGGTGCGTGAGGGCCTATCGACACGGTACATCGGAGCAACTCACAGGCCAAATGAGACAGGGGGTACCGGAAGTGTATCTAAAACGACAATTCAGCAAAGTCTGCTGCGTATGGGGCTCCGATGAAGACGGATTGTCACTGCACCTATGCTAATGAAGGTGCATCGGCAGAAAAGGCTTACATTTGCACGGCAGTATCGGAATTGGACCTCCGCTGATTGGTAAAGAATTGCCTTCTCCGATGACTCACGTTTTCTCCTTCGTCGAACGGATGAACTTTAGTGTATAAGGCGAGAAACATCGGAGAACAAACAACCTTCAGCCAGTTCTGGAAGAACAGAAGCTGGTGGGGGCAGCGTTATGGTCTAGGGATGTTTTTGTGGCATTCCCTGGGTCCACTCATACCTGTGGAAGGCACTATGGACCGAATTCGTTATGAATCCATCCTTGCAGACCACGTACATCCTTACATGCTGAATGTCTTCCCTGGGGCGTGTGGGATATTCCATCACGACAATGTGACATGTCACACAGCTGGAAATGTCCGAGAGTGGTTGGAAGAGTACGATGAAGACTTCAAAGTACTTTCCTGTCCCCCTAATTTCCCAGACTTAAACCCAACTGAGCATGTGTGGGACCAACTCGATCGTATTTTTCGCTGTATGGGTCCTCCACTACGCACCCTCCAGCAGCTATCAGATGCACTGCAGTCAGTTCGACTCCACATACCTGTGAACACCTTCCAGCACCTTATTGAGTCACTTCCAACCCGTCTAGCTACTGCCCGCTCTGCCCACGGTGGTAACTCTGGATGTTAGCTGGTGGTCACAATATTGTGACTCGACCGTGTATTTGCGTGCCTTAAAGCCACTGATTCGCCGCCCCGGTGGCGCAGTGGTCTAAGGCGTTGTCCTCTGATCATTCGTCCGAAAGGGGTCCGGGTTCGAATCCCGGTGAGGCATGGATGTTGTGTTTGTCTTACGGCACTGGCTCTCTCCCTTCCCTGGAACCAGTGACCCTAAATTAGGGACGGGCGACTGCTTATAGCCCATTGAGTTGCTCACGGTGGTCGTTAAACCTCCAATCAAAAAAAAAAAAAAAAGCCACTGATTCCTTTTTCGAGAAATTTAACGTTGGCAACAACCTGACAGCAGATCCAATTGTAACTACGTAGTGAGACTCAAGAGATAAGAGTTTGTGTGTGCAATATTCCATGTGTTATGCTATTTAGACGATAACAGATGATCGACTTATGATATGAGCTGTTTGTAATAATACAGAATAGCTTATTGTACGAAGTTCTGTACATTCAGTAAAAGTATATATTGTAATCGTTATCGCGATGTTGTGGAGAGATAATTTGAGCGATGTGATGAGAAAGAATGCTGTATAAGCGGATTATATTCACTGCTTGAGTTACTACCACTTATGGATGGTGAATATTTAAAGCCATGACGTGCTGATTAATAAACAATTTGGACTAGGACTTGTAAGTAGCCCTCTTTGTCTCTGAACTGTTTCCTTATCCTCCTGTAGTGACTTCAAATGCCTAATCAAGTTTTCAGCGGCTAACAAAGACAGAGACTCGTCCGGGTAAGTATAGTTACAATTTAAGTCTCTAGTGAAGTACACCGAAATTAAATCATTGAGATAATAGTTACACATAAATTAATAACCAATATTTAACTATAATTTTATTGAGTGAAGTTGACTGGAAGGTAGATAGGTGCGCCGTTCAATGTATGGGTAGTTACATTATCGGAAAACAAATATTACAGTTACATGCTCCGTGGCTCTTTCATAACTCAAGAGAGTGTGGCCATTTTATCAAATAGGTTCTCGATGTACAATAATGATTTCGGTACAAAGGAGAGATCTGCGAAACAATTGTTTGATATTAAAAAAAAAACGTTAATTTTCTTTCCCTTCTGGGAAGCGCCGGAAGGTTAGGGCGTATCCACACTGTGCTTTACAAAACAGAAAAGTTGACGCCCGTGACTGAAGTTCATCAGTATTCTGAAGCCATGGTTTAAGTGTGTAATCGTATGTGTTCTGCAAAGCAAAGGATTCACGCTCCCGAATTCAAAACGAAAACTTTTCTTTCCTTTTTCAAATAAATTTGTAATCAATACGAATATTCGTGGACAAAATTACCTCATTTTGTATAATTTTGCCGTTACTCAGGTGCAGCAGTTATCACACACACACACAGTTTTATAAGAAACGCCATAAAACGTTAAGAGGGCACAGCCCACCCTCTGGCTTGTAAAACACAGATCTCAAGTATTTCTTAAATAAAACCCTCTCGTGAGTGTAAGATCGTGGATGTAGAGGTCCAAACACAGAAAACCGTCTTCTGAAGCAATTTTGTAGGCTCCTTTTTAGTCGAAAGAGCCAAGAAACCTGCTGTCACTTATTGTTGGCATGCTAAAATGCATACAATGAAAGAAAAGAATAATTCAGGGGGAAAATGGACAGTAGCATATTCACTTCCTGTTTTTTTAATGAGCGTTCAGAATAATGAGACGTTGCGTAAAACTTCTCTTCGAAGAAAAGTGTTGCCTTGATGGGCGACAAGGATCAGTGGTTCAATTCAAAACACGAGAAATATAATGACGCATCTTTCGCTTTCTTAACCACTGGATTACGGAATACGAAAAGGTGTAACATACGTTGAAAGCTGCCAGCTATTCGTTGCCTTTAATACGAAGACGAAGAGCCACGTATGTATGAGTACGTATGTTCTCTCTCAATTTAATATGGCTTCTTGCAGTTTATCCAAATACCTGTGCTGGAAATTTAAAGCCAAGCAGTTAACATATTTTGCGAAAGCAAATTACAAGACGAGGAATTTCTTATAAAATACATATTCAGTAACAGGTAAAATTATTCTATGCATCATGTATTGCCTAAAAGTTTCTGTTCAGGTTCTACACTGATGAACACACCATTTTTGTCCAAATTTTGAATTATCACATATGATTTGATATAAGAAGCATACTTATATTCCATAGTTGACTCTCTGTACATTTTTGGTGAGAATGTCCTGGTATTCTAATTTGATCCCTAATTTCAGACATGTCCCCAAAAATCTATAAATGTAGTATGGTTTATTCCCTATTTTTTCATATACGTTTATTATTGGATTAGGTTTCACAGTATGATACAAATATATTTGCTGCATTATTACTTTTCTTTATGTACAAAGTCATTTCTTTTAATAGTCCATTCTATACATTAAACATAGTCCTTTTTAAAAGCACAGTTTTGTGAAACACTGTATTTAAAACTATATACAGTTTCATTTACTCGAAGATAATTCTTCTTATTTTAAGATGATTATATATAGAGATAGTATCTGTAAGCCCTCCAGTTTTCATACTTCTCACACTATGACACTATTATATTTACTTCATCAATATTCTTCCTACTGTAGGAAGTCAGTTCTTTGAAAGTCCACTTAAAATTTTAAACACAGTCCATTTGAAACTCGTCTATTTTAAAAGCCTATGCAGTCCATTAAAAAAATGTCTATTTTAAAAGCATATTCAGCCCATTTAAAACATGGCTTTTAAAATAGACGTGTTTTTTAAATGGACTGTGTTTAAAATTTTAAGTGGACTTTCAAGGAACTAACTTCCTACAGTAGGAAGAATAATGATGAAGTAAATATAATAGTGTCATAGTGTGAGAAGTATGAAAACTGGAGGACCTACAGATACTATCTCTACATATGATCATCTAAAAATAAGAAGAATTATCTTCGAGTAAACGAAACTGTATATAGTTTTAAATATTATGTTTCACAAAACTGTGATTTTAAAAATTACTATGTTTAGTGTATAGAATGGACTATTAAAGGAAATAGCTTTGTACATAAAGAAAAGTAATAATGCAGTAAATAAATTTTTATTATACTGGGAAACCTAATCCAATAATAAACGTATATGAAAATAAATAAGGAATAAACCATACTATACTTTATAGATTTTTGTGGACATGTCTGAAGTTAGGGATCAAATGAGAATACCAGAACATTCTCACCAAAAATGTACAGAGAGTCAACTATGGAATATAAGTATGCTTCTTATATGAAATCATATGTTACAATTTAAAATTCGGAAAGGTAAAATTATTTGGCATACATTCAAGAATTAAAAACAACGCCTTGCCTTCCATATTCGGCTATGGCAGGGGTTCTTCACCTATTTTAGCCACAACCCAAAACCAACAATACGATCAACTTCGTGACCCCTGGATCTATTTTGAAATGAAAAATGCTAATGTAATACTATAAATAAGTGTAGTAATTATTCGTTATTACACAGAGTGTAACAAAATGTTTGGTTTTTGAAATTACAGTCAAACCAGTGGCGCATCCAAGTGTATGTGTGTGAGGGGGGGCGTTGGAGGAGGTTAGGGTTATCTATATAGTGGGATAATATGGATAATAACATATTATGAGATAAATAATCTGAATAATTGGAAATTAAAACATTTTATAAAACTGATTTCAAAAATAATTATTCACAATAGTTCAGTGCGATCCTTGGCCTTGCACCTTAGGTTTAGGGGCGAAATTTTGCATTGCTGTGACGTCTTAAAAATTCCCACGATCCCAGTGACCGGGAGAAGCAACGCTGATGGTACCCCATGATGTCATTTCCAGAAATGCAGGGCCTTTACACATGTTAAACACGATGAAAGTTCAAAATTTAGAATTAAAAAAAAATTAGCCCTAATTTTTTTTTCTGAGAAGCTACGGCGACCCATAGGTTTAGAACCCCTGGGCTATGATAATATTGTAGTGAAATCCAAGCACTGTGTCTCTGTTTAATATACACTGAGTGGCTACTTTATTATGACCACCTCCTCAGTACTTCATTGGGCCACCTTTTGCCTTTAATACTGCGTCGATTCTTCTTGGTATGGACTCCACGAGATGTTGATAGGTGGTTTGTGGAATCTGAGACCATGATTGATGAATAACACTTTCCAGGAGTGTGAGATTGCAGGGTTGTGGATCCAGCTGTTTGATGGCTCGTTCAACTTCATCCCACAAATTCTCAATGGGTTGAGATCTGGAGATTGTGGGGGCCACCTAAGCAACGTAAACTCACCGGCATGTTCCTGAAACCAATCCTGTACAATACGAGCTCTATGGCAGGACGCATTATCTTGTTGAAAGTAGCCATCGTCATTGGGAAAAACCATCCACATGACAGGATGCGCTTGGTCCGCAACGATGTTTAGATATGATGTGCCAGTCAGACGTTGATCAACACGAATTAAAGGGCCCAAAGCATGCCAGGAAAACATTCCCCAAACCATAACGTTGCCTCCACTAGCTTGAAGAGTTGTAGCAATGCATTTGGGGTCCATGCTTTCGTGCTGTTTCCGCCAAATTCTCACTCGGTCATCGGCATGGTGCAACTGAAAACGTGATTCATCGGACCACATAATTTGTTTCCAATTATCGACTGTCCAATCCTTGTGCTCCTGTGCGAACTGGAGACGTTTTCTCTGGTTAACTGCAGACAGCAAAGGTGTTCGAACAGGCCTTCGGCTGCCATATCCCATCCGATGCAGTGTACGGCGAACAGTGCGTGCAGAGATCATTTGAGGGGATCCTTGATTAAGATGGTCTGTAATTTGCTGCCCTGTTGCCCTTCTGTTGTGTATTACCAGCCTGGACACTCTCCGTTCCGCCCGAGAAGTCACTAGTCGATGACGACTACACGTTGCACGTAGGGACCCAGTGTTTTGGCTGATAGTCCAGTCTTTAAACACTTTAGCAACAGCTGCTCTGGAACATTTCACGAATGCGGCGGTTTCGGTGATACTCGCTCCATGGCTCCGAGCTCCTACAATCATTCCACGTTGAAAGTCCGTCAATCGCATTTTTTACCCATCTCGTCACCCCAAAATCACTGCTACTACTGTCGCAAGCACTAAGCTTTCCCTTTTTATACTAGCCTCGCCCTCTGGCGGCAACATCGTGCAGCCATCGCTCATTTGCTTAAAACTGTCAGGTGGTCATTATAAGGTGGCCACTCAGTGTATATTAAATCACGGCAACAATCTGTCATTTAGTTTTGAACCGTTTTGCATGTTTCAAATCATACTTTGTAAATAGGACATTGCTGGAAACATGCCCGAGGTTATAACATCCGTTGCCTTAAAAAATAATCGAAATTTTGCTATTTCATATTTTTTGTTTTCGTTACTTCATACTTTGTTTGCAAAGTATACAGCCATTCCATGCCAAACGTATTGCAAAATAAGCAACTACGAATAGTTCCGTACGTTCGCATCATTGTAACTGTTAAATGCCTCATTTCGAAAAGTAGATGACGTACGAAAATTGGAGGATACTGAAGAGCAAGTAAAAGTGTACAGGGGTTGGACATATTAATGTGAACACCAGACTTAGAGACTTGACTTTTAATGCAGGTACGTGCGTCACAATTACACATAGGTATCCACCCCTTTTTTGCTGTAATAGCTTTGTTTCGAACCTCAAGGTCCTGTTTAAAGCATTTAAACTGTCTTGTAAAATTTCTTTCAGGATGAAGACGAAATGAGCGACCTTACAGACTTCGAAAGAGGGCTCATTGTTGGTGGCCGGCTAGTTGGCGCCTCCGCCACAACAATCGCCAGGGTAATGGGAGTATCAAGAGCTACTGTGTCTGACGTCATGACAGCATACCGTGTTCGTGGCAAAACCTCGTCTGCGAAACACGAGAACTGCCGGTAAACGACCCTGAATGATAGAGACAGGAGAGCATTAAAAAGAATTGGTACCCATACTAAGAAGACCACGGCGCCGAAAATTAGTGCGGAGCTCAATGCCTGTTACGACGTTGGCTGATCGAAGTTTATTTATTTATTTTGACAAGGGGCTTTGTTTCTAACCTCTTAACGTGCTGAGTGGCGTTCATAAGGGGGTCCAAAAACATTAACCTTATCTCAAAATTAAACGTATATGGATGGAAAACTAAAACCGACTGATTTAGCAATCTTCCGGATTTATTTCCATCAGTAAATTGTATTAACCGTGGAGCGGTAATGTGCGTAAATTTTGCGTATATGACGCAAGAAAAAAAATGCCATGCTCCATTGATTAAGCAGATATCCAATCAGGCCGAGCTATGCTCTCCTCAGTCTGTCGATTCCATACACAAACGTCACTTCCTTGTTTCATTGTTCTTTTGCACGATGGCCTCATCTGAAGGCTAGTGAGTAAAATTTGCTCGTCGTTACCAATACAGGTAAACTGTTGTACGGAAATTTTACGCATACTTACCATTGCGCGATAATTCATATGCGTAAATATTTCGCATAGTTATTAAAAAAGTACTAATTTCTTTTGTGAAGATTTTTATATCTCATCTTTGATTTTCTCAGTTTCGGGTATTTCAGAAGTCAATAATGAAATCAGAAGAAACATAGAGAAAATATTCCTATTTTGCAAGAATTATCTGAAACCACTAAAAATGAAGAAGAAAGTGGTTTTTACAAGAGGAAAGGGAATGAAAAGAAGAGTTAGATGATAGCGATGCAGATTCTGATTTTGTGCTTTCTGAAGATCCTACCTGAAGAATTAATTGATTTGTGATGAGCTTAAAAAAACTGATGCAAGGTAAGAAGAGGAAGATCAAGGCAAGGTACGAAGAGAAAGACCGTGTACTAACAGGGCCTGATTTACGCCTAGGCACGCAAGGCACATGCCTAGGGCCCTCAAATTGAAAGGGCCCCAAAATCTTGGTTAAAAACAAAACAAAGAAACTTTCCCTTTTTCAAAGTATTTATACGTGGGTAGATGTGATGTGGAGTAACTATATATAAATCGCCGGCAAAACACAAGCAAGTACTGGCAATATAATATGTGATATTTCTAGTTAATATCAGTAACACTTTTCAGATAATTTGGGGAGGGTTTTTGTGTGAGATGAAGCAAAAAATTGTCGTGTTGTGTAATAAAAACTGGCAGTATGTGTATGTTTGTAATTATGGCTTACTAAGATCAACTATATACTTCAATTTCAAATACTGCATAGTTCTGAAGCAATTTTTAAACATTTTGACGTTTTAGCTCCCAAAAGTTATATTTGAAAAATCTTTGGACTTAATTCGGGCAGGGTTTGAATCCCCCAAACCTCTCTCTGAAATACACCCCTGGTTAATATGGTAATAGTAGAATTTAGACACACCTGGCAAAAAATCCAATGTCCAATTGAATTTCACCCGTCATGTGGCTTTGTCACACACAACTGTTTCATTGATGAAGGTTCAAGTCTTTTCAGATGCAAATCAGTAGGACAGCATAAAAATCTAGGAGAAAACAATATTTTTACCAGGTATTACCGTAATTTAATGTCAGTCTTAAAATGTATTGTGTTTATTAAATTATTACGCTGGATTGTAATACAGTCGCCCAAAATGGTCACACTACCTACTCGACTCCATAAAGTAAATGTCGAGTGGAGGGGCCTCGTTTTGGGTTGTGCCTAGGGCCCAATTCTGTGTAAGTCGGGCCCTGTGTACTAACCTCCAGTTGATCCAGCTCTCAGTGAAGAGCAAAGATGTGAAAAGGAATCTGTTGATGCATAAAATATTACCAAAATTTCCGATATTGTCTTAGTTCGGTAGATTGGCTTTATGTGGAAAACTCAGACCCCTAGTAGTAAAACTCCAAAAAAGAAAAAAATATTGTACATGTGCTCTCTGCACCGTCGTCCTCAGCATCGCCTTCATATGACCCAATAGAGTGTTTTCAAATTATGCTTTTTCTGAGGAAATCATTGGTACAATTCTGCTCCACACAAATGAAGAAATAATTAATCAAAGACAAAACAAAATAAAAAAAGATAACAACGCATTTTCGGTTGTAATAAGCACGTCTTTTCATTCCTTTCCTACGCGAATAAATTTTTTCAAAGTAATTCATAGTCAATGTAACCGGTTAGAAAAAAAAAAAAAAAAAAAAAAACCGGATTTCAACAATTTCTGGCGTACGCGATTTTGTGTGTACCAGTTATCAAGAAACCGCAATCGTCGTTGTGACGTGCCTGTCCCGCAGGACGCACACGACATAAAGGCAAATAGCAGCGATAACGAACGTCCGCGTAGCTCAATTGGAAGAGCGACTTATTCCGGAATGAGGGGACCCGGGTTCGAGCCGCCGCGGCGTGGACAAAAATGACGGAGAAATTTACTTTGTTATAATGGCGCCCGAACTTTCCGGATGAACCGGCCGTTCAAAATCTCGCAATGGTGTGGTGTTCTTTCCACACCGCGAGAGAAGAAAAATAAGAGAATCTCTTCTCCAGCGCTTCAAAAAATAAATGTGTGTGTCGTGCCCCCTGCCCTCTTTCAGGGAGAGGGGAGATGTGACGTGTCTGCCCAGCAGGACGCACACGACATAAAGGCAGATATATATGAAAAAACTGAAATTGAAGTTAAAAAAAGGCACCATTTTTTTTAACTTCAATTTCAGTTTTTTCATATAGTGAAAATCTACAAATCATTTTAAATAAATACTTTAATTGAGTAATACGAAAAATTGATGTAATATTTCAGTTATTCATTTTCTTATCTTCGTTTTTGAAAAGTGACGCGTTTCAATATGCAGTTTATTCAGATTATGTTGACTTTATCTATATCAAACATTTAAAAGTTTATCAAAATTAAGAAAGTTAAATAAAGGAAGGAAAAATTTCTAATAACACTGTCAAAAACAACATTTTTTCGTAAATATCTACTATATTCGTATTTTTATTCATCATTACCAATAGTGTACTGTTGCTTAACGTTACCGTTCTAGGATTAAACACTTCCTTTGTACTAATTTTAAAAAATACGTAGTAAGCATCTTCACGAAAGGTATGCCAATATCATTACTATAATGTCAAGAAATTCCACAAGGATTTGGTCGAAAGTGCTCATGGAATGACGAATGAAAGATATGCTGTTCTTAAAAATTAATATATGCATCTTGGCGCAAATACATAAATAGATATGCCATGAACAGATGTGCTGAAGAAACTTCAGTAGTAAAAATATTTAATTATTAAACCTGCATATACACGGTCGAATCATATTATTGTGACCACCAGCTAATATCCAGAATAACCACCGTGTGCAGCGCGGACAGCAGCTAGACGGGCTGGGAGTGACTCAATAAGGTGCTGGAAGGTGTTCACAGGTATGTAGAACCATGATGACTACAGTGTATCTGACAGCTGCTGGAGGGTGCGTGTTGTAGGATCCATAGAGCGAACAACACGATCGAGTTGGTCCCACAGATGCTCAATTGGATTTAAGTCTGGGGAATTAGCGGGCCAGGGAAGTACTTTGAAGTCTTCATCCTGCTTTCCAACACTCTCGGACATTTCCAGCTGTGTGACACGTCGCATTGTCGTGATGGAAGATCCCATCGGCCCCAAGGAAGACAATCAGCATGTATGAGTGTACGTGGTGTGCAAGGATAGATTAATAACGAATTCGGTCCATAGTGCCTTCCACAGGTATGAGTGGACCCAGCGAATGTCACGAAAACATTTCCCAGACCATAACACTGCCCCCACCAGCTTGCGTTCTTCCAGCAGTGGTGGAAGAGTGTTTGTTTTCCGATGTTTCTCACCTTATACGCCAACGTCCGTCCGTTCGATGAAGCAGAAAACGTGACTCATCGGAGGAGGCATTTTTTTGCCAATCAGCGAAGGCCCAATTCCGATACTGCCGTGCAAATGTAAGCCTTTCCTGCCGATGCACCTTCGTTAGCATAGGTGCAGTGAACATCCGTCTGTATCGGAGCCCCATACGCAGCAGAGTTCGCTGAACTGTCGTTTTTGACACACTTCCGGTAGACCCCTGGTTCATTCGCCAGCGAGTTGCTCCACTATAGCGTGTCGATCGGCCCTCACACACTTTCCAAACCGACGCTCACCTCTCAGATCAATGGCACGTGGTGCTCCGCAGGTTTCGCATCGCTTATTCGAAATTGTGCCATTTCTCCAATTACGATACAATTTACCACAGCAGCACGCGAACAGTTCACAAACTACGCTATTTCAGAAATACTGCCATTTTTGGTCCGAAAGCCGATAATCATCCCTTTTTGCAAATCTGATAAATTGCCCCTTTTATCCATGACATCAAAGAGTGATATGTTTTCAGAAAAGTTTATCAAAATTAAGAAAGTTAAATAAAGGAAGGAAAAATACCTTCCAAGCCAGCTCACGACACGTGCATTATTTCATTGTCTACGCGCTGTTGACGTCAAAAGTAGGAGGTGGTCACAATAATGTGACTCGACTGTGTAGAATTGCGAATATTGATGGAAAACGTTGGATTTTCTGTTGCTTAGTAGTAGGCCTTGGTTCCAAACTTCTTATGCGGAGCTCTAATTCATTCCATAGGTACTCTATGGGTTTAAGATCACGCCTCTGTTCCCACCAGTCCACACACGATACGGAATTATCGTCAAGCCACGCCGTAACAGTCCTTGCTTTATGGCTCGGTGCATTATCTTGCTGGTACCAACAAGCATCGGTTCCATAGTATTGCCATAGAGTTGGTAGGGCATAATTGTCCAGAATATCGAGGTAGACGTGCTGGTTAACAAGTTTGTCCACGATAACCAATGGGCCGGGACCCAACCACGAAAACACCCCAACACGAGTACACTGCCAGCACCAAACTTGACCGTGGGAACAGTACACTACGGTAAATAGCGTTCTCCCGGCTGCCGCCATACCCACACACGGCCATCGGGCTGATGGATCGTGTATCTGGATTTATTAGTCCATAGGACCCATTTCCATTGATCTACGGTCCACGATAAATGTTCTTTACACCATGCTAAACGACGAGTAGCATTCTGAGTGGAGATGAAAGGCTCATGAGCAGGCGCACGACCACGGTAACCCATGGAATGAAGTTCTCTGCGAATGGTACGTGTACATACCGAGGTTCCAGCATTTCTACTCACCTGTACACTGAGGTCTTGTGCAGTACTCCGTCGATTAGCTGTAACGACTCTCCTGAGTATTAACAAATTTTATTGAACTCGTAGGCATAAAATAATACAGGCAGGCGCACCACAAAGTGGGAAAAACAATAATTAAACAATGAATGAAAGTAATGACAATATCAACAGATGAATGCGGCTACGCCGGTCAAAATAATATGAAAAATGCTAAAACCCACAACAAGGTGGTAAAATACACAATACACAGAGACAGCAGTAAAGTACACGAAAGCAATAACAAATGGCACTGGCAGTGGCCAGGAGTAATCGAGGAACACATAACAACAGAAAAGGACATCCAACACGGCACTCTATTAACAATCAGGAAAACCGGAAATAGAAACGATAAATACAGTAAACACTGTACACCATCAGCGCGGAACAAAACCGGGAAGATTCACATTAATACCACTCCAGTGAGTGATTCTGATGACAAGATCAAGGCGTGCGCCACACTGATCGACGCCAAACAAAGAGAAAACAGATCTACAAGTGAACGGGCAGCACCACTCAAGAACATAGAGGGAAAAACAGAAAAGAACAACATAGCATCACGCACAATTCATAAAACGGTACAAATAAATATGAGCCCAATGACACCGACTCGAACAGAAATCGCACGAGGTTGGAAGAAACAATACAAAAAGGCAAAAACGCAAGTGCAAAACCCCCGGGACACATCGGGGATACATAACAAACAAGAATTAGAAATAGCACGGTGCACTGAGAATAGGGAAAATACGCGTGAGAGATAGTTGATAATGACAGCAAGCACAGTGCCGGAGAATTAATGCACATTACGGTAAGTTACATAATACGCACTACAGGTGAATGGCAAGCGCCAACTAAAGAAAAACAGAACAATAAAATTGCAACTCACACTTGATGGGAAGCTCAATTCACAAAGATCAATATTGATACAAAATGTATAGTGTGCCTGGACTCAACCGAGGACCAAGGAATCACAAAGGAACTAGTACCAACAGAAATGCTGAAGAAAAAGTACAATATACATACAAGAAAAATAAAAAGCTGAATATATTCCTTTAACACATTATCAAGCACGAGGCACAACCAACACGGTACCCGTAAGCAATGTGACAGTGATAAAACCTTGAAAGTAGAAACACAGCGCTCGCGGGAACCGGCGAAAGCATAAGGAAACATTGTGTAAAATAATACAGCACTTACAGGTCAACGAGCTATCACCAACTAAAACAAATCGAAGAACATGAAAAAGTATGCGGCTGGGTGACGTTCAGATAGTACAAAGACATCAGGGGAACAAGAGTCCAATAACATGGGACTCGAACATAAACCCTGTGACCACTCACACTTAGTTATATGCTCAATTCACAAAAATCAACTTTGATATGAAAGTTAATGACCCAGAATTCAACCGAGGACCAAAGAATCACAGATGAACAAGTACCAACAGGAATGCTGAAGAAAAGTACAGTGTATACATACAAGAAAACAGAAAAAGCTGTACATATTCAATAAACACAATAACAAGAACAAGGCATAAACAACACGGTACACATTATCAGCTTATCCGTGATGAACACCGCAAGTGAGTGCGAAAAATAGAAGCACAACGCTCGCGTGAACCGGCGAAAGCATGAGAAAGAAAATCGTAGAAAACGATACAGTATTCACAGGTCAATGAGCTTTCACTAACTCAAACAGAACGAAGAGCGTGAAAAGTGTGCAGCAAGGTCACGTTCACATAATACAAATACAACAGGGGAACGAGAGTCCGAGAACCTCGGACTCGAACATAAACCGTGTGATAAGCCGAGCAAGACATGACTGGGAAGAGGAACAAGGAATAAGCACATTGGGTACACAGGGAAACAGAACATTCGAGTGAGAGGTACGAACCAGTTTACGCTGTTCCTCGTTGCATAACACTACATAAGACACAGTACAACGGTCCAGTGAACAGGAACAATATAAAAACTGCAGTATGATGATACACAATGAGCAGGCTATATAAATTACAAGCATAGAAAACACAACTTCGCTGTCTCAGATAACAGTAGGGAAAAAGAAACAATGGACGAACAATTTACAATAAACAGGGTGCATGACAATCCAAGGTGCGAAAAAAAGTGACAATGTCAGAAATTATGTACAATGAAGATAGGTTACAACAGCATACAATTACAGGCAACCAACAATACCACGCCTATTGACAGCAATAAGGTGACCATAACGAGATATGGTACATACATATCAGAAACACCAGGAAGAAAACGATAAAAGGGGTACATGCAGCTTGGCCCGGGTACAAACCTGTACCCAAACAAAAGAAAACGAGCCACATGAGTTAGCAATTCGCAAAACCTATGCCAAGAAAGGCACACCACGGTGGACAAAACATACCCTGCCATATGAGAGAACAGACACTAAGAAATGCAGATCCAACAAAATAACAAAATATGATTACAAATATACACTGTGTCCCAAAAGGCACATGGAAAAGTAAGAAGAGAAAGCACAACGCAATTAACACGAAAGATACAGCGTCGCCCCGTCAACTCGGAATCACCCGGTTTCCTGCGCCCAGGCAGACCGGAAGGAAGCCAGAGATTGGGGGTGGACGCTACAAAGTACTCCAGCCGAAGACGAGCCAAGATGCGATTCCGAAAAATCCTCCGCAAAGCTGCACCTGCAGAAAGGATGCGAGGTGTGGCAGAACGGGAACGTATAGAAAGGCGGTAAAGATGAATAACATGCTTCACAAAGACGAATAGGTAGGCAGAAGCAGGCTTCGACGTCCTCTATCACTGATTTCCTTTGGTCTGAAGGTACGTTTTGCTGCTTCAGACACGCCATGTGTCTACCACTTATTCAGTACATCCAAAACAGTTGACTTATGTATGTTTAAACGCCTCTCGGTTTCTTTTATGGACAACCCACTAATATAACACCCAACAATCTTTCCTTTGTCAAAGTCAGTTCTCTCCCTCCGCGACATTTTCACTCAACCTCACAGTGCGATATGATCGCGGTCAGCTGCAGGCTTGTTTTTATACCGTTTGCAGCTGGACCACGCATCTTAACAACGCAGCGGATCAATTCATTTGCTTTTGAAAGGGTATCCGGTGACTTTTGTCAATATATTGTATATTCATTGTCTTTTCTGTGCTTATTCTTATTATATCGTTCGTACGCCTTTGAGCCGTGAAGTCAAAACGGAACTTCCGTTTCCTCCAATAGCTGAGCGTCAAGTTCCCATTTAAAGCTTTGTGTGCAAGGAAGGACAAGTTCCGTCAAATGCTCAAAAGGAAACAAGACTACCGATTTCAGTGGAGGCGAAAGAACACAATGAGTTTGTCACCTTCCACTTCTCTAATTGGTGGACTTAGAAACACGTGACCTCATCGTCGATAGCCTAGCATAGTTATGGACTTGAGGACACAATGGTCACGTGCGCACGTACGTTCCCTTTGATTATTACCTGTTGTTTGGTGCTCTTGCACCGTCTTCTTAGGAGGCTAAACATTCAAGGAAGGTAAATCATTTTAATATTTTATACAGCAAAAATGTGTGCCCTTCTAGAACTTTTTATTGGATGTTTTTCCGAATGTGATTGTTTTTATGCCCATAAATAAATAATTTCTCTTATGCGAAAAATTATGCATGTGTCCCGTAATGAGGAACTCCACTAAAAAGCATTTATACCTTTATAAAATAATGCGCTTATTAATGCTGCATTTAGTAAAGGGTCACTACCTAAGTTGGAAACGGATCAAGAATTTTGGACCCAACCCGGACCTTACCCAGACAAATCTGCTTTCAGCTATAAATTCGAATATATCATCATTGTTAATCATTATCAATTCATTGCTGGATGAAGGTCTCCCCACGCTTCTTGAACAATGTGCTATCTTGGGCCAGTCTCCTCCATTTACCCATCTCGTACGTGGTCATCTTCTGTGTCTTTTTTTTATCCCTTGGAATCCAGTCTAAAATTTCGGTTGTTCACCGGTGGCTCTTTTTATCTTTCTTCGTTACACCAAGCATGCATCTCTCCATGCTACTTACAGTTGTCTGCAGTCATTGTGTTTTGTTTTTTTTTAGTTAAAGTCCATGTCTCTGCCCCGCACTGAAATGATACATTGATTAAACACTTTTCTTTTAAGACATAATGGCATATTGCTCTTACAAACTGTATTGTTTCTTCCAAAAGCTCTCCAACTAAGTTTTACACGCCAATTAATTTCTTCATTAACGTGACTCTCGCTTGATATCTGCTGCCCAAGGTAAATGTAGAAATTGGTTTTCACCAGCTTTCCCTCATCAATAGATAAATCTTCATTCCTTGTAAGTACACCAGTTTCGTCTTGTGAAAGTTCAATTTTAATCCCCATTTCTTTACTTTTCTCAGCAGGTTCCTGGATCATACTCTCCAGCTCTGAAGTATTATTTCAAAGACCTCTAAAAGGTTCTTTGAAATATTTTTTTTCCATTCAAAAATAAAACGGAAATAAAACCGGATCGAAATCGGGTCAGGAAGACCTTGACCCTCAAGAAATTGTCGACCGGTGACCCTTGACCCGTCTCCGTCTCTGCTCGCTATATAGTTCCACATCTTTGCTTAGCATGCCAGAAAAGTATGTGCCCATATTTTCGATCTGCAGAAATGATCTCTAAGCTTCTGTAAGACGGAATATAAAAATTCTTTATTGAAGAAAGAAACTGAAGCAGGTCAATTTTGTAAGTTTTTTCATACATCTGACGGTTCTCCTCAAGTATTATTTTTCTCTCTATGGCGTAAATATTTGTTTGCATTTATCACAGTACCTCTGTTCCCAGAAGATGAATTCGGAAGTTCCTTTTAAGATCTTCCGTTTTTTCCTGAAATCGTATTTTCTTTTAGGTAGAGTAACTGTGTATTTATGTATATTTTCCAGCGACGTATCTTCTTGTAAAAGATGGGCTGAGAACACACTTCTTTGTTTCGGTTAGAGCTACGAATGGTCAAGATTTTCAAACTTTTTCTGGATTTGTTTCTCCGTTGGTGGTAATCTGGTTTTTAAGGCTTGCATATAAAAAGAAAATCAAGAAGTTCAATGTAAATCAACAGTATTTTTGGCGAGAAATTGTACAATTCGACTACCGTAGAAGGGGAACGTTACACCTCATGATACCAGCAGATCAGAGCTACATTGTGATACAGAATTTCGCTAACTGCAAAAAAATGTGATATCTCTACTACTACGAAAGAGAAGTGTGTTTTAGTTATTTCGGATTTTACCGACAACGAGCAAAACCTTCCGGCGGTACAAATCGAAAAATTGAATAAGTTCGAGGCTCACTTCGCCGCTTATAAAAGATAAATGAAGAAACCGTATTGCTTGGAAATTAAGTTGTTTGCCACCAACGTATTTCTTGCACGAAAGCAAAATTCAAGCTCCCTCCCAGTTTTCGTCCTTCTAAATGACTCCCCGGAGCACCAGAAAGTGTCTCTCCGCAGTAGGTATCATAGGTTATATGGTCGTAAGTTACATAGATATCATATGTATAAATGTATTATGGAAACGTACAATTTACTCACTTACAGAAAGTGTTGAAACTACCATTCTTCACATATCCTCTTCTGCACATGTTTTCAACACATCTGGGAGAGTCAAAATGTCTCTTCGAAGTAATGTTAAGGTTGTTCCACTTAATTTTGATCGTGCTACAGTCAAAAGTTTTGGATTATGTAAGTTTTTGCGTGTTTAATTTCAGTTTTTGTTGTTTTCTTTATAACATACGGATATAAGCTTTAGAATGTTTCACAGCAGCACCAATTTTCACCAGCTTCTGGTGAGTTGAAAGTTTCCAAATGTAGATCTTAATTTCATCATTGACCCTCAGATAGAAGGAACACTCATGAAATCAACATTTACGTTTTAGAAACTTTCAACTCATCAAAAGCTTGTGAAAATTGGTGTTGCTATGAAACATATTCTGGTTTTTTAATGAGACGAAACGACATTCAGCATTCACTGTTCCCGTTTTTGTTTTCAACAAGAACGTATTTGTTAGTCTCGACGCCTTTTTCAATCTTCTTAATATTAAATTCATCCATTTTAACAAATAAGGCATTAATTCCGACACGACATTCAATGAAACGGTATGTCAGCACATCAAAAGAAAACTTCTGAATGCTGAATACAAAACATGTGCTTTGAAAAGTAACTCTCAGTATTACAAAGTGACATGAGTCACCTGAAAAGCAGGCGACAGGCGTTTGCCAGTATCTTGATTCGGACACTCTCCACTGAAATCAAACACAAAGGAAGTATCGTTTTACGATATGATATCGTCGGTCGGTGGAAATTTTCTTTGTTTTAAGAAAGAGACTGCAATATTTTAGTATGACAAATCATTTTTCACTCCGCTGGCACCAGCACCGAGCACGAAATTTCACAGCTCGCATTTTTCTTTGAAATATTATCTTCCATTTGAATAATAAAAAGGAAATAAAACTAGTTCGAAATCGAGTCAACAACACCTTGACCCGACCCGTTTGACCAGCAAGAAATTGTCGATTCGTTGACTCTCCCCCGCCCCCACCTCTGCTCTCTCTCTCTCTCTCTCTCTCACACACACACACTGCAGAACTGCCTCTTGCCCCCTAGCACGTTTCCATCTCAGCTCTCTCTCTCTCTCTCTCACACACACACACACCTGCAGAGCTGCCTCTACCTGGGTGGGAAAAACATCTAACATCTAAGAAATCAGCACATGTTCCTGGCTTCCAATCGTTTGTCGACCCGTGACCCGTTTCACTCACTGCTCTCTCTCTGTATCTATCGCTCTCTCTCACACACACTGTAGAACTGACTCTCCCAGGGTGGGAAAAACATCTAAGAAATTATCACATGTTTCTGGTGCCCAATTGTCTGTTGACCTGTGACTATCTCTGCTCTCTCTCTCTCTCTCTCTCTCTCTCTCTCAGACACACCTGCAGAGCTGCCTCTCCCTAGGTGGGTAAAACATCTAAAAAATCAGCACATGTCCCTAGCGTCCAATTGCCTCTTGACCCGTGATCCGTTCCCGTTTCCATCACTGCTCTCTCTCTCTCTCTCACCTGCAGAACTGCCTCTCTCTGGGTTGGAAAAGCATCTAAGAAATCAGCACATGTTCCTAGCGTTCAATAGCCTGTTGACCTATGACCCGTTACCATCACTGCTCTCTCTCTCTCTCTCTCTCTCTCTCTCTCTCTCTCTCTCTCTCTCTCTCTCTCTCTCTCTCTCTCTCTCTCTCACACTCTCTCTCTCTTTCACTGCAGAACTGCTTCTCTCTGGGTGGGAAAAGCTTCCAAGAAATCAGAATACGTTCCTGGCGTCCAATTGTCTGTTGACCTGTGACCCGTTACCATCACTGCTCTCTCTCTCTCTCTCTCTCTCTCTCTCTCTCTCTCTCTCTCTCTCTCTCTCACTCTCTCTCTCTTTCACTGCAGAATTGCTTCTCTCTGGGTGGGAAAAGCTTCCAAGAAATCAGAATACGTTCCTGGCGTCCAATTGTCTGTTGACCTGTGACCCGTTACCATCACTGCTCTCTCTCTCTCTCTCTCTCTCTCTCTCTCTCTCTCTCTCTCTCTCTCTCTCTCTCTCTCTCTCTCTCTCTCTTTCTCACTGCAGAACTGCTTCTCTCTGGGTGGGAAAAGCTTCCAAGAAATCAGAATACGTTCCTGGCGTCCAATTGCCTGTTGACGCGTGACACGTTTCCATCACTGCTCTCTCTCTCTCTCTCTCTATCTTTCTCTCTCACGTACACACACTGCTTAGCTGCCTCTCTCTTGGTGGAAAAACATCAAAGAAATCAGTACATGTTCTTAGCGTCCGATTCCCCGTTGACCCGTGACCCGTTTCCATCTCTGCTCTCTCTCTCTCTCTCTCTCTCTCTCTCTCTCTCTCTCTCTCTCTCTCTCTCTCTCTCTCTCTCTCTCCCCCTCTCTCTCTCTCTCTCTCTCTCTCTCACACACACACACATTGCAGAACTGCCTCTCCCTAGTTGGTAAAAACATCTAAGAAATCAGCACTTGTTCCTGGCGTCCAATTGTCTGTTGACTCGTGACCTGTTTCCATCTCTGCTCTCTCTCTCTCTCTCTCTCACTGGGCAGAACTGCCTCTCCTTTTCTTAGATGGAAAAACCATCTAAGAAATCAGCACATGTTCTTGGCGACCAATTGCTTGTTGATCTGTGACCTGCTCCCTCTCGCACACACTGCAGAGTTGCCTCTCCCTGGGTGTAAAAAACATCTAAGAAATCAGCACATGTTCTTGGCGTCCAATTGCCTGTTGATCTGTGACCTGCTCCCTCTCTATCACACATACTGCAGAGCTGCCTCTCCCTGCGTGGGAAAAACATCTAAGAAATTAACACATGTTCTTGGCGTCCAATTGCCTGTTGATCTGTGATCTGCTCCCTCTCTTTCACACACGCAGCAGAGCTGCCTCTCCCTGGGTGGGAAAAACATCTAAGAAATTAACACCTGTTCTTGGTGTCCGATTTGCCTGTTGATCTGTGACTTGCTCCCTCTCTCTCGCACACACTGTAGAGCTGCCTCTCCCTGGGTGGGAAAAGCATCTAAGAAATCAGCACATGTTCTTGGCGTCCAATTGCCTGTTGATCTGTGACCTGCTCCCTCTCTATCACACATACTGCAGAGCTGCCTCTCCCTGCGTGGGAAAAACATCTAAGAAATTAACACATGTTCTTGGCGTCCAATTTGCCTGTTGATCTGTGATCTGCTCCCTCTCTTTCACACACACAGCAGAGCTGCCTCTCCCTGGGTGGGAAAAACATCTAAGAAATTAACACCTGTTCTTGGTGTCCGATTTGCCTGTTGATCTGTGACCTGCTCCCTCTCTATCACACATACTGCAGAGCTGCCTCTCCCTGCGTGGGAAAAGCATCTAAGAAATCAGCACATGTTCTTGGCGTCCAATTGCCTGTTGATCTGTGACCTGCTCCCTCTCTATCACACATACGCAGCAGAGCTGCCTCTCCCTGCGTGGGAAAAACATCTAAGAAATTAACACCTGTTCTTGGTGTCCGATTTGCCTGTTGATCTGTGACCTGCTCCCTCTCTCTCGCACACACTGTAGAGCTGCCTCTCCCTGGGTGGGAAAAGCATCTAAGAAATCAGCACATGTTCTTGGCGTCCAATTGCCTGTTGATCTGTGACCTGCTCCCTCTCTATCACACATACTGCAGAGCTGCCTCTCCCTGCGTGGGAAAAACATCTAAGAAATTAACACATGTTCTTGACGTCCAATTGCCTGTTGATCTGTGACCTGCTCCCTCTCTATCACACATACTGCAGAGCTGCCTCTCCCTGCGTGGGAAAAACATCTAAGAAATTAACACATGATCTTGGCGTCCAATTGCCTGTTGATCTGTGATCTGCTCCCTCTCTTTCACACACACCCAGCAGAGCTGCCTCTCCCTGGGTGGGAAAAACATCTAAGAAATTAACACATGTTCTTGGCGTCCAATTGCCTGTTGATCTGTGATCTGCTCCCTCTCTTTCACACACACGCAGCAGAGCTGCCTCTCCCTGGGTGGGAAAAACATCTAAGAAATTAACACCTGTTCTTGGTGTCCGATTTGCCTGTTGATCTGTGACCTGCTCCCTCTCTCTCGCACACACTGTAGAGCTGCCTCTCCCTGGGTGGGAAAAGCATATAAGAAATCAGCACATGTTCCTGGCGTCCAATTGCCTGCTTTGTAAGGAAACGAGCATCGTGCTTTTTAAATATGAAGTCTGGATATTTTTCAAAATAAATTTTAGCCCTTATTCGAGAGGCGTAATTTAACATAATAATTTGCAGCTTGAACAATGGAATCATTCTAATGCAATATGACCGTTAATTCTTCCTTAAAATATTCATTTATTTTCTGGCAATGCATGATTCTCACCTCATTTGGAAGGAACTTCCATTTACTTCACTTCATCAAGTCATTCCTGCTCCATTCATTGTCTTACTGGCGATTTTTTCTCCGACGTTTGTGGAAATCTTACATTAAATAAAGCACACCCATTGCTTTTTGTGATCAGCCGGAATATATTTTCCCTTTCGCTCTCAGCTTCCTCTGTTTCTGAACTTTTTTTTTCTTTTTATTTATTTTATGTTTTCTCTCTAACTGAAGCCAGAGTATAAATTAACAGGAAATTTTAATCGTTATAAAAACTCTTGCGAAAGTTTACATTTATGACTATACTTTTACAAAAAAAAAACAATAATAATACACTAATTAATTATTTGTGATCTTGGTAATTTAAAAGGGAAAAGTCTGTCTGGGGGCGAGCGTCCCAGCCCCGCCTTCCGTTGGATCCGCTATTGTTTTTGTGGATCTGTCAAAATGAGAACAGATCTGTTTGCCAAAAAGTTGAGATTTTTCGAGGGATAAAGCATATCGCAAAATTCCTGTTCAAAGTGAATTTATCGCAGTCTTTGTTCCTGCATTCCGTTTTCCCCATTGTACTGCAAAACAAAGAACGATTATGTCTGCTGGAGAAGGCAGCCTTATAATATGCACATAGGGCAGACTATAGGTGGGTGCTCAGGCACCCATTGAAGTTCCCCAATGGGTGATTGGCACCCACTGAATCATTAATAACAATGTTTAAAAAATTAGGTTGCCCATTTTTAAATTTCTAATTAAAGAAACACGTGGAAAGAGCGATGACTTTGTCTATTTACATTGTCTCCACGTATTTGGAAGATTTTCACCATAATTTCCTTCTTTTCAGTACTTCTATATGTGAAACTATTTCTTAGAACACCAGTGTATAATATGAAAAAGAAAAAAAAACTTGTTTTAATTCTTTTGGTATTTCACTTGGGGTAGGTGAAAGGTTATGTGGTTCATACACGGTCGTATCAGAATAATATTGCCATTCCTAGAATCACAGTGTACCCGCCCAGACGGGTCACAGAGTGCACGTGACAAGGTCTACCACACGGAGGTATAAGCGGTCGGCACAGACAGAGGAGCCATAGAGCGTCATATGAGCATAATGGGCATAGGTAGTGATTTGACGGACATTCAAAAAGGAATGATCATCGACTACCATGCCAAGGGTGGAAGCATCTCTGACTTCGTGTGCTGTTCGTGAGGTGCTGTAGTGAGGGTGTACCAAGAATGGACCACTGGCACACCGAGTACCGCCCGACGTCATAACTGTGGAGCTCCAAAGGCCGTCTACCCCAGAGGAGAACGTCGGCTGGTAAAGGGCAATCGACGCGCAACAGTGCAGCAGTTGGCTACACAAATGAAGGTTGGCTCACGCAGGTATGTGTCCCCGATAGCAGTACACCGAACCCTGTTACGCATGGGTCTCCGGAGTCAACGCTGCGTCAAGGCGCCCATGTTGACTTAGGCCCATCGAAAACGATGCCTGTAGTTTGCATAGGACTACCGTCACTGGATAGTGGAAGGGTGAGAAAAGGTTGCCTTCTCCGACGAATAGAGGTTTCTACTCCACAGAAGTGACGGGCGTTGTCGGACACACGAGAACCAACACACGGATACGCTTATCGGTCAAACACAGGCCGGCGGTGGCAGCGTGCATGTCTGGGAGATGTTTTCCTGATATGAATTGGGACCTCTGGTACCACTGGATGGGGCCTTGAACGCTAATGGCTACCTATCCATCCTCGCTGACCACATGCATCCCTTCATGTTGGACATCACCCTGGTGGTGATGGCGTCTCCCAAGTGCACAATGCGCCCTGCCACGTTGCTAAGGGAGTGCGTGACTTCTTCCAGGGACACAAGAGCGATGTCTTCGTTCTCCCTTGGCCGGATAAATCATCCGACCTCAATCCCATAGAGCACTTGTAGGATTATTTGGATAGACAGGTTCGACGTGACGACCCACAGCCACGTCATCTCCGGGACCTCCGTACTCTGCCGCAGTCTGAATGTGCACGTGTGCCTCGGGCAACCTTCCAGGGCCTCATTGCGTTCATGCCACACCGTCTCGCCGCTGTCATCCGAGCCAAGGATGGTTATTCCCATTATTAGGTAGGTGATCATATTATTCTGATATGACTGTGTATAGTTGTAAGAATATAGAGTACCGAGAAACGAACATAAACTACTTGTGTCCATGAAACAATTTTACAATCATCCATGGAGTGAAGAAGGAAGACGCGGAAATAACTTGATCAAAACTCTGCTTTTATGAATCATGCTGTATATACACATACAGTACATATGTATGCACATCAAGAGTCACGTAAATGGAACAAAATAGCATGCTGGAAATACTTTTTTTAAGGTACAAAAATTAAAACGCGTATAAGAAAAAAGTACGCAAGAAAAATTAAGAGCGTGATTAATTACATATCCGTTTCAATCTTAAAAACCTATCACTGATTAAATCGCATGGTTTATTGCCGTATAATCGACGTACCAATGTGGGCTAATGTGTTATAACGAAGTAAATTTCTCCGTCATTTTTGTCCACGCCGGGCATCGAACCTAGGTCCCCTCATTCCGGAATAAGTCGCTCTCCAACTCAGCTACGCGGACGTATGCTCCCGATGCTATCTGCCTTTATCTCATGCACGTCACATCTCCCCCCCGAAAGAGGACCGGGGGCATGGCCCACAGGTCAGCCATGACCATGTGGCTGTAGGCGTGCACTTGAAGAACGTGTATTTGAGAAATCCCACTCAATTTGGTGTGTGGAACGTAACATCACAGACATTTATTTTTCGAAGCGCAAGAGAAGGGATTCTCTTATTTTTCTTGTCTCGCGGTGTGGAAAGAACATCACACCATTGCGAGAACTTCAACGGCCAGCTCATTCTTGAAGTTCGGGTACCAATATAACGAAGTAAATTTCTCCGGCATTTTTGTCCACGCCGGGCATCGAATCCGGGCCCCCTTAATCTGGAATAAGTCGCTCTCCCAACTGACGTATGCTTTCGCTGCTACGCGGACGTATGCTTTCGCTGCTATCTGCCTTTCTCTAATGTGCGTCCTGCGGTGCAAGCACGTAACAGTGTACAAAGAGCTGAGTACCCATTCGACTTCTCGTCCTGAGCTCCAGTACCAAAGGGATTTATTCAGAGCTTGAGCATTCGGTGGACTTTTCGTCCAGAGGCTCAAGCATCCATTGAACTTTGTGTCCAAAACCCGAGCACTCATTCAATTTCTGAAAAGCTGGTGCCTATGAATAAGCCAGAAAATAAAGAATTGTAAGAAAATGAAAACTAAGACTAAAATTATCTGCCCAAAATAATGATGTTTCCTTTCTTCATAAACGTTTCGAATGCACTCTTTATTAACACTTGTGGAATAAGATGATAATTGTTACATCATTTCTCGTTTCCAAAATATTAACAGCAAAGAAGGAAATGCACGAAGATTCGAGGCAACGATTCTTGTAGAGTCTTTAGCTGAATTTTGTGGAGGAAGTAATGAAGAAACAAGAAATATGACCATAAATTCTCGAGTGCAGTGTCTTTTGAATCCTTTCCGACGCAATTGAAAATTATCGAATTTATTCAAAGTCAGTGCAACCGCTCAGAAAAAAATAAACCTGATTTCTACAACCAAAAAATATCCAGAAACAGAAACAGCTACTTACTTCCACCAGCTGCTAAAAAGTATGTTACGAAGATTAACAAATGACGCACAAAAAATTTTTTTATATCGGAGACAAACAGTTTTTCCAATCGAACAGTTAAAAGAGGGAAAGCCGCCCCGGTGGCGCAGTGGTCTAAGCGATGGCCTCTGATCATTCGTCCGAACGGGGTCCGGGTTCGAATCCCGGTGAGGCATGGATGTTGTGTTTGTCTTATGGCACTGGCTCTCTCCCTTCCCTGGAACTAGTGACCCTGAATTAGGGACGGGCGACTGCTTATAGCCCATTGAGTTGCTCACGGTGGTCGTTAAACCTCCAACCAAAAAAAAAAAAAAAAAAAAAAAAAAAAAGAGTGAAATAAAGAAGGAAGCATGATATTCCTGTTATGTAAATTCTTCCTCTACGCCTTCTAGTGGAAGAATTTGCATAACGGGAAAGTTTAAAATAGGCGAAAAAATATTCTTCGTGGGAAAAACTGTGCTAAAATGATGAACTTTGCAAATATGTCTCCCGAAGCAGAGGTAGCCCGAAAAAAGGATTGACCTTTACGCCCCCTAGCGGTAAATCTGTGCATTATGTAAAGAGGATAATGCTCCACATCTGTCTTGTAGCCAATGGCATGCAGTAAAAAACGAAATTTGTATAGGGGTTTTAGAAGCAGAGATACAACTGCAAACAGAAGTACACAAACACCACCTTGCCGCCCCGGTGGCTCAGCGGTCTAAGGCGCTGGCCTCTGATCATTCGTCCGTAAGGGGTCCGGGTTCGAATCCCGGTCAGGCATGGATGTTGTGTTTGTCTTACGGCACTGGCTCTCTCCCTTCCCTGGAACCAGTGACCCTAAATTAGGGACGGGCGACTGCTTATAGCCCATTGAGTTGCTCACGGTGGTCGTTAAACCTCCAATCAAAAAAAAAAAAAAAAAAAAAAAAAAACACCACCTAATGGCAGAACTGTGAACTATAAAAGTCTTCAAATACTAACCTAAAGTGTTCCACAATTACTTGCTCATGTATCTATGATGTTTATAGAATCAGACTTAACAAATGGCATAATCGACACTTTTTCCAAAACGAAAGCGCGAAATAAAGTTGTTTAAAATCGCGACCATACCGACATGCATTATCACACTCCGACATGCATTCAAGACAATTTGATATCGCTAATAAAGGGCCTCTTTTTCAACCTGTGCCTAGGTTGAAAAAGAGGCCCTAGGCACAGGTTGAAAAATAAAATCTGGTTCTGCGCCACAGGTTGAAATGTCTAAATCCTGTTCTGCACCACAAGTACTTTAGAAATTGTTGACAAAGCAGATTCTCCTTCTCTGCCAACCACAGACGGGAAGGATGTGTGCTTCTGGGAGTATAAGACAGATCTGGGGCACGCTTAATTAAATTCGACGCAACATGAATTTTCTGAATTTACCTTCTAGAAGACAAATATAGTTCCAAATACATATTTTTGCCATTTAGTAGAAAAATTCCTTACCAGGAAAAATTGGAAGGTATATGGATAAATTTGAAATGCGTAGACTTATTAACAAATAATAACTAATTTCAGGCATCTGTCTCACCCTCCTTATATAATTTTGAGAAGAAAAAAAAATTGAGGTGCGTGCTTGTAACATTTCCTTTTACTTTCGATAACTGGAGCTATGTTCAACTTTCCATACAGTTGTTTAGTTGATTGGTGCATTGTTATGCCACTAGGTGGCGCAAATGTACACTCACGGGCAATGAATTTTGCGCACCTAGAAGAAAACATGCTACAACCGCGAAACTTTGCAAATATCTACAGTGCATGCTGGTATGCAAATGATCTACGTTTCAATTGCGCATGACCGCACACCCTGTGATGGCGCTGCAAGCACGAACAGGCAGCCTTATAAGGCGGCGTGTAGTCGATGCCCCATGAAAGCGAAAAGTACCGGCCGACGCAAGCAAGAGTAATGAGTGAAAAGAATGCCAGGTAGACAATAGAGACGTCGATTTACGCAACTTACGGACTTTGAGAGAGGCCTGATCATCGGGCTGGAAACCGCAGGGTGGTCGGCGCACCGTATAACTCGCCACGTGGATCCTTCTGACCATTAGTCGGCTGTGTTGGGAGCAGTGGAAACGTGGCGGCACTCTCACACGGCGGAGCGACTCCGGACGGACCAGGAGGACCACCGGTAGAGAAGATCGACGGATCGTGCTCCAGGCATGAACGGATCCCACGGGGACTCGGTCCACTATACAGGCAGATGTAGCAGCTCCTGTGTGCCCAAGAACCATTTCCCGACGCCTCGCGGAAGCGAATATGCGTTCCCAGCGCCCCTTACGTGTGCTTCCATTAACACCGGAACATTGCCGGTTCCGTGTGCAGTGGTGCAAGGTCAGAGAGACGTGTAACGCCACAGACTGGCGACGTGTGGTGTTTAGCGATGAGTGCCACTTTGTTTTGGGAACAGATGATCATCGTGTCCGGGTGTGGAGGTCGCCGAGTCTTCGGCACAATCCCAACCTCGCTATCGAGCTCCACACCTCCCCCACTTCAGGTATTATGGTCTGGGGAGCCGTAGCCTACGATAGCCGATCAGTTCTAGTAATGGTACGTGGATGAGATCCTACGGCCCATGTGTAGCCATTCCTGGACGGGATTCCAGGTGCGATATACCAGCAAGATAATGTCTACCCGCACACGGGTCGGGTTGCCCATGACTGCCTACGTCATGTCCAGACACTCCATGGCCTGCCCGCTCCCCGGACATGTCCCCTATCGAACATGTGTGGTACCAGTTGAAACGCCAGCTGCCCCCGTGCCACACTATCCGGGATTTGGAGCACACCGTCCAACACATGTGGGCCAGTCTGTCGCAGGACAACATCAGGCGTCTGTTCGCCTCCATGCCGGACCGTATTGCAGCATGTATCGCTGCACGAAACGGTGGGATGCGCTATTGAAGGTGACCGGACTGCGTGCCACAGATCCCTCTGTAATTGTCCTACAGCTCTGTTTTTGTCATCATGTGTATCATTCACCTATATCATTACGTTTATAAAATTTCAGTTCAATCCGACGTTTCCTTCTTGGTGCGAAAAGGTCATTGTCAGTGAATGTATATTTCGGCCCATTACGTAAATGTGTATTCGCATTTGATACTGTAACTGCGCATCTGAAATTCCGATTTGAAGGATTCCTTTTACATCTTGTAGCAGAGATGCGCTTAATATGATTTCCCTGCCACAGTGATAGCGGTGACAGTTCCACAGAAGTAACAGTGGCAAAATCACTCTTTACGACAGGAGTGACGGAGCAGTAACGGAACGGCAAGTCATCGTCTCGCTTGTAACAGTGATAAAATCATTATTACAATCGGCTCGCTTTGAATTCTTTGTTTACGAGAGATACTCAGCAGAAGCCAAAAGAAAACCTATGTTAAGCGTGGGACAAAGATGAGACTGTAGAAAGCTCACATCTCTAGCGACTTCTATGATGTTTTAACAAAAAAGGAGGCAAATTGTTTAGGTATGATGATATAGTAACCAAAACTATAACGTAACAGTGATTTAGAACCTCAAGCATTACCCAGACACGGCTAACGGTGGCGTTCTGAGCAGTGAATTCGGAACTGTTACTTTTTGTCACTGGTCATAACGGTGACAGTGAGTTTTTAGTAACGGTGGCAAAGTAACAGCGACGTGATTTCCGATCCATCTCTATCCGTTAGCTAATTGAAACAAGAATATTTATATTTTCGAACCTTTTCTGAGATAGTATTCTTTTGGGTAGTGCGAATTTAGGTTTGTCTAACTGCAAAAAGATTTCAAGGGTCTTTTTTTGTTTTTGTTTCTGAGTCTACCACTGTGTGCATCTAAGGCTACAAGTAGACACCGTCCCTAATTTAGGGCCATTGGTTCCTGAGAGAGAAGATAGCCCACCACGTAGGACAAACATACCACTCGTTCACAATCCGGGACTCAAACCCAAATGATATAGAGGTATGCGCCTCTGACCACTCGACAACGGCGGAAATTTAGGATCAATGCCATGCGCACGCTGTTGTGATTCAGCAGACACAATATTGTTTCGTTTTGAAGCGTTGTGCTGCTGCAGTAAAGAGGAGAAGGGACATGTAGGATAAAGAGCTGTACATAAAAGACTTGTAGTTCAGTTGAGAGCGAAGTTACGGGCGTGGTGCGTAAAACCAAGAATTTATCGGAGTTTATTAAAGACCAGATTGTGGGCGCAATATCGGAGTTTTCCCATTTCAGAATCGGTGACACTTGTGGGTTATTTAAGGACCGCCGTGGTTAAAGTGCACCAAGAGTGGTGCCAAAATGGCGAAACAGCTAACCGACGGCAAAAATATAAAAGGCGGCGAAAGGTGAATTCCACAGGTGAACGAGTGCGTTGTTATGGGGCTTGGTGCTGAGTTATATCTCAGAGCCCTGTGTGAAGGGTTCATTCATACTTCGCTTGTAGAGAGTTTTTGTTTCGGGAGTTTAACCCGTATTCTACGCGCCTGGAGCAGGTAAATAAAGTATAAATAAATATCGACTAAAGTTATAACTCGCTCTTGCAGTAAGAAATGTATTTATTCAGACATTATGGGGAAGGTCGCAAGCATTGTCCGAATTTCTATTCATTCTCTATATTAACACGTTGATCTCCTTCTATCGCTGCCATGCATTCGCTTTCCTACTTTCTCTTTCTCCCTTGATCGTCAGCATTATCCCCGTTTCGCTCTCCGGAGCGAATTCTCGACACATCCCTCGCGCTCTGCCTTACCATCGAATCTCTGCAGAAAAGTCAAATTCTCAGCCTCTTGCGTTTTTCCCACACAAGAAAGTGTCAACGTAAAACACCCCTCCCGTGGCCTGTGACGGCTAAAGAGCAAAATAGCCCCCCCCCCAGTTCGTTATTCCTAGAAGATGCAGATGCTCCTCCATTGCCTTTCACTGTGACCCCTCAGAAATCATTATCTACTAACTCCCCCGCGGAACGACGAAACCCATAAATCTAACTTTCCTTCTGATCAGACGCTGAAAAGTGAAAACCAGCCGCCTGACCAGCAGCTGCATCGAAAATGGCAAAGGAAAGTGCTAATGAAAACATAGATGAATACATAGATGCCCAGATTACAGCGTTATCTTGTACAGAGAAATCGGCAGACGATGGAAGATTGGAAGCGGAAGTACTGGTCCGATGAATGGCGATATGTACTTCATTCTGCCGATGGTCGAGTCCGTATTTGGCCCCAGTAGCATGAGGCTGTGGATTCTTCATACATGGGATAAACACGGTGGGGGAGTCGTATGATATGGGGCATGTTTAGCTGCCATGAACTGGGACCCCTGATGTATATGGACCAACTATTACCAGGGACTGCATGCGCAGTATATTGTAGGGTAGGCTGATTGCTCACCTCACAATGTTGTACCTTCACTCAGAGGGTGCTGGATTCTTCCGGGACGACAATGCCCCATATTATTGGGCTCTCCTTGTGTAGGAATGGTTCAACGAACACTGTGCTCATATGAGACATCACGTGATGTTGTGGAACAGCAGGTGAAGCCGTTGGAGCCCCGGATCACGCATGATTGCTCTGTTTGCCTTATGGACCTAGCTCTCTCCCTTCCGTAGAATAAGTGGCCCCAAATTAGGGACGACCAAATGATTATGGTAATTAGAGTCATCCATGCCAGTCGTTGAATCCCGAAACTAAGAAAAAGAAAGAAGAATTCGATGGACACCCACTCACTAAATGTTTTGACGCGCTTTTCGCTTAAAGCATTTTGAGCTCCCATGTAGTTGGATTTACTTTCTCTCGTTAAAATCTGTAAGTTTCTGTTGTTGATGTTTGTTTGGGGGTTTAACGAACACCGCGAGAAACTCAATGAGCTATAAGCAGTCATTTGTTCCTAATTTAGGGCCAGTTCCGTAAGAAAAACACTCTATGCCTCAGAGATTATTCGGGCCTGCATCCATTGCGGACGAATGGTCAGAAGCCAACTTGTCGTATCACTTTACCGCCGGGGTGGCATCTATATGTTTCCTGAGAACATTTTGCTTCTGCCTCTGAACAGTAATGTGCTCGCTTATTCAATATGATTTTATGAGCTGCGCATTTTGCTTGGTGTGTAACCCTGGACTCATTGGTTTCAGTGAGAGTTAAGAATAATAACCTTTTCAAATATCTTATAAATTAAAATCATCTCCAAATGTTCTCCAAAGCAAATTAAAATCATTTGCTTTGGAAAACATTTGGAGACGGCCTCCTTTTCACCAGTTTTCTGCTAGCCGTGTTAACGAGAGGGAAGGTGGGACAGCCCCTTTCGCTTCCGAACACTATTGCTGTCCGATGAGAGGCATTCATGGTGTTTCAGTTTTATGGCTTTATTTGTCTGTGAGTGAGTGAATGATCAACGCTTTTATCGCTATATAAGGTCAGAATTCTCGCACGAAGCATATACCTATTCTTACGTCTTCAGGTTTTAATGAGGAAATTCTCACGGTGGGTCGAAGTGGCATTGAGTAAGAGGAAATGCATCCTCGGATGGTGCGAACAGCCATCGTACAAAAGAGAGGGAGAGAGAGAGAGAGAGAACTTTTGTGTAATGTAAACAACCACATAGCGGTGTAGAATTGAGCTAAATGATAAAAGCCTGTTGTCATTAAGTCAGAGGCAGTGGAGATTATTTACATTCCTGCGGACACGTGCGAACGAATGGTGAATTGGAAACCGATAAACGGTTAAAGAGATGCATGTTGTTAGGCCGTCTGAGCGGTTGATTCTCCCCATATGCGGAGAAGCAGGATGTTGTAATTTTAAATAATTCCTGTATGTGTTGTACCGCCGTGTGTTCGTCCAGTTTTATTAAAAGCCACTTATTTAACTTCCTGCAATTTATTGGAATAATGCTCATGTTAATTTGCGCAGACCTGCGATAATGAGTAATGTTTGGTGACGATGAATGCCAAATATTTTTGGCCTACGCTACCACAAATAATAGTTACGTGTGGTGCTGTTGATTGCAAGCTTGCGCCCCCCCCCCTTCCCCAATAATTGGTAAGCGTGAAGAGATCAGACGTGGGAGAGGCATGTCTCTTCCATTGTCAAAGGGAAAATAAACATAAAAAGGTGGGGGGGATAAACTATGAAATTCGATGTATATTTTAAAACGCAGTTGTAAATCCTCATTGGTAAATGAACAAGGAAACAGAAGTATTCTTTTGATGAATGTTAATATTTTTAAAAAGAAAATTCAGCCTGTGATTTTATAAAAATACCCAGAAAGATTTTATTTCCAAAGTTTAGTAAAAAATGAAAAATTAGCTGGGTTACTCAAAGAACAAAAGCAAAAAATAGATAAAGGCGGTATAAATTAAAAGTTTCTGTATTTTATTTTTTATAATTGTTTTAAGCATTTACCACATATCGCAAGATCATATCACTATAAATACGGGGCTGGCAATCCAGTTTCTTATCAAATGAGCAATGCTGAGATTGGGAAAAGTGCTTATTTATTTTGTTATTTATTGATTTTTTCGAAATAAATCGTTTTCGCCTAATAAGGTGGAGCTTGGCCCCCCTTATGAGACTAAAGCGATTGTTTAATTAAATAGGACCAAAAATATTGAGTGTGCACTGCCCCCAGTAAAAATATTGGAGGGGCAAGATTCACCTTGCCCGCCTATAGTCGGTGCCTATGGTACCACATGAATTAAAACTTAATTGACAACTAGTTGCAGTCATCCCTAGCAGATCATAATACAAAACGTAACGCACCCTCACAAGGAAATTGCTAACGAAGGGACCGTATTGGGCATCCACAGCGACAGTAGAATTGTCCGGAGGTCGCAGAAGGAATCAAATGGGGTAGGAGGCAATAAAAAGTAACCTACGCTTTTCCTGAGAGGGAGAACAAAATACAGGAAGCACTAGCTGCTTGAAGACAGAGCTTCCAAGATTTCTCCGTGAGGGAGGGGGGATAGGGGAAGGGAGAACACACAGAGGAGGAGAAACAGAGGTCCAACTCTTGTGTTTAAGCCCAGTGGTCGGACATGAAACTACAATTTACAATAGCGTCTGTCACGTTATACGGTACCAATGGTTATATAACTAGCACCGCGGAAAGATTTGTAAACCCTGGGCCGCGGGTGGCCTAGTGGGCAACGTTCTTGACTGCCACGGGAAGGGCCTCAGGTACGATCCCAGGCAGGTACGAACGCTCGATCCACTAAATACCTACCGTGCGTCGGATGGGCACGTTAAGCCGTCGGACCCCGGGTACTGGCCCCCCTGTAATAAATAAGATCGTCTTCCTCCCCCTTTCTACTTCGCTTCCGTGTCACTTTCCTATCGGGCGCCCTAGCCCAAATCTCCTAGTTTCCTATTTCTAAAGGTTGTTTAAGACCTGGGGTCAGACACTCCCTTCCTAAAATCCTCTACATATGATCATGATTTGTAAACCCTTGAAAAAAAAAAAAAAAAAAAAAAAGGTAGGCGGTTACGGTTCTACGATTTAGTTCCATGCCTGTCCAATGGTGCGCTGTTCAATTGAGATCTTCGGGGCCAAATTGTTGCCATGAGTCTCTGTGGAAGATTTACTTTAGAGTCTCCTGCTCTGTGAGAGAACACACATGGTAGATTCATCTAGGACTCGCAGGTGACAAGTAGGTTTTGGAAGACATTTCTCCATTCTAGCAAGATTTGTATGAGGCCAAGATCTTTTTATAATTTTCATGATTCGAGGTTTAACGACCACCGTGAGCAGCTCAATGGGCTATGAGCAGTCGCCCGTCCCTAATTTAGGGCCACTGGTTCCAGGAAAGGGAGAGAGCCAGTGCCGTAAGACAAACACAACATCCATGCCTCACCGGGATTCGAACCCGGATCCATCTCGGACGAATGGCCAGAAGCCATCGCTTAGACCACTGCGCCACCGGGGTGGCAGGCCGAAATGGAATAAGGAGAAAAGAATTAAGGGTGGAAATAGAAACAGATCAATGTATAAGTAATAAAGAGAGTGAATATGAAGCAATATAAAATCAAGACAAGCGCAACTTTTCCATATACATCACTAAATAAAGCTACTCTTCACTGCGAAAGAGCGAGTCTTCATTTTAGCGTGTAATTTATTTGTTTCACCATCGCGTAAAAATAGTTAAAATTCCACAACTTTTAGATTTCCTTACAAGGGAAGGACCCACACGATAGGGCACTGAAAAAAACTCGGTGAACAGCCATGTTATCAACTAACTGGATGCATATTCACTATAATTTAATAAGCTGTTCTCCAGAACAACATTATTCGTGTAATTGAGAGGACATCGTGCCAAAATTTTCGTTCCGCGTCTTCGAGGTTGTCGCGTCAAAGTATCTCGTGCAATTTAATAATTTTCAGATTGTCAGGCAATAAGTTGTAGATTTCAGGAACCACAAAACAATTTGACATCTGTTATCGCACGAAACTGTGACCCCTGCTACAGTTCAGATCACTTCGTCTGTCAGCTCTTCAGATAAGGGTGTGTAACAAATAGCATTACACTTTGACCTCTGCGAACGAGCTGTTTGCGTGTTAATTATTTTTGTTTATCTGAGCAGCACTTTTCCTGAATTCATTTGTGGCAACAGAACAACATTGTTGATGTTGGATTTCGAGCTGTGACTAACATAACTTTGTGTTGTATGCAACTTTACGGTGTTAAACGTGATGATAACGATTCGTTTTTATTTCCTCTAGGGTTCATTGCAGAAAAAAGAGTGCACTATGTGATTCTTGAGCACATATTTGCCATTTTGAGCGACATGAACTGAAAGAGCGATGACATATTATAGCCATCCTTTGCGTAATGTTAGATATGTATTTTTTATTCTGCTTTTTTCATGCGCAGTCTATCTTCTTAAGACTGTCCTAGAATTTCGTAGAGAGGTAAGTCAATAATAATAATATACAAAAATTTGATTTTTATAAGAGTACTAAAAAAATGTTTTATTTTTCCGGAAGAGTTCAGGAGATAGAATCTATTAAAAGTTTGTGGCTGGGATGTGTATGTAGTTGATACCCACCCGACATGGGCCCAAACTACTTTGATCTGGGAATACCAGAAGTGAAGCTACACTTATATGAAATTCTATGCAGAGTGTATGGGTGCGTTTACCCAGCATAACTAATGTTAACCATCTGCATCACAATTTCAGGTACTTCTGCTGCATGAAATCGACTCTTCAATAAAACTTACTTATAGCCAACATGTTTTCTGCTTCCAGAACCATTGAAGTGGTAGATGCATTGAAGTGTTACTATTACCAACTTGTATAACTATGTAACTCGTATACGAAATACCGCAAAGTTTTGTGGGGCCTGTTTCATTTGTAACTTTTATACCATAGATGATGTGTTAAATATCAGGCGCGTATTCTTTATTCATACGAAGTGAGTACAGTGTTCTCATGATCATGTCGGAATATAAAATCAAAGATCCCTGAAACTAAAGTGTGGCAGTTGTAATCACCTTAGGTATCCAAGTCGAAGGAATTGTGCTTTTTCGTACAGGAGAAGTATACATGGTAAGAGGGAGAAAGAGAATATAAATCAATATTGCGCTAATAATAATACTTTAAAAGCATGCCCTATTCAGTGGAGTAGCCAGACATTTCTAAAAAATCCACGGATTTGGTATATCGGTGAAAGCGTACCAGGAGAAAATACTCCAGGTGGGAATAAGCAGAAAATCTTTAAGAATCAAAAAATGAAAAGGCATTTGTGAGAAAGAAAACTTTTAATATAAATTTACACACACGCATATATATCGCTTTAAATTCATAGGGGGGGGTGTCCGAACACGATTACCCCCACCCCTTGACTGCGCCTATGGCCCGGTTTCCTTCATAGCGATACAAATTACTTTGGAAATGAAATATTAGCAAAAGGATGTAAAAAAAGGGGTCAGAAATTTCTTTACCCTACGCATTTTGCCCCAAAAGGAAATTTCAGTCTGATGACCCGTGTGCAACCGATAACTGAATTCAAGAGAGAAAAAACACTAATCAGAATCTTCATTTTACTTCTGCACAGTTCTTAAATAGCACATAATCGGTCAAGAATTTGTTACTTGTATGCTGGGGCATATCTAGAAGGGAACCTTTGCTCCCGAAAGTGTTTAATGTTTTTGTTGAAATGTTACTTTTATTAGAAAAAAGTGCTCTAATTTTATAAAAATGCATCAAATTAAATTAGATAATGATGCGTTAATTTTTTCTTCTATTTTTCATTATTTCTTTTTTGTCCTGATGGATTTCAAAAACTTTCATTTTTGGTCGACACCCCACCCCCACCCCCCGATAAAATTCTATATACGCCCCTGCTTGTTTGTAACAAAAGGAGTAAAGGTTTGTCAGCATTAAAACTGGAGATTCCACCCCGGTGGCACAGTGGTCTAAGCGGTGGCTTATGACCGTTGGTCAAAGTAATCCCGGGTGAGACATTAATGGTGTATTTGCCATACGCATTGGCTCTTTTTCTTCCCTGCAACCAGTCGCCCTGAATTACGGACGGGAGACTGCTTTATAGCACTTAGAGTTGCACGTAAACACCGATAAAACAAACTAGTTTCTCATATTTAGACTATTTTGAGCTATAACAGTGATGAGTTATAATGTGCAATTAGATACCAATATATTTTTTTCATTGAAGGTTTAACGACCACAGTGACAACTTAATGGCCTATATGCAGTAGCCCGTCCCTAATTTAAATTAATTAATTTAGGGTCACTGGTTCCAGGTAAGGGAGAGAGCCAGTGCCGTAAGACAAACACAACATCGATACCTCACAGGGATTCGAACCCGGACCCCATTCGGACGAATGGTCATACTCCTGATTGGGTCAGTGCTTAGACCATGCATTGATTCCTCATTGAAGTTTCCATAAAATAAAATTTGACCGTAGTGAGCTGTTTTTCTGAATGCAGAAATTAAAAGTAATCCATCTTCTGTTTTTTTGCATGTATTTGTTTAGTCGAATATCGCCTTTGAGTTAATTTTTTTTTTAGTTAAACCAGAAAAATAAAAGTAGTTTAGCCTTTGCTCATAAGCTAGCCAAGTCATGCAGTCCTTATATGTGACATTGCTCGAAAACAGAAAACCATAAAGCCGCCCGGTGACACAGTGGTCTAAGCGATGGTTTCTGACCATTCGTCCGAGAGATGGCTTCGGGTTCGAATCCCAGTGAGGCATGGATGCTATGTTTGTGTTACGGCGATGGTTCTTTCTCTTCCTTGGAACTAGTGGCCCTAAATTAGGGACGGGTGTCTACTTCTAGCTCTTAGTGTTGCTCATGGTGATCGTTAAACCCCCAATAAAAAATAAAAAAAGAAAGAAAACCATTAAACTCTGAATTCGTTATAGACTCTTTATAAATGTATGATAAACACATCGTAGTCCTTTATTTCCCTAAACGCTACATTAAATGTTACTGTTAGCTTACACGTATCACATCCTTTTAGAAAAGCCCCCCTCCCCCGTAGCGGTGGTCTAAGCGTTGTATTCTGACCGTACGAGTGGTACTAGGTTTGAGTTTCGGATGAAACATTGTGGTGCATTTATCACACTTTCTTAACCCTAAATTAGAGACGGGCGACTATTTATGGCTCTTAAAGTTGTTCATGGGAGTCGTTAAACCTCATAATAATATTAGGCAAGAAAAAAACGGTGAGGGGGGGGTTCGAAATATTGCTTCAGCCTGACTCTACGTATCGTTCGAAGGTGTAAACAGTCAAAATTCGGAACCTGGAAAAGTGGAATAAAAAACAGTCGAAGTTTTGACTCTCGGGAGGGCAAAAAGGCACACAAGCTGATTTTAACGAAGAATCAAAAGAAAGTTTCTTGTGTTAAGAAGAAATTTTTCTCTTTGGTAATAGGCACACTAATGTTCAGGATTATGTTGAATCTGCTCCCCTCTTAATTGACGAGCAGTTAATCGTGCCGAAATAAATACCAGACTTTGCTAATTAATTTTTAAGGAAGTACAAAAAGTGTATAGAGCCCGGCAATGAATTTGTTACAAAAAGTGTATAGAGGCGACGAATTTGTTACTGTACTGAAGAACCCGTACTGAAGGGTTTTGAATTCTATTTTTTTTTCTCGAAGTTAGGGAATTTTTTTTTGTAACTTTTTATGCAGAACGAGTCAGGAAGTATTTATCACAGTTTCTCAATCCGGAAATAAAGGTGTTTTTCGATTAGAGAGCAGGAAATTAGGTTATTTTTCCTGGCAAGATAGTTTATAAACTGCTCTAATACACTGCCGGACAATTGCTAAGGACGGATGACAATAGCAACGATAGCAACCATAAAATGGAAGGCAGGAAAATGTGGAAATTAGCATAAGTACGGGATACAGTAAGACGTGTTGTGCGTATGCAAATTTTGGATTGCCGAACTTGTTCGTGACGTCATAGCGCTGATAAGAGATATAAAGGATTTGACGCGTATTGACCGTTGTTGTTCAAACGCAAAGTTGAAAGGGAAAGAATCAATTGACGAACTTGTAATTTTCAGTATGTCTTCCCGACATCACCTAGATGAATTTACGCGTGGCCGTATTATTGGCAAGATTGAAGAAGGACGAAAAATAACAGATGTTGCCAGGGAGTTCGACGTCAGCCACAGTGTTGTTTCAAGGCTTTGGAAATCATTTCAAACAAATGGAGAGTGTAGCAAACGTCACGGGGGAGGTCGTGTTCGCAGTACGACACCTGCAGAAGATCGGTACATAGTGCTATCAACAAAAAGACACCGGCGCAGCACAGCTAGTGCGGTAGCAAATCAGTTTATGGCTGCTACTGGCAAGCGGATCTCCCGAAAAACTGTCGCCAGACGTTTGCATGAAGGATGACTATACGCCCGCCGTCCTGTTGTGTGCATCCCATTGTCCAGACGTCACCGTACCGCCCGTTTGCAATGGTGCCATCAACATCGCAATTGGACTGATAACGACTGGTCTGCTGTCCTCTTCTCAGATGAGAGTAGATACAGTCTATCGTCTGATTGTCGACGACAACTGATCTGGCGTGATAGTGGTACTGCATATTGTCCAGCAAACATACAGGAAAGGGACCGATATCCGACATGTAGTGTCATGGTATGGGCTGGCATCATGATCAATGGCCGTACGTCCCTCTATGTGCTTCCAACTGGGACTATGACTGGCCAACGATACTTTAATGATGTTCTGCTACCTCATGTTCGCATATTCCGTGGTGCTGTCGGTGATAGATTCATTTTCATGGACGACAACGCAACATGTCATCGAACAGTCGCTGTCCAGGAGTGTCTTGAGAGCGAGGATATTCAACGCCTCGTATGGCCAGCACGTTCTCCAGATCTGAATCCCAATGAAAATGTGTGAGATGCTTTGGGGAGGAGTCTTTCTGGTCTCCAATGCCCTCCAATAAACAAGGACACCCTCATCCGTGCACTGACAGAGGAATGGGATAAATTACCCCAACAGCTGCTTGATAATGTTGTGCAAAGCATGACACGACGTGTGGAATCTTGCATCGCCCTCCATGGTGGCCATATCCCGTATTGACATCTTACGCCGGAACGCCTGCGGACGGTAATTGCATTTTTTTCACGTTTACGTATTCTGCACAAAATGGCCTGTTTGTCCCTTGAACACGTTCCAAAGCCTTGTGGATTTCAGAGCACAATAAATTGTCTTTCTTGTAATGTCCTGGCATTCAGACATTATTTTATTTCACTTGGCATCCAACCACACTTACTTTTTTATGCGCTATATAGCCGTTTATGATCCGTCCTTAGCAATTGTCCAGCAGTGTATTTAGCTAACATTTTTACTTACTTAAGGAATGCTTATAGCGTAGTAAATCCGTTTATTTTCACGGTGTAGTATGCAAAAAAATTTGCTAAGCTTTCACACTCCACTGAGAGGCTTTTTCAAGGCAATGTAGACATGCATTTACTACGATATATTTTTTCTTGTTTGTTTATTTTTTGTTATTCGCCGTGAGGAACTATGGGGTAAATGCAGTCGTCCTTTCCTAATTTGGGGGTTACTAGTTAAGCAAACCACTCATTTCCTAATTAGTCGTCCTTTCCTAATTTGGGGGTACAAGTTAAACAAACCACCCATGCCTCATCCGGGACCCGAACCCTGGCCTGCTCGGACGTATGGTTAGAAGCCGGAGCTTAGATTATTGTAGGCTTCTCAGCCATTTATTTACGATTCAATCGTTACTTAAAATGAGCTTTCCTTCCCACTTTCTGTCAGACTAC
This sequence comes from Macrothele yani, assembly GCA_039090855.1. Lineage (NCBI taxonomy): Eukaryota > Metazoa > Arthropoda > Arachnida > Araneae > Macrothelidae > Macrothele > Macrothele yani. The sequence goes on from CM077014.1 coordinate 144,233,132, forward strand.
GAGCTCCTGCACAGAATTAATTAACTAGGTCATCCCGGTTGATTTTCCAGTTGTCAATTAACCAACGAAAAGTTTGAGTTCATAGGGAAGTGTTATTTTATTTACTGGGGAAAATAAACTTGTTATAGTACATTAGAAGAAACTGTATTGTTAAAACTGTTCTAAAAAAAATAAATAAAAAAAAAATCACCAAGCACCTCTGGATGTGAGGCCCTGCAACTGCGAATTTAGCCGCCCCGGTGGCGCAGTGGTCTAAGGCGCTGGCCTCTGATCATTCGTCCGTAAGGGGTCCGGGTTCGAATCCCGGTCAGGCATGGATGTTGTGTTTGTCTTACGGCACTGGCTCTCTCCCTTCCCTGGAACCAGTGACCCTAAATTAGGGACGGGCGACTGCTTATAGCCCATTGAGTTGCTCACGGTGGTCGTTAAACGTCCAATCAAAAAAAAAACTGCGAATTTAGGGCGATGAATTCTCACAACGCTAGACTAGGTTTGAATCACGTTAAGAATTCAGTCAAGTATTTGGATGAAGAAAATTAGTGCTTGCTGTGAACGGGTACGGAAATTTAGTTTGGCTAGGAATATAATGATGTTTGATATGTGTTTTAAGAAGCAGCCGCCTATCAGAATGGCAGCGGCACAAATTTAAAACCCCTGACATCACTCATGAAGAGAAACCGATGGCCTTTTTTTTGTTAAATTACTTCTTGTTGAGGACTTTGAAGCCTCAGTTTGGAAACATTTTAGGACCATGGCTCTGGAAACGTTATCCCTCTTTTTCATGTATTTTGATACAACTACTGTAAACCCTGATTTTCCAACTTAAGTTCCTAATTTTGTAATTATTCCTTACGTCGACACTCCATAACATTATATATTGCACTTTTCAACGATGCATTAAATGGTACAGCTGAGAGAACTGAACAAAGCTAAAAAACTTCCGTGTAGGGCGAAATGCGACATTTCAGATGATGATAAAGGACTGAATTTCTGCCGAAAACAAAAAATACAAAAATGTGGAGATGTTTTCAAGATGTTATGTGCTGCCGCGGTTTGATGGGTGAGAACTAGTAAAAAATAATCGTTCGGATTGCCGAAGAATCACGCAACGCGTTGTGATGAATATGAATTTCGGACTGTTAGTTATTCACTGTCGGATTTGTGATGCATTTCAGGTGGAACTGTGATTGCATGACGTTCAGTTTTTCCCTCATTTCACAGGGGAAGTTACAGAAAGAGAAGCAACTTTTGAAGCTGTACCGTAAAATCATCAATGCAGACTTTTTTGGTTTTAATGCAGTTTGTGAAGGTCCGTTTACAGTTAATGGTCCTTCACAAACTGCGTTAAGACCAAAGAGTAACGAAGTGTGGTAGACTACCCTGGACATAATTGTATATACCTTTCGTTTCAAAAGTGCAATTTAGTTTTGCTCTAACGAACTAACTGATGCAGTCTCAAGGAGGCCACTTGCTTTTTTGTTGATTAGGACGTTTGCGTCTACGCTCGGTTAGCTTTTATATTTGCTATGGGCCAACATATACGTCCATCTCGCGCCATTAAAGTCTCAAACAGACTTTGAAGAGGGCCTAGGAAAATGTCGTGGGTCACACACGGTGACAAACTGCGGTAATCCTAACAGCATTGTGGGAGAATGTATAGTGTCTTGTCCAAAATGTGGAGACTCGAACATGTTCATACCTGTACATAACGCACCACGATCAGTCTTTGACTGGTGTTCTAGTGGTAATTATTTACAAGTGGGAAGCCCTGGTTTTTTTATGAGAATGCTTTTCTTATGGTAGTCGATACTTTCCATTTTAGACATCAGAAATAACATTTCGCGTTATTTTTGCTGTTTTTTTTAATCTTGAATCGTTCTCAATCCATTGTTTGATGAACGTCTCCCCCAAGTCACTTCCACAGCTCTCTTGTACCATTCCCTTCCATGTCACTCCGGCATGCTTTCGACTTACATTCACCACCTGCGAAGTGGTCTTTTCCCCGTTCCTTTGTATCCAGTTTAGAATTTCAGTTGTGCAACGGTGGCGAGTTATTCTAGCAATATGTACAGCCCATTGCCATTTCAGAAATTTTATTTTGATCGTGATATCTTCCACACTTATCATTTTCCTGATCCACGAGTTCCTTTTCCTGCCTGTCTTGGTTATACCAAGGATGCTTCTTTCAATTCTCCGCAGCTTCTGGTTTTTTTTCTGTTAAGGTCCATGTCTCTGATCCATAAGTAAGGACTGACAGGATGTATTGATTAAACACGTTTAAGACAAAATGACCGCCACTGTAACTCAATGTTATAAGCGATGACTTCTGATCATTCGTCCGAGATGGGTCCTTTCGAATCTCCGTAAGGCATGAATGTTGTGTTTGTCTCAAGGTGCTGGCTCTGTCTACCATGGAGGCAGTGACTGTAAATTAGGGACGGCGACTGTTTATAGCCATTGATTTGCTCACGGTGGTCGTTAAATCTCCAATAAAAAATGGCAAATTGCTCATGAAAAGTGTACTGTTTCTTCCAAAAGCACTCCTGTCATGTTTCATACCCCTATTTATTATCTTTTTCGGTGTGGCCCTCGCCTAACATGTTTTTATGGAATTTAAATCTACGCATCAGTCTACAGTTGCCCCATCTTCCTCTATTTCTTCAGTTTTAGTAAAAGCATTTGTACATCGTTTTGTTTTCTGTGAGTTCATCTTTGATGCCACTTGATCTTGTTGGCAAGTTTCTGGATCATACTACAAAGAAGTGTTTGCAAAAAACAAAGGTGCGTTAAACTATCTCCATTAATAGTTTAAACCACCTTCGTTTTGCTAACTAATAATTATTTTTTATCATGTGGGTGTGTAATAAATATGTCGAAGAGTCACGGAATCTGGCCAACAGCCAGTTTACTTTTGCCACTATAGAAATCACCGACTGTCATATGCGACAGTTGTCATCCATTGCTGCGACTCCACTCCCATCTTATCCATCACGAGAACACCTGAGATGCACCTATGATGGCATTCCCGCATAATGCCTCTACAATTTTCACTTGTAGAGTATTACACGAGAATGCCACCCTGGTGGCGCAGTGGTCTAAGCGCTGGCTAATGACCATTTGTCCGAGAAGGGCTGGGTTCGAATCCCGGTTGAGGCATGGATGTTGTGTTTGTGTTACGGCACTGGCTCTCTCTTCCCTTGAGCCAGTGACCCTAAATTAGGGACGGGAGACTGCTTATAGCCCACTGAGTTGCTCACGGTGGTCGTTAAACCCTTAAAGAAAAAGGGGTCAGTGTTCTAATCTCAGGTGACTCTCTCCCTTCCCTGGAATCAGTGGCCCTAAATTAGGGACGGACAACTGCTTATAATCCATTGAGTTGCTCTCGGTGGTTGTTAAATCCTCAAACAAAACAACCTGGAACTGTCTGCTTTTTCTACAAAATGCATATTCACGACTCTTCTAAATCTAACATTGCTGCCGATTCAATATAAGCAATGGAATGTAGTCGAATCTCAAAAAGCAAACTAAAAACGTTCTGTGACCTTTTACCAGTTATATTGGAGAACTGTATCGCACCCCCGCTCCTTCAGTGAAATACCGGTGTAAATTACAACTGGAGCATATGAAAGTCAATGCTTTCTATAACCGTACAAACATAAACAAACTGGATGTTAGCAATGCGCTGCTATACATATGTATTTAGAACGAAGTCATATGAATAAAAATCACGTGAAATAGTATTTCTGGGTCTGAAATGGAAAAGAAAGTATCGACTATCATCACAGGAAAGGCACTGCATCATACAAGAGCTTCCAATTTGTAAATACAAGGGCGTCCTGAAAGTAATGCCTCGTTCCTCATAAGATTTTTATTTGTAGCAACAAAAAATGTGAAACTTGGTGGCAAAATATTCGGACATATTTTTAATAACGTTAGCCTATTCAAAGTATTGTCCATCACTTTCTATACATTTCCTCCGTCTTTGAACCCAATGGTAAAATCCATTTTGGAAAAATTCCTGAGGCTGTCGTTTCACCCATGAGTTCACAGCCAGTTTGACGTCTGTCACATCGTCGAAACGTTCCCCACGAAGGGTGTTTTTCAAAGGGGGCAAACAGGAAAAATGTCTGAGGGAGCCAAATCAGGACTGTACGGGGGTTGGGGCATCACGGTCCACCCCATTTTTGCAATAGCCAGTGAAGTCTTCATTGAGGTGTGGGGACGTGCGTTATCATTGTGTAAAACAACACTACGAAGTGGAATGTCACGTCCTTTCCTTCTGATAGCTTCCTTTAGTTTCTTCAATGTATGCACATAGCGAGTTCTGTTTATTGTTGCAACTCCTAGGTGGTGACACAACGATCAGCTGTGATGAGGTCTTTCATTCGTTGCCTTGTTGGCATTTGTCACTGCAGTTGCGGGTCTTCCACTCTGTTGTTTGTACGACACTGAACTTTCTCCCTCTGGAAACCTCTTCATCCAACTTCGGACATTACTGATATCGATTGTGGCAGTCTATACACCGCCAAAAGTCTTCTGTGGATTTCTGGAGCCTCACATCCCTCATTTTCCAGGAATTCAATTACGGCTCTCTGCTTTTCTCTGTCATTCATGATTTTATTTCCAATTCTGAAACAAATTCGTTCCCACATTGATAACGTATCATAGTACATGTCAGTGTAGTTTCGTTTCATTAAAATCACTTCAAAATTTCAAAAGTTTTTATGGAGGAGGCATTACTTTCAGGATGCCCCTTGTAACTACCGTTGTAGCAAGTCCAGAGGATTTCTTCCTCTGTTTCTGATGTGTTTCGTAATGTAGTTTCAAAAAGAAGTAGTGAAATGGAGTATTTTGCCTTCGTACGTAGAGTATTTTGAGTTGTTATGGCTAGTATGGGGAATCTTTAGTCCTGCTCGGTTTTTGTACGCTGACAAATCGTTAAATTTCACACTACCGTGAGAATTGTTTTCTTCCTCGAATAGATTCCGGTATATGGTTCAGATGAGCTGAAACTATATAACTGTTAACATGTTTTGGCAATAAGTTGCGATATCTTAGTTGGACGCTTTAACTCTTCCTGAAGTTGAAGCTGCCGATGGGAAATTTTACTCAACCGAATGTAACATTGTCAGAAAATAGTTTTCTATCGAAGTACTTGAGAAATCGCGAAACTGCAGCTGCGTGGTGAACTTGTTAAACCGAATGTACATAGGAACTCGTATCTTCATTATTTAGACTATGCCCAGTGCTGGTATGGCCCGAGTAACAAAGAAATGTGTGCCAAATTTAGGTTTTCAACTGAAGCATCAAGCTTTTTAAGCATATGTTCAGAAGATCTTTTCGAAAAACAGTCTTGCCGAGTTCCGGCGTTCTTCCGTAGTAGTAAGACGCGAGTCTCTGCATCTCGTGGACGCAATGCACAGATAAGTTTTCCCTCAAGCAATAGCGATCTATGGATTCGAATGCTTTAGAGACAGTATGTTGAAAAGTATTGGATGAGCTTAATACTTTGTATATGTCTCAGTTTAAAAACTGCAACAACTTTGAGCTTTCTTTTGTGCACGAGAGGAACGTTGGCCATTTGCTACAAGCAGATTTTTCGAATGTTTTGACTCCTGATGTTTTCCCATATGGTGGAGCCTTGAGAACTTCATATTAAAGCTATGATGTTGCAGTGAATGACCTGTCATTTGCAGTATTCTGATAGCATATGAAAATATTCTGGTGCCAGTATAGTGAGGAGAATACCCCAGTGCCAAAGTTCCCATTTAAAAAAAAAATGAGACTGACTTTGTAAAATTACGTAAGAAAAAGGAAGTGTCCGACTTCTTGTAAGCAATTGTCAACAAGAGCTGAGGCTGACTCGGTCCATTGAAGGCGATATGGTGATATTTTTTCCAATCGGCCCGGTGGTGCAGCGGGCTAAGCGATGCTCTCTGATCGTTCGTCCGAGATAGGTCCGGGTTCGAATCCCGTTGAGGCATGAATGTTGTGTGTCTTACGGCGCTGGCTCTCTCTCTCTCTTCCCTGGGACCCGTGGCCCTAAATTAGGCACGGGCGACTGCTTATAGCCCATTGAATTGCTCACACTGGTCGTTTAAACCTCCAATCAAAACAAAAAGAAAAGGACTACAGTTTCAACACTTCGTGTAAAGTAAGTGAGTAAATGATACGTTCTCGTAATACATTTGCTTGATTTCCATATAACCCAAGATTCCACTGCGGAGAGACTTTTTGAACGCCCTCTATATATCATCATGAGCATTATCAATCCACTGCTGGATGAAGGTCTCACCAAGTTTCTTCCATGTCACTTCCACATGCTTTCGAATTTCATCCACCTATCTCCCATGTGTATCTCCCAGATACGGCACACATCTCCCATCCACCCATTTCCCATGATACGGCAACAGTAAGTAAATATTCAGTTAAAAATTTATCTGGTAGATGTATTCCTTTTTGGAGCTAACCTCTGAATCTCAGAGAACAGCTTGGTGATATGTATGTATGTAAGTTTACCCAAAGTGAGAGTGAAGTTTGCGCTAAGGATTACATTACAAATGAGGAACGGAAGGGAACTGCATTTTGATCCTAAATTATAGCTTGAATTTTGTTTAACTCATATTTCCACTTGAAACCATTTCTATCTTTTTTCATTGGTAGCAAAAAACGTGCTTAAGTCTTTGTTACAGTGATCATTATCCTGTGCACAAGAAATCCTTTTATTCATTAAAAGCAAATACTCATTTTTGCTCTTTAGTCATGGCATTGTTCATTTGGAAAAATTAAAGGTTTCTATTACAATAGCCCCTTTCCGGAATGAATTTATTTTAAATGGATTTTGAAGAGAATTCATGAGAAAACAATATACGTTTTTGTTTCTAAATTTATTTAAAATGCACAATATGTGTGGTGTTTCGTATAACATGGTGTCAGGTACAAAGGAATTCTTTTAGTGGGATTTTTAAATGCGGAGATAGTGGTAAAAAATGCACTGTTCGTTAGGAAAAGATATGACAAATACACCTCAAAGTGGAAGATAACCAGCATAAAAATAATTTCATGTTGGATTTTTAGAAGGTAGTGTTCTCGGTTTAGATACGAAACACTATGAAAAATATTTTCTGATCAAATTTAAACACAGTTTCTCCACAGGAGGCATAGCTATATCTGCTTCTAGAAGTCAAATTTAAATAATGTTTAGCAGGATGCCTTATAGTACACGGAACGAATACTCCTTGAATTCGTTTGGTGTGTATGTGGCTTGGGGTATATTAGCCAGAATGCTATGAATTGCACCCTCCATATCCTGAAGATTGGCAGCCCCGGTGGCGCAGTGGTCTAAGCGATGGCCTCTGATCATTCGTCCGAACGGGGTCCGGGTTCGAATCCCGGCGAGGCATGGATGTTGTGTTTGTCTTACGGCACTGGCTCTCTCCCTTCCCTGGAACCAGTGACCCTAAATTAGGGATGGGCGACTGCTTATAGCCCATTGAGTTGCTCACGGTGGTCGTTAAACCTCCAATCAATCAGCCGCCCCGGTGGCGCAGTGGTCTAAGGCGCTGGCCTGTGATCATTCGTCCGTAAGGGGTCCGGGTTCGAATCCCGGTGAGGCATGGATGTTGTGTTTGTCTTACGGCACTGGCTCTCTCCCTTCCCTGGAACCAGTGACCCTAAATTAGGGACGGGCGACTGCTTATAGCCCATTGAGTTGCTCACGGTGGTCGTTAAACCTCCAATAATTAATTAATTAAATTAAACCTCCAATCAAAAAAAAAAAAAAAATCCTGAAGATTTGATGGTAGCGAATCTAGTTGTCTGCTGTTGCTCTTGACTTCATCCCATAAATGCTCCATTGGATTGAGAACCGGTGGTTGAGGAGACCAATGTAACAGGGAAAAGTCTCCGTGATGCTCCTGCGACTATATTTCTTAACTACATCTAATGATGGTCCAGTGATTTAATCACGTTTTTCGCTTGATCCCGGTGATATATCCGACTCGAATTGAATGGCACGGTGGAAGTTTTTTTCCTTCCTGAAGAAATGTTTTAAGTCCCACCAGTGGATCATAAAGGATCAGTCCATATCTCAGACGTCTTTCAAGAGTGACATTTGGTGTGCAAAAATAATTTTAAGTCGGGTAACATTTAGATGGATTACTTGTGAAGATTTGTGCTGCTCTTAAGAGAAAACTGAAGCTACCTCACAAGTTGACAGAATTATTTAAAACCCCAATCATATTTAAAATTATCAAATCCCTGTCCTTATTCAACTTCACGTTGTTCTGTTTGAATGCTGCATCTCGACTATTTTACGTGGTTACACAAGCTTTTTGGAATGCTTATATACAGTATGTCGTGAAAGTGAACATTATTTGGTGCGTAATTTGAGCTGGTACGTTTTCGTTGTAATTCATGTAGTTCTAAGATAATGGCAAATTTTCAGTGGTTGGTTATTTGGTTGTTTACGTCCACAAAGTATCATGTTTTGTGTCTTAATAAATCGTGATAGATGACGCAGTAGGGTCCACTAAAAGAGTGTGCGTCAATTAACGACAGGAACCATTCAACAAGAATGTTTGATTTCGAAATGAAGTTGCTATTTTAAAGTTGGAAGCTTTTTTAATCCTTGAAATAAGTACTACAGACTCTGGAAAGTTTTATCCTGTCGAACTGTGGATTACAGCGGTTCACGTGAAAGTGTTACGGGCCGGATGAAGAAAACGCAATACCTGTTATGCCAGTGTTGTGACTTCATTGGATCCGTTCACAAAAAAGAGGTGCTTCCTGGTTTGGATTGTCTCTGGTTATGTCATCATCATCATCATTGTCAACCATTATCAATCCACTGCTGGACGAAGGTCTCCCCAAGTTTCCTCCACAACAGTCTGTCTTGTGCCAGTCTCCTCCATGTCACCCCTGCATACTTTCGAATTTCATCCACCCATCTCCCATGTGGTCTTCTTCTGGGTCTTTTCCTGTCCCTTGGAATCCAATCTAAAATTTCGGCTGTCCATCGATGATCTGTCCTTCTGGCAGTATGTCCAGCCCATTGCCATTTCAGGGATTTAACTCTGATCATGATGTCTTCCACTCTTGTCATTTTTCGGATCCACGAGTTCCTCTTCTTATCTCTCCTGGTTACACCAAGCATGCACCTCTCCATACTTCTTTGAGTTGTCTGCAGCCTTTGTATGTCTCTTTTAGTTAAGGTCCACGTCTCTGCACCATACGTAAGCACTGGAAGGATGCATTGATCAAACACTTTTCTTTTAAGACATAATGGCATATTGCTCTTGAAAATTATGCTGTTTCTTCCAAAAGCTCTCCAGGCAAGTTTTGTACGCCGATTAATTTCTTCATCAATGTGACCCTCACTAGATATCTGCTGTCCAAGATAAACGCACGTGTCTGTTATCTCCAGCTTTTCTCCATCAATCGATAAATCTTCATTTCTTGTAAAAGCATTGAACATCACTTTTGTCTTCTGAAAGTTCATTTTTAATCCCACTTCTTTACTCTTGTCAGCAAGTTCCTGGATCATACTCTGCAGCTCTGATGGGGTAGTTGCAAAAATGACTACGTCATCAGCAAAACGAAGGTGGGTTAGATAATCTCCATTAATCCTTATCCCCTTGTTTTCCCAGCTCAGCGACTGAAAAACACCCTCCAATGTGGCATTAAAGAGCTTCGGAGATATGGTGTCACCTTGTCTCACTCCCTTTCCAATTTTTACGTGTGTTGTATTTTCAAACAGCCTAATCTTTGCACTTGCATTTTCATAGATGTTATTAATGATATTAATGTATGCATCTTCAATACCGCAGGTTTTCAGAGCCATTGTAACTGCTGATGGTTTCACCGAATCAAAGGCTTTTTCATAATCGATAAAAGCCATGCACAATGGAAGTTCATATTCCCTCGCTCTTTCAATTAGTTCTCTCAGTACGTGGATATGATCTATTGTGCTGTAGCCACTCCTGAATCCAGCTTGTTCTCTCGGTTGAGCCATGTCCAGTGTTACCTTCAAGCGGTGTGAAAGAACTTTAGTGAAGATTTTATAAACTACTGATAGGAGGCTGATAGGTCTGTAGTTTCCGAGATCCTCAATGTCACCTTTCTTATGTAGCAGGATCATTGTAGCGGTGTTCCAATCCTCAGGAATCTTTCCTTCATTAAGGCATCGAGTGAAAATTTGGGCGAGTACTGTTTCGATTTCTCCACTTGCTTCTTGTATGATGTCTACAGTAATTCCATCTTCTCCTGGAGCTTTTCCCCGCTTCATGTTCTTGATTGCATGTGCAACTTCTGCTGGAAGGACTGGAGGAACTCTGGTACTGGTATCTTTCATGATGTCTGGAGTGCATGTATCATCCCTTTCATATAATTTGGAGTAGAAATCTTTCACTCTTGTCAAAATTTCGCCTCTATTTCTTGTTACAGAGCCATCTTCTTTTCTCAGTGCCATAATCTGTTTTCTTCCCTTACTGAGATGTCCCTTTGCTATCTTTAGGCTTTGGTTGTTTTCAATTGCTTTCCTCACTAGTTCACAGTTGAATTTTCTTACGTCTTCAGTGATACTTTTTCGTACTGTCTTGCATAGCTCTATATATTCCACTTTGGAAGTCACATCTTCTTTAGTTGTCCTCATCTCTCTTCTTTTTTGCATCAACATTTTCGTTTTTCCTGATAATTTATTTACATGCAACTTGTTCTTAGACCCAGCTAATTTTGTTGCTGTTTCCATAAGAGCTTTTGTTACTTTTCTGTTAACTTCAGAGATGTCCACTTCTTCCGATGTTAGGCCTTCTAAAGCAGAGAACCTGTTCTTCAGTTCCAACTTGAAGGTATTATGGTGTTTTTTAAGGTTGGTTATGTCAATAGATTTTGTTTGTCTTATGAGCTTGCCACGTTCAAGTTTGTGTTGAGGTGCATCTTACATCTCACCAATCTATGGTCACTACCTGTGTTGAACTTGTTTAGCACACTGCAGTCTTCTATGACGAATTTTTTGTTACACATAATAAAATCAATTTCACTTGTTGTCCCATTTGGATGTCTCCATGTCCATTTCCTGTGTGGCTTTTTTCTTGAAGAAGGAGTTCAAGATGAAAAACCCTTCTGCCTCTGCAAACTCAACGAGAGTATTTCCACGCTGGTTTCTGTTGCCGTGACCGAATTTACCTACTGAAGTTTCATTCTGTTGCCGTTGCCCTATTTTTGCATTGAAATCTCCCATAATTATTTTCAAGTGCTGCTTACCTTTATTATTTAGATGACAAATTTCCTCATAAAATTCTTCAATTTCTTCTTCAGGATGACTTGTGGTGGGTGCATAAGTTTGAATAATCTGAGCCTGGTATCTTTTCGAGAGTTGGATAACAAGTCGTGCAGCTCTGTCAGAGGAACTTTCAACTTCTACAACTTTATCCTTCAGTTTATGTACGGCCCGTTTTATACATTGTGTTCAGAAGATCCACGGAAAATGTTTGCCAAGTTGCCATGAAATAAATTAATCTGGTTTATTTGTATTATTGGCGAGTGTCTACAGCGATATTTTTCGCCATGAAGCTAAAGCTTGTCGTAAACCATGTAAAAGAAAGTTTTTTTAACGTATTTCTGTTTCATGTACTCTTTGTATGTCGGAGGAACTGGTGGCTGAGAATGGTATAAAAATAGGCATGTGAATTTATTCGTGTTGTGAAAATTGAACTCAGCTTAATACAGAAGCGGGGTAAGGGTAAATTTGTAGATTGGGTCTAAACTTTTGAATTGTAACATAAGACGTAGTAGCAACGTAGTAATGACAATAAATTTATAAATGTTTTATTTTTATTTCATTGCAGTATTGGTTATCTTTACTGCTGAGTTTTTTTTTTCTTAGGCCTCGCTGTCTCGTATTCTTCTATTACCAGTTTGCCTTGGAGAGATAAATAGCAAGTAGAAATGGTGCGCCGTTGTTTAAAAAAGAAACTTTGGTAAAATCATGCAATGCATTGATTATGATAGGCTTTTCAACATACCAGAAATCATTACTCAAGTTATGAGGATAATGGCGGTAGAATAAATCTTGCTCCTATGACCTTACCTTTGACCAAATTTCGATGAAATTAAACAGAACCGGTAAAGTATACTTCCGGAAGAACATGATAAAGATTTGGCTCAATCGAAGCATTTTTACGTAAGTCATAACGCATAAGAGCAATGGAATGGATCCCGCTCCTATGTCCTGACCTTTGACCCCATTTCACCCATCTTCAATAGAGTTCGTCCCCAGTTGGTCCCCTACCACATACTAAAATGGCATTGAAGTCGTACCATATTTACGCAAGTTATGAAGCATAAGGGCAATGAAATGGATTCCGCTCCTATGTCCTGACCTTTGACCCCATTTCACTCATTTTCAATAGGGTCTCCAGGTGGTCCCCTACCACATACTAAAATTTCATTGAAATCGAACCATATTTACGCAAGTTATGATGCATAAGGGCAATGGAATAGATCCCGCTCCTATGTCCTGACCTTTGACCCCATTTCACCCATTTTCAATATGGTTCGTACACAGGTGGTCTCCTACCACATACCAAAATGTCATTGAAATCGAACCATATTTACGCAAGTTATGGTGCATAAGGGCAATGGAATGCATCCCGGTCTTATGTCCTGGCCTTTGACCCCATTTTGGCCATTTTCGATAGGGTTCGTCCCCAGGTGATCCCCTATCATATATTAAAATTTCATCCAAATCGAACCATTTTAACGCGAGTTATCGTACAGACGGACGGACAAAGCTGGTACATATAAGCTGCTTCAACCTTACGGATCTGAAGGTAAAATATAACGGGGTCTATTTCATTAACTGCACCGAAATTACTGGCTTACTAAACAATTCTGTAAATTTTTAGAAAAATATTTTGAATCAACAAGCACTTCATTTTATTTTGGTTGAAATTAAAATAAAACTAAGTAGCCATTTGTTCACTAATCACGCCCCTTCTTACTTGAACTCTAGTCTTACACTGAAGTGCCAAAAAAAACGGGGATCTCTCTTTAATACTGCATTGGCCCTCCCCGCGTTCGGTTAACAGCAGCAGCGCGTCGGGGCATAAATTCCATGAGCTGTCTGTAGTACTGTGGAGACAGTGCACACTATGCTTCCTGAAGAGCATTCCACAATTCCGTAATATTCGTCGGTGGAGGATTCCTGGCATTGACGGCACGTTGAACAACATCCGAAATGTGTTCGATGACGTTAATGGCCAAGTGACGATGCCAAACTGCGCGGAATGTCCCTTCAGCCATAATGGGGAGACTGTGAATGCGTGCGCTGTCGCATTGTCGTGATGAAAGAGGTTGTACCCGTCGGAGTGGTGGCATGACATGAATGGATGCAAATGATCCCTAAGGATGGTTACGTAGCCTCAAAAGGTCAGAGCGGTCTGCAGACGCATGAGAGGTCCTAATGCGGGCCGGGTGAAAACACCCCACACCATAACAGAGCCACCGCCGGCTTGCAGTGTCCCTTGTAGGCATGAGGGATGCATGGACTCGTGGGGTTTTCACCACACCCGGAGTCGACCCCGGAAGAGTTGGTCCAGGTTACGCGTTTCCAGTCATCTTGTGTCCAATGTCATTGTGCCCGAGGCGCAGGCGAGCCGCACAGCCTTGAGTTGTTGGATCAGCAATGACACCCGGGTGAGCCGTCGGCCCCGGAATCCTTTAGAACACAGAAAACGTTGCAGTGTCCGAACGCCAATGCTACTACTGGCCCCAGCATCGAATTGCGCTGTGATTTTCAGCAATGTTGCACACCAGACGGATGTTGCGTTGCGTGCCAGACGCAGCTGCCCACAATCGTCAAGAGGTTTTCTACGGCCACACTGGTCTCGCACTCTGAATTTCCCCCTGACTTTGTGTAGTCCATCCAGGCACACATTCGAAATTGATGACCGTGGAAATCCAAATTCCGTGGTAATTTCCCACATGGAGTGACCCATCTCCAAGGAGTCTGTTATCATACCACATTCGAAATCGCTTATATCTTGTTCCACCTGAACTGCGAAGACTACTACTTGAGCTTGCGGAGATATCTACTTCTATATGTGCGTCTTTTGCGAACGATACCATTTGCCGCGTAGTTGTGGTGGCATGTAATGGAAATGGTAGCGCCCTTCGCAGTTTTTTCTTTGGGGGGGGGGGGGTTATCTCGTATCTTTCTCGACTTGAGAAGGCTTAAGCATGGATGTGTTACGACATCAGAGAATATACCAGAAATGTGTGCCTCTTTCGAATCTTAACACACTTGCATATTTCTGTATGTAAAATGCCCATTATAACAACCATTTAACATTAAAAAAAAAAAAGAAATAAAGACTCAAAAGTATTGGAGAGGACAGACCGGCCGCCCCGGTGGCGCAGTGGTCTAAGCGATGGCCTCTGATCATTCGTCCGAAAGGGGGTCCGGGTTCGAATCCCGGTGAGGCATGGATGTTGTGTTTGTCTTACGGCACTGGCTCTCTCCCTTCCCTGGAACCAGTGACCCTAAATTAGGGACGGGCGACTGCTTATAGCCCATTGAGTTGCTCACGGTGGTCGTTAAACCTCCAAAAAAAAAAAAAAAAAGGACCAGACCGGTTTCGCCGCCTGTGATGTTAAGGAACATTAGCTCGTAAGTTACTCACCTAACGAGTAAATGTTGCGGAAACAGGTTTTGCAGGTAGTTATTTTTCTATTCTACTCACCAATCTATATTGGTCACTCTACACTGTAAAACATTTTCTGAAATTCACGAGCCACTTTCAGTAATCCCTTTCGTGAATTAACGGAACATATTTTTGATACAATTCGCCCCCCTGAAATTATGGGGGTTGGTTGGGGGGGACTTGAATTTCACGTATTTTTCGTACGCCTTAAAAATTCTTAATTTTTAGATCCGCTATTCTTTTTTTTTTTTTTTTTGTCAGTTAAATCCAAAGTGAAAATCCTCCAAATACGTGGCGTCAATGAATAAACAAAAACATCGCTCTTTCCACGTTTTAGCAACACACAGCAACCGAAAAATTGTTATTCGGTCACCGTTGGGGATCGGAATCCCAGATCTCAGTAGCTGAGCCCATCTTACGGAATTTTGATGTCAGAAGCTGACTGAAAACACACACATAGCGCCGTGGATTGTTGGCCACCGTAGTGTAAGGCTAACGCGCTCGGCTAGATACAGAGAGATCTGGGATTCGGATCCCCAGCTGCGACCGAATAACAATTTTTCGATTGCTGTGTGTTGCTAAAACATGGAAATATCGATGTCTTCTTTTCTATGTTGATGGTAAATTCCCTTTTTGAAGATGTATTAAAGGAAAATTCTGTATTTTCAGAAACCTTTTCGAAATCTCTTTCGTATGTTAACCGAAAAATTGTTCAAATTTTTTCCGTATTCATATGACGGCAAATTTCCGATAATAGGAGCGATTCGTGGGAATACTTGAGGTTTGATTAACTATTAAATTTCAATCGTCTGTCGGAGGATCTGTATTTGCAGTTTTGTAGCGGGATCGAATATTGTGGATAGCATCATAACACATGAAATTTTTGTTACTGTGGCACCTGATATTCCCTCGCCTCACCCCCATCTTGTGAAACAGCTATTGTATGTTATGTAACCGTTAGACACAGGGTACTTAACTTGTCGTACAGGTGATTGTGTGATGTCAATGTATGTCTTTGGATCCCTTAAGAAAAAAAAAACTATTATAGCTATCAGGAGTAAATCTTATATTCAGGAGTTTTGTGAAATACTACTATAAAACAGTACATTTCATCTTTTCCTAAAGGTAATTGAAAGTCATTGCCAGTTTAAAAAGCTCTTAAGTTCGAGCGCATTCATTTGCTTCGAAAAATCACAATAAAAATACTTAATTTGTGATAACTCCTACATAGAAATTTAAATTATTTCAAAGCTATTAAAAAATAAACTTTAACAGAAAATTAAACGACAAATTCACGAGCATTAATGAAAAAAATATTTCATCATCGCGCAATTAGAGTTCTTCATTGAACGTGACTGAGGTTCCTGAGTCTCTCTGGCTAAACGGTAAGACGTGCGTCTTTTACAGAGCCAACCCAGACGATTTCGAATCGAATATCACTACGGAAAGAATTCTGTAAGGACTGAAAAATTCAGCGGTTTTCCATTTTGCGAAATTTCTGTATAAATACGAAAAAACCCTAAACGGACTTTTCTGGAATAAACGGTATTGCTGACTACGGAAAATCTGTCAAAATACGAAAGCTAAAACATACGAGAACTTTTAAAAACGGAAATTTCGTGAAAAGACCGACACGTACCGGCAACTTTGCTGCACGTTATTTTTCAGGAGTTTTCCCGTGAATTCACACCTTTTTTTTTTGCAGTCTAGTGACGTCATTTGTGAAATGTTGTGGAGGATCTACGCCATGCTCAAACTGCTTGTGCTCTGGACCCATCTTTTATTATTTTTTTTATCCGCCTGTTATAACTTGATAATTATAGTGTGCATATTTTATCACTTTTAATGGATTTCAGTTGTCATTGTTCGCAATTATTTACTCTGATTACTTGTCGATGTTTCTTTTTTTAATACACGTACTATACTTTCTACAAACGCCTAATATACAAATAATTGACAAATTTGCAGACGACTGTGAAGAACCTGCCATTTTACGTGCCAGAAAAATTTTCTGAGGACTACACGAGACAAATGGTGAGAAGTGATTTTCACAGTTGCATTGCGCAACCATCAAAGAAAAAATTCTGCAATGGGGAACAGAAGAATAAAACTCAGTTATCTTCTATAAACAAAAGCTCTTCTTCCTTCGAGACAGTTCGGGACCCCTCTATCAACAGTTTTATTGCAAGTAAAGCTCGATCACGTAAGGTAAAATAAGTTTTTATGCTCGTTAGGTTAGTGCATGAATTAATTACATAAGTGCGGACATACAGGTGTTGGACAAAATAATGTGAAAACCTAGGAAAAGAAGGTTTTACGTACCTAGTAGAGTTTGGCACTATCTTTGGCATTCAAAACCGCCTGAATCCTTCTTGAAATGGACGCATACAAATTCTGGATGGTAGTGGGATGGTACACCATATGCAGAAACTCCTCCAGCAGGTCCTTGAGAGAAAAGAGGAGGATAACGGGATCTTATTCTGTTTTCCAACACAGACCACAGTTGCTCGATGATGTTTAAGTCTGGTGATTGGGGAGGCCAAGGAAGGTGTAAACGTTCGTCCTCATGTTCCTGAAACTATGATTGGACATTTCAAGCTCTGTGAATTGGGGCGTTAACATATTGATAGATGTCATCCCCTGCAGGAAACAATGCCTGATTCATTGGATGGACTTGGTCGGCCAAATTGGTTTCATACGCCCTTCCAGTCACCCGTTTACTCAAGGTGATCGGAGGACCTGCTGAAAACCACGATATGACCGCCCAGAGCATGACAGAACCACCACCATGCTGCACTGTTGGGAGCAAACAGTCTGGGTTGTATGCTTCTAATAGTGTTCTTCACATGTAAATACATCCTGCTGTGGGGAATAGTGTGAAAGGGTATTCATCCAACCACAATACACGCTTGAATGCATCAGCAGTCCACGCTGAATGCTCCTGGCACCACTGCCGTTGTGCATTCACCCGGGTCACCAGAGGTTTTGCAATAGCAGCTCTGCCATGAATATCTTGTTTATGCAGTTCCTTGCGCACGGTTTACGTTGATACTGAGGTCTGGAGATGCAACTTGAGGTCCGCACTAATTTTCGGCGCCGTGGTCGTCATATTACGGGTAACAATCCTCTTTAATGCTCTCCTGTCTCTATCCGTCAGGCTAGTTTTCTGGCCGCTCTTGTGTTTCGCAGACGGGGTTTTGCGACGAACAAAGTATGTTATCATGACGCTAGACACAGTAATTATCGATTCCCATACTACCCTGGCGATTGTTGTCATGCAGGTACTAACTAGTATGCCACCAACAATTAGCCCTTTTCCGAAGTCCGTTAGGTCGTTCATTTTGTCGTCACCCTGAAAGAAAGTTCACAGAAAGACACTTTAAATGCCCTTAAACAGGACCTTGAGGTTCTAAACAAAGCTGTTACAACTAAAAACTGGTTGATATTTTTGCGTATTGCGACGTACGTCTCTGAGCGTGGTGTTCACATTATTCTGTCCAACCTCTGTATTTATACATTTATATTTTGTTCTTTAGAATGCATTTTTGCATGCAGTAACTCTATTAACTCTGTTCCGGAATTTTGTGTCCAAACTGTAACAATAGCCATACTGTGGTAGCATATGTGAAGTTGTTGAAAATTCACGTTAATCTAAAGTAAAAATACACCACGTAATAAAATATGTGACCAAGCGATCTGTAAGGACCAGAATAAAAGAGCATGGTACGGACATAAAAGACGGAAGATCGGCTACTGCTCTTGCTAGAAAGGTCTTATTCAATACCTACCCACATCCAGGTAAGTCACCCGGAAAGAAGCTGCAGTAAGAATGACTGTCGAGATCTCGACGAGACCAGATGGCTTCAACAAAAATGTAACGTACTGCCTGCCATCTCTATGGCTCATCTTTAGATAAATATTGTATGTAATGTAATATTTTATTATTATTAAATAGTGATCCATAATGCATGCGGGGCTGTCTGAACGCAATAGCGCGTGTTCGACATTAAAGAGTATTTTCTAAAAACGCTAAATGAATTTCAGTTTTGTTTATTTTGCTTTGTGTATAGTATAAGTTTATAGCGTTGAAAAAG
Organism: Macrothele yani; assembly: GCA_039090855.1. Taxonomy (NCBI): domain Eukaryota; kingdom Metazoa; phylum Arthropoda; class Arachnida; order Araneae; family Macrothelidae; genus Macrothele; species Macrothele yani. Next base: position 144,251,928 of record CM077014.1, read on the forward strand.
TCGCCCGGTTGACGCCCGAAAGTTCGGCAATTAAGTAAATACATATATTTGTCTACACTAATAAAATAACAGATTGAAGCTTTTAGTTTATGTATTCATGTTTTGCTGAATTTTCTCTATTTCATTCCTATCAAATGGAAGTCATCGCTCCTTCCACGTTCATAAGCGAGTCACGGAAATTTTTTTATTGGCAGCCACCGGTAATCGAACCCAGGGTCTTCCAGTTACGCGGGACATGCTTCCACTGCACCACAGTGGCCTCGAAATTCTCCAGACTCGCATGCGACAAACTGCCAAATCATCTGGCAGGTTGTTTTCTTTTGGAGCCCCGCACAATGCTGGGGATTCACCAAAGATGAACAGCAGCAACTGAACAAATAAATAGAAGGCGAATGTATAATAAATACACAGTTGACGTGGATTAGGAACATCAAATAGAAGTCATCGCTCTTTCCACGTTTATAAGTGAGTCACGGAAAAATTCTCACCGGCAGTTTGTGGTATGTAAGTCTGGAGAATTTCGAGGCCCCTGTGGTGCAGTGGAAGCATGTCCGGTGCGTAACTGGAAGACCCTGGGTTCGATTCCCGGTGGCGGCCGATGAGAATTTTTCCGTGACTCACTTATAAACGTAGGAAGAGCGATGACTTCTATTTGATGTTCCTAATCCACGTCAACTGTGTATTTATTTTTCATTCTTATCGCAGGATACTGGGCCATACTAATATTTCGCTCGTATATATCAGGGATCTCCATTCCATTAGAGATAACTTAGTTAAAAATTTTGTCGGCGACATTTCTACTAGAACTGATGTGGATTCGGATCAGTGAAAGAGTTTTTCTAGCCTCTCCTAGATTCACCTGACAGAATAGGTACGCACAAACAACCGACATCTATTCCAGCTCTTGCAACTTCCTAGTCTGACGCGTAAGAGTCTGTTTAAAGCGATGGATGGACCTGAAGTATGTATGCAGCGCAGCGTAGAAATGAAAATAACTTTCACCTTTCCTACACATGCACGATAAATTCGTTGACAAGTTGCTGCAAACTGACCTTTCGGACTTTGAATCGAAGTTTTCTACGACGGCGCCTTGTTGAAGTTTGTTCATGCTAAAGCTTTACCTGTGGAAGTGAAGTAATTTGAGACTTACGACGTTCTATTTCCCTACGGAGTTACTGTGGAATCTACAGTGCGAAAGAATATCTCTGTGCTGGAATTCGCATTTGTGAAGCCTGGGACTCTTGTGGTGAAGCCCCATATGAAGGAAGTGCCCAGATTCATGTGAAATGAGCGGCTCTCAAGTGACGATTTCATACACTGGAGTTATGAAGGTGTGCTAGAATTGTGCCAATATGGGATACGAAGCTGCTGACTGTTCTTCAGTCCCGTGTTAGGGTAGAGACATCCTGATGGCACTGAACAACTGTACGCACCGGAAATCGAGAAGCCAGCTGCAGCATCTGACCAGCATAAAGTGTACTGTGCAGCAAATGGTTCTGTGAGAGTAGTACTTCTGTCTGACCACCAATAAGGGTATAGTGTACCTGCGGTTATGAGGCAGGTTGCTGTGTCTATCGAAAAAGAGTTTTAGGAAGCGTAAAGCCATAAAAGGTTTCAAGAAAATGGCAGTTCGCGACTTTGTGGAAGTTGATATGGATATGTCATATGGTACTGTTGAATTGGATAATCTTTCGTGGAATTCAGACATAAGGGTATGTCTTTGAGGGATTTTTAAATTTGACGTCTGTAGCTAAAGGATATAATTACTCTATCAACTGCAGCGGTTCGTTTGGTTTCCGTGTGAGCTGAAAAACTACTTCAAACCATTCATCCTAGCTCATTTTCAGCATAAAGAGCCTATTGCTTCTTGACAAAATGACTTTCTCCACTGGCTTTGCTTTAATAACGTTAAGTTGTTCATGTGACTTTGCTGTACAGAAATGGTGACGTAACTGTTGTAAGCGCTGATTAGTAGAATAATCTTCACCATGATTTCAAAGAAAAGGGCGTTTTTTGGCAGAACTCTCTCCTGAGCCTGGTCGGCCTGAAAGTGTTGTTGCGGAGCATACTGTTAACACTGTTTGGGAAATCCTGCAAAAAGATCGACGAATGATGTGTGAAGACATAGCGGCGTCAACTAATATTTCAAAAACGTCGGCATTCTACGCGACAAATTACTGTTGCATCGCGTGTGTTCCAGATGGGTACCTGATCACCTGACGAGAGAACAATTGTTAGCCAGAGTTCAGGTGTTTCACGAGTGGAAACAAATGATTGCAAAGGATCCAAACTTTCTAAAAACAGTAATAACTGCCGATTAAACATGGGCCCACTATTTCGACCCTCTCACGAAGCGCGCAACGAGTGTCTGGAAATACACAGGCTCGCCTCCTCCGAAAAAAGTCCCCCAGACCAAATCAGCTGGGAAAGTGATGATGATGATAATTTTCTTTGGTCATAAAGGTGTAATCTACCAGCATGCTATTCTTTCACAAATTGCTGTCAATGCTGCGTATTACATTTCAGTCTTGAAGCGTTTGCGACGACACATATCGATTAAGCAACCCGAACTGGTGGGCAAGTGGACCCTGCACCATGATAACGCCCGCCCACATGTGGCTGCTTGTGTTTAACAGTTTCTTACGAAATGCAGTATTGAAATCATGTCAGAGCCTGCCTACAGTCCTGACCTCGCCCCGTGAGATTTCTGGTTGTTTCCAACAATGAAGAAGTTCCGTGGTGCAACGTTCAACACAGCTGCTGACGTTATTCAAGCTGTACAGGAGTCGCTAAAGCAGCTTCCACAAAGTACCTTCGCCACAGGCTTTAAAAAGTGGACTGAACGATGGGACTGTTGCATATCATCCGAAGAAAGATATTTTGAGAAAGAATAACATATATTTTGCTGTACCTATATTTCTTCATTATGTGCGATTTTACACTGTTTTTATGGAACTGCCTTTGTAGGTACCACAGATTAAGAATTTCGCTCCTTCTTAGCTAGCAGCAGTTCCCTGCTAATTTTATTGAGCAACGTACGTAGATTGCCACGCAGCCCGATTTTTCAGAATGTCCAATCGCTGGAACCATTTTTAGGAGAAAACGAGTAATAAAAAAATATCGTGCGAGTATGCCACAGAAACAGATGTATGTCTCTTCCGCCCTCTCCAGTTTAGAAAGACAGTTAATTGAAGAGGGAGGAGAGAGTGGAAGAAAAGATATTCTTTTCGTTAATACAAAGTTAATTTTTGGGCTCGATTGGGCCCGCGCTGCATTTTGTGATATGAAATTCGGTCTCCGGCAAACAAACTTTGGGCTTGGAAGGGTTCCTAAAATTGACTCGAACTCAGCACTGATGGAAAGACTACACTTATCGTTGCGTCATTCCGAGTGTAGAGTTTCCTTCCAGAATCATCTACTCGTGTTGAAATTGTCACGAATTTTGTTATTCAAAAGCGCCCAAGGTGTGAAAACTAAACATATTGCACGTGATCCTTTATTACATTGGTTTTCCTCTAGCGCTGACGCCGAGTGATGCAGATATATTGGAGTGCTTTTTTAGGGTTAATGTTTCACAAATTTCAAAAGTTTTGAGGTCTAAGGCACTTATTCAAAACGAAGCAATTTACTAACTCAAAACTCGGTACACGTGCAAAGAAATATAATTTTCAAAATGTTATCATTCGAGCGTGTATTATTGAAACTGTAAAAGAAGCAGCAATTTTCCGTAAAGAATTATGTATAATTATGTCACGGGATGCACGCTCATGACTTCTCGAGATATTTTGTATGGAAAAATGTATTTTTCAATATGTACTGTTTTAAAATATAGAAAGGGATACACATTTGTTTTAATATTTGATCAACGTAAATGAGTAATTATCGATGCATTTTTAATATTTGATTTTCTAATATTTTAAAACAATTCAGAAGTTTCTATGGCCCATCATTTTTGATAGGCCATGGCCTAATAATTTATTATTTTCTTTCACTCAGTCTATCGACACAAGAACTAGACGACTTCATCCGATGCATGCCACTTTCGTGTCATTCACTCTTCTTTGTAAGACGCTTAACATCACTGCTGTGCTTATAGAGCCGTCAATAATTTTCTGCATGTTGACTCAGGACAGCCAAAGGTTGCTGCGGAAACGAGGATTCGACGCAAGTTCCTTGATGGGAGACGAAAATGTTCTCACCGTTGCTATAAACGAAATGGATTCGACAAAACTAGCTGATGTAAGTTGTTCTAAAAAGATATTAACTGATTTTATACTGTAAGGGAAAATCGAAAAACTTTTGCCAACATCTCTTTTATGGACACATTGCTTTGTTACATGAATTTCAAGAAGTACGAATGAATGATTCATTGTGTTTTTTATACCTTTACCGTTGGTTGCAACATTGCATTTGCTATTGCAGCATGATTTCTTCTCCCCGTGTCTACGCCAGGGAGTTCTTGTGCGATCGTTGTCATCACCAAGTGATTGTTATTGTCATACCCATTACAGAGTAGTTCCTCTGGCATGATGCCGTCCGTGTCACGCCAAAGGAACCAGAGTTGGAAACTAGTCAATTATTTTGAACCCGGACCCGACACGGACAAATTTGCTTTGAACTATAAACTCGAAACTCATTTTATAATTATCATCATCATCATCATCAACCATTATCAATCCACTGCTGGACGAAGGTCTCCCCAAGTTTCCTCCACAACGGTCTGTCTTGTGCCAGTCTCCTCCATGTCACTCCCGCATACCTTCGAATTTCATCCACCCATCTTCCAATGTGGTCTTCTTCTGGGTCTTTTCCTGTCCCTTGGAATCCAATCCAAAATTTCGGCTGTCCATCGATGGTCTGTTCTTCTGGCAGTATGTCCAGCCCATTGCCATTTCAGGGATTTAACTCTGATCATGATGTCTTCCACTCTTGTCATTTTTCGGATCCACGTGTTCCTCTTCTTATCTCTCCTGGTTACACCAAGCATGCACCTCTCCATGCTGCTTTGAGTTGTCTGCAGCCTTTGTATGTCTCTTTTAGCTAAGGTCCACGTCTCTGCACCATACGTAAGCACTGGAAGGATGCATTGATCAAACACTTTTCTTTTAAGACATAATGGCATATTGCTCTTGAAAATTATGCTGTTTCTTCCAAAAGCTCTCCAGGCAAGTTTTGAACGCCAATTAATTTCTTCATCAATCTGACCCTCACTTGATATCTGCTGTCCAAGATAAACGTACGTGTCTGTTATCTCCAGCTTTTCTCCATCAATCGATAAATCTTCATTTCTTGAAAAAGCATTGTACATCACTTTTGTCTTCTGAAAGTTCATTTTTAATCCCACTTTTTTACTCTTGTCAGCAAGTTCCTGGATCATACTCTGTAGATCTGATGGGGTAGTTGCAAAAATGACTATGTCATCAGCAAAACGAAGGTGGGTTAGATAATCTCCATTAATCTTTATCCCTTTGTTTTCCCAGTTCAGTGATTGAAAGACATTTTCCAATGTGGCATTAAAGAGCTTCGGAGATATGGTGTCACCTTGTCTCACTCCTTTTCCAATTTTTATGTGTGTTGTATTTTCAAACAGCCGAATCTTTGCACTTGCATTTTCATAGATGTTATTAATAATATTAATGTATGCATCTTCAATACCGCAGGATTTCAGAGCCATTGCAACTGCTGATGGTTTCACCGAATCAAAGGCTTTTTCATAATCGATAAAAGCCATGCACAATGGAAGCTCATATTCCCTCGCTCTTTCAATTAGTTCTCCCAGTACGTGGATATGATCTATTGTGCTGTAGCCACTCCTGAATCCAGCTTTGTTCTCTCGGTTGAGCCATGTCCAGTGTCACCTTCAAGCGGTGTGAAAGAACTTTAGTGAATATTTTATAAACCACTGATAGGAGGCTGATAGGTCTGTAGTTCATGAGATTTTCAATGTCACCTTTTTTATGTAGCAAGATCATTGTAGCGTTGTTCCAATCCTCAGGAATTTTCCCTTCATTAAGGCATCGAGTGAAAATTTGGGCGAGTACTGTTTCGATTTCTCCACTTGCTTCTTGTATGATGTCTACAGTAATTCCATCTTCTCCTGGAGCTTTTCCCCGCTTCATGTTCTTGATTGCATGTGCAACTTCTGCTGGAAGGACTGGAAGAACTCTGGTACTGGTACCTTTCATGATGTCTGGAGTACATGTATCATCCCTTTCATATAATTTGGAGTAGAAATCTTTCACTCTTGTCAAAATTTCGCCTCTGTTTCTTGTTACAGAACCATCTTCTTTTCTCAGTGCCATAATCTGTTTTCTTCCCTTACTGAGATGTCCCTTTGCTATCTTTAGGCTTTGGTTGTTTTCAATTGCTTTCCTTACTAGTTCACAGTTGAATTTCCTTACGTCTTCATTTATAATTATACATAATCACATATACGCCGTCTGATAAAGTTCCAGGGCAGTGGTTATTACTCTGTTAATGGTAGTGGTAAAAATATGTTCCATGGGTCAAATTGTAACTGTGTTTTCCCTCTCTTGCAGGACACATGAAGATCTAAGAAAGTGCAGACCTGTCCGATACTGAAGACTGTTAATAAAAAAGATACCCCAAAGATCATTGTCATGGATTTGAGCAGAGAGCAAACATCAAGTTTTGCTGCAAGTCCGGGAAGTCAGCAACGGAGATCTTCAGCAGGATCAAAACTGTTTACGTGGACAATGCCCTACCCCGTGGTCGCGTTTCTGAATGGTATGCTCGCTTTCGCGAGGGAAGGGAAAACGTTGGGGATGACCCACGGATTGGCGGAAACGGTGGAGAAAGTTCGCGCTCTGGTGTAGTCAGACCGTCGAATGACGGTACGGATGATGGAGGACGAACTCCATATCAACCGTGAAACAACCCGGCTGATTCTAAAGGAAGATTTGCGCGAGGTTTGTGCCGCACAGTTTTGACTGAAGAACAAAAAGTGCAAAGAGTTGAAAGCTGCAAGGCGCTCATTGCGGCCGTGGAATCGGACCCTTTGATGCTGGACCGCATTGTGGCAGGGGATGAAACGTGGTACTTTCAAAACGATTCAGCATCAAAGAGGCAAATCATGGAGTGGGGGGCATCAAGTTCACCCAGAAGGTTTGCCTGCAGAAGTCGAAAATCAACGAAATGCTGATCACGTTTTTTGACAGCAGAGGCATCATTCACGGGGAATGGCTTCCGGAGGGCACAGCAATCATCAGTGCCTTCTACCTTCAAGTTTTTGATCGTCTACATCGTGTGAGGCCGCACCCGCGAGCTGGTGGAAGTTGATTCCTTCTGGATGACAATGCTCCTACCCACTCGGCACTGTCGGTGACACAGTTTCTCTCCCAAGTCCGGAGTACACAGGCTCAACCATCCTCCGTACTCCCCGGACTTAGCTCCCTCCGACTACTTCCTGTTCCCCAAAGGGAAATTGGCGTTGAAAGGACGACGTTTCATGACTGTTCAGGACATCAAGAAAACCGTTACAGCGGAAATGAACAGTGTTCCGGTAAATGAATTCAAAATGTTTCATACATCTAGTGGAGCGATCAAAATGGTGCAAATGCCGCCCCGGTGGCGCAGTGGTCTAAGGCGCTGGCCTCTGATCATTCGTCCGTAAGGGGTCCGGGTTCGAATCCCGGTCAGGCATGGATGTTGTGTTTGTCTTACGGCACTGGCTCTCTCCCTTCCCTGGAACCAGTGACCCTAAATTAGGGACGGGCGACTGCTTATAGCCCATTGAGTTGCTCACGGTGGTCGTTAAACCTCCAATCAAAAAAAAAAAAAAAAAAAAAAAAAAAAAAAAATGGTGCAACAATAAGAAGGGGGACTACTTTGAAGAACTATAACCACAGCTGGACTCGGTACATTAAATTTTCCTCGTAACAGCAGCTGTCCTGGAATTTCATCAGACGGCACACACACATAAAGTGTTAAGCCTGTTTCATTTAATTTTGAGGATGCTATACAGTCAAAATTTTTGAATTAAGTAACTTGTATGTTTAATTTCAGTTTGTGCTGTTTTCTTGATAACATATCAAGCTTCAGAATACATGTATGTTTCACAGCAACACCAATTTTCACCAGATTCTGATGGTTGAAAGTTTCCAAAATGTAAATATTGACGAAGAAATTAATTCGTACACCAAAAGCTATTAAATTGAAACAAATGCCGTCTCCTGTACGATACACTTTAACGAAAAAAATTATGTACAATTAAAATAAGTATATGTTTAAGACCTCACAACGCTTTCATCCAGCATCGTTTCTGAGGACGACGTCGTTGTGGCGCTGAAAGGTCTTAAACATATACTTATTTTAATTGTACATAGTTTTTTTCATTAAAGTGTATCGTACAGGAGACGGCATTTGTTTCAATTTGATAATAAATGTTGATTTCTTCATTGTCGTCCAGAAAGAAGGAGCACTCATAAAATCAACATTCACATTTAGCAAACTTTCGACTCATTACACGCTTGTAAAAACTGGTGTTTCTATGAAGCATTTTCTAGTTTCTTCATAAGACGAAACAACTTCCAGCCTTCACTCTTCCCCTTTTTGTTTCCAACAAGAACGTAGTTGTTGTCTTCGACGCCGTTTTCAGTCTCCTCAATAAGAAATTAATCCATATTAACAAATAAGACATTAATTCCGATACGGCATGCAGTGGGACGGGATGATAGCACGTCAAACGAAAACCTTTGAATGCTCAATGCAAAAGATGCTACGGGAAAAGTAACTCTCAGTCTTACAATGGGACACGCGGGGTGTGAGAGATTGAATCGCAAGAGAAGCAGACGATAAGAGTTTGTCTGTATCTTGCTCCGAACAATCTGTACTGAAAACAAACGCGAAGGAAGTATCGTTTTGCGATGTGGTGTCAGTCGGTGGAAATGTTTGCTTTAAGAAAGAAACGGCAATATTTTTGTAAGACAAATCATTTTTCACTCTCCTGCCACCAGCATTGAGCACAAAATTCCATAGTACGCATTTTTATCTGAAATATTTTTTTTTCCAAAAATTAAACGGAGATAAAACCAGGTTGGAATCGGGTCATGAAAATTTTGACCCTACCTGTTTGACCCCTCAAGAAATTGTTGACCCGTGACCTGTTTCTATCTCTGAGATGAACTCCGTAGATCCTGTCACGCGACAAGAGTCGTATGGCCTACAGTACCACACTTGTCGTAACAGCAAATGTGGAATTGTCAGTACTTGACTTTTTCTTCAAAATGAATGAAAAAGATGACTTCATTATTTCTATAGGCCTATTCGGAAACGTCATAACCACGCAGGATGTCCGATAAATTTTATGTTTTTACTCTCATACATATTCGATAGAAACATTTTCAAATTATGATGGATGAGTCGTTAATTTTAAACATACATTTTTATTTGATGCAATAAATTTTCACTTGATGCAATTTTCTGAAGTGAATCTAATAAAAATTCAGTTTCTTTTTAACGTTTTCTTATTCTCAACTGGAAGCGCTGAACGTCTATTCGTTTTTTTAAATTCATAATTATTACGTCCTTCGATTAATTCCTTGGATGTTCCTGAAACTTAAGCGGATGATTTCCTCAAAGATTTTGAGGTTTAAATTGCAAATTTTAATGAGACGGTTCAGTTATTTAATGTTCAAGAAATTGCATCGTAGTTTTTATGCCAAAGTCTACAGAGATTAATCATGAAAGACTACAGAACTAATCATAAAAAAACAGAACTAATCACGAAAGACTACAACATAACTGCAGTCACCATTTCCCCCTAAAACGTTTAACTAACTGAAAGCTATTCATTTAATATGGAATTAAGTAAATTGAGGTTATAATTTTGAGGGATAACCTTATTGGACAAGGGAATTCCGTAGTTTTGATGCAGTAGGATTGAATTACTTGACAAAGCGTCTTCGTACTTCCTCAGAGCAATAGAGTACGGACTTTATATGAAGGTGTTAGGTGCCGCCCCGGTGGCGCATTGGTCTAACGACGACTTCTGACCGTTCGTCCGAGATGAGTCCTGGTTCGAATCCCGGTGAGGTATGGATGTTGTGTTTGTCTTAAGGCACTGGTTCTCTCCCTTCCCTGGAACCAGTGGCCCTAAATCTTTCTTGGTTACATCAAGCATGCATCTCTCCAGGCTTCTTTCAGCTGGCTGCCGTCTTTGTATGTCTTTTTTAGTTAAGGCCCATGTTTCTGCTTCGTACGTAAGCACGGGAAGGATGCATTGATTAAGCACTTATCTTTTAAGATATAATGGCACATTGCTCTTAAAAATGTACTGTTTTTTCCGAAAACTCTCTGAGTTTTTTACGTCAATTAATTTCTTCATCAATGTAACATTTGCTTGATATCTGCTGCCCAAGGTGTAAGGAATTAGTCCAAGGAATTGGTTATCTCCGGCTTTAGGATTATTAGTCCAAGGAATTGGTTATCTCCAGCTTTTCCCCACCAATTGATAAATCTTCATTTCTTGTAAAAGCATTGTACATCAGTTTTGTCTTCTGAAAGTTCATTTTTAATCCCATTTCTTTACCCTTCTCAGCAAGTTCGTGGATCATACTTTACAGTTCTGAAGTATTATTTCGAAAGACCTCTGAAGGGTTCTTTGAAATATTTTTTTTTCTTTTCAAAAATAAAACTGAAATAAAACCGGGTCCAAATCTTGTCAGGAACACCTTGACCCTTGACCCGACCCGTTTGACCCGCAAGAAATTGTCGACCTGTGACCCGTTTCCATATCTGCCAGTAACAAGGTGTAAATCATCTAAATACGTGGCGTCAGTTGAATAAAAAATCCATCGCTCTTTCTACGTTAAGATCGCGTTGTTATGCATTATGCTTAACGTGGAAAGAGCGATGGATTTATTTATTCATTATTGCCAGTAACAAGTTCGGTGCCCATGTGGCAGAGAATCATTGGCACAACTGTTTCTACTGATTCACTTCGAGAAACAATTTCTTTCAATTCATTTTATGTACTCGCGCTTTCTGATTACCTCTGATCTTTTTCAGAAACTTGCCCTGTAATGTTTTGAAAATGCAGGGTGGTTGTATTCCTCCAGCTCTGGAAGTTGTAATGACAGTTATGTAGAGTTCCACATGAAGTCACTTCTTAACGATGTATTAGCTCGTTTCTCATTTGGAACATATCCCGAAACATCATAATTACGGCTGAATAATATATTACTGAATTTGCATTCAAAATTATATTTTGAATTTAAATGATTAAACCAATAAGTTTTTGCTTTCAGAGCTAGCAAACTAATAAAATGTTATGGTGCCATGACACCTTGGTCTGTTTCACCATACACAGGAAATCGCAATACAATTTCGTCATAAATTAAAAAAAATGATTGTTTTGAAAAACTGGTCTTAATTTGAAAAATAGTTCTTCTGAAAAACTAAACTGTTGACAATTGAATTAATTTTCTATTAAGTCAACTGAATTTCGTTTTATTAATTTACTTCCAGGCTGATGTGACGACGAAATTATTGCCAACTGATTTCAACTACTGGAGCGTAGAAGCGGAAAAAATGCCCAACTTGCAGAACGTGTCTCACAACCCTCACAGCCTCAAGTCTCATCACTTTTTTATTCACCAACAAAAAGTTATCCATGCTGTTGTGTTTTACCAACGGAACAATTATTTCTGGCACGACGGCATCATTATGCTTCCAAACGAAGTTCTTAACTTGACCCCAGTTGAAAATTTGCTGTTCTCAAAAACTGACGCAATTTACGAAAGGTAGGATTAACGAAACATTATTTGATTAAAGGCTTAAACTGCATAAATATTATTCATATGTTGTCGCACATTTTTACCAGCATTAGTTTTAGGCATTGAAATACTATCTTCAATTCTTTACCGTGTGGAGAACTCAAAGGAACTCGGAAATTGCAGGAATCGAGATCCCATTTTGAGAGTTCCACAGCAGCACGATAGCCATTTCACCACCCAGAACAAAACTGATCGCGTTGTTGTGCATTATGTATTTTTATTTGATCACTCCTCGGTATAAACAGTTGCAAATACTATTGTCACCTGCTTTTTATGAGGAATTTGTTACTTCACATGCAAAGCATTTCGATCAGATTTGTTTTCCACCTTTAAAACATTAGTCGTTAATTTTCTATTGATTTAAACAGTTAACGGACATTACTTTTAAGGAAAATACAGAATGTCTATAAATGAAGTTAACAACTTCAGTATGCTATTAAAAAAATACCACAGAAAAAAACTTACTTTAAACGTCAAGAGACGTGGCAAGTGTTAAAGTTAAGTCAGATGATAGATGGCGCCAAGTATCTCATGTAATGAAAAATCTCGTCAAACACGGAATACAACAGACATGGCTTCCCTAGTGGAGAAAGCAGCGTGTGTGTTTTAGTTTGCGGAGTCAATCTCTAACAACAGTTCAGCGTAAGTTCAGAACGGAGTACAAGAAACAGCCGCCGACACGAAAGAGCATCGAACAACGGGTGAATAAATTCAAAGCAACAGGAAGTGTCTTGAAAGGCAAAAGCACTGGGATACCTTCCGTTTCGGACGAAAAGTTGAAGACTTATCTAAGGAGCCAGAAGAAGTCCTTCCGCGTCGCCAGTCGTGAACTCGAAATACCGTGAGCGTGAACTTGAAATACTGTTCACAAGGTTCTGCATAAACGTCTACGCATATATGCATATAAATTGGAGTTGTGCAAATACTACGACTAAATGATCTACCATATCGAAAAATATTTGCGGTTGACATGCCTAATCGCATTGACGAAGACCCCACATTCCTTTCATGGATCTTTTTCAGCGACGAGTCGAGATTCCATGTTTTTGGCAGAGTGAATAAACATAACTGCCGAATCTGGGGCACAGAAAATCCACATGTGGTCGTAGTATACGAGTGACAGCCCGAAAGTTAAAATCTGGGATGGTCTAATGGAAGACAGTGATAGAGCCCTTTTTCTTCGCTGAACCAACAGTTAGTGGTATAATGTACCTGGACATGTTAGAACAATTCGCAATTCCACAACTCCAGGATATTCCAGCAGGATGGAGCGCCTCCGCACTGGTTTTTGGATATACGCAGGTCTTTAGACCACCGTTTTCCAGGTCGTTGGATTGGACGTGTGGCTCCGACGGCATGACCACCCTGTTCTCCTGATATTATACCATGCAATTTTTTTTATCTTTGGGGCTTTATTAAGGACATTGTGTACAAGAAAAAGGTTATATCTATCACTGAGCTCAAAGAACGCATTACTGCAGCCTTCCTCCTTGTTACACTTGACGTTTTGCAGCTTATGTGGGTGGAACTGGACTATCGGTTTGACCTCCTGCCAGCAACCAACGGAGCACACGTGGATACCTAATGACATTTTAAAAAAAAATATTTCATAGTTACCATGTGTTTGACATTAAAAGTAAGTTATTTATTGTAGTTTTTTCAATAGCATACAGTATACTTCATTTATGGACACCCTGTATAACAAGGATGAAAAATTTAAGATCTTGATCCTAAGCAGCACATAAGCCCAACATTAGTCCATCGTATTAAAATTCGTTTAAGAAATATAACGTCCGAAACACCCTTACTTCCAAAATACTAAGACCACCCGAAAATGCCCCTCTAGAGTGAGTAGGATTTTCCAATCCTATCCTTTCTTCGAATTTACGCAGCCTCTACGGGATTAGAAGTCATCCTCAGTCACCATTGTTGTCGCTAAACAAATATGTAAAGCAGGCGTTGGTATTTACCGGGGAGATATTATTTACTCTCATGACATCGCATGCCTTCTCCGTGGAAGAATGCAGAGATCGCCGCCGTATAACGTCTGAGGGTCAATGCACATCAAGATTACAAATCGGAAGTTTCGTGTGGTGACTGAACACTAATCCTTTTGTTAACTGATAAAGGGTATGGGAGAAATCCTGAAAGGAGCAACAGACAGTTTTGGGCCTAATGGTATTATGAGTGACGCGAGTTTTAAGTTTTCAGGGTACTGGTTGTTAAAAGGACAAAAAGCATTTCGTTGGCTGATTGTAAGTCAGCATCGTTCTTGTAGTTAGATGACATTCATCCCACAGATGGAAACGGGCCACCGGGTCGACAATTCCTTGCGTGTCAAACGAGTGGTCCTGACCTGATTTCGACCCAGTTTTATTTCCGTTATATTTTTGTATAGAAAAAAAAATTCAAAAAACCCTTCAGAGGTCTTTGAAATAATACTTCAGAGCTGCAGAAGGGTAAAGAAATGAGGATTAAAAATGAACTTTAAGAAAACAAAACTGATGTACAATGCTTTTACAAGAAATGAAAATTTATTAATTGGTGGGGAAAAGCTGGAGATAACAAAATCCTACATTTACCATCGACAGCAGGTATCAAGTGAGGGTAACAGTGATGAAGAAATTAATTGGCGTGTAAAACTTGGTTGGAGAGCTTTAGGAAGAAACAGTACAATTTTTAAGAGCAATATGCCAATTATGTCTTAAGTGAAAAGTGTTTAATCAATGCTTATGTACGTAGCATAGATGTGGACCTTAAATAAAAAAGACATACAAAGACTGCAGACAACTGAAAGAAGCTTGGAGAGGTGGATGCTTAGTGAAACGAAGAAAGATAAAAAGAGGAAGGATCTCGTGGATAAGGAAAATAACAAGACTGGAAGACATTACGATCAGAGTAAAATCCCTGAAATGGCAATGGTCTAGACATATTGCCAGGAAAACAAACCACCGATGAACAACCGAATTTTTAGACTGGATTCCAAGGCACAGGAAAAGACCCAGAAGAAGACCACGTGGGAAATGGGTGGATGGAGGAGACTGGCCGAAGACAGTCCGCTGTGGAAGAAACTTGGTGATCGACTTCACCCAGAAGTGGATTGATAATTATTGACAATTATGATGATTCAGGGTGTGCCACTCGCTACCGAACCCGGCATTTCTTTAATAATATTAACGTTAATGAAGATATTGCAACGAAATTTGAAGTGAACTTATCTCACTTCGTGCGAAATGTGACGACATCACAACATGTGCTGGAAGAGGCCACCATTTGCGTTCAGATAGCATTGAACCTGGCGCACCATATTGTGGAAAGTCCTTGCTAATACGTCCGCCGTCACTGCCTGAAGTTCTTCGGTAATGCTTGTTTTCAAGGCATCTATGGCTCACGGTTTCTTTTGATAGACTCTCCCTTTTAGATATGCTCATAAAAAGTAATCAGGAGGCGTCAGATCAGGTGAGCGCGGTGGCCATAGACCCTTCGAAATGACGTGGTCACCGAAAAAAGGACCGAATTTCGGCCATACTGGTGCGTGAGTCTCTCCATCATGCTGGTAATATCCAATGGAGAGTTCGTCGTCGTCTAATTGATTTGCAAAGGTGTTGAAGATTTTCATATATGCAGCTGTTGTGATGGTTATATCGAAGCAGATGGGGACCAATTTTTTGGCGCCGGGTAATCCCACATCAAACACCAATTTTCTGTGAATGAAGGGGTTTCTTCATGTATCGCGTTGGGATATTTACTGGCCCAAATACGGGAATTGTAAGAATTGGCGTGTCGTCCGAGAACGACGTTTAGTCCAGAATGCCCGGATTTTCCTGAAGAAATGTCTGAAACCATCGACAGTATGTCACTCGTGTCACGTGGTCAGGCTCTTTCAGTTCGTGGACCACAAAGTTACGGTACTCGCGAAGCTTCGCTTTTTTCACAGCACGTTGAAAAAATGCTTTTGGACAACCCTGTTTCCTGTGGCAGTCGCCGAAGTGACTTCCTGGGAGACGCAAGTAGTGGGCTCTTTACATTCTGCATCGTTTTCCTGCATTCTGGATGACCATACATTCTTGATCGTTTTACATTCTGGACAACCTCCTGCATGGTCGTCTAATAAAGTCCCCTTGGTTTCCAATTTCTTCAACAATGCCCAAATGGTGGACTTACTCGGCGGATGTTTCCCTGCCAACCTCTCCAGGAATTGCTGTTAACAAGACTTTATCGATTTTGTTTTCCAATAAGTGCGAACAATAAACACTCGCTCCTCCAGAGTATACCGATACATTTTCACACGTACGCGAACAGACACGAGCACTCACTATCAACAACCGTATTGTGTAGACACGCTCAGCAAAATAGCATAACAAAGCAGCAGAGAGGCGCGTCCGGTTGGCTGGTGGACTGCTCCTCAGTGCCGCCACACTTAGAAATGTTTCTGCCACTAAAGAGCACTCCGGCTGGCTGACGGACAGTGCCGGGTTCAATGCTCTCTGGACGCAAATGGTGGGGGCACTTCCACCACATGTTGTGATGTCATCACATTTCGCACGAAATGAGGTAAGTCCCTTTCGTTATAATATCTTCATTAGTGTTAATATTATTAAAAAAATGCCGGGATTGGTAGCGAGTGGGACACTCTGTATATTCCAGTTTATAGCATAAAGCATATTTGTCCGAGTCGGGTTCAATTATGTGACGGTCGGGTCAGTGTCGAGATTTTTTTTTTACCCGTTTCCAACTCTGAACCAGCCAACGACGATATTCATCAAACGAAATTTAATACTGTACATATACTGAAGTAGCAATTATTAAGAACAACAAAGTAATAACCAGGGACGTCGCTAAACTTCGAAATCAGGGTGGGTGACGGGTGAGCGAGTATAATTTTTTCTGGGGGCTTTATAGCAACTTTATTAACGCAACATCAAAAGAAAAATTTTAATGCTTTGAAACTACCGGCTACAAAGGAATTCGTGCAATTTCTCCTTGAACACACACACACGGATCTGACTAGTTACGCGACTGGTAAAAAAACATGGTAATCAGTAGTGGGTTAGTGGTGTTAGATACAAGTGCTGGTAAAATGTCTCCTTCAACTCTTTTCTTGCTGTGAATGCATTATCATAATTGCTTTTCAAAACCTTGCATTCTTTCTTGTTAAAATAGTACAGCACTTAAGCGGTTTATTTAAAGAAAAATGTTTCTTTTGTTTATCTAATTCAAATTTTAACGTCGTGATACGCAGACACAATACCTCTCCTCCCTAACTCCCTTCCTTTTAAGCCAGCAGCCTTGCATTACACTCCTCTCCTCCAAAGCAGTCTAATTCCTATCCCCCTTGAATTCCTATCCACCGTCCTCATTCGCCCCTGGCCATTCTAACATGAAAAAAAGGTTTAAACTAAGGGTTTTTGAATGAAGAGTGGAGAACAAAACAACGCATTGCGTGCAGCATCTGTTATTTAGAGACAGGGCAAGAAATAAAATTTGCTCAATACTGTACAGGTGGTTCATGCTTCGTTTTTTTTATGAGTATCTTGTGGATAATAAGAAAACATTTCATGTCTGTGGCTTTATTAAGAAATTTTAGGTCTGCAAACAACTACGCCTAAATGAGCTGGCAAATGTTACCTCGTGGTATTGCATCACTCTTAGTGTTACTAGGACTCTTGAAAGGCAATTCTTCGAAATTGGATTTAGCTAGTTGTTTCAGACAGACACAGCATAAGAAGTACACGACGGGTCACCACCATATTTCACCGTAGCTGCTTGACACCGGCTGTACAAATACTTCCTGAAAGATGTCTTGGAAGACAAGATCTGATTCAATAGAAGGTAAAAAGTCAACCATAACTGCCTGTGCCGCGCGGTTTCCTTGATAGGTCACCGTATCTTTTAGCAGTTCCTACTAAAACGCTTCACATGGGTAGACAGACACATAAAGCTGTGATATCTGTAACGTAAAATATAATGCAATATCTTGAAAATCAGTTTTGATGTGCATCAGTTCCATAGTTTCTGTATGGTAAACAAATTAAAGGTTACGTGTGGGATGATCTATCATGTCTCTCACTCCTTACAAGATAATTCTGATGTACTTTTGATTTGTATGACGCTGAATTGGAAACAGATTGTGTACTCTTTCCTTTTAGATTTCTGCCAGTGGAAGTTCCTGCCCCATCACTTGCACAAGCCTTATACATTCCCTCTGATCCCAGATTGTTTCTTCATCAAATAAAGAACTCTCAGTTTCTCCACTGCAATATGTCAAATGCAGTGAATTTTAATCAGTTACTCGAAAGTCGTCGTGGAGATCTTAATTTAAGGAAATCTCAGGAAACCTTCAATCACAGGGCAAACATAGCTTTGCAAGAAATGAAATTGCAGCTGTATCCTGAGCTTATGACATTTTGGATAATGGCAGGGACTATGTTAGGTAGGTAAGTTCCCTATCATATTATTATTCTTTCCTCTCAACTACCAAACTGTGCTTCTACACTGGCGTGCAAAAATTAAGGACGAGACGGTTTTTCGAATGTAACGTAGTGCAGAAGTGCTCCACATCGACTCAAATCATACCATAAGATCCCCGAGATGTAAGAATATGGGACAAGTGAGCAAAACCATCCAAACAAGGAATCCAAAGGATACGAAGGCACTTTATTGAAAAGGTAGCTTCGAGCACAACTAGACAGAAGACAGAAACATCCATGTGACAGGCGGCTGCCAAGAAAAATCCAGTCTTTAGTAAGGGATATGATCACCCCTGACTGCGTTGCAGGATTTACAACGTCTGTCCATGCTGAGGACGAGGTTGTCAAGGAGGTGTTGAGTCATCGCGGCCCATTCCTCTTGTAGCGCCA
The DNA here is from genome assembly GCA_039090855.1 of Macrothele yani. NCBI lineage: Eukaryota > Metazoa > Arthropoda > Arachnida > Araneae > Macrothelidae > Macrothele > Macrothele yani. The sequence continues at coordinate 144,270,583 of CM077014.1, forward strand.
ATCGCAGCTGCGGAATCGTTGCTGGCGGCTGGTGACCTGCTGCCAAGCGTCTCCCGAGAAGATCCCACACGTGTTCGATTGGATTTAGGTCCGGGGACCTTGCGGGCCAATCCAAGCGTTGAATATCTTCACTCTCCAACAGTTCTGCGACAGCCACTGTTCGATGTGTAGCGTTGTCGTCCATGAAGAGGAACTCAGGACCCACAGCACCTGTAAGCAGACGCACGTGAGACAGGAGAACCTCGGTACAATAGCTGACACCATTGACTGAACCTCCTTGAAAGATGTGGAGGTCAGTACGTCTACCAAGCATGATACCGCCCCAAACGAGAACTCCGCCACCTCCAAACCGGTCCCTTTCGATGATGTTGGAGGTGTGATTACGTGTTCTCTGCTCTCTCCAGATGTGTAAACGTCCAGAATCGCTCGTCAGACTAAATGGGCTCTCATCCGTAAAGAGAACTCGACCCCATTGCTGATGTGTCCAATTCTTGTGTTCCTGGCACCACAGAAACCGCCGTCTCCGATGAGAAGGCTTTAATGGCACACACCGTACTTGTCTTCGTGCAAATAGACCACCTTTGTGCAGCCTCCTGGCCACGGTAAAACGCGATAACGGACGTCCAGTTGTCTGTTGCATGTGCCTTGCGATTTATCCCGCTGTCTGCCGTCTGTCTCTTCTCGCTTGTAGGACAATATACGGGTCGTCCGTCGCCGTGGTTGCTCGTGGACGACCACTGCTAAACTCTCTGACAGCTGTTCCTGTTGTTTGAAATGCTCTCCAAGCTCGTGAAACGATGCTGGAGCGATCCCGAACTCCTCGGCCACACTAGTCACACCTCGACCTTCTTCCAACTTCCCAATGACGCGAACTCGGGTAAAGTCATTCAGATGTCGTTTATTATATTAGCTGTTGGCCATATCACATAAATTTTTGCACACCAGTGTAATATGAAAACTTAAACTGTAATCTCAAAGCGAACAGTTTTTTTTATTCCGAATGGAATTTTTCAGAGCTTGTTTCCAGTCAATGGAAGAACGATTTTTTTTGTCATGTTATGCTGTAGATGAAATGAGAGCAGATGATTTTTCTAAAAAAGACTGGTTTTAAAAATAGAAGTGAATTCCTCGGATGACTCTGGATCATAAAACTGAGAAAATTTTTGAGGTGATTTTTTGACGGACATTTTTTCTAAATAGGTGTCCAGGAGAGGATGAAGCCAAAGAGATGGTAGGTAGTTAAATACCATACAGTAGAATCAGTCAAACAGGACGTTCTTTGGTGGCATGAAATGAATAATAAAACTGGATTTTGAAGCAGAAAATTTTCCTGACCGGGGAAAAATGCTCCCCTTTCTGTTGATTAAAAACAGCGGAAAAGCAGTTTCTTCGAATACTTCAATATTACTATTGGCTCATTTTGGTTCATGAATTCACTAAGCTCTTAAGGATCTTACGCAGTCTCCATTACGTATTCAAATGATAGCTACACTAAGTTATCAGGTTGTAAAGAAAGTATCCGGAAAATAGAGAAGCATGTATTTCAAACTTAAAAAATCGTACGAAACATTTGACTTAATCGTCCAGGTAGCCCCCATTGGAACTGATGACCTTGTTCCACCGATCTACGAGTTGAAATATCCCATTCCGGTAAAAGTCTGGTGAGCGGGAGTTGAAAGAGTCATCGATGCAGCGTTTACATAATCGTCATTAGCAAAGTTTTTCTCAGCGAAAAAATTCGACAAAGACCGGAAGAGATGAAAGTCAGACGGGGCAAGGTCTAAAACATGAGGGGGAGTTTGACAATATTTCCCATTCCTGCTTCTGCAATTTTCGCTGGGTCCGTAAACCGACATGTTTAAGAGCGTTATTCTGGTGAAAAAACAACTCCATGGCTATTAATCAACGCTGGGCGCTTTTCTTGCAGTACAGCATGGAGACGGTCCAGCTGTTGGATATCAGTATCCTCTGTGATGGTATTGTTCCACATTAAGAGTTCATAGTGAATCATACCGCGACAGTCCCACCGGTAATTCAGCATCACCTTCCGTCCATGAAGGGGCTTAGCGACCTTCTGTGGGGGTTGCCTCTAATTGGGCCATGCTCCTTGTCGCGTAACATTCACTTCTGTGGCCGATTTTTCGCCACCGTGACCAACCGATGCAAAAAGCCCTCCCGTTTTTCTCTTTCACACAGAGCAACAGCAATGGAGTAGCGTTGCATCTCATTCTGGTCAGCCGAAGCATGAGGAACCCATTTGCACAGTTGACACGAATATCCCAATTTCCGAAGTAGAGTGTGTATAACCGTATGGGAAGTCTTCAGTTCCTCTACAAGTTCCCGTAGTTTTGCATTAGGCTTGATCGATAGCACGTGTTGCAGGGTATCATCTTCAACATTACTGGGCCTGCCACTTCTGGGCGCATCAGATAGATTCCGTAGACCAGTGTCGAATTTCCTGTGCCAGTCATAGCAATTTCTCTGTCCGATAATATCTTCACTAAACATGTTTCACAATTTTCCAAGTGCTTCCGTAACTTAACATAAACTGCTGGCCACCCAAAATGCAACACCACGAAGGGCACGAGATAGCAAAGCCAGATTTACTGGACACATAACAACAGATACAAAGATGAAACGATTGAGTTTAAAGGCCCATGTGACTTGCGGAGCACGCAGACATCAATAGTTCGTGTGGCCCCCATGGCTGGCAATAACGGCCGCTACACGCCGCGGCATCGACCGAAAAAGGCTTTGGATGTAGACTTGAGGTATGTCGGTCAAGGCTGCTTCCACACGTTGCCACAGTTCAATGGGCGTAGCAGCGGGTGGTGCTTGCCGGGCCACTCGGTTGCCGATCAGCGACCAGACTTGTTCAATGGGCGACATATAGGGAGAACAGGCGGGCCACTGCAGAAGTGACACCTGGTCGGCCGTGAAGAATTGTTGTATGATGCATGCCACGTGCGGGCGCGCATTGTCCTGTTGAAACGTGGCAGATCCTGCAGGTAAGGGAGGACTACAGGCTCCAAAACGTTGGAGATGGTGCCGTGGCTGTTGAGTGTACCGACGATGCGTACCAGAGGGGTGCGGGTGTCATATCCAATTGCGCCCCAAACCATGACGCCAGGCGACGGATCGCTATGGCAATCCATAATGCAGGCGTCATACAGTCTCTCGCCGCGGTGTCGCCGCACGCGGATCCGACCATCGTGGTGTTGCAGGCAGAAGCGTGATTCGTGAGAGAAGACAATGTCTTGCCCTTCCGTAGTCCAGGTGCGGCGTTCAACTGCCCACTGCCGCCGCAGTCGCCGGTGGTGTAACGTCAATGGTAATAGGAGCATTGGGCGCCGTGCGACAAGTCCCCGCTCTTGCAGACGACGTCGAACGGTACGTGCTGACACGGTTGTTGCGCAACACACCCTAATTCCTGCGCTAACGTTCGTGATGTGGCGGTGCGAGCCGTCAATGCCGGCCGCACAACATGCCGGTCCTCTCATTCAGTGGTGTGCCGCGGCTGCGGCAATTGCTCACGTCGGTCCGTCTGTCCCTTTTGCACCCACCGAATCCATACTCGCCTCACTGTGGCTGGATGTCGTCCCACACGGGCGCCGATGTCCCGGTACGATTAACCGCTGTCGCGATAAGTCAATATTTGTCTTCTGTCGACTCCGAAACGTGCTGGAATGACTGCCGTATTCTGCGACGAGGCATCAGGAAGCTTCCCACGCACAGGTCCGGCAGCACAACACACTTCCACTACTTACACCCCGCCTTCTGTGCACCCTTCTTGTAGTGCTTCTCGGTAGCGTGCCGGGTCACATGATTTGCATATGCCCTGCAATGCTAATCGTTTGCATGTCCCCTCGCGGGCGACGCATGCTGCGAATTTCAGGCCAATCGGATGCTTTCTTCTTGGAGTTGCATTTTGGGTGGCCAGCTGTGTATATATATATATTTGCATTGGAGGTTTAATGATCACCGTGAGAAACTCAATGGGCTATATGCAGTCGCCAGTCCCTAATTTAGGGTCGCTGGTTTCACGGAAGGGAATGAGCCAGTGCCGGAAGACAAACACAACATCCATGGTTCACCGGTATTCGAACCCGCACCCGTTTCGGACGAATGATCAGAAGCTATCGCTTAGACCACTGCGTCACCAGGGTGGCCAAATATTCATAGTCACGCACATCTTTCTTCGATATCGCCATGGTATCGTCGCCATTTGCAACTAATCTTCACCACAACAGCCTACGTTCTGTCCTTAGAATCTATTTTTTCATGCACAGCACTCTGGGATGCTTACGTCACAGCAGGCCCGCAGTATCTTGCATTACACATGCTACATACGATCTTTTCTGGAAACTTTCTTTACAACCTGATAAATCACAGTTCTACAGGTATGTTAAGTGTTTCATTAAAATAAAATTAATAAAAATAAAAATTATGTAGATTTTGTGAACAAGCTAGATTCAGCGCAATCGTCTGAGAGATGAATCATATACCGTACATCCCACAGCTAAACAGGATTCGAAGTGGTGCCCTCTTGCAGCAGAATAATAAATATATTCCAAAATTTTTGGGTATCAGGTAGTTTCTAGGTACCGTATTTACTCGAATTTAACGCGCCCCGGAATGTAACGCGAACCCCGAACTACAGGCTGCGCTTTTAGGAATCAGAAAAATTATACACACATACTCAAGTAAAAAAAATCTGCAAAAAATATTAAATATATATTTACCTTATTTCCGATACACGTCAGATCCAATACACATGACTGCAAAAAAAAAAAAAAAAAAAAAGGTCACTGTCACTTACAGGGCTTTCTACTTCCGATTGTTCTTTGTCGGAGCTCACTTCAAACAATGCGTCATCTTCTGTCCCGTCCAAAGGATTCGAAATTTCACACTTAAGAAAGGATTTCCGCACAAGCTCATTTGGAATAAATTCCCAAGCAGCAATAATCCATTCGTACACAGTCGATAGCAGTGCTCTTTTAACGCGGCCAATCTTTGTTAGTTCCGTTTCTCCCGATGAAAGTCAAACAATGCGTCATCTTCTGTCCCATCCAAAGGACTCGAAATTCCACACTTAAGAAAGGATTTCCGCACAAGCTCATTCGGAAGGGATTCCCAAGCAGCAATAATCCATTCGTACACAGTCGATAGCAGTGCTCTTTTAACGCGGCCAATCTTTGTTAGTTCCGTTTCTCCCGATGAAAGTCAAACAATGCGTCATCTTCTGTCCCATCCAAAGGATTCGAAATTCCACACTTAAGAAAGGATTTCCGCACAAGCTCATTTGGAAGGGATTCCCAAGCAGCAATAATCCATTCGTACACAGTCGATAGCAGTGCTCTTTTAACGCGGCCAATCTTTGTTAGTTCCGTTTCTCCCGATGAAAGTCAAACAATGCGTCATCTTCTGTCCCATCCAAAGGATTCGAAATTCCACACTTAAGAAAGGATTTCCGCACAAGCTCATTCGGAAGGGATTCCCAAGCAGCAATAATCCATTCGTACACAGTCGATAGCAGTGCTCTTTTAACGCGGCCAATCTTTGTTAGTTCCGTTTCTCCCGATGAAAGTCAAACAATGCGTCATCTTCTGTCCCATCCAAAGGATTCGAAATTCCACACTTAAGAAAGGATTTCCGCACAAGCTCATTTGGAAGGGATTCCCAAGCAGCAATAATCCATTCGTACACAGTCGATAGCAGGGCGCTTTTAACGCGGCCAATCTTTGTTAGTTCCGTTTCTCCCGATGAAAGCCAGGCATTATAAAGTCGACGAATGGCAGCCTTGAATGGGCAGTTGATACAAACATCAAGAGGTTGGATTTGTGATGTCATCCCTCCAGGAATAATGACGAGATCGCTGCGGTTTTCTTGCATCTTTTTTCTTTACTGCATTTGCTACATGTCCTTTAAATGCGTCTAGCGCTTGCAGCGATCGGAACTTCGGTATAGACCTCGAGGTCGTCGTAGCCAAACTTTACTTAGACAGTCTAAAATCAAATTTGCAGACATCCAGCCATTTTCCTGCACTGCAACGTAGATTCTTCTTGGAAAAGTTTTCCCCCTTGAAAACGACATAGGGTGGAATTTCTATCTGCAGTAACACAGAATATTGTCATTCTGATTTTACCGCCACTCGTTGTCAGTAATTCCACTTGTTTTTCTCCAACATTGTCCACTGTGCAGTTTGAAGGCACATCGAAACAGATCGGCGTCTGATCAGCATTGCCGATCTGCCTCAAGTCGTGTTGCCCTTGCTTTCGAATAGCGATCAAATGTTTTGGGGAAGCATTCAAATTTTCTTCAAAGTCAGCCGGCAGCTTTTGGCAGATGGATATCCGCCGTCTAACAGAAAATCCCTTTCTCTTCATGAACCGAGTTATCCAACCACGGTATGCTTCAAATTTTCCCTGTAGCTGTAGCTGAATTCTTTAGCTTTCACTTCAAGGATTTCTGTTATTACTGGTAATCAACATGCCCGCTGTTCTTTTACGAACATGCTTAACTTTCCTCAATTTCGGAAAATTTCCCTTTTTAGGGACAGTGAAAGCTTGTCTGGTTGTCGAGCACATCTTTAATCGTTCTTTTTGTTTGCTTCACGAACGCACATGCACTTCAGGAACTCCAAATTTCGATTTACATGCCCGATTGTTATTTTTTCCAGCGAAATCGATTACTTTTAGTTTCAACTTTGCTGTGTAACGCTGCCTTTTTGAAGAAATCTTTCTGTGCACGTTGACACAGAAAGAATGACTGCTAAAGAGATCAAGAAGCAAGATTTCCTTGGATTCTGAGGGGAAAGGCTGGCATATCCTAAGCCCTGAGGTAAAACAGTGTTGAAAGCGGAGGGAGGAGCAATAAGTGATTGATGTGCGCGTTGACTCAAGGTCATCTGCTTCTGCTCTTTCCGGTTTCCGCCCCCGTACCTTCCGCGACACATTTACGCTGCATACTTGGAGGAATAAAAAGACGCGCCCACCTTACTTACTTGCAAATGCTCGTACTGCATTCTAACGCGCACCTTGTTTTTACCACAAAATGTTTCTGGACAAAAAGTGCGCGTTAGATTCGAGTAAATACAGTAATAAACATTTAGGTTTTACTGTATTTGCGCCCATTTTATTCTCCAGGATGCATGTTAGAATACAAACAAGTGAAGGCTGAGGTTTTGTTCCACACCTACACGTAATTGGCTTTCCATGTCTTCACGAAAAAGTGTAAGTGTTAGTCATCCAAGACACAACTTTTACAGGATTTTTAAAGGGGTAAACAAAATAGTCATTGCTTTGTTTACTGTTCAACATGTAACGTTAAATCAGAAAACTTGAAAATTACATCACCGTGCAGTCGGAATCGAACCCACATCTCCCGATTTTCGCCCGAGCATGCTATCCGTTACACCACACAGGACAACGAGTAGTTGTTCCGTGTATTTGTGAAAAATATTTCTCACAATTTCCCGAATTTTTACATTTAATGAACTACTGTTTCTATACGCTGATAGTTTTGATATCCTATTTACTTCTGCAAGTAGTAGTTCATTCCGTAGAAAGCAGCTAGGAATCTTTTTTTTCGTATATAAGAGAGCTGCACAAAATTTCGTAAGCTTATTTGGTGCAGCAACCAAGTAATCGCAAAGTAAGGGTTAATTATCCTATTAACTCAGAATTTGAAAAGATTTTATTTAAAAAACCTTAGTCTTATAGAAGAAAAAATAATAAAAGGTTGTTCGCTCGCTAAAATCAAAATACAATTTGCTAAAGCACATGGATGTCAATGACATTAGTTAACCGCGTAAGGGAATTTCGATGCAAGTAAAAAAAGCATTCAAGCGAAAACATCTTGTATCATCTCTTCTTAAATAGTTTTAAATTCTCTATTCTTGAACACTGGGTAAGAGCCATCGGAAGAAGATCGATGCACCACATTCATTGGAAATCGGGCACAATATGATGTAATTCAGAAGTACATTTTCCAGCCCCCAATCTGGGTATCGAGAAAAGTACCTACCGAATATATTGTGACACGGTAACAATTCATTTTAGGCGCCATGTTTGCTGGTCACTTTTGGCTTACTTTCATTTCTGATAGGGATCCGTGAGTTATGAATGATATGCCATTCGATGGCACTTTCCTTATCCTTTAAACTATTGTTTTTAAACCTCGTTGAATTTATGATACGCATATCCAAATTTGTTTTCTTCAGTTGCAAACGGAAAATTTGCTAATGCTTCCTGTCCTTAGATTTTAAATTAAAATGTAATTTTCGCCTATTCGAAAGGCATTTGAAAAAAATTGCACTGGGCAAAATTATTTTGAAAATGCAACCGAGTTTTACTTCCTAAGAGCAAAGTCCAAAAAGTGGCTAAGAAGGATTATTTTATTCAGTTATGTTCTTCCATTATCATAATACTGTATGTATCTTCAGCATTTCGTCTTTACATTTTTATTGTACTACATTGAGAGAACGCTTCAAATACTGATTTAATATTCAATTCAATTCAATTCATTTACTTTGCTGTGCAGGAGAGATCGTATTACAAGTGAATGGAAAAAAGCACAACAAGGGAGCATGGAAAAATAGCCAAAAACTCCTGACAGAGTCCCATGCTCCCTGAACAAGTATTACAAGGTGGTTGAAAAAATAGTTGATAAAGTATAGCCAAATACAATGGCAAACAGGAGAAAAGAAAGCATTATTCCAATACACATATATCAATGACAAAATATTAGTGTTAATGTATATACATAGTAGTCCCTCTCCACTATAGTTGATCTAGTGGCTGCAGTTCATTATGTAGTTTAATCTCTGTATGTCCAGGTGATGGAAATAAATGCATTGAGCTCTTTCTTCAGCTGATGACCGAAATTCGCAGTTGGTTGTTTATCATTACTTCAGACTTCTCGGGAAACTATGGAGCTTGTAGAAATGTAGAAACCTATTTCTTCCTTCACAAACACTTTGCACAAACGAAGAGAAGGGGATAAAACCTAACATTTACTCACGTAGAAACTGTGAGGAAAAAAAAACAAAGAAACGAAAAGTTGTATTTAAACAGCCATGAGATCGCTGCTTGCGGTAAGTTTTAGTAGTAATTTTTCCACATTTTATCCACTGCTAACAGTAATGTGTCAGTCATCAAAATAACTACGTATTAGCAGTAGTTACCTGAAACTGGTACATAAGCTGATTCTCAAAGCGTTCATAATGTGAACCAGAGTACCTTTGATACAGCTTGCAAAATTTGGTTAATACCTACCGAAAAAGATCATTTTCTTCGGAAGCACAATCATCCTCCGTAATTTTATGTAGGAGTAGATCCGTGCAAGTAAAGATGGCGTTATCATTATCCTGACAGCATCTGTTGCAAGTTCTTGAGTTCTGGAAGATGTTTTCTTCGGCCGATGAAGTCAATGCGGACGTGGAAGTTTCAATTTGAACTCACTGTGAATGGTACGGCCACCTTTGAGAAGCACTACAGAGTTCCAGGAATTTAAACTTTCTTCTTAACTTAGCTCATAACGTTAGGTCTTCTCGATTAGTCCAGGCCCATTTGAATAGTGGTAGCGATATTTATTCGTGTTACTCAAGAAAGGTAAACGGCCTTTGGATTGAAAGTATCACATGCTATGTGAATTTCGCGTTGTTTCATAATGTAAGCGGGCATATTTTTGTGAATGATGGAATTGACAAGCTTCCGATTAGTATAGCATAAATGTTAAAAAACGATGTTAACTGCTGCATTCAGAGATTACATGCAGATATGTCGTTTCATTTTATGAGGTGTCCTAACTATCTAGCACACTAGTAAATGCCGTCTTTAAATGACGCGAAACGTTCTTATTACTTTCTTTAATAATACTTTTTAGCACGTTTTCTGTTTTTAGAAGCATGCATAACTTCTTTTTTCAGGATGGTATCGACAGTGTGGTATAATACCTTATACAACAGACGTGGATTTTGCTGCTTGGGCTGCCGACATAGATGACGCCGAAAAATTGAAGAAAAAATTTATAAATAACACGAATCTGAAAATGTTGGAAATAATGGGTCTAGTAAGTTGATCAACATTGTCTTGTATACCTCATGAGAATTTTCTTGCTGTTGAGTTTATAATGCTGTTGAAATGTGATTATTTGCTTTCCCAGAGTAGAAAAAGGAAAATAGCGTGATTTTTTAGAAGTACATATTTGTGTTCAACATAATATAACTTGGGTAACCATATTAAAAATAAGACAAGCAATATTCAGTATCAAGGAAACTCTTTATTGTAGAGAACGATTGGCGTTGTTATATCTGAGATACTAAATTCGGAGTTTCAGTCAAAAGATGTGTCATTACGTCTGGGAGTAAAGTCGCATTACCAGTAAAAACAAGAAAAATAACACCGACTTTTCGAGTGTAATGTGAACGTCTTTTGAATCCGGTCTGACGCGAATTAAATTTATCAAAGCCATTCAAAGTCAATGAACCGGTATGAAAAACAGTAGTATCTGAGCAAAGAAAGTTTTTCAATCGGGCTTTTAATCCCTCAAATATTGCTGTAAATGGAATCGTGAACTAACGCCCTCTGGTGAAATTATATGAGAAACATTTCGCAGCGTAAACGCTCTCCAACAAAGAATTTTTCAAATCGGACTCTTAGAAGCAAAGATAACGACAAATGTAAGATACGCATATACGTCCCCTGGCGGGAGAAATATGCATTATTTTAAGAAAGTATTCTGAACAGGTTTTTCGATGTGAGCGGTATCGGTCCAGCAAAGAATTTTTTCAGACGAGTTTTCAGGAGCTCTGATTTTGCTGCAAATACATCAGTGGCAGAAATTGACACTTATGCCCTCTGGTGGCCAAACCATTTTTTACTAAAAATTAGAAATTATTTGCAAAAGGTTTTCCATCAGGAGCTGTATCCGGTGAAGAAAGAATTTTTTAAATCCGAGTTTTAGAAGCAGGGATATCAGGGGAAACTCAATTTACCTTTACGCCCCCCTAGAGGAAAGTCTATTTATTACTTGAAAATTTTGAAATTATATGCAAACATGTCGCACCGAAAACTCTACGTAGGGTCCACAGACACAAGAACAGACGAACGGACAAACCGATAACATAAGCACGATCTTTTTATTTTAAAAGATGTGCTAAAAAGTATGTTCGAAATATATTCTAGCATGATTTTTAAGGAGGCAAAAAGAATAGTCATTGCCTTTCCTACTGCTCAACGTGTTACGTTAACATAAGAAAATTTGAAAATTACATCGGCCGGGAGCGGAAATCAAACCAGCATCTCCCAATTTTCGTTCGACTATGCTAACCGTTACATCACCCGGACCGAGTGTCTTAGTGTTAAGAATCACAACATTCTCTAATTTTCTCCAGCGAAGCAAATCCTGCTTCCTCGTAGTGTTCATTAAATTACCTGTATTTAAAACATGGAGATTGAAATATTGGAGTATTTCAAAAATTGACTACTCAGTTTGCCGCTTTTAAAATCCTGTAGTATGTATTTGCGAAGAATATTTCTATGTATTTGCGAAGAATATTTCTTCCACAATCTACATATTCTAACATGATTTCAAGATTCCATGTGAAAACAAAGAGTAGCTTTCGTAATTTTGGATTCTGTCATTCTATGATTTTCCATACAACAAATTTCGCGGCGACCCGGTGGCCGTGAGCTCAGAGACTTGGCCTTCTGGTGAGATGGGTCCGAGTAGAAGGGTCTCTCTATAACCGTACTTCTCAAGGGGGTTGTTATATCCCAAAGAGAGAGAACGCATTTTCCGACAGTTCTGAGAGGTGGCAAAAACTTTAAGTACAATCGCAAAATATTCAAAAATTACCCAAAAATTAGTCAAATCCAGGAGATTTAACCTACTTTAAAACTTCTCGATGGAGGATGGGAGTATTTTCACAGTATGGAATTTTTTTAATGATTATTATAACCACCCAAATCTTTTCCGTATTCATGAAGTAGTAAATTAAATTTAAAATTTAATGACTTTGTGCCTCCCTTTATATATTTACCAATACGTGTAAACCAGATATTTAAATTAAAAAATAATATAAAAATTACTTTTTTGACTACATTTGTTCAGTTTTTCAGTAACTTCGAAAAAAATACTAGCAATAAGGAAAAGCCATTGCAAGTTGCGCGTACAAGTTATTAAAATCCACTAATTTGACAGTTGCTCCGTCTTGTATTAAAATTAATCAGCAAAACAAGTATAAGGGAAAAAACGCTTTATGTTAATTCATATTTGAGGAGGCTTCCCCCAATACATTACTGACGTTTATTATTCCCCACGCAGTTCAGTTCAAGTTACCGTTTTATAATTTTGTAAGCAAGTTTTTATAAGAACCAGAATGCATCCTTCCCACCCCTAAAGAAAATTGTACATTTCAATACTTTTTACTCTCTCTGACCTTTCAATCCATATTATGGTCTTTTCCCTTAAGCTTAAAGGCAAATATTTCTTTAATGTAATCGATTGATCTTTATGATAGTTTTCGTGTGGGGCGTGGATGGACTTCTGGGGTCATTTTTCACTCACGGACTAAAAAAACTTGAGATTCTTTTCTGGGCTTCGCAATGGAATTTTGTCCTGGGCTCCGCAAAAATACCAACCGGCCCTGGTTACATTAGACTAATAATAACCCGTTTGGAACTTAAAACCCGAAGAACAGAACGAGGTATGGAATCTTAAATATAACAGTACAAACACGTAAATTTACACTGAAGTGCCAGAAAAACTGATACAGACGAGCTTATGCAAAATACATAGCAGCGTCACCTATGTGCTTACTCAGTTGCGTCCGCCAGTGCGTATATAAAGCGATAGACATCCTTGCCAGCTGTCAGAGCTGTTTTCGGCAGGAGAATGACAAGTAATAACGATTTAAGTCATTTTCAACGCGGTGTCATAGTTGGCGCTCCTGAGATGGGGCATAGTATTTCAGAGGTGGAAACGAAGTTCGGATTTTCACGGACGACCATTGCAAAGGTGTACCGCGACTACAAGAATTCCGGCAAAACCTCCAACCTACGATACCAGTGTGGCCGCAAAACGACATTGGGTGAACGTGACCATCGTCGGCTGTCAAGAATCGTTTCACGTAATAGGCGTGCAACACTCTTGCAGGTATAATCGGAATTCAATGCTGGAGCCTCAACAAGCATCAGCGTCCGGACTGTGCAACGTACCCTGCACGATATGGGCTTTGGGAGCCGATGCCCAACTCGAGTCCCCTTGATGGGTGCACGACACAGAGCTATGCGCCTCGCTTGGGCACGGCAATACCGCCACTGTACACTTTATGACTGGAAACAAGTAGCCTGGTCTGACGAGTCGCGTTTCCAACTGTATCGGGTAGATGGAAGGATTCGTGTGTGGCGCAAACCCCATGAAGCCGTGGATCCCGCCTGTCAACAGGGATCTGTACCGGCTGGTGGTGGTAGGAAGGGGGGGTCCGTAATGGTGTGGGGTGTGTTTAGATGGACTTCATTGAGACCCCTGGTAGTCTAAAAACGTCTGCGACCGGCCAACGCTATGTGCGCATCCTTTCTGACGAGGCACACCCGTTCATGCCCTGCATTCATGCTGATGGGTTGGGCCTGTTCCAACAGACAATGCACCTCCACACAAGTGTCGGGACGCCACATTATGGTTAGATGAGCATTCATCTGAGTTTGGGGTGTTGCCATTTCTACCCAAGTCCCTAGATCTGAACGTGATAGAACACATTTAGGATGCCACGCAACGCGCTATCGAACACAGGAACCTGAGACGTCGGAATACACCCGAATTGCGGAACGCTCTGAAGGAAGTGTGGTGCGCATTGCCTACAGCATATTTCCACAAGCTAGTGGAGTCCATGCCCCGTCGTGTTTCTGCAATCCTGCGCTCCCGTGGGGAACCTACCAAGTATTAGACTGGTGTACCAGATTTTCTAGCACTTCAGTGTATATCTTTATTTGTCTTGAGTTCAGAGCTTGTGGAGAACGGAGGTCCACGGTGATGGCAGTTCAACAGATACACCATCATTGCGTACTTCATCTCTTTTGACAATTTCAGTAGTCTCTCTGATTGCGGTTCCAATGAAAGTTGTGAACGGAGGTATATCAGTTTCTTTTCATTCCATACGGTAATTGCCTCGTTGTAAAGTAGTACTTCCTTTGCTAAAGCAATTGCTCCTTTTCCTTCCCGTGTGTCTCTCATATGCTCCTTATGTCGCACACACAAAGATCTCTCCGTCATACCGACGTAGGACTTTATTGAGGAATCTGGGAAATTTAGAGAAATAGTATACACATGTATACTCCTGCACCACAGTCTTTGTCTGTTTTCTTGCAACTTGTGCATAATATTTTACCGATAAATCCCAGATCAGACCTACCAAAAGCAGTGGCTCTACGTAGTCCACCTGGCACTTGCAGTCTTGAAGAGAGGACGATCCAAAACGAAGCAGATTTGTTTTTCGTGAAATCTTGAGAACACAGTGTACTTCGAAAAAAAAAAAAATGGTTTCTGGTGAACATTGCATAAGCGTAGAACTCTACTCAGCAAAATAAGAGCATGTGCTCTCTGTGATACTGCAACGCTACTCAACTGGTAAACAGACTGCAACTACTACTGCAGCAAAACGCCGCGCTTACTGTACAGGGCAGTTCTGTCCAAAAGAAAACTTAGAGCACTAGCAAGGCTAAAGCATGGTATCGACCATTTTGTTGGCAGGTGGCTATGAATTACTAAAACTGATTGTTTAGGTTATGTCTGTTATTTATATTGCTCCAATTCTTTCTAAGGCTTAAAATCAGCCTCGTATTCTTTGCCGTGGTCTTGATAATTTCATGTTTCTTGTAAAACTTCATTCAGCACGTCGCCCTTAAAATAGGTCGGGTACTTTGGTCAAAGGTTTATGTGAAGTTCCTCATCATGGCAGCGTTTCACGCATTTATTTGACGAGTTTAATTCAAATTGAAATTATTTTAGTTTACAAATACGTACGTACATTTTATTTATTAATTTCTTTAAAATCATAGTTCACTGCTTTGTAGGGGCTGTGGGCTACCTTATGGTTAGATCCCTGAATACACACCACGCCACGGTACCTGATCCCTGAATACACACCACGCCACGGTACCTGATCCCTGAATACACACCACGCCACGGTACCTGATCCCTGAATACACACCACACCACGCCACCTGATCCCTGAATACACACCACGCCACGGTACGTGATCCCTGAATACACACCACGCCACGTGATCCCTGAATACACACCACGCCACGTGATCCCTGAATACACACCACGCCACGTGATCCCTGAATACACACCACGCCACGGTACGTGATCCCTGAATACCCACCACGCCACGGCACCTGATCCCTGAATACACACCACGGCACGTGATCCCTGAATACAGACCACGCCACGGTACGTGATCCCTGAATACAGACCACGCCACGGTACGTGATCCCTGAATACAGACCACGCCACGGTACGTGATCCCTGAATACACACCACACCACGCCACGCCACGGTACCTGATCCCTGAATACACACCACGGAGAGCGCATTAAGTCGACGGACCTGGGGAAAGGATATCTGGTAAAACTAGGGATTTTACCAGATGTCCTTTTCCCCAGGTCCTCTCCCCATGCCACCTGTGCTTGTTCTGTCACATGACTTTCCTGTCAGGTGCTGTGACCTGCTCAGTCCCTTCTGCTGTGTGCGTGACACAAGGGTCACGTCAGACTAAAGAAGTCAGCTTTAAATCTAACCTTGGAAGGAATCCTTTGAGAAAATGAGACACGTATATATATGCATATTTCTTTATTACAGGTATTGCACATTTCAGTATTTCACTCTTCCTCTGTTGCTTTACTTTCTTCTTCGTAACGTTATATCCCACTGTCATCACACACAACTGAACTGTAGCCAGTTATGTGAAGCAGGTTTGAAATGGTTCCAGAGAGTATGAAGTAAGACCATGGCGTCGTATGCAGTTGTGGTATTGCTGTTCACTACAATCATGCGATAGAAACTGCTGCAGACATCTTTGGCGTACTTCATGTATAGGTAGATGCTTATGGAAACTCTACCTTTGTAGATTGTGGTTCACCAGTGAGCGATTAGTTATGTCATGATCGGTAAATATTCGACTAAAGATGAACATAGTTCTTTCTGGCTGGTCAACCGTAAGCGCTTCTACAGAAACATCGAGTGAGGGGGATGGGCGATATTTTGTAATACGGATATACACTGAATTACTACTACCCTTATGCAAAGTGATAGAGGGCCAAAGGAGGTGTGGATAAGAGGTTGGTGGTTCAGTTGAAAGCCGAGTTATGGAAGTGATGATTATGAAACCGAGACATTAATAACGCAAGTCGGGCAAGCAGAGCATTCAGACTTCATATAAGTGTTTAAGTAAAAACCATAGGAGAAAGATATCTCTCACAGTCACCTACACCATTAAGAAGCAATCAAGCTTTCACTCTCACCGATGAAAGACAACACAGAACATCCTTTGACAAGGAAAACAAACCAGACTGTCAGTTACGACTCTTTAACGGCTGTTTATCCAAGATACAGCGTGAGAAAGCCCCTTTCCTCCGCAGATGAATAAATGATTCCTCTCCCACGCATAACCAGAGAACTGAAAGATATCTCGCGTAGGAGATCATTTGAAAGTACGCTCCCAGAGGGACAGGGAATGTATTGAATCGGGGAAAGCGAGAGGATTTTTCCAGGGATGAGGAAGAAAAACAGGGCCTTATGAACGAACGCGAAGAACACAGCATGACCGTTTTGAATACTCTGCTCCCCGGATTCTGAGAGACACTTTAACGTGACAACGCTTTTAGTCTTGCACAGCGCTCGAGTTGCACCAGAAAACACAACTTTAGAGAGCTTTTATTAGAAAATGACATCAACGAACTTCACCTTTCATTAATACACACAAGTGACGTGGATTAGGAACATCAAACAGAAGTCATCGCTCTTTCCACGTTTATCAGTGAGTCACAGAAAAATTCTCATCGGCTGCCACCGAGAATCGAACCCAGGATCTTCCAGTTACGCGCCGGACATGCTGCCACTGCACAACAGCGGCCTCAAATTCTGCAGACTCGCATACGACTAACTGCCAAACCACATGGCAGTTGCTTCTTGGAGTCCCGCACAATGCTGGGGATTCACCAAAGTTGGAAAGCAGCAACTGAACAAATAACGAGGAGGCGAATGAATAATTAACACACACAAATAACGTGAATTAGAAACATCAAACAGAAGTCATTGCTCCTTCCAAATTTATGAGTGAGTCACAGAAAAATTCTCATCGGCCGCCACCGGGAATCGAACCCAGGTCTTCCAGTTACGGTTTGGAAGTTAGTCGTATGTGAGTCTGGAGAATTCGAGGCCGCTGTAGTGCAGTGGTAGCATGAGAATTTTTCCGTGACTCACTTATAAACGTGGAAAGAGCGATGACTTCTGTTTGATAATCACCTTTCATACTCACTAGGCCTAACCCTTGGTTTTTTGGTTGTTTCAAAACTTCAAAGAATCGCTTCACATCACTATTATTCATGAATATCTGACATGTGAGTGCTGTTCTTCAGTGGTCCACAGAGACACCCAGGAAACATGTGTACAGTTTTTGCCTGGTGATTACAGTGATGGCAACTGTGTTCTGGAAAAGTATCGAAATCATATTTCACAACGATAATAGAGTTGCCTTCTTCGGATTCAATGGCTGCAAACTTATAACAAAGCCACATGAGCATTTGGTACAAGCCACGTACTTTAAAATTACTTATTCAAAATTAGTGTTTAATCTCTGAAGCATTTGCTAATTGTATGTGGTTGTTGCCGCATTTGGGAGGCTAATGGTCTAATTTCCCACGTCGACCAGAAGTCTTGGAAAATGCATTTCGCTGCTTCTGCGAGCATTTATTAAGGTAACCAATAAAGAAATTGAATGTGGTTGTTGCCAATTGAATGTGGTTCGGAGATACATAGAGATACATAATGTGGCATTGAATGTGGTTGTTGCCGCATTTGGGAGGCTAATGGTCTAATTTCTCACGTTGACCAAACGTCTTCGAAAATGCATTTCGCTGCTTTTGTCAGCATTTATTAAGGTAACCAATAAAGAAATTGAATGTGGTTGTTTCCGCTAATTGTATGTGGTTGTTGCCGCATTTGGGAGGCTAATGGTCTAATTCCCCACGTTGACCAGAAGTCTTGGAAAATGCATTTCGCTGCTTCTGCGAGCATTTATTAAGGTAACCAATAAAGAAATTGAAATAGATGAGTATGTATACTTAAGAAAATTGATAACAATGGAGAAACAGGGAGTCATGGAAGAAGTGAAAAGAAGAATAGGAATAAGATGGTCTGCTTTTGGAAAATTGGAGAGATTTTTAAATAGTAATATAAAGTCTGAGAATAGAGCACGACTCTTCAACCAATGTGCATGTTATGATATATGGAGCCGAAACCTGATCAATCAAAAAAGAAATAATATACAAAATGCAAAAATTCAGAAAGGAGAATGGAAAGATGCCTGTTAAACGTAATACTCAAAGATAAAATTAAGACATAAGAGCTAAAACAAATTTTTTGATATTGGAGGAAACAAACTTCGAAAGAAATGGAAATGTTTTGACGCATTGCAAGGCTGAAGGACAATAGATGGACAAAAGTTATACTGGAGTGGCGGCCTTATGAAGGTAAAAGATCAGCTGGAAGACCTAAAAGAAGATGGTCAGATGCTATAGGGAAAACAATTTTAATTCTTTGGCGCCAACAAGCGCGGGATAGAAATAGCTGAAAAGAATTGAAACAAACCTATAGACAGATGTGGCTATAAAAAGGATTAAGAGGAGACGTGTTTGTTAATGTGTGGCATTGAAATGCTATCATCAACGGCAAATTTATCAAAAAATGAAAACATTACACCAATAAGCCATTACATTATGACCACCCCAACCTAGAGAAATGAGCGCGCCTGGAGATCGAACGGTGGCGCAGGTGAAGTTCACTGAGCGGTATGTTTTTATACAACCTCAGGATCGGCTTTCGATTAATAGAGAGTTCGGAGTCAAAATGGGAAAAGCTGCCGATTTATCGGAGTTTGATAAAGAACAAATTGTGATAACACGGCGCCTCGGAACTACGATCTCGGAAACGGCGTGGCTTGTTCACGTGCCGCTGTAGTTAGTACGTATCAAAAGTGGTGCACAGATGGCCAAACGACGAACCGTCGTCTAGCCGTGTGTCGTCCGCAGCTAATTGATGCCAGAGGGGAGCGAAGACTGTCGCTCATTGTTCACAGCGACTGCAGACCCACAGTGCGACAAATCACCCGCAGCTACAACAGTGGTGATCAGGGCAATGTGTCACAGCACACAGTTCATTGCAGTCTTCTGCGTATGGACCGTCGTCGCCGAAGACCCAACGCATGAAATGGGCCCAAGATCATCGAGATTGGAAGAAAGTGGCCTGGTCTGACGAATCAATAGTCTATGTGCCTTACGTAGACGGCCGAGCGCGGATACACCGATTACCAACGGAGGCTATGGCACTTGGATGCACTGTTGGGCGGAAACAGGCCGGCGACGGTGTTATGCTGTGGGCGATGTTTTCTTGGGACACTTTAGGCCCCATTATCCCAATAGCACAATCCCTGACAGCTGTCAGGTATGTCAACATCGTTGCGGACCAAGTTCATCCATTCATGGAAACTGTGTTCCCTGCTGGTGATGACCATTACCAACAGGATTATGCGCCATAATACCACACTGCCAGAATCGTCAAGGAGTGGTTCGAGGAATATGCTGGTGACTTTCTATTAATGCCCTCGCCTCCAAATTCACCTAACACAAACCAAATCGAACATTTGTGGAACGAACTTGGAAAAGCGGGTTCGCGCAAAATCACTGCCACCCCGAAATGTACGGGAACTGGAGGACATGCTGTTGACATTATGGTACCAGATACCACAGGATACCTATCGCCACCTCATCGAATCGATGCCTCGCCGAGTGGCCGCTGTTTTGGGGGTAAAGTGGGTCCTACGGTTTATTAGGTAGGTGGTCATAATGTAATGGCTCGTCAGTGTATATCGTTCTGAAACGGGAATCTAACCGTATCTCCCGATTTTCGTCAGAATATGTTACGGTCACTCCACCTTTGGCAATGTATTTCAGTGTAACTGAAGCTTATAAAAATCTGAATTAGCGTTTACGCTGCTGGTCAAAGTGGATGGCTGTTTCTGGTATCGAAACTTGTAGCCTCCAGGTCGAAAATTATCACTCTGAATAGGAGATTTAATCTTCCAAAGCACATAGTCAGGATATAAATTTTCTTGTTTCTTTCTTCTTGCATAGCATTAAAAGAAAATCTCGCATCCTAACCCTTTGGCCCGGAAGATACAGTACGCATGACCAACTCTGCGAAAAACTTGCGGACTGTTACTGGAGTTAAGTTTTCTGAGAAACTGGCAACACTAATTACAGTAATGATGTTTCTATGCCAAAAATGATGCTTTGTCTTTACCCCTTAATTATAATGAATAAGTAGCTCGATTCATGGGTTGTATAAATTGTGTGATGACTTAAGTGAGTGTATAAATGATTATAACTTTAGCTGATCATGCATCGTATGTGAGCTCCTGCACATACTCTTCCTTTTTGAGCTTCTTCAATCAGTAGATTTTTTACCGTGCATATTTTGTTTGCATTTTCAGCCCCAGGAAGGTTTAGAATATAAGTTTCTTTGCCACGGAATGAAAGTGGATTTATTTTTCTGCTATGACGATGGGAAGAACTATTGGATAGCAGGGCATCGACCAAGCAAAGGATACTATTTCCCGTAAGTAATGCTTAGCAGAAATAATTCGAATTGTTTCTCGTATTTCAGCAACCTTTTTACCGTTTACTGATTGATGAAGCGTTTGCTATGTAAGAATGAAAGTTGAACGATGAAGATAACGAATACGCTGTATAGGTAAGAAACAAAATACTGGCCAACATTTAAAAAAGTTACTGTGACTGCATCTTAGCAGGATGCCGTATTATTGCTTAAAAGAAACATACCTATGGACCGTCCTGACATTCCAATTTCTAAGCAATAGATGCTATTTTCATATAAATAACATTCCATAAATATGAATGGAAAAAAAGAAAGAATTTTGGTGCCGTTCTTGGAAAATAGAAAGTCGTTTAAAAAGATATATTACAAGAATAAAATTGGAAAACTTGAAGTCAAAACACAGAACATCGTTACCAAATTTAAAATCGAAAGAATCATTTTTAAGTACTTCCGCAATGTTAGTGGTCTACATCATTCCGTATTTTTTCAAGACTTAAATCTCTGCTTTTGGAAGTTAAGGAATTTTGATCACTTTGACATTTAATAAAATCATTTTGGCAAGTGGGTGAGGGTTATTGCACTCCAAGTAGTAAATTTATTCATCGGATGGTACTCACTCAGTACCATAGCTAGGTCCCAGGGGCCTCGAGAACCTGGCAAATAATATTTTTCTTAACATTAATTGCAGTCTTGCAGAAATGTTTTATGATTGAACAACACTTGGAGTTACATTCCGGAGAAAAATCAGGCTTATAATAAACCAGACTATAATAAATTTCCATTTTATATTTTCGTCGCATAGGACAGGCTTGGACAGAATTTACTTGTTTTTTTCTTAAACTTCAGATACAGGCGGCCCTTGTTTTTTCTTAAATTTCAGTTATCCGCTTACTCAGATGAAAGAGCGCTCCCGCCCTCAGCCTTGGCGAACAAAATCGTCATTCCAATTCCTGAGTTGTGTATAAGTAAGGATCTTCTGTCGGTTTCAGAACCCGACAGGCTAGCTAAGCTGCTGAGTAGCAAAATTTCCCTTCAGCGACTGATAAAAACGTGCGATTAATGCAAAACTCGGCGAATAGCTACTGGGAGATCAGACATGCAAATTATTTTTGCCATTGACACCTGACCATCGTCGGCGTCGATTCAAGTGGTGTCAGCAGCGAGCAATGTGGAATGCTACGGACTGGCGACATATAGGGTTCAACGACGAATCTCGCTTCTGTATGGGTACGGGCAACTACCGTGTCAGCCTCACTGTACAGCGCCACACGTCCCAAATTGCAGGCGTGATGGTCTGCGAAGCCATCGCGTATGACAGCCCGACTTCCCTCGCAGTGATCCGAGGGACGTTGACAGCCCAGCGCTACGTACAGGAGATCCTGTGGAGCCATTTTCCAACAAGATAATGCCCGTCCGCACACGACTCGTGTTTAGCAGGACATCGCTTCTGTGGCCTGATCTCTCGCCCATCGAGGACGTGTGGGACGCCAACTTTCTCCATGTCCTAGTGTTCGTGATTTAGAGCGTCAGTTGCAAGAAGTGGGGGCCAATCTGTCCCAGGATAATATACTGCGTCTCTTTGACTCCATGATGGACCGTATCACCGCATGTACCCGAGCACGAGGCGATCCGACGCGGTTCTAACGCTGACCGGAAGGTGTACCGTATGTCTGCGGGAAATCGTTCTGCTGCTGTGATATTATCACTTCTGTCCTTGGTATATACAATCTCACTACTAAAATCTCATTTCAATCCGAAGCCTCCTCCTTGGTGCACGGATTTTTATGACAATGAGTGCATTTTGTGTACTTACGCGCATTGCATGTATAGAATTAAGTGGTGTGTCTATTCGAAGTACTCGAAAATGTGGAATCGTTACTTTCTGCTACGTGAGGGGGCACCAAATGATTTTCCGGGGTTTCCAGCGATTTTGCGTTATAGCGCACTGTCCTATTGCCCCGAATTTGATTGTGTAGATGGATTTTTATGTATGTTATCGAGTTTTTTTTTTTTTTTATGACATCAATTTTACTCGTCTGTTTTGCACCTTAAGGTGTGAGCAGAATTTCAGTGTATGAAAAACTAATGCTTGTGTTGTTTAGTAAGCAAGCGATAAAATGTCATAATACACTAACTAAATGTCATATATGAAATACGAAAGCATATAGGAGTGACATCGAGGAGACTGGCGCAAGATAGACCGTTGTGGAAGAAACTTGGGGAGACCATCCAGCAGTGGATTGATAATGGTTTTTAATGATATCATCATCCATTATCAATCCACTGCTGGACGAAGGTCTCCCAAGTTTCCTCCACAACGGTCTGTCTTGTGCCAGTCTCCTCCATGTCACTCCTGCGTACTTTCGAATTTCATCCACCCATCTCCCATGTGGTCTTCTGGGTCTTTTCCTGTCCCTTGGAATCCAATCTAAAATTTCGGCTGTCCATCGATGGTCTGTCCTTCTGGCAGTATGTCCAGCCCATTGCCATTTCAGGGATTTAACTCTGATCATGATGTCTTCCACCTTTGTCATTTTTCGGATCCACGAGTTCCTCTTCTTATCTCTCCTGGTTACACCAAGCATGCACCTCTAAATGCTGCTTTGAGTTGTCTGCAGCCTTTGTATGTCTCTTTTAGTTAAGGTCCACGTCTCTGCACCATACGTAAGCACTGGAAGGATACATTGATCAAACACTTTTCTTTTAAGACATAATGGCATATTGCTCTTGAAAATTATGCTGTTTCTTCCAAAAGCTCTCCAGGCAAGTTTTGAACGCCAATTAATTTCTTCATCAGTCTGACCCTCACTTGATATCTGCTGTCCAAGATAAACGTACGTGTCTGTTATCTCCAGCTTTTCTCCATCAATCGATAAATCTTCATTTCTTGAAAAAGCATTGAACATCACTTTTGTCTTCTGAAAGTTCATTTTTAATCCCACTTCTTTACTCTTGTCAGCAAGTTCCTGGATCATACTCTGCAGCTCTGATGGGGTAGTTGCAAAAATGACTACGTCATCAGCAAAACGTAGGTGGGCTAGATAATCTCCATTAATTTTTATCCCCTTGTTTTCCCAGCTCAGCGACTGAAAGACACCCTCCCTCCAATGTAGCATTAAAGAGCTTCGGAGATATGGTGTCACCTTGTCTCACTCCCTTTCCAACTTTTATGTGTGCTGTATTCTCAAACAGCCGAATCTTTGCACTTGCATTTTCATAGATGTTATTAATAAATTATAATATTAATGCATGCATCTTCAATACTGCAGTATTTCAGAGCCATTGTAACTGCTGATGGTTTCGCCGAATCAAAGGCTTTTTCATAATCGATAAAAGCCATGCACAATGGAAGTTCATATTCCCTCGCTCTTTCAATTAGTTCTCTCAGTACGTGGATATGATCTATTGTGCTGTAGCCACTCCTGAATCCAGCTTGTTCTCTCGGTTGAGCCATGTCCAGTGTTACCTTCAAGCGGTGTGAAAGATCTTTAGTGAAGATTTTATAAACCACTGATAGGAGGCTGATAGGTCTGTAGTTCTTGAGATCCTCAATGTCACCTTTTTTATGTAGCAAGATCATTGTAGCGTTGTTCCAATCCTCAGGAATCTTCCCTTCATTAAGGCATCGAGTGAAAATTTGGGCGAGTACTGTTTCGATTTCTCCACTTGCTTTCTTGTATGATGTCTACAGTAATTCCATCTTCTCCTGGAGCTTTTCCCCGCTTAATGTTCTTGATTGCATGTGCAACTTCTGCTGGAAGAACTCTGGTACTGGTACCTTTCATGATGTCTGGAGTACATATATCATCCCTTTCATATAATTTGGAGTAGAAATCTTTCACTCTTGTCAAAATTTCACCTCTATTTCTTGTTACAGAACCATCTTCTTTTCTCAGTCCCATAATCTGTTTTCTTCCCTAACTGAGATGTCTCTTTGCTATCTTTAGGCTTTGGTTGTTTTCAATTGCTTTCCTCCCTAGTTCACAGTTGAATTTCCTTACGTCTTCAGTGATAATTTTTCGTACTGTCTTGCATAGCTCTATATATTCCACTTTGGAAGTCGCATCTTCTTTAGTTGTCCTCATCTCTCTTCTTTTTTGCATCAACATTTTGGTTTTTCCTGATAATTTGTTCACATGCAACTTGTTCTTAGATCCAGCTAATTTTGTTGCTGTTTCCATAAGAGCTTTGGTTACTTTTCTGTTAACTTCAGAAATAACCACTTCATCCGATGTTAGGCCTTCTGATGATATATATACATGTATATAATGTTCACAGCCTCTCCTTGACAAATGTCAACCCCGCCTTCTCGTGGTGCATCCTGTTCCCACTAAAGGGGCTCTGACGACCGCCAATAGCAGTATAACTATAACATCGGGATTAGAGGAAATTCTATCCCACACTCACCAACCCGCTTGGCCAGCGTGGTGAGTTATGGCCAAACCCATCCAAAATGATTCCACAACTTAAATCTTGGCCCTCAGTCTCCGGCAGCTGGAATGTACCTGGCCAAGGCAGCGGCCAGTGCGACATGAAGGCAGAGGGTGCTAAGAATCCCCGGAGAACCGGACTAGGCTGCCATCTAATGCTGACCTTGGCTACGTATAATGGACGCTCCCTATCTTCTGATTCAAGGCTTCTTGAATTGGAAGAGGAACTACAAAGGATCAAGTGGGACATCGTGGGGCTAAGTGAGGTAAGGAGAAAAGGAGAAGATCTCATCGAACTGAAAAGTGGACATCTCTTCTACTATCGTGGGACAGATACTGGCAGAACTAGTGGTGTTGGATTTATAATAAACAAGAAACTAAAGGATAAAGTTGTAGAAGTTGAAAGTTCCTCTGACAGAGCTGCACGACTTGTTACCCAACTCTCGAAAAGATACCAGGCTCAGATTATTCAAACTTATGCACCCACCACAAGTCATGCTGAAGAAGAAATTGAAGAATTTTATGAGGAAATTTGTCATCTAAATAATAAAGGTAAGCAGCACTTGAAAATAATTATGGGAGATTTCAATGCAAAAATAGGGCAACGGCAACGGCAACAGAATGAAACTTCAGTAGGTAAATTCGGTCACGGCAACAGAAACCAGCGTGGAAATACTCTCGTTGAGTTTGCAGAGGCAGAAGGGTTTTTCATCTTGAACTCCTTTTTCAAGAAAAAGCCACACAGGAAATGGACATGGAGACATCCAAATGGGACGACAAGTGAAATTGATTTTATTATGTGTAACAAAAAAATTCGTCATAGACTGTAGTGTGCTAAACAAGTTCAACACAGGTAGTGACCATAGATTGGTGAGATGTAAGATGCACCTCAACACTAAACTTGAACGTAGCAAGCTCATAAGACAAACAAAATCTATTGACATAACCAACCTTAAAAAACACCATAATACCTTCAAGTTGGAACTGAAGAACAGGTTCTCTGCTTTAGAAGGCCTAAGATCGGAAGAAGTGGACATCTCTGAAGTTAACAGAAAAGTAACCAAAGCTCTTATGGAAACAGCAACAAAATTAGCTGGGTCTAAGAACAAGTTGCATGTAAACAAATTATCAGGAAAAACGAAAATGTTGATGCAAAAAAGAAGAGAGATGAGGGCAACTAAAGAAGATGTGACTTCCAAAGTGGAATATATAGAGCTATGCAAGACAGTAAGAAAAAGTATCACTGAAGACGTAAGAAAATTCAACTGTGAACTAGTGAGGAAAGCAATTGAAAACAACCAAAGCCTAAAGATAGCAAAGGGACATCTCAGTAAGGGAAGAAAACAGATTATGGCACTGAGAAAAGAAGATGGTTCTGTAACAAGAAATAGAGCCGAAATTTTGACAAGAGTGAAAGATTTCTACTCCAAATTATATGAAAGGGATGATACATGCACTCCAGACATCATGAAAGATACCAGTACCAGAGTTCTTCCAGTCCTTCCAGCAGAAGTTGCACATGCAATCAAGAACATGAAGCGAGGAAAAGCTCCAGGAGAAGATGGAATTACTGTAGACATCATACAAGAAGCAAGTGGAGAAATCGAAACAGTACTCGCCCAAATTTTCACTCGATGCCTTAATGAAGGAAAGATTCCCGAGGATTGGAACACCGCTACAATGATCCTGCTACATAAGAAAGGTGACATTGAGGATCTCGGAAACTACAGACCTATCAGCCTCCTATCAGTAGTTTATAAAATCTTCACTAAAGTTCTTTCACACCGCTTGAAGGTAACACTGGACATGGCTCAACCAAGAGAACAAGCTGGATTCAGGAGTGGCTACAGCACAATAGATCATATCCACGTACTGAGAGAACTAATCGAAAGAGCGAGGGAATATGAACTTCCATTGTGCATGGCTTTTATCGATTATGAAAAAGCCTTTGATTCGGTGAAACCATCAGCAGTTACAATGGCTCTGAAAACCTGCGGTATTGAAGATGCATACATTAATATTATTAATAACATCTATGAAAATGCAAGTGCAAAGATTCGGCTGTTTGAAAATACAACACACGTAAAAATTGGAAAGGGAGTGAGACAAGGTGACACCATATCTCCGAAGCTCTTTAATGCCACATTGGAGGGTGTTTTTCAGTCGCTGAGCTGGGAAAACAAGGGGATAAAGATTAATGGAGATTATCTAACCCACCTTCGTTTTGCTGATGACGTAGTCATTTTTGCAACTACCCCATCAGAGCTGCAGAGTATGATCCAGGAACTTGCTGACAAGAGTAAAGAAGTGGGATTAAAAATGAACTTTCAGAAGACAAAAGTGATGTTCAATGCTTTTACAAGAAATGAAGATTTATCAATTGATGGAGAAAAGCTGGAGATAACAGACACGTACGTTTATCTTGGACAGCAGATATCAAGTGAGGGTCACATTGATGAAGAAATTAATCGGCGTACAAAACTTGCCTGGAGAGCTTTTGGAAGAAACAGCATAATTTTCAAGAGCAATATGCCATTATGTCTTAAAAGAAAAGTGTTTGATCAATGCATCCTTCCAGTGCTTACGTATGGTGCAGAGACGTGGACCTTAACTAAAAGAGACATACAAAGGCTGCAGACAACTCAAAGCAGCATGGAGAGGTGCATACTTGGTGTAACCAGGAGAGATAAGAAGAGGAGCTCGTGGATCCGAAAAATGACAAGAGTGGAAGACGTCATGATCAGAGTTAAATCCCTGAAATGGCAATGGGCTGGACATACTGCCAGAAGGGCAGATCATCGATGGACAGCCAAAATTTTAGATTGGATTCCAAGGGACAGGAAAAGACCCAGAAGAAGACCACATGGGAGATGGGTGGATGAAATTCGAAAGTATGCAGGGGTGACATGGAGGAGACTGGCACAAGACAGACCGTTGTGGAGGAAACTTGGGGAGACCTTCGTCCAGCAGTGGATTGATAATGGTTGACAATGATGATGATGATGATGATGTTAATGTTGCACTCTTACTTACTGCATGGATCACATTTAGGGCTCAGAACCCTGATACTTCTTAGTGGCACAAACTCTACGACATGCCCAGCTACTCAGACAGTAAACCGTAGCTCTCTCTCTCTCTGTTTGTTGGTTCCAAGTCATTCCACAGATATTCTAGATTATTCAAATCCGAGAATTCGGATGAAGGACAGGAAAGTTATTGAAATACTCTTTCATCCTCACCTTGATACGATGGGCACGATTGCAGGTGCATTGTACCGCCGAAGTACACCACTGCTGGATGGAAACGCGATGTGGAGAAGTGGATGCAAATCATCTTCAGTCATGTCGCGACAGACCTCACCATTCAGGAGCCCTTTGGTTACCAACAGAAAACTTTACACAACATAATGTTGTCGCCACCTGCTTGGAAAGTCACACTAGACACGTGGAACCTTAGCCTCGTATTGTTTTCTACAGATGTCGAGACTGCCATTGGCATGAAGCAGCTGACCTCTGAACATATCAGACCAACGGACGTTTTCCCAGTAACGAGCGTCTTAGTGCCTGTTTTCTTGACAGCAAGGCCGGCTGTACTTCTTTGTGTTTAGCAGTGGGAACAAGACAGCGAATAGATGTCGAGACTGTATAGCGAAACTTTTTTTTTTTTTACCGGTGACGAGACACGGACCTTCTGCTCCGGAGCCAAATGCTTTCCCAATTATACTATACCGACAAGTGCATATCACTGCTAGTTGCCGTCTTGAAATATGCATCACCACTGTATTACGTCACAACTGCTATTGGCGTGAAACTGATTTCTGAACTTATGAGACCAACGTTATGAATAAATAGGTCATTAGCGTTTGACAATCTTTAAACCATCGTGCAGAAACGGCAATAACAGTTGGCAATTCAGTTGTTTTGCATCGTGATCTATGATACATCAGAAAACCCCAAGTTCTTCTGCCAGCTATCTTACTTACTGTAACTGTTAATACAATTAACATCGTCCTCATTGTAACACCATAGATGCCCGAACATAAAAATTCTTGAAGGGCACGAATATGAGAATTTAATAGTTTCGACTTTCTTTTTAAAATTTTTCTACGGAGAATTAGAAATAATCTTTTCATCTTAGAAATTTTCTCAGAACGTGATGGAATGCACCATTTTCCTGGGGCGTTCGGCGCTATTCTGATAGCTATGTTTGTCTGTAGCAGCATGGTGTTTTAATGAATTTGACCTAAATGTACTGTATTTTTGACTAATTATCTTTTCCTCCCACAGATACAGTTACCCTAAGTTTACTCTGTGTTCAGCGGATCTTCTTGGTCATAAAGTCCATGTGCCCTGCGAGACATTAGAAGTGATTCTTACTGAATATGGAACCGACTGGGCGCGTCCTATAACGCACTGGAACTACGAGACCTCATCCCAAAACACGGGGGAAAAGCGTTACTGGAGTGATAAACAGAAACCCTTAGTTTTTGTTGCTTATAGCTGATTTTGTGCGAGTTGAATTATTGTGTTTATGTATTAAAGTTTCTTAAACACTAAACCGGAATTCATCTAGTTTTACAGTATTTTTAAAAACTTTCAACCGAGGTCAGACATGCATCATAATTTTGACTGCGTGTTTTCAAGTATCAGATCAGATATTTTTAATTAATATAAAAAAGTATCGTTGTCCTTTTAATTATAACTTTTTCGTATGCACATGAGATTAAAAAATTATGATTAGATGCATCAGAATATTTCATTAAACCGCTAAAAGGCTCTTCTACAAACTATTTTCTCATGCACAGAAGAAATTTCAGTTTCTTGCTCACTGAACTGGTGAGAAATTTGTCACCTAAATTTAACGGAAACTTTTGTCACGATCATCTGATTAGTCTTATAAGGGCATATTCTACTGTGTATCACTGAAAAATTAATTCACAGATCAGAATCCTTATGAAATACTGCAACTGCATCATGAAAACAATATGGTTATCACTTCTGAAGGAACTTATAGCTGTGCCAGTGGCACAGTGATCTAAGAGCTGGATTCTGACCATTCATCCAATATGGGTCCGGATTCGAATCCCAGTGAGGCATAGATGTTATTTGTCTTATGGCACTGCCTCTCTCCTTTCCCTGGAACCAGTAGCCCTAAATTAATGATGGATGACTGCTTACTGCCCATAGAGTTGCTCATGGTGGTCGCTAACCCCACAAACGGGGAACAAAACTCTTATAAACCAGCTAATTAGGATATCTACAGTTCCAGCCAAAATGACTTCAGTAGAGAAAGTTTCCCAACTCTGAAGTTCTTACTTCTGTCATCTTTCTCTATTTTTCTGCAAGGAAAGCTTTGATTGCAGACTTTTGAAGAAAAAAAAATCTTATGATAATTTCTGTGATCTGGCCATCTAAAAGTTCGTAACAAACGGTTCTGTTTTAACAAAATAAACATTAAAGAAATTCACAACACATTTTCTTAAAGTGGATCGATATCATTTTTTAAATGATTGTATTATAGTTTATATAGTAACATTATTAAAATTCCTTAGCACCATGGTAAGAGGATACACAAATTTGGAGGGGAAGGGGCATTTGCAAGACCAGCCTTCAAACCAGGATTTGCAATGGACCATACTATTTAGTATGGGACAGCACTGCCACTAATATGTGAGCTTTTGTGCTGTCTGCTGTTGAGCCCATATAGCACTGTGCTATTGTGGGAATCCTGGTGTTAAGCTACATCTCTTATGACAATTGGTCATCTCTTTGGTCCTTGAGGGGTAGCTTACCGGGCCAGTGGTACATGAATGTACCATTCTCCACCTTTTTGAGCATGCCAAACACCACACGGCACGCCTTCCTACCAGTCTTTGTAAGCTGTTCTTTTGCTATCACAGTCAGCCATACCTGATCTGGGACGTAATGAAATAACATGAAAGAACTGATTTGAGCTGGTAATATGGTGCATCTTAAGGTACAAGTGCAGCACATCTGGAGAACTCCAGAGCGGGACTTTATTACATACCATTTGGACTTCCTATTTAACTATATTAGTGACTGCATTGCCACGAGAAGACACCACATGTCATACTAATATTACCTTAACATCCACATACCTGTCTAACTCATCAGGCTGCAAATGTGAACTTATTTGTTACTTATACTATTGCTGGTTCAGCCCATTATTTTCATTCTGGGTGAGGCAACTATTTAAGACAGATATTTGATTACGCCCCCTGATTCATCAGGTGTTAATGCATATTTACCTTTCTAAGATTATGAATTATGGATCTAATAAAAGTATGTATGACTATGATTGGTGATACATCTTCTAGACTTTCCACAACATTATCTGGTAGCGTAAATGTATATTTATTTGTCACAATATGCCTTTTTAAGTCATTCAAAAAACACTTCTTTGTATTGAATGAAGATAAGATTTTTGAACTGATCTTAGTGCCATACTTTTCTGCTAAAATAGTATAAACATATATGTATTTGTATTCAACAGCAGTATTTCTAAAAGCTGGCCAAAAAAAAATGAAACTGAACACAAATAAGCATGTTCAAGAGGTTTTGTTTGTTCTTCCTAGTCCAGAATAAATAACTTACCTAAAAAGGCAGCACATCATAATATTGTGGAAGGTCACAAATGTGATTTCATTACTTCTTTGAAGCAAAACATACACTCATTATATAGAACAACCATTTGTTGAATGACAAAAGATATTAGTATTTGCAAAAACTTGTTTTTTTTTTTTTATTAAGTGGAACCAACAACTTCATGTTACTGAAGAACAATCTGAATGTTGACAGATTTATTAGAATCCTTTTTAATGTGCCACAATACTTAAAAAGTCAGTGGAAAACATTTCACATCTATTATCTGCCCAAGACACAGGCATGATTGTCTAATAATGAAAGTACACACATATATATATATAAGCTGTAAGGTATTCTGAATCTGCTATTATTACAATTAACATTATGAAAACCCATGTTCCATTGCATCACTTCAAGACACACATTTTATTAATACTGAAACACGTTTTTTTTTCAAATTTATCTCTTTGCACATTTTGCACAATGGTACTGTCCAACAGAAAATTGGCCAAAATTAAAAATAAAAAAATTATTTCCTCGCAACTAAATTTCATTTCGATTATTGCCACATATAAGAAACCTGTGGTGGTGCTTTTATTTTTTTTAGCTAGTGAAGATTTGAGCATAGACAAAAAATTGTTTTTCCCCTTTCCATCAAATAAAATTTTTGCAGTTCAGCTTTAGACCATGTGACAGAAATAATCCAAAGAAAATAGCACATCCATATAAGCAAGCAAATATATCAGTTCTGTATAGGGTTCAACAACATCCAACTTTAAATTTAATGTGTAAAGTTAAGCTATTAACCCATCAATTTTAATTAATTTTGTCATGCTCCTTATTAAACTGTGGACATTTCCTGCCTCCTTAACAAGTGGGCTACTATTAATAAGCTTAAAAGACTTGAATATATATATTAACATCCAGCTTAATAGGCGAATGAAGAAAACAACATTACTGCAAGCATCCATTCCCACACTGGCAGCATTTTTGAAGCACACACATTTCTGTTTTAAGTGGGATACATTTCTTTTAGACTCACTTCCCTTTTATATTACATCATCATCATCATTGTCAACCATTATCAATCCACTGCTGGACGAAGGTCTCCCCAAGTTTCCTCCACAACGGTCTGTCTTGTGCCAGTCTCCTCCATGTCACTCCCGCATATTTACGAATTTCATCCACCCATCTCCCATGTGGTCTTTTTCTGGGTCTTTTCCTGTCCCTTGGAATCCAATCTAAAATTTCGGTTGTCCATCTATGGTCTGTCCTTCTGGCAGAATGTCCAGCCCATTGCCATTTCAGGGATTTAACTCTGATCATGATGTCTTCCACTCTCGTCATTTTTCGGATCCACGAGTTCCTCTTCTTATCTCTCCTGGTTATACCAAGCATGCACCTCTCCATGCTTCTTTGAGTTGTCTGCAGCCTTCGTATGTCTCTTTTAGTTAAGGTCCACGTCTCTGCACCATACGTAAGCACTGGAAGGATGCATTGATCAAACACTTTTCTTTTAAGACATAATGGCATATTGCTCTTGAAAATTATGCTGTTTCTTCCAAAAGCTCTCCAGGCAAGTTTTGTACGCCGACTAATTTCTTCATCAATGTGACCCTCACTTGATATCTGCTGTCCAAGATAAACATACGTATCTGTTATCTCCATACCTGGTTGTATTTTAATGTGAAGAATAGCCATTATTTATTATATACCGCCCCCCCCCCTTTCAGCCAGTAACTAAAGAATAGGAGCAATTTCCAATTCTTAGGTGCCCACAGAGTTAAGCAAAGTACAAAGAGAGACACCCCGGGGTTACCTGTGTTCAGAGGTATTGGGTTTGTGCGAATGAAATGTCCAGCAAAGGACCAGCACACATGGATGGCGAGAACGGAAAAGTAGGACAACTTACATAGGCAAAATAATCCCCCTCGGCATTGATACCATCTGTTCAGCACGGTCATGATCCCGAAACAAAAAAAAGTCTTGTGGCTGGGAACTGAAGAAGTCATCAACTGCACGTTGAGCCTTGTTGTCTGTCTTGAACTGTTTCCCGGACAGAAAGTGATCCAGGCGACGAAACAGATGATAATCTGTCAGAGACAAGTCTGGGGAATAGGCAGGAAAGCACCGAGTGTCAGCATGGTTTGTTGTGCGACATGAGGATAGGCGTTGTGCTAGAGCAGAACAACACCATGTCTGTTGACCAAATCTGGTTGTTTCTGCAGCACAATTTCCAGTGCATCTGGTATAATTCAGCACAATAATGTTCTGCAGTGATGGGTGGCTTCTTGCCAAGAAACTCCAATGAACTATTCCGGCTGTGGACGACCAGACAAGGAGCATCATCTTGGTGTGCAGGGGTGGCTTAGAGTGCTGTCGAGCAGGCTGTGCCTTGCTTAGGAACAGTAAACTTTAAAAAAAAAAAAAAAAAAGGTCCTCGAAAATACGAATTTTTGCTGTCATGTTATGTTGGGCTACAGGAAATACTCATAAAGTTGTTTCTCCCATGACAATAGGAGAAACTTAAAAAAAATATATGCACTTAGTTCAATGAAAAACACCTTTATACACTTGTATATAGACAGTAGCTGACAAATCTTTAGTGACAGTGGGAATTAATCGAAATAGTCTGTGTCATTTTCAGGGCAACAAACAAAACCTGAATACTGTTGCTCATTAGATTCAGGAAAACATTCTAACAACACAAGAAGGGATTTCTTTTCTGATTTTTCGCCCTACAGGTATCCAGGCATTCACCCAATACACGAATTGTTTGTATGCAACATGTCTCTATAGTTTATATATTTTTTTTTCTTGTTTTTTCCAGCCCGAAGAATCATTTGATAACGACTTGCCTGTAAGGTGTGGATGTTTAAAACAACACTGTCGAATGATTCGTGGTTTATTATACATTGAGCACTCGCTACCTTTTATTTTTAGCATCTGGTCACTCTCGTTTCAACACTCAGCATCTATTGACATTCTCTCCCAGTTACAACATTGCCACCAGTCAAGATTACCTTTTCTACCCTTGAATTTGTTTTCACATTTCTTGCTAAACATTCGTACTTGTACCAGCAGAATATCGTGGTTCAAATGAATAAGGATTATACACTAGCCATTTTAGAGACTGATGGGATCGACTGCGCTGCACAGAACGGTAAAGAGCACCGTCTAAAGCCCTACGCACGCTGAGCATCCTGTCTCTTGTCTAGTGTGACGTCACCGCTGATTTTAAAAAATGCTGTAGCGGGAGAACTATTTACAACAAAGCATTTCTGATTGCTACAGTTTTCATGTCTCTTCCGACATTACATTTTCACGCGGAGAAAAAAAATAAAAATGCCTGACTGGAATGAGTTTACTGTTCCTTTAACCATTGTGTAGATCGTCTCCGATTATCATAAAGGACCCACTTCTCGTCGCAGGTGACGATTTGATGCAGTAGAGGTTCCTGCTTATTCCTGGAAAGTAGTGACGTGCAGACTTCTAAACACCTAGTCTTGTTGGAAGTTGTCAACTCATGCGGCAGCCAGACTGTGATAAACTGTCGTGTGGGGGACACCTACCCCTGCCGCCATCTCAAGACATGTTTTTTGGGGGTCCGCTTCAACCCCACATAACAGAATATCGTCAGAAACAGCAACAAGTCAATGACCACATGCTTCGTTTTGCAGGTCCGTATCTCTGCTTCAAAACTTCACAAACCATTGCTGAATGGTTTGTTCGTTGGCTGTATTCTCCCCAAGCGCTTTGTTAATGTTTCGAGCAGCAATTCCTGCAGAATGGCCCAGTTTAAATTCGTACAGGAAGATGACTCTCAAATCTGGCGTCTGCAAGTTTCCTTTTCAAGCCACGTTATGTCCAAACAAACCACGCCTGAACCTTGTTCTTCACACACGTGCTAGCTATTTTTAGTAACTCTGTGATGTAATACCCGCAACACCTGTGGTGGGGGCCTGTCTCTACTGCCTGTTCGCGCCAGACATTTCATTCGCACCAACCCAATATTACTAGTATTTCAAAATCCTCTGATTGGCTATAGTTGTCAAAAGTACATTTTTTGTCACTGGCAACATGTGCAAATGAAAACTTAATTTGTGTGTGTCTACAAAATACACCATGAAGTAATCAGATTGTGCATGAGGAACTGGCTTCTGACCATTCATCCAGGGATGAGGTATTGGTGGTGGCTTTTTGTTTGATGGCACAGACTTACTCCTTTCCCTGGAACCAGAGGTTCTAAACCAGGAATAACTGACTGCTTATAGCCCTATGTGTTGCTCATAATAGTGGAAATGAACTCCCCTCCCCAAAAGTAAACAGACTCTGGGCATTTGAATGTACTGTATCTAAGTCAAATAAACATGGGATATGTACTGTTACTAAAGTTTGGGGTTACCTGTTGTGAACAATGTTACAGTCTTATACATTGAGAAAGAACTATAACTAAAGGCAAAAGTTCACTTTGTGTTTCATATGACAATCACATGATACATCATAACAAAATTCTCTGTTGTATGAACACACTACTTGCGTATCACCTTCAGTTAACGTAGTGGCTTTAAATAATGTGACATTTCTTCAGTCATTACCTGAAATTGAGCAAATGTTTTTCATGAGCTGTGGAAGCAGAAGGAAGAAGACATTGCATTGAAGCCACACTATTCTAAGTAGGAAGAGCTTATCACAGAATGTCATTGTTGTTGATTCAAATGAAAAAGAGAAAAGTCAAACATTGGGAACAGGACTTGATCGACACCAAGAGACATAAAACATCTGCAAGAAAATAAAAATTCAGAGAAGTTAATTCTCTAACACATCAGTTTTTTTGATGTAAAGCTATCTTTACGTAAAGCCAAACAAAAAAGTTATATCTATGAAAAAAAAAACCCCAAAAGAAATCTGGTACAATGGCCATGTTTGGCCAAAACAAAGCCTATATATTTAAAAGAAAGTTTGACTTCTATTGGGTAAGCCAAAAAGTTTGTGCCATTTTGCACATGTAAACACAAACAGTTATGTATGTGCAAAACAAGGGACAAGAGATGTCACTATAAGGCTAGAAGGTGGTCATGAATAAGGTAGGTGGCACGTGTCTATTGCAATGTTTCTGTGGAAAACAGTGTGCAAAAATGAAGCTTTAACAGACTAATAAGGAGGATGAATGCTCTACAAGTATAAACTGGGCACAAATATGGCACAGGCCACAAAACAAATAAGCACAGCATTTGGGCACCAGAAAGTGGTTCCGGATATTTTGTTGTGGCAAACTGTTGAATGGTGCCTCGTGCAGTGAATAACAACAGGTGCACTGAGGATCATCACATGAGGAAGACACTAACATTCCACAAGGTTCTACGTAACTTCCCTCCTGGGTCCAACATAATCTTTCATATGACAACAAACAGCAGCAGTTAGATTGTGTGCATGTCGATTGTCTCGCATGAGGACAAGGCACCCTGTTGCAGATGCATGCTCACCTGTAATGAGAAGTGGGTTCAATGCCGTACTCCAAAACTTACTTGACACAGCTTGTCAGGAACTAATACTGTATACCAATATGCCACCTCTGCACCCAAGGTTTTGATGAGTGTGTGGTGGACTATCCAGGACATAGTACATTGAGTTTCTCCCATGTGAGAAAACCATTACAGTGGACCTATACATCAGCCAGCACTGATTTAATGAAAAAGTGTGCTGTTCCTGTAGGACAAAGCTATATTCCATGTAACAAACAAGATTCTGAAAACCATAAAGTGCATTCCCCAGACCACCTTTTCTGCACATTAGCCAAGCACCAGAATTCCAATATGAACAACAAGTCCATAGTGCATTGCATTCCTTTTTTTGCACAGAACAAAAAAAAAAAAAAAAAAAAAAAGAATCCAATGCACTACAGATTTGTTGTTCATATTGGAATTCTGATTCTTGATTTGTTGTTCAGTTGGTTACCAGCATTAAAATGCTGGTATCCCCACTGTGAAACAATTGGCCACACATAGGGAGTAAAGGTAAGTTTTGCTTTAGATCTGTGCTATGTTACCTATCAGTCTTCTACAATGGCACAAACTTGCTTGTTTCCCAATATCATAGAATGCTATTAAATTTAATTAGCCAATTCAGGTTTATTATGTATGAGATGACAGTTTAGCAAGAACTAGTTATTAAAAGAACAAGACATGCCTACATACAAAATAAGCAACATAATGAATGTCTACATAGAAAGCAGACCAGACAAACCTTAAAGTAATCAGGAAAAGATGTCTCCCATCTAATAATGAGCAACAAAGAATAAAACATATTATCAGCACCACCTCTTAGGTAACTGAATTCCAGTCTCTGTCCTGAATCACTATCTTTATAGAGGGTTTTTCAAATTTCTTCAATAATATTGGATTGTAACTAAAGTCCATTGCGTTAGGCAGTAGGTGGCGCTGTGAGTTGTACATGTTGCATGTGTAGCAGAAGCATGGGACAGAGATAACAGAGCCTGAAAGATCACAAGTAGGTGGCGCTAAGAGTTGTACACATTGCATGTGTAGCAGAAGCATGGGACAGAGATAACAGAGCCTGAAAGGTCACAGGGCAAAGCATCGTTGCTGCGAGTTGTATGTGGACTTCTGCAGTTTAAGTGGGTTGAAGTGAAATTTGAAAATGGAGGACAAGAAGGTGCATATTTGTCACTTGATGCTCTTTTTTCTGGAAAGAAAGAAATGCTGAACATGCAGCACAAAAGATATGTGTTGTTTATGGAGAGGGTTCTGTGGCTGCAAGTACTGTTTGTAAGTGGCAATTTCGATCTGGAAGACTGGGAACATTCTGGCAGACCTGCAGTCATTGATGATGACCAAATCATAATGCTCACTGAAAATAATCCACGCCGCCCGGTGGTCTAAGGCGCTGGCCTCTGATCATTCGTCCGTAAGGGGTCCGGGTTCGAATCCCGGTCAGGTATGGGTGTTGTGTTTGTCTTACGGCACTGGCTCTCTCCCTTCCCTGGAACCAGTGACCCTAAATTAGGGACGGGCGACTGCTTATAGCCCATTGAGTTGCTCACGGTGGTCGTTAAACCTCCAATCAAAAAAAAAAAAAAAAATCCACATATGTCATATGAGCACTGCAAGGCATTTGGAGGCACTCTGATATGTGAATTGTTACCATGTTTGGTTGCCGCACACCTTAACGGACGAAAATTTAATGGACTGCATTTCCATCTGTGATTCTCTGATAAAGCGCAATGCCAATGACCCATTTTTGAAACTGACTATCATGGGTGATGAAAAATGGACCGTGCAAAACAATATGGTGTAAACACGGTCCTGGGGAAAATGAAACAAGCCACCGTTAACCACTTCATAAGCTGGTCTGCATCCAAAAAAAGTGATGCTGTGTATCTGGTGGAATTGGAAGGACATCATGTATTACGAGTTCCTGCCAACCAACCAGACAGTGAATTCCGACATGTACTGTTCCCAACTAGACTGATTACAGGCAGCAATTGATACAAAGCGTCTGGAATGGGCCACTCGGAAGGGTGTCATCTTCCATATGGACAACACCAGAACACACATCTTTTTGCAGAGCTAGCAGAAATTAGTGCAGCTTAGGTGAGATGTCCTACCTTACCACCATATTTCCCAGACCTTGCACCATCAGATTACCACCTATTCTGGTCCCTACAGAATTTCCTAAATGGGAAGAACTTCAATTCCCTGGAAGCCTGAGAAAACCACCAGGGACAGTTCATCACCAAGTTCTGCAGCTACTGTACAGATGGTGATAAGTTGTATTGAACAAAATGGCACATATGTGGTTCAATAAATCTAATG
Source organism: Macrothele yani (assembly GCA_039090855.1). Taxonomy (NCBI): domain Eukaryota; kingdom Metazoa; phylum Arthropoda; class Arachnida; order Araneae; family Macrothelidae; genus Macrothele; species Macrothele yani. The sequence continues at coordinate 144,310,351 of CM077014.1, forward strand.
TACAAGTATGTCAACACTGTCTTTCAATTTCACTTAACCTATGACATGAACTTTGTTACAATCCAATATAATGACCAGGAGCCAATCTTTACAAAATTAAAGCTCCATGACGTTCTTTTTCCACACAAGCTTCTTCAAAACGAAAACTGTACATCATAACTTCCATTCCATCGGAATGAGTTAAACAGAAATTTTACTTGTTTGAATCACAAGTTAGAAAAACACCCACCTGTCTTACCAGTTAAACTTTCCGATTTCTACTTATGCCTCTATTATGTATGTGTAAAAGAGAAACGAACGAAAAATAAATAAATTTCTTTGGTAACGTGCATGCATCTTTTATAGATTTTCATCAACATCTCCTCCCCACTAATCTGGCATGGATTTCTTTTTAAATGTGCTGGTCTGAAATAAATATAACAGCAGCAAAAGACTACAAAGAGTGCAATGATTTCAACTAAATCTTACAATCTGAAATTAAACATTCTTATGAATTATAAAATTTTCAATTTTATAATTAAGAATAAACAAAAAGTAAGAAAAATAATTATATCACAGCTACTGCTTTGATTTCACCAGTGACTAAGAGGGTAAGATGAGTGACATGCATTAAGTTCTCTCTTTTTTGAGAAACCCCCATTGAGCAATGCATTGATATACTATATTCAATCAAGTGGAAGACACTGCCCTATAACTACACTGAAAGAATAGCAATTTTTTAATCATTGTAATGTTACAAAAGGTTACTATTTATGATTTTCCTTTTCTGCTGTTTTGAAAGAACCTCCTTTCCACATGGTACCTAGGTGCACTCCCCAGCATTCTCTGGCAGTACAACACACTACTAGTCAGAAAACATTGATTTAAATAAACATCAATTACTATTAAAATATCAAGAATGCCAATGCCTGTCAAAGCAAAGCCACTTATTTGAACCAACATTTTCCAATTGATCACCTTAAGAAGTTATTTTTGGACTGCAATGATATCTGAATTAGTATGTAATGTCTGCTTCCATTTCTAGCCAGCTGTCTAACACCTTAATACCAGATGACATAGCCACCCAATCGGCAACCGGGCCCCCTCTCCGTGAATCAATAGCCCAGGCATGTGCAGTGAATTCACAAACTGAATCCCGACACTCTGCCCTTCGGTTACTTAAAGGTCTGAAACACCAATTCATGAGCACATCTGAGGATGATCCCAAGAGGGATCGAAAGATCTCATGTTGTTTAGATTATTTTTACCACTTTTGGTGTGTATTGGGAACATCAGTTCTTTTTAACTTATTTGGTTAATTTAATCGTGCATTGGACAGCAATCTTTTATCCCATGACAGCTGTCTTTGCCTGTTAAAACTAATTTTACAGGCTACAAATACTGGTAAAATATCTGAAACACAAAACTTCTGCTGAATATTTGCTCTATTTGGCTTACATTAATAACTGATAATGACCACAGCTAGACCACCAACAAAGACAAGCATTAGTGAAAATAGTCCAAACACATACAATACATGATGTATTGATTCAGTGAGTACTAGACACAGTATTAACTTTATGTAAAGATACTTTCCAGTGCTGGCATAAAATAAAATGAAGGGGGGCAAAATTTTTCTGAAAAAACTGAGGTTTTTCAGCCAAGACCAAATGAAATAACCACTGCAATTATTTGCTTAGATGACTACATTTTGTTGCACTAAGAATGCTTTCTGAAACAGTACTTCAAATAAGATAAAATCTGATTTTCCCATCAGCTGCAGGCGTGGAAGCAGTTTTTGGGGACCATATAGCAAACATGATATGTTAGTCATTCATCTTTTCAATAATGTAGTTGGCTCGCTGAACAATACTTTGAAAACTAGCAAAAACTTTTCAGAACACTTGGGTGATTCAACAGATATTGAAAACAACTGAACATTTCACAAACTGTGTCAATGCAATTGTAAAGGAACAGATTTTACAGTGTGAAAAGTTGCCTACTCAAACAAGAGAAGAAATTTTCATAGAAGTGTGTTACTAGCTCTATTATACAAGTACCACAATGGATGGAAGCACTGCACTGCTGCCATTTGTATCAAAAACACCTTAATACATGTAGATAGCACAAAGCCTTTATGAACGAGTTTGTCATGGAATAATGGACTTTTTCTCATTACTGCTAAAATTTCCTGTTTCTTCAGAATATAAAGCAGATTAGAATTGAAGATAACATTACAATCATCAGCTACTTAAACACATTTTAGAAAATGTTTATACTTTTATGCTAAATAAAACAACAGAAAAGTTGAATGGTTGAAACACACACTGAACTCTATAATGTGATATTTTCGTATGCGAGGTTATTCAAAATTTGGTTTCATGTTACAGAATCTTGAGCTTGATGATGATGCAATACCTGTACTGCCTCCATTTAACAGCACATGCCTTTGTAACACAGGTTTTTCAGCAATGACAGCCATGAAATTTAAATGAAGAGGCAGATTATGGATCAGTACCACAAAACACTTGACCTGACTTGCTAGATGGGAAAATGCGAGCTTCTAGATTGCACTGATATATTCCATAATAAAATTTATTGTGAAAAAAAAAAAGCTTTCATTTACATTTCACCATTGATGTGTAATCACAAGTTTCGACAACAATTTTTTGAGCTTGCACAACAATATCATGCAGTCTTTCCAATGGAAAAATATGCATAACTATGAATGTATCATTTTTCAGGCAAATAAAACAGTGAATAACTTCGTAAGTACATCAAAACACTTCTACAAACTCTACATTAATATGGGCATAAGTAAATTTTCATTTGATGCTTCGATTAGGTATGCTTGTATTTAATATGCAACACACCAACCACTGCTTTATGACCTAAAGTACAAGGTTGGTGAGACAATAAAATAATTAATAGGTCACCATACCACATAAATGCATGCATGCATACATGAAATGAAAGTGCAGGAGACTAGACAACTACTAATACAACCTGAAAGTCAGTCAGCAAAAGAGAAATATATCACAGCTGAGTAAATATAATACCATATAACAAAAAAAAAAAAAAAAGAATAAATGGAAAGATGGTTCAAATTAATTGAGAGACAAATAAGTATCGATTAGAAGTGTTAAGTGGAGCACGACGATCTAGGAAAATATCCACAGAATAGTGGACAGCTAGCTCATGCAGACAAGGATGTTAGTAACAATGACCAAGACTGCAGGAAGATAAGAGGTGCTATTTCATATCTGAGTTGTAATAAAGCTGCACATAGCAATGAAATCAATCCTCAATTAAGGACAGCAGAATGAAAGGCATTCTTTGGTTACCCAGTAAATCAAGAAGGCATGGGGTAACTGAGAACTGGCAGAAATCAGTCATTAAGCAAATTTACAAGAAAGAGCACATGAAGAATTGTACTACAGTGACTTTTGCTAGTAGACTCAAAGCTGAAAATCCCAATAAAAATTGAGCTTTTACATATAAAAATTGCTGCGTATAAGAGTTACTTTTGCCAGGTATAAATAAGGCTCAATAGACAAGTTGCTTGTTGCTAAACTGTGGCTTTTCTACTATAGCATGCATTCATTCATTGAAATTTTTAACACACACTGTTTTCAGTACATTCAAAATATTTTCCAAAAAGCTGAGTGTTTTTAACTTTTCTTTAGGAGATAAATTTCTTCCATTAAGAAAAGCTCTCAGGTTAGTGACACCCACATTTTTAACCTGGGGTCACTTTGTTTCCTTATTTATTTCAGTTAGACTAGCTATGAAGGAAACCAAACTTACAACAGGTATAAAAACAGTATCAGAAGAATGGCTGAGAGGATAGAGCATGTGTCGAGTTTAATATCTGTAGCAAATTGCTCTTCCGTTGATGAAAACAGAATGACATCACACGATTTTTGAAGAATGGATTGCAAATTGATGAGCATATAAGGTCACGTTAAGCTCCTAAAGTACACTTACAGTACAATAAAAAGTTTTTGTCTATGGCCAGCCCAGAACACATTTCATAGTAAGCAGGCATTTCAAGTTATTGAGGAAAGCCTTAAAATTGACAGAGAATCAAATTTTTCTAAAAAACTAGGATTTATATCCAAAATTTCATCAAAAGGATGATACTTATAAACTCAGTGCCTCAAACGTGTAAAGGTTTCCTTTACCCAGCGTCGGTGATGTGTTTAGTGCATGTAAATGTTTCTCCAACTCAGTGTCCATGACACTAAGTTGGCGGGACATTTGCATGTGTTATGGACATGGTGCTGACACTGGGTAAAGGAAAGCTTTGCACATGCATCACTGACAATCAAAGGGTTAAGCAAAATTTTGAAAGAAATGAAATCATTGTTGAAGTCACATAAAATAGAAATTTAAACAAAGAAATTGTGCTGATATTGAACAAACACTTTCACAGTGTTAAAAGAAAAAGATACTTATGAATGTTCCTGATAGCACACGAATCCTAAGGTTTTTAAAAAAAGTGTGCTCAGAAAAGAGGATTTCGCAGCAACTGATGGATGGTTGCCGCAATGAATGCAAAGAAAACGTCTCCTGTATGAAAAAACACATGGTCAGAAGGGAGATGCTGAAACTTAATAGCAGAAAAATGGATTTCTAAATGCTTAGATGGGATTTTTCAAAATTACAAACCCTACAAAATCTACAATGTGGATGAGACACTACCTGAGTACAGTATGATATCTAAAAAAATGATCTGACATCTACTCAGAAAAAAAAGAATCGCAAGGAGCATATAACAGTTCTTTTGTTCAATAATAACGTGACAAGATATGCTAAAAAGACACTACTCCAGATTGCTAAAGGAGTTCAAGATGTGTTAAAGGCAATAAACAGCTCCCTGCAGATTCTGAATGTTCAAGCAATACATGGACAGACAGTAAAAATTACACTGAATATCTTACAAAATGGGATTATGTGATGTTAAGAGTTCTTTTGCTCATCCCAAAGTGCAGATAACAACAAAAAAACTTGTGTTTTTGCTCCCAGACAGGAATTCCATTTTCCAGCCCTTGATTGAGGGATAATCAAGACATTTATTAAAATGCATTACAGAAAGAACACAAGAAAATTGACTCATGTGAGGAATCAGTATCAGAAATGGCAAAAAGTCTTTTTGTTGGGCATCATTCACCTGATTTCTAATGCTTTGGGAAAATTTAACACAAATTTGCATTTCTGCTTGTGTAACGATTTTACAAAATTGATGACCCCAATGTAAGAGAGACACACGAGAGGATTTAATTCAGCTGTTTGAAAATTGGGTAAATATAGACTGTTACTTTAACAGCATTTGAAAAAAGGGATTAAGAAACCCTTAAAGAAGCTGAGAAATCAGCTTAATTACAAATGTCACTGGAAAACTAACACAGCTGTAAAAGAGGAGCATCACACTCCCTAAGTACTTAGACAAACTGGAAAAAAAAAGGGGGGGAAGAGGTTTCCAAAAGTCTTATCAGATGCTTTGCAAGCCTGCATGTGAAGTGAAGTTCATAACCTTACCAGACACTAATATGTCATCATATGATATGGATAATTTCTCCCCCCCCCCAGTCATGGCTCTTCCACTGAGGGCATAAACATAATTTTGTTAAATTCAATTAAACAAATATATTGCCATTGACTACTCATTTGGTTTATTAAAAATACATGTGTTAATGTAAATAATTGGTGTGTACAAAAGTTCTACCTGTTTTTTCGTGACTTGAATTCCACATAAAAAAATTAAGCAACAAATGCAATAATAGATAGCGCATGTGATGGTCGAAATGCTTTGAGGAGTAGACTATAGAGTGACACCAAGTATACAGGTGCATTTCATTCATAAACAAGTTGCACAAGAATTAACATGTCAAGCAAAAAGGATCATACTAGGCACTGTTTGCTTTACAACTTCAACAGAGAGAACAATGCAGCTGAAGCCTGCCACAACATTTGTGAGGTGTACCATGAGGATTCCATAGATGAAAGCACATCGCCACTGGTTCTGGAAATTCTGTGAAGGAGACAGAAGCTGCAGAGATCAACCATGTTCTGGATGCCCATCAGAGGATCTCAACTAAGCCATATCAAATGATCAACATCTAACTGTTGAAGAATTATCAGAAAGATTTTCTGTATACAGAACAACAGCAGAAAGAAGGATGCACGCGTTTGGGTTTATCATAAAGTTTGACCAATGGGTACCACATGACCTATCCAACAGAATGGCCATCTGCTTTTCTTTGAACAATTCGTTACAGGTGATGAAAAGTGGTGTCAAATGACTATATGCTGAGTTGGAGAGACTGCTCCATAGATTCAAGAAGAGGACTGCATCCAAGAAAGGTCTTGTCTAATGTATGGTTGGATGTCAAGGGGGTAATCTACTGGTAGCTGCTTGCACTAGACCAAATGATAAATGCTCACCTGTACTGCCACCAACATTAGAAAGGCAAATTTGTGAAATCTAAGTGTTCAGCACTGGTTAATCACAATGGCATCATCTTGCAACATGATAATGCAAGACCACATACAGCTTTAGCCATTAAAAGAAAATTACTGGACATTGAATGGGGAGTGTTACCTCACTCCTCGTATTTCCCAGACCTTGCACCTATGGAACCTTTTTCAATCTCTTCAGAACAGCCTTGCTAGAAAAATCTTTGAAGTTGAAGATGTTGAAACTGCATTACAAGTTTTTTGACCCCAGATGGAGGAGTTCTACAGGAGGAGAATTCAACTACTAGCAGAAAGAAAGGTAATAACAGCAATTATGTAAAAGAATAAAGAACAAAATCATTTATTTTCTTCTCTACTTAAAAAAAGGGTAGAACTTTTGAACACACCTAATATGTGTATTACAAATAAATTTAAATTTTTCTAGAATCTCATCTTAGTGACTTCTAAATAATAAAATTCCTTAAGAATGAATATCAGAAGCTGTTAATACTATAAGACATGCAGGAAGATAATAAATACAGTAGAATCTGTTTATAAAATGACAACAAAAATCAATGCAGGACAGTTATGTGACAAATATTTAAAGGAGGAATGTTTCAGTTTCTACCTTTATCAGCCTAACACTGAATGAGGACGGCAGATGGTGGTAAACATGTGTTGAATTGGGTGTTGCCAGATTTCAGAAAATATTTCCAAATTATGGGGATATGATAGGGTGAATCCAAATTGCAAGGATTAACACAAATGAATTTCTAAGCTTTCGTGAAACCTGAGGGATTGGCATTCACAAAAAGGGTTTTACGATTTGTATTTTGCCAAATGGAAACTGCAGACACGTTACTTAGCATTAATAAAGACAATGAAGTGGTAGAATTCCCTTTCTTGACATCGGAAATGGGTTCGGTCAAACATTGATTAATAGTATGGTAAGCGCTACCATATTATTAATTAAGAAAGGAGATGTTACTGGGATGGAGTAAACACCTGGGGAATCCAGAGGTTTAACTGGGTTTCAATAATTAAGAATAAGTCTGAGAAGCTGGAGGGGGGGGACTGCAAGTGAGTATGCAAAATATTTAAAGATTTTGCAAAGTTTGTAAGAGGAAGAAGGGTAAAATGGGATTGGTCCCTATGAAAGAGTGGGGAAGATGGATTTCAGACTAAGCTAGAGACTTATGTGAATCATAGTTTTGGATCAACTTATGGGTGAAGGAAGGAGGGAAGTTATGTGCCTGATCTATGCTGATAATATTTTGACATTCTTCTTTGGTGAGAGAGAGAGAGAGGGGGGGGGGGGGGTAAAGTTGTTGCAAATGAGGTTTGCTTTGTGGATATAGGATTTTAAAGCAGCAACTTTATGTGAATGGAGGAGGATAGTCTTTGGGGAAGTAGAAGGATTTCTGCAGACCATTTTAGACTGGTCCACAGATGATGAAGGTTTTTCTGTATGTATATTTAAAGGTTTAAATTTTTTTTTTTTTGCCACTTATAAGAGGCAGAAAAATGAGTCCAGAAATCTTTGCAATAAGAATTTTTGTTGTACTAACTGTAAAGGCAAACAGCAGATTATGTTGCCCAGAATGAATGAAACATGCATGAAATTCAACTTAAGCACCAACGAGGGGAAAATCTGTGCTTTTTTTTTTTTTTTTTTTTAAAAGGGATACTGGCTTATAAAGTATGCCAACAGAAATAAAATAGTTTCATTATTTGGATGTTATTAAAACTGATTAGATGATCAGGTCACACTGGAGAATGTGTGTGTAAGTGCAGGTTGGAATGTCATTGAACCTTTATATTCATTTCAGAGAAGTGATGGATTGTCACAAAAGATATCCAGTGGTGGTGGGCAACATTTTCTACTGAGATTTGTGCAAGTGAAACCAGTGTCCTAAATGTATGGCATAGCAGTCAACTATGTGCTGAAAATATATGTTACTTATGAGGGGTTTAAAATGAGATGTATTTTGATAATGTTAAAAACAACGGTATTCTTAAATGTTATGTAACATAAAATAATAACAATAAAATATTCAGGTCATCATAAAAAAATGAATGTTAAGGTGTAAAAACAGTATGAATCACTAGAAAAACCAAACACAAAAATGTATCTAGTTCACAGAATAGTTCTACAAATAAATCCAGGAATGTGTAAAAGAAGAGAGACAGAGTGTTAAACAGCTCTTTAACACAAGGGCTAGGTTTGCTAGAACACCAAGCCTAAGAAAGGATTGAGTTTGCAGATATGATGGGCTGTAAGCAACCAACAGAAATGGCATGACTCCATGTGGATCTTAAAGATAATGAGTATGACTATAAAAGATCATATGTGATGATTCTTCACAGAGCTTCAGTAATATATTAAGATTGCTGCAGACAGACACATTTGACATATTAATTGACAGTTGAAAGACTATCCTTCTCACTCAAGAGCTGATCCTTAAATTTCTGAAAACATTCCAGTTATATATACATTGCTGTCCAAAACTTAAGGACGAGCATGAAATCTGACAATTATAGATCATCAAGGAGCTAAAAGAGCTTGCTAACACATACATGGGTGCAGTGTGATGTATGAACACATTTCATGATGCACTGCACTTGTGTAAATTTGCTGTGAGCATGTAACAGCTGCTGATGGTGTATATAGGCACCAGGCTGAGTCGTGTCTGATACAAGTTCATTCGGTTTTACATGTGTTTCAGTAATGGAGTGAGAAACTGCATATTTGAGGTAACAAAATGATGTCTCACAGACATCATATGGATGATTTTACTAGAGGCCAAATTATCGGTGGGTTCAAAGAAGGCCAGACCGTGTCACCAGAGGGGCTGGGTAGTACACAGCATAGTGTTGTGGCTTCGATCAGCATTCAGGAGATGCAGAAGCACTTTCAGATGTTTTGTTGGAGGTTGTCTTCACTGTATGACAAGCAGGATGACTGTAACCTTGCCACAATGACAAAATGAAGTGAGAACCAAGCACTGTGGGCCAGTTAGTTGGTTAATCATCTTCAAACATGCACAAGTGTGCAAATTCTGTGCCAAACCATGTCAGGGCATCTAAATGCAGCAGGACTATGCACTGCATATAGCCTGCCATTAGTGGTGTATGCCCCACACTAACTGGTCTTCAGATCAGTGGGCCAAGCTAATGTTCACAGAAGAAAGCTGCTGTAGTCTTTCATCAGATTCCAAGTGGTAATTGATGCCACGAATATTGTTGAATGTGACATGTATGGTGGTTGCAGTACCATAATCAATGGACGTACCGAACCTTAGGTGATGGATTAAGGGACAATCACCAGGCTGTTGTGTAATGTCACCATGGCTACTTAATACATTTATGGATGTGTGCATGCGTGATGCCAAGATGGACAATACTGGTTTATGTTTTGGTAATATCTGTGTGTGCTGATGGCACTGTCCTGTTGGCAGAGAGCAAAAGTGAGTTGCACAGTGTGTTGTCCTGGATGTACGAAGTTTGCATTAAATTCAAACTGAGTATAAATAAGGGGAAAACCAAAGTTATGGTTTTTGAGTGAGGAACCGTTAGCATTGAATGTAATATAAGTATAAATGGTATAGTGATTGACCAGGTGAATGACTTTGTATAATTTGGAAACATGTCCGACAGACAGAACAAATTAGATGCTGAAATTAATAAGCAAGTGAATTCTTCATTGAAAGTCATAGCTGCTTTAGGAGGTTTTTTCAGGAATGATGGGTTCTCAAGAGAGTCCCAAATGACTGTGTATGAAAGTGTAATTGTTCCTACTCTGATGTATGGCAGTGAAACCTGGGTACTACAGAAGAAACATAGGAGTTGTTTGTGTGCTGGAGAAATGCGTTACTTACAGGGAGTTTGTGGGAAGACATGTTCTGATCTTGTGAGGAATGAAGATGTGTTGCAGTTGTGTAATGTGAAGCAAAATGTTGTTAGCAAGGTGGAGACTAATATTCTTCAGTGGTTTGGCCATGGTGACAGAGTGGTGAGATGCTTATTAATTTTTTTTTTTTTTTTTTAGCCCAAGTAGCAAGAAGGAGAGGCAGAGGAAGGTCAAGGAACTCATAGGATGATCAGATTCAGGAGTGTCTGCATGAGAAAAAAATTATGAGTACGAAGTATACGATAGAAAGTTTGTGTACATCATATGATGGATGTCAGTGACACCAGAGTTGTGTGTCAAGACAGCTGTAAATGGAGAAGTTTGATAGTGCAACAGCAAGTAAATAATCAGTCAAAAATTTATCTGGTAGTTTGAATTTCTTTGTGGAGCTAACCTCTGAATCTCAGAGAACAGCTTAATGATATATGTATGTACCAGGCAGCAGTCTGCAGTGATCAGATTCCTTGCCATGTCCGTCTGCTTCATGGTGCTGTAAGCACAGCTTCCATTTTTACAGATGATAAAACCTGTTCTCACTGACAGCAGATGTGGATATTGGCTGACAGAGTGGCCAGAGAGCTCACTTGTCCTCAATCCAATTCCTTGTGCAACACATCTCTGGATTCTTTGGGAGATGTGTTGCATAAAGGAATCTCCCACCAGAAACCATTTCTGCACTTATCAGGGCCCTCCAACAGGAGTAAGATAATTTGCCCCCAAGAGATCTAAACTACTTGGTGCTAAGTATTACACAGCAGAGTGCCAAACATGCAAATGGTGTGGATGGACATATCCCCTACTGGAGTCTTTGCCCTGTAGTGCAGATATGCCCTAGTGTGAGCCTGTGTTTCATTTTACTGTTGCTATTACCATTCATATCACTTACAGCTCTAAAATCGTTTTTTATTATTTTTTTTTCAATTTTGACTGGTCAAAATGTACCTTGTCCTTAAATTTTGAACAACAGTGTGTATATATATATATATGTGTGTGTGTGTGAACACTTTACATGCTATGGTGCATTATGCATCAAAAATCATGGTACATCCTAGCTTTAAGCTTTTGAATGGCGACGCAATTTAGTAGCGATATGAATGAAAATATGTGTCAAACACATGAAAATAACATACATGAGACCGGCCGATGACAAAAAAAGCTGAACTTTTAACTGGGTGGAAAATTGGGACACGCGAACGCGCGGTGAGCAAATTCAAATACAGCATATATACAATATTTAAGAGTACGCTAGCCATATGGAATTATTTTCTGTAAATTATGTAAGTAAATATTAAAGTGAAGCACATTATTATATTCACAATAGACAAGTAGGGATTTAAGAACAAAATAAAATGAAATATTTAAAAAAATCAGATTTAAAACTTACATGTGAATCTTTACTAGCTAAATCCTGAGGTGAAAAGTATTTGTCTAGGAAAGTTTGTGAATTTAGTCAAGCAATTAGAAACTTGCAAGAATTAGAAACATATATCCACAGCTTAGTTTTTTAGTCATTGAAGAAGTCAATAAAGTATTTCTCAATGTAACCTTATAAAATGGCTTGCAAAATTTTTTGCTTGCATTGTGAATATGGTGACATGAATCTCCATCAACGTCAAGCAAGTGGGGAGATTTTCTCTGCCGAATTCTTGTTTTTAACCCTGTTTTTGAGCCTCTCATGACACATTCTTTCCACTTAGCTTTCAAACAAGCAAAACAAATTCCTTCTTAGAGAGAAAGAATGGAAAAAAACAAACAAAAAAAAAACCGGAAAGCTGCGTCACGAACTTTTAGAGGCTTCGGCCCGACGTAATACTGGCCCAAAGCCGTGCCCCCTCCCCCACTTAGCTTTCAAACACGTAAAACACATTCTTCCTTAGAAAAAAAAAAAAGAAGGAAAGAAACAGAGTTGCGTCACGAACTTTGTTCAGCGGCTTCGGGCCGATGTTATCCTAGCCGGGCGCTGTGCTTTCTTTCCACTAAGTTTTCAAACAAGCAGAACACATTCCTCCTCCTTAGAAAAAAAAAGGTTCGTCACGAACATGGTTCAGAGGCATCGGGCAGAAGCAATTCCGGACAACAGCGAAAGCACGTCCGAACCAACGTAATTCCGGATCACGGCAAAAGAAGCACATGCGAACTAACGTAATTCCGGATCACGGCAAAAGAAGCACATGCGAACTAACGTAATTCCGGATCACGGCAAAAGAAGCACATCCGAACTAACGTAATTCCGGATCACGGCAAAAGAAGACCACCAGGCCTACATAATCCCGCGGCGTGGCGCCATTCTTCCTTTCCACTTAGCTTTCAAACAAGCAAAACAAATTCCTTCTCTTCGGGGGCGGGGCGGTAGAACGAATTTAAGAAAGAAAGCTGCGTCACGAACTTTATTTAGACGCTTCAGGTCGACGTAATCCCGGGTAACAGCGAAAGAAGCACGACGGACATTTTTTTTTTTTTTGTTCACACTTTGAAACAAGCAAAACAAATTCCACCACCTGAGAAAAAAAAAAAAAAGACAAAGGGCTGTGTTACGAACTTTGTTCAGAGGCTTTTACGTCGATTATTTACAAAATCAGTAAAACTTTCTTAATAACAGCGAAAATCTGAATATCCATAATTTTTTTGTTAGTCACCCGTAATCCCGGGGGAAATCCGTAATAATTACGGAGATTCCATATTTTTTCCATCCTCCGTAGGAAGAGGATTCACGAGAGCTTCGATTCTCGAACGATCTCAGAAAAGCGGGAACGCATTCGGGTACATTTGCAAATTACAAGAGAGAGTTTCTGGCGATGACGTCACATATAGAATCAAGCGGATAGTTTGGCCCTGATAGAATGCAGAGTGGCGATTTCCCGCAAGACACGGAAAGGGCTGCGGGAGTTTCCCTAACGCACGAAGTAGGCGGAGCTTCCACCCTTTGCGCTGCGATGCTCAAGTGACTGACAACCCATCCATTGTTGACAGCAGTAAACGAATTGAGCTCCTGACTCACCCTCCAACATTTCTTCTTGCCCCCCGCGTCTGCTCCAAAAGCAACGCTTTCAGCTAGAAAGCGCTTAGTTCTTTTACTCCACAAAAAAGCGGAATCGCGGAATTCCGCTTTTTTTTTTTCTATAGAACGACGACCCCCCCCCCCCCTAAAAAATCCTGAAAAATTTCTCTTCATTTTTGCAATGACCTCGACAATGACCAAAATGATGCCGAAAAAGCGGAGTTCCATGAATTCGCGGAAGAATCTCATGTATGAAATAAATATGCTAAGAAGCACTGGTAGCAAAACTACATGGAGCAGAAACAAATTATATCATTTTTACTTGACTAATTGATAAGCTATTCAAAATAGTTCAATCAATTGCAATAAACTCATAGGCACAGCATGTAATTTTTGAGGAAAACATATGTAATTTAGACCAGTGCCATTTTCATGTGTATATACTCAAAAAGCATTAAAATATTAAGTATCATTGTATTTCATTACGACTTATTTTTCAGTTTTATAACATGCCAATGTGTTGTACTATTTTTCATACTGTTTTTTGAAAGGATAATTCTGTTTCTGCAAACGCTTGTACTCTGTGGTAATTTAGCATCACAACTTACACAAAATTTATTTTCTTTCTACTTTCATAGAATGAGGGAAATTTTCAAACAAAATTTATGAAATATATACTCAGTAAACAAAACAGAGATAAAGGTGATGGGCAGTTAACATGGGCATACCCAGCACAGAGTGGAGCAGACTCAAACCGAACGTTGGTGATAAATTGGCGGACAGCAAGGTTTCCCAACAGTGTATCACAATCGACAAACATGGGTAAACGTGGTGATCTGAGCGACTTTGAACATAGATACATTGTCAGTGCAAGACAGATGGGTCATTCCATCACCTAAGTGGTAAGAATCCTAGGGTCCCCGAGGGCAACCCTTATCAAGGGTGCATCGAGAGTATACCATCCACGGATGTACCAGCACCCAGAGAGCAAGTGGTGGCTGACCGCATTCCATTAATGACTGGGTCAATATAAACTATCCAGGCTCGTACAGACCTACCACTTCTCAATGGTGGCACAAATCATTTCCGGGTTAAATGTCAGAGGCTCAAGCAGTGTTAGCAAGTGAATGGTATGGTGCATGCTGCATACCCTCGGCTACGTGAGCTGACACCTTCCTGGTGTCTCACTGTTGACTGCTCGTCTTCAGCCATTACGCTTTGCCTGGTGCCAGGAACATCAAAACTGGACCTCTGTAGAGTGGTGCCATTTTGTGTGGTCAGACGAATTCCATTTTCAGCTGTTACTAGCTGAAGGGACGGTGCTGGAGTGGCACCATCAGCATGGAGCCATGGCCCCATCATGCAAGGCCGGCTCTGTTCAAGGAAGTGGTGGCTGTGTGATGGTTTGGGACACATTAGGTCCCTTAGTGTCTGGGGAGGTCCTTAACTGCTGTGCACTACCATCATGTGCTGGCTGATCACCTACACGCTTTCATGGTCTTCGCGCATCCTGCGGCCAATGGTCTGTTCCACTATGACCCCCCTGGGCTGTAACCACCCAGGCATGGCTCAAGGAACACTCATCTGAGTTTGGAACCATCCAATGGCCCCCAGATTTAAATCATGTAGGAGCTCTGGAATGCCGTGGAGCAGAACATCAGATCCATGGATCTTGAACTGATGTCTAGGGTGGAGTTGTTGACAATGCTGCAACAGGCAGGGCTGGCATTACCTCCAGCATCTGGCAGACTTAATGCCTTGGTGTGTACAGGCTGTTATTCATGCTAGAGTTGGAGCAACATGCTATTAGGTACATATTTCGCCCATTGAGTGTACATATTTTACCTCATACAGTGCTAAATAAACTTGCACATTTTCTCATTCACTCACATGAATCAATTTACTGAAAAATACATGACAATCTGTATACACAACTATACAAGGTGCTGTCACAGAACATTGCATTCACATTATTAGTTGAATGTTTTCTCACGTGAAGTACATTTTTTGGCTTTAATAAAGAAAACTTTTTATTCAAAACAGCCACTAGATAAAACTATTTAATACTTTCAATAAAATACTATTTAAGAAAGGAATGAAGAAAAGCACTGATGTTGAGCAAAATTTACAAAGATGGCATACAAAATTGCAGTGGAATTGTTATGCCTAGGACAACTTTACATATGAAAAAATTAATCTAATTGCAAATATTTTCTTCTGTAACCAAATTGTTTCACCAACAATTTCCTTACATAGGAAGGGAATGCTAATAATTGTTTCACCAACAATTTCCTTACATAGGAAGGGAATGCTAATAAAAACATACAAGTTATATTGTTTAAGGAGGATAAACTATTGAATCATTTCCCACCCCCAGACAAGATTTTGAAGAAAATTCTCCAAGTACATTTGAAAGTAGCATACAGACAAACTGTCACACACACAAAAAAACAAAACAAAGGGAAAATAATATTATATAAAATAATATTAAACCATGTGAAAATACTATTTATTTTAAATGAGCTTATTTATCTATTGTTTAAATTTGGTGAATTGTAAATACATACATTATTAAAAATGTTTAATACCTAAAGACAATTTCATTTGAACACAGCAACTAGAAACTATTAGTCAAAACACAGGGAAAATCTAAAAGATGTACATTAAATTTGAAATGCAAAACATACAGAATAACAAAATACTACATAGGAGAAAAAATCCAGTATGGGGTAAGGTCATCAACTATGAAGATAACTGATGGAATGCAAAACCCCAACCAGTCAGTCATTCATTCCATTCCTAAACTTTCAAATTAGGGCTACAATATATACTCAGTGTCCAAATATATTTGAATTACATTTTTCATGTTAGAAATGCATAATATGATATCATTCTAAGTCATATAAAATACATGTTGAATAGTTTCTTACCTTTTTTTAATATGATTGTTAACAAAAATGAAAGTAAAGAAATTTCAAAACTTTTGCTTTATTCACACATGATCTTTTATGACTTCACATACTGATGATGCAAATCTTTAAAATTTATGATAAACCACTGCATGAGTTTGCCACACAGTGGGAGATTACAAAACAGCCAAATGCATTCTTAAGTACTGAGCATAAGTGTTGTATATTCTTCAGATGTCAAATTTTCTTTTTCTGGGGAACTTAGTGTAAAAGTTAACACACAAGAAACTGATTTTGTTTTTCTTATTTTGAAATTGTGGGGAACTTCCTGAAATCTAGTAGTAAATTTCACTTTCAGTAGATTGATATTTTTGAGTATCTAAATATAACTTCACTGTCAGTGGGAAGTCCAAATGTTTACTTTTTCATCAAACTCTTTCACAGACATTGCACATTAATGATTTCTGCAATATACTTCAGATAGTCCCAAACATTATGTATTTTTAGTGAAACATTAAAAAACAAAAAACAAAAAAACTATCTATGCTTCACCAGAATACTCTTAATTTCTACTGATAAGAAAATTTTGTGAAAGCTTAACCTTTTCAACAAGCAGAAGCACATTGTGATAAAGGTTTCAAATCTACAATGGTAAAGAAAACAGTTATAAGGCCAGTGGTGTATGAATTTTAAGGTGGCAGACTCTTAACAATGTGAAGGTGTTTTGAAAATAAAATTGATAAATAAAAATTAATTTGCTGTTTTAAATTACTGGTATTTTCCAGCTGTTTAAATCCCTCTATAATAAAGAAATACATGTATATGCACTTGTTTAAAACCTTAAAGGTAATTTACTCAGCTATTTACAAATTTACTTTCAAATCAAATATGCTTGCTTTAAAAAAGAGATGAATTATAAAAAGTCATAGGAGGAAGTATTTCATTTATGAGAAAGTCACATGTATAAAATTTTTGTTCAAATTTCACACACTGTAGGCATAGCAGAAAACACTTGTGTTTTGGCATAACTTTTTACAGGTCATTAACAGAAAATGCACTATCGCTTTCACAATGCTCACTTCAACAATAATATCACAAGTGACATATCACAAAACAAGTGACATGCTATAGGTCATCACTTTCATCTCACATTTGACTTAGTTCAAAATAGATCTACCCTGCATTTTTTTTAGTCATGGATAAAAAAAAAAAAAAAAAAAGGCACAACAGAGGAAAATACATGTGAGAAGTATTCAGTACACAAATTTAATCACAAGGGCAGTTATAAAAGAAAAGCTTCTGTTGTTTAAAAGTTAAAAGCCAATGCAACACAACAGTAACATAGTTTTTCTTTTTAAAAGCTATGACAGGCTAAATATTATAAATTACAAAGACTTTTAAAGTAAAACTTTTCTGTCAGTAACTCGGGCAAAACATCTAAATATGATCCACATGCTTCGTTACACAGAGTTCTATCACTGAGAAAATTCTGTAGTCCAGTTAACCTGTTTTACTGTTATACAGTCACAGATGCAGTATTACAAAATAACGATCCTACCATATACCACTTCCACACAGAAAAATACAGTTTGTCTGCTAAAAAGCAGCATGATAAAAATAGTTTCGATAAGAGGAATCTGAAAGTTCAGTAAAAATTTCTTTTTCACATTTGGCAACAGCTTATATTAAATTCTAGTGGCATTATTTTTTTCTTGTGCAACACTTCATTTTGGTATTTCAGAAAATTGGAATACTTCCAGAGTTCATCACCCAGCACAACCTGTACATCACAGTTATCAAGTCAACTTGGTGTAACTTGGTGGCGCAACTTTTCGATGGAGGTATTTCAGAATATACAACGGCAGACTACTAATCAATGTTATAACCATCACTTTCCAAAAGAAAGCCAATGTCTGAATAAATTGAGAATCTGAAAACAGAGAGGGGAAAAAAGTTTTATCAAAAGTAAAAACAATCCACAAGTATACATTGCATGTTTGTAACTTTTTCAAGAAATTGCCTACGTAACTAAAAGTAAAAGGGTCACTTGACTGAAAATATAGTGATAATCAGTTGATTCTCCTTGTCAATTGAATAAAAAAAAATATCAAAACTGAGGATACTAAGACAGTCACTTACAGGGCTTGGACAGAATAATGTGAACACCACGCTCAGAGACACGCCTTTTAATGCAGCTGCATACGTCGCAATACGCAAAACAAAACTACTACAACCAGCGCTTTTTGTTTATAGTAGCTTTGCTTAGAAAATCAAGGCCCTATTTAAGCGCATTTAAAGTGTCTTGTTGCAAAATTTCTTTCATGAGCAACTTTACGGATTTCGAAAGAAGGCTGATCATTGGTGGCTGGCTAGCTGGTGCCTTCCATGACAACAGCACCAGGGTAGTGAGGGTATCGAGAGCTACTGTGTCTAGCGTCATAACAGCATACTGTGTTCATGGCAAAACCTTGTCTGCGAAACGCAAGAGTGGCTGGAAGATGACCCTGACTGATAGACACGAGAGCATTAAAGAGGATTGTTCCCTATAATAAGAAGACCACAGTGCTGAAAATCAGTGCAGAGCTCAATCTGCATTCCCAGACCCCAGTGTCAATGAAAACAGTGCACAAGGAACTGCATAAACAAGATATTCATGGCAGAGCTGCTATTGCAAAACCTCTGGTGAATGCACAACGGTGACAGCAGTGGTGCCAGGAGCATACAACGTGGACTGTCGATGCATGGAAGTGTGTAATGTGGTCGGATGAATCCACATTCACAGTATTCCCCACCATAGAGCGTGTTTATGTGGGGAGAACACCCGCCAGAAGATCACAAACCAGACTGTCTTCTCCCAACAGTGCAGTGTGGTGGTTGGTGGTTCTGTCATGCTTTGGGCGGTCATATCGTGATTTTCAGCAGGGCGTATGAAACCATTTTGGCCAATGAATTCCATTCAATGGCTCAGGCATTGTTTCCTGTTCCTGCAGGGGATGCCATCTATCAAGATGATAATGCCCCAATCCACAGGGCTTGGAATGTCCAATCATAGTTTGAGGAACATGAAGACGAACTTTCATACCTTTCTTGGCCTCCCCAATCACCAGACTTAAACATCATCGAGCCACTGTGGTCTGTGTTGGAAAACAGAGTAAGATCCCGTCATAAAAGGACCTGGAGCAGTTACTGCATGAAGAATGGTGTAACATCGCACTAACCACCATCCAGGATTTGTATGCATCCATTCCAAGGAGGATTCAGGTGGTTTTGAATGCCAAAAGGTGGTCCCACACCCTATCGGGAATGCAAAACCTTCTTTTCTTAGGTGTTCACATTATTCTGTCCGACCCCTGTACTCCTTTTTGAATTAATTAGAACATCAGTCGTACTAATTTACATGCTCCAAACTTAGATATCTTCTTTTTTTTTTTTAGGTTGATTGAAATTTTTCATTGTTTCAAGTCAAACACAGTAGAATATACATTATGCAACTTGCATGGATATGCAAGATGATACAGAATATTAATGGAAAACACGCACACATATACCAGTTGTAATACAAAAATATCCAGACTGGTTGCATAACTTCGGAATCCTGCAACACAGCAGGAAGCAGTTTGGCACAGGTTGACCTTAGAAGAACCTACCATGCATGTGACTCCCCTGATCGTGTTTTTTTTTTTTTTTACAGTAGCACTTTGTTTTACAAGTGTGAAGCTGTTCATCGCATTTGTCACATCAGAAAAAAAATGATCAATGAATTTGTATCACAGTTTCACAAAACTTGCAAAGACACAAACTTATAGTTACAGAAAGTCCATGGAGAGGATTGTATGAGTCGTGCACAAGTTTATGAGCAGTATAAATGTTTTGAAAACAGTTGTGAAAGTGTTCAATGGTAAGCCCACAACCAGCAAAAGTGAAAACAGTATTGAACTTGTGCACAGAGGTTTGTGGGAAAAATCGTTATTCTTGGATTATCTGAAGACTTCAACATTAGTTTCAGTACAGTTCATTCTTACAGAGGCTTTGGGTACGAGACATCTCTCAACCAAATTTGTGCCAAAATTGCTCTGAGCTGAGCAAAAACGGGCCTGTGTTTCAGCTGCTAGCGACCTGCTTGAGTGCATCGAAAATGACAAAAACTTTTAAAAACCTATCATAACTGATGATGAATCATGGGTTTGATCCCAAAACTAAGGTTTAGTCTTCACAGTAAAATACCCTCAACTCTCCCAGAGCCAAAAAAAAAAAAAAAAAAAAGCATGACAGAGCTGCAGTAATGTCAAGATGATGCCTACTCTCTTTTTCAATCAAAAGGAAATTGTACAGCATGAATATGCTCCATCAGGCCAGAATCAACAAGGAGGAGTACTAACTACTGTCAAGTTTTAGCAGCGTTTGAGGGACGCAGTTCATCACAAAAGGTTGGCATTGCATGAGAGTCTCAAGTAACAACGTGCCTGCCCATGCATCACAACTTGTGCAGCAGTTTCTTGTTAAGCATCGCACAGGTCCAACAACCACCCTATTCGCCAATTCTTGCTACCTGCAAATTTTTTTCTTATCAAAAATCGAACACCACTTGAAAGGAAAAAGATTTTAAAATATTGAGGAGATACAACCGAATGCAATGAAATAGTGGTTAACTATGTCAGAAGATGACTTCTAAAATACTTTGAGCAGTGCTTAGTCTTACCATAAATACAGTTTCAAAGTATTCAATGAAATAACAAAAGAAATTTAAAGATATTTTAATATACTTGTGATATGACGTAAGAATATATGGCACCAATCACTTTTCAAAATGGCATCCTTTTGCCTTAATACAGTCCTTCAGTCTCTGTGGTCACTCATCAATAGCTTTACACAGGGTCTCCACAGGGAAATCTACTACTGCCCACACAAAAGAGCATTTGAGACTGTCGATGCTGGGTGTCCCTTTCTGCAGGCAATGCCCTCCAGTGTGGCCCACAACTTCTAGTCCAATGGGTTGAGGTCTCGGCTGCTCAAAGGCCAATCAGCTGGAGAAATGAAATCTGGCATATTCGCCTGAAGCCATTCCTGGATTGACCTGGCCTTGCGGGCAGGTGCGAAATCCTACTGAAAGCTTTACTGTCGGTTTTGGAAAAGAGTGTGATTCACATTTTTGACCACTGGCTCCAAAACCCTGTCCTGGTAGACTTTGGCCAAAGTTTTAACTCCTTTCTCACAGGAATGGAGCTCCATGGTACCCTCATAGGAGACTCCCACCAAACTATGACAGAAGCACGATGACATCTTCTCATGATCCTCAGAGCTTTCTCCTGAGCTTCTTGTGAGACATACACCCATACACCCTTCTTGCATACACTTTGTCATTTTGGCAGTTGAAAGCCTCTTCAGTAGAGAAATTTTTTTATCAGAGAAAAGGATCTGTTTATGGCAATTGTCTGTGTAATGATGAAGCAAACATTTGACTTTTAGCACCCTCTGCTGCTTCAGTTGTGGGGTGAGGAAGTGCCCTGTATGCAGCCGATAAGCTCTCACCCTTAGGTCACCCCACAGCACGCATGACATGAACATTTTTGAAACGTTCCGCTCACGAGCCATTGTTTTCCGACAGGATTTCGTTGAATACGGGCAGCCATTGCTTTCACCAGGTGAGCAGTCCTCACAGTATGTGGCCGACCCTTTCTGGGACGGTCAATCTCAAGGAAACTTTTATGGTCCGGTAGACAAAAATTCGGCTGATTTTGAGCTTCTTCAGCATGTTGAAAATCTTGGAAGCTGATTTTCCAACTTTGTGCAGCACTATTACAGCAACACAATTCTCATAATTGCCCCACTCCATGGCAAGTACTTCACGAAACACGTTATCTCCTTTGTGACTGAATGCACAATGATTCACTAGCTGCTTCATGCCTCCTGGCTGGCTGGTGATGTTGCACACTGGTTGCGCACCATCTGTCAAATGTCTGTAACAGTATTTATGCTAAGACTGGGTAGAAACAGTGCTGGGACTAAGTGTGTGTGGCTTTGGAAGGAGAATACTTCAAAGGAAATTAAGTTTCAAATCTGCAAGTCTTAAACTTTTTTTTTTAAATAAATCTAGTCTGAATACTTTTTTTTATCCCACTTTGTAATAGTGGGTAATTA
Organism: Macrothele yani; assembly: GCA_039090855.1. NCBI lineage: Eukaryota > Metazoa > Arthropoda > Arachnida > Araneae > Macrothelidae > Macrothele > Macrothele yani. The sequence continues at coordinate 144,332,744 of CM077014.1, forward strand.
CTAATCCCAACACAAACCCAATGTGGTCAATAAATGCATAACAGTTTGCCACACACAAAAATGTCATTTACAATAATTTTGTAAAGAAAAATTGAAACAATCAGTCTAAAACAGCTGCGAATTCAGGCAACTTTTCCCCCTAAAGCTTCAGGCAGCTTACCCATTTGCAGTTTTGTCTTTCTCTCTCTAACACTTTCATTTGAAGATGTAACAGGGATCACTTTCAATTTTGCTTCTCTTCCTGTTTCAATCACCAACACAAATGCTGCAAGCCATATACTACTACTTTTTGCACAGCTTCAGTCCTGGGTACTACAAAAGAGACATAAATGTCATATGTGTCCTGGAGAGACGAGTCACTTTCGGAGGGGGGGGGGGGTTAGTGGCAACACACAATCTAATCACGCCAGGAATGAAGATGAGTAATGTGAAGCAAAATGTTGAAGTAAGATGGATACAAATATTTTGAGGTAGTCTGCTGAAAGAATGAGTGATGAGATGCTTACAAAGATAATTATTCAGCCCAGGTGGCAGGAAAGAAAGGTAGAGGAAGGCTAAGGAAATCATGGGGGGACCACATTTAGGAATGCCTTTATCAGAAATAGATAACGCGTATGAAATGCAAAAGAGATGTGTGATGGATGTCGGTGAAACTCAAACTCGAGCTTCATGATGAGATCACTGTAAATGGAGATGTTTGATGCATCAACAGTAAGTAAAATCTGACATCATCAGGTTTGAAGTATTTCATTTTTCTACGGAAAGGTTTTTCAAATGCTATGCAGAATGGTATCTCCATAGGTGTAGGTAATCTTTCAAGGATAATATGTTTCATCATGGTTTACATGACACTATGCAAAGTCAAAAAGAACACATCACAGATGGTATGTTTTTAAAAATACTGAATATTCTGCATAATATTGATGCTATAACCATAATATACTTTCAATATGGAAGGGAATGCTATAATCTTGTTTTCTTTTTTAAAATTAAAAATTACAAAGCTTAAATCATGGCTGCCATTTTGAACCTGTGTCTTCATAACTTTATAACAGAAAATCAATCGTGAATACGTAATTTGTGTGCACACCATCTCTTACGAATTTTGGAACAATTCCTATATTTCTCAAACACAAAAAATGAAAGGTAGGATAAAAAAAGTATGACACTAAAAAGACAATTTATTACATATTCACTTTTTGCCTCATAACAGCAGTGAAACATTATGGCATGGAATCTATTAGGTGCTGGAAATGTTTGGGTGGTCCAATGATTCCAGAACAGCCACACATAAAACCTGAAGAGTTGCTGGTGGTGGATTTTGGGCTCAAGTGCATTTTTGCACTTTGTCCCACATATGGTTGATTAGGTTCAAATCTGCAGAGTGAGAGGGCCATTTGAGGGCTGTGAACTCATTGGAATGTACCTCCAACCAGTGCTTCACCAAATAGGAGTGATGAGATGGGATGTTTTCTGTTGAAAGAAGACATCCTCTAGGTGTGCCATGGGAAATAATAGATAGCTATGAATGGGTGTAGGTGATTGTTGAGTACGTCAATATAGCCTACAGCTGTGAGGGTAGTCTCAACAAGACATAAATTATAAAGCTTTGAATAGTAATTTTGTGAGTTGCAAAAAACGTTTTCGTTGGAATTATGCATTGGGTGTGAACTCAAAGGTGAAAACGTGCAACAAATAGCAAGAAGAATGAAAATACCAACGTTTACCACAATAAAATATTTATTGTACATCGACTATAGTTTTGCAGAGCGTTTGGCTCAGCATCATCATGCGTCCTGGTGATGCCAAGCCTAACGCTCTGCAAAACTATAGTCGATGTATAATAAACCTTTTATTGTGGTAAACGTTCTGTAGTCACAAATTATATATAAATAGCAAAAAGGTTTCCTACAATTATAGTATGGTAAGTCATGATTATATATATATATATTCATTGTTGACTTCTAAATAGTGTTGATTTAAACTTATGTAAATTAGGTGTTTTGAATTAGTTTAATTCAAACTCATTTAACTCGTGTACAAAATGCCCCAAGGTGGCCCACATAAACACCTCCCTGAACATTCTGCCATTTCCAAACGGTTTGTAATACCCTAACTTGACGACTGGAGTCCATGGCCTTTTGTGGTCTATGTACACCACCATATATGTACCCTCGTGTTAGCATGTTGTACTTGAAATTTCAATTTGTCAGACCAAACTCCCCATTACAAGTCTTATGTGGTCCAGTCGCCATCTTCCTTCCCCACTGCAGCCTCCTAACTGACATGCCATTGCACATCAAATGGGGTTTGCACCAGCCTTCATAGGTACCCTGCTGTTGAATGGATGTCATGATATTGGAGAGGCAGCAGCACTCACCTCTAACATCAACAGTCCATTTACAACTGTATTTACCCCAGCAGCTTCTGGTTTTAATGTAGTTCTGGCACACATGTGAAATGGTAACATATGGAAATCCCTGATGTTCTGCAGTAATAGAGCTTCAGGAGTTCATCTTCCTTGCACAAAATCTGCCCACAACTGAACTCAGGTTGCTGCCATCATCACAGTCATGGATAAGCTATAAAGTTTTAGGTGTACAAATAAGTTTTTTGTGTGTGACATATACCGTTAATTTACATATCCGACATTCCCCCACGTTATTGTCCTGTGACCATAACTGGTCCAATGTATAAAATGTGACACAGAAGTTTGCCCAATAGTCAAACGCACTTGCACATCGTTAGGTGAAAGATGGCAAGCAATACTGCATTTATTCGACACTGCATTCGTTATGAATTTCATCAAGGAAAAAGTGCTGCAAAAGCACGTGCATCGATCTGTTCTGTTCTGGGGGCAGAATATTGTATCGAAAAGCACGTGTGAGTTTTGGTTTAGACGGTTTGAAGCAGGTTATTTTGATGCTAGCGATCGAGAACGTAGCGGCGCCTCACAAAAGTTTGCACATAAGGAACTGCAAGCATTACTGGATGAAGATTCATCTCAAATGCAAAAAGAACTAGCTGAACAACTGGGGGTAACTCAAGAAACCATTTCCAATCATTTACATGCAATGGGAAAGATTCAGAAGGAAGGAAAATGGGTGCCACATGAACTGAGCCAGAGGAAAAAGGATGAGCGTGCCATGATGTGTTTGAATCTGTTGAATAAACAACACAGAAAGTCTTTCCTGTGGAAAATCAATACGGGTGATGAAAAATGGATATGGTACGACAATCTCAAATGCAAAAAGCACTGGGTAGACCCTGGTGAAGCAATGACTTCGACACCGAAACCCAATATTCACTCCAAGAAAGTTCTGCTGTGCATCTGGTGGGATATGAAGGGTGTGCTCTGTTATGAACTATTTGAACAGAGGTCAAATTGTTACTGCTGATAGCTACAACAATTGCTGTGATTGAACCAGGAGATCTGTTGGAAACGTCCATTCACAGGCAAAGGAGTGCATCTCGTGAAATTACTGCATGATAATGCTAGGCAGCATGTAACGAAATCGGTCAAGGAAACGTTATTGATGCTTGGCTGGGAAGTTTCGGAGCATCCAGTGTGTAGTCCTGAAATAGCCCCTTCAGACTATCATTTGTTATGATCAATGCAGCATGGTTTGTCTGCTATATGGTTCCGGACATGTGACACAGTGAAAAAATGGGTCGACGACTTCATAGCGTCACACGACGAAGTATACTTCATGACTGGAATCCGTCAGCTGCCTGATTGATGGCGGAAGGTGATAGATAATGACAGCACAAATTTTGATTCGTAAAGGTATTGTTGCTTGCTCTCAAATTACATGTTGCATTGTCTTAAAATGCTTTAAAACTTATTTGTACACCTAATAGATAAGTATTTGATCTGTCTATATATTCTGCTGGGGGTTTAAATAGACTAGATACCAATCTGCTTTATAGTGGGGGTAGAACAGGTTTGTAAATGGTTGTGGTATGTAAAATAAAGTATAATAAATTGTGCTTTTCAGCATATAAATTTAATGTGGATCCTACAAAACATGCCCATATGCTGTGGCAGTGTAATTCTGCACAATTTTTCTGCTAAATATCTATGAGCAAGCAAGTTTTTGATGGTGAATGCAACAAGATATACACAGAATTCAATTGTTAAGACAGTCGCATGCAGATGAAGTTTGAGGCAAGATGTGAAACAGGGTGCCAAGTCATAGATGTTAGCTTTTTAAAATAAGAAAACAATAGAATTTCAACTTGCAAGCATTTGCCCAGAACCTACATACATACATATCACTAAGCTGCACTCTGAGATTCAGAGATTAGCTCCACAAAGAAATACAAACCACCAGATAAATTTCTAACCATATCAAACTTCTCCATTTACAATGATCTTGACACAACTCAGGCTCCACTGACATCCATCACACAACATACACAAGACCTTCTATACTTCATACTCATAATCTTATTCTCATGCAGACACTCCTGAATCTGATCCTCCTATGATTCCTTGGCCTTCCGCTGCCTTTCTTTCCTGCCACTTGGGCTTAAAATTTTTTCTTAGTAAGCATCTCATCACTCATTCTTTCAACATGGCCAAACCACCTAAGAATATAAGAATATTAGTCTCCACCTTACTAACAACATTTTGCCTCACATTATACAACTGCAGCACATCTTCAATCCTCACACGATCAGAGAGTGTCTTGCCACAAATTCTCTGTTACTTATGCATCTCCCCAGCACACAAACAACTCCATGTTTCTTCTGCAATAACCATGTTTCACTGCCATACATCAGAGTAGGAACAATTACACTTTCATACACAGCCATTTGGGACTCTCTTGAGAACCCATCATTCCTGAAAAACCTCCTAAAGCAGCTATGACTTTCAATGAAGAATTCACTCGCCTACTAATTTCACCATCTATTTTGTTCTCTCTGTCAAACATGCCTCCTAAATATACAAACTCATTGACTTGGTCAATCACTGTGCCCAGGGCTCAACAAATATGTTCCAGATCTAGGAATCAGCTCCCAAAATTTAGGAGCCAGGTGAAATGAAGTCCAATTTCAAAGAATAATGGGTGAACAAAAAACATGTGTGGCGATGATGCTGGAACAAAAAATGATAAACTACATTTGTTTTCAATTTTTTTTTCTTTTTACCCTAACCACTTATTGCAAAATAAAATTTCAATTTGCTTCATAATTTTATTTTCCCATTATTCCAGTTGCTAATCTCAAAAAAATTAAAATGTTAGATTTTGACTTTATTAGAACACCATTTGCGGAAGTCATATTTCATTCACATTTTAATTCAAAATACCACATTTTTCTTCATATAATCTGCAGACCATAAAATTTAGAAAAACAATATTCCTAAGATTCACAGCAGTGTATAATATACAGCCCGCCTCCTCCCAAAAAATAATCAGATGTATACTGCACTGTGGAATATAATCCATAGATTGGGAAATTCTGATCTGAGAAAAATCATTTTTTCCTTGGTGTAATCCGTGGTGGTGCATCGCAGACCATGAAATTTGAGGGGAAAAAAAAAAGATGGTCATATAATCGTGCGGATTATACAACAACCCCCCCGAATTTCATGGTTAATCATGAACCATAATTTCCAACAGGAAAAACCACAATTCACAGGATGACTGACTCAGAAGTCAAAAGATGCAAGAAACGATTGTTTTATTAAAAAAGTAATGGTCCTTTTTCAGTACTTTGTGTTACTTTTAACAGGCATGAAAGTAGTCATGGCAGAAAAAGGCTGAACTTTTCCCACATAGGAATATGCAAAAATAATGAACTTTTCAGCATTTATTAACAACCCTAAGCACCATATATGCATATAAAAACCCCATAAAATTGTCTAACATTTCTTTAGGAACGAATGATATTTCTATTTTAGTCAATGTGCTTACACCAAACCAATAATGTCAATCCCATATTTATACTGATATATTTACACTTCAAATGGTTGAAATAGCAGCGTACCTTTTATTTTCATAATATATTAAATCTGCACATAAAGTGCACAAAACTTTTCCACTTTCTTCATAGTTCCTTCAACCATTATTTTAATTTCATCAATAACCAGTGCTGAGCGATGTCTTTGTACCCACGCTAGTGTCACACCAATCAGCTGTAAGACCAAGCCTTCACAGGGAAAGCCCCACCTACTGCCTTTGCAGTAAACATGCTGCAGCCAATTACAGTCAAATTCTCCAGCCAAGAGACATTTGGGCTGGAGAATTTGATGCTGGCATTGCTCAGGGTTGTGACTCATCTTCATGATCTGTGATAGCTTTATCTGCCTCCAGCTTTGCGAGATGGTTTAAACACACACACACACACACACACACACAAATGATTGCATTCCTACATCGATCTCAGGCACTCCCCAGGTAACTTCCAAAAAGGCAGAATTCCGCCTTTTGGAGGAACTCTTTCACCCCTATCAGATATGATATTTTCGTGCTAAAAATGATCTAAGTTAAAAAAACAATGCCATCTTATGCACAATTTAAAAATTTAATATTAAAAACATATATACAAGTTAAAATATGTATATACACATTAGACCTGTAAACTGGAAAGGTCTAATGTGTATACATTTTAACTTGTATATATGTTTTTAATATTAAATTTTTAAATCGTGCATAAGACGGCATTGTTTTTTTTTTAACTTAGATCTTTCACCCTGTTTTAAGTAAATAAAGAATTAAATTCCCTAGCTTTTGCACCATTATCATGGTTCGTTAGTTATATCTAAAAATCCACAGAAATTACGGACATCCGTAGTATTTGTCTTTTTCCTAAATATGTTTCAACTGAATAGCATGAAGAAAAAAAAAAAAAAAAAACCACATAAGTAATATGCGGCAAAACTAACGAATGCGATTCACAAATGGAATATCTCTGCAGGCTTGTCACAGCACATAGGCTTCTTTGAGCACATATAGTACCGCCTTCGTTGCGTCATATTTTCTGTTAGAATGCTCATAAATAAATAAAGATGTTCTTGCAATCTCTTTGCAGGACTGTATCTCTGTGTTACATTAATTTTTTTTTCATTTTTTGCACGTTTGCAGTACTTTTCCGAAAACACCACCTCTCCTGACAATTACCTCGCAGAATTTTTAAAACGCTGAACCAACGTTTATTATTTTTTTGTTTCTTTTACCAGTGTATTATCCACAGTACCTACATTCATAACTTTTTAACAGATAACCTGCGAATTATACAACAGAAATTAAGATATTTACTGCAAATTTCGATATCCGAAGTAAAAAAATGGCCGCCAGGACAAGATTTCTAAGCGCCCGGAATTTGTCGAGACCTGACTGTGCCATTTAGACTTATGTTGCATTCAGTACTAACAGTTTCTCGCTCAAAAACCATAACTTTGGGTTTTCCCTTATTTATACAAAGTTTGAATTTCATACAAACTTCATACACTTGGGACAACATACTCTGCAACTCACTTCTGCTTTCTGCCAACAGGACTGTGCCAGCAGCATACAGCAATCTGCACACATGGATATTACCAAGACATAAACCAGTATTGTCCATCTTGGCCTCATGCATGCACACATCCATAAATATATTAAACAGCCATAGTGACATTACACAACCTTGTCTGACTCCTGCACGAATAGAGAACCATTTTGATAAAACACCGCTCACTTGCACACAAGCTCTACTGCCAGCATACATGGCTTTTACACTATTAACATACATGAGACTGACCAAGGAACAAAAGAGCCGAACTTTTAATTCGGCAAAAAGAAATCAGAACATGTGATAAGAAAGTGTGAATATAAAGCAGCGCAAGCATGATGGAATTGTTCACTGTATTCACAACATAAAATTACTGAATTCAAAACAAAATAAAGTGATTTTTAAAGACACTGCTTCAAACACACCTAACTTTTTTTTTTTAGTACTTGCTAGAGCATCAGCTCAACTTTCCTTTTGCTTTGCTTTCTTCTCAGTAAATTCCAGGGCCATATTTGTCTTTTGTTGAATCTGCAGCTGCACAGCAATCTTTGCTTTGTTTTTCTTTCTGTTGATGTAATTCCCTTCCTATTTCTTCAACACTTTTCTTTCCTCCTCTCCTTTTATTCCCTCAGATGACAATTTATCCATCATGCTGAAAGAACTTTCAGCCTGAGGACCACAAACATATGATATCAAAGCTTTCGCTACTTTAGATAAATGGTATGGCCTTCAGAATATGAATACTTTGGAACACCATGCATCAATTCTAACAAATTTTCAAACTCCGTCACTTCCGTTTTTGGAAAGTTTCCCCTCCCTTATGAAGCTTAAGTGCAGACATTTATGGGTGGAAAGTAACACTTAACAACAACACAGGATAGTGAGAAAATCACGGGAAGAACAAAAATGCGATTTCGGGAGAAATCTGCGTTCCGACTGACTTCCGTTTTCGGAAACTTCTTCCTCCATTTTTAGGTTGAAATGCAGTATTTGTGGAATAAAAGGATATTTAAGAACAATACTGGGCAGAAGGAACATCGTGAGAGGAAAAAAAAAAAAAAAAAAGATTACTAGAGAAATCTTCGCTGCACCTAACTTCCTTTTTCTAAAGTTTCGTAAGATGGAATCCCGTCATCAAACTAAAAACGAATCCCTTTCCCCCGCCATTACCCCCAAAATTTTTGTTCAGTTGTGCACTGATCTCGAGAATGCCCAAAATGACAACGGAAATGGGGGAATTCTTTGAATCCACGGAAGAATCTTTGCGTCAAGACTACAGGGAAATCTTCGCGCAGTCTTTACTTCCGTTTTTGGAAATCGCTGCCCACAGTTTCATGCTGAAAAACAAACATTTATGCAATAAAATGACATTTAATAACAAAGAAAAAAGAAATTATGATTACGGGAAAAATCATCACTCCGTTTAACTTCAGTTTTTGAAATTTTTGAAAGACGAAATACCATCCCCACGCGGACAATGACCCCCCCCATTTCTCTTTGGTTCTGCATCGATCTCGAGAATGACCCAAAAGATGACAAAAAAAGGCGAATTCTGCAAATCCTCGGAAGAATCTCATGTGTGTATAAAGTAGATTCCCAGTAACACCATATCTATTCAGTACCTTTTACAGAAGTATACTATTTGCACTTAATGCCATAAAATCCGTATGTTCTTCGAGCACTTTTTCTAAGACTCTGAATTCAAGGCCCTAACAGGTGTTGCTCCAACCACAACATCAGTTCTACTACAAGTCTGACTCCACTTTAGATCCCTGTTCTAGCAAAATTCACTGCTTACTACTGATAAATATATATTTACCATTTTTCTGTGATGCCACACTTTCACGTCTGGAGTTCAAACAGCAGGCACAGACATCCCCAGGAACTTCTCAGCTGATTTTCCACGATAATTAACACAACAATCAGACATCGACAAATTGACTGTAATTACGTGCAATGGATAGTGCGCTCCAACGATAATCGGGAGATGCAAGTTCGATTCCCGCTCCACGGCGATGAAATTTTCAAGTTTTCTGATGTGATTTAATTCACGTGTAAAACAGTAATTAGTCAATTCGGCGATGTCTGATTGCTGTGTTAATTATCATGACATATTTACCACATATTATGAGAAGAATATATCTTCAACTCTGATTTTCCACATTTTTCATATATAACACTAAGCTGTTCTCTGAGATTCAGAGGTTAGCTCCAAAAAGAAATACAATTTTCCAGATATTTTTACATACTGTTGTTGTATCAAACTTTTCCATTTGCAGCAATCTTGACATACAACTCAGGCTTCACTGATATCCATTACACGCCGTACACAAGATCTTTTATACTTCATACTTGTAATCTTTTTCTCATGCAGACACTCCTGAATCTGATCCGCCCATGTCTTCCTTGTCCTTCCTCTGCCTTTCCTTCTTACCACTTGGGCTAAAACGTTTAACCATTTCATCACTCATTCTTTCAACATGGCCAAACCACTGAAGCATCTTAGTCTCCACCTTGCTAACAACATTTCGCTTCACACCACACAACTGCAACACATCTTCATTCCTCACACAATTAGACCATGTCTTGACCACAACCCCCCCCCCCCACACACACACGTAAGTAACACATTTCTCCAGTGCACAAATTACTTCTGTTTTTTCTGTAGTACCCAGGTTTCACTACCATACATCAGAGTAGGAACAATTACACTTTCATACACAGCCATGCGGGACTCTCTAGAGAACTCATCATTCCTGTTCCTGTGAAAACCTCCCAGAGCAGCTATGACTTTCAATTAAGAATTCACACACCTACTAATTTCACCATGCAATTTGTTCTCTCTGTCAAACATGCTTCCTAAATACACAAACTCACTCACCTGGTCAATCACAGTGCCATTTATACTTACATTACCAGTTCCTCTCTCAAAGACCATAACTTTGGTTTTTCCCTTATTTATACTCAGTTTGAATTTCATGCAAACTTTGCACATCCGGGACAACATACTTTGCAAATCACTTTTGCTCTCTGCCAACAGGCAAGTGTCATCAGCATACAGCAATCTGCACATACAGATATCAGCTAGACATAAACCACTATTATCTATTTTTGCATCATGCATCCATAAATACACTGAAGAGCAATTGAATTAGAGGCAGTTGGTGTTATGCAAATGTGGCGTTGTGGGGGCGGCCCTGTAAACGGAAACGACATGACGTATGCAGCAATCCGACAATATAAGGAGTGAGGCGATGGGAATCAGTAAGAGTCGGACGCAGTATGGGTAAGATGAAGGATCTAAGCGCATTTGATCGTGGGCAAATTGTCGGGGCCCCATGAATGGGTCACTCCATCTCGGAAGTCGTGCAGGCACTGGGATTTTCACGAGCCACTATGTCACAGGTGCACTGTGAGTACATCGAATCCGGTAAAACCATCCCTGCAAGGGCCAACTGCCGTGGACAACAGCATGTGGATGAGCGGGGTCATCGTCAGCTAGCTCACATTGTAACAGCAAATAGACGGGCCACAGTGCAAGAAATCACTCAGCAATTTAACACTGGTGCACAAAAACATGTAACAGCCACACCATCCAGAACCATCTCCTCGCTATGGGGTACAGAAGTCATCGTCCCACGAGGGTACCGCTGCTAACCGCACATCACAGAGTGCAAAGATTAGCATGGGCGCCGGAACATGGCCACTGTACCCTAGACATGTGGAAAAATGTTGCCTGGACTGATGAGTCGAGATTCATGTTGGTATATGCAGATGTCAGAATACGAGTACAGCGCAAACCACATGATGCGATGGATCTTTCTTGCCAGCAGGGTACTCTTCGAGCTGGTGGGGGGTGGCATTCTCATCTGGGGACTGTTTACGTGAACTGAAATGGGACCCCTGGTACGTGTGACATTGTCCCTCACAGGTCAACATTACCAGGATATCCTGGACGACCATTTGCTCCCGTTTGTGCATCTTCAACATCCCACTGGGGACCTCATCCTGCAACAAGACAATGCACCATGCCATCGCTCCCGAATTGTATACGAATAGTTGGATGAACACTCCACCGACGTGACCTCAATCCCATTGAGCACATCCGGGACGCCATCGAGAGAGATGTTCAAGGCTCTGACCCCCGGAATCAAATCTTCGTGAACTGTGGGAGCTTGTTCAGGGGTTGTGGATCTGCATGTCTTCCCAACGCTTTCGGGTACTTGTCGAGTCCATGCTGAGACAAATCGCCGCCGTCATCAGGGCGAAAGGTGGTGCTACTTGGTGACATTACACAACCTTATCTGACTCCTGCACCAATAGAAAACCATTTTGATAAAACACCATTCACTTGTACACAAGCTCTACTATCAGCATACATACATGTCTTGTACACTCTTAAGTAGATTCCCAGTAACACCATATTAATTCAATACCTTCCACAAAAGTGTCCTATTTACTCGGTCATAAGCTTTCTCTAAATCTATGAAGGCAGCAAAAACTTTCTTACCAACAGCCAGATACTTTTCAATCATCACGCATAATGCAAAAATTTGGTTAGTGCAGCCTTTACCAGGCATAAAACCACTCTGAACATCCCACACTTTCCCTGATGTAAGACCCCATACTTTTTCAATAACAACCTTACCAAACAATTTCCCTGGAACACTCAGTAGGCTAATACCATGACAGTTTTTGCATTCAGTCTGATCACCTTTTTCCTTATACAAGGGAACAATAATAGCATCCTTCTAATCCCGAGGGACCATTCCTAACTCACAGCACAACTGGCAAATTTCAGCTAACCAGTCAATTACAGAGTCACCACCATATTTCAACATCTCGTCAGTTATGCCATCAACTCCTTGAGCCTTACCATTCTGAAGAGATTTTAAAACTTTACACACTTCTTCTCTTGAGATCCCTCACTGTGACATCATCTGCGTCTGTCTCAGAATCATCTTTGCTTTCCTGATCTAATAACTCACAGAAGTATTCACTCCATCTTTCACTTAACTCATTGGGTTCCCATATAATTTCCCTGATCTTATTCTTCACACAACTTACAACTTTGTTTCCCCTATTTTTTCTGAGTCTCATGTACTTCCAGAAAGACTTCTTGTCTTTCCAAAAAGCCAGTTCATGCCTTTCCATCTTCTCCTTCCCATCTTTTGCCTTACTCTGGCAAACCAGCTTAGCAGCTTCACGCTTCTTACAGCAATATTCATCCACAGAAACTCTACCTTGCAACATTTCCAAATAGGATTCCTTCTTTCTCTTTACTGCCTCTTCAATCTCACTATTCCACCAAGCATCACCTCTATTGTTACCCACTTTTGTGGTGCCACAGACCTCTTTAGCAGCAGTGACAACACAGTTCTTAAAACATTCCCACTTCTTTTCTACATCCCTATCACCAGACTTCAGCTCCTTCAGTCGTTCTCTGAGTAAGTCAGAATAACGCTGATGATCTTCAAGGAGCCTATCAACCCTTATTCTTTCTATCCTGGGCCTCTTCCTTTTCCTCCAACCAACATTAAGTTTCACTCGTGACACTACCAAGTAATGATCAGAACCAACATCCGCACCTCTCATCACATGGATGTTAACGACTAAGTGTTTCAGACGCTGATTGTAGACAACAAAATCTATCACACTCTTTTGACAAAGAGTACGATTTTTCCAAGTATATGTGTGAATATGCTTGTGGTTGAAAAATGTATTAGATACACACAAACAATTTGCAATGCAGAGTTCAATTAATCTTTCACCATTATCATTCACACAAGGATCATTAAACTTACCCAGAACATTGTCAGAAATTGCATTCTGCACACCTACTTTGGCATTGAAATCCCCTGCTATTATAACTTTTTCTTTAGCATCAAACTGGCTCAAAACAGCTTTTAGCTCATTCCAGAAATCTTCCTTCCAGAAGGTTCCGAGTTACAAGGAGCATACACTACAACAATTACAATTCTCTGAAGTTTCACTTTAAAATAAATCCAGATAATTCTCTCACTTATGCAACTATAGTGAATCAAGTTGTTCTTCACATTTTCACTTAAAATCACACCTACACCAGCCTGTCCTCTCACATTATCCAATACTTCAGACCACACACTCACCATGCGATTCACTTCTTCTACCCCAATTTCCTTCTTTTTGGTTTCACTTACACATAGCACATCCCATCTATACTTATTCATCTCCTCAATCACTTCATTCATCTTGCCATTTATACCGCTAGTATTCCATACACCAATCTTACATTCACTCAGCCGAAAGAACCGTTTTGAAAGTCCAGGTCGATTCCGTGGTGGACCATCCTTCTCAAGTGTGGTAGGTCCACCATATCCCACACTTGAGTCATTTTTAATATTTCTTTTTGTCTTTTTAATCAGGTAAGTACATCAGTGTGGGGGATTTATCCCACAGCTGGCAGTCCTAGTTGCTCATTCAACCTAAGAATTCTGGAACAAAATACAGTGAGTTGGGGTCTTTTTGCCAATGTCACACAGAACTAGCTGGCACCACTCCAAGATTCACAGAGGCCCTAGTTGCTGTTGTGTGGCCATTGTTACCACGGAGCACCCCGAGGAGGAAAACCCATCGCTCACTATGACTGCCTGCCCACGGTCATAGTGACCACATTTTTCAGTGAAAATAAATCATACAGCTTATGGTAACAACATAAAATTGCCCTACTTGAATGGGAATCGCCTGGAATAAGTTATTTTTTTGCATAAAAGCCATATTTTTTCTTTATTTAATTTTATTTTTTCGCTAAGCAGTCACAGTAACTTTTGCATTAGTTAAACAACATTAACATACCACAGGAGAAAGAGCATCATATTCCATTATAATGCATGCTGGTAAATTTAGTCACGAATGGAAAGGGCTTTTTTTTTTTTTTTTTTTTTTTTTTGATAAACATATAGGAAAATAATTTTATATTTTTTCCTCAAAATATTAAAATTATTTTTTAGGTGTATATGTTCATTGCATCAAAACAATCATTCATTTAGGAAGGTGACAAATGACAAACATGTTCTCTAAATGGCTCTTTTCATCAAACGAATGATTTCATGCAATTTGCATTCAAAATATTGGAATTTCATTTAAGGGCCACAAAACCATCATCATCATAAAAAAAAAAAAAAAAAAAAAAAAAGGACCTGAGTTGATTAAAAAAAAAGGCAGCAGGAGAATGCTTTTTTACTGTACAGTATTCCTTAGAAAATACACAAGGGAAGAAAATCCTTCAGACAACAGATTCAGAATGCTAATTTTGTGTGTGACCATAGCAAAAACACCACAAAATCCCAAACACACAAAAGCATTTTCAGATTCTACACAAGTTCCTGAAAGACAGGAAAGTATAAACAAAAATTAGAAGGCAGCAACAAAAATTAAGAGTCTGCTTAAAAAAAAAAAAAAAAGAGCCAGAGAAAGTTGGCAGCTATGCAGTTAACCACACAGTTGCTGCCCTTAAAACAATGTAACAGCAGGGGCGCATATTCATTTAATAATAACACTAAAATATGATACTTTTGTTTATAGTTTAAGGGTCATGTGTTAACAACTGAGAACAGTACAAAATTTTGGCCATGTGTTAGCCTTAACTATAAGTGGAAATTAAGAGCTGGCTGATTTTAAGAGGGTC
This sequence comes from Macrothele yani, assembly GCA_039090855.1. Lineage (NCBI taxonomy): Eukaryota > Metazoa > Arthropoda > Arachnida > Araneae > Macrothelidae > Macrothele > Macrothele yani. The sequence continues at coordinate 144,347,910 of CM077014.1, forward strand.
AATTAGTTCTTACTTCCACAAAAGCTATTAATATATCAAGATGCTTATGTACCTCTACATATCTTAAAATGACAGATGACGCCACACACACACACACACAAACACGACAGAGATAATCATAAAATTCTGAACTTTTACTGAGACCTAATCATTATTTTGTTTTCTCAACAAAAAAAAAAAAAGAAAAAAAGAACAAGCTCTATTAATAAATTTCCAAAAACTATCAGCTTCATTTTCAATGGGCTATTTAACTAACAGGGTGTTTTTCATGACTCAACAACCAATAAAATATATCTGTCCAGTGTTTGAGGATATGTCAGTCACCTAATCAAACTTCATTTTCAAGATCTGGTTTTGTAAGTGCTGAAAACTAGCAAGATGCCAAAATGTGTGTGATATAATAATAACTCAGAGTTGAGGACAGTAGCACTTATTACTTTCGTTGTCCATTTAGACTGAATATTATAGATGGCATATGTGATAAACAACATAGCAGGAGTGCAATTATCAGACAATGCAATAAACATACAAATTAACTCTAATTATCAATTCCAATGTAAACATAGTACAACCATCAAATACAAAACAATATCACAAACAAAAACAGCATCATTAACAATTTTGTGATTGAAACTCCTCACTTTTATGCAGTACATAAATAAAATGTATCATAAATTTATTGTTGGCACACAAGCTGTTCTGTCATTGTAAATCATTTAAAAAAATTCTTGCATTTCTTGTGATGGTTTGAAATACACCAGATAATCTGGGTATGCTATATTTTAACAATCAAGATTTGTTAGCTCAAAAATTACATAGCAGTTGAATACTGTGCTCTAGATTATGACACAGGAAATTATAGTGGCACATGTACTAATACATTTTGCATTATGAAAGGGAAGATAAACAGAAAAATTACCAAAAAAATTCCTGAGTACGATCAAGGATATTACGTATATAGCCAAACTGCTCAGTTCTGCTACAATCATGAGCCAATGCCACATTCTCACAGTTAATGCCACCATCAAGAGTTCTGTCAAAATCAGTGAAGAGAAACTGATGGCTACAATGTGTATAAACTCATCTTCAAATAAAAGCAAGGCACCATACATAATAATTCCACCTAGGAAGAGAAAATGCAGCAGCAATAAAGGAATGAGATGAAAATTTAGTCACAATACATTAAATTACATTGCTGGTTACTATTACTTAACAAATAATTTTGAATGATGAGAATTCTGAATTTGTGGTTTTACACTGAACTGTTAAAAATATTAATTGCATAGTTCAGGGTAAGGAATTTGAGCAAGTAACAGGTTTTAACTATTTGGTTGCAGTACCGACGAAGCAGGAAAACTTTACATGGGAGAGAGGGAGGATCAGATAATGGAATTAGCAAATCAGGGAAAGTCTCATAGTAGTTTGTTAAGACTAATTTCACTGAGAGGGAGGAGTTGGTAAAAAACCAAAAAAAAAAAAAAAAAAACAGCTGACTGTTTACAATACAGCATTTGGACTAACCCTCGTGTACTGCCATGAAAGTTGGATGCAAAGTAAAAGTTTCATTAGGTGGTCAGATGTAGCTGATATGAAAGTAATAACATGAATATCAAGAATCAATGGATTTAATGGTGTGAAATGATTAGTACTGCAGATATCACATCTGAGTTGGGTATTTCTTCTGCAAAAAGCAAAATTAATGAAAACATATTTAAGGTGGTCTGAACATAAGAACATAACCATAAATAATTAATTCAGTGTTAGAACAACTACAGCCTATGCCATAACTATTCATAATTTACGTGCATACAATTATAATAATAATAGGTAGCTTACCTTTTGTTGTAAGGCCTGGTTCAAGCCTCTGGTGCGGTGGTCCTATTCCGTCTTCATTTCATTCAACGCCAGGTGAATGTATAAGTCCTTGGAGTGTACTGCAGTAATGACATTTGGTCCTAACAGCATCTACTTCCCTTCTAACCACTCTTACTGACATGTAAAAACCCAACCTCAGTTGGTTAATTGACATTTATAAAAACTAAAATTCCTTAACCCAACACGAACTGACATTGACCAACTAATACAAGCATCCTATTTACATACACACAAATATTCAAACATTAAAAACATATGTGAAAAACTATTAGAAAGTACCAATCACTCACCCTAAAGATCATGTTAACCTCCATCAACAACACACTTCCAACACGTCAATCATCGTAATGTTTCTGGGCTTCCAAGGTTTACAGACATCTTGCTTACGATTCTTACTTCCGGGTGTGAAACATCGTATTTTTTTTTTTTTTAGCCTTATGAGATGTTACAATAAAGCTTGTCAATTCCATAAAAAACCACACATACTACTCATTCATACAATTCAATTAAAAACTATGTACATAATTTACATAACCTTACATTCCTAGGTGGTTAAACCTTTGTCAACTGTAAGTATCAAACTGCTCCTTCTGTTTCACAACCCCTGCCACTCCCACTGCAAGTGTCACACCCATTCAGCCCCTCACACACAATCCTCTTGTACTTTCAACAGACCTCTGTCGTCATCAGGAGACAGGTGTGTCTCACCCGCCCACCACAGCTCAAGTGAGCAGAGCCATCGAGGCATGGGCCCCAGTCGCTATCTCTGAATCATTGTGTCTCCGGCACCATCTATTGTCCCTGCTGCTCTTTTTTCCCTTTTTTTTTTTTCTAAGCTGCTGTTCAATTTTTATTAGGGCTTTCCATTGTTCGTTTAAGTTACTAGGCTCATTAATGTTGCATAATCTTGATCTGTTTTTTTCAATTAACACTGATTCTGCAATTCTTAACTGCCTTTCGTTTTTACAGCTCTTAATAATTTTAATATCTTCAAACCTTGGACATTGTTGATTTTCCATACAGTATTGGGTTAATGCTGTCTTAGCTTCTTTTTTAATCCAATTATTTATATGCTGGTTCAATCTATACTTTAATTTATTCTTGGTGCTGCCTATATATGACACAGGTGGTTGCTGGTTTATTGGGATTTCATAAATTCCTGCTCTATCTAATTGGCTGATTTTTTCATTTTTAATCACTAAATTTTTTACAGTAAGTACCTGATTTCCTACCTGTATGTCATACTTGCCACAAACTTTATTAATTTCTGCTGAAACATTTTCTACATATGGTATTGCTCCTACATATTGTACAAGTTTTTTATCAGTCTTGACCTTATTGTAACCTTGAGTTACTTCATAAATCCATTTTTTAAATACCTGTTTAGGGTAACCAAAATCATATGCAATATATTCAATTTCCTCTTTTTTATACTGTTCCATTGATGAGTGTGTTAAACTTCTTTTAATTTGTGTTTTAACACTATTTCTTTTATGTGTTAATGGATGCGATGATTGAAATGGTATTAGTACTGGGATATATGAAGATTTTCTATGCACTCTGAATTGCATATTATCATTTGTTTTAACAATCAAAACATCCAAAAATGCCAAAGTATTGTCATGTTCTTGTTCTACTGTCAGTTCAATAGATGGATAAATTCCACTATACTTTTTTGTCAAGTCCTCAAGTTCATCATTTTTTAGCCTGGACAACAGAAAAATGTCATCAACATATCTGCAGTATACCAGTGGTGGATCTTCGAGTTTACTTATTATTTTTTCCTCAATGTCACTCATTATAATTTCAGCAAATAAAGTTGACAGTGGTGACCCCATAGGTCCACCATGATTTTGTTTGTAGATCTTGTTGTTAAACTTAAAAATGTTATTTTCATATATGTACAATAAAATTTCTCTTAACGCCTCTATTTGTATTGCATTCATTGTCTGTAGCACATATAATTTTTCAATAATTATTTCTATTGCCTGAGGTACTGATGTGCTAGGAAAAAAACTCTCACATCCATACTAGCCATATGATATTCACCTAAATCTTGTTTAATTACTTTAATTTTCTCAATAAATTCGTACGTATTCTTCACAGTGAACCTTGTCTTCATGAACAAAGGTGCCAAAAATTTGTAGATATTTTTTTCCAGTTTTATTAGTGGGGAATTCCTTTTTGATACAATCACTCTCATAGGCGTATCAGGCTTGTGAGTTTTTATTTTTGCAAACATTTTTGGTATTCCAGTACCCATTGGTGGGTATGCTTTCTTTATTTCATCAGGCAAGGTGCTGTGATTTCTTATTCTAGCTAAGTACCTTACTTGAGATTCGGTTGGGTCTTTTGCCAGAATGCTGCAATTCAGTTCCTCTATAGCTATATTCATTTTTAGATCATATTCAGTTGTGTTTAATATTACAATTTGCCCTGTTTTATCAGCTTCACAGAATTTAATTGTTGGGTCATCTCTTAATTTAATCAGTTGTTCTTTCTCATACTGAATTTTATCTAAATGATATTTCTTTTTATTACTTTTTTCATTAAATTCTTTCAAAACAATTCTATACAAATTACTTCTAAAATTTTCACGTTCTTCTGCTGGTACACTGCGTGCCATTTCTTCTAAGTTGGGTATTAATTCTTCCGTCTTCGGCAGGCTTCGTGGAAATGCAAATTTTTTACCTCTCTGCAAAACAGCTCTTTGTGTGAAGCTCAAGTTCAAGTTGGAGTTATTCTGATATACCTCATACATATTCTCCCGTTGTTCTTGTACACGTTGTCTGTCAATCATCACGTGCAACTTTTTTTCCATGACTGCCCTTGAGCATTTCTTTTCGTATTCCACGATGTCAAAAATTTCCCTGAAGGTTACATCCAAAATCTCATCTTTCCAATTACTGTCAAAATTTCTATACTTTTTATAACATATCAAATCGATTAAATGCAAACATTTCATATTCAAGTTAAAAATCAATTTCCTTTTATTGACAATTTCAGCTCTTAATCTCTTTTTTGGCACTCCTGGATTATTTTATTATCTTTAACAGTGACTGGGCAATTCTGTATTTTTAAATACTTTGGTGTTATTTCTAGGTCACGGCACGTCACCAAAAATTCTTCCTGATTTACTGACTTTACTAATTTAATTTTAGCTTTCTTAAACGCTGTAATATCTTTCATCTCGAAGTTGTGAAATTGATTTCTATATCGCATAATCCCAGAGTATGATAGCGACTGCAAACCCCACACCTCAACTCTCCCAGCTCAGAATTTTGCGTGTAATTCTCAATTATTATATTTGCACTTTTAAGGTATTAACCTCCTGCAAAGTGCGCATAGTTTACGTGCAATTCATAAATAAAAACTCATAAGCCTGATACGCCTATGAGAGTGATTGTATCAAAAAGGAATTCCCCACTAATAAAACTGGAAAAAAATATCTACAAATTTTTGGCACCTTTGTTCATGAAGACAAGGTTCACTGTGAAGAATACATACGAATTTATTGAGAAAATTAAAGTAATTAAACAAGATTTAGGTGAATATCATATGGCTAGTATGGATGTGAGAGCTCTTTTTCCTAGCACACCAGTACCTCAGGCAATAGAAATAATTATTGAAAAATTATATGTGCTACAGACAATGAATGCAATACAAATAGAGGAGTTAAGAGAAATTTTATTGTACATATATGAAAATAACATTTTTAAGTTTAACAACAAGATGTACAAACAAAATCATGGTGGACCTATGGGGTCACCACTGTCAACTTTATTTGCTAAAATTATAATGAGTGACATTGAGGAAAAAATAATAAGTAAACTCGAAGATCCACCACTGATATACTGCAGATATGTTGATGACATTTTTCTGTTGTCCAGGCTAAAAAATGATGAACTTGAGGACTTGACAAAAAAGTATAGTGAAATTTATCCATCTATTGAACTGACAGTAGAACAAGAACATGACAATACTTTGGCATTTTTGGATGTTTTGATTGTTAAAACAAATGATAATATGCAATTCAGAGTGCATAGAAAATCTTCATATATCCCAGTACTAATACCATTTCAATCATCACATCCATTAACACATAAAAGAAATAGTGTTAAAATACTAATTAAAAGAAGTTTAACACACTCATCAATGGAACAGTATAAAAAGAGGAAATTGAATATATTGAAAAAATTGCATATGATTTTGGTTACCCTAAACAGGTATTAAAAAAATGGATTTATGAAGTAACTCAAGGTTACAATAAGGTCAAGACTGATAAAAAAACTTGTAAAATATGTAGGAGCAATACCATATGTAGAAAATGTTTCAGCAGAAATTAATAAAGTTTATGGCAAGTATGACATACAGGTAGGAAATCAGGTACTTACTGTAAAAAATTTAGTGATTAAAAATGAAAAAATCAGCCAATTAGATAGAGCAGGAATTTATGAAATCCCAATAAACCAGCAACCACCTGTGTCATATATAGGCAGCACCAAGAATAAATTAAAGTATAGATTGAACCAGCATATAAATAATTGGAATAAAAAGAAGCTAAGACAGCATTAACCCAATACTGTATGGAAAATCAACAATGTCCAAGGTTTGAAGATATTAAAATTATTAAGAGCTGTAAAAACGAAAGGCAGTTAAGAATTGCAGAATCAGTGTTAATTGAAAAAAACAGATCAAGATTATGCAACATTAATGAGCCTAGTAACTTAAACGAACAATGGAAAGCCCTAATAAAAATTGAACAGCAGCTTAGAAAAAAAAAAAAAAAAGGGAAAAAAGAGCAGCAGGGACAATAGATGGCGCCAGAGACACAATGATTCAGAGATAGCGACTGGGGCCAGTGCCTCGATGGCTCTGCTCACTTGAGCTGTGGTGGGCGGGTGAGACACACCTGTCTCCTGATGACGACAGAGGTCTGTTGAAAGTACTAGAGGATTGTGTGTGAGGGGCTGAATGGGTGTGACACTTGCAGTGGGAGTGGCAGGGGTTGTGAAACAGAAGGAGCAGTTTGATACTTACAGTTGACAAAGGTTTAACCACCTAGGAATGTAAGGTTATGTAAATTATGTACATAGTTTTTAATTGAATTGTATGAATGAGTAGTATGTGTGGTTTTTTATGGAATTGACAAGCTTTATTGTAACATCTCATAAGGCTAAAAAAAAAAAAAAAACGATGTTTCACACCCGGAAGTAAGAATCGTAAGCAAGATGTCTGTAAACCTTGGAAGCCCAGAAACATTACGATGATTGACGTGTTGGAAGTGTGTTGTTGATGGAGGTTAACATGATCTTTAGGGTGAGTGATTGGTACTTTCTAATAGTTTTTCATTTATGAATTGCACGTAAACTATGCGCACTTTGCAGGAGGTTAATACCTTAAAAGTGCAAATATAATAATTAAAAACATATATACAACTATTTACACACAACTTATCTTATTCCCTTCTATGTTATTCTGTCGAATTCCCGTTCCCTACACTTCTCCACAGCATCCATTGCATTTGGTCACCACAGTGTGAGGGAGACAATCGTATCGCTCACTCACACCGTGGTAGCAGGAGATATAACATCTGAAACGCCTCCTGAAGATGACCCCGGTGGGAGGTAGAAAGTGCTTGAGGCAGTCTACGTGAGAATGGCTGAGGTGTGGTGACCGAATGCTATGGACGTTGTGGAGAAGTGTAGGGAACGGGAATTGACAGAATGACATAGAAGGCAATAAGATAAGTTGTGTGTAAATAGTTGCATATATATTTTTAATGTTTTTGGTTGGAATATTTGTGTGTATGTAAATAGGACGTTTGTGTTAGCTGGTCAATGTCAGTTCATGTTGGGTTAAAGAATTTTAGTTTTTATAAATGTCAATTAACCAACTGAGGTTGGGTTTTTACACGTCAGTAAGAGTGGTTAGAAGGGAAGTAGATGCTGTTAGGGCTAAATGTCATTACTGCAGTACACTCCAAGGACTTATACATTCGCCTGGCATTGAATGAAATGAAGACGGAATAGGACCACCGCACCAGAGGCTTGATGAACCAACGATAGACTACAACAAGTTAGTAAAACCATGCAATGCATTGATTATGATACGCTTTCCAACATACCAGAAATTATTACTCAAGTTATGAAAATAATGGCTGTGGAATAAATCTTGCTCCTGTGTCCAGACCTTTGACCCCATTTCGATGATATTCAACAGAACCGGTTCGGTATACCTCAAGAATAACATACTAAAGTTTTGTCGCAATAGAAGCAGTTTTACGCAAGTTATGAGAATAATGGCTGTGGAATAAATCTTGCTTATGTGCAATGACCTTTGACCCCATTTCGTTGATATTCAACAGAACCGGTTCACTATACCTCCGGAACAACATGATAACGTTTTGTCGCAATCGAAACATTTTTAGGTAAGTTATGCTGCACAAGGGCAATGGAAGGGATCCCACTCCAGTGTCCTGACCTTTGACCCCATTTCCAATAGGGTTTGTCCCCAGTGGCTCCCTACCACATACTAAAATTTCATCAAAATCGAACCATTTTTACGCAAGTTATGACACATAAGGCCAATGGAACAAATCCCGCTCCTATGTCCTGCCTGACCTTTGACCCCATTTCCAATAGGGTTCATGCCCAGGTGGTTCCCTACCACATACTAAAATTTCATCGAAATCGAACTATATTTACGCATGTTAGGACGCATAAAGGCAATGGAATGGATCCCGCTTTTATGCCCTGACCTTTGACCCCATTTCGCCCATTTTCAATAGAGTTCGTCCCCAGTGGCTTCTTACCAAATACTAAAATTTCATCGAAATCGAATCATTTTTACGCAAGTTATGACACATAAGGGCACTGGAATAAATCCCGCTCTTATGCCCTGCCTGACCTTTGGCCCCATTCGCCCATTTTCAATAAGGTTCGTGCCCACCTACGCAAGTTATGCCGCATAAGGGCAATGGAATAAATCCTGCTCTTATGCCCTGCCTGACCTTTGACCCCATTCCGCCCATTTTCAATAGGTTTCGTACCCAGGTGGTTCCCTACCACATACTAAAATTTAATCGAAATCAAACCATATTTACGCATGTTATGACGCATAAAGGCAATGAAATGGATCCCGCTTTTATGTCCTGACCTTTGACCCCATTCCGCCCATTTTCAACAGGGTTCGTTCTCAGGTGGTTCCTTACCACATATTAAAATTTCATTGAAATCGAACCATTTTTACGCAAGTTATGATGCATAAAGGCAATGGAATGGATCCCGCTCTTATGTAATGACCTTTGACCCCATTTCATTTATTTTCAATAGGGATCGTCCCCAGGTGGTTCCCTACCACATACTAAAATTCCATCGAAATCGAACCATTTTTACGCAAGTTATGACGAATAAGAGCAATGGAATGGATCCCACTCCTATGTCCTGATCTTTGACCCTGTTTTGCCCATTTTCAACAGGGTTCGTCCCCAGGTGGTCCCCTACCACATACTAAAATTTCCTCGAAGTCCTTACCAGGCCTTCTCTTGCCTACAAGCTCAAACAAATTCTCAAAGTTGTTTGAGAACTGGCACACTGTACTTTAGGACTCAACACAAGAAGCCTGTAAATACACTCATCATAAAAAAAAATAGTTGCACCCAGAAGGACGAGTCAGAATGCAATACTATTCGGGAGGAAGGTAAAGGTTACCAGGAACAATAAATGATTAAACATCGAGACTGATCTGGGCAATATTTATTGAGCTACATGCCAATAAGTAGTGTCCCTCAGCATGGCGCCGAGCCGCCACGTGTGCGCACACAGCATGCCAGTCGTCTCGGCATGGAGTTGTACAAGCCTAATGGTGTCCTGCGATAAGCCGTCCCATACAGCTTGAATTTTCTCACGCAATTCCTGCAGACTGTGCAGTAGGGGTGGTGTGTGGATAGTGCGTTCAATAAGCATCACACACATTTTCGATTGGCGATAGGTCTGGCGATTCAGCTAGCCACGGCAGAGTGTCAGTGCCTTGAAGGCAAACTCAGAGACAGCAGCAGTATGCAGACGAGCGTTGTCCTGCTGGAAAATCGCACTGGAGTGAGCATTCAGAAGAAGTAGGGCTACTGGTTGCAGGACCTTATTAACGTAACATTGGGCTGTCAAAGTGCCTGTAATAAACACCAAAGGTGATCTGGCATCGTTGACAATTGCACCCCACACCATGACTCCAGGTCTTCTGGATGACGTTCGACAACAAACCGTTCATCTTGCCTCTGACCATGGTGCCTCTACACATGGATTCGTTGGTCATCTCTTCCAAGACAAAAGCGGGACTCATCACTGAAGATCATCCGCTGCAATTCTGAGTAGCTCCTTGACAGTCTGGCACGATACCATTGCAGTCTTTGGCGATGATGCAATGGTATTAAGGGCAGCCATTATGATAGTCTACATGCGTTTAGTCATACATCGTGCAGCCATCTGCCAATGGTGCTGGCACTAATCGGACAATGCATGGAGGGCACCAATGCTTACTGAATGTCCACAATTGTGGCTGTTGGGTCACTCCATGCATGTAGGACAACACGTCGGTCCTCTCTCTCCGTGGTTTGTGTAGGTCTCCCAGACCCTTCCTGTTGCTGCTGCATGCCTTGTTCTATCCACTGCTGCCAACAGCATACTATGGTGATATCCGCAGGACATGCATGGCGTGCAATACGGCGATAAGACCAACTCACTTCCCGGAGCCCGACGATGTGGCCCCTCTGGAACTCCTTCAACTGCTCGAATTGCTTCCGGATTTTTCTCTGAGGCATACTTCACTTGCAAAGGATGCAACCAACACAACACCACGAGTCAGAATGGCAAGGACATGCAACGAGATGACCGTATCAGGCACAGCGCTACGACACCCTCCTTACTGGCATCACATGCGTAGGCAAGTGTGATACTTTAATCATTTGCATGTCTCACGATGTCAAACCTACCTACCAAGTTTCATTCCTGTCGGTTGCTTCCTTTGGGTGCAACTATTTTTTTGACAATGAGTGCATATATAATACAAGAATTAAAAACAGCTTATGTTTGTAACAGTACTATACAGAAGAAAAGTAGGTAAACAGTACTGATCGGGTCATGTTTAGTCACTTAGGTGTGCAAAATGTCCTCCATCAACCTTGCAACATTCCTGGAACCAATCCCTGACACTCGTTAGTCTCTTAGGTGCACAAAATGTCCTCCATCAACTTTGCAACATTCCTGGAACCAGTCCCCGATACTGTGACACACAAACTCCGGTTAGAATAGATGTCCATAGGTGTCACGTCAGGTGAATGTGGCAGCCATTCAATGCTGTTGGAAGGTGTTGTCAAGGTAACTCCATACCGACAAAGCAAAATGAGGAGGGGCCCCATCTTATTGAAAGTACAGTTTTGTGAAGTCGGCCCTGGCACCACCATGTTGTGCAACATCTTTAGGTAATTGTTACCATCCACAGTCGTATAAAAAAAAAAAAAAAAGAGCACCCGACCCCATGACCCCATCATTGGACGTCCCACCCACACAGTGGCACCCGGCTGGTTCAGTTATGATAGCCATATGAGGTTTTCCATTTCCCCAGAATAAACAATTATACCTGTTCCTGTGGCCTGACAACTTTAAACAGACTTAATCTGACCAGATGATCTTATCAAGAAAGTCTGGTTCGTGAGCAATTTGGTTGCGCATCATCTCCCAGAATTACAACCGATGATCTCAATCGTTCTCCATGAGTCCAGGTAAGAATCTTGGACAGTACAGCTTCAATTTCAACTTACAATTTAAGCGTAGCAAGGGAGTTCTCGGTATGGATCGCTTCTGAATGCACATCTCATGGACTTTTAGGGCTGTTCACAAATGTCAGGGTGACTCTCATCTCATTCACTTCTGTCACAGACGTCTGCGGATGTCTTCATTTTAGTGCATTAACTGCTGAATCCATTGCACCAAATTTTTCTCTAAATTGTTAGACATGAAGACTTGAAAAATACCATGCCCGAGATGCACAGGGCATGTAAATTATTGGCCTGGGCAGGTAAAAAACAACAACAATCTAGTTGCCCTGTCTGGGAAACTAAATTTAAAAAAAGAAAAAGTTTGGAACAGAATTTTCTACTACAAGAAAAAAGACAGGGGGTTGCATGTTGTATTCAGAAGTTGTATTATTCTTACAGAGTGCCAAGGACAGAAGAATATCACTTCTCTAATTATATTCTCTAGGTCTGAAAATTAGAACCATATGTAGTTTTGCTCCAAGTGCTGTTTATAGTCAGCCAGGGAATGAATGCCTCTGATGGAACTAGCTTCCGGTGCTTAGTGACAAAGTGCGAAAACTTTAACGAAAGCAACATAGCAGAATCACTAAATTTCTCAAACACCAATATCATCATAGTCTTAAAACTTGAGTACATGCTTTTGTGCATTGAACATTTTAAACATGGGCTGTTAAAATGGAAATGCAAAACATGTAAAAAAAAAAAGTTCACCATATTTTTTAACATAAAAAAAAATGAGGGTTCTGATTTGTTATCTTAAAATACTATTTTTCCTGGGCAACCAGCATTTACTACCTGGCAGGTAAATAATTTAGGCACATGCTCAGGTGGGCATGTAACTTATCAGATATTTTTCAAGCCCTGGACATGTTGGTGGAGCAGTGTTAAATGCCTCTTGCCACGCTCTGCGCACCCTCTCAGCATTTTCAGCCTTCTGATACGGCTTCAGAATCCACTTTCTTTGTTTTATACTCAAATTCCCTGCCACCACTCATAATACCTGTAAAGTAAAAGAAATAATAAATAAATAAAATAGGACAAAATGCCATGATCTGATCAGTACTGTATACCAACAACTTTAGCCCATCCTGTAAATCTAAAATCTCAGGTCTGCTCACATATGGAAGCCTTTCAAAGATAAAAACTCTACTGTTTTAGTATAAGAAACTTACCTTGATAAATGCTGATAATAACCCATATGAAAAAAGTTTTGAATGACAAGGACCTTCCCTGCAAAAAAGAAAAAAAGAAATAATAATCAGACAAACACATTTAAACTATAACTATACACTGTTATTTGCAACAATTGAAAAGCAAAATTTGAAGTTTATTCTTACATGCATAAGGTGTGCAAATTTATTTATATACATATAAATAAGGCTGATCACTTCTTTTGTTTGCAAATAAAGATAAATGAGCATAAATGTAAATAGGGATGAAGAAATGATATGGGAGTTCAATGAGCTAGTGAAAATTGGGGTGACTTCTGTGACTTATGAGATCATGAAACCAAAGGCGATTCTGAGGCAGAAGCAGATGATGTTACAGTGAGAGATCAAAGCACAGGTGCAATCTCAAGAGAAGAGGTTTGTAAAGCTCTAAAATCTCTTCTGATTGAAAAGTATTGGTAAGAAAGCTTTTGCTGCTTTCATAGATTTAGAGAAACCTTATGACAGAGTAAATAGGATACTTCTGTGGAAGGCACTCAATAAATATGATATCACTGGAAATCTACTTGATAGTGTGAAAGCCATGCATGCTAGGAGTAGAGCACGTGCACAAGTGAATGGTGTTTTATCGAAATGGTTTTCATTGGTGCAGGAGTCAGACAAGGTTGTGTAATGTAACCCTGGCTGTTTAACATATTTTTGGATGCATGCATGCATGATGGCAAAATGTATAATACTGGTTTATGTCTTGGTAATATCTGTGTGTGCAAATTGGAGTATGGTGATGACACAGTCTTGTTTGGCAGAGAGCAAAAGTGAGTTGCAGCGTATGTTGCCCTGAATGTCGAAATTTGTATGAAATTCAAACTGAGTGCAAATAAGGGAAAAACCAAAGTTATGCTTTTTGAGCAAGGAACTGTTAGTACTGAATGCTAGATAAGTCTAAATGGTACAGATATTGACCAGGTGAATGAGTTTGTATATTTAGGAAGTATGTTTGACAGAGAGAGTAAATTAGATGGCAAAATTAGTAGGCAAGTGAATTCTTCTTTGAAAATCATAGCTGCTTTAGAGGGGTTTCACAGAATGATGGGTTCTTAAGAAAGTCCCGAATGGCCGTGTATGAAAGTGTAATTGTTCCTAATCTAAAGTACAGCAGTGAAACCTGGGCACTGCAGAAAAGACATAGGAGTTGTGTGTGCTGGAGAGATGCGTTAGTTACGGGGTGTTTGTGCCAAGACATGCTCTGATCATGTGAGGAATGAAGATGTGTTGCAGATGTGTAATATGAGACAAAATGTTGTTAGTAAGGTGGAGACTAATATTCTTATGTGGTTTGGCCATGTTGAAAGAATGAGTGATGAGGTGCTGACTAAGAGAATTTTTGTAGCCAAAGTGATAGGAAAGAAAGGTAGAGGAAGACCAAGGAAATCATGGGAGAACCAGATTCAGGAATGTCTGCTTGAGAAAGAGATTATGAGTATGAAGTACAAAAGGTCTTGAGTGCGACATGTGATGGATATCAGTGAAGATCGAGCTGTGTGCCGAGATCGCTGTAAATGGAGACATTTGATACACCAACAGTAAGTAAAACATAGTTCCATCAGTTAATCGTTTAGTTGGCAGACAGTTCTTTGAGGGGCTAATCTCTGAATCCCGAAAAACAGCTTAATGATATGTATGTATAAATACACTTAAATCACTCCCTGTTTGTGTGTGTACATACATACTGTACAATTAAGACTTCATTTATTTGCTTATTCTCTATGTAATAATGTATCAAAGTAAGTGCAATGCACCAAGTATTATCAACTGCAAGTGACTTCTTGATTGGCTGGATTTTATTAACTGCGAGGTCACTTGTAGTTTATAGATAATACAATACATTAGATTGCACCTGACCTTATTTTGCTTTAACAGTTAATATAGAAATGTGAATTACCCAACAGTACATATGTATTCAATTATGCACTCTGCACTCCCTCCCCTTTCCCTCCAAACTGAGATGTAGCAATCATCTTTATATGCTAAAAAAATAAACGTTATGGAGGACATCAAGCGCCAAGAACCATGTGCATTGGGCAAATTCCTATTTGGATATACAGGTAACCACCATATAATACAGTAGTTAGGTTCCACAAAAATGCCGTGTTATGCGAATCCGTGTTATACGAAACAAAGAACTAGTACAAAAAACAGGGTAGGTTCCAAAAATTAAAAAAAACTATACTATTTTCTGTTTATAAAAAACATATTTCTGAGAAATATGTTTAATATACTAAGAGAAATAAAAGAAAATTGATCAAAAGTAGTAGTACAGTATACATACGTATTACATAAGTGTTTTCTTCGTCATCATTACTAAGTCCCATTAAAGGAGGGTGTCTTCTTTCCGGCAAAATATCCTCATCTTCTGAGCATTCTTCAGCAGCATCTTGAATTATATGCTCTACTTTTTGCAAAAAAGCTGTTATTTTTGGTTGTTTGCTTTCAGCTGAGAGATCTTTATAAATTTTGTTGTATGGAGCCAAGCAGTTGTGAAGTTCTCTCTTAAATTTTGTGCTTCTTTCAGTGGAAGGATCTTCATTTAGAAAACATAACTCCAGTCCTTTCTTTATTCTTTTTAGGGTAAAATGTTTAACTTCATTGTTTCCGTCTGTGCTATTGTCCTCACTAATTTGGTTTATCCCAGATGCCATTTCCACCTAATTTACTTCATCCGTCTCTTCTTCCACCAGTAATTCTTGAATACCATTGACATCCATATCATCGAAACCTTCCCCTCCTACAGACTTAGCAAGTTGTGATATTGCATCCATTCTGTTTTCTGCTGGTTCAATTAGATTTTTGCTGTGAACTGATTCTGGCCATATATTTTACCAACAGGCATTTAATGTTGTTGATTTTATTACTTTGATGGGTGAAGTTATGAGATTAATACAGTCCAAAATTGTAAAAAGTGTCCATGCCTCCATGACTTCTTTTTTTTTTTTTTTTTTTTTTTTGATTGGAGGTTTAACGACCGCCGTGAGCAACTCAATGGGCTATAAGCAGTCGCCCGTCCCTAATTTAGGGTCACTGGTTCCAGGGAAGGGAGAGAACCAGTACCGTAAGACAAACACAACATCCATGCCTGACCGGGATTCGAATCCGGACCCCTTACGGATGAATGATCAGAGGCCAACGCCTTAGACCACTGCCCCACCGGGGCGGCCTCCATGACTTCAATAGATTTGTTGTTGACTTTGTTCAAAACACATTGCAATGATTTCCTGATGTAAATGGTTTTAAATGTAGCTATAATTCCCTGATCTAACAACGGTTGAAGTAATGAAGTTGTATTTGGTGGTAGGAAAATTATTTTAACATTTGGGTGATTTAAATCTTTCAGATGGCTGGGTGCACTATCCAATATCAGAAGAACTTTAAAATCTTGATTTTTCTGCTTTAAGTAGTTTTCAACACTTGGTGCAAAACAGTTTAGAAACCATTTTTTAAATAAATCAGTTGTTTGTTACCCAAGCTTTCTTATTTGCCGTCCAATATACCGACAAAGCACTCTTATTTAGGTTTTTCATTGCACGAGGATTGAAGGATTTATAAACTAGCATGAGTTTTACCATGTGATCGCCCGAAGCATTTTGCAAAAAAGCTGCACATAAGTAATGTTACACGGTCTTTTGATACCTTAAAACCTGGTGCAATTTTTTCATGTTTTGAAATAAATATTCTCTTGGGCATTTTTTTTCGACCAATTTTCTTATCTCGTCAGCATTAAAAATCTGATGTGTTGTATGTATATCCACCGTGTTCAATAATTTTTTGCAATTCCTTGCAATAACTTTGGGCACCTTCATTATCAGCTAATGATGGGCTTTACCCTTGCATTTTTCTGTTTTGTAATGAAAAGCATTTTCTAAAATGGTTGAACCAACCTTTCCTAGTAACAAAGTTGGGGTTAACAGCAGATTCTCCATTTTCACTTAAATAGTTGTAAATTTTTAAAGCTTTATGTTTAATAACATTGGTGTCCAGTGGGATCAGTTTTTTTTTTTTTGAGCTGTCACCAATCCAAATACAAAGAGCTTTTTCCATTTTTTCAATTACTGGTGCTCTGGGATGAGCTGTCATATTTGCGGAGATAGAACAACTGCAGCAAAGAAAGCTCTAATTTTCTGTTCATTTTTCTGTATGATCTGGACTGTAGCTTCATTTAAATTCACGGTTTTTGCAACATGTGATACTTTTCCTCCCTTTTTAAGACGATCCAAAATCTGTATTTTTAGTTCTAGTGAGATGAAATGTCTTTTATGGACTTTTTTTACTTCCGTCAGACATAGTTCAGGGCTACAATTAAAAAAAAAACAAAAAAAAAAAAACTAGTAGTAAACTTAATTTTTTTTAAAAGGTTCACTAATATCACGACTTTCTTGTGACTACATACACGCTCAAATGAAAAACATCGAATGATATGGTGCTTGCTCTTAAAAGCTCTCATTATGTCACGTGTTGTGCAGGGATTTCCCTCATTCTCACCAGTCTTAAATCCTCTCCTCACGTCACGTGTGTGAGGGCATTTCCCTAACTCTTCAAATATGTTAGAGTGAAACCGTGTTGCAGGAATGATGTTTTATACGGGGGTTGCCTGTTCTGGTGCACAACAGTGGTTTTACAACATTTGAAGGAGTATGTTTCCAGAATTTTTCACGTGTTAGAAAACAAAATAGCTCAAGTTATTAAAATATGAATTCCTTTATGTACTCAAGTGGAAGTGAGATTCAAGTGCTCTTATGTAATAAATATTTAATATCATATAATTAGAATCCACGATATATATATAGATTTTATTAAAAAAATAGTTGCTTAACTACTTCCCTTGAGAAAGGAGTAAATCATGATAAATAATACATTTACTATCGTAGTATTTATCTAAGATTGGAAGTTTATATTTGTTCTTCAAATAATTTGAAGCAAATATATCATATGTAATTTAAAGAATACATTACAAAAGTTTAATTGTTTAAATCAAAAAAATTTTGGTTATCTAACTAAAAATGTGGTGAATAAGTTTTCAACTACACTATATAACACAATGATTTTTTTTAGCACTGCCTCAGGTCTAGATATTGTGCCAAAAATAAAATTATGTTGACCTCCCACAATAAGGAAAAGAATGCGTCACAGAAATCCAGAACTTCACAAATCATCATCTTCATCACTAGGAATAATTGGTGCAAAAATACGTTTTGAAACACATTAGATGCAAAGGCAGATGGATGAATGGATGAATAAACTGACACTTTATACATTAGCATACATGCTCTTTCAAAAGAAGTGCTAAAATAGGATTAAGACAAATCTAATGGCATAATAAAAAGCTAGCATACTTTTCACTATTAAGAAAACACAATCACTGACACAGGATTTAAAAGTTCAGGTATGTAAAATGTTCCTTGATCAACACTATCCTAAAGGTGCACACCATACAAAAATGTTAAGAAACAGTTTTAACTCTCCATTATGGATAGTTTTACTGTGTGGCCCTGATCAAATATCATGAAAACATGATATATTTAAAATGACTGTTAGGTGCATAGAGTAAATGGAGGAGAAAAGTGAAAACATATCCTTATTTTACTGCTTTCATAAATAATCAAAAATTATTTTTGTTTCAATAACAAAACAGAACAATTCTTTTACTTCTTTGCAATACTGGCAACATAAAAGATATCTGATAAACATTTACTTTGCTAAGCTCTTTGTACAGTTCTGGGTATGTCAGAGCAATCTCAGGAGAGACATCCTTGTCCAGCACCAGAGAAAATACAGGAAACATCGTATAGACAGTTGCATACCTAAGGGAAACAAATACATTTAGTGGGTGATACTGCAAGCAAATAAAAAGGAATCTCTCTCTCTCTCTCTCTCTCTCTCTCTCTCTCTCTCTCTCTCTGTCCCGCGAGCGCGCACACACACACACACACACACAGGTCATACAGCAAACATCATCACATCACATCACATCACAGAAATATATTTCTTTTCTCAAGTTTCTTCTTTATAGATCTTGTTTCTGCTTAAAATAAAAAATACAACTGATTTTAAGTTCTACATGATCTTGAATACTCTGTGACATGAAATTTTGGATTCTCAAGAAAACACACAAGTTGAAAGCAATCTTGATATAAATGTTTTCAGCTCTTTCACTTACAACAGCTCATTCTGAAACACACTATTCATATCATCATCTTCATCATGGTAAACCATTATCAATCCACTGCTGGACGAAGGTCTTTCCAAGCCTCTTCCACAACGGTCTGTCTTGTGCCAGTCTCCTCCATGTTACTCCCGCATACTTTCGAATTTCATCCACCCATCTTCCATGTGGTCTTCTTCTGGGTCTTTTCCTGTCCCTTGGAATTCGAATTTCATCCACCCATCTTCCATGTGGTCTTCTTCTGGGTCTTTTCCTGTCCCTTGGAATTCAATCTAAAATTTTGACTGTCCATCGATGGTCTGTCCTTCTGGCAGTATATCCAGCCCACTGCCATTTCAGGGATTTTACTCTGATCATGATGTCTTCCACTCTTGTCATTTTTCTGAACCACAAGTTCCTCTTCTTATCTCTCCTGGTTACACCAAGCATGCACCTCTCCATGCTTCTTTGAGTTGTCTGCAGCCTTTGTATGTCTCTTTTAGTTAAGGTCCACGTCTCTGCACCATACGTAAACACTGGAAGGATGCATTGATCAAACACTTTTCTTTTAAGACATAATGGCATATTGCTCTTGAAAATTATGCTGTTTCTTCCAAAAGCTCTCCAAACAAGTTTTATACGCCAATTAATTTCTTCATCAATGTGACCCTCACTTGATATCTGCTGTCCAAGATAAACTTACATGTCTGTTATCTACAGCTTTTCTCCATCAATCGATAAATTTTCATTTCTTGTAAAAGCATTGTACATCACTTTTGTCTTCTGAAAGTTCATTTTTAATCCCACTTCTTTACTCTTGTCAGCAAGTTTCTGGATCATACTCGGCAGCTCTGATGGGGTAGTTGCAAAAATGACTACGTCATCAGCAAAACGAAGGTGAGTTAGATAATCTCCATTAATCTTTATCCCTTTGTTTTCCCAATTCAGTGATTGAAAGACATTTTCCAATGTGACATTAAAGAGCTTGGGAGATATGGTGTCATCTTGTCTCACTCCCTTTCCAATATTTATGTGTGCTGTATTCTCAAACAGCCAAATCTTTGCACTTGCATTTTCATAGATGTTATTAATAATATTAATGTATGCATCTTCGACACGGAAGGATTTCAAAGCCATTTTAACTGCTGATGGTTTCACTGAATCAAAGGCCTTTTCATAATCGATAAAAGCCATGCACAATGGAAGTTCATATTCCCTCGCTCTTTCAATTAGTTCTCTCAGTACGTGGATATGATCAATAGTGCTGTAGCCACTCCTGAATCCAGCTTGTTCTCTCGGTTGAGCAGTGTCCAGTGTTACCCCCAAGCGGTGTGAAAGAACTTTAGTGAAGATTTTATAAACCACTGATAGGTCTGTAGTTCCTGAGATCCTCAATGTCCCCTTTTTTATGTAGCAGGATCATTGTAGCGTTGTTCCAATCCTCAGGAATCTTCCCTTCATTAAGGCATCGAGTGAAAACTTGGGCGAGTACTGTTTCAATTTCTCCACTTGCTTCTTGTATGATGTCTACAGTAATTCCATCTTCTCCTGGAGCTTTCCCCCGCTTCATGTTCTTGATTGCATGTACAACTTCTGCTGAGAGGACTGGAAGAACTCCTGTACTGGTACCTTTCATGATGTCTGGAGTACATGTATCATCCCTTTCATATAATTTGGAGTAGAAATCTTTCACTCTTGTCAAAATTTCGCCTCTATTTCTTGTTACAGAACCATCTTCTTTTCTCAGTGCCATAATCTGTTTTCTTCCCTTACTGAGATGTCCCTTTGCTATCTTTAGGCTTTGGTTGTTTTCTATTGCTTTCCTTACTAGTTCACAGTTGAATTTCCTTACGTCTTCAGTGATACTTTTTCGTACTGTCTTGCATAGCTCTATATATTTCACTTTGGAAGTCGCATCTTCTTTAGTTGTCCTCATCTCTCTTCTTTTTTGCATCACAATTTTGGTTTTTCCAGATAATTTGTTCACATGCAGCTTGTTCTTAGACCCAGCTAATCTTGTTGCTGTTTCCATAAGAGCTTTGGTTACTTTTCTGTTAACTTCAGAGATGTCCACTTCTTCCGATGTTAGGCCTTCTAAAACAGAGTATCTGTCTTCAGTTCCAACTTGAAGGTATTATGGTGTTTTCTAAGGTTGGTTATGTCAATACATTTTGTTTGTCTTATGAGCTTGCCACGCTCGAGTTTAGTGTTGAGGTGCATCTTACATCTCACCAATCTATGGTCACTACCTGTGTTGAACTTGTTCAGCACATTGCAGTCTTCCATGACAAATTTCTTGTTACACATAATAAAATCAATTTCACTTGTCCATCAATTGGGATGCCTCCATGTCCATTTCCTTTGCAGCTTTTTCTTGAAAAAGGAGTTCATTATGAAAAACCCTTCGACCTCTGCAAACTCTACGAGAGTATTTCTAAGCTGGTTTCTATTGCCGTGGCCGAATTTACCTACTGAAGTTTCATTCTGTTGCTGTTGCCCTATTTTTGCATTGAAATCTCCCATAATTATCTTCAAGTGCTGCTTGCCTTTATTATTTAGATGACGAATTTCCTCATAAAATTCTCCAATTTCCTCTTCAAGATGACTTGTGGTGGGTGCATAAGTTTGAATAATCTGAGCCTGGTATCTTCTCGAGAGTTGGATAATGAGTCGTGCAGCTCTGTTAGAGGAACTTTCAACTTCTACAACTTTATCCTTCAGTTTCTTGTTTATTATAAATCCAACACCACTAGTTCTGCCAGTATCTGTCCCACGATAGTAGAAGAGATGTCCACTTTTCAGTTCAATGAGATCTTCTCCTTTTCTCCTTACCTCACTTAGCCCGACGATGTCCCACTTAATCCTTTGTAGTTCCTCTTCCAATTCAAGAAGCCTTGAATCAGAAGATAGGGAGCGTCCATTATATGTAGCCAAGGTAAGCATCAGATGGCAGCCTAGTCCAGTCCTCCGGTGATTCTTAGCACCCTCTGCCTTCATGTCGCACTGGCCGCTGCCTTGGTCAGGTATATTCCAGCTGCCGGAGACTGAGGGCCAAGATTTAAGTTGTGGAGTCATTTTGGAGGGGTTTGGCCATAACTCACCATGTTGGCCAAGCGGGTTGGTGAGTGCGGGATAGCATTTCCTCTAATCCCGATGGTATAGTTATACCGCTATTGGCGGTCGTCAGAGCCCCTTTAGTGGTAACAGGATGCACCACGAGAAGGCGGGGTTGACATTTGTCAAGGAGAGGCTGTGATGTTGCGCATCACCTGACCTTACATCCCACTATTCATATCATCATCATCATCATCATTGTCAACCATTATCAATCCACTGCTGGACGAAGGTCTCCCCAAGTTTCCTCCACAACGGTCTGTCTTGTGCCAGTCTCCTCCATGTCACTCCCGCATATTTACGAATTTCATCCACCCATCTCCCATGTGGTCTTTTTCTGGGTCTTTTCCTGTCCCTTGGAATCCAATCTAAAATTTCGGCTGTCCATCTATGGTCTGTCCTTCTGGCAGTATGTCCAGCCCATTGCCATTTCAGGGATTTAACTCTGATCATGATGTCTTCCACTCTCGTCATTTTTCGGATCCACGAGATTCTCTTCTTATCTCTCCTGGTTATACCAAGCATGCACCTCTCCATGCTTCTTTGAGTTGTCTGCAGCCTTTGTATGTCTCTTTTAGTTAAGGTCCACGTCTCTGCACCATACGTAAGCACTGGAAGGATGCATTGATCAAACACTTTTCTTTTAAGACATAATGACATATTGCTCTTGAAAATTATGCTGTTTCTTCCAAAAGCTCTCCAGGCAAGTTTTGTACGCCGATTAATTTCTTCATCAATGTGACCCTCACTTGATATCTGCTGTCCAAGATAAACATATGTATCTGTTATCTCCAGTTTTTCTCCATCAATCGATAAATCTTCATTTCTTGTAAAAGCATTGAACATCACTTTTGTCTTCTGAAAGTTCATTTTTAATCCCACTTCTTTACTCTTGTCAGCAAGTTCCTGGATCATACTCTGCAGCTCTGATGGGGTAGTTGCAAAAATGACTACGTCATCAGCAAAACGAAGGTGGGTTAGATAATCTCCATTAATCTTTATCCCTTTGTTTTCCCAGTTCAGTGATTGAAAGACATTTTCCAATGTGGCATTAAAGAGCTTCGGAGATATGGTGTCACCTTGTCTCACTCCCTTTCCAATTTTTATGTGTGTTGTATTTTCAAACAGCCGAATCTTTGCACTTACATTTTCATAGATGTTATTAATAATATTAATGTATGCATCCTCAATACCGCAGGATTTCAGAGCCGTGGTAACTGCTGATGGTTTCACCGAATCAAAGGCTTTTTCATAATCGATAAAAGCCATGCACAATGGAAGTTCATATTCCCTCGCTCTTTCAATTAGTTCTCTCAGTACGTGGATATGATCTATTGTGCTGTAGCCACTCTTGAATCCAGCTTGTTCTCTCGGTTGAGCCATGTCCAGTGTTACCTTCAAGCGGTGTGAAAGAACTTTAGTGAAGATTTTATAAACCACTGATAGGAGGCTGATAGGTCTGTAGTTCCTGAGATCCTCAATGTCACCTTTTTTATGTAGCAGGATCATTGTAGCGTTGTTTCAATCCTCAGGAATCTTCCCTTCATTAAGGCATCGAGTGAAAATTTGGGCGAGTACTGTTTCAATTTCTCCACTTGCTTCTTGTATGATGTCTATAGTAATTCCATCTTCTCCTGGAGCTTTCCCCCGCTTCATGTTCTTGATTGCATGAGCAACTTCTGCTGGGAGGACTGGAAGAACTCTGGTACCTTTCATGATGTCTGGAGTACATGTATCATCCCTTTCATATAATTTGGAGTAGAAATCTTTCACTCTTGTCAAAATTTCGCCTCTATTTCTTGTTATAGAACCATCTTCTTTTCTCAGAGCCATAATCTGTTTTCTTCCCTTACTGAGATGTCCCTTTGCTATCTTAAGGCTTTGGTTGTTTTCAATTGCTTTCCTCACTAGCTCACAGTTGAATTTCCTTACGTCTTCAGTGATACTTTTTCGTGTTGTCTTGCATAGCTCTATATATTCCACTTTGGAAGTCACATCTTCTTTAGTGTCTAGTACCTTGATGTAGTTTGTGTGCAGCTATACTATTCATATACCAGTGGTTTTTCAAACATCACAAAATATCACTTGAGAAGAAATATTGGGTTGCTGCAAATGAAATGTCTGGCAAAGGACCAGCACATGTGGATGGTGAGAACGGAAAAATAGGACAACTTACCTAAGCAAAATAATCCCCCTTGGCATCGACACATAGTTGCCATCTGTCTGGCAAAGGCAATGGTCCTGAAACGAAAAAAGTCTTGTGGCTGGGACCCGAAGAAATCATCAACTGCAAGTTGAACCAAATTGTCTGCCATGAACTGTTTCCCGGAAAGGAAGTGATCCAGGAGACGAAACAGATGACAGTCTGTGGGAGACAAGACCGGGAATAGACAGGATGAGGCAGTGCTTCATAGCCCAATGCACTTTGTGTCAGTATTGTTTGTTGTGCGACATGAGGGCAAGTGTTGTCCTGGAGCAGAAGAACACCATGTCTGTTAACCAAACCCAGTTGTTTCTGTAGCAATTTCCGGTGAATCTGGTGTAATTCAGCACAATAACATTCTGCAGTGATGGTTTGGCTTCTTGCCAAGAAACTCTGACGAATTATCCCGGCTGTGGACCACCGAACAAGGAGCATCATCTTCTTGGTGTGTAGGGTGGCTTAGGATGCCGTCCAGCAGGCTGTGTCTTGCTTAACCATTGTGAAGATCATTTCCGATTATTATAAAGGACCCACTTCTCGTCGCAAATGACGATTCGATGCAGTAGAGGTTCCTGTTTATTTCTGGCAAGCAGCGACGTGCAGACTTCCAAACACCTAGTCTTGTTGGCAGATGTCAACTAATGCGGCAGCCACACGTGTAGCTTTTTGACCTTATCCAGCGCAGCCAGACGCCAAACAACTGTCGTGTGGTGGACACCTACTTCTGCTGCTATCTCATGATATGTTTTTCAGGGGTCTCCTTTTACCACACATAACAGAACATCGCCATAAAATGCAACAGGTCAGTTACCACATGCTTCGTTTTGCAGGTCCGTATCTCTGCTTCGAAACTTCACAAACCATTACAGAATGGTTCTTTCGTCGGCTGTATTCTCCCCAAACGCTTTGTTAATGTTTTGAGTGGCAATTCCTGCAGAATAGCCCAGTTTAAATTCATACAGTAAAATGACTCTCAAATCCAGCGTCTGCATGTTTCCTTTGCAAGCCATGTTACGTCCAAATCAACCATGCCTGAACCTTGTTCTTCACACACATGCTAGCTATTTATAGTTACTCTGTGATGTAATACCCACAATACCTGTGAGTGGTTCCATTCCGTGGAGGTGGGGGCCTGTCTCCACTGCTTGTTCGCGCCGGACATTTCATTCGCACCAACCCAATACACTGAGGAATTTCATGACTACCAAGGATGTTTTCCCACGGAGAAATAAATACTCCAGGGTTTTTCACTGGGTTGCTCAACATGCACTATCATTCTCATCACTGGTCTAGGCATAAAACTTTTGATTTCACATGATACCTCACAATTTTAATTAGTAAAAAATTTTTCCCCAATATTTATCATTGTGGTTCCTACCAGCTCTCTCTCACACACAATGCTCCACAAAAAATTATCAAAGATCATAATACTGGTAACAAAAACATATCACCAACTGAGATAATTTTAAAACTTGTTTGGGTTAGAGCTCCAAACAAAAATCATGAAAAATTAAATCAAGGAAATTTATAAACACGTGTACATCTTTTAGAAGATTATTATAACTCATTGTGATTCAACTCTGGAAACTCGACACTTCAGTCTTACCAGTTCAAACATGCAGTGAAATATCCTTACAGGTATCTGTTTATGAAAGTTAAAGTTGTGTATATAGCATCTTTACAGGTTTCAGCCAGGGATATTTCTTTGCTCTGAACACAACTGTTTAATTTTAGTGATAACATGCTCTGAAAAAAAAAAAAAAAAAAAAAAAACTATTCTACTTTCAGATATTTCCAAAACTTTCAGAAAGAAATATCTGTTAATTTATTTACAAATCACATACAAAATCACCCGAATTTCTCACTTCATTTTCCTCCACTACAGTTGCCCTCCTTTGTTGGCTTTAACTGCTCTTTATCAGGGCTTTGAAAAATATCTGAAAAGTTACATGCACAACTGAGCATGTGCAGAAATTATTTACCTGCCCAGGTAGTAAAAGTTGGATGCCCACAGAAATTTATTTTTTAAGATAACAAATCAGAACCCTCACTTTTTTAAAGTAAAAAGGATGAACCTTTTTTATATGTTTTGCATTTCCATTTAAGGGTCTGTATTCAAAATATTAAATGCACAAAAGCGTGCATCTGTAGTTTTAAGATGATGCTGAAATTGGTATGAAATAGTATGATGATAAAATTGGTATTTCGAAAACTTTAGTGATTCTATCATGCTCCTTTTGTTAAAGTTTTCACCCTTTGTCACTAAACATCGTAGGCTAGTTCCATCAGAGGCATGCATCCCGTCACTGAATATAAACAACATTTGGAGCAAAAGTACTATGGTTCCAATTTTTGGACCTAGAGCATAAATATAATTGAAGAAGTGATATTCTTCTCTCCTTGGGAATCTGTAACAATAATACAACTTCTGGAGATTACCAGTGAAATGAAACATGACATGTGACGACTGTCTTTTTTCTTGTAGTAGGAAATTCTATTACAAAGTTTTTAAAATTTAGTTGCCTAGATCAGGCAACTAGATTTTTATTCACATGCCCAGGCCAATAATTTACATACCCCGGGCATCTTGGGCATGGTATTTTTCAAGACCTGTTTATGTTCTTTATTCAAAATCTTTTAAGCTTCAATAAGCTTCAATCTCTAGTTTTTCTGTAGCTTCAAAGTTTCATGCAGCTGTATTGTTACAGTGGACACCCCCTCCCAACCTAAAACCTGAAGAAAACTTTAAAATTTGTCCGCCATGTCGCGTATTGTATGAGGCAGCTAGGAATCACAGTTCGGCAGGCTCACATGTTTTTTTACAGTTCAGTTTTTTTTATTTATTTCTCATTTACGTTGTTTTTCTTTCGGATGTTCTCTAAATTAATTAACAAAATTGCGGGATAATTGGGAAGTCGCTCCAATGCTCTTGAAGGCAAGAAACGCAATATTTTTGCCATTTTGAATTGTTTCTACCTGTGGGAAAAGGTAGCACTCAATGGTTGCTCTGGAAATTGATAAGAGCAAAGCGATAGGCCCAGAAGAGGACTTCTGGATTTCTTGAGGAGGGGCCGATGTTACGACCCACCCCCGCCATTAATTTAGTAATTAATGGGCGTGGTTGATGTGTGAAATTAATTAAGTGTTAATTATGTTCGAGGCTTGATTGGAGTTTAAAAGTGTAAACAGCAGATAAAGTTTTATCTGGGGGTTTGGAAAGAAAAGAGGCGAAGAATTCTCTCTCTGGCTGGGTGGTCTCAGAATAGCTCTGTTAGGTCATAAATATCAGGGCGCAGCTGACGGGAAACTAAGCAACACGGAATGGTACCTTTCGAAGAAGGGTCCACTTGAGTAAATGAATGAAGATGGGGACAAAAGGTTTAGCGAATAATCGTAAATTCGTCGATTGTTTGGGGCATTTTCGAGAACAATTGCTCTCTGTGTGGTCCGTGCAGAAAAGTAAGATTTCGCACTTAGCGTGAAAATAAGGAAGAAAGTTTAGTTGTCTGTGCGCTCTCCGATGTGAAAGGCTGGATGCCTTGGATCTGCTAAAAATGAATTGGGAAAAATGAAGCAGCAAACCTCCCCGCATTTGGTAAGAAATGGAGACAACTCGAGGCAGCTATGTGATGTGATGGATTTGCACAGCAAAGTCACGAAACTGTAAGTAGATGAATATTTCCTTTTTCTTTCTTCGCACATCTGCGAACTTGTGCCATCCCGACACCCAAAGCTGCATGGACATAGATGCAGTAATGCTGAGTGACTGAACCTCAGAGGAAATACCTGCACGTACAGATTTCAATTTCTTACCGGGCCCATTTCCTGATTATTTTTTGTTACATGAATAAGGGAGAGGGTGTGGCCACAAATTCCGCTGGGCGGGACAGTTTCTTTTAACTTTGGTTCAGGGCCAAAGCTAGCGGGGAAGGGATCTGCATGTGCATGCTTATTAGATTTAGTTAATTAACTTTGGCAGTATTTCGCACCTATACTCTTATACCGCAAATTAACGTGCTTGTGTATTTTGTGTTGCGAGTATTTTTAATGTGATCGTTTGCATATAATTTTTTTTCATTCTCTAAGCAATTGTATATGAATATCACCTGCAGCTCTATTTAGTGTGTAAACGAGTAGTATCTCTTGTTCAGATAGTCCGGTGGAGACTCAGTCGGCTGCGTTATCCGACAGTAAAGTGTGACACCGTATGCTGCCCACATATGAGGGGCAATTGTCTATGCGCCTAGAGAGCGCCGGATCTGTTTAAATCTCGCAGAACGTTATTAAATGTTGTGTTGTGTATTTGTGAATCATGTGTTATTTGCGAAAGTGAGTGTTGTACTGGCTGGTTGGGGATTGAATGTACCGGAGTAAGATCCGGACCACTACACTCAGTCACGAATTGGTGATTGCGGGTGAACCTCATCACAACTCTGATCCCAAAGTATCATTTTTTTAGATTATTTTATTTTTTATTTGTTGTTGTTATTTTGTTCACAAGGTGGATTCACCCAAGCCTTATGCTTTGGGTCATTCTTCAACTTTTCATTTTTTATGTTCTGGTGTGAATCTTTGAGTGCAGCAGTGCAACTGAGATTCTCACCTGGTGCCGCGGCCAACTAAATTGTACTTCAGGTCTCAAGCACCGTTACCGGCAGACTCGGCAGGAACACTGCTAGTGCCGTGTAACATTAATGGTGCCGTTGTCCCAGGATCGATACCTATATTTTGCAGCTAGCGGAACAACACTCATGTTCGTAAAATAAGTGCGAATTGACTGCCATTACTATTTTTATTTAGTTTTGTTCGGTGCGAATTTTGTATAATTTAGCATTAAGTAAGCCTTAAGCTGTTTTCTAAGAACTGCCATAATTTTAGTGGGTAAGAAAAACAAAATGGCTAACACGAAGAAATCGTCATCTGCGAGTCACGTGGATTCAGATGATTCTGATGGTCACTCTGACGGAGAACATGTGAGCACTGAGGCTGCAATTGTTCCGGAAGAGAGTACACCTGTTACAAGTACAGCGGGTGCATCACAGCTGAGACAAACAGCTTTAGCCGCACCTATGGTTTATGGTGAGCAAATAGCGGGATGTAAAAACATGTTGAGGCTATTTACAGGCACTGATCAGCTGTATCGTGTCAAACACTTTTTTCAGGATGTCGAAAGTGTAGCGATGGTGGGTAGATGGAGAGAGCAAACTAAACTCGCGATTGCAAAATCTAAATTTCGGGAGAGAGCTGCTGAATTGCTATCTCATAGCAATGAGCTGAGGGCTGAAACCGAACCCTTTGCAGCGCGAACCCGCATGATTGTGGATTCCTTACGAGTGCAGGGAAGCCAGGTCAAAAGTCCTCCAATCATTTCGCGGGCGTCGCTGAGACCAAGGGATGATTACGGGCGGGTGTTAAGGGCGAGTAACACCATGCCACACACTGACAGACGGGGAGCAGTCGAGATTATAGTGGATCCCCAGGAAGACTGTGACACCACGATTATCTACGATGTTGAGAAGGAACTCGAAGACAGTGGAACGCAAGAATTTGGCATCGAACGCAGATAAAAGCGGGCGTAGGAGCATCGAACGTGAGAGATCTGTGGGACTCGTGGATTCTCGAAGCTATGCCTCATACTTAAATTTTCTTTCCGCCTATCTCGACGGATAGCAATGAACGTGTGATGAAATCCTTAAACTTTCCTTCCGCTCTCAGGGCACTTAAGTCCGGAACTAGGTACCTTGCGACGGTGGGAAATTGTTGAGTGTTTACAGTTAAAAAAAAAAAAAATAGAATGATTGGATGAATAAACTTCATCCAGTCATCCCTTTTTTTCTTTCATGGGGGGATGGAATGTTACAGTGGACACCCCCCTCCCAACCTAAAACCTGAAGAAAACTTTAAAATTTGTCCGCCATGTCGCGTATTGTATGAGGCAGCTAGGAATCACAGTTCGGCAGGCTCACATGTTTTTTTACAGTTCAGTTTTTTTTTATTTATTTCTCATTTACGTTGTTTTTCTTTCGGATGTTCTCTAAATTAATTAACAAAATTCCAGGATAATTGGGAAGTCGCTCCAATGCTCTTGAAGGCAAGAAATGCAATATTTTTGCCATTTTGAATTGTTTCTACCTGTGGGAAAAGGTAGCACTCAATGGTTGCTCTGGAAATTGATAAGAGCAAAGCGATAGGCCCAGAAGAGGACTTCTGGATTTCTTGAGGAGGGGCCGATGTTACGACCCACCCCCGCCATTAATTTAGTAATTAATGGGCGTGGTTGATGTGTGAAATTAATTAAGTGTTAATTATGTTCGAGGCTTGATTGGAGTTTAAAAGTGTAAACAGCAGATAAAGTTTTATCTGGGGGTTTGGAAAGAAAAGAGGCGAAGAATTCTCTCTCTGGCTGGGTGGTCTCAGAATAGCTCTGTTAGGTCATAAATATCAGGGCGCAGCTGACGGGAAACTAAGCAACACGGAATGGTACCTTTCGAAGAAGGGTCCACTTGAGTAAATGAATGAAGATGGGGACAAAAGGTTTAGCGAATAATCGTAAATTCGTCGATTGTTTGGGGCATTTTCGAGAACAATTGCTCTCTGTGTGGTCCGTGCAGAAAAATAAGATTTCGCACTTAGCGTGAAAATAAGGAAGAAAGTTTAGTTGTCTGTGCGCTCTCCGATGTGAAAGGCTGGATGCCTTGGATCTGCTAAAAATGAATTGGGAAAAATGAAGCAGCAAACCTCCCCGCATTTGGTAAGAAATGGAGACAACTCGAGGCAGCTGGAGATGCCAGTTTGCCATAAAGACAGCGGAATGCCTAAATCCGCGTGATAAAGCTGCAATTTCTAGGCTGGAGCGTAATGGAAATCAGCGACTGTTTGGACTAATGAAAGCCAAGTTACAGGGGAATTAAGAAGTCTGCGAGTGGACAGTGGTCATTCCAATGAGAAGCGAAGCCATGCAAAGTCGGGTTCGGATGCCAACCACTGCAGTGTGGAATCGTCACCCCCATTCATCCCCTACTGTGGAGGAAGTGAAGAGAGCCGCCCCGGTGGCGCAGTGGTCTAAGGCGTTGGCCTCTGATCATTCGTCGGAAGGGGTCCGGGTTCGAATCCCGGTGAGGCATGGATGTTGTGTTTGTCTTACGGCACTGGCTCTCTCCCTTCCCTGGAACCAGTGACTCTAAAATTAGGGACGGGCGACTGCTTATCGCCCATTGAGTTGCTCACGGTGGTCGTTAAATCTCAAAAAAAAAAAAAAAAAAAAAAAGTGAAGAGATGCGCTTGTCTTACGGGGAGAAGCGAGGCCCCATGTGTGCGTGTGTGTGGTCACGTAAGCAGCGAAGCCACTACGTGTAAGTGCGACGGGATAAAACATGGCGAAAGAAAAATATGAGCGTAAGAGCGGTGGCTTCGATACCTAACAAATATACAGGTGAAATGTTGAGTTGCTGATATACGCTTAAGGTAAAAGCACGTCTGATTTCGCTCGGCCGAGAAAATTAATCTCAGGGCTGGCGGTCGCAACTCGATAAAAAAAAAATGGAAACAAAACCTGCGAGTGGCATATTTGAACTGCGTACTCAGGCAGGGTAGATGGTTTGCTAACGGAAAGGAACTGACTGAATTGGGAATGAACGGTCAAAAAGGACGGAAGGTAGCGACGGACGGAATCAACTATAGCAGCAGCGGAATTGAATGTGTCCCACTCTCCCAGCAGTCGACGTTCACAATTATTTCTTCACGACAACAGAAATCATTTCCCAGGAACACAGAAAATCAATCTTGGAAACCGCAACAGCAGATGTGAGAGGGCCTATTTTACTTAACGGCCACCTTCAAATCGTCACGAGAATAGATCAGTGTGCACTCTAATCATTGCAACAAAGTGCGGCGTGATATTACCATTTTAATTGTGTGCTTCATTTACATCAAGCGTCAAAATGAAGTGTTGAATCATCGGTGCTGCCACATGGTGCAAGTGTCCGTGTGTGTGTGCGCGTTTTTTTTTTGTTGTGTGATATTATGTGATGCACGCTGGATTTGCACAGCAAAGTCACGAAACTGTAAGTAGATGAATATTTCCTTTTTCTTTCTTCGCACATCTGCGAACTTGTGCCATCCCGACACCCAAAGCTGCATGGACATAGATGCAGTAATGCTGAGTGACTGAACCTCAGAGGAAATACCTGCACGTACAGATTTCAATTTCTTACCGGGCCCATTTCCTGATTATTTTTTGTTACATGAATAAGGGAGAGGGTGTGGCCACAAATTCCGCTGGGCGGGACAGTTTCTTTTAACTTTGGTTCAGGGCCAAAGCTAGCGGGGAAGGGATCTGCATGTGCATGCTTATTAGATTTAGTTAATTAACTTTGGCAGTATTTCGCACCTATACTCTTATACCGCAAATTAACGTGCTTGTGTATTTTGTGTTGCGAGTATTTTTAATGTGATCGTTTGCATATAATTTTTTTTTCATTCTCTAAGCAATTGTATATGAATATCACCTGCAGCTCTATTTAGTGTGTAAACGAGTAGTATCTCTTGTTCAGATAGTCCGGTGGAGACTCAGTCGGCTGCGTTATCCGACAGTAAAGTGTGACACCGTATGCTGCCCACATATGAGGGGCAATTGTCTATGCGCCTAGAGAGCGCCGGATCTGTTTAAATCTCGCAGAACGTTATTAAATGTTGTGTTGTGTATTTGTGAATCATGTGTTATTTGCGAAAGTGAGTGTTGTACTGGCTGGTTGGGGATTGAATGTACCGGAGTAAGATCCGGACCACTACACTCAGTCACGAATTGGTGATTGCGGGTGAACCTCATCACAACTCTGATCCCAAAGTATCATTTTTTTTTAGATTATTTTATTTTTTATTTGTTGTTGTTATTTTGTTCACAAGGTGGATTCACCCAAGCCTTATGCTTTGGGTCATTCTTCAACTTTTCATTTTTTATGTTCTGGTGTGAATCTTTGAGTGCAGCAGTGCAACTGAGATTCTCACCTGGTGCCGCGGCCAACTAAATTGTACTTCAGGTCTCAAGCACCGTTACTGGCAGACTCGGCAGGAACACTGCTAGTGCCGTGTAACAGTATCATCATGCATTGAGCATGTGCTCATGCTCAACACCTCCCTCCAAGGGGGGGGGAGCCTTTTCTGAGATATACCATATCCAGCAAGAATGACAAAGAACAAATTTAAATCAGTTAAATTCAGCAAAATATTTGAAACATTCATTTTCCCCATTACAAACACTTTTAAGCAGTTTGGGTCATAATAAGATGATAAGTTATATGAATACAAAAACAAGTTAATAAAGATAACACAGATTAAACCAAATCAAAAACTAATAATGTATATTGTAACTCCACACAAAGTAATACCAGTAGTTCCTGCAATATTTAAAATCTTAGTGAAAATGCCAAATGTTCATTGTTATTAACAGTGAAATTTTATTAACTACCATGACTTTGCCAAGTATCATCAACTTCTTTCAGTAAATCACTATAACAACATGACTGTGGATAACATAACTTCAAATGTAGAATGCATTACTGAAACATTACATCCCTTTTGGACAGGTCTTTGTTATAATCCTCTGTCGGGTCAGACAAACATATAACAACCTCGATCATTGAACCCCCAGTTTCACACAAATTCTGGATTTCATGGAGTGAAAATTAAACTCCCTTTCCATATCAAATCAACTGCCATTAACATACCACACCAGAGCATGTTGATTTTAT
This sequence comes from Macrothele yani, assembly GCA_039090855.1. Taxonomy (NCBI): domain Eukaryota; kingdom Metazoa; phylum Arthropoda; class Arachnida; order Araneae; family Macrothelidae; genus Macrothele; species Macrothele yani. Next base: position 144,382,030 of record CM077014.1, read on the forward strand.
TCAGTTTCATAAACTGAAAGTTCTCGTGTCAACTGTAAGATAGAATGATTTCTGACTTTCCCCTTAAGTGCTAATCTGCATATAGGTCTGCAACTTTTAGTACCATTTTTTTTTGTTTTTGTGATATACATATTTTTCCTTTTTTCTAGTGCCCTGATATACAGCGAAACATTCTATTTACTGTGTTTATAATGATCTAAAATAGGCATTAGAAAATAAATTAAACCATCATGGGTTTTACTAAACAATTACAGATGATCAACAAGGTAAAAAAATGCACATGTGCAGAAAAAGCTGCAATGGATTTCATGCTGCAAAACATTGCATGCCTTATCTCACAAATAAAGTGAAGTAAAACAAGCTAAAGCCATTTGCGCCTAAACCTGATGTTTGCACTAGTGCCAGTTGGAGATCACATAGAGTAGAGATGAATGGCAATGGAGTCCCCGATGCTCAACTTCAGATGACAACCAACAAACTCACAAGCTACATGAATATTATGAATTTAACAGCTGCAAGTGGTTAGTTGTAGTGCAGTGAGCTGAACACATGAAATCATCAAATGAATAACCACAGCCATCACCACAGAAATTTCAGAACAATTTAAAATGATTTGTTTTTGCAGTATTTATTACGTTCCTGAACATTTGTTTAGGTCTGCATTACCACTATTAATATTAATGCTTCTAGTAACTGGTTGGTTTTGTTGCATAATTTTATTGCATAACAAACCATGCATCCATTTTATTAATTTTTTTGCCACTCACACGCTGATCTACATTTCACTTTGATCTCATGAACTAATGCTTAATATAGAAACCATCCCTTGATAAGAGAGGGATGTATACTAAATGTATACAAATGGGTTAAAATAGCAGATGATGAACAATCAAAGGGTGCCAGGTGACTTCTAACTCTCTAGTGGCAGACAATGCTAAACACTATCTAAAAAGAGCAAGGGTACTAAAACTCATACATACACATCATTAAGCTCTTCTCTGAGATTCAGAGGTTAGCTCCTCAAAGAAAGACTGTCTGCTGTGTAAACGTTTAACTGATGAAACTAGATATTACTTATTGTTGGCTTATCAAATGTCTCCATTTACAATGACCTTGGAACACCACTCGAGCTTCATTAACATCCATCACATGCCACACACAAGACCTTTTGTGCTTCATACTCATAATCTTTTTCTCAAGCAGACATTCCTGAATCTGTTCCTCCCATGATTTCCTTGGCCTCCCTCTACCTTTCTTTCCTGCTACTTGGGCAGAAAAAATTCTCTTAGTCAGCACCTCATCACTCATTCTTTCAACATGGCCAAAACACCTAAGAATATTAGTCTCCACCTTACTAACAACATTTTGCCTCACATTACACATCTGCAACACATCATCATTCCTCACATGATCAGCACGTGTCTTACCACAAATCCCCCATAAGTAACGCCCCTCCCCAGCACAATAAGACTTATCTTGCATTCATTATGAACAGTTCCTCACTCAAAAACCATAACTTTGAGTTTTCCCTTATTTATACCAAGTTTGAATTTCATACAAACTTCGTACATTCGGGACAACATACTCTGCAACCCACTTCTGCTTTCTGCCAACAGAACTGTGTCATCAGCATAGAGCAATCTACACATACGCATATTACCAAGACATAAACTTTCTAAGGTATAAAATCAGTCCAGCAGCTGAGATTTAAAAAAAATGGCAGCTTTAGATTAAAAATTTCTGCATAACCAACCTGAAAATACCAGATGTAAGATATTTATAGAGTTAAAAAAATAAAAAAAATAGAGCAACATTCTAACCAAAACTGTAGTAGACCATTTAACAAAATAAATTAGTTTCTTCATACATTTTGCCCCTTTTCACATCTTTTCTTATTTACGATTTGACATCCTTTCGAGTTTGTCCATAGATACATTGGGTCAATCACATGATCTAATACAAGTTAATGGTACTATTATTCTATCTTAATTCAAACTGACTGATGATCATATTCTTTCTTCTCTCTCTTTCATTTTTATACAGTTATATCTACAGAAACTTGCTAGACTATGATACAGTCATTACACTGGATTATTTACAGGTGATCAAGACCTAAGCTGAGTAGAAAGTACTTCTGTGTTTCTTAAATTTCTTTATGTAACTAGTGCGCAAAGCCCTAACTTTCAACCTACATTTATTTGTTATGCGTGAATGCATACTTCCTTTTCCTATTGCCAAATATTGAAAAATCATAATAATGTGGCTGTCACTAAATATCAAAGAAAAGCACAAATTACATAAAATTGGAAACTTAGGATTATATATTATAAACCCACTGAGATTACACATTACAGTTAGAAATGCATTGGTCTTAAAATATGATAATTATGCTTGAAAGAACAGCCCATATTGCTAACTTTACTGGTTATTTAATACTAGTTAATTTTACTAGTGATAATTCATTATGGTATTAATGCCAATTTTGAACATCACAAGCATTATAATTAAACAATTATCAGAACACTAAGTTATTCAGTACTTACAAAAAATGACCAACACTAAATAAAGTCACTAAATTAATAGCATTTATTTCTTGATCAACAGTAATAATAACATAGTATCTATAAAATATTCCAAATGCAAAATTACTGGCTTTAAAATAATTATTATAATTTTTCTCACAGCAAGGAACAAGAAAACAAACTTTACAACATAACAAAAAATTACTTCACACAAAACTGTAATACACAAACAAAAAAAACAAAGGCAAGTAGAGATTAGAAAAAATGAAAAGAATATCTTTTTTTTTTGCCCTTCAATGTCATGCATAGAGTACAAAGAGTTGATGTATTTCTCATACAGAAAATATCTTGGGTCCTGTAATTTTACGATTGGGAAAACAGCAAAAGATCCCCCATGTAATATATACATATAATAAAGATTTTACTGTTATTTACAGATCAAAAGCCAAAACCATAAAAATGCAATAACTTCTATTTATCATCTGGCAGCTTGATAGAAACCCATTATATTGAAAATAAATAAATTTCCACAAATTTGCAGTAATTTGTGCTTTCCAGCAGAGATATTTATTGATTGCAATATTTACTGAAACCAAGAATTTTAAAATTTTAAACATTTGGTGTAAAAAGGCAAATGAGCCTGTTCATATGAATTTCCAAGTGAAACTTTTTACACTCACAGTATTTAAAGATTTTTTGCACTCTTAAAGATATTTCTAGCACCATTTAGTGTTACCTGTAAAAATTTATGAGAATCCAGATATTTGTAAATGAACTTGCCAAGTAATGCCTGAGCAGATTCTATTTGAACAACAGGAATAACATTTCTAACTCATTATTTTCAAATAATGTGAATATCTGGAAAAACAACACAGCAAAATAAACTAATTACTTACCCAACCATAAGGAAGCCCTGATAAAGTGCAACAGATGCAAAGTAAAAAACTGATGAGAAGACAACTTGCATTGCTGATATAATGAGGCCTCGATGAATAACAAATTGACTTAGTGCTGCAGATCGTTTGTAACTAGAGGTAAAAGAAAATGTAAAAGAGCAATTAAAAGTTAGAGAAACAATAACTAAATATACAAATCATCACGAAAGACAGTAAACATGAGCATCTAAATCTATGTAGGGATGTTGAAGAACAAGACAAGTTCAACATTGAATACATGCTGCATGCTTTTAGTACAGTGAAACCTGCTTAAACCAGACCCAGTAAGAAATGAAAACCTGTCCAAAAAAGATTTTAGACCCCTGTGAAATGTATAGCAAGTTTTGTGTTACATCACCTTCATGAGGCAGAAACAGTTTAATAAACACATACATACATGTATGTCACTTTACTGTTTTTTGAGATTGAGAGGTTAGCTTCTGAAAGATCAAGCAACTGTCAAATCAAAATGATTGATGGTGTTAGATATTCAGCAGTTGCTCTGTTTTTTAAAGTTTTCACCAACCCATTCACCAAATTCAATTTTTTTTACCAAAGTGTTGTAATAGTACAAAAAAAGTAATCGCCAAGATGATTTTTTTTCCTTCACAAATTGCGAAGAATGTGATTGGCAGCTCGATCCCTGGAACAGCAATCTTAGCACACAATTTCATCTTCACTCACATCCATCACACATCTCAAACAAGACCTTTTGAGCTCCATACATTTTCTCATGCAGTCCTGAATCTGGTCCTCCAATGATTTCCTTGGCCTTTCTCTAACTTTCTTTCTTGCCATTTGGGCTGAAAAAATTCTCTTAGTAAGCATCTCATCACTCATTCTTTCAACATGGCCAAACCATCTAAGAATATTAGTCTCCACCTAACTAACAACATTTTGCCTCATATTACACATCTGCAACACATCTTCATTCCTCACATGATCGGAGTGTGTCTCACCCCCCCCTCATAATTAACACATCTCCCCAGCACACAAACAACTCCTATGTCTTTTCTGCAGTACCCAGGTTTCACTGTTGTACATCAGAGTAGGAACAATTACATTTTCATATACAGCCATTTGGGACTTCCTTGAGAACCCATCATTCCTGTGAAATCCTCCTAAGGCAGCTACGACTTTCAATGAAGAATTTGCTCATCTACAAATTTCACCATCTAATTTGTTCTCTCTGTCAAACATGCTTCATAAATATACAAACTCATTTACCTAGTCAATCTCTGTGCCATTTAAATTTATATTGTACACAATACTAAGAGTTCCTCCCTCAAACACCATAGCTTGGTTTTTTCCTTAATTATGTTCAGTTTGAATTTCATGCAAACTTTGTACTTCCAGGACGACATACTCTGCAACTCACTTTTGCTCTCTATAAACAGGACTGTAGCATACAGAAAACTGCCCACATGGATATTGCCAAGACATAAACCAGTATTGTCCATTTTGGCATCACGCATGCATGCATCCACAAATACATATATTAAACAGCCATGGTGACATTACGCAACCTAATTTGACTCCTGCACAAATAGAAAACCATTTTGACACAACACCATTGTCTTGTACATATGCTCTATTGCCAGCATACATAGCTTTCACACTATTAAGCAGATTCCTAATTACATTGGGATGCATGCATGCACGAGGAAAATATTTTTAAGTTTTGACTGTTTAGGCAAGTTTAGAAATTTTACAAGGTAATAAATAATAAGTGCTGGAATACATGCATGTAATCACCAATTGCAATAATATTTTCTGTCATGGATATTTTTGACTTCATATGCTTTTCTTTCTTCTGGTTGCGGCTCAGAACTTGTGAAAACAGCCTCAGAGAATGATGCCTCCATGAAACTTCACAGTTCTTGCAAAGTGGTCAGGCAGGTAGCATTCACCTGGAATCCACCACACCCAGACTTGTCCATCGGATGGCTAGATGGTGAAGCATGATACATCACTCCTGAGAAAGTTCTTCCACTGCTCCGGAGTCCACTGGCTTAGAACTTTATACGACTCCAACTGATGCTTGCCATTGATCCTGCTGATGTTAGGCTTGTGTGTGGCTGCTTCGTAATGGAAACCCATTCTGTATAGCTCTCAATGAATCGCTACGGTGCTGGCATTGCTTCCAGAGGCATTTGGGAACTCAGTGGTGCGTGTTGCAACTGAGCACAGGCAATTTTTCTGCTTCAACACTCAGAAGTAACACTGTCACTTTTGCTTACATTAATTTTTTTTCTATGAAAGAAGGGTTTCACAGCTAATCAAGTGTTTTCAAACATTAATGATTAAAGAAAACCTTATTGTGGGTCCTTACAACAATTTTGAAAATTATTCTCAACTAAATTTCCAAGTTAAAACCACTTCATCAGGTCCTCTGTAACATTCACTTCTGTGGTGGTTAAGGTTATTAATCTTGTAAGACAGAATATTGATTATTGGCACATAAGTAAATATCACTGCAAATCTGATTAAAAAATATATTTTTACTATGAAAATTAGTTCAGAAAACTTAAAAACAAGCAAACTAGTAATCCCATTTCCTGCTTGACACCCAAATGGTTTTCCTAATCCTTAAACTTACAATTAATATACTAGCCTCACTGGTGTGGTCTACATCTAGTGGTATGCACAGGGCAGGTTTTTTGTTTCATAAGTTAGGTGAAAAATTCTGGACTTGGGTAAAACCGGTGATAAAAAATTTAGCATTTTGCTTCTGGATTAAAGAAGACCATTTTTTTGACTCACCAAATTAAAACTGACGTTAAATAATCAGATGGTGAACAGCACTGAGAGAAATGATAGACATGGAAGCACACCCACTGCAGGATGCATTCATTAATTACAGCTGAAACTCACATTCTTGGCTGTAAGATGAAAATCTAAAATGTTGGATTTCAAAATAAAGGCCCATGCAGACCATTACTACATGCTACTTTAAAATGAAAAACACTTTGTGTTTTAATTTTCGTATTTATGCTGCCTGCCATGTCAGTAATTCCAATAAACTAAATCTCATTACTGCTTCCCTCTTTTTACTGCCCATGTGTAAAATATAGTAGCACATACTATACTACTGCGCAACCAATAGTTCCATTTGCCAAGATATTAAAAACATACACTGGCAGAAAGTGAAAAAAGAACACCAAGGAGGAGATGTCTGATACCAACGAAATTTATACAGCATAATAATGGAATACAGAGGATAACATGATCAAAACATTATGGCAAAATACAGCTGTATTTGCTGGTAAACTGAAAAATAACATTTCCATGTAACATGGTTAGTACGAGGTTGAACCGCCATGAACTGCGCCATGCTGTGCAATTCTGACATGGAGTCTGTCGTACAGATGTTGGATGTAAGTTTGGGGTATTGAGTTTCAAGCATCTTCAACCTGAACGCGTAAATCGGGAATGGTCGTGGCTGGCCATGGAGACCGGATAAGTCGTTGTCCCATAAAATCCCACACGTGCTCAATGGGGGACAAATCCAGTGAACGTGCTGGCCATGGAGTTGTCTCACACCCTGAAGTGCATGTTGCATTGCACGTGCCGTGTGTGGGCGTGCATTAGCTTGCTGGAAAACACCCCGATGGACCGACCTTACAAATGGCACAACAACGGGCTGAATGATGTTATTGATGTAGGAGGTGCTGTTTAACGTACCAGGTACAAACACTAGTTGTATGGGAGCGATAGCTGATCGCTCCCCATACCAGGAGACCAGGTGTACGCCCTGTGTGTCGCTGGCGGATGCAAGAAGGGTGGAGATGCTCCCCTGTGCATCTGCGAACACGCATACGGTCATCGGAGGCTCCCAAGCAGAATCTGCTTTCATCGCTGAATACGACAGATCGCCATTGCGTTCTCCAGTGCAGACGTTGGCGACACCACTGCAGCCGTTCCTGACGGTGGGCTGGAGTCAGAGGTACACATGCACGTAGTCCTGCATCCAGTAGGCAATTGCGGATTGTTCGCACAGTCACCTCAGGTGCAATGGCAGCTCGGATTTGCGTCGCAGTGGATGTTCTGCTTGACAACGCCGCTCTTCTTATGCGTCAATCGGTCCGTTCATCAGTCCATCTGTGACTCCCGGTTCCACGTCTTCTCGGGTGGAAATGTTCCTCGGACCATCTATGCCACCATCGTACCACCTCAGATACTTCCCGTCCAATTCGCTCTGCAATACGACGATACGATCACCCGGCGTCACGGAGTCCGACTAGACGACCTCGCTCAAAGTCCGATAACTGCTGAAATCGTACACATCTTCCATGTCCAGGCATTGCAGTTTCTTCAGGGTCTTCGCACGTGTCCGTACGCCGAAGACTGATTACATTCACTTCGCCGTACTCCTTTAATACCACCGACGATAATTTGCATATTATGCCGTGCTGTGGCGTAAGCGCTCACCGGTTGGTCCCGAAATGAACATCACACCTATGTAAACTCGACCTCATTAACATATGTAAATTTCATGATTGTCCGCCAATTCCTTCTTGGTGTTCTTTTTTCACTTTCCTTTAGTGTATATAAGAGATGCTTAATGATGCAACAACACAATATGTTGAAGCAAAGATTATCCAAATTATTTTTTAAGTGTTTCTTTAAGAACCAGATAATGCAAAATAAATAAATAAATATATAAATAAATAAAAAGAGCAATAACACCAGAAACTTTTTCAACAATGCCATTTCCTTTCTGAAATCAATTACCTGTAACGACCATGAACTAAAATAAGTCTGGCTAAGTGACTAAACTGTGTTATGGAGAAGTCCGCTGCAAGTGAAGCCTGTTTCCCTTCTCGGCCAACAATTCCAACACCAACATCTGCTGCTTGAATCATGCTGACATCATTACCACCATCACCTATGAGAAATAACAGTCGGCACTGTATAACAAAGACACTTGCTAAAGCAACAAATAAAGCAAATGAAATCTGAACACATTTTTTATTACTAACATAAAAGGCTACAGCAGACTTAGCTGTGCTTAGTCAGAACATAAAAAAATATGTAGAATTTTTATTATTTTGTTTTTCGCTGAAATAAGAGAAAAACGATAAAAATGTTCTTGCCTTTTTGGAGGGAGGGGAGGATTTAAGAAAATCTGTAAAATGAAAAATAAGTTGCTTAATAAAGCACTTCTGAGAAGGGTGTAAAGAGTATCTTGCATTTATCATTTTAAGAAACAAAACATTGTCATGCATAGATATCCAGAAGGAAACTAATCTGGTTTATCAAAGAACTTCATCCACCTCATGTTGTTCATTTTATCACATTCTCTTCTTCACTTTTCTTTAAGTAATTAAGATATCTGATGAGAAGAAATGACTACAAATATTCAAACTATATCTAAATGTTTTCAAAAGTTTTATCTATGAAACATAAGTGAACCCACTAATTAGCTTTATTAAATAAATATAAATATACCACATAAAACAGCTACAGAAAAAAATTATGAAAATTAACAAATCAAGATAAACAGAATAGTAGTCAGGTCTAGTCTGGTTAAAATATATCTCTAATTTTAGAGAAACACAAAACTTTATGGATCAAAGTCCATTTCTGTTTTTTATAACATCAGCTTTCAAAAGAGCTTCAATTTACTTTGCAACAAAATTTACACAAATATTTTCTACATTATAAAAACGTCTTGTTGGCAAGAGCCACACAAATTATGAAACAATGTCACTGCTTATTTTATGAGACGATATCACTTCACAGGTAAACAAATAATGGTATCATTGTCGCATCTATGTAAGGCATGGATGTATCATTTGAGTCCTAGTTCTATAAGGGGAAATATTGAAATGTGCTCCTGTGCTGTGGGATGTATGTGTGCTCTAGCATTATAACAAATCTGGAAAATCTACACCATGTAACATGTCACTTGACATTTAAACCAATCTTTACACTCTTCTTTTTCAATAATTTTCATCTCGCCTTTTCCTTTCATGATGATGATGCTAAACATACATCGATGTCCAAAGAAAATTCTGCGTCATCACATAAAAAAAGTACAGTATACTATAAAAATTTAACAGACAAAAAGCTGAGAGAATGATAGTAATACCACAGGTTACGAAAGAGCATTGAAAATATGACTGTCAACACATATTCAAAGGAATAATATGGGATGGACTATGGTTCAATGTAGCCTAAATTTATTTTTGGAATCTGTTTTTGTTGAATGACAAATTCTGAAAATTTATAGCTGATTTAAGTAGACATATTTAAAGTTCTTATTTAAAGAAGTTATAAAAGCAGGCTGGAATTTTTTTTTTATGAAATTGGAAGTTTGTACTTCCTTCCTGTGTAATATCATTGGTATGTTACACTGCACTAAGTCAACTGGTGACTGCAAGAGGTGACCCTCTTGTTCAAACATAATTCCTATCAGCTGCTGATCAGATGACTAAAATCTGGTGAAATACATAATTAAATATATTTTAGCTAACTACAAAAACAATCAAGAATGAACATAAAATCCTCGATTGATGTGATTTTAAAGTATGTACATCTTGGGCAAATTCAATTTCAAATGAATCATTTTAAACTGGGTTTTGCCATAATATTTATTCCTTTTACTAATTTAATTTCTATGTATATCCAAGTAAAGGCATCAAAAGTAATACCCACACACAACTCAGATTTTAAGTGGCCACCAATCCCTGCTCATTCTTGTCTACCTTAATTAATCCATGTTTTACTTTCATGATGTTAGTCAATATGTGCACTAAGATTTATTTTATTAATCCAATACACATCATTTCTAAGCAAGCTAAAACATAATACCAACAAACATAAATAAGCACACACACACAAAAAGATTACATAATTCATTTCACAGGAATTACTATGTCCACATACTGTGATTATAGTCACTTTTCAATTAATTAAAAATTAAATGTCAAATTTCAGAATGTAACAAAATAAAGTCGTATACAACAAAGAGCCAAAACATTATGACTACCTGCCTAATATAATGTTGGTCCTTCACATGCCACCAAAACGGCTCTCATCCAGTGTGGCACGGACACTACAAGATTTCTAAAGGAGCCATGTGGTATCTGGTACCAAAATGTTATCAGCAGATCCTTTAACTCTTGTAAGTTACGTGGCTGAGCAACTGCAGATCAGATTTGTTGTTCCAATACACACCTCAGATGCACGATTGGATTGATGTCTGGGGAATTTGAAGGCCTGGGCAATACCTGAAAATCTTCCTCACGTTCCGCGAACCTTTCTCGAACAATCCGGGCAGTATGGCACAGTGCATTATCCTGATGAAAGAAGGCGATGCTAGAGGAGAATAACATTGCCATTAAAGGATGTATCTGGTCTATAATGATGCTTAGGTAGGTGGTAGACATAATAATTTCCTGCAGATAAATGACTGGACTCGTTATTTCCAGCAATATATTGTCCAAAGCATTCCACTTCCTTCATGGGCTTGTTTTCATCCCACGATAGATCCTGGTGCCAACATTTTTCCAGGTAAATGACGCACATGTGCCCTGCAGTCTACATAGTGCAACTGGAAATGAGATTCATTTAACCAGATGACTGTCTTCCAATCATTCATGGTCCAAGTTTTGATGCTCACATGCCCATTGTAGGCAGTTTCAACGGTAAACCGAGGTTAGCATGGGCACTCGGAGTGACCTACAGCTACGCAGCCCCATTTCCAGCACGGTTCAGTGTACTGTGTGCAGAAGTGCCAACCTTTTTGAGGTGTCTATCAGTAATCATTTGGAACCTAAAGAAGCATGCGCACAATGCCATACAGCTTTTCAAAGTTACAAACTTAAATTACTGCATTATAAAGTAAAACTAGCACAATCACATTATAAGAGTATACCAAACATGGTGAAAAGGACTTCAGTTGCAAAAAAAAAAAAAAAAAGCTAAAAATAAACTAGCAATTTTTTTGCTTGTCTGTCTATAAACATTAAAAACCAATTTCATTTGTGTCTTCTCAGCATGCCAAAAATTTTGATGCTATAAAACTTGACTAAACAGTCTTGACTTGGCTTCACAAGATTGATAATCATAACAAGCAGGGAGCAGAATGTTAGGTGGCATTTGCAAATTACTGTTGATCAAAAGTTAGAGGTTCACTAACAAACTGAACAGCAGACTGACTAGCAAAAGACTTTCTGTAATTTTTTTAGGCATGATCCGTAATTCCTCACAGTCAGCTGAAAATCCATAATAATTATGCAAAATCCCTAATAGTTGTTAGCTCTCTGTGCGTTGTAACACATTACTCTGGTAATATGAATTCAAATTGCTGGCGAGTTGTGTCACAGTATCCCTTCTGTTGGCACATACCATAAAAGATAGCTTTTGCTCACCTTTAGCATCGATGAGCAGTGGTTTGCCCACACATTGCCAGGGGCTCAAGGTTTTTCCCTCTATGGAGCACTTTTTGAAGGACCTAACGATGGCTGACTTTGAGTACCCCACACGCCTTGCCATCTCGGAAATGCTCTGCCACAGTCTCTGGCCATTACAATTTGGCCTTTGTCAAACTCACTTAATTCTGCTGCCTTTCCCATCTGAAGAACAAGGATAATACTATATATAATTTTATGGTACATATCCCCCTACCCTTCTGTTTGTCACGTTAACTTCGTTTAAAGTTGAAACTCCACACAAATCACGTGGCCAATCATACAATATTAACATAAAAAAATGTACTAAAAAACATATACTTCTTTGGTATACACTTATATTCATACAACATATTGATATGTAATATCCGTTCGTCACTATTTTTGAAGTCACCCTGCATTTATGCCTATGTTTGCCTATGCTGTGTAGCTTCAAGTTCTCCATTAGCCATCATATTGTTAGGCCTAAGCATCGACATCAGTGATTCAAACCACATTTAGGGGTGGGTAGTGAATTCTGGTTATCAAATATTCACTTCACATTCAAATAGTTCATGGACTCACTCTTGATTGGTACTGTTGTCATATTCCTTATAATATATTGTTGTACAAAAGCTATTAGTCCTTATTAATGCAGTTATGATGCCTTATGCCCATGTTTGCCTGTATTGTGCATATCAGAGTTTGCCATAAGCAGTCACATTGTTAGGCCTAATAATCGACACAAAATGGTTCAACATAATTTTAAGGTATTATGCACATTGGTATACAATGTTACTTATTACTGTTTCACACATTGTATTGTTTCATTAACTAAACTAGTTTCAACTCTTCATTTTGCGAGTCATCCTCAGTAGCGTACAATGTTTGCGTTTCCAAAGAGGTTGTCGTATCACTGGGTCACTGATCGTTCTCATTATCTGCCGTGTGATTGTTGTGCATGTGTATTATGGTTATTTTGTTTCATTGCGGTATACCCTGGTGGGGCTATTGGTTAGGGTGCGGGATTGTTTGGACATCTTCTTTTTTATTTGCTTCTCACGCTCCACCAAGAATTTCCATGCATATGGCAGGTCGTAGGGGTTGTTGTTATTACAGTTTATATCATGAGTTTTCTCGATCAATACTGCCTCTGCCATTAGGATTTGTTGGTGTGTTTTGTGTGTTGTTAAAATTTTCGTGTTTTCCCAATCTGGGATAACATCATTCTCTTGGCAGTGTTGCATTAAAGCCGTTTTCACCTTTTTCCTGTTCCAATTTTTGGCATGTTCCATAAGGCGAGTTTTGAATCGTCATTTCGTGCTGCCTACGTACATTTAATCGGTGCGATTGTTGTCTGCCTTTCTTGTAGGGATGGAGTATACTCCTGCTGCTTCTAGCCTGGGTTGGTTGTTGTAGTCAGTTGTCAAAAATTTCGATATGTCCTTAACAGTATCAGCAATTTCCTAATTTAGTTTCTTGCATTCTTTTTTAAGGATGTTACTGATTGGGTGCATATATGGGAGTTTCCCACAGTACACTTTTTATTTTTCTTTCCTATCAACTGGATGTTGGCTGTTGTTGTTATACTTATTATAAACTGATGTTATCAAGTTCTTACTGTAGCCAAATTCAGTGGCAGTGTCCTGGATCCACTTAACCTCTCTCCTTTCAGCAGCTGTATTGGATGAGTAGGATATAGCTCTTCTGACAAAGAATTGGAATGCTGATATTTTTTATTTCCATGGGTGGTTAGATGCATATGGTATAATTGTCGGCACCCATGCCTGTTTCCTGTACACTGAATATTAAATCTTGTGTTTGCTGTTATGCATGGTTATGTCTAAGAAATTGATGCGTTGATCAACCTCTTTTTCTATTGTTGCTTTGATGGTTGGGTGGTAATTGTTGAATTTGCACAGGAAGTCTTGCAGTTTGGGTTCACTGTGGTGCCAGAAGATGAGGATATCATTGACATATCTTAGGTATATGAGGGGTACATCATTCATGTTGCTGAGGACTTGGTTTTCCATATCTTGCAGTATGACCCTGATATGGGTGAACCCATGGTTGCACCATAGTCCTGTTGGTATATTGTTTTTCCATATCTGAAGAAGTTGTTGCATGACCATAATACGCATGCGCAACAATGACATGGCAGATAATGAGAATGATCAGTGACCCAGTGATACAACGACCTCCTTGGAAACGCAAACATCGTACGCTACTGAGGATGACTCGCAAAATGAAGAGTTGAAACTAGTTTAGTTAATGAAACAATACAACGTGTGAAACAGTAATAAGTAACATTGTATACCAATGTGCATAATACCATGCAATTAGCCACGTATTGATGTAGAGCATTTATTGATACTTGACTCACAAACCACATATAATTTTAAGGGTCGGAAAAGTATCTTGGTTATCAAAAATTCACTATTGTGATCAAATAATTCATGGAATCGCTATATGAATGGTGCTATTGTCGTACAATGTCCAGAGAAGCCACAAATTACAATTTTAATCGAACCTACTTTGAAACCTAAAATAGTATGTTGCTAAATAGAAATGACACAAATTGTCTAAAAAGCCATGAAACTATGAAGGTTTTAGATGAATATATACAATGAACCATTCAAATTGAAAAATAAACGCAACAAATAACTACATGCAGCCCCGGAATCGTCCAAAGTAACACAAAAAACCACATCCACTGCGACAAAACCAAATGCTTTTCGCCGGCATATTCGCACGGCATTATCAAAAGAGCAAAAGAAGCCTCTGCTGACCGTCGATGTACGGCTGCTTCAATGCTGATCTCTCTGGCCTGCTACATCATTTATCGTGGTCAACATCATCAGCACCATCTAGTGACAAGTACTGGTACATATTTTCCTTGCTATTTTATATTTCATTTTAATTTCTTTTTAAGGCTATATTTTCTTCATTTCGGATTAGCCTTTACCATGCATAGGTCAATGTCATTGGGCTATTGTTGTTACAGTTGTATATTCGTGTTTTCTCGATGTATACAGACTCAGTTATTAATATTTCTTTCCACTTTCTCTGTTGGCATATATGCTCGATGTTAGTGCAATCTGGTGTATCTTGTTTTTGTATGCAGTACTCTATTAATGCCGTTTTATTTTTGTTTTTTTGCTCCAGTTTTTTATATGTTCAAATAATCTTGTCTCAACATTACATTTAGTACTGACTATATAACATATAGGTTTGGTACTATTGCTGTCCAAGATTGGAATTTTATATACTGCTGCTTATTTTAGTAATGATACATTATCCTTTGTATTGCATAGGATCTTTCTGATATCCTGTACTTTTATTCCTATGTGCATATCATATTTTCTACAGGTTTTTTGTAAGACATCTGCTATTTGTGGTATGTTAAGAAATGAACCACAAAATGTAGTTGATTTATTATTCCTTTCTGGTATTAATATATTCTTTTCTTTAGGGTTGAATTGTTTAATAATATTTTTAATTGTTGTACTTCTAAATCCATATTCTAAAGCCAATTTCTTTATCCACATCAGTTAACCCCAACAAAATAAGGCAATTCAGCTTATTGAGAACAAATTAAGAAAAAATAACATCCCACCAGTGGAAATTGAAGATATCGTCAAAGCATTGCATTTCATTGATGATAATAATAATTTTTTACAGTTTTCAGAATGTAATCTATAAACATTTGACGGGAGCCCCCCAGTGGGTTCACCACTTTCTAGTATACTATCTGAATCTATATTGCAGGATGCAGAAGAAAGAATAATGAATTATAACAATATATACAGGGTGTCCCACTCGCTATCGAACCCGGCATTTCTTTAATGATATTAACACCAATGAAGATATTGCAGCAAAATTTAAAATGGATTTACCTCATTTCGTGCAAAATGTGATGACATGACAACATGTGCTGGAAGTGGCCACTGTTTGCATCCAGACAGCATTGAACCTGGTGCACCATATTGTGGAAAGCCCTTGCCAGTACGTCCGCCATCACTGCCTGAATTTTGTTTGTGATGTTTGCTTTCAAGGCATGTATGGTTCGTGGTTTTTTTTTGACAAAAAATGCCTTTTAGATATCCCCATAAAAAATAATCGGGAGGCATCAGATCAGGCAAGCGCAATGGCCATAGACCCTTCGGAATGACATGGTCACTGAAAAAGGACTGAATTTCGGCCATACTGGTGTGTGATGTCTCTCCATAATGTTGGTAATATCCAATGAAGAGTTCTTCATCTTCCAATTGATTTACAAAGGTGTTGAAGATTTTCATATATGCAGTTGTTGTGATGGTTGTATCGAAGAAGATGGGACCCATTATGCAGCGCCAGGTCATCCCACACCAAACACCAATTTTCTATGAATGAAGGGGTTCTTTATGTATCACATTGGAATTTTCACTGGCCCAAATACAGGAATTTTGAGAATTGGCGTATCCGGACAGGTGAAACCGCGCCCTGTCTGAGAACCAGTAATCCAGAATGCCCTAGTTTTCCTGAAGAAATGTCTGAAACCATCGACAGTATGTCACTCGTTTCACGTGGACAGGCTCTTTCAGTTCGTGGACCACGGAGATATGGTACGTATGGAGCTTGGCTTTTTTCACAGCACGTTGACAAATGCTTTTTGACAACTCTGTTTCCTGTGACAGTTGGCGAAGTGACTTCCTGGGAGATGCAAGTAGTCAGCCCTTTACATTCTGGATTGTTTTCTCGGACATTTGTGGACAACCTCCTGCATGGTCGTCTAATAAAGTCCCCTTGGTTTCCAATTTCTTCGACAATGTCCAAATGGCAGACTTGCTCAGTGGATGTCTGCCTGCAAACCTCTCCAGGAATTGCTGTTGACAAGACTTTATCGATTTTGTTTTCCAATAAGTGCGAACAATAAACACTCGCTCCTCCAGAGTATACCGATACATTTTCACACGTACGCGAACAGACACGAGATAAGCACTCACTATCAACAACCGTATTGTGTAAACACTGTCAGCGAAATGGCATAACAAAGCAGCAGAGAGGCTTGTCCGGCTGGCTGGCAGACTGCTCCTCAGTGGCACCATACTTACAATGTTAGGAATGTGTCTGCCACTAAGGAGCACTCCAGCTGGCTAACGGACAGCGCCAGGTTCAATGCTGTTTGAATGCAAATGGTGGCCACTTCCAGCACATGTTGTGATGTCATCACATTTTGCACGAAATGAGGTAAGTCCATTTTAAATTTTGCTGCAATATCTTCATTGGTGTTAATATCATTAAAGAAATGCCGGGTTCGATAGCGAGTGGGACACCCTGTATATATTGTTATAATTCATTATTCTTTCTTCTGCATCCTGCAATATAGATTCAGATAGTATACTAGAAAGTGGTGAACCCACTGGGGGCTCCCGTCAAATGTTTATAGATTACATTCTGAAAACTGTAAAAAATTATTATTATCATCAATGAAATGCAATGCTTTGACGATATCTTCAATTTCCACTGGTGGGATGTTATTTTTTCTTAATTTGTTCTCAATAAGCTGAATTGCCTTATTTTGTTGGGGTTAACTGATGTGGATAAAGAAATTGGCTTTAGAATATGGATTTAGAAGTACAACAATTAAAAATATTATTAAACAATTCAACCCTAAAGAAAAGAATATATTAATACCAGAAAGGAATAATAAATCAACTACATTTTGTGGTTCATTTCTTAACATACCACAAATAGCAGATGTCTTACAAAAAACCTGTAGAAAATATGATATGCACATAGGAATAAAAGTACAGGATATCAGAAAGATCCTATGCAATACAAAGGATAATGTATCATTACTAAAATAAGCAGCAGTATATAAAATTCCAATCTTGGACAGCAATAGTACCAAACCTATATGTTATATAGTCAGTACTAAATGTAATGTTGAGACAAGATTATTTGAACATATAAAAAACTGGAGCAAAAAACAAAAATAAAACGGCATTAATAGAGTACTGCATACAAAAACAAGATACACCAGATTGCACTAACATCGAGCATATATGCCAACAGAGAAAGTGGAAAGAAATATTAATAACTGAGTCTGTATACATCGAGAAAACACGAATATACAACTGTAACAACAATAGCCCAATGACATTGACCTATGCATGGTAAAGGCTAATCCGAAATGAAGAAAATATAGCCTTAAAAAGAAATTAAAATGAAATATAAAATAGCAAGGAAAATATGTACCAGTACTTGTCACTAGATGGTGCTGATGATGTTGACCACGATAAATGATGTAGCAGGCCAGAGAGATCAGCATTGAAGCAGCCGTACATCGACGGTCAGCAGAGGCTTCTTTTGCTCTTTTGATAATGCCGTGCGAATATGCCGGCGAAAAGCATTTGGTTTTGTCGCAGTGGATGTGGTTTTTTGTGTTACTTTGGATGATTCCGGGGCTGCATGTAGTTATTTGTTGCGTTTATTTTTCAATTTGAATGGTTCATTGTATATATTCATCTAAAACCTTCATAGTTTCATGGCTTTTTAGACAATTTGTGTCATTTCTATTTAGCAACATACTATTTTAGGTTTCAAAGTAGGTTCGATTAAAATTGTAATTTGTGGCTTCTCTGGACATTGTACGACAATAGCACCATTCATATAGTGATTCCATGAATTATTTGATCACAATAGTGAATTTATAACCAAGATACTTTTCCGACCCTTAAAATTATGTTGAACCATTTTGTGTCGATGTTTAGGTCTAACAAGGTGACGCTTATGGCGAACTTTGATATGCACAATACAGGCAAACATGGGCATAAGGCATCATAACTGCATTAATAAGGACTAATAGCTTTTGTACATCAATATATTATAAGGAATATGACAACAGTACCAATCAAGAGCGAGTCCACGAACTATTTGATTGTGAAATGAATATTTGATAACCAGAATACACTATCCACCCCTAAATGTGTTTTGAATCACTGATGTCGATGCTTAGGCCTAACAATATGAAGGCTAATGGAGAACTTTAAGATAGGCAAACATAGGCATAAATGCATGGTGACTTCAAAAATAGGGATGAACAGATATTACATATTAATATATTGTATGAAGTTAAGTGTATACCAAAGAAGTATATGTTTTTTAGTACATTTTTTGATGTTAATATTGTATAATGCCACGTGATTTGTCCGAAGTTTCAACGTTAAACAAAATTAACATGATGAACAGAAAGGTAGGGTGATATGTACCATAAAATTATATATACTATTTCCACGTATATATCGGCATATTGGTATGATATATACTATGAACCAAGCTTTAGAAAAGATAACACTGGTGAACAGAGCTCAGGTGCTATTTTAAACCATTTCCTGACCTTCACACAAACAACTGTTTACTTTTAGTTGCTTCAATTCGCATAAAGATGTGTTGGCTCTTCGGTGTATATAGTAAATATTTTACATTAAAAGGGTGAAACTTACCAACAGCACAAGTTCTATGGCAAGTCTGTTGCTGAATGAGTCTGACTACTTCAGCTTTCTGAGTAGGAGAGCAACGACAGCATACAACAGCTGGGCACTGACAAGCTAGATCCATGAATTCATTAGGGTAGAATTTCAAACACAACTACATAAGAAGAAAAAAAGTGCTCAATAGGTAAACAACAGTTAAAAGAAAAAAAAAATGTTTACTTTTTATTAAAGAACACTCTACATAGCAACTGCTTTACCACGCCATTACCTTTGTATTTCAGATGAACATTTTTGTCAATGCAAGAGCTTACTAAAAAGAATAATTTGTATTACCATAAACAAAACATTTAATCATTTATATTTACATAATCTTTAATCATTTATAATTACATAATTGTCAGTTATATTTACATAATCTTTAATCATTTATATTTACCAAAAACAAACCATTTCATGTCTTGGTAACATCTGTGTGTGCAGACTGCCTCTCTGCCAACATGACATAGTCCTGTTGACAGAGAGCAAAGGCAAACTTGTGTGTTGCACAGTATGTTGTCTTGAATGTATCAAGTATGTATGAAATTCAACATACATACATATCATTAAGTTGTTCTCTGAGATCCAGAGGTTAGCTCCTCAAAGAAAGACAATCTGCCAGATAAGCATTTAACTGAAGGAACTAGATTTTACTTACTGTTGGTGTATCAAACATCTCTATTTACAGCAATCTTGGCAAACAGCTCGAGCGAAGAAGCTTCAAGAAGCTCAAGAAGCTTCAGGAGCTTCATGGACATCCATCATGTGTCACCCACAAGACCTTTTGTACTTCATACTCATAATCTTTTTCTCAAGCAGACAATCTTGAATCTGGTGCTCACATGATTTCCTTGGCCTTCCACTGCCTTTCTTTCCTGCCACTTGGGATGAAAAAATTCTCTTAGTAAGCATCTCATCACTCATTCTTTCAACATGGCCAAACCATACAAGAAAATTAGTCTCCACCTTACTAACAACATTTTGCCTCACATTCCACACTTGCAAGTACATTTTTGTTCCTCACATGACCACAGCGTCTCTTGCCACAAACTTCCCATAAGTAATGCATCTCTCCAGCACACAAACAACTTCTATGTCTCTTCTGCACTACCCAGGTTTCACTGCCATACATCACAGTAGGAACAATTACACTTTCACATACAGCCATTAGGGAATCTTTTGAGAACCCATTATCTCTGTAAAATTCTCCTAAAGCAGTTATGACTTTCAAAGAAGAATTCACTCGTCTACTAATTTTGCCTTCTAGTGCCTTCTAGTTTGTTTTCTCTGTCCAACATGCTTCCTAAAATCAGTACTATAGGAAACTTACACTTGGCATTCTTCATGTCAACAAGTCCTGTGTTTTATATAACATTTCCAGCACATAATTTTTTGATACCAGGCCCAACTTCTGGTGGGATGATATGTTCAACTAATCATAATTGCTGTCACGTGTGCCATTGTTGCCCAGTGGAGCGACCTAAAGGGCAAACCCATCTTTCACTAAGATTGCCCACTGTACGAAATTTAAACTGAGTAAAAATAAGAGGAAACCCAAAGTTATGCTTTTTGAGGGAAGAATTGTTAGTACTGAATGCAAGAACAATCTAAATGGTGCATAGATAAACTAGGTGAATGAATTTATATATTTAGGAAGCATGTTTGACAGAGAAAACAAATTACATGGTGAAATTAGTAGGTGAGTGAATTCAGCTTTGAAAGCCATAGCTGCTTTAGGATTCCACAGGAACAATGTGTTCTCAAAAAGTCCAGAATAGCTGCGTGTAAGAGTGCAATGGTTTTTACTCTGATGTACAGCAGTGAAAACTGGGTATTGTAGAAGAGGCATAGGAGTCCTTTGTGTGCTGGAGAGATGAGTACTTAAGGGGGCGTAGTTCATGTCAAGACACATTCTGATCATGTGAGGGACAAAGATGTGTTACAGATGTGTAATGTGAAGCAAAATATTGCTTACTAAGAGAATTTATTCAGCCCAAATGGCAGGAAAGAAAGGTAGAAGTAGGCCAAGGAAATCATGGGAGAACCAAATTCAGGAAAGCCTGCATAAAAAAAGATAATGAGTATGAAGTACATAAGGCCTTATGTGAGACATGTGGTAGATGTCAGTGAAGCTTGAATTGTGTGCTAAGATCACTGAAAATGAAATGTTTGATACATCAACAGTAAGTAAATTCTAGTTCTATCAGTTTTAAACTTTAATCTGGCAGACAGGCTTTCTTTGAGGAGCTAACCTCTGAATCTCACAGAACAGTTTAGTGATGCATTGTATGAACAAACCATATATTAAGAATAATCATAAATGGCAATTGAACAAACATCACCAGGACAAAGTGCTTTCCACTGTGCTTTTCACAGATAATTAAACTAACACTATGAGGGAAATCATAAGTGCAATATCACTTTTAATGTGTGCTTAAACACATTAGTCATATTTCACGCTGCAATCTTAGCTGGCATTTTCAACAACGGTTTTTGTTGAAAATGTTGTTGAAAATGCCAGGAGACTGCTGTGCGAAATTTATCGAAAAAAAAAAAAAAAAAAAGAGTACAACATAGAAAAAATGACGCAAATTTTGATCATTTAAGAGATATATAAAAAGTCTTCTGTTTCTGTACAGGTTTATTGCATTTTATAATAGATATTTTATTATACTTTCAACTAAAGTTTTGAACTTTCATTTGAATTCCAATGAATGCTGGATCTGTTCAAAATTTTGAATCTCCATCAGAGTTCCAATGAAAGCTAGATATGTACAACTTAATGAAAGAATAAATCAAGTTTGACCTTAAGTATCTTAGTCGTAGAACCTTTGAAGAGCTATAAGTAGGATCCAACAAAATATATATTTGGAATGCAGCCACAGCAGCAAATAGAATTCAGAGGTATTGTACCTGGGAACCAGATGAAATGAACATTAGAGCTCATAAATCAATAACATATCTATAGTAAACCTAATCTTATGTTTTACTAAAAGAAATTATGAAATAATAATATTACAAAATCACTACTTGTTCCTCTGGTCGTTTACTTCCTATAAAAGCAAATATACAGGAGGAATAGAATAATGAAAGTATGCAAATACTTCAAAGCTTAAAAAAAATCATAAAAAAGTTAAATACGTCCTAAGGTTACTCACCATTTCACATAGAGTTATAACAGTTTTTGCTTCATTTAATTTACATTCCAGCACATTGTTAGTTTGCTTGTTGTGGTTTGAGAAGCGGATATTTCATATAATAAAATTTTCACTTTGCCTCCTGAATACATCATTCATTCTAATATCCAAACTCTATTTTAAGACTTGATATCTTCTATTTCATATGCCAGCAAATGCCTAAACACCTCAAAAAAAAAAAAAAAAAAAAAAAAAAAAAAACGAATGCTTTAAACCTTAAGAAATTGCAACATGCTAAAATCGGTAAAAACGAATTAAAACCTTGATATCCTGTTTAAAACCTTTAGCAACATATTTACAAAATACCTTTGATTAACTTTAGAACCTCGAAAGAATCAAACCATCCAAGAAGAACAACAAACTCTGTCTATCCATTCCCATTCGCCCCACACGGCAAGCACGTTCTCTCCGAGCACTTTCAACCCCATCCCGAGGTCATTCTCAAGGAGCCCAGCAGCAACCGACTGCACTCTTTGCCTTCCTGCTAGCGAATGTTCCAGGTTTCGTGTCTCATCGTTTCAACATGCATTCCCTGATTTACTTGGGTGGCACAATTTATTGGTTGATTCAGCTTTTTTTTTCTTTTTTCTTCTTCTTTTTTTTTTTTTTTGTCTTTTTGGCTCTCTATTCTTAATTCCTTCCAATAAATATTTAAACTACAAGGATCATTAAAGTTAACATAGCATGTGCCTATTTTTTTCTCTCAATACTGTTTCAGCTAATCGTAAATGCCTCTGTATGACAACTTTTAAGAATTATTATGTCTTCAAAATGCCTTTGTATGACAACTTTTAATAATTATTATGTCTTTGAAATGCCTTTGTATGACAACTTTTAAAAATTATTATGTCTTCAAAATGCAGATATTGTTTATTTATCTGCATTTTGAAAATTATAAAAAAATACTAAAAGTAGTCATACAGAGACATTTATGATTAGCTGAAACAGTATTGATAAAAAAAAAAATAGGTGCACACACTATGTAACTTTAATAATTTTAGTAGTTTAAATATTTATTGGAAAGAATTAATAAAAATTGAGAGCCAAAAAGAAAAAAAGGGGGAGGGGGGGAGCTGAATCATCCAATAGATGGCACCACCCAAGTAAATCAGGAATGCATGTTGGAAAGATGAGACACGAAACCTGGAACATTCACGAGCCGGAAGGCAAAGAGTGCAGTCGGTTGCTGCTGGGCTCCTTGAGAATGACCTCGGGATGGGGTTGAAAGTGCTCGGAGAGAATGTGCTTGCCGTGTGGGGCGAATGGGAATGGATAGACAGAGTTTGTAGTTCTTCTTGGATGTCTTGATTCTTTCGAGATTCTAAAGTTAATCAAAGGCATTTTGTAAATATGTAACTACAGGTTTTAAACAGGATATCAAGGTTTTAATTTGTTTTTACAGGTTGGAGTATGTTGCAATTTCTTAAGGTTTGAAGCATACGTCTTTTTTTTTCTTTTTTTTTAGGTGTTAAGACATTTGCTGGCATATGAAATATAAGACATCAAGTCTTAAAATAGAGTTTGGATATCAGAATGAATGATGTATTCAGGAGGCAAAGTGAAAATTTATGATGTGAAATATCCTTTTCTCAAACCACAACGAGCAAACTAACAACATGCTAGAATGTAAATTAAATGAAGCGAAAACCGTTAGAACTCTATGTGAAATAGTGAGTAACCTTTGAACATAATTAATTATTAACAAGCAGGTTAATTTAGAAGCAGCCAATTCAATATTTACATTCATAGAGTTGTATTGATGTTTTTTTTATAAAAAAGTTAGTTAAATATACATAATACCTAAGGTATTATTTACCTGATATTGGCAAAGTATTTTGCACGTTCTCCCAGCCCGAGAGAGGTCAATTTGTTACAGGTTTTTTTGGTTAGTTAATTTTTTTTATAAATGAAACAATTAGGTTATATTATTATCAGTTCACATTCATTCATTCGCACAATCAAACGTTTTAAATTTACTATTAATTAAAAGATTGTATTAGAAAAAGTTATACTCATCCGGTCGGGAGACGTCTCTGAAGAGGCTCTTCGTCACATTGTTACGGTGTTCTCTATATGGTTATTATTTTCATTTAAAAAGTTTGTTCTTTATATGGTTATTTCGGCACATTATGTGCCAAAAGCGCTCGCCATAACAACGTGACAAAAAGCCTCTTGAGAGATGTCTCCCGACCCGATGAGCATAACTTTTTCTAATACAATCTTTTAATTAATAGTTAATTTAAAACGTTTGATTGTGCGAATGAATGAATGTGAATTGATAATAATGTAACCTAATTGTTTCATTTACAAAATTTGTTAACTAACCAAAAAAAAAAAACCCCGTAACAAATTGACCTCTCTTTCGGGCTGGGAGCAAGTGCATCATGGAGCAACAACGTGTGAAATACTTTGCCAATATCAGGTAAATAATACCTTAGATATTATGTATATTTAATTTAAAGCATGTTTATAACATAAGACAACCCTTAAAAAGTTGCCTCATGAATTACATATTTCGTAAAAAAGTTAGTTATGCCAAAAAAAATGATACAAGTGATTTGAATTTTCTATTAATTCAAGACAATGAAAACAAGCTAGCTATCATAAACAAGTTAGTTATGACATAACAAAAAATTAAAAAAAATAATTCTATAAATTTTACACTACAAAGGAAACAGACTAGGAAGTTCCTGAATTTGTTGAAGTATTTCTCTCTCCTTATCAATGAAATGATTTTTAAATGATGTACCGGCAAAATAAGCCGCGTCGTAATAACCTGGTCAAAACAACCCGGTGTCTAAATAACCTAGCGTCATAATAACCCTGCGTGGAAAAAACCCGTTACAAAGTAACCCAACATCACAATAACCCAGCGTGAAAAAAACAACAACGTTACAGCATAACCCTGAGTCATAACCCCAGGGTCACAATTATTGTACGTCAAAATAACCCGTGTCATAATAACTAGCATCAAATATTATCTCATGGTACTCAAACTTAGATGGTAGATGGATTTTGGAAAGGGTGAGGGCCCGGGGTAAGAAAAACGCTAAATGTACTCGAAAGGGCAGCTTCACAAGAAACAGAAATTGAACAGTAATGCTAAGCACAAATTCTTATCATATGTACAGAATTATGCAGTGACAAGAGAGAAATACGCTAAACGTACCCAGGAGGGCAACTTTACAAAAAAGAAATCGAACAGCAATGCAATGCACAAGTTTCATAGCATATGTACAAAACAATTCAGTGACAAGGAAGAAATCCGCTAAATATACCCAGAAGGGCAGCTTCTCATGAAACAGAAATGTAACAGTAATGCTACACTCAAAATTTACATCATATGTACAGAAGTATTCAGAGACAAGGGGGAGAAATGCTAGATGTACTCAGAAGGGCATCTTCTTACAGTAAATTATTCAAACTGGGACAAATATTCCAAAATATATTCAACAAAATGAAGAGGACATTGCGTGTGCAGTAAACTGTGCAGAAGGAAGAATTATATACAACAACATAAAACCCAACATTATCGAAGAGAACATGGGAAACATGGTGAGCTATCTCCAATAGCACATTAAACAGAATAATCACAAATAGCGAACCATGTGGGTGAAAAGGAGACACCACCTGGGAGCCTCATACCAGCAAAATTAATACGTAAAATCATGATTTGTAACAGTGAACTTGGGCGACAACAAAAATCCCACCTATAAGTTGAGATGTAGCTGCAAATTGTGGAAATGGAACCACCCAGCCGATTGGGCACAGGTGGATTGAAAAACACTATCGGTGCTTGTTGAGGCAGCACGAGAGTGCTCCATTTGGAGATGAGTGGTTAACTGTGCTAGGAAGCATCGCCAAATGATAGCACTTGCCTCTTGAGGAGGTGGAGTAAGAGCTGGGAGGCATTGTTGAAGATAGAAAGCATATACAGTGAACTTCACAAGAAAAAAATGTAGCGCCACACAGGTGGCAAGTGAGTAGTTGGACTGTTTACGTGGACTGAAATGGGACCTCTGGTACGAGTGACATCGTCCCTCACAGGTCAACGTTACCGGGATATCCTGGACAACCATTTGCTCCCCTTTGTGCGTCTTCAACATCCCACTGGGGACCTCATGCTGCAACAAGACAATGCACCATGCCATCGCTCTCGAATTGTATCCGAATGATTGGATGAACACTCCACCAACGTGATCTCGCTTTCTTGGCCAGCTAGGTCACCTCCTCAATCCCATCGAGCACATCTGGGATGCCATCGAGAGAGATGTTCGAGGCTCTGACCCCCCTACATAAAATCTTCGTGAACTGTGGGAGCTTGTTCAGGGGTCGTGGATCTATATGGCTTTCCAACGCTTCCAGTGTCTTGTCGAGTCCATGCCGAGACGAATCGCTGCCGTCATCCGGCTGAAAGGTGGTGCTACACGGTACTAGACAGGTATCTCTAATTCAATTGCTCTTCAGTGCATGTGCCTAACTCAGACATAATTCGACACCAGGCATTACAGATAAAAGTGTACAGTACAGCCAACCTGGTCCCCGAGTGGTCTGGGGTGCTGGATTCTGATCATTTGTCTGAGATGGGCCCATCGAGTCCCAGACGAGGCATGGGTGATGTGTTTTTCTGATGGTGCTGGCTATGTCTCTTGCCTTGTACCAGTGGCTCTAAATTAGGGATGGACAACTGCTTATAACCTTCTGAGTTGCTCATGGCTGTCAATAAACCCTGAAAGCCTGATGCTGATGTCTGCATCAATTTAATTACTGTGGAAGCAAACATTTACAAACAGCATGATTGTTTGTGTGTGTTCCTTCTAATATGTGCAACAGTGAATACTACTCTTACCATAATATGTTTATTGCATGTGCATTTACACACTTTTCTGTTTGGTTTTACAAAAACTATTCACTAGCAAAAGGATTAATTTTACCTTTTTTGAATAGCAAGCACCTGTTGTACTAATAACAATAAAAAGACTGTATTTAAGTCAAAGAACTTATTTTCATTTAAAGTGTTTGTTCTCTATATGGTTATTATTATACTGTATTTAACAGAATCTTTATGTGGGCCTGAAAAACATGGAAAAGGAATTGTTTCCTTACTAAAAACTTCCCACATTAATTCAGATTAAATATAAATTAAAGCAGGCTTAAGTCACTCATCAGTTAATAGGACAGTGGTTGTGTTAGCCACTTAGCCACTGCCCAAATAACTTATTTTAGACTATTCAAATCATAATACATTCGGTATGAATTTATGTACAAATAGGGGCAACATGGAGGATAATTTATGTAAAAATATGAACAAGTAAAAGAAGAGAGAAAAAGAAATATGGATTTTACCTCTAGGCTGTCACCTTTTATTATAAGAACACAATCATTTTTTCGCCGAAAAGAATTCAATTCCAAGTGAGCTTCAGTACGTGAATTTACACTTCTAAACACATGAATCTGCTGGGTTCTAGAAACTAAGCGTGATGACTTTGCAATGCTAATGGCAGTTTCCAGTTTATCACCTGTTAACATCCAGATCTGTAAAATAAAAATACCAATAAAATAACATGCACCCTCCTCAAAAATTAATAAATAAATAAATAAAATAAAAATAAACAAAAAGATAAGTACTGGAACATCTACATTATAGATTCTAAATCAGACACAAACATTATTGATTGTGTAATACAGGGAAAGGGGCTAGAACACATGAATGAGTTTATTTACTTGAATATTGTTTTTTCTGGGATAGAAAAGTTCCATAAGGAATTAAAAAATGAAATAAAATCTGAAATCAGCTGTATGAAGTAATTTTCTCCAAGAAAGAGCTTTGCCGAAGATTTGAACTGGTAATATACTGTACAGTATTTAGACCCACTATTTTTCATGAAAAAAAAGTTGGTTAGTAAAGTAAAGGACTGTTTAGGATGTCAGAAGGTGCTGACATGAAAACAGTAAAATGAATGTTTAGAGACATTAGAAGACTGACTGGCAGAACAAAAAATTAAGAATAATATATTTAAGTAGTTTTACAACTGATGTTGAATGGAATATGACAGATTAGGATAATGACTGTTACATCACAAAATAAGAGACCACAAACCAGTGTGGTCCTAAAACAAGGTGGAAAGTGGGTAGAAGAGATCACAAGACAAGGGTTATTCTTAGCTGCTATCTCCTAGAAGAGCTCAGTGACCAACAAGGTGAATCTTCTTTAACACTCAGATCTGATAATGAGTTCTGGTTCCTCTTAGTCTAGTCACATGTTAGCTAGTCATAATATGCCTTCTTATACCAATCATTCTTTCAAGTATGATTGAAGAAAGAAATGCATATTATACTAGCTAATATGCATTCTTTCAAGTATGCATATTAGCTAGTCATAACATGCCATCTTATTTTTGTCAATCATTCTTTGAAGTATCAATAGAAAAATATTGTACTCTTCATTTTATGTTACTTGAAAGTAATGGTAGCTTTAGGAAGTTAGAAGCTGCAGACATGAGAGTGAAAGAGGTACATCACATAAAACTATCTTGAAACAGAATTAGTAATATACACAGCAGACTGCTTCTTTGGCAGAAAAAAAAATGAACAAGAGTATATTGCTACAAACACTGAGGTAAATTAAGAGGATTTGGAGTGCAAAATGCATATTTATAAAATTACTTTTATTACATCTGGCAGAATCATGCTACTCCGCTATAGTTTGTGGGTTGGTCTGAAAACAAGGAAAGTGTGAACCCCGAAGTCACCCTGTCTAAAAGGATGTAAAATTTTTTGGCCATTACAGCATTTGAGGAGA
This sequence comes from Macrothele yani, assembly GCA_039090855.1. Classification (NCBI taxonomy): domain Eukaryota; kingdom Metazoa; phylum Arthropoda; class Arachnida; order Araneae; family Macrothelidae; genus Macrothele; species Macrothele yani. The sequence goes on from CM077014.1 coordinate 144,411,396, forward strand.
AACACAGTTGCTAATTTATAGCCAGAAACAATGCTGTGAGTAAAAGGAAGTCCCTTCTTAACATGACAGAAGCCAGACATGAGCAATTAGAAGTGGAAAATTTCCTAAAAGTTTCTGGTCATAAGGAAGCCTGATCAATATGCGATTTCAAGTATACATCATTTTCTCCTCATACCTGACATCAGTCTTGGAAATATAAACATAAGTAATTTGGAGAAGAGGGAATTCAGTTTTGGGACAAAGAATTAGTTCAGTATTCAACTCATGAAGAAAGATGCAATAACCCCAGTGTCATATGGTACCTGTTTAGCAAACTGCTAATTGATAAAAGTAACAACAGCACAAGGTCAAGACCCAAAAGGGATAATCAAATCCCCTTTGTCTCTGGAATAGAACTGCAAGTACTGGAAAAATCTTGAGACTAATAACTGTTCATACGGCAGAGCCCTAATGGTTTGAGATGTGAAATTGTCATGGGACCACTTGTGAGTGAATAAATAGATAGATAGAGATAGAGAGTGTGTATGTGTGTGTCCACGCCATATCACCCCTTACTAGAGGATACTGAAAGAGGAAAACTTCTCTTTGCCCTCCCTTTCTTGGGGCATACAACATTTTCTCAAGCCCATAGATAATACTAAGGGAAGCGCGAATATTGTATTAACGTTTCTTTATTCTTTTGTTTATCTTCATTCGTTAGCCTAAAGTTCTTTTTATGAAATATCATCCATGATCCTTATAGATTAATCTATAATAGAAAAGAAAGCGTGCTAAAAAATTATCATAAATAAATGTAGTTTCAATTCTTGTGTCGTCTCTTTATACTATATAAAGTCTGACACACTAACAAATTCTACATATATTTACATTTAAGCTTAGCCTATTTAAAGGCGGACATTACTAACATCTTTGGTATGTATCAAACGAAAAAAAAAAATTATTTCCTAATAACAATAATTTCTAAGACACAAAACTAGAAACTATCAATATCTTGGGAATGGAATAGGGGATTGCCCCATACAATACAAATTTTGAAAATGACAATCCGTTCTTTGATGACGCACATATGAAGCCCCGACAGCCACTATGAATATTGTAAGTACGGATACTTATTATTATTATACTTGACTTCAATTGCCAATACTTTGTTAACGTCCTTTTGCAATCTCCCGATAGCAGAACTTGCATAACGTGTGAAACAGTATTTACAGACATTTAATGTCAACCAAATTAAAATATCGTAGCCACGTAAAAAGTATGTTCATCGCAAATTGGCGAAAATTGAACAACGATATATGTCACTTCTACTACTGTCGCAAACACTAAGCTTTCCCTTTTTATACTAGCCTCGCCCTCTGGCAGCAACAGCGTGCAGCCATAGCTCATTTGCTTAAAACTGTCAGGTGGTCATAATAAAGTGGCCACTCAGTGTATAGTTCTGTGTTATACTGCATATCCAGGTTTTTGATAGCTATAGTGATGTGCTGTGCTGTGTGCATGTGTGTACATTTATTCAAATTGGCCATGTTGTTGTACCTAAAGATCTGGAGGTTGAATCTATGGTGGAAGCCAAAGCTGCTAGAGCTTTATGCTCTTTTTTATTTTGTGCAAATGTGATATCAGTGGGATCTTTATGGATTCAGTCAGTACTTCCATTTTTAGTCTTGTGAGCTAAACTGAAAAGGCCCAGGGACCCTGCTATGCTACAACATTGAGGTGGTTCAGGCATGTGCTTTGCATGGAAGATGCAGATTACCAAGACACAAATCATTTGAAGATATGATCATCAAGCTACACATCATAATGATGAGAATTACTGCATCAGTAGAAAAAATGGGAAACTATCTATGGGCCATGGATAGAAAGGTCTTGCTCAATGTAGCCACCTCTGAATGGAATGATACAGAATGCCACCAAAAAGGAAACCAATCATTGCAGACTACATGGGAATTCTGATGAAGTCAAGGGTATGAAACGAAAGTGTGTCAGGTGACCTGCCATTAGTTGGTATAACCTTAAAGAGACATAGTTTAATGTAAACTACCACTCCATGTCTCATGTAACTGAAAGAATATGACATCATACTAAATCCAAAGCAGTAATATTTTGAATATGTAAAATAGTTTCTGTTTGTATATCTGCACTGTTTAGGTAAGTTAACTGCCTTGAAAAAGCTGTTTAGTTGATGCACAAAATTTTGGCATTTGTATGAATTTTTTGCTGCTACAACATTAAACAGATTTGGGAGACTTCCAGTTTTGAGATTCATTGCTTTTATAGCACAGAGATGCTAGAATTAATTGTTGTCTATGTAGCAACTTCTCAGAACTCTCTAAAACTGAAGTCTTGCAGCAATAATCATACCCTCATCCAGCATACTAAAACACCACACTGGGGAATCCAGTTCCATCATTAAGCTCGACTCATTACTGGTGAAAGCTCTTCATTGCATTAACAAGCTTTAAGTGAACTGAAGAAGCAGTGTTCTCCAGGCCATAATTCACCACAACTCTGTCAACTTTCCTCTGTTACATTGTACCACCAGTTTAAAAATGAAAAGTTTCCAAATTTATTCATGGTACTTTAGATTTATGCGGGTGGTCGTAGTAAGCGATGGGTTTGCCTCCTCGGGGCGCTCCGTGGTAACAATGGCACACACAACAGCAACTAGGGCCTCTGTGCATCTTGGAGAGGTGCAAGCTAGTTCTGTGTGATATTGGCGAAAAGACTCCAACTCACTGGGTTTTGTTCCAGAATCCTTAGGTTGAATGACCAACTGGAACCCTCAGCTGTGGGTTAATCCCCCACACTGATGTACTTACCTGATTAAAAAGATAAAAAGAAATATTAAGAATGACTCAAGTGTGGGATATGGTGGACCTACCACACTTGAGAAGGACGGTCCACCACGGAATCGACCTGGACTTTCTAAACGGTGTATGAGAAAGAGATCTCGGCTGAGTGAATGTAAGATTGGTGTATGGAATACTAGAGGTATAAATGGCAAGATGAGTGAGGTGATTGAGGAGATGAATAAGTATAGGCTGGATGTGCTGTGTGTAAGTGAAACCAAAACGAAGGAAATTCGGGTAGAAGAAGTGAATGGCACGGTGAGTGCGTGGTCTGGAGTATTGGATAATATGAGAGGACAGGCTGGTGTAGGTGTGATTTTAAGTGAAAAGATGAAGAACAACTTGATTCACTATAGTTGCGTAAGTGAGGGAATTCTCTGGATTCGTTTGAAAGTGAAACTTCAGAGAATTGTAATTGTTGTAGTGTATGCTCCTTGTGACTCAGAACCTTCTGATAAGAAGGAAGATTTCTGGAATGAGCTAAAAGCTGTTTTGAGCCAGTTTGGTGCTAAAGAAAAAGTTATAATAGCAGGGGATTTCAATCCTAGAGTAGGTGTGCAGAATGCAAATTCTGACAATGTTCTGGGCAAGTTTAATGATCCTTGTGTGAATGATAATGGTGAAAGATTAATTGAACTCTGCATTGAGAATGCTTTGTGTGTATCTAATACATTTTTCACCCACAAGTATATACACACATATACTTGGGAAAATCGTACTCTTGGTCAAAAGAGTGGGATAGATTTTATTGTTTACAATCAGCGTTTGAAACACTTAGTTGTTGACACCCGTGTGATGAGAGGTGCAGATGTTGGTTCTGATCATTACTTGGTAGTGTCACGAGTGAAACTTAATGTTGGTTGGAGGAAAAGGAATAAGAAGAGACCCAGGATAGAAAGAATAAAGGTTGATAGGCTCCTTGACGATCATCAACGGTATTCTGACTTACTCAGAGAACGACTGAAGGATCTGAAATCTTGTGAGAGGGATGTAGAAAAGAAGTGGGAATGTTTTAAGAACTGTGCTGTTACTGCTGCTAAAGAGGTCTGTGGCACCACAATAGTGGGTAACAATAGAGGCGATGCTTGGTGGAATAGTGAGATTGATGAGGCAGTAAAGAAAAAGAAGGAAGCCTATTTGGGGATGTTGCAAGGTAGAGTCTCTGTGGATGAATATCGCTGTAAGAAGCGTGAAGCTGCTAAGCTGGTTCGCCACAGTAAGGCAAAAGATAGGAAAGAAAAAGTGGAAAGGCATGAACTGGCTTTTTGGAAAGATAGAAAGTCCTTCTGGAAGTACACGAGACTCAAGAAAAATAGGGGAAACAAAGTTGTAAGTTGTGTGAAGAATGAGATTGGGGAAATGATATGGGAGCCCAATGAGTTAAGTGACAGATGGGGCGAATACTTCTGTGAGTTATTAGATCAGGAGAGCAAAAATGATTCTGAGACAGATGCAGATGATGTCACAATGAGGGATGAAAGCACAGGAGGGATTTCAAGAGAAGAAGTGTGTAAAGCTCTAAAATATCTTCAGAATGGTAAGGCTCCAGGAGTTGATGGCATAACTGCAGAGATGTTGAAGTATGGTGGTGACTCTATAATTGACTGGCTAACTGAAATTTGCCAGTTGTGCTGGGAGTTAGGAATGGTCCCTCAGGATTGGAAGGATGCTATCATTGTTCCCTTGTATAAGGGAAAAGGTGATCAGACTGAATGCAAGAACTATTGTGGTATTAGCCTACTGAGTGTGCCAGGGAAAGTGTTTGGTAAGGTTTTTATTGAAAAAGTACGGGGTCTTACATCAGAGAAAGTGTGGGATGTTCAGAGTGGTTTTATGCCTGGTAAAGGCTGCACTAACCATATTTTTGCATTACGCATGATGATTGAAAAGTATCTGGCTGTTGGGAAGAAAGTTTTTACTGCCTTCATAGATTTAGAGAAAGCTTACGACCGAGTCAATAGGACACTTTTGTGGAAGGTATTGAATGAATATGGTGTTACTGGGAATCTACTTAATAGTGTAAAAGCCATGTATGCTGGTAGTAGAGCTTGTGTACGAGTGAATGGTGTTTTATCAAAATGGTTTTCCATTGGTGCAGGAGTTAGACAAGGTTGTGCAATGTCACCATGCCTGTTTAATATATTTATGGACGCATGCATGCGGGAGGCCAAAATAGATAATAGCGGCTTATGTCTTGGTGATATCCGTGTGTGCAGATTGCTGTATGCTGATGACACTGTCCTGTTGGCAGAGAGCAAAAGTGAGTTGCAGAGTATGTAGACTCGGATGCACAAAGTTTGCATGAAATTCAAACTGAGTATAAATAAGGGAAAAACCAAAGTTATGGTGTTTGAGAGAGGAATGGGTAGCACTGAATGTAATGTAAGTATAAATGGCACTGTGATTGACCAGGTGTGTGAGTTTGTGTATTTAGGAAGCATGTTTGACAGAGAGAACAAGTTGGATGGTGAAATCAGTAGGCAAGTGAATTCTTCTTTGAAAGTCATAGCTGCTCTGGGAGGTTTTCACAGGAATGATGGGTTCTCTAGAGAGTCCCGCATGGCGGTGTATGAAACAGTAATTGTTCCTACTCTGATGTATGGCAGTGAAAGCTGGGTACTGCAGAAGAAATATAGGAGTCGTTTGTGTGCTGGAGAAATGTGTTACTTACGTGGGGTTTGTGGCAAGACACGATCCGATTGTGTGAGGAATGAAGATGTATTGCAGTTGTGTGATGTAAAGCAAAATGTTGTAAGCAAGGTGGAGACCAATATGCTTCGGTGATTTGGCCATGTTGAAAGAATGAGTGGTGAAATGCTTACTAAGAATTTTTTCAGCCCAAGTGGCAGGAAGGAAAGGCAGAGGAAGGCCAAGGAAGACATGGGTGGATCAGATTCAGGAGTGTCTGCATGAGAAAAAGATTATGAGTATGAAGTATAAAAGATCTTGTGTACGGCATGTAATGGATATCAGTGAAGCATGAGTTGCATGTCAAGATCGCTGCAAATGGCAAAGTTTGAAACGACAACAATAAGTAAAAATATCTGGAAAATTGTATTTCTTTTTGGAGCTAACCTCTGAATCTCAGAGAACAGCTTAGTGATATATGTCTAAAGTACATACATATGATATGTATGTACTTTAGATTTATCATTAACAGCCTTAATGATCAAGTTACATCTCTGTGTTGACTGCAGAAGTGACATTGTGATGAGAAAATGGTGGGGTCATTGAGGGTGTGTTTACGTAGTGTTCACATGACAAGAGGCCATTCTAAAGTCAAACAAAACTATGAAATTCATATTCCCAGTGTAGCAGCATCTCTTACTCATTTTCATGTTACCTTTCTTTAATGAATTATTCAGCAAATACTAGTCTTAAAATGCAACCATATTTGTAGACCCCAAGACTATGCATCGAGGACGTCCATTTGTCCATGGATTTTCTGCAAAATTTTAGAAATCTGGTGTGGATGAAGTTGCACAAGCAGGTACATGCATGTAACAATGCTCAGCCCACTTTCTATTTCCCCATGATGCCAAAAGAAGCATGTTACACTGCATGCATCGGTGACAACAGATTTTCCCGGGGAAGGGCCTTTCTAAGTACCAAGCTACACTAAACAAATGACAGAAGTACGATCTCATCCCACCCTCTCATACAAACACACACCCACTTCCCATCAGACACACCCCACTTCTCCACTCTACACATACACTCGGTCGGGGTCGAATCTTTTTGTTGCCAACAAGCCTCAAAATGGTTTTACCATCTTCATTCAGTCTCACTACAAGAACGGAAATACATTTTTTTTTAGGATAAGGAGAAAAATAATGTTACAAAGTATTTAATAACAATTTAACTACAAAATAATTAAATAAATGTAGCAAAACCGATTTAACAAGCAAAGAATAACTTTTTATGATAAAGCTGGATTATGATTGTGTCACTCCTGGTTGGCAGAAAATAAAAATTGCAGGCTCCTATTGCTTTGCCCGAATCGGTCAACAAACTTTCTTGTAAAATCTGCATTTCTGTGTGTCCAGTTTTGATAGACACTCTTTATGTGTTAAGTGCATCCAGTTTTGATAGACGATCTTGTGTCTCCTCAATCATGGTTGATCTCAAACAAGACTTCACCATACGCAGAGTACTAAAAGATCTTTCAATGGTACATGTTGTTGCGGGGAATGTGGCTGCAATGGACACTTATTATGCACAGACCACCCAGTCTCTCCTCAATCATGGTTGATCTCACCCAAGACTTCACCCTACACAGGGTACTGAAAGATGTTTCAATGGTACATACTGTTGTGGGGAGTGTGGCTGCAATTTGTACTGCTCTTGAAAATGCCGGGTAAAATTTCTCTACATCCTACATACTTTCTGAAAGGGGAACATTTTCTGTTTCTGCTACTGATTTGCCTTTCCAAAAATGATACTATGACCTTGATTCTGTGTAAATTATCAATACACACACTGTACATTGCTGAAATGCCTTTGACTGACAAATTAAATTTAGTTTCATCAAGTTTGCTAATATTTTTGGGAAGTAAATTAAAAAGAGAAAATGAAAGTTCTTTCTGTTTCGAGAATCTGCTTTCCAAAAAAGTTATCAAAATATTAAGTCTAGATAGTTGGACGGTAATATTCTTCCATCGAATTTGATTGTGTATTAAATCTATGCACTTGTTTGGATATAATGGGGAAGGGAGGGGGGGGAGAACAGCTTCAGCTTTTGGCAGTTGAGAGGTCCACTGGGAAGACAGAGAGTGTGGTTTTTCATAGCAAATGTAGCGAGCAAGGCTGGAGGCTCAGCCTCTAGTATTAAAAAAATAAATAAATAAATAAAAAAAACACCCCTTCCCTATCCTGCCTTTATTTTTTAATTTAATTTTTTAAGAAAGGGATTCCAATTTCCAGGGGGTCACTTGACCCTTGTTGTGAGTACCTATGACTGCATGACCATTCATATTAGCTAACAGTCAGCTACAACTTTTAAAGCTCATTAAATGATAATCCTTTTGGTCAAACTAACTTTAGATAAGGACTGTGTATGGAAGGAGAGACAGAATGCATGCCCCCTTGGGAATCCATGTAACAAAATGAAAAGCCACGCAACTGAAATAAAAAAGAGGAGGTATTTAAAACATGAACCACAAAACAAGATACAGTAATACTTCAAGAAGTTCAAGTCTCATATAGGTTTAGGCAAATAATTTTACTTTTATTCCAGCATTTCTCAGTAATTCCAGAGTAGGTCGCACATTCCCTTGAAGCTTATCTTCAACACCAGTTAAACACAACAGTTCCATATCACGCTGAAGACTTTCCATAACCGCTGCAACCTTTATACTTCTGTCGTGAATGCTAACTCTTGCTTGATTGTAACGTACCTGAAATTGAGTTGAGGTATAGAACACTATAAATAGCTTTTTTTTTTTTTTTATATGGCATAAACATATAAACTAAAGTTTTATAAAACAAAGGAAATGAAATGTTATGTAATATATTTTACCTACTAAAAATATATATATATATATTTCCTGCATTTGAGTTTCATTCATTGCATAAATGTAGAAAGTAATGAATTAGAAGTTGATATGCATCACAAATTTTTGTCAAATCCTAGCATTAAATAAGAAATAAAACAGAAATTCTTATTTGTTTTTCACGTGGGCACAGCCATTAGGTCACCTACAAAACTATGCAGCATTTTCATGCCTAAAATGTCCTTAGAAGCTATCTGAGTATGCTAGCACAATGATTAGCACACTCGGGTGAAAATCAGGAAATGAAATAACAATTTCCACTATATACCACTGTTGGCATATAGAATCCATATATTTTACTGTTTCCCATGTAGCCACACTTCAGAAAACTTGAAAATTATATTGCCCTGCAATGGGAATTGAACCAGTATTGCCCAATTTACATTTGAGCATGTACTGTTACACAACCCAGCACAATGAAGTTACAAGCAACTCAAGCTAAGCAGATGTAGATTAGGAATTGGAACTACTTTTTGGATGTGCATTAATTGAAGCAACCCCACTTCATTATGGCAATTTATTTCTATGACCTGTAACATATATACATATCACTACGTTCTTCTCTGAGATTCAGAGGCTAGTTCCTCAAAGAAAGTATATCTGCCGGATTAATGTTTAACTTTTGGACTTAGATTTTATTTTATTTACTGTCAATGTATCAAATGTCTCCATTTACAGCGACCTTGGCATGTAGCTCGAGCTTCACTGACATCCACAACATGATGTACACAAGACCTTTTTTACTCCATACTCATAATTTTTTTCTCATGCAGACATTCCTGAATCTGGTCCTTCCAAGATTTCCTGGGCGTTCCTCTACCTTTCTTTCCTGCCACTTGGGATGAATAAATTCTCTTAGTAAGCACCTCATCACTCATTCTTCCAACAGGGCCAAACCACCTAAGAATATTAGTCTCAACCTTACTCACAACAAATTGCCTCACATTACACATCTGCAACACTTCTTCATTCCTCACATGATCAAAGGGTGTCTTGCCACAACCTTTGGCAAGTAATGAATTTCCCCAGCACACAAACAACTCCTATGTCTCTTCTGTAGTACCCAGGTTTCACTGTCATACATCAGAGTAGGAACAATTACACTTTCATACACACCCATTTGGGACTTTCTTGAGAACCCATCATTCCTGTGAAATCCTCCTAAGACAGCTTTGACTTTCAAAGAAGAATTCACTTGCCTATGAATTTTGCCATGTAATTTGTTCTCTCTGTAACAAATATATTTCCTAAATATGCAAACTCATTCACCTGATCAACATACATGAAACGAATGAAAAACCTAAATGTTGTGGCAAGAATTCGGACTACTTTCTGTTTGTCTTTTGTTGACTTTGCAGTTGCACAGCAACCATTGCCTATTTTTTCTTTCTGTTGATACCTTTCTCTCCACATTTCTTTATTGTCTCTTTTCTTTCTTAACTACCTTTGATAAAATAATGTTACCTCTCATGCTGAAAGAATTTTCAGCCTCAGGACCATAAATGCACGATATCAAAGCTTCAATTATTTCAGATAAATGGTGTAACTTTGAGAATAGGAATACTTTTGATTGAATACCATGCATAATTCTTACAAATTTTCCAACTTCGTCACTTCCGTTTTGGAAATTTCCTCCACCCTTATCAAGTTTAAATGAAAACACTTATGGGTGGAAAATATTTAACAACAACACAGGACAGTGGTAACAGTACGAGGGGGGGTGCAATTACAGGTGATATCTTTGCTCTGGGCAACTTCTGTATTCGGAAATCCCCCCCTCCCCCTGTTTCCAAGTTTCCAAGTTGAAATACAAATATTTATAGAATAAAATGATATTTGACAACACTGGCCATAAATAAGAAACACAGCAAGAAAAACAAAATTACGATTACGGAAAAAATCTTCCATTTTTGAAATTTTCATAAAGATGGAATTCTGTCCTCCAACAAAAAAAGTATCCCCCATCACCACCAACCACCCCCCAATTCTGTTCAGTTGTTCATCGATCTTGTGAATAAATCAAATGATAACAGAAATAGTGGGATTCCTTGAATTCGTGGAAGGACTTCATGCCTGAAGATCACAGGAACATTTTTGTGTCGCCAAACTTCCGTTCTCGCAAATTGTTGCCTACAGTTTCAAGCTGAAATACAAACATTTATGCAATAAAATGATATTTAACAACAATACTAGACATAGGCAATGTCGCAAGAAAAAAAAATTATGATTGCAAGAAAACTTTTTACTCCGTTTATAACTTCAGTTTTTGAAAATTTTGAAAAACGAAGGTTCTATTTCGTTTTTCAAAATTTTCCATCCCCCAACAGACAGAAAATGACCCCCCCATCTCTTCAGTTTTGCATCGATCTCAAGAATGACCCAAATGATGGGGGTGGGGTGGAATTCCACGATTCCGCAGAAGAATCTCATGTATGGATCAATCACTGCACCAATTAGAATTATCTTGCATTCAATGCCAACAGTTCCTCACTCAAAAACCGGAACTTTGGTTTTTCCCTTTTTACACTCATTTAAATCACCATAACTTGGGCAATCTTAGTGTGAGATGGGTTTGCCTCTACAGGGTGCTGGGCAACAATGATACATACAACAGCAACAAGGTCCTCTATGAATCTTGGAAGCTGACACAAATTTAAGCTTCAGTATAAATATTACTGAGCTGCCAGCTAGTTTTGTGTGACATTGGCCACAAGACTCCAATTCACTGGGTTATGTTCCAGAATCCTTAGGTGGAATGACCAACTGGAACTGTCAGCTGTGGGCTGATCTCCCACACTGGTATACTTCTCTCATTAAAAAGACTCAAAGAAATGACCTGTAACAATAGAAGTAAATTGACCTTCGTCAGTACGTGGATCAGAAATGGTTGTTGCAGCTATGGAGAAACGGAATTGAACCACCTAGTGCACATCCAGAAAGTAGTTTGGATTCCTAAGCACCATCCGCTTGGCTTCTGTTGCTTGAAACTTCATTGTCCACTGTGGTGTAACAGTAGCCTGTTTGAAAGTAAATTTGGCAATGCAGGTTTGATTCTTGCTCCATGGTGGATGAATTCGGCTGTTTGGAAAGTTCATGCTGAAAAACAGCATGCAAAAGAACACATATGACAAAACATAAAAAGAACGAGACCTTTAACCAACAATATAGGTACTTTGTTGTTGTACAATGTTTTGCCATCGGTCATGCAGGCTGAAGATTCCGTCCTTCCAGAATTTCATAGGGTTCAGTGCAAAAAAAAAAAAAAACCTTGCTCTTGGTGATTTTTGACCTGGTCTAAAGAATCGAACATTGTGCCATGGAATTATAAAGTGATTTGAAAAGGTGGTAGTCTAAGGGAGCAATGTCCAGAGAATATGCGAGGTGAGGTAGGACATCCCACCTAAACTCCAGCAACTTTTATTGTGTCCTCAAAGAGACATGAGGTCTCCCTGGAACACAATGGCAGTCCTATTCGCTAAAACAGGGCACTTTTTCTTGATTGCTGCCTGCACAACGTCCAGCTGTGAGTAGTGTTTATTGCTATTTATCATTTGGTTGTTCAGTAGAAGCTCATAGTGCAGTACACTTCTACAGTCTCACCAAACACTCAACAAACTTTTCTTTGGGTGTAGTCCTGCTTTAGAGGTCGCTAAGGGTGTATCACCATACTGCAAACACCTCACCACATTGTTGTAAACCATTCATTTTAAATCATCAGTCACCAATCTTCTCAAAAACGGATCGTTTTTTTTTTTTTTGCTAAATCTCATGGTGTTTGATGGGGGTTGGCCTCCAGCTGTGCATAGAGCTGTTCCTCATCACTGGCACAACGCCTTTCCAGATGCTCTTTATCTTCCAGGACAAAGCTTCAATACTGATACCTGGAAAACCACTTGCGAACTGTTCTAACTGCTACAGCACCATCCCTGTACACATCACATATCTCCGATGCAGCTTGCATTGTGTTTAGTCCCTTATGGTAGAGGTAAAACATGACATGCAAATGCAAAGGTTTGTCGCTCTCAAAAAATGCATATAACTTATTAAATCCGTTTATTTTTGTAGGGTAATAAGCTTAAAGATTCGCCAAGCTTTCACACTCGACTGGGAGGCTTTTTCAAGGCAATGGTAAACATAAAAATGCATTTTAATGTCTACCATTGCCTTGAAAAACCCTACCACTGGAGTGCGAAAGCTCGGAAAATCTTTGTGCTTATTACACCTCAGAAATAAACGGATTTAATACGCTATACGTGTTTCTTGAGTATTCACAGTCTGGTGTACACTGATGAGTCATTACATTATGACCACCTCCAGCCTAGAGAAATGAGCAAGCTTGGAGACTGAATGGTGGCGCACGTGAAGTTCACAAAGCAGTATATATACAACCTAAGAACCAGCTTTCGATTAGTAGAGTGTTCGGAGTCAGAATGGAAAAAGCTGCCAAGTCATCGGAGTTTGATAAAGGACAAATTGTGAGAGCATGGCCTCTCGGAACTACGATCTCGGAAATGGCGTGCCTTATGCATTGTTCACGTGCCGCTGAAGTGAGTACGTATCAAAAGTAATGCACAGATGGAGAAATGATGAACCGTCATCTAGCGTGTGTTGTCTGCAGCTCACTAATGCCAGAGGAGAGGGAGACTGTCGTGCATTGTTCACTGCGACTACAGGGTCACAGTGCGACAAATCACCCGCAGCCACAACAGTGGTGATTAGGGCAATGTGTCACAGCACACAGTTCATCACAGCATTCTGTGAATGGGCCTCCTTAACCAAAGACCCAGCCGAGTCCCCATGCTCGCTGCACGTCGTCGCCAAGAACGCGTGAAATGGGCCCAAGATCATCGAGTTTGGACCATGGATGATTGGAAGAAAGTGGCGTGGTCTGACGAATCAAGATACCTGGTGTATCATGTAGATGGCCGAGCGTGGATACATCAATTACCAACGGAGGCTATGACGTCTGAATGCACTGTTGGGTGGAAACGGGCTGGCAGCACTGGTGTTATGCTCTGGGAGATGTTTTCCTGGGACACTTGAGGCCCCATTATCCCAATAGTACAATCCCTGACAGCTGTCAGGTATCTGAACATCGATGTGGACCAAGTTCACCCCTTCATGTCAACTGTGTTTCCTGCTGGTGATGGCCATTACCAACAGGATAATGCACCATGCCACACTGCCAGAATCGTCAAGCAGTGGTTCGAGGAACATGCTGGCGACTTTCTATTAATGCCCTGACCTCCAAATTCACCAGACACGAACCCAATCAAACAGTTGTGGTTCGACTTGGAAAAGCGGGTTCACGCTAAATCACCCCCCGAAATGTACGGGAACTGGAGAACCTGCTGTTGACATAATGGTATGATACCCCTCGCCACCTCACCTCACCGATGCCTTGCTGAGTGGCCACTGTTTTGTGGGTTAAAGGGGGTCCTACAGCTTATTAGGTAGGTGGTCATAATGTGATGCCTCATGCGTGTATTTATAATAACATTTGTTATTTGTAGTACAACTACTTTACAGTTACTTCCCTATCTTTCTTTCTGCAGCTTCCAGCACAAACTGATATAGAGACTTCTCACATATACTTTTATGTAGCTAAGTCATGTACATATAGTGAAGGTGGTACATGGCGACGAATCATCAACAAGCTATACAGATGTGACACATACTTTCCGGACAACCCCATAATTTTTAAGTTTTATGAAGAGTTCCATGGAAGGAAGAGAGCCAGTGCCGTAAGACAAACAAAACATCCATGCCTCACTGGATTCAAGCCTGGACCCATTTTGCACAAAATGATCAGAAGCCATCTCTTAGATCACTACACCACCGGGATGGCTATACCACATCTACATGCCAACACGGTGGTTGCTCTAGATTTTTTAAATTTTTTTCAATCCATTCGCCAAAATACACTTTTTTTTTTTGGCTAAAGTTATAATAGTACAAAAAGGTAATTGCCAAAACTTTTTTCCATCGCCAAAACAATTTTTTTTTTTTGCAAATTGCAAAGAATGTGATTGGCAGTGCAACCCCTGCCAACAATGATATGTATATGACTTTCACATATTTGTGAAGAATTATTTTTTCTGGAGATTCAATTCCTATTAATTTTTATTCCCATGATATTTATTTAACGCAGGGATTTTTAGGCTATTAATTGTGTGCTTTAAGATACTATGTAAAGAGAACTGAATGTACCTGTTTTAAAAATGATTAATTTAAAAGAATAGAATCACATTGTCATGCTATTGCAGTAGATATGTTACTCAAAAATGAATAAATACATTATTTTTTTATATGGACAGACAAAAACAATTCTCAAGTGAGTTCTATGGACAAATAACTTTGAACAGAAATCCTGTCTATCAAAGTTTTAGTTGTCTGGTGGATACTGCAATGTGATCATTTGTTTCCTTATAGTAGTGAATAAAGTGTTAACCTAGAGTTCAATGTAAATAATAATAATAATACAAATGAAAACAAAATATTGATGTTATCTTACATGAGTGCTTTCTTTCCTTTCTTTTTTCTGCGGCACAAAAGAGAAATAAGACCGCTTTTGCAGCTGGCCATTTTAACTTTTTAAATTAGATTACAGTATAAACAATTATGATAGAACTATAACTTCACTGGCATTTCTAGATCAAAACATTAAAGATAAAAGGGAATGTTTCCTTTCACTGATATGGTATTAGTATGAAAATAAAAAAAAATTAACCACATACTTCAAAATCTGCATACTGGTCTTCGGCTAAGACTTTTTTCGCAACAACAAGTGTGCGAAGACCTTCACGTGCCATGTTTCCACACTAAAAATAAAAAAAAAATGTTAAGAAAAAGATACAAGTATTGTAAGAGGGGGGATGTTAAAACAAAACACTGAGAACATACTACAGCAGAGCTTTTTATTTTTCAACATAACATATAAACAAATAAAGTTCTGTCATATCATACAACTATTCTCAGAGTGAAAAATAAGTTTAAAAACAGTGGATTGTTACCTCTTGTAGAAATCGGTACATTGCTGTAAGCATATTAGACTTACAATCTATTTTGCTGAACATTCTGTCATACATTTCACAGTATATGACACAATCTTTAATTGTCCAGTGGATCCATTTATATTCCACCATTCTCATCATAGAGATTAATTCTACCTCATGTTCTGTGAGACATTTCCCAAAATTCTTTTACAATACCTTGAAACAATTCAAAAGAATAACCTACTCCTTGGTAACACAATCAAAAGCATGTGTCATCACTTAATGATACAATTAAAAATAAATGCTTCCTAGTTGTTTAAGTTCAACATTGGTGTAACTACTTATGTGAAAACATTCTCTTATGAAATCACAACAGCAAAATAGCACATGCTGACAAATGCAAAATGGCCTTGAGACAAAATGGATAGTACTAGTGACCAATGGCCAATCTATTATCCAGTGAGAACTTACTAAGTTATTTATGGAACCATGTGTGACATCTGTAATCAGCTTATTAGGGCACTACTATTCCTCATACAGACAAATTCCCAAATGAATACATATATAGAAGTGTACAGATTAAGAACGAATTACCCTTCAAAGGAAAGATCAGGATGACCAGATGTTTTATAATGAGGAGTCTGATCTCCAGGACAAGTGGCTTAAGATGACTTCCACACTGTAGCAAACATATGTTGACAGTGGGACATGAACCTAGAAACCTCAGTGCTGTAATCACTCACCTTGATCTCTCACTATGCCACTAACAGCTCAAACCAAGTGAGACACGAACCAGTGTCATAACATATTCAGATTATGACTGGTTCAGCAACAAAGCCCAGTCCAAACAGTAATTTGCTATTTATCCTAGACCATATTTATCATGGTGTGTCTGGGTGGATTATGTTTGAATTCCTTGATAAAATATAGCTCCTTCTTCGGAACACAGTAAAACCTCATAATCAGTGAACATACATGGCCTATAACACATTTTGTTACTTCTACTTTTGTGCTTCAATGTAAGATGTACAAATCATCCTGGCAGATTCATCATGTGTATACACACACATGTACACAAAAAACAGAACACCTGAAACGAGATGAACTACAACTTTGATTTTTATAGGATATATTCAGGGGTGTATGTAGAATTCTTTTGGGGGGGGGGGGGGGGGAGGGGAGGCAAAAAATGGAAGTTTTTGAAATCCACCAGGACAAAATAAAAGTTAATGAAAAGTAGAAGAATTTTTTTTTTTTTTGTGATAAACATCTTTAAAATGCACTGCAAAGCTGAATTTTTTTCACCATTTCATACCAAATTTTTTCTAGGAATTTTCAACAAAATAATTTAGGATGCTAAACTACACCTTTACCCTGAGACCTAGCTATCTATGGCCCTGAGCTGAATGAAATACATCTACCAAAAATTAAAACCCTCCTTGTAGTAAATTCATATTTCAGATGTTGCTAAATTCTGACATGGAAAACCATATAAGCAAATAATTTTTTAATAATAAAAAATAAATCTATGCATCAACTAACTTCTTCCTCTAGCCAATCATTGTATTGAACAATAGATGACATGACAACATCTGCACCTTTCATGAAGAAAATAATTTCACCCAAACTCTCTTCCTAAAAATCATCAAAAAAAAAAAAAAAAAAAAAAAAAAAAAAAAAAAAAAAAAAAAAAGAAAGAATCAACATACATGTGCAAAATTTGGAAAATAAAAGTTATGAAATATCACTGACAAAAAAAGAAAGTATCAATAAACAGTCATTACCATAATTAAACAATTCTATATACATAAAATTAAAAATGCACTGCACATACTTTTGATATAACAACATCCTTACTAAATGAAAGCACATGATATAAAAATTAGTCATAATGCTTTATGGTCACAACACGCACGCATGTATTGTATATACATAAACTAACAAAAATGCAAATCAGAACACCAATACAGAATAGGATGGGTTCCATTTCAACTCAGGCAGGGTCGTACCATCATGGTCTCAGATTTCTCTAAAAATTAAGGGGTGTTCCTTGACTAAAATAAGGAGACCCATATTTTTTCTTTGCAAGAAAAAATTTTCCCTTCGAGATAGAGGGTTTCAAATCTTGCACCGTCAAACAAGCTCTCTAGAAAACGGTTATTTTTCCTAACTTCAGCAAGTCATTGCAGCAGTTAAAAAAGATATCGTGTTCTTGTATTTTTTTACATTGTGTGTATAACATATAATAATATATGGTGCTAATATTTTTTACACATCGTATGATTAAAATTTAAAAAAATCGTAAACTTTGTGATTTTTTAAAAAAAAATTGAATTTTTAAGTTTTTTAAACAGGTTTGGATGGAGTTTTTTCTATATTCGTTTTTTTCGTTAAAGACATACAAATGTGCACTTTATTTGTAATTTTTTGTGTCTGTGAAACTGCTAGTTTCCGCGTTTCGGCAGCGTTAAAAAAAGCCGATTTTGAAAAATCTCTAACTTTGCCAACGATTTTCTCAAAAAGGCCATTTTTAAAATTCTGAAAATTAAATCCCTGTTTCATTATCAACAGGAGAATATCTGTGTAAATTTTCACGGACCTAAAAACGCCGTTTCCGAGTTAGATACGTTTGAATTCGGTTTGAAAGCCTACGATTTCCCGTGTTCTAAAGGCGCCATTTTGGAAAAATCTCAGGCGCAAAGTACGTACGTTATCTCTTACCCGAATCAAAGCGTTAGATATTCTTTGCCCGAATGATGGAATGAGAGCATTGGGTCAGCTGGCCCTGGTTGGATACATCCACCTCACCCTTCCCCGAGTAATGACATGCCTATAAAACTGTCGTGGGGGGGGGATAACCAATACATAAAGAAAATTCTTGCTGCTCCACTGACAAAGTTGAGTTGCGAAAGACAGCAACAGTTGTTTGTTTGTTTACGTATATACTTAAACATCGCATAAGAAAAGACTATGAAAGAGTAGAAAACTGTTGTGAAATAATTTTAAGAAAACGAGTGCAGGCACGTGTACCGTAAGTTATTTTTCGATGGCTAAACAACCTCTAGTTTTTCTGGGAGTTGCTAATTGTAGGCTACTGTTAGAAGAGCAGTTGCTATTTTGTTATAGTTGCTAAAGTTAACCTCAGTTTTTCGTAATAGTAAAATATTCGCTCAGGAGAGTTTTGTCCTCTGCGAACGGGGGAGAAGGTGCAATGCCCTTGACCTCGCTGCTGGGTTGATAGCGCTGGTCGCTACTGAAACTCTGCTTACCTCCGCTCCCAAAACGGTAATGGCAATTGTCTAATCTACTAAATAAAAAACACATACGCGTTCAAGCTTATTCATAAAATGTAAGTTGAGTATATTTCCTGTTCAATCAACTGATTTTACAAGTAGAATACATATACAACTTATGCACTTATAATAATGTAAAGATTTTTATCTATTTAAAACATATTCATAGATTTCATTTTTTTAAAAGGGGGGGGGGGGTGATTGTGTTCTTAGTGATTTCCACCTGGGCCACGATAAACCATGCACTGCCCATGGCTTCTGTTCCCTTAGAAGATAATCCTGGATCGATGGGAGACCAGCGGAGTTTGACACCCCCCTCTCCCTCTCACGTGGTGGTGAAGTGTCTCAAAGCTAGGTAGCTTTCAAAAATGTTTCAACTTAGTTGTAGTGGCTGGTAATAAGAGAGGGATTCCATTTCAACTCTGGCAGGGTCGTACCATCACGGTCTCAGATTTCTCTAAAAAAATTAAAGGGGTGTTCCTTGATTAAAATAAGGTGACCCGTATCTTTTCTTTCGACAGAAAAAATTTTCCCTTTGAGACAGAGGTTTTCAAATCTTCCACCGTTAAACAAGCTCTCTAAAAAACGGTTATTTTTCCTAACTTCAGCGAGTCATTGCAGCAGAATTAAAGATATTTTGTTCTGGTATTTTTTATTACATTGTGTGTATAACGTATAGTAATATGTGATGCTAATAGTTTTTACACATCGTATGATTAAAATTTTAAAATTTCGTAAACTTCGATTTAAAAAAAAATTGAAAATTTTAAGATTTTTTTTAACTGGTTCAAATGGAGTTTTTTTTTCTATACTCGCTTTTTTGTTAAAGACATACAAACGTGCACTTTATTTGCATTTTTATGTGTCTGTGAAACTGCTAGTTTCTGCAGCGTTAAAAACAGCCGATTTTGAAAAATCTCCAACTTTGCCAACGATTTTCTCAAAAAAGCCTTTTTTTTTAAATTCTGAAAATTAAATCCCTGTTTTATTATCAACAGGAGAATATCTGTGTAAATTTTCACGGACCTAAAAACGCCCGTTTCCCGAGTTAGACGCGTTTGAAAACCTACGATCGTGTTCTAAAGGCGCCATTTTGGAAAAATCTAAGGCGCAAAGTACGCATTCTTTTACTCGAATGAGAGTGTTGGATCCGTCCACCTCACCCTACCCTGAGCGATAACATGCCTAAAAACCGGTCTTGGAAAAAAAAATCTATATATATATAGAGAATTGAATGTATGTCAATTTAGAACCATCAAACTTGCTATACTATCTCATGGTACCCTAACTTAGACCGTAGACGGTTTTTGGAAGGGGGAGCCCGGGTCAAAGGGCCTACGCATAAATTTCCGTAAAATCTAGTTTTCAATTTAGAACCATCAAATTTGGTATACTTTTTTCTTGGCACCCTAACTTTGACTAGACTGTTTTGGGAAGGGTCGGAACCCGGGGTCAAGCCCCCCACCCCTACAAAATTTTCGTAAAATATTTTACAAAGTTAGGGTGCCAAGAAAAAGTGTACCAAATTTGATGGTTCTAAATTGAAAACTAGATTTTACTGAAATTTTTCGTAGGGCCCTTGACCACGGGATCCCACCCACCCAGGGCTCTACCCCCTTCCAAAAACCATCTACGGTCTCAGTTAGGGCACTATAGTTTGCAAGTATATTTTACGGAAATTTTGTGTGGAGCCCCTTGACCCCGGGCTCCGACCCCTTCCAAAAACCGTCTACGGTTTAAGTTAGGGTACCATGAGATAGTATACCAAGATTGGTGGTTCTAAATTGAAAAACTGTAAATTTGTTTAGCAGACATACATTCAAATCTATATATATAGATTTGTTATTTTTTTTTTCCAAGACCATTTTAGGCATGTTATCGCCCAGGGTAGGGTCAGGTGGACGTATCCAACGCTCTCATTCGGGTAAGAGAATACGTACTTTGGCGCCTGAGATTTTTCCAAAATTGCGCCTTTAGAACACGGAGAAATCTAGGTTTTCAAATAAAATACAAAACGTGTCTAACTCGGAAACGGACGTTTTTAGGTCCGTGAAATTTACACAGATATTCTCCTGTTGATAATGAAACAGGGATTTAATTTTCAGAATTTTAAAAAGGGCTTTTTGAGAAAATCGTTGGCAAAGTTGGAGATTTTTCAAAATCGGCTGTTTTTAACGCTGTGCAGAAACTAGCAGTTTCACAGACACATAAAAAATTGCAAATAAAGTGCACATTTGTATGTCTTTAACAAAAAAACGAGTATATAAAACAAAAACTCCATTTGAACCAGTTAAAAAAATCTTAAAAATTTCAATTTTTTTTTAAAAATCAGTTTACAATTTTTTTTAAATTTTAATCATACGATGTGTAAAAAATATTAGCATCAAATATTATTATACGTTATACACACAATGTAATAAAAAATACCAGAACAAAAGATCTTTTTAATTCTGCTGCAATGACTCACTGAAGTTAGGAAAAATAGCCGGTTTTTTAGAGCTTGTTTGACGGTGGAAATTTGAAACCCTCTGTCTCGAAGGGAAAATTTTTCTTGCCGAAAGAAAAGATATGGGTCCCCTTATTTTAATCAAGGAACACCTTAATTTTTCTAGAGAAATCTGAGACCGTGATGGTACGACCCTGCCAGAGTTGAAATGGAATCCCTCTCTTATTACCAGCCACTACAACTAAGTTGAAACATTTTTGAAAGCTACCTAGCTGAGACACCTCACCACCACGTGAGAGGGAGGGGGTCAAAACTCTGCTGGTCTCCCATCGATCCAGGATTATCTCCTAAAGGGAACAGAAGACATGGGCAGTGCATGGTTTATCGTGGCCCAGGTGGAGATCCTCACGAACACAATCTCCCCCTCTTAAAAAAATTGAAATCTTTGAATATGTTTTAAATAGAGAAAAACCTTTACACCATTATAAGCGCATAAATTGTATATGAATTTTACTTGTAAAATCAGCTGATTGAACAGGAAATATACTCAACTTACATTTTATGAATAAGCATGCACGCGTATGTGTTAATTGTTATTTATTTAGTAGATTAGACAATTGCCATTACGTTTTGGAGAGGAGGTAAGAAGCGTTTCCGTAGCGACCAGCGCTATCAACCCAGCAGCGAGGTCAAGAGCATTGCACCTTCTCCCCCGTTCGTAGAGGACAAAACTCTCCTGAGCGAATATTTTACTATTACGAAAAACTGAGAAGTTAATTTTAGCAACTATAACAAAACAGCAACTGCTCTTCTGACAGTAGCCTACAATTAGCAACTCTCAGAAAAACTAGAGGGTGTTTAGCCATCGAAAATTAACTTACAGTACACGTGCCTGCACTCTTTTCTTAAAATTGTTTCACAACAGTTTTCTACTCTTTCATAGTCTTTTCTTATGCGATGTATATACGTAAACAAACAAACAGCTGCTGCCTTGTCTTTCGCAACTCAACTTTGTTAGTGGAGCAGCAAGAATTTTCTTTATGTATTGGTTATCCCCCCCCCCCCCGACAGTTTTATAGGCATGTCATCACTCCGGAACTGACCCAATGCTCTCATTCCATCATTCGGGCAAAGAATATCTAACGCTTTGATTCTGGTAAGAGATAAATACGTATTTCGCGCGCCTGAGGTTTTTCCAAAATGGCGCCTTTAGAACACAGGAAATCGTAGGCTTTCAAACCGAATTCAAACGCGTCTAACTCGGAAAGCAGCGTTTTTTAGGTCCGTGAAAATTTACACAGATATTCTCCTGTTGATAATAAAACAGGGATTTAATTTTCAGAATTTTAAAAAATGGCCTTTTTGAGAAAATCGTTGGCAAAGTTAGAGATTTTTCAAAATCGGCTTTTTTAACGCTGCCGAAACGCGGAAACTAGCAGTTTCACAGACACACAAAAAATTACAAATAAAGTGCACATTTGTATGTCTTTAACGAAAAAAACGAATATAGAAAAAACTCCATCCAAACCTGTTTAAAAAAACTTAAAAAATTCAATTTTTTTTAAAAATCACAAAGTTTACGATTTTTAAAATTTTAATCATACGATGTGTAGCAAATATTAGCACCATATATTATTATATGTTATACACACAATGTAAAAAATACAAGAACACGATATCTTTTTTAACTCTGCTGCAATGACTTGCTGAAGTTAGGAAAAATAACCGTTTTCTAGAGAGCTTGTTTGACGGTGCAAGATTTGAAACCCTCTATCTCGAAGGGAAAATTTTTTCTTGCCGAAAGAAAAAAATATGGGTCTCCTTATTTTAGTCAAGGAACACCCCTTAATTTTTTTAGAGAAATCTGAGACCATGATGGTACGACCCTGCCTGAGTTGAAATGGAACCCATCATAGGGTAATTTTGATGAATGTGATGATAATATTAAAAGGGATTTCACTAATACAGGCTAATTTTCAGATACTCTGATTCAATACTAACATACATACATACATATCACTATGCTGTTCTCTGAGATTCAGAGGTTAGCTCCAAAAAGAAATACAAACTTCCAGATATTTTTACTTATTGTTGTCATATCAAACTTCTCCATTTACAGCGATCTTGACATACAACTCGTGCTTCACTAACATCCATTACACGCCGTACACAAGATCTTTCATACTTCATACTCATAATCTTTTTCTCATGCAGACACTCCTGAATCTGATCCACCCATGTCTTCCTTGGCCTTCCTTCCTGCCACTTGGGCTGAAAAGATTTTCTTAGTAAGCATTTCACCACTCATTCTTTCAACATGGCCAAACCACCCAAGCATATTGGTCTCCACTTTGCTAACAACATTTTGCTTCAGATCACACAACTGCAATACATCTTCATTCCTCACACAATCATATCGTGTCTTGCCACAAACCCCACGTAAGAAACACATTTTTCCAGCACACAAACGACTCCTATGTTTCTTCTGCAGTACCCAGGTTTCACTGCCATACATCAGAGTAGGAACAATTACTGTTTCATACACAGCCATGTGGGACTCTCTAGAGAACCCATCATTCCTGTGAAAACCTCCCAGAGCAGCTATGACTTTCAAAGAAGAATTCACTCGCCTACTGATTTCACCATCCAACTTGTTCTCTCTGTCAAACATGCTTCCTAAATACACAAACTCACTCACCTGGTCAATCACAGTGCCATTTATACTTACATTACATTCAGTGCTACCCGTTCCTCTCTCAAACACCATAACTTTGGTTCTTCCCTTTTTTATACTCAGTTTGAATTTCACGCAAAATTCGTGCATCAGAGTGAACATACTCTGTAACTCATTTTTGCTCTCTGCCAACAGGACAGTGTCATCAGCATACAGCAATCTGCACACACGGATATCACCAAGACATAAACCACTATTATCTATTTTGGCATCACGCATGCGTCCATAAATATATTAAACAGCCATGGTGACATTACACAACCTTGTCTAACTCCTGCACCAATGGAAAAACCATTTTGATAAAACACCATTCACTCGTACACAAGCTCTACTACAGGCATACATGGCTTTTACACTATTAAGTAGATTCCCAGTAACACCATATTCATTCAATACCTTCTACAAAAGTGTCCTATTCACTTGGTCGTAAGCTTTCTCTAAATCTATGAAGGCAGCAAAAACTTTCTTCCCAACAACCAGATACTTTTCAATCATCGTGCGTAATGCAAAAATCTGGTTAGTGCAGCCTTTACCAGGCATAAAACCACTCTGAACATCCAACATTTTCAATGATGTAAGACCCCGTACTTTTTCAATAACAACCTTACCAAACACTTTCCCTGGCATACTCAGTAGGCTAATACCACGATAGTTCTTGCATTCAGTCTGATCACCTTTTCCCTTATACAAGGGAACAATGATAGCATCCTTCCAATCCCGAGGGACCATTCCTAACTCCCAGCACAACTGGCAAATTTCAGTTAACCAGTCAATTATAGAGTCACCACCATACTTCAACATCTCTGCAGTTATGCCATCAACTCCTGGAGCCTTACCATTCTGAAGAGATTTTAGAGCTTTACACACTTCTTCTCTTGAGATCCCTCTTGTGCTTTCATCCCTCATTGTGACATCATCTGCATCTGTCTCAGAATCATCTTTGCTTTCCTGATCTAATAACTCACAAAAGTATTCACCCCCATCTGTCACTTAACACATTGGGCTCCCATATCATTTCCCCAATCTCATTCTTCACACAACTTACAACTTTGTTTCCCCTATTTTTCCTGAGTCTCATGTACTTCCAGAAGGACTTCCTATCTTTCCAAAAAGCCAGTTCATGCCTTTCTACTTTCTCCTTCCTATCTTTTGCCTTACTGTGGCGAACCAGCTTAGCAGCTTCACGCTTCTTACAGCGATATTCATCCACAGAGACTCTACCTTGTAACATCCCCAAATAGGCTTCCTTCTTTTTCTTTACTGCCTCATCAATCTCACTATTCCACCAAGCATCACCTCTATTGTTACCCACTATTGTGGTGCCACAGACATCTTTAGCAGCAGTGACAACACAGTTCTTAAAACATTCCCACTTCTTTTCTACATCCCTCTCACCAGACTTCAGATCCTTCAGTCGTTCTCTGAGTAAGTCAGAATACGGCTGATGATCTTCAAGGAGCCTATCAACCTTTATTCTTTCTATCCTGGGTCTCTTCCTATTACTTTTCCTTCAACCAACATTAAGTTTCACCCGTGACACTACCAAGTAATGATCAGAACTAACATCCGCACCTCTCATTACACGGGTGTCAACAACTAAGTGTTTCAAACGCTGATCGTAGACAACAAAATCTATCAAACTCTTTTGACCAAGAGTACGATTTTCCCAAGTATATGTGTGGATATACTTGTGGTTGAAAAATGTATTAGATACACACAAACCATTCTCAATGCAGAGTTCAATTAATCTTTCACCATTATCATTCTCACAAGGATCATTAAACTTACCCAGAACATTGTCAGAAATTGCATTCTGCACACCTACTCTAGCATTGAAATCTCCTGCTATTATAACTTTTTCTTTAGCACCAAACTGGCTCAAAACAGCTTTTAGCTCATTCCAGAAATCTTCCTTCTTATCAGAAGGTTCTGAGTCACAAGGAGCATACACTACAACAATTACAATTCTCTGAAGTTTCACTTTCAAACAAATCCAGAGAATTCCCTCACTTACGCAACTATAGTGAATCAAGTTGGTCTTCATCTTTTCACTTAAAATCACACCAACACCAGCCTGTCCTCTCATATTATCCAATACTCCAGACCATACACTCACTGTGCCATTCACTTCTTCTACCCCAATTTCCTTCGTTTTGGTTTCACTTACACACAGGACATCCAGTCTATACTTATTCATCTCCTCAATCACCTCACTCATCTTGCCATTTATACCTCTAGTATTCCATACACCAATCTTACATTCACTCGGCCGAGATCTCTTTCTCATACGCCGTTTAGAAAGTCCAGGTCGATTCAGTGGTGGACCGTCCTTCTCAAGTGTGGTAGGTCCACCATATCCCACACTTGAGTCATTCTTAATATTTCTTTTTGTCTTTTTAATCAGGTAAGTACATCAGTGTGGGGGATTAGCCCACAGCTGAGGGTTCCAGTTGGTCATTCAACCTAAGGATTCTGGAACAAAACCCAGTGAGTTGGGGTCTTTTTGCCAATGTCACACAGAACTAGCTTGCACCTCTCCAAAATTCACAGAGGCCCTAGTTGCTGTTGTGTGTGCCATTGTTACCACGGAGCGCCCCAAGGAGGCAAACCCATCGCTCACTACGACCGCCCGATTCAATATTAACAGCTTTATCATATTATTCATCTCCAGCAGCAAATAATTTTTTCATTTCACATCAAAAATATGAAACTTTTGAAACCTAATTAAAATTTATCAAATTACAGATGACAGAAAAGAAGAAAAAATTCACGGTAAAGCCAACTTATGCACTTTGAGAGCTCATAAATAATCAGTCCCAAGAGAGGGAGCGATGTTATTTCATGACATTGCTCACAGAGTTATCCAAGAGGTGTTTACAGTTCACTAATATTAGAGTTGGAAGTGGAAGCCGTACATTTTCAAAGACTGGACACAGGACCTCCTGGAAGCACCAATAAATGGCAGAAATGTTATCTCTGGCAAATATAACAGTGATTTCCATCCAGATTAGGAGTGTTCTGCATCTGTCTGTCTATTTAGCTATCTACCTACCAACCTATGTATATATGTATTGGGTTGTCGGAAAAGTCATGACATATTTTAGCCATGTTTTGCAAAGGTCATTTATTGATAGAAAGAACAAAGATCAATCAATGATATAATGCTCGATTTGTTTGATAACCTTTTGCCATCTTTCAGTGAGCTGCAGAATGCCTCGTTCATAGAAGAACCTGTCTTTCGTGGAGAAAAACTGTACAAGGTGCTGATTTACAGCCTCAACTTAATTGAACATTATACCACGCAAGGACTGTTGAAAAGGGAGAAACAAGTGGACGTCTGATGGCGCAAGGTCAGACAAGTATGCTGGGTGTGGCAACACATCTAACCCAAGCTCCAATAATTTTTGGCGGGTGATCAAACTTGTGTGTGGTCTCGCGTTGTCGTGATGGAACACAACACCTTTACAATGAACGAGCTCTGGACATTTCTGGATGAAGGATTCATTCAAACTGTTCAATTGCCATTTGAATTGATTGTTTGGTTCCATGGTAGGAGCTCGAAAAACATGACACCTTTAAAATCCCACCACATTGAGACCAGAACCTTCCGCTGATGAATGTCTGCTTTGAATGTCATTTGAGGCGAAGCAGCACGACGGGACCAAGACCGTTTGGGCAGCACATTGTTGTACACAATCCACTTTTCGTCACCAGTTATCAGTCGTTTCAAAAAAGGATCGTTTTCCTCACGTTTCATGAGCATATCGCAGATGTTTATATGCGCCATCAATTGAGCTTCTTTGAGTTCATGAGGAACATACACATCAAGCTTGCTTACGTATCCCAGCTTCTTCAGGTGGTCATGGACACTTGAATGATGGATGTGCAATGTGTCTGCAATCTCTCGTGTCATGTAACGTGGCTTTGACTCGATCAATGTCTTGATTTGGTCGTCATCAACCTCGGTTGGTCTCTCGGACCGAGGAACATCGTTGAGGTCAAAATCCCCAACACGGAATTTTGCGAACCACCGCTGGCACTGACGTTCTTGTAGAGCATTATCACCGTACACTTTACGCAACTTTTCACAAGCTTGACGCGCGTTCTTCCCTTTACGGAAGTAAAACAGTAAAATATAGCGAAAATGCACAGTTTGGTCTTCTATCTTCAACTTGATGTCAAATCTCCTCAAATCAACCAAATCGCTCACTATTCCTTTTAGACTGCAGCTAGAACTGGCACCTGTCGAATGCCATAGCGATAACAGAGTTGCACAGGACTCTAGTACTTCCAAATCCGCCGAACCGCCATTGAGTGTCAAAATACGTCACGACTTTTCCGACAACCCAATATGTATGTTTGTGCATATATACATAATTAAATTATGAAACAGAACTTCCTTGGGCAGCCAACAAGAATTATTTAAAATTATAAAAGAAAACAGCTTAGGGAAACTAAACTGTATGCTGTATTCTGTGCGGACCAGGTGAAAATATCCTTCGGCTTCAGAATCACCTTCATCCAACTCAATGCATCAGCCCGTCAAATTCTTTCCTTTTGCTTTATTTATTTCTCTTGGCTTGAGAAAGATATATTAGAATGATGATCCATCACTTTAATTTATTTCCCCCCAAGGTTTTCTTTCTCGTGAAGTATTTTCATGAGTGGCAGATAAAAGTGCATTGCCACTGGAGAGTATAATACAAACAACTTTTTCAAAATTTCTAACTTTTCATGACACACAACTTTTCCGTCAAATGGTGCAAATAGAAATTTAGATTTATAACCGTGTCTGCACTTTCAGATTTCTGGTAAAAATCTTTTTTTATTTTTTTTGTTTGTTAGCAAGCTTGAAGATTTTTTGGGTACTTTTTCTTTTCCTGCTATTTTCATTTTTTCTTTCTTTTTTTTTCAAATAACACTGTGCCTGAAAACATTTTTTTAAAATCATTTTTGTCATGGTAAGTGGTATTGAACTGAGTCTCTCTGTTAATGAACAGACGTTCCTCTAATTTACGTTCAGCAAAACAAAAGGGTTTCTTCATTTCACAAAATTTCAGCGTAAAGAAGTGTCTATGGTTTAATGATCAAATTCCTGAACATTTCATGAATTCAGTGTTGTTTCATAACTCATGCAAGACATAATGAAAAAATAGGCTCAAGAAATCAAGATTCTTTAAGGTCATAAGGACTGCAGAATCTCCCCTCTTGAGTTTTTCAGAAACTTTTGGTTTGATTTTAGTACTCGCTTCTTTCCTTTTTTTTTTTTTTTTAAAGAAGTATTTTTCAGAAACTTTAGCTTTTTCAGCGGTTACTTTTTCTTATTGAGTAAATACGAAATGCCATGATATGTTAACAATTAGAGCTTGAATCTTAAACTTATAAATAAACTGGCTAGTAAACAACTTTTGAAAAATTTACTTTTGTGTCAATGATAAAAAGGCCAAATTATTGAACTTTTGTTTAATGAAATGTTTTCATAAAAATGAGTTTTGTAAGTGTTATTTTATTTTTCCTCTGCTTTTCCACTGAAGACCAAATACTTTTGATTGGAGAATGGAGAACTGCGAAGTTTTAAAATTTCAAATAAAAAATGTTGCAACTCAAGAGTTTAGGAAAAGTGGACTTAAAAGAACTTGTATTTAAAAAAAAAAACACACAATTTCTATGAAAGTACAATCTCTACTTCTCTTATGCAAGAAAAATGACTGATTTGCGTAAATCTGACATGTGGGACAAATACTGTCCATATAAAATCAGAATTGAATTGAATTGAAATCTCCAATGGAGTAAATAAGTTACTCTTGTACCATTGGAAGTTATGTAGAACAGCACTACGGAACAGTATAAGAATTGTACATTGTACTTTCATTTGGACAAAACCTAATCATACTCACTAGGCCTACTTATTCATATTGGCCATTCTAAAATCCTCCAAATGACATTGCTAGAAAGTCCATTTCATGTAATATAAAGAAACCAATAATGAAGAAAGTATTTTCCCGCTGATGTTTCAGCCGAAAGATCTTACTATTGCCTAATGTTTAATATGTAATAAATCATGCATGAAAATATTTTCATTCCTGGTTCCTCCAAATGACTAAAACAAACAGAACAACATGCAACAAAGTAACAGGTGCAGACCTGAAACCACTTACATGACCTTGAGCAACTCCACCACCATCATATCTATAAATACAACACTAGCACTTTTGAGTGAGCCTCATACAGTTATGAGATCCCTAAAAAGTCAAGCACTAGTTTTATTAACATTTGTATGAAACAGAATATTTAAGTGAATGGTCATTGTATTGTTTCACTTCAAAAACAAAGTTATAAAATATCTATGTACTGCCAAAACATATGTAACCACATATCGGCAAATGAACAGCAATATCATATCTAAAGAAAAATTCAAAAGTAATACATACTTTCACTATAATCCCCATGCACTTAGACTCTGAGGTAAAAGGGAAAATCTGCAATATGGAATAACTTAAAATTTCGTTGTGTGCAGTTTTCAGTTTCATACTGTTCAAGTCTCGATGTATTAGAGTAAGGCCAACCTTCTCAGTCCATGTTACTAGAGCTACCTGAAATAAAGAACCAAACTTAAAAAGCAGAGTCAGACACAACAGAAAGTAACATGTACAGTAAGAGTGCTAATTATCCAGATCGGTAACTTCAACCTTTTTCTCTTGAGGCAGCATGTGACTTTAAAATTGCAATCATTTAACACATGCAGTCAGACAAAACAGAATGTTTAAAGTTATCTTTTCACCTCCAAATATCACATCTATCATTCAGGCAATGGACCAGAGTGTCACACAATCTGTTAGCTGGTTCTAGTGGCTTCATCTAAAACTGCTGTTATCCAAAGGAAATTTGAGACTATCACACAGTTTAATAAACCAATGGACAAAAAGGAAATTCCTTATCATCAGCAGATTCTTAGAATCATGTAAAGACACCTGCTCAGAATGATAAGAACAAAATCTTAGAAAGAGCATTACAGAATATTGAAAATTAAATTATATTGATAAGCAAGTTAAATGTTGCCACATAAAAATTTTGATGTTCACAATGTGAACCAGCTGAAAGAAAAGAATTGTTATAATGAATTCAAATGATCATGGACATCAGAATTTAAGTGATGATGACATCATCGGTGTGACTAAAGATGAATGAGATTCGTGAGCATGACTCAAGATTTGAATTAGGCAAAGAAAATGAAAAAGACCCTTATGAACATATTATTGGACCTCCATACACAAAATACGTAATTTAACTTTTTGAACACAGGAATGAAATTGCTACAACTGCAATCTTATTTCATTCAACTGCTGCAACTTAAAAAAAAATGTGGCATGGCTGCAAGAAAAGGATCAAAGTACACTAAAGAAGTAGGTTATTAGTGGTTAATGCACAATAGTCACGTAAAGAAATTAGAAACTTAGAAGCACTTTTAACCCAAGTGTAAATTTTATAAAGTCATTCCACAAGTGTTTCAAGTTATTGGGTGTGTGCAAAAGTTCTACCTGTTTTTGTAATAGATGCAAATTGTAATCGGAGTAGTTACGGCACAGATGCTGCTGCAATGCCGAATTATCGACCAATAAAGCGTGGTGCAGTAGAGCATATAGGGGCACTAGGTTTGTCCGAGTAAGTCATTCATAACGGAAATCACGGACGGTGTAACATGGCATGCGATAAGGAGCACATTAGACATTGTTTACTGTACGAGTTCGATAAAGGCAGTACTGAAGCCGCGGCTTGCCACAATATCTGTTAAGTGTATGGGGAGGATGCAGTTGATGATAGCGCATGTCGCCGTTGGCTTTGGAAATTCTGGGACGGAGACAGAAGCTGTAAAGATCAACCACATTCTGGACGCCCGTCTGTGAATTCTGACGAGGATATGGACAAATCCATAACAAATGACCCACATTCAACCATTCAGGAATTAGTGGAAACGTTGTCAGTAGTGGAAACGTTGTCAGTACACAGAACAACAGTCGAAAGACGGATGCATGCGCTTGGGTTCATCACCAAGTTTGATAACTGGGCTCCGCACCAGTTTTCTGCAAAGCAACAAGAGGAGAGAATCCGTACCTGTATTTCTTTGCTTTCTTGTCAGAGAAATGAACCGTTTTTGGGATGAATTGTAACAGGTGATGAGAAATGGGTACTGTACCGTAATGTAAAGCTTCGACGGACTGTGTGCCAAGGTGCGGAGCCTGCTCCATCGACCTCAAAGGGACGACTGCATCCCAAAAAGGTTTTGTTGAGTGTTTGGTGCGATATCCAGGGAATAATCCACTGGGAGGTGTTGGCACCTAACTGAACGATAAATGTGGACCTCTACTGCCAACAGCTGGACAGATTGTGAGAACAACTGACATTGAAGTGGCCAACACTCATCAATCGCAAAGGCGTTATCCTTCATCATGATAATGCTAGACCTCATGCTGCTTTAATCACTTGGCAAAAATGACTGGACTTTGGTTGGGAAGTGTTACCTCACTCGGCAAAAATTGCTGGACTTTGGTTGGGAAATATTACTTCACCCGGCGTATTCCCCTGACCTGGCACCTACAGACTACCACCTTATTTGATCTTTACAGAACCCCTTCGCTTTTGAACCTTCGATGATGTGGATGACGTGAGAGTTTTTCTGGCATGGGATTCACCTACTCATAGACAGATGGCGAAAGGTCATACGGAATGATGGCAATTATGTGAAATCCTAGGTATGTTATTTGTTGTGTTCTCCTCCTTTCTTTGTAGCCTAAAAAAATGGGTAGAACTTATGCACACATCCAATAGTAAACAGATTTTTTTCTGACAGCTACCATAATAGTTTGGTAAATATCAGTTTCAAACTGCTCTCTGCTGCAATCTGTGTTCTCTGTTTCAGTATCACCAACAACGAACTATTGCGCTACACCAGGAACCAGCTGTTTGCCAAAGTAACCCATCCCGTCTTACTTGATTGTTATATAGTTTTACACCGCTTGTTATGTTTCTTATTATTATATTTTAACCTTTTCTTGTCAAATTTAAATCACTAGGCTTGGCGCCTTTGGCCCTTCGAGGCCCGTGTGCTACTAAACACTAACTAACCACCCATCTTACTTGATTTATTCACAGTTAGAATTAACAAAATTCTTCTTCCTGTGTATCTTCAAGAATCTGAACACTTACCTCATAAGTTCAACTTCATTCTTTCAAAACAAACTCATTGCTCTGTTTGTGCGTGAGCTGATACTTTTACTGCCAATAGTTCTCGCTATCTAAATCTGTGTTCAATTCCTGTGCCCCCTTCTGTTAAAGAGCACCTTTCTAATGGGCCAAAAAAAAAACTTTCAGCACCAAGAGCAGATTTGCTTCATATTATTTCTCTCATTGAAGCAGTCATTCAAAGAACAGATCCAGTTCATCAACCTTTCATTAGGTCAAAATTAGCCATTGTTCTTTCTCAATGTGCCTGAGTAAAAGAGTAACGGAAATAGTAACACTTTTTGCTACTCTTCTTTTCAGCTCAAAAACATCAGTGAATTTATTACTTCTAATAACTTAGCTATTTGTAAAGCTGATAAAATTAGCTGCCCTGTTACCCTGAAGAAGTGTGACCTTGATTTAAAAGTGGTTAAATTCCTTCACTCCACAAACTGCAAACTTTTGAAGTCAAATCCTACTGAATCCCTCAAGAACTTCATTGACCAATTGAATAAAAAAATATACCTTGAATACTTTCCATGGAGATTTTGCTCTTCCATTTCATTACTGTATCCCTCATCTTCTTGTGAAGCTTCATAAAGAAGGCTACCCTATTAGACCCTTGGTTGAAAACACATTTTTCCCTGGCTTATACTCTTCAAAAGAAATTAGTTAAAAAATGTTCCTTCATAACTGAAAACCACCAGTACTCTATTTCTTCTACTAAATAATTTGTCAACCAGCTGCCAGATTCATAAGGACCCAATGAACACATGTTCACTCTGGATGTCATTTCTCCATTTCCTTTTGTGCTACTATTTAAATCTCATATGCTTCTGGTCCATAACTCAGGACCTGAAGGATATCCTTGGCATTCTTACCAGGGACCTGTATGACTGCTTGCACACTTTAAGGGATAATTGTCACTTCATCTACAGTAACAAGTTCTATGGGGTCTTCACAAAAGTTCTGCACATTGTCCACTTTTGAGAAAAGTATGAAGGGACAGAGAAAACTTATCATATTGCCATTCAATGTACTCCCCTCTGCTGCTAATGACAGCTTGCCAGCAGTGAGGTAGGTCCTGGATGCCCCGTAGTACACCATCTTTGTTTAGCTGTCGTATTACTTGGGTCACGTCTAATGACAGTTTGTCCAGCGATTCGTAGTGGATGCAACGGAGCCAATTTTTTTACTTTGGAAAAAGATCAAAGTCGGGTGGACTGAGATCTGGGCTGTATGGTGAGTGGGATGAAGTTTCCCACACATATTTCAACAAAAGTCCCCGTAATGACACTGCACCCTGACACGATGTGTTGTCATGCTGCAAGATCGCTCCCGCTTCCAACAAGTTCGGGCAATTTTGACAAATTTTTTATCTCAATTTTGTCCACAGAAAGTCACAATAATATTGTGAGTTGACATTTTGCCCTACTACCAGCACTTGATCAGAGACCAAAACACCCTGGGCATTGTACACAAAAATCATCATTTGTTTCACTTTGGATTGTTGCCAACAACACTTTGAGGGGCATGAGGAACTTGGATGCCTCCATTCCGCTGATTGTGACTTCAGTTCTAGCTCAAAATCACAGGTCCAAGTCTCATCAATTGTGATAATTGTGTTCAGGAAGGTGTCGCCCTCCCTTTAAACCTGTGGAGGTGATTTTGTGCGATGCTCACTCTGGCTGCCTTCTGCTCAGGAGTGAGTTGATGGGGCACCCAGCGTGCGGCAATTTTTCCTTTTTCCCAGTGAGTCGGCCAAAATCTGGTGACCAGACATGGTGGACAAATTTGCCTGATGAGCAATCTTCTCGACTGTCAAATGGCGATTCTCTTTGAGAAGTGTTGCAACAATGGTGACAGATGTTTTGTCTGTCACCGTATAAGGTCGGCCTGAGCGGTGATCATCTTCGATGCTGCTTCGGCTCTCCTGAATGCGCAATGTCCAGCAAGAAATTGTGCTTTGATCAAGAGTTCCTTTCACACAAACGTTTTGCAAGGCAGTGTGGATCTGTGGCAGAGTTTTCCCCTGCAGAGCTTCTATTTTAACGTACGAGCACTGGTCTAATGCCGTGACTCAACCTGAGGAGCTGCATGCCTCCATTTCAAAACCCTCCCATGTCCACACAGCAAATGATAGCACATCATTCTGACACCACTGTGTTGCTGAGAGTCTGACCTTGACATGAGGCGATCATTTTCCCGATTGCATAATCTGCTTCCATTTTAAATTAACATGTGCAGAACTTTTGTTATCACCCTCGTATCTTCAACAACAAAGAGTTTCAATGGGATCTCCACTTCCACTCGATCTCGCTGAAATCTTGCAACATGTTGAACATTCCATCATTGCTAAATACCATCTTCAACCCACTGTCTTGTCTTGTTATGCTGATAATATATTTGTTGTCTGGCCGCATTCTTCTCAGGATTTTTTTGAGTCACTGAACTTTTTTCTTCCATTAAGCTTACCATCCATGAAGAGGTCAATAGTACCATTAATTTTCTGGATGTTTACCTTTCAAGAAACAAGAACAAGATTAAACATTCTGTTTATCATAAACCTACTGTGGCTACAAATGTAATTCCCTTCACTTCCCACACTTTTGATGCATACAAATGTTCTGCACTAACTTCCTTTTCTGCTTATGCTAATATCAGCAGTAACAGCCCAACTTCTCTTGCCATAGAACACAAGAATATTAAAACCATTGCTGTTTGCCATGAATTCCCTAGTGGTTTGGCAGACAAACATTAAAAGGATTGAAGTCAAGAGTTCCACTACTCTCCATTCTTCAGAGGTTAACAGACAATTTCAGTTTGTTGGATGTATTCCTTTTCTTGACAATTCTACCTACCAGTTGCATTGAACTTACAAATCCTAGGGTTGTTTGATTGGTATCAAATCCAATTCTACCATCATAAAACTTATCCTTTGGGATTCGGGATGGAGATAAAGTTCAAAACTACAGTGTTCCTGGTATGTACAAAATTCCTACTTCTACTTCAACTGGTACTACAGTATACATCAGCAGCATTTTTCACAGCATTACTAAATGTTTGGCTGAGCAAAAGAAAGGATGTCACCCAAGGTAGACCTAATTATTCCTTAGCTTTACTCACTCTCTGATTCTTTAGCAGTGCCACTCTGGGAAAATACTGAGAAAATCGCTCCTTTCATCAGCCAGAGGGCTTTGCATTTTCATGAGAGCATTGAGATATATACCTCTTCAAACTGAAATTCCGACAATCCATATTTTATCCGCAGCATTCAGAAATCCCTTCTATTGTTTGGTAATATCCAAAACAAAGAACTTGGAAATGAAGATCTAGCAACTAGTCTCACTCTGTTTGTTTACAGGTCAAGACCTCAGTGGAGGTTGAAAGTGCTTCTGAGTTTCTAATTTTTTTATGTAACTGTTGTGTGTTAGCTATTTATATCCTACATTTATTTGTTACATGTGAATTGCATTCCTCATATTTACAAAGAAATTTCTAGTTCATTTTTTGTTGAATAAAAATTAAAAATAAATAAATAAATAAATAAATAAAAAGACAACTGACAAAGGAGGTATTGTTATTACATGCATAATAGAATATTATGCATAGGAATTCTAAATATGATCATTAACCAGACAAGAAATTTCTCAGCCAATTAACTGGATTTTCAATTATCTTGATCAGATGCCATCCTGATCAGACTGGACAATCAGCACTCTATAATATATAATCAACAAACTGTTACACAGGTCATACAGAAAGCATTACAAAATGAATTCAGAAATATATACACTAATGTGAAGCAGTTTAAGTTAAATACAAACACAAAAAGTTGTTCATTTAATTTCGTAATTTTTTTTCTCATGAATAAAATTTTTTATTGCACATACTGGCAATAAATACTGTTTCAGTGAAATAAAATATTGCACTGATGTTTTAACAACCATGTGTCAAAAATCACATGAAAAAAATAAAACAACTTGAAACTCACTTCATCAGGACTTGATGCCTGATAAACAAAGGACTGATTGATTTCTTGGTCTGCTTCTGTATCCATATTTTCCTTACTCTCTGAAAACAGAACTTTCTCATAAACTGGAGTGACATTATGGCACAAAGCCAAAGCTCGCACAGCTTCCTGAACTCTAGAAATTACAGTCCGCCTCATCTTTGGCTGAGGGGCTTTGCTTGGAGTGTTGCCTGTTGAAGAACCAGATGAGGGAAGTGGAGCATATGCAGTTCGCAAATGGCTTTCCACCTAAAGATAACAAAATCAATGTGTGAATAAAATACATATATCAGATATTAAAATGTCAAAAAATTGTTGCTTTTCAAAAACATATACATTTTTTTCAAATCTTTGGGGGGAAAAAAAAGTAGGATATTTCTGTTGAGTGCAGAGAGACTAAAGCATAAGGCAGCCAAACTAACAAGCTGAAAAGTTTGGGATCTTAGAAAAAAACATTCACATTGCAGGTCTAACACAAAAAACATATTATGGTCTAAAACACATTATCAAGGGCTAAATGGCCTTAGGGTCAAATAATTATGTATTTCTTCATAATGGCCAGGAATTGTGTTTTCTGGTTGACATGAAGGTTTCCAAGAGTTCTGCATTCAAATGAAACAAGAAGCTGATGGAAATCCCATTTGCCAGTTCCAAACTTGGGAAAACCTCATCACAACTTGACTTAGGATTCCAATTGCTAGGGAGAATGAATACTCAGTGACATTTCCTTCTTCTGCTTATGCATTTAACACTTAAGGAGAAAAATATTTCTAAACTAGAAAATTCTTCTTTTATGTTTATGTATTACACCTCATCAACCAGAAGACCTTCAGGTAAACAGATATGAAACAGTGATGATTAATGTTATTTTAAATACACCTGACTGTGAACACTCAAGAAACGCACATAGCATATAAAATTCGTTTATTTTTGTGGTGTAATGAGCACAAAGATTCGCAAGCTTTCGCACTCCACTGGGAGGCTTTTTCAAGCACCACAAAAATAAATGGATTTAATACAATATATGCATTTCTTGAGTGATGATTAAATTCTACAGGAAAAGACCTCACAAAATTACCACGTAATCATAAAGAGATAAGACTTGGGTGCATAAATGCAAAGAGAATAAATGATGGATGCAGATTATCCATGGAATTAGAAAAAGGTCAAATTAAATGTGGCAGACATCAGTGAGATAAAAAGAAGCATGATCTTAGTGGTTGGTTTATTATGACATGTACTGATATAAAGAAGGGTCAGGAACAAGCTTACAAGTGTGAAGCAAATGAACAAATGACAGTCACACTAAAATAATGAAATGTTTTCCCTATTGGCCACGAAATGTGCTTTTCTGGCCAATAGGGAAAAATATCAGAAAAACTGATTTCATAGATACTCAAGAAAATGAAAAGTTTATTTCATTTCCAATGTATAAAAAATGTGCACGCACACACACACGCGCATAGCATTTCTCATATTTTGACAAAGATTTCAAGGAAACTGGGAGAGTTATGGAATGAAACAAAATCTAGCAGTCTCTTGAGAAAGACTGGCAGATATGAATATGTCATAATTTTTTTTTTTTTGCCGCAAAATATTATTCAGTCATTAAGAAAACATATACAATATATTTGATATTAGGCCTAAAGCTAATACGTTAAAATAGTTAAATGCATGGTATTTTTCATTGAAGACTAGTATGATTTTCATACTATCTTATTCTGTTCTCCACATTATATTTTGTTTGGGAAAAAAGACATTATTATTATTCTGAATGCAGTGCTTTTTTATATTGGAGGAATTCTATTTATAATATTGCAGAGCAGCTAAAAATTTTAAGTTTAAGAAACTAGATGAGCCCAACCTAAAAATCTTAGCTACTTTGAAATATAAAAAAAACCCCACTGCATTTGGAATATAACGCCTTTTTTCCCCAAACAAAATGTAACGTGGAGAACAGAATAAAATAGTATGAAATGCATATTACAATCTTCAAATTCAATTAAGTCTGTAAAAATGAGAAATGCAGTAAGTTTAGTGGCACCACAACGAATATACAAACTTATGTTACAGTTTCATCATATCAGTCAGTGTTTGATGCGATTATCCTACTTTCTTAAATTTTGAAATATTGAATAAAATTGTTCATGAGATATCTTTATAAAAAAATCATTCATGAATTCTCAGTAAAAACCAAGGGTTAGAAAAACATACAGAATAAAAGAAAATGGAAACACAACCTTAGTTTAAGCTCTGCATAGCTTGATTAAATGTTCAGAGAACCTGGAACTGTGTGACAAATTTGCAACACTTCCTTTTGATGTAGTCTAAAAATAACAGTTTTCATTTTAAAATATTTAAATTCAATTTCAATTAGTGAATGCAGTGTGGTGAATTCAATATTTGCAATACAAGTACCAGGTGATCCAAAAGTTATGCAAAATTTTAAAAATCAATAATTTGCTGAGTTTTGACAGTAGTGCAGTGAAACTTGCACAGAACAACATGGAATTTTTGGTGAAATTAAAACATTTATGGGACATTTTATTTTTATTCATGGTTGCCAGGGGCACTACAGCCAAATGAATGATTGTGGGTTATATCAGAGTGATTCAAAAGTCATTGCTGTTTTCTAATGGTTGATGAAAACGTGGATAAATGTGGAAGTTTAATCTTCAAAATAGAGTCTATCGTGCTGGATGGTCCTACACCTTTGTAATGTCATGTCTCAAATCATCGTGAAAAAAAAAAATTCCTTTGGTTTCGGGGCTAAAAAGTCTTGGACCCCAAGTTCAACATCATGGACATTTTGCAAGTATTTCCAATGTAGAAAATGCATGGACTGGAATAAGTGGTAGTCCAAAAGCAGAAGATCCAGACTATAAGCAGAGTGGGGGCATTAGCTCAATACACTCCAATTCCTGTATTTTTCTTCAGTTGACTGGGCACGATGAATAGGAGCATTATCCTGTTGGAGGATAATTCATTTACAGTTCACCAGGGCAGGGTACTTTTGGCTTACAGAAGCATACATCTACACCAATTGGCTGCAGTACAGCTGTGCATTAATGCCTTGACCATCTTGAACCAATTGACAATGAATGGGCCCCTCAAAGTTCCATCATACACATAGTATAACTTTGTGCTCAAATCATCTCTTTTTCGGGACTGGTTCTTGTGGCTTTTGGGGATCTAACCACTGTTTTATCATGTCGAGATTCCGGAAATATATCTACTTTCATCACATGTCACAATTTGCCTAAAGAAATAGCCATCCTGGGGATTCTCCAGCAATTGGCAACACACAAGCACATGTCACTGAGCCTGAGCAGCAATAAGATCACGGGGTACTTGTCGACAGCTTCTGGCGTCTTTCTGAGCTTCAACAGTTCACAGACAATTGTGGCCTGAGGTATTCTCAGCTCATTTGACAGCTGTCTAGTGCTTGCGCATGGATTTGACTCTACAGCTTGGCATACAGCTTCAGAATTCACCATAAAAGGTTTTTCAGTATGTGCTTTGTCTTCAGGGCTGCAGTCCCCATTTTTAAATCACTGAAACCAAAATCTTGCCATTCTTTCAGACACTGATCCTTCACCTTCCACAGTACAAATTTCCCTTGGTGCAGCTACAGTGGTCAACTTTTTAAAAATAAAACTGTAACAGCACTTGGATCGTGTATTTCTCATCCACAGCTTTTGACAGCACAAACTTTTCCCAATATCATGGCAGCATGTGCTCCTACTCATATTAACTACATAATACTAGTTTTCTGGTCATGCGTTGTTTATATCTGCATCACGCATGAGAACGAGTAATTGCTTGACACAGGACGACTCTTCAAAATGCCAGTGACTTTTAAACTACCCTAATACAAGCTAAATTGACATAATGTCCACACAAGGTGGTAATAAGTGTTCAATGTGGTGCCCATCATTCGTGAGCACTGCCTGCAGATGAGAGATGACACCATGAACAACATTAAACAAATTATTCGCTGGTATGGCTGACACATGATGTTGGGTAGTCTTTCAACATGGCCAATAAAGTGGGATGATGTCTGTACACCCATGATTTCAGATAGCCCTATAACCAAAAATCACATGGTGTAAGGTCTGGAGACTTGAGTGGTCATTTCTATTGAAAATGAAGGCTGATCACAAAATTTTCTTCAAATATTGACTTCAGGAGTTGCTTGATAAGAGATGCGAAGTGTGGTGGTGCTCCATCTTGCATGCATGTTACAGCATTCAGTGCATACCTCTCTTAAAAGCTTGGTATAACTCTGTTCCATAATAATTTCGCGCAACATGCACCTGTGATAGAAATGATTTTGAGAGCAGTATCACAGATTTTCTTGAAGAAAAAGGGCCAATAATGAACGATGATGTGACCCCACACCACACTGTGACTTTTAGCTGATGGAGTGGAGTTTCTGTAACAGACTGAGAATTTTCTGTTGCCCAAATGTGGCAGTTGCATGTGTTTATAACTCTGTAAAGAGCGAAATGTGCTTCCTCTGTCCACATAACATTTAGCAGCCAGTTCTCATTTTCATTCATTCGCAAAAAAATCCATGTAGCAAAATCTCTTCGCTTTGCAAAATTGGGAGCTTTTAGTTCCTGAGGGTGTCGAATTTTGTATGGATATAAGCAAAGGACTAGTCTTAGTGCTCTCCAAATAGTCTCATATAAAACACCAGTTTGACACATAACTTCACGAACATTTGATTCCGCATGAGTGGATACTGTTGAAATGTTTTTGATTTCCTGTGAAACTGTAGCCGCAGCAGAAACAGCAGTTGCTGGTCTTCCATGTTGTGGACTTGCTACCAAAGTTCCAGTCTCCTCAAAGCTCTTAATCATTCACTGCAGTGCTGAACAAAGCATGGGTCCTTTCCCACTTAGAACACCTCTGAGTGAATGGAAATATTGCAAAGCTGCACTTGCAGATTCTGAGTTACGTTAAAACAGTTTCACCAACAGAGCTTTATCTGGCAATGACAACACAACAAAATTATTACATTTTTAACTGCAGCTGCTTTTGTACCTGTCGCTTCTCTGATATCAGCTCAGGTAAAGTGCCATGTGGTGACCATGAATAAAACAAAAAATGTCCAATAAATGTTTTAATTTCACAAAATCCCATGTCATTCTGTTCAAACCACATTGCGCTACTATCAAAACTCAATGAATTATTGATTTATAAAGTTTTGCACGATTTTTGGATCAGTAAGCACCCCGGTGACTTTTAAATTGGGTACATAGTACAAGAGACATTTAGTTAGTGCAC
Organism: Macrothele yani; assembly: GCA_039090855.1. Lineage (NCBI taxonomy): Eukaryota > Metazoa > Arthropoda > Arachnida > Araneae > Macrothelidae > Macrothele > Macrothele yani. Next base: position 144,453,791 of record CM077014.1, read on the forward strand.
AGTAACCAGGAAGAACATGTCTATATGCAGCAGACAGGGAGCATATTTGGCTCACAAATATAAGAAATGAATTTAAATGCCTTACTGCAAATAGTTGAGCTGCAAATTTTAGAGAATTTGCTATATTACCATGGGCCACTGTCCTAGATAACTGTCAATAATTGGTCCATTTGAATTTCCTGCTGCACTATATTGCACTAACCAAAAATGAGAGAAATTCCCACTGAACTTCTTGCTAGCTATTCCTATAACTGGAATACTCATTCAATTTCTTAAGCTTTTGCTATTAAAGAAGGCCAAATGAGAGAAGGATTTTGAAACCTCTCTTTTTGAGTTTCACTGGTACATAAAACTTAAAAGATCACCATATTATTTTCTGCAATACTATGTCCAGACATTTAGTAAAAAAAACAAAAACAAAAAAACAACAACAACTTATGAAGTGGATATCCATACATAGAGCAGCTGGTTACCAGAGGTTTTTAAAGTACTACAAGCACTAATTTTCTTTTAGTATGTAAGCTTGACTATGCATAAAAATCATGGACTGCACACACTACTGCAATTTTTGGTTCTGGTTCTTACTTCATCAAATGAGTCAGAGCCATAGGCAACAGTTCCAAGATGAAGCTTTTTAAATACCTACAAAAGGAAAAATCCAAAAGTAAGTCTCCATAGTTTCACACACAATAACACAACTCACATTATTAATGCCGCTAAATGAAGACATTAACACATAAACAAAATAAAATACAAGGAAAAATCACTACAAATCACAGAAAGCAACAGTTTGTCTTTATTAATTTATTAGATGCTAGGAGATAACTAATAGCAAATGAAAACAACTGCTTGTGCTTGTGATCAGTTTTTTTTTTTTTATTGGAGCTTTAACTACTACCGTGAGCAACTCAATGGGCTATAAGCAGTTGCCCATCCCTAATTTAGGGCAACTGACTCCAGGGAAGGGACAGACTCAGTGCCGTAAGACAAACACAACATCCATGCCTCACCGGGATTTGAACCCAGACCCCTTTTGGACGAATGATCAGAAGCCATCACTTAGACCACTGCTCCACCAGGGCAGAGATCAGTTCTTCTAGCAATAAGTCCTGCCCATTTCCACTCGAGGGTCTTTACTTTGATCATGATGTCATCAACCCCCATCATTTTCCTGATACACAAGTTTCCCTTCCAATCTTTTTTGGTTACATCAAGCATACATCTCTACATACTTCTTTGAGCACTGGAATATCTTTTTTGGTTAAGGTCCATGTCTCTGATCCACAAGTAAGAACTGGAAGGGTGCACTGTTTAAACATTTTTTTAAAAAGACATAATGGAAAATTAATTACACAAAATTATAGCTTCTTCTAAATGCTCTCCAACCAAGTTTTATATTCGTATTGGTTTCTTTTTTGATGTGGCACTTACTTGATATTTATTCCCCAAGGTAAATGTGGGTATTGGTTACTTTTAGATTTGCCCCATTGACCTGTAAATCTTCAGTTCTGGTAAAGCACTGTAAGATCATTTTTAATCTCACTTCTGCACTCTTGACAGAAAGTTTCAGGATCATGCACGGTCTAGTGATGCACAATATACAGCCTCCCCTAAAAAACTTTTCATCCTGCCTTTTTGTGGTGCATCCTGTCCCTACTCAAGAGATTTTGACAACCAACCAATAGCAGTACAACTATATCATCAAGATTAGAGGAAATTATATCTGACATTAACCATCCCACTTGCCAGCATGGTTAGAGTTATAGCCGAATCCTTCCAAATGACTTCAGAACATGTATGTGTGAGTGTGTACATTTCAAAGTGGAATATACAGAACTATGCAAGACACTGCAAAAAAAGTATCACTAAGAAATTCAATTTTGAACACAGAAACAATCTAGGAAAATTTCCCTTATTGGAAATTTTTAGATGCAAATACTAAAAAAATCAGTAGTTTTTAGCATTGTTAGTAATAAAGTTAGTAATAAATAAAATTGTATTGCATGCCTTGTACAAAGAAACTGCGGGAGCACAAAATAACAGTATAAAATTGTAAAAAAGTGCATTTTTACATTAAATTAAAAAGGTGTCTAAAAATTGAAGACCTTCTGTGAGAAACACAGTAAATGGCATAACCATTTATTTTCTAGTTTTCCTTAAAGCCAATACTGGCATGTTCAATGGCAATCCTACAGTAAATATAGTAAATGCCTTCATACGTTGGAAGCACTTCAAACAATCAGTGGCAGTTCCTATGTTTGCTGCAAGATTTTCATTGCGAACAACAAAGGTTCCAATCTGCCATTACATTTGGGGAGGGAGGGGCATGAAAAAATTGTGCCATTTCCAGTGTTTTCCACAGGACAGTTTATTAGTTTTATTTTAATAAACTTTTTTTTTTTTTTTTGCGTTTTCAATACTTATAACTGGTTCATTTGCATGCTTGATATACAAGTATAATGATAACTTATCTTGATTTTTGCCTGATGATTGCTGGATTGGTATCGGTAAACTTTTAATTTAGATTAATTTATATTTTGTAGATTGTTTATATTGTTAGGTAAGTGGTATGTATATGATACGTTTATTTCTACACAAACTTAGGAATAAAATAATTGTTTTTTATTCAATCATATCAGGTCAAAATAATGCATAATAAGTTGTTGGGTTATCTTCTATTATTAACACATGTGGTCTACTGAGAACACTGAGCTTCGTTTAATTTCTAACAATAGCCTGCTTTGCATCAGTCAGCTCTTTGTTGGATTGCTTAAGAAAGAGTGTTTCCTGAAATTTGTTTTTCATACATGAATCTTGCATTTGCAATTTAACACAGAACTTCACCCTCCTCCCCCACACACAACTACTTAAAAAAAAACTGTCCTGGCATTTATTTGCCTAAATCAAGTTGACCTTTTTAGCAGCCATGTGAATCAAATGGCAGGTTGGAGCCTTTGTTGTTTGCAATCCCAAATGGCAGGAAAGAAAGGTAGATGAAGGTCAAGGAAATCATGGGAGGACCAGATCCAGGAATGTCTGAATGAGAAAAAGATAATGAGTATGAAATACAAAACATCTTGTGTGCGGCGTGTGATGGATGTTAATGAAGCTCGAGTTGCGTGCCGAGATCACTGTAAATGGAGATATCTGATACAGCAACAGTGAGTTCTTTCTATGAGGAGTTAACCTCTGAATATCAGAGAACAGCCATGCATGTACGTATCATTAACTCACTTGGTTTTCTTGGAGAATATTCATTTTTTCAAATTCAGAATTTAAATTGATTAAGATTTCGCAAAGCCCTGTTCTCAAACGAACTGACTGCTCGATCATTCATTGTCATTCCCCATCATAAATTTCCAATAAGAAACAACTGAATTAATCTTATTATATCTCATGTGATTCTATCATAAAGTTCACATACAATTACGTGATCACAAGGTTCTTCAGGAAGACGCTTTAACGTCTGTAAATTCTGTTTTACATGTTCTGTAAAGTGGATACAGTCTGTGGTGGTGCATTAACTTATTCAATTAAAATATAAATCGGTTAGAAGTCCTAAAGATGTTACTTACGGAAGTGCGTGTTCAGTCCAACGTCAGTAGTTATTGAGTTTCTTTGTCCAAAGTTGTATCTTGCTTCAATATGGTCAGTTGTTAGGGTTAGTTCGAGAGCCATTTCATTATAAGTTGTACCCTACTTCGGATATGTCCAGATGTTAGGGTTAGCTCCGTTCTGGCTGTGTCGACATCATATTGAATGGGTAAAGGTTTCCAGATAATAATTAAAGATTCTTGAGTTAAGAGTTACTATTTACATACAACTTGAAGTTCCTCGTCGTACTTGGCCTTTAGGGCTATCTCGTCAATGCTGCAATCTCTTGGAAATGCTGAGGAAGTCTTCAAAGTTTGGTCAGGTTCATAAAAAATTTAAAAGCTTTAAAAGGTTCCAGTTAAAATCATTATATACACCACCCCATACCGTCCACAGTCTCAATCACTGGACACGCGTTTCACCTAGGCTCTACCCTGGCGTACAAAATCTCACTTCTGCACTCTTGACAGAAAGTTCCAGGATCATGCACGGTCTAGTGACGCACAATATACAGCCTCCCTAAAAAATCTGATTTTAACATTTCTTTTTGTACAAAAAGAAATGTTAAAATCAGATCGACCGAACACATGAAGAACTGGAGCAGAAGAGAGAATAAAACAGCACTTATTGACTTCTGTTTGGATAGTCAATGTATACCCCATTGGGAAGGAATTACAATATCAAACCAGCAGAACAATATGAGAACAATACAAATAGCAGAAGCAGTAATAATAAATAAGACCAAACCATTTAACTGCAATAATAACAGTCCATACGACCTTTCGTACGCTTGGAGGAACCTGATCGAAACTGAGAAGAAATGGAATAGGGAGAGGAGCGAGAGGAAGAGAAAAAGGAAGAGTGAGAATGGCGTAGATGAAGATAAAGTTGATGTGACCTGTCACTAGATGGCATTGGCAATGGGTTAAATGGGGAACATGCGCACTGTGGACACAAAACTTTCAGATAGCAGACTTCGACAGAGGGTGTGAAGTCTCCATTGAAAACACCAGGGTAGAGCCTAGGTGAAACGCGCGCCCTGCGATTGAGACTGTGGATGATATGAGGTGGTGTATATAACGATTTTAACTGGAATCTTTTAAAGCTTTTAAATTTTTTATGAACCTGACCAAACTTTGAAGACTTCCTAAGCATTTCCAAGAGAGTGCAGCATTGATGAGATAGCCCTAAAGGCCAAGTACGACGTGGAACTTCAAGTTGTATGTAAATAGTAACTCTTAACTCAAGAATCTTTAATTATTATCTGGAAACCTTTACCCATTCAATATGATGTCGACACAGCCAGAACGGAGCTAACCCTAACATCTGGACATATCCGAAGTAGGGTACAACTTATAACGAAATGGCTCTCGAACTAACCCTAACAACTGACCATATTGAAGCAAGATACAACTTTGGACAAAGAAACTCAATAACTACTGACGTTGGACTGAACACGCACTTCCGTAAGTAACATCTTTAGGACTTCTAATCGATTTATATTTTAATTGAATAAGTTAATGCACCACCACAGACTGTATCCACTTTACAGAACGTGTAAAACAGAATTTACAGACGTTAAAGTGTCTTCCTGAAGGATGAATTAATCTTGATTTTCAAACATTTCACTTCAGTAATTAATTATACGAATGCCATTTCCCTTTCAATTTTAACCATCAGCAATACGTCCATGATTCCCAATCGGCAAAATGTTAAATGCATCGCTCCGTGCAGCAATCGGAAAGCCCTCAGGTACCGTGAAAGCATTGAAATCTTCCTTACTCCTAACACCCGCAATACAGACGCACCTTTTAACATACCTATGATTTGGAAAGCTATTTTGAAATCTGGCAACAACTGATGCTAATACCACGTGTTTCATTCCATGGCTGATGAAGGTAAAAGTCACTACCGAAACGTCCCACTACTTGTAATTTTTACGTAACTTAAGTGTGATATGTTGACATCAAAAATTATTCTAATGTTTTGTGAGTTATGTGTTTCACTGCCAATTATTCTTACTATGATAACTAGAAAAACATAAAAAGTTAAAATATAATTCAGAAGAAAACATTTTTTTTAATTCAAACCAATCGGCACCTAAAACATAATAAACCAGACATAACAGCCATAGAAAATCGGAAAGCATGGATAATTGTTGATATAGCGATTCTTGGAGATGCAAGAGTCGAGAAAAATGAACTGGAAAAAATGACTGAACATAGAGACCTGGCCATAGAAGTTACCCGATTATGGACAAAACACATAACAATAGTCCCCATTGTCATTGGGGCACTTGGAGCAATGTCAAAAAATTTTATGAATCATTTAAAAAAAATTGCAGCTTTCTGGTATACCATCTACAGAACTGCAGATGACAGCTTTACTTGGGACATCATATATTTTACGCTGATTCTTGACTGATACCTAGGTCTCCGATGGAAACTCTATCAGCTCAACAACACCAGTAAATGATAATTTTGTTGTTTATGTTTGATTATCACAGGCTGTGTTTTGTATATTTCAAATAAAGAAGATAATAATTCATGATTAATGTGCTTTTTCAATCACAAAATTCCAGGGCTTTTGGATTTCTTTCCAGAACATACGATCCAAATGCTCTTACTTAAAATATAGTGAAACCATAGGTCTGTCCAACCTATAACCTACAACAAACAACTTCCTACATGCTTGGGCAAACTTAATGCAGAATGTTAAAAATGATGTTCACTGCAGCTAACCAGAAACTTAGAATCACAGATAAATACTGAAATACCAAAACTGTCACTGAAAATGTGACCAGGTTTAATATCTACTAAATTTTTATATACAATATACTACACTGATTTTGAGAAAAAAGTATGTTTTTACTTTGACTTTAGTTCAATTATTATTGAAGCAAATTACAGAATGAAAAAAAACCCCCATAAAACTCAAAAACACATAGGTATGTGGCATTACTCTTTCAATGCTTTCATATACCCCACAATCAATACATAAAATACTATTTAAATTTAATTATTTTGAAATAATGCTTACATTGGAAATTTAAGGATAAGGAAAGGTGAAATACTTTGGAACTTTTTCAAAGGACCAAAGGAATTGTTATTTCTTAAACACATAATCATGGGAGCATTTTTGTGTTACATTTTACTTAGGGAAGGGATTTTCAACATAATATCGATGCTGTAGCTATGTTTTAAATTTGTATCTGCCAGCAAACAAAGTATGCACAAAAATTTCCAATGTGAAATGAAAGAGAATAACGGGCAAACCTTAAGCACAAGGGCTGTGTACAACTGCATTCATTAGTGATCAAGGCAATTTAACTGGGCATGATTAGAAAACTGATTATAGAAGATGCAAAGTGATTACTTAGCTCAGAAAATACTAAGAAACAACTAGATTTAAGTTTCTGATTTTAGGAAGCAATCTGATTTTTTGGCAAATTTTTATATAAAGTATTCAGAAAATTTCAGTAAAGGTGAAAATAACTCACAAAAAAAAAAAAAATAAAATAAAAAAAAAATAAATAAAAAATAAATCAGCTATTTACTTCCACCAGTGGTTAAAAAATATGTTATGAAAATTAACAAACGACAGAAGGATGGTATTCAAGACAAAAAGATTTTCAAATCGAACAGTTAAAAGAAGAGATATCGAAAGAAACATGATATGACTCTGACTCTATGTCTTTTATAGTGGAAGAATAGTTGCATAATGAAAAAGTTGAAAACAGGCAAAAAGGAATTTTTTATAGCAAAAGCTATACTAAGGAAGAAAAACTTTTCAAATACATCTCCCAGAAGCAAAGATAGCAAGAAAAACGTTTTGACCTTTACAAACCCTACGGGGAGAATTGTACATCATTTGAAGAGGATCTTCTTATGGTAGCAAAAATCTTATTCACTCTCCATCTTTATTATAGCAAATGGCATACAGTAAAAAAAGAAATTCTCAATAAGGTTTTTAGAGGCAGAGATAGGCAGCAAATGGAAGCACACAAACACCACCTAGCGGCAGAATTGTGAACCAGAAACCTCTGCAAATACAAACCTAAAGTGTTCTATAAGGTAAATGGTATCTGGTGCTAAAAGAATTTTTTAAATTGGACATTTAGAAGTATAGATATTGAGAAAAATAGAGTAAATATTTGCGCCCCTAGTGGCGAAATTCTGCATTATTTTGGGAAGAAAATATGCATAAGGAGTTTTCATAGTAGTATCTGATCAAAATAGAATATTTTTCAATCGAGTTTTTAGTTCTGCAGATATTGCTGTAAATGGAAACCTGAACTTATGCCCTCTTGTGGCACACGTGTGCATTAAGAAATATTTAAAATTATATGAGAAACATTTCATACTGCAAATGTTCTCCAATGAAGATAAAATTTTTCAAATGTGTACGCCCCCTGGTGGAAAAATTATGCACTATTTTTAACAGGAGGTATTCTCAAAAAGTTTTCCAAGATGAGTGGTATCAGTTCACGGAAGACTTTTTTCAATCGAGTTTTCAGCTCAGATTTTGTTGCAAATACATCAGAAGCAAAATAAAACACTTACGCCCCCTGGTGGCCAAACCATTCTTTACCAAAAATAAGAATTTATATGCAAAACATTTCTCCTCAAGAGCTGTATTGACGCAAGAATAAATTTTCAAATCAGACTTTTAGATGTGGAGATATTGGGGAAATTGTGATTTACCTTTATGGCCCCTAGCAGAAAATTTATGCATTATTTGAAAAAGAATGTTTTCAATTCTATATTTAGAAGCAAGTATATTTCAAATTCGATATGATCTCCATTTGAGCCCTCTAGCAGCGAAATTGTGCATTGAAAAAAAAAACAAAAAAAACCCCGGAATGACTGGATCATCATTTTCACATTTTAAGTTTCCCAATACAAAAAGGAGTTTACAGATCAAAATAATAATTGCAGAGATATGGTCTCCCCAGCTGGACAGACAAAGTGATAACATAAGCATGACACAAAAGATGCTAATAACGTAGCTTCAGTCCTCCTAACAGACAAGAAAACCAAAGCCCCCCTTCCCACATTTTGCAGTGGTGGGTGGGGAAGGAAATTTGTCAGACATAAGTTATGTCAGTACAAAAATCCTCAACTACAAAACATCGTGCAAAGACAAAAAGGCATGAATAGATAAAATTCCAGGACATGTAACAGAATTTTAGGACATTTCCAGAACAAAATGGAATTCCAGGACTTTTCCAGGATTTCCACGGACACGTAGAACCATGAATAATAATAATAATAATAATAATAATAATAATATTTTATACATGATTTCATTATTTTACCAAGCCATGTCTCAGAGGCAAACAAATCTATATATCAGATGGAACGAAAATGATCAATTCTAGAAATATCAGAATCAGGAGAGGTATATTTCAAGGAGACTCTCTCAGTGCACTTTGGTTTTGCAGACCTTAATCGTCTCAGTCACATACTACTAGGCAGTGCACAATATGGATTCAGTATAAAAGGAACCTGCACACGAAATCATACCATCAATCATTTATTATACATCGATGACCTCAAGATATGCAGCAATTTCAAAACACAAGTGAATAATAAGCTTCTACAGATTACTGCCACATTTAGCAGATCAATTCATACAGACTTTGGCTTGGTCAAAAGTAATGTGGTATATTTGGAAAAGAAAGAGGAGTTCAGGTAAAATCTGAAGGTTTCCCTATAGACAACAATGAAATAATTGAAGATTTAAATGCAGAAAATGGATACAAGTACCTGGGATTTTTACAAGCAGATGGCATTAAACAAAGTAAAATTAAGAATAATTTAAAAGATAAATTTCAGCATCGACTTAAACTGATTCTGAAGCACAGCTAATAAGCTGAAAGCAATTAATACCTTTGTGGTCCCGGTTCTGACTTATTCTTTTGGTATCATCAGATGGTCGAAAACAGATCTTAAGGAGATTAACAGAACTGTGACATCAAGTATGACTCTACATTGAACGAGACACCCAAAGGCAGCCGTAAACCACATCACGCTCCCACAAGAAAAAGGAGGATTAGGCATTCTTGATACAAAACACATTCATAATGCACAAATTTGCTCACTGTGGAAATACTTTCACTCCAAATATAATGAAAATAATATGTTTGATGTCATGTGTTGCATAGACAAAAAGAGAACACTCCATAAATGTTAAGTAAACCAGATAAAAAAAGAGTCGTCCATGGAAGACCATATTCGAAAATGGAAGCAAAAGGAACTTCATGGAGCTCATCCAAACCAGTTAAGCAGACCAAAAGTTGAAAAGAAAGCCTCAAACCAGTGGCTGAAGTGAGGAAAATTATATGGAAAGACTATTGGGTTTATAATGGCTGTTCCAGACAAAGTGATTGTAACCAAAAATTATAGAAAATACATTCTGAAGGAGGATCTGCAAAATGACAAATGTAGAAGATGCGGTATGTATGTGCAGTAAGGCGATTGAAATCATCTGTGGGGGATGCACCATGCTAGCAAATGTTGATTACATGCAGCAACATAATAATTCTGCTAAGATGATTCATCAACAATTAGCACATGATACAGAACTATAAGTGTCAGAAGTACCATACTATAATATCAACCCACTGTAGTACCAGATAATAAACAATACAAATTATTTTGGGACCGTAGGATTAAAACACACACTGCTAATCATCCAGACATAGTGCTTTATGACAAAAGGCAGAAGAAAGCAGTCAGTATCGCCATATTGGTACCGTTGGACTGTAATATTCAGAATACCTATGCAACAAAAATCAACAAGTATGTGGAACTGGCTGCAGAGATGGAAGCTAAAACACATATGTCCACTGATTATCTCTGCAACTGGTATAATTCCTCAGACTCTTATAACTCAGCTTGATGCTTTAGGCCTACAACACCTAAGGCCCAAAATCCAAGAAGCAGTAATTCTCAATATGTGCCACACACATCAATGATCATGCGACAATTTTTAAACCATGAGTGATTATGTCTTTACTTGACTTCATGTCTGTACTAATGAGTGGATCGTGCTACAGATGTCATTGCTGTAGAAGAGAAAATAAAATGAAATATAATAATAATAATAATAGAACAGAATACGACAGGAAAACCTGAAGTGCAGCAAGCCTCGGAGCATTCTCATCTCAGTTAGAACAGTGATTTCCAGCAGTTATGAACATTTTCAGCTGATGGATGAGTATCACGTGAGTTTCTGTGACTTTCTTAGGATTTCTCAATTGATCATCACCCTATCCTACTGTTTCAATCTTTTTATTTATTTATTATTATTATTATTATTATTTTTTTTTTTTATTGCAAGAAAGAATTCCAGTACTGTTCCACGATCTTTCACAAAAGTATGAAAAATCAAGGACTTTCAATGTCTGGAAGAAAGGGTAAAAAAATTTGGGGACTTTTCCACGATTCCAGGGGCTATACAAAACCTACGGCTAAAGGGGGAAAAAGAATACAGCACGTCGTTTTCCTTTACTTTTAGATATTTTCCCTGACTTTTTTGCAAATTCCATGACTGTCCAGGTTTTCTATGACTTTAATGAAACAGTTACTATCCTCCCAACTTTCATTCAGTCAAGTATTTTTAAATATATATATTTCTCTTTACAATGTATTAATAAAGAATTGTTATCACAAAATGACAGTCAAGAAAACACTATTAGCTATACATTCAGATGATAAAAGCTTGTCTGGTTTCTCCAATTTAAGTCATTTTCAAGAATAAAAAGATGAGAGAAGAATTCTAAACCACTAAAAATAATACAAAATGTGCTATTGATGCTTAAGTGCTCAGAAATCATACCATCTCATTCTTTGTTAAAGTGCCAGTTTTATCAGAAAGCAAAAATGCCACTCGACCTAATTCTTCAGGAATAGTAGTGCTTCGTACAACAGTGCCAGGGATTTCCTTGTCCTTCTGTATCATCCATGAGTAGACCATTTTTCCCATGTCTAAATTTACTCTAAGGCTAAAAAAATAAAAAAGAAATACATCACTAAATGCAGATAGTGGTAACAAAATTTAACATGCTTTCAAATGGCACAATAATGTATGATTATGTACAATTGGGCAGCCTGATCCTCACAATGTTTAATATAATTCAAAACAGAAAATACACAACATTTTGTAAAAGTGAAGTAAATGTTATGGACTAATAATAATTTCTGGAAATTAGATTACACATGATAAAACAGGGTTCCCACTATTTTTTCTCATACAAAAAATAAGCACTTCTTAAGGACTTTTAAGCATCTTGCAAAAAAATTTTAAGGACCTTACCACTGCATACACAACAATGATATGCACACAAATATATTTTTAAACACCACTTAACTATGCAAACATAATAAATTAGAATTTATGCAATTTAAAAGGCAGTTCTACTGGCCAAATCAGTTTTTATACCTGTGGGAATAATCACATATGCAATAAACTGTATGTAAATTGTAAAACAGCAGTTAAAGGTATGCGTTCAAGATTTACATTTTGCACATAATCATCTCACGGTTTAAACTGCAAAACCAAAGACAAAATTGCATGCTCAAACTTCAATTTTGCACTTAATTTTTCGTGGTACTTCCAAATAATTGATATTTACCTAAACAAAAAGGGGAATACAAAAGGGAAATATTAGTAGCACACGGTGATGATGGGACTTCCTGGGTGGAATCTGCTGGATGTGTTTAATTTTGCCCAGGGTCCTTCACTTTTTCAGCAAATTACTTATCTCGCACTGTCCCATGCTTTTCAGTGGTATTTCAGCTGATATCACATGATATCATCGTAATCTAGAAGTTACGACGTAGTCCTATGTACTACATCGTAACTTTTAGATTTCATGCAGCCAATTAGAAAATTTTTTGCATTACGCACAATGATTGAAAAGTATCTGGCTGTTGGGAAGAAAGTTTTTACTGCCTTCATAGATTTAGAGAAAGCTTACGACCGAGTAAATTGGACACTTTTGTGGAAGGTATTGAATGAATATGGTGTTACTGGGAATTTTCTTAATAGTGTAAAAGCCATGTATGTGGGTAGTAGAGCTTGTGTACGAGTGAATGGTATTTTATCAAAATGGTTTTCTATTGGTGCAGGAGTTAGACAAGGTTGTGTTATGCCACCATGGCTGTTTTAATATATTTATGGACGCATGCATGCGTGATGCCAAAATAGATAATAGTGGTTTATGTCTTGGTGATATCTGTGTGTGCAGATTGCTGTATGCTGATGACACTGTCCTGTTGGCAGAGAGCAAAAGTGAGTTGCAGAGTATGTTGTCCCGGATGTACGAAGTTTGCATGAAATTCAAACTGAGTATAAATAAGGGAAAAACCAAAGTTATGGTGTTTGAGAGAGGAACGGGTTGCACTGAATGTAATGTAGTATAAATGGCACTGTGATTGCCCAGGTGAGTGAGTTTGTGTATTTAGGAAGCATGTTTGACAGAGAGAACAAGTTGGAAGGTGAAATCAGTAGGCGAGTGAATTCTTCTTTGAAAGTCATAGCTGCTCTGGGAGGTTTTCACAGGAATGATGGGTTCTCTAGAGAGTCCCGCATGGCTGTGTATGAAACTCTAATTGTTCCTAGTCTGACGTATGGCAGTGAAACCTGGGTACTTCAGAAGAAACATAGGAGTCATTTGTGTGCTGGAGAAATGCGTTACTTACGTGGGGTTTGTGGCAAGACACGGTCTGATTGTGTGAGGAATGAAGATGTATTGCAGTTGTGTGATGTGAAGCAAAATGTTGTTAGCAAGGTGGAGACCAATATGCTTCGGTGGTTTGGCAATGTTGAAAGAATGAGTGATGAAATGCTTACTAAGAAAATCTTTTTAGACCAAGTGGCAGGAAGGAAAGGCAGAGGAAGGCCAAGGAAGACATGGGTGGATCAGATTCAGGAGTGTCTGCATGAGAAAAAGATTATGAGTATGAAGTATAAAAAATCTTGTGTACGGCGTGTAATGGATATTAGTGAAGCACGAGTTGTATGTCAAGATCGCTGTAAATGGAGAAGTTGGATACGGCAACAATAGGTAAAAATATCTGGAAGTTTGTATTTCTTTTTGGAGCTAACCTCTGAATCTCAGAGAACAGCTTAGTGATATGTATGTATGTAATTAGAAAAATAAGTACTTTTTAAGTACTTTTCACAGTTTTCATCAAAAAATAAGGACTTTTAAGCACCCCAACAAAAAAATAAGCACTTTTTAAGACTTTTACGGATTTATAAGGACCGTGGCACCCCTGCAAAGGTTTTTTGTGGTGGTTTTGTTGCACGGTGTGGAGAAAAGCAAAATCAATAAAAAACTAGAAGTTTTTGAAATATGGATATATAGACAAATGCTGATGGTTGCATGGATAGCAAGAATGAAAAACAAAGCATTGAGAAGTATGAACAAAAATCATGAGTTGAATGCTGTGGTGAATAGAGAAAGATAGCTTATGCAAGGAATATGAAATCATAAATTATCCACCTCATACTGGAAGGACAACACATTGATGAAAAAAGTTCTGAAAGAAAGAGACTTTTTCATGGCTGGCTAATGGTACGAGACTGTAGACTAAACTGAACTTAAAACTCTTAATTAGGTAAAAAGAGGTTTACCTCAGAAGCTGCTGAATACTTCTAAGAGGTGACACTCTAAGAACAATAGCATTCTCTTCCTTCAATTACTAAGGCCTGATTATACCTTTTACCTAGCTTGTTTTATTGTTATCTCCAGTAGGGTGTGGTCATTGTATGCAAACCTAAATACATTAACAAATTTGCTACATGAAAAAAAAAAAAAAAAAAAAAAAAAAAGTACTACACGAAGAAAAACCGTGTTGCAGTTTGTTTGTTTTTTACAGGAAAATTTAAACGATGTTACCCATGGGTATACATAGCTTAGTTTTCAGGAGGTGGCAAACAGAAATTGTTACTAAGAATAACATATACACATTTTCATAGTACTTTCTTGTTATCTTACCATTTTTACCACACACTCAACACATAAAATTAACTGGAAACCAGAAGACCCAAAAACTATATAAAATAAAAGGACAAATGAAATTAGGCAGCATGTTAGGACAATGAGGAAATTTCTTTGTCATTCTTTTGATACTTTTGTTCACATGCACCATGAAACCCCAAAGATCACTCAATTGGTCACCAAGAACAAAAAAATACCCACAAGTCAAATTTCTGGGGAAACTTCCAGAGATCTTTGTCCAACAGTGATTAGCTGCTGCAGAGGATGCTATGTTTTTCATTTTTTTGCCTTTGATACTTCTCCATACTGTGTTCTCCAACATGCAATTGGAAATTTCCTTATTATTTTAAAATATGATGGTAAATTTTCACTTTTTCTACTGGAAATTCCCAATGTTTTATTTAATATTTTTACTGCATGCACACACATTCAGAAGTTTCACAGAAAATTTAGCAATTAAAATGAATGTTATCGCTAAAATCTCTGTAGTACCTTCCAAGAGCAGAAAGAGCATCGTTTGATTTCCATGAGAAGGTAAATGCCCCCTCTTGTTCCCCTATATGAGTGCCCATGGATACACCCGGTTCAGAAGATTTTTATTTTAAACAAAATTCACCTATTTGCATGTACAGGGTGTGGCAGAAAAACAGACATTTTTGAATGCAACAAAACAGATACTTTGTTTAGTGAGAAAAAAATGACAAACGCATCCATTGCACCCTGACACATTGCTGTTCGTGAAATATTCACAGTCTCGTTCATGTTTTGAAAATTATGTCCTGCAGGTGAAGCCCATTTCGACATCTACACTCAGACATTTATTC
Source organism: Macrothele yani (assembly GCA_039090855.1). Classification (NCBI taxonomy): domain Eukaryota; kingdom Metazoa; phylum Arthropoda; class Arachnida; order Araneae; family Macrothelidae; genus Macrothele; species Macrothele yani. Next base: position 144,469,220 of record CM077014.1, read on the forward strand.
TGCGAAGGAAATTGTCCTTGGCATGTTCTAACATCTCAATAGGAATGTTTGTGACTTCTGTACAGATATTGTGTTTCAGCTCAGCAATAGTGTGTGGGTGCTTTGCATACACCTTAGTTTTAAGGTACCCCACAGGTAGTAATCACAAACTGACAAGTCTGGTGACCTGGGGGCCATGAAATGTCACCATTCCGGGATATGATGTAGTTTCCGAAAAGTTAGTGTATGGTTTCCACGGAAATTCTCACACAGTGAGACATAGTGCCATCTTGCTGAAACTAAAATGGCTCATCTGAAGGAAAGCGTGCAAGTGACAAATGTGTCTATCATGTCGGCATACCTGTGAAATGTTACCGTTGTTGCTTGTCCTTACTCATCCTTGAAAAAGTAAAGGCCAATTATTCCCATTGAAGAGACCGCCCACCACACTGTAACTTGCTGACTGTGTAATGGTCATTGATGCAGTTGACGGGGATTATCCTCTGACCAGTAGCGAAAGTTTTGTTTATTCACAAAACCACTAAGATGAAAGTGGGCCTCGTCACTCATCCATAAGAAATGCAAGAAAGCTTCACTGCCTTACATTTTAGCCAAAAGCTGAACTCACAGAGCCATTCGGTGTTCATAATCTTTTTCATTTAACTGCTGCACAATCTGTATCTTGTGGGGTTGTAACTTTAACTCGTCCCGTAAGATTCTATGGACACTATGGCTTCAGATCTTCGCTGCTGAACCTCATAGGAAGTAGAGAGCATCACACACACACACGTCAACAGTCTAAACTCCCCACCTCTACAACAACGTCTTCAGTTACCAAGAGGCATCTTCTGGTGCCACATCTTAATCCACTCAACCACCAGTGGGATCAAATGGAATGAGATATTCATTGTAGAGATAAATCATCAGCAAGCTCGTAACTATGAGAAGTCAGCCAACAAGGACTAGCATATTTGAATCATGTTTAAACAGCTACACATAAAAAGAAAAACACTCTTGTACAGCTGACATACCTCAGACAATAGTCTGCTGTTCCACCTGTTCTGAACTGGGACCATCTATGTTAATCCCCTTCTGGAAGTGAATCTGTAGCACTTTTGCCACTGATGCTGTCTGCTGCAACTGTTCCATAGAAGTTTCTCTCATTGATTTAGCTTTGCCTGGTTGGAGTAATTCTGACCCAGATGACTCTGTATCTACCTCTTCCAATACTTAAAAATTTGCCTCTATAATCAAAATATCTTCCCTTAGAATAAGACTGACTGCTTATCTTGGGGAGTGTTGATTTACCTTAGTAAAATTAATGTCTCTGTCAATGTTTGTGTTCATATTAAAATGATCTCAAATGGGTAAAATCCATTTGAGGTATTATATTTTCCATTGTTGTATGCAACCCCCTTTTTTTCTATATGCTAATGCATTTGATATACATAAGGTTTTCACAGAATGTAACCCTTGCATAAATTGAGGACTTAACAGTACTTCACAAAAAAGCACAATAATGCATACATATACTTTATTGTTACAGCAACTTAAAAAAAACCTTAAAAATTATTGGGGGGGAGTAAGAACTGTTTCTTTGACAGTTTAAGAGTTTTATGCAAATATGCATGGAAGAGTCTCCATGTACTCAACATAAGGACACAATGATATATATACAGGCAAATTTTTTAATGTGATGTAACATAAAACTTACAGATAGCATGCATCAAAATCAAGTTGCATATACATTAAAATTAAAACAATAGGTCTAATACTGTAATGCAAGAAATATATAACCTGACCCCCCCCTTTAATGTCTAATATTGTTCTTTTCACTTTTATTCACACTGTTTCAGGAAGAGTTTAAAACTGGAAGTATGAAAAAAATGGTGGTGGGTAAGAGGGACAGCAACAGATATTTACACCGATCAATTGCAAAAATTTGCTCTCAGCTTAGCATAATAGCAATACAACAAAACACGCTTAGCATCTGCACACCACAGCCTAAAATTACATAACCCAGGTCAGAACTGATGCTGGATGATCAAACTAACATAACAATAATGGACATACTTGTTCATGTAAAAGTAACAACATGATATACAAATTTTAACATGGAAGAAAAAAATTCTAAAAGTAAAATAATAGTAGTATACCTGATAGGAATTATGTAAGAAAACAGAAGAATAAACCTAAAGAGGTATCTGTACCACAAGCCACCAAATCCCTAGAAACATATGAAAATATAATAAAATAAGAAACATAACAAAATATAATAAAGTAAGAAACATGAAAATGTTTTAAACAGCCTTGGAAAAAATTCAAATATAGAAGTCTGAGTCAGTTATTTTTTCCAATTACCTTTTCAGCTACAGCAAAACTTTAGCAAAATAAGTTCATTATGTTTCAAAAGACACAAAATTTTAAAGTAAAAAAACAAAAACTTATCAAAACTATAAAACAATTTCTTGTTTCCATTTCTACAGTTACTTCGATTTTAAATCTTATGCAGTGAAATTAAAAAGGATATTAGGCTACTGCTTGTCCCCAAGTAGTTAGTATAATGTCTAATAGTTTTAATCACAAAATGTCTGGTTAAATGTATTCATATTTTTTGTGCTTTTTAAGTTCTTTGATAGACTTGAAATTTCAAAGTATTTATAGGACTGAACTTCAGAGGAAAAGTATATATTTATGTGAAACAAATTTAATTCAATATAGACACAGGGATGATAGTTTCTTGAGAGCGAGAGAGAATGTTCTCTTTCATACTGGGAGTACGTTATTGTCCCTAGTATCACTATTAAGTAGAAAATTTAGCATTTTGAAAACATACTGTCTTCCGTAGTGGCATTCTATTTTAACACATTTAACAAACTTATCAAACCTATGCAATACTATCAAACTGGCTGGAGCAAATTCCTACTACTGAAGCCTTCTTCCAAAAATTTGAACAATGCCATGCAAAAAAATAAAAAAATAAAAATAAAAAAAAAATTCAAAAAAATGTCATCACCACAGAAGATATGTTCTTAAAACATTGTAAAAAAATTGTTTGCAATAAATTTTCTCCATCTTATTCTGTTCATTGCAAGATTTTTTAGCTCTACTGTATTGATTCCCCATTCATTAATGGCTTATTTCACACCTTCATTCCCTCTTGTTCTATGTCTGCCTCTTAATCAGCAGCTTGGTACCACAGAATTTAACATTTATCTATGTAATCTTACATCTCCACTGAAACACACATATTTAAACTACCTCAGCACGTTTTCATGATTTTTTTTCCTCTGCCAGAAAGAGTACTTAGCCCAGTTCTAATGTCGTCATCATTAACTCAGTTCTGCCATTGGATATGCCAATTTGACCCCCTATCCTCATTTAAAATACAGTAACATTTATAAATGAGAGAGTACTCTTACTCCGAAATAAACATATCAAACACATTTTAAATGTTTCGACACAGAACAGTAGGGGAAGAAAGACCTAAAATGTATACACAATCAAAATACAACATTTCCTGAAACACTAAATCTTAAGCAATGTTTCAGCTCTTGAAGTTTCTATTCAGTTCTTTAAGAATCTTCACAATACCTTCCTTCTGTTGCTTTTAAGTTTTTTTAAAACTTTTGAATTCTTTAAAGAAAACAGAAGGCACTGTCAATAAAACTCCATCCACACTGCTGAAGCTGTTGTTATGGTCATAATATAAATAACACCAATTTTCCTTATAAAGCTGGGTTTTTATTCAATGAAACTGCAGTACACAATTCACAAACATGATTGTGCCCACAAAGTTGAAAGTACAAATTGTCAGAAAGAACTTGTGTTTTCTTTATGCATAATACCACATTGCTTTCTGTCTTTTCTGGTAGACTGTCAGATTTTCCAAGTTCACTGGTGGCAAGGAAACAATGACTTACAGCAGAAAAAGGTAGTTTCACTTTTTTGGATGGGAATCACTTGGAACGAAATTAATTCAATCTAAAAATGTGACTTCCCATTGCTGGATACAAAATTGCTTTAATAATGCTAATTTACAATAAAAATACATATTTCACATTGTAAAAACATCTGAATGTTTGAAATGCAAAAAAAAAAAAAAAAAAAAAAAAAATTTTAGTATAATATTTTAGTGCAATTTTTGCTTCAGAAATAAGTTTTACAATCTTCTTACAACATCTGAGTGGCATCCTATTTCTGTATTAAATCTTTTTTAAGCAACAGGCAATGCAAAAAGTAGTGCACAATTTTCTCTTCAACATGGCCGATGAATGGCTGTTTGTTCAATTGAATTTCCTGGTGCAGGGGCTATAGTTGTCCAAAAAGCAGAGTGCCAAAACACAATATATATATGGTCAAGTCACATTATTGTGACCACCAGCTAATATCCACAATAACTGCCATGTGCAGCATGGACAGCAGCTAGACGGGCTGGGAGTGACTCAGTGAGGTGCTGGAAGGTGTTCACAGGTATGTGGAGCCATGCTGACTGCAGTGAATCTGACAGCTGCTGGCAGGTGTGTGGTGGAGGATCCATAGAGCGAACAACACAATCAAGGTGGTCCCACAGATGCCTAATTGGATTTAAGTCTGGGGAATTTGGGGGGGAGGCAGGGAAGTACTTTGAAGTGTTCATCGTGCTCTTCCAACCACTCTCTGACATTTCTAGCTGTGTGACACATCGCACTGTCACACTGGAAGATACCATCCACCCCAGGGAAGACAATCAGCATGTATGGGTGTACGTGGTCTGCAAGGATGGATTCATAATGAATTCGGTCCATAGTGCCTTCCACAGGTATGAGTGGACCCAGAGAATGCTACGAAAACATTCCCCAGACCATAACACTGCCACCACCAGCTTGTGTTCTTCCAGCAATGGTTGAAGAGTCTTTGTTCTCTGATGTTTTTTGCCTTATATGCCACCGTCCATCTGTTCGATGAAGTAGAATACATGACTCACCAGAGAAAGCAATCATTTGTCAAGCAGCGGAGGTCCCATTCTGATACTGCCGTGCAAATGTAAGCCTTTTCTACCAATGCAACTTCATTAGCATAGGTGCAGCGACCATCCATCTGCATCAGAGCTCCATACACATCAGGGTTTGCTGATTGTCATTTTAGACACACTTCTGGTAGCCCCCTGTTTCATTCGGCCAGTGAGTTGCTCTATTCTAGTGCGTCAATCGGACCTCGCGCGCATTCGAATCTGACGTTCACCTCTCACATCAATAGCATGTGGTGCTCCGCAGTTTCCACATCGTTGATTTGCAATGGTGCCATTTCTCCAATCACAATACACTTTAACCACAGCAGCACTTGAACAGTTCACAAACTGCGCTGTTTCAGAAATACTGCCACCCTTGGCCTGAAAGCCGATAATCATCCCTTTTTGCAAATCTGATAAATTGCTCCTTTTATTCATGATAGCAAGGAGTGATATACTTTCAGAATGCCTACAGCACACCTTATATACCCTCCAAGCCAGCTCATGACACATGCCTTCTTTCATTGGCTATGTGCTGTTTATGTCAAAAGTAGGAGGTGGTCATAATAATGCGACTTGACTGTGAATATGTATATACTGAATAGACATATCATTATATAAACTCTGATAACAATATGCAAAGCTGAAGTATCACATCCAGTCACGTGGGATGCTGACATTGGCAAAGCCTGTAAATAGAGCATGTTTCTATGCATTGGAAACCAGTCATGGAAAAGTAACCATAGGTAAAGGCAGCAACATTGAGGTTGACCATGTACACAGAGGTGCCAACCTTCTGCGGTGCCTATCAGTAATCACCATACGAAGCTTCATCGTTTACGCGTGTGAAGGGTATTTCACAAGAAATTAATGTGGGACATGTATAATAGCCTTATAAAACCAAATACCTTATAACATGACTGTTCTATTTTAATGGTTAATATTTTTTGATAACCCAAGTCGGAATGAATATCGACTAGATATCGGGTTATGATGGTTGAAAAAGATTGCTTGCAAAAATCAAGATTTACCATAAAATCAAAAAGATTTTACCTAAAATCAAGAAGAGTTTCCCATAAAATCAAGAAGATTTACCTTAAAATCAAGAAGATTTGCGACAGTACCAGAACTGTTAATTCATATTATTAGGGGAGAGTGGTAATGTATCAGTATGGGATGTGCTAGCAGCATCTTTGATACTTGTTTTCAATTATTTTTCTGTATCAGTCACTCATAGATGGAGTTCATAAATTGCGATGATTTTCAAGGTTTTGAATTTTTTTTAAATTGAATGAGGCAATTTTAGAAATCACTTCATTTTATTTAAGCAATGACAAGACAGTGGCCCTTTTTTTTTTCCTGTTGAATGACAATTTTATCCATCACGAATGTATGATAGCACTATTTTAGATAAAAGATGAATAGCGTAACTTTGAGAATATGAATACTTTTGAACACCATGTACCAATTCTTACAAGTTTTCAGCTTCGTCACTTTCGTTTTCGAACCCCTTCCCCTCCCTTTATCAAGCTGAAATGCAAACCTTTTTCTGGGGGGGGGGATGATTTAAGAATACAGGATACATGTTTGGAACATTGTTTGAGGGGGGATACAGTTACGGGAGAAATCTTTGCTTGTCCAATTTTCGTTTTTAGACATTTTCCCTCCATTTTCAAGTTGAAATACAAATATTTATGGAAAAAAATGATATTTAACAATGATACAAGGAAGAGAAAACATCGCGTGAAAAATAAAATTACGATTGTGGGAGAAATATTCACTGCGCCTAACTTCCGTTTTCGAGAGTTTTGGAAGACGAAACTTCCGTTTCCGAAAGTTTCAGGCGAAGAACATTTTCCTTCACTACCAATTGCCCCAAAATTTCTGTTCAGTTATGCATCGATTTCGAGAATAACTTAAATTATGATCGAAAAGGAGAAATTCCTCGAAGCCGTTGCACGCTCATGCCTGAAGATTACAAGGAAATTTTTGCGCCATTGAACTTCCATTTTCAGAAATTTTGCCTCCATTTTCAAACTGAAATACAAATATTTTTAGAATAAGGTGGTGTATAACAACAATACTGGACAGGGTCAATATCACAGGAAAACAAAATTACGATTATGGAAAAAAATCGTTATTCCGTTTACTTCCGTTTTTGAAAGACAAAATACCGTCCTGATGCGTATTTTTATGCGTTGGTAAAATTTTGATGCATACCAGATGGGTAATTACACATTTTGGTGAACTCTGCATGGCGCAGAATTAAAAAATGTTTGCACTTCGGTGCAATTAGCGTAGTTATTCCAACACTGAGAGAGAGGGGGTTTGGAAGGATTGGCGGAAGGGTGTGTGTGCGATCTATAAATAAATATCGCTCACTGTTAGAAACATGAGATAACATAAGGTTCAATCACTATGAAATCATAATAAAACAAAAGCAGGAGTTTACACTAAGCAACAATAACAATGTTATCAATTTCCATCAATTAAAAAAAAAATATTCACAGGCCATTTTGGTGAAAATCCGGAAGAAACTATCTTCTGACCGTCAAACTACCCAAAAATCTGTAACATTTCCGGAATACTTGGCAGCCATGCGGACGTTATTGCACTGATACCGGCTTTTCCAACATATTATGCAATATCACCTTGCCGTTCTTCACCCGATATCCGTCCGATATTGGCTTTGCCGATGTATCCAATATCTGAATTTCAATGGCGCTTACTTAGAAACAGCACCAAATAAACGTTTTCGGATTTGTGCGAAAATAACTATAAATACATTCGCAAAATGCGATCGCAGTTTAAACCGTGATTTTAACAAAAAAGGACACAAAATTCAGAACTTTTACGAAATACACTGAAATCTGTAATTCTTCCAATCTGTTCGTAATTCCGTAATCAGGCAGCCGAAACTGTAATAATTACGAAAAATCCGTAATGGTTGGCACCTCTGTGTACAGACAGCAGATGAGAGAAGGGGGAGTAAGGCCATTGATTCAGTCACTATTGCTGACGTGTTAGGATTTCCATGTCAGACTGTTGCATGTGTAGACTAAGAATACATAAAATACAGCAAATCATCCAACCAATAAGGGAAACAAAGCCATAAACATGCAACTGACTTTTGAGGTGACCCGCATTGCTACAAGGAATCTGACCACTACTGTGGAACAGGTAACGTTGAATTTTAATGAGAGCACATCAACAAGCTTATGCAGAATGACTATACCATGAAAAAATAGGATATGGCTGTTGATGTCCACAACGTGTCTCCCTGTTGACTGCAAGCCACTGAAAGATTAGGCTGCAGCTTGCAAAGACCTACTGTAACTGGAGTGCAGAGGACTGGAAACACATCATCTGGTCTGATGAATCACTGTTCCTGTCATGCTGATGGGAGAGTGCATGTGTCGTTTAAACCACACAAAGCGATGGACCCAGCTTGGCAAGTTGGGGTCATACAGAGAGGTGTAATAGCTTGGGATGCATTTACATGGACTTCCTCAGTCTCCCTTATACACTTCAAGACCTCCATCACCTGCACAAGGTATGTCAACCTCCTCACTGACCATCTACACCCATATAATGATCCTCACTGACCATCTACACCCATAAAATGATCCTCACTGACCATCTACACCCATTCACAACAATCCTCAATGACCATCTACACCCATTCACAACAATCCTCACTGACCATCTACACCCATTCATAACGATCCTCACTGACCATCTACACCCATTCATAATGATCCTTACTGACCATCATAATGATCCTCACTGACCATCATAATGATCTTCACTGACCATCTATACCCATTCGTAATGATCCTCACTGACCATCTACACCCATTCGTAATGATCCTCACTGACCATCTACACACATTCATAATGATCCTTCGCTGACCATCTACACCCATTCATAATGATCCTCTTTCTGCATCATGACATCGTGTCCAGTGTTCTTCAAATCCAATTTTGTTGATAACATCTTTTTAAAATTGCAGCTTTCTTTTCTGCTACATGGGTCCCAAGTTCAGTTTCTCCTTAGGTTCACTACAACTGCAGTTTACAATTTACACTATTCCAGTAGACTACACTGTTGATTTACACCTGTAGACTTCCTTTTGTTTCATTGTTTAGGCCTTTGGAAAGGAGGGCAAGTTAAGCATGGATTGATTTGCTAATTCTTTGAATGTTTTCAAACATGCCTTCATTATAGGGGACTCTCTAAGTTAGCTTAATGTTATTGCTTGACAGTTTTTGATTTAACTTATTTTTTATTAGGTATTTGCAATTATTGTAGGATGATAAATATTTTCTGCATAAGTAACATTTTTTTTAATAGAGTTTCTTTTTTTTTTTTTTATATAGTTTTTGAAAAACCAGTACATCTATTTTATCTTCAAGCTGTGAAACCATTTGAAACTTAATGTAGGTGGAATGGAAGAGTGGTAATCCAGAACTTTATTAGTGTTAGTACACTTTTTACACAATTTCATAATATTTTTTTCTTCTGATGCTGTAAGGATCAAATGTAGGAATTTCAATATAAATATTTAATATTTGCATTTCTGAAAATCACTGTGATCAATAAGGTTTCACATGTTGTGCAAATCCCTATCATTGCATTTGCACCAATTAAAATAAATAATTTCTGTGATCTATTTGTTTAGTTCAAAGTTTTACAGAAATTGCAGTGAGCTACTATTCAAAGTGAGGATCATGGGCATCCCTACGCAAAGTGAATCGTATCAAATACAGGTGTAACAAGTAGCATAAATTATATGCTAAAGGGGTGTATGTAAAGAGGTTTGTGGTTCGCTTAGTAGTGAAGTTATGGACATGATGGGTGAAACTAAAGATTTTCATTGGAGTTTATGAAAGGCCAAACTGTTGGTACACAAAGGGTTAGTGCATGTATTTTAGAAAAGATGAGATATGTGCATTGTTAGAGAATCTCCATGGTTAAAGTGTATCAGGAGTGGTGCCAAAAGGGTGTAATAACCAGCCCGTGACACAACTGTAAAGGATGGTGAACAGAGGATTCGAGAGGCAAGTGGCAGGCGTTTTGCCTGACACAGGGCAATTGGCACAGCACAGTTTAGCAGTTGACAGCCCAATATAATATGAGTAATCAGAAACAATATCCAGTGCTAATATGCATTATGAAAATCATCAGAGATTGAAACAAACCTCCCACTGCACGATTTGTCTTGCAAATCAGCTTGGTTCATGCTATTTTCTTTAAACTACTTCACCCACTAATGCATAGTACTCACATCAAACCAATTCATATTACAAACAACTGGTGTTCGTCAATGTATTGTCATCAGAGCAATAGTTTAGGAGGTTAAAGCCTGTTACTTGGTCTTTAGAATGCATCAATGAATGATACTCAGATGACTCTTATTTCCCACACACCAAAACATGATCAAACACAACAACTTATTTCTGACTGAGGTGAAGATGAAGAGTCTACCTTGAAGATAAAAGCAGTCCCACTTTATTTTCTGAACTTGCTCAACAGTTAAACACACAGGAAGCAAATATTTTAAGAACAAACTAAATACAGATGGAGATGCAAATTGTTTGGCATTACCATTATACAAAAATATTTGCAGTTTCTCTTGACTTTTTTAGGATTGTTGATATTCAAATAAATCAAAAGCTATGTGTTTGTCATTCTGTGAAAAATTATGAGCTGGAGAACGGAATAGCGAAAATTTGCAGTGCTTCCATATCATTTATGTGTACATGTTACAATGCTTTGAAATCATTCATTTGCATGTAAGCAATGCTTCCATATCATTCATGCATGTAAATTCTCTTAAGAATTTATGTTCCACTGACTTTATTAATCTGGCAAATCTAAAAATATTTATCATTATTTGCAGTTGGCACGCTGTATGAAAATATTCAGCGATTCTGCCCCACACTAAATTTGCACTTGCACACCTATAACAATGTTAATAGGTTAGCCAATTTTACATGATTAGAAACTGCAGAAGGATGGGAGACAAGGGATTATATTTTAATGCCATTTGTTAATGAAATTCAATGACAAATGGATGATGATGATGATGATGGTAGTGGTAGCCAGATCTGTCAACTCGTATACGTTATTTCTTTTTTAAGTGACTTCCGTATTAAACTCATTTTTACTATTTTAAAATTGACTTCCATTATTTAAATTTATTTTCAGTATTTTAAAATTTATTTCTAATAATTAAATTTATTTTTAATACTTTAGAATTGACTTCTATTAATAAGGAAGTCAATTTTAAAAAGAAGTAATGAATACAATTTACGGATCTGGTAACCACTACCACTGTCATCGTCCATCTGTCACAAGGCTGATGAAGACTAAAGTTATCAGTTGAAAGCGCCCTTTAATTAAACTTTTTATGTAACTTAAGCGTGTTTTAAAGTTTTAATACTTATTATTAATGGTTACATGATTGCTTATATCCAAATTTTATCATGTTATAACAAGAGATTTTTAGTGAAGAGAAAAAACATTAGAATAATTCTTGATGACAACATATCACGCTTCAGTTACGTAACATTACAAGTGTTGGGACGACATTTCGGTAGCAACTTCTACCTTCATCAGCCATGGAATGAAACATGTGGTATTAGCATCAGTTGTTGTCAGATTTCAAAATAGCTTTGTCTTGCAAATCAGTTATTTTGAAATCTAAGCGTGTTTTAAAGTTTTATTTTTGAAATTTTGAAATCTGGCAACAACTGATGCTAATACCACGTGTTTAATTCCATGGCTGATGAAGGTAGAAGTCACTAGCGAAACGTCGTCCCAACACTCCTAATTTTTACGTAACTGAAGTGTGATATGTCGTCATCAAGAATTATTCTAATGTTTTGTGTGTTACATGTCTCACTGCCAATTATTCTCACTATGAAGATAAAAAACATTTCTGCCTTACAGCAGCAATCCTCTACAAAGATCTACAATGGGGGACCCAACATTTCTGAAGTGAATGGGACACACATTTTCTGCCATTTCTGACTGACAGAAATCTTTAGTTATTTAACAATAAGATTAATACATAATCTCCACTTTAGTAACATATACAGACCTTGAACCTAGTAATATCAGAGAACACACTCATTTGCACGTTAAATGAAAGACATCATAAAGGCAAACTGAAAGCTAAAGGGCAAAGTGTGTATTGGAAATAAAAGATTCAAACAACTTACTTTCAGAAGCATCATCACAGCTGCAAGCAGGATCACAGCAGCAAAAAGGACTTTAGTCTGTTGGTTGAGTTCCAAGTCAGTGAGTCCTACCTTCCTCAAAGAACAAGAGTAAAGCAATTTAACTTTCACTAATTCACAAACAAAAATGAACTGCACGACATCTTCCTATCTTAGAGAAACTGAAGCTCAAAGTAAATGCACAACTGAGTTACACATCAATTTATTTAATTTATTAATTTATCCATGCTATTAATTTAAAAAAAAAACTACAAATATTGATCAAACAACTGTGTACACAAGTAACATCTCCTATACTCAGTAATATTTTCAATCCATTAAAACATACTACTGTACTATCAAAAGAAAAAAAAATCAACTAAACTGACACCTTTACACAATCTGACATTTGACTACTAGAATATTTAATTTCATTTTTGTATTTTTTTAATTTCTTTTTAACATCATTAACAAAAATACTGTCTGAAATTATAACATGGATTGGCCACCAAAACTGCTGAAATAAGAAAAGAAAATATATAAGAAAATATTGGGAACAAACTAATGGAATATTTTCTTTTTATATAGTTTACATAATGAAATATTTTCTTTCAAGCAAGCCCTGAAATGCCCAGGGTTCTTACACTTTTTTGGGGGAAAAAGTTCAAGGACTTTCCAGGACTTTTCCAGGATATATACTAAAAAATTCCAGGATAATTATTACACTTTACAGTATCATGGTCATATTATTTTTTAAAAAGTAATTTTGGTTTTAAGTAATAAAACTGATGAAAGATGTAAATGTTTGAGTGTGCTTTTTTACTCATTACATTTCGTTTTAATGTTTTTAATTGGAGAATTACCCAATAATGCTAAATTGAATCATGGCGGTGCAATTACCACAAGGCTTATCAGAAAATCCTTTCCCTCGATCTGAAAATGATTTAACTCAATCAATCATTTCAGCTGCATCACTATTCTGCACTATCTTTCTATGTAATCAGTCTATTATTGATAACAATTGAAATTATTATAAAATAAAGTAAGGGAAGATCCAGAATTTATTATAAGAATGGGGAAGGCACACGTCTAACAGAGGATTGGTGAAAAAATCCCTGATATTTATATCCTGTGAAAAACACAGGGTGGTAAAGCACGGGGGGACCCATGGGGGGGGAGCCTATGTCCTCTTCATAAAAAAAACCAGCAAGATGAGGTGCTTTTCTGTCAGTGCATTACAAGAAGCAAATATAAAGTACTGCTGTGGGGATCACTGAAAAGTTTAGGCCAATGTAAAAGAAAACAATACGTTAAAAAGTGTGATGTCTAGAAACAACAAAAGAGGCAAAGCAAAGGACTTACATACTTCTTTGATCACTTTTTTTTTTTAATGGAGGGAAGTAGCCACAGTCTCTTGATGCAAAACAAAGCCTGGGGAGGATGGGGGAGCAAGTGTCCTACATGCACATGAAAAACAAGGAGCAGATTAACGTGTTGCACAGGCATACTCCTCGCTGGTGGATGCCAGCTGAAATAAAACTCTCCCTCCAACCACAGCAGTTGAATTGATCAAAACTTGGTACATAGGCAACTGCCCCTTGCCCTGCCCCTTGCCCTTCTGTTGTCTGACCTTCAAGCTCCCCTTCCTAACAGACCTATCAGTGATCATCCAGTTTTTCTTGTGTGGTATTGCACTGCAAGTAGCACTTTTTTCAACCAAATTAGAATTTCGAGCACATCTGAAACACCGTGGCCAGCGGCATCTTTGAGAACAGTGGACAAAAAATTTAAAAGAATGGGGTGGGGGTGGAGTAACACTGATTTCCTAAAAGGAACAAATATATATATTTTTAAGCACTAATTTCAAATTCCAAGGCTTTTTCGAGACAGCTTTAAAAAAACACTGTTTTCCCAGGATATTCCAAGGCCTTGAAAACAATCATGATTTTCAAGGACTTTCTAGGTTTCAAAGCCCCTGTACACACCCTGAATGCAGAAAATATTTATTGTATACCCAGATGCAGATTAAAAAAAAAAAAAGAGAGAGAGAGAGAGAGAGAGAGAGAGAGAGAGAGAGAGTGAGAGATTTAAAATGTATTTAAACCTTGTACCAGCAGCATAATAACAATATTGACGAAACATTTATGGTAGAATTGACTATTGTATCAGCACTTCATCACCACTGAGTTTGAAATAGAATTCTTAAATCTGATGTTTGGTTCTTACTGCAATTTTTTTAGTATCTACCCAGCACACAACTCTTCTGCAAGATTCAGAACTAAGGAAAGTGTGTTTATGTAACTTGCCTCGTTTTTTTTGGGGTTTTTTTAAATAGAACACACAATATATGTGTGTGAGAAAGAGAGAGATTTACTTTATTTTAAAATACCATAGTTAGCAATTTCCATTACGTACCTCAAATTTGCATGGTAATTATCTACCTTAATAAGTTCAGGCAATTTTAACAAATATAAGAATAAGAGCATTAACAACTGAAAACAGTGTGTTCTTATAGTTTTAAAACATAATAAGCTCATAACTTTTATTTTCCACAAAACAAAACATATTTTTTACCTTACTTCTAGGTTCTGAATTATTCATCACACTCCTTGTTTCAGATCCAGTATATATCACAATGCCTATAGCAGTACCAGATGCTATCACAGTATTGGCCCACAAAGTATTTTCTATTCCTAATGGGTCTTCTGCTCCTTCACCATCATACTTCAGGAAAAAAAAGTAAATTTATATACCTATCATCTTCCTAAATGAATACATTATTATAACACTATGCATACACAATCTCACATCTTTTTAAAACTTCACATACAATAGAAGCTATAACATAACCAAAAAAAAAAAACTCAAAATACATTGAATAAAACTCAAAATACATAACATAACCTACGTGCGGAAGAATTAATAAAGACAGCCATGTGAGTAAATTGGAAAATACTTTAGGTGCTACAAGGAGAAGTAATATCATGAATTTTACTTCATGCTGTTTGTAAATTTTCCAAACTCGTATGCAATTAGATTAGGACTATCATTCACCACCAATTTAGAATACATACAAGATCAGAACAATTGAAACATTACACTCTGCACATTGCAGGCAATTTCAACACCTACAACTAGTGCATGAGAGTTAGTGCCCTAATTCATATGAAACATAATGTCAAGTGAAGTTGAACATCATATGAAATGTGTACATTACAGCTGAAGTGCCTGACATCTCAGAACTTCTAAATTGAATTTTTTTTCTTCTTTGATTGGAGGTTTAACGACCACCGTGAGCAACTCAATGGGCTACAAGCAGTTGCGCGTTCCTAATTTAGGGCTGCTGGTTCCAGGGAAGGGAGAGAGCCAGAGCTGTAAGACAAACACAACAACCATGCCTCACTGGGATTCGAAGTCTTCGCTTGGAACACTGCGCCACCGGGGCGGCAAATTGAAAAATTATGGTTAAATTAAGCATACAAATAATAAACTACAAAACTTTTGGCAAAAACTATGAATTTTGAGTTTTCAGTCACACAACAAAAACCTACAATAACTGAAATTAAAATATTGGCTTACCCACAATAAACAATAAATTATTCATACAGAAATAATGCAAGCATTCTTATTGCTTATCTCTGGGCTGTTTAAATTATCTGCAGATGCTTCATGTCCCTTGATGTCCTTCAGGCCAGCTTATCAATGCTGTACCGATTCACTTGTTCCAGAAGGTTCTTGAACTGTGCCCATTTCAATTGCCAGATTTCACAAAGCCTGTCTATTGCCATTCACACAATCTCAAGATTTTAAAGGTGTGAATGGTTTTCCTGAGATTTTTTGTCACCATTAGGTATTGATCTATCTGTTGAAGAACAACAGATGGACCAGTCTCTTAACTGAAGATAGGGATCACACCTTTAAAATCTTGAGATTATGAGAATGGAATAAAGATGCTGAGCATTTGCGGCTTTAGATGACAGAATACTCCTTTTGTAAAAAAGAGGATCACTACAAATTGTGTTGACATGACAGATTAATGATTGAAAAATGACAAACTTGTAGGAACAGGAAGCATAAGAGTGAGATAAAATTATGTTTGAGGCAGCAGTGGGAATTTTTACCCATACATTAATGGATTTTTTTTAATTAATGTAATTTGCACACTTAAGAAATTTATGATGTTATTGTTTCCTTGATTGACAGATAATTTTTGATGTTCACCACAAGTGTTGAAGTAGGACTTATTAAATTAAGACTGATTTACTTATTCCACCAAACAGACTGAATCAGAACTGAGGAAATGAATAGAATGTCTATATGTTACCCATAATTTGTACCTAGTGCCAAAGTGCAAGAAGCTGTTAGCACCTGATGCACCCTATCAACAGGTGATGAATGCCACTTCCCAAACAGCAAAGTGGCACACAGATTAGCTGAACACCTTGTATACTTTTTTGTCATTTCACAAGCTTGAGAAGAAACCAAATCAGAATGGAGTATTCCTATGCTTCAAGTTAAACTAACAAGTCATGTTTGAGCAGGGGTCCAAAATTACACTTGCCTACTCATTCATGACTATTCAAAAATTATAACTGACGAGGGGTGAGGGACGCTACAAGGCAAGCATTTTTTTAAAAATTCCCAGCCAAGTTAAACCCAATGGATTTAATTGTTGTCATGAATTTTTTTTTAATTTCCTGTTTTTCTTTTATAATATGAGTCAGTACAAGAATGTAATTAGTCATTATATATGACTAATTATGTTCTGCATTTTTGAAAATAGACTAGTGTCTTGCTTTAAGGCAAAGAATAAAAGTGTAAGCTCTGTTTTGCAAATGCTAACAGCTGTGCCAGGAGAGCCAGCAAGTTGACCAGCATCCTGAGCTGTGCAGGTGGATGTGGAGGCGGGCGTGAAATGATAGGGGCCAGTCCTAGAATATAGAACAAAGAATGTGCACGTGAAATGTTAAGGTGGGGAAGGGGGATGTCATGGGAGGATTGGGGAATGCGAGAAGTTGATGGGGAGTGGAGTATTGTTACTGAGGAGGTAAATGCCAAAATCTCTGACTAGTGTCATTTTCTGCTGACTGGTGGACAAGTATCCCCGTGTGAGACACTGCTTTAGAAACAAACGCCATGTCAAAAAGGAACAAACTTGATAGGCATTGTGTCTTTTTTTTTTTTCACTACATTTTTGTTTCTGCATGCGTGTGCACATTAACAATATTTCTGCAGTACCATTAAGGCTAGTACATGAGCAAAAAATTGTGTTTTTCAGCTATGTTTCACAGTATCTCTGGTGATCAAAAAACAAAATAAAAAAATGCCAGAAAGCAACATGCAGAAATAAAAAAAGGGAGAAAAATACTGATTGCGTAAACTTCAGGAAATGCAATTGCATTTATATTATGCTATACACACAAATAGAATATTCAACTGACTTTTGATTAGTACTCACCCTTGTAAATTTTCCAACAAAACTATGAATATCTCTCTTGGGTTCTTCAGCATACAGCGAAGCGTCTATATGAAACAGATCCTGAAAAACATTCCACGGCCAAATGAACAAATAATACCAATAACCAAAAAAATTAATGAGATAATTACACTATTTTCAAACTGAAAATTTTACGAATGAAAACAAACATGAATTATAATGAAACTTAATTTTAATGAAACATAATTTTACAAACTATATATAAGCTCATTGTAAAAAATCAACCACATAAGAATTACAATATGATGTGAATAATTCCAACCACTACTGTTGATATAAAGCTACCAGCTTCTATGCTGTGAAATTGGTAAGCTGAATTTGTAGTACAGAAAAGTGCTTTACAAGACTGACTGCCACAGAACCTATTGAGATTCAGTAAAGATAACTGCACTCCAAGTTTTCACTCCTAGTGCATTTCAAATACTTTAAAGCTCCAAATGTACTGTACATATCAAATGAAGACTCAAGATAACTGCATACACAGAGTTCATACTGATTTTTGGAAGTCCATTAAACAAGTTTCCCAGGAGTCCAAAACTCATTTTCTGGCAGTCAATGATATCAGATTTTTTTAGGTATTTTAAAGTTTAATTTCTCTAAAAATGCATGGTTTCACACTGCTAATTCACTTCTTGCTGTATCAACAAACAAAAAGAGCAAGCATTTCCCCATGATAATTAACACAGCAATCAGACATAGCTGAATTGACTGTAATTACTGTTTCACACGTAATATCAATCTCAATCACATCAGAAAACTTGGAAATTTTCAAAATTTTCATTTTTTCCCCCGCTCTAGGGCGATGAAAATTTTTAAGTTTCCTGATGTGATTGATATTATGTGTGAAACAGCAATTACAGTCAATTCAGCGATGTCTGATTGCTGTGTTAATTATCATGACTTATTGGCCACGTACTATGTATGAGACGAATATTTCTCAAACATTACGCATTTCCCCTTTTGTCTACAAAAAATAAAAATTAAAAAATTCAACTCTCCATTTTCTTCTTTTGTTCTGTGTAAAGTTGCTTTCTCTGCACAGTGAGCAAGCAGTAACGGTTTTGAACATTAATTTCACTTTAAACAAAGGGAAGAAACTTCTTGCTCTGCCTCTTGATTGGCAAGAAGTGACCAACAAAAGGGGCGAAAAAATTGCTTAAAGAAATTAAACATAAAACATCAGTACTGCATTGTGTATTCTGCTGTGAAAACAATTTTACATAATACAGAAATGGCTCAGATTCCATCATAGTCAGATTAAGTACTAATTTTAAAATTCAGCTCCACTTTAAAAACGAGAAGGGGCAAAAATGCTTTGTTTACCTATTGGTTTTAAAAAGAAGAGAATGTTAGAAACGGGAAAGCATGCGTTTCATAAAAAAAAATTCTTAAAATTTTTTGCCAACAACAGATGGTACAAGGAAGTAAAAAAAAAAAAAAAAAAAGAAAGAAAGAAAGAAAAAGATGAATGAGAAATCGAAAAAATGACATACCAAAAAAAAAAAAAAAAATCCCACATATACTAAATTACTCAAAACAACCCTAATTGTGTACTGAATTGCCTGTAGTTCACTGGACTCCACGTAACATCTCCTCAGAAAATTTGAAAATTACATTGCCCTAGAGTGGGAAAATATTACATGGAGAACCAGTAAACTCCAGGATAATCTAGAAATACAAATGTAATCATTGGCACAGATGTGCCGTATTTTCACTGTTTCCATGTAGCAAATCCTTCAGAAAACTTGAAAATTACATTGCCCTGAAGAAGGAAACAAACCCACATCTCCTGATTTCCAGTTGAGCATGATAAACATTACACAACCCAAGACATGGAAACAATGAAAATACAGCACATTTGTGCCAATGATTACATTTGTATTGCCTTCCATGTATTTGCAAAGAATTATTTCTTCAGGGCAGTTCGTTTCCCACTGAATTTCCCATTTATTTCAGAGGAATATTTCTTCCTGAACCCTTTGAGCGGCCGATGTAAGTAAACCAAAATCTGCAATCTACAAACAGAAATGTTCACATTGCCGGAGGGTTTATCAAAAGCTACGGCAAGATAATTCCTTTCTTGCTTTCAGTCATTGTTTCTCTGTTCCATCGTATAGTCCTTTATTCTCTGCTCCAGTCTATAGACCATATTATCTGCTCTTTCAGACCTTTCTCTATTCTCTGCTCCATTACTGCATATACTCCTTTATTCTCTGTTTCATGACTCAAGGCATCATGTGGAAGGTTAAGTCCTCCTGACAAGGACATCATGCCACTGGGTAAAAACAAGAGACTGAAACATCTACCTCCTTTCTTAGGCTTGTTGACATTGTTATAATTCTTTTAGCAAGAAATCACTTAGAAAGGATTAGTGCCAATCTTACCCTTTAAATTACCTCTTTCAGAAACATAGCTAAGGGGGAAAGATATGCTTTTGGATGCGCATATTCACTCATTCCAGCAGTGTTCGGCTCGCGTCTTAGACATCGAATGTAATCGAGCGAACTGATTTCAGCCCATTTTGCTAACCCCGAGTTAATTCGTTCCAGCCGGTTAAAGGGCTATTTTTTCTAAATCCCAAATATGTTTAGTAAATGTCAGAAACTTGAAAACATGAAAATGAACTTGATGTAGATTTTGAATAACATTAATTCAATGAGGTTCTTGATTTTAGTAGTGACTGTTCAGAATCTGTAGCACTTGGGGTGTATAAGTCTTCTTCAAAGGAATGCCAAGACACATGACGAAGCTTATTCAATCATGCCTGTTGCTCACTTTGTCAGAATAGGACTCAAGTCAGTTAGGAAAAGTGAACTCACAATAACTTCCAATCTACAAAAGAATATTGTAAATTTAAAAAAAAAAAGGGGGGGGGGGTCTGCTTTTGCCTCCAAAATGAGCAATGGCAGACATCAGAAAAGTACAAAGTACAATAATTTCCAGAAGCCAAAATTAAATTTAAGGACTTTCAGGAATCAGAAAAAATAAGGAGGAAAAGGCCCATAGAAGAGATTCTTAAATTCCAAGAAGTGTATGAACCCTGTAAACACTACCATACACACAGATCCTTTTAATTAAATGTAGAATGCCTTGACTGAAAGAAAACAACAGAGTTCCATTATAATCCAATAATGTTGTTCCTGGTTTTTTATTGCATTTAACAAAAGCTACATTTGAAATACTACAACAATTATTCACCAAATTTGCACAAGTTTTCTAGCTTCGGAAAAGTATTTGCTTTTCTTAATCCTTATTCATCCATGAAGCCTACTTAGTTTTAAAAAGTTTTTTAATCAAACTTTTCTCAAAAGTTTGAATTTCAGTTATTTTTAAGCCCATAAACAAGATGAAGTTTTACGAATCAAAAGACTAAGTCGAAGACATAAATTCCTGGGGAATTTATCAGATATCTTGTGAATGTGGACTTTCAATTATAGCACAGACCAGCAGGGCTTTAAGTTTCCATGTGAAAGAACACAAGACCTACATACGGAACTATGAACTGAAAAAAGTTGTCTATAGCCCAACATTGACACGAAAATAACCATACATTTTTGTTTGGAAACGCCATGCTTATTGGTAAACCTGATTCGACTATCAAGTTTAATATATTAGAAGCTTTCCACATATACCGGAACTCTTTATGCCTTGTCAACGACATGACGTCGACTCCATTTATTTCAAGCACGTGGAAACAAATCACCAAAATCTGTGACCGTCGGAACTCTGATGATGTCACAATGATTTAAATGTTTACGCTCCATTCGTCTTGATCAAGCAGAGCCAAATGCTCTGTAAAACTATAGTTGAGGTATAATAAACATTTTATTGTGAGAAACATTGGTACTTTTATTCAATACATACAAACAGTTGAAGTAATATATAACATTCAGACGTTTTTAAGAAAAACAGTCCCTATAACACTTCAGAAATCTGAAACTCATAAAGAAAATGAGCCATTTATAACTTTAAAAATCCATGACCACCAACAAATTTGCAGAAGAGTATCTACTGGTTTCTTTTGCCATTTCAGGGAAAGAAAATTTACAGTGGCCATTAAAAATATAAAACAAGAAAGATGACACCGAATTTTCGGGTGTAATAAGCACGTCTTTTGAATCTGTTCTGACGCAAATTAAATTTATCAAAGCTATCATTCAAAGTCAATGGAACCGGTATGGAAAACAATACTATCTGACGGAAGAAAGAAGTTTTTCAATCAGGTTTTTAATCCTTCAGATATTGCTGTAAACGGAATCGTGAGCTTACGCCCTCTGGTTGCAGACTTGTGCGTTACGAAAAACATGAATTTATATGAGAAACATTTATCACCGGAAAGGCTCTCCAACACAGAAAGAATTTTTCAAATCGGACTCTTAGAAACAGAGATATCGACAAAAATAAAATGTGACTTTACGTCCCCTGGTGGGAAAATCATGCATTATTTTAGGAACAAAGTATTCTCAAAAGGTTTTTCCATATGAGCGGTATCGGTCCAAGAAAAAATAAATTTAGTCGAGTTTTCAGGAGCCCAGATTTTGCTACAAATACATCAGAAGCAGAAATTAACACTTATGGCCCCTGGTGGCCAAACCATTATTCACCAAACATTAGAAATTATGTGAAAAATATTTTCCATCAGGTCTTGTATGCGATACAGGAAGAATTTTTCAAATCGGAGATTTAGAAGCAGAAATTACGCAAAAAACGCAATTTTCCTTTGTGCCCCCTAGTGGAAAGTCTATGATTTACTTGAAAATTTTGAATTTATAGGGAAAACATTTCTCGTCGGAAGCACTATCCAAAAAAGAAGGAATTTTTCAAATCGGACTCCTAGAAGTAGAGATATTGACAAAAAAATATATATATATATTTATACAAATCTACGCCCTCTGGCGTAGAAATCATACAATATTTTAAGAAGAAAATATTCCTAAAAGGTTTATTGACGTGAGTACTATCGATCCACAAACAAATTTTTTTCATTCGAGATTTTAGGAGCTCAGATTTTGCTGCAAACACATCAGTCGCAAGAAATTAAGACTTAAGCCCGCTGGTGACCAAACTATTTTTACAAAAATTAGAAATTATATGCAAAGGATTTCCCATCAGGAGCTGTATCTGGTGCAGAAAGAATTTTTCAAATCAGAGATTTAGAAGCACAGATATAGGGGGAAACACAATTTACCTCTACGCCCTCTAGCGGAAAGTCTATGAATTACTTGAAAATTTTGAAATTATATGAAAAACATGTCACACGGAAAACAGTATCCAACAAAGAAGAAAATTTTCAAATCGGACTCCTAGAAGTAGAGATATTGACGAAAATAAGATATACATCTACGCCCCTGGCGGAGAAACTATGGAATATTTTAAGAAGAAAATATTCCAAAAAGGTTTATCTATGTGAGTGGCATCAGTCCAGGAAATAATTTTTTCAATCAATATTTTAGAAACTCAGATTTTATGGCAAATACATCAGGAGCAAAAATTAACACTTATGCCCCCTGGTAGCCAAAGTATTCTTTACCAAAAATTTTAAATTATATGCAAACGATTTTCTATCAGGAGTGTATCCGCTGAAGAAAAAAATTTCAAATCAGAGTTTTAGAAGAAGAATTGTCGGGAAAAATGTAATTTACTTTTACGCCCTAGCGGAAAATCTATGCGTAATTTGAAAAAGTAACTATATCTAATATACTCTTCGACATAAATGGAATCAAAAGATAAAATAATTTTTTCAATCGGATGTTTAGAAGCAAATATGTGGAATAAAACGTATGTTTGAATTCGACATCATCTGCATTTATGCCCTCTAGTGGCGAAATCGTACATCGCAAAAAAAAAAAAAAAACGAAATGAAGGATCATCATTCGCATATTTTAAGCTTCTCAATGCAAAAAGAATTTTTCAAATTAGACTAATAGTTGCAGAGATATCGTGGGTACAGACGGATGGACGGACAAACCGGTAACATAAGCACAATCTTTTTTTACTAAAGATGTGCTAAAAATATGGCAGGACTTAAAAAAATATTTCCTTTCAGTAAGCAAGCTATGATATTGAAGCACTTTTTCTGTGTACTTCTGTTTGGAAATGCAGACTTTAAAACATTGGGTCACATATTTTAAAGAGATGTACCATCCCAGAAATTGAAAATCTAAGAAAAACTTTGTATGTAACACACAACAACTGCTTCAGGTAAGAGAATGAAATTTTCAGACAAAAAATTGGCATCCCAATATGTTCACCTATTTTCAGCAGAAGTAGTTATGCATAACACACACACATATAGACAAAAAATTAGAGGCTGTGGTGATGAGCATTTAACATGGGCATCCCCAGCATGGAGAGTAACAGACCCAAACCGAATGCAGGAAATGAATAGGCAGACAGCAGGGCTTCTCAACAGCAATGGGTAAACATGGTAATCTGAGTGACTTTGAAAGTGGACACACATTGTCGGTACAAGACAGATGGGTCTTTCTGTTGCCTAAGTGGTAAGAACTCAAGGGCTCCCAGGGCAACTGTTTCAAGGGCGTACTGCAAGCACCATAAACAGCTGTACCTGCACCCAGAGAGCAAGAGGTGGCAGATCACATGCCACTGATGACCAGGGTCAGTGTAGGCTATCCCGGCTCGTACAGAGTGACCACTTGGCAACGTCAACGCAAATCACATCCAGGTTAAATGTCAGAAGATCATGCAGCATCAGCAAGTGAACAGTATGGCGCCTGCTGGCATTATCCTGGGCTAGGGGAGCCAATGACTTACTTGTTGTCCACTCCTCATTGGAAATTAGGCCATGCCTGGTGTCCTGGAACATCAAAACTGGAACTCTGCAGAGTGGTGCCACATCGTGTGGCAAGATGAATCCTGTTTTCAGCTGTACTGAGCTGACGGAACGGTGTGCGTATGGGGCCAACAGCACGAGGCCATGGCCCTGTCGTTGCCAGGCTGGCTCTGTTCAAGGTGATGGTAGCTCTGAGATGGTTTGGGGAGCCTTTTTATGGGGCACAGGTCCCTTAATGTGTTTGGAGAGGTACTTAGTACTTAACAGCCATGCACTACCAGCATGTGCTGGTTGATCCTGTACACGCTTTCTTGGCCCTCGCACATTATGTGGCCGGAGGTCTGAAGGAACACTCATCTGAGTTTGGCACCATCCAATGGCCTCCCAAAGTCCCCCAGATTTAAACCATGTGGAAGCTCTCTGGGTTGCCGTGGAGCAGAACATCAGATCCATCGATCCTAGGCCGACGTCTCGGGCAGAATTGTGGACAATGCCACAACCGGCATGGCTAACAGTATCTCCACAAAACCTCTAGCATTTGGTGGAGTCGATGTCTCAGCATGTATGGACTGTTACTTACACTAGAGGAGGACCAACATGCTATTAGGTAGGTATCTCTATTATTTTGTCCATTGAGTGTATATAATACAACAGACATTTTAGTATAAAACCAATCCCTTACATGAAATGTGCATACAATACATATAAAAATTTCATAAAATGAACATTTACTAATTTCTCAAACAGTAAATATACCAAAACTGAAACAAAATGAACAAAAGTTATTATAAGTAATTTTAGATACCATACTGTCCTCATATGACGACCTTCACACACAGATCTTTCAACTTAGATAACAAACTGAAGCCTTCAGTACTTCTCTAATTACTATATATATATATACAAACAGAACCATTTCAGTTTTGCAGTTCAGAAAAGTGTATACATACACATATGCAGCAGTTAATGTACTTAAGAACTGAACAGCAACAGCAAGATGATTTATAAGTTAAATCTCTCTCTCTCTCTCTCACACACAAAAGTTGAACTACTGTAACCAGAAAAGCAGGCAGTACATGTGCATCCAACTGAAGCCACGAGAAAGAATTAGGATGGGTTAGACAGAGAATGTGGAGCATGATGGCGAGACATCCACTCCACAAATGGTAGAGATAGATGGTGCAGAATAATCTGCGGCTTGTTGTTGTTGTTGCATTTGAATCTTTCCCACTATTTTCAAAAACTTATCAAGAACAAATTTTATGGGTTCAGGCTCCAGTTCTTCTTCCCAAATCTTCTCCCTCTGTACATCCCTTCCACAGGTGGTCTTCTTCCATGGCTTTCTAAACAACTTGCACAATCTTCTTGAGGCAGATCCAAGTCCAAATCATTGCTAGTAGGCATCATATTGTTCATTACTGCTGCTTTCTCCTCCCCCAAAGCCTTTAAAAGTCATGTACGATATGGGGGCATAGATTCTTTCACACACAATCCACACCATGAAGAACTAATGCTCTTGATAGCATTCCAGATGTTATAAAATCCTTCTAAAATTGCTTCAGTGTCACTTCACTGACCCTTTCTTTGGCCATCAATGCCCGCCTGTAGGTCCTCCATAGGAACTTCTTAAAGGTGGAAATGACCCCCACATCAATTGATTGAAGCAGAGAAGTGGTATTAGGTGGCAGGAATACCACTTTCACATTTAGATGGTAGCTATTAAAGAAGGGTAGATCTGCATGTTCAGTAGTGTTCTTGAAGAGGAGAAAAATATTCAAGGTTAGGCTGTAGTTGCAGAAATGTTTTCCCATTTGCGGAACATAATGCTGAAAAAAACAATCCTTGAAGATTGCCAAGAGTTATCTAAGCCTTTAGGTTTGACTTGCATACCACATATGGTGATTCTTTCATGGCATTCTTCAGTGCCATATGGTACTCACGATGATAGACATGGTGTGGCTTACATTTGCAGTCTCTTGAAAAATTGCCACCAAGCAGGATAGTAAGCCTGTCTTTTGAAGGCTTGTGGCATGGCGATACTTTCCTCTTACTTTGAGATGTAGGTTGACTTCAGCATCTTATTTCAGCAGAGTAAAGTCCCATCTATATTAAAATATTTATTACAGCTACTAATTCCCTTTCTGATAATACTGGCAATCATCTACAGAAATTCCAATTCAGCCAATTTGTCAGAGTTTGCTAACTCCCCAGTGACCTAAATAAACATTACACATACCTTCATGAACATTAAACCTGTAACAACCATGACCTGCAAATGAAGGTGTCATCTGAAGAACTGACATGCTCAAAAAGACTTACTGCCCTTTTTTTTTACATGAACCTGAAACTAATGGGTATACACTATCACTGCTAGTCCTTGACACATAAACAAAGAAGCTTCTCCATCACTTCAATCACCTTTCCTCATTTCTTGCTAATTGTTGATTTCATAGGCACAGGTCCTTTAACATGCTTCATAATCCAAAGTTTTCCCTTCACACACACACTAAAAGATGTTTACCATCTTTTCTCCAGTCTGCCCTTAGCAATCTCTATTTTTATCTCCATCATGATGTCTTGTCTTTTCCTACCAACACACGCACTTCTCAAACATGATTTAGGAGTGATACATAGACAATAAAAACTAGACATAACTAAATTGACGGCGGGAACAATTGGAGAGATCATAATCACAGCAGCTGTTTACACACAAGTTAAAGAGTCTGTTCAGTCATCAATGAAGTTTCATTCAAGCACACTGTTTGCATAAAAGTTTGTATTTCTAAATAGTCACAAGTTGAAACTTTGCAAGCAGGGCACTAAGTGTATTCCTAAGAATTATCAAAAACATGAAAAAAAAAAGACTACACACTAAATGGAGCATATTTTACCTCAGCTGATGATAATCTTTGTGTTGCCCCAACTGCAAGCCTCAATTTCCAATCTGTTTCACCATCCAGCTGATCAGATCGTATGAAACAAGCACCATTTTTTTCTGTTGTTGATAAAAATATCATGTCTGCTGGCACACGCTGGTCCTAGAAATAATAATAATGATACAATTTAATTAAATTAAAACATTTAGTTATATATCATTTTAAAAAAAACTGCAAACCATGCCAGATGATTGCTGGTGTCTGGTACAAAATTTTTGGGTGTATTGTGTAATTACGCATGTAAATGAATTAGAATTTTACATGAAGAAAACATTCACCAAAAAAGAGAGTGCATTTATGTTTTCCAGAGAAAAAATTGAACATAATTTAAAATATGCAGTATGAATGATGTTTTCCATAGCAAATAAAACTGATTAAAAAAAAAAATCAACTGGATTTCTACTATCGGGAAAACTTCCACAAATAGAAATAGCTACTTTCAAGCCACCAGTGGCTGAACAAAAAAAAAAAAAAAATCCCAAATTATGCACAAAGCATTTCTCAAAGCAGAAGATATCTGGTGCAAATGGGAATCTTCAATTTGAGCACTGAGAAGAGATACACAGGAAAACGTGATATAATTTTACATACTCTAGTGTGAAAGATGTATATTGTTTAAAGGAGAAAATGGGTGCCAAACAGTCTTGATGCTAAAGAGTATTCTATCAAGAGAGGATTTTTTGAATCAGAGATACTGTTTCAAATAAAATTCTATGCCGAGATCCCCTACTGAAAGAATTGTGATTAATTGAAAGCTGAAAATATGCACAAAGAAATCTTCATAGCTAAAATCTATGCCAATACCCCCTACTGGAAGAATTGTGATTAATGGAAAAGTTGAAAATATGCACAAAGAAATCTTCATAGCTAAAGAAAGCTATGGAAGAAAAAAGAACATTCCAAATATGATTTAGGCAAACAGAGATGGCAAGAAAAGTTTTTACAGTTACATGCCTTGGCAGGAAAACTGTGCATTACTTAAATTGGATGATGTTTCCAATCTAAGCTGTAATGAATGGTGTACAGTACAAAAAATAATCTGTCCAGTTGTGCTCAAAGCTACCTTTTCAATAAAGTGCCTTTGTATCCTTTGGATTCCTTGTTTGGACGGTTTTGCTCACTTGTCCCAAATTCTTACACCTTGGGGATCTTATGGTATGATTTGACTCGATTTGGAGCACTTCTGCACGACGTAACATTCGAAAAAACGTCTCGTCCTTAATTTTTGCACGCCAATGTATCTTGCAGACAAATATATTAACTTATGCCCTCCAGTGGCAAAATTTTAAGTTACGCAAAATTAAAAATTGCATGCAAAACATTGTCCACCATAAGCACCATCCAACAAGGCAGGAATTTTTCAAATCGGCCTGTCAGATGCAGAGATATAAAGAAAAACAGGATATACATCTATACCCTAGGACATCAGTTCCCAACCAGTGGTACGCCTCACCCCGGGGGTACGTGCTGGGCCGTTCAGGGGTACACGAAAAATAATCAGTAATGGTGGAAAAACAAGTAAAAAAAAATGCAAAATGTTAGTTATGGAACAATAAATGCTAAGTTTGAATCACCGCTAATAGAGACACTTCAGAACCAGCTCACATTAGCAAATGATGATTGGTGAAGGCGTGGCTACTAGCCCAGTAAATAAAGGACTTGACCCGGAACAAATTAGGTAAAAGCTGAATTTTTGCAGGTTGGTAGAACTCCTTGGGATAAGCATTTTCACAAAAGTCCCCACCCCTCCCCGGCTTGCTTCCCCCCTACACCCCCATAAAGGGGGGAAATTTGGTCTAATACTAATCCATTCATAACTCCCGAAATAATTGGCATATAGCGAAATTTTTTTTAAATTTATTCCTCTTGATATGGTCTATAAATTTTGTTCTTTTCATTTTTACTATATCTCCTATAGCTTTGCTACAATTTTTGAAAACCCGCAAAATAGCACCTTTTTTTCTCGACATTTTACCCAATAATTGCAATTACCGCTTCACAGAGCCAAAATTTCCGAAAAAGGTTCCAAATAAAAGTTGTAGCAAACTTCATAACCTTTACAACAATATATTATTTGTCTTAATACGCTTTATAGTTTACCTTCTGTGGTACTGAAACTGCGAATGCATTGTAGCCACAAAATGACAAAAAATTGGGCAAAACATGCAATAATTTTGCGGGAGTATAATTTTTAACGATAGGTAAAAAATAAAAAAAGGAAAGAAAACTCAGCTTCGCACCTGCAAAAAAAATCACCAACTCTTGCCTCTTTGCTTCACCTCCCCCCCCCCGGGAGGGGTGGGACTAATGATTATTATATGCAAACGAATTGTTGAATTGAAATATGACAATGTCATTTTTCTTCTTTTCACAATGCTTATAAAGTAAGAATTTAGTTCCATGCACTGGTGCTGTTTCTACAATTTCAAAAAAAAAAAAAAAAAAAACAATAAAAAAAAAACATTTTCATTTTCAAATTTCTTAAATGAACTAAGATTAAAATTTCGTAAAACTGTAATTAAAAAAGAAAAGGCTACAAACAAAAGCGGTGATGATTAAATTTATAACTTTTAAAATGATATATATTTTGTCTTACATTGCTTCTGTGGTTCTTTTGAATATCGCACAGTTGTGGCAGAATTATCATAAATCAATATCAATGTCGTCACTCATATCAGGCTTGTTTGTGCATGACAGTCCACTGCAACGTCCACACATAGCAGAACATGAGAATCCGGCTTTTCGGCAGCTGCAGGAAATCATACATTCTTTCTTACAGTTGCATGAAATTAAACACAAAAGTTCATCACACCCTGTAATGGCATGCGTGAATAACAGACATTTGCGTGCATGGCTGTAAATAGATATCAGTTTTTCAATGCTGTAAAATATTGGAGGTATTGCAGCAGTGCCCGGTTTGAGAAAGTACAAAGATTGTTTCTTCTGGCGCCAGTGCAATTAATAAGACGATAAGGTCTGTATCCGTACCTACGGTGACTACAGTAGGGTTTAGTTTCAACATTTCTATAGAGGTTTGAACTATATCTACATCAGCATCGTTATTAGCCGTGAGAACCGTGATATTAGTGGCAGAGAGGAATTTTTCTTTTAATGCTGCAAATATTCTTTTCTTATTGTGGGGATTGGACAGAAAATCTGTCTGCGCTGTGGTGCATTCCATGTTATTTGTAAATATAATGTTCGCTGACGTCCTTTTAGCAGTTCTTGTTTGTTCTTCCTGCTTTGTTGTTGGCGTTTCAGGGTATCCATCAAAGACAACGTAGCAATTTGTACCATAATGGGAAAGTGCATGAGATATATAATTTTGCAGAATTTGATCAAATGTTGTGCGCTTAGGCCAAGTTACTGAATGAAGGAGATAACCACCATCTATTATAACAGCTGCACCAGTAGGTATATCCTCCTGTTCAACAATACCACCAACGAAAGATTTAGTTATGGATGATTTTGTACCTTTTCGCAGTGACACTTCATCAAATAAAGATGGTGGACGAGATGCTAGTTCATATCTGAAGTATGATTTCAATTTCAAAGGACTGTCACAAACACAAATCTTATTGAAACTTGGTAGTGTCGTAAATCATTTTCTGTATGTCCTCCCTAATAATTTCTGCTGCTGCTTCAACAACTCTTCTTCGTTCACAAACCTTATCCTTCTTTTTCTCATTGTACCATTGATCAGTCAGCAATTTATGATTAGCATCTGTCATACATACAATATTCTTCTTCCCAGAAATATTTGTTATTACTATCCTGTCTCCAAAATGTTGTAACAGTCGCTGCTTCAAATATTTATCAGTAATGGTTGTAGAAAGTTCATGATCATTCATGATATTTTGTAAATCCTTTAGGGTGTATTGGCATCCATCTGTTTTCTCAATATAGTCACACAAGAATGAGAAAGCAGTTTCAGTGCTCTGATCTTGCAGGCGACCAGGTGCTCTAAAGAGTTTTATTTTTCTGAATATTCTGTAGCACTCAGAATGATATTGTGCTTCAACTGCTACTAGGTCAATAACCCCGATAATTTTTGACTTCACATTTTCCCCCCATTCATCGTTACGGTGTTCGCAGAAAGTTAAAATTTTATCTTTCATTTCTAGAGTCGATACCATATGGACCGCTTTTCTGTATTTGAGAGGAAGCTTAATATTCAGAGTGGCTTCCTTTTCACAGAATAAGCACTCATTTTTAAAGTAAAAAGTTTGTTGAAAACTTCGTAAAAGTGGATTTGAAGACGTTGATGCTAATGAAATACTTGCAACATGTGAAGCCTTAATACTACTTTCTCGCGTGTAATTCCGCCGACAAGTCTGGTGAACCATAATAGAAGTAGCATTCTCTAATTTTTCATTTTCATGCAAACTGTCTTTTCTTTTCAGGCTAGAATCAATTATCCTTTTTAAACCTTTGGTGACAACTACTGATTCTCCCTCACAGAAATGGTTATCACAAATCATGCATTTGTCCATTTTTTATTCCGTTAGGTAAACCAATACGGGAATGCATTAAGAATTTGGTTAACTTTTTTGAGGCTAAAAAACGATCAACTTACATTTCGTTCGTTGTCTCAACGAACCTCCCGTGCAGACATCTTGCCTATCCGATTATCTAATTCTATTTGCTTTTGTGGCATATGTGCGGACAGTGGGGGAGTTTTAGGAATGCATTTTATTCTCCCCACATGTCAAATAAATAAACAAATTGCGTGAGTCAATGCCTCTTATCTCTCTATCAGCACTATGTTCTTCCCGCGACAAATTCTTCATAACTGAAGTGCTTAAAGTGGTTCCACCTAAAATCTCTGCCTTATGTTTCCAATGGTAAAACTTCTTTACACATTATCTTCACAATTTATGTATTCCCAAGGATGAAAATTTGCACATCGATAAAACTTACTTTAAGTTATAGCATGGGACAGTAAATTCTTGCTAAAACATAACCATAATTATATTAAAAATCGATCATTTTTTTTAGTAATGTTCAGACCTGTTAATAAACGGTGCGACCTGTACATTAATGACGTCAGTAGACAAACAAATGTTGGATTTCTAAATTATGGTTATGTTTTAGCAAGTATTAGGTATCTCATACTATAACTTAAAGTTAGTTTTATCGATGTGCAAATTTTCATCCTGGGAATACATTAATTGAGAAGAAAATATGTAAAGAAGTTTTACCATTGGAAACATAAAGCAGAAATTTTAGGTGGAACCACCTTAAGGCTGACAAGGTTTAGATACAGTGTAAGCGAAACTATATATTGCTGTAAGACAAATAATATATTGTTGTAAAGGTTATAAAATTTGCTACAACTTTTATTCGGAGCCTTTTTCAGAAATTTTGGCTCTGTGAAGCGGTAATTGGAGTTAATCGGAAAAATGTCGAGAGAAAAACGTGCTATTTTGTGGGTTTTCGCAAATTGCTGCAAAACTATTGGAGATATAGTAAAAATGAATAGAACAAAATTTATAGACCATATCAAGAGGAATAAATTTTAAAAAATTATCGCTGTACGCCAATTATTTCGGGAGTTACAAGTGGATTAATCTTAGACCTCATTCCCCCACCCTTTATGGGGGCGTAGAGGGGGAAGCAAGCGGGGACTTTTGTGAAAATGCTAAGCCCAATGAGTTCTACCAGCCTGCAAAAATTCAGCTTTTACCTAATTTGTTCCGGGTTTGACCCAATTTTGGCCTTTATTTACTGGGCTATACGAACCCCTCCCTCAAACCACTCTTCTACCAATCATTACGCACAGTTAATGGGTCACTTTTGTCATCAATCCTCTTTTCCAGAACAATCGTGTGTTACTAATATGCCCATAGCCAGACTGTTTGATCAGTTCAGTTATTGACTGAGTATAAGTAAGTGCGTTGTCTTTAATTGTGATTCTTTACAAGTAGTTTTTTTTTTTATTTAAAGTTTAACGCAGTTTTAGTTATTATTGTCAGTGATTTTTAAGCATGTCAGTTATGGATCAGTGGTTGAAAACAGGAACGGTTAAAAAACCAAAACTTGATGTGGATTATAACCTGTCACCAAGTACTTCTCAACACATGTCCGCAGTTATGAGTATTTTAAAAACAAGGGGTACAATTTATAGAAATGGGTTTAAAAGGGGTACACAAGTGGGAAAAGGTTGGGAACCACTGCCCTAGATGAAAAACTGTGCATTCTTATAAGTAGAAAATATGCACAGAAGTTTTCCCTGGTGAGTAGTATCTGATTGAAGAAGAATATTTTCAATAAAGTTTTTAGGAACACTGATAATGCTGCAAATACGTCAAGGACAGAAAGATATATTCACACCTTCTAGAGGCAAAACTGCTTGTTATAAAACATTGGAAGTTGTGCACAAAATATTTCTCACCACAAACTCTATCCAATACAAAAAGAATTTTCCAAACAGGACTTTTATCGAAGCAGAGACATCAAGAAAAACACAATTTACATTTATGCCCCCTAGTGAAAAACTACATTTTTGAAAAAGGAAATTGTACCAGAAATGGTCTTCACTGTAAACGGTGCCAAAGAAAAGAAATGATTTTTTCAATTGAATATTTAAAATCAATAACAGGGAATAAAATGTATTTTGAATTCTATAGAGTCTGCATTTACACACTCTAGCAGCAATGTTATGCACTTATCATTCTCACACTTCAGGTTTCCATAATGCAAAAAGAAGTTTTTCAAATTGAACTAACAGGTTTACATATTTCGTCAGATGGATGGATTGACGGATACATTGAAAACATAAGCACACTCTTTTGTGCTCAAAATAAGTGGTATACATTGCATTTTAACTTATTCAATATTGCCTCACCTGATTTTCCACTTAGCGGTCTTTTTAATTTTATGGTATTTTTCCCCTCACTGCTTCCTCTCCACTTTTACTTAAGAAATCAAAATCTTTGTCCACAATTTTTTCTAAAATCACTACTCATTCTACATTATAAACAATTAGTATACATCAATGGAAAAAAAATGGAATCACTCAAAAATTCAAGAGAAAGGAATGCTTTACATCATAAAGAAAATACAAACCTAGCTGCTGCTATTTATCGAAAATGATACTAGCCAATACTAGCCATACAGAATAATAGAACCTGTTGTGGGTATGCAAAAATACTACATGATAATTAAAAAATCTTTCCCATTTTTCACATTAATAAATATGCACACAAAACCCCAAATTTTACTGTATTTGCACAGATAAATCACATAAATGAAATGGCCACACCAAAATACAAATAATAACTGAATTCTGCTACAAATGTTTCTGAATTAGATATAACTTCTTTTAGATAATAGCTACAACTTTTCACTGTTAATTGAAAAAAAATTAAATAAAAATTAACTTAACAAGATCTGCATATGGAATTATTTGACTTAGGAAATGTTGTTAACAGGATACCAGAAAAAAAAAAAAAAAAAAAAAAAAACCTTTACACTAGAAATTTTGCAATGATCAGATAGATGGTCAGGAATACTCGTAAGCAGTTTGAGATTAACTCTGAAGTACAGTGATGATATTCAGAATTTGTTTCCACTTCTGTTTTCAATTTATATAAATAAACTTGTTAAAGAAAGTAACTTTGTGATCAGTGTTGAAATAGGCCTTGCTATATGCTGATGATTTGATATTAATATCTAAAAGTTTCCACAGTTTGTAGCAGCATCTTAATCAGTCAAACTGGACATGTGAAGAATTTGGAATGTGAATAAATGCTGAGAAACCTAAATATGTTACAATTTTAAAATGAACTGCTAAAAATTTTACTTTGTAATTCAGAAGAAAATGTTTGAGCAGGCAATATATTTTAAACACTTGAATGCAATAATTGATAAAGCAGTAAAACTTGATAAGGGGAAACTAGACAACACAATCAGCAAAGCATGGATGGCCTCATACCAGCCATACAAGACCATTTTCATTATGGAGGAAGTTAGCAGAGAATATTCAGTTCAGGAATGATGTTTGATAGAAAAGAAAAAAACAAAACATATTATGTATATGCTGAAATCAGTAGGTGAGTGAATGCATCTTTGGAAGTCATAGCTGCTTCAGGAGAACTGCGAAGATGACAGGTTCTCAAAAAAGTCACAAATGGCAGTGTATAAAAGTATAATTGTTCCTACTCTGATGCACGATAGTGAAACCTAGGTACTGCACAATAGATATAGGAGTCATTTGTGTGCTGAAGAGATGTATTACTTACAGAGGGCGGGATGGGGTGGTGGCAAGACTTGTTTTGATCATATGAGGAAAAAGATGTGTTGTAATGTGAAGTACAATGTTGTTAGCAGAATGAAGACACATATTTTGAGTGGTTTGGATATGTTGAAAGAATGAGTGATGAGGTGCCAACTGAGTGAATTTATTCAGACCAAGTGGCACCAAAGAAAGGAAGAAGAAGGCTGAGGAAATCATGGACAGACCATATTCAGGTATTCCTGCAAGAGAAAAAGATAATGAGTATGAAGTGCACCGTGTCTTATGTGATGGATATCAATGAGGTGCACCGTGTCTTATGTGATGGATATCAATGAGGTGCACCGTGTCTTATGTGATGGATATCAATGAGGTGCAAGGTGCATAAAAAGATCAATGTACATGGACACACTTGATACATGAACAATAAACAAAATCTAACACCATCAGTAACTTTGCTTTGGCAGCTGATCTTCTTTAGAAACTAACCCCTGAATCTGAGAGAACAGTTTAGTTCTACCTATGAGGTTAGCCCAAGTGCAAAGCTGGTTGTTTCCAATACAGTTTTAAACCTACCCTTTTTTCAGCAGTGAATGTTGGGTACAAAGTATCATTAGGCAGTTAGATGATACCAATACGATAGTGGTAATAGTAAAATAAAAGGCATTTCTTACATGCCATTAACATACCTTACATGTCTGTGAACCATGAATTAAAAATGCCAGCAAGTACTGATCCAGGTATATGGCACCACAAACCACAATGTAACCTGGGGACTTTAGAACACACTAGGATGATCGTACACATCAAACTAATGAAGGGATTGCCTCATATTTGTTTCAATCCCACATATGTATAAAAACAAAATTCTTTAGGCATCTT
This sequence comes from Macrothele yani, assembly GCA_039090855.1. Taxonomy (NCBI): domain Eukaryota; kingdom Metazoa; phylum Arthropoda; class Arachnida; order Araneae; family Macrothelidae; genus Macrothele; species Macrothele yani. The sequence goes on from CM077014.1 coordinate 144,505,757, forward strand.
CTATTATTAATTACACACTTCAAAAATAAGTTAAAATATTAAGCCAGAACTAGTACTTATTTTAATACAAGTAAATAATAACAGTTTCAATTATTATTATTCATCCTCAGAACTGACAAAGAACAAATTCTATCTTAATAATAATACATCCTCTTTTTCTTTAAATTAAGGGACAAAAAGAAACAGGTAATTTCTCTCTCTCTTTCTATCCGTTTCTTCATGTTTTTCAGACAAAACACAGTTTCCATGAAATTAAGCATAAACTGAAGCACTCTTACAAAATGAAAGAACTTCTTGAACTTTTGAAACAGAAATACCAAAAACAAGTGTATTCAAGTGTAAGATTTGCACATACCTTTTCCACAATAATAAGGTCTGAAACTTGAATGTCAGCACTAGGAACTTTTATCACACCATGTGAAGTCAGCTTCTGATATTTTTGATAGTTGACCTCTCTGTCCCTTCTATAACGCCTGAAATCATCAATTGCCTCCCTTATAAGTGTAACTGTCAAAACAAATCCCTAGAAACAAAAGCATATATTCTGAAATAGGTTCCCTTCAAAAATTTCTTAATGCATTACATACTGATTACTTACTAATAAACCCCTCTCTCACTCACTCACTCACTTACACACACTATATCTACAATTCATCTATGGAATGATGGCTAGTATCCAGCAAGTTATAAATAAATTATACAACATTTTTTGAAATTTCTAAACTACTGGCATATAACTGAAACAGCATTTTAAAGATTAAGTTATAAATAGTTTACCCTTTGACTAGTAAGTATGAAAATTTTGAACATAAAAATGGCATCTGTTTCCTGAGCTGCTGGTATTAATGATGTCAAGTTTGAGTAAATACAATGATTTTTTTAAATAAAATTAGTGTACAGTAAAAATAATATAAAGGAGAAAAAAAGAGCTAAGATAGTACAGACTGAAATGCTGGATGAACAGAGGAGTCTGCATAACATAACAAGAAAGATGACACTGAATTTTTGGGTATAATACGCCCGTCTCTTGACTCCGTTCTGACGCAAATTAAATTTATCAAAGCTATTCAAAGTCAATGCAACCAGTATGGAAAACAATAGTTTCTGACGGAAGAAAAAAGTTTTTCAATCAGGTTTTTTATCCCTCAGATATTGCTGTAAACGGAATTGTGAGCTTACGCCCTTTGGTTGCAGACTTGTGCGTTAAGAAAAATATGAATTTATATGAGACACATTTCACACCGGAAACGCTCTCCAACATAGAAATAATTTTTCAAATCGGACGCTTAGAAACAGAGATATCGACAAAAATAAGATGTGACTTTACATACCCTGGTGGGAAACCATGCATTATTTTAGGAAGAAAGTATTCCAAAAGGTTTTTCCATATGAGCGGTATCGGTCCAATAAAAAAAAAAATTCAGTCGAGTTTACAGGAGCCCAGATTTTGCTACAAATACATCAGAAGCAGAAATTAACACTTATGCCCCCTGGTGGCCAAACTATTCTTTACCAAACATTAGAAATTATGTGAAAAATATTTTCTATCAGGTCTTGTTAAGCGATACAGGAAGAATTTTTCAAATCAGAGTTTTAGAAGCAGAAATAACGCAGAAAACGCAATTTACCGTTTGTGCCCCCTAGCGGAAAGTCTATGATTTACTTGAAAATTTTGAATTTATGGGGAAAACATTTCGCATTGGAAAAACTATTCAACAAAGAATGAATTTTTCAAATCGGACTCCTAGAAGTAGAGATATTGACAAAAATAAGATATAAATCTACACCCCCTGGCGGAGAAACTGTTGAATATTTTAAGAAGAAAATATTCCGTAAATGTTTATCGATGTGAGTGGCATCAGTCCACGAAAGAAGTTTTTCAATCGATATTTTCGAAGCTCAGATTTTATGGCAAATACATCAGAAGCAAAAATTAACACTTACGCCCCTTGGTGGCTAAACTATTCTTTACCAAAAATTTGAAATTATATGCAAAAGATTTTCCATCAAGAGATGTATCCGCTGAAGAAAAAAATGTTCGAATCGGGGTTTTAGAAGAAAAGTTATCGGGGAAAATGTAATTTACTTTTACGCCCCCGAGTGGAAAATCTATGCATAATTTGAAAAAGTAACTATATCTAAAATACTCTTCGACATAAATGGAATCGAAAGATAAAATAATTTTTTCAGTCGGATGTTTAGAAGCAAATATGTGGAATAAAACGTATTTTTGAATTCAACATTATCTACATTTACGCCCCTAGCGGCAAAATTGAACATCGTAAAAAAAAAAAAAGAAATAAAGGATCATCATTTGCATATTTCAAGCTTCCCAATGCAAAAATAATTTTTCAAATTGGACTATCAGTAGCAGAGATATCGTGGGGACAGACAGACAGACGGACAGACAAACCAGTAACATGAGCACGATCTTTTTTTACAAAAGACGTGCTAAAAAGCAGCCCAAAGAAAAGAAAAAATCAGCAGTGCTTGCAAAGGTTTGGTATTTCAGTGGAACCTAACAACTCGATAGAAGAGTGAAAAAGGGAAAAGTAAAATCCAAAATTACAACAGTAGATTTATGATGGGAAAAAGAACAACTGATGCTATATTTGCCTTACGGCTTCCATTCAATGGGTGCTGTTTTGCAATCCTTAGGTAGAATGTTTTCTATACACTGATCCCCAAATGCCTGCAACATGCTTGTCTATTAACTTAATCCATGTACTTGTGTAATACCAATGAACAATAAGTTCCCAATTCCTACCTATGTGTGCTGCTATTCTCGTAAGAGTAGACATATACTGTCATTTAAGTGTCACTACAGAGAAATTCAGAACATGCCAGCAAAATAAGTCTGAACAGAAATTCTTTAATTACTTTTAACCAAAATGTGATAAATAGAACATTTGGGCACACTACTGATGAGAGAAAAAAAAATAAAAAATTAAATTTGTCATCAGCGGAGAAAATTCATTATGATAAGTTGGAATTTACAATGTTTTCTTTCAATTCATATCTTCATTAAAAATTCAGGATGTTGGAAGTATAAAGTACAGTTGCAATTTGAAATTTTGTACTCAATTTTTTTTTGTCATGATTGTCATGGCTTGTTATTCAAAACATGGGAAGAAATTCTGTTCTCTATTCTTCCTTTGGCCACAATTTTCATGGCTTGTTACTCCAAAAGTGGGAAGAAATTTTCGCACACATCAAATTCATCACTGAATCATTTCCAGAGGTATTTCATGAAAATACATGACAAAAAAAAACTAAAATTTGAGAGGTAATGTACCTTAATAAATTTATCCTCAATAATTCCCGTTAAATATTTATAATACTGAAAAAAATCTTACTTTTGAAAGTAAGCTGCATCAGCTCAATTTTAAATGAATAAAGTATTAAGATGTTACAAAACATTTAATGCCATGTTACAATTAGACAGTGAAATAAAATTTACTTTCTTCAAGCCTTTTTGGCCTGTTTTGTGGTTTTGAGACAAAAATATTTCTACATGAACTTTTAAAAGGAATGACAGTCAATAAAAGAAAACATAGAACAAACTTAAGGGAATTAAGGAAAATCGTCATCTCATAGAAATTGTTATCAGCACAGAATGAACTTAAGTTATTTAACTTACCAGTGGACCCCAATATGTATATAAATATCCTATTCTGACATCTGGAATGAATTGTGATACAGCCATAACAAGAAAGTACAGATTCAAAAAGAACTTGAATTGATGAAACAACACCTGAGGGGGAAAAAACCACAGAAATATCATTTGTCCACACACTTTAAAAATATATATATATTTATATACATTTATCTGGTGTTTCCTAAGTAAAAATCAAAAGCAAAAGGCAAAATGTTTTTTAAAGATTTAGGAGTAAATATACAAACCCTTCATTATCTTTTTCTCTCTTTACACACTCTAAACATATACACATACTGTATATTAGAGTTACTCAATAAAGCAAAGCATCATTCTGTGCAGGAGGCAAAATATGGCAACACTACAACCAGACTAGATATGATTGAAAACGTGCAGCTTATATTATACTTCTCAGAATCCCCATCAGATGGCAATGTGTGTTCAGTAGCTTATGTGAGTTTAGCATGCAAACATCACTGTGCTGGTTTAGAAATGAATAACAGTAAGATGGAACAGAATTTATGTTAAAATAGCACAGCTCCACAAAAAAAAAAAAAATAAATAAAAAAATAAAAAAAATGGCCAAGTGTGCTACACAGAGCTGTATAAAGCACTGAATGACCATGCAACATGCACTAAATAGTCACACAATGTGTAGTCCTTCAAAATTGTGTCTCCGCTTTTGCCATCAATTACAGTGGATGCTCCGTCTCAACTCATACATACGTGGTGGTGGCTGCAAACAGCAAAGTGCATGGATGAGGATAGGTAGTGAATTGTGAAAGAATTAAGTCAGAGTACAGGGATTTCTGCATCTACAATATTCTGGATTTTACAATGGGACATAATAATGCACAAAACTGCTGCCAAATGGACACAACATAATTTAAATAAGGCCCAACTGAGACATATGTACCAATCTGAAATGATGTTAATGTGTTGTTTTGAATAATTTCAATCAACAAAACATGGTGGCCCTCAAACACAAACATGTCCCCTGAATAGCAGTGCTAATGGTCACAAAAACACATGGTTTAACAAAGCTGACTTTAGATTTTGATACATGAAGTAAAAATGTTTTGTCATTGTTTGTGCCATTCTGTTGCATCCAATTGCAAGTGCACAGTAATATAAATAATTTCTGCTGACCTACCTATGTCAGAAGTTTCCTAGAACTGATTGATATTAGAGGTGGATTTAACATTGATTTTCTTGTCATAGTGATAATGATGACAGCTCCTGGAAGTAATGGTGACTTTAAACAGTGACAAAATCACAGTTTATGACAGTGGTTACTGAACAGTCACTGTCTTACTTGTAGGAGTGACAAAATCACTGCTTGTGTGAGGTATAATAAGAAGCAGGAACAGAGCAGAGGATCACTGAACACTAAATGGAAGAAAAAATCACAAACAATATAATTTGCTTTATCTGGACATTTGTCCCACTTTCGTGGCATAGTGAAGTCATCACCATAGCACCAACTGAGAAAGAAATATTTGTGACATCCTGCTTGGCTTTTCGTGTTTTCGGGCAGGTGTTCCATGAATGGGAATTGTGAATTATGTCAGCGTGTGACGTAGCAACTGTATGAAAGACACAGTACCTTTTTTTTTATTGTTGTAATGCTCCTAAAACATACTTTCGCATTTGGGCATCACAAACAAAAAGAATACCTGGTTATTAAAAAATTACTCTGCATATCTTATTTTCCCCCGCCATTATTAACAAGCTAAATAGAGTTTCTGTGGATGAATACCGCTGTAAGAAGCGTGAAGCAGCTAAGCTGGTTCGCCAGAGTAGGGCAAAAGATCAGAAGGAGAAGGTGGAAAGGCATGAATTGGCTTTTTGGAAAGATAGAAAGTCCTTCTGGAAGTACATGAGACTCAAGAAAAATAGGGGAAACAAAGTTGTAAGTTGTGTGAAGAATAGGATCGGGGAAATGATATGGAAGCCCAATGTATTAAGTGAAAGATGGGGTGAATACTTCTGTGAGTTATTAGACCAAGAAAACAAAGGTGATTCTGAGGCAGAAGCAGATGATGTCACAGTGAAGGATGGAAGCAAAGGAGGGATCTCAAGAGGTGTGTAAAGCTCTAAAATCTCTTCAGAACGGTAAGGCTCCAGGAGTTGATGGCACAACTGCCGAGATGTTGAAATATGGTGGTGACTTTGTAATTGACTGGTTAACTGAAATTTGCCAGTTGTGCTGGGAGCTAGGAATGGTCCCTTGGCATTGGAAAGATGCCATCATTGTTCCCTTGTACAAGGGGAAAGGCGATCAGGCTGACTGCAAGAACTATCGTGGTATTAGCCTACTGAGTGTGCCAGGGAAAGTGTTCGGTAAGGTCTTGTGTGAGGAATGAAGATGTGTTGCAGTTGTGTAATGTGAAGCAAAATGTTGTTAGCAAGGTGGAGACTAATATGCTCTGGTGGTTTGGGCATGTTGAAAGAATGAGTGATGAGATGCTTACTAAGAATTTTTTTTTTTAGCCCAAGTAGCAGGAAGAAAAGGCAGAGGAAGGCCAAGGAAGTCATGGAAGGATCAGATTCTGGAGTGTCTGCACGAGAAAAAGATCATGAGTAGGAAGTATAGAAAATCTTGTGTGCATCGTGTGATGGATGTCAGTGAAGCCTGAGTTGTATGCCAAGATCACTGTAAATAGAGAGGTTTGATACGGCAATAGTAAGTAAATAATTAGTTACAAATTATCTGGCAGTTTGTTTTTTCTTTTGTTGAGCTAACCTCTGAATCCCAGAGGACAGCTTAGTGATATGTATATGTATTATTGACAGGCTTTCACCCAGTATATAAATAAAAAGCTATCATTCCCCTATTCAGAAAAAATAGATAAGCTTTTTCACTTCTATGTATCCAGCATTTACTCTGACAGAATCAGGATGATAATGATCTTGCTCAAGTGGTCAGCAGCCCTCAGGACAAAACTCCCCTGCAAAGGGAAGATTTATCTTAGAACACAATGGTCACCATGGGTAAAACTGTGACACTTAACAGTACTTTTGGAACTGTTACTTTGAGTAACTGTTCATAATGGTGACAGTGCTTTTGGAACTGTAACTTGATGGCAATGATTTTTCAATAACTGTGACATGATTTCCCACCCAAATCTAATCGACAATGCTATCATGCTACAATATAATATCACAACATTTACAGCAAACATTGTGAAAGAAGACCATTTATCAGTATAGGGGAATGAATGCATGCATTGCAAGCATCTGATGACTTCATCTGCACCGCCAAAGTGCTGGTTCTGCAGGGAAATATAGGGCCCTTTTAAAATTTGTTTAGTGAAGGTGTTACGAGAGCAATTCTGCCAGGATTTGATGGGTCCCCACCCCAGATGGGAATGGTTGGGAGACCAGCCAACTTTTGCTGCACTCGCGGGACCAGCACTTGCCACTCCCACTCCACTATCCATTTGTATGACATGCTGAATGGGCAGGGATTCTGATATGTAATGCAATCCCTATTGTTTTGACTCCAGTCTATGTACACATATATATATACAATCTGATCTGCACACTGAAGACATTGCTGTGTGATAAACACTCTGCAATCAGAGAGTTCTTAATTCATTCTTAACTCACGCCACGTAGTGTATCACTCTGGAAAGAAGTACTTAAACAGTTAGAAATTTGAAACACCACACTGTCTGCAAAAATTCCTAGAACCCCCCTTCCCCTTCCCCACCATTTTTTTCTTCATTTGTAGAAAAACACAATATTATAAAGGATGGCTATGGTTTTATTATTACACAGCAATGCTTGTGCAAAATGTAGGGCTTCTTTACACTCGCTACATTCCAAAATATTGTCTGCTGTAACATCAATACACATGGATAATTGTTACTGTCTATACTGTAAATAGACGATGACATCGCTCTATCACTCTGTCCACGTTATTATATAAACAACACAGAGCAATAAATAGATCCATCGCTCTTTCCACATTAAGCAACGCACAGCAATCAAAAAATTGTTATTCGGCCGCCATCGGGGAATTGAACCCCGAATCTCTCGATATCTAGCGGAGCGCGTCAGCCTTACTCAGTAGCTGAGCCCATCTTACGGATTTATGATGTGAGATGCTGACTGGAAAAAAAAACACACACACACGTAGCACTGTGAATTGTTGGCCGCTGTAGAGTAAGGCTAACACGCTGGGCTCGATATCGAGAGATTCGGGATTCAATTCTCCGACGGTAGCCGAATAACAATTTTTTGGTTGCTGTGTGTTGCTTAACATGGAGAGAGCGATGGATTTACTTATTCAACTGACGCCACATATTTAGAGGATTTTCACAATGCAGATCAACTGAAAAATTGTTCATCCAACACTGCTGGGATTGAACCACAGAACTCTCGATAACTAGCCATGTGTGTTCGCTTTACTCAGCTAGTTATTGAGAGTTCTGGAGTTCAATCCCAGCGGTGTCGGATGAACAATTTTCCAGTTGCTATGCATTGTTTACATAATAACGTGGACACAGCAATGTCATCGTCTATTTACATTATCTCTATGTCTTTCAGATTTAGTCACCATTTATTCACTGTCTATAATAATAAAAGTAAAGAGAGATAGAGCATGCATGCCTACAGAGAGAGCATGTGTATGACATAGCAGTCATAACATTTTATGAAATCATGGTACACACTTCAAAATTTGAAAGATTGTTTTTCACTGTTGTCCAAATTTCAGTGGCAGGCTTAACTGAAAAAGTGGGTGGCTTTATTAGAAGCAAAAAAAAATTCACTATGCTGTGCCAAAGGCTAATCAAGGTGGCATTCGATACCATTGGGCAGTAGCTTCAAAAAAATATTTCTAGCTCAAAGGGTATCTTCAAAAAAATATTTTGAACTGTAACAATACCTTCATAAAAATATTTTGAGTAAAATTTCATTTGAACAAAAATATTTAAGTGCAACAGGCGTCTTGAATAGTGTTATGTTTAGCTAATGAGCTATTCCTTGAAAACAAAACAGGGCAGTTTGTCTTGTAAGTACTTTTTTTTTTTTTTTTTCCATTCCCAACTAGGCAACTGAATTTCTTAAATTACATGCCCAGAAAAATCCTTTTGACAGCCCTTACATCTGGGCAGTGGCATTTTGCAAGTTTTGATAAGGATGATTCTACCTATGAATTCACACCACTTTTCATTGGGTTGGTGTGCATGAAATGTCCGGCACAAACGAGCAGTGGAGACAGGCCCCCACCACAGCAGAATGGAACCACCCACAGGTGTTGTGGGTCTTACGTCACAAAGTTACTATAAATAGCTAGCATGTGTGTGAAGAACAAAGTTCAGGCGAGGCTTGTTTGGACGTAACGTGGCTTGCAAGTTCTAGGAAATATGCAGCCGCCGGATTTTAGAGTCATCTTCCTGTATGAATTTAAACTGGGCCATTCTGCAGGAGTTGCCACTCGAAATGTTAACAAAGCATTTGGGGATAATACAGCCAACGAATGAACCATTCGCCGATAGTTTGTGAAGTTTCAAAGCTGAGATATGGACCTGCAAAGCGAAGCACGTGGTCACTGACCTGTTGCTGTTTTTGACGATGTTCTGTTACATGTGGTTGAAGCAGACCCCTGAAAAATGTGTTGTGAGACAATTGCAGAAGTAGGTGTCCACCAAAAGACAGTTGTTTGGCATCTGGCTGCACTGGGTAAGGTCAAAAAGCTGGATATGCGGCTGCCACATAAGTTGACAACTGCCAACAAGACTAGGCATTTGGAAGTCTGCACGTCGCTGCTTGCCAGGAATAAACAGGAACCTCTACTGCATCGAATCGTCACCTGCGACAAGAAGCGAGTCCCTTATGATAATCGGAAACGATCTGCACAATGGTTAAGCAAGGCACAGCCCGTTGGATGGCATCCTAAGCCACCCCTACACACCAAGAAGATGATGCTCCTTGTATGGCGGTCCACAGCCAGGATACTTCATCAGAGTTTCTTGGCAGGAGGCCAAACCATCCCTGCAGCACATTATTGTGCTGAATTACACCAGATGCACTGGAAATTGCTGCAGAAACAACCGGCTTTGGTCAACAGACATGGTGCTCTTCTGCTCCAGGGCAATGCCAGCCCTCATGTCAGACAACGAACGGTGCTGACACTAAGTGCCTTGGCCTATGCAGCACAGCCTCATCCTGCCTATTACCCTGACTTGTCTCCGACAGACTATTATCTGTTTCGTCGCCTGGATCACTTCCAGTCTGGGAAACAGTTCACGTCAGACAACAAGGTTTGACGTGCAGTTGATGACTTTTTCGGGTCCCAGCCACAAGACTTTTTTCGTTTCGGGATCATTGCTTTGCTGGACAAATGGCAACTATGAGTCGAACCTGAGAGAGATTATTTTGCCTAGGTAAGTTGTCCTACGTTCTCGCCGCCCACGTGCGCTGGTCCTTTGTCGGACATTTCATCCGCATCAACCCAATACTTTCATGTACTTCTGAGGGTGCTTTTAACATTTTTGGCAAAATTGCTCTAAATGCAAAAATAGGCAAAATTTCACTACAATGAGTATCATCTTTTTCAAAACCTGGGTCAACTATTGCATGCTGTTTTTACAGAATCCATAGACAGTTTGTTGGAAACACATATGTGATCTTGAATGTGTGTGTGTGTGCACTGCCAATGGGTTTTGAAAATGTTCCTGTCACATTTTCACCACATGGAAGAAAATAACTTCCCTTATATTAGCATTGTTATCCCATAGGTGGCTGGAATTTTTCCAAGCAACAAATATACTTTGCTTTCTCAATGAATTCAGTGCTTAAATATCAGTCTCAAGTTGAGTAAATTACTTTATCTATGGTTCATAAAAAGTTATAATTCCATTACAATCCTTCACAAAGAAGAAATTCATGGACAAAGCTAGATTGTTTTTACTTTATTATTTTTATTTTAAGAAATGAGCCCTGAAATGGTAATAGGGATGGAATACATAACCACCACCATAGGAAAACACACTACCAATACCACACATGGGGCATAAACATGGGGTCCAATTCATAAGCAGAATTCTTTTCTGCATAGAATCAAGAAATTTCATGGTAAAACAACTTCAAGTTTGAACGAACTAGTACTATGGAAACAAAAACAAAATAACAGAGAAATGAAAGATTTTAGAACTTAATGGAAATACGATTAACATAGTTCATAAAGAGGTATTACGAACTTATAACTGATATGTATTTCTAATCAATGCATTCCAAAGATATTATTAGTGCACTGCTAACAAGTTTTACACATACACACAGTGCATAGAAAATGAACATTTTTTGTTGTTAAGGGGTTCAGGAAATGGTGCTCATAACAGTAAAAATCAGAATTTACAGATCATATCTTAAACATTTTACCTAGGCAATGATGAGTACAGTTCATCGAGAAAATAACAACCTAGTTTATCTCCAACATTTTCTGATATAATCTTAAATTACCAATAATGATTTAGTTGGCAATTAAGGACTACTCATACTCATTAACACTTTGGAATGCCACCAAAAAGAAATATTGGATGTCTCACTGTCTACAAAGCTGACAGCAATGTCATAACTAAATTGCAAGTTTGAAAATTAGAAAAAATCTGTCTAACAAAACTAAGAAAGGGTAAAATCACACAGAGTTTCTATTCAACTAATGATAAAACAATGAAGAAATAATTTTTATAAGAATAAACAAAACCAAATCTCACATACATTTCACAAAACTTTAATTTACACATGCCTCAGAAAACTTACCAAAGGTATAAAAGTGATAATATTGTATTTCTGATTCTTGATAATATTTGGAGAGAAGCTTTCATTACTTTTTCTTCCAATGTACACAGTTCTAGGTTTATGCTCTCTCTCACCACAAAGACTAGACATGGTTTTACAACACCTATAAGTTTAAAGTATATTAAATATCAGGGAGCAACACACTTTAAAAGTACACACAGCAGCAAAAACATATGCACATAATCTAAACTAAACTGAAGGAAAATTAAAAAGTAACCACTTGCACTACACGTATTCTAAGTTTAAGCAGCATAATTGCATAGCTATAAAATCAACATAATTCTGCTTTAAAAAGAATAATTTTAAAACCTTAACGTTGGAGGAGTTATGACTTTTCAGTCTGATGCTCTTTTAAGTAATTTAGCTCCTAGAACAATGATTAACACACACACACACACACACACACACACACACACACACACACACACACACACACACAGCTTTAAAAAGCCACCTGTCCCTGATTTAGACCCACTTTTCCAAGGAAAGTGCCAGAACTAGTGCTACAAGATAAACACACCACTGCCCATGACAAACCTTGGTCCAACTTGGATGAATAGATAGAAACTTTGAAAAGAACATACTGGTCACGTCCAAGTCATCCAGTGGCATAGAAATCCTATGATTAGTAAAGATATAAAAAGAGTATGTTGTGACATCAGCTTTTTATCTTAATGCTTTTACTTCTAGAAGTCTTCTAACAGATGGTATCAGCAGCAATAATGGAAAAAAGTAACAAGTTCACAAGAGAAACACTTTGCATCTACTTATGCTTAAAAATATAGGCAAAATGCTTAGAGAAAGCAGCTTTATACAATGGATATTGCAGCAGGAAGTTTCAGAATGGTACAGTTTGCCATTTATTTTATGACTACAACACTTGTGATGTTAAGATGCAGAGGGTGAGTCAAAAGTTTTGCAATATTTTTTGATCGCATTATGTCTTTATACGTACCTTTACGACAAAAGCTGACTAGCATTCAAAGTATAGGCCATCGTTTTGCACAGTCTTAGTCATCTGTCTGCCAGTTCTTCGATTCCGTGGCGGTACCATTTCTTGTTCTTCAAGGAAAAGAACTCCTCCACCCCAGTTGCCACCTCCTCCTGGTTGTTGAAGTGCCATCCACAAAAGAAGTGGGCCATGGACCAGAACAGGTAATAATCCGACGGGGCAAGGTCCAGACTGTATGCTGGGTGTGGCATCAGTTCGATGTCTTCAAGTTCCTGGAGTTTTACCCAGGTCGTTCGCGTGGTATGAAGCCTAGCAATGTCTTCCTGTAGGAGAACGCGCTTTCTGTTCACTAGTGCCGAGTACTTCTCTTCCAAAACGGCATACATCCGCTCCAACTGTTCAGAGTAGAGGTTGGCGTTGATGGTCCGAACGTCTGGAACAAATTCATAATGGATTATCCCCTCGAAATTCCACCAGACACAGAGCATCGCCTTGTGCTCGAAGCGTCCACGTTTTGAAACAGGTTCAGGAAGCTGGCCTGGGCTCAACCACTGCTGTTGTGTGTTAGGATTACGGAAATAGACCCACTTTTCATCGCACATAACAATTCTCTTGATGAAACATACATTGCGTGGGTTTTCTAGGAGCTTCGTGCATACTTCCACTAGGCGGTTTGCTTCAGCTGGCGTCAGTTTGTGAGGGACAATGCAGCAGCTCCTGTAGACCTCGCGAAAGTCTTGAAGGTGACGAACCACAGAAGTCTGTGATATTCCCAACTCGCACGATAATCTCCGAATGCTGGCTGTCGGATTTGCCTCTATGGCCGGCGCATGGCCTCTGAATCCATGGTTCAGGCCCTACCCGACCTTGGCTGATCGTCAAGGTTTCTGTCACCTCAGCGAAATTTCTTGAACTATCTGGTTGTGGTGCTGAGGTCCACGGAACCTTCCCCTTTCACATGACAAATGTTTTGTGTTGCTTGAGCATCGTTATGGCCAAGTTCAAACTCATAAAGCAAATGTTCCCTAATTAGCCAGTTGTGGCTGTTCATCTTTTAGGTGTCCAACCACAGACAGAACGATGACATGCAATGCTGTTAACAGCAACGACTACAACTTTATACCCTTTTCGACTGACTGCAGTGCCGCGACTTGAACTAGTTTAAACATGTGACCTGCCACAGCACACGTGTTTATGCAAATATTGCAAAACTTTCAACTCACCCTCTGTAGAATAAATAGGCAACATTTATTCACAATTAAATATTTTATTTAAAAATCTACAATAGTTTCACTGAGCGTTTGGCTCGGCTTCATCAGTACAAAAAATTGCCCCGATGAAGCTAAGCCAAATGCTCAGTGAAACTACAGTAGATCTTTAAATAAGATATTTAATTGTGAATAACTGTTGCTTATTTATTCCAACTGTACAGTTTGCTTTAGGTTGATGATTTAGTAAAAATTTCTAGAATGTTAATGGCTTGTAGTAGAATAAAAATGAATTGAACATGACACATAAAGATTTCAGAATAATGATGAATAGCATATATTTTAATCAGTACAGAAAAAGTGCAAAGTGCTGAATTTTTAATTTCATGTATATTTATGCATGAAACATAGAAACAGATAGGTAAATGGACTGGAAACATACTTATTAAGAAAACAAAGAAGAAAGATGAAACAATTTGTCTGTAATGAGCATGACTTTTGTACGATTTCTAACATGAAAATAATTTTTCAAAGCATAATTTTTGTAAAAGAAAATAATCAGCAAAAAGAGAATGCACTTACACAAAGTAGAAAAAACTGCACAGCATTTAAAAATATACCGTCTTCTTAAAACTCAATAATATTTAAAAAAAAAAAAAGAAAAAAGAAAGTCAAATAGATTTCACATTCAACAGGTAAAACATCCACAAATAGAAAAAGCTATTTACACTGACTAGAAGCAGAAATGTGTTAAGAAAAATCATGTACTGTACAGAAAATGTTTTGCATAGTGGAAGATATCCATGGCAGAAATAATTTTTCAAATCAAACTATTAAAAGAACTTCAAAGCAAAATGTGATATAATTTTATGCCCCATAGAATGAAAACAGTATATTATTTGAAGAAAATGGGACTAAAATATTCTTCATAGTGAAGGAAATCTTACCAAGAGAGAATTTTTCCAATGCATTTTTAGAACTACAAATTCTCTTTCAAATACAAATATATGATGTTCCACAAAGTGAACCTCTGGTGTTAAAAGAAGTTTTGAAATATGACTTTTAAAATCAACAACAAAAGCTGTATTATCTGAGTAAATATGCATACTTATGAAATTAATTTATGAGTATACGTACAGAATTTTTTTCTTCAAGCCAGCAATTTATTGTGATCATCTTAAAAGCAAGGGGATAGGGTTGATAAAAACATTACACTCAGCAAAGAAAATAAGAAATGGCAAACATAACAAGCCAAGGCATGTCCCAGTATTATGGACAGAACAAATAAACACCACACATGGTGTCATCACAGATGAAATTACATATTCTGGAAAATGCTCGGCAATTTGGAGAACAGCTACAAACTTTTCATATATTGCTTTATAAAGTTTCTCACTAATAATGAAATTTTAAATTATTATTATCAGTCACAACTGGTGGTGATATTTACAAGGCCTAAAATTCAGGGCGGGATGGTGGGATTCCTGCCCCAAATTTTAAACTCTCACCAAAATAAAGTCATTAGGAGGGACCTTCCGCCTTACAAAATTTTAAGAATATATCTATATAAAATCTGTTTCTGTTTTTGTTTTTGGACCACTCACAAAATTCAAGAGTTAAAAATGTATCTGTAAAATTATGTGCGTTAGAAACAAACCTTTCACAAAGTTTCAAAAATTGCAGTCAAATATATTTTACACGTCAGCAAGATAATTAGTTTATGCACATGTGAATTGATTTCCACACATAGTGGGATGAACAGATTCTTTTGCACAATGCCAACTGTTACAAAAGGAGATTCTTTTGTGGAATTCCACCTTTTCTTCCATCATTTGGGTCATTCCAGAGACCAATGTTAAAGGGTAGAGAATTTTTTTATTTGGGGGGGGGGGGATTAGCATTTTCAATTACACTGGTGTGCAAAAATTAAGGACGAAGAGGAGAAATTAGCATAAAAGTGGAACTAGCAGGCAGAACGGACCGACAGACCACTCAGGAGATAGACTAGGGTCCGGTACGGTAGGGCATATGCATATATGCAGCATGACGTAAGGGGGGGGGGTCGGAAGGGTATAAAGCACACGGGCGGTGTACGCTCAGCAATTCGGTAAAAGCTATTGCACGGTGTACATCGGTTTGAACGATGTCAAGTTGCTGTCACCGTGTGGTATGGCCAACAGGCAATCCAGTAGACGACATCTGGATGACTTTACCCAAAGTCACGTCATTGGGAAATTGGAAGAAGGTCGAAGTGTGACTAGCGTGGCCGAGGAGTTCGGGATCGCTCACAGCATCATTTCACGAGCTTGGAGAGCATTTCAAATGACAGGAAAAGCTGTCCGAGAGTTTAGCAGTGGTTGTCCACGAGCAACCACAGCGGCGGACGACTGGTGTATTCTCCTACAGGCGAGATGAGACAGACGGCAGACAGTGAGAGAAATCGCAAGGCACATGCAACAGACAACTGAACGTCAAGAGGCTGCACAAAGGTGGTCTATTTGCACGATTACCAGTACGGTGTGCGCCATTAACGCCTGCTCATCGGAGACGGCGGTTTCTGTGGTGCCAAAAACACAAGAACTGGACACATCAGCAATGGGGTAGCTCTCTTTACGGATGAGAGCCGATTTAGTCTGATGAGCGATTCTGGACGCATACACATCTGAAGAGAGCAGGGAACACGCAATCACACCTCCAACATCATCGAAAAGGACTGGTTTGGAGGTGGCAGAGTTCTCGTTTGTGGCGGTATCATGCTTGGTAGCCGTACTGACCTCCACAACTTCCAAGGAGGTTCAGTCACTGGTGTCCACTTTTGTACTGAGGTTCTCCTGCCTCACGTGCATCTGTTTAGAGGTGCTGCGGGTCCTGAGTTCCTCTTCATGGATGACAATGCTACCCCTTACCATACAGTGGCTATCACAGAGCCGTTGGAGAGTGAAGATATTCAACGCATGGATTGGCCCACAAGGTCCCGGGACCTAAATCCAATTGAACACGTGTGGGACCTTCTCAGGAGACGCTTGACAGCACGTCACCAGCCGCCAGCAACGATTGGCGCTACAAGAGGAATGGGCCGCGATGCCTCAACAGTTCCTTGACAACCTCGTCCTCAGCATGGACAGACGTTGTAAATCCTGCAACGCAGTCAGGGGTGATCACATCCCCTACTAAAGACTGGATTTTTCTTTGCAGCCGCCTGTCACATGGACGTTTCTGTCTTCTGTCCAGTTGTGCTCGAAGATACCTTTTCAATAAAGTGCCTTTGTATCCTTAGGATTCCTTGTTTGGACGGTTTTGCTCACTTATCCCATATTCTTACATCTTGGAGATCTTATGGTATGATTTGAGTCGATGTGGAGCACTTTTGCACTACGTTACATTTGAAAAACCGTCTCGTCCTTAATTTTTGCACGCCAGTGTATGAATAGCATTTTATGTCTTGATAATATCTGTGTGTGCAGAATGTTGTATGCTGATGACACAGTCTTGTTGGCAGAGAGCAAAAGTGAGTTGCAGAGCATGTTGTCCCAGTTGTATGAGATTCAAACTGAGTATAAATAAGGAAAAACCCAAAGTTATGGTTTTTGAGTGAGGAACTGTTAGTACTGAATGCAAGTTTAAATGGTACAGTGATTGACCAGGTGAATGAGTTAGTATTTAGGAAGCATGTTTGACAGAGAGAACAAATTAGATGGTGAAATTAGTAGGCGAGTGAATTCTTCATTGAAAGTCAGAGCTGGTTTAGAAGGTTTTCACAAGAATGATGGGTTCTCAAGAAAGCCCCAAATAGCTGTGTATGAAAGTGTAATTGTTCCTACTCTGACATATGGCAGTGAGACCTGGGTACTACAGAAGAGACATAGGAGTTGTTTGTATGCTGGAGAGATGCGTTACTTACGTGGGATTTGTGGGAAGATACGTTCTGATCATGTGAGGAATGAAGATGTGTTGCAGTTGTGTAATGTGAAGCAAAATGATGTTAGCAAGATGGAGAATAATATTCTTAGGTGGTTTGACCATGTTGAAAGAATGAGTGATGAGATGCTTATTAAGAAAATTATTTCAGCCCAACTGGCAGGAAAGAAAGGCAGAGGAAGGCCAAGGAAGTCATGGGAGGATGAGATTCAGGAGTGCCTGAATGAGAAAAAAATTATGAGTATGAAGTATAGAAGGTTTTGTGTACGTCGTGTGATGGATGTCAGTGAAGCCCGAGTTGTATGTCAAGATCACTGTAAATGGAGAAGTTTGATACGACAACAGTCAGTAAGTAATCAGACTTTTATCTAGTGGTTTGTATTTCTCTGTAGAGCTAACCTCTGAATCTCAGAGAACAGCTTAGTGATATGTATGTATGCATTTTTCAAAACTTTCAAAAATATAAGTTAGATGGAGTGAAAATTTTTTGTGCAATTGTAACTTCTTTTTTTTTTTTTGTGTGAAGTTGCCGTTGTCTATTATAGTTGTTAAATAGCATTTTATCATAAATGTATGTAATTCAGCTTGAAACTGTAGGAAACAATTTCCGAAAACAGAAGTATGACAGAGTGAAAATTTTCCTGTAATCTTTAGGCATGAGTTTGTTCTGAGAATTTGAGGAATTTTACGTTTGTTGTCATCACTGCGTCATTTTTGAGAGCAATGCAAAACTGAAAATAATTTGGGTAGGACGTTTTTCACCTGGGGATGGAATTCCGTCTTTCAAAACTTTTGAAAATGGAAGTTAGATGAAGTGAAGATTTCTCCAGTAATAATAATTCTTCTTTTTTGTGATGTTTCCTCTGTCCAGTATTGTTGTAAAATATTATTTTGTTTTATAAATGATTGTGTTTCAGCTTGAAGATGGAGGAAAAATTTCCCAAAACGGAAGTTGCTCTTGGCGAAGATTTCTTTCGTAATCACAATTCTTTTTGTCACTACATTTCCACTATCCTGTATTGTTGATTAATATTATTTCCCCCATAAATATTAGCAAAGTGAAAATCTGGATATTTCTCATATCAGAAAAATGGTTAAATCAACCAAGTCTTGACTGTGTGAACTGCAAGCATCTCGTGGTAAGAAACTTTTTCAGAGCTGAAGGGAAACATGTTTAAAAATAATAAATTAGTTGACTCATGTCATGTTCAAAAAATTACACAGGATAATGTCAAGTCAAGATTTATTTCATCTTTTGTGAATGGATATGGAATAGAGATTTTTTTCCACTATAATGGAATGAAACTCTTTTCAAAGTTTAAGTTTGCAAAACCTGAATTTCTAAAACAAAATACAGGTAACACAAGTTTTGGTTCAGAGTTTTTCGAAAGCCTTAAAAGGCGAGTTACAGAAGATTCACTATTCAGGCATGTAGCTGTAAAGATATTCCAAAGTGCAAATTGGGTTGCAAGGATTTCATAAGCAACCATCTGCACACGTATTTCCATTAGTGTCAAAGTTTCTGCAAGTAGGTCTTGTGCTGCTTTTAACATGTGTACCATGTAAACTTGGCTTCAGCACTCACCCTAAAGCAAATTAAGTCAAAATTTAAAAATTCACTGAGCAACAAAAATGTTGATACTTGCAAATTTCTGAAATTGGGTCAAATAAACTCAGAAAACCAGCTGATCAAAGCTTGTCAACAGTAGCAAGGAATGAAAGGCAAACACAAATAATTCAGGTGCAATTTTACAATATCAATGCACTACAATACAAACATTTCTGTTATTGTAAAATGAATCATATTAATTTGTATTAGATTGAATGTTGATAATTTTTTAATCTAATTTTCTTGTTTGTTTTAAAAATTGAGTATTGCTTTATATTGATTGAAAAATTATTGCTGTTTTCCCAGTCTTTTAATAATCATGGTCACATACTTAAAATTCTCCACCAGAAATTTTCATTTCCCTCTCTCCAATTACAAACACAAATGGGGAGACTTCCTTCAATTTCAGATCTGAATTTTAAGCTCTGATCTATTGGGGATGTGTTATACCTCCCTATCAAAATGTTCAGACAATTCAGGACTTTGTTTCTACAAGAGGAAATATAATTTAAAAGCTACTGTCCCAAATGACTGTTAAATATACAAAAAACTAATTTTTTAATCTATTCGATATAAAGATGAATATTAGTTAAGATACATAGATTCCAATTCAATATTTTTTAAGAATCCCTACCATTGTCACCAGAAAAACACATGGAACAAACATTGGTAGTTTAAAGAGGTCCAGTTGTAGTTGTATACATGTTTTTGCTAATTATGATGCGATATGTTTTAAAATCTAATATAGAAAACAAATGCTTACTACGAAAAATATTTTCTTACACAACAGCCTGTTTATTATGTTTTTAATACGTAGGTCATTTCAAAAGTTTTGCACACTGTGCAGGCGCTGCCTGCATGATGATGCAATTGCTCCAATTGTTGCACCAGTTGGGAGCCAGACTTCGGTTTACAAAGTTGTGTCTATGTTTGTTGGCTAATTTGTTCCTAGAAATGGAGGAAGAAAGTGAGTCAGGTCAGATCTCCATAGCGACCAGTAATCTTACATAAAAATTGAAATGTTCCGTGGAACATCCCCTACTGAAATTCGTAAAGCTTTGTGTGAAGTTTGCAGGGTTAGTGTAGTAGGTCGTAGCATAGTGTCACAGTGAGTTGGGAAAGCATTGAAGGCAACCCAAGAAGAGGATGGCCATTAGATGCAATGGAGGACACTTCTGTATTTGTCATCAACAGCTTTTTGGATGGTTTAAAACTCAGGCATCATGCGACAATAACACATAAACATATAAAACAAGCGAAACACACAGTCACGTACGATAAAAGGTTCGTTTAGCGGTAGCTTTCGGTCATCCTACGACCTTGATCACTTGCGATCGACTGGATGGGCTGGCTGCCAGAACTACAATTTGAAGTTGGGGTGTTGGAACTGTTGCCAGATTCTAAAAAGAGAGATCCAAATAAATGGGATTTGATGAGGGGTCTCTGAATTGCAGTTTTTGGTGAACAAAATTTCAATGCTCTCTTGGAAACGCAGAGATGCCTTGTTGATGAAAGGGACAACTTTTTTGGTTTCTTTCCAAATGGGAACTGCAGAGGTGTCTTCAAGGGTTAGTGCAGATAAAGCTGTCTTTGGAAGACCATTGAAAACATCTTTTTTGTGTTCACCAAGTCTTGTTTTGATACTTTGGTATGTGCTTCCAATATACACCGAGAGACCAGAGGAAGTTGAAAAGGGATTAGCATAAACTCCAGGGTGTCTAAGGGTGAGACAGGATCCCTGTCTTTAACCACGCACATTATTGCAGAAGAGTTTGGTTTCACTGTGAGAGTGTAGCCCATAGTTTTGAAAAGTTTACACATCTTATAAGAGAAGGATCCATGGAAAGGGTTGGAACCAATGAATGGTGGTTTTTCCATTATTATTGGCGAGAGAGCAGACAGATTTTTCAAGTGGGAATTTTGGAGGAATTTTTAAATTATAGAAGGTGGGAACTGATGAGCTTCAGCAATTTTCTTTATGGTGTCAATTTCTTCATTGAAGGAAGATTCAGTGTTGCAGACAATTCTGGCACGATTGACATAAGTTTTAAAAGGCTTGACACGATTGACATAAGTTTTAAAAGGCTTGACACGATTGACATAAGTTTTAAATTTGTGAGCAGTTGGGGAGTGGGATGAAAATGGGATTATGTTTGCTATTGCAGAGCGTTTTCTGTAGACAGATCTGTTGAGATGATTCCTTTACCTTGCCAGGTGGATATCCAAAAAGTCAATGCCTTGCTGTGATTCTTCATTGGTGGTGAATTTTATTGATGGGAACTTTATGGAAATCTTTTCAAGAAGAGATTCAAGGTCAGTTCTATTGTGTGGCCAAATAACAAAAATGTCTTCAACATATCGAAGCCAAATGGAAGCTTGTAGATTGTGTTCCATGACTATGTTTTTCGATAGGTTGCATGAAAACTTCAGCCAGAAGTGGAGAGAGAGGTGAACCCATCATAAGCCGGAAAACATGTGAAGAGATTTGCACATGAAGCAAATATGTCTACTGCTTCAGTTTTTAGAAACCTCTCAGAAAAATTACAGAAGAGAAAAGTAGCTGCCATGTGGGTTCCACATAATCCGAGTGAAGAGCAGCAAGCATATAATCTTTGATATTGAGTTTTTCATAACTGAAAACTCATATCTTTTCCTCAGAAGAATTGCTTCAGTAGTATGAGAAAGAAGGCAATCAGTTTTGGACAGAATTGTCACTATACATGAAACCTGGATACAGGAATTTTAACCAGAACTGAAATCTGTCAGCTCAGTGGAAACATCCAGAATCACCTCACCATAAAAAGTTCCGCTGCCAACAATCAAAGGTTAAACTGATGATGATTATGGCTTACAACAAAGTTGCAGTTATGACAACAGAGTGCACGAGGGGACCACTGTAACAACGGAATACCACAGAAAGTCTCTGCAAAATGTTTTGCACCCAAAGAAGGCCTGACATGCTCGAAGCTGGTGTCATCATTTTGCACAACAATGCCAGGCCATATGTTGCCCATACAGTAAGAGACATTCTGGAAAAGTATGGATGGGAATTGCTTCCCCATGCACCATACAGTCCTGACATAAGCCCACCAGACTATGACTTGCTCCCAAAACTGAAGAAGCCACTCCGCGGGAAACGATTCAGTAAGATTCAGGATGTTTCTAATGAGGAGACCAAAGTAATCTGATGCCTTAACAATGGAGGTGTCCTGACTGGAATTAAAGACTTGTCCAAATGTTGGGCCACTGTCATAAATAAACATGGAGATTACATGATTATTAGGTATTTGAGTTCACTCATTCACAATATCATGCTGAGCATACTAAATCACATGTTTTATTGTATCTTATTCAATAGTAAAACCATCTTACTATCATATCTTCTGTTATACATGTTTTTTTATACCAGTGGATTCAAAGGTGAGCACCCGAAAGAAAGAATTGTTTAATATACAAGTGCCCTTATTGGGTCTTTTAACATGATATCTTAAAAGGAGCAATTGGTAATGCACAGTTTAATCTATTATATAAGTACTTACTATTGTTATAGCTGGTTACTTGCATCGTCTGTATTCAAAAGCATGAAATAACAAAAAATATTCAAAAGCATGAAATAATAAGAAATATTCAAAAGCATGAAATAACAAGAAATATTCAAAAGCATGAAATAACAAGAAATATTTAAAGGCATGAAATAACAAGAAATATTCAAAAGCATGAAATAACAAGCAATCTGCAGGCAGGGATGAATGAGAGGTGGCCATGAAGAACAGAAGATGTAAATAACCAGCAATAACAATATATAGTAAGTGCCGCCCCGGTGGCGCAGTGGTCTAAGGCGTTGTCCTCTGATCATTCGTCCGAAGGGGTCCGGGTTCGAATCCCGGTGAGGCATGGATGTTGTGTTTGTCTTACGGCACTGGCTCTCTCCCTTCCCTGGAACCAGTGACCCTAAATTAGGGACGGGCGACTGCTTATAGCCCATTGAGTTGCTCACGGTGGTCGTTAAACCTCCAATCCAAAAAAAAAAAAAATATATAGTAAGTACTTATATAATAGATTAAACTGTGCATTATCAATTGCTCTTTTTAAGATATCATCTTAAAAGACCCAATAAGAGCATGTATATTAAACAATTATTTTTTTGGGGTGCTTGCCTTTGAATCCGCTGGTATAAAAACGTGTATAACAGAAGATATGACAGTAAGATGGTTTTACCGTTGAATAAGATTATTTGGTATGTTGTGAAATAAATTTATTTTTTTAAGAGATAACCCAAACAATGTGCAAAACTTTTGAAATAGCCCTCGTATTACAACCAAGGAATTTCATCTTCAGCCTGATTAGCATTTAAAACACAACATGGAAATCTCAAATGCAGAAAATGCTTTAAACTATTCAAAAGCAGCCATTAAGTGGTATCAAACTACATTACAGTGCAACTGAAAACAAAACTACATATATCATAATATAAATTGAAATGCAATTAGATTTACCTGGAACAACATAATTGTATGCAATGACAAAGGCAACAAAAGAATCTATACTTTGGGCTTCGTTTCTTTCCTTGTAAAAACTGAGTTTCTAAAAGCGAGTCCTCTTCCTCTGCTTCAAAACCTTCATCACTGCTTTCAGGTATACTTTCGGTGGTATCATTTAAAAGCCTATAAACAATCAAAAACTGAAATCCATAAATAATTTTCAGTGAATGTTTAATCAATGTTCAGTTGACTGATGTATTGACCATATTATTAAATACATCAAATGTATCAATCAAATGTCACTTCAATTCTATTCACCACAAATAGGTATTTCATTGGGTAAAATAGCATGATCTCACAATAGATGGCGCTACAGGAGACATGACCTCAACATACAACCACCACCAATGAGAGTAAGCGACCAAACAACAGTGGAGCCACAGTTTGTAACCAATCAGGAAGCCCCAGCACAGAAAAGACATGACAGCCAACAAAGGAAGAAGTACACTTCCTGAATGTTTCAGGTTTCAGACTGAATTCCATAGAACCTTTGAAAATGTGACTCCAAAGAGGCATGGAATGTAAGTCAGTGTTGGATATCTTATTAAACTACTCTTGGAATATGGGGAAAGGGGTATTCTTATCAAGAACTTAAAAACACTGGGACATCAAACTAAACAGCTAAAATTTGGTAAAATTGATGACATGCTATTCCTAGGCTTAATGCATTACAAATATTTAAAATTTATGGGGTTTACTAAGGAATAAAGGATAATTTTAAATAAAATTTTTGGGTAATACCCCTACCCTTCCTCTGGACTACAGCTATAGTATGTGTTGCCATTCATGTGGTAAATTCCAACCTTTCAAATCATTTAATGCTGTGCCTCTTCTTCCCTCTATTTCCAGTTCTTCTGACAATTTTCTTTTGAAAAAGTGCTGTTGATGTGTCAGAACTTCTACAGTGTCCCAAAGCACTTTATGTCTTGTATTTTGAACATGTCTGTCCAAACTTGTTCTGTTTGTCATATATTTTATTGCAGCTCTATGTTTTGTCAATCTGGTTTTAAGCTAGTAGGTACTACGCTAGTGAAATATGCAAATTTTATAGGCATAAAAGTGACATACAAATGGCAAGTGAGCTTTCCCCACATAACATGTGGCTTCGTCAGGCTAGATGTGTATCTAAAAAAAAGGAATCAAAACAAGATAATTATATGTGCACTATGTTGAAACAAAGAATTAAAACCGTCTATACACGTTACTGACTAGTAAAAATGCAAAAGATAATTTACTAGCATCTTAATTATAAAACACAAAGACATTGTGTCCTCTCATGGGTATGATGACAGGATAGTCGATCGATTTCTAAGAAACATTCTAACATGTTCTTCCACCACCTTGCCGAGTTCGGACTCGGATCTAAAATATGTGGGTTCAATTGATTACCACCTGGCACTTATTTCGGTTCTCAAGAACATTTGTAAACATCATGGTACAGACTTTGGCGTCCAGACTTCAAATATACTTTCACTTATTAAGAAGGATCATGACATCATTGATCAACAAGAACGTCATGGTGCCTACTGCATTCCCTTGCAACCCGTGGACACCGATGTATCTCCTCAGGAATCACGAGGGTTTCGCAGCCCATATTCTGTGCAACCCTCGTGATTCGTCTTTGCTTCTAGCGGAGAGCTTATACATTTATGCGTCAAGGGAGGTGTGCTGTAATGATTCTACACCATATGAAATCCCCCACCCTTGGCGAAACCTATTATACAGAATACCCAGGATTTTGTGACACCCTCCTTTACCACATTATTGTTATTGTGCTAATTTTCTCTAATGTTTCAACTTAGTGATTTTCATGTATGTCTTTTACTTTGTCATATCTATATGTAACTTTTTGGCATTGTGGGCACACCGTGGGGCAGGGGGTGTTGTTTGGTGCCTTTGAAGGCTGTTATTTGCTCACTTGCCTACACATGCTCCACTGCACTCTTTCCGGTCAGCCTTCGTCATGTGACTTTGTTTATATATACCTGGTTGAGGCATTTTTGGTTTGTCGGAAGATGGGGACATAGTGTCCCCCGAAAGATCTCATATCTGAATTTTTAATTGTATATAGTGTTTTATAATTGCGATGTTAGTAAATTATCTTTTGCATTTTTACTAATCAGTAATGTGTATAGACGGTTTTAGTTCTTTGGAATCAAAACAGTAGCTCTTAAAAAAGCAACGAACAAATTAAAAAAGACAGTATAAATATCATATATGACACACAGCTTGTGCTCAGAATCATACATTGTCAGTGATGAGCATTGGATGCCCAAGCGGAATATTTAGCAATTCACGCCAAATGATTTTAAGCTGTCTGCCTGTTTCTCCCACATAGCTGAGACCACAATCAGATTATGTTGTAGGCCACATCTTTCTATAAAAGGATGTTTACTTCTTTTTGCTTTAATTTTGGAAGGTAGTGATTAATTTGATTTTGTAATTCAGGAGCCAGTCTGACTAAAACTCCTCATTAATCATCTGAAGTTACTATAGCTGTAGTCCTGAGGAAGGGTATGAATACTACGCTTTCTCAGGGCTATATTTGCATTAACTTTATACTTCAACTGAGACTTTAACCTTAAATTTTTGTGCCAACATGACAGAATACCTTTTAAAAACATAATTTTAAGTCTTACATGAGGAAGATATTATTTTTCACTTTCTCTTTTACAGAAGTTTTCAGCAATAATAATCCAACAGCACTTT
Source organism: Macrothele yani (assembly GCA_039090855.1). NCBI lineage: Eukaryota > Metazoa > Arthropoda > Arachnida > Araneae > Macrothelidae > Macrothele > Macrothele yani. The sequence goes on from CM077014.1 coordinate 144,532,161, forward strand.
TACCTTCCAAGCTGTGAATGGAGATGGTTGGGGACCCAAAACTGGGTGAAATTGTGATCAGGTAAATCAGAATATACAGGCATGATAGTCCTTAAGGACCCTTTGATGCTTATTCTCCCCTCAAAATTGCACTAACATAGAAAAAAAATCTGCAAAATAACCATGAAGCAAATAGTATCCATAAAATTTATGGGTAAAACATAAAACTCGGCACATAAGCACCACTTTCACTGCTGATAACCTAGTCACTTTGTGAGCCTATCACTTTGTGAATCACATTCATGAGTTTTGCTGTGATAATCATATTTGTTAAGGCCTTTGTTCACTCTTCATTTCAGACATTTTCAAAAGTGCCAAATACTACGAATTGTCCATAGCTTCTACAGATTTTTAGATCCAGCTTACAAACTACGATAACAGTGAAAAAACTAAGGAGTTTTAATCTTTATAAAGTAACATAAAATTACTGCTTTTTTCCATCATAACAAAAAGTACCTCACCAGCCTGCAACAGATATCATGGTGCCACAAAATAATCTATGAATTGGTCACTGGGCAAAACAACTGGGTGCAAATTATTATTAATAATAATAATAATAATTTGCACAGGAGAAATGAAAAAAAAAAGAGGAAAGAAATCACCATCTTATATTTTTTTACATACGAAGGCCTAATCGAATTACTATAGCAACTGCAACGATAGTACACATCTGAACCTAGGTTTTTTTGTTGGACCTCAAAACAACCTCTGATATAACTATTGGAAAAAAACTAGGAGATATTGCCAAGACTGAAATTTTTTCACTCTACAACACTCTCACACTTAACTCTATCTTCCTTTCTGAATGAAATGCCACCTATTTATACATGTGTTTATATATCATCATCATCATCATTGTCAACCATTATCAATCCACTGCTGGACGAAGGTCTCCCCAAGTTTCCTCCACAACGGTCTGTCTTGTGCCAGTCTCCTCCATGTCACTCCCACATACTTTTGAATTTCATCCACCCATCTCCCATGTGGTCTTCTTCTGGGTCTTTTCCTGTCCCTTGGGATACAATCTAAAATTTCGGCTGTCCATCGATGGTCTGTCCTTCTGGCAGTATGTCCAGCCCATTGCCATTTCAGGGATTTAACTCTGATCATGATGTCTTCCACTCTTGTCATTTTTCTGATCCTCGAGTTCCTCTTCTTATCTCTCCTGGTTACACCAAGCATGCACCTCTCCATACTTCTTTGAGTTGTCTGCAGCCTTTGTATGTCTCTTTTAGTTAAGGTCCACGTCTCTGCACCATACGTAAGCACTGGAAGGATGCATTGATCAAACACTTTTCTTTTAAGACATAATGGCATATTGCTCTTGAAAATTATGCTGTTTCTTCCAAAAGCTCTCCAGGCAAGTTTTGTACGCCGATTAATTTCTTTATCAATGCGACCTTCACTTGATATCTGCTGTCCAAGATAAACGTACGTGTCTGTTATCTCCAGCTTTTCTCCATCAATCGATAAATCTTCATTTCTTGTAAAAGCATTGAACATCACTTTTGTCTTCTGAAAGTTCAGTTTTAATCCCACTTCTTTACTCTTGTCAGCAAGTTCCTGGATCATACTCTGCAGCTCTGATGGGGTAGGTGCAAAAATGACTATGTCATCAGCAAAACGAAGGTGAGTTAGATAATTTCCATTAATCTTTATCTCTTTGTTTTCCCAGTTCAATGATTGAAAGACATTTTCCAATGTGGCATTAAAGAGCTTTGGAGATATGGTGTCACCTTGTCTCACTCCCTTTTCAATTTTTATGTGTGTTGTATTTTCAAACAGCCGAATCTTTGCACTTGCATTTTCATAGATGTTATTAATAATATTAATGTATGCATCTTCAATACCGCATGATTTCAGAGCCATTGTAACTGCTGATGGTTTCACTGAATCGAAGGCTTTTTCGTAATCGATAAAAGCCATGCACAATGGAAGTTCATATTCCCTCGCTCTTTCAATTAGTTCTCTCAGTACGTGGATATGATCTATAGTGCTGTAGCCATTCCTGAATCCAGCTTGTTCTTTCGGTTGAGCCATGTCCAGTGTTACCTTCAAACGGTGTGAAAGAACTTTAGTGAAGATTTTATAAACCACTGATAGGAGGCTAATAGGTCTGTAGTTCCTGAGATCCTCAATGTCACCTTTTTTATGAAGCAGGATCATTGTAGCGTTGTTCCAATACTCAGGAATCTTCCCTTCATTAAGGCATCGAGTGAAAATTTGGGCGAGTACTGTTTCGATTTCTCCACTTGCTTCTTGTATGATGTCTACAGTAATTCCATCTTCTCCTGGAGCTTTTCCCTGCTTCATGTTCTTGATTGCATGTGCAACTTCTGCTGGGAGGACTGGAAGAACTCTGGTACTGGTACCTTTCATGATGTCTGGGGTACATGTATCATCCCTTTCATATAATTTGGAGTAGAAATCTTTCACTCTTGTCAAAATTTCGCCTCTATTTCTTGTTACAGAACCATCTTCTTTTCTCAGTGCCATAATTTGTTTTCTTCCCTTACTGAGATGCCTCTTTGCTATCTTTAGGCTTTGGTTGTTTTCAATTGCTTTCCTCATTAGTTCACAGTTGAATTTCCTTACGTCTTCAGTGATACTTTTTCGTACTGTCTTGCATAGCTCTATATATTCCACTTTGGAAGTCGCATCTTCTTTAGTTGTCCTCATCTCTCTTCTTTATTGCATCAACATTTTGGTTTTTCCTGATAATTTGTTCACATGCAACTTGTTCTTAGACCCAGCTGATTTTGTTGCTGTTTCCATAAGAGCTTTGGTTACTTTTCTGTTAACTTCAGAAATATCCACTTCCGATGTTAGGCCTTCTAAAGCAGAGAATCTGTTCTTCAGTTCTGGCCAAGCGGGTTGGTGAGTGTGGGATAGCATTTCCTCTGATCCCGATGGTATAATTATACCGCTATTGGCGGTCGTCAGAGCCCCTTTAGTGGGAACAGGATGCACTACGAAAAGGCGAGGTTGACATTTGTCAAGGACAGGCTGTGATGTTACGCATCACCTGACTTTACATCCCGTGTTTATATATATATATATATATATACTAAAGAGCAAAGCCGAAAACATAAGAAAAACTTTAGAATTTAAAACGAAAGTTGCAAAATAATATATATATATATATATTAGAGCTGAGACGGGCTGAGCCCGAAAGCCCAAAACAGAGCCCAGGCCCGGGCTGTAGAATATTTACTGCGGTTCGGGCTCGGGCTCTTAGAGAGAAGCAGAGCAAGAGCATTTTTTTTTATATATAAATGTGATTTTATATGCTTTAGCACATGAGGCACTTTATAATCGGTAAATGGAACTCTTCGGCAACTGGTTTTGGTTAGGGAGCGGGCATTCGAGATGGCATTTATTCCGGGCTTGGGTAAAAAAATGCCATAGGCCGCGTATTAGTGTGTTTCTGCAGAGAAGAAAAAGTTTTTTTAAGAACCATAAATATTGGATAGTTGATAGCATGCCGACGATCATTTACCCCTTATCTCCACGCAGTAGCTCCCTGCTAATTCTATTTAGCAATGTACATATTGTAGCGCGATAATATTAGCATTATTTGAGCAACATACAATTGCAGCACCACCTGATCATTTTGGATGCCCGGCTGCCCGAAGCACTTCAGGTGGAAACAAACGGTCAAAGAAAATCGTCCAGTTACACTGTAAAAATAGATAGTCTCTTCCAACCATTCCCTATTTGAGAAATACGTTGGTTAATTGCAGGAGGAGAAGAGACTAGAAGTGTGGAAATGGAGATTTTTTTATAGATAGTTGAACAGGTTAGCTAGATTTCAGGCTCGGGCTGCATCTTGCAATATAAAATTCGGGCTTGGGCTGTAATACCACGGGGATGGACGGGCTCCGGCTCCGAAAATCGAGCCCAAACTCAGCTCTAATATGTATATATATATCCTAGCTGCCTTAAATTAAATAAAACTAATGTAAGTAACCAGGTACTTGATTTTCTACATTTAACTACACTGGCGTGCAAAAATTAAGGCTGAGACAGTTTTTCGAATGTAACGTTGTGCAGAAGTGCTCCACATTAACTCAAATCATACCATAAGATCCCCAAGATGTAAGAATATGGGACAAGTGAGCAAAACTGTCCAAACAAGGAATCCAAAGCATACAAAGTCACTTTATTGAAAAGGTAGCTTCGAGCACAACTGGAAAGAAGACAAAAACGTCCATGTGACAGGCAGCTGCCAAGAAAAATCCAGTCTTTAGTAGGGAATATGATCACCCCTGACTGCGTTGCGGGATTTACAACATCTGTCCATGCTGAGGACGAGGTTGTCAAGGAGCTGTTGAGGCATCGCGGCCCATTCCTCTTGTAGCGCCAATCGCAGCTGTGGAATCGCTGCTGGCGGCTGGTGACGTGCTGCCAAACGTCTCCCGAGAAGGGCGCACACGTGTTCGATTGGATTTAGGTCTGGGGACCTTGCGGGCCAATCCATGCGTTGAATATCTTCATTCTCCAACAGCCATTGTACGATTTGGTGTAGCGTTGTCGTCCATGAAGAGGAACTCAGGACTCACAGCACCTCTAAACAGACACACGTGAGGCAGGAGAACCTCGGTACAATAGCGGACACCAGTGACTGAACCTCCTTCGAAGATGTGGAGGTCAGTGCGGCTACCAAGCATGATACCGCCCCAAACGAGAACTCCCCCACCTCCAAACCGGTTCCTTTCGATGATGTTGAAGATGTAATTGTGTGTTCCCTGCTCTCTCTAGATGTGTATACATCCAGAATCACTCATCAGACTAAATCGTCTCAAATCCGTAAAGAAAACTCGGCCCCATTGCTGATGTGTCCAGTTCTTGTGTTCCTGGCACCACAGAAACCGCCATCTCCCATAAGCAGGCGTTAATGGCACACACCGTACTGGTCATCGTACAAATAGACTACCTTTGTGCAGCCTCCTGGCCACGGTAAAACACGATAATGGACGTCCAGTTGTCTGTTGCATGTGCCTTGCGATTTCTTCCGCTGTCTGACGTCTGTCTCTTCTCGCCTGTAGGACAATATACCGGTCGTCCACCGCCGTGGTTGCTCGTGGACGACCACTGCTAAACTCTCGGACAGCTGTTCCTGTCGTTTGAAATGCTCTCCAAACTCGTGAAACGATGCTGTGAGCGATCCCGAAGTCCTCGGCCACACTAGTCACACTTCGACCTTCTTCCAACTTCCCAATGACGCGACCTCGGGTAAAGTCTCCAGATGTCGTCTACTGGATTGCCTGTTGGGCATATCACATGGTGGCAGCAACTCGATGTTGTTCAAATCGATGTACACCGTGCAATGGCTTTCACCGGATTGCTGAGCGTACACGGCCCGTGAGCTTTATACCCTTCTGACACTTCCCTCCCCCTACGTCATGCTGCATATATGCGGATGCCCTACCGTACCGGACCCTTGTCTATCTCCTGAGTGCTCTTTTGGTCCGTTCTGCCTGCTCGTTCCGCTGTTATGCTAATTTCTCCTCTTTGTCCTTAATTTTTGCACACCAGTGTATAAAAGCATACTCGTACTTTAACAGAATGGTTGTATTGCGAGGACAAGACTAAACTGTCGGATCATGCAGTAAAGTGTGATCCGATTGTTAGGAGGAAAAGTAACATACAAAAGTTAAACATGCACGTAGACAGAGCGACAAGTGATCGCTACAGTGCCATAGGCTACTCACCATTCGTCTGGGTGGGCCTGGGTTTGAGTCCCAGTCGAGGCAAGTTAGTGTATTTGCCTTACAGCACTGCTTTTTCCCTTTCCCTGGAGCCAGTGACCCTAAACTCTGAGGATAGCCAGTCAGAACAGCTGCTTATGTCCCTTAGAGTTCCTCATGGTAGTCGTTACCCTTCCCCAGAGTTGTATAAAAATAAAATGTATCTGCGTACACAACCATTGAAACAGAAAACTTGCTGCAAACCCGCAAAGTGCGATCTACGATAAAAACAGAATAATTTAAAGAAAAAAATAATAAAACAATAAATAATTCTTAGAACACTGCAGATTCTAATGAGGACAAAACAAGTGCATTACAATTGAATGTGCAGCAATGTGTATGAAATGGATCTTTATGGCAAAATATTGGACTATGAACCTCATAAAAGCAAAAGACTAATTAAAGAAAAATTTTATATACACAAAAACAGTTCCATTAATGAACCTTCAAAATTATTAATAGCATTTTCAACAACTTAATTGAAAAATAGTAGACTTACAAAGTACATAAGAAGATTTTAATTTAATAACTGGCAACTGCAAGAAGAACCTGGCAATAAAATTTAAATTCTTTCTGTGTAAACTGAAACTTTTGATACAGTTCCTATTCATTGAGAACAGACCTTGATAAAATCTAGCCTCCAGAAACATCTGTAACAGCAAAAGAACTCAGAAGATGTGAAAAAATAATTGAACATTCTTCAAGTCAAAACAGAATTAAGGATATTAATCTGAGTAAAGCCTTCAGTAAGTGCTTTAATTAAACAGCAAATATTTTTTTTTTAATCTACATGCAAAAACTATCTGCAAAATCTGCTAATAATTTGGAAACTATCCGCGTATGTCTACATTCTGCTACTCTGCCCCTCCCCCAAGTGAAAAATGGTGTTTTATGGCAGAGAAGGGCATTTTAGCCAAACTCATCACCTGCTCCAACAAAACTAATCACCTGATCCCATTCTGTGATTCCTTATGAGTAACACAAAAGGATGCTCCGGATGGCCTATGCTCCAGGCGAGGCATGGCCAGTACGCATCTTCACGGCGTTGGCCGTTCCAGCCAATGACTCCAATTTAGGGTTCAGCGACTATAGCCCTAGATGATTGCGATGGTCATTATACCCAGAAAGAAACAAAACGCAATACAAAAAAATACTTGCTACTCCCACTTCATAATCTTAACAAGAGCTGTATATATGTTGCATACTCTATATTGACAAAAGTCACCAGATACCTAGAAGAGAAACACAACATAGCATTTATTGACATACATTAGTACGGTGGCAGTCCACCTTTGTTCTTAATGCATGCACTAACCCTTCGAGACATGCTTTCGACAAGGTTTTGGAACACAGAGATAAGTATGCGCTTCCATTCAGTACATAATGCTGCCACTAACTGTTGTTTAGTAGTTGACTCTGTTTCTAAACCTCTTATGCAGCGCTCTAATTCATCCCATACGTGCTCTATGGGATTAAGATCAGGGCTCTGTGCTGGCCAGTCTACAAATGATACAGAATTATCGTCAAACCACACTGTAACAGTCCTTGCTTTATGGCTTGGTGCATTATTCTACTGGTACCAACATGGCTCAGTTCCATATTATTGCCACAGAGTTGGTCGGGCATAACTGTCCAAAATATCGAGGTAGACATGCATGTTAACAGGTTTGTTCACGATAACCAATGGGCCGGGTCCATACCACGGAAAACACCCCCACACGAGTACACTGCCAGCTCCAAACTTGACCGTGGGAACAGTACACTGGTAAATAGCATTCCCCAGGCTGCCACCATACCCACACACGGCCATCAGACTGATGGATCGTGTATCTGGATTCATCAGTCCATAGGACCCGTTTCCATTGATCTATGGTCCACGATAAAGGTTCTTTATACCATGCTAAACGACGAGTAGCATTCCGAGTGGAGATGAAAGGCTTATAAGCAGCCGCACGACCATGGTAACCCATGGAATGAAGTTCTCTGCGAATGGTATGTGTAGATACCAAGGTTCCAGCATTTTTACTCACCTGTACACTGAGGTCTTGTGCAGTACTCCGTCAATTAGCTGTAACGACTCTCCTGAGGCTTCGACGTCCTCTATCACTGACTTTCTTTGGTCTGCTGGTACGTTTTGCTGCTTTAGGCATGCCATTGTGTCTTTCACTTATTCAGTACACCCAAAACAGTTGACTTGGGTATGTTTAAACTCCTCTCAGTTTCTCCTATGGACAACCCACTAATCTTTCATTTCTCAAAGCCAGTTCTCTCCCACCGCAACATTTTCACTCAACCTCACAGTGCGATCAGCTGCAGGCTTGTTTTTATACTGTTTGCAGCTGTACCGTGCATCTTAACAACACAACGGATCTGTTCATTTGCTTTTGAAGGGGTGTCCGGTGACTTTTGTCAATATAGTATATATTCAGTGTGACTGGCATACTTACACACATTGAATATTTGAAACCGTACAGAATGACAGAAAAGGGAAACAACATTCTTAGAATGTGACTACCACATAACTTTATCTTTTATTTGAAATTGCTCCAATTAAGCAGTTTTGATGAAAGTTGATAAAAATTATTAGTAATAAAACTTTAAGAAAAACATTAACTGATGAAAGCAATTTAAATCAAATTCTACTTTGCTAATGAAAATTTTAAGGTACATCTTTCTGGGTTTGTTTCACCTACCCCATTCACCACTAAGGCACTGTTTTTCTTAGAACTACATCACTGTATAGAACTAATATAATTCAAAATATATTCTCTTTCTAATTTGAATGCAAACGGATTCCTGCCTGATCTATGATAAATGTTGTGAATAAATAGTGGCGATTTTGATAGCAATACAAACGTAAACAAATAAGCGTTGGCTTCTGATCATTCGTCTAAGATGGGTTCGGGTTCGAATCCCGGTGAGGCATGAATGTTGTGTTTGTCTGATGGAGCTGGCTCTTTCCCTTCACTGGAACCAGTGGCCCAAAATTAGGGACAGGCAACTGCTTATAGTTAGGGTAGTAATACTGTCACGGCGCGAATTTCTGAGATTTTTTCGCGAATTTTAGGGTTTTTCTGTAATTTCGCGAATATCAAATATATCCACGAATTTCAGATTTTATACCTATTTTTGTCTAATTTCTATTATAATTTTTGATTACTGTATTTTTCATAATTATATAATTTTAATACTGCCCTCGTTAGAATTTACACGAAAAATATACTGCAAAGTAATCCTACTCAAAAGTCCAAACCAGAGCTTTAAACCTTGAATTACCTCTCAACATTGCTCGTTACGAAGATACTCTTTTTGAACAAGCTTGATGGGTAATTCCAGGTCACATGCACTTTGCTGAAGAGTGCACACGTGGTTTTTCATGATTTCCCCCGCTACTGTTGAATGACCTTTGCGACTTGCCAGACTAGTAACCGTAAACCGGATGTCGTCAGTTGTGTTAGTAATTTTAGCTGGGAAAGCAGCTCACACAAAAAAGTGTTTCACCGATGCTTAGCTTAGAAAATGTGTGCTTTCGTGCGAGTAGTTTATGAAGTTTCTAGATATTGTTTTTTTAATTTTAAAAATGAGTGCATCTGAAAGATGCAAGCAGTACAACACGGGAACATTTCGTGTTGCAACATACCAGTGGATTTTTCAAGAAAGGACAATTGTGAAAAGCATTTAGCAAGCAAGCTGCATAAAAAAAAAAAAAAGGTGTGTCTGAACAGTCAACTGAAAATAATGCAGAAATGTGTTGACAAATTAATTGAGACAAGAACAGCATCGCTCAATGGAACTTTCGAAATTAGCTGGTGCCTTTTGTGCAGCTAACACCCCACTTTGCAAACTGGATAACCCTACATTAAAAAAATTACTTGGAAAATTTGCTGAAAGATATTGGTGTTATTCCAAATGCAAATTGGATGTAGAAATGTTACTTGTTGAAAAAATATGATATTCACAAACAACAAGTAAAACATTTTTTTAAATCAGTACCCGGTGTAAGCATCATAGCCGATGAACCAACTGATTCAGAAGATAGATACATTTTGAATGTTCCTGCTGTTCTATCAGCTGAACTGAATGTTGAAAGTTGCAATGATGAAACCTCTTTAAATGCAATCTTCCTTGAGTGTATCACTTTGGAATCCGCAAATTTTAAAGCAGCCAGTGAGGCAATACTTCAGTGCGTTAATAAGTATGAAATACCTTTTGCTAATATAACCGCTTTTGTGACAGACAATGCATCTTACATGTCCAAAGCGTGGGGAAAGAGCCAGGAAGCCGTATTTTGGAATGATGTTCACGTCACCCGCAATTCGCATCTTTTAAATCTTTTGGGCGAAATTTGGCAGAATGAATCTGAAAATGTTAACTCTTGAGTAGTTGCTGTTAAATGTGCCCTCACAACTTGTCCCTCCCGTAAAGGATGTTTTCGACTATTTTTGCAAGAGAAGGGCAAAATACCTTGCTTACCACCAGTACCTGTGCAGACTAGGTGGAACAGTTGGTTTGAGGCCGTGCTTTTTCACTGCAAACATTTAGAAGACTACGCAGAATTTTTTGAAAAATAAAAATAAAACAGTAGTAGTTGTATTGTGGATAAAATCATTAGGTATTGTCAAGATAGGGATTTAAAAGAAAATCTGAAGCATGGTTTAAAACTCAGGCATCACACGACAATAACACATAAACATATAAAACGAGCAAAACACACAGAGTCACGTATGGTAAAAGGTTCATTTAGCGGTAGCTTTCGGTCATCCTATGACCTTGATCACCCGCGATCAACTGGGTGGGCTGGTTGCCAGAACTACAATTTGAAGTTGGGGTGTTGGAAATGTTGCCAGATTTTAGAAGAGAGATCCAAATAAATGGAATTTGATGAGGGGTCTCTGAATTGCAGTTTTTGGTGAACAAAATTTCAATGCTTTCTTGGAAATGCAGAGGTGCCTTGTTGATGAATGGGGCAACATTTTGGTTTCTTTCAAAATGGGAACTGCAGAGGTGTCTTCAAGAGTTAGTGCAGATAAAGCTGTCTTTGGAAGACCATTGGAAAAATCTTTTTGTGTTCACCAAGTCTTTTATTGATGCTTCGGTATGTGCTTCCAATATACACTGAGAGACCAGAGGAAGTTGAAATGGGAAGAGCATAAACTCCAGGGGTGTCCAAGGATGAGACAGGATCCCTGTCTTTAAGCAGGCACATTATTGCAGAAGGGTTTGGTTTCACTGTGAGAGTGTAGCCCATAGTTTTGAAAAGTTTACAAGTTTTTGGAAAGAAACCAAAAAAGTTGCCCCATTCATCAACAAGGCACCTCTGCCTTTCCAAGAAAGCATTGAAATTTTGTTTGCCAAAAACTGCAATTCAGAGACCCCTCACCAAAACCCATTTATTTAGATCTCTCTTCTGAAATCTGGCAACATTTCCAACCCCCAACTTAAAATTGTAGTTCTGGCAACCAGCCCATCCAGTTGATCGTGAGTGATCAAGGTTGTAGGACGACTGAAAGCTACTGCTAAACGAACTTTTTACCATATGAGACTGTGTGTTTCGCTCATTTTATATGTTTAAATCTGAAGCAGGTTGAGGTTCATGCGCCGTATATTTCTGGACAGCTCACTTTATTTGAAAAACAGCAAAAACTTCCGCACACAAAATATATAGTGAAATGTCGGACATCGCCAACAGTCTTCTTAGCAAGAGTCGAGACTGCGATTACGTCGATGCAAAAAGAGCTCTATCCACTTGTTATGAAAAAATTAAGCATTATTTTTATTTTTGATCAATTTAAGTCCTTGGAACTTTTAGACGAAGAAGATTTGTTTGTTTTTAGCCACATTCCTATGTTCGAAGATCAGGACTAACTAAAATGTGAATTTTGTTCATATAAAGCGAGTGTAAAAGAATTTTGTGTCAGAGAAGGTTTGCTAGACTTCTGGAATACAAAGAAAGATTAATTTCCTAAACTACATAAGGTCGTCATCCGTTGTCTGTCAGTTACCACAAACAGTGTCGACGCTGAACGATCCTTTTCTAAATTTAAAAACGTGTTACAGGACAACAGGCACAGCATCAAAGAAGAAAATCTGTGTATGTACAATATAATGTATCAAAATGCCATCCACTTAAATGGAAATCTTTATCTTGTGTAACCGCGTTGATAACATTGTCAGAATTTGAATGGTTTATAAATGTAAGTGTTAATTTTAAAAACTTATTAAGTTATAATGCTTATTAAGTTACGTAATAGTCATTTGTATTACTGCTTCATAACTTGGTAGACTTTTTTTTTTTGTGGAAATGTTAGTGTATAGCATCGGCCGCGAACTTTCCTAATTTACCCTGCAAAACGCCCCGCGAATTTTGACTTTTTTTCCCGCGATAAAATTACTGCCCTACTTATAGCCCACTGAGTTGCTCATGGTGGTGGTTAAACCTCCAATAAAAAAAATGCGTAAGACAAGTGCATCTAATTTGTAAATAACTGCCAAAAAATAAAAGAAAATAAAACTTAACTGCATACCGGAAGTATGTTCTCTACTTTTAGAAAGAACTGTAGTTACTTATAATAAAATCAATGTATTTTCTTGCTTAAATGTACATGCGCACTGCCACTTTGTTCTCTGAATTAAGCTATAAAAACAAAATCATTTAAATTTTATGACCACTCCATCTCAAGCAATGTCATGTAACGCCTACACGAAAATCAAAACGAAAAAAAAAAACTTGCTTCATTTTTACTATACTAACATAAGAAAAAACGAAGCATTTTTACTATACTAACATACCTATAGTTATTTCTATTCTTAGAAAGAACTGTTGTTGCTTATAATAAAATCAATGTATTTTCTTGCTTAAATGTACATGAGCAATGCAGCTTTCCGTTCTTTGAATTAAGCTATAAAATTAAATCATTTAAATTTTACAACCACTCCATCTCAAGAAATGTTCAGTGAAGCCTATACGAAAATCAAAACGAAAGAAAAAAACCATGCTTCACTTTTACTATACTAACAGAACCTTCCGATCGCACCCATCTGCTACTAATTATTTTCAAGAAATTGCCGGAGCTCCAACCACAAAAAATCTGTCATCCCAGTGTAACCAAAATATTTCTGCCACACTTATCAGTTTGTTTTGTGGATGAAACCACCCTTCCCAAGTAAACAATTTTTAGTCCATTTGTCCACTACATATGTTTATGCCTGTATAAATTGGAAGCGTATATGCTCAGCAAACACACCTAGATGTGTACGTCAGATTATTAAATTTACCTAGAACGTTCTCTCAAGCTGATATTTTCTGAATCAGTTTCAGCAGAAAATTTCCGCGTCATCGTCCCCAACAGAACATCAAAATTTCATTTAACCCATTCTTGAGTCATATTTCAGATTTTACAGGAGAATCATATTAATTTACCAAACAGCAAAAACATCACACACACACCACAATTTTATATCAACATCAACAATGTTGCCAATTTAGCTCTCAGTTCAGAAAGTTTGGAAACCCATGTTACCGTGATGGCTCGTAGTCCCCGGAGTAGTAACGATGGATTCGTCAAAAAAATAAACATTGATTAAACGACGAGCAATTCATAAAGATAAAAAAGAGAAAATATAAACCCTTAAATTCAATAAAAAAAACCTGTTGAGGAAAAATGACGTACCTAAACTTATTACATTCTCTAAGAAAAAAAAAAAAAAAAAGTAGAACATTGAAGGATTAATTCCATTATCTTTTTTTTTTTGGGAACAAAAATCACAGTTAAAAAGTACTTTGGAGTTATATATTTCAGGTAATATTTTGCCGGTTTCCGTCAAGACGAAGAGCGACGTTTTCCCTTGTGGTAATTATTTTATTTAGTTTCGAACTTTCCATACGTTTAAGCCCAGTGAAATCTGTACCATCAGACAATGAACCCATGATGTGTGTATGAAATTCAAAAAATGTTAAAAAATATTATAAAATTTTCATTTTTTCGGGAAAAAGCCCTGAGAATTGCAACTCTAGCTACGAATGACGTCATAACAACAAGTGACCTAATATATTTGGCTAACAAGGCATGGCATAGTGAATATCTGGCAATATCGAAATTTTTGTTCTATAATCGAATCGGTTTGTAGATTTCGGTGTTTTGGATACGTTCGGTGTTGTGTTCCAGGGTTTTCTGCTGGAGTATTTTTTTTGATTTTGCAGGTAGGAATGTATTTTCCTTCATTTTCTTTCTCTCTTGAAACTAAGGGATGTGATATTTTATTTTGAAACTTGTTTTAGTCATTCTTTTGCGGACTGTTGTATGTGATGTTTGTTTTGGACAAAAGGAGCTTACTTCATGTAGTGTAACGAATATTTGCTTTGCTAAGAATTTTTAAGAAGAAGGTATTATATTATCATGTAGTTTTCTTTATAAATTTGACGTTGGCAAACTAGAGTTAAAATCGGAACTGATAATTCGGTACGTTTTTGAATACTTTTCTGTGGATAATGTGCTCTGGTTGCATTCCAGTAATTTTTGTAGTATCAGTTCAATTTTCAGTTCTGTGATGGCCTTATACGCCAAATATTCACTTTGAGTTATATGTTAAAACTCGTAAATTAATTTTTAAAGTAGGTTGACAGATTATTTTCAAAGCAGTCGTTGTGTAACATTAAGAATCTGCTGGATGGAATGATTTTTAAAATCTCTAATCGAATGCGAGCATGAGCATATGAAATCATTGTAATGAGTACACAGTGATAATGTCGTGTACGAATGGCATATAAACATGAGAAAATAGAAAAAAGCTAGCCTGGAATTCTAGTTTTCATTCTTGTGTCTGTTTATCAAGGGTCCACAAAATTCTTTTAATTTAATTCGTTCCATTGAGAAGTTTGAATACAGTGATGGCATATTAACCATTTCTGCATTTTCCTGGTAAGCATATAGTTATCTGTAAAGTATGAATGGATCATTCCATCATAATTTACAGATAACTTCTATAAAGTTTGTTGGTATGATCGGGGGGGGGGGGTCTTCAAGTTGACACTTCTTGAGCACAAGCATGATGTGAAGCAGGGCAAATTAACAACAGCTTTAGCACGTAGAGTTACAAACCATGATGCTGTCCCTAAATGGGATGAGATGATGAAGATAGCTTCATGCACAAATGCCAAAGCCACTGCATATATTGAGATCATATTCAGGAGTCAATATAGGCAGCATTTGATACCGCTGGATGGTAAATTCACAAAAAAATTATGCTCAAATGGCATTTTCACAAAAATATTTTGGACCGTAATGGTATCTTCACAAAATATTTCGAGTAAAATTTCATTTTAACAAAAATAATTTAACATAAGTGGCATAAATATAGTCGACATTCTTTTTTTGGGGGGGGGGGGAATTCAGATTTCATTTTGCTGTGAAACTGTAGTTGGTGTACATTTTTTTTCTGCCTACCCAACCAGGCAACTAGATTTTTTATTCACATGCCTAGACCAATCATTTTGATGATCATTGCATCTGGGCAATGGCATTTTGCAAATCTTGATCTTATAATAACGATTCTATCTATGAATTCACACCATTGCAAACTTTTGTGTACTTTTGAGAGTTTTTGGCAAAATTGCTACTAACAGAAAAATAGGCAAATTCCACAAAAGTAGACAGAATTTCACAAAATTGAGTATCTTTAGAAACCTGGATCAACCCCTGCTATCCAATCCAAATGTTAACAACAAGGACATTTCTGCTGGCCTACGTACTATTTGGTGCACTATCCTGGGTGTTCTGCACTTTTTATTCTGAAATTGATGTAACCTGCTCAAGATTTTACCCTTAGCATTTATCTCATTTCATTATTTATGTTTTTGAATTTTAATTAGAACCTCTCATTCTTCAGACTGATCTGTTGCCTGATGAAGCCACCTATCATCGGGCAAACAGTTCAGTCTCACATTGATGTAAAGAAATTAACCCGGTCACATTGATGAAGAAATTAACCGGTGTATAAAACTGGGTTGGAGAGCTTTTGGAAGAAACAGTACAATTTTTAAGAGCAATATACCATTATAAAAGAAAGGAAAAGTGTTCAGTCAATGCCAGGGTTTGAAATTAACAGGGGCCATGAGTGAAATGCGACTGCATTTGGTGACCAGCGATTTGACATCAGGGGCCAAATTGCAACTACATGTATTTTCTACAGCATTTTACTACGATTATTTTTAATCTGAATGACTACTTTTTTTCGCGATTCTTAGTGGTTTGCAAGAATTGTTCCCTTCCCCCCCCGCTCAGTTTCTTAATTCTTCTTCGAGATGCACTTAACACGTAAAACTGCATCAATCGTGTGTGCTCATGTCGCTGACTTCCCCTTCTCACCCGCACTACGTCACACAAGCAAGTTAAAGAAGCGACCTTGAACAGTGAGCAGGGTTCTCCCACAGTGATCATGGGATCTTTGCAGGGCTATTGATACATTAGAACCTTTGCGAGCATCCTTCCATCCCTCTTAACCTGAAGCAGAGCGGAGCCATGGCTTGCCTGAAATTCAGTAATTGCAACTGAAGAATTGTATTTGTTCAACTGAAGAATTGTATTTGTTCATTACTTTACACATCGTTATGGCGCATAATTTTTTAGCATGTTGCACTAACCAGAGTTCACCAAAATGCGTAATTACGCGTCTAGTACGCATCGAAATTTTACCAACGCGTAAAAATACGCATCAGGAATTTTTCTTGACACATAAAATACGCATCGAGAAACGCGTAAAATACACTCCGAAGAGTTTTACCAATGTGTAAAGATACGCATTGGACGGTATTTTGTCTTTCAAAAACAAGTAAATGAAATAAAGATTTTTTTCCGTAATTCATAATTTCGTTTTCCGGCGATGTTGCCTCTGCCCAGTATTGTTGTTATATATCATTTTATTTCATAAATATTTGAATTTCAGTATGAAACTGGAGGAAAAGTTTCCGAAAACGGAAATTCGACGGCGCAAAAATTCCCCTGCGATCTTCAGGCATGAGAGTGCCACGACTTCTTGAATTTCTACTTTTCCGTAGTAATTTGTGTTATTCTCGAGATCGATGTATAACTGAACAGAAATTTTGGAGCAATTGGTACTGGTGAAAGATGCTTTCCACCTGAAACTTTCAAAAATGGAAATTTTGTCTTTCAAAACTTTCAAAAACGGAAGTTAGACGCATTGAAGATTTTCCCCGTAATCATAATTTTATTTTTAACGTGATGTTTCCTCTGCTTAGAATTGTTGTTAAATATAATTTTATTTCATAAATATTTGTATATCGCCTTGAAAATGGAGGGAAATGCTCGAAAACGGAAAGCAGACGTAGCAAAGATTTCTTCCTTAACTGTAATTTATTTTTCCCAACGATGTTCCGAACATGTGTCCTGTGTTCTTAAATATTCCCCCAAAAAAGGTTTGCATTTCATCTTGATAAGGGGCGAAGGGGGGGAGGTCCGAAAACGAAAGCGACGAAGCTGAAAAGTTTGTAAGAATTGATGCATGGTGTTCAAAAGTTCAAAAGTATTAATATCCTCAAAGCTACACTTTATCTTATCAAAAATAGTGAAAGTTTTTCAGCATGATGGATAAAATTGTCATCCAAGGGCATAAAAGAAAGAAAAAAACTGACAATAAAGAAATGGGAAGGGTAACAAAAATATCAACAAAATGAAAATTTAAGTGCTGGATGCTGCTTAGTTGCAGTGTCAACAAAAGACAAATGTGGCTGTGGTACTTGCTGAGAAGTTTATGCTGGGTAAAATCGCCATCCAGAATTTTAGTTACTCTTCAATTGTGTATGTAAAAAAATTAATTTTTGGCTCCTAAAAAATTGTGAATGGCTTCTAAATATTTAGCTGCACGGGCCATTTAGTGCATGGCAAATTTTTTTAGTTTCAAACCCTGGTGAATGCATCCTTCCAGTGCTCATGCTTGTATATGGAGCAGAGATGTGGACTATAACTAAAAACGTCATACAAAGGCTGCAGATAGCTGAAAGAAACATGGAGATGCATACTTGGTGTAACCAGGAAAGATAAGGAAGGAAAGGAACTCATGGACAGGAAAATTGCAAGAGTGGAAGACGTTATCAGAGAAAAATCCCTGAAATGGCAATGTGCTAAACAAACTGCCAGAAGGACAGACCACTGATGGACAACCGAAATTTTAGACTTGATTCCAAGTGACAAGAAAAGAAGACCACATGGGAGATGAGTGAATGAAATTTGAAAGCATGCGGGAGTTACATAGAGGATACTGGCTCAAGACAGACCATTGTGGAAGAAACTTGACAGGACCTTCATTCAGTAAGGTCCATAAAAAAAATTAAGCAGGTATTGATGATGGTTGACAATTATGATATACACATACTAGGTCATTCAGAAAATAATGGCCGTTTTGGAGTGTAAAAATGAGAGGACGCACCTCATAGCCCACAACCTTGTTTTTATTTGAAATATGTGCCTTAAGCAGCTACACACCTCTGCCAGCAAATAAAAAGTGCATCAATGCCAGTCTTGAAGAAATCTGGCTCTCTGGATGCAAGAAAGTCCTGGAATACAATTTTGGTTTCTGAAAGTCCTCTACTTGAGGTAATTGCTAAAATGCATAAACAGGTGGGAATGGGTAGGTGCAGGATTTTTTTAGGAAAAATAAAAAGAACAGGTAATGGGAGGCAGTTATTTTACTATTTGAATTTTTCATTTTATGCACAAATAATCAACAATGGAAAGTACAAGATATGCAGTAATACAATGTTTCTATCCATTTAAAAAAAGTGACCATAGAGTAAGGGATAAAAAAAAGTTAAGAAATGTGACAGACTGGATGTTGGAAAATGTTGATGACTTTATCAAAAGAGACTAAAATTTTTGATTCTTGCAGAAAGCAGCTGAAAACTTTAAAAATTAGTCAAGAAGCAAATGAAACCAGTGCTGATGAGAAAATGGACGAAAATTTTGCATCTACGTCAGAAGTAATTAAAACACTGAATACTTCGCTCCATGAATTGGGTGAATCGCTTGTCAATAAGAAAAAGCTAAAATCTAAATGTTATGCTTCAACCAAAATTCAAAAAATCAGTTCTGCTATGAAACGGAAGCTTTTTAGAAATATTCAAGAGTCATCTGATGACGAGGATGAAATACTTCATGACTCTCTTATGGACAATCTTAAAAGTAATTTTTCTAACTGAACTAGAGATAAACAGTTGATGAATTTTGACTTGCTTTCAAAGAGTCATGAAGTGTTAGGAAAATCATGCAAGAGTTCAATGATCCTAATTATATAGTAAGACAATAAAAAAAAATTCTGCAGGAGAAAGGAATTTAGGAAAGCCTTAATAGAAAACCAGGTAACGAGTCTCTATTCTGAAGTAGTTGAAGTAGTACGATCGTTTTACCAAAGTGATGAAATTAGTCGGGTTTTACCTGGAATGAAAGATTGTGTTTCTGTTAGGACTGAAAATGTAGATAAAGTTAAATTGTCAAAGAGGCTGATTTTATGTAATTTGACAGAAGCTTATAGGTCATTCAAAGATAAATTTGCAGGCACGAAAGTCAGTTTTTCCAAATTCGCAGAGCTCAGACCAAAAAAACTGTCCTGGCAGGGTCTAGTGGTACTCATATGGTATGTGTATCTACCACACACCAAAATGTAAAACTGATGATAGAAAATGCAAGAATTGGTTCACTAACAAATGGACAATTATCTTCCTACAAACATTGTCTTGCAAGAGTATTGTGCAACCCCGCTTCCATAGATTGTCATTTGGGAAGTGTCCTGCCTGTCCTGGGAATCAGGAAGTAAGAAATGTAATTGAACACAGTTTTGAGGAGAACTTGGTTGAAAAACTAACTTTTCGCCAATGGATTACAGTTGATAGATGCAACTTGGAGACATTAGAAAAATCAACTTCAGATTTTATTGATTTGTTTTGCGAAAAACTGTCTGCTTTGGTCAGATATGACTTCGTTGCTAAGCAGCAAAGCTCTTTTATGAATAGTACTAAGGAAAACCTCAAGGACTCAGAATTTCTTGTCATTTGTGATTTTGTCGAAAATTATAGTTTTCTTCTTCAAGATGAAGCCCAGAGCTATCACTGGACCAGTGGGCAAGCCACAGTCCACCCATTTGTCATCTATTACAAAACAGATAAGACTGAACATGTAAGTTTTGTAGTAATTTCTGAATGTTTAGAGCACAACACAATTGCACTGTACTGCTTCCAAAAAAAAAACTTATTAACTTCTTGAAAAGTAAGTTTTTTGACAACAGCGTAAAATTTTTTTACTATTTTTCTGACGGGTCTTCAGCCCAGTACAAAAATCGGAAAAATTTCACAAACTTATGTTTCCATCAAGATGACTTCAACATTGATGCTGAATGGCATTTTTCAGCAACAGCACACGGGAAGGGGCCATGTGATGGCGTTGGTGGAACGGTAAAAGGTTAGCTGCCCGAGCTGCTTACAACGCCCTTATGAAAATCAAATTCAAGCACCATTTCAGTTGTACGAATGGGCAATTCAGAACATTTTTGTGGCAAACTTTACATATGTAAGTCAAGAAGAATACATAGAAACAGACCAATTTTTGGAAAATTGCCTAAGCAAGTCTCTAACAATACAAGGTACCCAGAAACTTCATGCTTTTATTCCTATCCCATTGAGTAATTCAAAACTAAAAGTGAAGATGTTCTCTCAGAATCAAACGAGTCAGCTACTGAAAAAGTATCAGCATTACAAGACTGCAAATAACAGAAATTAGTGGTTACATAACCATAATCTATGAAAACAACTGGTGGGTAGCATATGTTCTTGCAAAAGAAGAGAGTAAGAATGAAGTTAAGGTCTCATTTTTACATCTAGCTGGTCCATCAACATCCTTTTCCTACCCTAGCCCACAAGATGTTTTATGCCTTCCTGTAAGTTACGTCTTGTGTAACTCCGACAGGAATACTACAATTTCTCTGAAACAGAAATGCACCAAACTACTGAAGCTTTTAAAGACTATATCAAGGATCTACAGGTGTGATTTCACTTCAAAACAATGATGCAACTTTTTTTTACATTTTAGGAGATTCTGCTTTAAGTGACAATCTAAGTTTAAGATTAGGAATATAATTTGCATAAATGTAAGTAATTCAATGCCATATGTTGTTATTATTTTGACGTGTTTCTTGAGCAGTAATTGAAATTACTTTTTAAAGTCTGTTTATTTTTTTATATTGTATTGTGAATTATTACAAATTCTGAATAATGAAATTAATAAAATTTTTAAACCCATGTAATCTCAGATTTTAAACAAATCAATTAAAAATAAAACATTGTTTAAATAAATGGTTTTAAATAACAAAATTACTATATCTATTGTTATTAATGAAATTTTTTTTAAATTTAGCCCAAATTTATTTTTCAGTTTACATGTTTTTTTTTCATTTTTTTTTTCATTAAACTCGTGTGCTAGGCTAAATTTGAATATAGTTTTTTAACAAACCCATTATCATCCCAAGTTACAACTTGCACACTGGCACATTGTACTGTTAATGTGAGGATTTGCCTTCAGAGCATCTTTATCAATGGCTGAATGCCATCCTTGGTCCTCCTCAGCTTATGCTCAAGTCACCAGAACAAAACTGTTCAAACCACCGGCAAACAATACGTTGAGATGTTGCATCCTTGCTCCATGCCTTGACCACATTACCAAAGGTTTGTGCTGCATTAGGACCCAATTTAAACTCGTGAAGCTGAGTTGTCTGCAACTCAACCCTTATTAACGTGTTGTACAGACCACTCTCACATGAGTAGCGATGACTACAGCTCAACCGATTATGGCGTGTATGTAGCTTCTTGAGTCGCCCTTCAACTTGTGCAAATGGTGCTGCCAGCTGGTTGGTCTGTAAACATTGTGGGCAAGTTGAATACGTGGCACTTCAAAAAATCGGCCATTCTTTTCTGAATGACATGGTATATTGATAGAGATACATCACCATTGTCATATTTCTCGTTTGAAACTCAAGCCTCACGTGTTAATAATACATTAACATAGAAATCGAGCGAAAACACACAGTCACATATGGTTAAAAGGTTCGTTTAGCGGTAGCTTTCAGTCATCCTACGACCTCGATCACCCGAAATCGACTGAATGAGCTGGTTGCCAGAACTACATTAGAGATTCAGTACTTCTTTTAGAATTGCTATTACGCACATTAAAATAGTATTTTAACGTGCGTAATAGCAATTCAAAAACAGGTACTGAATCTCTATGTGTTATGTATTTTAACCACGTATAACTTGTGACTTCCTTATGCGGAAGATATACATGAAGTATCTATTGAAGTTGGGGTGTTAGAACTGTTGCTAGATTTTTGTGAAAATGTGGTGGGAGCATTTTCATTGATATAATCTGGCAACAGTTCCAACACCCCGACTTCAAATTGTAGTTCTGGCAACCAGTCAATCGCGGGTGATCAAGGTTTGTAGGATGGCCAAAAGCTACTGCTAAACGAACCTTTTTACCATACGTGACTCAGTGTGTTTTCGCTCTATTTCTATGTTTATGTCATATTTCTCGTTTGTAAAATGGGCCCCTATATATAAAATTATATATTTTGGGCTCTTTGTTTGAAGCCCAATTTGTGAAATGACTGCAGTTTTGAGAAAAATTTAGGGAATTTCTGAAAATATGGGGGGGGGGGCATTTTCATTGATATAATTTAATCCTGTGAAATTAAAATTAAAGTGAGAAACAAGGCAAGGGTTCTTGTAAAGCAAAAGAAAAAAAAAAAAAAACTTCCCCTCATCAATCTAAGATGAAACTATCTGGAAGCAAATTAGAAAAAAATGACTGCCATCTTCTGGAATGCTTCTTAATATGGCCATAGAAATGCAACAAACAAACATTAAAAATGCCTAAAAATATGGTTTTATTAAAAAAAAATGAATGTCAACTTCTGGAATGCTGCATGGCCACAGAAACATCAAATAGAACATTGCATAAAATATGTGGCTCTTGCCAAAAAAAAAAAAAAAAAAAAAGAGAGAGAGAGAGAGAGAGACTTCAAAAATCTAACTGGCACGAAGCTATCTGGAAGCCAAAAGATAGAAAATTGCAACCATCAGCTTCCAGAATGCCACATAATATACATGTGGAAATGGAGGCAGGCACGATAAAAATGTGTAAAAATATGGTTTTTGAAAACAGGAGAAAAAGAAACAAAAAAGCACTTCACCAATCTAACTGAGATGAAGCTATCTGGAAGCAAAAAGAAAAAATATGAAATTTAACTTCCGGAATGCCAACAGCCATAAAAACGGAGAAGGGAAAATTGAAAACGCTTAAAAGATATGGCTGTTGAAAAAAAAAAAAAAAAAATCTAACTGAAACAAAGCTGTATGGATGCCAGAAAAGGAAAAGTTAATTTGCCACTGGGGAAATCTTCAGCCTTTCCATGATCCTCTAATTTGTTTTTAGTGAGCAACGTAGTGCCAATTAGTTACATTTAATTTTGCGTAAAATGTGTTCTCCCATTCCTTAGTCACTCCTTGCCACATCAGTGGTCAGAGCAAACATCTGTTCTTATGTTTGAAGTGAAATTAAAGTTCAGAAACACTACAACTCACTCATTATGCAGAGAAAATGACTATGAGGAATGAAAGACTGTGATGGATAGAGTTGATGTTCCAATTGTGAACCTGGATTGGCAAGTTTTTGATGATTTTGATCACAGTTTAAACTGTCATGTTAAAAATCTATATCAAAACCCTCAGATATCCCATTTAATTTAAAAATAGCCTTTTAAGATAGCATGTATATAATTTTTGATGTAACATGTGAGTAATATAATGCCTGTAGTAAGTTTTTAAATAGGATAACTTTTCTATTATTCAATATGTCGAATTTGTCTTGTGAAAATACAGTTTTCATTTGTTTATCCTTCACCCGAAACAAAAAAGCAGCCTATCCTTTTAGCAAGGCTCAACAAATATGTTCCAGATCTAGGAGCCAAGTGAAACGAAGTAAAATTTTAAACAATAATGCATGAACAAAAAACGTGTGGTAATGATGCTGGAACGAATGAGTGATAAAGTGTATTTGACAAATTTTTTTCTAATAATTAATGACTTCATGGCTTACTCTTATTGCTTTCAGTATTATAAATATTTAACGGGAATTATTGAGGATAAATTTATTAAGGTACATTACCTCTCAAATTTCTGATCTCAACACTAGATCTTTGTCAGGAGTTCTTGCGTCTTACTACTTCCACAGGTCTGGCGACCAAGCCTGATGGATTTTCCATCCAGCAAAACACAATGACACAATGTTGCCACCTTGTGTCTTGTAAATTTCCAGGGATTCCTCTAATTTCTGGATAATTGTGTGGGATTGATGTTTGATCACTTTTAAGGAGCCCCAATCCATTTTGTGGTCAGTTTGTTGCATGTGCCTGTCTAATCCTGTTTTATTTGAGATGTTCCTTATTGCTGCTTTGTGTTCTTTAATTCTGGTGGTTAACCTTCTTCCTGTTTCTCCTATTTATGGTAATCCACATGAACACTCTATTTTATAAATGACTCCTTCCTGGAGTAAAGTATTTTCTTCTTTTTGTTTTAGGGATGGTAAATATTTTTAATTTTGTTCTTTAAACCTGGAACTAACTTTATTTTGCACTAAGAGGTTTTACCCAAACCTCTTAGTGCAAAATAAAGTTCCAGTTTGCTTCGTTAATTTTTTTCTTTTTCCATTTTTCCAGTTGCTGCTCTCAAAAAATTAAAATTTTAGATTTTGATTTTATTAAAACACTATTTGCTAAAATCACTTTGTACATATTAATTCAAAGTACCGTATTTTCCTTCGCATAATCTGCAGATCATAAAATTAAGAAAAAAAGATTTCTTAAGATTTGCGGAGGCACATAATCCCCACGGCGTGAAAAAGAAAAAAATTCGACATGTAATCGGGGGGGGGGGCATATAATCCGTAGATCATGAAATTCTAAGAAAAACTCTTTTTTTTCTTTGTGTAATCCGTGTCGGTGTGTTGCAGACTGATATTCGAAAAAAAAAAAATCATAGTTTAATCCGTACCATTCATGTTAATAGACAACCTTGAGAAGTCCAAAGATGTAAGAAAAAATTTGTCTCATTAAAAAAGTAACTGTCATTTTTAAATACTTTTGTGTTACTTTTAAGTAAAGAACTAAAATCCTTAGCTATTGCAGCATTATTCGTTTATTATTTAGATGCAAAAAAAAAAAAAAAATCATAGAAATTATGGACAGTCCATAGTATTTCTCTTTTCTGAATATATTTCTACTGAATAGCGAGAAAAAAATATTTAACTAATACGATTAATTCAGCAAAGCTAACGAATGTAATTCGCAAAATAGTTACTTGCCAAGGAGTGGTTCTGCGGGCTTTTCAGAGCATGTAGGCTTTCACAACCACAAATAGTACCGCCTTCGTTGCATCCTATTTTCTGTCAGAATGCTGGTAAGTAAAAATATATATATATTCTTTCACTCTTATTTCAATCCTCTACCTCTGTATTGCATTACATTTTTTCTCTCACCACATTTTCGGTACTTTTCCAATAACACCACCTCTCCTGACAATTACTCGTGGATTTTTTAAGCACCGTACCCATCGCTCTCCCCACCCCTACCGGTGTATTACCTGCAGTACCAAAATTTATAAATCTGCGGATTGTACAACAAAAATTATGGTATTTACTGCAAATTACGAAATCTAAAGGGGGAAAAAAATTGAGCGCCAGGGTAAAATTTCTGGGCACCCAGGATTTGTCTAGCCCTGCCCTTTAGTATTGTAGAGCATTCAACCTTTCAAGATGTGGTTTCAGCATAGCAACCTGGCTACTAACATAGCCCTTGTTGGAAAACTTTTGATCACTTCTTGAAGTTAAGCTATACTTCTGAAGTGTTACAGGTTGGCAGACTTGTTTACATTTCTCATCCTCGCTCTTCGCATGCAACTGTGTGATATAAATAGTTCTACGACAAAATGCAAAAGAACGTGCATGTGCTTGCCAATAAAATAATAACAGTTTCATAAAGTCAAATAATGTTTTTCATTTGTTTTGATGGCTTTTTAATTTGCTGGTAAACTTTCTTGCTTGGCTTTAGGAGGCACAGTGCGTTAACGTTTTTCGTTGGATTGGATGGTTTTATTGCTCAATAATTAAATCGTTGGCTCCCTAGTTATATGCCCAGCTGTGCTCCACCCAAAGGTCCCTCAGGGAGGCGCCACAGCCAAGGATATAACTTATCCCAAAATTAACAATCCGTGGCTGAAATCGCAAAAACCGCTTTTTCAGACTTAAACAAATGTGTCAGCAAACACCACAGAAGGATCCGGGGGGGTTAACTTGAAAGGAAAAGCTGTGTAACATGATTGAAGATGGGTGGAGCAGTGTTCATAATGAGCCAGTTATGCATTCATTTAGCAAGTAATTTGTACTTCCTTGATGCTAAAAAGTGAGATGCAGTTACAAAAAATGCTGATCATAAGAAATAATTGCAGATGCTCACTGGCATGCCCAGATTTTTTTGGGGATTACAGATTTATTTTTTTACAACTAAATGTGTTGTGAGAGCATTTTTAAAATGTATGCAACATCCAAGCAAAAATATTCAAATAAATATTGCTGAAAGTTATTAATATTCTTATTACCTATGTTCTTGTCACTTATATTTCAACATTTGCTATTTGTCTGTGCAGAAAACAAATTTTGTAAAAGTGACTGGAATCCTGATAAGACTGATTCGTGTGCGAGAAATATATTTTCCAAAGCACTAATAAACATGTCTAAAAATGGTACATAAATAGAAATCTTGTAGTAGTCTGGGTTTTCTATGTTTGTTACAGCGTTGGTTTTGTTTTGATGTGATTCTTGGTATTTTAATCAAAAGTCCTTGCTTTTCATCATGCCTTAGAGCAGGGATGATGAACCTTTTCTGACTAGTGTGCCACTTATAGTTTGCTTTACTGCTTTCAAGTGTCGAGTGTGCCACCTCCTGTTTGCTTTTTTTTTTTTTTTTTTTTTGAGGGGGGGGGGTTAATGCATAAGGCGATTAAATGAGGTGAGGTTGATTTATTTTATTACTTCTTTGGAGGACATTTCTTGGCTAGATTAATTTTCTTGTCAAAGCTCAGTTGTTTGCAAGAAAACACTACAGACATGCTGTTGAAAAATTCTCTCTAAAAAAATTTTTTTTTTTTATTTAATGTTAATGTTTTCACATTGGCGTGCCACCCAAATCGTGTTCGTGTGCCACAGGTTCGCCATCCCTGCCTTAGAGTAATCTGAAATAAAGGAACTCAAATTTGGCATTGCCTCATCACCACAGAAACATTCAGTATACTCATGTATTTATTGGCTTTTCATTGCAATGGGACATTCTGGTCCTTGGCTCCTTGCTACTTGCTCATCTTCATGGAGAAAACATGCTCAGTTGTTGCCATGAGACATAAAAACAATTTCAAATACTAACAAAATTTTGCCTTTTAAAATCGTGTTTTTGAAATATCAAAAGGTTCCAAATTTTTGGAGGGTTTTTTTAACTACCCCCTTCTTGGGCTGGCTATTGCAGATGCTGTAGAAAAGACCTGAGATAAGTGTTCTTGTGATTTCAATGTGAAAGCTATAGAGAAAATCAGGCATCTTTTTTGCTGAATGAAATCGATCAGGCTTTGGTAGTGTATGGGATGCTGGAGTCATTGGGTAAACTTATTTAGGCAAGATCTGACACTTAAAGCTATCATCAAGCAAGTAGTTAAAGTTCTGCAATATTTTAGAAATCATGATCAGCCTGGAGCATGGCTAAAAGACCACTGGGAATCTGTGAAACTGCAACTTCCAGGGGATACAAAATGGAACAGCCAGCTTACTAATCTTGGAACTTATTATTTCAGATCATTATCAAAGACCATAAGGCTAAAGTTGTTAGAACTGCATGCATGAATAATGATTGTACAGTGGTGTGCATCACCTAGAAAAATGTGAATTTTTAAGTTTAGCTCCTTTTTAAAACTAATTTTCATAGTTATTTCATCATTTATGTATAGTTATTTCATCATTTATGTGTCATTAAATGAAAAAATTATTAGTGATTTAAAAAAATGGCTTAGTTTATCTTGTAGCTACTTCTGTTCTTAAGATACGTTACCAAAATCATGACCAAACTGAAATTATTATATGAAAAAGATCATTTATCCAATACTTAGGTTTACAGCAATAAATTGTTTTGGGAATTCATAAGAAATGAAATAACATTTAAATACAGAAATACAATTAAGAAAAATTGTAAAATGCACTTAATATTTTGTTGCCCAGCCTTTAGCTTTAATCATAGCTTTTCATCTTGCTGGCATAGTGTGAACAAGGCTTTGTAAAAGATTGGGTTGAACAATACGATTCCAAATTTGAATTACATCTTCAATGAGTTGAAGTTTGGTTGTTGGCTTCTTTTTTGGTAGCCTAGTTCATACGACACTTTGAACCACACATTTTTGATTGGGTTTAAGTTTCGTTACTGGTGGCCAATCAAGATGCTGAACATTTTTTCCTGAAACCACTTTTTCTCACTACTCTAGCATGATAACAGGTAGCATTGTCATCTTGAAAAATAAAATTGCTGTCATAAAGTATTCTAGATGATGGTAGCATCTTGTTTTCTAATATCCAAATGTATTTCTGGGCATTTACCGTATCATCGACAACAGGGAGGTTCCCAACGTCATGTGCATACATGCAGCTCCAAACCATGACCTTCACCGGATGCTCTATAGGCTGTCCCACTCACTACTGAACCCGGCATTTCTTTAATAATATTGATACCAATAAAGATATTGCAACGAAATTTGAAGTGGACTTGCCACATTTCATGCGAAATGTGATACACCGTAACATGTGCTGGAAGTGGCTACCATTTGTGTCCAGACAGCACTGAACCCGGCACTGTCCACCAGCCAGCCGGAGTGCTCTTTAGTGGCAGACATATTCCTAAGTGTGGCGCCATTGAGAAGCAGCCCGACATTCTCAAAAATCCCGCATCTGGGCCAGTGAAAATCCCAACGCGATACATGAAGAATCCCTTCACTCACAGAAAATTTGTGTTTGGTGTGGGATGACCCTGCACCACATAATTGGTCCCATCTTCTTCGATATGACAATCACAACAACTGCATGTATGGAAATCTTCAGCACCTTTGTAAATCAATTGAATGACAAAGAACTCTCCATTGGATATTTACCAGCCTTATGGAGCAACATCACACACCAGTATGAACAAAATTCAGTCTTTTTTTTTTTGGTGACCACGTCACTTCAAAGGGTCTATGGCCACTGCGCTCGCCCGATGTGACTCCTCCTGATTACTTTTTATCGGGATATTTAAAAGGTACAGTCTACCAAAAGAAACTGCGAACCATCGATGCAGTGAAAGCAAACATCACTGTAGAAATTCAGGCTGTGACGGCGAATGTACTGGCAAGGACTTTTCACAGTACGGTGCGCCATGTTCAATGCTGTTTGAACGTAAATGGTGGCCACTTCCAGCACATGTTGTGATGTCATCACATTTCGCATGAAATGAGATAAGTCCACTTCAAATTTCATTGCAATATCCTCATTGGTGCTAATATTATTAAAGAAATGTGGGTTCGGTAGCGAGTGGGGCACCCTGTACTATTCAACATAATGCTAATTAGATAACAAAATGGAAGATTTATCTGCCAAGAGTGATGCAAATGAAAAATTTAAACATGTAAAGACTACAGTGTTCACCATCACTAGCTTGCTGCTTAGGTGAATACAAAAAAAAAAAAAAAAAAAAAATGCCTAGGAAATGAAGCATTTGAAACAAGTTTTAATGATTTGTTTGATTCTAATGTAATTGATGATATAACTTACAGGCAGTGAATATCCACAAATTGTTCAACACTGACACTAACAAAAACCATTGATAATTCTATAGTTTTGTTCATTTTTTATTGAAAACTTTATTCTTCTTCTAAGACATTTATTTATAGTTAAATAGCAGGTAGCTTTTCATAATGAACTAAAAGCAAATTTGCAAGCTAGTGAATTTTTGGTAATGTGTGATTTTTCTTTCTCTCTTTCTAAGCATTGTTAATTTCTGTTCCAAGATTCTGCTCAAGGATTCCATTAGAATAATTTTCAAACCACAACTCACCCATTTGTTGCATATTACAAAAGATCAGGGAAAACTGAATGCACAAATTATGGCACAATTTTGGAGAGATTGCAACACAGTTCAGTGGCAGTTCATCCTTTTCACCATTGCTTGCATATTTCAATTTAAAAAAAAAAAAAGCTTAAAAGAAGATTGAAACATTTTTCATTATTCAAATGGATCAGCACAATATAAGAACAGAAAAAGTATTAATCAATTTCGCTAAAATTAATAGATTTTGGAACAGTTGCTCAGTGGAACTTTTATGCAACATCCCACAGAAATAGTGTTTGTTTTGATATTGGTAGCAATTTTAAGTCTTGCAGTTACAAGGAAGTTTACAAAGGCCATGCGATAGATTATGATACCTTATGAATTATATAACTGGACAACCAAACACATGCCAGCATGCAATTTTGAATACCTCAGTGAAAGTCTGTATGAAGCTAAAAAAAAAAAAAAAAGCTATTTCAGCCACATTTAGAAATGAAGAAAGAGAAAACATACAGAGGAAACTATTGCTGATTATGGCATTTACACTAGAGTGCAATTATTTTTCAGTTTGAAGTGAGCAGTCTAAATTCAGAATAACAAAGAATCACGTGGAAAACATTTTCATGTGATGCACTTGATGCAAACTTTGCTCTTGATTTTACATAAAAACTGTTTTGTTCAGTGATTACAATATAAAATTGTCATCATTGAACAAGATGAATGTTTGAAGATTTTAAAATTAGGTATCAGTGCCAACAAGCTCAAGTGCATTAAGTAAACTCTTTTCAGCTAATAACATGTACCCTTGTTTAAAGCTGAACTGCTAAGATATTAGTATGAAACTTTTAATATTTTTTTTATAAATATTGCATAAAATGATTTATAAACAAGAGTAACCCATCACCAAATGTAGTGCATATGCATTCCTTTTTATTATGCTGGTTGGCTAGATTATAAAGCTTCTCTAGATTGATCAGTGGAACATGCATATTTTAGTCATATGGTAAATTTAACAATTCCTCATAACTATTGATGCCCTTCAAATGCCACCCTCAAATTTACAACACATTTTCACAGCCATGTAATTTGACATATCATTTTAAAAAAAAAATCACTTTTCGAAAAATTCAAGGTCAAAATTTAAATTGTGACCTTGAAATTAAAATTTTAAAAGTATGCATTAAATATAAATATATAATTTAAAAGCCAGTGAAAAGAGGTTAAAAAAATTCATCACTGTGTTAAAAAAAACTTGAGTTAAAAATACTTTTATGATTTACGACCATACAAAATACCGAATTTTGGCAAATTTGAATTTTATGTCTCATATCTCAGGACATTTAAAAGCTATTGGGTTAAAAATTGGCACACATTCATTTCTTGTGTATATCAACGAATCTACAAAGTTTCATAAAAATCCAAAGGGGTCAGGTTGAAAATGCTATTTTTCTGTGTTGTTTGACATGAGTGACACAAAAGTAACTTGCATTTTTCTGATGTCTCTGTTTCTGAAAGTCCGATTTGAAAAATCCTTCCTGCATCGGATGCAGCTCCTGATGGAAATATTTTGCATATAATTTCTAATTTTTCTTAAAGAATGGTTTGGCCACCAGAGGGTATAAGTATTTATTTTTTGCTTCGGATGTATTTGTAGCAAAATCTAACTTGTAAACTTTATTGAAAAAAATTATTTCATGGACCCATACCACTGACCTCAGAAAAACTTTTCAGTATACTTTCTTTCTAAAATAATGTATAGTTTTTCCTCCAGGGGCTAGATGTATACCATACTTTTGTCGATATCTTTGCTTCTGAGAGTCCAATTTGAAAAATTCTTTCTTGGACGACATTTCTGGTGCGAAATGTTTTTGATATAATTTCAAAATTTTCTTAAGGCACAGGTGTGCCACTAGAGTGTGCAAGTTATGTTTACAGCAATATCTGCAGGATTAAAAACCTGATTGAAAAAAATATTTTCAGTCAGATATAACTAATGTCTATGAAAATTCTTTGTGCGTATTTTCTTCACAAAATAATGCTCAATTTCACCAGAGTAGTGTTGCTAAATATCATGTTATTGCATTAAATGTTTGTATTTCAACTTGAAACTGTAGGCAACACTTTCCAAAAACACAAGTTCAATGGAGAGAAAATGTCCCTCTAATCTTCAGTATTCGAGAAATTCTGCCTTTGTTTGCATCATTCTCGACAGTGATGCAAAACTGAAGAGAATTTGGGGGAGATTGGTGTGTGTGTGTGTGTGTGTGTGTGTGTGTGTGTGTGATGGTGCAGAGAGTTCGTCTGGGGATGGAAATCCATCTTTGAGAACTTTTGAAAGCAGAAGTTAGGACCCAGTATTCCTTCAGTGATTCCAGTAACGCAAAACACACTACTGCTACTAAAATCTATACATTTTCATGACAACCTATGCAAGAGAAAGTAAATACTAAAAGAGACCACAACATGTAAGGAATAGGAGGATTTGTTACATACGTACATATTATAAGCTCACAATGTTGGTTAGGTCATATTTTACAGATGATCAAAAGTGTAGTCTGTGTGAACTTTCGTCATCAAGCTGGACTATGAAAATAATTTAAGTTTAAAGCAGATATCTTTTAGATACCATCTTTTTAGATGCTTTTGACACAGTGATCATTACAGCCTAAAAGGAGATACAGTGACAGAAACAATGTCAAGTAGTTATCTTTCAAAAACTGCTGTAATGGAAAAGTTAATAATTTAGAACTTGTTGCTAAAGTGTTATCATGCAATTTTCTAACTGTGTAAAATCTGAGGGCAACTGTTTAAAGGTGTGGTATATTTTTGTAGCCATGGTCTTGTAGCAGGAATGTCTGAATGACAAAATAAGAATATCAACAGACAGGTGGAAGTTTTGCAGTTACTAAATAAAGATCATCAGCTTTTTTATTGCAGAAAAAAACTTAAAAAAAACAACATGCATGCTTCTGCTGTTAAACTTTTGGGAGTGTGTAATTCTGCCTTGTCCATGCAGAAAATGTGAATTTTTAACATATGAGCAGAGTCTACTCTGTTAAAGAAAAATCCACTGAGGTACCCAACACGATGCTTCTTCTTGCTAGCATAGCATTTCCTTGAACCTTTCTCCATGCTCTCTTAACTGTATTTGAGAATAACCTTCACTTTGGAGCTCTGCAGCACTGAGTATGTGACTGTGTATGTGTTCACCACTTTGCCTCTGTTTGGAGATCAGCACACTGCTAAGCAAGAAGGAAGTCGGTTTTTACTTCTTTTCCAAAAAGCACATTTGGAAATATAAGAACTGATTACTGAAATACATCGTTATAGAGAAATGTACCACACCTTGTAAACAAGCAAGGTTAGTAGACTCCAAGGTTATGCTTATCCGACACTTCCGCTGAGCGCTGTCTCAAGGGTCGCCTTCGTGACGTCACAGTCCCGGAGATCTCCACACCCCATCCGCCTAAAGCTGCTTGCTCTCGTTTTTCTGGTTCAGGGTCTGAAAGCTACATTGTCTCATTTGAAGCTAGGTATTTGTAGCAAACAAATGATCTTTTCCTTGGTCATACTGAACATGCCTGGTTCGTGCGCAATAGCAACGTGTCAAAATTATTATTCGAAAACCAGAAGGAATGGCATTCATTACCATAGGTTTCCGAAAAATGAAGTTTTGCGTAAAACATGGAAATTGAGATGCAAATGAGCTGACAGTTTCAACGAAATTAATTCAGCTATTTGTTCGGAACATTTTCCTGAGGAAGACTACGAACGCGATTTAAGGAATGAACTTCTAGGTTTGCCTATCCGCAAAATGCTAAAGGACACAGCTGTACCAAGTTTAAACCTCCCGGGAAACTTTAATGTAAATTCTAATTCAGAGAGAAAGAACAGACAGAAGAAAAGGAAACGAACTGATCTTGTTGGCGATTTGATAAACTCTGGTAATGCAGAGGAAATTTTGGAAGACATGTGGAGTGCCAATGATGAAAATACTGAAATTGAATGTATGAAAGACCTGAAAACAGAAAATGAAATTCTATTGAAGGAAAATTATATTTTGATGAAGGAAAATGAAAAGCTGAAAAAACAAATATTATATTTGAGCTCTTTAAACCATAGTCTAACTTTACGTGTAAAAGTCCTCAAAGTAAAACAGAATCAAATGCAGAAAGAATTATTAGAATTGCGAAGGTTGCAGAAAGATGAGAAAAAAGACAGAGAAATGTGCATAAGAAATTTGCTTTCTACAGTGTTTACTCCAGGACAGATAAGGGTTTTGTTAGGCCAAAAACGGATTGTTTGGAATTCTACTGATATTGCAGCTGCAATAACATTAAGAACTGTTTCCAAGAGAGCATATCACTACTTGAGAAATAAAGTTAATATTCCGCTTCCTGCTTTGTCAACGTTGCGCCGATGGGTAGCTACAATTAAATGTTCACCTGGAATTCAAGCCACAACTTTAAAACTGATGCAGAGCCAAGGAATGCAAATGAATGAAGCCGAAAGAACATGTGTAATTTCTATAGATGAAATGAAAGTTTCCAGCAAAATGTGCTATAATATTGAAACAGACGAAGTTATAGAGGACCGTGTAGGTACGTACTGGTATTCATGGCAAGAGAACTTGTTAATCCCTGGAAACAACCAGTATTTTACGATTTTGACGTTAGTGGTTCCAGTCTCAGAGAAATATTAATGAAAGTAATTTGTGCCGTAGAAAATATCATGTTTCCTGTATTTGCTCTTACTTCAGATCTGGGAGCTTTAAACCAGAAATTATGGAAAGAATTGGCTATATCGCCTGAGAGTCCGTTCTTTGAAAATCCTTTCGACAAAAGCAGACATATAAATGTATTTGCTGACATTCCGCATATGGTAAAGTTATTGCGAAACCATATTTTGGACAGTGGCATAAAAATAAGAAATATAGTGATAAATTGCTCCCTATTTGAACAGCTATTAGAGAAGGACAGTAAGGAATTAAAAATAGCTTATAATATGAGTGACACACACATACGTGTTAAAGGAGCAAATAGGCAGATTGTAAGTTATGCTGTACAGTTGCTTTTGGAGCGTGTTGGAAATGCCATCAAATATTTATTTCCCGAAGATGATGAACCAGCAAAATTTATTCTTCTTGTTGACAGATTTTTTGATACAATGAATTCGAGGCAACCATTCTCAGACAAACCATTCCGATGTGCTTTAGGTAACAATCAACAGCAATTTCAACTTCTGAATGAGGCTTACAACAATGAATGAGGCTTACAACGTGTTGTTGGAAGAAAAAACGCCCTACCATTGTTGGAAGAAAAACGCCCTACAATTTTTTTACGTTAAATAATGTCCCGACTCTTAAAGTTCTCAAAATTTAG
This sequence comes from Macrothele yani, assembly GCA_039090855.1. Taxonomy (NCBI): domain Eukaryota; kingdom Metazoa; phylum Arthropoda; class Arachnida; order Araneae; family Macrothelidae; genus Macrothele; species Macrothele yani. The sequence goes on from CM077014.1 coordinate 144,567,556, forward strand.
CGAAAAAAATATGACTAAAGAAACAAACAAACAAAAATTGCAAAGATCCATGATTTTAACTTTTCTGTTCAGCGATTAGTTGCAAATAATAACAGAGCATTTAGTGAAATTAATTTCCAACTTTTTAATTAAGCAAGTTAGTGGAATGCTACTCAAGTTTTTATTTGTTCCGCATAAAAGGATTTCTTCATGAGGTTCTGACAGCATAATCTTAAGTTTTTTTTTTTTAATCTTAAGTTTTTTTTTCCTTCTTTTGAATTTATTTAAAGACAGTATTACAGTTGCATATAAATAAATTAGAACGTATAATCACTGTCCCTGCACTTTTCCTTAGTGTCATGTCAATATCCTATTTAGATATTTAAATTAAACAGATTTGAAAAAAAAATGAAAGAAATGCATAATAAGTTTCTTCACATTCTCGGTTTACTCTAAATAAAATATTCACATGGATGTCCGTTTTTCCTGATTATATTACAGATGTGCTTTTGCATTACATCTTGGTTGCAAGCTTTCAGATTCAGAGCGTATTTGAGTAAAAAGTTGTTGACATTTCTCCCGCGAGTGCTTCAATTGTATTAACAGTCTATCCGTCCTGCTGGCTGCGTCGTGGGGTACACTGACGTCACTACGTAAGGGACCGGCACTTCCGCTTGCGAGGGAGGCAGGATGAGCAAACCTTACTGTCTATTAACCTTGGTAAACAAGTACTAATCTGAAAAACGTATAGAAGTAAAAAAAAGTCAAACATTTTACCCATGCAGAATGAATGATAAAAAATAAATCATAATGGCTGTATTGTTAAGAGCCCCATTTTGGTAACTACATGCTCTAAAAGTTCTTAAAGGTTATTGCAAAAAATATTCAAAAAGTTACATTTTTGCATTATGTTCAGTCACAGGAAAAAAATTACCCTTAGTTTTTCGTAGTTTATCAATGAATTGTTGTCTTAGGAACAAAGTGTATACTTGAGTAGTTTTAAAAGCTGCATTTTTTAAGTAATCATAATTTGATTATTAACACAGCAGTGAAAAATAACTCAGGAACCAATGTCCCACCCCTTGATCAATGAAGTTATGCCTGTCATTATGGGGTCATTTCAAGCATGAAATATATAATCAAGTGTTAAAAAATGCTCCCCACACAGTGCTTTATTTGTAGGGTATGAATTTCAATGAGCAAAATGCCATTATATCTCATGTGATTTTATCATAAAGTTTACATACCATTACGTGACCACAAGGTTCTTCAAGAAGACGCTTTGACGTCTGTAAGTTCTGTTTTACATGTTTTGTAAAGTGTATACAGTCTGTGGTGGTGCATTAACTTATTCAATTAAAATATAAATTGATTAGAAGTCCTAAAAATGTTATTCACGGAAGTGTGTGTTCAGTCCGACGTCAGTAGTTATTGAGAGTTTCTTTGTCCAAAGTTGTATCTTGCTTCAATATCGTCAGTTGTTAGGGTTAGCTCGAGAGCTATTTCGTCATAAGCTGTACCCTACTTCGGTTATGTCCAGATGTTAGGGTTCACTCCGTTCTGGCTGTCGACATCATGTTGAATGGGTAAAGGTTTCCAGATAATAATTAAAGATGCTTGAGTTAAGAGTTACTATTTACATACCACTTGAAGTTCCACGTCGTACTTGGCCATTAGGGCTATCTCGTCAATGCTGCACTCACGTAGAATTGTTGAGGAAGTCTTCAAGTTAGGTCAGGTTCATAAAAAATTTAAAAGCTTTAAAAGATTCCAGTTAAAATCATTATATACACCACCTCATATCCTCTACAGTCTCAATCGCCGGGCGCGCGTTTCACCTAGGCTCTACCCTGGTGTTTTCAATGGAGACTTCACACCCTCTGTCAAAGTCTGCTATCTGAAAGTCTCGTGTCCACAGTGCGCATGTTCCTCATGTATCTCTTGCCAATGCCATCTAGTGTCAGGTCACATCAACTTATGGAAGGGTGAGAATGGCATAGATGAAGATAAAGTTGATGTGACCTGACACTAGATGGCATTGGCAATGGGTTACATGAGGAACATGCGCACTGTGGACACGAGACTTTCAGATAGCAGACTTCGACAGAGGGTGTGAAACGCGTCCGGCGATTGAGACTGTGGATGATATGAGGTGGTGTATATAACGATTTTAACTGGAATCTTTAAAGCTTTTAACTTTTTTATGAACCTGACCTAACTTGAAGACTTTCTCAGCAATTCTACGAGAGTGCAGCATTGACGAGATAGCTCTAATGGCCAAGTACGACGTGGATACTTCAAGTTGTATGTAAATAGTAACTCTTAACTGAAGCATCTTTAATTATTATCTTGAAACCTTTACCCATTCAATATGATGTCGACACAGCCAGAACGGAGTCAACCCTAACATCTGGACATAACCGAAGTAGGGTACAACTTATTACGAAATGGCTCTCGAGCTAACCCTAACAACTGACGATATTGAAGCAAGATACAACTTTGGACAAAGAAACTCTCACTAACTACTGACGTCGGACTGAACACACACTTCCGTGAGTAACATTTTTAGGACTTTTAACCGATTTATATTTTAATTGAATAAGTTAATGCACCACCACAGACTGTATCCACTTTACAGAACGTGTAAAACAGAACTTACAGACGTCAAAGCGTCTTCCTGAAGAGCGAAATGCTTTTAGCATAGTAAGGATAGTAAATCTCATTTGAAAAAATGAAGTTTTTGTGTAGAATTCAATAATGTTCATTGTTATTCTGTAAGCTCTTCTACATGTACATGCCAAGTTTTCAAATATGTAATATTATATTTGACAGTTTTCTTTTCCTTGTTACTAAATATCTTTACTTTTAATAGCAGTATATGTTAACTTATAAGAATGTACTTCTCTCTTTCTTTGTAGGATTTTAAGATGGCAACCAATAACTTGAATAATTCGTCTTCTAATTTCCAAGCACGACAGCAGAATGCTCAGTATTCACCGTATGTGTCTCCTTCTCTTCGCCAGCAAGGACAAAGATTTAATTATCATGCCCCTTCCCCATATCCCCGTCCTAGGTCATCTGCCAGTAAACCAAATCCCTCTATGTCTAGTGATAAGATTAATTATCCTGTGAACAGCTGTAGCCCAGCTGATGATTATTATTATAGGTCTGACCAGCCCTATAATAATAATAATAATAATAGTAGTAATAATTATGGCACTAATGCAAATGATAAAAATGGCAGGTTTAACAACAGTTATAATAGCATTGAGTATGGATCTCCCAGTTCAGAATACTTCTCTTGCAATGAGGACTCATTTTCGACCCCCATGTCTTCCATTTCTTCCCATGGTAATTATCAATCTCCAAGTTTTTCTGGGACACAAAATCAGTACAGTCCTTATTTTGAAGCAGGTTTTGCAAGCTCACCAAAAAACAACCTGGTAATTACCAAGGGTCTGGCTATTCAGGCACGCCAGGTCAGCCGCCACAACAAAAACGTCGTGGTTTTGGTCAGCGCAGATTTACTCAGGGAAGAAATGGGGCACCTCCTCCTCAAAAACGTGGTGCAGCATCAGGTTCTTCATAGTGAGTGTTAACTTTTTAAGTTGTGGTTTTGACATTAACTGTCTGGGTGATTATTCTACATGTGGGTATGCAGGTTTTGAATTGTTCTGATTCTGTGTGACTCACTTGGGAAACTAAAATTTACTTTTATTTTTGAATAAATGCTCATTTAAGTATTGTTTCATTTTTTTTTAAAGTTAAATCCAAAAATATATGCTAACCTCTTTTGATATAGAAATAAAAGATGAATTTTAGTGTGTTTTTATCCGTCTTTATGTCAGCTGGCATCCCCAAACTTGCTATTTAAGCATTCTAAATGGAGCATCTCACATGGAAATGGTGTCTACCCATGCAATTTCTGTGGCCTTACCTTGTAGCATTTTGCATGCACTATTTGGATATGAGCAGAAGAGATGCCACATTTGGAATGTTGTGAGAGTAAATGCCCTGCTGTTTTCTGCCAGAAAATATTGGTGAAAATGCATTGAAAATTCATCTTTCAATTGAGTATTCTGAAATATTAACATTGTTATATATCAAGTAAAGAAAATTGGCAAAGATTTTTTGATTTATCTTTGTATATGTAAAAGTTTATTCTGTATATCAGGAAGATATATATAATTCACTCTGTACATGCCATTTATTGCTTGATTTTTTTATTATGCCTGAAAAATCAATTTCTCAAGGGCTTGATGCAAGAATTATGTTTGGTTTGGTATTTCCTAACTTGTAATGTGCAAATTATAGTTCTGAATTTTTATCCAACTGCAATTAAATGTTTTTGGAGAAACTAATATCGGAGTAATTTAATATTGTTTTATGTTCCAGCTGCTGCTGTATCACTGTTTATTTTATGTAAATCAGAGCTCATTTACGAGGGGTGTCCGATAAGTATTCGGATTTTTATTTCTATCAATTACAAGAGAGAAATAAAAAATATAGGATGCATAAATATGATACTTACATATGTAATACAGGGGTATGAACAGTCACTTTTCCACGTGTTCTCTGTTCAGCACAATGCATTTCCTTCACCGATCAACAAGTTGATTCATTCCGGTAGCAAAGAAATCAGCAGGGGTATTGCGAATCCATTGACGAACAGTCACTCGCAGATCTTCCATGCTCTCATAGTGGTGGTCACAATGAGTATCTTTCAAGGGACTGAAAACATGAAAATCGGAAGGTGCCAAGTCCGGACTACAAGCAGGGTGCGGAAGAACGGCCCACCCGTTTTGCGATTTCTGCTTGCACTGGTTTAGCAACATGTGGGCGAGCTTTATCATGCTGAAGCAACACTTGATCGTTTTTTAATGATGTTTGTTTGGTCCAGATACGCTGCACAAGTTTTCTCAGTGTCATCTCTTTACATAGGCCATCACATTTATTGTTTTAACTTTTTGCCAAGTACTTAACCAGAAGGATACCGTGTTTATCCCAGAAGACAGTAGCCATGACCTTGGACACTGACAAACCAACTTTGAACTTCTTTGATAGGGGCGAATTCGGATGACGCCATTGCATACTTTGCCGTTTTGTCTCCGGTTCAAACTGATGAATCCACTTTTCGTCACCTGTGATTATGCATCCCATGAATGTGTTACCCTCCTCATCGTAGCGCTGTACCAGTTCACTGCAAATGTCTACCTAGCCTTTGGCGTTTATGCACCGCTGTAAACATTCGGGGCACCCATCTGGCACAGATCTTCCTTTAGTTGAGATGTTCATGAATAATTTCGTCCAACAGAATTTTTACCTATACCCAATTTCATGGCAATATCCCAAACAGGAATGCATCTGTCACCTTTAATCAAGTCGTCAACCCGTTTAATCGTTTCATCAGTCACTGCCATGTTAAGCCTACCCGACCGTGCCTCATCTTCAAGGCTCTCGTGGCTAGCTTTGAACTTCATAACCTCTTCATAAACACTGGAACAAGACATAGCTGCATCACCATACACCGTCTGAAGTCTTCTTGTAATGCCTGCGACCTTTATGCCTTCTTTTGTTAAACATTTCATTACTGCTCGAACTGAATACTTAACATAGCCGCCATTGTTTTTAATTGACAGCGCCACCTAACATTAGTATCAAGCCGTTTCGCTTTTACAGTGCTTCACTGAAAGTAATCGTTATAGTTTTACACATACGTATGATCACACACATGGTTTTGTATTGATAGGAATAAAAATCCAGATACTTATCGGACACCCCTCATAAAAGTGGATAGTTTCTCGTTTACAAAAAGTCTTGACAGACATTTAAAAACTAGTAAAATCTTCAAAAACTTGAATTTAAAATTGCATTCAATAGAATAAATCATTATATGATAACTATAAAGTTGGTAGCTTTTGTCACACACACACACACATTGCATGTGCCCTAAAAGTTCAACCTATATTATAATCATTCATGCACTCATTATCTGTTTTCCCATGTGTTTAAATGATGTCAAAGATCAAGGCACTGCATAGACATTGTAAAATTTATTAGCCATCAAGTTGTTTTTTCAGTTAACACTTACAGTTCCAGCAATTTTTACCATTATCCCAAAGCCTGCTGACTGTGGATAGGTGAAGGAACTTTCTCAAAAACCAAGCCTGTTAAGGAAACTACCTTTTTTTTCTTTCCAGTGCTGTTCAGTTTTACTTCAAATTTTGTTTTGTGTACCATCGTATCTAGCCCTTTTCTCTTGAGTTAAGTTCACTGCATATTTTTATTCGCTCATTAAATATACGATTCCACAAAATTCTAATTTGCGTATTAAAAATAATCAAATCAGCTTTCTTTAGCTCATTCATTATTATTTTTTTTTTTATCAGCAAAATCTGGGTCCACACTAATGGGTGCATTGTACTGGGTGGGTGCGAATGAAATGTCTGGCACGAACGAGCAGTGGAGACAGGCCCCCACTACAGCGGAATGGAACCACCCACAGATGTTGCACGTACTACGTCACAGAGTTACTATAAATAGCTAGCACGTGTGTGAAGAACAAAGTTCGGCATGGTTTATTTGGACATAATGTGGCTCGCAAAGGAAACATGCAAACGCCGGATTTGAGAGTCATCCTCCTGTATGAATTTAAACTGGGCCATTCTGCAGGAATTGCCGCTCAAATTGTTTACAAAGTGTTTGGGGAGAATACAGCCAATGACTGAACCACTCGGCAATAGTTTGTGAAGTTTCGAAGCGGAGGTATGGATGGACCTGTAAAACGAAGTATGTGGTCACCAACCTATTGCTGTTTCTGACGACATTCTGTTACATGTGGTTGAAGCGGACCCCCGAAAAATGTGTCATGAGATAGCGGCAGAGGTAGGTGTCCACCACACGACAGTTGTTCGTCGTCTGGCTTCACTGGGTAAAGTCAGAAAGCTGAACATGTGGCTGCCGTATGAGTTGACATCTGCCAACAAGACTAGGCATTTGGAAGTCTGCACGTCGCTGCTTGCCAGAAACAAACATGAACCTCTACTGCATTGAATCGTCACCTGCGACGAGAAGTGGGCTCTTTGTGATAATCAGAAATGATCTGCACAATGGTCTAGCTGAGCTTGGTCTATGATTATTTGGGGAGCAGAATTACATCTTTTGTGTTGATGAAAACAGTGTGTTTCAGACACAGTTGTCTGTCATGAAACCACGGCACAGCCTGCTGGACGGCATCCTAAGCCACCCCTACCCACCAAGAAAATGATACTCCTTGTCTGGTGGTCCACAGCCGGGATAATTCATCAGAGTTTCTTGGCAAGAAGCCAAACCATCACTGCAGAACATTATTGTGCTGAATTACACCAGATGCACCAGAAATTGCTGCAGAAACAATTGGCTAACAGACATGGTGTTCTCCTGCTCCAGGACAACGCTTGCCCTCATGTCACACAACAAATGATGCTGACACTAAGTGCCTTGGGCTATGAAGCACTGCCTCATCTGCCTATTCCCCAGATTTGTCTCCGACATACTATCATCCGTTTCGTTGCCTGAATCACTTCCTGTCTGGGAAACAGTTCACGACAGACGACGAGGTTTAACATGCAGTTGATGAGTTCTTCAGGTCCCAGCCACAAGACTTTTTTGTTCCGGGATCATGGCCTTGCTGAACAGAAGGCAACTATGTGTCAATGCTGAAGGGTATTATTTTGCCCAAGTAAATTGTCCTGCTTTTCCATTCTCGCCGTCCACGTGTCCTGGTCCTTTGCTGGACATTTCATTCGCACCAACCCAATAAGTGGGTTTTACTGTGTATGCTGCCATTTTTATCAAGCACAGTTGTCTGTCATGAAACCAGCTCCTCCATATCTTCATAAAAGTGAGGAGAATTCATCTTAGATTTGACTTCAACAGTATTGCAGAAAATTTAACCATTCAAAAAGCTATAAATTGGGAGGTGAACTATTGAACAAGTAGGAGGATTTGATAAAACTTTCTGTCCTCATTTCTTTTAATCTATCTGGCTGAGCTTGGTCTATGATTATTTGGGGAGCAGAATTACATCTTTTGTGTTGATGAAAACAGTGTGTTTCAGTCACTCTAGAACATCTTTACTGTCCCCTAATGGAAATTTAGCTGCTGAAAGATATGCAAAGAACAAATTTTTATTCTTGCTGTTATTATTTATATTACACCAGCTATCAAGAGACTTAACCCAAGTATGCTTGAAAAATCTCTTCAGATATCTGAATTATTGATAGTAGGTAACTGTTTTAATTGTGTAATCTATGATCTTGTTCTTATGATTTGGTTCTATATATTCCTCCAAACACAATTTTTTTTTTTTTTTGATGGGAGGTGTTGTAGCATTGATTTTAATCTAAGAACTGCATTTGTCTGGATGGAGCCATTGGTCTTTGCACTCTGTATTAATATAAGTAGAGTTACATTCACAATAAAAGTTGGCATTCTCTGATTCACCTGAACACCCCCTCAAATTGTGCGTTAGAGTATCAGGATCGCGTAAAAGTTTTTTTGTTTCTTTTTAATGTGTTGAGATTTCAGGAGGTGTTAAGGAAAATAGTAACAGAACTGTCTTTTTTGACTTGTGTTTAAGGTATGTACCTCATCTGCTGATAACTTGGGTATGTTTTAAGATAGGATGAAGGTTTTGGTGTCTTTGCCTCAATTTTGGGGGTCTACCAATACACAGAAACATTCAAATTGAGAATATACTAAAAGGGACAGTAGTGTTTTCCCTAGATCAGGGGTTCCCAATTTGTGCATCACGACGCCGATCTTGGTCCGGGGCGCCGCGACTGTAAGGAAAAACTAAAACTTATAATTTATAGTGAAATGCATTATGCAAAATTTTCAAGACTGTACATATTTTAAAGAACGAATTCTAAGAAAGAATGTTAAAGAAAACACATCAGTTTTCTTGTTGCGAAAGTGCTTCCTTCATCTGAGTTCCGGACTGTAAAATGCTGTTCGAAAACTTGGTGTGACGTCGTGCGGATCTCACTCCCCCTGCAGTCTGAAAATGGACTGAGCCAGGCAAGATCAAGCCATATCGTTTTGCTGCTGCACTGTTGGGCGCTTCATTCGATACATACGTAGCGTGTATAAACATTCGTTACAACTGAACTGCTGTGTTTTAATAACTGTGGACGCAGTTATTTCTATGTGAGTGTGCGGTGTGTGTTGATTTGTGATAATGGAGAAGTTTTTAAATAAAAATCATGGTGTAGAAGAAGTTGCAAGTAGTTCTAAACAGGCGAGAAGGAACAAGTCCAGAAATTATGATGACATGTACTTAAGATTTTGGTTTCACTTACACTGTTGTTAAGAACAGTCCTCAGTACGTAATCTATCTGTTTAATCTGCCTGAATACAAGCTAGTAATGTGAATGGCTATTTTCTTTTTAAAAATACCACAAACTCGAATTTGGATAATTTCTTTTTAAATTTGCATACAGGGCGTCACACTGGAAATGTGACATCTGAAGGGTGTTGCAGTCTCTAAAAGTTTGGGAACTCCTGCCCTAGATTGTTTTAAGATAGGATGAAGATTTTGGTGTCTTTGCATAGATTTTGGAGTTTTACCAATACACAGCTGAGCATTCAAATTGAGTATATACTAAAAGGGACAGTAGTGTTCTCCCTAGATTCCTTTTACAGCTGGGTGGCAAGAAATTTTAGCTGGGGGTTACTTTTAACGACTCCTTCCCCAATAAAAAAACAAAACAAACAAGGATGTTTTGCTTAACATTATTATACTTATTAAACATCTTTAGCAGTGTGGTAGGCATTAATGTAACTCAACATAATCAACAATATTAGAAAATTAATATATTTTATGACTATTGTACATACTATTGCACATATATTAGAAAAGTGTATGTAAATGAAAAGAAAAAGTTAGTACCTACTAATAAATCGTATTTGACACAGATTTCAGCTAGTTTGCACCAATATTGATGGTGCATATGGGAATAAGTTTCCATCTCTTACTACTGTGTGTGTTGTAAAAATTTTCATTAAAGGAATGAAGGAAGAAATATTCCTCCTAATACATGGGGAATCGATGGAATATTCTGTTTGATTTGAATATTCTTCATTAAAGGAAATTTAGATGGGTGTTACAGAAAATTAACTGGGTGGGCCGCCCAGCAAAGAGGTTCTAGGGAAAACACTAGACACAGCATTTTATTGAATGCCACAATTATATATACACCAATGAGCCATTACATTGTGACCACCCCCAACCTAGAGAAATGAGCATGCCTGAAGACCAAACGGTGGTGCAGGTGAAGTTCACAGAGCAGTATATGTACAACCTGAAGACCGGCTTTCGGTTAGTAGAGTGTTCGGTGTCAGAATGAGAAAAGCTGCCAATTTATCAGAGTTTGATAAAGGACAAGTTCTGATGGCATGGCTCCTCAGAACTACGATCTTGGAAAAGGCGCAGCTTTTGGGTTGTTCACATGCTGCTATAGTGAGTACATATCAAAAGTAGTGCATAGATGGCCAAAGGACGAACCGCCATGTGTCATTTGCAGCTTGCTGATGCCAGAAGGGAGCGGAGACTGTTGCTCATTGTCGCAGCTACTGCAGGGCCACAGTGCGACAAATCACTCACAGCTACAACAGTGGTGATCAGTGCAATGTGTCGCAGCATACAGGTCACCCCAGACTTCTGCGCATGGGCCTGCTTAGCCAAAGACCCAGCCGGGTCCCCATGCTCACTGCATGTCATCTCCAACAACACATGAAATGGGCCCAAGATCGTCAAGATTGGACCATGGATGATTGGAAGAAAGTGGCCTGGTCTGAGGAATCAAGACTCCTGGTGCATCATGTAGACGGCCGAGTGCGGATATGCCAATTGCCAATGGAGGCTATGGCACCTGGATGCACTGTTGGGCGGAAACAGGCAAATGTCAGCGGTGTTATGCTGTGGGCGATGTTTTCTTTGGGACACTTTAGGCTCCATTATCCCAATAGCACAATCCCTGACAGCTGTCAAGTATCTGAACATCGTTGCAGACCAAGTTCACCCATTTATGGCAACTGTGTTCCCTGCTGGTGATGGCCAGGGCTCGACAAATATGTTCTAGATCTAGGAGCCAGTTCCAAAATTTAGGCGCCAGGTGAAACAAACTCAATAACGCATGAACACATGTTTGGTTATGATGCTGGAACGAAAAGTGGTAAACCATATTTGTTGTCATTTTTTTTTTCTTATTACCCAAACCACTTATTGCAAAATAAAGTTCCGATTTGCTTCATAATTTTCTTTTTATATTCTTTCAGTAGACGATCTCAAAAAATTTCAGATTTTGATTTTATTAAAATACTATTTGCGGAAGTCATATTTTTTACATATTGATTTAAAGGGCCTTTTTTTTTTTCGTATAATCTGTAAACCATAAAATTCAGGAAAACATTTTTGTTTGTGAGATCCACAAGGGTATGTAATCCAAAGGCTGTGAAAAGAAAAATACCACATATAATCCGCTGCGGCATATGATCTGTAGATCATGAAATTCTGAGAAAAGCAATTTTTTTCCTTCGCATAATCTGCAGCAGCATGTTGCAGAACATAATATTTAAAAAAAAAAAAAAAACATTCCTTACCTGCCAACAGCCTTGTTACTAATAACTATGGCATACATGGACTGTTTTATAAAATAATCAATCTCTTTGTAAAAAACAAATATGTGCCTCAACTAAACATTACAACAAACAAGGACTTAATGAAACAAACTTAACACGTGTGAAACACTAAGTTTTTTCCTCAGCAAGATTCGAAACCTCCACCAGTAAAAATCAGTAAGATGCGTTAAGGATTCCACGATGCTTGACAGACAGGAAATCCAAGCAAGTGAACACGCAGTGCACGAACCTCCACTTACCACATGATCATACTGCCCCTAAAATAGCAGTTTAAGGAGAAGATGAGACCAAAGAACGGGGGAAAAAAGCTGAATATTTTAACTGGTGAAAAATCAAAACAGACAGCAAGAATGCGTATTACTGTCAGTTTGCCTTTTATTGACTCTGCAACTTCACAGCACCACTGCTTAATTTTTCTTTGTGCTGATATCATTCTCTCCCTACTTCTTCATTGTCACTTTTCTTGTTTTTTATGCCCTCTGATAAAAACCATCAGTCTGAGGACCATGAGTGCATGATATCAAAGCTTCAACTATTTTAGATAAATGGTGTAACTTTGGGAATATTAATACTTTTGAACACCATGCATTAATGAAATACTATTAAAAAGCACCAATCACCCTAAAGATCATGGTAATTTCTATCGACTACACACTTCCATCACGTCAATTATCGTAATGTTGTTGGCCTTCAAAGGTTTACAGACATCTTGCTTACGATTCCTTCTTCCGGGGATGAAACATCGTATTTTTTTTTTTTTTAAGCCATATGAGATGTAACTATAAGCTTGTCAATTCCATAAAAACCACACAAGCATACTACTCGTTCATACAATTCAATTAAAAAATTATGTACATATTTACACAACCTTACATTCCTAGGTGGTTAAGCCTTTGTCAACTGTGAGTAACAAAATGCTCCATCTGTTTCAAAACCCCTGCCACTCCCAATGCAAGTGTCACACTCATTCAGCCCCTCACACACAATCCTCTAGCGCTTTCAACAGTTTACTGTCGTCATCAGGAGGCAGGTGTGTCTCACCCGCCCACCACAGCTCAAGTGAGCAGAGCCATCGAGGCACGGGCTCCAGTCGCAATCTCTGAATCTTTGTGTCTCTGGCGCCGTCTATTGTCATTGCTGCTCTCTTTTCTTTTTTTCTTTTTAAGCTGTTCAATTTTTATTAAGGCCTTCCATTGTTTGTTTAAGTTGCTAGGCTCATTAATGTTGCATAATCTTGATCTGTTTTTTTCAATTAACACTGACTCTGCAATTCTCAACTGCCTTTCGTTTTTACAGCTCTTAATAATTTTGATATCCTCAAATCTTGGACATTGTTGATTTTCCATACAGTATTGGGTTAATGCAGTCTTAGCTTCTTTTTTATTCCAATTATTTATATGCTGGTTCAATCTATACTTTAATTTGTTCTTAGTGCTACCTATATATGACACAGGTGGTTGCTGGTTTATTGGGATTTCATAAATTCCTGCTCTATCCAATTGGCTGATTTTTTCATTTTTTATCACTAAATTTTTTACAGTAAGTACCTGATTTCCTACCTGTATGTCATATTTGCAACAAACTTTATTAATTTCAGCTGAAACATTTTCAACATATGGTATTGCCCCTACATATTTTACTAGTTTTTTTATTAATCTTGGCTTTATTGTTAGCTCGAGTTAATGGATTTACCAAAATGATGCTTAGTAGAGAAGCCTTGTGTATCTATAAATAAATGTGTCCTCCAAAAATTTTAAGATGTGCTTGTACACTTCTTTTAATTTTGAGTCATTACTATATTATGTTTGTAAGCAGAGTGACCACTTTCCCAGGGTTAATTTCATGTCAAGTCTTTGGATAAGAGCTATTTTTTGATTTTGAAGTAAATTTTTGCAAATTCCAATGAAAATATATTGAACTGACAAAATATGATATGAAGTTTTTTTTGTTTTGTTCATCAGTTGTGGGAATCGAGGATATTTGAAGCCTAAGAAAAAAATTATATTGTTCTAGTTTTGTTCACTGTCTTAAACATGTAGGTGGCCTGAGAGAATTCATTAAAAATTGGCATGTGACAGCATAGTTAAATTCACTCATTTTGTAGACATACATGAAAAATACTTCTGAGATTGTTCTTATAAAAAGAAAAAAGAAAAAAATCCACTGCTAGAACAATAAAGCCCACTTCTTTGAGTTTTGATATAGCATGAAATTAAACAGATGTTGTAGGTAGTATTTGCCAAGTTAAACTTTTTTCTCACTTGAATTTTTCTGTGAATATTGTCTCAATATGTTTGTTTTTTCTTTACTGTCAGAAAGTTCTTTGTATGCTTTTCTGTGAACATAAAAGTAGCTATTATTGTACGTTAGTGGATCTTGAATTACTTAGTATCGTTCTTTCTTAGTTAAAATAAGTTGGCTGACATGATAATTAACACAGCAATCAGACATCTCTGAATTGACTGTATTTTTACTGTTTTCATGTAATATCAATCACATCAGAAAACTTGAAAATTTCATCGCCCTGGAGCGGGAATTAAATCCCTGCATCTCTCGATTACTGTTTGAGCATGCTAACTGTTTCACCACCCAGGATGAAGAAGTCCCAAGTATCTGAGTATTAAGAGCATCGGAACATTCTCTGACCACGTTCTTAATGGAAGCAAACTGTGCTGCCATCTAGCGTTGTTAAGCATATCAACAGTCATTTAGGTATATGTAATATAGTGTGGAAGAAATATTCTTCTCATAATACGTGGAAAATATGTCATGATAATCAACAGTTTCAACACAGCAATCAGACATCTCTGAATTGACTGTATTTTTACTGTTTACACGTAATATCAATCACTCAGAAAACTTTAAAATTTCATCGCCCTGGAGCGAAAATCAAACCTGCACTCCCGATTACCGTTAAAGCATATTATCATGACGTATTTAATTTATATTTCTTCCACACTATACCTGAACGACTGGTGATATGCTTAACAATGCTAGATGGCAGCACGGTTTGCTTTGATTAAGAATGTGGTCGGAAAATATTACGATGCTCTTAATATTCAGATACTTGGGACTTCTTCATCCTGGGTGGTGTAACGGGTAGCATGCCTGAACGGTAATCGGGAAATGCGGATTCGATTACCGCTTCAGGGCAATGAAAAAATTTTCAAGTTTACTGAGTGATTGATATTACGTGAGAACAGTAAAAATACAGTCAATTCAGAAATATCTGATTGCTGTGTTAATTATCATGACGTATTTTCCACGTATTATGAGAAGAATATTTCTTCCACACTATATTAGTTGGCTGAGCTTGCAAAGCCTTAGCAATAGTCCGGAACTTCCCCATTTATTAGAATCTGATTACGACAGAGTAATTAATTGATTTGCATAAAGTAATTTGGTCTGCCCTCAAATCTTATCCATAACTGTTTTGAGAAAATTTACGATTCAAATGATTTTTTTGTCCATGTGTTGATGAAAATTGCAATTGTTATTGAGCTGATTGAATTTTTAATGCAGAAGTACATTTGTTCCGTAGTTTGGTAATCCCTCTGGTGTTAAGAACTGTTGAATGATTAGTAAAAAGTTTTAACATTTTTTCTGAAGTTGTAAAAGCAGTCAGCTTTGTTCTTTATTAATGTAGCTGGAAATCCCCCCCCCCCCCCAAAAAAAAAATGCTTTTCTGTTTAGATTTGGTGTATTCTCACCAATTTTTATAGTGGTGAAGAAAATGCATGCATCCATGATATGAGGGATCTATCAGGATTTTCTTTTCATGACAATGGCTGGTAATGTAGACAACAGAAAAGTAATGTATTTTTTTTTCAGCATTTAAGCTTCCAACACTGATTTAACTAATTTTTAGGGCAGCATATATCTTTTCCCATGCAGCAATGGTTATGGTTAAGTGTTTAGTTCCATTTCTAATCAATCCACCTCATGTAATTATTGATGATACTTAATATTTTTTGGGTTTCCAATGCAACCACATAAAATGGTTACTCCATCATGAATTGGAACCAAGTACTTAACTGCCACCATTACTGACTTAGAAAAGGTGCAAAATTTGTCCACAATGTCAAATTGGTCTTTTATTTCATTAATTATAGAAGACTTATATGTTAAATAATTATAAATTGCATTGAAAACTTGGAGAGTGCCATGTATTCACTGATAACTTTACTTTCAAGTTCACATTATGAATAAGTGATCTAGCACTGGAAGGAATAATCTATTTTTAGTGCTTTTGTTGGACTCCCATTGTTCTTAAAAAATCAAGTGATGCAATCATAGACTTTTAAAACATGTGAGTGGTTTCGTGTAATTTTAATTGCCCACTGTGTAAATGATGGTTATTGGGAGAAGCGGGATTAGGAATATTATCATGGTGTATATCACCTGATTATTGACTTTAAAATGCTCTGAATGTTAATAGAATCTGACTCAAACTGATAAAATGATTAAAGTGTGTAATGGGGAAGTAAAAGTGGAGAAGTATTATATCACAAGAAACAAAAAGCGAACAATTTTATATTGGCATTGTTTTAAGGGAGAGAGGTGCCATGTCACCTGCACTTCTTAATCTTGCTAGAGAAACACATTTAGTGTTCTCCCTAGATTTTTTTAATAGCTGGGTGGCAAGAAATTTCAGCTGGATGTTACTTTTAAGGATGCCTTCCCCAATAAAAAAAAAAAAATGTTTTCCTTAACATTATTATACTTATTAAACATGTTTAGCAGTGTGGTAGGCATTAATGTAACATAATGTGATAAACAACACTAGAAAATTGTACATCAGTGATAAAAAAAATGAGTACTTACTAATAAATCATATTCAAAACAGATTTTGGCCTGTTTTCATCAATATTTATGGTGCATGTGGGTATAACTTTTCCACTCTTACTATTATGCGCATTGTGAAAATGTTCATTAAAGGAAATTTAGCTGGACAGCAGAGAAAATTAGCTGGGTGGGCCGCCCAGTAAAAAGGCTTTAGGGAGAACACTAACATTAAAAAAGTAGCAATATGGTGCCAAATTCTGGGATACTGTGATAATATTAGCATCATAGCAAGTGATCCTTGGAATAAAAATTCAAATATTGATTCAGAAAAATTGGTTGTATATATTGATTAAGCTAAAACAAAATATTTGAGGATGCAAAGAATATTGATTATCATAATACATGGTATTTTCCATTAGAAAGTCAAAAATTTAGAAATATGTTATCTTTTAAACATCTTAGAACAGTGGTAACAGCAAATAAAAATATTAAAATTCAACCCAGAATTCCAGTTTTTCTGAAGCTATTATTGAGCTTGTCATTTAATACAGTGCCAAAATTTGCTTCACAGGTAACAGATTTTAATTATTTGGGTATGGTTGTTGATGACAGGAAAGTTGGGCAAGGAATTATTCAAAATTATTAGAGCATGCTAAGTCTTTTATTAGCTTCTAAAAACATTTTTTTTTTTATGGAAAGAGGTCTGCCACAGAACCTGCTGTTTCTGCAATGTAGTATTTTAAGGCATCAAAAATTCAGATATGAAGAAATGGACTTCCTAAGGTATTAGAAGTACTATTCTTTTACTTTCCAGGATATTATAAGTACTATCCTTTTATGTCCTAGGATATTAAAAGTACTATCCTTTTATTTTTTAGGGTGTTAAAAGTTGAATTTTCTTTGAGGAGCTAACCTCTGAATCTCAGAGAACAGCTTAATTATATGTATGTGTTAGAAGTAGAATGTAAATGGAAAGCATAGGTTCAGTAACAAAGTAAAATTACGCAGGTGAACTGAAAAGTTTCACCAACACTTGAATGAAAAAATCAAGGTAAAAGTGTTTTCAATTAAACAAAAATGTACCTTTATCTTTTATTTAAAAAGCTACATAATTACTTCTCCACATAACCACCTCTGCTAACATGTCAATGGTTTTTGAAGTCTCATTTAAAAAAATTCAGGATTTTATTTCTGAAACTACTGGCATACTGCTAACTTCACTTCTTTATCAGATCCGAAGGGATGACCCTTCAAGTATTCCTTTAGTTTAGGAAACAAGTGGAAATTACTAGGAGTGTGATCTGGGCTCTACCAAGGGTGAAGCAGCGCAGTAAACCTGAGGCACTCGATGGCTATTCAAAATGATTGTTGGGATTTTAAAAAATTGCTGCACTTGACAGGAACATACATTTTTGTAAAGTGTGCAAGTGAACTCACCAAGTTTTATTCTGTATTTTACAAATGCTCAATATGAGGGCCTTCTGCCACTCTGCATGGAAGTCCATTTGTTCCCATACGTGGCATAGCATCTTGACGTTGGTGATGCACATCTTGAGTTCTGATATTGTTGTGGGTAGAGGTGTGGCAAAAACTTGATTCTTCATGTAGCCCCATAGAAAAAAATTGCATGGCGTTAAGTCTGGGGAACAAGGTGGCCAGGTCAGAAACTTCTGATCAATGTCAGTCCAAATCTGATCCATCGATTTGTTAAGTGCTGGTTTAAATATGCCTCGACTTCCTGTTTGAAATGAGGTAGGACTCCATCTTGTTACAGTGTGAAGTGGGCACTGTCCTCCTTCAACTGGGGGTAGTAGCCACAAACCAAGCATGTCTAGATAAATTACATCCATTAGTCTTTTTGGTGAAGAAATAGGCTGTGAATTTGCACGAAACACATTCACTTTGATGGAGTCAGGCTCATGTTGAACATAACAATGGGGATTTTCTGTCCCCCAAATTCAAACATTGAATTTATTAACTTTTCCACACAAATGCACAGTTGCTTCATCAGGTCTGTCACAAAAGCTTTCTATGTCTATTAGGTCTTGCAGTGTGGTGCAGAAATTCTTCCTTAGGCAGTAATCATCACTCTCAAAGCTTGCACGAGGCTTAGGCTATACGGTTTCATTCGGAATCGCTCCTGAAGCACACTCCAAACTGTCGGTTGTGGTATGCCAAGTTCCCTGCTGACTGTTGTAGTTGATTTTTAGGGACTCCATAAGTAGGGTTCTCTGTTCTGTTCCACTTTTGCTTCTGACAGGTAGAGATACCTACTGTTTTTTCCCCTTAACACAGGTACCATGTCTCCTTAAATTGGGCATACCACCTGTGAATGGAATTTTTGGAGGGTGGATCATTCCCAAAGTACATGCATATGTGTCACGGACAATGGAAATGGACTAACTCTGTTGAAATTCAAGGACAGAAAGAACTTTCTCCTTTCTACGAGGTGCCATCTTATAAACACGTAAGCTAATGGGTGGCAAGACGCTCTGCTGACCATCTGGCGGACACACTTGTAAGATGGCGGGAGGTTTGGGGAAAAAAACCTTAAAAGTTTCGGTATCTGCCAGTACGGATATAACTGTCGTATGTTAAATGCACTACCCACAAACAAGTACTGAAACCCTGACAATCATTTTGAATATCCCTATATTTAATTAGCACTTTAATAGTTTAATTGCGACAAAACTTTAAAATATCTGAGTGTTAGTAATTTACCTGTGTGTAAGTACTATTCCCAGTTCTTGCAAATTTTGTTAAATCTGTTTGGGCCTTTATCTCAGTTTAGATATTAGAATTTTGTCATTTATTGACCATTCTTTTAGACAATTAATGGATAATTCCAAGTCAGGTATACTAAGTATCTGTTTTGTGGTAATTTATTTTTTGTAAGGAAAAGTGAATGAGAATTCTGGTTTGTAGTTGAATTGCTATTACATTAAATTTAGTATTTAACAATGTTTTTAACCCTTAGCCAGAGTTAAGGGGGTTATGATACACTTTCAAATACATAATTGGTTGCCGAACCCTTAACTTCCATTGCATTTGTGTCTCAGTACTTTCAAATGACCTTGGCCCTTGCTTGCTGCTGCGGTGTGTGCTTTTTCAGCACCGTTAGTCAGAAGGTGGCATTCGTTAAAGTGATAAGGTGCCTGTCAGACCTTAAAAACTCCACTAAATGTAACTTTTTTGAGACAGGCATTCGAAATGGATTTGATGATGCCAAGGCCGAGTAAAAGAGTAAGGTACAGGGATTTGGATAATGAGGACACTGTGAAACAGTGGCTGTATGAAATTGAAAGTGGTGTAAGCAATTTAAGTGACTATGAGGAAAATTTTATTTTTATTTTTTCTGGCTAATTATTACAACTTTTTGACCAATTGTACAAAAAGCATAATTTTCCAAGTTTTTGTTATGTATAAGCCATGAAATCCAGAATAAACTTAATTTTTTCTTATATTATTGATATTTTTGTTGTTGTTTTGTTTTCCTTTAAATATACGATGCACTAAGTATTCGATACACTTCCTACTGAAATGCAATTTTGGGCAAGCGTCTGTCAGACATTAAAACTTTGATAGTGTTCTAAAAATAGAACAACTCCAGTTAAGGGTTAAGATCCAATTTTATAAAGAATCACTTAAACTCTCACATTGTTTACAGTATATGTAAGATGTGTTCTTGCATCAAGCTCTAGTTTGTTACCTGAGAAGTATATTTTTAGGGAAGAAAACATATGACATAATAGGCATAAACCTTTTATATTCTTTTTTTCTTTGAATTAAGCTCATGTTCTTTTTTTTTTTTTTTTTTTTTTTTGTTCAGGAGTGCTCATAGGTTGAGCATTTGCTATTATTGATTGTGATATTACAAGAATTTGTGAAGAAAAACAACAGAAAAAGAACTTGCTTGTCCTGCATGTAGAGTAATTAAAACCTTTGTTTATGTAGCTGTACTGAAATGTCTGAATGTTTTTCTTTTGTTTCTGTCATAATTTTTGTTGTTTGTCATTTTTGATTTACCAAATTTCTCTGTTGTTTTGTACATCACTTGTGGTCATTGCTAACTATATTGATGTACAATATTTTGTACAATATTTTAATTTCAGCTCTACTGTTTTCAGAAAATATATATAATGATGATATGTGCTGCATATTATCATTAGTATTTATGTTTCTTGAAAACATGTGATGTTCATTATTGATTTTTATATTTGGCTTGTTTTTCAGGCAGTGAGATCTATCATTACAGAAGTTTACTTTTAGAAATATCAGGGAAGTCCTAACATAAAATTTTGCTTGCATGTTTTAACAGAAATACCAGTTAAGAAAATATGGCTATTTTTTAGCCTACTAATTGGACTCAGTGAAATAGGCATCCAGTCGTGATTTCTTGGACCTAAAAAAAGTGGCAGAAGATTTGATAATCACTAAGTTGTGCACTTTTTAATTTCTAGAGAAATTATGCAAAGCGTCTATGATGAAGTTCCACATAGCCCACTGAGTTGCTCACACCCAAAGAAAATGTCTGGTTGTTAATAATGTAACATTTTTTTTTACTTCTAATCCTTTTCCTTACTTGAAGATGATGACTTTCAATTTCAGCATACTCCCACCTCATTTCATTCTTATTTCCTCCTCAGTGCCTATATAATCCTAATCTGTTAGACATATTTCTTGTTTCTGCTTTAAGCTTTGCCAATCAAGTTTTTAATTTCCTTCAATTTCTTATAGTAGGCAAGCCCAAAGTTGCATTTAGTGCAATATGCTAACTACTTCTTCTCCTGCAAAGATATCTCCTAACATCCATGAAAAATCTGTTTGCTATTTTGTTACTAAGTTATAGAGTTATTCTTACATTGAATACATAAGTGGGAAACGAGTTTCCCTGAAGAAATAATTCTTCACAAATACATGAAAGGCAATACAGATGTATCGTTGGCACAAATATACTGTATTTTCACATTTTTCATGTAGCCACTCCTTCAGAAAACTTGAAAATTACATTGCGTTGGAGCGGGAATTGAACCCACATCTCCTGATTTCCATTTGAGCATGCTATCGGTTACAAATGCTAGCATTCTCGAACGGAAATCGAGAGATGCGGCTTCGATTCCCGCGGGCTCCAAGGCAATGTAATTTTTGAGTTTTCTGAAGGAGTGGCTACATGGAAACAGTGAAAATATAGCATATTTGTGCCACTTACCTTGAATGTTTTGCAAATTCTTTTGAAATTTTCAGATAGCCCTGTATAGGTGGTGATTTTTATAGTGAGTGCTGTTGTGTATTGTGAAGTAAGATTTTTTTACTTAATTTTCATCTTGTAAAAGACTGATGATTCATCAAACTCCCAAATCACGATATTTCTCACAATATCTACTGTGGGCATCCTCAGAAAAAGTGATGCGGGCCCATCTACAGGATGCTCATGGTAAATGGGTGAAAACATTAAAAAGTATTCTCGTATGGTTTGGACGCTATGATTTTTTAGTAGGTTTTTCATTTATTACTTCTTAAAATGTGTATATGGTTAGTGATTTGTTATTTTTAGCATTTTTGTATTTGTAAATCAGTAGAGGCCAACTCACATATTTTTTTTAATGAGTTAAGCTTTTTAGTTGTTCATATTAATTAAGTAATGTGTTAGTACCTATTTCTGAAAATATTAAGGGGGTGTTTTAGTAGTTCAGTTGTTTTGCTGTGACATCTCACCATCCTGAAATTACTTTAAAAACTGTATGTGCCAGGAATGTTTTGAAAGATGAGCTACATTTTTAGAAAGATGAGTCACATTTTTAGTTAGTAGGCTTATCGTATTTTGTGTTTTGATATTGAGTTGCACGTGTTTAGCAAAATGTCTGTTGGTATTTTTGAGCCCTTCCAGCATTTGTGTTGAAAATAAATTATAATGTTTAAAATTACAAAAAAGAATAATATGTGTAGAACCGAAACCCCATCAGAGTTTATTCATGTTCTACAGATATGTACTTTTTTCACACAGTTGAGTAAGGACAATTGTTTAAACCTAACTTTAAGATTACAAAAAATATGTAAAATGTTTGTAAGCCATTTAATCCTTCCTGCTGCTTTTTAAGTCCATATCACAATGCCCATCATTTTGATTACTTTGGGTAGTTTTCTTATAAATGGACGATGTCATCGCTCTTTCCACGTTATTTTTAAACAACGCATAGCGACTGAAAAATTGTATTCCGGCACCGCTGGGATCGAACCCCAGAACTCTCGATAACTAGTCAAGTGCGTTCGAATTTACGCTACAGCGTCAACAATTCTCAGCGCCATGCGTGGTTTATCAGTCAGCATCTGACTACACGAATACGTATTGATGGTCTCAGCAACTAACTGATAAACCACGCATGGCGCTGAGAATTGTTGACGCCGTAGCGTAAATTCGAACGCACTCGACTAGTTATCGAGAGTTCTGGGGTTCGATCCCAGCGGTGCCGGAATACAATTTTTCAGTCGCTATGCGTTGTTTAAAAAAATAACGTGGAAAGAGCGATGACATCGTCCATTTACAATTATCTCCACGTGTTTGATATATATTAACCATTTCTATCGCCCTTTGAATTTATCAGCTACAATTAAATAGCTGTTGCATTAAATGCCACCAGATGACGCCATCTCAGTTGCTGAGACCATCAATACGTATTCGTGTAGTCAGATGCTGACTGATAAACCACGCATGGCGCTGAGAATTTGTTGACGCCGTAGCGTAAATTCGAACGCACTCGACCAGTTATCGAGAGTTCTGGGGTTCGATCCCAGCGGTGCCGGAATACAATTTTTCAGTCGCTATGCGTTGTTTAAAAAAATAACGTGGAAAGAGCGATGACATCGTCCATTTACAATTATCTCCACGTATTTTGATATATCTTAGTTTTCTTATCTTGAGCTGAATGATTAAAGTAAATGGTTTCCCCTGTTCTCATCAGTATGTATGAGTTGAATGTTTGAAGTAATTTTGTCAAATGTTGGAGAGAATAAAAAAATAATAATTTTGAGGCAGTATCCAAGAACTACACAGCATGATCTAACAAAATATATACCTTCAAAAAAGAAAAAGAAAAATTTAACTAGGGGAGGGGATCATGCCAAGGTTTATAATGTATTGTTGAGTTTAATTATATATGATTTGAAGTTTTGCACATTGCTGAAATGAAAATCTACAAATAGTACATGGAAAAAATAAGTCAATTTTAATGCTGATTGTAAAGTCTCATAAAATTGTGTGGTGTATTGATAGTGTGAGGCTAGTTACATTTTTTTTTTGAATAGTGATCTGACCATTCAAAAAAAAAAATGTTTACACTGACAGATGTGAATATGTGTGTATATGTATATATATATATACAGGGTGCCCCACTCGTTACCGAACCCAGCCTTTCTTTAATAATATTAACACCAATGAAGATATTGCAATGAAATTTGGAGTAGACTTACCTCATTTCGTGCGAAATTTGATGGCATCACAACATGTGCTGGAAGTGGCCACCATTTGCGTCCAGACAGCATTAAACTCGGCGCTATCCGCCAGCCAGCCGGAGTGCGCCTTAGTGACAGACACATTCCTAAGTGTGGCGCAACTAAGGAGCAGTTCACCAGCCCACCGGACTCTCCTCTCTGCTGCTTTGTTATGCCATTTCGCTGAGCATGTCTGCACAATACGGTTGTTGATAGTGAGTGCTTGTGCTCGTGGCTGTTTGCGTACATGTGAAAATGTATCGTTATACTCTTGAGGAGCAAGTGTTTATTGTTTGCACTTATTGGAAAATAGAATCGATAAAGTCTTGTCAACAGCAATTCCTGGAGAGGTTTGCAGGCAGACATCTGCCAAGCAAGTCCACTATTTGGGCATTGTCAAACAAATAGGAAACCAAGGAAACTTTATTAGATGACCATGCAGGAAGTAGTCCACAAACGTCTGAGGAAACGATCCAGAATGTAAAGGGCCAACTACTTGCATCACCCAGGAAGTTACTTTGCCGACTGTCACAGGAAACAAGGGTTGTCCAAAAGCATTTGTCCGGCTGGCTGGCGGACAGCGCCGCGTTGAGTGCTCTCTGGCCGCAAATGGTGGCCACTTCCAGCATATGTTGTGATGTCATCACATTTCGCACGAAATGAGGTAAGTCCACTTCAAATTTCATTGCAATATCTTTATTGGTGTTAATATTATTAAAGAAATGCTGGGTTCGGTAGCGAGTGGAGCACCCTGTATATATATACATATACACACATATTCACATCTGTCAGTGTAAACAGTATTTTTTTTTTTTTTTGAATGGTCAGATCACTATTCAAAAAGAAAAAAAAAATGTTAATTAGCCTCACACTATCAATGCGCCACACAATTTTATGTTACAATCAGCATTAGAATTGACTTATTTTTTCCATGTACTATTTGCAGATTTTCATTTCAGAAATGTGCAAATTTTCATTTCAGCAATGTGTGAGTGGGACACCCTGTATATATATATCATCATCATCATCAACCATTATCAATCCACTGCTGGACGAAGGTCTCCCCAAGTTTCCTCCACAACGGTCTGTCTTGTGCCAGTCTCCTCCTTGTCACTCCCGCATACTTTCGAATTTCATCCACCCATATCATCATCATCATCATCATTGTCAACCATTATCAATCCACTGCTGGACGAAGGTCTCCCCAAGTTTCCTCCACAACGGTCTGTCTTGTGCCAGTCTCCTCCATGTGACCCCTGCATACTTTCGAATTTCATCCACCCATCTCCCATGTGGTCTTCTTCTGGGTCTTTTCCTGTCCCTTGGAATCCAATCTAAAATTTCGGCTGTCCATCGATGATCTGTCCTTCTGGCAGTATGTCCAGCCCATTGCCATTTCAGGGATTTAACTCTGATCATGATGTCTTCCACTCTTGTCATTTTTCGGATCCACGAGTTCCTCTTCTTATCTCTCCTGGTTACACCAAGCATACACCTCTCCATGGTTCTTTGAGTTGTCTGCAGCCTTTGTATGTCTCTTTTAGTTAAGGTCCACGTCTCTGCACCATACGTAAGCACTGGAAGGATGCATTGATCAAACACTTTTCTTTTAAGACATAATGGCATATTGCTCTTGAAAATTATGCTGTTTCTTCCAAAAGCTCTCCAGGCAAGTTTTGTACGCCGATTAATTTCTTCATCAATGTGACCCTCACTTGATATCTGCTGTCCAAGATAAACGTACGTGTCTGTTATCTCCAGCTTTTCTCCATCAATCGATAAATCTTCATTTCTTGTAAAAGCATTGAACATCACTTTTGTCTTCTGAAAGTTCATTTTTAATCCCACTTCTTTACTCTTATCAGCAAGATCCTGGATCATACTCTGCAGTTCTGATGGGGTAGTTGCAAAAATGACTACGTCATCAGCAAAACGAAGGTGGGTTAGATAATCTCCATTAATCTTTATCCCCTTGTTTTCCCAGCTCAGCGACTGAAAAACACCCTCCAATGTGGCATTAAAGAGCTTCGGAGATATGGTGTCACCTTGTCTCACTCCCTTTCCAATTTTTACGTGTGTTGTATTTTCAAACAGCCTAATCTTTGCACTTGCATTTTCATAGATGCTATTAATAATATTAATGTATGCATCTTCAATACCGCAGGTTTTCAGAGCCATTGTAACTGCTGATGGTTTCACCGAATCAAAGGCTTTTTCATAATCGATAAAAGCCATGCACAATGGAAGTTCATATTCCCTCGCTCTTTCAATTAGTTCTCTCAGCACGTGGATATGATCTATTGTGCTGTAGCCACTCCTGAATCCAGCTTGTTCTCTCGGTTGAGCCATGTCTAGTGCTACCTTCAAGCGGTGTGAAAGAACTTTAGTGAAGATTTTATAAACTACTGATAGGAGGCTGATAGGTCTGTAGTTTCCGAGATCCTCAATGTCACCTTTCTTATGTAGCAGGATCATTGTAGCGGTGTTCCAATCCTCAGGAATCTTTCCTTCATTAAGGCATCGAGTGAAAATTTGGGCGAGTACTGTTTCGATTTCTCCACTTGCTTCTTGTATGATGTCTACAGTAATTCCATCTTCTCCTGGAGCTTTTCCTTGCTTCATGTTCTTGATTGCATGTGCAACTTCTGCTGGAAGGACTGGAGGAACTCTGGTACTGGTATCTTTCATGATGTCTGGAGTGCATATATCATCCCTTTCATATAATTTGGAGTAGAAATCTTTCACTCTTGTCAAAATTTCGCCTCTATTTCTTGTTACAGAACCATCTTCTTTTCTCAGTGCCATAATCTGTTTTCTTCCCTTACTGAGATGTCCCTTTGCTATCTTTAGGCTTTGGTTGTTTTCAATTGCTTTCCTCACTAGTTCACAGTTGAATTTCCTTACGTCTTCAGTGATACTTTTTCTTACTGTCTTGCATAGCTCTATATATTCCACTTTGGAAGTCACATCTTCTTTAGTTGTCCTCGTCTCTCTTCTTTTTTGCATCAACATTTTGGTTTTTCCTGATAATTTGTTCACATGCAACTTGTTCTTAGACCCAGCTAATTTTGTTGCTGTTTCCATAAGAGCTTTGGTTACTTTTCTGTTAACTTCAGAGATATCCACTTCTTCCGATGTTAGGCCTTCTAAAGCAGAGAACCTGTTCTTCAGTTCTAACTTGAAGGTATTATGGTGTTTTTTAAGGTTGGTTATGTCAATAGATTTTGTTTGTCCTCTGAGCTTGCCACGTTCAAGTTTAGTGTTGAGGTGCATCTTACATCTCACCAATCTATGGTCACTACCTGTGTTGAACTTGTTTAGCACACTGCAGTCTTCTATGACGAATTTTTTGTTACACATAATAAAATCAATTTCACTTGTCGTCCCATTTGGATGTCTCCATGTCCATTTCCTGTGTGGCTTTTTCTTGAAAAAGGAGTTCAAGATGAAAAACCCTTCTGCCTCTGCAAACTCAACGAGAGTATTTCCACGCTGGTTTCTGTTGCCCTGACCGAATTTACCTACTGAAGTTTCATTCTGTTGCCGTTGCCCTATTTTTGCATTGAAATCTCCCATAATTATTTTCAAGTGCTGCTTACCTTTATTATTTAGATGACAAATTTCCTCATAAAATTCTTCAATTTCTTCTTCAGGATGACTTGTGGTGGGTGCATAAGTTTGAATAATCTGAGCCTGGTATCTTTTCGAGAGTTGGATAACAAGTCGTGCAGCTCTGTCAGAGGAACTTTCAACTTCTACAACTTTATCCTTCAGTTTCTTGTTTATTATAAATCCAACACCACTAGTTCTGCCAGTATCTGTCCCACAATAGTAGAAGAGATGTCCACTTTTCAGTTCGATGAGATCTTCTCCTTTTCTCCTTACCTCACTTAGCCCCACGATGTCCCACTTGATCCTTTGTAGTTCCTCTTCCAATTCAAGAAGCCTTGAATCAGAAGATAGGTAGCGTCCATTGTACGTTGCCAAGGTCAGCATCAGATGGCAGCCTAGTCCGGTCCTCCGGGGATTCTTAGCACCCTCTGCCTTCATGTCGCACTGGCCGCTGCCTTGGCCAGGTACATTCCAGCTGCCGGAGACTGAGGGCCAAGATTTAAGTTGTGGAATCATTTTGGAGGTGTTTGGCCATAACTCACCACGCTGGCCAAGCGGGTTGGTGAGTGTGGGATAGAATTTCCTCTGATCCCGATGGTATAGTTATACCGCTATGGGCGGTCGTCAGAGCCCCTTTAGTGGGAACAGGATGCACCACGAGAAGGCGGGGTTGACATTTGTCAAGGAGAGGCTGTGATGTTACGCATCACCTGACCTTGCATACATATATATATACCTACTACAAGACTGGCACAAGACAGACCGTTGTGGAGTAAACTTGGGGAGACCTTTGTCCAGCAGTGGATTGATAATGGTTGACAATGCTGATGATGATACCTACTACAAGAAGAAGCAATTTTGACAGGAGCCAAAAAAAAAAAAAAAAAAGAAGAAAAAAACATCAATGCAAATGAACTGGAAAAAACATGCAGGAATGCAGAAAGTTTTGAAAATGTTGAGCTTTGACTTTATCAAGCACTAGCAAAACATAGCATTAACTCACCTTTACAAAGACCTAGATAGCTTCTCCTTCACACCTACGAGAGTTTTGTGGCCAGCAGGAAGTTTGACGGCCATTTTGTCTTGTCTGACATCTCTTTGGTCAGCATTTTTGGAGGTCAGTCATTTCGTTTTTTCTTTTTGGAGGATTTTTTGAAATTTTTTTTTTGCATTTTTGCGCTTGCTGAACTGTTTTTTTTTTTTTTTATGGCTTATTAAAAACTGTCGTAGTTTTCTCTTGTCTTTCGCTTCGTTTTTAATCTTTGGCATTGTTCTCGCGGTGTGCTCTGTTCAGGTTACATGCTTCGTGTTTCTGGCCTTGTGGCTCTGCTTCCCTTTTGTTCGTAGTATGGAGGCATATTTACTGTATTTGTACTTTCTTGTAAAGCATTCTTATAATACTGTGTACATATTGCAACTTTTCTTTTCTCATTTTTTAAGTAACTTTCCAAAGTTTTATATTACGTTTCTTTTGTCTAAAGTCTTGCTGAGTATCGCAGCAAATGTCTGTAAAATATTTTTTTCGTTTTTTGCTCCTGGTCTCTGTGCTAGTTTCCTGGATTTTTGGTCGACGTTTGTTTGCACAGGCATGAGTTTTTTCTTTTGCCTCTTGGCTTTTTTTTTTTTTTGCGCCATGCTTCCTTGTTGAGTTCTAGCTCTGGTTGCATGCCTTGTGTTTTGAGCCACTTGGCGTTGCTGTCTCATTTTCTGGAACTTGTGCCTTCAAGTAAAGTATCTTTACATTGTTGAGTACATGTTATGAATCTTTTTCATTTAAGTCTTTTTTTTTTAAGTTAAGCATTTTTACATTACTGTGTACATTTTGAATTTTTTTTTTTTTTTTTTGGTGGTTTTTTCCCCCAGGTTCTGTATTACACTTCATTTGTATAATTTCTGCTTATGTCTAGCAATATTTTATTTTTTTGCGCATGGGCTCTGTACTGGGTTTTCCTGGATTTGTGGATGATGAATCGTTGTGGGTTGTTGGGCCATGTATTTCATAAATGTATTGTTAAATTTATTCTTATTTTTATGTTCCCATGGCTCTTAGAAGGTGTTTTTTTTATCTACAATACATTTATGACATAACAGAAACACATATTCAACTAGGTCTTTGTAGAGATGAGTAATGCTGTGTTTTGCTGGTCTTTGATAAAGCCAAAGCTCAGCATTTTCAAAACTTTCTGCATTCCTGCATGTTTTCCCCTGCTTGTTTGCAGTGGTGTTTTTTTCTTTTCTTTTTTTTTTTTTTTTGGCTCCTGTTGAAATTGCTTCTTCTTGTAGTAGGTGTTGTTTCTGAGAGTTCTCTGCTGCTTTTGCACGTTTAAGTTTTCAGAAAATATTAAAATAAATATATATATATATATATATTTTTGTTCTTTCCTAAAGTTTGGTTTAAATTATATTTATAATTAAAACCAAACTTTAGGAAGAAGTTGTCAGTTTTAGTTGGCCAGTTACCATAGTATATTTTGCTCTTGATTAGTATATGCTATATTTCTTCTAAAACCTCTTAATATACTTGTGCAATAAATTAGATATGACAAATATGAAAGAGACAATGCATATTAAGAGGTTTTAGAAACGGTTTGCACATGTGCAATAAATTAGATATGACAAATATGAAAGAGACATGTGCAAACCGTTTCTAAAACCTCTTAATATGCATTGTCTCTATCATATTTGTTGTATCTAATTTATTGCATATGTGCAAACTGCTGTATTCTTCTGGATCACTCCGTGTCAAGTCAATACAGCTCACAACCTCACCCTGTCCAATTTTAATAGTTTTTGGGTCACTTGGGCATGTTAGAAATGAATCATGCAAAGTTTTGTGTAAGTATATGACACATATTTCAGATTGTATTGCTACCTAAAACTAGCAAAAATTCAGAAAATTTGGCACATAAGGTCTCACAAGTGTGACTTATTTCCGGATCTACTTGACATAAACGGCTGAAATAAGGCTTGCTTTTATCACTTTATAAAGAAAGTTTCCAGAAAATAGAAAAGCATGTGTTTCAAGCTTAAAAAATCATACAAAACGCTTAACCTAGTCGTCCAGGTGGTCTCCATTGAAACTGATGACCTTGTTCCTCTAATCTATGAGTAGAAATATGCCATTGTGATAGAAGTCTGGCAAACCGGAGTTGAAGTCGTCTAAGCAATGTTTCACATCATCGTCATTTGTAAAGTTCAGCTGTAGCAGAAGTAGATCTATAGATTTTACAAAGCTTGTTATCTTGTACAACATATGTTTTACAGTTTTTTTTTTCAAGATTCTAGAAACCGATAACTTGCTTCTGATGCATTGCATACATTCATTTCTTATATATTGCTGCATGTGCACCAAATTTTATTCAAATTTGAGGGCAGGTTGGAATGGTGTGTTGATTTGATATGGAATGACTCTTCTGTCACCCTTATCATTTGCTAGTGCTTGTGCCTCCCTCCCCTTTTTTAATACCTACAATGTGAACATTTCTTTGGATAAAAAATAATTAACATTTTTTACTATGTCATAAAGGTTTCAGTCCTAAAAAAGCATGAGGTGTATTCTTCAATTTAGTAGTTTCTTTTGTTTTAAGCTATTTTGTTGAATTGGAACTTGAAGTTATCTGATATATTAGTACTACACTGATACAGGCACACATGTCTTGTAAAATGTGTTTGATCACTTTTTCCAGGTTTGAGATATGTTGGTAAGCAGAGTGCAAAATGCTGATTTGTCTTTACTGCATGAGCTGCCTGATTTTCTGAAGTAGCTTTAAATATTGTATTGCTGTCTCCCTTTCCATGAATAAAAATCTTTAGATTTCTGTGTAATTGTGAAAAATGTGCCCCCCCCCCCCCTCACATACACTGCCGGACAATTGCAAAGGACGGATGACAACAGCAACGATAGCAACCATAAAATGGAAGGCAGGAAAATGTGGAAATTAGCATAAGTGCGGGATACAGTAAGACGTGTTGTGCGTATGCAAACTTTGGATTGCCGAACTTGTTCGTGACGTCATAGCGCTGATAAGAGATATAAAGGATTTGACGCGTATTGACCGTTGTTGTTCAAACGCAAAGTTGAAAGGGAAAGAATCAGTTGACGAACTTGCAATTTTCAGTATGTCTTCCCGACATCACCTAGATGATTTTACGCGTGGCCGTATTATTGGCAAGATTGAAGAAGGGCGAAAAATAACAGATGTTGCCAGGGAGTTCGACGTCAGCCACAGTGTTGTTTCAAGGCTTTGGAAATCATTTCAAACAAATGGAGAGTGTAGCAAACGTCACGGGGGAGGTCGTGTTCGCAGTACGACACCTGCAGAAGATCGGTACATAGTGCTATCAACAAAAAGACACCGGCGCAGCACAGCTAGTGAGGTAGCAAATCAGTTTATGGCTGCAACTGGCAAGCGGATCTCCCGAAAAACTGTCGCCTGACGTTTGCATGAAGGAGGACTATACGCCCGCCGTCCTGTTGTGGGCATCCCATTGTCCAGACGTCACCGTACCGCCCGTTTGCAATGGTGCCATCAACATCGCAATTGGACTGATAACGACTGGTCTGCTGTCCTCTTCTCAGATGAGAGTAGATACAGCCTATCGTCTGATTGTCGACGACAACTGATCTGGCGTGATAGTGGTACTGCATATTGTCCAGCAAACATACAGGAAAGGGACCGATATCCGACATGTAGTGTCATGGTATGGGCTGGCATCATGATCAATGGCCGTACGTCCCTCTATGTGCTTCCAACTGGGACTATGACTGGCCAACGATACATTAATGATGTTCTGCTACCTCATGTTCGCATGTTCCGTGGTGCTGTCGGTGATAGATTCATTTTCATGGACGACAACGCAACATGTCATCGAACAGTCGCTGTCCAGGAGTGTCTTGAGAGCGAGGATATTCAATGCCTTGTATGGCCAGCACGTTCTTCAGATCTGAATCCCATTGAAAATGTGTGGGATGCTTTGGGGAGGAGTCTTGCTGGTTGCCAATGCCCTCCAATAAACAAGAACACCCTCATCCGTGAACTGACAGAGGAATGGGATAAATTACCCCAACAGCTGCTTGATAATGTTGTGCAAAGCATGACACAACGTGTGGAATCTTGCATCGCCCTCCATGGTGGCCATATCCCGTATTGACATCTTACGCCGGAACGCCTGCGGACGGTAATTGCATTTTTTTCACGTTTATGTATTCTGCACAAAATGGCCTGTTTGTCCCTTGAACACGTTCCAAAGCTTTCTGGATTTCAGAGCACAATAAATTGTCTTTCTTGTAATGTCCTGGCATTCTGACATTATTTTATTTCACTTGGCATCCAACCACACTTACTTTTTTATGCGCTATATAGCCGTTTATGATCCGTCCTTAGCAATTGTCCAGCAGTGTATATTATTTTATTTTGGATGATTTTTCATGCTTTTCTTTGTTTTATTTTATTTTACTAAGATACTGTGTTAACTTGCAGTGTAACTAACTGTGACCCCACATAAGGACACTTGTTTCAGAAGTTGTTTGAGGGAATATAGGTAACTGAGAGCCAACCACGTTATCATTACCTCCTCCTTTAACAGTCTGATTTTTATTTCTATTTATTAAGTGTGCAACTTAATTCTTGGCCCCTAACCGCAAGTGATCATAGAACGTCGGCAAATGCAAATAGCTGTGTGCGATAATGACTGATTGCAGCGTCATCGAACAGCTTTCCAGGCAACCGTAACTGCTCACAGCTGTAGTGACCGAAGGGACAAAAGTTGACGGTGAAAACAATGTAATTCAAGAAGCAACATTTGAGGCACTGCCTCCTGTTCGCATTTCAGCTGGGGAAAAAATGCTGCGGAAGCCCAGCAAATTATCTGTGCTGCTGTGTCCTACACTATGTATAAGAAGTGGTTTAAGCAGAGAAATTTCGATGTCCACGATGCAGAACGTCCGGGGCAGCCACAGAAAGTTGCCGATGAGGAACTGGAACAACTGTTGGACGCGGATCCCTGTTGCACCCAGTCAGAGCTCGTCCAGAAACTCGGAGTAACGCAGCAAGCCATTGCAAAGTGCCTGCACACGCTTGGACGGATTCACAAGGAGGGCGGTTGGGTGCCCCACCAACTCACAGCTGCGAACAAGTCTAGGCGCTATGATGTTGCTGTGTCGTTGCTCTCCAGATTCAAGAAGAAGGATTTCCTCCACGAGATTTTGACCTGTGATGAGAAGTGGATCCTGTACGATAATACTAAGTGGAGCAAATCGTGGGTTTATCCAGGTCAGCCTACCACCAGTACCGCCAAACCGAATATCCATGCCAGGAAGTTGTTGCTGTGCATATGGTGGGAGCAGTGCAGTGTCGTACACTATGAGTTCCTCAAACCTGGTGAAACGGTCAATGCTGAGCATTATTGTCAGCAACTCATTCGTGTCAGTGACGCAATAGAGGCGAAAAGGCCATACACCGACTAGGGCAGAAGGTCGGTCCTGTTGCTTCAGGATAATGTGCTTCCTCACACCACGAAAACTACTTTAAACACGATCACTGACATGGGATGGGAGATTTTGTCCCACCCGGCGTATTCTCCAGACTTCGCCTCGTCGGATTATCACCTCTTTCGCTCCCTGCAACATCACTTGAGGGATACGCACTTCACTTCTGTCGAGGAAGTCCACACAAGTATTGATGACTTTATCAACTCGAAACAGCCCTCTTTTTTCCGCAGTGGCGTTCGGCAGCTCCGTGACCGATGGCTCAAATGTATCCAACACGACGGGGATTATTTCCCTGATTAGGTACGTATTCGATTTGCTATAATTTGCTGTCAACGTGTCGTGCCTGTGGCTGAGAATTAAGTTGCACGCCTAATAAATAATCTTGTTCAGAGATGTGTTTGGCCATTAAACACTAAATGTGTGCTTTACTACCATCAGGCAAATGTTCATTGATCCTCACTAATAAGTATCCCACTTGTTTGAGTAACACAAACTTGTAGTGAGTTGCTCCTGTGGGGTGCCTGCCTTAGGACCAAGTGTAATGGAAATTTACTGCGTTTGGTTGTAGTAGCACATGGCTTGGCATTCTATGTAGAATGCAACCATTGAACTTTAAAATGTGATGTTATATTTAAGTGAATGAACTAAAACATATTGTGTGAAAAACTGTGAAATGCAGTTGTTACAAAGGTAGCAGCAGCTATTAAGAAATTGATTTTTAATTAGACATAATGTTTGTATTTGTATTTAAAGTATGGTACACACATTTAGCTTTAACTGTGAAGTTTAACAGTAATTTGTGAACTCCCCCTCCTCCCCCACCCTGAGATACATTTTACCAGTTAATGAAATGTTGCATTAAGACATTGCATTAAATGAATACTGCCTGTGCAGCACTGCTGCAAATAAGCATTAAACATTTGATGTGCCCCTTAATTGTATGCTATACATCCTTTGTGTGCAAGTTACTGACCTAATGTGTTTTTTGTTTTTTTTTATCCTTCCTTTATTTTTACACACACACACATAATTGTTTACCATTAATTTGTTTTAATTTTTTTTTTTTGTACATATAATGTTTCTTATGTATTTATTTGTTGCAATCCAGTGACCTTTTTAGTTCTGTGGTACTTGTGGTACTTTTGACTACTTTTCTGATAAGCTTTTTAATTTTTCTTAGCCAAGGCCCTGGTGGTGGATTTGACGATGGGGCAGTGCAGAATTCTGCAGCCAAGAAACCAAAGGTATTTCTTTTTTTCTTTTTTCTTCTTTTCTTCTGTTTTTGTCACCATGTAAAATGCTGTATTTATCGGGGTATAACATGCAATTTTTTTTTCCTAAAATTTAGTGTTGAAATTCTACCTGTGTTATATGCGCATACTACTTTTTTTTTTTTTATTTAAATAGACTTAGATAAAATGAATACTGCTGCTGAGTGTGATGCATCCCGACGTTGCAAATGTTACCAGTTTGATATCACTTTACTCTAACCGCAGACACTTCTCTAACATGCATATCTCTTCTGTTTTCTGACGGATCTTGTTAAAAGTGGTATCAATAAAATCTTCAGTTCTTCGGAAAAAAGATTCTCACAAAAAATTTGAGACAGGCTCCTGATTTACCTTTTTTTTTTATAGTAATCTCACTCACTTCAGCAGTGAACGCAAGCTCTCACGTTAAGCCTAAGCTTCTGCTCTTGGTAAGTTGCTTTCATGCACAACCTGCTTAAGCAGCAGCTGCTCTGGGAAAATATGACGAAAATTTTGGTGACTTCCAAACTCCGTGTGACGGTTGATGATAAAACTCGTGAGTGTATGCGTGGTCTTGTCGTGCTGATTCGAGGGTATCATTTCTCACGATGATGATCATACATTATTGGCAAACAGCGTTGGTTTAAGGAACCCAGACTTCTGGCTGTTTTTAATTTTTTAGTCTGTCTCATCACTTTCCAAGATAGCAGTGATTCCGATTAAATATGTTGTGACAGGTCTAATATCCAAGTTTTTTTGTTCAAACAGATGTTTTTTTCTTTCATATTATTTGCCTTATAAGTAGTATAAATATTAATAAACGTGTGTTTGAGTTATCTAAAAAAAGTTCAGAGTTCTCAAGTCATTTATTTTAAATTTAAGTTTTTTTTTACTCGAACTTCCTTCTTAAAATTAGGGTGTGTGTTATACGCCGATAAATACGGTATGTTGTTACTAAGAGCCTAGTATGGTAATAGATCAAATGTATGGAACAGTATTTCAGTGTATGGTGAGATTCTTGTACAAGTAATCACGAGTTGGGTACTTAAATATTTTGAAGGTAGTTTGAGTTTCATGCTTGTTAACAGTGAAAAAAATAAATAAATTGACTTTTTTCTTTATTGTAACGAGTGATATTTCAACTACCTTCAGTTATTCGTTACATGTGTATTGCATACTTATTATTATTACTTAAATAAACTGGTGTCCAAAACAAAATTAATGTGACAAATAGAAATTCCAGAATATGTCCGAAATGAAATGACAGACAGTAAAGATTTTCCAGAGACATGTATGTGCGAGGGGAAATATTAAGTTGACGTACCCAAACAACATTGTGCTACCTCCTATGGAAATATGCAAATCACGACGTACATCGTCGAGCCTGCAGCCACACAACATTGATAAACGTTGTCCTGAGCCAGATGCAGCAATTGAAGCTTGAGTTGGACTGTTAATGGAAAAATAGGTCCACACCATCGCTTAGAAGAATCTGTACAGTGGACAGCGATCGGTAGATTGGAAGCAAAGCAATTGGAAACTGAGGAAGCAAGATGGCCGAATGTGTCGAGGCAAGTGGTCTCCAATATCTGGAAACAGTTCCAGGAAACCGGTACAATAACAAGAAGGGCAAGGCAAGGATGCCCATGGGCCACAAGTCAATATGACCAGTATTTGTCTCTATCAGCTTGTCATTGTAGGGAGTCGTCAGCCAGGCAACTTTTGCAGGAGCTCTCCTTGCTACAGGAACCTGATATTGAGGCAAACAGTTTACAAAAGACCCCACAAGAGAGGTCTGTTTGTAAGAAGGTCAATGATCTGATCCCACTCCCTATATTAATCAAACAGAAAGGTCCATCTTAATTGGGCCTGACAACATCCCCCTTCCCCTGGAACCCTGCTCAAGGGCCTGTGTTCTCTTCAGTGACGAGTCGTAGTTCAGCCTAAACCAGTGTTTAAGCTGGAATTTTTTTCCTTGTAGCAATTTGTTCATTTTGTCACCAAAAGTTGTAGCAAAATGTTTATGCAGATCAGCCAAAATTACAGCTGTATTTTTTGCTATATTTACATAGTGCAATAAAAAAATTCCTAGACTAGGCACGTAGCACGCCAGCAGATGGCAGTACGCGGATGTGTGAGCAGCGGTCGAGGGCAATGACCTTCGTGAGTCGTGCCGATTGGCGTTGTTCTGTGAACATCGGAGGCTGTGCTACACGATATTTGGTGACCACATGCAGAACACAGCTGTGATTTCGGTAGGGACTTCAAAATAGAGCAGCGGGCGAACATCAAATTCTGTGTCAAACTCGGAAACGGAGACGCATGAAATGTTGCGGCAGGCTTATGGCAATGAGTCATACAAGGTGTTTTGAGTGGCACTCGTGCTTCAAGAGCAGCAGAACACACTGGAAGACGACAAAAGGTCAGGGAGAGCAAAACCTCTGAAAATGTGGACATTCGTGGGGTGCACCGTGAATTTGTCCCCCAAGGCTAGACCATCACCACCCTATTTTACTGCAATGTTGTGTGTCGTCTTCACGGTTCATATGCTCCTTGAATAAAAGTTCATTTTCAAGTCCTTGAAAGTACTTGAAAAAGTTTAAGGCTCTGTAAATAGTACTTGATATATTTTGTTTAATTAATGATATGAAAGAGCATGTGTTAAATAATTGTTAGTGCTAAAAAGATGTATAGGAGAGTTCTGCGTAGTTGTAATAAAAGCACCAAGCTGATCAAATAACACAGAACTTGCTTTTAACCCAGGGGAGTGTGTGGACAGCTGTGGTGCCTTGGCTGTGATATCACTACAGAGTCAAGTATCAGCCATGTGTGTAAAATAAGTGGAATGATGTATTAGCAAATTGTGATGGGCTTCTGTTTATTGGGATTAGGGATGCGTTCTTGCCTGAGGATGGAACTTCCAGGAATTGCTTGTGCTTAATGCGTGGACCCTTCATCTTCGGGCTGCATCAAAAAATGCATCAAAGTCATGCATAAAAAAAAAAAAATTGAAAGCAAACATTAAGTGTCATACCAGCAGATGAATACAAAAATAATGTACCCTTTCAAAATATTCCACAAAATTAAAATGATTTCAAAAACAGGGGGCAATTCAACGTTAATAAAATAAACCAACTGGGGGGCAAGGTGTGACAGGCAGGTCACTGAAGATGTGCCTGCTCCAGGTAAGATTAATGGTCTGAACTTACTAAATACCTACCTACTGATCGACCGACAGTACATAATACGATAATTCGGGTTAAAAAAGTCCTTGAAAAGTGCTTGAATTTATTTTGCTTGGAAGAGTACGAACCTTGGTCTTATTCACTGCAAATGACCTAAAATGTGGCGCATAGGGGATTTCCTGCTCCATTTCAACAATGCAGCAGCTCACAGAGCATTACCAACACGCCAGTTTTGCAGCCGCAACAGCATGACTACCCTTCCTCACTCGCCGGATTTGGCCCCTGCGGCTTCTTTCTTTGAGCTGAAGCTCAAGTGTCACTGTTTTGAAACCATGGACAAGATCCAGCGCGAATCACAAACGATGCTTGACACGATTTGCGAACAGGACTTCCAGGGAGCGTTCCAACAGTGGCAAAAACGCTGGCAGCGATGTGTTGCTGCCCAAGGAAACTACTTTGAGGGAGATCATAGCCAGACTTAAGTAATGTAAGTACTTTGTTGTATATCGGCATAGTCTCGGAACTTTTTTATCGGACCTTTTACGTATCAAAATACTACAAGCACAATGCATTGACTAAATAAAATTTTGTTCTTCAAATAGAATTCAAGAATAAAAACCAAATAGGCTTTTGCACTTATAATTTTAATAAAAATATTTACATCTGCTGATGCATGCAGTTTGTGAAAATATATATTTACTAAAAGCAGGACTGAGCGAAGCCACAA
Organism: Macrothele yani; assembly: GCA_039090855.1. Lineage (NCBI taxonomy): Eukaryota > Metazoa > Arthropoda > Arachnida > Araneae > Macrothelidae > Macrothele > Macrothele yani. The sequence goes on from CM077014.1 coordinate 144,606,754, forward strand.
CCGACAACACACCACCAGAGTGGTCGACCCAAACCAAAATGGTACGTGCTACTAGGGCTGCAAACTGCCAAGGAAACAAATGAAATACTGCTTTCCTTACTATCACATCAAAGTCCTTGCAAAAGGTTATCTCAAGGCTCACTGGTGCTTTTCTACGATAGGAGAAAAGACAACAAGAATGGAAAAGTGAGAACAGGCTGAATCAGCAATGAAAGAACCAGAAATGACAAGAATAATAAAAACACAAGGGCGATACAGCGATGTCAATGAGAGAGAAAGAAAAAATGACGAGAAAGGAAACCAGGTCGACAGGGCAAAGCAGCAATGATGGGGATGAAACACAATGAAAGGGCAAAGCATGGGTGGGCGGGATGACAGAAAACATTTGCTTTTTGTCGCAAAATTACAGTGTTCATCGCGATCTGTTGAAAATGTGAGCGACTGCTTAAACTTAGGCCTAAAACACAGATTCTCAATGTATGTATGTTTGGAGAGAGGCGGGAAGCCAAAATTCTCCACCCAGCATTAGGGAAATTGGCCACTGCGTTCATGGTGGATTCCTGGTTTGGGCTGGCATCATTATGGGTGGATGCACGCAAAGTGATAGCTTCCTAGAGACCTGTGTATGGGTTTTCAGGGGAGCTGTTGGCCCCAGTTCCTTTGTATAGACATTAACGCCTTCACTATAGGGTTCAGCTAGTCAACAAATACCTGGAGAATAAGGATTTTCACATAATGGAGTGGCCCACAAAATCTCCAGACCTGAACCTGATGAGCATGTCTGGGATGCCCTGGGAAGAGCAATTGCAAGCTGGTAGCTCCCTCCTAAGATGCTAAAGCACCTTGGTAGAGGAGTAGCACTTCTTGCCCCAAACTCTCATTTACAGCCTTATAAACAGCATGAAGGCTCATTGTACAAGCTGTATTACTGTTCAGAGTAATCACACTCCCTATTAGCTCCTCAAAATGCATGTCATTTGCTTCAACATGTGGCTATAGCATTTGTTGTGGTGATAGCATTCCTTTTCTGTTGTGTATTGCTGTATTATCGATATGTATATATGTATGTATGTATCATCTGTCATTAAATGCTGCTATGTGGATTTTGCATTATTCATGATTTTGTGTTTGTCACATTAAATTTGGACACCAGTGTATTTTGAATAGAGTACATTTTCAACACTTTACTTCCAGTTCATTATGTCATCTAGTTTAGTTTCACTGTGCATTTGGCAGTTTCTTCAGAGTGAGTAGTTTTTACATGTTTTTGTCTCATGGGACACCATGAATGATGCTGACAGTTATGGATTTTTGACTGTTGTTGCCACATGCTTGAGAAGAATAACGTCAAGGTTGTGATGTTCAGTGGAGTGAATAATTTCACTATTGAAGTAAACATTTCTAATATGTAAAGCCTAGTGGCTGAGTAGAAATTGTTCAACAGAATAGCTTCTTCAGAAATAATTTTGTGATAGATTTTTATAAAAGTGTTAAGATATGGAGGGAACTTCTCTAGCTCATAGTGGAGAAGCCCAATGAAAAGCCATACTGATTGGGAATGTGGTAAATTCTCAATGCCAGAGTATTGGAAGTTTAGTAATGTGTTCCTGTAATCACATTTTATGTTATTGGCAACTTCAGTCAAAATTACTGTACACCTTTGTGGAATTCCAGTTTCTTATAGCATATGAAAAATTAATCTTCATGTTGTTTTTTAGTTGTTGATTACAACACTAAATTTGCTATTATGGCACTCCAAATACCCTTTCTGTTCTGTCCCTGCATGCCTAGGGCTATAATTAGGCATTTTTGTATTCTCAAATGTCACAGGTATAATTTTTTTTGCTGTTGGATTATGTACTTTATTTCTCCCTCAAATCAGTTACATGCTTCTTCTACTAGTAAATATAAAAAAGATACTTAAACATTGTTCTGCTTGCAGTGACATGGACACTCAGGTCAGGACTTGACGTTTGGAATAGCAAAGTAAGAAATGGCAATGTTTCTACACCGATAAGCAATTACATTATAACCACCTACCTAATAAGCTGTAGGGCCCCCTTTAGCCCGCAAAACGGCGGCCACTCGGTGAGGTATCGATTCGATGAGGTGGCAATAGGTATCTTGGGATATCTGGTAACATGATGTCAACAGTAGGCCCTCCAGTTCCCATACATTTCAGAGTGGTGGTGATTTAGCGTGAACCCACTTTTCCAAGTCGAACCACAAATGTTCAATTGGGTTCATGTCAGGTGAATTTGGAGGCCAGGGCATTAACAGAAAGTCACCAGCATGTTCCTCGAACCACTCCTTGACAATTCAGGTAGTGTGGCATGGCGCATTATCCTGTTGGTAATTGGCCATCACCAGCAGGGAACACAGATGCCATGAATGGGTGAACTTGGTCTGCAACGATGTTCAGATACCTGACAGCTGTCAGGCATTGTGCTATTGGGATAATGGGGCCTAAACTGTCCCAAAAAACATCGCCCACAGCTTAACACCACCGCTGCCAGCCTGTTTCCGCCCAACAATGTATCCAGGCGCCATAGCCTTCGTTGGTAATTGGCGTAACTGCGTTCGGCCATCTACATAATGCACCAGGAATCTTGATTCGTCAGACCAGGCCACTTTCTTTTAATCATCCACGGTCCAATCTCGACGATCTTGGGCCCATTTCATGCCTTGTTGCCGATGACGTGCAGTGAGCATGGGGACCCAGCTGGGTCTTCGGCTACGCAGGCCCATTCACAGAATGCTGCGATGAACTGTGTGCTGTGACATATTGCCCTGATCACCACTGTTGTAGCTGCAGGTGATTTGTTGCACTGTGGCCTTGCGGTTGCTGTGAACAATGCATGACAGTCTCCGCTCCCTTATGGCATCAACGAGCTGCGAACTGCTCACGGCTGAACGACAGTTCGTCATTTGGCCATCTGTGCACCACTTTTGATACATACTGAGTCACTACAGCAGCACGTGAACCCACAAGCTACCCTGTTTCCAAGATTCGTAGTTCCAAGGCTGCGTGCCATCACAATTTGTCCTTTATCAAACTCGATAAATCAGCAGCTTTTCCCATTCTGACTCCGAACACTCTACTAACCGAAAGCCGGTCAACGGCGTCCACTTGACGTCCTTGGGTTGTATATATGCCACTCTATGAACTTCACCTACGCCACCATTTGGTCTCCAGGTGTGCTCATTTCTTTAGGCTGGGCAGTGTTCGAATTACCCAGTGGTCCGCTGGCCATTGGCTTAGTGGCCCAGATGACTAGTAAGTTTTATTCCAAGTTCTCGCAAGTTAAAAAATAAATTTCTATTTCTTTTACCTCGATGTATGGTTTTCTTTTCAGGCTGCAACTAATTATAGTTTCATGAAATGCTATTGGACAACAGCTATTTTTTTTTCATCCCTCATTTGATTTGTAAAGAGTTGAAGAAACAGCTAATTCAGAAAGGCAGTTTCCCAGTCTCTGTCTTGTAATGGCTACAGCCGTTTTTTATTACCTTCACCAGAGATGCCAACTACTACGGTATCTTCGTAGTTCCTACAGAAATAGCTCTTGTACTACGGAATACGGAAAAGCGTGTTTTTTCTACGAAAAATTAACAGAAGTTATAAATTTTTTATATCGCTTGTTACCCTTCCCAACGCAATGGCGTCCACTTGACGATCTGCCATTCATCGTGCTTGCGATGCTGCCTGCACCTCCAGTTATGCATCTCAAGGCTGCTCGCATCTTAGTGCGAGCGACCGGCACTCGATGAGTGTGGCCTTGCGCTGAGTCATTCTAAATGAAAATCCTCCCTCCTCAGCATGCAACATTCTGGGGACATTGAGCGCAGCTCGCATTGGTGGACGTGGGCGGAGTTTGCCCTCCAGGGACGAGCTCGAAATTCGTTTGGTGCAGAACGTGAGTGTCATTGCCTGGCATCGAAGTTGGGTTTTTTTTATTCATGCGTTGTCAATTCATGTCAGTAATTATTGGGTTGTCTGAAAAGTCATGATGTATTTTAGCCATGTTTTCCAAAGTATAATGCCCGTTTTGTTCAATAATCTTTTGCCATCTTTCAGTGAGCTGCAGTATGCCTTGTTTGTAGGACTTGTCTTTTGTGGCAAAAAACTGTACAAAGTGCTGATTTACAGCCTCATCTGAATTGAACGTTATACCATGCTAGGACTGTTGAAGAGAGCGAAACAAGTGGAAGTCTGATGGCGCAAGGTCAGGCTAGTATGTTGGGTGTGGCAACACATCCCACCCAAGCTCCAATAATTTTTGGTGGGTGATCAAACTTGTGTGTGGTCTCGCGTTGTCGTGATGGAACACAACACCTTTACGATGAACGAGCTCTGGACGTTTCTGGATGATGGATCCGTTCAAACTGTCCAATTGCGGACAGTGCACATTCGAATTGATTGTTTGGTTCCGTGGTAGGAGCTCGAAAAGCACGACACCTTTAAAATCCCACCACACTGAGACCAGAACCTTCCGCTGATGAATGTCTGCTTTGGATGTCGTTTAAGGCAAAGCAGCACGTCGGGACCCAGACCGTTTGCGCAGCACATTGTTGTACACAATCCACTGTTTGTCACCAGTTATCAGTCGCTTCAAAAAGAATCGTTTTCCTCACGTTTAATGAGCATATCGCAGATGTTTATATGTGCCGTCAATTGAGCTTCTTTGAGTTCATGAGGAACCCACACATCGAGCTTGCTTACGTATTCCAGCTTCTTCAGGTAGTCGTGAATGCTTGAATGATGGATGTGCAATGTGTCTGCAATCTCCCGTGTCGTGTAACGTGGGTTTGACTGTATCAATGCCTTGATTTGGTTGTCATTAACCTCGGTGGGCCTCCCGGACCGAGAAGCATCGTTGAAGTCAAAATCACCAGCACAGAATTTTGCGAACCACCGCTGGCACTGACGTTCTTGTAGAGCATTATCACCGTACACTTTGTGTAACTTTTCACAAGCTTGACGCACATTCTTCCCTTTACGGAAGTAAAACAGTAAAATATGGCGAAAATGTACAGTTTGGTCTTCCATCTTCAAATTGATGTCAAATCTCCGCAAATCAACCAAATTGCTCACTATTCCTTTTAGACTGCAGCTAGAACTGGCAGTTGTTGAAGGCCATATCGATAACAGAGCTGCACATGCCTCTAGTACTTCCAAAACCGCCCAACTGCCATTGGGTGCCAAAATACGTCATGACTTTTCTGACAACCCAATAATATATTGAAGTTTCTTTATTGTGTTGCGAAAAGTATGCTTGGATTTCGTTCTCATGTGCAGAGTTAGTCAAACTGCGTAATTATTGGTCTAGTACGCATCTAAATTTTGCTGAAGCGTAAAAATACGCATCAGGAATTTTTCGCAGCGCTTAGAAATACACGTCGAGAAACGCGTAAAGTACACATCAACACATAAAACTATGCATCGAGAAACGCGTAAAACTACGCGTCGAAGAATTTTACGAACACTTAAAAATACCCATCGGGACAGCATTTCGTCTTTCAAAAGCGGAAGTAAACAAAATAAAGATTTTTTCTGTAATCGTAATTGCATTTTTCTGCAATGTTGCCTCTGTCCAGTATTGTTGTATTACAACATTTTATTCCACAAATATTTGTATTTCACTTTAAAAATGGAGGGAAAATTTCCGAAAACGGAAATTCGGCGGCGCAAAAATTCCTGTGTAATCTTCAGGCAAGAGAGTGCCACAGCTTCAAGGAATTTCTCCTTTTTCGTCGTAATTTGGGTTATCCTCGAGATCGAGGAATAACCGAACAGAAATTTTGGAGCAATTGGTAGTAGTGAAGGATGCTTTCCGCCTGAAACTTTCGAAAACGGAAATTTCGTCTTTCAAAACTTTCGGAAACAGTGAACATTTCTCCAGTAATCGTAATTTTATATTTCATGCGATGTTTCTTTTGCCTAGTATTGTTGTTATATTTCATTTTATTTCATAAATATTTGTATTTTACCTTGAAAATGGAAGGGAAATGTCTGAAAACGAAAATCGGACGTAGCAAAGATTTCTCCCATAACTGTAATTTTTTTCCTCAACAATGATCCGAACGTGTATCCTGTGTTCTTAAAATTTCCCCCCAAAAAAAGGTTTGCATTTCAACTTGACAAAGGAGGGAGAGTCCAAAAACGAAAGTGACGAAGCTGAAAAATTTGCAAGAATTGATGCGTGATATATTCAAAAGCCTTATCAATCAGAAAAGCCAAACACTTACCTAAAAGCTCTTAGCTACTTTCTTGCTATACACTTCATGCACGTCAATTAGAACATCCTGTTATGTAGCTGGCCTTCAGAGGTTGAAACTTTCAGCTTATAGGGCATTGCTTTTATATACATTCTTCCTGTCATGAAACATCGTATTTTTATTCACAGGACAAAAACGCTGAGTGGTAGTATGGGGAATGTAAATTGTTGAGAGTGCTGCATGTGAGTATTTATTGGGTGGGTCAATATGTGTTTTCAAAGTGTGCCATTTTTTGAATTGGGAATTTTAAGGCCTTGTTGCATATGGGGGGAATGAAAGAGGAATAAGATAAAAATAAAATAAAATAGGCGTAATGAAAGTTTGCAACACTCACATAATAGTGAGTATATACCTAGTGATGAGCTATGTTACATGTCAGACGGCAGACAGAAGTCAGCGTTTTTTGTCCTGTGAATAAAAATACGATGTTTCATGACCGGAAGAATATATATAAAACAACGCCCTATAAGCTGAAAGTTTCAACCTTTGAAGGCCAGCTACATAACAGGATGTTCTAATTGACGTGCATGAAGTGTATAAGCAAGAAAGTAGCCAAGAGCTTTTAGGTAAGTGTTTGGCTTTTCTGATTGATAAGTCATTAATAACTTGCACATAAATATGTGCACTTTGTTGGTACTTTATGCCTTTAAAAATGCAAATAATATGATATTCAAAAGCATTCATAGCACTATTCTCCAAGTTACACAAACTTTTATTTAAAATAGTGAAAGCTATTATGCATTCATGGTCCTCAGACTGAAAGTTCCTTCAGCATGGTGGATAAGTATGTTATGAAAAAATATTTTCTGCTGAGGAACTCAAATCTGCAAAACAATGTGCTGCCAAATCACTAAAGAAAACTATTTAATCAATTTTTTGTTTGTAAAAAAAATGTTTCAGTCATGGTGTATATTATTTTCCATGTGAAAAATTTTAAATATTTAGATACAGATTTTTATGTATATAAATAAATAAGTAAGTAAAAAATACTAATTAAATTAAATGAGTAATAGCATGTTTTCCTTGGTTAAAATTACCCTTTTTGGTGTGACTACTGAAAAAAGGGCCAAAACTACTGAAAATTTGTACGAGTACTATTGAAAATATCTGAAACAGGTTGGCATCTCTGCCTTCACCTACCCTAGTGAATGTAGCAGATCTGATACCAGACGCAAGCCAGGTTTTGTTACTGGCCCAAGAAAACACACTAGCACAGAGAAGGTCAATTGGTGCGTGTGAAGGTATTTTTTTGTAAAAGAGGAATTCACACGAAACAGTTTTAAATGGGGGACTAAAACTAACTTCATGGGGCAAGTAGCAGGGATGAGCAATAAGACTAAAAATAAGGAAAGGAAGCTAAATCCTAAACAATAAAGCATAAAAAAAGGCTACTAATGTATAAGAATGTTTTTGTACCCTTGGAGTCTCCTTGTTTCTTTTTACTTAAAAACAGATCAGAAGTGCACATCTGTTATGTCACCAATCCATCGGGATCTTATCCTGGAAAATTCTTTGTCCTGTCAGTTGCACTTTCAAATTAGATGCTTTAGAAACAAATATTAGGGATAATTCCATTAAAATGACACATTATTTTTTACATATATTGTAAATGTCTTAATTTTTTTTTTTTTTTTTTTTGCGGGCTAGTGGGCATTTTGGTGGACCATTGGTTTGCAAATTCTAGTGGTCCGCTGGGCCAGTAGAAGATTTATTTGTAATTCTAACACTGCTGGGGGGGGGGGCGGTGTCATAATGTAATGGCTCATTGGTGTACTTGCCCAAAAAAATTCTTAAAAAACACAGTGCAGTTCTTCAACTATTTGTTTGTTCTGCAGTGTTTGTAACATTGCATTATGTAAACAAATTTGGCACCCTTTTTTTTGTACAGGTTTTTTTTTATGTAACATCTTTAATTTTTTTCTAGAGTGTGCATTTTTGTTAATATCTCATAATTTTAAATGTGAGGTCAGTAGACATCATTGAGCATCTCTAAGTGGAACAGTAAAGCAGGAAACACAACTCAAAGAGTTGCTATTCCTGAGATTATCAGGAGCTGAACATTTAATGAGCCCATATCCTTTCAATGTATTCAGTAAATACAGACTCTGTGGGGTCACACTCTTTCGTTCTGGATAGTTGTAAAACTGTGACCAAAGTAGTCTGCATGATCTGAGGTAGGGCCTACATGTATATCTTTCTTTGAGATATAGTGCAATTTATAGTTGCTTTATTTTAACTTTTTAGTTTTGATTCATGCTGGAGTATATTCTATCTGATTAGTTTCTCATCCTTTCCATTTTAGGTATCGGTTCGCTGTGAAATTTGCAATATTGATTTTACTTCTGAAATCCCATATAAGATGCACATAGTGGGGGCAAAACATACAAAAAAATTGAAATCAAAAGAGGTATTGGAATCAATGGAAAGTCAAGGTAATGTTATCACATAAGTAAAGCTTCAAATATTTCAGAATGTCATTTGTCAATTCAAGTTGTTACTGAAAAATTTTATGTGTTTGCATGATGACCAGTTTTTCTTGTTTTGACAAAATGACTTACATGTGATATTACTAAGCTGTACTCTGAGATTCAGAACTTAGCTCATGAAAGAAAGATCATCTGCCAGTTCATAGTTATTGATAGTGTTGGATTTACCTACTCCTGACGTATCAAAAACTACATTTGTAGCAATCTTGGCACACAGATTGAGTTTCACTGACATCCATTACACATTACTTTTGCATCCCACACACATGCCCACGCAAGACTTCTTTTAGTTCATATTCATTACCTTTTTCTCTTCAGGCATTCCTGAATCTGGTTCTCCCGTAACTATCTTAGTCTTCTGCATTTCTTTACTGCCACTTGAGCCGAATGAATTCTCATAGTTAGCACCTCATCGCTCATTCTTTCAGCATCTTTGCAAGATATTTGTCTCTACCCTGTTAACAGCTTTTTGCTTCACAATTACACATCTGCAACAGATATTCATTCCTTACATGATCAAAATGCGTCTTGTCACAAACCCCCTTGTAAGGAACACATCTCGCCAACATACCAATGATCCCTTTGTCTCTTTTGCAGTGCCCAGGCTTTTTCTGACATCAAAATACTGCAAATGCATGCACAGGAGAGCAAGTGTTGCTAGTGATGCTGCACCTACAAGATCAGTGCCAAAAAGCTAATTCCATTAACTCGATACTGTGCATTGTTGCTTAATGCACTGAACTATGGCAGGTAAATTTCTTGTTTGGTGTGGATGAATTGGCACCACTGTGCCATCAATCCCATTAAGGATTGCCTCTTACGGCCAATCCTTAAAGTTAGCACTTTGAATTTTAGAAGCTGTGGCATATTTTTTAAAAATGTCAATTGCAAGATGTTACTAGACAATTAAAAGTGGTAGTTCATGGACAAAAATTGCCTGTACACTGGGGATGCCATTGTAAGAAAGTCTGTTACTTATGCATTAGCCAGGCACCAGTAGAAATTTATCAGTAAATGTCACAATTGTTGATAGATGGCACCACATGAATGGTTATTTGTTTTTAGAATTGAGCTGTAATGAATGGTGTGATAAGTTTATTTTTGGTAAACACAATTTATGAAGGAAATATATCCTAACATACAAGCATTGTTAGTGGCCTGAAACCTACACATTAATTTTTGGGGGCCAAGAAGTTTTAATACTATTTAAAATGGAATCATATGGATCTGATGAAGCTAAATGATGTTTCCACGTGAACTCGGCTAAGTACGAATTGATATGCTGTCTAGCAGTTCCGCGATTACATTTGTTTCTCCATTTTGCTGATCCCCACAATCTTTTTATTGTTTGAGTATAGGCTCCACTCTCTGGGTCGATAAAGTTGTACGTATGATTGACTTTGAAATGTTCAGAACCTGCCTCTTCTAGCTCCTTAGTCTAATATGCCTTCCGTGAATCCGAATAGATTGTACAATGTGCCGCAACATGATTCTTAATTTCATTCAATAGGGTTTTCACACTTCTGTCTGGCACTTCCTCCGAAAATCCACTGCTCTTGGAAGCACGTGACCTGTATCAGACTTTCTTTTCGAAAATAATGTTTCGTCTATCTCCACAAATAATCCTGGGCCACCATTTTTTTTAGTCCAACTGATGTTAAAAAATATGTGCACAAATTTCTTGCAAATAGTTATTCCAATCAACAGTTGTTTGACTTGCCATATCCAACTATTGTTCACACTATTTAATAGAAGTTAAATTCTCACTCCAGCTATAAATAAATTGAACAGCAATTAAAAAAGGAAGCCGGCTACACTGAAACCAGTTTCCAGCACATAAGCCTACCTTAGATCTGCACTGCCATTGAATGCTTTCACTTCCAAAGTATAGCTTCATATTATGGCCCAATTTACAGATTCTTTCACTCAGCAGAATTTTTTTACTTTGAAGAAATGGGCACAGCACTTCATTCATCCCGAGGTAAATCCCAAATTTTCATATTGTTCAAGATCACAGAAACATATAACCGAGTGGCATGAGAATCACAACAATAATCCAAATAATGAGACATTATCTGTGGCACTGATGTAGTGCCATGTAGGGCTGCGCATAAAAATACCCTACCTCCAGATTTAAAAAAAAAAAAAAACACACAATATTACTGCCATTTTTGCAATATATTTCCTTCAGAAATTGTATTTACCAAAAATAAACTCATCACGTCGTTCATTACAGCTAAATTCTAAAAAGAAATGACCATTCATGTGGCGCCATCTATCAACAATTGGGACCTTTACTGATGTATTTCTACTGGCACCCCTGCTAATGCATAAGTACCAAAAGTAGTTATTTAGCTAAGATTTATGAATTGAAACCCTTGTTACCAATAAGGAATGAGCACTGTTACAGGAGTTCAATGGGAAACCAAATTAAGTAAATAGGAAACTAAGAATGAATCTTAGATCTTTAATATTGCTCATCATACAATAGCCAACTTACACAAAACCACCACATGCAGCCAGATGTTGCTGGCACATTGGTTCCAGTTCATGCACTAGAAGCAAGAACACTGCAACTGTACTCTCATTATTGCAGCCTTGTGGTTTGAGTGGGGAAAGCATGTTACAGTTCAGTGTATACATCAACAATGCATTCTTAGATGTTATTTTATTATCATAACCATTAACCAAAATAGCAGGAGTAACCCTGTTTTATGGTGAATGAATCTGCATTTGCAAATCCTGTAGTCCATCACTGGGATTTGGTGTCATAAACCTTAGATTTCATGTAACACTACCAAGAAAAAAAGGAAAAAGTCTAGGGTTGTTAGGTTTGGTGATCTCAGGGGCCCATTCAACAGGACCATCCTAACCTAAAATGTGTCTTTAGAATGTTGCAGTGAGAAAGTTGCTGATTGGTGCTGTTCAGTATGCTAGTGTGTCACTTGTAAGACCTTAAATGTAGAAAAACTTCATGCAGAAGGTTTGGTATGGTATCACAGTGTAACTGTAGCTAATGTTATCTAGCGAGAGTACCTTGGAAAAACACTGGTATGAAAAAGATATTTCAGATACCATACTAGGTGTGATAGATTTTCTTTGTCTGTTATGGATTGTCCATGCTCAAATGATGGCAGTCACGTCTGTTCTGCAACTGGCTTATGGAAGCATGGATTCAATTGCCTCCAAATATGTTCATTAGAAAATAAAGTTCAACATTGTATCATCTTTAAATGTAGTTAAGCTATTTTTAATGATGTTTATGAACACCAGGGTATTCACTTGGTGGGTCACAAAATGTGTTGAACCCTTGATTGGTGCAGTATGTATCTCACATGTCCAGCCTTACAGCTGTAAACTCTGATACACTACTGCATTGAGCTGGATCAAGTGCAAAGACCTCAATATCCATAGCGATCACATCGTTCAACGATTGATGTGATCTGTTGATCATAGAACAGGAACTTCCTGAAAAATGCTGTCCCTACAGCTGTGCAGCTGCATGTTCAGTTTGCTGACACTGTGTATCAGCACCATTTCAAATTGCTGTTCAGCAGTATACTTGATTGTATGCTCAGTTATCATTCCGTAAAGTTGTGTTATCTGGATTTGGCCAGTGTTTGAAATATTATGCAAGCGCTGAGCATGATTACTATACAGTAGCCTACTACATGTGCGGGAAAGTGCAATATTCTTTTATTATTGTGCCCATCAGCCTTGCAACCTTTATTTGTTTTTCGTCCTGGTTACATGTTGAATGTTGTTTGTGATGGATGCATCAAAATGCGGGAAATCTATTTGTGTGGAAGAGATGGAGGGAGGACCCATACTTGATGATTAAGGTTGATGATTGCTGTGTGAACTTGGGCATCAAATTTCATCAAAATGGATATAGACATCAACAACTGTTGCTCTTGTGTCATCGTTCAACTTATGAAGAATATTTATATTCTTATTTTGAGTCAATGCCACTTTTTTTTTTTTTTGGTTCCTTAAAGTTATGTAATGGAAATATCATAAAACAACAATAAAAGTTACCATGGCAGCAGTCTATGTAAGATTAAGATTTCAGGTGGTGTTCATTGTTGTGAGACAAAGACTAAGTGAAGGATGCAAGAAAAGGGGAAAAAGCACAGGTGCTGTTTCGAGCATTTGTGAAAAATGTGGTCAGTGTACATAAAATATTTCTTTACGTCAGATTGGCAGATCATGAAAAATTGTGGCCTTCTTGTTAAACAGCAGCATGCTGTTCTTTTAATAACTGGTTTAAATTATTTTAGAGGTGCTGTTGTAATTATTAAGTGTTTCTAATAATGTTTCTTTAATTTGGTAAGTATTTGCATTTATTCTAACCTCAGTTTCTAACAAATGTTTTTTCTTGATTTTTGCTTTCCTTTTAAATGATTTACATTGATTTAAAGAAATCACCGTGTCCTTAATTTAGAGTAAGTGCTTTGTGCTGATCAGATTGAAGTTTTTCAAATACAAGTTTTTGTGTTTGTTTTCAGGTCAAATTCCCCAGTCAAAAGATAATTATTTTTATTGCGCGCATTGTCAAGTGATGACAAATAGTTCACAGCAGCTGCAAATGCATCTTGATGGTGAGTTTCTTTCATTAATTTGGATTTTTATAAGTTACCTGTTTTTACAAATTCTGTTGTTTAACTTTATGAGGTTATTCATGTATGCAGATCTGCCAACTGCTACGGATTGTTCATAATTTCTACAGACAACGATGTGTTGAACTGTGGAAGAACCTTAGAAAAAAGAATATTTGCTTCCGATGTCGTACCGTCTGGAATGTTATTCTGGAAAGCGTTACCTGAGATTGTCAAAAAATGTGGTTGTTGGTAGCCCCATGAAAACCACACCAATCTTTCGCTTGACTGCAGACAGAAGTAGGAAAGTTGTTTTTAATATTTTGGGAAATTGTTTTCTCATATGCTACATGAATAACTATATGAGTGGTAAAAACTGTATCCTATAGTGTGTTTTTTTGTTTTTTTTTCTCGTTTTGTGAAACAGGTGGACAAATTACCACAACTGTACTGTCAATTATTACAGTCTCGTGACTTGACTGGGGAAAGCATCCAGTATTTTAATCTCCCGAATCAAGAGATTGAAAAACTAAATCTTAAATGTGAGATTTGTGTGTATTTACTGTTCTATATAGCATTGTAAGAAATATAAAACTGTTAAATTAAGTCATAAAAAGCAGGGTCATTCCATGTCAAATCATCCAGCTGAAATACAGTTTGACACCCAAGGTTGGGAGATTTTAATGAAACTTGGTGAGTTTGTTCTATACATGGATATAAGCACAAACACCGAATTTTTTCTCATTGTATCAATTAGTTTCAGAACTACAGCACCTCAAAGTTTTGGCAAAAATGCGTTAAAAGTAAGGAATCGCCCGTTCGGCTACTCTGCATACTTCTACAGTTTTTGCCATAAAAAAGTAATTTTTAAAAATAGAGAGTTAATTTTTTTTTTTTGCATTTTGCTCAGCATTAAATGGCTAATGAAAATGTATGGCAAGATTGAGGTTTAATAGTCATTAATATAGCTAAAAAATTCCCAAAAGTGCAAAAATAAAATTTTTAGAAAATTTTGACCTGTACTTGAAAATTGTCCTACAACAGGAGTCTCTCTCCAGATCCCTATAAACCCATTATACCACTGAAAACTAGACAAAAAAATGCAACAAAATGGTGTAATAAAATTAGTGGGGTTTTGAGTTTTTGCCAACTTAGAGTCCGGATCAAAGTTCCAACTTTTGAAAATACCAAAGTCACACGTACCTACTAGACATGCCTACTGAAATATTTATTTTTTATTTTTTAACATGTGTTGTTCTCATCATGTAAATAACATAAAGACTTCAGAAATATAATTTACTTTTACAATGTATGCTCTTAATTTTATGTTTGAGTATTTTAAGTAGACTAATTTTACAACTGTTAGGTTGTAGATTGGAAGTGCTCATATAAATCATCAAACACAATAAACAAATGGAACATCATGGTTCAGGTCATCTGATATGAAACACAAAGGAGTTTCTTTAAGAGATCCATCAGCTGTCTTAGTGTAGATTACAGTAGGATGTAAAGAACAACTTAAATTACTCCAGTGGTAGAACTGCTTCCTTGTGGTGTAAGTTGAGTGCAGATGCTAAGAGTGCAAAGGCCAAAATAAAGCCATAGGGTGAATGGGAGGGGAACCAGAGTAGGAGGGTAGAAGGGTGAAAGGAACAAGCTTTGATATGCAGACTCCATGTCTAGACAGGCTGGTGCCACCTGTTGCCCAGCATTTGTCTTTGTTTTTAGTCTGAACTGTGTAAGCTGTCAAGTGATGATCATTTTTTTGTGCTGTCTGCTTGTACATAATTTGTAGTCTATTTTAGTGATGATATTTTAGTGTTTTTTCTCTTTATTTGTAGAGTATGTTTGTTTCTATTTATGGAAGCAGATTATTCTTTGGAATGTGGGTCTCAAAATGTATGCAAGGTAGGAACAGTGCTATCATCTTCTTGTTCTAATAAAGGCTTAACAACAAAAAATGATATATTTATCATCAAAGAAAAATTAAATGAAGAGCAATTACAGTTATTGACTTGGAGAACAGGTTTCCAAAATTATGACAAAGAAGTTGACACTATTTGCTGTCATCACTTTTATTACTATTTTACTTACTTTGAACAAAGACAGAAATCTTGCTGTGACCCCTATAAAAGGCATTTAAAGCCTATTATAAACAAGAGAGATCTAAGAAAAATAACTTTGCAAAAGGCAAAATATCACAAAGAAAAAAACAACAGTAAATTTAATACCTGACCAACTTTTATGTAGTACCTGCCGTAAAACTTTATCTGAAGAAAATGAAGCAAAGGTGCATGAAGGAAATGCAGAGAGTGATGAAGACTTAGTTGATGTGGCCAAAAATGTTGATTTAGAATTGGCTTCAAGATTTACAGGAAAAGACAAGTTGAACAAGTCGTTAGAAGGAATAGATGTCTCGCCATTGAAGCTGCAATAAGTTTTTTCGCATTCTAGAAAGAGCTATGCAAAAAGAAAGTTTAAGCAGACTGAAGCCCAAATCAAAAATAAATTATCCTTTGTTTTAAAAGTAGATGAAGCACACAGTGATGATACGGAAAGTGACAGTGAAAAAAATAAGAAAAATTATGAAATTAAAAACAAATGTGCTGATATTGACAGACTAGTTGAGCTGATGAAAGTCAAGTTGGATAGCAATTTAAGTAAAAGAGAAAAAATACAAGAACTAACTCTTGCACCTCAATCATGGTCTCGCAAAAGAGTTGCCACCGAATTCAATGTCACAGAGTATATGTTTCGAAAGGCTCGGAACCTAACACTAGAAAAGGGGATCCTGGCTATACCTGGTCCAATTGAAGGACATAAAATCTCCCTGAAGTAATAGACACTGTTACAAATGTCTATGCAGATGATTAATATAGTATGATGATGCCTGGTGCTAAAGACAGAGTAAGTGTGAAGAAAAATGAATATAAACAAAAACAATTATTATTATGTAATCTGCAAGAATTGTATTTTTCATTCAAACAAAAATACCCTGAAATAAAAATAGGTTTTTCAAAATTTTGCTGTTTGCGCCCAAAATGGTGTGTCTTGGCGAGATCCCCTGGCACTCATGCAGTGCGTGTCTGTATAATTCACCAAAATGTGTATCTCTTAGCCTCTGCATTCAACTTACACCACAAGGAAGCAGTTCACCAGCTGATGGACAAACTTGTTTGCAGCAGGGAAAATGGAGAGTGTATGTTGCGTTGTTGCAGTGACTGCCCTTATAGTACTGAACTACTTGAGAAGTACTTAAGTGAGATTTTGAAAGATTATGATGGCGGTGATGAAATACAATTTTCACAATGGGTGAATGAGGGACGAATGAAACTACAGTCAGTGAATCTCCCTGTTCATGAATTCATAGAGTTGGTAATAGAAAAAGTAGAAGCTCTCATACCCCATTCATATATATATCTAAAATACAAAATGCTTACCTCAAAAGCAGAAAAGAAGACTTGAGTGATGATGAAGGATTAATCTTGATGGATTTTGCAGAAAATTACAATTTTGTTCTACAAAATGAGTTACAATCGTACCTCTGGAGTCATTTAAGTTGTTCTGTACATCCTACTGTAATCTACTTTAAGACAGCTGATGGATCTCTTAAAGAAACTCCTTTGTGTTTCCTATCAGATGTCCTGAACCGTGATGTTCCATTTGTTTATTGTGTTCAGCAGAAAACAACAGACTTCATAAAAACTCATTTCCCCATGTATAAATAAAGTGGAATATTTCACAGACGGTTGTGCTGCTCAGTACAAAAATTTTAAGAGCATGATGAACTTGTGTGAACACAAAACAGATTTTGGGCCAGATGCTTGCTGGTCTTTCCATGCCACAAGCCACGGAAAAACAGTTTGTGATGGGATTGGTGGAACCGTAAAAAGAACCGTAACAAAGAAAAATCTTCAGAGTGTTTACCAATCCACACAAATTACAAATGCCTGCCAAATGTACAAGTTTTGTTGTGGCCTGTTTTCCAAAATATCTTTCTTTTTTTTAAAATGAAGAAATCAACAGCAGTAGAAAGATACTTGCAGAATGATTTTCTAAGGGGAAAACAATACCTGGGATAAGGAGTTATCATTCTTTTAGTCCCTTAATAACAGATGAAATCACAGCAAAATGTACAAGTCTGGATCTTGAAATATGTCTTAGATGGAATTTTACTACAGGGGCTGAAAAAACATCAATGCTGCAACTTGTAGTTCCAAGTCTACAGAATTATGTTGCATGTGTGTATGAAGGAAACTGGTGGATTGGACTGGTCAGTAAAATTAACAAAAAAGGAGATTACTCAATCATATTTATGCATCCACATGGTCCTTCAGAAACATTTTATTGGCCCTGTACCCCCTCAGCACATTTTATGCGTGGTTTATACCCCTGAAGTGACTTCGCAACTGGGACGTTTTTACAGAATTGAATCTACATTTAAGAAACAAATTGCAGAAAAATGAAATATTTTTAAAGAAAATTGTTAAAAAAAAAGTTCAAGATTGTAAAGAACTTGAAATCTACCTGTAAAGTACTAAATACAATAATTTAAATTGACTATGATTTATATGCTTCCGATCTACAACCTTTAACAGTTGTAAAATTAGTCTACTTAAAATACTCAAACATGAAATTAAGAGCATACATTGTAAAAGTAAATTATTTTTCTGAAGTCTTTATGTTATTTACATGATGAGAACAACACTTCATGTTAAAAAATAAAAAAATAAATATTTTAGTAGGCATGTCTAGTAGGTACGTGTGACTTTGGTATTTTCAAAAGTTGGAACTTTGATCCGGACTCTAAGTTGGCGAAAACTCAAAACCCCACTAATTTTATTACACCATTTTGTTGCATTTTTTGTCTAGTTTTCAGTGGTATAATGGGTTTATAGGGATCTGGAGAGAGAGTCCTGTTGTAGGACAATTTTCAAGTACAGGTCAAAATTTTCTGAAAATTTTATTTTTGCACTTTTGGGAATTTTTTAGCTATATTAATGACTAATAAACCTCAATCTTGCCATACATTTTCATTAGCCATTTAATGCTGAGCAAAATGCAAAAAAAAAAAAAAAAAATTAACTCTCTATTTTTAAAAATTACTTTTTTATGGCAAAAACTGTAGAAGTATGCAGAGTAGCCGAACGGGCGATTCCTTGCTTTTAACGCATTTTTGCCCAAACTTTGAGGTGCTGTAGTTCTGAAACTAATTGATACAGCGAGAAAAAAAAATTGGTGTGTGTTCTTATATCCATGTATAGAACAAACTCACCAAGTTTCATTAAAATCTGCCAACCTTGGGTGTCGACCCTTGGAGGATTTGACGTGGAATGGCCCAGCATTATTGTTTAATTCACTGCTGGTGGCTATTTCCTTTGTGCACTGGCACTGTGTTTGTCATCTCTTTGCATATCATTTTTCATCGTGGAGCATGTACCACTGTTAAGACACTTTCAGAGTTTAAAGATCCATGTATATTGTAATTTTTGTGTATGTGCAGATATTTTGGCAGTAATCAGAATACTGCTACCCTAATGGCTGAGCAGTCAAAGCTGTAGGTTCTTGCCTAGTCGTCTAAGCTGGGTCCGGGTTCAAGTCCTGGATGAGTTATGGGTGGTAGTTTCCAAAGAACTAATTTGGATGTTCTTCAAGAATTATCCCAACCAAATGATTGCCTCGATTAACCAATGGCCTAATTAACTGGAATCTACTGTAATTATTTTTTTTAAGTTCATTCATTTAAATCGTAATGGCAGTGATCATGGCCAGGAAAACGTTTTTGAGCTAAGGTAAATTTGCTTCTTAGAAGAATAGAGTAGTTATTTTCTTTAAAGCTCTTTGTTTGTTTGTTGTTGGAGGTTTAACGACCACCGTGAGCAACTGAATGGGCTATAAGCAGTCGCCTGTCCCTAATTTAGGGTCACTGGTTCCAGGGAAGGGAGAGAGCCAGTGCCGTAAGACAAACACAACATCCATGCCTCACCGGAATTCGAACCCGGATCCCGTTCGGACGAATGATCAGAGGCCATCGCTTAGACCACTGCGCCACCAGGGCAGCGAAGCTCTTTGTAATGAATTTCTTTGAAAAGTTAACGCATCAATGTTACTAGTTCTCCCGAGTTATATGGCTCTGTCCATTAAGTGATCTAATTAAGCAAATTAATTGAGCCAGATTGGCTGCCATTTGCAGTCATTTCAATACACTGTTTGCTCTGAGCCTAATGTGATATGGTGCATTTTTTTCTTCAATGTCTCATTTCTATGTAAATTATTTAAAAAAATTCTAAAGCCTTCACCAAAATCTAATTTTTGATTCTTAAGTATAACACACAAAAAAGTTTCAATAGTTAGAACATTCTACTATGAAAGTTTCAAAGAACGTGTAATTTGAATCTTCAGTATCTCACTGTGTGTCCAAAAAATCATAGAAGTATATCAGTGTGGCAGATCAGCCCACATTCAGTGGTTTCTTATGGTCATTTCCATGTATGATTCTAAAACAAAGCCCAGTGAATGGGAGTCTTTGTGGCCCGTATTACACAGAAGTAATTGGTACTTCAACAAATATTTATTCTGAAGCTTTATTTTATGTCATTATCTCAGAATCATAAAAGTGCCTGTTGCTGTTATGTGTGACATTGTTGCTCAGTTGATTGGCCTTTTGCGTCACCTCTCTCTTACTTGTCCGACCTCAATCTTATAACCTATTATTGTCATGTCTTGTTTTAAGAGGGGGTAGGTGGAATTTATTGCACGTGGCTGTAACATCGTTATTTTATTTTCACTCTATTGAGATATCTTTCCACGGGAAAAAAGAATGGAGCAAGCCAAAACGGTTTTTTTTTTTTTTTTTTTGTTACATAATTTCGCTCTGCTAGAAAAAAAAAAAAAAAAAAAAAAGCAGTATTAGCCACGCGGGCCGAAAATTTAATTTTGAACTCGTATATGCAGCAGCTTATCTATCCGAAATTACAGTAAGTACAGTGTGGCGATAAAACATTGTCCAAGGCAAGTATTTGCTATTAGTGCTACAAGTTTTCTGAGGGCTGAGGAGAAGTGGGAAATGAATCCCATGGATGTGTCAGCTACCGCTGTGACAGAAAATGCAATGGTTTATTATGGAAAACAGGATAATAAGGGTATGTGACATAGCTGCATTACTCAACAATAGTGTTGGTAGGGTAGAAAACTATTATCAAGCACCTGCTGTTTGGAAAAGCATGCATACTGGGTACTAAAAGGCATTGACATTTGATCAAAAGTAGTTTTGTGTAGCTATGCAGAGAGCTTTTGCATCACTTTTTAAGTCTGAGGGAGATGTAGTTCTGTAGCAGTTCAAGGGGATGAAACTTGAGTTAATCATTTTACTCAAGAAACCAAGTGTGCCAGCTGTGAAAGGTGCCATAAAGGGTTCCCACTGCTGAAGTAATTCAAGACTGTTTACGCCACCCCGGTGGCGCAGTGGTCTAAGCGATGGCCTCTGACCATTCGTCCGAACGGGGTCCGGGTTCGAATCCCGATGAAGCATGGATGTTGTGTTTGTCTTACGGCACTGGCTCTCTCCCTTCCCTGGAACCAGTGAACCTAAATTAGGGACGGGCGACTGCTTATAGCCCATTGAGTTGCTCATGGTGGTCGTTAAACCTCAAAGAAAAAAAAAAAAAAAAAAAAAAGAAGACTGTTTACAGGAATGGAGTATTTAGACTGTCTACAGGAAAGCTAGTGGCTTTTGTATTTTAGATTGCAAATGGGATATACTCCTGGTGGATTTTCTCAGACAGGGGAGCAACAATGAATGCACAGTGTTACACCACCCATGTAAAAAAAGAGAAGCACTGACCTGCCATCTGCAAGAAAAGGCTACGAAAATTGTCAAAACATGTCATTCAGTTGCACGACAATGCTAGGCTACACATGGCTCCTGTGATAACAGCTGTGGCATCGGTGGTCTCGAAAATACTCATCCCTCCCCCTCTTCTAGTCCTTACTAAGCTCCAAGTACCATAATTTGTGGGCTTCCGTGTGTAGAAATTTGCCATTAGTTAACAATAATATGTACTTGAATTAGCAGGATAATTCTTCCTCTTGTTGAAGTTAGTAAAATAATTCTTTGCTAAATATGTAGGTAGTTCAGAAAGTAATTTCTGTTAATTTCTGGCCTTGCAGCAAAAAGCTGGTGCAATGTCATGGTTGCACAGTAATATAAACGAATTTAGTAGCTCCCCAGCAACCATGTTGTTCACTGTCTATTGTTGATTTGTGTCGTGCATTAGATGATTTAAAATGAGTTCTACAATCAGTGACCCTGCCAGCTGTGAATTGCTTATAGTTATTCATTTTCGTAGCACAAAAACCACTATTGATCAAACATTATAAGTGAAGAAGATGCAAGACAGTAGTGTAGAATGCTGAAACATGGCTGAACGAATGTTCATTAAGAGTGAACTGGGCAGCCTTCTGTTGTGACTGATGAGCTTGTGCAGAAAGTGGAAGCAAAGGTTCAAGAAAATTGCCATTTCACAATAACTTAGCTTTTACTTGATTTTTTGGAAATTTCACTTACTCTTCTGTGTGAAATTGTCACAGACAATCCAGGTTCTCAGAAGCTTTGCACCCAGTGGGTCTTGAAAATTGAGATTCAGAGGTTAGCTCCTCAACTAAAGATCTGACAACTCATAGTTTCTGATGGTATTAGATTTTTCTTACTGTTTATGTACCAAACATCTCCATTTGTAGCAACCCTGGCACACATTTCAAGCTTCTAAATTAGAAGAAATCTTTGCAGAAAATAACTTTACAGGGAAAGTATTTAAAGTATTTAATTAAAAACATCACACCTAATCAAGAAATATAATTCACCAAAAATATTACTTACTACAAAGGCCTGTCAGAATCTCTTTAAAAAAATTGTGAAAAGTAAATAAGACTTGCACCAGGTTCTAATAGTATACTGAAATGTTTTCCAGCAAATTAAACATTTTAAAAAAGATGTCTTCCATATGTCAGGAGTTATTTACCGCATGGAGTGCTAGTTTATGGCAGTGACAGGTTCTCTGTTGAAAAATTGTATGGCGGAGCATAAAGTAGTAATAAAAAAATAAAATAAAGCTGAGTTATATGGACACCCTTCCCCCCCCCTCATAACAAACTGGTCACAAAAAAATGGATTTTGCTGTGCTTAAAATTGTTGGGTGATTAGTAAGACTTTGTAAGTAAGAAATTAATATGGGGGATTTGAAATTGAGAAATGGAAATCCACTGTCAATGACACACATTGGTTCCTGGACCGACATTTGTTTCCACATTGATTCCTGGATGCATGGTCCTATGTGGTTAAGTGTAGCCAGTGCGAAAATTGAGGGTCTTTAACTTATATACAATTTATGACTACTAAACTTGCATTGTTAAGGTGGACGTAAAGTAATTTTGCTTCCTATACTTCCAATGGAAAAACTTTTGTACACATTTCCTTCACAATTATTGTGTTCCCAAGGATGGAAATTTGAATATTGATTAAAATAACTTCATATTATAACTTGGAATACTTAATATTTCCTAAAACATAACCATAATTATATAGAAAATCAATAACTTTTCCTTTGGTGGTGTTGGAACCAGAAAAAAGATGGTGCTACCTGTACTTTGATGACGTCAGTAGACAAACAAATGTTGGATTTCATAATTATGGTCATGTTTTAGAAAATATTAAGTATTCCAATTTATAAAATGAAGCTATTTTAATCGATGTTAAAATTTTCATCCTTGGGAACGCATTCATTGTGAAGAAAATGTGTACAGACGTTTTTCCATTGGAAGTATAGGAAGCAAAATTACTTGACTTCCACTTTAATATAAAATAAAAATACCAACATTTCTCACAATAAAATGTTTATTATACTTTGAATATAGTCTTGCAGAGTGTTTGATTCGGCTTCATTAGAAGCCAGATAAAAAGGACAATTCATTCTCAAAATTCAATGTACACTCATGGTCAATAAAATTTGGGCACCAAGAAGGAAGCATTGGATTGAACTGAAATTTTATGGACATAATGATACAGATGAATGATACACATGATGGCAAAAACAGAGCTGCAGGACAATTGCAAACGCATCTGTGTCACGCATTCCAGTCATCTTCAATAGCGTGTCGCCCGCCTTGTGCGGTGATACCTTCTCCAGTTCTGTGCAGCGTAGAGGCGAACAGATGCCTGATGTCTTGCGGCAGACTGGCCCACACGTGTTGGGCGGTGTGCTCCAAATCCCGGATAGTGCTGTACCGCGGCAGCCGGCGTTTCAACTGGTATCACACATGCTCGATAGGGGACGTGTCCGGGGAGCGGGCAGGCCATGAAAGTGTCTGGACATGATGTAGGCAGTCCTGGGCAACCCAACCCATGTGTGGGCTGTCATTATCTGCTGGTATAGCACACCTGGAATCTCGGCCAGGAATGGGAGCACATGGGGCCGTAGGATCTCATCCACATACCGCTGGCCCGTCAATGATCCATGTACCAATACTAGAGCTGATTGGCTATCGTAAGCAATGGCTCTCCAGACCATAATGCCTGCAATGGGGGAAGTGTGGCGCTCGATAGCGAGGTTTAAATTGTGCCGTTGACCCGGGAACCTCCACACCTGAACGCGATGATCATCTGTCTCCAAAACAAAGCAGCGCTCATCGCTAAACACCACACGTTGCCAGTCTTTAGCGTTCCACTTTGCTCTGGCCTGCCACCACTGCACACGGAACAGGTGATGTTCCAGTGTTAAGGGGAGCTGGGATCGCAGATTCGCTTCTGTGAGGCATAGGAAAATGGTTCGTGGGCACACAGGAGCCTCTGCATCTGCCTGTATAGTGGATCGGATCCCCCGCGGGATCCGTTTGTGCTTGGTGCACGATCTGTCAATCCTCTGTACCAGTGACCCTCCTGGTCTGTCCGGAGCGCTCTGCTGTGTGGCAGTGCCGTCATGTGTCCACTGCTTCCAACACAGTCGGACGGTATAGTCATACCAATCCACTTGGCGGGCTATACGGTGCATCGACCTCCCTGTGATTTTCAGCCTGATTATCAGGTCTCTGTCAAAGTCTGTAAGTTGCATAAATCGGACGGTATAGTCATAAGTCGGACAGTATAGTCATACCAATCCACTTGGCGGGCTATACGGCGCATCGACCTCCCTGTGATTTTCAGCCTGATTATCAGGTCTCTGTCAAAGTCTGTAAGTTGCATAAATCGATGTTTCTGGCATCTACTTGGCATTCTTGTCACTTTGTATTCTTGCTTGTGTCTGCCGGTGCTTTTCGCTATCATGGGACATCAACTACACACCGGTTTATAAAGCTGGCGGTTCGTGCTTGCAGCACCACCACAGGGTGTGTGGTCATGCGCATTCGCACCAAACGTGGATCATTTGCATACCAGCACGCGCTCTAGCTATTTGCAAAGTTTAGCGGTTGTAGTATGTTTTCTTATAGGTGCACAAATTTCATTGTCTGTGAGTGTATTTGAAAAAAATGTATTCCTGGGGAAAAAAACATGCAGCCTAAAGATAGCTACTTCCTAAGTATCGCTAAAAACAGCCATGTATTTTATTATAAGTTCAACTGATCGTAGCATTGAGTGATGTTTCATTACTCATATTGTCTAAGCTCACTACTGTTAGGTGATGTGTACTTGCACTACCACAAACTGTCCATTCTACTTTGTACAAACAAGTCTTCTGTGACATTGTGACTATCCTTGGGTGTAAGCAAACTTGACCCTTTATCTAATATTTCATCATCATCATCATTGTCAACCATTATCAATCCACTGCTGGACGAAGGTCTCCCCAAGTTTCCTCCACAACGGTCTGTCTTGTGCCAGTCTCCTCCATGTCACTCCCGCATATTTACGAATTTCATCCACCCATCTCCCATGTGGTCTTTTTCTGGGTCTTTTCCTGTCCCTTGGAATCCAATCTAAAATTTCGGCTGTCCATCTATGGTCTGTCCTTCTGGCAGTATGTCCAGCCCATTGCCATTTCAGGGATTTAACTCTGATCATGATGTCTTCCACTCTCGTCATTTTTCGGATCCACGAGTTCCTCTTCTTATCTCTCCTGGTTATACCAAGCATGCACCTCTCCATGCTTCTTTGAGTTGTCTGCAGCCTTTGTATGTCTCTTTTAGTTAAGGTCCACGTCTCCGCACCATACGTAAGCACTGGAAGGATGCATTGATCAAACACTTTTCTTTTAAGACATAATGGCATATTGCTCTTGAAAATTATGCTGTTTCTTCCAAAAGCTCTCCAGGCAAGTTTTGTACGCCGATTAATTTCTTCATCAATGTGACCCTCACTTGATATCTGCTGTCCAAGATAAACATACGTATCTGTTATCTCCAGTTTTTCTCCATCAATCGATAAATCTTCATTTCTTGTAAAAGCATTGAGCATCACTTTTGTCTTCTGGAAGTTCATTTTTAATCCCACTTCTTTACTCTTGTCAGCAAGTTCCTGGATCATACTCTGCAGCTCTGATGGGGTAGTTGCAAAAATGACTACGTCATCAGCAAAACGAAGGTGGGTTAGATAATCTCCATTAATCTTTATCCCTTTGTTTTCCCAGTTCAGTGATTGAAAGACATTTTCCAATGTGGCATTAAAGAGCTTCGGAGATATGGTGTCACCTTGTCTCACTCCCTTTCCAATTTTTATGTGTGTTGCATTTTCAAACAGCCGAATCTTTGCACTTGCATTTTTATAGATGTTATTAATAATATTAATGTATGCATCTTCAATACCGCAGGATTTCAGAGCCATGGTAACTGCTGATGGTTTCACCGAATCAAAGGCTTTTTCATAATCGATAAAAGCCATGCACAATGGAAGTTCATATTCCCTCGCTCTTTCAATTAGTTCTCTCAGTACGTGGATATGATCTATTGTGCTGTAGCCACTCCTGAATCCAGCTTGTTCTCTCGGTTGAGCCATGTCCAGTGTTACCTTCAAGCGGTGTGAAAGAACTTTAGTGAAGATTTTATAAACCACTGATAGGAGGCTGATAGGTCTGTAGTTCCTGAGATCCTCAATGTCACCTTTTTTATGTAGCAGGATCATTGTAGCATTGTTCCAATCCTCAGGAATCTTCCCTTCATTAAGGCATCGAGTGAAAATTTGGGCGAGTACTGTTTCAATTTCTCCACTTGCTTCTTGTATGATGTCTATAGTAATTCCATCTTCTCCTGGAGCTTTCCCCCGCTTCATGTTCTTGATTGCATGAGCAACTTCTGCTGGGAGGACTGGAAGAACTCTGGTACCTTTCATGATGTCTGGAGTACGTGTATCATCCCTTTCATATAATTTGGAGTAGAAATCTTTCACTCTTGTCAAAATTTCGCCTCTATTTCTTGTTATAGAACCATCTTCTTTTCTCAGAGCCATAATCTGTTTTCTTCCCTTACTGAGATGTCCCTTTGCTATCTTCAGGCTTTGGTTGTTTTCAATTGCTTTCCTCACTAGCTCACAGTTGAATTTCCTTACGTCTTCAGTGATACTTTTTCGTGTTGTCTTGCATAGCTCCATATATTCCACTTTGGAAGTCACATCTTCTTTAGTTGTCCTCATCTCTCTTCTTTTTTGCATCAACATTTTGGTTTTTCCTGATAATTTGTTCACATGCAACTTGTTCTTAGACCCAGCTAATTTTGTTGCTGTTTCCATTAGAGCTTTGGTTACTTTTCTGTTAACTTCAGAAATATCCACTTCTTCCGATGTTAGGCCTTCTAAAGCAGAGAATCTGTTCTTCAGTTCCAACTTGAAAGTATTATGGTGTTTTTTAAGGTTGGTTATGTCAATACATTTTGTTTGTCTTATGAGCTTGCCACGTTCCAGTTTAGTGTTGAGGTGCATCTTACATCTCACCAATCTATGGTCACTACCTGTGTTGAACTTGTTCAGCACACTGCAGTCTTCGATGACGAATTTTTTGTTACACATAATAAAATCAATTTCACTTGTCGTCCCAATTGGATGTCTCCATGTCCATTTCCTGTGTGGCTTTTTCTTGAAAAAGGAGTTCAAGATGAGAAAAATCCTTCTGCCTCTGCAAACTCAACGAGAGTATTTCCACGCTGGTTTCTATTGCCGTGACTAATATTTACATCAGAGTATATCTGTGTGCGGGATGTAAGGTCAGGTGATGCGTAACATCACAGCCTCTCCTTGACAAATGTCAACCCCGCCTTCTCGTGGTGCATCCTGTTCCCACTAAAGGGGCTCTGACGACCGCCCATAGCGGTATAACTATACCATCGGGATCAGAGGAAATGCTATCCCACACTCACCAACCCGCTTGGCCAGCTGTGGTGAGTTATGGCCAAACCCTCCAAAATGATTCCACAACTTAAATCTTGGCCCTCAGTCTCCGGCAGCTGGAATGTACCTGGCCAAGGCAGCGGCCAGTGCGACATGAAGGCAGAGGGTGCTAAGAATCCCCTGAGGACCGGACTAGGCTGCCATCTGATGCTGACCTTGGCTACTTACAATGGACGCTCCCTATCTTCTGATTCAAGGCTTCTTGAATTGGAAGAGGAACTACAAAGGATCAAGTGGGACATCGTGGGGCTAAGTGAGGTAAGGAGAAAGGAGAAGATCTCATCGAACTGAAAAGTGGACATCTCTTCTACTATCGTGGGACAGATACTGGCAGAACTAGTGGTGTTGGATTTATAATAAACAAGAAACTGAAGGATAAAGTTGTAGAAGTTGAAAGTTCCTCTGACAGAGCTGCACGACTTGTTATCCAACTCTCGAAAAGATACCAGGCTCAGATTATTCAAACTTATGCACCCACCACAAAGTCATCCTGAAGAAGAAATTGAAGAATTTTATGAGGAAATTTGTCATCTAAATAATAAAGGTAAGCAGCACTTGAAAATAATTATGGGAGATTTCAATGCAAAAATAGGGCAACGGCAACAGAATGAAACTTCGGTAGGTAAATTTGGTCATGGCAACAGAAACCAGCGTGGAAATACTCTCGTTGAGTTTGCAGAGGCAGAAGGGTTTTTCATCTTGAACTCCTTCTTCAAGAAAAAGCCACACAGGAAATGGACATGGAGACATCCAAATGGGACGACAAGTGAAATTGATTTTATTATGTGTAACAAAAAATTCGTCATAGAAGACTGCAGTGTGCTAAACAAGTTCAACACAGGTAGTGACCATAGATTGGTGAGATGTAAGATGCACCTCAACACTAAACTTGAACGTGGCAAGCTCATAGGACAAACAAAATCTATTGACATAACCAACCTTAAAAAACACCATAATACCTTCAAGTTAGAACTGAAGAACAGGTTCTCTGCTTTAGAAGGCCTAACATCGGAAGAAGTGGACATCTCTGAAGTTAACAGAAAAGTAACCAAAGCTCTTATGGAAACAGCAACAAAATTAGCTGGGTCTAAGAACAAGTTGCATGTGAACAAATTATCAGGAAAAACCAAAATGTTGATGCAAAAAAGAAGAGATGAGGACAACTAAAGAAGATGTGACTTCCAAAGTGGAATATATAGAGCTATGCAAGACAGTAAGAAAAAGTATCACTGAAGACGTAAGGAAATTCAACTGTGAACTAGTGAGGAAAGCAATTGAAAACAACCAAAGCCTAAAGATAGCAAAGGGACATCTCAGTAAGGGAAGAAAACAGATTATGGCACTGAGAAAAGAAGATGGTTCTGTAACAAGAAATAGAGGCGAAATTTTGACAAGAGTGAAAGATTTCTACTCCAAATTATATGAAAGGGATGATATATGCACTCCAGACATCATGAAAGATACCAGTACCAGAGTTTCTCCAGTCCTTCCAGCAGAAGTTGCACATGCAATCAAGAACATGAAGCGAGGAAAAGCTCCAGGAGAAGATGGAATTACTGTAGACATCATACAAGAAGCAAGTGGAGAAATCGAAACAGTACTCGCCCAAATTTTCACTCGATGCCTTAATGAAGGAAAGATTCCTGAGGATTGGAACACCGCTACAATGATCCTGCTACATAAGAAAGGTGACATTGAGGATCTCGGAAACTACAGACCTATCAGCCTCCTATCAGTAGTTTATAAAATCTTCACTAAAGTTCTTTCACACCGCTTGAAGGTAACACTGGACATGGCTCAACCGAGAGAACAAGCTGGATTCAGGAGTGGCTACAGCACAATAGATCATATCCACGTGCTGAGAGAACTAATTGAAAGAGCGAGGGAATATGAACTTCCATTGTGCATGGCTTTTATCGATTATGAAAAAGCCTTTGATTCGGTGAAACCATCAGCAGTTACAATGGCTCTGAAAACCTGCGGTATTGAAGATGCATACATTAATATTATTAATAACATCTATGAAAATGCAAGTGCAAAGATTAGGCAGTTTGAAAATACAACATACGTAAAAATTGGAAAGGGAGTGAGACAAGGTGACACCATATCTCCGAAGCTCTTTAATGCCACATTGGAGGGTGTTTTTCAGTCACTGAGCTGGGAAAACAAGGGATAAAGATTAATGGAGATTATCTAACCCACCTCGTTTTGCTGATGACGTAGTCATTTTTGCAACTACCCCATCAGAGCTGCAGAGTATGATCCAGGAACTTGCTGACAAGAGTAAAGAAGTGGGATTAAAAATGAACTTCCAGAAGACAAAAGTGATGCTCAATGCTTTTACAAGAAATGAAGATTTATCGATTGATGGAGAAAAGCTGGAGATAACAGACACGTGCGTTTATCTTGGACAGCAGATATCAAGTGAGGGTCACATTGATGAAGAAATTAATCGGCGTACTAAACTTGCCTGGAGAGCTTTTGGAAGAAACAGCATAATTTTCAAGAGCAATATGCCATTATGTCTTAAAAGAAAAGTGTTTGATCAATGCATCCTTCCAGTGCTTACGTATGGTGCGGAGACGTGGACCTTAACTAAAAGAGACATACAAAGGCTGCAGACAACTCAAAGAAGCATGGAGAGGTGCATGCTTGGTGTAACCAGGAGAGATAAGAAGAGGAACTCGTGGATCCGAAAAATGACAAGAGTGGAAGACATCATGATCAGAGTTAAATCCTGAAATGGCAATGGGCTGGACATACTGCCAGAAGGACAGATCATCGATGGACAGCTGAAATTTTAGATTGGATTCCAAGGGACAGGAAAAGACCCAGAAGAAGACCACATGGGAGATGGGTGGATGAAATTCGAAAGTATGCAGGGGTGACATGGAGGAGACTGGCACAAGACAGACCGTTGTGGAGGAAACTTGGGCAGACCTTCGTCCAGCAGTGGATTGATAATGGTTGACAATGATGATGATGATGATGATATCTGTGTGCAGGTAGGTGATTCATTGTTTACCATCAAAAGTAATAATTAATTGCCTTGTTTCACTTGATACCCTCCACATGTAATTTATAAACTGGTGCTATACTTGGAGGTATGTAATTTAGTCATATATCACAATAAAGCCTTTCATTGTATACTTCTTGTTACAAATGTTTTTTGTGTGCTTTATGTGAGGTTGAGTATGCTGTTAAAAAAAGATATTACTTGATCAAATATTTGCAAAGATTCCAGCTTCTGTCTGTAAGTATTTTGTTCATCACGTTCTGTAATTATTATATATTGAGTAACTCTTCATGGAAATACATCTTACACCAGCATTACAGTATATCCTAGATTATGTCATAAAATACAGTATCAAAAGATGCCATATACTAATAAGAGTATTTGCTTACCACTGGTTTTAACTTCACTTGTTAAAATAATCCAATGTACATTCTGTAGAGGCAGTTCATGAATCAATGGCTACCAGAGTTTAAATGAAGGTAGGATTCAAAGACAAAATGTTATGATTGATTAAAAATTGGTACAGATGAAAAGACTTAATCAATCGTCTAAAAAAGTTTTTTTTTTGTTTTTTTTCAAATTTCATTTTTATTTAAACTCTGGTAGTCGTTGATTCATGAACTGCCTCTACAGAACGTACACTGGATTATTTTAACGAGTGAAGTTACAACCAATGGTAAGCAATTACTCATACTATATGAAATCTTCTGATACTATATTTTCTGATATAATCTAGAATATAATATTTGTGTAAGATGTATGTCCACAAATAGTTACCCAAAATCTAATAATTAAAAAATGTGATAAACAGAATGCTTACAGGCAGAAGCTGAAAATCTGCTAATGCTTGATTAGATTTTTTCTGCTTATTTGTTTCTTGGAAAAATTAATGCAAACTGCATTGATATTTTTTATGCAGAATCTACTAAAGGTAATTCTTGTTTATAGGCACAAAGCACAAGAACAAACTCCGAAAGATTGCAGAAGACGACGGCATGAAGCTTGAACCGGCACCTAAAGAAGATGGTTAGCATTTATTCATAATTGTTTTGTCAGCAATCATAAATATGTTTATGTATAATACAGGGGTAGGAGTTGTTCTGATATGCCTTATTTATGTCTTGAAAGTCTTTAGTTTTTACAGTTTTGTCTTGAAATTCCTAAAGTTTTGAAAGAATAATAGTTCACTTTTGAAATTTGATTTTTTAAATTGAAAACAGCTGGCAATTAGCAGTTGTGAAAATAATGAACTCGTCCTGAGTTAAAATTTTATGACTACCACTTTTAAATCTTCCCACTCCTTTTTCTCAACAGTAATAACAGGCAACAATAATAGTTCCTGACACTAAAAATTAAAGCATTTCTGATAGGTCAAAGACTGGTTATCAGTTGCCCCAAGGTATAGTGATGGCATTTTCTAAATGTCTGAATAAAACTTTTTATGCATAATTCAATATGTTTTCATTGGATTCAGGGGAAATTTGTAGGGTAATCTTATTTGACCAAGTTATCGTCACCTGGGGTAATTCCCGGTCACTAAGTTTCCGGAGCAATTCTTGGTCACATACCTTTTTTTAATCAAAATAACACTTCATCAAAGTAAAAAAAATCATAGAAACAATTCGAACATTCTACTTTGTAATGCATAACTCATTTATTCCTCAAGATGAAATTTATTATGGAAATTTTTTTTAAAACCTACTAGTTAAGTTTCTGTAAAACAACATTTTCCTAAGTAAGTGCACACATTTGCAAAGATTTTTGTCATTAATAATGTTTTAATTATTTAACATTTTTCTTTTTTTGGTAAAATTATAAACTATTACAGCTTCTAAAAGAAAATATAAGATTTTCTTATGCTATTCTAAATTAACTTATAGGCGTATACCAAACTTTGCCCCCATACTTCAGGGGTAATTCCTGGTCAGTGTAGTTTTCCAGTATTTATGATTGACATTTTACTTATTGTGACCATCCAACCTCTGTAATCATATTTATCATGCAACTTTTTAACTCTAACTACAAAGCAACATTCCTAACTGTAACTGCAAAGCATCTTTAACTATAACTGCAATGTGATAATTTGTTGTGCCAAAAGTATCTGCATATTGCCTAAATATTAGTCAGTTATTCAACTTGTTTTTTCCCCCTGTATTCCATTTATCTAAAAATTTAGTCTAATATTTTAGTGTACTTTCGGTGTTATCTGTGGGCTATAATATTATACAGTTTCTGTGAAATTTATGCATCACGATGAGGCAATATAAGCCAAAAGAAGATATCAACTTAAGGAAATAAAAGCTTAATGAGGCTATATATAAGATGGAAAATGAAAATTTCAGTGCACATGCAGCTGCTAGAGCTGTAGATATGCCTTTTTCAACTTCACAGGCCTGTTTAGCAAGCTTAAAAAACAAAACAGAAGTAAAACCTGTAAGTGCTCCTTTACTTATTCCAAGTAAATCAGAGGATAACGGCAGTTGCTATGAAGATGTGGATGATTTAAATTTGATTAAACAGTTAGGTAAAGATACTTCATTGCAAAATGTGAAAACAGTGTTGAGAAATATCCAGAATGCAGTAGAAGAGCACAGTTATTATGCTGTGTATTGTGATAAAGATCCTTTTTATATTGGAAAAGTCACAAATAAACAAAGAAGTAAAGTAGAAGTAAAATTTCTAGAAAAAGGAGCTGGAAACTTGCGTTGTCCTAAGCGAGTCGGACTAGAAACATTCAGTATATTTTCTATGGACCAGTAGATTTGCAAGGTGTTGATCTATTTACAGTGAATGATGAGCCAATGAATGTTGCATACAAATGTTATAAAATACACTATCTACCAACAAGTAATTGGACACCCCTGCAATGGATATCTGCGGTCCTGATACACGTCACGGCCGCCGCCGTTAAATATCGTGTGGGGAAACAACAGCGCAACCAGTTGCATGCAAGATGCCACGCAGTACGGAGCTCTCTGATTTCACGAAAGGTGTAATCGTCAGGTATCACAGAAATAGCCGATCCATACGTGACATATCCAGTGAGTTGAAGTACCCAAAATCGACAGTGGCCTACGTGATTCGCAAGTGGAAGATGAGAGGTGACTGTCGGAATGTGCCCCGACCCGGCAGACCCACAAAACTGGGAGTTAGAGACCGACGGGTGCTGGCCAGAGAAATTCGGAAGAACCGCACCAAATCGATGGGCCACATCCGCAAGGAGTTTCAAAAAGCATCCGGGAGTGTTCTTTCGATGAATGCCATCCGTAAGGAAGCCCATCTGCTCGGTTATCATGGACATGCTGCCGCCCACAAGCCTTTGATCACCAGGTCCAATAGCGCTGCTTGGCTAACGTGCTGCAAAAACGTCGACAGTGGAAACAGGTTCTCTGGAGCGATGAATCAAGGTTCACCCTCTACCGTTTGGATGGCAGGGTCTGGGTTTGGTGTCTGCCTGGAGAACGCCTCCTGCCGGGAATGTATTGTTCCAACTGTGAAGCTCGGCTGCGGTGGAATTATGCTATGGGGTGTTTCTCCTGGTATGGCACGGGACCCTTGGTCGTAATTCCTGGTAGACTCAACGCCGAGACCTACTGCAACATTTTGGATGACCATGCGCTGCCTACGTTGTGGCAGTTTTACGGGGTGAACCCATGTTATGCTCAGGATGACAATGCCACATGTTATGTTGTGAGGTTCACCATTGCTTGGTATGGTGACAATGGGGTTAATCGAATGGACTGGCCAGTGCAGAGCCCGGACCTTAATCCTATCGAGCACCTCTGGATTGAGTTGGAGCGTCGACTTAAGGGGTGCCCCTACCGTCCAAAATTGGTGAAGGAACTGACCTGTCTTCTCCAAGCCGAGTGGAAGAAAATACCGCTAGCCGTCGTACAACGCCTGGTTGAAAGTATGCCCCAGAGGGTTGCAGCTGTAATCGCCGCTCGTGGAGGCTCCACCAACTATTGAAGGTGAATAAACTTCATTTTCCTTTGCTATCACAGGTGTCCAATTACTTGTAATTTGATTGACATTAAATGTCCGTCATTACTGTCTCACACGTTATGCAAGTTCTGCAATCGGGAGATTGTTAAATGATGTTAGATACGTATGGGGCACATACTATTGGCAATTGAAATCAAGAAACAATAAACAATAAATGTACTTACAATATTCGTAGTGGCCATCGGGGCTTCATATGTACGTCTTCAAAGAATGTGAACTTTTTTCAATTGTGAAGTTTAGAATAAAATTCATGATATTGTAAAATCTGCACCTGATAAAATTGAACAAGATGAATTTTTACAATGAAGGTAAAAAATTCCTTTAACAACATTGAAATATGAAACTGAATTAAAACCTTATTGATTTTTTTAAAAAACGAACTATAATCCCGAAGGGGAAATCATTTTGACTGTGAAGCACCACGACAACAATGAAACATGAAAATGAATTCTAATTTTGCCGAAATTTTAAAAAATGAACAGTCTTGAAAAAGAAATAATCATCTTGATTGCAAAGCATACATAAATAAATCTTCCGACTGCGAAGCACCAAACTAGTTTCTGCTGATATTCATAGCTATCATCAGTGGTAGGTGCACGGACATTGGAATTACCGCACTCCCTCGCTCAGGTATGCTGCTCGACCCGAATGCATGTTCTGCCCTGTCATGTAGATATTTGTCCAATTACTTGTTGGTAGATAGTGTACTTTGAATAATGTAGAATATAAGTGCAGGACTTTGGCATATCCAATAAAATTGTATTTAAGCTACTACACAGTGTATGTTGTTCTCCTTTTTTTCTATATGGTTAATATAACTTCATATCATTTGGTTTAAATATTTTAACAGATTATCACAAAGAAATTAAATTATTACTTCATTTATATATCAAATTTGGTGCTGACCAGGACATTCCACGTCAAATCAACCCAAAAAAAAAAAATATGATTTGACACCCATTATCTCAGATCCTTTTATGGATTTAAGTAAGCATACAAAATATTTTTGCTCTATCTCAAACGGTTTAGGTTTTGCAGCCTGTTAAAGTTTTTTGGAATTTCACGTTTTTTATCGATCGGGCGAAGGAAACATAATTTGTTCTTTTATAGAAAATAAATTATATCTTCCTTATTTACCTACCAATGTTGATGAAAATTTGTATGAGTGTACGTTAGTTAATATGTAAGGAATCCAGAAAAAAAAATTAAACCAGCAAGTACCACACATGGTTAAGAAAAATTCCTGAAATGTTATTTTGAAAATTTTTGAAATGAAATGCGGAGTTCCACGCTAAGTGGAATATCATCAAATGGGAAAAGGATAATAATAAAAAAAAAAAAAACATTTAATTCTTGTACTAAAAGATATGCTCTACCACATGAAAAAATAAAATGAATGTTTTTTTTACTTTCATTAATTTTTACTTCATTGACAAAAAGAATTTTTAAATTCATGTGTTCGCTTGCAGTGCGTTAAATTAAAATCTCTTCTTGTTTAAATACAGCTATTTTGCTTTAAAAACTATGAAAAGTAACCACTATTGTGTAATGTAGCCAAGACTACAAACTTGGCTTGAAGAAACAGGATTTTAAAACAAATAACTAATAAAGTAAAAATTTTAATTACAAAGTTAGGCACATATTTAGAATGTTTATTGGAATGGAAAATGTATTGTTACAAAACTCATCATTAAAAATATTTCAAATTGTAGGTCATTGTTTATTTAATTTCCTCCAGTGTTTTCAAAACTTGATTAACATGTATCATGCATTCTTGAGAGAATTGGTAAGTTCTTCCAGTCATTGTTTTTGGGGGTTCCACGATTGCAATGACATGAGGGATGGGTACCACACATGTATCTTCCCTCTTGGGCCAGAAAAATTATAGTGATGGTCCACGAGGATGTAAAAACTGTACAGTGACATCATCTTCTGCATTCACCTCACTCACCATACCAAAATGCCATAAGTTGTCATATATACTAGCGATAAAACATCCAGGATATAAATCTTCTATTTTCACAAATAAAGTCTGCTGCTTGTTACATAAGTTGAAAGTGAGAGCTGGTTTTTCATCACTCCTGATTCTTCCAGCCTTAGTCATTCCCAAGTCATCTATTGGCTGAAAGCTGTAGAATGACCTTGTTTCTGGAAGAATTTGAACATCTTTGATGCGACTTTTCAAAGTCAGGCAAGTTGAATCAACCGCTTCTTTAGAAATAGGTTGGAAGTTAATATTTGTAATGTTAATTTTGCAAAACTCAAAGTTCATTAGTCATTATAATTTGTCTGTCCAGATGTCGTTGAAAACTTTCCTTCCTAGCTAAACGTTTTACAGTACCCCCTATTCCGTCACATTCTGTTTTACCGTGACTGGTTGCAAAAAATGACCACTGGGCTTTGAGTTGAAAGTCTTTCTCATGCAGACACCGATTCATGAAGTTGTATTTATTTTTATATTGTCCAGCACATCCATCACTGAAGTAGTGAATGTTTGTTATATGTGGGTAGTTCTCTTTCAGACAGGCAGTTACAGTTTTTTGGATCTCATATACCATACTCGCGTCATGTTTAAGGTCATCAGATATGATACAAAGAGGTAAAATCAGTTTTTCGTTGCTTGCATCCTTGCAGTGAATCATGACAAGATGAATAGTGCATGAATCGGAGGTCCAGTGGTAACCTTGAGCCTCTTCTTGTATTGTGAAAGCATAGTTTTCACTAAAATCCATTGAGATAACAGTTGTATTTGAGAAAGCTGTTCCCTTTAAATTAAAAAAAATGAAGCTTGGGATTTGGCAATGTATGAATGTGGTATTAACTTGTTCAGTTTTTCTACTAACTTATCAATTAACTCACCAACTGAGCTCGAGCAACGTATCATTTCAGTTCGATCAGTCGAAACCCACTGACTGTACTCGACAGGGTCTTCATCATCGTAGTCCTAAAATTTGGACTGTAAAAACTGGACAAGGTTATCTTTTGATGGGCACTTGTCACAATGCCTCAGCATACATTCTCTTCCTGCTCCTTCACAAACAATATACAACATAATTTCTTTGTTGTAATCCTCTTCAATACCTGCTCCGTGAATCAATAAAATAACATTTTGATGTATTGCGCATACACACAGTAAGTGTGTGCTACTGGCACCAGCCAAAACACACCGCTTAGGTCTTGGAGAACAAAATTTTGAAAAACCTATTTTCAAGTCAGGGTATTCCCATTTAAAATTTGAGTATAGCTCACTAAGATTACATAAAATCAAACGTTTTCTCTCGTATAGTTTTTTTCCTATACTCACCACATCATTCATCCCTGGCAAAATTCTAGATTGTTCATCACTCTGACAAAACAACTTTTTTACCAATTCAATAGTTTCAGGACTCAACTTTTTCCCACATCTACAATCTGGTTCTGCTAAAAAACCCTCTTCATTGAACAGTTTTTGAGCCTTACGAACAGAATAATCAGATGCGTTGAAAGTCTTATTTTTCTTCTAGACCACATTAGTGAAGCTGGAATTGTCAGCATTTGAATATGTTTGTTTCTTGATGTACCACTTATTTCATTTTTAATTATATCTACGAGCTCGTTCAGATCTTCAGATTTTTTTATCACACTTTTTTCCAAATAATTTTTTGCCAGAGACAAATCAACTTCAAGAACAGTTTAAATTTTTCTTTTTACATTTTCATGTACTCTTTGTAATTTTTCTTTACCATAAGATGATCTGCTATGTTCACCAAGTGCATGTAATTTCATTGGGGAACATCCAATTTCATGGAATGAAGAATTTAGTTGATCAATCACATTTTTTTTTATTATTTTTTTCTTTGTGATTGGAGTAGTTCATTAGGAGCTAATCCCACATCATCAACTTCCTCATCTTGTGCATTTAAGCTACTTTCAACATTACTCTCATCAATTTGTTTGATTTTAAGTAGCTTAAATGTACAATGTTTTTGTCCTGGTTTCACTTTGTAGCCCTTTGATAAAATTATCCTACTCTGTTCTATAGTTTCAACACAAAGTGTTTTTTTAATTGAAGTTTTATGTTTTTTAAAAGGGTCACTACATACCTTTTGTAAAAATTCATACTTTTTAAAAAAAAAAAAAACACTTCGATGATGAAGACAAATAGTTTTTAACTCGAAACTTGATTCCGTTCTCAATTTTAAAATAGTTAAATCAGTTTCAGACAGTTTTTCAATAGTTTGTATGGCTTTTTTCTTGACATAGTTCAACAAATGACAATCGCTGTGAGTAACTTCCCAAACACTGCACTTCTCCATTTTTCCAACAATCAAAAAATACTTATTAACATTAGATTCTTGTTAAAATATCATTAATATTAGGTACTAAGCAAAATTGCACACACTTAGTTGTTAACCAAACAGTTACAGTACAACAAAATCCAGCACAGTTCAGTAAAAAACTAAATCAGATAAAAAACTGTAAAACATAACCACCAATCACGCATGTTACACTGGCAATAGCCTGTGACTGACTGACTAGTGGATGCCAGGTTTTGTCTGCTGTGCAGGCTCACTTGTGTAGACATGACAAACATGACTTGACTTGTTTGGACATGTTTAAAGAAGTGTCCTGCTCAGTAGACAGAGCACCACTTAATGGTCTTGTTACAGCTAGAATGGTTTGATTCCTTATAATAAGATTTCTTGAAATAGCAGTTACTAGTGAGTTGACTATCAGAGTTTAGAACTAGTTTTTAAAACTAAATTAAATTGTAATGTAATTTTCTATTAATTAAGCCTAACTGTTGAAAACAAGGAAATCAGTTATCTTATTTCTAAATCTCAATTTAGTAAATATAATTTTGGATAGCCTATTTTATAACATTTTATGTATTTTTCTGTACAAGCCTAATTAACATTATTAAATCTACTATATTATTTTAATCATGTTCCACTAAATTTTTTAGTATAATTTTTTGTGGTTTCTTTTAAAGCTCTTTTTAATTTGAAATTGGTTAACATGTGACATTTTTGGTTCACATTTTTATATAATTCTACTAAAATTATAATTTTAATTTAATGATTTCAAGAAAATGAGTGAGTCAACTGATTTCTATTTTTGAAGGAGTCAGAAAAAATAATGGAGTGAAAAAACCATTCATTTTATTTTTTCATGTGCATATCTTTTAGAACAAGAATAATTTTTTTTTTATTATTATTATCCTTTTCCCTTTCTATGATATTCCACTTAGCGTGGAACTCCGTATTTCATTTCAAAATAACATTTCAAGATTTTTCTTGACCATGTGTAGGTGCTTGTTGGTTTAATTAATTTTTTCTGGATTCCTTACATATTAACATATACTCATAAAAAAATTTCATCAATATTGGTTGGTAAATAAGGAAGATATAATTTATTTTCTATAAAAGAATAAATTGTGTTTCCTCCGCCCGATCGATAAAAAACATGAAATTCCAAAAAAATTAACAGGCTGTAAAACCTAAACTGTTTGAGATAGAGCAAAAATATTATGTATGCTTACTTAAATCCATAAAAGAAACAAACGTGCCAAGTTTCATCAAGATCTGAGATCATGGGTGTCATGGTGTGGTTGAACTGACATGGAATGACCCGACCAATAATTAGTATTAAAAGAAATCCGTCTTGTTGCACGATGATATTTATTCAGCTAAAAAAACAAAATCTATGTACAGGTACAATATTCTAGAGGATAATGCTTACCTTGGCATTCCTTTCTAGCGATGGGAACATTTCACACATGTGTTTTCCGGTCTTTGTTGATATTATTGTCCTAAGGTCTGTTGTATGAGATGACTAGCTTTACTTCTCACACTTTTCGCTGGGTATACTCATTGGATCTTTGCCTTAGGATTCAAACACATCAATATTTACCGTTCTTTATACTCTAAATTTTCGCCCGTACTCTGGGCATCCTCAGGAGCGTGGCGACTTTACCACCGATGTTCGTGGTTAACTTCGCGCTAATGGAGTCCGATACTCCATGTTGCCATTTGTCGGATATACTTTCTTGGATATATTTCGCTATCAATCCCAGCTGGCGCCATCTATGTTTCATTAAAGCAACTTTTTTTTTTTATTTTTTATTTTTTATTTTAGTTTCTTTTCCTATCCTGGTTTTCTTGTCTTTTTTGCCGGTTTTCTTTTGTTGTTGTTTTTCTTGTTTTATTAGTTCTTTCCACAGGCCTGATAATGTGCTAGGGTCATTCTGGTTACATACCCTTGCTTTATTTTTATAGATTAATATTGCTTCTTCCCTCCTCATTCGCCTTTCCGATTTTTTATTCTTTTTTAGCAATTTAATTTCATCGAATTTTGGGAATGTCCAGTTTTCCAAAAACTGCTTTAGTGCAATTCTGCATGGAAAACCGGACATTCCCAAAATTCAATGAAATTAAATTGCTAAAAAAGAATAAAAAATCGGAAAGGCAAATGAGGAGGGAAGAAGCAATATTAATCTATAAAAATAAAGCAAGGGTATGTAACCAGAACGACCCTAGCACATTATCAGGCCTGTGGAAAGAACTAATAAGACAAGAAAAACAACAACAAAAGAAAAACCGGCAAAAAAGACAAAACCAGGATAGGGGGAAAAAAAAAAGTTGCTTTAATGAAACATAGATGGCGCCAGCTGGGCTTGATAACGAAATATATCCAAGAAAGTATATCCGACGAATGGCAACATGGAGTATCGGACTCCATTAGCGCGAAGTTAACCACGAACATCGGTGGTAAAGTCGCCACACTCCTGAGGATGCCCAGAGTACGGGCGAAAATTTCGAGTATAAAGAACGGTAAATATTGATGTGTTTGAATCCTAAGGCAAAGATCCAATGAGTATACCCAGCGAAAAGTGTGAGAAGTAAAGCTAGTCATCTCATACAACAGACCTTAGGACAATAACATCATCAAAGACCGGAAAACACGTGTGTGAAATGTTCCCATCGCTAGAAAGGAATGCCAAGGTAAGCATTATCCTCTAGAATATTGTACAAGTTACTTTGAAATATCACACGTAAAAGAGAATTGTAGAATGATTAGAGCTATCTAATAGTCAGAATTAGAACTACTAATAGCAGGGTTTGTACGGTCCTTAAAAGTCCTAAAGAACTCCTTAATTTTCATTTGCCTTTTTAAGGGCCCTTAAAAAGTCCTTAAGAACTCCTTAATTTCCATTTACTTTTTTAAGGGCCCTTAAGAACTCCTTAATTTCTGTTCTGTTTTTAAGGGCTCTTAAAAGTCCTTGAAAACACCCTAATTATATTATATTCGGTCGTTAAAAAGGTCGTAATTTATTTATTTTTTAAACAAAGAAATGCGCGCGTTACGCAGGCCAGCTGGTTTCATTAGCGTACTGATGATGGTTTTACGTCACTAGATCGCATGGCGCAAAAGTTTACCCATGTTCTGTATTGCTTTTGGCAGTTTGCCAATCAGCTACCTTCAAATCCCTTTGATTTAGATTAGATTTATTGCTGGCTTCTTGTTTTCTTTGCATGAGGTCAGTGCAGTTCAGATTGTTATCTTCTGTTATTTATTAGAGTATGTGGTACTAAGTAAAGAGCTTAGAGCTTCTATCTTTTCAGCTAGACAGAAATATGTTCAATATTTAGATGACGAAAAAAAAAAAAAAAATGTGCCAAGCATTATCTGGGAGGAAACGTAAATTGATTGAGGAGGAATTGCAAATGCTTAGTACGAAAAAATTGAAAGTAGAAAAAAATATTGTGGCCAAATTAGAGAAACTTGCAGATGACCTTGCCGCCCAAGGGGAATTGATGAAAGATATGAACTGCTTCCTTCAATCAAATAGTTTTCGAAAATTAATAAAGGGAAAAAAATGAAGAATTGGCAGAAATTACCATGTCAGTAGTTGCAGAAAAGGAGCTGAAAAATTGATTTCATTCTAGGCCTACGTCCTTTGTTTGACCTCAAAAAAGTGAATATGTACATAATATAATTTCCTTGCAGTCATTGTTAAATTGCATTATTGTTTTTTAAAGTTTAAGAGCAAAAAAAATGTATAATAGAAGTAAAAATTCTGAAGAAAATTTCATAGGTGTCTTGTTGTTACTGCAGTTTGTTTTAGCTTTTACACCTATACACTATTGCAGGGCTGCCAGACCTGCGCCAATTGCGCCAGCCCGCGCCAAAACGTTGTTCTTGCGCCATTCTGCTAAAAAAATCGCTATTTCGACGAAATCTGCGCCAATTTTGCGCCAAAAGTTAAAATTTACCGATCATCGATATTTTAGCATTATCTTACAACATTCGAAATCGATTCAGCGGGTAATTCGTATGTGAGATTCTTCCGCGGATTCGTGGAGTCCCCTCCGTTTTTTTTTTTTTTTTTTTTTTGTCATTTTCAAGATCGATGCAAAAGTGAAGAAATTTCCAGGATATTAGTTGGGCCCCCCCCCCCCCCCAACTAATATCCCGTATTCCGTCTGGGGACGTTGTTTTGTCTTTTTAAACATTCGGAAACAGAAGTTAAATGAAGTGCAGATTTTTCCCGTGAGAAAGAAAATTTACAAAGAAAAGAAAGATTTTTCCCGTAAGAAAGAAAAGTTACAAAGAAAAACGGTAAAGGGAAAACTATGAGCAGAAAAAAAAAAATAATAATAAACAGTGGATGCTGTGCAGTGGCAGAGTCAACAAAAGACAAATATGGCCGTGGGACTTGTTGAGAAGAAAGTAGGGTTTGCTCGCAAGAGGAAACCAGAGCTAATGTTTTAGCAAGTACAAGAACAAAACCAGGAAAAAAAAAACTGTTTGAAGCTCTCTTTCAAAACCACCCTATTTTGTTTGGATTTCACTAATTTTATAATTGTGAATACAGTGGTGTGATCTAGTTAAATAGTTTCATAAATAAATTACAGTAAACGATTCAGTTTTGTTCATGCTTTGTAATATTCACACTTTTTCACCGTGCAGTCTGATTTTTCACCAAATTAAAAAGTACAGCTTTGTTTTTTTCTTCGTCAGTCTCATGTATGTTAATTAAAATCGCTCACGAGCACTATATATAAATGAAAGGATTGTTTATATCGCATAACTTGTAATCAATTATCAGGAATACTGATCTTTTGGTTCTTACTTAAAGTCTGAATTTTGCCCCGTACGTTCAGGGATCAGAATTTTTAGGAGGTTTTCTTTTTCTCAGTTTGATCTACCTTGGGGAACATCTTCACCCTCACACTTTTCTTTTTCCAGATGGAAGGTGCGTTGAACCACTTACTAACTCGCAATCGTCTGCTTAATGTTCATACATGCAGGATACCATGTATGCTAGAACAGTGGCTCTTTCAGACAGCAACAACAAAAAAGTCATACAGTGATTCTACTACTGAAGAGGGGGGGGGGGGATTTCGGGCCAAAACGTCACTGTGCAAGCATTAAGCGATAGAAGCAGCTTTTATCTAACCAACTTTACTAAATCTCACTATCATCTTATAGTTTTGGTTCCAGTTGTAATTGTTCACAGCAATAACGAAAGTTTGACATTGATAATTACTTGATAAAAAATATTGTATGAAGAGTATCATGGTGCAACTGCTTAAAGATGATGCATATAGTTTTCACTGTTATCTTATAGTTTTGGTTCCAATTTGATTATTAAATGTTACATTATTTTTCCTTTTATATCGAAGGTATGCTTTCCTTCAGAAAACCTTAGGAGTTTGTGATGAACACGCAAACCACGTATGCATGGCTTGCCAGTTGGTTGGTTTCAGAAATAATGTATTTTAATCTGAATGCCACGAATCTCGAAAAATATGCTGCTAAAAACCAACCAAACAACAAACAGTAATTACATATTATTTATTCTTCCTAAGTGTATATTCGCAAGCATTCAGTATCAATAGCAACAGTTCTTGGACGTGGCAGCATCCTATTTGTGTTACAGCGAAACAAATGCATTCAGAAGAAAATCCCTGATATTAATGTGTTACGCATAAAATATTGCAGGTCATGTAGTTTTCAATAAATCGTGGGTAGTATAATTGTTTTCCTATTTATCTCACTGTAGGAATGACAGAAATGCTAATTAACAGTCGTAAGAGAAGCAGTAAAATGTCAACAAACCTGAAATATAACATTTTTTCATAGTTTATAAAATAATGGTAATTCAGTATATAAACATAACTTAAAGCACAGCATGGACTTAAAACAATTAAAAATACTATC
This sequence comes from Macrothele yani, assembly GCA_039090855.1. Classification (NCBI taxonomy): domain Eukaryota; kingdom Metazoa; phylum Arthropoda; class Arachnida; order Araneae; family Macrothelidae; genus Macrothele; species Macrothele yani. The sequence goes on from CM077014.1 coordinate 144,651,709, forward strand.
ATTAGCTGCTCCGAAACCTGAGTTCTGCTCCAAAACGTAAATTTTCTCGCTCCAAAACCCAACTTTTCTGCTCCAAATTGCATATTTCCCTACTCCAAGAATTGCTCCAAAACATGGTAGGGGCACTAACACCCCTGCTATTGCCAAATGTTGAAAATCAACCTGCACTTAAGTGTATGGAAGAAGTTACTACAAGTGCTACAGCTGTAGAATTTAAAAATAAAATAAAAATAAAAATGCGACAGTTACACAAGCAAAAATGTGTTATTCATCCAAATCTACGAAAACCAAATATTTCTCCAGATTTGGAAATTCGGAAGCTGTGTAGTAAATAAAAAAATAAATAAATAAATACTTAAAAGAAAGTGATGCTTCACTGTTCAGTTTTGATTCTTTGAATTCTGCCAATGTAGTTTTGAAATTTATGCAAACATTTTTATTTAACTTATGGCTTTCAATTCCGATGATATAATTTAAGTTACGATGAACTTGTGTGTTTCGATTTCATTTAGATAGTGTGTTTACTTGCTTCATTAACCTAAAACAAGTCTAACAAGCTGTGCTGCATTTTTAATAAAAGTGTTATTTTTCCAGCTGCAGCACTTGTAGTGATGCCACCCACAGAATTAACGCATTTAGTTTCTTAGCCTGTGTCCGTACATATTTGTAAATGTAATTCTAATGGAAGGAATTAAGTTATTGAATGGAAAGGTAAAGATACCAAAAATTTTAAAGACTGACAATCACAGCCATATGAAATTCTAAGCTGTATTTGTAATACTGTTTTTGTTAAAATGAATTTGTAAATTAATAAAAAAATATAAATTCGGATAAACTTTGAAGGAAAAACAAATGCAAATTTAAAAAGTTTCCCAAACCACAAAGATGGGCCTATAATCGCAATTAATGGGTGAAAATTTGTTGAAAATTGAAATTCCAAAGTAAATAAATTTTATGCTTCACACCACAATACGAAGAAGCAGAGTGCTAGTTCTGTAGATGCAAAGATATGCTTCAGGACAAATAATGGATCCAGTATTACCAGTAAATAATGTATATAAGGAACTTTTAAGTTAGTTGGTTTTTCTGTTGGAGTATTTAGGTTTATTTTCGTAGAACTAATTTTAATTCATATATTTGTGCAATGGAATATTCATTAGTTTCAACAAAATTGATTTATTGTGTTAAAATGACTTATGTTGTAATAGTTAACTCACATTTTGTATATTGTGTATATTTGCATGCAGCAATTATGAAGTCCTTAAAAAATATTTAAAGGTCCTTAAAAGTAGCCTGAAGGTCCTTAAGAACTCCTTAATTTCCATTTTCAAAAAAGAGTATGAACCCTGAATAGGAATTGATCTATGTCATCATCATCATCATCGTCAACCATTATCAATCCACTGCTGGACGAAGGTCTCCCCAAGTTTCCTCCACAACGGTCTGTCTTGTGCCAGTCTCCTCCATGTCACTCCCGCATACTTTCGAATTTCATCCACCCATCTTCCATGTGGTCTTCTTCTGGGTCTTTTCCTGTCCCTTGGAATCCAATCTAAAATTTCGGCTGTCCATCGATGGTCTGTTCTTCTGGCAGTATGTCCAGCCCATTGCCATTTCAGGGATTTAACTCTGATCATGATGTCTTCCACTCTTGTCATTTTTCGGATCCACTTGTTCCTCTTCTTATCTCTCCTGGTTACACCAAGCATGCACCTCTCCATGCTGCTTTGAGTTGTCTGCAGCCTTTGTATGTCTCTTTTAGCTAAGGTCCACGTCTCTGCACCATACGTAAGCACTGGAAGGATGCATTGATCATACACTTTTCTTTTAAGACATAATAGCATATTGCTCTTGAAAATTATGCTGTTTCTTCCAAAAGCTCTCCAGGCAAGTTTTGTACGCCGATTAATTTCTTCACCAATGTGACCCTCACTTGATATCTGCTGTCCAAGATAAACGTACGTGTCTGTTATCTCCAGCTTTTCTCCATCAATCGATAAATCTTCATTTCTTGTAAAAGCATTGTACATCACTTTTGTCTTCTGAAAGTTCATTTTTAATCCCACTTCTTTACTCTTGTCAGCAAGTTCCTGGATCATACTCTGTAGCTCTGATGGGGTAGTTGCAAAAATGACTATGTCATCAGCAAAACGAAGGTGGGTTAGATAATCTCCATTAATCTTTATCCCTTTGTTTTCCCAGTTCAGTGATTGAAAGACATTTTCCAATGTGGCATTAAAGAGCTTCGGAGATATGGTGTCACCTTGTCTCACTCCTTTTCTGATTTTTATGTGTGTTGTATTTTCAAACAGCCGAATCTCTGCACTTGCATTTTCATAGATGTTATTAATAATATTAATGTATGCATCTTCAATACCGCAGGATTTCAGACACATTGCAACTACTGATGGTTTCACCGAATCAAAGGCTTTTTCATAATCGATAAAAGCCATGCACAATGGAAGTTCATATTCCCTCGCTCTTTCAATTAGTTCTCTCAGTACATGGATATGATCTATTGTGCTGTAGCCACTCCTGAATCCAGCTTGTTCTCTCGGTTGAGCCATGTCCAGTGTCACCTTCAAGCGGTGTGAAAGAACTTTAGTGAAGATTAGTGATCTATTAGTGATCTTTAGTGATCTATGTACAGGTTAAAAAATATGAGCGCTTTCGTTTTCACAGTGACACCTTCATCAGATGGGATTTCCATCATGTGGTTACATGCTGGTCTTAAATATGTGGAGCAGATGCATCATGGGAAAGGCAATGTCAGTGTCACATGCTATACCAGATAACAAGACAGTCAAAAAAGCATAATTAGCCAACAAAAATTACTCAACAGAAACAATAGTTATTGTGCTGTCCTCCCTAATCAGATTGCTCCACGGATCAGGTAAAACACAAGGATAATAGTCATTACAGCAACGTGTATTATAAGCCGAAATATAGAGGCTTTCTGTAAGTAACAAGGAATAAACAGAGTTAGGTGTGTTTATGATCTTAGCATTGTCCCAATCTGGGATGGAATTTCCAGCACTTACAGTTCTTGCAAAAGAGGTGCTTTGGTGATTCATTTTTAAATTATATCTGTGTTCATTTAATCTCAAATCCAAATTTCTTTTGGTTGAACCCACATAATGATTATTTAGTTCACCAGAAGTAGTGTCGAGCATAGGAATAACATACACACCCCATTTTTTCCCTTGTCATTAATGTAACATTTTCCCCTTTGTCGTCAACGTAATGGATATAGAAACCTAGTTTCTTATCCGTTACGTTGACGACATCTTGGTAATTTGGCCATATACCATAAATGAGTTACATCAGTTTGTCAACGCTATGTCTTCTCAATGCTCCTCAAACTCACGATAGAACTTGAACAAAATTTTGTTTTACCTTATCTAGATTTTCAAATTACTCGTAACCCTTCTGATAATTCCCTGTTTTTTGCTGTTTATCGAAACCCACTTCCACACCCACTCTAATTCCGTACAATTCTGCCCATACTTTTCAGCATAAAATTTCTGCTCTGCACTTCCTATTTAGAAGAGCATACTCACATTCTTCTAGCCGTTTTGCCAGAGCTCAAGAACTACAATTGGATATCATCTTTTGCTAAAAACCATGGTTATCCGGGCGACGTTGTTAAGGGGGTGCACAATAAAGTACGGTTTGCTATGTCAACTGCTTTAATTAGTGAACAAGTGCCTAAAAAGTATGTTGGATTTGTTGATTTCAATCCACATATTGTAAACCTTCTTACCAACATATGCTCCTGTCATAAAATACAATTTGGAATACGATCGTGCAATCGATATTCCATTATCCGCAACAATCGTGACAAAATTAATAAAGGGAAAAAATGGGGTGTGTATGTTATTCCTATGCCCAACACTACTTCTGGTGAACTAAATAATAATTATGTGGGTTCGTTCAACCAAAAGAAATTTGGATTTGAGATTAAATGAACATAGATATAATTTAAAAATGAATCACCAAAGCACCTCTTTTGCAAGAACTGTAAGTGCTGGAAATTCCGTCCCAGATTGGGACAACGCTAAGATCATAAACACACCTAACTCTGTTTATTCCTTGCTATTTACAGAAAGCCTCTATATTTTGGCTTATAATACACGTTGCTATAATGACTATTATCCTTGTGTTTTACCTGAACACTGGAGCAATCTGATTGGGGAGGACAGCCCAATAACTATTGTTTCTGTTGAGTAATTTTCGTTGGCTAATTATGCTTTTTTGACTGTCTTGTTATCTGGTATATCATATAACACTGACATTGCCTTTCTCATGATGCATCTGCTCCACGTATTTAAGACCAGCATGTAACCACATGATGGAAATCACATCTGATGAAGGTGTCACTGTGACACCGAAAGTGCTCATGTTTTTTAACCTGTACATAGATTTTTTAGCTGAATAAATATCATCGTGCAACAAGACGGATTTCTTTTAATACTAGTATTTATGTACGAATTATAGTGTTTACCGATCAATAATTACCCCAGAAGTGACCAGGAATTGCCGCAACCCTGGGGTATTTATTGGTCACTTAATAATTATAATTAATCAAATTAAGAATTAATTTATGATGAAGTAAAAATTATATAAAGAGCATATAACAAAGTACTTACTCCATGCCAAAATTGGAGTTACTAGCTTTCATAGTTTTTATAATAATTGAATGTTATTGATTTTTGACTGGGAATTACCCCGGGTGATGATATAGCATCTATAAAAAAATCCAGAAGACACAAATATCTGTAGATATTGGTCCAAGATTGCTGGTATTAAAGATTTTGCTGGTGCATTAAAATTTGTTTCCTTATCAACCCATGTTCAAGCATATCTATCACATGGTAATGCACAATCCAAAAGGAACTTTTCACACAATAATTTCTCCTTTGAATTCACATGTCCGCTTCTTACATCTGTTGAAATAGTTAACACATTGTTAGTGCATCAGGCTTCTCTCTCTCTCTCTCTCTCTGAGTAAAAAAAAAAAAAAAGGGAGGGAAAAAAGGTACAGATTTGTAAATTACATAATTCAACTCCAGTATTGGCTGTTGTAGTTGCTATGAATTGATTAAGAAATAATTCTTAGTTTCATATCACTCAGATTATCATTTTCTTACAGAGCTAGAGCACTGAAATGCAATTTTCTTGCATTTTATTTTGCCTTCTCCCCTCCCCTTCCATTATTTTTCATTACTATTTCTCTCAATGGGGCACACTGCAAGCCAATGGATGCAACAACTTTTATTTTTAAAAATATTTTCTCAGATGGCTTCATTTTACATAAATGTAATATTTTCTATCAGTTTTTGAGTGCAGAGGTGAAATTTTCCTGCACACTTAGTTTTATTTCTGCTTCTTATTTTCATGTTGTGGAATTCTCTGGAAGGAAGTTGCCAATCATGGGATGTGATCTTCCAGTGCATGATGATATACTACATCCTACAAAGTAAAACTGCCTTTCTTTAATAATTAGTGAGACATGCTCTGTTTTGTATTGTGTCACTTATCAAGAGCATTGATGTATTTCTATTATTAGTACCTTACTATTGGTAGTTTATTATTCATTTTGTTAAATGAAGTGATTGATTAAGTGAAATAATATGTGATACAAACATTCATTCTTTTTGTTTCATCAGAGGCAGATGACACTGGACCTAAGCCTGCAAAAATAGCTAAATTCTATTGTGATGTATGCAGTTTGTCTCTGAATTCTGACATTCAACTGACACAGGTACAGCTATTTCTTCATCTCTTTTTTTCTTTTTAAAACAATGAGAAGTAATGTGATTTTTGTTTATGGATGGAAACTATGTAACTAATTCAGAATTGATAGTTACAGATCAGGCTATTACTGGATCTATTTCTTGAAATCAGTTACAAGTACTGCATTTTAATAAGTGTATGTTGTCATCATTACATGTTAGTGTAATATTTTCACAAAATATTTTGAGTCAGGCAGTTCTCTCGTGAATCATTAAATAATTTTGTGACCAATGAGGTACAAATAGTGTTTGATTATGACACCACCAAATCTCATTGAAATGATGGGTGCTCATATTAAAATATTAGTAGCTGGCATACTGAGTTATATAAACAGGTTATGTATGTTTGTCTATAAGTAATTCACGAAGAAATAATACAACCATAAGTATTTTTTATCTTTGGGCTATTTAAATTATCTGCAGACATTTCATGTGCCTTGATGTTCATCAGGTCATGTTATCAGTGCTGTACTGATTGATCTGAATTGTCCCAGAAGGCTCTTCAACTGTGTCCATTTCAAATTGTCAGATTCCTAATAAACTCTGTATGTTACCATTATCATGATCTCAAAAAGTTAAAGTTGTGAAGGGTTTTCTTGAGATTTCGTTTTCTTTTTTGGTCCCTGTTTTTTTTTTCTCCCAGGGATTGATCCATTTGTTGAAGATGCAGGTGATAGATTTTGTTGGTTGGTTAATTACTTGCGTTTTTAGGATGTAAAAACTTTCCCTAATGAGTATTTTATTGAAGTTTGCTTTTCCCAATCCAACACTTGTACACCCTCCCATTTTAGTCTACAAATGCATGTTTGAATGTGTTGGAATAATGCACTGTTTTAATCCCTCTTCTCAATTGCTGCAAAATGTTTCCAGTCTTTTGTTTCAAAACCCTTGAGTTGAAATCTATCTAATATACTTCTTATTAGTTTAAGAAAGTGCTGTAAATAGTCTCTTCTCATATCTATGTCTTTTTTTATGTATGAATTCAATCTGTTAGCCAATTTTGAAATCTTGTTAGTGGCTGAAGTTGCAGTTCTGATTTGAATGGGTTTCAAAATTCCGTTGATACAATTAGAGGTACGCTATACATGGGCAAAAAAATGTTGCATTCTCTGATTCACCCGAACACCCCTTCAAATTGTGCATTAAGGTGTCAGGACCACATTTTTTTTATATTTTTTTTAATCGGTTGAAGTTTCAGGGTGCGTCAAGAAAAATAGTGAGCAGAACTGCGTTTTCCATCTTGTGTTTAAGGTATATAGCATTTTTGCTGATAACTTGGGTATTCTTAAAGATAAGATGATGATTTCGGTGTCTTTGCCTAGGTTTTCGGTATCTACCAATACACAGGAGCCCTCAAATTGAGCATAAACTAAACTTGTATACAATAATATGACTATAGAGCATATTTGCAAAGGTTTTTATTATATAATAATTAATATAAGCCTTGTGTTCATTCTTTTTCATTGTGACATTACTTGTTTTTACTGTTTTAAAAAGGCTACAAACAAACTATTAATGATATGGCAGTTTTCTAGAAGGAAATATGTGTTTCTGCCAAACTCCCATGACCCAATAACATTGCATATTAAGAATTGTTCTGGAACAACTTTGCAGATTTAAGATTTTTTGGGATACACTGGATATCTCCAACGTAGGTGAAGATCCTCACCAGGCTTTCCCCAATGTTCTAAACGCTCTATTTGATATGTGCCATCTTCACATTTTTCCACATACATTTTAAGATGCCTCTCTCTTTTATCATTTTTATCCCAAATAACCACACACATTTCATTTATCAGAACGTCACCATCATAAGGTGTTGAAGGAACTTCAACAGTTTCTCCTGTTGTGGTTACATTTTCACTGGTATCTGAACTTAAAACTCTCAAGACGTCATCATCAGTTGGCATATGAGGAATCGGAGATAAATTGATAAAAGCTTCTGCCTTCATTGGTTATTAGTATTGTAAAAATAATCTTTAACTTCTCTATGGACATTTCATTTACTCTATACAAACTTGGCCTAGAATAAACATCCCGTGGAGAGGTGTGCTTCCGGAAGCAAACTTCACTTCCAAGAATATGTTTCAGATGTTTCTCATCATCACTTTGTTCTGTACAATTCTCTAATTCTTCAATAGTTGTAAAAGGTCCACTCCAGCTTTTGCATTTGTAAAGAAGGACATTTCCACTCTCCACTGCTTTCTGACCACTCTCAATAGACTTTTGTAGCTTTTTTGTTGTTAAAATATCTTGTTTAGCCACCCATTCCTTTTCTCTCCTATCTAACACTCGTACAGTTTTCTGTGTGGTTTTCATTATGGACGTAACTTCTGACTTGTATAATGTCATATCATCCCTAATACCTTTAGCACTGAACTTTCTGTTTGAGTGTCACTTCTTGATGACGTGCTCACTGGAACGGCATCAATTTCAGCAACAGGAGGAGTAATTACTGTCTTGGGTGCCAAACACACTGACATGATAGGTAGCTTTGAAATCTAGTTCCTTCCTGCAATGTTGACTGTACCTTGCTTAACTATTAATAAGGGAAGACATCTCTGTGTCCTGTTTACGGAGACATTTACTTGTAGCACTCTGAAAACATCAATTGGATGCTTGGTAAAAGATTGAAGTTTGGCATTTGTCTTCCGTAAAGGCGGGAACACAAATTTCTTACATGTACCAGCAGTTATAGAGAACGGAGCACCCGTGTCAACTTCCATTTGTATACACTGTCCTTCTTTGTTGCAAATTATCCTCATTGGTGGCGATGCTTCACCAAGGGGACCTCACATTAAGAAATTCAAAATGATTCGTAACAGTGTTTTCCACATCACAAGCAGCATAACACTGATGCAAAATAGAACAGTTAGGCTTAACGATCTCTCCTGGCTGAGGCTTCATAAACAACTCTGGCGCCTTAACTGGTTTAACAGGCTTTTGAAATTTATTTTGCCTGTGACCTTGAACATAGAACACATCAGTAACAGACAATGAAGCTTGCTTCAGTTTTGCTGAATTTCGAATGCGGCTTCCATTAACAGCGAAACTTCAGTGGCGCTTGCCAATGTTAATCCTGGTTTCAACAAAAGCTTCTTTTGAATGGCTCAGCAATTTCACACACCATTCTATCTCTTAACATAGTGTCCAATGTTGCTCTGAAGGCACAAAACTTTGCCATTCAACACAGTTCTGCAATAAAAACAGCAATAGACTCACCAGGTCTCCTTATTCTACAGTTAAATCTATATCGTTCCACGATTTCTGAAGGAACAGGATTGAATTGCGCCTTTAAAACTGACACTAGTTCTACCAACAACTTTAACGTAGGAATGTCAAGAGCTATAGGGTCTTTTAATAGACCAAATGTGGACAGACTTACTACAGTCAGAAATATAGCTTGCTTTTGAAGATCATCAGTGATCTCGTTTGCAATGAAAAACTGTTCGAGTTGTTCCACATATTGGCTAAAGGGTTTGTTTTTGGAGTCATACTCGCCTACAACCCCGAAAGTGGCCATCCTCTGCATATGAGCAAGTTCGTAATTTCACATTACTTCCAGGCTAAGATGACGTTCGAAATTCCATCTTCTTGTCGCCGATAATGTTGTAGCCTTCAGCTTCTATTTTATATGAATTAATACTCAAGATAAGCACTTCTTTTGAAGACACAACATTTTAATAGTAACCTAATCCAACATCATTCTACTACTAAAGGAAATAGCTTGTTAGCGTAGCTGCAATAAACAACATAAGCTTAACTACAAGTAGTCTGTCTCATCCGTTGTGCCCAAGCTCTCTGCCGCTCTGACATTGTTTTGAAAACAGTACGTGCCTTTAAAGCACGCAACAAGTTCATGCGCTACATGACGTATTATCACATGTGACATCATAGACAATTACACATCAACTACAACACTTTCATAATGTAATGATAGTTACACAAAAACAAATTGCTTACTGAAGCATAGTATGTCAAACAAATAAAATCTGTGATCAGTAGCATCTATGTTATTTTAGGAAGACAGGGTTCCCACGCCACCTGGAAAACCGGGAATTCTCAGGGAATTTGAAAATTGTTCCAAAAATCAGGGAAAACTCAGGGAAAATCGTGTTTTTCCGTAAAAATCAGGGAACTGAAAAGTCAGGGAATTTTTTATTTTGCCAAAAAAATATTTTCTTTCAGACTTTTGTAGAATATATTTCTGTATTGCTAAGTTTTAAAATAATTCCGAGTTGTTTTATCCTTCGAGGCAACCCACCCACCGATTAAAGTGCAGCTGTGCTGGGGAGTGCGTCTCTTCGCGGTTTCCTCCATCTCCAGGTGCTCTAAACTACAACCGAACAAACGGACACGTCAAAGCGTGAGAGAAAGCCATTAATCACACACCCATTTCGCAGGCTCTTATCTGCTGCGTTTGCGCAGAGGCAGTCACTTGTTCCTAAGTAGGTGCCCTGGTTCTCTGTGTAGACTGGGAAAGAAATTATGAAAAAGCTATTTCGTCAATTTTTTAAATAACTGACTGAAATTTTTACAGTGGGCAAGATATATGAAAATAACGTTCCATTTTAAATTTCGCCAAAATTCATCGGAAACTTTAGAAGTTGCGCTTTTTTCTTTTTTTTTTCTCCTTTCCTTTTGCATGTTCCACTTGTCTTTTATCAAACCGTACAAAAACATTTCATTTTGCCGGATGTTGGTCATCCTAATAAATTCGTCCTCCCCCCCTCAAGAGCAGTGTGGATGAATGTTGCTAATTGAGGGCACCTAATTTATTTTGAAAAAGTTTGTATCACTTACGAACTAAAGCTTCGCTTTCGTAATTCTGTAGCAGAGTTGGTATAGTTGGAAAAGTATGTACCTTCAAATGTTTGAACAGGGAAGATATTATGAAATAGGAAGATTCTTCAAAGAGGGGGAAAGATTAATTTTTTTCATAGTACTTACGAGTATTTTGTATGAAAAATACCATGCAATGAAGCCGGTATTATTGCATACCTACCAGATTTCCCAGATTTCACGGCCGTTTTCTAGATTCGTTGTTTTACGGCCGGAAAGAGATTTTTCTTGATTCTGTCATATTTCTATTTCATAATGCATGAAGAAATTTATTTATAGCTATTTTAAGACGATATTCCGATTACTGCAACAGCTGGCTGGTTGCGAAAAATAGGGTAGTCCGACGCCCGGAACCATAGATTTTCACATCTGGGTCATTCCACGCAAAATCGTCAGATATTGAAATAATTTTCCACCAACACATCTCTGATTCTTATAGGTAGCTGCCTCCAAGCTATAAAAAACCCTAAAAGTTTCAACTTTTTTGTTTCTGATAGATTAGAAGATATTATTTTTTGAATTTTTGTGCATAGTGGAACCGTTTTCCGTAAAAACGCAAATATCTCCGTTATTTAGAATAAGAAATATAAAATTCATCATTCTCTCGTAATTTTTCCTAAGGTTTCAGCTTTTACATAGGGAAAAAAAATTTGCGAGAACAAAAGTTAGACGGGGTAGAAATTTTCTTGTAATCGTAAATTCTTTTTCTTGCGTTGCTGCACCTCACAAGAGTTGCATAAATTATTCATTTCACATCTTTACCCTCACATTGCCGAAAAAAATATAAAAAATCCACCTAGTTACTACTGATTTAAATTTTTGCTGTGCATGCTCTATTGGTTTCAGGTTTGCCAGTGCAGGCGCTAAAGCTTCTGTCTCCGTTTTGGATGACGTTATTTGTGGGGAGTTACTGCAAATGACCTGAGTGGGCTCCAGACTTTTCTCACACTTTGCCTGATCAACATCGCACAAATGTAATGCCCTTCGTAAAGATGTTGTTAAGTATAAACATGCCACTCGCCACAGGATGAAAAATTATGTTGACAAAAAAGTGTTAGGAGGATTTTATGAGCACACATGCACACAAAACTTCCTGTAATTGTTTCCTGTACAAGTAATTTGACGTAGCATGGAAATGAACTGTGACCTGCGAGAAAAGTTCAGTACTAATGTTTGTGTCACAAAAGTATGCAATCAATTTTAAGACTTCCGGATTTTGGGAGTACTTGTATGAATTGTAGCCTCTCAGGCAAAATGGTATTTTGTATTAACTGTTAGTTTTCTCCACTTGTTGCTTCCATTATTTTTTCTTTATCCCTGGGTTTAATTTTTTTTTTTTTTTTTTTTTTTTTTTTTTTTTTGCCGTTATGGCGTTAGGATCTCTGTGTGCCAGCTTATTGGTTATGAAATTTAACAGCACAATGTCTAAATATCTTATGCTGCGTTCTTTAGAAGCAAATAGCAGAGGTGCCAACTATTACGAATTGTCCGTAATTATTACGGTTTCGACTGTCAGATTACGGAATTACGGACAGGTTGGAAGAATTACGGATTTCAGTATGTTTTGGAGAATCTCAATTTTGTATCCTTTCTCGTTAAGCCCTTTTAGTACGATGCTGCCGATTTGTCGGCCTTCGATTTTGATCCGCATATTTTCCGAATCAGATTGCAGATTTCGGTGTCTCAATGATCATATCATTTATCAATCATATCGTTTTGAAATGGAATGTCCCGCAGTGGTCTAAGCGATGGCCTCTGATCATTCGTCTGTAAGGGGTCCAGGTTCGAATCCCGTTGAGGCATGGATGTTGTGTTTGTCTTACGGCACTGGCTCTCTCCTTTCCCTGGAACCAGTGACCCTAAATTAGAGACGGGCGACTGCTTATAGCCCATTGAGTTGCTCACGGTGGTCGTTAAACCTCCAATAAAAAAAAAAAAAGTGGAATGTCCATGAATCATATCGTCAAACAGCGATATTATCGGAAGAATGGTACCGTAATTTTCTTCGTATAATCCGCGGATTATCTGTTAAAAAGTTAAAATTATAGGTTTTGCAGATTATACACCGATGCAATTAATACGCTGATTTAAAAAAAAAAAAATTACAACCTTTCGATTTTTTAAAAATCTGCAGCGTGATTGTGCAGGGAAGGGTGTAATAATTGGAAAAGGAACTCCCTTGGAAGAATTTTCCTCAGTTCAGGAGTTTGTACGGAGCGGGGAAGAGGGAGAGGAATGTCGTAATGAAAGATCGGGAAAGTTGTGGGGAGGGACAACAGGGGTCATTTTGATATCGTTGAGGAGAGCTCTGACTGTCGTGCTGGCTCTGTTTTTAGCAAAAAGCCAAAGAAGTACGCACAGCACTTGCTGCACGAACCTATGCGTTTCTCCTTTCGGATTTCATGTGCACGACCTTGTGTCTAGTGTGCTTTCGTTGTTTTGGCGAACGTCGTTGCTGCTGTTTTCCTTCATTGCTAATCATGATTTCTCTGAAAAGGAAACGTTTCAGTTACACTGCCGAATTTAAACTTGAAGTGGTGGACAGAATTAAGGATATGATCGTGTCACTGCGCGATAGTTTTGAGGTCAGAACACAATCGTGCAGGAACATACGGAAAGCTTCTGTGTCGCGATCTAAAAATTAAACAAATCCTTCGGTTTATTCCGCGGGAGAATTCACAGGTTTTTTATTGGCCCACGTATAAGATGATCTCTCAACTCTGAAAGCAGGAATTCCTCCAAAAACTTTCGACTTATACGCGAGTACATACGGTATTTCTACGACTTGTTCTGTATCAGCCTTTCGTCATTGTCAAGGTGTAATGCAATACTCTGGAGCTGCATCGGCGTGATCTATGGATGCCACACCCTTTATCTGTCCGGAGATGAAAAAATATAAAACAGTTACCTTTAAAAATGAATTTCTTCATTTAATAAAATCGTTTTTTTTTTCTCTTACTTCTTCGGACTCATTATGTGTTTCTGGAACGTGGAAAAAGCGATGTATTTATTTATTTTCTGATGCCACGTATTTGGAGAATTTTCACCTTGGATCTCACCCTTTGGATTTAACTGCTATAATATATATAGCCAGTGCCGTTAATACCCACCAGATGGAGATGTCTCAGTAGCTGAGCCCATCTTACGGATTTATGATGTCAGAAGCTGACTTAAAAATACACATAGCACCGTGGATTGTTGGCCACCATGGTGTAAAGCTAACGCGCTAGGCTATATATGGAGAGATCCGTGGATTCAATTCCCCGGCGGCGGCTGAAAACAATTTTTCGGTTGCTATGTGTTTCTGGAATGTGGAAAGAGCGATGTATTTATTTATTTATGTGACCGACTTTTCTGTCGGAAATTCCACTTCTGGTTCAACATCTATGATGTACGGATTATACGGCGATTTTTATTTCCTGAATGTCACAGTCTGCGGATTATACGAAGGATTTTTTTTTTTTTTTAAATATGAATTTTGTGGTCTGCGGATAATACGACGAAAATTACGGGTAATATGCCGTAAGTGTCATCGTAAAAGAGTTTGCGCTTGCTATCGGTTCCCCACGCACTTTTCCGTGTGACAGGAGAAAGGTTACTTTAGCCAAAACTTTTCCTGCTGCAGTTGAGGCAGTGCTGTTCACTGCATTTTTGGTGAATTATAAGACGTCGTACTGTCGTTAATCACTTTTTCGAGCCCCGTTCGAAGTGCAATAACGATCAACTCGTTGTCCCGCGATGACGGATGTTTATATTTCTTACGGACTTTCGTCGCGCGTGAGAACGAAGTGCGGTGTTTTATTACTAGAAGCTCTTCACATTATTCATTTCTTTTTCCCAAACAAACAGACATAACGCAAAACTCCGTAAATTACGAAACCCCATCTTTTTCCAAACTCGTGTTAGCAGAGGATGACTTTATTGACAGCTTGTTCCTCAGACTAGGAGACGTGCTTTTTCCTACTGCGTGAAATTGTTTTCTAAGGTTATTTGTAATGGCTTGTAGTGGGAGTGAAAGTTTGCCAAGTGATGGTGATGATTTTGAATCATCTGAGAGTGATATTGACCTAGCAACATCAAGCCAAAACTAGCCACCGTGCCACGCACACCATATCTTTTTCAGAAGGTGAAGATCTTCATAGTGAATCTTCAGATCATGAAAGTTCTGAAAGTGAATGGGCGGATGTTAATAGAGAGAAGTGATGAACAACCTCAGCATCTTTTTTTATTAACATGAAATGCAGGGGCCCAAACATGCTCCGGCAACTGATGTGGCACCTATTGCATATTTTTACTTGTTTTTTACCAATTTCATCCTTGGAATTATCGTTTCTGAAACAAATAAATATGCAAAGAGGTTTCTCCAGGAACATCCAAATCTTTCTCCCAAATCTTGAGCAAGGAAATGGAAAATGTTACAAATGCTGAAATAAAGGTTTCCTTGCGTGCCTTCTAATATGAGAGTAATCAGTAGCCCATGTAGGACGAGATGATTGCCGAAGGCATATCCAGTCAAAACAAACACCAGGATTGTGTAAAATCAAAGACTCGATCAAAGCCTTTGGATAATTTTTTTTGCAAAAAAGAATGAAAATAGCATGATAAATGCTGAATTGCTGTTTACTACAATCGTTGTGGAGCATAACCTACCTATAGCAAGCTGTGATCATGTTGGTCGCTTCTTTCATGCTATATTACCAGACTGATATTGATGAAGCTGGATATCCTTGAGCAGATGTGGCATGGAATGAAATATCTAAGACAAAGGATTCATCTGGCCTTCCCAAGTATTCCACATTGCCTAAACTAATGTTGGTAATATTGACTATCCCTCACAGCAATTCCTCTACGTAGAGAATATTTAGTATAGTAAGGAAATACCTCTCATACTTTTGCCCAACAATGAGCACCAAAACATTAAGTGCCCTTCTTGTACAGAAAAGTAAAGCATTTTCCTCAGGTGAGCTGTGTTATAAAAAGTTTTCTGAAAAAGAATATACCACTGCAAAACAAGCAACAAGAGAGTTTTTATGTCGGCAATGACATGAGGTAAGTACAATATTGATAATTTAATTTCATATTTTTTTTGTGAGGATAGTGTAAACATACAAAGTTATTACACATTTCAAGCATTAATTTCTCATGAAATACCCATTCCACGCGTTAACGACGAGGCTCCATATGATGATTACTGATAGGCACCTCATACAAGTATTACAGGTTACACAGTAATACTATAATATTGTCCTTAACTTTTAAAAAAAATGGCTTGTTACATTACTGAAACATTACTGGAAAATCCCCTATTGATTACTGATGCGTTCTGCTAGAGGTTGGCACCTCTGAAATAGCATAGATTCGATGTTCCCATTGCCAAGTGCAAGAACTAACTTTAGCTAAAATAATTACAATTTTGATTTTTAAATGTCAGTAGTATTTTCCCTGATTGCTAGAAATTGTTGGGATGGTACTGGCACACGTTTTTCCTCAGACGCAGAAATGCTATCACGATTTCCGTTCTCTCTCTCTTCTTTTTTTTTATTTTTTAATATCTGTTTTAGTTTGCTTTGTCTTTAAAGATTCTAAGTGAATTTCAATAGAAAATACAAATTGTTAGATCGATTTGATAGAACCGCTCTAACAAAATGTTAAGAGACTCTGTCAGACACTCTCCAGTTTATCATTCCCATTAGACTTATATTTCAGCAAAAGTTTCTCTGTTCTTTAATATTTATGTAAAATAAGCACTTAAAGGATTTAAAGCTTCAGCATTGTATCATTTAACAGCAATTTATTCTCTTCAGTCACAATTCTCCCAGCTTGCATTTTTAAACCTAACTGGAACTCTAAATGTTGTGAGTTGTTTAAAATGTAATTAATATACTCATGTGCACTTAAAATACAGATAAATCAGTTATATAATTTCACCTAATCGATTGAAATATTTCATTATATGTAGAATTTAAAATAAGTCTTTGTTCAAATATTCTTTAAAACGTGTAAATACATGGTTTGTCACCTCGGTGGTGCAGTGGTCTAAGCTCTGGCTTCTGACTATTCGTCCAAGTGAGCCTGGATTCAAGTCCCAGATGAGGTACGGGTGGTGTGTTTATCTTACGGCACTGGCTCTCCTTCTTCGTGAAGCCAATGGTCGCCGCCTCGGTGGCGCAGTGGTCCTAAGGCGCTGGCCTCTGATCATTCGTCCGTAAGGGGTCCGGGTTCGAATCCCGGTGAGGCATGGATGTTGTGTTTGTCTTACGATGGGTTCCATTTCAACTCAGGCAGGGTCGTACCATCATGGTCTCAGATTTCTCTAAAAAAATTAAGGGGTGTTCCTTGACTAAAATAAGAGACCCATATTTTTTCTTTCGGCAAGAAAAAATTTTCCCTTCGAGATAGAGGGTTTCAAATCTTGCACCGTCAAACAAGCTCTCTAGAAAACGGTTATTTTTCCTAACTTCAGCGAGTCATTGCAGCAGAGTTAAAAAAGATATCGTGTTCTTGTATTTTTTTACATTGTGTATATAGCATATAATAATATATGGTGCTAATATTTGCTACACATCGTATGATTAAAATTTAAAAAAAATCGTAAACTTTGTGATTTAAAAAAAAATTGAATTTTTTAAGTTTTTTTTAAACAGGTTTGGATGGAGTTTTTTCTACATTCGTTTTTTCGTTAAAGACATACAAATGTGCACTTTACTTGCAATTTTTTGTGTGTCTGTGAAACTGCTAGTTTCCGCGTTTCGGCAGCGTTAAAAACAGCCGATTTTGAAAAATCTCTATCTTTGCCAACGATTTTCTCAAAAGGCCATTTTTTAAAATTCTGAAAATTAAATCCCTGTTTGATTATCAACAGGACAATATCTGTGTAAATTTTTACGGACCTAAAAACTCCCGTTTCCGAGTTAGACGCGTTTGAATTCGGTTTGAAAGCCTACGATTTCCCGTGTTCTAATGGCGCCATTTTGCAAAAATCTCAGGCGCAAAGTACGTACGTTATCTCTTACCCGAATCAAAGCGTTAGATATTCTTTGCCCGAATGATGGAATGAGAGCATTGGGTCAACTGGTCCTGGTTGGGAACATCCACCTCACCCTTCCCCGAGTGATGACATGCCTATAAAACTGTCAAGAAGGGGGGGGGGGATAACCAATACATAAAGAAAATTCTTGCTGCTCCACTAACAAAGTTGAGTTGCGAAAGACAGCAGAAGTTGTTTGTTTGTTTACATTATATACTTAAACATCGCATAAGAAAAGACTATGAAAGAGTAGAAAACTGTTGTGAAATAATTTTAAGAAAAGAGTGCAGGCACGTGTACCGTAAGTTAATTTTCGATGGCTAAACAACCTCGAGTTTTTCTGGGAGTTGCTAATTGTAGGCTACTGTCTACAATTAGCAACTCCCAGAAAAAGTTGCTGTTTTGTTATAGTTGCTAAAGTTAACCTCAGTTTTCCGTAATAGTAAAATATTCGCTCAGGAGAGTTTTATCCTCTGCGAACGGGGGAGAAGGTGCAATGCTCTTGACCTCGCTGCTGGGTTGACAGCGCTGGTCGCTGCCGAAACTCTGCTTACCTCCTCTCCAAAACGTAATAGCAATTGCCTAATCTACTAAATAAATAACAATTAACACATACGCGTGCATGCTTATTCATAAAATGTAAGTTGAGTATATTTCCTGTTCAATCAGCTGATTTTACAAGTAAAATTCATATACAACTTATGCGCTTATAATGGTGTAAAGATTTTTATCTATTTAAAACATATTCAAAGATTTCAATTTTTTTAAAGGGGGGGGATTGTGTTCGTAGTGATCTCCACCTGGGCCACGATAAACCATGCACTGCCCATGGCTTCTGTTCAATTAGAAGATAATCCTGGATCGATGGGAGACCAGCAGAGTTTTGACACACACCCCCCTCACGTGGTGGTGAGGTGTCTCAAAGCTAGGTAGCTTTCAAAAAATGTTTCAACTTAGTTGGCTGGTAACAAGAGAGGGATTCCATTTCAACTCTGGCAGGGTCGTACCATCACGTTCTCAGATTTCTCCAAAAAAATTTAGGGGGGTGTTCCTTGATTAAAATAAGGAGACCCATATCTTTTCTTTCGGCAAGAAAAATTTTTCCTTTGAGACAGAGGTTTTCAAATCTTCCACCGTCAAACAAGCTCTCTAAAAAACGGTTATTTTTCCTAACTTCAGCGAGTCATTGCAGCAGAATTAAAGATATTTTGTTCTGGTATTTTTTATTACATTGTGTGTATAACGTATAATAATATGTGATGCTAATATTTTTTACACATCGTATGATTAAAATTTTAAAAAATCGTAAACTTCGATTTTTAAAAAAAAATTGAAATTTTTAAGATTTTTTTCAACTGGTTCAAATGGAGTTTTTTTCTATACTCGTTTTTTTGTTAAAGACATACAAATGTGCCCTTTATTTGCAATTTTTTATGTGTCTGTGAAACTGCTAGTTTCTGCAGCGTTAAAAACAGCCGATTTTGAAAAATCTCCGACTTTGCCAACGATTTTCTCAAAAAGCCCTTTTTAAAATTCTGAAAATTAAATCCCTGTTTTATTATCAACAGGAGAATATCTGTGTAAATTTTCACAGACCTAAAAACGCCCGTTTCCGAGTTAGACGCGTTTGAATTTGGTTTGAAAACCTACAATTTCTCCGTGTTCTAAAGGCGCCATTTTGGAAAAATCTAAGGCGCAAAGTACGTTTTCTCTTACTCGAATGAGAGTGTTGGATCCGTCCACCTCACCCTACCCTGAGCGATAACATGCCTAAGAAACGGTCTTAAGAAAAAAAAATAACAAATCTATATATAGAGAGAGAGAATTGAATGTATGTCAATTTAGAACCATCAGACTTGGTATACTATTTCATGGTACCCTAACTTAGACCGTAGATGGTTTTGGAAGGGGGGAGCCCTGGTCAAGGCCCCACGCAAAATTTCCGTAAAATCTAGTTTTCAATTTAGAACCATCAAATTTGGTATACTTTTTCTTGGCACCCTAACTTTGACTAGACGGTTTTGGGAAGGGGTCGGAACCCGGGGTCAAGCCCCCCACCCCTACAAAATTTTCGTAAAATATTTTACAAAGTTAGGGTGCCAAGAAAAGTATACCAAATTTGATGGTTCTAAATTGAAACTAGATTTTACGGGGGAAATTTGCGTGGGGCCCTTTGACCACGACTCCCACCCACCCAGGGCTCTACCCCCCTTCCAAAAACCATCTACGGTCTCAGTTAGGGCACTATAGTTTACAAGTATATTTTACGGAAATTTTGTGTAGGGGCCCTTTGACCCAGGGCTCCGACCCCTTCCAAAAACAGTCTGCGGTCTAAGTTAGGGTACCATGCTATAGTATTCCAAATTTGGTGGTTCTAAATTGAAAACTAGATTTTATGGAAGTTTTGTGTGGAGCCCCTTGACCCTGGGCTCTGACCCCTTCCAAAAACTGTCTACGTTTAAGTTAGGGTACCATGAGATAGTATACCAAGTTTGGTGGTTTTAAATTGAAAACTGTAAATTTGTTTAGCAGACATACATTCAAATCTATATATATAGATTTGTTATTTTTTTTTCCAAGACCGTTTTTTAGGCGTGTTATCGCCCAGGGTAGGGTCAGGTGGACGGATCCAACGCTCTCATTCGGGTAAGAGAATACATACTTTTGCACCTGAGATTTTTCCAAAATTGCGCCTTTAGAACACGGAGAAATCGTAGGTTTTCAAATCAAATTCAAACGTATCTAACTCGGAAACGGACGTTTTTTAGGTCCGTGAAAATTTACACAGATATTCTCCTGTTGATAATGAAACAGGGATTTAATTTTCAGAATTTTAAAAAGGGCTTTTTGAGAAAATCGTTGTAAAAGTCGAGATTTTTCAAAATCGGCTGTTTTTAACGCTGCAGAAACTAGCAGTTTCACAGACACATAAAAATTGCAAAATAAAGTGCACATTTATATGTCTTTAACAAAAAAACGAGTATAGAAAAAAAAAACTCCATTTGAACCAGTTAAAAAATCTTAAAAATTTAAATTTTTTAAAAACCAAAGTTTACGAATTTTTTTAAATTTTAATCATACGATGTGTAAAAAATATTAGCATTAAATATTATTATACGTTATACACACAATGTAATAAAAAATACCAGAACAAAAGATCTTTTTTTAATTCTGCTGCAATGACTCACTGAAGTTAGGAAAAATAACCGGTTTTTTAGTGAGCTTGTTTGACGTTTGAAGATTTGAAACCTCTGTCTCGAAGGGAAAATTTTTTTCTTGCCGTGATGGTACGACTCTGCCAGAGTTGAAATGGAATCCCTCTCTTATTACCAGCCAACTAAGTTGAAACATTTTGAAAGCTACCTAGCTTTGAGACACCTCTCACCACCACGTGAGAGGGAGGGGTTGTCAAAACTCCGCTGGTCTCCCATCGATCCAGGATTATCTTCTAAGGGAACAGAAGCCATGGGCAGTGCATGGTTTATCGTGGCCCAGGTGGAGATCACTACGAACACAATCCCCCCCCCCCCTTTAAAAAAATTGAAATCTTTGAATATGTTTTAAATAGATAAAAATCTTTACACCATTATAAGCGCATAAGTTGTATATGAATTTTACTTGTAAAATCAGCTGATTGAACAGGAAATATACTCAACTTACATTTTATGAATAAGCATGCACGCGTATGTGTTAATTGTTATTTATTTAGTAGATTAGGCAATTGCTATTACGTTTTGTAGAGGAGGTAAGCAGAGTTTCGGCAGCGACCAGCGCTGTCAACCCAGCAGCGAGGTCAGAGCATTGCACCTTCTCCCCGTTCGCAGAGGATAAAACTCTCCTGAGCGAATATTTTACTATTACGAAAAACTGAGAAGTTAATTTTAGCAACTATAACAAAACAGCAACTGCTCTTCTGACAGTAGCGTACAATTAGCAACTCCCAGAAAAACTTGAGGTTTGTTTAGCCATCCAAAATTAACTTACAGTACACGTGCCTGCACTCTTTTTCTTAAAATTGTTTCACAACTGTTTTCTACTCTTTCATAGTCTTTTCTTATGCGATTTTTAAGTATATACGTAAACAAACAAACAACTGCTGCCTTTCGCAACTCAACTTTGTTAGTGGAGCAGCAAGAATTTTCTTTATGTATTGGTTATCCCCCCCCCCTTGACAGTTTTATAGGCATGTCATCACTCGGGGAAGGGTGAGGTGGATGTACCCAACCAGGACCAGCTGACCCAATGCTCTCATTCCATCATTCGGGCAAAGAATATCTAACGCTTTGATTCGGGTAAGAGATAACGTACGTACTTTGCGCCTGAGATTTTTCCAAAATGGCGCCATTAGAACACGGGAAATCGTAGGCTTTCAAACCGAATTCAAACGCGTCTAACTCGGAAACGAGCGTTTTTTAGGTCCATGAAAATTTACACAGATATTCTCCTGTTGATAATCAAACAGGATTTAATTTTCAGAATTTTAAAAAATGGCCTTTTTGAGAAAATCGTTGGCAAAGTTAGAGATTTTTCAAAATCGGCTGTTTTTAACGCTGCCGAAACGCTGAAACTAGCAGTTTCACAGACACACAAAAAATTGCAAGTAAAGTGCACATTTGTATGTCTTTAACGAAAAAAACGAATATAGAAAAACTCCATCCAAACCTGTTTAAAAAAAACTTAAAAATTCAATTTTTTTAAAAATCACAAAGTTTGCGATTTTTTTAAATTTTAATCGTACGATGTGTAGCAAATATTAGCACCATATATTATTATATGTTATACACACAATGTAAAAAAATACAAGAACACGATATCTTTTTAACTCTGCTGCAATGACTCGCTGAAGTTAGGAAAAATAACCGTTTTCTAGAGAGCTTGTTTGACGGTGCAAGATTTGAAACCCTCTATCTCGAAGGGAAAATTTTTTTCTTGCCGAAAGAAAAAATATGGGTCTCCTTATTTTAGTCAAGGAACACCCCTTAATTTTTTTAGAGAAATCTGAGACCATGATGGTACGACCCTGCCTGAGTTGAAATGGAACCCATCTTACGGCATTGGCTCTCTCCCTTCCCTGGAACCAGTGACCCTAAATTAGGGACGGGCGACTGCTTATAGCCCATTGAGTTGCTCACGGTGGTCGTTAAACCTCCAATCAAAAAAAAAAAAAAAAAAAAAAAAAAAAAAGAAGCCAATGGTCCTAAATTAGGGATGGACGGATATAGCCCAACAAGTTGCTTATGGTGGTCGTTAAACCTGAAACAAAAAAAAAGGACATGATTTTGTTAAATATTATGTAAAATTTATGTTAAATACACTAATTTTTGTAACTATAAAGTAATTAGGGAAAATGAAAGTTATTTATCCTTTATATTCCATATTTTCTGTTTATCTTTATGGACTGTATAATCGGGAGTCGGGACGTTCATTATGTGGTGTCTTTTTAATTCTCCCTCATATTTGAGATGAACATAACATTATCAGTATTAATTTCAGGTAAGCAATAATTTGCAATTACAGCCTGTCTAGAATTTGATAGATCTTGCTTTCAAAACATTACATTATTCCTTAGTTCTCTAAAAATCATCAAAACTGAATTAAAAAAATTGCCTGTAGACATTACGGTTTTATTCGATTTCTGCAGATAGTTTGCTTCATATTTTGTAACATGGAACAATTAGGCACAGTGGCCTGGTACACTCTTGCTTGGAGAAACACATCCACTTAAACAATGGATCAAAGCCCTTTGTTGGTTGATTGTCTTTGGACATTTCTCTGAGCAGGAGCCCATTTGGTCATTAAGCTTATCTACACTGTGCTATAGAAGAAAGGAGAACAAACTATTCAACATACAGATTTTTTCTTACATATGAACTGTTTCTACGGTAATGTATTTACAAATTGTACATGGGCAGTATACCACTTAGGTTCAGAAAAGATCATGGAATGGTTCAGAAAAGAGCAGGTAATTGTATAAAGAAGAGTTATTTAAAGAATTAAGAAATGTATGCTTTCGTAAGGAACGCAAGAATGTAAGGAAATGCAACAATTTGTAACAATGTTATTTGATTTGCCGCTGTGGAAATACTCTCAGAACCACCTGGAAAACCTGGAAAAGTCAGGGAATTTTTTTCTACTTTTGAGTGGGAACCCTGGAAGAACTCAAGATTGGATCTTCCATGGACTCCAGAGTT
Source organism: Macrothele yani (assembly GCA_039090855.1). Taxonomy (NCBI): domain Eukaryota; kingdom Metazoa; phylum Arthropoda; class Arachnida; order Araneae; family Macrothelidae; genus Macrothele; species Macrothele yani. Next base: position 144,675,564 of record CM077014.1, read on the forward strand.
TTAGGTCTGAATTTTGTGGTTTTTGACAAATGCCTTGTACAGCCATATATGCATGTCTGTTGTTATTTAAGACCAAGCTGTCTGTTTAAGTAAAACTTTAAAACAAAAGAGAAAAAAAAAGATATAATAAAGGCATCAAAATTTGTGTGGAAAGCTTTTACAATAAAAAAAACTTCTCTAACTTGTTGTTTTACTTCTGGCCTATTTTGTATTGTTTTCACAAATCTCTCACAATCCCCGAAATTTATTTTTCAGTTGGAAGTGTTAAGATCCCCTGATTATACAGGGTGATTGTAAACTCCTTCAACAAAACAAGAGGGGTGATAGTACACATCAAGATGAACAATATTTGCAAGGGAACCTAGGGCCACATTCCACTCTTAGTGCCAGAAAAGAGTAAAGTTACATATCCACGTTGAGCCTTCAACAGTGAAAACAAAGAGACATACCTCATTTATGAGTTGCACACAATTCCAATCATGTCAGAGAAAGACTCAAAGGAGCTACTCAAACTGGCGTTCAAGGGCGTCGTTGCACAGTCCACGCCGGGGAATGAAGGACTGTCGCACCCTCTCGTAGACTCCCGGTGTGGTGTTGATCTTGTCCGCAGCAACAGTGATTCGCGCAACGAGATCTTTCGGGGAGTCCACGGTGTCTCGTACACCGATGTTTTCACGTGCCCCCAGAAGAAGTCCAGTGGATTAAAGTCCGAGGAGCGTGGAGGCCAAGCCACGGGTCCGCCGCGTCCAATCCACCGCCCGGGATATGTCGCATTTAGGAAGTGTCGGACCTCCGTGGCAAAGTGTTCTGCGGCCCCGTCACGCAGGGCTGCCAGATCTGCGCCAATTGCACCAGCCCGCGCCATTCTGCTAAAAAATCACGATTTTGACGAAAACTGCACCAATTTTGCGCCAAAAGTTAAAATTTACCGGTCGTCGATATTTTAGCATAATCTTACGACATTCAAAATCAATTCAACGGTTAATTCGTACGTGAGATTCTTTCGCGGATACGCAGAGTCTCCCCTCCCCCCTTTTCATTTTCGAGATCGATGCAAAAACTGAAGAAATTTTCAGGGTATTAGTTGGGGGGGGGGGGGGGTCATATTCCGTCTGGAGACGTTGTTTTGTCTTTTTATTTATTTATTTTTTTTGATTGAAGGTTTAACGACCACCGTGAGCAACTCAATGGGCTATAAGCAGCCACCCGTCCCTGATTTAGGGTCACTGGTTCCAGGGAAGGGAGAGAGCCAGTGCCGTAAGATAAACACAACATCCATGCCTCACCGGGATTCGAACCCGGACCCCGTTCGGACGAATGATCAGAGGCCATCGCTTAGACCACTGCACCACCGGGGCGGCTTTGTCTTTTTAAACGTTCGGAAACGGAAGTTAAATGGAGTGCAGATTTTTCCCGTAATCGTATTTTTTTTAATCCCCCCCCCCCCCCTCCTCCTCGCGCGATGTTGCTTCTGTTCAGTATTGTTGTTAAATATAATTTCGGCTTGAAATTGTAGGCAACGATTTCCGAAAACGGAAGTTAGGCCGCCTGAAAATTTCCCCGTAATCTTCGGCCACGAGATTCTTAGCTGATTTGAGGAATTCCATCTTTTTTGTTATGTGGACCATTCACGAGATCGGTTTGGAGGGGGGGGTCGTCGTTTTCTCCGTCGATGGACGGTATTTTATTCATCCTTCGAAAACGGATAGTAGACGGAGATGAGATTTCTCTTGTAATCATAATTTTTTTTTTTCCCTCGCGATGTTTCCTCTACCCAGTATTGGTAGATACCATTTTATTCCATAAATATTTGTATTTCAGCCTAAAAATGTTGGATAAATTTCTGAAAACGGAAGTCGGGTGGAGCGAAGATTTCTTTCATAATTGTGTCCCCCCCCCCCCCAACACACCGCGCAATGTTCCCACTCCTATGCAGTTGTTAAATGTCATCACTCTCATAAATGTGTGTGCATTTTAGCTTGATAAGGGTGGAGGAAATTTCCCAAAACGAAAGTGACAAAGTTTGGAAATTGTAAGAATTGATGCATGGTGTTAAAAAAAAAAAAAAAGTATTCATTCTCTGAAAATTACACCATTTTTCTAAAATAGTGGAAGCTCTGATATCAGAATTCATGATTCTCAGGCTGAAAGTTCTTTAAGCATGGTGGATAAAATTGTCATCAGAGGGAATAAAAAATGAAAAAAGAAAGAAAAGTAACAAAGAAAAATAGTAAGGGAAAACTATCAGCAGAAAAAAAGTAAACAATGGATGCTGCGCAGTGGCAGAGTCAACAAAAGACAAATATGGCCATGGAACTTGCTGAGAAGAAAGTAGGTTTTCCTCCCAAGAGGAAACCAGAGCTAATGTTCTAGCAAGTACAAGTACAAAACCAGGAAAAAAACTGTTTGAAGCGATGTCTTTCAAAACCACCCTTATTTTGTTTGGAATTCAGTAATTTTATAATTGTGAATACAGTGCTTTGATCTAGTTAAATATTTTCATAAATAAATTACAGTGAACAATTCAGCTTTGTTCATGCTGCATAATATTCACACTTTCTCACCGTGCAGTCTGATTTTTCACCAAATTAAAAAGTACAGCTTTGTTTTCTTTCTTTGTCAGGCTCATGTTTGTTAATTAAAATCGCTCACGAGCGCTATGGGTAAATGAAAGGATTGTTTATATTGCATAACTTGTAATCAATTATCAGGAATACTGATCTTTTAGTTCTTACTTAAAGTCTGAATTTTGCCCCGTACGTTCAGGGATCAGAATTTTTAGGAGGTTTTCTTTTTCTCATTTTGATCTACCTTGGGGAACATCTTCACCCTCACACTTTTCTTTTTCCAGATGGAAGGTGTGTTGAACCACTTACTAACTCACAATCGTCTGCTTAATGTTCATACATGCAGGATACCATGTATGCTAGAACAGTGGCTCTTTCAGACAGCAACAACAAAAAAGTCATACAGTGATTCTACTACTGAAGAGAGGGGGGTCGTGCCAAAACGTCACTGTGCAAGCGTTAAGCAATAGAAGCAGCTTTTATCTAACCAACTTTACTAAATCTCACTATCATCTTATAATTTTGGTTCCAGTTGTAATTGTTCACAACAATAACGAAAGTTTGACATTGATAATTACTGGATGAAAAACATTATATGAAGAGTATCATGGCGCAACTGCTAAAAGGCGATTTTACAATTTGATTATTAACTGTTACATTAGTTTTCCTTTTATATCGAAGGTACGCTTTCCTTCAGAAAACCTTGGAAGTTTGTGATGCACATGCAAACCTTGTGCGCGTGGCTTGCCAGTTGGTTGGTTTCAAAAATAATGTATTTTTGTCTGAATGCCTTGAATCTCGAAAAATATGCTGCTAAAAACCAACCAAACAGCAAACGGTAATTACATATTATTTATTCTTTTTAAGTGTATATTCACAAGCGTTCAGTAACAATAGCAACAGTTCTTGGACGCGACAGCATCCTATTCGTGTTACGGTGAAACAAATGCATTGAGAAGAAAATCCCTGATATTAATGTGTTACGCGTAAAATATTGCAGGTCATGTAGTTTTCAATAAATCGTGGGTAGTATAATTGTTTTCTCATTTATCTCACTGTAGGAATGACAGAAATGTTAATTAACAGTCGTAAGAGAAGCAGTAAAATGTCAACAAACCTGAAATATAACATTTTTTCATAGTTCATAAAATAATGGTAATTCAGTATATAAACATAACTTAAAGCACAGCATGGACTTAAAACAATTAAAAATACTATCATTAGCTGCTCCAAAACCTGAGTTCTGCTCCAAAATGCAAATTTTCTCGCTCTAAAACCCAACATTTCTGCTCCAAATTGCATATTTTCCCACTCCAAGAATTGCTCCGAAACATAGTAAGGGCACTAACACCCCTGATCATGGATAAACCACATGTCTCTCCATGTGGTAAGCGGAACATCCTGCAATAAACCGGGAAGCACTTGCTCCAGGAATACCCGGTATGCTGTGCCGGTCAGACATATACGCCAATTCTCATGTGATGTTCGCACGGTAATATCGCTGAACGGGTTTAGCTGCGTTTTTAAATGTTTTCTCCTCATTGTCTACGCACATGTTCAGCGCATCTGATTTGCATCTTGTACTTCTCATGCACTGGTTGGAACTCCGTGTGCCTGCTGGATGTTTTTCGAATGTGCTCTTTTCTGGCACTAGGAGTGGAATGCGGCCCTAGGTTCCATTGCAAATATTGTTTGTCTTGATATGTACTATCCCTCTCTTGTTTTGTTGAAGGAGTTTACCATCACCCTGTAGTGTGACATATGTAAGAATTGATTTACTTTTAAATAAATATATATATATTTTTTTTCACATGTTGGTTTTCCTTATATTTTTTCCTTTTTTTTTTTTTTTTTTTTTTTTTTTTTTGTGTGTGCATGTGTCTGTCTGCCTGTGTGGTCTAAGTAATTATCTAGCATTTATAGGAACAGAAGTTATGGGCATAAACATCTGAAATGTAATGGGGGAAATGTGTGAATAAAGCTCATAACCATTCAAAAATGTTGCTTGCAATTTGTTTTACAGTAAGTCTTCGATTTATGTTAGGGTTACATTCTGTGAAAACCTTGCATATATTTGAATGCATTAACATTTAGAGAAAAGGAAGTTTTAACCACATTGAGATCATATTTATACATCAGAAATGTAAACGTACAAACATTGACTGAAACATAATTTTTACTGAAAATAAATCAATGACCAATGATTTTGTTTTTGTTTTGGGGTTGAACGACCTCCATGACAATTCTGAAGGCTGTAAGCTATCGTCCAACACTGAATTGGAACCACTGGCTCCAAGGAAAGAAGAGATCCAGTGACGTAACACAAGCACACCACCCATACCTCATCTGGTACCCAAATTAGGCCCCACTTGAACAAATGGTCAGAAGACAGCACTGTACCACCAGGACTTAAGATTAGGGTTGTCGTGATAAATATTGACAATTAGAAGAGGTGGGGATGCAAAGTCATCTGGGTCAGAATCATCTAAATTAGGCAGGGTTACATCAATGGGAGAAATTTCATCTGGAAACTATTAGCAGCAGACAGCACCAGTGGCAACAGTAAAGTTGTTGGAGGTGATCGAGGTTCACTTCCATGATGGGAAGAGGGGCATTGATGGTCCTGGTTCAGAAGCAGTTGGAACATGAGAGGTAGACATCACACTGGTACGTCTCACCAGTTTTGTTTCTTAGCATAGATTTCTGTGTAAAATATAAGAATGTTGTAAAGACTGTGCTTAAATTGCAGGCTGCTCAGAACTTGTCTTATCTTTAAAAAAAAAAAAAAAAAAAAAATGTTGTGCAGTGTTATCCAACTGTGAAAATAATAATTCCAGTCTCTTCTTCCTTCTGTTCCTGTGCAATGTTCTTGACCATCAACATTAAGTTCATCATGTGGGCCAGTCAACTCCATTTCATTTTCCTCTTTCATATCAGAGGAGCTGTCTCTGCTCACTATCCACCTAGTTTCCACAATGTTACTTTCTGCCACTGAAAAACTAGGGAAACCTTTGAAGTGACATCAATGATGTCTTTCCACAAAGTCTTCCATGATGCATTCACTGTTGATGTCTTGACTTCTTCCCACAATGCTTGAATATTGTCGATAGGACCCTTGATGTTGTAGTGCTTCCATCTTTTTAGAGTTTTAGTCTTATTCTCCGAGTTATTGAAATTGTTGGTTTCTTTAAGGAGTTGCAATGTGGACCTCTTCGGGTAATAATCCTTGAAAGTTGATAATACTCCCTCGTATGGTGTGGCTGGGTCAGAGAAGTTGTATTGGGGCAAGAATAACACATGAATGTTAGAGTTGCTGTTATCCAAGAGTTAAGGGTGGCCAGGAGCATTATCAAGGATGAGTAACACTTCAAAATCAAGGTTAGATTTCCAACAATATTTTTCAGTTTCTACTACAAAATAATTCATAAACCAATCCTCGAAGCCTTGTCCAGTTACCCAAGCCTTTTTATTTCCTTTCCAGTGCAAGGAGTAGCATGTTCTTGAATAAGCTTTTCAGCTTGTACTGATTTTGACAGTGCTAGATCAGTAGAGCCTTCTTTTTACAGTCACCTGCTGTTATAGCATGCAGCAGAACTATCAATCTATCATTTGCTGGTGTAGGTTCAAAATGGCAGTTGCTTCCAAAACTGCCAGTTCCATCTGTATTGAACACTTGCTTGGGGTGGTATCCATTTTCTTCTATGACTTCTTGTAATTCTTCAGGAAACATTCCAGTAACTTCACGATCAGCACTTGCAGTTTTTCTGGTAATTTTCAAGTTCTGTAGGTTTTGGTATCTATAAACTTTCCCAACCATCCTTTACCTGCTAAAAATGACTGGGGGGGGGGAGTTCAGCAACACTTTTTTCTTGAGAAAGATGTTCCTTGTGAGATTTGAACATAAGCACTAGGTTACTAAGACTTGACTTCTACGTTTCATACTTAATGCAGAGCAGTATCATAATTTCTCTTTCCTTCATTTTTGGGTTTTTAATCTCCATGGCTATCTTGGCAGACAGCGGTGTAAAATAAATGGCAGCAGCACAGATTCGATCAGCATTCTTCTTTATGCTCCATATTGCTCTCAGTCAGGTTGAATGCATGCCCAAGTGCCAATGACCCTTCACCAGCACTAGGGCATTGTAAAATTTCTTCACTTCTAAAGTTAGAGAGGTTCTATTCCATTTATTTACTACTTCATAAGTAGTACAAGGACTTGCAGAATGTTTGGAAACATAATAAACAGTAAGATGAAATCAGGGTGCAGTAAACAGAATGGTAAGTGATATATCCATAGCACACACACAGCACACTGTCTACTGTGAGACTTAAATGATCCTTGTTGAACACCACAACATCATCCACATTGGCCACAATGTCCCATCAAGGCCATACATATTATGGCAGGAAAGCAGCAGGTGCAGAAACATCAAGTCACAGAACTGACTAATACAGCAAGTATATAAGACTAAAGTGAAAATCTGTTTTATCAGCATAAGAAATCAAAAATATATTTTGCCAAGCTTTCACTCATCAACAGATGGCTTTTTCAAGGCTAATAGCATAAAATAAACTGTTGCATTTCAGTTTATTTTACGCTAATTAGCCTTGAAAAAGACATCCGTTGATAAGCGAAAGCTTGGCAAAATGTATTTTTTATGCCAATAAAATGGATTATCAGTTCAGTTTTACATCAAGTCACTTTGTTCTCCACCGCACAGAATTGCATAACAGTGAAATTTTCTTGCATATAATGAGCAGCTGGGGGAATTTCTCTCTTGCATATGCGGAACTTGCATAAATTGAGGGCTTACTGTACTTCTTGAAAACATTGTTTGTCATCATTTCTTTCAGAAAGTTTTCTCTTTAACAATACATGAATTGTATTGTTCTTTGTGTAAACTTTGTAAACTCTACCCATATTATCTATCAGAAATATTTGTGTGAAGGTGTACGTGTAATTTATATGATACTAAATATACTAATTATTCTGATAATTTTGTTTTTTGTAAATACTTTTCCATGTTTTTAATTTATTCATTTTGCTGATATACAAGGTCTGATCAAATAGTATTTGAATTAGAGGCAAGAAAAATACCCTAAGTAATGATTGAGTTGCTGACCTGGTTGCCTTCAAAGTGGGCACCTTCTGACAGTATGCACTTGTTCCAGCAGTCTGTCCACTGATCTTAATATTTTTTAAAGTTACTTTTAGGAATCACCAATAGGTGCTGCATCACATTCACTTTGATCTCCTCTGTGTCTTTAAATCTTCTCCCCTTCAAAGGCATTTTCAACTTCACAAACAGCTAGAAGTCCCAAGCCGCAGTGTCTGGAGAGCATGTAGCTTGCCTCACTTGTGGGATCGGGTGTTTGGCTAAAAAGGCCCGAATAAGGTGAAACAAATGGGCAAAGATATGATCATGGTGCCTTTGCCACAGTGCAGGTCTCTTCTGCCGTACTGCATCTGGTAGGTGACAGAGAACTGCCGGGTAGTATTCCTTGTTTACAGTTTGTCCTTCTGAAAAATATTCATGATGAACCAAGTCCTGATAGTTTAAAAAATCCTGTCAATATGTCTTTGTTTTGGACCTTCTGTGCCCTTTTTGGCCTTGGGTACTTTCGACTCTGGCTGAGACAATTGGCCTAATCATTTGAATTGTTTCAGCAGATGTGTAGCTAAGTTTATGGCAAAATTTTATGCAGATTCTCTGCTCGACTCATTCATTGCGGCACAAGACAAGAATGCTATAGGCATGCAGTTCACAGTGTGAAACCTTCACTGTGGTTAATATGTACTTCCTATGTCAACCATTAATTTCAAATGAGATGCTGCATCCATTTGCTTCTCCTTCTGAATTTGTCTATTTTAGACTGATATAGACTCCAAATGAGCCAGCCGACAGCTGGCAAAAATTCACACATGTGCACTCAAGTCTAGGGTTGTGGACCTCTGAATCTCCGCACTATGCTGAGACATTTAGGAGTGGGGAAATTGACACTTTTTGATCAGACCTCATATTTTTAATGAAATGTTTTTACACATTTCAAAATTGAAATTCTTTTTTTTTTTTTTGTTACTTAGCATTTAACAAGCAAAAGGCATGAAGCAAAAGTTAAAGGAGAGCCTCTTCCAGTTAAGAAGAAAAGCAGAAAGGTACGAATTTATTCAAAATTCTATTTTGTCAGTGGTTAAGTGAAATTTTATTTAAAGAAATTTGAGAAAAAGAACCACTGAAAAGACAAAAGTATATCAAGTTATTTATGGAGTGAGTGGTCTAAAATTCTATAAACTGTGTGTGCTTTGAAATGTAATTTAAAAATCTGTGTCATAGATCTTGCTTTGTTTCATGCTTTCTTTCAAGTTTTAAAATATAAAAATTTCCACCTGAACATACCAAATTACTTGCAACATATTAAAATGCAGAAGATTTCGATATCTTGTATTACATGAGCAGTTACTTTATACCAAAGGTAATGGAAACTGAAACACCACCAAATAGTGCAGGGTTCCCACGGTCCTTAAAAAGGGCTTAATTTTTTTTAGGGTGCTTAAAAGTCCTTAATTTTTGCTAGAAATGCTCCAAAGTGCTTAAAAAGTACTTAATTTTCTTTGCTAATTGCTTGGGGAAAAAGCAGAAGTTAGAATGTAGTGCACACAACTTGTGCTGCTATTTGGCTATGTTGATAGTGATGCAGTGTGACATCAGCAGAAAGCCTGTGGGAGAGCATGGGGTAGGAGGAATTGTTGTCAGTGACTCATTGCAAATTTGACTTTGTAATTTTGACTTTGGTTTTACAATTCAAGCCATCAAATAATTATATACAATATCCAAACTAGACTGTGAAACTTTAACTACAGTTTTATGATTTACATTCTTTCTGCTGCATATGTGATTATTCTCTCGTGTGAAAACTGATTTGACCAGCAGAACTGTCTTTTAAATTGCATAAATTTTATTTATTACTTCCACAAACCTGCATTATATGCAACAACATTGCAAGCTTCATGAACAAAGTTTAGTATGTTTAGATAAACCATGTGTAAAAAGTATGTTTGCATAAATGTTATTTTCGAGTGGGCAATTTGTAAAGTCGTCAAACAAAAAATTTAGGTGCTTAAAAATCCTTAAAAGTGCTTTTATTGTTTGGGAGAAAATGAGTGGGAACCTTGTAGTGGTCTGATTTCATTAAATTTTATTATAACACTAAACAGAATAAAAAATTATTGGAACGTAATTGGATTTCAAGATAATTTGATTCTGTAATGGATATTTGTAAGTGAATTGTGGAGTTGAAATGGCCAAATTAATAATTCAACTAATATGTTGACAATACCTTCTACTGTTTCACACATTATGTAAGACTTAAATAGAGCAAGCACAGGAAACAATGTCTATTTACTGTGAAACATTAAAATTCTTAAAAGATGATAATGTATAATTGATATTGCACTTACCATTATGTCTTTTGTTGTATATCTTTGCCTGTTGCACATACTATTTTAATGTTCTTCCACATGAATGATAGGTTAAAATCCTGATTGATGGTTCAATGATATCAATGTTGGCTGCTATATACAGGAAAAGTCCATTCTTGAAAATGAACTTGTGTGAATATTTAAAAGAACAAGCTGTAGGATTAAAAATGATGGGAGAGAAAGAAACTAAAAAGAATATGAAACATTCAAAAAACCTAACAAAACACCATTTCCCACTTTGCCTTCACTCCAGCAGGAAATGCTTTGCCTTGCATCGCTCAATCGATGGATGTAAGTTGTCTACATTTTTTTCTTTCTATAATGATGTTGATGGACTGCTGGCAACAATTAACATGAGATACATTCTTGAAGAGTGGTGACTATTTATGGATGCCTCTAAGGTGAGCCTTAAAGCTGTATTATTATACAATGGAAATAAGTTTCACTGTACTGTTGGCAGAGAGACCCCATCTGTCTCTCTGCCAACAGTACAGTGTCATCAGCGTACAGCAAATCTGCACACACGGATATCACCAAGACATAAAACACTATCATCTATTTTGGCATCACGCATGCACACGTCCATAAATATATTAAACAGCCGTGGTGACATTACACAACCTTGTCTAACTCCTACACCAATAGAAAACCATTTTGATAAAACACCATTCACTCGTACAAAAGCTCTACTACCAGCATACATGGCTTGTCTACTATTAAGTTGATTCCCAGTCACACCATATTCATTCAATACCTTCCATAAAAGTGTCCTATTTACTTGGTCATAAGCTTTTTCTAAATCTATGAAGGCAGTAAAAACTTTCTTACCAACAGTCAGATACTTTTCAATCATTGTGCATAATGCAAAAATCTGGTTAGTGCAGCCTTTACCAGGCATAAAACCACTATGAACATCCCACACTTTCTTTGATGTTAGACCTGTACGTTTTCAATAACAACCTTACCAAACACTTTCCCTGGAACACTTAGTAGGCTAATACCACGATAGTTCTCGCATTCAGTCTGATCACCTTTTCCCTACAAGGGAATGATAATAGCATCCTTCCAATCCCGAGGGACCATTCCTAACTCCCAGCACAACTGGGAAATTTCAGTTAACCAGTCAATTATAGAGTCACCACCATATTTCAACATCTCTGCAGTTATGCCATCAACTCCTGGAGCCTTACCATTCTGAAGAAATTTTAGAGCTTTACACACTTCTTCTCTTGAGATCCCTCCTGTGCTTTCATCCCTCATTGTGACATCATCTGCATCTGTCTCAGAATCATTTTTGCTCTCCTGATCTAATAACTCACAGAAGTATTCACCCCATCTGTCACTTAACTCATTCGGCTCCCATATCATTTCCCCAATCTCATTCTTCACACAACTTACAACTTTGTTTCCCCTATTTTTCCTGAGTCTCATGTACTTCCAGAAAGACTTCCTATCTTTCCAAAAAGCCAGTTCATGCCTTTTCACCTTCTCCGTCCTATCTTTTGCCTTACTGTGGCGAACCAGCTTAGCAGCTTCACGCTTCTTTGAGCAATATTCATCCACAGAGACTCTGCCTTGCAACATCCCCAAATAGGCTTCCTTCTTTCTCTTTACTGCCTCTTCAATCTCACTATTCTGCCAAGCATCACCTCTATTGTTACCCACTAATGTGGTGCCACATACCTCTTTAGCAGCAGTGACAACACAGTTCTTAAAACATTCCCTGCTTCTTTTCTACATCCCTCTCTCCAGACTTCAGCTCCTTCAGTCGTTCTCTGAGTAAGTCAGAATAACGCTGATGATCTTCAAGGAGCCTATCAACCTTTATTCTTTCCATTCTGAGCCTCTTCCTATTCCTTTTCCTCCAACCAACATTAAGTTTCACTTGAGACACTACCAAGTAATGATCAGAACCAACATCCGCACCTCTCATCACACGGGTGTCAACGACTAAATGTTTCAGGCGCTGATCGTAGACAACAAAATGTGTCACACTCTTTTGACCAAGAGTACGATTTTCCCAAGTATATGTGTGGATATACTTGTGGTTGAAAAATGCATTAGATACACACAAACCATTCTCAATGCAGAGTTCAATTAATCTTTCATCATTATCATTCACACAAGGATCATTAAACTTACCCAGGGCATTGTCAGGGTAAGTTTAATGATCTTGTTTCCCAGTAAAATTAGTCATAATATAATTGAACAATGTGAACTCACTGCTGTTCCTGCAAATCCTTGTAATCCAGAGTTTTAGATACTTTAATATCATTTTCTTGAAGTTTTTTAGCAGTTTTAGGGTAGTTTTTTCAAGTTGTTGTAGTTCATTCCACTGATTCATTTCATTTAACGTATCATATAAATTTTCGAGTTTCTTGTGCTTATGGAAGTTATTTGAACTATTGCATTTGAACCAGGTCTTTTATGTTGTCGTTTGCCACAATGTAAATAGCTGCATTTGTCAATGAAATAGTTCAACTTGCCAGTGAACTCTGGATTTATAACATGATAAACAATAGGCAACTTCTGCATCTTTGCAGATATAAACTCTGGATTACAAGGATTTGCAAGAGCAGCTGTGAGTTCACATTGTTCAATTAGATTACAAAGTTCTGATTTTTACGGGGGGGGGGGGGGGGGGAGTTTTATATTATCTATGAATATTTATCTCGTACTAAGCGCTGCGCTCCTAAGACATAGTTTTTAACGTGAGAAACAGTAAATATGCGGAAAATTTCATTTTCTGCTTAACAAATAGTTCCATCAGTTTTATACTTTAGTCTGGCAGATGAACTTTCTTTGAGAAGCAAACCCCTGAATCTCAGAGAACAGCTTAGTGCAGTATGCATATATGTATAAAATTGAAGGTAGACTTTCCTTCTGAACTGTTGGAAAGATGTATGGAACTGGCTAATCTTGTCTCCTTACATCTGATTTGTGCTTGGTTTAAAATGAAATTTCTTTAAGTATGAAAAGGTTTGTGGTGTGTAGCAGCTACGGCTAACCAGTGTGGAACAAACTACAGCCAAGCCACTCACAAGCTAAGAGGTATAGCACCATACTAAGATGGCATCGGGTCCAAGCAGTGTTTCTGATGCTCTATATGGAAGGAGGAAGGTGTGTGTGTGTGTGTGGGGGGGGGGGGAACCATATTGAAATCAGCTTTCCTTCAGTTTGAAGGATGATTGGATGGTGACTCATAAGTTTTTCTCCATGCATTCCATTCTTGTGGTTAAACTGTTTCTGAAAATTAGAAATCCATTTACTGAAAAATATTCACTAAGTTATCAGGTTAGTATGAAGAGATCACATGTAAAAATTATAAATACAAATAAGATAGGTTAGGTAAGATTTAACCTAGGAATTGGAATAGTTCAACTGAAAAGTAGTGGGCTTCAGTGATATAATGATGCTTATGTTAAAAGAATGTATCTTTGGTGATTGGTTTAATATGATTCATTACAATGTACAGAAGGGTCTATTATTTCTGATTCATGGGATGTAAGGTCAGGTGATGCGTAACATCACAGCCTCTCCTTGACAAATGTCAACCCTTCCTTCTCGTGGTGCATCCTGTTCCCACTAAAGGGGCTCTGACGACCGCCAATAGCGGTATAACTATACCATCGGGATTAGAGGAAATGCTATCCCACACTCACCAACCCGCTTGGCCAGCGTGGTGAGTTATGGCCAAACCCCTCCAAAATGATTCCACAACTTAAATCTTGGCCCTCAGTCTCCGGCAGCTGGAATGTACCTGGCCAAGGCAGCGGCCAGTGCGACATGAAGGCAGAGGGTGCTAAGAATCCCCTGAGGACCGGACTAGGCTGCCATCTGATGCTGACCTTGGCTACGTATAATGGACGCTCCCTATCTTCTGATTCAAGGCTTCTTGAATTGGAAGAGGAACTACAAAGAATCAAGTGGGACATGGTCGGGCTAAGTGAGGTAAGGAGAAAAGGAGAAGATCTCATTGAACTGAAAAGTGGACATCTCTTCTACTATCGTGGGACAGATACTGGCAGAACAATGGTGATGGATTTATAATAAACAAGAAACTGAAGGATAAAGTTGTAGAAGTTGAAAGTTCCTTTGACAGAGCTGCACGACTCGTTATCCAACTCTCAAAGGTACCAGGCTCAGATTATTCAAACTTATGCACCCACCACAAGTAATCCTGAAGAAGAAATTGAAGAATTTTATGAGGAAATTCGTCATCTAAATAATAAAGGTAAGCAGCACTTGAAGTTAATTATGGGAGATTTCAATGCAAAAATAGGGCAACGGCAACAGAATGAAACTTCAGTAGGTAAATTCAGTCATGGCAACAGAAACCAGCGTGGAAATACTCTCGTAGAGTTTGCAGAGGCAGAAGGGTTTTTCATCATGAACTCCTTTTTCAAGGAAAAGCCACACAGGAAATGGACATGGAGACATCCAAATGGGACGACAAGTGAAATTGATTTTATTATGTGTAACAAAAAATTCGTCATAGAAGACTGCAGTGTGCTAAACAAGTTCAACACAGGTAGTGACCATAGATTGGTGAGATGTAAGATGCACCTCAACACTAAACTCGAACGTGGCAAACTCATAAGACAAACAAAATATATTGACATAAGCAACCTTAAAAAACACCATAATACCTTCAAGTTGGAACTGAAGAACAGATTCTCTGCTTTAGAAGGCCTAACATCGGAAGAAGTGGATATTTCTGAAGTTAACAGTAAAGTAACCAAAGGTCTTATGGAAACAGCAACAAAATTAGCTGGGTCTAAGAACAAGTTGCATGTGAACAAATTATCAGGAAAAACCAAAATGTTGATGCAAAAAAGAAGAGAGATGAGGACAACTAAAGAAGATGTGACTTCCAAAGTGGAATACATAGAGCTATGCAAGACAGTACAAAAAAGTATCACTGAAGACATAAGGAAATTCAACTGTGAACTAGTGAGGAAAGTAATTGAAAACAACCAAAGCCTAAAGATAGCAAAAGGGCATCTCAGTAAGGGAAGAAAACAGATTATGGCACTGAGAAAAGAAGATGGTTCTGTAACAAGAAATAGAGGCGAAATTTTGACAAGAGTGAAAGATTTCTACTCCAAATTATATGAAAGGGATGATACATGCACTCCAGACATCATGAAAGATACCAGTACCAGAGTTCCTCCAGTCCTTCCAGCAGAAGTTGCACATGCAATCACGAACATGAAGCGGGGAAAAGCTCCAGGAGAAGATGGAATTACTGTAGACATCATACAAGAAGCAAGTGGAGAAATCGAAACAGTACTCGCCCAAATTTTCACTCGATGCCTTTAATGAAGGAAAGATTCCTGAGGACTGGAACACCGCTAAAATGATCCTGCTACATAAGAAAGGTGACATTGAGGATCTCGGAAACTACAGACCTATCAGCCTCCTATCAGTAGTTTATAAAATCTTCACTAAAGTTCTTTCACACTGTTTGAAGGTAACACTGGACATGGCTCAACCGAGAGAACAAGCTGGATTCAGGAGTGGGTACAGCACAATAGATCATATCCACGTACTAAGAGAACTAATTGAAAGAGCGAGGGAATATGAACTTCTATTGTGCATGGCTTTTATCGATTATGAAAAAGCCTTTGATTTGGTGAAACCATCAGCAGTTACAATGGCTTTAAAATCCTGCGGTATTGAAGATGCATACATTAATATTATTAATAACATCTATGAAAATGCAAGTGCAAAGATTCGGCTGTTTGAAAATACAACACAAATAAAAATTTTAAAATGAGTGAGACAAGGTGACACCATATCTCCGAAGCTCTTTAATGCCACATTGGAAAATGTCTTTCAATCATTGAACTGGGAAAACAAAGCGATAAAGATTAATGGAGATTATCTAACCCACTTTCGTTTTGCTGATGACGTAGTCATTTTTGCAACTACCCCATCAGAGCTGCAGAGTATGATCCAGGAACTTGCTGACAAGAGTAAAGAAGTGGGATTAAAAATGAACTTTCAGAAGACAAAAGTGATGTTCAATGCTTTTACAAGAAATGAAGATTTATCGATTGATGGAGAAAAGCTGGAGATAACAGACACGTACGTTTATCTTGGACAGCAGGTATAAGTGAGGGTCATATTGATGAAGAAATTAATCGGCGAACAAATCTTGCCTGGAGAGCTTTTGGAAGAAACAGCATAATTTTCAAGAGCAATATGCCATTATGTCTTAAAAGAAAAGTGTTTGATCAATGCATCCTTCCAGTGCTTACGTATGGTGCAGAGACGTGGGCCTTAACTAAAAGAGACATACAAAGGCTGCAGACAACTCAAAGCAGCATGGAGAGGTGCATGTTTGGTGTAACCAGGAGAGATAAGAAGAGGAACTCGTGGATCCGAAAAATGACAAGAGTGGAAGACATCATGATCAGAGTTAAATCCCTGAAATGGCAATGGGCTGGACATACTGCCAGAAGGACAGACCATCGATGGACAGCTGAAATTTTAGATTGGATTCCAAGGGACAGGAAAAGACCCAGAAGAAGACTACATGGGAGATGGGTGGATGAAATTCGGATGTATGTGCGAGTGACATGGAGGAGACTGGCACAAGACAGACTGTTGTGGAGGAAACTTGGAGAGACTTTCATCCAGCAGTGGATTGATAATGGTTGACAATGATGATGATGATGATGTTAAAAGAACGTATCTTTGGTGATTGGTTTAATATGATTCATTACAATGTACAGAAGGGTCTATTATTTCTGATTCATGGACTCTTTCTAATATTCCTTATTTGTCTTTTTTTTTATTTCTAGTAAATTACTTTGAGCATTTATATTTAATTTTGTCTTTTTGTTATGTTTATTTTGTACTCCCCTCCCCTGATATCCAATTATGGGATTTGTTGTTTAAAGATATTTTAAACTTTTATTATATTTTCAAGTTCTTGGAGTTCCTGTTGAATGTAGGACACCAGTGAAAGTGTTGCTAAGTAATTGTGATTATGACCCTTTCCATCTCAATTCAGGCAGGTGGTGTCAGTTGACCACCTCCAATTTTATTTTTTTTTAAATTATGGTAGCTACTCCTAATAGAGGTATGAAGTACTGCAAAAGGACTTTTTTCATAAAAAAAAAAATTTTGGTTGAGCTACAGCATTTTAAAAATAGGCAAAAAATACACCCATGATGAAAATAATGTGAAACACCAAATTTTTAAATGTACACTGCTCCAGTACTATAACAGGTAGATACTTTAATTTTTTTCTTTTTTTAAAGCTATTGAATTGAACTTTTTTTTTATGTTCACAAAAATTGATCAAAGGAATGTTGCTAGATGGCAAAAAAAGTCTATATTTATTACGAAACATTTTAATTTTTCACAAATTTAAGATTTTTTTTTTTTTTAAGAAAATGACTTATCAGGTGGGTAAGTATGCCAACCAGCACTCCTACTAGGGTTGTCTGAGCAGTAATTTTATTTTTATCCTGTGATGTATGCAACTCATAAAATCAATTTTTAAAATATACAAAATTTCAAAAAATCAACATTTTTGAATTGCAATATCTCAAAAACCCCATTTTTTAAAATTCTGAAATTTTGTCCAAATAATTTCCTAATGGTAGGTACTTAACTGGGGGAGTCAGGTTACTGGATTTTTGTCTTGAAATTTTCCTACAAATTTTTGAAAATGCACTTCTCTCCTGCTCAACCTCACGGTTGGGTCATTATTAAAAAAATAAATAAAAAAAACTTCGAAAGATAAATAAATAAATACATCGCTCTTTCCACGTTCCCGAAACACACAGCATCCAAAAAATTGTTTTTCAGCCGCCGTCGT
Organism: Macrothele yani; assembly: GCA_039090855.1. Classification (NCBI taxonomy): domain Eukaryota; kingdom Metazoa; phylum Arthropoda; class Arachnida; order Araneae; family Macrothelidae; genus Macrothele; species Macrothele yani. Next base: position 144,693,445 of record CM077014.1, read on the forward strand.
GGAATTGAACCACGGAATTCTCGATAACTAGCCGAGCGCATTAACTTTACACCGCGGTAGCCAACAATCCATGGTTCTATGTGTATTTTTTTAGGTCAGCTTCTGACATCATAAATCCGTAAGATGAGCTCAGCTACTGAGACGTCTCCATCTGGTGGGCATTAACGGCACTGGTTATATATATATTATAGCAGTTAAATCTGCTGATGTCAGAAGCTGACTTTAAAAAAACACATAGCACTGTGGATTGTTGGCCACCGTGGTGTAAAGTTGTTAATGTGCTCGGCTAGTTATCGAGGTTCTGTGGTTCAATTCCACGGCGGTGGCTTAAAAACAATATTTTGGATGCTGTGTGTTTCCGGAACGTGGAAAGAGCGATGTATTTATTTATTTACTGACGCCACATATTCGGAGGATTTTCACCTTGGATCCCTATGGATTTAACTGCTATAATATATATATATAGCCAGTGCCGTTAATGCCCACCAGATGGAGACGTCTCGGTAGCTGAGCCCATCTTACGGATTTATGATGTCAGAAGCTGACTTAAAAAAATACACATAGCACCGTGGATTGTTGGCCACCGTGGTGTAAAGTTGACGCGCTTGGCTAGTTATAGAAAGTTCCGTGGTTCAATTCCACGGCGGCGGCTGAAAAACAATTTTTCGAATGCTGTGTGTTTCTGGAATGTGGAAAGAGCGATGTATTTATTTATTTACTGATGCCACGTATTTGGAGGATTTTCACTTCGAAAGATATTTCTGAAAAGTTTACCTGAGTATATATTCCAAATTGCAGTGTCAGTCTATATTTTAAAGTCATTTTTATGATTTTTTATAATTGTCACCTATGTACATGTTTCATTTTTTTAAAATCCATAGTCTATACACATCATCATCATCATCATCGTCAACCATTATCAATCCACTGCTGGACGAAGGTCTCCCCAAGTTTCCTCCACGACGGTCTGTCTTGTGCCAGTCTCCTCCATGTCACCCCTGCATACTTTCGAATTTCATCCACCCATCTCCCATGTGGTCTTCTTCTGGGTCTTTTCCTGTCCCTTGGAATCCAATCTAAAATTTCGGCTGTCCATCGATGATCTGTCCTTCTGGCAGTATGTCCAGCCCATTACCATTTCAGGGATTTAACTCTGATCATGATGTCTTCCACTCTTGTCATTTTTCGGATCCACGAGTTCCTCTTCTTATCTCTCCTGGTTACACCAAGTATGCACCTCTCCATGCTGCTTTGAGTTGTCTGCAGCCTTTGTCTCTTTTAGTTAAGGTCCACGTCTCTGCACCATACGTAAGCACTGGAAAGGATGCATTGATCAAACACTTTTCTTTTAAGACATAATGGCATATTGCTCTTGAAAATTATGCTGTTTCTTCCAAAAGCTCTCCAGGCAAGTTTTGTACACCGATTAATTTCTTCATCAATGTGACCCTCACTTGATATCTGCTGTCCAAGATAAACGTACGTGTCTGTTATCTCCAGCTTTTCTCCATCAATCGATAAATCTTCATTTCTTGTAAAAGCTTTGCACATCACTTTTGTCTTCTGAAAGTTCATTTTTAATCCCACTTCTTTACTCTTGTCAGCAAGTTCCTGGATCATACTCTGCAGCTCTGATGGGGTAGTTGCAAAAATGACTACGTCATCAGCAAAACGAAGGTGGGTTAGATAATCTCCATTAATCTTTATCCCCTTGTTTTCCCAGCTCAGCGACTGAAAAACACCCTCCAATGTGGCATTAAAGAGCTTCGGAGGTATGGTGTCACCTTGTCTCACTCCCTTTCCAATTTTTACGTGCGTTGTATTTTCAAACAGCCGAATCTTTGCACTTGCATTTTCATAGATGTTATTAATAATATTAATGTATGCATCTTCAATACCGCAGGATTTTAAAGCCATTGTAACTGCTGATCGTTTCACCGAATCAAAGGCTTTTTCATAATCGATAAAAGCCACGCACAATGGAAGTTCATATTCCCTCGCTCTTTCAATTAGTTCTCTCAGCACGTGGATATGATCTATTGTGCTGTAGCCACTCCTGAATCCAGCTTGTTCTCTCGGTTGAGCCATGTCCAGTGTTACCTTCAAGCGGTGTGAAAGAACTTTAGTGAAGATTTTATAAACTACTGATAGGAGGCTGATAGGTCTGTAGTTTCCGAGATCCTCAATGTCACCTTTCTTATGTAGCAGGATCATTGTAGCGATGTTCCAATCCTCAGGAATCTTTCCTTCATTAAGGCATCGAGTGAAAATTTGGGCGAGTACTGTTTCGATTTCTCCACTTGCTTCTTGTATGATGTCTACAGTAATTCCATCTTCTCCTGGAGCTTTTCCCCGCTTCATGTTCTTGATTGAATGTGCAACTTCTGCTGGAAGGACTGGAGGAACTCTGGTACTGGTATCTTTCATGATGTCTGGAGTGCATGTATCATCCCTTTCATATAATTTGGAGTAGAAATCTTTCACTCTTGTCAAAATTTCGCCTCTATTTCTTGTTACAGAACCATCTTCTTTTCTCAGTGCCATAATCTGTTTTCTTCCCTTACTGAGATGTCCCTTTGCTATCTTTAGGCTTTGGTTGTTTTCAATTGCTTTCCTCACTAGTTCACAGTTGAATTTCCTTATGTCTTCAGTGATACTTTTTCGTACTGTCTTGCATAGCTCTATATATTCCACTTTGGAAGTAACATCTTCTTTAGTTGTCCTCATCTCTCTTCTTTTTTGCATCAACATTTTGGTTTTTCCTGATAATTTGTTTTCATGCAACTTGTTCTTAGACCCAGCTAATTTTGTTGCTGTTTCCATAAGAGCTTTGGTTACTTTTCTGTTAACTTCAGAGATGTCCACTTCTTCCGATGTTAGGCCTTCTAAAGCAGAGAACCTGTTCTTCAGTTCCAACTTGAAGGTATTATGGTGTTTTTTAAGGTTGGTTATGTCAATAGATTTTGTTTGTCTTATGAGCTTGCCACGTTCAAGTTTAGTGTTGAGGTGCATCTTACATCTCACCAATCTATGGTCACTACCTGTGTTGAACTTGTTTAGCACACTGCAGTCTTCTATGACGAATTTTTTGTTACACATAATAAAATCAATTTCACTTGTCGTCCCATTTGGATGTCTCCATGTCCATTTCCTGTGTGGCTTTTTCTTGTAGAATTAGTTCAAGATGAAAAACCCTTCTGCCTCTGCAAACTCAACGAGAGTATTTCCACGCCGGTTTCTGTTGCCGTGACCGAATTTACCTACTGAAGTTTCATTCTGTTGCCGTTGCCCTATTTTTGCATTGAAATCTCCCATAATTATTTTCAAGTGCTGCTTACCTTTATTATTTAGATGACAAATTTCCTCATAAAATTCTTCAATTTCTTCTTCAGGATGACTTGTGGTGGGTGCATAAGTTTGAATAATCTGAGCCTGGTATCTTTTCGAGAGTTGGATAACAAGTCGTGCAGCTCTGTCAGAGGAACTTTCAACTTCTACAACTTTATCCTTCAGTTTCTTGTTTATTATAAATCCATCACCACTAGTTCTCCCAGTATCTGTCCCACGATAGTAGAAGAGATGTCCACTTTTCAGTTCGATGAGATCTTCTCTATTTCTCCTTACCTCACTTAGCCCCACGATGTCCCACTTGATCCTTTGTAGTTCCTCTTCCAATTCAAGAAGCCTTGAATCAAAAGATAGGGAGCGTCCATTATACGTAGCCAAGGCCAGCATCAGATGGCAGCCTAGTCCGGTCCTCCGGGGATTCTTAGCACCCTCTGCCTTCATGTCGCACTGGCCGCTGCCTTGGCCAGGTACATTCCAGCTGCCGGAGACTGAGGGCCAAGATTTAAGTTGTGGAATCATTTTGGAGGGGTTTGGCCATAACTCACCACGCTGGCCAAGCGGGTTGGTGAGTGTGGGATAGAATTTCCTCTAATCCCGATGTCAACCCCGCCTTCTCGTGGTGCATCCTGTTCCCACTAAAGGGGCTCTGACGACCACCAATAGCGGTCTATACACATACAATACATTAATCTCAGTTGCAGTTAAGATTCAATTTCTGTTTACATAAGGAAAAAGGCCTCAGAAAAAAAAAAAAATTACGAGCTTACCATCATAACTATGAATTATTCAAACTGAGGAAAGCTGCTGGGTTTTATTGATTTCCTTCCCATCAAAGGTATGAAGTCATGCAGAACATCCAACAGGAGTTGGGGCATTCGCCTTTAGAATTACATTTTTTAAGGGCACTGGACACCTGTCTGTTTTCTTGCCACATTCTTCTGGCCACCAGAAACCTCTGGCTGGTCCATGACGGTGCATGAAAGATACTGTTATGTCCTCGAATTCTTTAGATATGTTTGTAATATGTCCCATCCATCCACCAGTTATCATCATAAATGCATCCTATAAATTCTCCTATTTGAAAATCATTCACAGAAAATGGGTTCTTTTTTTGTTGGCTTGAAAATAAATTGCACTGCTTTATGTGGGTGCCAGACTGTTCGGGCCATTGTTGGTTTATTTCCTTGTACTAACCAGGAAGGCTGTGACTGTATTCCAACAACAGATTTTACTGTATCCCACTCTTCTACTTTGCTGGTTTGATATGACTGAACTTCATAAGTTTAAGTTGTGAGGAGTAGAAGTTTAGTCTATGGGATCAAGGGGGAGACAGTTTCAACAAATGAAGGTGCATTTCTTATAGCTTGTGAAGCTTTTTTCTGTAAGTTAAATTTAGTAGCAAAATGTTTGCACAGGCCACCCACACCATCACATGCACTCTTGCATTGGCCTGTGGCTGAGAAGATCCACTTCCTTGTTACATTTGGGTCCCCCTTCATAAGTTCATAGAACTGATATTTGTTTTTAAAATGCCTGGTTGCTCCATCTGAGATATAAACAATTGGTTTAAATTATTCCAAAGGACAAGTCTTAGAAATTTTACTTTTTATGAGCAGAATTGCTCACAGAGCATGTGCTGTCCATGGCTTATATCATTGCATGCTACCACAGAAGACTTAGTCTCATTTGGAAAGTATGCAATGCATGTAAAGAGTGAGATCTGGACATTGTTTGCCAGTAGTAACTTTGCACTTCATCAGGTAGGATTACAGATCAGTTCTGAGCAAAGTCAAAATGCAACACCAACACTGGACTATGTGCTGCAGATTGTTTAACCTCTGCTATCCCATTTCTCCAGATCCGCTCACTATAAATTATGGAAGAGTTTCTTCCCTCTCGATATCCCCCACCTTCAGTAGCTCTTATTTTCATTGACTCCCCCAATGACTCTGAAGCAGCCTTAATAGGTGCAGAGATGCCAATAACTAAGGAATCTCCGTAGTTCCTACGGAAAAAGCTCTTGTAATATGGAAAACCGTGATTTTTCTACGGAAAATTATCGGAAGTTATTAATTTTTATTTTGCGTGTTCCCCTTCCCAACGCAACGGCGCCCACTTGACGATCCGCTATGCTTGCGATGCTGCCTTCTCTTCCAGTTCTGCCTCTCGAAGCTCCTCGGATCTTAGGGCGAGCGGCCGGCACTTGATGAGTGTGGCCTTGCGCTGAGTCATTCTAAGTAAAAACCCTCCCTCTCCAGCATGCAAGATTCTGGGGATGTTGAGCGTAGCTCGCTTTGGTGGTGGACGTGGTCGGAGTTCGGCCTGAAGCTCTTTCGCAGTGCAGCGGCAAGCTGTTGAAAATCGTTTGGTGCAGAATGGAGTGTCATTGCCTGGCATCGGAGGTTTTTTTTTTTTTTAATCGTGCGTCGACCGTTCATGTCAGTAATTAATATTTTGAAGTTTTTTCTTGCGTTGCAGAAAAGTATGCTTGGATTTTGTTGCAGAGTTTGCCAAAATGCGTAATTACGCGTCTAGTACGCATCGAAATTTTACCAACGTGTAAAAATACGCATCAGGAATTTTTACGACGCGTGGAAATACACGTCATGAAGCGCGTAAAGTACGCATCAACACGTAAAAATATGCATCGAGAAACGCGTAAAATACACATCAACGCGCAAAAAACAAACATCGGGAAACACGTAAAACTACGCATCAGGACAGCATTTTGCTTTTCAAAAACGGAAGTGAAAGAAATAAAGTTTTCTTCCGTAATCAAAATTTCGTTTTCCTGCGATGTTGCCTCTGTCCAGTATTGTTGTTATACATAATTTTATTCCATAAATCTTTGTATTTCACTTTGAAAATGGAGGGAAATTTCCGAAAGCGGAAATTCGACGGCGAAAAAATTCCTGTGTAATCTTCGACTTCGAGGAATTTCTGCTTTTTCGTCGTAATTTTGGTTATCCTCGATATCGATGCATAAATGAACAGAAATTTTGGGGCAATTGGTTGTGGTGAAGGATGCTTTCCTCCTGAAACTTTCGAAAATGGAAATTTCATCTTTCAAAACTTTCGGAAACAGTAAAGATTTCTCCAGTAATCGTAGTTTTATTTTTCACGCGATGTTTCCTCTGCCTAGTATTGTTGTTAAATTTCATTTTATTTCATGAATATTTGTATTTCACCTTGAATATGGAAGGGAAATGTCCGAAAACGGAAATCGGATGTAGCAAAGGTTTCTCCCGTAACTGTAATTTTTTCCCCCCAACGATGTTCCGAACGTGTATCCTGTGTTCTTACATATTCCCCCAAAAATGGTTTGCATTTCAGCTTGATAAAGGGGGAGAGTCCGAAAACAAAAGTGGCGAAGCTGAAAAATTTGTAAGAATTGATGCATGATATTCAAAAGCATTCATATTCTCCAAGTTACACTACCTTTTATCTAAAATAGTGAAAGCTATCATGCATTCATGGGCCTCAAACTGAAAGTTCTTTCAGCGTGATGGATAAAATTGTCATGACATCCAAGGGGTTTGTGAAGCCTACTGTCATAGCTGATGGTGATGTTGAGCATAATTTTTCAAATAACAGTTTTTCAAAAAGGAAAAATCCAGAAAGCACATGACTGGTAATTGGAGTAAAAACAAGAATGTATTAAAGCGAAATCATTTTAAACGAAAACGAACTTTCTAAGTTCTATACATCTGTCGGAAAATTTCACATTGAAGAATGTTCTTATATTCAAGAAAAGATACTGATCTATGATGGATTCTTAAAACATGCAGAAGTAGTAAATCCTCACTTAGAGCCATAACATCATTTACTTCTGTATTACACATAGTCAAACGCCTTCCATTTATAATAACTGAAAATGAACTTGATATACTGGAAGCTGAATTCCTTGTTATCAAGCTGACGAATTAGACACCATAGCAGTAACAGATAGAATAGATGTCACTTGGTCAGAAATCTCAAAATTAAAAGGCTGTAATGGAGCAGTTAAGTATACTATTCTCTCGAAAGTAATGTTTGCAATACTTGTAGTTCCACACTCGAATGCTGTGAGTAAGAGAGATTTTAGTTTAGTGCGAAAAAATCAAGCCCGTTTCCAACCTAATTTAGGTTTAAAAACTGTAGAAGCACTTCTTATTGCAAAAATGAATATGTTCTCCTCTGGGCAAGTGTTTTAGGAAAAAAATTTTCTGCTGAGGAAGTCAAATCTGCTAAACACTGTACAGCGAAATCACTAAAGAAAGCTGTTTAATCAATTGTTTGTTGCATAAAAAAAATGTATCAGTCATGGTGTATATTATTTTCCATGTGAAACATTTGGAATATTTTGATACAGATTTTCATGTATATAAGTGAATAAGTAAGTAAAAAAATGCTAATTAAATTAAATGAGTTGTTTTCCTCGGTTAAAATTATTCTTTTTGGTATGACTACTGAAAAATGGCCAAAACTACTGAAAATTTGTACGAGTACTACTGAAAATATCTGAAACAGGTTGGCATCTCTGTAGGTGTTTCACAGTACTTCATAAAAATTGCACAAGGCAGTACCATTTTCAGTGCCGCAGCTTTGGAAAATCAAACTTTGAAATCATATCAGCTGCAGTTTAGCCCAAAAATTACCACAAATTGCAGTTTACCCATGAGTCAAAAACTGCCCGAGTTTCATAAAATCGTTCACCACCATTTTCACTGTTACTAATTTTTTTCTCGCCATTTTCGGATTTAGTCACATTTGGCGACTTGGTGAATGCTTAGTGCGAGCTCTGCCGGGAATTGTGTTCTCCTGCTATTAAAAATTCCAAATAATGTTTACAGTTCTCTTATTTTCACTGAATTCAAAAATTTCAAAAAAAAAAAAAAAAAGTGCCATTTTTCAAAAATTGAAAAAAAAAAAAAAAAAGAAATTGAAAAAAGTGTCATTTTCAAAAATATGTAAGAAATTTTCAAGGCAAAAATCAAGTAACCTGACTCCCTCAGTAAACTACCTACCATTAGGGCATTTTTTGAACAAAATTTAAAAATAAAAAAAAAATGGGGTTTTTGAGATATTGCAATTCAAAAATGTTTTTTTTTTTTTTAATTTTGTATATTTTAAAAATTAATTTTATGAGTTGCATGCATCACAGGATAAAAATAAAATTGCTGCTAAGACAGCCCTAGTAGGGGTGCAGGTTGGCACACTTACCCACCTGATAAGTCTTTTTCTTAAAGAAAAAAATAATCCTAAATTTGTGGAAAATTAAATTTTTTTGTAATAAATATATTTTTTTTGCCATCTGGCAACATTCGTTTCACCAATTTCCATGAATTTGGAGAAAGACCAATTCCAATAGCTTCAAAAAAAAAAAAAAAAAATAGAGTCTGTCTGGTTCAGGAGCAGTGTGCACTTAAAAATTTGTCTTTTCACCTGATTTTCGTCACGGGTATATTTTTTGCCTATTTTCAAAATGCTGTAGCTCGACCAAAAATTTGGTTTATGAAAAAGTCCTTTTGCAGTACTTTATACCTCGATTAGGAGTAGCTACCATAATTAAAAAAAAAAATGGAGGTAGTCAACTGACACATGTTGGTCACACCTGCCTGAATTGAGATGGAAATAAATGGTCTTATATAATTCTTGAGAATATGTAGGTTTCTGGAAAGCTGTTTCATGCAAAAAATTTCATTCTAAAAGCATGAATGAAATATGATTATTTCACTATAACTGTACAGCCTATTATGCTTGTGAGTCTAGGTATTTTGTGTTAAAATCTGAAGCCATGAAAATTGGCAGTCACATGTGTAGGAGCAATACTGTATTTTGAATACCTTAACAGTACATGCAGTTTTAGCAGATGTTGGTTGGTTGGCATTTAATAATTATCATCTGTTTTGACATTTTGAAATGTCCCTAACAACATGATGTGACAAATAAAAAAAATATCAGATTTTGATATACCGTTGTATATGCTACATTTGATTCAAACAAGTGTTCCTTTTTATTTTTAGTTTACTGATGAGCCTACAAGTGGAGATGAGACTGCAGATGAAACAGCGGCACCTACAGTGACTCCTAACAATACAGAAAAAAGTGAAAACGTTACAACACAAAAGACTCACGGTGTGCAGGAATTGGGTTCAACATTTGTTTCAGGAGGTGTCCTTCAGTAGATGCTTCTGTATCTAGGCATCACAACGGAATTGATTTCCTTTGAGAGTACAGAGCTATGTGTCAGTCTACATTGTAATATAGTCACTACATCATGCCCTTAAAATTTCACTTGTAAATGGTTCGATGTTTAAGTAGATGTGTATATGTAGTTCATTAGTTTTTCGGTTAGCTCTATTGTCCTCATGTTCTACGTACATACCATTGTTAAGATTTTTGTATACACTTGTTTCTTTTGTGTTGTTTTTTCCACTGACACAAGCTGACAAATTTCAAATAAAATTTGTCTTAAATTGTACCAATCTTTAATTTGAGAGGTGGCTTCCCTTTGAGTTTAATATCATTATGTCTATTTTTAACCCTTGTGTATTCATTTTTTTTACATACCTTCACAGTTCTGTTGTTGCCTTGAATATGGTATGGTATTATCAAAACAGCATTTAAGTACTTATTAGAATTGATCTGTGGTCTGTTTGAAGTGATTTGAATGGGTAAAAAATTGTATGACACACCTAGTATCATTCATTTTTACATTTTCATCAGTGATAATAATTCTCTGCACAAAAACCCTGGAAAAACAAAACAACAAAAAAAAAAAAAGAAAAAAAGCTGACTTCTCAATTTGTGCTGTTGAAAAAAAACTGCATCCCTTCATTCATTTTACATTGTTGATGCTATAAAGTATTCAAATTTTTTTATATATCAATATTTTATCAATTGAATTGTATTCCTTAAACATTTTTTTCATAATTTTCAAAGGTCCTCATTTTCAGAAATTCAAGAACGTCATCTAATATGAGTAGTAATGTAGCTGATTTTACAGTCTGCTTAGTGTCAAACAAAACTATCACTGTGGTGTTGTGTTAGTGCGTTTTTAAATAATACTGGCACTGAAAAACTTACATTGTTGCTTTTTCTCTGTGAGTGCAGTGCTGTACTCATTGCCATGTAGCTCTGAGACTGTAAATTTGATGACAAAAAAAAAAAAGAAATAAAGATTGCACTGTGGCCAGATATTGTCGTTTTTTTTTTTTTTTTTCAAGTTGTAGAGTAAGTTTATCTGGTGTGAATGTTTTCCTGCCAACTAATTTCTAGCTATTTTACAAATTACTGTAAGTAATACAGAAATTTTATGTCTTTTAAATACTATTTACACACATAACTGTAAGTAATACAGAAATTTTATGTCTTTTAAATACTATTTACACACATAACTGTATGTGTATAATATTTATTGAATCAGGGTCTTAGCTTTGTTGAAGCTCAGTTTGAGCTATTTTTATTAGTACTTTTTTAATATTATTTACATACGCAGCTGTATGTGTATAATATTTATTGAATCAGAGTCTAGCTTAATTGAATCTCAGTATGGGCAATTAAAGGTGAAAAGTAATGTTGACTCAAGATTCGTACGAAATACCAGTAATATAAATCAAAGCTGTCTCATCGTACGATAAAAACACCAAGTTTCCAAACTGCCAACTAAAAACATTTATTTACAGACTAAAAACTTTGCAGAAAGCTAGCGCTTTCGGAGAACACGTCTCCATCTACTGGCCCGAGTGCCACAAGACAAGCACCGCCCATCAGATATATACAGGACACCGTTGCCCACAATGCAACATGGTACCAAGTTCCAAAACATACCCCTCTCCCTATCGTCCCCTCCCCCTTCACCAGAAATGAAGAATACACACATAGTAATTTAGAAACCCATCAAACCACCCCTTCTCGAATCACCCCCCCCTCCCCTTCCCTTGGTCCAAATAAAAAGTAAAGGACCTGAAAACAAATCAAACAAACTATTAAAGCATAATAATTTAAAAAAACTAAATTAAAAAAGTTCAACTGCAAAACAAAGTCCCTTGTCCGTGGATGCCTCTTGGGTGGTAATATTTGGACCAAGGGAAGGGGGAATGTCAATAGGGGTGGGGGTGGTTTGATGGGTTTCTAAATTACTATGTGTGTATTCTTCATTTCTGGTGAAGGGGGAGGGGGAGGAGGGGTATGTTTTGGAACTTGGTACCGTGTTGCATTGTGGGCAACGGTGTGCTATATATATCTGCTATTCTTGCTTGTCTTGTGGCACTCGGGCCAGTAGATGGAGACGTGTTCTCCGAAAGCGCTAGCTTTCTGCAAAGTTTTTAGTCTGTAAATAAATGTTTTTAGTTTACAGTTTGGAAACTTGGTGTTTTTATCGTACGATGAGACAGCTTTGATTTATATTACTGGTGAAAAGTAAGGTGAGCTTTTGAATATTTTGCAACTGTTTTGAAACAATCTGGATGATCAATCATTTGCAAGATTTCTTTTATCATAGTCTTGAGTTATCTGGGTGCTTCATTATTTATACATTTCTTTAGGGGGGGGACTGATTTTTTTATATTAATGCATCAACTTTTGAATTAATTTTAACATTTACTGGCACCCACAAGTATTGTCTCCTAGCTACCATTTTGTGCAGTTGAATGATTGGAATGCTTTTAGTTGTATTTATTTCTCAAACATGGCATTCATAGGGGACATTGGATTTTGTACTCATATATCTGATGGTGTTGTTTTTTGAACCTTTTGCACTTGAGGATGGCTTTTGTTATGGTTTTTTAAACCTTTTGCCCAAGTGGCAGGAAAGGGGAAGGCCAAGGAAATCATGGGAGGACCTGATTCAGGAATGTCTGCTCGAGAAAAAGATTATGAGTATGAAGTACAAAAGGTCTTGTGTGCTACGTGTGATGGATGTCAATAAAGCTCGAGCCGTGTGCCGAGATCATTGTAAATAGAGACATTTGATACACCAACAGTAAGTAAATTCTAGTTCTGTCAGTTAAATGTTTACTTGGCAGATGGCCTTTTTTTGAGGAGCTAATCTCTGGTACTCAGAGAACAGCTTAATGATATGTATTTATGCACCTGAGATGATGACTGTTTCATTTCTTTTGTTTATCAGCATCACCTTTCCATATGTGTTTCTATTTGTATAAGTGTACAACTTACTTATGTACAGCAAGTATCTGAAAAGGAAGATATTCTCCCAATTAATCTTTAGTCCTGAGATCTGTTTTGTCTCCCAAAGGTAATGAAAAAAGATTTCCAGCACAAAGTAAGTTCTTATATTTGGACTGATTCAAGAGTTTTTCTTTTTATCAAGACATTTGCAATAGGCAGTTAATTAGATTTTTTTTTTTAAGTGATCACTCTAAGGCTGACCATCTTTCTGATTATTTTTTCACATCGAAATATTCATGATCATACTATAATACTATAATGCATAATTGTATTTGTACAAGCTTGTTGTATATGTGATACATATTAAGTCTTGATATGTTTATGTTATAAATAGAATGAGTGAATTGATACTGTCATAATTTCCAAATAAAGGGTTTGACATACACACTTGGTTACATGCATAATAAATGCTGTATGTTTAATAGGAACACAATAAAGGAATACCTTGAAATACTTCAGATAATATACGTATATATCTGAATCATTCCAAGGTATTTCTTTATCAAATAATGGTAAGTCAGATAATATCCGAAAAGTTGAATTTTTGGATGTTATCTGACTTACCATCCTTGTCATATTTACACCAAAAAATGGATTGTCATCTTCAAAATTTGTATTGTGTGGTGTAATGCCGTATTTCATTCATGATTTATCTGCTCCTCCGGGCAATCACGGAATAGGATTCTTAACCTCCAGGCTTGCTAAACATGAATGCTGGTTGCTTTGACTAGCGAATCCTGTGATGGTTATATTTAAATTAGTCGGAAACTTGAGACTTGGTCGTTCTGGGTGGTGTAGTGGTTAGCATACCCAGGCACTATCTGGGAGACGCAGGTTCAATTCGCTCTCCGGGACGACGAAGTTTTCAAGTTTTCGGATATTATCTGACTTACCATCCTTGTCATATTTACACCAAAAAACGGATTGTCATCTTCAAAATTTGCATGATTACGTTTTCAAGGCCTGGCTAGAATATCCTGAAAGAATGGTGTTTTTTTAAAGCTGTCTAGAAAAGCCTTGAAATCTGAAATTAGTGCTTAAAAATATATTTGAATTTCTTTTAGGAAAACAGTGTTACTTCTTTTTTAGCACGTCTTTTGTAAAAAAAATCGTGTTTGTTACCGGTTTGTCCTTACGCCTGTGGACACCATATCTCTGCAACTATTAGTCCAATTTGAAAAAAATTCTAAGTTCTTTTTACATTGGGAAGCTCGATGATCCTTGCATCCCATTTTTATTTTTTTTTTATTTTACGATGCACAATTTTGCTGCTAGGAATGCAGAAGATATTGAATTCAAAATATATTTTATTCCATATATTTGCTTCTAAGCATCTGATTGAAAAAATTCTTTTACCTTTCAATTCCATTTATGACAGACTATTTTAGGTATAGTCACTTTTTCAAGTTACGCATATATTTCCCACTGGGCGGGTATAAAAGTAAATTGCGTTTTCCCGGATATCTCTACTTCTAAAACACCGATTTGAAAAATTATTTTTGAACCGGATACAGCTCCTGATGTGAAATGTTTTTCATATAATTTCTAATTTTTGGTAAATAATGATTTGGCCACCAGAGGGTGTAAGTGTTAATTTCTACTTCTGCTGTATTTGCAGCGAAATCTGAGCTTCTAAATTCTCGACTGAAAATATTCTTCCGTGGACCGATGCCACTCATGCTGATAAACCCTTTTGGAATATTTTCTTCTTAAAATAATGCATGGTTTCTCTGTTAGGGGACGTAGATGTATATCTTATTTTTGTTAATATCTCTGCTGGGAAGTGTCCGATTTGAAAAATTTCTACTTCGTCAGGTAGGTAGCGTTTTGGGTGTGAAATGTTTTTCATATATTTTCAAAGTTTTCAAGTAATTCATAAACTTTCCGCTAGGGAGAGTAAAGATAAATTGTGTTTTCCCCAATATCTCTACTTGTAAAACTCCGATTTGAAAAATCCTTCCTGTATTGGATACAGCTCCTGATGGGAAATGTTTTGCATATAATTTCTAATAGTCGGTAAAAAACAGTTTGACCACCAGGGGCGTAAGGGTTTACGTTTATGGAGTCTTCAGAGCTCAATATTGTGTCGCAAAAAGATGCTTGCTTTTGATGTAAGTTTATGTCTAAGTTTCAATTCACTTATCAAATGCCAAGTTTTTATTATGTCCAAAAGTGAGTTTTCACAATTTCTTTTTCCAAAATGTGTATGCCGCCCGGTGGCGCAGTGGTCTAAGGCGCTGGCCTCTGATCATTCGTCCGTAAAGGGTCCGGGTTCGAATCCCGGTGAGGCATGGATGTTATGTTTGTCTTACGGCACTGGCTCTCTCCCTTCCCTGGAACCAGTGACCCTAAATTAGGGACGGGCGACTGCTTATAGCCCATTGAGTTGCTCACGGTGGTCGTTAAACCTCCAATCAAAAAAAAAAAAAAAAAAATGTGTATCATACAGGGCATTCTAGAAATTTCCACCGAAAAGTTTCTGGTTTAAAATTTTTCTTTTTTGTATGGTATTCTTCAAAGTATTTATAATGAAGTGGAGCATATTTATGACTCCTATGTTGTCTTTTCTTAATGAGCAACACTGGTGGGAAATATTTCATGGTTGGTGTTGTATGTATTGGGAAATGGGGTGCAGTTACTCAAGATGGTGGTTTTGTTTATTGCAGCTGTCTGCCTTTGATAAAGGAGCTGCTTGTGGTACACCTTTTTATCACTTCACTACTAACCGTATGCATAATCTGTGATAGGTTTTCCTTTCGAACACAGTATGCACTCAGTAGAGATAACATTAGAGATAGGAGTGATGGGCAATTGACATGGGCATCCTCTGCACAGAATGGAACAGACTAAAACCAAATACAGGCGATAGTAGGTGGACAGCAGGGCCTCCCAACAGTGTATTTCAATCGGTGAACATGGGTAAACCTGGTAATTTGAATGACTTTGATCATGGATACATTGTAAGACATATCAATGAGTAGTTGAGTATCATTCTGTCTCCCAAGTGATAAGAGCCTGAAGGCAATTGTAGCAAGGGTGTACCGCGAGTATACCATTCATGGACGTACCACTACCTAGAGAGCAAGCAAGCAGTGGCTGACCACAAGCCATTATCCAGGCTCCAGCAGACTGACCACTTGAGAATGGTAGCGCAAATCACATCCAGGTTAATTGTCGGAAACCGAAGCAGTATCAGTAAGCAAATGATACAGCACATTCTGTATACCCTGTGCTGCAGGAGCTGACGACCTACTCGTGTTCCACTGTTGACTGCTTGTTATCAAAAATTATGTCTCACTGTGTTGTGTGGTGAGATGAATCCCGTTTTCAGCTGTATCAAGCGTATGCCCATTAAACATACTTAGGGAGAGTGACCATCTCCTCCTCCTTCACTATTGCTAGAAGTGTCATTTGGGGGGGGGGGCGAAGCAGAGTTTACACTCCTTACTCTTCCAACTGTCTAACTGTGCTAGAGCTGTGTGTACCTTCTACACTATCGCATGCCTACCCAATGCAGACACTATTAGGATAAAGTCATCCGCATAGGCCTACATCTGCACTCTGTCTTCCAAAGGAAGTGCAAGTGCTGTGTCTTTAATGACATTCCACCACAAAGGGCCTGAACAAAAGCCTTGTGTACAACCCTTCTCATACGCTCTACTGAAAGGCTGATTTCCAACTTCAAACTCAACCCTCCTGTCTGAGAGAAAGTCACTAACCAACAAGAACAAATTCCTTGGAAAACCAACAAGTCTTTTCGGGCGGACCAAGACCAGTGGCCACCAGATCCTGTTGAACGCACTCTGCACATCCAAGGAGACAAGGCAGGTGTGCATCCCTTTTTCCCTATTTAGGTTTGCCTGCTGTGTTAGGCTGACCAGCACCTCGCTGGCAAACCGCTCGGGTATGAAACCGAATTGGTGGTTGGAGAGCTTTCTTTAGCCGACAAAGAAGTGAGTAGCTCGGGTCACTAGGACCTTTTCCAACACCTTACTCCATGCTGAAAGCAGACAAATCAGCCTGTACGTTGTGGGGTCCGCTCGTGTCTTTGAGTTTTGTTGAAGAGAATGAGCACCGCAGTTTTCCAAATTAATGGGAAGCACCCTCTTTCTAGGCACTTGTTCAGTAAGCAAAGTACCTTGGATTGGCTGCAAAGACCTCACGAATGGGTACCAAATCCAAACCATCCTTACCTAGAGAGAGCCTTGCCTGAGTTAAGGCTGCTAATTGCGGCTTCTACCTGTGCCTCCGTGAACGGTGGGTCATCTCCAGTGTCTGGTAGAATTCTGCAATTTGGTCTGATTGCACGTTGTTCCGGGGTATCCCAGGACTCCTCATCGGCCAGGAAGTGGTGGTTCAGGAGAGCCTCCACAGTCTCTCTCATGGTGACGGTGTTAGGGCCACTCTGTGTCCTGACGGAGGTCAGTGAGAACTGGCCGAAATATTTTAATGGCACAGATCTTTTCCTGATTTGTCAGTGAGATTTAAGTTCTGAAATAGTGAATCCGAGTTTGCCCCAATAAGAACTAGTGTTCTTTGTAATTTTTTAATTTTTTATTTGAAGAGATCGGGTTCAAAGTGAGATTTTGATGAACTCTGTCTCAATTTGGCATCGATAGTTTATGAACTTTCCATGTGAGGACTTTTCTTAAGTAAAACATTAAAGGAAATTGACAAAAGAATATTAATTTGACCACAGTTATGCTTCTTTAGAGATTTCATCAAAGTTAAGAGCTAGTGGAATTGTTCAGAAGCTTTATTTTGCCTCTGTTGAACTCATTCTCTACACCAAATGCTGTTCAATTGATGATTAGTGTCGTTTTTGAAAACAATTCAATGTCTGACAGTGTCAGTAACTTTCTTGGGTTACATTTCATCGACTATTCATACTGCTTCTCGCTGAACTACCGCCACCCGAGTGGCCATGTCTGAAGTGCTGGCTCTTAACAATCCTATGTGGGCTTGGTGGATAGTATGCTTGTATAATGGGGCTGGCTCTGGCTTTTTCCTGGACCCAGAGGCCCTAAATTAGGAACAGGTGCTTATAACCCTTAGTGTTGCTCATGATGGTCATTAAACCCCGACATTAAAATAAAAAGAAAAACTTCTACAATTAATCTTTTGAAGATGGTTTTGTTCTATTCGTGATTGTTTTATTTCTCGAGTCGAGACAGTGGCGGCTCCTGCTGTGGTGCTGTGGGGTGGCAGATCCCCCTACCCAAAGTGGAGTTCACAAAGTTTTGTGAACTCCACTTTAAGTTTTCCCTGCATAATGCCACTACCAAGATTTTTTGAACTTGACTGGAAGTTTTTCCTGCATAACACCACTGGGAGCTGAAGCGTGGTGAGACTGCTCTGGTCACAGCTCTGACTGCTATTAAAGCCAACTCTTGTGAGAAACTCAGCCTATTCCCACATCAATTTGTTTCCTTTGAATAAAATGTCTCTTGGGGCTGTTTTCATGCAGTCCTGCCTGATTGTGGCCTGATACAGCAGATTTGAGTGGTCCTCGGAGTAGCTCGCCAGTGACGTTGCTAGAATGCATCGCTGTGTGCTTTACTGTGAGCTTTGTTGATTAATACGATTGTTGTGCTTCTGGATGGGAAATAAGATGGTGGGAATGAATTAAAAAATATAGTAATGAGTGTCGAATGTATTATTTGATAGTTTCGCCCTGTTTTTTTCTTGTTTTTGTTTTTCTGTATTTTCTTACAATTTTTTGGTTTGTTCCTGCTTTTATTGAAGGTATTAATTGCAACAGCAATGTGACTCCCATCAAACTAGAGAAAATTACCCGTATTTGGATCATTTTCTCCGGTTTCGATGCTAGTCACATTGCAGTTCGATATGAGTCACATGAACAAACACTCAGTTGCCGTGATTTTTGCAAAAAGTTCTAGTTATTTTCTCTTAGTGAAAATGGCATCCGAATAAATTGCAATTAAGAATAAAGTTCGGAGATTAATAAATTGCGAATAAAACAAAATAATTAATTTCTGCAGGAAAGTAATTGAACAAATTTGGCTTTTTCACTTACCTAGCGAAGCGAAGTTTTCGTTTTCTAGCTCATGTAAACTTCTATTCATCAAAAATCATTGAAGTTAGTCCATTGGGCGTTTTTTTTTTTTTTTTTTGTGCCAAAAACAACTGGTGCTTTTTTTTTTTTTTTATTTGAGGTAGTGCACTGTACTTAATTCCTTAAGGAACATTCAATAGGAGATCATTGTTTAGAACATTTTGCAAGATTGTAAATTTTGAAAACGAAAATTTCTACATTAAATTGTAATCATGGCTTCAAAATGCAAACTGAACTGAATATGTTTTCAGTCTATTAAAGAGAAACATCTCTCTGTGAGTATCACAACTCATCAAGAGATTGTGGCAGATTCTCCAAAATTCCACACACTGTTTATCATTGTCGGAATTGCAGTAGCTGGTTTCAAATCAAAGTTCCAAAGGGGAGCATATCAGAAGGTAAAATATTTACAGTAGAAGTCCGATATTACGATAGCCGACAAAAATAAGAAAAATTGTCATTATAACGGAATTCTTGTTATAGCTGGATCATACAAATACTACGTACATGTGCTTACTACATAACACATAAAAATAACAATACTACATAAAGAAAAGCGATCAAATCAATACGTATTACATGCCCGATGTTTGTTTTTAATTCAGATTGGGATTTTTACTAAAAAAGAAGAATCTAGTCTTTTGTTTCTTCTTTGATATTAATGACTGCAACACGTAACTCTCGACTTAATGGCAAATTGCTGTTCCTTCAGTAGGTGCATTTGACTCACTATAAAATTGTCCAATTGTATTTAAAGCTTGCAGGAGTTCTGATTGAGATGGTATGCTTTCATTTCTATCCTTTTCATCATCCTGATATTCTTCTTCTAAGCTTTCTTTTTCTGATTCCATGATTTCTGTATCACACATGTCATTCCAGGGTACTACTATATCGACATTGGCATAGTCTTGAAAGCTCCCATCATTTTGGTAATGATGCTCCATCCATCTGGTTCCTGTTCTGCAGGTTTGTCCGCAACGATACTCTTATTCAAATCATCTTTGGTGATGATAAAGCCAGCATGTCTAAAGTATGCTTCAATGTGCTTTTCTGGCAGGTCATCCAATCCCACAGCAAGAGCTTTAATGGCCTTAAGGACGTTCCATTTCATTAATTTATCATCTGATCGCGTCATTTATCAGAATGGTCCGACATTTTTTGTTTTATCAGTTTCATAACTCCTTGATCAAGAGGCTGAAGTGCAATTACGTGGCAATAAATATCAATTCATCATTAACTGCCAATTGAACATCTTTGAGACTTGGATGAGTAGGACAATTATTATCGATGAATAGCGCTGGTTTTCTGCTGCAAATTCCAACTTGAACGTCGAAATCCTTCACCCATTTGAAAAATAACGGCATTGTCATCCACACCTTATTAGCTTCGTATGTGCACGGTAGGAAAGCAGCACGGTCTTTGTGATTTTCCAATCACTAATGGCTTTAATTTACGATTACCATCCATATTGGCGCAACATAGAAAAGTTAAATGTTCTGTACTGCATTTTCCTCCTAACATGGATCGCCTTTTACCGCTGAAATTCTGTCGGGCAACAAGTTATAAAACAACGCAGCTACATCTGCATTGTAAATGTCTTCTGTGTTGTATCGAGCTAGAATTTTTGGAAGGTAGGGAATCAGTCCTGAACCACTTGTGTGCTAATAGAAGCTGATTCTCCAAATGCTTTTTCCATAGAAATCCCTTTCTAATTTTAAATCGGTTTATCCAGTCGTCTGAACGACTACAATCCTCGATTTTCATTTCAACGCTTAATTCATTAGCTGTAGCTTTTAACATCAGTCCACTAACAGTAACAGAAATGTTTTTTGCTCGATTATGGGAAAACCACGTAAACAATGCTTCCTCCAATTCGTTATATTCATCTTTTCGTAACTTCATGGATTTCACCGGTGCGTTATTCAGCAAAGTCGTCTCCTTGATTTTCTGTTTGTTCTTTAAAAATGTAAACAGCGTTGATGATGCAAGACTAGATTTTCTTGCTATCTCACTTTTCGACTTTAAATTGTTTTCACATTCATACAAAACATTTATTTAACTCAGTTTCCAAAGTACAACCTTTTCTTTTATTCTCTATTTAGGGAAAGAAAACATACGACGTACACGCAAAAAAAAAAAAAAAAGTTTCGACTTCCAACCGTTGTGGGGACGAGAGAAAAAAAATCGGGGACACAGCATTTTTTTTTTATTGTAGTTTAACGACCACCGTGAGCAACTCGGTGGGCTTATAAGCAGTCGCCCGTCCCAAATTTAGGGTCACTGGTTCCAGGGAAGGGAGAGAGCCAGTGCCGTAAGACAAACAAAACATCCATGCCTCGCCGGGATTCTGACCCATCACGGACGAATGGTCAGAAGCCATCGCTTAGACAACTGCGCCACCGGGGTGGCAAGGGACAGCATCCAAATACTGAATGAGGATGGAAAAACGTTTTCAAACCACTTAACATGCTTAAAAAAAGGCACTCTTGTGTCTCCTTTTAAGATTTTGCTACGGATTTTCAAAAGGAGATATAAGACGAAATACAGTTGAAACACACTGAGCGACATAAAATGTTTTATAGAGCGCTGACCTTGCATGTCACAACTATGCTTTGGCAGTTGAGTGCTACATGCAGTTTAATAAGGCGCAATATCTTTTGTGTGCGTGTCTTCACTTTGCCAGCAATCCTTGAAAAAAGCATGGCTTTTTTCTAATTGCCGCATACCTCCCATTTTTTCTTATACTAATATATGCGAAGGTATTGTGATCGAAAAAAATATCAATTTCGTGATGTCAACAGAAATATGCATTTTGGGTCCCCCGAAAATGATTTTACTTCGGTGGTGTTAGTCTGTCTGTCTGTGTGTTTGTTGCCACCATAACTCAAAAGTTATATCTATCAAGACGAAATTTCATGTTTAAGATCTTCGTGATACGCTGATAGGGAAGAGATAGATAAAGTTGTAAGTGGGAAAGCATTTATTAAAGAAGCAAAGTAGGAACTTGTTTGAGGAAAGTCACTGAGGCACAGTGCTAAAATTTAACATGTTACGGTCAGCTCATGGGGGGGGCGCCCCGGTGGCGCAGTGGTCTAAGGCGCTGGCCTCTGATCATTCGTCCGTAAGGGGTCCGGGTTCGAATCCCAGTCAGGCATGGATGTGTTTGTCTTACGGCATTGGCTCTCTCCCTTCCCTGGAACCAGTGACCCTAAATTAGGGACGGGCGACTGCTTATAGCCCATTGAGTTGCTCACGGTGGTCGTTAAACCTCCAATCGAAAAGAAAGAAAAAACAGCTCATGGGCTTTAATTGATATCTATACGATGTGGGTTGGGATCTGCATAACATTCCATCCGATTGACAGTTTACCTAAAGATCTCGAGTAAAGATGGAATTGAATAGCATATCTCATGAAATCAGCTTTTCCAATGCTATTTTACTCGTATGGTAACAGTTTTGTGATTGCTGCTTAAACTGCACTGAAAGGAAATTTTAGGGGAAAGATGGGCTATCATATTTAAATACCTAATTAAAGATCAGAACGTGCATTCAGTTCTAAGCAAATCTACTACAAATAACATCCCAACCTCTGAGTTTAGTTGTGGTTAAGTAATACGATATTACGAACGAAACTGATTTTTTAATGATCCTGCATTTAAGTTAGTAAATTAATACTTGTGCAGAAGATACTTTAAAACTTCGAGCGGAATCATGCTGCCGAAACGCAGAACAGTAAATTTGCAATCCACTCTACGGCTTTTTTATTTATTTTTTTTATTTTGATGAGCTTTATTTATTTATTCTATGGCGTTTATTTATTCTACGGTGCTAGAAATGAGCCAAAAAATTGCTATGTGTGGGCCCTCTCCAGCATCGCAGTGGCCCACGCCTGGGCTCCGTAGGCTTCCCGATTCTGCGTTTGAGATCCATAGTCATGTAATGTTACTCTGAGTTACCCGTTCCTAATTTAGTGGTTACAAATGAGTAAGGGAGCAAATGTCAAACGACTGTCTTACCCGGGATTCGCATATTTTGATTCCAGTTCAGGCGAGTCGAGTGGTGAATTAACACTACTGTTTGTGAAATTTGCAGCTGTTACATATCCTGTAGGATATGTAACAGGTGGGGACATGCAAATGATTAAAATATCATTGAAAATGCGCATGCGATATCGGACTGTCCGATCTTGGGTATAAAGAGCTGGTTCAAACGAAATGTTGCAATCTCTGGGGTCAGACACTCCCTTCCTAAAATCCTCTACATATGATCTGATCTGAATGTTGCAATCAGTGAAGAGCCGACATTGAGTAGAAAGCGATGTTTCTTGTGTCTAAGTATGCCCCGTTGCCTAAGAACGACGTATTATGAACACTTGACGGACTTTGAGTGAGGAAGGATTATTGTAATAAGATAAGCTGGATTTGAGTGAGGAAGGATTATTGGAATAAGATAAGCTGGATTTGAGTGAGGAAGCATTATTGTAATAAGATAAGCTGGATTTGAGTGAGGAAGCATTATTGTAATAAGATAAGCTGGATTTGAGTGAGGAAGGATTATTGTAATAAGATAAGCTGGATTTGAGTGAGGAAGGATTATTGGAATAAGATAAGCTGGATTTGAGTGAGGAAGGATTATTGTAATAAGATAAGCTGGATTTGAGTGAGGAAGGATTATTGGAATAAGATAAGCTGGATTTGAGTGAGGAAGCATTATTGTAATAAGATAAGCTGGATTTTCCTACCGCGAAATTGTCACTCGTACGAGACGAAACGCCAGTACAGAGATACGGACGTGGCGCCGGTGGATGTTGCGTTTGTTTACGGCACTGGCTCTCTCCCATCCCTGGAACCAGTGGCTCTAAATTAGGGACGAGCGATTGCTTTATAGCCCATTGAGTTGCTCACGCTGGTCGTTAAACATCCAATCAAAACAAAAATGAAATACCCCTTTCGCCGTACACTCCCCTCCCATACACACACACGAATGTCATGGCGTCATACGGTGCCGTGCCGTGATGTCAACGGAACGCCCTCTCAAATAACGTTAAATTTTTTCCCTTATTTCTTTCGCGGTTTAACGACCATTAAGAGCCAGCTCTTGATTTGGGGGTCAATTATTTCAGGGAATGGAAATAGCCAGCGCCGTAAGGCAAGCACACCACTGATACCTCATTCATAGCTCGAGCCTGGGACGAGGAGCTGGCTTTCTTCCTCTCCCTGGAACCACTGGACCTATAATAAGCACGGGCGACTGCTTGTAGCTCTAAGACATGCTGATTGTGATAATTAAACCCAGAAACAAAAACAGCTAAGACGGACAATATTTTCCCTGGGGAGAAACGTCTTAAAAGTTTCATTGTCTCCACGTATTTAGAAGATTTTCACTATCACTGTCGCCCTTTGGATTTATTAGCTATAATTTCATAGCTTGTGCCGTTAAGCCCCACCAAATGAAGACATCTCAGTTTCTAAGCCCATCTCTACGGATTTGTGAAGTCAGATGCTGACAGATAAATACACGCAGCGCCGCGTATTGTTGGCCACCTTAGCGTAAGGCGAACGCATCCGGGTAGTTATCGAGAGATCTTGGGCTACGATCTCAGCGGTGTCAAGATAACAATTTTTCGGTTGCTGTGTGTTAGTTAAAGAAAACGTGAAAAATAGCGATGACTTTGTCTATTTACATTGTCTCCACGTATTTGGAAGATTTTCACTATTTCAGTTCGCATATTTTTTTCAGGTTTAATGAGAAATAGATACCACATTTCAATGCTTCAGATGCAGGTCTTGTTACATTCAAGTTGTCTTCAGTGCCCTCATTCTTGAAAAACCGCTATTTGAAATGTTGTAGTGGATTATGAATGTTCATTTCCATTGACATAATAACTGGTGTGCAAAACTTAAGGACGAAAGGCAAAATGTACAATAACGCCATAAATCGCAGCAGCACCCAGACACAAATGAATTTAGGACACCGTGTCTGGGAACAGAAGCGACATAACCTGCGTAATAATGAAGCATGACGTGATAACAAAATGCGCTCAGACAGCATCGATTCTGAACGTCAGCTAATCTGGCTTGAGGTAAGCACTCGGTATCACCCCAAAAACATAAATGAAAGGGATATAATAGATATGGCAGCCGTGGTGTTCTCATATGGGGAGGCATTCTGATCAATGGACGTATGGAGCTCCGGATACTGAAAGGAGGTACTGTAACCGATGCGCGCTACTGTATATGGGGAGGCATTCTGATCGATGGACGTATGGAGCTCCGGATACTGAAAGGAGGTTCTGTGACCGATGCGCGCTACTGTATATGGGGAGGCATTCTGATCGATGGACGTATGGAGCTCCGGATACTGAAAGGAGGTACTGTAACCGATGCGCGCTACTGTATATGGGGAGGCATTCTGATCGATGGACGTATGGAGCTCCGGATACTGAAAGGAGGTACTGTAACCGATGCGCCCTACTGTAATGAGGTAATGCTTCCCCATTTTCGTCTGTTCCGAGGTGTCATGGGCCCGCAGTTCGTATTAATGGACGGTAACGCAACACTCCATCGTACGATGGCTGTTGATTAGCTGTTGGAAAGTGAAGACATGCAGCGGATGAATTTTATAGCACGTTTCCTGGACCTGAATCCCATAGAACACGTGTGGGACGCTCTGGGAAGACGCGTTGTGGCACGTCAACACATACCGAAATCTACCCAACATCTGAAGATGGCGCTGACGAAAGAATGGTCGATCTTAACGCAAAAACTCATCAACAATCTAGTGAGAAGTATAAACACGCGGTGCAAATCATGCAGACATTAGGAGTGATCATTTCCCCCACTGATGACCTCTTCTCTTCGTACGGTCTTTAGCAGTGATGCATATGTATCATAGTACCAAATGCTATGCAGTCAATTCTGAATAAAGTTCCACTATATCCTTTAGTATCTGCAGTTGTGTCGGCATTGTTTCCGTCATCATTTCGGTAATTAATGAAGTTCCTATGGTTTGAATTTCACATATCCAAATCGCTCCTGTGTGATGCTAAAGGTCAAAACCTGGCTCGGTGTTAAGTGTTTAAGGGTGACGTTGAAGAGAATTGCTCAAGAAGAGTTGTGGAAGAGATTTGGGAAGACAAAACCACCTGAGACTTGTTGACAACGCTGAATATGACGGTGTAGCTAATAAAATGACTATTTAATGAATAACGAGTTAGATTTATTATACAGGGTGAGTCGAAAGTCGCAGGACACCCTTGTTTTTCAGAAACTGGAAGGAAAATGAAATATCTGAATACCCCAGCAAAGAATCGGTGAGGTGGCCTATCTTTTTGGCTATTTCTGGAACACGGCCGCCATTTGAAATCCGCCATATTGGACCAAGGTCAAATTTTTTAAATGGTAAGGGGGTCATGTTGCATATCAAACAAGAACAGAATTTTCTCAGAAATTGATTGCCGTAATCAGATTTGACATATGTGTTGTGGTTCACAAGTTATCAACACATAAATTTTAAAGAACAATCTCTAAAGTATCCTGTGATAGCTATTTGATGTAATCAATGTGTTTACCCTGTTGCTGAACATAGTGATGAATGCGCTTGATCCCGTCGTTATGCAACCGCAGGAGAATATCAGGGGAAATGTGGTTACAGGCCTCCGAGATGCGATCAGCCAAGATCAGCTAGTCCGCTAACGGTGAATTCTGAGGCCGTGTGCCAGGCCGTAGAGGCAAATCCGACAACCGGCACTCGGAGATTATCAAGCGAGCTGGGCATATCACAGAACGCGTCGTGGTTCGTCACCTTCAGGACCTCGGCAAGGTCTTCAAGAGCTGCGACATTGTCCCTCACGAACTGACGCCAGCTGAAGCAAACCGGTGAGTGGAAGTGTGCACGAAACTCCTAGAAAACCCGTGCGATGTAAGTTTCATCAAGAGAATTGTTCCGTGCGGTGAAAAGTGGGCCTGTTTCCATAATCCTAACACACAACGACAGTGGTTGAGCCCTAGCCAACTTCCAGAATCTGTTGCCAAACGTGGGCGCTTAGAGCATAAGGTGATGCGCTGCGTCTGGTGGAATTTTGAGAGGTAATCCATTACGAATGTGTTCCAGATGGTCGGACCATCAACGCTAACCTCTGCTCTAAACAACTGGAGCGGATGTATGCGGTTTTGGAGGAGAAGTAATCGGCACTGGTGAACAGAAAGAGATCTCGCTTACAGCAGGACAAAGCTCGACCTCATATCGCGCCAACGACCTGTGCAAAACTCCATTAACTTGAGGGCATCGAACTGATGTCACACCCAGCATATAGTCCGGATCTTGCCCCCGTCGGATTATTACCTGTTCCGGTCCATGAACCACTTACTTCGCGGGCGGCACTTCATCAACCAGGAGGAGGTGACAGTTGGGGTGAAGGAGTTGTTCGCCTCGAAGGACAAGAACTGTTACCGCCGTGGAATAAAGCTGAGTTCAGGTTCAATTTTCGGGGCCCGAGACCGTTCGAGCCCGTGGTATATCAGCCCGAGCCCGAATTTTATATTGCAAGATAGATCCCGGGCCCGAACGAGCCGGAAAACTGGCTAACCCGTTTAACCATTAATAAAAAACATCTCCTTTTTCACACTTCCACTATCTTTTCTTCCTGCTGTTAACCAATGCATTTCTCAAATGGGGAGTGGGGAAGGGACCTCTATCTATTTTTACAGTGTAACTGTACGATTTTCTTTGACCGTTCGTTTCTACCTGAAGTGCTTCGGGCGAACGGGCATCCAAAATGATCAGGTGGTACTGCAATTGTATGGTGCTCAAATAATGCTAATATTATTGCGCCATAATGCTCTGCAATATGCACATTGCTAAAAAGAATTAGCAGGGTGCTACTGCGTGGAGATAGGGGCTAAATTATCGTCGGCATGCTATCAACTATAAAATATCTATAGTTCTTGAAAAAGCTTTTTCTTCTTGGCAGAAACACACAAATGCGCGGCCTATGGCATTTTCTACCCAAGCCAGGAATAAATAGCCATCTCGAATGTCCGATCTCCAACCAGAACAAGTTGCCGAATATTTTCCTTTACCAACTATAAAATGTCTCATTTGCTAAATCATATAAAATCACATTTTTATATAAAAAAATCTCTCGCTCTCCCTCTTTCTAAGAGCCCGAGCCCAAACTGCAGAAAATATTCGACAGCCGGAGCCCGATTCGGGCCCAGGCTCTGCTTCGGGCTTTCGGGCTCGGGCTCAGCCCCAGTGTTGCATTCAGAAAAGTTTTTTTCGGGGGGGGGGGGGAGCAGTTACAAAATTTTTAGGGGCTGAAACTTGCTGACTGAATATATACATAATTTGTTATATATATATATAATTATATGCATTAATACAACTAAAAATTTTAAAAAGAGTATACAAATTTTTTAACGCTTGTGTATCGCAAATGCAAATTCCAAGTAATCTGCTCATACAAATGATTAAAAAATGTAAAAAAAGTTATACCTTTGCTTCAATTCAGTAATAGACCAAGGGGTGGCGCAAAATATTGAGGATCCTAGTAAGATAACGCTGTGCTGGAGAAAATCCCCTTCCTCCAAGAAAAAACATTAAAATGTTCTCGTTCTACTACAAGCGTGTTTCTGATTGTTAAGGAATCATTACAGTGGTACCTGAAAATGTATGGTGTAAACCATTCTCCTGCCATTTGGTTTCAGCCCCTTTAGATTATTTTGATTAGCACTTAATAGTAAAGAAAAATACTAGTGTTTGAATGTCAGTTTGAGGTGCCTCGATTTGATTTGATTTTCACAGTGTGTAAAAATAATCTAAAATAAGCTAAAACTCCCACTGCAAGGAAAAAAAAAATTATGGGAACAACAACTAAAAATTTGCTATTGTAAAAAATTAGGTAGCAAATAGTTTGTTGTATTGGAAGCCCTAACGTCAACCGTATACATGGAAAGTCAGCATCCAGAAGACTGAAATACAGCTGAATGCCAGCTTCCAAAATATGATGATGTATTGTGGAATTAGGTTTTTACTGCGGATGTTGTCCAAGTTGTCAGTGCTTAAAAAATTACCATTTTTGCGAGGGCTGTTTAATTTTTTATTGGAGGATGATAGAAATTTTGAAGTCCATGTGGATGTTTTTTTTATTATAATATTTTCCCTCATTTTCAATTTTTTTAAAATACTTTTTCCAAATATTCAACTATAAACAAAAACAATTCGACAAAATATAAGGAGAGATTCCACAAAAACCTACGTGGGGGGGGCATAGATTTTCGGGGGCTCAGCACCCCCGAGAAGATGCCTTAATACATCTCTGCTCAGCCCATCTCAGCTCTGACGTGGAATCGAAGAATTGGTGGACAGATGGCTAAAGACGGTGCAACACGATGGCCTATACTTTAGATGCTAGTCAGCTTTCGTCGTAAAGGTGCGTATGAAGACATAAAGTGATCTAAATATTGCAAAACTTTCGACTCATCCTCTGTAAAATTCTAAAAGAAAGAAAGATTCAGTATTCGTATTGAAGCGAAGAATTCACTTTCCACAGAAGCTAAAATACAACTGAGAAATTTTCATATTGACTGTAAGGCACTTGAAAATAGATTTTAAAAATGTTTTTACAAAGGAAGACATTAAAATTTAATAAAATAATTGCTGTCTGGGTAACTTTATTTAATATTAAACCTTTAAGCAGCACCGTTTTGGGTGGTAGAGAAATTCAGGAAATAATAATCCATCGGAGAAGATATGCCCAAGCTTTTCAGACTGTTCAGTTTCATCGCCTTCACATTTTGATGAATAATCCCATCTCGGATGTTTCATACACTTCAGTAAATTTTGCAGCTTTTGTTTGGTTCATATTTCTTTATTTCACTACAGAGGTTATTTGAAAGGTTATTACGTTTAACTTCATGTATATTTTCCTTCCAGTATATTTTCCATGAAGTATATTTTCCTTAATTATATAAATAAGAGTTGCACTGATCGTGTACATGTCCATTTTTACAAAATCATCATGTCTACGATTTTAATGAATAAAAATGGAGTTTTGTTGCAGGACAACAAAGACTTTACAAAAGCTAATTAAGCTCCGAAACTTTCGAAGACAGTATTATCAGTTGCTAATTTTATGCCAAGAGAAAAAAAAAAAGCCTATGGAATTTAAAAAGGAGAGAGAGAGAGAGAGAGAGAGAGGAGACACCTCCATTATTTACGGATTAACGACCTTTCCTTCGCGGCGAGAATATTGACAATGTCAGATTTACCGAATACACTGATTGACGCACTCCCTGGAGTTTTTTACCACTTGTCGGGCTCTCTTATTCTCTGGGAAGTAATCACTAAAAATGGAACATGGCATTTTACCCTTTCCAGGTACCTATTTTTTCTTCTTTATTTTGTATATCAAACGTAGAGATGTTTTAGTAGCATAAAAACTAAAATGGTTTTAAAAAATGATGCATACTATGTTCTTTAGAAGATGCGTGTCACCAATGAAGGACACGCGTTTTATCTCATGAAAATGAGTCACATTTAGAATGCTCCATATTATTGCACAAGCACCTGCATTCTCCATAAAAATTCTAAAACACCGGAGATTTTGTGCACACAAGAACCTATTTATCATGTATTTTTTAAACTAAGTTATATGCATCACCGTTACCATTAAAAAAACTCAACGCTGAGAAAAACATGTTTAACACGGGATAAGAAATATTCACTTCTAAGGAAGAAAAACTAGGTTGTAAAAGAAAAGAATTACTGCTAAGAATGGCGAAAGTCCATCTCTGAGAAACAAAAAGGAGAGAAAATTTCAGTTTTAAGAAAGTAAATATTTATTGTAAAGGATAAATATTCAACATTAGGAAAAGATTTCTGTGCTAGGAATAAAATTCGATTTAAAAAAAAAACAATTGCATACAGAGATAGAAAAATTCAGTAGTACCATCAGTTCTTTTAAAAACTTCCTGTTCAGAAACAAAAAGAATAATTTGTCCCTGCTTCATAGACGCCGAGAAATAATCATTTATGGAAAATTAGGCACCTTAAAGTATTACAAGTATGTAAAAAAAATGTGCATTTTTTTTTTTAGTTTCATTTGCAAGGTATTGGGGACAAAGAAACACAAGTCTTTGCGTCTTCTAGAGGGAAAATTATGTTTAGAGAGAAGCTGAAAATATTTCTGAAAACGTGGACCACACCTCGCCCCCCAAAATTATTTTTTCATTTTGTTCTCTAAAAACACAGACATCGTGACAATGCAAAATACATCAATGCCACCTAGCATAAAAAATATTCATTAGGAAAAGAGAAAAGTATTTGGGAAATTTTGTAATATGATATAAGGAGTTTCCTAAGTCCTACTTACGAAGCGGATACACTGTGTTTACGGAGAAAAGTAACAGCAGAAGAAAATGTGACTTAACTTTTTAGCACGTCTTTTGTAAAGAAGATCGTGCTTCTGTTACCTGTTTGTTCGTCTGTCCGTAGACACCATATCTCTGTAACTATTAGTCCGATTTGAAACATTCTTTTTGCATTTGCAAGCCTGAAATGTCCGAATGATGATCGTTGTTTTCGTTTTTTCTCACGATGCATAATTTCGCCGCCAGAGGACTAAACGCAGATAATATCGAATTCAAAAGACATTCTATCCCATATATTTTATTCTAAACATCCTATTGAAAAAATCTTTTATGTTTCGATTCCATTGATATCGAAGGCTATTTTAGGCATAGTCACTTTTTCAATTTACGTATCAGATTTTCCGCTAGGAGGAGTAAAAGTAAATTGCGTTTACCCCGATATTTCTGCTCCTAAACGTCCGATTTGAATTTTTTTCCTGCAGCGGATACAGCTTCTGATGGGAAGTTCTTTACATATAATTTTTAATTTTTCGTAAAGCATGGTTTGGCCACCAAGGGGCGTAAGTGTTAATTTCTGCTTCGGATGTATTTGCAGCAAACTTTGAGTTTCTAAAACCTCGATTGAACAAATTCCTTCGTGTACCGATACCACATACGCCGATAAACATTTTCGGAATATTTTCTTCTTAAAATAATGCATGGTTTTTCCGCCAAGAGGCGTAGATGTATATTTTATTTTTGTCAATATATCTGCTTCTAATGGTCCGATTTGAAAAATTCTTTCTTTTTTAGATAGAGTTTCCGATGCAAAATGTTTTTCATATAATTTCAAAATTTTGAAGTAATTCGTGTACTTTCCGCTAGGGGGCCCAAAGCTAAATTGCGTTTTCTCCGATATCTCTGTTTCTAAAACTCCGATTGAAAAATTCTTTCCGAACCGGATACAGCTCCTGGTGGGAAATGCTTTGCATATATTTCTAATATTTGGTGCAGAATGGTTTGGCACCAGAGGGCGTAAGTGTTAATTTCTGCTTCTGATGTATTTCCAACAAAATCTGAGCTCCTAAAATCTCGATTGAAGAAATTCTTTCGTGGACCGATACTACTGCCGTCGATAAACCTTTTCGGAAGATTTTCTTCTTTAAATACTGCACGGTTTTTCCGCCAGGGGGCGTAGATGTATATCTTATTTTTGTCGATATCTCTACTTCTAATAGTCCGATTTTGAAAAATTCTTTCCTTGTTGGACAGCGTTTCGGCTAGAAATGTTTCTCATAGAATTTCAAATTTTTCTTAACGAACAATTCTGCCACCAGAAGGCGTAAGCTTACTTTTCCCTTTGCCGCAATATCTTCGGGACTAAAAACTCGACTGAAAAACTTTATTCGGTCAGATATTACTAACTATGCAAACTGGGTGTGCGTGTTTTCTTCCCAAAATAACCCACGATTTCGGCGTTAGGGGGCGCAAATGGTAAATTTGTTTTTATCAATATCTCTGCTTCTACATGTGCTATTTGAAAAATTCTTTCAACTCCGAATGCCATTTGCCTTGTAGAACACTTTAGAGTGGTATATGACGAATTTCGTAGTTCACAGTTCTAGTTCTATTGGTAGGTGGTGTTTGTGTTCTTCAGTTTGCAGCTGTATCGCAGCTTCTAAAACATTGTTGAGAAATTTCTTCTTTACTGTATGCCATTCGCTACAATAGAGATGTGCAGCATTATCCTGTTTAAATAATACAAAAAATTCCTGCTGGTTGTGTAAAGGAAGAACCCCCCCCTTCTTTTTTTATCGCTGTCTCTGCTTCCGGGTGACGTATTTGTAAAGTTCTTTTCCTTAGCATAGCTTTTCTCATGAAGAACATTTCTCACCTATTTTCAACTTTTCCATTATGTAAAGTCCTTCCGCTGACAGACGTAGACTTGGATCATGTTTCCTTTTTTTCCCCCTATATTTCTTCTTTTAACTGTTCGGTTTGAAAATCTATTTGCATCTGGTACCTTCCTTGTGCTATGAGAACCTTTTTGTGCGTCATTTGTTTATTTTCGCAACATGATTTTTAGCCGCTGGTTGTAAGTACATGCTATTTATGGATGTTTTATCGACTGTAGTAACCGTTTGATTGTTTTCCTAACCGGTTTCATTGACTTTGAATAACTTTGAGAAATTTTATTCGCGTCGGAAGGGATTCAAAAGACGTGCTAACTACAACAGAAAATTTGGTGTCATCTTTCTTGTTTTTTTTTCTTTTTTTCTTTTTGCGTGCTTTAAGTAATGCATAGATGACTTGGGTAATATTCTCTGAAGATCTCATTACTGTTTCATATTCATGGGGACACCTAAAGTATGAACACAACAATAAAACACTGAAATCAAAGCAGTTATTTCGAATTTTTATTTAAATTGCAGAATTACCGAGACGTAAGGCTTTCTTTTCGTACATTCTCCTCGATATGGGAATTCCATCAACTGAAAGTGGTTTGAATCAGATGAAAATTGCCGTTTGACCGAAAAGTGAGAGGAACATCACTGTAGTTACATAGCAAGCTTAAGAACACAAATATGTATTTTAAATGCAAACGGACTACGTGGAGGTACTAATTTCTTTCTTTTTTTTTTTTTTTTTTTTATTGAAGGTTTAAAGACCACCGTGAGCAACTCAATGGGCTATAAGCAGTCGCCCGTCCCTTATTTAGGGCCACTGGTTCCAGGGAAGGGAGAGAGCCAGCACCGCGAGACAAACACAACATCCATGCCTCACCGGGATTGGGACCCAGACCGAACTCGGGCGAATGGTCATAAGCCATCGCTTGGACCACTGCGCCACCAGGGCGGCAGTACTAATTTCCTTCCATACCATGCAGAGTTCGTAACTACGGCGGTCTGGCGATCAGTAAACGGCTCTGGAAGCGGATTTTTATGGGGACCGCTGTTTGTGAAAAATTATCAAGGTACCCCAACCCTAAAATTAACGGTATGTCAGCTTCTTTATTTATGCTTAAACGTCTTTCAACACAAGTCTACGAATTACCTCAGTGTTTCTATTGAGGCAACAATTAATTAACAGTGTTTTACCTATTTTTCTGGGCTGCAGCATAAGATATTCCTGTGAATTTAGTATAAAAAGAAGCTTTACTTTCTTTGCTGAAGCAAAAGAAAAGATATATTCTGTGAGAGAGACTGTCGAAGATTCTATTCCATTCTTACGAATCTCATTGAGATAGCTGTTTCAAAACTGTAAATGTTCCGTCATTTTTAGAGAGAAGGGAAATCGAAATGTGTCCGATTTTTGTATCGAGGTCTACCTGACATAAATTGATTACTAAAAATTCTTTATAGGAAACCAAAAATTTTGAGAATTGCAAGAATTTTAGTGCAAATTTATAAAGCGAGAGAACTTAAAAAGTGCGGAAATTCATGTTTATTTAATTACTTTTAGTCTCGCTGTAGCTGAAATAGACTTTTTAACATTTGCAGAATTCTTGCTGTAGCTCAAGGGTTCGTGTAAGGCCCTCCTCAAGGTACTAGCCAACCAAATGCAGATTCCGTTAAAGAAATTGCAAAAATAAATGAAATCAAATACGTATACATGTACTTCGTTTTCATGCTGTTATATTGATAATTATGTTATATGCTGTTATATTGATAATTACGTACATGTTAATGTTATATTGATAATTATGTTTGATTGTATGAATTATTCTACTGCAACCAGCGAAGCAGAAAATCAACCGAAAGGGACGGGCTTTAAATCAAAAAGTCACGTGGTTCGGTGTAAAATTTGGTACCTTTTTTTCTCTGTTTTGTCTTTTCCAAGCAGTCAAAGTGTTTCACAAATTTCGCATTTTCAACATAACTCTAGCATGATATATAAAAATATACGGCTGGCGTATATTTTGACTTGGAATTCTGTACTTGATGCTGTTCCTGGCCCATAGGTTGTCCCGCCGGGAATTTTCCCAGTATCCCGGCGGTCCAGTGTACGCCCGATGGTTCGCAACATGCACAACTACATGTTATCGTGGTACAGAATAACGTTCTGAGGATTGACATTATTCAAGCGATTGCGCGCTAGTGGAGGGAGGGGGTATACCACATCTCTCTAGGGCCTTACTGTATTCCCTGCCTTTAAATGGAGAAGAGAAGTGTGAGGGCCAAGGCCTCCCCAAGAAAGATCACAATGAGAAGGGAGGGACTAAATGACTTTATTTGCAACGGGAGCTCCAAAATCCCACGCCCGCCGGTCTCTAAGGGAGGTTACATGCTGCGCCTGTTACGACTGAAACAGTAAACGGCACCCTACAAGTCCCACACTTGTTCGATGGGAAATAATCAGAGGATTGGCTTGTAAAAAAGGGTGTAAGTTGTAGACATTCTCGGGAGGTGTTAGCGGTAGAGTATGTAGAATTATCTTGTGGAAACAATGTGTCAGGAAACCCTGTAATGAAGGCGAGTCCTATGGCTGGCAGAACGTGTTCGAGATGGCGCAGCTTTGGTATGCACAACCAAATACAATAACTTATCACGTTCCAGGACATAATGTCTGCTCCTTGGGCAGTGTGCCGTTGGTCGGCGGCAGTTTGATAGGAGCACTGACTACTTCTTCACGTTTTTATACAGTGATCACCAGCCCTAGATAGAACCGAGTTTTATCGCCAAAAGTGACAACAGCTCAATAATTATAATATTTCGCATTGCTCTGAATCGGTGCATTTCTCCAAGCATTTCCTGGTGTCAGTAGAAGGCGATACAGTGGACGACGTGAATGCTTCTCTATTTCTCTTTGTGTTATGGTGTGATGGAAGACTTGCGTCATCAGTCTCCGGATGATGGCTTGTTTCTCCATTGGTGAGTAGGACGCCTATTATTAAATCCAATTATTCCCCGAAACTGTTTTTCTATGGAATGAACCACATCGCTGATGATGATTGTTGGCGGTTTCTCGCAACATCAGTTGCCAGTTTCAAAATGCTATCGTAAAGCTTCGGACATGTTTCATTATACGCTCCCATGATCTCTCCTTGATGTTCGATGATCAATTCTCTCTCAAGCACCATAAAGTAACTATAAGGCTGGCGTATATTTTGACTTGACATTCAGTACTTGATGCTGTTCCTGTTAAGTTTCGTTCAGTAGAACTACTCGGTGTCTTGCTGACCGCGCGAACTTGTCGAGGAGGCAAATTTCTTATCCTACAACACCCGAGCCTCCCCGCGCAATTTATTTGCCTTCACTTGATCATTTGAGTGCAAATTTCTACATGATGAAAACTCAAGGCTCAAAGCTGTTCGGAACGCTATCTATGGCATGATTTTCCGAGATGTTCCACTGAAAGCAGAATCTCCATTGTCAATTTCATTGCAGAATTCTCACTTTCAACTTTATTGTGGACAAGAATTATGCAATTGTTGTCCAGAATTAATTTTAAAGTGCAAATTTTTTTCTTTTCGTATGTCTCCCTCCCCTCTTTTCTTTTTTGTTTTTAATGAAATATGCCAAACTACTGAAAGGATTGCATCAATTTTTCTTTAGATTGTTTTGTTACAACTGTGGCTTTTTGATTTCCGGTTCATAGCTGCAGCCTAAGAAAGACTGGATTATTTCTCAACTTTTGTTAATTCTTTTTGATACGAGGAAAGTAATTGTTGCACTTGACGGAGGAGAAGGGTTTGGTGCTCCTACAAAAGCAATCAGCTTGTTTCACGTGAGACTTTCGAATATTTACAACCTCCCCCCCCCCCCCCAAAAAAAAAAAATCCCTAAATTTTCATCTTATTCCAGAAATCCCGTTCCTAGAGAAATGAACATGCGTGTAACTCTATTTTGACAGTTAATGAATTATTCGCCTGGTCGTGTTTTTGAGTTAAATGCGGTGAAAGTTAAACCGTAACCCTGTTCTTCTTACCCTGAAGGGAAACATGTGGATTAGGAGAATCGTAGCCAAATGTTTAACTGCGTTCATGTCTTATGGTCTGTTTGAGGTGTTCTCGTATGTTCACGTGAAATACAGGGTGATTCATAATTATTGTCTGGGTTTCAGTGGCATGTAATCGGAAAATGGGAAACAACAAACTAAAACCGCAAACAGAATACGACCATGACAACTAAAATTTTATTACCTGTGAAATCGATACAGGTAATGCAATATGGCAAACAATTTCCCGCCAAGTGTTTGCCAGCATTTGCGGCTTTACTGTTGCTATCGTAGCACCAGCTCTGGTCTTCAGGTCATCGAAGGAGGTCACGAGGTCTGGTAAACGATGTTTTTCACATATCCCCACATTAAGAAATTCAGTGGCGTAATATAGGGTAAGCGCGGAGGCCATGGAATAGGTCCAACACGCCCAACCCAGGGACCAAGAAAATGCAGGTCAAGAAATTCTCGGATAATAACAGCCCAATTAGGCTGTGCGCCATCGAGTTGGTACACTACGTTGGGCTGTCGATCTTCCAACTGAGGCAACAGATACAGCTGTAGCATGTCCAGATAGGTCACCGCTGTCCCTGTTTTTTTCCACAAGTAAAAAGGGCCCCAACACTTCCGAACATGAAAAAGCGCACCAGGCGTTCACCATTTGCCTATCTCGTTCGACTTCTCGAATGGCGTGACGGTTTTGGAGCCCCATATTCTGCAGTTATGCCGATGTGCCCTCCCTGAGACGAAAAACGTTGCTTCGTCACTAAATATCCATGTCCGCCGGTAATGTTCTGACGAACATTATGTTGTGATGAACATTACATTTGAGCTTCATCAGCTTCGACTTTAGACAAAATGTCTTGGGCAAATTGGAAACTGCGGGACTTATCGTCTCGCTGTAAACCTTGTACAATCTGCAGTTTGTACGCACGGAGTTGTATGCGGTTATGCAGAACCCTCCAAACATTCGTTTATGGCATACATAACTGCGACGCAGCTTGTCTCGTTGTCTTCTGAGGGCTTCGAGAAAAGGCTTCCTGGAAACGATCAACATCGTCCTGCTGAGTGCTTGGTCTTCCCGCTCGTTTTTGATGCTGCACATTAATAGTCTTTTGAACTGCTTTAACCTACGTCGGATAGCATTATCGGAAGGTGGTGCTCTGCCATACTGCGTTCTGTAACGACGTTGCGTTGTGAAAACTGACTTTGTTTCGAAGAACCAGACTATGCACATTGCTTTTTCTTGAACAGTCGCCATTTTGAAGTATGATGTCAATTTAGCGGGTACCGTGTTGCCACATAAAACTTTCCGCTGTGAACTTGTTTATGCTGTAAGCAGTTTTATTTGGTCGGTTACGGTTTGACCAGCATGCCACACTGTTAAAAATTGGTACTTGGAAATAAGCAAAATGTACTCGTTTTTAAGTACATTCTGGGCTTATAATAGCTCCGAGTACTTGTGTCTCATTTTTGAAAAAGACACGTACTCATTTTTGAGTACATACAGGGAATCAATTGTGGGTCCCTTATCGAAATAAATGTTCAACCAAGTTCGAAATATGGAAAATTTGTTTGACATGCTTTCTCCTATCGCATTTTAAAAAACATTCCTCTCTAACTTTGAGAAAGACAGATGCCGTGTCTTGAGAAGGGAAAACAAAATTAAAATATAAACACTTTTTTTTTTACTTAATATGGCGAAAACTGTGCTGAAACATGAATGTTAATGCCTTTATTTCTGAAGACTTCGGAACAACATTTACTCTTTTAAAACCCTTTTCGAATTTCGCAAGAAACACAATGGCACATGCTTAGCAATCAAAAGTAAA
The DNA here is from genome assembly GCA_039090855.1 of Macrothele yani. Classification (NCBI taxonomy): domain Eukaryota; kingdom Metazoa; phylum Arthropoda; class Arachnida; order Araneae; family Macrothelidae; genus Macrothele; species Macrothele yani. The sequence goes on from CM077014.1 coordinate 144,732,159, forward strand.
TGCATCTCGATACAGATGTTCAAATCACACTGCTATTCACCCAGCCAGAAATATTTAAATTTAATTTTTGATCTAGAAATGCAACGTTATCACATTAGAAGAGAGTTTCCAGTAAACCGATTGTTCTCACAATTGCTAAACAAATTCAGTTTTTGAAAAAAAAAAAAAAAGTTAAAAAGAAAGAAAAAAAGAAGGTTGGAACGAACTTATAGGAAACAACATGAATTTACTAATTATTTAAAAGATAACCTTAACCAGCTTCAAATCAGCCACAAGCAAATGGTTTTTCAGCAAATATTGTGGCAAAGGTTATAATTTATCTCTTACACAAAGAGCGATTTTAATCTACTGCTACAAAATTAGATTTTCTCAACTACCATGTTTTTTGCTTTCCATTTCCATTTCGTATTTTTCCTGCTGCCTGCCTCTCATCTGAACCCTTAGGCTCTTATTTCATCGAAAAATCGAAAACACAGAAATTATATGCATTGGACTGAAAATGAATAATTTGATAGATGAAAGAAACGCAGTTCGTATCGAAATGAAAACTTTTCAAATTTTCTGCCGCAAGAAACCTAAATTGCTTTGCGGACTGAAAATATTATTTTCACTGATGTCCGCAACTTGTTCCATGAAAAAACAACTTTTTGAACTTTTCATCTTTGAATGTAGCAGATCGATTGCTTCTCCACAGTACTTTTAATAGAATGTCAGATTTTAATTCAACATGGTTGTCTTACATAGTAATCGAAAAGTAGCACAGACTGTATCAAAATTCTTATTTACTGATTGTTGTAATTCAAAAACACAGGCCAACTTGGTTTATAAACACAGACATCACGGCAACTATTGAAAATAAATGAAAAACCAAATAATAAATGCATCTATCTTCTATATTAATACAGCTACCGTGTCTGTCTATTTGTCAGTCGTCTACAGAAGAAACTACTAAACGTAGAGACTTGAAGTTTCGTGTGCACATAGCGGTCAAGCAAGTATATGCACCTCGGAGCCTTTTTTTTTTTTTTTTTTTTTTTTACATTCCAATTCTGATTTTTAATTAATTTATCAGTAAAAATCGGCGGAAGCAATACTTCGCCCAACTGAGCAATACAGGGTGTCTCAAAAATACACGGCAAAATTGCAGGAATGAGTTCCTCATAGGTAGATAAGAAAAAAGTTTATATGAACATAGGTCCGGAAATGCTTGGTTTCCGAGTTACGAAGGTCTGTCTACGACACTTAACTATTCACACTACCTGACTCAGGTCTGCCTTGGTTTCCCAGTTATTCACCGGAATGTTTTATCTCCCGCAGGTGAATTACTTCATCACAAAGTACTGACAGAACCTGTGATGGTGGTTTTCCTTCCCGACCAACAAGCACACTTTATGCACAATGGCGCCCCCCCCTCGCATTTTAGTCACCTAGCTTGCAATTATTTGAATCGAAAGTTTTTTAGTCGGTGGATAGGTAGAGGTGGACCAACTGCCTTTGCCTCCATGCTCACCAGATTTAAACCCTCTAGATTTCTTCTTGTGAGGCCATTTAAAATCATTGGTGTATTCGACTCCAGTAGCAGATGTGGAAACTCTCCGCAATCGAATTGTGGCAGGTTGTGAAACAATACGACACATGCCAGAAATTTGGAAGAGAGTCCGTGAGACATCGATGTGAGGCCTGTATTGAGGCAGAAGGTGGACATTTTGAACAATTAGTATAAGGTAATGTGAGCAGTTAAGTGTCATAGGCAGGCCTTCATAACTCGGAAACCAAGCATTTCCGGACCTATGTTGATATAAACTTTTTTTTTATCTACCTATGAGAAACTCATTCCTGAAGATTTGCCGTGTATTTTTGAGACATCCTGTATAATCACCAACATAACCCCAAGGCCTACACATGGCTACGATATGAGGACGACGTATTTTTCATATGGCCTCATGGAACAGAGGCTCTCCCGGTGGCGCAGTGGTCTAAGTGATGGCTTCTGATCATTCGTCAGAGATGGGCCCGGGTTCGAATCCCGGTGAGGCATGGATGCTGTGTTTGTCTTACGGCGCTGGCTCTCTCCCTTCCCTGGAACCAGTGGCTCTAAATTAGGGACGGGAGACTGCTTATAGCCCACTGAATTGCTCACGGTGGTCGTTAAACCTCCAATCAAAAAAAAAAAAAAAAAAAAAAGTAGGCTCTCCCACTTTTCCTTGATAAAGTCAATTATACACACCCTACGATCAATTTCTCTATGGAGCTTGAACGCAGCGGTACCTTATCTTATCTGGACGTCCTGGTGAACATTAGCCTGAAAACCGCCTCGCGCAGAAGTGTTTTATAAACATTCCTCTTCCGCAACCTGATGCTCTGCAGTTCATTCTGACCTGATTCTTGGCTTTCTTCCGTTCTCGAATTAGAAGAGCCTTTGCCGTCTCCTCCGATGTTTCCTCTACACCAGTGTTTCTCACCTTTTAAAATAATTACATGATTTGAGTTGAGACCGGCGCGAGTCAGGTCGCTTTCTATCTCCTTTAACGCCGGTCCGCGAGAAACGAGTGAATTTATTTATTTTGCTTTTGAATCGAAATGGAATCAAAGTAAGAGGAAATCTAGATCTAAGTCTTTTTAATCACCTGTCGAAGAAGATTAAAGCAAGCTTAAATCCCTAATCTCTTCACAGAAGATCTGAACTCCTGCAGGTTAACTCACCAGCAAAAGGAAAGCTTTGTTGAACTTCCTTCTGATGTCAGTCTGGTATAGATATTCCGTTCCAAATATCTGACTCAGTTTTGGGGTATTATGGAGAAAGTATATCCAAGTCTTAGCGACAAAGCTCTAAAATTATTGGTAACTTTTCCAACCATGTATTTATTGCGAGAAAATCTTTTCAGCTTTTCGGCAATCAAAACAAAGTATACAGGAACATAGTGGACATTAATGCTGCCTTGCGCCTTGCAGAAACGATGATGGAACCATGGATCCAGAAGATTATCGCGAAGTAGTAGCAACAGACGTCGCATTGATTCCAGAAAAAATATTAACGGTAAGGAGACTATTATGATATATTCATTATGGATTACACTTATCAATAATTAAAGAATATTAACAGATTAAATATATTAGCTGTAAGTAGGTCACATAGAGTAATCTGGTATATAAATTATGGATTGTACGCAGTGATCATTATAACATAAAATATTAAGAGATTAAATGCTCGAAAATAGCCTAAAGGCTTTGTTTCGGCATCGCCGGTACGCGAAAGTTTCCCCAAACAGGTCCGCGAATGCAAAATGGTTGAAAACTACTGCTCTAGACAACTCGAACTAAAAAAAAACCCGTCATCGAAGTGGCCACTGAGGCAGGATACACCTGGAACCAGATGCAAAATTTTATCGGAAAATCCAGATCCAACAGTGTTAATCCTTCTGTGCCGCAACTAAGCTACCTGGGCTCTATTCCCTGCATACCAAATGTTTCCGATCAACTCAAGAACGCGCCGAGAAGGATGAACTTTGGTGTCGGCATAACGTCTCAGGCATCTTTATATACCACGCTGAAGAGAAATATTGACAATTCCCCTTCTTCTCAACGAGACAGGTGTTTATGTCATCCCACTACAATATCCGGACGGCTCCAAGCGATACTACATTGAAATGACCAAGCGTCCGTTTAGAATTAGACTCAACAAACATAAAAGAGACACAAAGGACGAAAAAGCAATCACTTCCCTGTACCAGAGAAATCAAGTTGAAGTCAGCTGATCATACGCGGGATGATATAAAGAAATTGGCTTCCTACTCCATGTCTAAATCTTCTGCCATTCGTGAAACCTAAGTGATCATAACCAACAGTGAGGACGGCAATGCTAGCGTCTCTGTAGGATTGCTACGAGTTTGAAACCAGTTCGTCAAATAATGCTGCGTTTTTTCCCACGGTACAGCGTGCCTAATCAAAATGACGCCTTGTTTCTGTTAATGAATAATTACATTTGCATTTATTAATTTATTGTCCAGTCAAGTCACCTAGTTCAAATTGTTGAAGTGTTCTATTATTCAGTTTGCTGTCTACCTTCCTTGAAAGAGCCATCTGGTTGATGTGCGGAAGCTTGGAAACTTTGATTTCCATTCTACGCCAAAAACTTCGGATCACTAGTATAGTTATACTACTTTGAGTAATTTATAAATTTTTAAAGCATTTAACCTTTGTTGAAATCTGATGTGCGGTATGCTGTCCGATGAAGTGATGCAACAGTACTTTGCTTCATTACCATGCAGTAACAAAATTTTTTTATTAAACTATCGCCGACAATATTTCATCTGGTCTTGCATAAACGTAAATTCAGTATCTCATTGCAATCTTGCGTAAATTACGAGAACCTGATGCTAAACGTGATAGAAGCCATTACAAAAATGCATTTTTTATTGGCATAGCAACTTATGTGCGCTATACTTTCATACATTTACGAATGGCTTAATCGAGGCAGACTAATATTACAAACTTATATGGGAGAACACCTACGGGAGAATAAAAGCGACAGTATTAATAGGTTGCGTCGAAGTTTTTGCGCTACCTTTCTAAAAGTTTGAAGTGTAGGATTTCTCCGCAGTCACAGACGGGTTTCCTTACGTTTTAGACCACGGCACTCCGTGTGTTACTACGCATTAAAAGAAATTCCAATCTATTTCTGAGGGGACGAGTTTGACTAAGTTTCTTCAATCTTTGTTTCGAATTTGACATAACGGCTCACACTATAAAATTTTATCTTGCTATTTACTTTGCTAGGTCTCCGAAGTGCGCCCTCTTCCACCGCAATTGTCCGCGTTTTCTTTATGTTTCAGACCGAAGCTCCTATTGTGTTCACTCTACAATAGGAGCCGCGGTATGAAACATAAAGAAAACATAACTGTTCTTTTTGGCTCTTATTTACGCACTCTACATAAAGAGCCAAAACATTATGGCCAGCGTGTTATGACGTAGAAGTCTTGTCTTACTTCTACGTTAATTTAAAACAGCAACATACTAAGAAAATTTTTTTTTTTTTATTGGAGGTTTAACGAAGTGAAAAAAAAAAAATTTTTTTTTTTTTTTATTGGAGGTTTAGTCTCCGAAGTGCGCCCTTCCACCGCAATTGTCCGCGTTTACTTTACGTTTCACACCGAAGCTCCTATTGTGTTCACTCTACAATAGGAGCCGCGGTATGAAACATAAAGAAAACATAACTGTTCTTTTTGGCTCTTATTTACGCACTCTACATAAAGAGCCAAAACATTATGGCCAGCGTGTTATGACGTAGAAGTCTTGTCTTACTTCTACGTTAATTTAAAACAGCAACATACTAAGAAAATTTTTTTTTTTTTTTTTATTGGAGGTTTAACGACCACCGTGAGCAACTCAATAGGCTATAAGCAGTCGCCCGTCCCTAATTTAGGGTCACTGGTTACAGGGAAGGGAGAGAGCCAGTGCCGTAAGACAAACACAACATCCATGCCTCACCGGGATTCGAACCCGGACCCCTTACGGACGAATGATCAGAGGCCAGCGCCTTAGACCACTGCGCCACCGGGGCGGCATACTAAGAAATAGTTCCTAAATGAAAGAAACCTTAACGGCCAGACAAAACATTTAAACAACAGAAGTCAAACTTACGGAAAAAGATGCTTTATTCAGGATGTAGCAAACACATTGTAGCATAGAATATTGCCCTAAACTCTCCACACACCACATAACTCTTAACACAACGCTCTTTTCACAACGCTCATTTCAATAATCAGTTTACAACCCAACGCTGCCGCCCCGGTGGCGCAGTGGTCTAAGCGATGGCTTCTGATCATTCGTCCATAAGGGGCCCGGGTTCGAATCCCGGTGAGGCATGGATGTTGTGTTTGTCTTACGGCACTGGCTCTCTCCCTTCCCTGGAACCAGTGACCCTAAATTAGGGACGGGCGACTGCTTATAGCCCATTTAGTTGCTCACGGTGGTCGTTAAACCTCCAATCCAAAAAAAAAAAAAAAAAAAAACCCAACGCTCTTCAATCAACAATTTTGTCGTCGCTTTTATCTCTTGTTCTTATCAATATCAGGCATGCATCACGTGTATTCAACATCAATTGTGCTGTCAAACATATTCGTTTGAGAGAAAAGATATTACGTTAAGAGTGAAGAATAACAGAGTAAACTCAAGATTTACATAGGGAAAGAAACTAAAAAGGAAAGTTAATTTAGAATATACGTCACAGTGTCTTTATGCAAATCGAAACAACTTCAGGTAAACGATGGCGCGTTTGAATGTCATGAAACGATGTAAATAACACCTATACAGACGTCTGTTAATGAGTGTTATTGATATTCTTCAGATGGGAAACACAGTGGACTTACGCGAGTTTGACAGAGGCCAAATTGTAATGGCTAGACGACTGGGTAAGTGCATTTCCGAGACGGCAAGGCTTGTTGGGTTCTCACGGTCACCCACGGTTAGCAGAGGCGTAACTAGGGCGGGGCAGACGGGCGGCTCTACTGGACGCAGTTGATGAGAGGGCGCAAAACTCACAGCTTACAATCTGATTAAAACTTAAATCGAAACTTTTGCGCCAGTTTTTAGTACGGATTTTTTGCTCCTAATTTGTCATTCGTCTATCTACGGTATGTTTCGCTAGTTTGGTAGTCTTGACAGCTTAAAATTCTCATTTCTTCTTCAAAATGTTCAAGGGGTGTTAGTTGCTCACTTTCAGAAATGAAGGCGTGATTGTACGTACAGTGCAAGATAAAAATATTCACATTGTTAAAGATTCTCTTGGGGCTATTCGATCATTATTGCTGCTGAGAGCCACGACTACCAGCTGCATTTGATGTGATATGGAAGTTCCTAACTGTGAAGCAGTTGGGAAAAGCTACACAGTCATAGTTTAATTGTTACATGTTTGTTTGTTTGGGGGTTTAACGACCACCGTGAGCAATTCAATGGGGTGTAAGCAGTCGCTCATCCCTAGTTTCGGGCCAATGGCTGAAGTGAGGGAAGAGTGCCAGAGCTGTAGGACAAACACACCATCCATGCCTCACCCGGTATTCGAACCCGGACCCATCTCAGACAAATTTTCAGAAGCCATCACTTAGATCACTGCTCCACCTAGGCGGCTCAGTCTGATTGTGCTTTTAGGATAGCGATGCCATTGGGGTATGTCATTAATTTTGTTTTGTCCAGTAGTCTTTCTCTCTATGTACACTCTATTGACAAAACATACCTAAGTCAACTATTTTGGATGTACTGAATAAGTGGAAGATACATGGCGTGCCTGAAGCAGCAAAACGTACCGGCAGACCAAAGAAAATCAGTGAAAGAGGACGTAGAATTCTCAGGAGAGTCGTTACAGATAATGCATATAAAGGTGTCAATTTCTAATCTACCCCTATGTGTATCACCGGCTAGTATGCAGGCGCCATCTACATGGAGTACTGCACAAGACCTCAGTGTACAGATGAGTAAAAACGCTGGCACCTCGGAATGTACACGTACCATTCGCAGAGATTTTCATTGCATGGGTTCTCATAAGCCTTTCATCTCCACTCGGAATGCTACTCGTCGTTTAGCATGGTGTAAAGAACATTTATCGTGGACCGTAGATCAATGGAAACGGGTCCTGTGGACTGATGAATCCAGGTACACGATTCATCAATCTGATGGCTGTGTGTGGGTATGGCGGCAGCCGGGGAAACACTATTTACCGCAGTGCACTGTTCTTATGGTCAAGTTTAGAGCTGGCAGTGTGCTCGTGGCGGGGTGTTTTTCGTGGTATGGTCCCAGAGCATTGGTTATCGGGGACAAACCTGTTAACCAGCACGTCTACCTCGATATTCTGGATAATTATGCCCTACCAACTCTGTGGCAATACTATGGAACCCAGCCTTGTTGGTACCAGCAGGATAATGCACCGAGCCATAAAGCAAGGACTGTTACGACGTGGTTTGACGATAATTCCGTATCGTGTGTGGACTGGCCAGCACAGAACCCTGATCTTAATCCCATAGGTGCTCTATGGGATGAATTAGAGCGCCGCATTAGAAGTTTGGAACCAAGGCCTACTACTAAGCAACAGTTAGCGGCAGCATTATGTACTGATTGGAAGCCCATAACTATCGCTGTGTTCCAAAACCTTTGTCGCAAGCATGTCTCGAAAGGTCAGTGCATGCATCAAGGCCAAAGGTAGACCGACACCTTGCTAATGTATGTCAATAAATGCTATGTCATGTTTCTCTTCTAGGTGTCCGGTGACTTTTGTTAATATAGTGTACACTTTCAATATTGAGACAAGATTTTGTCCTAATTGGGAACAGAAAAAAATGCTGCACAGCCAAATAATAAAAGCAGAATTGTTGATTCACATGGAGTGACATTATCAGATGTAAATGAAATCAAGAGCTTTGATCATGAAGTAGGTAACAGATATTTATAAATTCTTCAAGTAGAAGGCGTAAAACTGTAAGAAGGAAGATCAGTGCTGAATACATTAAACGAGTTCGCAAAATTTAAAAATCTAAATTGAATGGTTCAAATACAATTCGTACGATGAACACACAGGCTACACTAATAATTCGGTACACTGCTGGAACAGCAAATTGGACTCCAGCTCAACCAGATATTTTAGATCGAAGAACTCGAAAAATTATGACAGCCTATCACGCCCTAAATCCGCGAAGTGATATTGATCGACTTTATGTAGCACGCAACAAAGCTGGCAGAGGATTGCTACAGGTTAAACAAACAGAAGAAAGAAAACGAGCTTTGAATGATTACATCAAGAACGGGAAAGACAAAATATTGACTGATGTATATACGTATAAAGAAGTTATCATCAACTTAAAAGGAAAAGAAAGATGGCAACCGAAAAAAACCCTATAAAAAATCGAATTACTACATGGCCGACAAGCTAGTCAATACATGAAGAACATAAATGGCAAAGTAGACAAAGTAAAACAATAGGAAATAACTATAAAATGGAAATCTAAAGAAGTAAATAGGCCCGAGTTTTGCCGCACAAAAGCAAACACCAGAAACTAACGTCATGAAAGCAAATACTGAGAAAATCACGAATGGCATTAATGTAGATTTTGCAAACAAAAACTCGATACAGTAGATCGCATAACTATTGTAAATCTCAAAATTCTCCGTATATGCTTCGTTGTGTTGTTTTCCTTCCACCTAACGTGGATTAATACCGTGAACAAAGAAATACAAGTTTGACAAGTCTTTTTTCCCGGTTATCATTCCAGAGTTTAATTCTGTTAGCTAGTAGATCTCCAGCAGCCTTCTGCCACAATCTACAAACTACACTGCTGGCCACCCAAAATGCAACACCAAGAAGGACACGAGATAGCAAAGCGAGATTTACTGGACACATAACAACAGATACAAAGATGAAACGATTGAGCTTACAGGCCCGTGCGACTTGCGGATCACGCAGACATGAATAGTTCGCGTGGCCCCCATGGCTGGCAATAACGGCCGCTACACGCCGCGGCATCGACGAAAGAAGCTTTGAATGTGGGCTTGGGGTATGTCGGTCCAGGCTGCTTCCACACGTTGCCACAGTTCATCAGGCGTAACCACGGGTGGTGTTTGCCGGGCCACTCGGTTGCCGATCAGCGACCAGACGTGTTCGATGGGCGACATATCGGGAAAACAGGCAAGCCACGGCAGCAGTGACACCTGGTGGGCCGTGAAGAATTGTCGCACGATGCGTGCCACGTGCGGGCGCGCATTGTCCTGTTGAAACGTGGCCTCTGGCAGGTCCTGCAGGTAAGGAAGGACTACAGGCTCCAAAACGTCGGAGATGTAGCGGTGGCTGTTGAGTGTACCGGCAATGCGTACCAGAGGGGTGCGGGTGTCATATACAATTGCGCCCCAAACCAAAACTCCAGGCGACGGAGCGGTATGGCGATGCATAATGCAGGCGTCATACAGTCTTTCGCCGCGGTGCCGCCACACGCGGATCCGACCATCGTGGTGTTGCAGGCAGAAGCGGGATTCATCGGAGAAGGCAATGTCGTGCCATTCCGTAGTCCAGGTGCGGCGTTTAACGGCCCACAGCCGCCGCACTCGCCGATGGTGTAACGTCAATGGTATTCGGAGCAATTGGCGCCATGCGACAAGTCCCTGCTCCTGCAGACGACGTCGAACGGCACGTGCTGACACAGGTTGTTGCGTAACACACCCTAATTCCTGCGCTAACGTTCGTGATGTGGCGGTGCGAGTCGTCAATGCCCGTAGCACATCATGCGGGTCCTCTCGTTCGGTGGTGTGCCGCGGCTGCGGCAATCACTCACGTTGGTCCGTCCGTTCCTCCGGCACCCACCGAATCCATACTCGCCTCACTGTGGCTGGATGTCGTCTCACGCAGGCGCCGATGTCTCGGTCGCGATTAAGCCACTATTCGTCCTCTGTCGAACTCCGAAACGTGCTGGAATGACTGCCGTATTCTGCGACGAGGCATCAGGAAGCTTCCCACGCACAGGTTCGGCAGCACAATACACTTCCACTACTTACACCCCGCCTTCTGTGCACCCTTCTTATAGTGCTTTTCGGTGGCGTGCCGGGCGCACATGATTTGCATATGCCCTGCAATGCTAATCGTTTGCATGTCCTCTCGCGGGTGACGCATGCTGCGAATTTCAGGGCAATCGGATGCTTTCGTCTTGGTGTTGCATTTTGGGTGGCCAGCAGTGTATAAAACTGGCAGTATTCGCAACCACCACGATTTATTTCATTAAATGATTTTAACTGGATGATAAAACCTACGATAATTCCTTTAAATTCTATGAGATTAATTTTATAACTGCGCGATGACTTTATTTAACTTGCCAAATGTATGCAGGAGATATATTTAACGTAACTAAACCCAAAACGTATCTTTGAAACTTATTCAAGTTTATTGCATTTAACTCTGATTAATAGCTGGAAAAATATCTCGTAGTATAATAAATAGGATGAAGTTATTTTTTTAAATTAATTTTTCTATCAGTTAAAGTTTGTTTTAACTTTCAGTTCTGAAGTTACCACCCTAGTTTCATGGTGGACGCAGATGCTCTGAATGAACAGAACGCTGCTGACTTTCATAAAAAAGAACCCTCTTATTTGCATTTCATTATGAATTTTGTGTGTTTATCTTCTCGCACAATAGACTATGAAACATGTATAAACGTGTAAATAAAAATCATAAAAATAGTTCTGAAATTACAAAATGTATTTGAAACAAAGGATTCTTTGTTCTGAATACATTTTGTCATTTTCGAAGATCAAGTATGTTCTTTGGGTCCCTACGCACTTGATTCCATTTTGGAAACAGAAGGTAAACTGGTAAGGAATAGCGTATTGGACGTTGTATTCGGTGCATATATACAGGGTGCTTCACTTGGGACTGAACACATATTGTGTGAAATATATCAGATGGAGAATATACGATGAACGGAAAACCTGAAGGGAGAGGGTCTTTATTCCCTGACGAAGCAGTCAACATGCATTACCTGTGAATAAAATGTCTCCCCGGCAGCTGGGTGGGGCCGCACTGACGGACCATCTGTCTAGTAGTGGTGGGGGGAATAGGATGTCTCCGTAGACAGTTTAAGCGAGGAGGTCGAATAAATATGGTGAACTCAATTGAAGAGCATGTGTTCATGGTACATCAGTACTGGGTAACCGGTTCCTTCAAACAATGTCAGAAGGAGTTTCTGAAAAAATTTGGTGGGCGTAAACCACCCACCAGAGCCATCATTTCGAAATTGGGCTGGAGAGAACGGAAAGCTTGGTGGATCCGCATACGGGCGGACGATCTCTGATGGCGGAAGGCACAATAGAGAATGTGAAGCAGCGGTTATTGGCATTCCCACAAAAATCTATTCGATGGCTATTCCAAGAGGTTGCACGAGCGTATTCGACATGTCAAAGACCAGCCAAACCGGCCAAGATTAATCATACCGTAAAGCGGCTATGAAAGAGTTACAGCCACTGTATTTTGCAAAGCGTTTGGCATATTGTCAATGGTTTGCCAAAATTTTCGCCGAAAACCCCGCCTTGCTTGACATAACATGGTTTACTGACGAAGCATGGATCCATTTATGCAGTTATGTAAACTTGGAAAATACACGGGTGTGAGCCAGTAATAATCTCTACGCCATCCATGAAGAGCCATTGCATCCAGTGAAAATCGGTGTCTGGTGTGAGGTGTCCTGACGCCGTATCATTGGGCCAATCTTTTTAAAGGCACGGTTAATACCAACAGATACTTGGAAATCTTTAATCAGTTTGTAAACCATCTGGATGATCAGGAACTGGCACATAGTTACTTTCAATAGGACGGTGCAACGTGCCACGCCTTCAATAAGAGCATGACAGAAATTCGCAGCTTTTTCCAGGACGGGATTATCTCCGAATACTTGTGGCCGCCTAGGTCTCCCGACCTGACACCTCCAGATTTCTTTCTCTGGGAGACTTTGAAAAAAGCAAGGTTTATGCCAACAAGCCATGGTCGATTGAGGAACTGAAAGATAACATCCCACGTGAAATTGCTGCAATGCACGTCGCTACGCTACGTCGCACACTTGCCAATATGGAGCGTCGGGTGAATATGTGCCTGGACACTGGCAGCATCTTCTATGAGACATTCCGTTTTGTCATGGGTCAATGTATGTTTTACATTAATTCCATTCAAAAGGAAACAAGTGTTCAGTCCCCAGTGAATCATTCATTACATTTATTTCATTCAAAAGGAAACAAGTGTTCAGTCCCCAGTGAATCATTCATTACATTTATTTCATTCAAAAGGAAACAAGTGTTCAGTCCCCAGTGAATCATTCATTACATTTATTTCATTCAAAAGGAAACAAGTGTTCAGTCCCCAGTGAATCATTCATTACATTTATTTCATTCAAAAGGAAACAAGTGTTCAGTCCCCAGTGAATCAATCATTACATTTATTTCATTCAAAAGGAAACAAGTGTTCAGTCCCCAGTGAATCATTCATTACATTTATTTCATTCAAAAGGAAACAAGTGTTCAGTCCCCAGTGAATCATTCATTACATTTATTTCATTCAAAAGGAAACAAGTGTTCAGTCCCCAGTGAATCATTCATTACATTTATTTCATTCAAAAGGAAACAAGTGTTCAGTCCCCAGTGAATCATTCATTACATTTATTTCCTTCAAAATAAAACAAGTGTTCAGTCCCCAGTGAATCAATCATTACCAATGCAAGAAATACCTATGTTTCAGAGGCTGGAAAAATCTTTGGGAAAGTGCTGAATAATCTACTGAACTGTATAACTAACACATGGATGATTTATGATAATTCAAAAGTGCTGGAACTACTTCGAAACGGTTTTCAACCTAGAACGATTGAGACTTATGTCTTCAAAAATTTATTTGCGTCTATTCCTCTCATGGACCTACTTGATGTTTGTGACAGACTTATGGAGCAGTATGGATCAGCTATCAACATAACTAAGTCACGTTGGGCTCACTTAGTCACTTATTACATTTTTGTCTTTTTTACAACTATGTCAACATGGGTGATGATCTGTTTCTTCAGGTTACCGGATTACCTATGGGTAGCGTTTTTTCAAGTTTGTTGGCTAACCTGTATCTGCGTTATTATGAACACAAATTTATGACTCACATCACTCAAAATTCTGGATGGTCTTTCGCTTCATTGACGCTTTGATAGTTTTTGACTATTCTGATTTTTCCGTTTTGGCACGCTCCATTTACCCTAATGAGCTTATCTGGGAATGTACCGGACATCGAACTGAGGTGTTGCATTATTTAGATTTCAGTGTTTCTTTGAGTGATGATCATGGTGTTGTTGTTGATCTTTTTGATAAGCGCCGTGGCTTTGATTTTAATATAAATTTCTTTACACATTGGGCTTCTAATGTTTCTGTCATCACACACCTGCAAGTTCCTGATGATCCAGCTGGTTCACAAACTCTTTAAAGATATACAAGAGGATTCACTCGGGACGGAACACTTGTCTTTTTTAATTCACGATTGTGAAGGCACATTTGAATGAAATTAATGTAAAGCATATATCATCATCATCATCATTGTCAACCATTATCAATCCACTGCTGGACGAAGGTCTCCCCAAGTTTCCTCCACAACAGTCTGTCTTGTGCCAGTCTCCTCCATGTCACACCTGCATACTTTCGAATTTCATCCACCCATCTCCCATGTGGTCTTTTTCTGGGTCTTTTCCTATATATATATATATATATATATATATATATATATGCGAGTCATTAATCCACGAAGAAAAAGATTAGAAACTTGAGTAAATATACTTGTAAGGAAAGCCTTTTAAAAACAGGTTTATCGGGAGAATTCCCTCATTGCTGAATGACATTTTATTTCAGCATTCTTACTGAGTACATCTCAAAGACGGGAAAGACATGCATTCATTCAACACTCAACAACGTTTATCCATCGATATTTCTTAGTTCTTTCGTAGGGAACGTAACGGAGAACAGCCGCGGTTGTCCAAGTGTCAGCCTAATTGTCCCTGACATCTTTCATAACGTCCATAACCGTCAGCCATTGAAGTTTCCTGGAGCCCTGTCGATCAAATCGTAAAGTCTCCGCCTGGTTTTCCTCAAATGAATTTCAGCTCTCTCACAATGAGACGATGTTCATCATTCCCCACATACCTGCAGCGAAGACGAAACAGTGACTGACGTAATCGTTTCCGAATTAAGGAGGATATTGCCGTTACAAATGATGCAGCTTTCTAATGAATCGATGTATTACTACATCAAGAATGGTTTGGTTATTCAAAAGAAATTATTTCTACTTTTTTTTTGTTTAACGTGGGACTACGTCTAACTCCTCGGGTAGTATAGGGCGACTTACTGCCGACCTCTTGTGACAAAAATAGGTCCTAATTGAAATCATTATAACGTTAAAAATACGTTCCGCACGCTAATCATGTTAGTATATTCGTAAACAGCATGGAATCCAATTCGCATACTGCATAATACACCGTGTGCGCGACGCTGCCCTCCCTCCCTGTGCGCGGGGGAGATGATGCAATATTTCTGAGTGCGCCGCCTCGTTTGACTCAGTCTAACTCGGCAACCGTAAGCGCAACACAACTCTACGTTGTATCGTTTTAAAGCTCTGAACGAGATCTGTTCATATAAAGAACATATCGCAGTGGTTTAAACTAAAACTTTAAAAAATTGTTTCGTGTGAACGGGTTAACATTTTCGACAATGCTGCGGAATTCGCAGAATGAACGCAAGCAAAAGTGGAGAAAATCAAAACGAGAGGCAAGAGCAAGTGATGAGGAATGTAAGAAGCCCAAGAAGACAGAGCACCACGTTGGGTAATTCGTGTATCGATCTGCTTTGTGTTCGCAATGCATCCAGCATTATTTGCAAAAATTATGTAAGCTACTTTTCATATCATAGACTTGTGTTGGCTATAAAAAATTAAATAAACGCTTTGAAACCATACTCGACTAGCTCATTTCAACTCTCCAATCTGCAAGTCGTAGTCCTACGTTCCAAACTGACGGCTCGATCAGAACTGAGCCTACCAGTATTTCTTTTAAGGACAAGCACCATACAAATGTCATCATCTGGGACTCGAAATCGGGCGTTCAGCAAGAAACCAGAGCCTTTTTTCGGTATGTTAGATTTTGCAGCCTATTAAATATGTCAAAGAGAGTTAAGTTTTACGGCGAATGTAAAAGCTTTTAAAGATTCTTGTTGAAGTTTTTTATTCTTTTTAGCATTGCTTGATTTTAACTTTTTTCTTTGTTTCCATTACTCCATCTCTGTAATTTGGCTATGGAGCCGATTGAAAAGTATAAAAACATGGATAAAACAAATTAATTTCAATATATCATCTTCAGTGTAGTTTCTTCATGGTAAGCTATTTGAAGTGCTCAAAACTATGGACGGGTTTATTCATCAATAAAACACAGATATTTACACAACTTATTTCCTGTGAAAATCACTATGGAAAAAACATTCAGTGGTGAAAACCCAAAAATATGTCAGTATCGTCGACCGTAAGAGCAATTATAAATTTCTTTTCAACAAATGTAATTGATATGAATGAGGGTGATTAACAGTAATTGTTCGAAACCAAATGTCTAAATATGACAATTTAGGGATAACAGTTCGGCACAACCCAAATACTGTTTTTTTAGGTTTCGTTAATTTATAACAGTTATTTAAGAAATATTTTGAACATTGGTTTTTCACATAAAACATTATTAATCAAAATGTGTGTGATTAATAGCAATGATTTACAAAACATACAAAGCATGGAAGAGTAGACATTATACCGACCATTAGGATAAATTTATTTTAAAACAGGGGGAAAAAGTATGTGGCCGATCCAATGGCGCAGTGGTCTAAGCGATGGCTTCTGATCATTCGTCCGACTTGGGTTCGGGTTCGAATCCCGGCGACCCATAGATGTTGTGTTTGTCTTACGGCACTGGCTCTCTCCCTACCCTGGAACCAGTGGCCTTAAATTAGGGACGGGAGACTGCTTATATCCTATTGGGTTGCTTACAGTGGGCGTTAAATCCCTAACAAAAACAAAAAAAGTATGAGACCGCAATTGATATTTGCATTCACTTTGCCAGTGTTTTAACCTGTTGCGAAATTATCTGTCATGGGCAACCAAGCGCGAAAGTAATATTTTTTCTCTCTGGAAGAAATATCTACACATGCCTAAAAGTTCTTATTTTGATAATTTATAAATATCGTTATGTACTTGAGGTATGTTTTATATGGTTCAATAAATTATTCCGAGAAAGAGGTTTCCAATGAAAATGTTTCGTTCATGTACCTCAGCATATATATGATCAATAATATCTCTCATCTTTTAACCACCACTTTTAAAAGTTTATTAATATTCCTTTTCTTTGCAGGTTACAGTACATTTCACAGAGCAAATTTTGCAAGCAACAGAATGTATTTTATCTTTCAGGGGATCAGTGTATTTTGTCGTTTCCGGTAAACTTCAGAAATGTAGCTGTTGGCAACTTCTGTTTTTTAAACTGCATCAGTTAAACATTTTATGTCACGCAGAACGTCGTAACTAAACACTTCGTATGATCTTGTTCCAATTTGATTTTCAGAACTTTTATTTAATCGAAGTTGAAAGAAGAGCTCTTGAGACATTTTTCATGTAGCCTGAAGGCTTGTAGTTACAAAACCTTAGATATCTGATGAGAGTAGTTGATGTGCACATGTCAAAGAAAGCTCTGAACATATTTCAGATCTAGTTTATGTTTCTTATAAAAGCCAGAGTTTGAAAAAGCAAGTTGTGTCGTATTCTTTTTTTTTAAGCAGTTACATGTCACTTCATCATGTCAAAACTTATTTTGTTAAAGAGCTTTCTCCTCCGCATTTTCTCTACAGAACTGTACAGCTTTCTGATCCTCATAACTGCTACCTTTTTATGAACTCGTATGTATATACACTCAGTCGATAAAACATTAGAGATAGGGGTGATGAGAAGTTGGCATGGGCATCCCCCGCGTAGAATGGAACAAAATCAAACCGAACGCTGAACATAAATAGACAGACAGTAGGGCTTCTCAACTGCGTATCGCAATCGACGGCCATGGGCGAACGTGGTGATCTGAGCGACTTGACGCATTGTCGGCGCTTGACAGATGAGTCATTCTAAAGACCAAGTGGTAAGGTTCCCGAGGGCACGTGAAAACACAAGTTTGTCCGCGAGGGACATCTAAGTTTGTCCATGTCCCCTCACTCCGGAGTAAGTCGCTCTCCCAACTGAGCTACGCGGACAGAATGTCACGCAGCAGATTTTTCGTCTTGACATATGTTTTCAGCTTTGTAGTACGTCACATCATCTCCCTCTTAATTTTTTTTTCTTTTTGAAGCGAAGTAGGAATTTTTCATTAATTCCAAAGAAGGTGTGGGCCAAACATCAAAAATTTTTCGAAGAACTCAACTACCAGTAGATCCATTTTCCACAATCGAGCGCCAATGTGAAAACACAGGTTTGTCTGTGTCTCCTCACTCCGGAGTAAGTCACTCTCCCAACTGAGCTACACGGACAGAATGTCTCGCTGCAGATTTATCGTCTTGACACATTTTTTTCCTCTGTAGTATGTCACAGGCAACTCCAACAAGGGTGTGTAACACGAGAATACCATCGACGGACGTACCAGCGCTCAGAGAGTAAGCGGTGGCCGACCACACGTCATTGATGACCGGGATCGACGTAGACTATCCAGGCTCAGACAGATCGACCACTTGGCAACGGTGACGCAAATCACATCCAGGTTAAATATCAGAGGCCCATGGAGTGTCATCCAGCGAACGGTACAGCGCACGCTGCTTACCCTGGGCTACGGAAGCCAATGCCGTACCCGTGTTCTACTGCTGACTGCTCGTCATCGAACATTACGCCTCGTCTGGCGCCCTGAACATCAAAACTGCACTGTAAAAAATTTTCTGCAATTCACGAGCCACTTTTCGTCATTTCTTTCCTGAACTGACGAAACATATTTCTGATACAACCTTTTCCCGTGAAATGACGGAAAGAAACCTGAATTTCACAGATTTTTCGTACCACGGAAAAATTCTGAACTTTCAAAAACCTTTCCGCAATTTCTTTCGGAAAAATTCAGTTCTCATTTTTTCCATATCCTCATGACGAGAAATTACCGGTAATAGTTAAAATTCGTGAGGTTTCATTAATTTTTTAATTTCAATAGTCTGTCGAATTTTGAAGTTCCGTAGCGAGAACTGATATTCTGGATCACATATGGTATGAATTTTGTTTATTGTGGCACAGGATATTTCTTCTCCTCTCCCCTATTTTGCACACCAGTTATTTATTATATACGTATATTGTGTTACTGTAAGAAACCGGTTACTTAACTTATTGTGCAAATGGTTATACGATGCCTATGTATCAGTCTTTGAATAACTTAAGAAAGAAAGTTATTATATCTATCAAGAGTAAAATTTATATTTAGGACGGTATTTTTTGTAAAATAATACTGTAGAAAAGTACATTTCACCTTTTTTTACGATTTCCAGCCGTAGGTTGAAAACGCGTACATGCTCCAGCTTTGTCCGTCTGTCTGTCTGTCCGCATGATAACTTACGTAAAAATGCTTCTATTGCGACAAAACTTTATCATGTTGTTGCGGAGGTATACGGAACCGGTTCTGTTGAATATCATGGGGTCAAAGGTCAGGGCACAGGAGCGAGATTTATTCCACAGCCATTATCCTATCATAGCTTAACTAAAAATGCTTCGATTGCGACGAAATACAATACGGTGTTCCGCAACGACTTTGGAAGCAGTTCCGCGAAAAATATTTTTTGTCAGCAATTGTGGGCAGTGCGCATGCGTGAGATTCGTTAGCCATTATTTTCGCACGATAACTTCTGTGAAAATTACCCGATTTAGATGGGATTTTTAATTATAAAACGGCTTATATGTGGTAGCTCTTGAAAATAGAAATAGGTAACACGGACACAAAGAGATTTAATTTTGATATATGTGAACCACAAACGTTATACCATAGTTTAGTCTCCTCAGAAGCAAGGCATTTTCCTATATTTTCTGGTATGTTGGAAAGCGCATCATAATCAATGCATTGCATGATTTTACTAACTCGTTTAAAAATAACTGAAAGTCATTGTTAATTTTAAAAAATCAAGTTGCAAAGCCTTTTGTTGCTTCGAAAAATAACGATGAAAAATATGCTTAATTTGTGAAAAGTCCTCCTACAGAAAAAAAATTAATCATTACAAACCTATTCAGAAAAATAATAAGCTCCAACAGAAAATAAAATATCGAAATCACTCGCATTAACGGCAAAAAAAAAAAAAAAAAAAAAATCATTGTCGTGCAGTTTGTTTTACGATTTACGTGATTCGAATTTCCGAGAGCATATGTGGCTCAGTGGTTAAAGACGTGCGTTACCTGTTCAACCAACCCATGCTGCGCGGGTTCGTTCCTGACTACAGTGGAAGGATTAACTGGGGAAAGGGTTGTAAAATGCAGGGTCGTCGCGGCTTTGCGGAATTTCAGTTTAAATACGGAAACAAACTGAAATGGATTTTTCTGAAATAAACAGAATTTCTGACTACGGAAAATCTGTGAAAATATGGAAGTTAAAATAAACGGGCACTTTTAAAAATGGAAATTTCTGGAAAACGCGGTCATCTACCGGCAACTTGGCTGTAAGATATTTTCAGAAGTTTTCAGTGAATTCATACCACTTATTTTTTACAGTGTGGGGTCGCGTCGTGTGGTAAGATAAAATCCCTTTTCAGCTGTATTGAGCTGACGGGAGAGTGCAGGTGTGGCATCGACGGCATCAGGCCATAGCCCCGTCGTGCCAGGTCGGGGCCTCTGTTTTTGGCTGTGGAGGCTCTGTGATGGCCTGGGGAGCCTTTTCATGGGGTAGTGTGTCGGGAGATGTTCTTAACCGCTGCCCTCTACCACCAAGATCTCGCTGATCACCTACGCACTTTCATGGCCTTCGCGCATCCTGCGGCCAATGGTCTGTTGCACAGGACAATGTGCCGCCCCACCGGGTCACAACCACCCAGGCATGGCTCGAGAAACACTCATTTGAGTTTAGAACTATCGAGTGTTTCCAACTACTTGTTTTTTGAACCCTGTGGAATACTGGCTTCTGGAAATATTTTTTAGACAATGCACGGGATTCCGTGCAGTGGAACATCAGATCCATGGATACTGGACCGACGTCACGGGCGGAGTTGTAGACAATGTTAAAATGGCATTGCCTCCGGAACCGTCCGGCATCTGGTGGAGTCAATGCCTTGGCGTGTACAGGCTGTTATTAGCGCTAGGGGAGGATCAATACGCTATTACGTAGGTATCTCTAATGTTTTGTCCATTGTGTGTACGTATGTACACTGAAGTGCCAGAAAAACTGGTACACCAGTCTAATACTTGGTAGGTCCCCCACGGGAGTGCAGGACTGGAGAAATACGACGGGGCATTAACTCCAATAGCTTTTGGAAATATTTTTTAGGCAATGCACACCATACTTTCTGCAGAGCGTTCCACAATTCGGGTGTATTCCGAGGTCTCGGATTCCTGTGTTCGATAGCATGTCATCCCAAATGTGTTCTATTACGTTCAGATCTGGGCACTTGGGTGGGAATCGCAACACTCCAAAGTAACATGAATGCTCCTCTTACCATATTGTGGCGTCCCGACACTTGTATGGAGGTGCATTGTCCTGTTGGAACAGGCCCAACCCATCAGCATGAATGCAAGACATGAACGGGTGTACTTCGTCAGAAAGGATGCGCACATAGCATTGGCCGGTCACAGACGTTTGTAGACGTACCAGGTATCCCAGTGAAGTCCAGCTAAACACACCCCATACCATTACGGACCCCCTACCAGCCGGTACAGTTCCCTGTTGACAGGCGGGATCCATGGCTTCATGGGGTTCACGCCACACACGAATCCTTCCATCTGCCCGATACAGTTGGAAACGCGACTCGTCAGACCAGGCTACTTGCTTCCAGTCATCAAGTGTCCAGTGGCGGTGTTGCCGTGCCCAAGCGAGGCGTATAGCTCTGTGTCGTGCACTCATCAAGGGGACTCGAGTTGGGCGTCGGCTCCCAAAGCCTATATCGTGCAGGGTACGTTGCACAGTCCGGACGCTGATGCTTGTTGAGGCTCCAGCATTGAATTCCGTTGATACCTGCGAGAGTGTTGCACACCTATCGCGTGAAACGATTCTTTACAGCCGACGATGATCACGTTCACCCAATGTCTTTTTATGACCAGACTGGTATCGTATGTTGGAGGTTTTGCTGGCATTCTTGTAGTCACGGTACACCCTTGCAATGGTCGTCCGCGAAAATCCGAACTTCGTTTCCACCTCTGAAATACTATGGCCCATCTCAGGAGCGCCAACTATGACACTGCGTTGAAAATGACTTAAATCGTTATTACTCGTCATTCTCCTGCCGAAAACAGCTCTGACAGCTGGCAAGGATGTCTATCGCTTTATATACGCACTGGCGGACGCAACTGAGTACGCACATAGGTGATGCTGCTATGTAATTTGCATAAGCTCGTCTGTACCAGTTTTTCTGGCACTTCAGTATATGTATTATGGAACTGTAACTGTATACTAGATATGGTTGTCAATCAACTGATGTATCTATCTGATAGATATTGATGCGGAATGCCGACGTTTTTGAAATATTAGTTGACGATCTTGTCTATCAATCTATCCATTGAAGACGTCTTAGGGGACAGAAGTTTCTGCATAAAATTTCTATGGCGACATTCTGTTGTAAGTTATATTAAGCAGGAGGAGTGAAAAATTGCATGAAGAATTTTTCACTCTAAAATTAAAATGAAACCACCAAAATATTTCAATTCAACTGCAAAAAGTGTCAGTATAGTGCTACGGACATACTTTTTTCAGTCGGGTTTTTAGAAGTGTAATACGGCTGCATTCGCATTATGAACAGAAATACTCCATTAGTTTACTTAGTGGAAAAATTGTGGATTATGCAAAAGTCAGAAACTATGTGAAACATATTCTTCACCACGAGCGCTATCCGATGCAAAAAGAAATTTTAAAATCGGACTTTTAGAAGCAGAGAAATCAGGAAAATTATAAGTTCATTCCCTCTGGCGAGAAACCTGCTCGTTATTTGAAAAAGAAACTGCACTCAAAATGGTCGTGGTAAAAGGAAAAACTAATTACTTGAATCGGTTCTTTAAAAACAATCACAACGGCCGTTCCATAAAAACTTAGAGTAAAATTACACACAATGAAGAAATATAGGTACTGAAAAATATATGTATATCTCAAAGTATCTTCCCTCGGATGATATGCAACTGTCCCATCGTTCAGTCCACTTTTCAAAGCATTTGACGAAGGCATTTTGTGGAAGCTGCTTTAGCGACCCCTATACAGCTTGAATAACGTCAACATCTGTGTTGAATGTTGCACCACGGAACTTCTTCATTGTTGGAAACAACCAGAAATCGCATGGGGCGAGGTCAGGACTGTAGGCAGGTGTGGCATGATTTCAATACTGCATTTCGTAAGTAACTGTTGAACATAAGCAGCCACATCTTTGGCAGGCGTTTTCATGGTGTAGTGTCCACTGCCCACCCACCAGTTCCGGTTGACTAATTGATATGTGTCGTCGCAGACGCTTGAAGACTGAAATGTAATACTCAGCATTGACAGTAATTTGTAGAGGAACGGAAGGCTGGAAGACTACACATTTATGATCAAAGAAAATTATCATCATCATCTTCCCAGCTGATTTGCTTTGGCGGACTTTTTTGGAGGAGGCGAGCCTGTGTGTTTCTAGACACTTTTTGCGCGCTTCGTGAGGGGTTCGAAATAGTGGACCCATGTTTCATCGGCAGTTATTACTGTGTTTAGAAAATTGGGATACTTTGCAATCATTTGTTTCCACTCATGACACACCTGAACTCTGGCTAACAATTGTTCTCTCGTCAGGTGATGAGTTACCAATCTGGAGCACACACGATGCAACAGTAATTTGTCGCGTAGAATGCGGAATGCCGACGTTTTTGAAACATTAGTTGACGCCGTTATGTCTTCACACGTCATTCGTCGATCTTCTTGCAGGATTGCCCAAACAGTGTTAACAATACGGTCAGTAACAAGACTTTCAGGTCGACGAGACCTAGGAGCGAGTTTTGCCGACAAACACCCTTTTTGAAATCATGGTGCCATCTAAAAATCGTTGGCTCACCCAAATATTTATCTTTGTAAGCTTTTTACATAAAATCAACTGTTTCTGGAGCCGTTTTACCCAAACGATAGCAAAATTTTATCGCACAACGCTCTGTTTCTATGGCGACTTTCTATTGTCGCCAAGAAATAGAAAACTCTGAATCATCATTCACCTCCAGAGGTATATGGCAAAATGCAGACGTGCTTTAAGGTGTTTGTCTTCGTTAAAATACCCATTTTTGGCAAAATTTTAGATTTTTTTTATTATATTACTTGAAAGAGTAGACTTTTAGGAATCCAAAACACTTTGATTTTTGTTTCTACGCTTATTAGAACAGAAGTTATAGCCAATTGAATAAACCGGAAGTGAGATCGACCGAACAGTAAAAAGTTAAACATTGTAATTCATAAGTGATTTTCTTCGCTTATATATTTTTTAAAGCTAACAGAATTTATTTGTAATGATTTTGGATTCATTGATTTGCATTTGGCAACACTTAATTAATTAAATAATATATTTTATGTTCTGTGGAATGGCAATCCGTATTATTCTGAGATTTGGTTACGTTTGCTTCGCGCTTTGTTTAGTCATAATTTCTGGTGAAATTTTGTATGTTCCGTTGCTATTTTAGTAGTGAACTTGCTTTAGATTTATTGTTTATCATTTGAAGTGAATTAAGATGCCAAAAGTAAGGTCTAAGAGATTAAAAAAAAAACGATCCTTTCACGGCAATCGCTACAAAAAAAAAATTTTTAAATTTTTTTGCAGTTTTTGTTTGATTTGCTATAATAATATGAATTTAAGGAATATCACAAAGTTTTTAGTTCATTGCTCAGGAAAGGGTTACAGTAATATACAGTATCAAGGAAATTGAAATATATAGAGTTTAATCGACTGTACAGTGTCTGGCGTCCGTATGATATTTTACTTAATTTTTACTCACAATGACACGTTTCATTACATTTTAAAGAAATTTTGTCAAAGTTATATGTTTTTTTTTCATGTTTTGCATTGCATATTAACTCGAATTGTGTGTATTTAATTAATTTTGTGTTAATTTTAAAAAAATGCTTCTAACGTAGACAAATACCTTAACAACTGCGCCATAACAAAACCAGAATCGTCTGCCACGGCTTACAACTGTTGCCATAGATACTTCCTTAATTCAGTTCGTCGTCTGCGCGGTTATTTTTCCTCTTTGCAATGTTGCCAACTCAAAAAAAAATTAGTCTCAGTTTTCATGGAACGGCTTCTGTATATAGAACTAAATATATTATCTCAATAGCATCTGCATTTGGTCCCTCTAGCAGAGAAGAGACACTTCGGAACAAGACCGACAGGTAAGGAAGATCATACTCACAGCCCAGTCTTCCGAATACAAAAATTAATTTTTAACCTGATTTCTACAGCAACAGGAGTTTGAAAAACCCTCACTGGTCTAGCGGATTAGTGTATTCCAAAAATTGGTAGTCCGCGCCCATTTCTACTGGTCTGCTAGTAAAACTAGTATTAATCGATTTAATATGCACTCTGTATCAGTTTCATTGCCCTTCTACAAAGCTTTGTACAATGAAGCACAAACTTTAATTTGAAATTAACTAAATAACGTAGTATAAATATTGCAAGATATTTTGACACTGATTACAATTTATATGCCAATTAATGAACATGTGAGTTACATTTTAATCTAGTTAGTATCTTGACGGGTGCGAGGTTTAGTAGCAACTTTTTGTTTTGCAATTTCTTCTGATTGTATCCACTTCCTGCAGTGGATCAAGTTGTGCAGTATTTAGGGTATCTACATTGACGGAAAAAAAAATCCAACACCACGAAAAAATAGTTGTAGAGGAATGAAATGGCGGCAATACATTTGTATAGGTAACATATTTAATCGATTAAGGTTTCAAGATCACAGCTTATTGTAAGCGCGAGAAGAGCCATTTTAAATGTGAAATGCTGGTACATTAATAACCGGTGTAACCGCCAGAATGTTGAATGCAAGCACGCAAACGTTCATGCATTGTGTCGTACAGGTGCTGGATGTCAGTTTCTGGGATGGAGTTCCATGCCTGCTGCACTTGGTCGGTCAATACAGGGACGGTTAATGCTGGTTGGGGGCGACGCTGTAGTTGTCGTCCAATGATGTCCCATACGTGCTCGATTGGTGAAAGATCTGGTGATCTAGCAGGCCACGGCAACATGTTGACACTCTGTAGAGCATGTTGGGTTACAACAGCGGTATGCGGGCGAGCGTTATCCTGTTGGAAAACACCCCCTGGAATGCTGTTCATGAATGGCAGCACAACAGGTTGAATCACCAGACCGACGTACAACTGTGTCGTCAGGGTGCGTGGGATAACCACGAGAGTGCTCCTGCTGTCATAGGAAATTGCTCCCCAGACCATAACTCCAGGTGTAGGTCCAGTGTATCTCGGCCGCAGACAGGTTGGTTGCAGGCGCTCACCTGGCTTCCTTCTAACCAACACACGGCCATCACTGGCACCCAGGCAGAACCGGCTTTCATCAGAAAACACAACAGATCTCCACTTCGTCCTCCAATGCGCTCTAGCTTGACATAACTGACGTCGCAAACGGCAGTGGTTTGGAATAAGTGGAACGCACGCTACAGGGCGTCTGGCTCGGAGCTGTCCTTCAAGTAACCGATTTGTAATAGTCCGTTGTGTCACTGTGGTGGCCACTGCAGCTCAAATTGCTGCCGCAGACGCGGTACGATGCGCCACGGCCATACGCCATACACGGCGGTCTTCCCTCTCAGTAGTGCCACGTGGCCGGTTGGAACCCGGTCTTCTTGAGGCAGTACCTTCCCTTGACCACCGCTGCCAACAATCATGCACAGTGGCTACATTCCTGCCAAGTCGTTCTGCAATATTGCGGAAAGAAAATCCACCTTCTCGTAGCCCTATTACACGACCTCGTTCAAACTCCGTGAGCTGTTGATAATGGCTTCTTCGTCTTCTTAAAGGCATTCTTGACTAACATCAACACCCTACGTCGAATCTCAACGATAACTAACACTCACGAACGTTACAGCGCGTATTTACAGCAAACCTGCTTTGCATGTTCCGAGGGGCGCTACTAGCGCCACACGTATGCGCCGAGCGCGAAATTTGCATAGACGTCATCTTGCAGATGTACTCTCACCGCCTACCAACTGTCGTTTATCTAACACAACCCCTTCTTGGTGTTGGGATTTTTTTCCCCGTCAGTGTAGTAATGTCTAATGAAGTCTGAAACAGTTTCAGTGTTAAGTTTGTTCGGCAGTCTTTCTCATTTCTCCCATATTTCTGAACCCCGTCCACAGTCGGCTTATGTGCTAGATACTAAACCGAAGATACCAATCGCAGTTAAATAATTCCATGTCCAATATAATACTGTAATTTATCTCTTCCTCTACATTACAAGAACACAATGACATTTTTATGGAAATCCAATCAACTTTTATACAAACTCTTTGAATTTTCAGTTTTCATGCACTGGACTTTGAAGATGGATGATAACGAATGAGGTATTCACTATCTGCTATGAACGATAAATGCTTCGCAAACTCTCTTTAACGAAAAGAAAAGGGTCGTAGCGTTTTTCTGAAACAAACATTACAAAACGTGAGTTCTCTCGGACCATCGTTATTTTGATGATCCGTCTTGGTTTTTAGTGTTCTTGGACCAGTGGACCTCCAAAGAATTCGAACGCTGGATTTATGATGTGCATATTCATTATGGTTTATAATAGAGTTCGCTCGGTTATGAACGGATCATACACAAAAATAAATCACAACATACTATGAAAAGACGGAACAATCGCATCGTAGACTGGCAACTCTAAATACAGTTGGCGGTTTAATGAGATATTTATGTGGACATCAACAACATTTGAACAATCACATGGGTGAGAATGGCACCGGCATAGCATGTTTACTAGCCGCCATCTCCGTTCTCCGAACGGTGAATCTGTAAAATGATTTTTTGAACAAACCATTCAAGCAAGGGAAAAGTGATTAAGGGGGGAGAAAAGTAATTTAAGATCCGTAACTGTTTTACAATTTAGAACAGGGTTGTGACGTCAGTGCATACGTTTTGAGGTAAAATGGTAGCCGGCTTTGGAGCTCCTTAATTTTAACTAAAATTTTTATGGAATGTTTACAGCATTTCAAGGTTTCTGGCATAATTGTACACTGCTGGCCACCCAAAATGCAACACCAAGAAGGAAGCATCCGATTGGCCTGAAATCCGCAGCATGCATCGCCCGCGAGAGGACATGCAAACGATTAGCATTGCAGGGTATAGGCAAATCATGTGCGCCCGGCAGGCCACAGAGCAGCACTATAAGAAGGGTGCACAGAAAACGGGGTGTAAGCAGTGGAAATGTGTTGTGCTGCCGGACCTGAGCGTGGGAAGATTCCTGATGCCTCGTCGCAGAGTACGGCAGTCATTCCAACACGTTTCGGAGTTCGACAGAAGACGAATAGTGGCTTATCGCGACAACGGTTTATCGTACCGAGACATTGGCGTCCGTGTGGGACGACATCCAGCCACAGTAAGGCGAGTATGGATTCGGTGGGTGCAGGGGGGACGGACGGACCGACGTGAGCGATTGCCACAGCCTCGGCACACCACCGTACGAGAGGACCGGCATGTTGTGCGGCGGGCATTGACGGCTCGCATCGCCACCACATCACGAACGTTAGCGCAGGAATTAGGGTGTGTTGCGCAATAACCTGTGTCAGCACGTACCGTTCGACGTCGTCTGCAAGAGCGAATACTTGTCGCATGGCGCACATTGCTCCGATTACCATTGACGTTACACCACCAGCGAGTGCGGCGGCAGTGGGACGTTGAACGCCGCACCTGGACTACGGAATGGCACGACATTGTCTTCTCCGACAAATTCCGCTTCTGCCTGCAACACCACGATGGTCGGATCCGCGTGTGGCAGCACCGCGACGAGAGGCTGTATGACGCCTGCATTATGCATTGTCATACCGGTCCGTCGTCTGGCGTTATGGTTTGGCGCGCAATTGGATATGACACCCGCACCTCTCTGGTACGCATCGCCGGTACACTCAATAGCTACCGCTACATCTCCGACGTTTTGGAGCCTGTAGTCCTCCCTTACCTGCAGGACCTGCCAGCGGCCACGTTTCAACAAGACAATGCGCGCCCGCACGTGGCACGCATCGTGCAACAATTCTTCATGGCCCACCAGGTGTCACTGATGCCGTATCGTGCCTGTTCTCTCGAAATGTCGCCCATCGAACACGTCTGGTCGCTGATCAGCAACCGAGTGGCGCGGACAGCACCACCCGCGGCTACGCCTGATGAATTGTGGCAACGTGTGGAAGCAGCCTCGACCGACATACCCCAAACCCACATCCAAAGCCTCTTTCGTTCGATGCCGCGGCGTGTAGCGGCTGTTATTGCCATCCATGTGTGCCACACGAACTGCTGATGTCTGCGCGTTCCGCAAATCACACGGGCATGTAAGCTCAAGGGTTTCATCTTTGTATCTGTTGTTATGTGTCCAGTAAATCTGGCTTTACTATCTCGTGTCCTTCTTGGTATTACGCTTTGGGTGGTCAGCAGTGTATTTAAGCCTGTCAGTATTTTGAAGAGCCACTCTTTGAAACTTTGGCTTTCAGGCTTTCCTATGTGTAGAATTGGTAAAAAAATTCAAGCACCCAATGTTCCAAAGCCACCATTTAGATTTTTGGTTTTCGGACTGCTCTGGGTATTCCAAACTTAAGCCTATTAGCAAGCCAATTTTAAGATCTCTGGGTCATTTAGAAGTGGTCGAACAGTTCGCGAAAAATTGAAGCAGACAACTGTTCAAAAGCCGCCATTTTAATTTTTTTTTTTGGGGGGAGGAGGAGATTCGGACTTTTAATGCCTATCAGCATGCCAATTTTTAGATCTGTAGGTTATTTAGAAGTGGCCGAACAATTCGTGAAAAAATGAAAGCAGGCAGTGCTCCAAAGCCGTGATCCAAATCTGCCGTTTTGATTTTTTTTTTGTTTTCGTATTTTTCTAGGTATACATATGTTACGTTCTATCAGCATACCGATTTTCAGGTCTCTGGGTCATTTAGAAGCGGTGAACAATTAACGGACTTGAACACTCGTATTTTCCCATTTTCCCACTTTGCTTTATATACGGTACATATATATATATATATTTGGTTTTGGATAAAGATTAATGGAGATTATCTAACCCACCTTCGTTTTGCTGATGACATAGTCATTTTTGCAACTACCCCATCAGAGCTACAGAGTATGATCCAGGAACTTGCTGACAAGAGTAAAGAAGTGGGATTAAAAATGAACTTTCAGAAGACAAAAGTGATGTTCAATGCTTTTACAAGAAATGAAGATTTATCGATTGATGGAGAAAAGCTGGAGATAACAGACACGTACGTTTATCTTGGACAGCAGATATCAAGTGAGGGTCACATTGGTGAAGAAATTAATCGGCGTGCAAAACTTGCCTGGAGAGCTTTTGGAAGAAACAGCATAATTTTCAAGAGCAATATGCCATTATGTCTTAAAAGAAAAGTGTTTGATCAATGCATCCTTCCAGTGCTTACGTATGGTGCAGAGACGTGGACCTTAGCTAAAAGAGACATACAAAGGCTGCAGACAACTCAAAAAAGCATGGAGAGGTGCATGCTTGGTGTAACCAGGAGAGATAAGAAGAGGAACTCGTGGATCCGAAAAATGACAAGAGTGGAAGACATCATGATCAGAGTTAAATCCCTGAAATGGCAATGGGCTGGACATACTGCCAGAAGAACAGACCATCGATGGACAGCCGAAATTTTAGATTGGATTCCAAGGGACAGGAAAAGACCCAGAAGAAGACCACATGGAAGATGGGTGGATGAAATTCGAAAGAATGCGGGAGTGACATGGAGGAGACTGGCACAAGACAGACCGTTGTGGAGGAAACTTGGGGAGACCTTCCTCCAGCAGTGGATTGATAATGGTTGACAATGATGATGATGATGATATATATATATATATATATATATGGTTTCACCGAATGATATATATATATATATATCATCATCATCATTGTCAACCATTATCAATCCACTGCTGGACGAAGGTCTCCCCAAGTTTCCTCCACAACGGTCTGTCTTGTGCCAGTCTCCTCCATGTCACCCCTGCATGCTTTCGAATTTCATCCACCCATCTCCCATGTGGTCTTTTTCTGGGTCTTTTCCTGTCCCTTGGAATCCAATCTAAAATTTCGGCTGTCCATCGAAGATCTGTCCTTCTGGCAGTATGTCCAGCCCATTGCCATTTCAGGGATTTAACTCTGATCATGATGTCTTCCACTCTTGTCATTTTTCGGATCCACGAGTTCCTCTTCTTATCTCTCCTGGTTACACCAAGCATGCACCTCTCCATGCTTTTTTGAGTTGTCTCCAGCCTTTGTATGTCTCTTTTAGTTAAGGTCCACTTCTCTGCACCATACGTAAGCACTGGAAGGATGCATTGATCAAACACTTTTCTTTTAAGACATAATGGCATATTGCTCTTGAAAATTATGCTGTTTCTTCCAAAAGCTCTCCAGGCAAGTTTTGCACGCCGATTAATTTCTTCATCAATGTGACCCTCACTTGATATCTGCTGTCCAAGATAAACGTACGTGTCTGTTATCTCCAGCTTTTCTCCATCAATCGATAAATCTTCATTTCTTGTAAAAGCATTGAACATCACTTTTGTCTTCTGAAAGTTCATTTTTAATCCCACTTCTTTACTCTTGTCAGCAAGTTCCTGGATCATACTCTGCAGCTCTGATGGGGTAGTTGCAAAAATGACTACGTCATCAGCAAAACGAAGGTGGGTCAGATAATCTCCATTAATCTTTATCCCCTTGTTTTCCCAGCTCAGCGACTGAAAAACACCCTCCAATGTGGCATTGAAGAGCTTCGGAGATATGGTGTCACCTTGTCTCACTCCCTTTCCAATTTTTACGAGTGTTGTATTTTCAAACAGCCTAATCTTTGCGCTTGCATTTTCATAGATGTTATTAATAATATTAATGTATGCATCTTCAATACCGCAGGTTTTCAGAGCCATTGTAACTGCCGATGGTTTCACCGAATCAAAGGCTTTTTCATAATCGATAAAAGCCATGCACAATGGAAGTTCATATTCCCTCGCTCTTTCAATTAGTTCTCTCAGCACATGGATATGATCTATTGTGCTGTAGCCACTCCTGAATCCAGCTTGTTCTCTCGGTTGAGCCATGTCCAGTGTTACCTTCAAGCGATGTGAAAGAACTTTAGTGAAGATTTTATAAACTGCTGATAGGAGGCTGATAGGTCTGTAGTTTCCGAGATCCTCAATGTCACCTTTCTTGTGTAGCAGGATCATTGTAGCGGTGTTCCAATCCTCAGGAATCTTTCCTTCATTAAGGCATCGAGTGAAAATTTGGGCGAGTACTGTTTCGATTTCTCCACTTGCTTCTTGTATGATGTCTACAGTAATTCCATCTTCTCCTGGGGCTTTTCCTCGCTTCATGTTCTTGATTGCATGTGCAACTTCTGCTGGAAGGACTGGAGGAACTCTGGTACTGGTATCTTTCATGATGTCTGGAGTGCATATATCATCCCTTTCATATAATGTGGAGTAGAAATCTTTCACTCTTGTCAAAATTTCGCCTCTATTTCTTGTTACAGAACCATCTTCTTTTCTCAGTGTCATAATCTGTTTTCTTCCCTTACTGAGATGTCCCTTTGCTATCTTTAGGCTTTGGTTGTTTTCAATTGCTTTCCTCACTAGTTCACAGTTGAATTTCCTTACGTCTTCAGTGATACTTTTTCTTACTGTCTTGCATAGCTCTATATATTCCACTTTGGAAGTCACATCTTCTTTAGTTGTCCTCATCTCTCTTCTTTTTTGCATCAACATTTTGGTCTTTCCTGATAATTTGTTCACATGCAACTTGTTCTTAGACCCAGCTAATTTTGTTGCTGTTTCCATAAGAGCTTTGGTTACTTTTCTGTTAACTTCAGAGATGTCCACTTCTTCCGATGTTAGGCCTTCTAAAGCAGAGAACCTGTTCTTCAGTTCTAACTTGAAGGTATTATGGTGTTTTTTAAGGTTGGTTATGTCAATAGATTTTGTTTGTCTTATGAGCTTGCCACGTTCAACTTTAGTGTTGAGGTGCATCTTACATCTCACCAATCTATGGTCACTACCTGTGTTGAACTTGTTTAGCACACTGCAGTCTTCTATGACGAATTTTTTGTTACACATAATAAAATCAATTTCACTTGTCGTCCCATTTGGATGTCTCCATGTCCATTTCCTGTGTGGCTTTTTCTTGAAGAAGGAGTTCAAGATGAAAAACCCTTCTGCCTCTGCAAACTCAACGAGAGTATTTCCACGCTGGTTTCTGTTGCCATGACCGAATTTACCTACT
The DNA here is from genome assembly GCA_039090855.1 of Macrothele yani. Classification (NCBI taxonomy): domain Eukaryota; kingdom Metazoa; phylum Arthropoda; class Arachnida; order Araneae; family Macrothelidae; genus Macrothele; species Macrothele yani. The sequence continues at coordinate 144,765,368 of CM077014.1, forward strand.
GAAGTTTCATTCTGTTGCCGTTGCCCTATTTTTGCATTGAAATCTCCCATAATTATTTTCAAGTGCTGCTTACCTTTATTATTTAGACGACAAATTTCCTCATAAAATTCTTCAATTTCTTCTTCAGGATGACTTGTGGTGGGTGCATAAGTTTGAATAATCTGAGCCTGGTATCTTTTCGAGAGTTGGATAACAAGTCGTGCAGCTCTGTCAGAGGAACGTTCAACTTCTACAACTTTATCCTTCAGTTTCTTGTTTATTATAAATCCAACACCACTAGTTCTGCCAGTATCCGTCCCACGATAGTAGAAGAGATGTCCACTTTTCAGTTCGATGAGATCTCCTTTTCTCCTTACCTCACTTAGCCCCACGATGTCCCACTTGATCCTTTGTAGTTCCTCTTCCAATTCAAGAAGCCTTGAATCAGAAGATAGGGAGCGTCCATTGTAAGTAGCCAAGGTCAGCATCAGATGGCAGCCTAGTCCGGTCCTCCGGGGATTCTTAGCACCCTCTGCCTTCATGTCGCACTGGCCGCTGCCTTGGCCAGGTACATTCCAGCTGCCGGAGACTGAGGGCCAAGATTTAAGTTGTGGAATCATTTTGGAGGGTTTGGCCATAACTCACCACGCTGGCCAAGCGGGTTGGTGAGTGTGGGATAGAATTTCCTCTAATCCCGATGGTATAGTTATACCGCTATGGGCGGTCGTCAGAGCCCCTTTAGTGGGAACAGGATGCACCACGAGAAGGCGGGGTTGACATTTGTCAAGGAGAGGCTGTGATGTTACGCATCACCTGACCTTACATCCCATATATATATATATATATATATATATATATATAGACGTATTTAATCCTTCTTGACTTGACTGACTACCAGCCATAACCCAAGGAAGAAACAACTAGTTCAGACGTGACATTTAATGTGAAAAACATAACGAGAGACAAACAAATTTACATAAGTCAACTAAAATGGAATATTCAGGAGGTAGTAGTATACGTCAGTCACATCAATTCGTATTAACTTCGAGTCCATTGATGTGTTACTGTAAGTGGTGGCTGAAAAAATTGTAACTATAGTATTTAATTGTTAGCACGTCTCTTGAATAAATGAAGCCCATTCTTCTTGTACCACTTTGTGCTTTTGTCTTTGTGTCTATATGTAGGAACGATATCCCCGCATCAGAACCTCGTATTAAAAAAACAGGGTTTCAACACAGAATAGGAACAAATGTGACTACGACTATTCCTGCACTTTCGAAATTCCATGATGTGCAGTCTCACTTTACTGTAGATCAAATGCATTTTAATGTTTGCACAACAGCCAGGGTTTTAAAAGTCATACTGGGACAATTTTTTTTGATCCGATAATTGGAACTGTATGGAAAGCTTTCTATGTTTTTTTCACTTTGAATGACACATAGATGGAGCGGCCCATATTTCTGTTACGTTGTTTTAGAAATATAGCTTTTGCATTTTATCTACTTTTGTGAAATTCCGATTTAAAAAAGTTGTTTGTGTCTGTAGCTGTAATTATGAACAAAATCTTTCATGCAACTTCAAATCTTTTCCGATGTAAAGTGTTCGCCCTAGGGGGCGTAATTGTAACTGTTTCGTGCAACAATATCACCTTTTCAAATGTCAGATGAGAAAAAGTCTTTCAACATCGGTTATTTTTAGATGTGATCAATATAGTGCACATACTGATTTGGTGCACTGTTTTATGGCTGCAGGGGCGGCAATTAAACAGTGCACCAAATCATATTAGCAGTTGAAACTATATCCGCACTTCTAAAGACCAACTCGAAAAGTTTTCTTTGCATCGCCATTTCTGTAGCGTGATCATAATTTACCATTCCAAATTCAGATTTTCTTTATGCAAAATTTTCCCGCTATGTGACATGAAGTTCAATCACGTTTCGCTGGGAAGTTGCTTAAAATTGAAAAACTTGAAATTCTCATCTCGAATTCACTCAAGGTAGTAAGTTTGAGAATTTTGTTAAACGAAGTGTTCATCGTAGCCGAAAATTCGGTACCGTCTTCCTCATCCGATATGCACTTTCATCCCAGATGACATACTAAAGCAAAATTTACCTACAATATATCCGTAGTAAAAATTCTCGTTTTTGAAAAAAAAATAAGACAAAAAAATCAAGTTGATCCAATTAAAATACCGATGAAACCGGAAAAGACTAAGTTAAGCTCACTGGAGTAAACTGAGCGTTACTCCTCCGCGGCATTTCCTTTCTTCTTTTCATTCAGTTTTACGTACTTCATAATTTTGTTTTAAATTTCGTCACAAAATTTATTGACGTATTTATTTTTAGTATCACTTTGATTGTAATTTTCCTGGCAAATATTTGTTAGTGACCTATAAATTTCTAACAGATTTAGCCAAGAGAGTTAGTTCCACGACTTATATTACTAATATGATACATTTTCTTGTTAGAAGTTGTGATTTTAAGATGCTTCAAAAATATTTTAAAATTCGTGTAAAGGGTTTACTTCCCCGTAACAAAAATTCCGGGTGCTTCTCTACATCTAACATTTTCGAATGGTATCACCGAATCAATGAGTGAATGAAGCGCAAATGAACAAAAAGCACTACAGTAACGAACAGATAAATTGCTATATAATGCAACGGTAGCTTGTAGGCCTTTCGCTCTCGTAACACATAAAAGTGTAGTAAAATGTCATCTTTCTTCAAATTTTTGGATTTGATCTTTATGCATCTCTTAATGCACTTTCTCTTTTTTCCTTTGACAAAACAGAATTCGTTCAGCGAACAACCATGTGATGAACTGAAAACATTTACTAATGTCACATATAAAGAAATATCATATCGCAGAGGAATTTTCTAGACGGAAGGAGGTTACAAACGCACTTTCATGGGGCAGCGCATAATTATCTTCTTGAGGTAACACAGAAATGCGAAACTGATGACAACTAAGTGACACAATTCTAGACCAGCGGAGATTGTTCATTTCCCGCATCACTCTCCACCGTCACCATCCAGATGCTCATCGGTTGGAGATCATCCGCCTTGAAGAGATTCCTCCTCTCCTTATTATTCCGCTCGTCAGCTGCTGAGGACCAAATTACCTCCTCTCTGCGACATTCTGGTCACGTGACTCGATTTCATAGTGGCCCAGAGACGGGCCGATCCTTATTCACATGCCTCTCATGTTGAGGGCCCTTTTATAAAACATTCGATCCTCTTACTCTTAGATGGGCGAAAAAATGGAAACATTACTGCGCCGAACGCTGGAGTTTGTGTGCATGCTACGCTTTCTGATGCAAACAAAGGCTCATGCCAATGATAACGCAGATGGACAGGTTTTGACGGAGGAATCGACTGCAAAATATTTACCAAATGAATGAACACTCTGTCTCTAAGTTGTAAATGCACCGCGTACCCAACTTATGTGAAATTCGCATTAATACGATTTCACATGAAGCTTTAGAAGCCAATGGTTTCTCCAAATGAATATGTCAACTTGACAAGTTTATTAAGATGACGCGGGATCAGACGGAGTGTCTCAAACAAGACGCACGTATCTTTGGTTCAAAGTGAACATCAACCTCCGGTTTACTCTTGTCTGGATCAGTTAGTGTGCGTGTGCGGATATTTGAATTTATTTGATGTAACATTAAGTAAAAATAACGAGAAATAACATAATTAATGTACACAGTCGTATCAGAATAATATGACCACTGCCTAATAATGCGAATAACCACCCTTGGCCCAGATGACAGTGGCGAGACGGCGTGGCATGGACGCAGTGAGGTCCTGCAAGGTTTGCCCGAGACACACGTGCCCACTCGGACTGCAGCAGAACACGGAGGTACCGGAGATGACGTGCTTGTGGATCGGCACGTCGATCCAAATAGTCCCGCAAATGCTCTATGGATTGAGGCCGGGCGATTTCGCCGGCCAAGGGAGAACGGAGATATCGCTGTCGTGTTCTTAGAACCAGTCGCGCAGCCCCTTAACGATGTGGCATGGCTCATTGTCCTGTTGGTAGACACTATTACTACCAGGGCAAACCTTGTGACTTACCTGTCAGCAGGACGCACACGACATAAAAGCAGATAGCAGCCAGAATGAACGTCTGCGTAGCTCAGTTGGTAGAGCGACTTATTCCGGAATAAGCGGACTCGGGTTCGATTCCCGGCGTAGACCAAAAATGACGGAGAAATTTACTTCGTTATAGCCTACAACATTAACAGATGCGTGTAGTCAGCGAGGATGCACAGGGACCCATCCAGTGTTACCAGCAGTCCCAGGTCATACCAGGAAAGCATACCCCAGATATGAACACTGCCATCGCCGGCCTGTACTTGACAGACAAGCGTCTCTGGGCGTTGGTTCTCGTGTGTCTGACGCCGTATGCGCCACCGCCTGTCACTTCTGCGGAGTAGAAACCTCGATTTGTCGCAGAAGGCAACCTTTTCCTGGTCTTCCAATGTCCAATGAAAGTAGTCCCATACGAACTGCTGGCCTGTTTGCCGATGGACCTGGTTCAACATGGGCACCTTGATGCAGCGTCGACTCCGGAGACCCATGCGTAACAGGATTGGCTCCACTGTTAACGGGGTTGTGCCCAAAGGTTCATTTGTGTGGTCAATTGCTGCGCTATTGCGCGTCGATTGCCCTTTTCTAGTTAACGGAGGTGACGTTCTCCTCTGGAGTCGATGGCCTTTGCGGATCTACACTTATGGTGTCGGGAGATACTCGGTGTGCTAGCGGTCCATTTTTGGTACGACCTTACTATAGCACCTCGCGAACAGCCCACGAAGTGTGCTGTTTCTGATATGCGTCCACCCTTGGCGGGGTAGCCTATGATCATTCCTTTTTGAACGTCAGTCAAATCCTTACCTCTGCCCATTGTGCTCACACGACGCACTATGGCTCATCTGTCCTGTCCGGCTGCTTCTATCTCCGTGTGGTTGACCTTGTCACGTGCACTGTGAGACTGCCTGGACGGATACACTGTGATTCCCGGGGTGGTCATATTATTTTGATACGACCGTGTATGTGTTCTAATTTAACGTTTTATTTTGGTTCTCTTTTCTTGTTTAAGAACAGAGAACCAAAATGAAAAGTTAAGTTAGAATGTATACGTCACAGAGCTAGTGGTTCTGAATTAGGGACGGGCGAATGCTTGCTACACTTAAAGTTGCTCACGGAGTTCGTCATAGCTGGACTGAGTCCTCCAAAGGGACGCAGACCTTAGATTTTAAGAGGGAGTGAAATATTTTGACGAACTCAAAATAGTTTACCTATCGAATTTTTCTTACAATTGTACACAAGCGTGACGGGTCTACACCCTCAAATTAATACAGCATCCAGCATCGCTTCAAAAACTTTCAAAATAACATTATTTTTATTTTGTTCATGTGGCTCAAAGCGTTGTTGAATATATCAAACAGAAGTCATCGCTCTTTCCACGTTTATAAGTGAGTCACGGAGAAATTCTCATCAGCCGCCACCGGAAATCCGTGACTCACTTCTAAACGTGTAAAGAGCGATGACTTCTGTTTGATATTTCTAATCCATGTCAATGTCTGTATTAATTGTTGAATATTATGAATTACTGATGGGTTTTTTCTCTAAACACTGATTTACCAATAAAAAATTCAAATTAATGGAATAAGTTACTTTTATTTCACAAAATTGGGAAAACATCTAAACAACAAATTGTACCAAGATATTACACTGATGTGCAAAAATTAAGGACGAAGGGTCCGGTACGGTAGGGCATGCGCATATATGCAGCATGACGTGGGGAGTGTCGGAAGGGTATAAAGCACACGGGCAGTGTACGCTCAGCAATTCGGTGAAAGCTATTGCACGGTGTACATTGGTTTGAACGACATCGAGTTGCTGCCACCGTGTGATATGGCCAACAGGCAATCCAGTAGACGACATCTGGATGACTTTACCCGAGGTCGCGTCATTCGGAAGTTGGAAGAAGGTCAAAGTGTGACTAGAGTGGCCGAGGAGTTCGGTATCAATCACAACATCGTTTCACGAGCTTGGAGAGCATTTCAAACGACAGAAACAGCTGTCCAAGAGTTTAGCAGTGGTCGTCCACGAGCAACCACGGCGGCGGACAACCGGTATATTGTCTTACAGGCGAGAAAAGACAGGGAGCAGACAGCGGGAGAAACCGCAAGGCACATGCAACAGACAACTGGACGTCCATTATCGCGTTTTACCGTGGCCAGGAGGCTGCACAAAGGTGGTCTATTTGCACGACTACCAGTACGGTGTGTGCCATTAACGTATGCTCATCGAAGACAGCGGTTTCTGTGGTGCCAGAAACACAAGAACTGGACACGTCAGCAATGGGGTCGAGTTCTCTTTACGGATGAGAGCCGATTTAGTCTGACGAGCGATTCTGCACATATACACATCTGGAGAGAGCAGGGAACACGCAATCACACCTCCAACAACATCGAAAGGGACCGGTTTGGAGGTGGCGGAGCTCTCGTTTGGGCGGTATCAGGCTTGGTAGCCGTACTGACCTCCACATCTTCCAAGGAGGTTCAGTCACTGGTGTCCACTTTTGTACTGAGGTTCTCCTGCCTCACGCGCGTCTGTTTAGAGGTGCTGTGGGTCCTGAGTTCCTCTTCATGGACGACAACGCTACACCTCATCGTACAGTGGCTGTCGCAGAGCTGTTGGAGAGTGAAGATATTAAACGCATGGATTGACCCGCAAGATCCCCGGACCTAAATCCAATCGAACACGTGTGGGACCTTCTCGGGAGACGCTTGGCAGCACGTCACCAGCCGCCAGCAACGATTCCGCAGCGGCGATTGGCGCTACAAGAATAATGAGCCGCGATGCCTCAACAGCTCCTTGACAACCTCGTCGTCAGCATGGACAGACGTTGTAAATCCTGCAACGCAGTCAGGGGTGATCGTATCCTCTACTAAAGACTGGATTTTTCTTGGCAGCGGCCCGTCACATGGACGTTTCTGTATTCTGTCCAGTTGTGCTCGAAGCTACCTTTTCAATAAAGTGCCTTTGTATCCTTTGGATTCCTTGTTTAGACGGTTTTGCTCACTTATCGCATATTCTTACATCTTGGGGATTTTATGGTATGATTTGAGTCGATGTGGAGCACTTCTGCACGACGTTACATTCGAAAAACCGTCTCGTCCTTAATTTTTGCATGCCAGTGTATATTGCATTTTTATATAAACAATATTTTCCTGGACCTTAGTCTTCTTCATTTCCCAGATTCCCCACTTTTGTTTATGAAATCTTTGTAGATGGCTTAGCCAGAAATTTTTTAAGGTGGCTGTGGCTTCATCTAATATTACATACTAGTCATAGTAAGCTCTTTATAGAATTAGAAATGGGAAAGGGTGAGAGAGAGAGAGATCGTTGTGATCAGAACGTATTCGAGGAAGTTGTGTTACGAGCTCAGTAAGGTTATGTGGGTATAACCTTCAAGGCCTACGAAAGGCCCTTCCAACTAATCAAACTTAGTAACTAAACAACAGTTCTTGTTGTCTAATAACTTAAATTTTCTTAATTCGTACCTCAGTAACGAAAAATTACTCAGTGTGAAACACACGTAGCACGCACACACATACAATCAAAACTAAACGCAATCACTCAAGGCGCTTGAACAACGAAACAGCTGATTTCCACCACCCCAAGGGCGCCCATGACACGGCCACATGAAAGAGGTGTGCCTTCTCTCCCGCTGTCGCAGGGCACCGATCGCCCCCTTGTTGCTGAACGTCCCCCACTCCCTAAACCTGTATTAGCTCTAAATTTAATTTTGCCTCCGTCACGTTTTGATTATTCGAATATTATTTTTGATTTAAATTTCTTATTTTCATAACTACAAATACACTGCACTGTCAATACTCAAGAGGCGCATATAGCGTATTAAATCCGCTTATCTTTGTGGTATAGTAAGCAAAAAGATTCGCCAAGCTTTCGGACTCCACTGGGAGGCTTTTTCAAGGCAATGGTAGACATAAAAATGCTTATGTCTACCACTGCCTTAAAAAGCCTCCCAAAGCTTGACGAATCTTTGTATTTACTACACTACAAAAATAAACGGATTTAATACGCTATATGCGTCTCTTGATTTCTTATTTTCATCGTAGCAGTTTTTTTTATCGCCAAGAGGGAGGCTGAGGGTGCACACATTTGCCTTCACGAGGGCGCAACGACCGAGGGCAGGCGGGCTAGTCCGAGCCTGGTGGTCGTTGACTTCCCCCTCTAAAAGAAGGAAAAGTATCGCTTTAGTGAATGCTCTCAGGTGACATCGATGATGACGCACAAGAAGCGATATGCAACAATGAAACAAGATAGTACCATGAAAGAAATACGGGATTACGCCATATAATACAAATTTTGAAGATGAGAATCCGATTTTTGGCGTAAATGTGACAAGGATGGTAAGTCAGATAATATTTGAAAACTTTCATCGTCCTGGAGCGGGACTCGAACCCGCGTCTCCCAGAAAACGCCTAGGTATGCTAACCACTACACCACCCAGAACGACCAAGTTTCAAGTTTCCGATCAATTTGAATTTAACCATCACAGGATTCGCTAGTCGAATCAACCGGCATTCATGATTAGCGAATCTGGAGGTTAAGAATCTTATCCCGTGTTTGCCCGGAGAAGCAGATAAATCACGAAAGAAATACGGGATTACGACATATAATACAAATTTTGAAGATGACAATCCGATTTTTGGCGTAAATGTGACAAGGATTGATCGGAAACACTTGAAACTTGGTCGTTCTGGGTGGTGTAGTGGTTAGCATACCTAGGCGTTTTCTGGGAGACGCGGGTTCGAATCCCGCTCCTGGACGATGAAAATTTTCAAGTTTTCAAATATTATCTGACTTACCATCCTTGTCACATTTACGCCAAAAATCGGATTGTCATCTTCAAAATTTGTAAGATAGTACCTTTGTCGTAACGATGTAGCCTTCTTATGCCGAGAATAAATAATTATAAAGAGAATCCTGTGTTGTTGTAAACAATTTATGATTTTCTGTCTCTAGATTTTATTAATCAAATAACGAAATACAGTATGAGGAAATCCCTGCAGTGGGTAAAATTAATGAACAACGGATAAAGTGTATATGGTCCTGTGCAAAGAAATATTGAAACGCCCATGTTCAGAATCTTCTTTAGGCGCATTTAAAGCTTCAGGATGCAAGTGTGCATTCGGAACTCGTAGGGGCATTTATCTCTAACCATATATTCATGCTTTCTTCTCTCCACCCATGTATTCATGTTTTCATTTATTGGAGAATGAAATTATGAACGTTTACTGTTGCACAAATCTCGGAACCATCGAAAATGGGGCTAAAAAGGTAGTGGTCCACACAAAATCAGAAGACCACTTGGCTAAATGTTTGTTCTTCACACCACGAATTTACTCTTACTGATGAAAATCTATGTCGCATTGCTTCAGTAAAAGACCAGGATAGCCAACTATGCTGATTTGATATCATCTGACAGTTGTATTACTGTGAAAATTAAAAACACACGTCCAAGAAGGAGAGGAGGCGAGGGATACAGGGAGAGGGAGAGGGAGAGGAGAAAGATGAGAGAGCAGATGAACTAGCAAATGGAAAAGAAATAGAGATAAAACACAGAAAAATGAGAGACAGGAAGAGAAAGGGAGAAAACAAGTGCAAAAGAAATGAGAGAGAGAGAGAGAGAGAGAGAGATTGTTAGGAGAGCATCCGAAATAAAACAGGAGAAAACGTACTGAGAAAAGTTTAAAGAGTAGAAAGAGAGAGACAGGGAGCAGACGAGACACAAAGAGAAAGGAGAAGAAATAGAAAGTGAGCAAGGGAAAAAGAGAGGTGCTTTTTCTTCCTGAATTTCGTTTTCTTTTTCAGTGGAGCGTTTCCCGCTAAGAATGCCTCCTTACTTTTTCGAGACTTGGATTTATAGAAAGTTTTTTACTCTGTAGGGTATCTTCGTTCAAATCACATAGATGAAAGTTCAAAACTCTGTCGTCTCTGCACGATAAAAAAATTCGAATGATAAAAAAATCAATTATAGGTAAAAGGTTTAATAGATTTAAAAGACTTTAAAAAACACACACAAGATCTTTCAAACCAGCAACCGGTTCATCAGGTGTGAAAACAACTAAAGTTAATACAGGCGACCAAACTTTTACATCTAAAAACAAACGTAAGTTCATGACGTGTAGTGAGTAGCGCAGCGCAGTCTCGCCAATCGGTTTTGATGTCTACACAAGAGTCTGAAGCCTGTGTTGTGTTGGAGGGGGGGGGGTTGGACCTCCTCCCAATTACATGAGATATGCGAGAAATAAAGAGCAAACACGGACCGCCGACGCCATGTCGTGTCACGTGTTTCGAGTCGTACGGAACACAGGAAGGAGTGTTGAGGGCTACTACAGCATATTCAAAAACCGAAGATTTCTCGCAGACACTCTGCGGCCAATTCTATCACCAGCTAGACGTGTTTGAGAGAGGCAGGAGCGAAGGTCTCCATGAAGCTGGCTTAACCGAATCGGGGGTCCATGTGCATCGGAATACCAGAATAGTTGGACATTGCTGGAAACAGAGGTTGCACGAAGGCACCTCCAATCGCCGTAGCGGTATCAGTGCAGTTAGGTAGACGTCAGCGTGTATCGACATGCGTATTCATCGCCAGGCATATGCGTAGCCACAAGTTATCTCTTACAGCATTCGACGAGCGGTGAACCAAAGTTTGGCGAAGGCAGGTCTGCGTTTTCGGTAGCCATTGATTTGACTGCCGTTGAACTTAAGGCATCGCCGAATTTGTCTGGAGTGGTATCGATTTTGTATGGAGTGATATCGAGTTTTTTCTGGAGTGGTGTTGATTTTGTCTGAAGTGGTGATTAGGGCTGTGACAGTTTAGCACGATGTGGTGTTCAGCGATGAGTACCGATTTTGCCTCGGTGCCAATGATCGTCAGCTTGGCGCCCTGTGCTAATGTGGCCGCAAAAATGATGTAGTTGTTGTTATTGAACAGTGCACTTCTCGCCAACCAGGTATCCTTGTATGGAATTAACGATGGCATGTTACTTCTGATATGCATAATGAGCACGGTGACAGCCCAGCAGTACGTGGATGACTTTGTACCTCCAGTGTTGTTGCCATTTTTGAGTGGTATCTTGGAGGCCATTTTCCAGCAAGATAAGGCACGGCCACACACCACTAATATCTCCTGTCTGTACCTACAAGTGGTTCAAATGCTTCCATGGTCAGCGAGATCTCCAAATCTATCACCAATCGAGCATGTATGGGACCTCACTGAACTGCGCTTGGAAGCCTCTCCTGAGTCTTCCCGGAATGCCGCTGAATTGCGCGACCAGGAAAACGTTGCGTAATCCTAGGCAGGCTATTAGAGGGTTGTAACACTCTGCGTAGCGCAGTGCGTCTGATTGATTACACAATACGGTTGTCACTCACGATATTGAATGTTGTCAGGCGACCCTGTCAAACTGATTGATTTTCTTGGAAATAAAGTAATGTATTATCCCCTTCATATTCTATATCTCGTGATTTTCGGCTCATTAAGCTCTTTCTTTGTGGGTGGGGCAATTTCATTGTAGAACACTGTGATAGTTAAAGTTATTGAATACGACAGGAATTGTTTTATTTCATTTTCTTAAAGTGCAGCTGCCATGCTGCTTCATTTTTCTGGAAATCGGTGAGCAGTATGAATAGAATTTTTAGAACTTTTAAGTGCCGAATTCGATCTTTTTACTTTGAAATTATTTCAATCTTCACAGTTTATAAATAGCGTGACTTTTACACATGAACCGTTGTTTATGTTCCCTCTGTGTTCGAGATTAAGAACACATGGCCAGTGAAGATTGATCGACTGTCCTTTTTAACGCAGAATGCACTTCTTCCCTTGTTATTTTCTCAGAGGAACGAATAATTCTTCTTCTCTTGATTTTGAGTGAACTGTACGTCGAACGAAACAGGAAGCAGGACACGATTATTCGCAAAAACACGAAGATTTCGTGTACAGTGTCGTAAATTTATCTGTATTCAGGTGTACAACAGCTTTGACAAAAACTTCTCTTTTCTAAGTAGACACCCCGTGTAATATTGAATGAAAAAATATATTGTCAACTGCTATGTACCTGTCACTTAAATTAATAACCCTAAATGGAATTAAATGCTCCTTTGTTAATTTAAAATAATTTGTCACAGAATAGTTATTGATGATAGTGCCCCTTCAAATGCCATTGATGATGCTGCGGCTCAATGTGTGAGATGGATTGCATATTTTTAAGGATATCGTAAACACCAATTGCTTTTTAGAATGTTAATCACTGCAGAATAGTTTCATTCAATACACATTGTAATGTGTGTACTTGATAAAAACTGTTTTTATTTTATGGAATGCGAGAAAGGACACGGCTGTGGATCCAATTAAAAAGCATGCTGTAATATTTTTACAGCATGTTTCTCACTGAGAAAATATTTCTGTGTTGCTACATTTTCCATTCATGATTCCGCTGAAAAATAAAATTTCATAGCATAAACTAAATATAATTTCATAAATATAGCAGCAGCTCAATAAAACTCAAATTCTATTCAATCCACGCACACACGCGCGAATATGAATCCGTTTCCAAATGGTGCTGAAAAACCGTGAATTGAAAATATTGCAGCACAGAAAAATATTTTCTGTTCTTCCATGTAATTCTAGGTGATACAAAGGTTGTACCGAAAGTAATGCAAAGTGGGCATTACTTTTTTATTAACTGACAGAGCTCGTTAAAATTGCACATGTTGGTAGAGTTACTCTTCTTCTATAGTAACCTTTCTTCTTCATTGCGGGAAAATAATGTATTCTAAGCAGCAGCAACGTGCTGTCATTGAGTTCTTGATGAAGGAAATGTTCAGGCTGTCCGACATCCACAGAAGGCTACAGAATGTTTACGGAGATGACACCATTGACAAGAGCAATGTGCACAGATGGATGAAGAAGTTTAAGGAAGGGGAAACCATCACTAAAAACAAACCACGCAGTAGGAGACCATCATCTGCGACCACTGACACGAATCGTCAGCGAGTGGAGGAATTTATTTACGCTGAGAGACGAGTCACAATCTGTCAGCTTGCTGCACAACTGAACTATGGTCACAATGCCACACAGAAGATGGTGGAAGACTTGCGGTATCGGAAAATGTGTGCAAAGTGGGTACCTCGGAAGTTGACATCCGATTTGAAAGAGAGAAGGATGGAAGTCTGCTCTGATCTGCTGGAAGCGTTTAAAACCAATGGAGACACGTTTTTGTTTCGATCTGGCAACACGGGATCAAACGCGTGAATATCTTTACGATCCGAAAACGAAGAATCAATCCATGGAATGGCGTCACACTTCTTCAATAAGCCTTAAGAGCTTCAAGAGCCAGCGATCAGCAAAGAAAGTCATGGTGACTGTTTTTTGGGATGACAGGATTTTCTGGAACGTGGCAGTACCGTGACCAGCAAGCGGTATATTGAGACGCTGAAGAAGCTCATAGAGGCCATAAGGAGGAAGTGACCGAACAAGAATCTGAAAACGATCCACATTCAACATGACAATGCGAGACCACACACATATTTGGTAACAAATCAGGTGATCAGCAAATTAGGCTGGTGGGAGGTCCCCCATACACCGTACAGCCCAGACCTGGCACCCTCCGACTTCCACTTCTTCGGTCCGATGAAGAACAGTCTCCGGGGGCAACGATTAGATGATATAGACGAGGTGAAAGTGCCTGTGAAGAAGTGGGTGCAACAGTCCACACCTGATTTTTTTCAAGATTCAAGAGTTGTGTTCAACGATGGCGCAAATGCATCACTTGTGATAGAGACTATGTTGAACAGCACATTTATATAGAGAATGAGTTACTCTACCAACATGTTCAATTTGAACGACATCTGTCAGTTAATAAAAAAGTTATGCCCACTTTTGCATTACTTTCGGTACAATCCGCGTATGTTCTAAATACGTCAAATTCACACGACTTAATACTCAGCATGGTCACATTATTGTGACAAACTCCTACTTTTGACGTCAACAACGCGTAGCCAATGAAATAAGGCACGTGTAGCGAGGTGGCTTGGAGGGTACATAAGGTGTGCTGTAGGTATCCTGAAAACATATCACTCGTTGCTGTCATGGATAAAAGGAGCGATTTATCAGATTTGCAAAAAGGGATGATTATCGGCCTTCGGGCCAAGGGTGGCAGTATTTCTGAAACAGCGCAGTTTTGGAACTGGTCACGTGCTACTGTGGTTAAAGTGAATCGTGATTAGAGAAACGGCACTACTGCAAATAAGCGACGTGCTGGAAACTACGGAGCACCACGTTCCATTCATGTGAGAGTTGAACGTCGGCTTCGAAGGTGCGTGAGGGCTGATCGACACGCTACATTGGAGCAACTCGCTGGCCGAATGAACCAGGGGAGTACCGAAAGTGTGTCTGAAACGACAGTTCGGCAAACCCTGCTGCGTATGGGGCTCCGATGCAGACGGATAGTCACTGCATCTATGCCAACGAAGGTGCATCGGGAGAAAAGGCTTACATTTGCACGGCAGCATCGGAATTGGAACTCCGCTGATTGGCAAAAGGATTGACTTCTCTGATGAGTCATGTTTTCTGCTTCACCGAACGGATGGATGTTGGCGTATAAGGCGAGAAACATCGCAGAACAAACACTCTTCAACCATTTCGGGAAGAACGCGAGCTGGTGGGGGCAGCGTTTTGGTTTGGGGAATGGTTTCGTGGAATTCTCTGGGTCCACTCATACCTGTGAAAGGCACTATGGACCGAATTCGTTATGAATCTATCCTTGCAGACCACGTACACCCATACATGCTCATCGTCTTCCCTGGGGTGGATGGGATCTTCCAGTACGATAATGCGACTTGTCACATAGCTAGAAATGTCTGAGAGTGGTTGGAAAAGCACGATGAAGACTACAAAGTACTTCCCTGACCCCTAATTCCCCAGACGTAAACCCAATTGAGCATCTGTGGGACCACCTCGATCGTGTTGTTCGCTCAATGGATCTTTCACCACCCACCCTCCAGCAGCTGTCAGATGCACTGCAATCAGCATGGCTCCACATACCTGTGAGCACCTTCCAACACCTTATTGAGTCACTCCCAGACTGTCTAGTTGCTGTTCGTGCTGCATACGGCCGTTACTCTGGATATTAGCTGGTGGTCACAATAATGTGACTCAACCGGGTATTTTCATTGCCGACATTTTGATGTTCTCCAAAGAGCGAATGTTTGTTGCAAAAAAAATAAATAAATAAAAAACATTAGCTGACCTTAAATGAAAAAAATCAAAAAAAAAAATCCTCAATGACTGAAATACTGAACAACACAAATTTGGAAGACGTGAAAACATCTATGTGAATCCAATAAACGGATTCACATCTTCCAAATGTGTATTGAAAAAAAATCCTGTTGTAAGGTGTGATTCATTAAAAATTGACAAAAAAATCTTTTGAAATATCAATCTGCGAATTCCAAACGCTGACTTTGTGAAGGAATGTTTTCTTATTCGTTTTACCGCTACAGAAATTCACCAACTGCAATCGTTTAGTTGAATCAGCTCAACGTACGCCGTGATGTTTGATCTTGGGAATATTACATTTCATCACCTTTTGCTAGGGAAAAGATGGGAGCTACTTTATAGTTTTGGAATGTAGAACTCCATGGGTTACTCAAGCGCAGTCTTTTATTTACAAGAGCAAACGACTTTCGTAATAACTTGATGTAAGTGCATAAGATAAAATCTTGGGAAGTGGGAGCGGCACTTGTTGAATTTCCTCTGATTCTTATGTCGAGCACATATGCCTGGATGGGAAACTGCTTGCATGTCATGTCTAACATTTCGTTTGATAAAATCCACTTTGATTTTTCTTCTCGAACACTATAATTATTTTGCTAACAATGCTGTTCCTTCTTTGATCTGCAAACATCCGCTATTTGGCAAGTCGTTTGTGTTTCTGAATATAACGTCTTAATCTGGGAAACGCAGGAAGTTCCGCTTTCCGCAGCCATCAAATTATTTCTGCGTTAACTTCAGTCAGAAGGCCTTCAAGACATGAGGTTGAGAAGTGACCTTTTCTTAATTCAGTAATGAGCTGAATAGATGGGCGTTGCTTCAGTTGTTTAGAATTTCGAACTGTCCGTTGTTCATTTTATTCTCCAGTTCAGTAGATCTTGTATTAATTAACAGGAATTTGCGCGTCTGTTTTTACATAATATTAAAAAGGATACACGATTCTCGTATATATTTTTCTGCAGTGGATAATTCTTTGATCTCAGCATTTGGTAATATATCTGGTCTTACCAAAAATGATGAAGGGCTTTAACTATAGAACCTACATTGTAAAAAATAAGTGGTATGAGTTCACGGAAGATGTCTAAAAATAACGTGCAACAAAGTTGCCAGCAGAACTCCAACTTTTAGCGAAATTCTGGTTTTGAAAAGTTTCCGTGGAAACCTCTGTATTTTAACAGATTTTCCGTTGGCACTAATTCTGTTTTTTTTTAAGATATGTCAGTTTTGGGGTTTTCCATTTGTGATACAGAGACTTACCGAATTTCGCAAAAACTTCAATTAGACTTATACAGACACATCTCCTTTACAGAAGGAACTTTCGTATACACTCTATTTTAAGTATAAATGCACCAGACGAATTGCAGAACTTTTTTCAGATGTATGAAGAAAATGAGTCTTTCTCTGCCTACTGTAAAGATCTAGCTGTCGATGGTTTGAACCCCAATAGGTACCGCTAACGACGGAGCTAGAAAGGCACTTACTATCAGCCCGCGTTTGAGGTAGAAACGAAGAGGATTTGATTCGCTCGATGATGAAATGCTTTTCGCTAAGAATGCTGGTTAATTAGTCATTTTGTCTTCTGTAAGAGATGTTTATTTTTCTGAACTGGTACAATAATTTGGTTTTTCTGTAAGAGGACTGATTACAAATTGCATTTTTTTCCCCATCATGATTTTTCAAAGCAACAGAATGTTTGGAAACTCGAGATTTTTTTAATACAGACAATGACTTTCAGTTATGTTTAAAAAGATGTGAAATATACTACTTCATGGTTTTAATTCATAAAACCCCTAAGCACAGAATTTACGCTTGAGAGCTATAATGGTTTTTGTGTTAAGGGGTCCACAAACTGATACACAGGCAAACTATCATGCGTATGGCACTTCAAGGTTTCTAATTTTAACATAACATACAATAGCAGGTGCAGAACCTCAAACTCAGGGCTACCAAAAGACTATTGAAATTTAATAGTTAATCAATTTTCATGTAACTTAAGCATTTCGGCGAACCGCGCTTATTACTGAAAAGTTTTCGTCACGGGAAAGCTGAAAACATAATTTTTCCGTTACTGCACGGCCGGACGCAGAGACATGTTCTCTGAAAATTCAGATTTTTCCGTTGACACTTCTTATAAACCGCATTTTTTCATTATTGACAGCCGGACAAACATTAACACGAATACATCGAGTGATCTCTGAATGATGACCACCCCTATTAAAAGTGGATGGGGCCGGTTGACCCCGTGATTTCCGAGAGGGTGCAATTAATCGACAGATATAGCATATTTAAAGTGTCAGTGGAGCAATAGGTAATAAAATTCGGAGCGTGTTGGGTAAGCGGAAGGATTTATCTGACTTTGAGGAAGGACAGATTGTGAGAGCTCGGGTAGCTGGTGCCTCGATTTCCCAAACGGCTGAAGTGGTGTGTTGTTCGCGAGTCACCATAGTTAAAGTATAACAGGACTGGCGTGAAAATGGTCAAACAATGACTCGGTGGCAAAATTGCACAGGACAGCGAAAGGTTGATGTGAGAAGTGTGCGCCGGGTCGAACGACTTGTACAGGCAAACAGACGCAGTACTGTTCAACAGTTGAACACCCAATACAACAGAGGTCAACCTAGAACAGTATATATTATGATCATACGTCGCATATATGGGCTATAACAGTAGACGACCACAACGTCAACCTCTATTAACCATGGTTCATCGGCTCAATAGACTCGCCGTGTGTAAGGATTATGCAAATTGGACGTCGAATGACTGGAAAACAAGTGTGCTGGTCTGACGAATCGCATTTATATTCTACCATGCGGATGGTCGTGTACGTATTCGACGGAAACAACATGAGACACTCGATCCATCATGCATGATCTCCACAGTTCTATCCGATGGAGGCGGTTGTATGGTGTGGGGCATGTTTACCTGGTAGGAACTTGGACCCCTGGTGCACGTGGAAGAGCGTATGACTGGTGGCCATTATCGTGAATTGCTTGCTGACACTGTACATCCAGCAGTGTTGCACTTTTTCGAGAATGGCGACAGTGTCTTCCAAGATAACAATGCCCCGGGCAACATGTCCAATGTTGTGCAGGAATGGTTTGAGGAATACAGTTCAGACTTCCAGCATATTGATTGTCTTTCGAACTCCCCCCGATATAAGTCCCATACAGCACTTATGGGGGATTATGGAACGGCGTATCAGGCGTCTGGATACACCAATAACCTGCATTGAAGGCCGCATTACACACAGCTTGGTTGGCCATACCTCTCAGCTACTTCTGGTATCTTACTGAATCGATGCCATGTCGGATAGCTGCTGTACCGAACGTGAAAGAAGGACCTACGAAGTATGAGGTAAGTAGCCATAATTCGTAATCTCTCACTGATTATAGAAATTATGATGAGTTCTAGGATTGTGTAGAATATGAGTTGAATGCGTTTCAGGGACTATAAATAGTTCCAAGAAGCCACAGTAGAACGCAAGATATGCAGGAAGTTATCACCAAGAATAAACAAAGCTGTTGTAATTATGGACTAAGTGCATTGTACTCACTGGCAAACTCCGTCGAAAGTTAATAAAACAGTAATGTCCGAATATAAGCCACAGTTTTGTGAGACTTTGAACTTGCAAAACGCTCCAAGTGTATGTCGAATACTACTGCGTATAGGTAGGTTACCATTTTGTTTGACTGTCAGTTACATGGTACTTGCTCATGTAGTTATGGTAATAATTGTTTTTTCGTCGGGTTCAATTTGTTTTCTTCGTGCATAGCTTTCTCCCGAGACTAAATATCAATCTGGGTGATCTTGATACCCATGTATATAAAAACAGACTAGAAAATATCAATACTCTTACATAAGCAACCACAGAAAATATTTTCTAGTCTTCAGCAGCATGGATTTATTCCCGTGCGGCTGTATGTTATAGTTCATTTGAAAAACCGTACGATATTGTTTTACTGGGTGCACAATATTTCCGTTTCTTTGCAATTTTCTTTAAGGTTTCTCAGAGACAGTGTAACATAAAAAATGTGGGTTTAATTTATAAGGGTCTTCTTTTTCCAGCTGCGCGAAGCTTCTATACTGCCATTCTTGGTTGATGCTGAGGTCAGATGTGCGCATATTCTACAAATGATTCAAGTTATACATTCTGCGAAATTTGAAAGTTCGGCAGTTTTAGCAAACGAATTCAACTTTTCAGGCATTTTCCAGCTCGCATTATGTTATGTGGGAAAAGAGCAGATGTTTCAAGTTTGACGATGCAGTGCTCATGAATATGCTGTCCATTCCTTTAGCTAAGCAAGTCTGCCCTTGCGTTGCCCTCAACGCCTCGGCACTTTGCCTAATCATTCAATCCAATATCTTGAAGTACGTTAACATTTTTTTGTATCCTTTACTAAGAAGAAAAAATATATTTCGGATGCTCTTGTTGTACGTGCATCCACAAAGACGTATAGATCTCAAAGAAGAATTTGCTGTTTCTTGTTTATGCAGAAATTATATTTGCAAAATCTGAACTTTCGTGACCACTGCACAGATATTAACGTGATCCGTCTGGTAAAGGCGCAACAATTTTCGAGAGAAAGCACTGTCCGATACTGAAATCGAAATTTCCTACTTTGTTGGCACAGTGGTAAAATATTAGCTTTTCTTGGAATTTTATGAAATTCATAAAAAGACTGAACGGTTTCACCCTAATTCAAATGGAAGTGAGTACCTCTTGTACACACAAACACACATATATGTATCCGTATTAAGAAAACAGGAAATATTTGTCTGCATATTTCTTTCAGATCTCAAAATAATGTTTTCTGGGAACATAGGTATCGTAAGAAAAGGAAATACATATCCACGCTACCTACAGAGAAAATTACAAATGGCGAAACACTGGAAATTATTATAAAAAAATTATTTAAACTCTCTTCTGGGAACATAACTGTCGTGACAAATACAAATATACTTTTACCCCACATATAAAATTTCTGTTCCCGGAAAAGATGGGAATAAGGAAAATACATAAGAAAAGGATTTAAATTACGATACCAGATTCAAAAGGAGTTTATCGTTGTTCTTTTAGCAAGAGAGGTATAACTAAAAAATACACTTTTGCCATTTGAATTAAGTTATCTTGTTGTCGAAATATGACCTTATCAAACTAAAAACGCAAGTGGTATTTTTGTGACCACCCTTTGCAAAATTTGATTCTATTTTACTGTCCATGAACAGTATACAATAGTGGCATCGAATCATTATGGGCATCCGGGGCTAAGTCGCGCATGAAAATGAGGAGACAATTGTTTTTTCTTTCAATTGAAAAAATTCCAAAAGAAAATCAGTATTAGTAGCCAGAACCCAGATTTCCTGAATGCAAATGGGAGCCATTACAATGGTTGAGTAACTGGGTAACACATTACAGCCTTCCATATCCGTTTACTAAAGCGCGCTGAATACCGCGCGGGTGAGAGGCGACTCTAGTCAACTCGTCGCCATGTTGAAGCTTTAGAGAACAGTAACGAATGAGCAGATGCGCGATGAATTGCGAATTCGTAAAACTGCCTTTTGGGGCAGGTCACCTTTCTGTCTAACAATAGAAATTTTGCTTCCGCGTCGTCGCAAAGTGAGCGACTGATTTTCGTTTGTGAAGTTCAGCGAGCTGTAAGGTTTGCTCGTGTAAGTAAAATGAACACAGATACTATTTATTGGAACACCCTTTTAGCTTACTGATGGATGAAGGAAAAAACCGTTAAAGACTTGGGCCCACATGGACCAAATATTTGCTTGGTGCAAAAATATGAGAAACGGTCTACAACTCTACTTTGAAACGTGTAAAAACTTAAAAATTTGCTTACGAAATACAATTGGGCAAGAACGGTTAACTGTTTCATCTGCTGACAAAAAGTTCATTTCAGAATTGACAATTTTAAAACGAAAGTCATCGAGAAGTTCGCCCCGAGCAAGTAAAAAAACAAACAAAAAACAACAACAACAAAAAAAAAAAAAAAAAAAAAAAAAAACAGAGCTCAGTTCGTTTATAAATGAAGGAAGACAAAAACCAAAAATTTTATTTCACGTTACACAGCACTGCATATACATGGTCGTATCAGAATAATATGACCACCCCCGGAATCACAGTGCACCAGCCCATGCGCGTCACAGAGTGCACGTGATAAGGTTAACCACACGGAGATATAAGCGGCCGGCCAGGACAGATGAGCCACAGTATGTTACGTGAACACAATGGGCAGAGGCAGTGATTAGTTGGACGTTCAAAAAGGAATGATCATCGGCTACCGCACCCAGGGGGAGAAGCATCTCAGAAATAACAGACTTCGTGGGCTGTTCGCGAGGTCCTGTAGTGTACCAAGAATGGACTGCTGGCACACCGAATACTTCCCGACGGCATAACTGTGGATCCCCAAAAGCCATCTATCCCAGAGGAGAAGCGCGCTGAATACTCGCCTGCGTCGACTGGTAAAAGGCAATCGACGCGCGACAGTTCAGCAATTGACCACTCAAATGAATCCTGGGGCACCCAGGTACGTGTCATCGATAACAGTAGTGCAAACCCTGTTACGCATGCGTCTCCGAAGTCGACGCTACGTCAAGGAGCCCATTTTAACTCCAATCCATCGGCAACGACTCCTGCAGTTCGTATGAGACTGCCGTTATTAGACAATGGAAGAGTGCGAAAAGTTTGCCTTCTCCGACGAATCGAGGTTTCAACACCACAGAAGTGGCGGCCGGTGGAGGATACGGCGTCAGACACAAAAGAACCAACACCCGGATACACTTGTCGCTGAAGTACAGGCCGGCAGTGGCAGTGTGCATATCTGGGGGATGTTTCCCTGGTATGACTTGGCATCGCTGGTACCACTGGATGGGTCCCTGAACGGTAATATCTACCTGCCCATCCTTTCTGACCACATACATTCTTTCATGTTGGACGTTTATCCTAGTAGTAACGGTGTCCACCAACACGACAATACGCCGTGCCACGTCGTTAAGGGGATGCGTAACGGTTCCAGAAGCACGACAGCGATGTCTCCGTTCTCCCTTGGCCGGCGAAATCGCCAGACTTCAATCCCATAGAGCACTTGTGGGACTATTTGATCGACAGGTTCGACGTGCCGACGCACAATCACGTCATCTCCGGGACCTCTGTGCTCTATTGTAGTCCGAATGGGCACGTGTGCCTGGGGCAACCTTTCAAGATCTCATTGCGTTCATGCAACCCCGTCTCGCCGCCAAATTATTGGGTAGGTGGTCATATTATTCTGATACGACTGTGTATATAAATGAAATTTCTACCTCATTCTATGTGGTTAAACATGATTTCAGAAGATTCTGCATGGAAACCTCACAATCAAATTATATTTCACAGTACGGAAGATAGTTGAGAGCAAATTTTAAAATATTTAGCCCAGATAAATTTTTGGTCACACTACGCCACTGGTATACAATATCCTGGAATTGTTGAATTTGCACTCACTATACTTATATACACAGTCGAGTCACATTATTGCGACCACTTCCTACTTTTGACGTCAACAGCGCGTATCCAATGAAAGAAGGAACGTGTCGTGAGCTGGCTTGAAGGGTATATAAGGTGTGCTGTAGGCATTATGAAAACGTATCGCTCGTTGCTGTCATAGATAAAAGGAGCGATTATTAGATTTGCAAAAAGGGATGATTATCAGCTTTCGGACAAAAGGTGGAAATATTTCTGAAACAGCGCAGTTTGTGAACTGTTCGCGTGTTGCTGTGGTTAAAGTGTTTGGTGATTGGAGAAATGGCACCATTACGAATAAGCGACGTGCTGGAAACTGCGGAGCACCATGTGCCATTGATGTGAGAGGTGAACGTCGGCTGCAAAGGTGCATGAGGGCCGATCAAAAGGCTACACTGAAGCAACTCACTGGCCGAATGAACCAGGGGGCTACCGGAAATGAATCTAAAACGACAGTTCAACGACCCTTGCTGCGTATGGGGCTCCGATGCAGACGGATGGTCACTATGCTAACGAAGGTGCATTGGTAGAAAAGACTTACATTTGCACGGCAGTATCGGAATTGGAACTCCGCTGATTGGCAAAGGATTGACTTCTCTGATGAGTCACGTTTTCTGCTTCACCGAACGGATGGACGTTGGCGTATAAGGCGAGAAACATCGCAGAACAAACACTCTTCAACCATTTCGGGAAGAACGCAAGCTGGTGGGGGCAGCGTTATGGTCTGGGGAATGGTTTCGTGGAATTCTATGTGTCCACTCATACCTTGGCAAGGCACTATGGATCGAATTCGTTATGAATCCATCCTTGTAGACCACGTACACCCATACATGCTGATTGTCCTTCCTGGGGTGGATGGGATCTTCTAGCACGGCAATGTGCCGTGTCACATAGCTAGAAATGTCCGAGAGTGGTTGGAAGAGCACAAGGAAGACTTCAAAGTACTTCCTTGGCCCTCTAATTCCCCAGACTTAAACCCAATTGAGCATCTGTGGGACCACCTCGATTGTATTGTTCGCTCTATGGATCCTACACCACCCTCCAGCAGCTGTCAGATGCACTGCAGTCAGCATGGCTCCACATACCTGTTAACACCTTCTAGCACCTTATTGAGTTACTCCCAGTCCGTCTAGCTGCTATCCGCTCTGCACATGGCGGTTACTCTAAATAATAGCTGGTGGTCACAATAATGTGACTCGATCGTGTATAAAAAGCACTGGAAAGACCATTTTATCAAAGGAGAAAAAATGTTTTGCAATTTTTTCCAGGAATAGTCTTCGATAGCCAATTGAGCACTAGTCAAAAATGAAAAATGTAAGATTGATACGTGAAAGTAAAGGCATATGTAAGAACGGATTTCACTCATCTTGTGAATGTTATTTAGTGAAGTATTATGCATTTTATATAGCTACCCAAGAAAAGGCAGATTCTAATGGCTAACTCAGAACAATTTCAAATGATATTTTCTGAGAGATCGTTTTCATAGTCTTTGGAGTCCTGAACACCTACGCACACGTTGTGTCTCCCTCTCTCTCTCTCTCTATTAGAAACGGTTTGAGCCAAGTTGACTGCACGAAGGGAAGTTTTGCACCATGTGATTAATGTGTTTCTCTTTTTACTTCAACTTGATTTGAAGATTCCGGTGAATGATAACACACTTGTTATATGTGCCGAAGTCATGTTACTTGTGTATTATCATTCACCGATCATTGGCGCCGAACTCAGAAGTTCTTGTTTACTTCCCTGTATAAACGCAACTCAGCATCTCCTCGTGAATTTTAATTCTCCGACAGATTTTAATTCAGCTAAAGCGCTAATGATAATATTGTTTAGCAGCTTTACGCAAAATAAAGTTAAACAAGAAAAATGACACTAACTTCTCGGAAATAATGAATGTATCCTCTGAACTTTTTCCGACACAAATATAATTTTTTAAAGCGGATTTTAAGGAACAAACCAATGAATTTCCCTTTCCTAACCGAACAACCGCACGATGACCTGCAGAGATAATTCACCAAATTTTATGCAGAAATATTATTCAATAACGTATGGATATCGCATCGAAGCGATGAGTCAGCCACTGGAAAAGGTATTGTTAGAGTCTATGAAATTACTGAATCATTCTGAAATGTGTAGTGGAAACGGTTTAGAGATCAAGAGCAACAAAACATCGCATTTATTTATAACTTTTAACAAACGAATAAAGTTGGAAGAAACTGTGTTACTGTAAAAGGGTTTGAGCAAAAAAGAACCACTTATTTTTGCAGTCCCAATGTGTCTTTAGAGTTTTGAGCAACTACCCTTCAAAATTTACTTTGTGCTTTAACACCCTTTTTCGGATATTTGGGTGCTGATGTACTTACAGGCTGTAAAAGAGGGAAAATGGGTTCATAATTCTGAATCATAACATCAGCTAAGTTCGTTTGTTATTCAAAAAAAAAAAAATAAAAATAAAAGAGAAAGGGATGTAAGAATACAGGTAACCGGAGTTGGCTTTCTAGGGTAATTCAGGAGTTCAGTATATTTCTTGTGTTTCCTATCTTTTTCGTTTTGGGGTTTTACAGCCACCGTGAGCAACTCTGGGATATAAGCAGTCTCTCGTCCGTAATTTAGGGTCACTGGTTCCAGGGAAAGGAAAGAACCGGAGCCGTGAGACAAACACAACATCCATTCCTCACCGAGTCGAACCGAGACCTATCTTGGACGGATGGTCAGAATCCAGCGGTAATATCACTGCGCCATCGGGGCGGCTGTGTTTTCTATGACCTGGTTAAGTTGTGACGTACTGCAAAGGTGAAGCACAACTCATATGCGCATGCGCGACAGCGTCGAACTGCGAAATTCAACTTCACAGCTGTAGCCGAAACTGCGTTTGTAGCCGGGTCTGTAGCCGATTTTATGTGGGCCGTCCTGTATTTCGGTGTGAGGAATATTTTGTGATTCTCAATAAATAACATTTCTGATGTTAATGAACGTATGTTATTTTGTTTGCGAATGTTTTACTGATTCTAGGAATCCGGTTGAAAAGAGTCTATTTATAACTGGCACCATTCACTATGAAGAACGCTCCACACACTATGCATTTGAAATTCAGCGCCGTTTTCCACCAAAGGGTGTAAATGCATTACCTTTTCTCTGATTTTCCCTTTCCTGAAAATCTGCTTTGAAAATTTTCTTTTTTCGTCGCAAGGAATTTAAAAAATGTGCCCATAACACTCTAGAATTCGGTATCATCTTTCATGTTTTTTCGTGTGTGAGTGAGGCACTCGCGCTGTGTGCTCATTAAAATTGGTACAGAGTTTATAAAGATTTGTACCTTATTTTTCAAATGTTATATCATTTCTATTTTTTATGGAACTAGAGTGATGTGTATTCACAGCTTATGCAGACTACTGTAATTCCTATAAATAAGAGTCACTCAGATAAACTATAAATCTAAAAATCAGCTGCACAGGTAATCAAAGGAGGAATAAATAGAGAAATCGCCAAAAAATACTGTACCGGTCCTGCACATATTTAAAATAACAGTGCCCGTTGTGAAATTTTTGCTTCATTAAAGTGTATAAATTGCTTTTTATTACTTTTGCATGCAATTAATTACTGCTTCACTAAAGCCTTTAAATTACTTTTCTTGACTTATTCATTTAAGTAATTTTAATTTTTGTTTCAGTAGAGGAAATTCATTTCTTCATCATCAAAGGATATTAACTTTTTCTTCCTTGAAAAATTTCAATTACGGCTGATTAAAGTTTTCAGTTTCTGCTTTTTGTTAGTAAGTAAACCAAATTTCCTTCGAACAGAATTTGAGGTTTAAAATTTTCTTGTTGCTAAGTTAATTTTTCGATAATGTTATAGAATAATTACAATTGTAAAGAAAATTTTACTGATAACTTAACAGTATTTTAAACCATAACATGAATAAGTTAGGAGGATATTTAAGGCCCATAGGAACAGGAAGGCTCTGGGTTGCACACGTCTTCTTTTATCCACAATAGATTTAGGTCACACGTCAATACAATCCAAGGATCGTGGTCTTGTTTCGATCTCAATTTGTCAGTATTACGTCTACTCACCGTCAGACACAACTGCTGTTAAAGCTAAATATTTTGGGGTTCCTTATGAATAGAATATTAGAAAGATCACTGAAATGTAGTAAAAGTTGGCGAAAACGATTTCGGAGATTGTGTTAAAATTTGGATTGTCAGCTTTCTTGTACACTAAAATAATAATGATCTGTGATAACATTAAAGGACTATAACGCAAAAATCACTGAAAATTTCGATTTCTTTTACTTTCAACAAAGCTTTAAGGAATTCAGTTCAAAATTACATCATATGTTAATGGATACATTGTGATGGAGTATTTTGGTTATTTTCCGAAGTTTTTCTCTTAAGACTGGTGTGCTGCCTCGGTGGTGCAGTGGTCTAAGCGCTGACTTATGATCATTCGTTCGTGAAGGATCTAGGTTCGAATCCCGTTGAGGCATGGATGTTGTGTTTGTCTTACGGCACTGGCTTTCTCCCTTCCCTGGAACCAGTGACCTTAAATTAGGGACGGGCGACTGCTTATAGCCCATTGAGCTGCTCACGGTGGTCGTTAAACCTTTTGTGCAGCACCTTTTTTCTCTATTTGTCTAGAAATTCTGGGAAACAATGGCAGCAATACCACATTCAAAGGAAAGGTTTAATAGTTTTATTTGATTTAGAATTAAGAAAAAGATACTTTTGGTTACGATGCCATTAGTGTGAAATATCTTATGCATTTTAGCCATTGAAACTTGGAGTGTGAAATATCTTCTGCATTTTAGCCATTGAAACTTGGAGTGTGAAATATCTTCTGCATTTTAGCCATTGAAACTTGGAGTGTGAAATATCTTCTGCATTTTAGCCATTGAAACTTGGAGTGTGAAATATCTTATGCATTTTAGCCATTGAAACTTGGAGTGTGAAATATCTTATGCATTTTAGCCATTGAAACTTGGAGTGTGAAATATCTTATGCATTTTAGCCATTGAAACTTGGAGTGTGAAATATCTTATGCATTTTAGCCATTGAAACTTGGAGTGTGAAATATCTTATGCATTTTAGCCATTGAAACTTGGAGTGTGAAATATCTTATGCATTTTAGCCATTGAAACTTGGAGTGTGAAATATCTTATGCATTTTAGCCATTGAAACTTGGAGTGTGAAATATCTTATGCATTTTAGCCATTGAAACTTGGAGTGTGAAATATCTTATGCATTTTAGCCATTGAAACTTGGAGTGTGAAATATCTTATGCATTTTAGCCATTGAAACTTGGAGTGTGAAATATCTTATGCATTTTAGCCATTGAAACTTGGAGTGTGAAATATCTTATGCATTTTAGCCATTGAAACTTGGAGTGTGAAATATATCTTATGCATTTTAGCCATTCAGCCATTGATTGAAACTTGGAGTGTGAAATATCTCATTTTAGCCATTTTAGCCATTGATTGAAACTTGGAGTGTGAAATATCTTATGCATTTTAGCCATTGAAACTTGGAGTGTGAAATATCTCATGCATTTTAGCCATTGAAACTTGGAGTGTGAACATATCTCATGCATTTTAGCCATTGAAACTTGGAGTGTGAAATATCTCATGCATTTTAGCCATTGAAACTTGGAGTGTGAAATATCTCATGCATTTTAGCCATTGAAACTTGGAGTGTGAAATATCTCATGCATTTTAGCCATTGAAACTTGGAGTGTGAAATATCTCATGCATTTTAGCCATTGAAACTTGGAGTGTGAAATATCTCATGCATTTTAGCCATTGAAACTTGGAGTGTGAAATATCTTATGCATTTTAGCCATTGAAACTTGGAGTGTGAAATATCTTATGCATTTTAGCCATTGAAACTTGGAGTGTGAAATATCTTATGCATTTTAGCCATTGAAACTTGGAGTGTGAAATATCTTATGCATTTTAGCCATTGAAACTTGGAGTGTGAAATATCTTATGCATTTTAGCCATTGAAACTTGGAGTGTGAAATATCTTATGCATTTTAGCCATTGAAACTTGGAGTGTGAAATATCTTATGCATTTTAGCCATTGAAACTTGGAGTGTGAAATATCTCATGCATTTTAGCCATTGAAACTTGGAGTGTGAAATATCTCATGCATTTTAGCCATTGAAACTTGGAGTGTGAAATATCTTATGCATTTTAGCCATTGAAACTTGGAGTGTGAAATATCTTATGCATTTTAGCCATTGAAACTTGGAGTGTGAAATATCTTATGCATTTTAGCCATTGAAACTTGGAGTGTGAAATATCTTATGCATTTTAGCCATTGAAACTTGGAGTGTGAAATATCTTATGCATTTTAGCCATTGAAACTTGAGTGTGAAATATCTTATGCATTTTAGCCATTGAAACTTGGAGTGTGAAATATCTTATGCATTTTAGCCATTGAAACTTGGAGTGTGAAATATCTTATGCATTTTAGCCATTGAAACTTGGAGTGTGAAATATCTTATGCATTTTAGCCATTGAAACTTGGAGTGTGAAATATCTTATGCATTTTAGCCATTGAAACTTGGAGTGTGAAATATCTTATGCATTTTAGCCATTGAAACTTGGAGTGTGAAATATCTTATGCATTTTATCCATTGAAACTTGGAGTGTGAAATATCTTATGCATTTTAGCCATTGAAACTTGGAGTGTGAAATATCTTATGCATTTTAGCCATTGAAACTTGGAGTGTGAAATATCTCATGCATTTTAGCCATTGAAACTTGGAGTGTGAAATATCTCATGCATTTTAGCCATTGAAACTTGGAGTGTGAAATATCTCATGCATTTTAGCCATTGAAACTTGGAGTGTGAAATATCTCATGCATTTTAGCCATTGAAACTTGGAGTGTGGAAATATCTCATGCATTTTAGCCATTGAAACTTGGAGTGTGAAATATCTCATGCATTTTAGCCATTGAAACTTGGAGTGTGAAATATCTTATGCATTTTAGCCATTGAAACTTGGAGTGTGAAATATCTTATGCATTTTAGCCATTGAAACTTGGAGTGTGAAATATCTTATGCATTTTAGCCATTGAAACTTGGAGTGTGAAATATCTTATGCATTTTAGCCATTGAAACTTGGAGTGTGAAATATCTTATGCATTTTAGCCATTGAAACTTGGAGTGTGAAATATCTTATGCATTTTAGCCATTGAAACTTGGAGTGTGAAATATCTTATGCATTTTAGCCATTGAAACTTGGAGTGTGAAATATCTCATGCATTTTAGCCATTGAAACTTGGAGTGTGAAATATCTCATGCATTTTAGCCATTGAAACTTGGAGTGTGAAATATCTCATGCATTTTAGCCATTGAAACTTGGAGTGTGAAATATCTCATGCATTTTAGCCATTGAAACTTGGAGTGTGAAATATCTTATGCATTTTAGCCATTGAAACTTGGAGTGTGAAATATCTTATGCATTTTAGCCATTGAAACTTGGAGTGTGAAATATCTTATGCATTTTAGCCATTGAAACTTGGAGTGTGAAATATCTTATGCATTTTAGCCATTGAAACTTGGAGTGTGAAATATCTTATGCATTTTAGCCATTGAAACTTGGAGTGTGAAATATCTTATGCATTTTAGCCATTGAAACTTGGAGTGTGAAATATCTTATGCATTTTAGCCATTGAAACTTGGAGTGTGAAATATCTTATGCATTTTAGCCATTGAAACTTGGAGTGTGAAATATCTTATGCATTTTAGCCATTGAAGGAAACATCAGCAGATACAATGCGTTTAAGAAATCAAGAACTGAGCATGTATGAAATCTTATAAAGTTTGATAACAAAACGACTGTGTTTTTTAAGAGAAGCACTCATGCGGTAATTGTTGGAAAAACAAAAGAAAAGCGCGGGAAACAGGAAGAGGAAAAATAATAATAAAAACGGATGTAGCACGCTCCTCATTGAAAAAATTGCCACACTCAGAACAAATATCGAACGTGTGATACAAATTGACCTATCAGAAGGTAGTATTGCAAATAACTAACTACTGATCACATTTGCAGTTGTTTGGCGAAGAGGATGCATGGATATTTGAATAACATGAATACGAGATGTGTCCGCCTCTTAAGAGAATGCAATAAATAATACGGTTAGAAAATAGTTAAAAATGTTCCGAAAAATATCCTGGTCTGTGAGTCTCTAGACTTGCTACATTTGCCCACGAGGACCCCTCAAGTTATGCGCTGAAGTTACTCCTGTTGTGTAAAGTTGTTTCATGAATTCTCAGATGTTCTCCATCAGCGACAGATTCGGCGATTTGTATAGCCATGATAGCAAGGGAACAGTTTGAAGACACTTTTGAGACTCGCCTTTGCAATGTGGATTGGCATTATTGTGCTGGAATAGGGAATTTTGCGTGCTCTGAAGCAGCATTAAGACCACAGGGAATTGAACGGTGTCCACATACCGTTGGGCTGTTAAATTAATCTCGATGACTATGGCAGTTGACCTACTGTAGTAAGAGATAACTGTCCACACTACAATGATTGTATGACGCTCAACAATACACGACGTGAAAGTTGTTTCACCGATATGTAGCTACAGGCGAGAGTGTCGCAGACAGATGCGTGTTACATCATTGATAATGATATTTCTACATCGTCGCGCCAATCAGCTCGTTCGTTGTATCACTGAGATCTCATGTGTCTGTGGTTTCGAGTGAACGGTTCGCAGAAGAGAGGGCGACTTCCATGACATTTTTGAGCTATGAAAGACTTGTTCCCGATTCCATATGTATTCCTTATGCTCCTGCAAAGAAAAAATCAAGTATCAAGAACTGTGAACTGAAAAAGTAGCTCTATAACTAATCGTTGTCATGAAAATGATCATACATTTTTTAAAGTGTTAAACAGAAGCTAAACCCTACTCAGACATGAAGATGGTCGCTTTGGAAACCGTTCATGGAAAACTTGTTTCCGTTACTCATAACTTACCAATAAAAGACTTTCACTTCATTGGGAAACACGACAAAAATCCCCTTCAACCGCACAGATGATGTCATAAACAACTAAAATAGGAATACGCCATCTGTTAATGAAGATAAAGCTGCGAAATATGCACAGCAAAACTCTGGAATGATGATGAAAAGATATTTTCATGCCTAAAACGAAAGATTTTCCATTGTTTCAAAATCAGACTTGGGATTTTGTCCCGATAATGGCTCGTACAAACGCACAGTATAACAATGTGATCGCCCACAGTCTTGCACTCTGGGTGTGACAATGACATTTTTGATTCATAGTAGTAAAATAATATTTGTAATCCGATTTATTGCCGTAAAAGCAGAAATATATGTTTTCAAGTTTCGCACATCAACCAGATGGCTTTTTTAAGGAAGGTAGACAAAACATACAATCTGAATAATTGAACGCTTCAACAATTTGAAAGTGGTGACTTGACAAAAATGAATAGATGCAAATGTAATTTTCATTCAAAGACACGTGTCACTTTAGTGGCATGAGGTACCTTGGAAGGAAAAAGGCGTCATTTAAAGATCTGGTTCCGATCATAACAACTCTATAAAGGAGTTATCATTGCAAGCCTCACTGTTGGTAATGATTTTTAAGTTACCCGAATGGCTATAGATCTAGGGACAAGTACGAAGCTAATTTCTTAATATCATCCCCATAGAAGCAGCGAACTTGAATTTGACTTATCTCGATGGGGTCATGGTGATTTCCCCCTCTTTTCTTTCTCTTTTATGCTCATTGATTCTAATTATAAGTGAACTCTTGGTCATTCCAATGCAGCAGAGTTTGGAACCGTTCGGATTTTGTAGGGGATGGCATAATGTATCCATGGAAAGAGGAAGCTTGTCAATGTTTCTCTTAAACATGATATATACGTAAAGATGCAAGAGTCCTTATGTCAAAACTGTGGCGTCTGGTGTATTTGAGTACAAATTTGCATCAATTTGTTTACTGTCTAGTGAAATCACCGCGTTCAAATTGTTGAAGCGTTCTGTTATTCATGTTGCATTTTTCTGTTTACCTTCCTTGAAAAAGCCATCTGATTGATGTGCAAAAGCTTAGAAACGTTTATTTTTAATTTTACTCCAGTAACTCGGATTGCTAATGCAGTTTTACTATTTTGTGTATAGTTGGTATACAGTTCCTCGTTAATAATTTGATTCTTTAGATTTTTACTGTACTTGAAGTATACAGTTCACAAAGTACCATCATTCGATTATGATAAAATAATCCATGCATTCTGAGCGTGCTTCTTAGTATTGCATTATTTTCGGCCGCGTGAAAATTATTTAAAATAATCAAAAACTACATGGAAAAATAAGGGTGCATCATTGCCAAAATACAAGGCCATTGTTTTTGCGCTGAAATGCATTCAATACATCTTGCGCGTGCCTCCAAAAATAGCTATAAAGATTTAGTCCTGATTATTTAAAATGCATTGCTTAAAAATTTTCAGCGGCAGTTAAGCAAGTTCTGGGATTCATTATCCCAATTAGAATTAATAAAATTAGTACGAAGAATACATTGATATCCCAAGTGAGTTATGCGACACTATTTAAAAGCGCCCAAGTAGCACGATAAAAGAAAGTGATGCAAGCATTTAGCTGATGCGGGGATTTTTTGCGGGTACGGTTCCCAAAAGTGTTGCTGCTTCACGAGAGAAGTGTTATTCGATCCATAGATAAACATAAAAATATACCGCGACATGAAAATCGCTGATAGTACCAAGATGCTTAAAGAAAATGAATATGGGAACTCGTAGTAAAAAAAGTTGTTCTGCCCAAGAACCGATATTACATCTTGTCCGGCCATTATTTGGCATGAGTGCA
Source organism: Macrothele yani (assembly GCA_039090855.1). Taxonomy (NCBI): domain Eukaryota; kingdom Metazoa; phylum Arthropoda; class Arachnida; order Araneae; family Macrothelidae; genus Macrothele; species Macrothele yani. Next base: position 144,799,081 of record CM077014.1, read on the forward strand.
AGAAGAAAATTCAGATATCTCAGAGAATGCTTCTAATTAAATAGAAAAATAAATGAAAGCGAGGAAAGTAAAGAAAAACTTTGCTGTTCAGACATTAGCATTGCGCCAAAGTGGGCTAAAGCGCTTTCAGACACATGCAAGGAACTCATGTATGAATGTAAAATTGAGCCTCCACAGATTCTGAAACATTCTAATGCGAAAGACGGAGAAGGGAAATCCTTGGCGCATAAACTCAAAGAAGGAGCGTGTTGCCAAGAAATAAAAGCAAAATAAAAGTGTCTCAATGTACACGATTCGCTTTGTTTTTTAAAATTTTGTTTGGTTTCAACTGAATTCGAGAAACCATGTCTAACGAAGCTAATTTCGAAGCAGGAGTCTCGAGATGTACATCCCATTGTTTGAAGAAAAGAGTTCGAACGTCGATGTGGATGTTTGATATTGGCTAATGGATTGTTTTCAAACGTGTACAGTGGTGGACCAACTGCAAGTGACATACTGGTAGCGTGGCGGCGCTGCCACTGCGCTTCTGGAGATGAGCGGAAGGTGTCAGCGAAGGGAAAAACGTTGGTTGTCTGATGCCATGCGGGAAAGCGGCCAACACGGATCTTGCCCATGCCGCTCGCTTGGCTGTGACAGCCACGACAAACGCGCGCGCGCTCACTCTTGTTTTGTGTGTGTGTGTGTGTGCAAAGACAGAGTAGGATGTACGGTGATTCTACGATACTCTCCCACGCTTAACCAAGAACACCGGGAGTTACTCAGCTGCTGGCATTTATTCTACAAGGAAGATGGAGATTTTTCAGAGCACTCTGTGATATAACAGCAAGGAATACATCAGGAACGGAAAAGCGGGAAAAAAGTGAGTCTTTTATTTTATTGTTTTAAATAAACCACCAGAATATAATCGGTTTTCTTTTAAATGGATATTTTCTTTAAGCAAAACTATATAAGCCAGAATTTTATCCAGATCTTACGACAAGTACTCTTTCTTGTCGGAAAACCACACGATTTGATCAGCTTTCTAAAACGATAAAGAAGGAAGTTCGGAGTTTTTAAAGCGTCGTTCAGTAACGTAGCAACGGGTTAACCAAATTATTTCTCCAACTGCAACAAAATGAATATGGAATGAATTCCTCAAGAGCTTATAAACTTGTAAAAATTACTAAATACGTGAAAAGATGAAATTAAATTATTTTCCCTTTCGGTTTTATTTGACATAACTACAAGGAGAAGATTCAAGTATTTTTACACCAGATCTCTAAGGTGAACGAAAAGACTGCAACAGAAGGCTCTTCTCTCTAAAGCAGGAATTAGACTACACACTGCCTGTCCAATTTATTAGATACATCTGGCATTGCATCTACCAAAGGAACACGAATAATCTAAATAATAGTTCGTTAGAAAAAATATATTAAAAAACTTTAAATTAATATAATCGATATGAAGTATCGAAACATGACGACGGTTATTTAGTAAACTACAAAAACATAAAATCTCTGACTTCCGAGACTAATTTCTTATGGAAAGGTATTGTGCTTTTAGAGAAAAATTTGAGAAAAGTTGTATTCCTATACTGTCACACGCGTCGAATTTATACAGAAATTACCGTTGTCTTTCTCTCGATTTAAATCAAATTTTGTAACAGAAATGTTTGAAACACAGAACTATCAAAGCGTACTAAAGTTCCCAGATTATTGAATGTAGAACAAGAGTGTTATTTCGATGGTTACACTCAAAGAGTATTACTTTCGAAACGCAGAATATCAGTAGTGGGAGAACAATATATTCACGACAACCTGGAGTCAAAACAACTGATGCAGTGAAAGAATTGAGACGTATTGTACAGATATATACAGATCAAGAATCGAAGATTCAAAATTCTTAAGCAGAGCTTCAGTAACCTTGAAAGCCGTCTTCGATTACTGGTCCCTCAAAAGATTTAGTCGCCCGTATGCAATTCAATCGAATCTTGACAGACGGGGAAAATGTGACGCCTTAGGTCCAACCATCTTGAAATTAGGAATGAACAAATGTTCAGATTGGAAAGCTTTAAAGTAAAAGTAATGAAAAATTTGAGTTAGAGTGTATGCATTGTCTTTGGCTAAATGCTAAGTCCGTGAAAAAGCTAAAAAATCCAGTTGCCTGAATAAATGCTCTCCCAGCCCACACTAAAATAGTATTGATGTCAGTCAGCAGTAGCCTATGTTTAAGTATTATTGTTTTGTATAGGGAAGGGGTTTGTTTTATATTGTACTTTACTGTATACATTATGCTTTGATCAAGTATCACTTATAATTGATTTCGTCTTACTCATAATTGATTTTCTTTCTACCTTTCTTGTATGTAACTCTTACTTGCTTTTGCTTGGGTCTGTTAGAGCTTAAAAGCTGCACTTTGCAAATAAAGAACCTGATGACTCCGAAGGTTTGCATTTACTTTGGTTTGTTAGAACTTTATAGCTGCCTTTTACAAAGCAAGTAGAATCCCGTTAGTGTTACCTGAAAAGAAAACTGAAAAGAAAATATGAGTACCAGAAGGGAGTATTGGAATTGTCAGAATGCGCGGGAAAGTTTAAAAAGGTAAGGTCCCTTAAAGCCACAATCAGCTTAAAGGGGACTTGCTTGCTCCCCTGGACCAACGTATCAGTCAACCAGGGATGCTAGAAGAGTAGAGCGTGAAAAGAAATCCACATACGGATCTCTAAAACCTGGGATGCAAGTAGCCCTTCCAAAAAGATGGTTCACGATGTATGCCCCCACCCATCGTAAAGAAGGATGCCCTGAATTAATGCCAGCAAGAGGTGCATACATGGTGCGTTGTGAAGCGAGACATAAACTCACGCAGCTCATTGACTGAGCTGCTCGAGTCCACGCTCGATCACCAACAAGGAGATGATGAGAAGTATTGTGAAAGGCAGCATGTTATATATACTGTTATTATTTGAAATAATTACCATTAAGTACCCTGTGAAGTTTAATGTGCTACAAATAATCTTCCAAAACCTGAGTGGCGAGTTGTTTATCATTGCTAAATTAACTGAATTCCTAAGAATTTCTGTCGTATAGAAAGAGCCTCTTTTAGGACTCAATGAAAAATTTAAATATTAAATGGTACCTTTGTCAGGGAAGCCAGGTCTTTCTCCCTTTACGTTATGCAAATACAAAATGTCATGTCGGTGCGGGCAAATGGAATGAACATCAGGTAATTGCATACTTTTTAAAAATGTCACAGAGCAGCCCAATAATATGGTCTGTTGATTGAGTAATAGCGAAAGACCCGAAACACACCAAAAGAGTAAGCCGTAGTGAAATAATCCCAGCGCCGGTTATTACTTCTAATAATATTTATGTATAATCGCACTTTTATTTCATTTTTCATTTGCTTTTATGTTCGAGGAAAACAAGTATGAGATTTCTTCTCTTACATAATGTAATAATCATGTTACTAAAGTAAAATTGTTATACAATCGCAAAATTTACAAAAATAAAACTGGCACATTAGTATAAAATTCTAAGTTATTTTCGACAACTTTTTTGCCATGCCAGTTTTGACAATTTTTTTACAGCATGAAAGGTATGCAAAAAAAAGGACTGTAAATAACAATAAAATTGATGTGCGCGCGCGATCACGCACACACACGCATATCCTAAAAGTCACATGACTTCTTTAGAAATTTCTTGTACCAAACGCTATTTCCAGTACGCACAAATAGTATTCCTACACTAAAGTACACCGAAATGCTGTCAATAGTACGCATACCAAATACATTATACATTCAATTAAACCCAATAAAACAATATTCCCTGTGAAATTAGGTACACTATCTCGCTGATACAGCCCGAAATTTCGAAAGCAATCATTATTCTAATCAATATGCTTGCAGCATTTTAGCAATATTTACAGCACTACCGTGCAGAAAAAAAAATTAATTTCCGTTAGCAAACAAATAAAAAAATAATAGATGTCAACTAAAAGAAAGAGATTAAATTGGAGTCAGCAGGAAAAACATTCCTGTACCATTAGGCTCGGCAGATGTAAGTATCAATACTACAAGCCGGAAAATCAGCAAATACATATGTCAGATTACACATACTTGCACTTTCAATAAAATTACAAAGAACAGAATCAGAAGACATGTGTAGAAAACGCAAATAAAAGAATCTGAGGACACACAAACTGCAAGAAAGAGTATCAGCAAATCTACATGCCAACATCTCATGCAAAGTAAAACAAATGCAATCTTGGCTGTCATCAGTAGAGTCAGCAAGTAAGGAAAAGAAAAGTGATCTGCGTGACAAGATTCAGCAAATACATACAAGGGTGAGTCACTAAGTATCAGCAATTCAGTTGTATTTGTGTTTCTGTTGGAAGCACTGCCGTTTTCGCTCGCATCTCTAGGCGAGGTTCTCGTCACATCCCTGCTGCCCGGGTTTGAAATTGCGATGCCGATTCCATTGTCTCTGCCTTAACGTTAACCATGGCCGCTCCGCTTTCCATTTGCACCAAAGAACAGCAGCGTTCAATGATCCGTTTTCTATGGTCTGAAGGTGTATCAGGTGCCGAAATCCATTGAAGACTTTCAACAGAACACGGGAGCAGTGTTTTGCCACAACGGAGTGTCTACGAATGGATTGAAAAGTTAAAAAATGGTCGCACAAGTGTTACGCATGAAGAAGAAGCCGGACGCCCATCCACGACCACAACTGAGAAGATTGAGCGCGTACGTGACATGGTTCTGTTAGACAGACGAGTGACGAAGCGGAAAATCATCTGCAAACTAGTCTTGGTCCTATCACCTATTTGGCCCACTCTAAGAAGCTTCAACCCTTTAAGCGGTTGGAACGAATTAACTCGGGGTGAACAAAATGGACAGCTCAAACGAATATATTCGCTGTCTAAGAAATGGGTCGAACTGGCTGGAACGAGTGAACTTCCTCGTCAGAAAGCGTTGTTTTCACCTTAGCTTTGTTACTCAAAGTGGTCATTTAGGGAGATGATTGACACTTATCCTTTCTAACTGATTACCTACTAAATGGGCTAAACAATGGTGACGAACGTAAGAAGGGAGAGAGAAGATGTTTGAGTCATTTGTTTCTACTCAGTTGCATGATATCTGTGTCAGGGGACAAGGCCTACCTCATCATGCATTTGGGTCATAGCGCACAGAATAACAGACTAGAAGTTAAAGTTAATCATGAATTATAGGTTTATGGTAGGTCCTGTTGAGATGAGAGGCAGAGAGGAATTATTTTGCTGTAGTTTTAGTAAAACCCGGCCGCTATGTGAGCATTTCTGTTGGGGAGCACAGAAAGGGTTGGGCACCATTTGGCTCTGATACATCGGTCGCTCAGAAGGTTAAGGAGCCGTTGATTCACCACGAACACGAACTGAAAGAAGCGGTGCATGCCTGGCTCGCTGCCTAGCCGAAATTGTTTTTCCTGAGGACATAAAGAAGTTTGTGGAACGATTGAACAAGTGCGCTGAAAAGCAAGGACTCTACGTTGAAAAATGATGTTATTGTACGTTCCCTATGTTTATTGAAATTAATTTTATAGCTGCATTGCGGGTAATTACTGGATGAACGTCGGATACGGGAAGTAGCCGGTCAAACATATTAAGAAAACGTGCAACATACACCAAATAAGATTTCAGTATCAAGATTAGCAGAATTAAGTAGGTTCATCTCCAACACAAAAGTTATAAAAAGAAATCCGTACAAAATTTAGGAAGAATATCAAGTAAAGATAAAACCCTTAATCCAATATTATTCACATAGAAAAACTCAAACAAAAAAGAGTAAATAGAAAGAGAAAACCAAAAAAACATTTGAATAAAACCAAATTATAGCTTTTTCAAACTAAGAAATCTATATTTCTCTCATACCTGGTGAATAGCATCTTATCGACTTTATAAAAAAACGCGTTCCATCTGGATAAAAAGAGTTAATAGAAAAACCAAGTAAGAGCTAATGATGAATAGAAACACCAAGTTCAGCGATAATCTCAGTATAGACTGATAGAGGGCAATTACAGATTCACTAAGGAAGTCTAAGTCTTTAAATAAACGGAAAGAGCTAAAACACTTCCTTTAGTGGCGTAATAATAACACACAGTGTAAGCCAAACTTTCGCGCTCCACAGGGAGGCTTCGTTGTTACAATTGAAAAAATGTGATATATAATATTCAATTTTTCATTCAAAATTTTTTAACAAATAGCCCCAATTTTATCTCTTAAGGTCCTAGCGACTGCGGTATAAAAATGCTATATATAGTGACTGCGGTATAAAAAAAAATTACATACAATACCAAATATCTTGAAATGTAACAACCTTGCACGTTGTTATTTATAAGAAGTATAACGAAGTAAATTTCCCCGTCATTTTTGGTCTACGCCGGGATTCGAACCCGATGCCGCTTATTCCGGAACAAGTCGCTCTACCAACTGAGCTACGCAGACGATTATCCTGATTCCTATCTGCCTTTATGTCGTGTGCGTCCTGCTGGCAGGTACGTCACAGGGAGGAGATTTTGTTGTTATAAGGAGAGATTTTGTTGTTATAGGGAGATCGTTTGTTGTTATACTAGAGGAGAGAGTTTCGTTCTATGCCATTAGTTTGATTCTTCATTATTGTGAAACAAGTTGTGTGTGTGCTTTGGATGACCAAGAGTTGCATAATAAAAAAGCTTGTAGTAAGTACGTCTTTCTCAATTCATAGTTTTTGTCAGACCTCTGTCTGGCTGTTACGTTTATATCATTAGTTTATTGCCATTAACAACCAGCGTTAAGACTTTATTCATTCTAATTACTGCTGCAACATTACTACCAGTTATAAGTTTGTTCAATACTATTACTACACTACTAGCAGGAGACTTTATTCATGTCCTTAATTAACTAGTAACAACAACCATTTGAATTCACTATTTGAAGCTTAGTACAAGCATATCATTCAGTAGCAGAAACATTATACTTAGCTCAGTAGGAAAGCTTCATTATTATCATTAGCTAGCTGGTAGAAAGAGCTTATTCATTATAATTAGCTTAGCGGAAAGCAAAATAAAGCTAATTCATTATAATTGGCGCCCGAACTTTTCTCGAACTCGAGATCTTGACAATTATTACCCATGTCTTCACTACCTGAGACGACTTCAATTTTCCACCCTAAGACAAGTTTCGGTGGTGATGGGATTAATCTTGACCATCTGCAAGAAGCCTGTGGGGCTCACTTTGATATAAGTGATCTACACCCACCCAGGCATTCTTCACAATTTCATAATGCACCAGCTTCCTATTACTCTGAGTCGCGGGTCGTACCTGAGGGAGTTCAATCCTCTCAGCGAAGCAGAATGCTTGCCCATTTCGTGCCGCAAGCAGGAACAATTCATTTCAATGGTTTGGAGGGGTCCTTAAAGTTCCTCGAAGATCTGGAAGATCATTTTGATCTATATAATATTCCTGAAGACTGCAAAGTCCAAATCGCCGGCACTTGCTTGAGGGATACCGCTAAGGCCTGGTATAGGCAGTGGAGAGTGTTGAACCCAGATTCTCATTATGAGAATTTCCGTGCAGAATATTTGGAGGTCTTTCCTTTCGGCCTCAGTCGAGCTAGCCTTGCTCAACAGCTTTTTTCTCGTCAGCAAGGTCCCAACGATAGCCCTGTTGCATTTGCGTTGGAAACTACACGCTTATATAACCTATGGGATCCACATGCCAGTCATGTTGACATGTTGGATACCCTCGTGCAGCAGCTCGACCCATTCTTACAAGATTTTCTTGAGGTTCGACACCCTGCCACAATTCATGAATGCCTTCGCCTCATACGCACGTATGAAGAGCGACATGGCAAACATGGTTCCACTCGCCATGCTCGGGCACCCGCGCGAGGCTTATTTCGAAAACCCTCAGCGGCATAATAGGCATAATAACTTTCAGCGCGTGCATACACAAGTGCACACCCAAGCTTCATACGTTCCACCACACAGAAGAGTGGCAAACCAACAGCGAGTTTCTGAACAAGCTTCGGGATATCGTACAAATGCACAGTATGCTCGACCCCGTTTCAATCAGCAGCATTCGGAGCGTTTTCATGCTCAGGGCAATGATGATTTTTCTGCCCGTGCTGAGGGCAGAAGTAATAGATATGAAAATGTCAACAGACACGCGGAGTTCCCGACGCAGGTTTCACGCAGTTTTCCTCATCGTGAAAATTTTCCCGATACCCGGCAGGGTCGAGGTTTCAGACCACATGATAATCCAACCAGGATTCCTTTAAACTTCCAAAGGAAGTAGACCAAGGGTCGGTCCTGCTTCCTGATACCAAGCATTCTGACCCTAAAACAGTATTAGTGACTGTTCAAACTCCTCAGTTGCCTGATGTATTCTTGACAATTGAAGATATTATTGTCGAGACAAAGTTCGACACTGGTTCTGAAATATCAGCCCTAAATACAAAGTTTTGCACTGACAAATTTCCTGCAGTCCTCGTTCAGCCTGCGACGCAGTATTTGCGAGGTGCAAATAACGAAATCTTCAGTATCACAGGAACTGTCACATTATCTTTAGGGCTGGGAAAAGCTCGTTTTACGCATTCTTTCCTGCTTATAGACGAGCTACCTGTGAAATGTCTAATGGGAATGGACTTTATTCATAAGTTTCAAATAACTTTGAATTTCGTACAACATGTGATTTCCTTTCCGGAACCTGTCGAAATGATTCCTACGGTTCCTGTAGATATAACGAGTTTGTTATTGAGTAACCAATTGAATGAGAGCCAACGAGACCATCTTTCTCTCCTTTTACAGGAAAGCCCTGGTTTATTTTCTGATCAACCTGGTTTCACTCAGGTGGTTTATCATGTCATTGACACTGATGGTTTGAAACCAATTTCGACGAAACTTTACCCTTGTGCTCCACATAAAAAACAGGAAATGCAACGTCAAATTTCTGAAATGATTAAGCAGGGCATAATCAGGGAATCAACAAGCGCCTGGGCTGCTCCTGCCTTTTTGGTTCCAAAGAAACAACCCAATGAATTTCGTTTCGTGAGAGATTTCCGCAAGCTCAACCAAGTCACAAAAACGATCAATTATCCACTACCTGTCATGTCGCACATTTTAAATGACCTGTCGTCAACCAAATGGATGTCAGCCTTGGATTTGGCGAGTGGATTTGGCAGGTGGCAGTACATCCGGACTCTGTCGATAAAACAGGCTTTGTGACTCCTTTTGGGGCTTATGAATATCTGCGTATGCCCTTTGGACTAGCTTCTGCACCTGCTACTTTCCAAAAGCTTATGGATACGGTTCTCAGACCTGTCCTGGGTCCCCATGTGCATGTATATTTGGATGATATTATTATTACATCCGAGACTTTTGACGAGCACCTTTCTCTGCTCAAACAGGTGTTCCAACTCATATACAATGCTGGCTTGACGTTAAAACCTAGTAAATGCCAGATAGCGAGGGACGAGATTGTATATCTGGGGTTGAAAATCACTCCCCACGGCTTATTTACTGATAATGAAAAAATTAGGCCTATTGTTGACTTTCCTTGGCCTAAAACAGCAAAAGAACTATCACGCTTTCCGGGAATGACCGGATGGTATCAGCAATTCGTCCCCGCTTATGCTACAATCTGTGAGCCATTGTATGCTTTAAAACGTAAATACAAGAAGTTTGTTTGGACACCTGAGGCTAACGCTGCATTCGAAACACTGAAGTCTGCGTTGACTCAGCCTCCGGTGTTGGCTTTCCCGGATCATACTAAGGAATTTGATATTTATACTGATGCATCCGGAGTTGGTCTTGGTTGCGTTTTGTCACAAGCTGGGCATCCAATAGCTTTTGCGTCTCGTACTTTAGCCAAAGCTGAACGCAATTATTCAGCTACGGAACGTGAATGTCTTGCTGTTGTGTATACGCTGAATAAATTTCAATGTTATCTTAATGAATTGACAGTTAACATAATTACGGATCATTCTGCCCTTCAGTATTTGAATTCTGCTAAGCACCTATCTCAAAGACTTATGAAGTGGGCTCTGAAGTTACAAGAGAGCGTTTGTTATTGAAGGGAGAGATTTTGTTGTTATGAGGAGAGATTTTGTTGTTATAAGGAGAGATTTTGTTGTTATAAGGAGATATTTTGTTGTTATAGGGAGATCGTTTGTTGTTATACTAGAGGAGAGAGTTTCGTTCTATGCCATTAGTTTGATTCTTCATTATTGTGAAACAAGTTGTGTGTGTGTGCTTTGGATGACCAAGAGTTGCATAATAAAAAAGCTTGTAGTAAGTACGTCTTTCTCAATTCATAGTTTTTGTCAGACCTCTGTCTGGCTGTTACGTTTATATCATTAGTTTATTACCCTTAACAACCAGCGTTAAGATTTTATTCATTCTAATTACTGCTGCAACATTACTACCAGTTATAAGTTTGTTCAATACTATTACTACACTACTAGCAGGAGACTTTATTCATGTTCTTAATTAACTAGTAACAACAACCATTTGAATTCACTATTTGAAGCTTAGTACAAGCATATCATTCAGTAGCAGAAGCATTATACTTAGCTCAGTAGGAAAGCTTCATTATTATCATTAGCTAGCTGGTAGAAAGAGCTTATTCATTATAATTAGCTTAGCGGAAAGCAAAATAAAGCTAATTCATTATAGAAGGCTTTGTTAACTTAGCCTAGACGAAGCCTCTCGGTGGAGCGCGAAAGCTCGGCTTAAACTGATTAATATACAGACGACATATCAAGGTTAATATACAGTCAGTAAGGTTTGCTCATCTCGCCTTCCTCGTAAACGAATAATCGTGACGTCACTGATTATGTCATCGTCCTAATATGTGAATCGTAGATCCGAACTGTAGCTATGGAGGAAGATATCTTGTCAAATCTTTATAACACAAACAAAGAATAAAACTTAGGCAACAGCACATTTACATTAAATACAGAAGAAATTTACAGTCATGTGAATATTTCAGTAACGGAAATTTCAAAAATACTTTCCGCACATTTTTATTGCGTAAAGGGCGGAAAAATGGTTATTCTTTTAAATGTTAATTTAGTTACAAGGGGAATTTTTGCTGTTTTTATATAAATTTAGAAGGAAAAACGCACAGCACGACATATTATTGTCATATAATAAATAATTTCTTTATGAGGAATAGGAAAAGCATCTCGGCAACATTCCCCAAATTTTTTTAATTAAAAATTGAAAACATTATGGATTAAAAAATCAGGTAGAATTTATGAAGATTATTCCAGCTGGTTTACGAATAATAATTCCGACACGCTGCTATGGTGCAGATACAAAGAAACGTGGCGGTTAGGTAGTCTTACGATGGCGAATTTGACAGTGACGTGACAAAGCAATCAGACGTGAGTTTCAAAGTCAACGATCAGCACTTTTCCTTTTCCGGAAGAAGCTCAGAATTCAACGAAACATAGCACCAGAATAATAAAAATACAATACAATTGCCATTGATTATTCAGTGAAGGGGCGCTCCATACAGAAACGACACATTTCTTCAATGTACTGTCTTTATGTTGTACTTATGAAAAAAGTGTGTGCATCATTTTTATCTGATTTTTCCTGATGGAATTTATTACTTCATTTTTCTTCTTATAAATTGCTTTAACTTCTGTACTTGAATTCGCCCAATAATGATACTTACTTTGATACTAATTAAATGTCCAGTGATACGAATTAGTCCAGGAATTTCGTTTCCCCAAAGATATCAGTAATACACTTATAACGAAGTAAATTTCTCCGTCATTTTTATCCGCGCCGGGGTTCGAACCCGGGTCCACTCATTCCGGAATAAGTTGCTCTACCAATTGAGCTACGCGGACATTGATTCTAATTGCTATCTGCCTTTATGTCGTGTGCGTCCTTCTGGCACGTACGTCACATCTCCTGGTACGTTACACACTCAATGGACAAAATATCAGAGATACCTACCTAATTGCGTGTTGGTTCTCCTCTTGCGCGAATAACAGCCTGTACACGCCGAGACATCAAATCCTCTAGATGCTGGAGGTTTTCGAAGGTACTGCCAGCCACGCCTGTTGCAGCATTGTCCACAACTCCACCTGAGGGCTCGGTCGAGAATCCATGGATCTGATGATCCATGGCATCCTAGAGAGCTTCCACAGGGTTTAAATCCGGGGACCGTGAGGTCACTGGATGGCTCTAAACTTAGATGAGTGTAAAACTGAAAATATGCTAAATTTTCAGTTTTACACATAACGAATTCGAAACTATGATAATCATTTGTTAAGGGAAGGAAAGTATTTGCAGCGAACAATCTCTGAAAAATCTTTCAAAAAGGATTTAGCTCTTGTTAAAAAGAAATAAACGAATATATCAAAAGACTGAAAACAGTCTTTATAGCTCGCCTCGCTTGATATGATATCTATTTGAAAATCAGCTGCTTGCAATCTCTCTGTTAGCGAACTTTTCTGTTTTAGCAAATCAGAAATGTTAGCATGCGAAGTTTCCGGAATGATGCATAATTCTTGTGAAGCCTTTAGATGAAAAAAAAAAAAAAGGTTATTGATCTATGGCACATGGTGACAGTTTGTACCGAGCCATCGATAAACGTAGAAGATTCGTTCAAGCTGAGTAGCTGTTTCAACGTTCCATAATTAAGCATTCACTCTATGTACTTTAAGAGAAAAAATGCTTAATGAATCCATGCAATGATGTCTCAGGAAGGCCACCAAAAGAAATATTCACCGTCGCTTATGATAAGAAACTAGTTACAACGTTTACTTATGAACCTTCCGCAGACATTATTCGTAAATATATAATTAAAAAAATGTGAATTTAATTTCACGACAATTAAAAAAAGAAAAGCTTCCAGGTGTTTAATTAGACAGCCAATTTCATTTAATCTGACCCCACATTATCTGTTACTTTTTACAATTCCACGGTTTAATTTGAGGAACTGCCATATATAGTGTGTTTCCAAACGATCTAGCCAAACTTTGAAAATATATTATATTGCTGATAAAAAATGTTCTTGTGAGCATTTGGCCCAAAGCGCTTTCCTTTCCTGTTGTATAACATTTAGATAGTGCAAATGACACAGTTAATTAGTTTTTATTTCTGAAATTATGACATAGCCTAAGTGATTGATGATAAAACTTATATAAATCTACATCAGATAAAATTCTCAAAATGGCTTTCCTGAGCAGAAGTACACGCCTCACAGCGACTTCTCATTGGCTACCGAACACTTCCGAAGAGTCTCTTTGATATCAATTCACGGTCTTTTTGCTGAGAGCTTCTGTATTACGACCAGGGGTATGATAAATACCAGTGTTAAGGTGTTATCATAGAAAAAAAAAATGAAAAAATCATGTGGATTGAATCTGAATAGCGTGAACGCCATACAGTTGTCAACCTCTAACAGTCCAAAGAGCACGATTCATACGACTGAAATCTTCTCTAGCAGTGAGGCAAACATGTGCAGAGGTTTTATAATGCATGAACACGTGACATGCCTTTGTTGCCAAAGGAACGTCTTCCAGCAATGCAGGTAGTCCCGACTCCAAGAAATTGTTTGTTGCTGGCATTTGAGTGTCGGCGATAAGAAACATAGTCCGACCACCTAGTTATTAATGATGCCTGTTAAATATTTTATAAGAAACATCTACTGATCCGAGACTGGGTTATAGCATGAGGCTTTCTTCGCGCTCAGTTGTGAATGCTGTGAAAATTCGCAATGCCGTCTTATGTGAATTGCGATTCATTGGCGAAAAGCAGACAGTGGAGAAAACCAAGTGCAAATACACTGTGAAAAAGCTACTGCGAAAACACGGCTAGTGGATGAAAATCAGCAGAGGAGAAGACTTGTTCTCGCTGCACGTGATAGGGGCAGTTTCTCTTGACGACAAATTGTCCATTCAATTGAATGTGAAATATCTACGCCGCCCCGGTGGCGCAGTGGTCTAAGCGATGGCTTCTGATCGTTCGTCCGAGATGGATTCGGGTTCGAATCCCGATGAGGCATGGATGTTTTGTTTGTCTTACCGCCCTGGTTCTCTCCATTCCCTGGTACCAGTGGCCCAAATTAGTGACGGGCGACTGCTTATAGCCCATTGAGTTGCTCACGGTGATCGTTAAACCTCCAATAAAAAAAAAACACACCTACACTTCCTGCTAGTGTTCTTGTGATAGTTCTTGGATGTTCTGCGACTATGCCCATAACCAGTTTCTCTAAAGCTAGTGTTCGGACACACCTGGCTCCTCCAGCAAAGCAATCTTCTGTAACAGGCCAAAAGGATCGTGCCTCTCGAAGACACCGATGGAGGGTTGTAAAAGTGACCTTTGCTGGAAATCGTCGATATCCAGCACAGATGAGCTTCATTGCCCTTTCTGTTCGATCGCACATAAGTGAAACGAGTATCTATATAGGTATACTCTTCCCCCCAATATCCTCAGATAATGTTTTCATCGTTTTGCGCAGTAGAATGCGTTCCCAAACTTTCTTACAGAATTGCCTAAATTCAGCTAAATGGGAAAGAAGTAAAATTATATCAATTAACATAACGAATGTGTTCAGCAAGCATATATGAGTGATTCGTAAATTTCCGGGGTTCTATAATAATTTCCTTTAAGGAAAAAAATGTTGCATGTTTGAACAGTCATGTTTTAACAATGTATCAAACACTTATGCCAAATCTACATTGTTTTAGACCTATTTTTTTTATTATTGTTTATCATTATTTCTTGGAGTTTTTTGTCAGTTTCGTAAAGTGCGAAAATGCCATTAGAAAAAGTTTCAAACTGTTCCACAAATGCAAAGTATGGATAACGGAAAGGAACTCAAATACTCCAATAAATGAAATCCGTGGTTTCCAGCGTTCAACCTGCGCTGCTGAGCACAATTTTGGATGCATAAGAAAGACCAAAAATTTTCTAATATTTATCATGCTGTGCTCCCTCTCGCTCCCTCAGAGCCGTAGCCCAAACCGCAGCGCAAATATTATGCAACTCGAGCCCGAAACAGTTCGTCTCAGTACTGCTTCTTAGCCACTGGGCCTGTCCCGGATCACTACATGGAGTCCATCGTCGTCTCTAGAACATATTTTACAGTTTCTGTTACAGGGCTTGTCACTGAGTTGGTTTGAGTGCCCTGTGCCCAGGGTTCGTTAGACCTTCGCTTGTGAATGGCTTTAGAAGTTCCAGTGTTTTACCTGTATTTTTTCCCCGACGATGAAGCAAACAAATAAAACATCTATTAAATTTCTAAGTCGTTTTTATTGTTTGTTTGGAGGTTTAACGACTACTGTTAGCAACTCAAGGGGCTATAAGCAGTCGCCCGTCCCTAATTTAGTGCCACTGGTTACAGGGAAGGGAGAGAGCTAGTACCGTAATACAAACAGAACATCCATGCCTCACCGAGATTTGAACCCGGACCCCTTTCGGACGAATGATCAGAAGCCATCGCTTAGACCACTGCACCACCAGGGCTGCTAAGTCGTTCTTTGCAGTGAAGAATATGTTTATTCCGTGAAGAAATAAAATAACTTTATCCTGATTTCTTTGTACTACTAACCCAATGATCCGCTTCTGCTTATTATTATTCTATTAGGCCTTTCTTCCGTTATCTGCCTCTTAAACATTTGTTTCCGACTTTGTCTTCCATTCTGCTTTGACGGCAGCAGATATTCCTTTTCACGACCCAGAGAAAAATCTCCAACCGCTCCCTCTCTCAGCGTTGATCAGAAGTCTGTTTTGTTGCTCCTTTTCATCTCGTCCACCCCGTGACCCCCAGATTTTCAGCCCTGTCCAGAGATTTGCAGGACAGGGGTGAAAAGCTTCACTCTGTTCGGCACTTTCGTATGCTCCCTACTTTTACACCCTTGTGTTAAACTGAAGATGTGAAAATGTCTCGATGCCTCCCTACAAAGATCACTGCCACACATCCCCTCCACAAGAGTGAAGTCATAAAACCGAATCCGGCTATTTTCTCGGATAGAGTAGCTGAGAAGCGAAAGAGAGACGCAACTGCATAGAATTGGGGAAAAGAGGACCGTCTGTAAATAAGCGCTAAGAAAAGGGAAGACGATTTAAACTCACCATATTCAAACTGATTATTAAAGCTTATTTATCTTGTTAAATCTATGATCTTCTGGTCACTCTGTAAACAGTCGCCGGTCGCTAATTTAAGTCAACTAGTTCCACTGAAGGAAGGAAACCATTGCCATTAGACAAACACAAAATCTATTTCTCACCGGGATTCGGACTTTGACCAATCTCGAGCGAATGGTCAGAAGCCAGCGCTCAGACCACTCCGCATTTTTTCGACTATTGTTTCCAATCTCAAAAGCTGCCGTTGCTTATGTTCCATTACCTGTTACACCAAGGATCGAAATATTGTAATATATTCATGAATTTTATGCAAATTAAAATTATCTATTTAGTTGTACATTTAAATTATATGCAAACATAACACCAACACCAGTCTGCAAATTTAAATTTTTCGTCAGATGATTTCTTAAAAATAGCTGTTCCTGAATCAATTTTTGACACCGATTCTGGAATTCTCTATCACGTCAGGTTTTTAAATAAAATAAGAAGTTGTTTTCAAGATTTTAAATAATGTAAGCACAAACATGCAAACATAGTGTCCAACAAAGACTATTTTTTCTTACAAATACACTTTAAAATTACTGTAAAGAACTGACCTGTGACTAGTCTTTAACAAAACGACAAGCAAACAGTGTTCCATTAATTTTCAAACTGTCTTTTTTTTTTTACTTTCATGCAGATCCTCCTTTATCTTTACTGTCCCTCTTCAACATCCAACAATAGTCGGCCATCATAGGTTCATTCCATCTCTCCTGGTACCTCTTCTCAATCTCTTTAATATCCTGGTGAAAGCGTTCACCGTGCTTTTCACTATAATGTCACAGATTTTTCGGAACGTAGTCGATATGGGAGTGTAGAAAGTAAATTTTTACACTCATGTTACAACCCAACTGCTTGAAGTTTTCCAACATTGTTTCAACAATTTTTCTGCAATTAGGATATTTGTGATTCCCTAGAAAGTTATCGGTTAAAGATCAGAAAGCTGCCCATGCGTCTTTTTCTCTCTCATTCGTCGTTTTCTCAAAATCTTTGTCCTTCATCAGTTTTTTTATTTGAGGGCCGACAAAAATTCCAGCTTTCAATTTTTCTGTGTGATGAAGGGAGATTTCATAGAAATGTACTTGAAGCATGGCCCATCTTGTGGTAGAACCCTTACAAACTGCTTCATCAACCCAAATTTGATGTGTATTGGTGGAAGCAATATTTATTGCGGGTCTACAAGTGGGTCATGCAGGATGTTTTTAGCCCCAGGAACAAAATTTCTCCGCTCTGGCCAAACTCTCATTTTCCAATGCCTTTGCTTTGATCTACTGTCTCATTCATATAGAAAGCAAGGCATTTTCGTGTACTTAGCTTGTTGTCCTAATAGCATTCATATTACTTTGAAGCCACCACAGATAAGCTATTTGTGTTCCTCATACTGTATATTTGTTAATAGTACCTTCATGTTCTCGAATGTCTCTTTCACTTTAACTGAGTCGGTCACAAGAATGGACCCATACACATTCCCATTAAGCAGTAACACGCCTTTGAGGCTCTTCTTGGACGAGTCAATAAAAAGTCTCCACTGAGTAGGATCATGTTCAATGCCATAGAAGTGCATTAACTCGTTGATGTTATTGCAGTTAACCAAGGAATCGTTCTGTGAGAACAAAGGAAGTGCTTCTTTTTCTCTGTGTCGGTACCATGAAAAATGTGCTCCTGGAGCCAGAAGAGTCTTACTTTTCAACCAGGAGCCAAGCAGTTCTGCAGATTCCCTAGGCACGTTCAGATCACGTACTAAATCATTATGTTCGTTCTGGGAGAACAGTTGTGGATTAGAGTCGTTTTCCGGCTTGTAGACATAATCGCTATCATCTTCGGAGATTGCATCACGTTCACATTCATCATATCTTCTGCCACGTTCTCTAACTCAGCTGGAGGAAGAGGGGCAGGCAGATCTTTTCCATGTGGAATTGGCCTAATGGCTGAAGGAATGCTTGGATACACAATTTTGTTTTTATTTTTCGAATTGCAGCTCTTAACATTAACTAAGCAGAAGTAACAGTCGTTCAGGTGGTCTTTAAGCTTCCTCCACACCATGGGTATTGCAAACAGCATGCACGTTTCCTTCCCTTTTGTCCATAACCTTAACCTCTAAACACAATAGCGGCACACTTTATGTGGTGCCCATGCCTTATCCTGATCACCAAGATGCACTTTAAAATAAGCACAGTAAGCTTTCTTCACAAAGTCTGTGATACCCGTTCTTTGCTTAAGCACTACATAATTTCCACAAATGTAACAGAACACATTAGGACAATTTACACATTTGCGTTTCGACATTGTAAGACTACGCACTCACAATAGAGACAGAAACTTAGAACAGCTGTGTAAATCCGAACAGAATGAGCAATGAACTGGAAATGTGAGCATCTCACTGGTGGGAATGCTATTTTTGGATTCTTGCCAATTCTCTTTTCAGTCTTTCGTCTACAGGTGGCTAGTTGGCAATACTCCAAAAGTAACGTTACGTTGCTTTGACGACGATTGGCAAAAGAGATAGCTAAAATGCCTCCCGCTAAAACGCCCCTGACTGGCAGATGTAATGCTATCAGCGATAAATCTTCAAAATCAACTTGGATCGATTGTGCAAAAACTGTATATGATAGAAGAAAACTAAGACCAGTTCTGGAGTCAGCATGAAAAATTGAGCTAAGCACACATATTAGTTTTCAGTCATCTGATATCATGCAGACTAGTGATAATTATTAATGATTGGACATCATAATATTAAAAGAAATCCGTCTTGTTGCACGATGATATTTATTCAGCTAAAAAATGAAATCTATATACAGTTTAAAAACACATGAGCACTTTCGGTGTCACATTGACACCTTCATCAGATGTAATTTCACCATGTGGCTACATGCTGGTCTTAAGTACGTGGAGTAGATGCATCATGGGAAAGGTAATGTCAATGTCACATGATATACCAGTTTACAAGACAATCAAAAAAAGGCATAGTTAGCCAATGATCACTTAACAGAAGCAATTGCTATTGTGCTGTCCTTCCCAACAAGATTGCTCCAAGGTTCAGGTAAAACATAAGGATAATAGTCATTACAGCAACTTGTATTATAAGCCGAAATATAGAGGCTTTCTGCAAATAACAAGGAATGAACAGAGTTAGGTGTGTTTATGATTTTAGCGTTGTCCCAGTCTGGGATGGAATTTCCAGCACTTATGGTTCTTGCAAAAGAGGTGCTTTGGTGATTCATTTTTAGATCATATCTGTGTTCATTTAATCTCAAATCCAAATTTCTTTTGGTAGAACCCACATAATGATTGTTTAGTTCACCAGAGATAGTGTCAAGCATAGGAATAACATACACACCCCATTTTTTCCCTTTGTCAATTTTGTCACGATCATTGCGGATAATGGTATATAGATTGCATGATCGTATTCCAAATTGTATTTTATGACGAGAACATATGTTGGTAAGGAGGTTTACAATATGTGGATTAAAATCAACAGATCCAACATACTTTTTAGGCACCTGCTCACTAATTAAAGCAGTTGACATAGAAAACTGTACTTTATTGTGCACTCTAACAACGTTGTCCGGGTAACCATAGTTTTTAGCAAGGGATGATATCCATTGTAGCTCTTGAGCTCTGGCGAAATGGCTAGAAGAATGTGAATATGCTCTTCTAAATAGGAAGTGCAGAGCAGAAATTTTATGCTGAAAAATGTGAGCAGAGTTGTACGGAATTAGAGTGGGTGTGGATGTAGGTTTTCGATAAACAGCAAAAGACAGGGAATTGTCAGAAGGGGTACGAGTAATTTGAAAGTCAAGATAAGGTAAGACGAAATTATTTTCAAGTTCTATCGTGAGTTTGATGGAGGGGTATTGAGCAGACATAGCGTTGACAAACTGCTGTAACTGATTTATGGTATATGGCCAAATTACCAAGATGTCATCAACGTAACGGATATAGAGACTAGGTTTTTGTGGGAATTCTTGTATGACTTTATTTTCAATATGCTGTAGAAGAATTTCCGCTAAGACTGCGGATAAAGGTGAACCCATGGCTGTCCCGTCGGTTTGTTGGTAAAATATGTTCTGAAATTTGAAAAATGAACGCTTTTTAATGAGATGAAGAGCATTCATTATGAAAGCAATATCATTGGCAGGAATGTCAGAATCAATGAGCAAAGCCTGAATCAACTGAAATGTAGCTTCCATAGGTACATTCGTGTATAACGAAACTACATCTAGGGACGCCAAAAAATAGGAATTTGGTAGTGGTTGAATTAACTTTAACCTATCAATAGCTTGTGTGGTGCTCTTTATTGAGTAGGAAGAATTTACTGTAAATTTGGTGAGATAACTTGCCAAAGCTTTTTCCAAAGGTCGGGTGGGGGCAATGTAACCTGATACAAGAGGACGAATAGGGTACCCTTCCTTGTGTAGTTTTAATCTACCAAATAAATCAGGCACATGGCAGCCGGGGGGTGGATTGAAGGCTTTTGAAAAGGAGTCCGGAGGAGCTGAAGAGTTCTTTAGGCGGCTTAAAGCACTAACAGTAGCCCTGGTGGGGTCTCGTTTCACTATTACATGAGGGACACTAGAAATGGCATTGAGCATTTTTTTAATATAATCACTTTGATTTAAGAGCACAACTTGACTAGTTTTATCAGCTAAAAGAATGGCAATATCTGGGTCCTTTTTCAATTCAATCAGCTGCTGCATTTCCTCATGAAGCTGGCATTCTTCGGTGGTTTTACACCGTCGTGGATTGTGTTTGTGAAGAGACCTTGCGATTTTCATTCTTGCGAAGTTCCTATCTTCTATTGGAAGTGAATATAGAATTTTTTCAATTTGCGGAACTGTTTTGAATAAGTCCACTTTACGTTGGTTAGGGTAAGCGAACTTGTAACCACGTCGCAAGGCTCTTAGTTGAATGGGATTCAGAACTTTATCACTTAGGTTTCTGACTCCATTATGTGAATCAGAGTTACAGCTGTCATGGTCCAGTTCATGCAAATCCAATCCATTACCCACATTAGGTGATCCATGTAATGATCCTTGTTCAGAAAGGCCGATAGGATGTCTTGTTTGAAATCCGAACAGCCTATGCGTTCTACTACGAACTTCAGAATCCACCAACAATCTTAGTTTTTTCACATGGGTGTTAAATAAAACCTTCATTTCATTTTCGATTATTGCTGTAATTATGAACAATGTACGGTCCAAAATTATTGGGTGTGAGGAATCAGCTAGGAAAAGTGCTCATGTGTTTTTAAACTGTATATAGATTTCATTTTTTAGCTGAATAAATATCATCGTGCAACAAGACGGATTTCTTTTAATATTAGTATTTATGCACGAATTATAGTGTCAACCATTGGACATCATGTCAAACTAATACTGAAGTTTCTATTCCCGGTAAAAATTTGGCCCAGCTAGTCCGAGATGACGAATGTTTCTTGAGTTCGGAGACGTTTTTAAGCTTTCCTATTTATAATTCCAGTCACTTCCTTTTCTTAGTTTTTAGTAATGTTCACTGTTTTCCATGGATCTCATTCTGACAGCAGTTTGAAAACATGGCTCTTTTCCCCCTTCTTTTCCTTTTGAAAGAGCTTGTTCAGCAGCAGCGCTTCTGAGCAAGCTCTTTCAACAATCAACACAACCCGCAACTGAATATTTGCATTTTTATGGCTTCATCATTTTCTACAGGAGAGCGATTTTAAAAATTTTTTCCGAATTTTGGCAAAAATACTTCATTAAGTTCCATTGTCTTAACATTTTTAATTTACGGTGACCTTGCTACGCTTTTGGAAGGTAACATAGGAGACGTAGAACTGTTACCCAATGGAATAACTTTATCTTCCTGTAAAAGACGTAACCTGAGTGTAGCCACTTGTTCGTACACTCTCAATAATCTAACTATACTTATGTACTGTAATATACAGGTGTTTCAGTTTTCAACGCAGCAATTACATGTAAGATCTAGTGAAGGAATGTTGACTCAGACAAAATTTACATAAGATTGCAAATTTATGGCTAGCCATTTATCACATTTAAAAAACACGGGAATTTAAATGTTCAACATCAGTTCTCCATTTCAGTCCCTGTATGAATTCAGTGCACTTACCAGCGTGGCTGTATAACGGTTTCTTTACTATCCAAAAATCAGGGGGAAAATTCTGGAGAAATTGGTCTCAAAAGTCAAGTTACTACATTTTGGCAATTTAGTAAATACATTACCATGCTTCGATTCTTCTGATGCGGTTTTAAGCACAGATTGTGTTTAGTTCATTTCATCAAGCGAAACTATTTCTTAAAATCTTATATTGACTATGAACATCCCTTTCTATGAACATAAAACATGTGACTTATACCTCTAAATTAACCTTCCTGTTCAGTTTCTGTGTTCTTATGTAAGTTTGGTTTTCCCTCTTTAAAAGTTTTTTTGACTTAATGGCACATTATTTTACCAGACGAGTTTTCTATGTTGGCTTCACTGGCAGTGGGTCAGAGGTCAATAAAAGTAAGGACGAAACGTAAGCAGCCTGTTGTTTCTTTAGGGCAGATTATTGTTAACGCTGAGAGGTGCGCAGAGTTACGAGTAGAGTTTCGATGTTAGTGATTCGTGAACGAGTAGCTTGGAGATGCTAACAGTCTGTTACGAACAGATTTGAAATAATTATTTGTTGAACGCTGAGAGGTCTTGATAGCATGTGCTTGCAAGATAATGATAGTAGTGTTTTTTTTTATTGAAGGTTTAACGACCACCGGGAGCAACTCAGTGGGCTATAAGCAGTCTCCCGTCCCTAATTTAGGGTCACTGGCTCCAGGGAAGGGAGAGAGAGCCAGTAAAGTCAAACACAATATCCATGCCTCACCGGGATTCGAGCGCGGACTCCTTTCGGACGAATGATGAGAAGCCATCGCTTAGACCACTGCACCACCGAGGCGGGGCTGATAATGGTTTGAAGTGCTTGTTGAGAACAGCATTTGTCATTGTGGAGTGATTGAAAAATCAGCGTTGTTCTGCAATGATGAGCCAGTAGAGGAATAAAGATAGAATAATGGAACTGTGAGCACTGTTTGCCGATTCTTGGACTTTGGTCCGTTTAATAACATTCTGTATCTCAGAGTGTTAAGTTAATCGCAATTATGTACAAGTGCGTAGTATCTAAGCTTGGAATTTTAGTAAGAGCAAGAATTAGTCGCCCCTCTGGCGCAGTGATCTAAGCGATGGCTTCTGATAATAAGTCCGAGATGAATCCGGGTTCGAATCCCGGTGAGGCGTCAATGTTGGTTTGCCTTACGGCGCTGGCTTTCCCCTTCCCTGGAACCAATGGCCCTAAATTAGGGACCGGTGACTGCTTATAGCCGATTGAGTTGCTCCCAGTGGTCATTAAACCTCCAATAAAAAAAAACAAAAAAAAGAGCAAGAGTTAAACTAAACCTTTAAGTCTTTTAATAGTTTTTTCACTGTACAGCCTGTTCCCTACATGGGAACATGGTGCATAGTGAACATGGCGTACCAGGGAACATGGCGTACAGTGAAAAAAAAATATTAAAAGATTTATATCCCTACCATGTTATATAAAATAGTTCTTTAAGGAAATTCGTTTCCCAATCCAACCAACAAAAGAAATATATGACGTAAACCTTTAAGTTTCAACAAATATCTTCAACCGCCGTATTTGTAGAGTGACAAAATTACGTTTTGACACACACATTTGGGTAAATTGAATAAAGGATACATGCTTCCTAATTTTATTTTGCAGTTTGACTTTGCATACCACAAAAAAAGTCTTTACGAGCAATAATGCATGATCACATAATAACTAGCACACCAATACAAAACTGTTCACTAGCAGCGTAATTTGACGATGAAAGAACGTTTTATATAAAAAAAAACCTCCATGGCATTTGTATAACCCCGAAGTTGCTTTCAACATGCATTTAAAAAAAAAAATAGGAGGTGCATTGTTTTCACATGATGATATTTGAATAAACTGCAGCTTCCTGTTTTCAATAGCTAGCACGAAGAGTGTACGCTAACAAAAACGTTTCCCTCGCGGTGATTTCAACTTATTCCTAGGAATAATTTATCAGATTTTAAACGTAAAACAGCTGCTTGAATTTCGTATTACCATTGAGTAAATCCTTTGGCATCCCTGTAGAAAAGAAACAGTACCAGAATAAAGAATGGCATGCAGAACAGCACTGGCAAAGTAGCACTTGAGGACAAACGAGGAAACGTTCATTTATTTTTATGTCAACAATGAATTTCACGGAACTTCCTGTTTTACAAGTTTCCAAGTTGCTTTACTTCACTCAAAGTGACTTCTTGCCCATTTGTTTACGGAAGGTGGGGTAATTAGAGGTAAAATGTAGAAAAAAACGTTGGCTGAGTTTTGCATTGAAGGCGATTTTCTCCAAGACCGCATGAAAGAAATCATTTGAATAAAACTTTAATGAAATGGGATGACTTGCTGAGAAGTGTAAACGTAAACGCATTTTTTTGCTTGAAGGTACAGCAGTAAAAATTGAAAGAAAATGAAAGAAGAGCAAAAATATTCCCCTAAATTCCAAGAAGAAATCCGACTCAGTTCAATTTCTTGTTCTTGTTCAAACGAATGAGTCGATGTCTGCCAGAGATGCTCAGAAAAGTAGTTAGGCTGAAGTCGTTAAAAGAAAGGGGGAAGGGGCGCATAACGAATTTTTGTTAAGGAAATGGAAGATTGATTGCTAGCAAAGCAAGTTTCTTCAGACATAAATACTCATTTCAGCGCCTTCTACCCATAACTGAGAGCATCTCTTAGAATCAATGTTTAGCACATATTTGGACCTATACTCACAAAGTTCTGAACACGAGCATGAAGCAATAACTCCCTGATATTGTCATCATTTGTTACTATTTCTTGGCAATATATAAAGGATGAGACAGCCACTGTGTATGAGTTTCTGTAATTCATCAAGTTGGCTTGTTATTTCACCCAGTCTTCTTCTTTCAACCCTTTTTATAGCCAATTGAGGCTATAGGATTCCCTAATCTCTTTCCAGATGTTCCCGTCATGGGCTTATGTATTCCACAGTTTTTGTTCATATCATCCATCCATCTTCTCTCTGGTCTTCCTTCTCTTATCTTTCCTTTATATGGTCTCCATTCTGTTACTATTTTAGTCCATCTGTTATTTTCCATTCTTGCTATATGGTCAGCCCATTTCCATATTAAATTGATTATCTTTTCACCTATGTCTAAAAATTTTGTTCTTGATCTTATATCTGTATTCAGCAACCGAAAAAAACAAGTTTTCGTTTGCTGTGTGTTTCTGAAACGTGGAAAGAGCGATGTATTTATTTATTTATTAACTGTCGCCACGTATTTGGAGTACTTTCACCTGGATCTCGCCCGTTGGATTTAACTGCTATAATATATATATAGCTAGTGCCGTTTATGCCCACCAGATGGAGACGTCTCAGTAGCTGAGCCCATCTTACGGATTTATGATGTCAGAAGCTGACTTAAATGCACATAGCACCGTAGGTTGTTGGCCACCGTGGCGTAAATGTAACGCACTTGGCGCGATATCGAGAGTTCTGTTGGTTCAATTCCACAGCGGTTGGCTGAAAAACAATTTTTCGGTTGCTGTGTGTTTCTGGAACGTGGAAAGAGCGATTTATTATCTGTATTCTTTACTTTATCTTGAAGTCTTATATTTAATAGGGATTTTTACGTTTTTTGTTTTACAGTTTCTCTAAGATTTTTTTCTTTATAGGTCAGGTTTCAGCACTCTTATACATTGATGGAAGAGTTTTACTCTGGTTTGCGGCTTTATGTTACTACACAGAATATTCTTTAACTTCCAAAAAGCTGTCCACCCTACTTTTATTTTTCTGTCAATTTCTTTCACAATTCCCTGTTTCGTTGTGGTAATTAGTTTTCCTAAGCATATGCATTCTGCCACATATTATATTTCTTTATCATTTATTCTAATGTTTTTTGTGCTTCGCTATATTACGTTAGTTTGACATTATTTTTGTTTTATCAATTTGATTTCTAATCCAATTTTGTATGATAAATCTGTTAGTTTTTCTATCATTTCTTGTAGTTCTTTTTTATTTTCTGAAATGAAGACTGTGTCATCTACAAATCTTAAATTGTTCAACCGCTGTCCATTTATGTTAATCCCATTTTCTAACTAATTTGATTTCTTCATTATGTGTTCCAGCGCTAATGTAAATAGCTTTGGCGAGATAGTATCTCCTTGTCTTATTCCTCTGATTGTTTTAAACTTTTTACTTTCTTCATTTAGGATAATGTTAGATATTGCATTCTGGTAGATATATTTGATTAGATTTATGTAAGGTTATTCAATGCCATACTTTTTCAGGGCGTCTATTATTGATGCTGTTTTAATATTATCAAAAACTTATTTGAAATCTATAAATGCCAAATTTAAAGGGATGTTGTATCCGTTGCATTTTTCAAAAAGAACACTTATTGTTTGTATATGATCTATTGTAGACAGTATTAGTATTTCACTCAGTATTGGCAGGAAAATTGTAAAAAAAAAAAAAAAAACAAAAAAACCCAAAAACCTTGGCTAGACAGTGCAGTTTTTAACGAGAGAGAGAGAGAGAGAGAGAGAGAGAGAGAGACCTGCCCTCCTCATATAGATAAGCTTATTAAATTTAGCCCATTTCAGGATGTCTTACAGCTGTTCATCACATTTGGATCACGTCTTTAGACTGCGAAGAATTCCAGACACCGCACTGAAGGACGTCGCTTGAAAGCCTGAGATAAACTTTCATCACTAAAAACTAACACAGCTGGAACAATGCTGCTCTAAGATCTTCAGTGAAAAGTAATAAAGTAGTACCGCCAGAATAAAGGGTTCTAGGTATCAGAAGTCCAGAACTCTTGTGGTATGTGCACGTCAAAAGGAATGTGCTAATTCCATTTTTTTGCTTCTGTGTCCATCAATCTATGAGCAAGAATTTTCGTTATGTAGCAAGTATAGTTTCGATATGTAGCTGTATATGTTTGTGTATCATGCTGATATAATTGTGACCAAGAATATCCATACAGTTTCAGCTTTTCTTAAAGAAATTTCCCCGTTGGGCATCGTAACTGCATATTTGTGTTTCTCGTGATATTGCTGTCTCTAAGAAAAGAATTCTTAAAATTCTTTTGGGGTAAGGTAGACATTAGAATGATTCAGATATGTTCATGTTTTCTTTGTTTTCATTCTTGGTACGGAATAAATATATATTTGTCATGGGATCTCCGTCTCTAGAGAACTGACCCGAAAAGAATCTTTCATGATTGTTCACAGTAAGTCACCGCCAAGATTATTCTTGTATTATCTCCCTAGTTGGCCCAAATGTATATTTCATATTATCAAGACTAAAAAAGATGAATATGGATACCTTACCTTTAAGTGAAGGTACGAATATGTATCTTCACTTAAAGGTAAGGTATCCATATACCTTACCTTTAAGTGAAGGTACCTGAAAAACAAATATGTTGTGCGAGTGGACACGATATCTTTGTGGCAGTGGAATGTTTTTATTCTCCTGCTATTAAATCTCTTTTGATATCAGTGCCGAATCTACTATTATATTATAGGGAAATTGTATTCTGGAGGAATACTATCTTAATCTAGATTAATGGAGATGTTCTCTTGTACCCACAGAAAACGGTCACATACACACGCACGCACGCAAGCAAGCACACACACACACACACACACACACACACATTCAGGGGAAAGATTTTTCGTAGATCCACCCAAAGAAATTTGTCAAAACGTGTCACGTATTCAATGTATGAACTGAAAGCATAATTTATTATATACGTTGAAACCATTCACAAACAAAACTGCTACAATAATGAAGTCTGCCGAAACCCCTTTCAGGCTATATATAGGTTAGACACCTACCTTCTGTGCAGCGTACCTACAATTGTGATGATGAGCAAAAAGGGTGAAATGAACTAGTTCGATTGTGGGCAGACAGTTGATGTCAGGAAGTTCGGGTACTCCATCCTGTTGCAGATATTAATACCAACATGGTAAGAAAAGAAATAAAAAGGGAATAGCAAATGCCTCACACCTTGAAGATGCTGTTTATTTGTGGTTCAATTAGAGATGTTTTTAGCAGAACTCATATCTGGACTTTTTGTTGTGTTTTAAACTCTGGATCTTAACAAAAAAAAAAGCTGTTCTTCAAATTTTACTGCAGGTACGGGCTGGCTAAAAGACTTTAAACCAACGTATGGCATTCAAGAATTTCGTTTTGAAGGGGAGATTTTATCTGGTGATTTGCTGCGTCTGTGTTATTGTGGTTGGAAATTTCATTTGCTGTATCACCTATGTATAAAATATATTAGTACATCTCGGAGTTATTAAAACTGTTTTTGGACTACAGAACAGTATGTTTGGTATGTTGGAAGATCCGAACTGCCTCCGGTCCGAATTAGTTCAAATTATCGAAGCTTTAGTGCTGTTACATATTTGACGGATTTTTTTGTGTGTGTGTGTGGGGGGGGGGGGGGGGGGGTAGGTGTTTAACAACCACAGTGAGCATCTAGAGCTATAGGCAGTTTCTCGTCCTTAATTATTTGAGGGCCACTAGTTTCGGCAAGTCCACCCATGCGTTGAACTTCGGACGACAAACCAGAAACCTACGCCTCTGACCATTCGGCCATCGAGACGGATTCAATATATTGCAAAAAGAGCTGGTTGAGAGTATCCTGCATCCTGAATAAAATGGTTTTTAATATAAAATAGTGAAAGCCTAAATTCACCCCTACTCTTCAAAAGTTAAACCTAAAAAATTCCCTTGTAACATTTTTAAAAATAGCAAGCTCAAGAAAAAGGCTACCACAACGCTCTCTTCGCGAGATGTAGGAAACTTAGATGGTGAGCTCAGAAAGCCTTAAATAAATTGAAACGGAAAGCCTAAAAAACGCAAGCAAAAATACTGGAAACATAACAGTTTACCTTACAGTTTTGACATGGGAGGAGGGGACCATTCCCCTGCGAGCTGGAAAGAGAAAGCTAAAATTCAGACCTACCAGGAACCGCACATTCCTAAGAAGCACCGATTAATAGACAGAAAATGGGAGACTGACGCATCCCGTTACTATGAGTGAACAGTTTTTAAGCTTGTGAAGTGTGTGTGGCATCCACTTCCTCATCTGAAGAGGAAGGGGCCTCCTTCCTTGAACTCCTAGGAAGGTTCCTTCGAAATTGTCTACTACGAGACAAGAAACAAGTGAAGGTAACACTAGGAGATTTAGAAGAGAAAGCTTTCTCCCACACAGATTTTACAAACCTCCTCAAAATCGCTTTGTACCGGAGGATTTCGAGATTTGGGGAAACCCAGGGATGGTTGCACGAACAAGAAAAATCCCGGCTGAGGGGATGTCGCATTCTCAATGCTTTAATGCAAAGCACATGAAGCGCTTTGAGAGAATTCTTCGTCAGAAACTGAAAGGGAAACCTTCTGAGAATAAATTCGAAGAGCCTCTCACGAAGTTGAAATCCAGAAATTTTCTTTTGCGCTTCTGTTGCAGCTCAACAGAGTAAGGATAGTTCTGGTGGGAGTCTTTTATAATTTTAAGAAGACTGATATCGGACCTTCTTGGTATTCCTCTGTGAGAATCTTGAATCCACGAGTTTCTTTGGCTACAGGTGTACGAGTTGGTTCGGCAACAACTGTGGATGTTGTAGATGTAGAAGACACAGAATTAGAGGAAGCAGCTGCATTTGCCTAGGTTTTAAGACCCTAAGTTAAAAATTCAGTGTGAGATACAGTCATGTCCTTGACAAATTCAGAGGTCATGATCAGAGATGGAAACGGGTCAACGGGTGAACAATTTCTTGTGGGTCAAACGGTTGGGGTCAAGGTGATCCTGACCCGATTTCGAAAAGAAATATTTAAGAATTTTTTTTTCAAAGAACCCTTTAGAGGTGTTTGAAATAATATTTCAGAGCTGCAGAGTATGATGCAAGAACTTGCTGAGAAGGATAAAGAAATGGGTTTAAAAATAAACTTTCAAAAGACAAAACTTAATTCCAATGTTTTTACAAGGAATGGGGATTTATCAATTTATAGGGAAACGCTGGAGATAACAAATTTCTACATTTGCCTTGGGCAGCACATATCAAGCGAGAGTCACATTGATGAAGAAATTAATTGTCCTTGGCTGGAGGGTTTTTGAAACAAACAGTACAATTTTTACGAGTGGTGTCCATTATATCTTAAAAGAAAAGTGTTTAAACAATGCATCCTTCCAGTGCTTGGGTAGGGTGCAGAGACGTGGACCTTAACTAAAAAAGACATACAAAGACTGCAGACAACTGAAAGAAGCGTGGAGAGATGCACGCTTGGTGTAACCAGGAAAGATAAGAAGAGGAACTTGTGGATAAGGAAAATGTCAATAG
Source organism: Macrothele yani (assembly GCA_039090855.1). Lineage (NCBI taxonomy): Eukaryota > Metazoa > Arthropoda > Arachnida > Araneae > Macrothelidae > Macrothele > Macrothele yani. The sequence goes on from CM077014.1 coordinate 144,829,639, forward strand.
TGTAAGACATCACGGTCAGAGTAAAATCCCTGGGCAATGGGCTGAACAACTACCAGAAAAACGGACCGCCGATGAAAAACCAAAATTTTAGACTGGATTCCAAGGGTCTGGAAAAGACCCAGAAGAAGACCACTTGAGAGATGGCTGGATGGATTTGTCTGGCCCAGTCCGTTGTTAAAGAAACTTGGGGAGACCTTCATCCAGCAGTGAACTGATAATGATTGCAATAATGATGATGGTGATATATTCGAGTTTATAGTTCAAAGCAGATTTGTTCGGCTCGTGTCCAATTATGTAATGGCCGGGTCTAAAATTTTAGACCCGTTTCCATCTCTAGTCATGATAAGGGCTGATTTTAGCCTTTGCGGCATCCGGTGCGACAATATTTGTTGACACCCACAACGTTTTTTCTTCAGTGTGCTGGATTGCATTTTTTTCAGCCACGTATGGAAGATGTACAATATAAATTAATAGCCACACCCGTTGTTCCCAAGGTCGTCACAAAAAAAGAACGCTCCTTATTGTACTTAATTGTAACAATGCTGTAATTTGATTATTTGTATTATTTTAGTGAGAGGGAGACTTTTCATCATCTTCAATTATCATCTGGAGTTCGAACGTCCACCTGCGTGGACCAGTCACACAATGGCGAAGCACGCTACTTTCTTACAAACACTGCCGCCAAATTGGGTGGACAATTATTGCCTCTCCATGCGTTTCCACAGCGATGCCATGCAGCGATCAACCAACCATGCGTAACCATGTGATGTATCCTCTGGTAAAAGTTTTCATGTGATGGCAGTATTTCAAATGATGTCGCCCAGGCGTTCACACTTCTTACACGCGCTTTCGCCACTGAGATCACTCCTATGAAGTGGTCCACACACTAAGGTGAGGACGAACAAACTTGCCCTTCTATCAGCTATAACGAAGTAAATTTCTCCGTCATTTCTGTCCACGCCAGGATTCGAACCAGGATTCCCTCATTCCGGAATAAGTCACTCTACCAATTGAGCTACGCGGACGTTTGTTCTGACTGCTATCTGCCTTTATGTCGTGTGCGTCCTGCTGGCAGGTACGTCACATCCCCCCCGTAAGATGGCCGGGGGCATGGCCCACGGGTCAGCCGTGACCATGAATCGTTGCAGGCAGCCATCCGCTGCAGAACGTGCACTCGAGCACTCCCAGTCAACCTAGTGTGTGGAATGCAACATCACACATTTTTATTTTTCGAAGCGCTGGAGAAGGAATTCTCTGATTTTTCCTATCTCGCGGTGTGGAAAGAACATCACACCAATGCGAGATTTTGAACGGCCGGGTCATCCGGATAGTTCGGGCGCCATTATAACGAAGTAAGTTTTTCCGTCATTTCTGTCCACGCCAGCATTCGAACCCGGGTCCCCTCATTCCGGAATAAGTCACTCTACCAACTGAGCTACGTGGACGTTCGTTCTGACTGCTATCTGCCTTTATGTCGTGTGCGTCCTGCTGGGCAGGTACGTCACACTGCCTTCTCTCTCACGTGATTGGTTCGAACTGCCATAATTTTCATAACCTTACTGTCGACGCATATCCAATAATTTGCATGGTGATCCGAGAAAAACTTCCTGGTGTGATATTTTCTATGTCGAGCAGTGTACACATCGATGTAAGCGTACTTATGTGTATTTTTAACCCCTAAGCACAATCCTGTGTACTGAACAAAGATAGAAATATTATTATGAGTAGCAAGTTTTTAAGTTCAGGCTGTCGAATGGAGAAAGTTTTGAAACCGGAATAAAATGGTGTAGCCCAGTGGTCTAAGCTCTGGCTTCTGAACATTCGTCCGAGATGAGTTCGGGTTGGAATTCTGGTGAAACATGGATGTTTTGTTTGTCTTACGTCAGTGGCTCTCTCCCTTCCCCGAAAGCAGCGGCCCTAAATAAGGGACGGGCGACCGCTTATAGCCAACTGAGTTGCTCACCGTGGTCGTTAAGCCCATAACAATTACAACAAAAACAACCGGAACAAAATGCACAAAGATTCAGCTCCTATAGACGAATGGGCGGACATTTTGTTACCAATACGGCAAAGTGTTTTCCTTTATTATGACAAAAGACATTCCTAAACAGTTTCACATTACTTTCTTTAATGAAAAGTGTTTTACAATATGTGACTTACAGGAGCATCACAGCACTATCGGAGGTAACGTACCTTTTTCTATGACTAGGAGAAAAGTAATTTCAGGATTTACTTTTCGTTTTTTTTTTTTTTGGAGGTTTAACGACCACCGTGAGCAATTCAATGGGCTATAAGCAGTCGCCCGTCCCTAATTTAGAGCCACTGGCTCCAGGGAAAGGAGAGAGCTAGCGCCGTAAGACAAACACAACATCCATGCCTGACCGGGATTCGAACCCGGACCCCTTACGGACGAATGATCAGAGGCCTGCGCCACCGGGGCGGCCTTTTCGTTTGGACACTATTTGAAAGATAAAATGTTTTTTTTAAAACATTTATCATTACTTTGAAGGAACGAATAGAGTTTAACAATAATAAAGAAGAGAAAATACTTCCCCCAGTTTCAGCAGAGAAACAAAGTTTAATAACAAACATGAAGAGTATTCAAGAAATGACCACTACAGTTTTTTGGAATAAGAGCTAAAAATATTGTCAAAATATTTATGATGTGTTTTATTAAAGAAACAATGCTTAATAAAAATAAGGAGTTTTCATAATATAAAATGCGAACATTTATTAAATGGAGATTTATTCTTGGTGAACCCTCTTTTATTTTCTGAAAGCACTGCATATCGCAAATTGCTTTTTAACGTCAAGAACGTGCTCACGCTTTGAAAAATGTATGTTCATGAAGCACTACAACGCTTGAATAATTACTTGTATGAAAAACAAAACCACGAAGAACAATTTTTGAAGAGCTGCACGAATTGTTTCCAGAAATATTGGAGTATACATGATCTAAGAAATAGCGGTAGTTGGCGTTTAAAAGCGAAGGAGTGAAAATACCAGCTTTGCGTAGAAGAAAATGAAGGGATGAATTTGGAGTTCAGAAGTCTATTAACGTTTTGTGATGAGCACATATTGGGGTTGATGTCGAAGAGGTATAGGCTTTGCGATCATCAAAGGAACATTTAGCGATGTTTTAATGATCACAAATGGACGTAATTCTCTTGACTTCAGATAGAAAACGTAAAGATCAGGGAGATGCTAGAGTGATTAAATGAGGTACTTGAAAATGAAATCTGTTGTTCCAATAAAGACCTTCGTATAATGAAATCATCTTTCGACAGGAAAAAAAAAAAAAAAAAAGAAGTGAAACGCGGATTTCGAATAACTTTTGATGTTTCTAACACCCCAGTTGCGCAGTGGTCTAAGCGATGGCTTCTGATCATTCGTCCGAGATGGGTCCGGGTTCGTATTCCGGTGAGGCATGGATTTGTGTTTGTCTTACGGCATTGGCTCTCTGCCTTCCCTGGTACCAGTGGCTTAAATTAGGGACGGGCGACTGCTTAGAGCCCATTGAGTTGCTCACGGTGGTCATTAATCCTACAATCGAAATTATGTTTCTAATTCATCTGAAGCCTTGGCCGGTGGCGCGGTGGTCTAAGCAATAGCTCCTGATCTTTCACCCAACGGAGGGGTCTGGGTACGAATCGCGGGTAATACATGGATGTCTGCGTTTGTCTTTCGGCACTGGCTCTCTGTTATTTGCAAATCTGCCTGGCATACTGTATCATATATTCGATCTGTACTTTGATGATTTCGATGTATTGCATATTATTCGTACCCTGTGAAGCACAATACTGTATTTGTCTGAATTCGAGATGTATGTGTTAACTACAACCAATCTATAAATTCAAGTTGTATGTGTTACCTGGGACCAATAAATAATTACAAAAAAAAAAAAACTCTCCAACAAAAAAAAAAAAAAAAAGACCTTGGCAGTAATCGTGTCATATTCTCAGGTAGTTATTGTAGAGTGCTTTTACAACTGTTCAGTTTACTGCCACCTAGTTGGGAAATTCTGTACTTTGAGGAAATGGAAATTTTGACCATGCCTAGTCCCTGTTTGATAATAGCGACTTCAATACAAACACAGAAACACTGTGTTTGAGTGGGCCCAAGTTCGATTCCGGAATGATGCATGGGTAGTGCGTTTGTCATACGGCCCTATTTCTTTCCCTTCCCTAAAACCAGTGGCCCTAAATTAGGGATGTTCGACTGCTTTAGCTTTCTTGGTTGCTCACGGTTGTCGTTAAACTCCGAAACGAATAATAGTAGTTAAAAAGGATTCAAATTTAGAATCAACTGAATAGGAAACTACAAGTGTGGTTATGCTGCGTAGGAATGGATTTCAATTCTACTAACTAGAACATTTTTCTTTCGAGTTTTGGGTAAAACTAATGCAAGTGTAAATCACGGCTTAAAGATAAAAAGTTAGTAAAATCATGCAATGCATTGATTATGCTACGCTTTCCAACATATCAGAAATTACTACTCAAGTTGTGAGGATAATGGCTGTAGAAGAAATCTTGCTCTTATGACCTGACCTTTGTCCCCATTTTGATGATATTCAACAAAACCGGTAAAGCATACTTCTGGAACAACATGATAAAGTTTTATCTCAGTCGAAGCATTTTTGTGTAAGTTGTAATGCATAAGTGCGATGGAATGGATCCCGATCCTATGCCCCGACTTTTGACGGTTCGTTCCCAGGTGGTCCCCTACCACATACTAAAATGTCATTAAAATCGAACCATATTTACGTAAGTTATGACGCATAAGGGCAATGGAATGAACCCCGCACCTATGTCGTGACCTTTGAACCCACTTCGCCCATTTTCAATAGGGTTTGTCCCCAGGTAGTCTTCTACCACATACTAAAATTTCATTTAAATCGAACCATATTTACGCAAGTTATGACGCGTAAGGGCAATGGAATGGACTCCGCATCTATGTCGTGACCTTCGTCCCGATTTCGCCCATTTTCAATAGGGTTTGTCCTTAGGTGATCCCCTATCATATACTAAAATTTAATCGAAATCGAACAATTTTTACGTGAGTTATTGTGCGGACGGACGGACAGACAGATGGACAGACGGACAAAGCTGGAGCATTTACGCTTCTACAACCAACGGTTGGAAAGCGTAAAAAAAAGGGGGACTTGGATTTCAAGAGAAAAAATATCATATGTTGCACCCACAAAAAAGTGAACGTAGAATGCGCACCTGTGCAGAAAAGCAAAGATAAGGCTTCTATTCATTCAAAAGTTTTGCTGCAAAATCTGCATGTATTGTTATGCTGTTTAGATCAGATCAGATCATATGTACAGGATTTTAGGAAGGGAGTGTCTGACCTCAGGTCTTAAACAATCCTTAGAAACAGGAAGCTAGGAGATTTGGGGTAAAGTGCCCGATAGGAAAGTGACACGGAAGAGAGCTAGAAAGGGAGAGGAAGACGCCCTTATTTATTACCGGAGGGCCAGTACTCGCGGTCCGACGGTTTAACGTGCCCATCCGACGCACGGCGGATATTTAGCGATTCGAGCGTTCGTACCTGCCCGAGATGAGGTTTCTCCGTGGCAGTCACGAACGCTGACCACTAGGCCATTCGCGGCCCTAGTTATGCTGTTTAGTTTTGCAGCATTGCACATAAATTACAATTTCAAACATGCCGCACTGTATGTACCAAACTGGAAAGATGATCGTCTGATATACTGTTTGAAAAAAAAAAACAACAACAGGAAAGTCGTTCAATTCTGATGAAACTGAATTCATATATCTCATGGCCGAATATGCAAATGATTAAAAAATAACAACCGATGACTAAGTACTGTAGCTGCTCGTCACAGAGCTTGAGAACCGCGCATCGGGGAGGGAATGTTAAGAGGAAAGCTCGCACGGAGGGATAATTGTGACAGCATTTTGCGGTTGCATTAACCTCCACGGACTGTGAGGATTCCTCGACGTCGGATCCGTGCATAATACGAGCAGTTGAACGAGTTTGAGGGAGAGGACGCATAATTGGGCTGAGAGAGGCCGGTTGGCCAAGTCGCCGTGTCGTCAGGCATTTAGGTCGGAGCTACGCAACAATCGGACTGTGTTGACGCCAATGGGTCGAGAAGCGCACAACCAGGCGGCACGCAGGCATTGGACGGCCAAAGACAACGACAGAACGGAAGGATCGAGCGATTGAGAGAGTCTTTGAAACAGAACCGACTTCGTTGCTCTCAACCATCCGTGGCCATGTTGCGTCGTCTACAGGTACGGAAGTGGACGGCCGAAGTCAACGACAGAACGGAAGGATCGAGCGATTGAGAGAGTCTTTGAAACAGAACCGACTTCGTTGCTCTCAACCATCCGTGGCCATGTTGCGTCGTCTACAGGTACGGAAGTGGACGGCCGAAGGCAACGACAGAACGGAAGGATCGAGCGATTGAGAGAGTCTTTGAAACAGAACCGAATTCGTTGCTCTCAACCATCCGTGGCCATGTTGCGCCGTCTACAGGTACGGAAGTGGACGGCCAAAGGCAACGACAGAACGGAAGGATCGAGCGATTGAGAGAGTCTTTGAAACAGAACCGACTTCGTTGCTCTCAACCATCCGTGGCCATGTTGCGTCGTCTACAGGTACGGAAGTGGACGGCCGAAGTCAACGACAGAACGGAAGGATCGAGCGATTGAGAGAGTCTTTGAAACAGAACCGAATTCGTTGCTCTCAACCATCCGTGGCCATGTTGCGCCGTCTACAGGTACGGAAGTGGACGGCCGAAGGCAACTACAGAACGGAAGGATCGAGCGATTGAGAGAGTCTTTGAAACAGAACCGAATTCGTTGCTCTCAACCATCCGTGGCCATGTTGCGTCGTCTACAGGTACGGATGTGGACATCCGAAGCGCCGCCAAACGACTTGCAGCACGTGGACAACATTCCAGGGGTCCATTTTGCCGCCCACTACTATCGGCGAGCATCGCTGGAGCCGGTTTCAATGGTGTCGGGCC